>JALMGA010000007.1:38384166-41325000 GCA_023333525.1 Aspidoscelis tigris stejnegeri | reverse complement strand
GCCATAGTCAGATCCTGTTCTATATGTCTTAGAAAGATTTGACTCATTTTTTTAAAAAGAACTAATTTAAATCATATACCTATTGCATAAAGAATTCTCTTTTGCATGTATGTTGTATGTACACTTCCATTTCAAAATCAATTTTGCTCTTGGTACACATTTTTCCATAAAAGATATGTGCTGTGTTGTACATTTTGTTGAACAACACTCTCTTTTAAAATTTGAAAGCCTAATCCATCGCAATACACATTTTCCATAAAAGTCAGCTAATTCTGTTGTCTGTCACAAAATTTGGAATCCAGTCTAAAATGCTTGATAGCTATGGTCTGATTTATATAGAGGGCCAGGACTGAAGAAAAATCTCAGGTTGCTTTTAAACATAGACTGCATGATTTTCTCTTTCATGTATAATTCAGCTTTATAATTTGTCAAAGAGCTGATGTCAATTTAGAGATACGTAGGGCTGATAAGATGTGTAGGCTTGATAAGAAATCTCCCTAGCTGGTCAAAAAAATGTTGACTTTTCTTAATATTAGAATAGATTATATGTAGGCTATTGAATCTAATTCCCTTGTGCCCATCGAAATCTAAACAAAAACATTTCAAGCAGACAGGTATTTCAGATATGGTGCTGCAGTTAAGTAACTGACCCACAGTTTTGCCTTAGTATTGCATCACATAACAGTAGACAGACAGTAGATCCAATTGTGGCCCTTGACATCACTTGCAAAGAAGCAGCTGAAACTTTAAATATTTTAAATTAATGTGATTTCAACCAAATAATAGGTTTACTATTAAGAGCCTTAGGAACACAATGTGGAGGAAAATAAACAAAAGGCAGCCTCCAATGATCTGCCAGTGAGAAAAGCACAAGCTAGAGATGAACATATATGCTAATTGTTGGTTCTCACAGCATTTGTTTAAAGTTTGCTGCAGTTCATATGCATACCAGTTTGCAGTAAAGTGAATCTCCTTTAGTGTGTGTTTAGCCAGGTGGAAGATAGAAATGAGATTTCAGTCCCTCTGTTACTCATAGGGCTGAGACAAGCTCCTAATGCCTCATATTCTCAAACTCCATAATTTCAAAGTTTGCAAAATTCTTTCAGGTACAGACTTATATCAGATATTGTGCCCATTGTTAACTATTCACACTTACTAGCATGTGGGTGCACACAGACTTGGCTGCACTCACATGGAGGAGAAGAAGCACCTCAACAGGGCTTTAAAGTAGGGATATGCATTAATGTATTTTTGATATTCAAATCCGAGTAGATTCAAATATCATAAAATCCAATTTGATTCGGATATTTAAGATTCGAATGTCTTAAAATCCGATTTGAATCCATAACATTCGAATCCATATCTTCGATTGTTAGGTTCGTATTTAAAGATACGAATGTTGTCAACATTCATATCCGTTATATGTATCTGTGTGCATGCCGGCAAAATCCGTATGCATCCCATTTTAATTCCGTATTTTAAGCACAAGATACAGATAATTTTTGGGCAGATTTCCATATGACAGATACAAATCTACACATTCAAATCATTCAAAAATCCATATCCGATTTTTGAAAATACATATTCGAGTTCAAATGTTCAAATTCGGATTTTTGAAAATCCAATTCAAGTTTGAATATCAAAATTCATTGGATTCAAATTGAATATTCAAGTTTTTGAATATTCGTGCACATTCCTACTTTAAAGAAATTAGTGCGTGGTCCTTGTGTTCCCATTGCATCTGAAACTAGCAGATTGTAGCTTTAAGAGCAAGCCATAACAGAAGCAAACTGGACAATCACTGGCTGCAAAAATACAAGCAGCCCCCTGGAGAGCTCCTGCATAGGCTGAGGAAAAGTGCATGCCCCCATGACCACCCACACCTGTGACCGCCCATTCTTAAAGCTATGAGCTGTTATTGCCTCTAACTCATCTTCTCTCATTTAGAATACTCATGGGGGGAAAGGCAGATTGATACATGAAAAATAGTTCCAAACAACCTCAAGGTCATCTCTAAACTGCTACTATTACTCCATGTGGACTCAGGCCTTGATGAGATGTGCACGATCCCTTTATAGCATCATTAACATTCTATGAGTGTGCAGAGTCTACTGTTATATGCATTACCATAAACATAGGGTCTGAAGGAAGAGCTTTGATGTGTATTCCTCCTAATTTTTGTTCCTGTAGTTGTTACTGCTGCCACCACTGCACTACTGCTACAATTTTAGGAGACATGCCTATCTCGTCAGCAGCTCATCCACAGCCATACAACAATTGATGACCCCTACACACAGCCATCAAAATAACAGCTGAGGCACAAAAATTTCCCACCTCTGATGTTATCACAGTCCAGGACAGTGGACAGCATGTGATCAGCACACTGCTACATTAAGAATAGCACTTTGGATATCACATGTGGTGGACATGTTCTAGAGCAAAAAAAGTGTTGGGCAGGATTTATATGAAAATGCAAACAATATTGAGAATAAGAATTCAGTGGAAACCAGAACTCTTTTTGTTAGGAATAGTTGAGAGGAATTTAAATGAATATATGGCATTAATTTAATATATGATTACTGCAGCTGGGCTTTTATATGCACAAATGATTGGATTATAAAAATGATGGATCTAGTAGAAATGGATAAGTTGAGGAATATTTTAGGATATAAGACAGTTTCAAACTTTTTAGAGAACTGGCAACCCTTTGTTGACTATCTACAACAGTGATGGCCAATTTATGACACGCGTGTCGTAGGTGACACACCAGGCCCTTTTGGGTGAACACATGGTCACCCTGGCACCTGGACATGTAGTGCTTGCTTGTTCTTGAAGTGTACAAAATACCAACTTTCAGTTGAAGATTTAGCAAATGAAATTCAGCAACAAAAGTCACTAATGTAAAGAATTGTTTTTGCTTTTAATAAAATACATATATCAAAAATATAACTTTTACTAGAACTACAAATATCACAAAATTATAAATATTTCTAGATGTGACACAGCACCCAAGTTAAGCTAGGTTTTCTAGTGAATTTTGACACCCCAAGCTCAAAAGGTTCGCCATCACTGATCTACAAATAACAGAGAAGGACCAAGGGGAAGAAGAGGAGGAGGAGGAGTTGGCTTTTATACACTTTTTTCACTATAAGGACTTAAAACAGCTAACAGAGCTTCCTGTTCTTCTCCCCACAACAGGCACCCTATGATGTAGGTGAGGCTGTGTAGTTCAAAAAGAGAGCCGTGACTAGTCCAAAGTCATCCAGCTAGCTTACTTTAGGAGTGTAGGTTCAAATTGGGAGACTACAAGATAAGAATCAGACATTCTAACCACAATACCAAACTGGTTCACTTAGTAAACCAGTGGTGATTAAGTTGTGAAGATGGACCAGGAGTAAAAAAGACAAATAGACTTGGAGAAGCAGGAACTTTTGGTGGAAGTAAAAGAAGACTGAAAGTCAATGTAGTATATCCTATTCCTTGTGGGTGTCCTTACAAGTTGTTGGTGTTGCTATTTTTAAAGAATAGCACTATGAGTTTAGTGTGGCATAATTCACAATGTACAGGAAGAAGAGCACTGCATTTGTGCATTTTCCTTAGCCATCCAGATTCTGCACTTATCTATGGATGTTGCAGAAAGCAAAAGAGAACTGTTCTTGTATGCTTTATGATTTGGAGAAGAGCAAGTAAAACACATGAATTCTACTGCCAAGGGATTTGACAGGCCTCAGAACAAATAGGTAGGAAGCTTAAGCAACTCTTCATCATCCAGCAGACTCTTGTGAAGCACTTCTGTGAGGCTGAGAGAGAGGTGTGAGGCTTTGTTCTGAAGCTCCATATTGATTTTTTCCATTTTTTATCTACTGGGGATCAAAATGCAATTGAAGGAGATCAATTGGAGCCCCATTCTTCCCCCACTACTTACAGAAGAACCTGAAAGTTTTCCATCGGCATTTGATCTCTATGATTTTTTCCCAGTCTAACATAGTGATGGGCAATTAATTCTGCAACTGACTTTGAGGGCTGTTTCTGATGTTGGATGAGAGAAACAGGATACTGCCCTTTCTTAAGGGGCTCTCACTCGACCAAGAAGTATGCTCAAGAGAGTGGTGGCAGCTTAACATCAAGCATACTTGAAGCTGATTTATCTGGACACATTTCAGTCCCGCTTCAAGCCTAGTCATGATAGAGAAACTGCTTTGGTCACCTTGATGGGGAACCTTTATCAGAAGAGGGACAGGAACAGCACAAAATCATGATGCCTTTTTGGTTGCCTGAAGAAATTCATTCTGGACAAATGGAATACCCGAGTGGGTCATTTAATCATACTACTGAACTGAGGCTAACAAGAAAGCCATAAATCATGCCTATTTAGTTGTTTGTTTCCAGTTAACTTTCTACTTCAAAACTTTAAATTCTAAATTTAATATAATTTAGTATAATTAATAACTAAATTATTAATTATATTCTATTATTAAAATTTTATTTCACAGTGTACCTGAAAGTCTCAATAAAATAAAAACAAATAAAAGTACAATTATACCCTGTCCAGACAAGGCCTACAAGTAGAATAATCCTAGGGCTATACTGTGGCATTGCCAACATAGTCCTGCATGAAAAGTTTGGAAAGCTTGTTATCACTATTCAGGATAAACCAGTTCCCACCGTGGGCTTTCTCCAAATAGCAATATGGGCATACCATGTCTGGACACTTGATCCTGTGATCTTTGGTCTGGATATGGCCACTGCATATGCACAGAGCAGAAATCAGGCCAGAAATGGCCACCACAAATACACAGGGGGGAGCACAATTCTACAGTTTTGGATATTTCATGCCATGATTCACACAGGTAAATCACCATGGTTGCACCATGAGATTGCCCTTCCATTTGTGAGAAGAAACAGCGAATATGATCTTAAAGTTGATGGCTGTAATTTTAGATGAAAAGAGAGAAAAAGTGGCTAACCCACTGAAAATATTTGTGTCAACATTTATTGCTGGTTGATGTTTTAGGCCATAGAATGTGAAGGACAGCTTCCTGGGTCAATCTGCGATGTTACCTGCCTTTTACCAAGATAACCAAAGTATCAAAATCTGCTGGCCTCCCTGATGAACTGTATCTGCTGCCATTTTTATTTGAGTGCATACGTGAGCTTGAAGTTGTTAATGTTACTTGACCCTTAAATTATGCATACTGTTTAGCAGATTACTGATGATGTATGTTCATATTTTCACATCTCTGCGCAGCATTACCTAGTCAGTCTTCCTCACCAGCAGAAATAACTAGGTTTAGTAAAGCTTCTCAAGGTCATTGGCCTGTTTCTTTCCTTTTTCACAACAAAGTATCATTTTTCTTAGTTTCTTGTCAGTGCGCCATGATATCCTTCACATCTGTCTGTGCCTTTGCTTTTATTAGCAGAAAATACTGCCCTAGCTTTAGTGTCATGTGTACTATAAAGACAGGATTTTCAGGAGATTTGACAACTCTCATATTTTCTGAAGTATTCTCAATGTAACAGTGAAACAGTTTATTACTGTTAAGTAGTGGCTGTCTCTCCAGCTTGAATAATGAAGTCCTCTAGGTCAATATTTTATACAATGATCCATTTAAGGAAGCATGCCTCTATAGCCTAGCCCTAAAACAATAGGTGTCATAACACAGATCTATCTATTATCAATCTTAAATCCCAACATAATCAATCCAATTCTTTGGGTTGCAAAAGTGTGATATGTTATTGAGTTAAAGCTAAGAATGTTCTTCTTCTCCCAAAATTGTTTATAAAAGAACACAGTAAAATTATTTACTGAGGCCAGCTTTGCTGTGCAAGGGTGCAGAAGATTTAAACTTCTCTGAAAAAGAGGGCTTTTGGCTGGCCATGATTTACATGAGCTCCTTGCTCTGTATTTTCGTGAATTGCTGCAACACTAGTTGTGGGACATTACAAAGCCCACCCAGTACAATGTATTTATATGGCTATAACAAGAGAAAAGAGGAAGAGAAATAAAAACACAGGCAGTTTGCAAAGAAACTTGTTTTCCTTCTTCAGCTTACAAGGAAGGAAGAAATGAAGGAAGGGTAATGTTTTCAGGGTGCAGGTGGCAGCCACGTGTTTTTTCATGGGCTTTGCCAGCAGTCTGACTGACAAGTGGGGCAGAGCAGTGTTAGAACCACCAAAACACACCAATGGGAGCAGCTGGATCTCGGGGTATTTAAGCCAGCAGTCCGGGGCTCTCAGCGTCGTGCAGTGTTAGCAAGAGACGGGTCACGGATGGTTTACCTTAACTCTCCAGGCTTCTAGGCTTGTGCTCTCAGACCAGAGGGGCAAGGGATAGAAGGGGAGATCTAGAGCCTTTTCGCACAGGGGTTTTTTGAATGCATGGAGGGCACGTTGGGACGCAGCATTCGCTCTTGTGGGCGGCGGGATCCATTCCAGGCCGCCCGCAAGCGTCCCGACGTGCCCTCCATGCGTCCGAGTTTCAGAGCACTATAAAGTGCTCTGAAACCGTCTCAGCGCATTCCGACCCATCCCAGAGAGAAAGCATTCACATGCTCTCTCTCTGTGACAGCTCGGCCCGTCCCCCGGGCTGCTCCCATTGGCTGGCTTCTATTGCCCATCTGAGCATGTGCGGGTGCCCAGCCAATGAGGGGCCGCCCCCTCGAGCATGCTCAGAACGGCCCGGCCTTTCTACACAGAATGGAGCCTGCAGGAAAAGGTAAGACCCTTGGGATAGGTAGGGGGCTTTTGGCTGGGGTTCCTGCCCGCCCCCGGAGCCCGATCTGGGGTTTGGGAGTGAGCAGGAACCCAGGGACAGAAGGCAGCCGGCTGCCCACACTGGGTCCATAGGAGCCAATGGGAGCAGCCCAGGGGAGGGTCTTCCCCCCGAACGGGTTGAGAACACTTTCCCGTTCGCACTGGCAGGTAAGGGAACTGCTTTCAAAGCATTTCTTACCTGCCCTTGTGTGAACGGGAAAGTGTTCTCAACCCGATCGGGGGGAAGCGTTCTGAGGCGTCTTCGCCTTAGTGCGAAAACGCCTCCTCTCTCTTTAGCAGGGAAAGATATTGGAGCGTACCTTCAATTGGAAGGCATGTAGCAGGGGCTGTTAAACTCGGAGCTAAGACAGGATCCTGGAAGGCAGTTAGTGTTTACTGCTGGATTTACTTTGGAAAAGGGGGAGTCATCACACTGAATGGTAGTGGAATCCATTCAGGGGACAGGAGGAGTGAGTGGAGCTGGAAGTAGGATTTATTTGTGTTATTTGCTTTCAGTGGAACTTCTTGTTGCGAACTGAACTTTATTTTACTTACTGCATTCATTCTTCAAGCATCTCAAGAATTATTGAGCTAAATTTACTTTGCTTCTATTATTATTTATTTCTCTTAATAAACATTAGGTGTTTGGATTACACTGGTATTTATTGTGCTGCTTCAGGGAGGCTTGGCATTCAAGTAATTGAAGCAGGATGCCTGCGGGGGGGCGGGGGAAGGAAAGGAAAGGAAAGGGAAAAGGAAGATATGTTGCTACTGTTGTCACACAGCTTACTAAGGTTATCTGGATATTTCCCAGTTGCCAATATTTTGGGCAGCAGTACATTTGCGCATTGACTGCACTAAACTGTATGTGTAAAATATCTTCTATAGGTTGAACCAATGGGGTTTCCTCCAACTGCTAGCATGAAAAGTGAACGAATGCCTAGGTGCATCTTTCAGGCTGGGAGCGGGGGGAGGAACTGGGGCGCTTCTAAGGCCATCTGCTGGGACTCAAGAGCAGGAGAAGGTTTGTCCTTGTCTCTGCTTGAGATGCCCGTGAGCATTTGGTGGGCCACTGTGTGTGACAGGATGCTGGACTAGATGGGCTGTGGCCTGATCCAGCAAGGCTTCTCTTATGTTCTTATGTTCTTATGATAATCTGTGCAGTTATAAATGGTATCTAGACATTGGTTTTTTATTCCACTATATTTGGATATTTTGGAAAAAAGCATGCATAATCCAGAATATTCATGCTTTATTCAGGAATATCCAAATACAGCAAAATAAGTAACCAATGCATCCTTAATGAGGTATCATTATGCTATTGCCCACCAGCTTCTGAAGCAATTTAGCACTATTGCAGAACATAGTGAGACACTACAAATGTTCTGTAACATGTCAATAAGTCTGGCCTAGGAGTTCTTGATTCTCTGGACAAGATGGAAGTTTGATATAGGTTAGCAGAAGTGGGAGAACAACCATAGAGTTGTGATCTTGAATTGTTTTTAACCCAAACAACTTCAAAGAGCTATACAGGTGTAAGAAGGAATCAGGCCCTGAAGAAAAGCAGAATAATGGGCCTTTTTGTGCTTGCCACAGGTCCAGTACATATAAAGATGTCCAGAGGCCTCCGTTCTGCTCACTCATGTGGTATAAAGGAGGTTATGCCCCCTTGCTAGTATGGTCCTTATGCATTGGACAAAGTGTAGACCTGTCTAAGTGGCCCCAAATGGCTGCCTAGTCTGGTTTACTGGTAAATCTTTTTAAGAACGTCTACCAGTGGTCTAGCAGCTGCCAAACTAGAGCATTGCAGAAGACACATGCCTCCATGTGCTGGTTTACCAGGGAGATCCATTTTGATGGTACAACAAAACACACCATTGAAGTCTGTCTCCAGAAGTTCCAAAGCCAGAACCTTTCATTACTAACCATCAGAGCTTTGGAGCCAGATGGAGGCTGTCCCAGAGCAGCTGTCAAAATACAGACAACCTTGTTCCAAGTCCAGGACATGTGGACAGCTCAAGCTGATCTGGCTTCACTGGAAAGGCCACAACAGGTAAGTTCAAAATGATCCAGTGTCACTTACCTTAGCCTCAGCAGTCCCCACTACTTTTCAAGTAGGAGCAAACTAAACTATTTGTATTGAACAAAGTAACAAGAAGTGTATCCAGATAGCTTAAAGCTTCAGATTCTCTGTGCAGTCACTTCTAATCGTCCTGCCAGGACGATCAAAACTCCACAATATTGTGTGTCCAGGTGAGAAAAAATGCAAAGTTAACAGCTGCTGATAAAACAGCAGTTTTTAACAGCACACTTTCCCTGCCCCTGCTGCTGTGCCACTGCTGTTTGATGGTCATGTGACCAATCACATGACTGCTGGATCAGCAGTGGCTGTGAACTTTTTGCCACTGTCTGGAGGCTCCCAGTATCTGTTGTGTCATATGCTGTGCCTCTTTCAGAGAATCTAGTACCATAAAATGACTTTTCATTGATGGTAACCTTTGTTGCAGATGGTAATTTGTGCATCCTGGCTATCTCCTTTTCAGATGTTATGATAGAAAAAGTTCTGATCTTAAACCCTACAGGCTTTCTCTGGATTCGCAGTAGACTGCAATGTTCTGGGCATATATATTTCCCTCATTCTAACTACTATCACTCTTGCTCTAGCCTTTTGTCTGTTTTTTTCTTTTTTATATCCAGGTGGTTTTAGCAAGACTAGGATGGTACTTGTGACTGAAATCTTCAGTTGGGCTCCATTCACACATAAGTTTTAATCCAGCTTCAGTCCACATTTAGAGTGAGAGAACACATCAGCCAAGTGGCTAGTATTTTCCCCATATTATCTAGCCTCAAAGTGGCTTTTTTGAGTTAAATAACACTGAAAGAAAACAGCTTCTCACTTTGCTGAAGGACTTTTTGACTCTGAAAGTGGACTGAAGCTGGATTAAAACTTAGGTGTGAATGCAGCCTTGCTGTCTAACATGCCCACTCTCTCATTCCCTAGAATAATTTAAACTACAACTAATTTGGGATGCAAGGTAATCACTTAGCTTGCATATCTAATTTGAATGACTAGTGCTTGACAGAAAAGGAATAAAACATCCATATTTTCAGATCCAGAATATGGGCTTATATTTGTTAAACAGAACCCTCATTCAAACAGCCATGGTATTCTTCCATTGAATATTCTGTGTGGATGAAGAAGCACAGGTTCAAATTCCAAAAGTCACAAAATCCCCCTTGCCAATCTTAAGTCAATCAGAACTTGCCAGATTAATTTACCACCTGGAGTTGGTTTGAAGATAAATGAGTATGCAAGGCAAGACTGCAAAAACTGCTGACTATTTTGAAGAAACTGAGGATTAATAAAATGCAATTACTACTACCACCCAAACTTTGATCCCTTACTCTCTAAGATGCCAGAAAGACATGCAAAATTAACATGGAAAGATGTAGCAAGAGAGACAAACTGCCCTTACATTCTGATATATAGGAACTATGAAAACTTACAAAAAAGTCAAACTGGAATTATTATTTTTCCTGTTTTTTTCTGATTGAACTGAATATCTTAAGAATGAACAAACAAGGTCCAAGAGAATATCAGAAAGATGAACCACCTCAAGTTTGGATAACCATAGGTTTATAAGAAGTTGACCTGCTTTTGATAGACACTGCTGTATTGATTTGGGGGGAAAGGTACAAAACAAGAAGGGCCCTCAAATGTTCAGCCCTTTGCAACTTCATTACAGCAGTACCTTTTGCCATGAGTCTGTTCTGGAAAATTGTTCAGAAGCAGGAGTTGATGGACAATGGGGTTGTTTGTCTTTCAACTACAATACATGTGAATATCCAAGTTTTGTACAAACTTCGTGTGATAATATCTTTGCATTCATGTTTTCTTGTGATATGTTTGGGGTGGGGGGAGGTTGTACATTCTAGACTTTGGATACTTTAATGCAATTTTGAGCACTGGGTGTTTTATTTTACCATGACATTTGAAGGCTTGATTTTAGCCTAGGAGAAATAGAAGACAGAAGTGCTATAAATAAACAAACAAATGATTAGTAAATAACATGTGCGAAAGCCTCCATTGGACAAGGACAGCCTGAGGTCTTCATCACAAAGGTTGCAAAGGCATCTCTCCTCAATCTTTGTCTTCCCATGATCTTTGTTGGGAAACCAGCAAAAGGGCATTTGTCCTTGAAAACCACCCAAACCTGCTCATTTTCCCACAAGATTGAACAATTGTGTATTCACAGAAACAGCCGGGTTTCCTTTAGGGAATGGCTTCTTTCCTTACAAATCTACTTCATGTTTGCAATAAAAATTGGAGATTTTACTTAGATGAAAATGGAAATAAAATATTGCACAACATTCTTTCTCATGGCAAAGAAGACATAGGCGCATGAAGATAAATAATAGGTAATGCCACCTGTCCTCAGTTCCTGGATTTGCAAAGGAGGGGAATGAAAAGTACCATTTGCCCAGTTCTAGTTTGCCCTAAATTGCCAAGTGAAAACAGCTTTAAAATATTCAATGTTGGTCTGAGGAAGCCTATTCAACTGCTTTGACCACCTTGTAGCATAAAAATATTTAATTAAAATTAAGGTGTGATGAGACACACCAATAAAAAAATAATCTCTGAGGTGCTTCTGAGGCACCTTAGTGAAGGCTACAAGGTGGGATTGTTCACACACCAGTCTGCCCTCCCCCCTCTCATGAACATCCTATGCTAGAAATATTCTATGTCCCCAGAGAAGGCTTGGGAACATGAGGGCTACATACTACTGTCTCTGAGGTGCCCCCTTTGTCATGTCAGAATACAGTCTTAGTTGGGGCATTATTTTTAGATTCTGGTGGGGATAGGCAAAGATTAGACACTCCTTTAAAAAAAAAGAAAAGAAAGAAAAAGGATATTGTAGCCTTTGGGCCACTTGTTCGTCTGAAAGCCCCAAATTCAAATACTGTCTGTATCCTGAAGTCTAGTTCACATGTCTTATGCAAGGGTTATCTTGCGGAGTCTGTTCAGCCACCAGCAATGAAACAATTTACTTCATAGAAAAAATTAATAAAATAATCTACTTCACTTAACCAAGTTTTTGTTAGTTTGAGGATAGAAAAACTTTTGTGGAGGAAATATTGAAGGAAGAAGTGACCAGTCCAATGCAGAGGTCAGTTTCAGTAACTGATACAGAGCAGATATATGTTGTTACTGATAATGAAGGCAGGAAGTGCTTGAATACAATAACAACGGAATTAAATGTTCATCAGAAACTCAATCTTGATTTACATTGCAACTGTTAATTAAATTGAGCTTGTTTAAAATGTAATCTAATTGATTTTTAATACAGCAAATTTAATTAGTAAAATTCATTCCAATATCTTGTCTGTGAGCACTGAACTTTGGAAGTTCTGAAAGATTGCTCCTGTTGTAATTATGAACTGACTGTAAACGTGATGAAGAATAAAACTGGTTGTAAATCTCACTGGCAGAATGAACTCTGGTTTAAAAACCAGTTCCCCTGAAATTACAAAATGGGGAGCAGTGACACTCCTGGCTGTATTACAAGCTAGGGGTATAAAGGATACTCAGTACTTTCCCTTTCAAGCATTTCAGCACAGCTAGGGCCCCCAGCAATGGAAGTTAAACCTGTGGTGTCTTCATATGGTTGTAAGTATCTATTTATCTTCATGCGCCTATGTCTTCAATACTTCAGCATGCCACTGATCAGAGTGAGTTTTTCCTACATGCCACCTCCTGAACTGGGCTCAGAAGTGCAGAAACTGCAACACTATTTACGATGGAAGGCTTGCTGCACACACCATCTGATGCAGATAATCATCCTAAGAAGGTGGTCTCTAAGATCCCCTCAGCAGTGATGCTTGATAAGCACTGAGAGCGTGGCTAGAATTTTTACTCAGCTTTTCTCCTTTCCTAATGCAACACGACCCATCCTTGTTTTGTGGCTGTCTCTATCACTTTGACTCCCCACTTCCATTTATTCTGTTTTGGAAGTGATTTAGTTGACTTGGACCTCCTAGGAACAGTAGTTTGGGTGAGATAGCTTTGCTGTCTGGTCTGGGCCCAGGAGTAGGGATGTGCATGAATGATTTGTCAGGTTCACAATTTGTATGAATTCATACAAACTAGAGCATTCAAATTGAATATTGACTATTGTCCCCTCTAGACTAGAAGAATAAAATCTGCAGTTGGAGGAAAATTTGCAGTTTACCTGGTGTGAATCCACGTCCTGTGTCCTCACTAAAAGCAGCCTCCATAGCTTCAGAGGAGGAAACTGTGAGAGGTTAGTGGGACGAGGCAGCCCTGCTGTCAGGGCTGACGGAAAACTTTGAATTTTCTTATACTGTGCACTGAATGCTGATATATCAGCATTAAGTAAATTCACAGTGGCGTCACTATAATGTGACACCACTACAAAGTATTGGCCATTGTGTGCAACACCTCAGTCTTGGCTGTGCGTTCTGATGTGCAGTATTAAGAAGTCTGGATGCACCCTATATCTGAAAACTGACATTTGAATGCAAAGCTAAATGCTTTTGTGCAGTAATTTGATGCTTCCTTATATTTGTGAAGGTGGGGAGGCAGCAAAGCGGCTGCTCGGTCACATCTGCATCAGATTCAGAGTAGATTCAAAGCAGATTCAGAATGGATTCAAAAAAGATTCAGATTCAGAACAAATTCAGAGGGGATTTGGAGAGACAACTGGTGGCAGGCATTCAAAGTGGATTCAAAGAGCATTCACAGTGGATTCAAATCCTACCATCTTCAAAGTGGCTCTATTTGCATGAATGCAAATAGCCTTCACATTCTCTTTGATGCAAAGTGAACATGAAAAAAAATGTGTACATCCCTACCCAGGAGTATTGCTATTGCCCAAGGCAAGTCTGCTCAGGAGATATTGAATGGCACTGGCTGCTTCCTGGGCTTATCAGTCACACTTTCCATATTTGAAGAGTTGATTATGGCAAAACAGGATTGCACTAGCTAGACTGAGGTCTGCCCTGGAAGCTTATGTGTGTGGGCATAGCTGGGTGATAGAACAACCACCCAGAAGACGAAGAGCCGCAGCATGATTGCTAGCATCTCTCTAGAAGAAAGAAGCAAAAGTTTGCAAAGAAAACTGCATGGATGTGTCCATATCATCATCAGATGTTGAGGTTAGCTCAAAAGTATATTTGAAAAGGGGCAAGTGTCTTAACCCCATATACCACCCACATTACCACCACAATCCCGTATACTAGGAAGAGGTGTTAAAGTTTAGCTGCTTCATTGGGTTTTCTTAAAAAAGAAAGAGAATCTTACTACATGCAATTGGCATTAAAAGGTTAACCTATCTATATACATAAGAACATAAGAGAAGCCTTGCTGGATCAGGCCACAGCCCATCTAGTCCAGCATCCTGTCGCACACAGTGGCCCACCAAATGCTCACGGGCATCTCAAGCAGAGACAAGGAGAAACCTTCTCCTGCTCTCGAGTCCCAGCAGATGGCCTTAGAAGCGCCCCAGTTCCTCCCCCCTGCCCTCAGCCTGAAGGATGCACCTAGGCATTCATTCTAGTAGCCATTGAAACATCTGTCATCCATAAATTTGTCTAACCCTACCTTAAAGCCATCCAGACTGGTAGCTGTCACCACCTCTTCCGGCAGCACATTCCATAAGCCGATGACCCTCTGGGTGAAGAAATACTTCCCCCTGTCAGACCTTATTCTCCTACCCATCAGCTTCATAGAGTGCCCCCTGGTTCTAGTGTTGTGCGATAGAGAAAAGAAATTTTCTCTATCCACCTTTTCTATGCCGTGCATAATTTTATATACTTCAATCAGGTCCCCTCTCAAACGCCGTCTCTCCAGACTGAAGAGGCCTAGACATTGCAGCCTGGTTTCGTAAGGGAGGTGTTCCAGACCCTTAATCATTCTGGTTGCCCTTCTCTGCACTCATGAATAATACCAATGTGTATATCCACTCAGGTAACATCAAATGTTGTTATTTTTAACAGTGAAATATAACTTCATTTTTTATTTCCATTTTAATTCGTCTCTTTCTTTATGTTATGGCCATAGGTGTACATGCAAACCTCTGGAGGGTTTTCTCCTTGCCACCTACTTTTGTTTAACCCTCTATACCCTGGAGGAGTGAGTTTCACTGGACACATTAGCTAACATTTTCCAGACCAGCAGTCCCTTCCTTGCATCCAGTCCTAGTGGTCCATTCTCAGAAGCTTGAGTCCAAAAGCCAATTATGTTTAGACAGTCATCCCTGTCTCTGTCATTCTTAGCAGCGACATTTTAGTCCCTTTAGCTTTTGACCCTTTATCTGCTATGAAAGAAAAAGGCAGAGAATTTCAACAAAGCTTGTGGGTGTTTTTCCACTGTCACTAAAAGTACTCATTAAGTACCCATTAATGGGCACATAATGGCATTTTTGTACCCATTAATGGGTACTTAATGGGTATTTCTAGTGACAGTGGAAAAACACCCTGTGACTTTCAGCATGCGGTCAACAAGAACTCTATGAGATGGTGTGAAAAACGAAAAGAATCTGCAAGTGGTTCAGTGGCAGAAATGGAGAAAAATAAGCTCTTCGCATATCTGAGTAAATTAGGGAAGGTGGATTCATTTAGTTATGGATAGAATAGGTGGAGGGTCTACTGATCATCCTAACATTGCACAATTCATAGTATTGCTTTTGTTTGTGCCTTCATACAGAAGGTCGTATGAGACTTTTGCTTCACTTCCATTATCCAGTATCTCACTCAAACCTCAACAGGATTACTACCAAAAGGGAATCTTTGCTTACTTCCACACATTTCCATTGTCCCATAATTCACATTGTTAACTACATGTCAATCATAGTGAGAAATACTGTTTGTCTGAAATGCAAGATCAAAATATAATTATATGGCTAAATAACATGAAGATGATGTCTTAGATTAAGGTGGACACCATCTAAAACAGCTTTGAAGGCCTAATGATAAAGCTATGAATGGTCCACAGCCATAATAGCTATATATTATCTGACCTTGAACTATTTTGTCCTAATTTTGAGCATCCTGTAAGCATCCAGATGGCACCTATGGATAGCAGAGTATCAAAATGCCCCTTTCTTATGTTCACCCAATTCCATTTAGCAGCTATGAAGACTTAATTTCTATTGACATCCATCCATCCATCCATCCATCCATCCATCCATCCATCCATCCATCCATCCATCCATCCATCCATCCATCCAAACTGGCATTTTGCTCAGAATTACTCCAGGTAACTGGAAGACTAGTGGGAGCACAGGGTGCTTCTAATCAGGATTTATGGTAAGTGCAGAAAGGGCTTTAGACTCTTCTGTCTAGTTCCTTTCAGTTGCAATCAAATGTTATCCAAGAATCCAGTGCTGGTATGGCCAATATAACTCATCCCATACCTTTTATGTTTTTTGTTTAAAGGACCAACAAATGCAGAAAGGAGCTTCAGAATCTTTAAGGAAGAGTTATTTTTCAGTTATCTCAAATGTTTTCTAAAAGACTGAATCTCCTTGTAAGAAGAAAAATGATGGATGGATGACTAGGAATAGGTCATCACTGAATGAACTGCTCCATTTCTTCTTACACACATAATAGGGCAGGTGTCCTGAAAAAAAGACCTAAATGCTTCTTTTAGAAAGTAATATTCCCAAGAAATGTACACTGCTCAACTCAGATGTGTAAACCTCACCGAATCCTGTTCATCCTTTATTCATTTTTAAACGTAATGATTTTTTTTAAAAAAGTACAACCAACAACAAAAAACAAAACATGCCAAAGTCAGCAGACCTTTTCTTATTACAGAATTCCAAACTATTTGTAGCAACAGTGTTCACTATAGGATATAATTATTTATTACATTCTCAGGGGGAGGGGACATTAAATAACCCATCATTGTCATAGATTTTTTTTTACCTCTAGGGGAAGGTATGGAGTACAACCCTGTATTCTCACTTACCCACTGTCAACCAATGGCTATTGAATTGTTTTCTTCTATTTTTTAATTAGTTATATTTTTATTTTTTGTGTATTGTTTAACTGCAAAAATACAGTAATAAAATTCACCTAACTTTAAGGGTGTGTTCCCAAACAGAATATAATGGGCTTTGAGTCTGTTTTGGGTGTTCACCGTTCCCAAAATTTTAAAAGAATCTTTAGTTTCTGATTATCTGTATTCAGTTCAAAAGAGGTTGTACTGCTGGATTTAGAAATATCCTATTTTATTTAGGAAAATGGAAACCCAAGCAGATTTGGGGAGAGGGAACTATGCTCCAAGGACATTCTCCTCAATTTCCCCTGATCCAATGAGAAGTTATTATTTCATCTGCTGTAGTCCCTTCTTCCCCGGGCTATTTATTACAAGCTAAGGAAATCTTGCCCTGATTGAAAGGGGAGGGGAAGGAGCTGAAGAATGAACAGAGCCCAGGTGCACACAATGTAACAAGATCAGACAATGTAGCAGGGACAGGAGTGAGTGAAAGTTTCTGATTTCAATAAGAGGGACTCACTGGCAGCGATCAGACTTTAGCAGCTTCCTTCATGAGGTTGCAAAGTGTGTTTTCCTTGGGTAAAAGCCTCCTTCCTTCCTTCCTTCCTTCCTTCCTTCCTTCCTTCCTTCCTTCCTTCCTTCCTTCCTTCCTTCCTTCCTTCCTTGCCTTTGCTGTCTACCCCTTTTGCCTGACATCCTGCTATTTCACACTGCTCTGCTATACCAATCTAGCGCAAAACACCATTATTTATTTATTTATTTACATTTATATCCCGCCCTGTACCCTAGGGTCTCAGGGCGGGTAACAGCATATTTAAAAGACAAAAATATTCAAAATAAAACCATATATAAAAACAGTATAAGACATTAGTATGTGCAGTAGGGAAAAACTGTGCCACATTTAAGCAAAGGCCAGAGCAAAGAGGTGCGTCTTTACCCCCCTCCTAAACATATACAGTGAGGAGGCCTGACGCACCTCGAGGAAAAGGCTATTCCACAGCCTGGGGGCTATTACTGAGAAGGCCCTCTCTGGAGTGCCCACCCGTCTTGCTACAGAGGGTGGTGGAACAATGAGAAGGGCCTCCCCCCCCCCAGATCTTAGGGCACGGGCAGGTTGGTATGGGAGGAGGCATTCCTTCAGATATTTGGGGCCCAAGTCATTTAGGGCCTTATATGTTAAAGTTAACACCTTGAATTGGGCTCGGTAACGAATCGGCAGCCAGTGCAGCTCTTTTAAGACCGGTGTGATGTGCGTCCGGCCCGATATCCCTGTAAGCAGTCTTGCAGCTGCATTCTGCACTAGCTGTAGTTTCTGAACCGTCATCAAGGGCAGCCCCATGTAGACTGCATTGCAATAGTCCAATCTACAGGTTACCAGGGCATGGATGATTGTGACCAAGTCGTCTCTGTCCAAAAAAGGCTTAAGCTGACACACCAATCGTAGTTGGGAATAGGCACTCCTGGCCACAGCCTCCACCTGAGCTTCAAGCGTCAATGCCGAGTCCAGGAGTACTCCCAAGTTATGCACCTGTTCCTTCCAGGGCATTGCAACCCCATCCAGGACAGGGTATTTCCCAAGTACACGGACCCGAGACCCAGTGACACACAACACCTCTGTCTTGTCTGGATTCAGTTTCAATTTATTGGCCCTCATCCAGCCCATTACTGCTTCCAGACACCTGTCAAGCACTTCAACCACCTCTCCTGATTCAGACAGTACAGAGAGATAGAGCTGGGTATCATCTACATATTGATGACACCTCACCCCAAACCTCCTGATGACCTCTCCCAGCAGCTTCATATAAATATTAAATAACATTGGAGATAAGATTGACCCCTGGGGAACCCCACAAGTGAGTTCCCAGGGTGTTGAATCAATATCTCCAATAACCACTCTCTGAGATCGGTTCTGGAGATAGGAGGAGAACCAATGCCAAGCACTGCCTCCCACTCCTAAGCTCCATAGACTCTCCAAAAGGATACCGTGGTCAATGGTATCAAAAGGCGCTGAGAGGTCCAGGAGAACCAACAAGGTGGCATCCCCTCTGTCTCTCTCCCGGAGTAGGTCATCAACCAGGGTGACCAAGGCGGTTTCAGTGCCATAACCAGGTCTGAAGCCAGATTGAAATGGGTCTAGATAATCAGCTTCTTCCAAGCATGCCTGCAGTTGAACAGCAACAGCTCTCTCTAGAACCTTGCCTAAAAAAGGTATGTTAGCTACCGGACGATAGTTGTTTAGATCTTCTGGATCCAGTGAAGTCCTCTTCAAGAGGGGGCATACCACAGCCTGTTTAAGGCCAGTGGAACCACCCCATCCCTCATAGAAGCATTCACTACTTCCTGAATCCAGCTGGTCATACCTTGGCAGCTAGCTTTTATCAGCCAGGAAGGGCAAGGGTCCAGAGAGCATGTTGTTGGCTGCACTCCCACAAGCAACTCGTCCACGTCCTCAGGCCGCAATAATTGAAACTGATCCAAAAGAATCGGACCAGACAGTTCCCTGGACGCCTCCCCTGGACTAAATCCAATTGTGACATCTAATCCCCTATGAATCTGAGTGACTTTGTCCTCAAAGTGCTTTGCAAAACTGTCACAGCAGATATTACATGGCCCTGGCTCACATTTCCTTGAGCCGGATTTTATAAGGCCATTTACTATTCTGAAGAGCTCTGCTGGATGGCTACTTGAGGACATGATGGTAGTGGAGAAAAAACTACTTTTCGCCGCCGTCACCACCACATGGTAGGCATGATAATGCACTTTAACCCGTGTTCGGTCAGATTCACAGTTGGATTTACACCACCTGCGCTCTAGCCATTGACCTTCCTGTTTCATGGCCCATAGCTCCTTGGAATACCAAGGAGCTTTTTGAGCTCTACAAGAATGTCGAGGACACTTGGGGGCGATTGTGCCAATAGCCCTGCTCATCTCCTGATTCCAAAGAGAGACCAGAGCTTCGACAGGAGCACCAGTCATGCCAACCAGAAAATCCCCCAGGGCATTCAGGAATTGCTCAGATTCCATAAGTCTCCGGGGGTGGACCATTTCAATAGGTCCTATGTCCCCACAGAGGGGAGCTGTCACTGCAAGTCCAAAACTCACCATCGAGTGGTCCGTCCACGACAAAGGGCTGACAGCCAACCCTCCTATCAACAGAGTGCCACCAATTGGCTCCGAGGCAAAAACCAAATCCAGAGTATGACCTGCTGTATGAGTGGGACCAGTTACATGTTGAGACAGCCCCATGGTTGTCATGGAGGCCATGAAGAGCTGAGCCAGCCCACTGAGTATAGCTTGAGCATGGATGTTGAAATCCCCCAGCACCACAATGGTGGGGGCTCCCAACACCACCTCCGAGACCACCTCAGCTAGCTCAGATAGGGAGGCTGCTGGGTAGCAGGGTGAGCGGTACACCAACAGCATCCCTATTCTGTCTCTCTGGCCCAACAACAAAAACAGCCCCTCAACCCCCTTTACAGAACCAATTGGCCATCTGGTGAGGGAGATAGAAGTCCGGTGGACTACAGCAACACACCCTCCCCTCTCCTCTGGTCTGGAACAGTGCTGCACCAAGTAACCTGGGGGACAAAGCTGCATGAGACTAGGTCCACCCAGTTCATCCACCCAGGTCTCAGTGATGCATGCCAGATCGGCCCCTTTATCCAAAATCAAGTCATAAATGACAGATGTTTTATTCCGGACCGATCTGGCATTCAGGAGTAGCACCACCAGAGCAGGGGGCTGGTTGACAGGCCTCCCCAAATTCCTTTGGCTGGGAAGCAGAACAGAAGGAGTGATAGCTTCAATATATCTCACCCCCCTTCTCTGAAACAGTCTGTTCTGCTTCCCAATGCTGTGTCTCCCCCTGCCTGATACCACTGTGATGGTGGCCCCCTGACACACTTCTCCCCCTCCTACCTGGCCTTGACACATGATTCCCCACCCAAAACAAATAAAACATGCCAGATAAAACAATATTAAACAGTTAACAATTAAAACATCAATTCTAAAAACAAACCCTAGTCCACAATTAAAAATAATAATAATAAAACTCCACTACATGGGAGGGGCAAGGGCAAATGCCCAGGTTCAGAAGTTTGGCAGTTCTCCTCTTCCCTCCCCTCAGCCTGTATTATAGGTGGATGCTGGGTGTGGCCCAGGAGGCAGCAGAATTCTTCCTCCCTCAGCAGTTCTTATGCTGGCTGGTGAAGGGCGTGGCCGAGGAGGCAGCAGAATTCTTCCTCCCTTAGCAGGTCTTATGCTGGTGGCTGGTGAAGGGCATGGCCTAGGAGGCAACAGAATTCTTCCTCCCTCAGCAGGCCTTATGCTGGTGGCTGGTGAAGGGCGTGGCCCAGGAAGCAACATAATTCTTCCTCCCTCAGCAGTTCTTATACTGGCTGGTGAAGGGCGTGGCCCAGGAAAGCGATCTTTAATATTTTACTGCCTTGTTAATATGAGAGAGAAGTTGTGCTATGGTGGATACAAGATGGGGGTGGGAAGGAGCAGTAAACAAAAACTGCTGCCAAAGGACTCCATGATTTGGTGTGGGAGCAGGTTTATAGAAGGTGGGGTTTGAATAACTAGTCACAATGAAGTCCGGGTATGATGGTGTACTATTGCTGACTGCATGGGAATGGGATTCTGCTGAGGGGAGGAGAGAGGGGAGGGGGTTTCTCCCCCGCTGGGTACTGAAGAATGGAAAGTAAGTCCACATTATAGGGTAACAGTGGGAATGCAAAAAAAAGGCCCTGCTGCTGATTTGAACACCCCGGTTTAAAACTAGATTAAATTGCTAAGTGGAAACTTAGCCTAAAGGTTGCAAAGGTTTAACCAGGCCTGCATCCACATGTGGCCTCAATGAGATGGGTCCTCCAGGGAACCTAGCTCAGTGTGTTTGTGATCCAGGAGTGAGATCCACAGCAATACCTCCAATCAGCCCCAAACTGGGACATTGCCAAGTTGCCAACTCATGTTTGTTTATCAGCATGGTTTGCCACACTGGAAGCACTTGCAATTACAGGACTCTTATTACAAGACGTGCTGCCATTAGCCACATTATGAGTCACTCCTGTGTTTGATAAAGCAACCAGGGCCCTTTCTGCATTTGGACATTTTCTAGAATATAAGGATAGGGGTCTGCTGTCTGCATGCTAATACAGACTATGGCAGGTCTTACCTATTCATCTATAAAGAGACTTAAACTCTCTCAAAAGTGAGTGACCAACCTGGCCTATTTATATTTGGTGCTTGTGATAATTAAAATCCTTAACTTTCTCACATAAATGAAATTTACAATTAATACACAATTACTTCTTCAGTAGACAATGCAATAGTAAATGCACAAAAGATAAATATGTAATGCTTCAGGCAGTGGGTGGAAACCTTCTTGCATAAACCTTGCAAATGAAAGTTTGCTATCAGAAAATTATAACAAGAGAGATAGGATCGGTCCTGCTGAATTGAAATAAAATATGGTAAATGCTTCATTTATGGGAACAATAACTTTTGACTTGAACCTTCACTTGTTTAATTATTAAATCTTGTAGATAGTTATATAAGGCCTTTCTGAACTAAAAAGCCATGATCTGGATCAGTGGGTCTGGACCAGTCAACCTGAGTAATGACCAGACCTGCCTCCACTGTCCATGAAGCATGCACCAGCTTCTGGGCCAGCCTCCAAGGGACAGGATTGAACGTTCTTAGGCTTAAAGTCCCAGGGAGCCCCATTTTGGCAGCCCTCGGTAGTCTGAAAAGATGGACATACTTTCAACACAACCTCCATGTTCTGGATTGGGGCTTGCTGGTCCACCAGCACGGCTGTTTAAACAGGTCTACCAACAATCCAGTTCAAGGATCCTTTAATCTGGATTACACTTCATCCTATATTAACAAGCATACCAGCAGTGGGCAGGACCTCCCTTGAACAGTCTACAATGCAGAAAGGAAGTCCATAGTCTACATCATAGACCACCCCAAAGTATGTGAAGAAAGACCTTTAAGCAGAGAATGAATGCAATAGTAACTTCCAATTGTTTTATCTCCAACATCTTTCCTTCTGATCTCTAATAAACATCTATCCTTGCAGTTTGGCCTGCAACACGCATAACAACTATCTGACCTTTGCAGCAATGAAGAAGAAGAAGAAGAAGAAGAAGAAGAAGAAGAAGAAGAAGAAGAAGAAGAAGAAGAAGAAGAAGAAGAAGAAGAAGAAGAAGAAGAAGAAGAATTGGATTTTCTACCCCGCTTTTCTCACCCATTTAAGGGGACTCAAAGCAACTGACAAAGCTTTTCTATTCTTCTCCCCACAAAAGAACACCCTGTGAGGTAGGTGGGGTTGTGAGAACTCACCAGCTGGCTTCATGGAGGAGGGCAGAATTGAACGCGGTATTCCCAGATAAGAGTGCGGCTCCCTAACCACTAGACCACTAGAGTGTTTCACCTATTACATTCCTGGCCAGAGAAGCAGGTGTGGAGCATCAAGGTTATACCTCTAAGCTAGCAAGTGCCATTTGTTCTTCCTTCCCATTAAGAACTGTGATCATATCTGTGTTAAATTGGGTGAGGGATTGTAAAAAAAAAAAATATTGAACACCACGTTTAAAATGCATTTGGGTTAAATATTTCACTAGAGTAGGACAATCATTTCCAAGTGAACTTCTGATTAAATTACTCCTCTGTATTTTACCTGTCAGAATTCTCAGGTAGGAGGTACTTTGAAGAGAAGGAAACAAGATGAATTTATTTGAATTGTGGAAAAAAGAAAACCATTTAAAACACTTTCCTTGGGGTCATAAAATAGAGCAGATTGTACGAAATAATTATTTATCTATTTTTATTCCAAACAATGATATCCTACTTCTTTACATCAAACTCCCAGAGTGGTTTTCAATCAAATTTAAAAATGTAGTTAAAATAGCAGAATATTCCAACACTCTTGTAAATAATTTTAAAATCAGGACAAAGCAGTTTAGGTATCAGAGAAACTGCTTTTGCAAACTAAGAGTTAACAGCTGTAAGGTAGGGCTAAGTCAGTATTAGAGTCACACTTCTTACTTTTTTTCCCCTTTTTCCTGAATCAATATCTGCAAATAATAAATGAGATCCCAAAGGGTTGAGTTAAGCCCCAACCATCACCAAGTAACTCTGCAATTGGTCATTGACTTAATAATGCAGGTGAGTGCCACACCATAGAACATCTTTAGCACACCATAATAGAAAATTAATTGTGTTCAAATCAGGAGTGGGGTTAGCTTGGGTGAAAACAATCGCCTAGCTGTAGAAAGTGAAAAAGCCCCAAAGGGGGTGTGGGGGAAGGGAGAGAAAAGAAACAGTAGCATTAGATTATGTATCTGAACCATGTCCCTGCTTTTAAACCATCCAAATAGATGTAAGGTTTCATTTTAAAAAATGTACGACTGAACACATTGTCCAGTAAACTGCATTGCAGTGGTATCCACTGGGCATTGCATGTCAGTCTGTTAGAAATAACAACTGCAGGAGAGAAACCTGAACACAATTCTGAGCAGTTTGAAACCATGCTAAGTGTTATTAAGAAAAAACTACATTGTTGTATGCCAGGACACATGTTCCAAAATATCACCATCATCAACATGACAATAACAACAAAAACATACTGGGTTCAGTAGAGAATCTATGATTACTCCAAGCAAAGGTATTATGACAATCTGGCCACAACCTCTCTACCCCAGGATCTGTATGGTGAGGTGAAAAATAAATCAAAGACAAATTATTTATTTATATTGGCATTCATTGCTGTTCCACCAGCAGCCAATGGCATTCATGACTAATGAGCAGCCTTAGAAACAGCAACTGCATTTCCAGAAACCTAAAAAATTTCAGAAAACTTCAGATGAGCACAGTCCAAATGCCTGTCAACTTGAAAATTTTTTTAAAAAAGTATGCTGATATAACATGCTATCAGGTATTTATTTTATTATTTTCATGTATATGCTGGAGAATACTTTGGACAGAAAGGCCCAAAAGGTAGGTAGGTGTGTGTGTATTGGAGAGAGACAGAGAGATGGAGACGGGGGGGGGGATTTGTTATAATGCACTATAGCCCTCAAGAGTGGTAGAAACTTAATGTAAATCTAAATAATAAGTTCCATTGCATTATACTTTTGATATGAAAATAATTCCTTAAATTAACTATTAAACCTTCTACAAAAAACAAGCAAAAAAATGAATGAGAGATGAGACTTTCATGTCTTGCTTTCAGTAAGGAACGAGGATTGAATCTGTCAGTACCTCCAAATCACCACATGTAATGTGTGACAGAGAATGTTGATAGTCATAATTCAAGCCGGGCTTGATAAAAATGAAAAGATGGTCACTGCAGTGTCAAGTTCAGACTTACCTCCCTAGCTGCCAGAGTCCCATATGTTCATCAGGCAAGAAAAGTCTTCCAGCATTCCCCACAGGTTCCTTGTCTTAAGCAATGTCCAGGGATGTCCTTAGCAAGCTTGGTATCAGCTGCAAAAAGAAGACTTGTGCAAAGAATCATAGCTTTTGTAGTTCTAAGGTTTTCCCTCTGGTTGTTTCTAACAGTGACTTGTGCCATACACAAAATGGCACCTCTCTTTCAATGCAGAGAAGACTGGGTTTATATACCAAGCATGTGTATGCGAGCGTACCATAAACCACTAGTTCCTTATCATGCGCTTGTTAGCTTGTCCAATCTATGGCAATCACTTTGGTCCCAGGGGTTGAAAGACACAAGACGCAGGGAAAAAAAGGGAAGCAAAAGCTGAAGAAAGATCAATACTGCACTGTGAAACAAGAAGTGTAGGCTATTTACTTTTCATTGATCTGATGATGCAGGAGAAACACCTCGGACTGGCATTAAATTGAGGGAATACATCTTCTGTGGAGGGGGGATTTTCACCTCAAGGTCAAGAGAACCAAACAGAAATTAGAACAAACAGGACCTAATCACACAGGCTTACAATAAAACTATTAATCCACATTACAAATCTGCCCGAAAACATAATTAAATATCAGGCTGAGCAAGGTTTGCAGTAAAACAAATGCTACCAGCTTTCATTGATTTCAACTTGCACCTGGACCAACCATGAGGTGAGAAAATATATGAAATACAGTAGTAAAAAGAAGATTCCCACGGATCAGTGTGGCGAACTGGCATCTGTGCGCAGACTAGATTCAGATGATTCTGCCACAGAATAAACGGCTGGGAAGTAATTAGAACATACATTTGACTCTTGCCAAGAGTGAAATTGTAACTTTTTATACATTCATCTTCAACTGTTGCTACCCAACAAATGAGATTTCCAAGAGGACATATATCATTCCCCTTGAAATCATTGCTCGCTATTTTATGACAGATAATAAACACATTTGCATGTCTTCAAAGTCCTTTCAGAGGAAGAGAGAAGAATGCACCCAGAAGATGCAAAACCTCTGCTCTGAAATGGAAAGTGTACAAATTGCTACCATAATCAAGGAGATAAACATGCATGTCACAAGTGAAGTGGATGAACATGACCACATTCACTTAATTATGTATAGGGATCTGTGGACCGACCGCCTATATTAGCAGTTGCTAATAATATGAATAAATCAAACCTTCCTGGTGGAAGGGACAGTCTTATTCAACCCTTTCACAAATGCTTCATTCTTTAGGCAAGTGAGGAAACCTTCCTTACAGAATCACTGCCCTTAGTGAATCTTCCTGTTCAATTGTGATTCCATTTTTGACAAGTTTTGGTCTCAGGCCATTTCTGCACTTACCAGCTGGACCAGGCTAGGTTGCAGTAGCCCCAATGACAGGAATGGTCTCACTTTCCTGAAACAAGTCTTCCACACTGGGAAAGGATGTTCAGGGACATTCCCTGCAATGGCTCCAAAGATTTACAATCTTTTCTGTCTGGTTCTCAGGGGGATCTGATGGCACAATTTGGTGCTCTGCTGAAATGGCTACCTCTGTTAAACCAGAAAATGGACCTCTCTGCACACCTCCCCTGTTCCATTTTACGGTCCCCTGGACCACTGGTAGACCTGTTAAAAAAGGTCTTCAAGTATCCTGAGGGCTTTTCGCATTACGGCTTTTAGTGCATAATTAGTGCACCTCTGGGGAAGAGCATACGCACATCAAGTGCACTAATAGTTGATTAGGTGTGGAGCACATTAACCAACCTTAGCCGAAAGCATATCTCAAGCCTCCATGGCACTATTCACGCTTCTTCCACTCTCCAGGGTCATCTGAGGTGCCATGCAAGCGTGATGGCACCTCAGACACCCATAGACACGACTCCACATGTGCAGAGCATCAGCATTGTCAAGATGATGGCATTCATGCATGCACAGTCGTAGAGGCACCACTGCCAAAATGGCGGCCCCCAGAGGAGGACTGGGCCCAGGATCAAATAAAGTGAGTATCCAATCCTTGAGGGAAGGGAGAGGGTAAATTTGCAAGTGCTAGTCAACGTTGGGTCATCGTGCTCCTTTCCCATCCAGCAAAAACACCTCTGGTTTAGGTGGCTACTTAGACCGACTATGCTCCATCTAGTGCAGACAGAGTAGCCTAAGCAGGCAGAGGACCCTCTCTCTTCCACTTCAGTGTGTGAAAGAGATGGCCTAGAAGTGGGCTAGCCTTTGCCCTCTACCAGGATACCTGTAAGTGTGAGGAAAAGGTCTGTCTGTACAGTAGAAAAATCCCATCCAATTCCAGACTGGCTTCATTCTGGCTCCTGATTTCACTGCTCTTTTGCCCAATCAGTTCCTGAACATATCTTGTATAAACGACCCAGTTAAAAAAAAAAGACTTCAAAATCAGTTTTTTAAAAAAGGAGCTCAAAAAGCAGTTTAGAGATAGTAGTTGCCACACGCATATATTCCTGTCCCACCTATAATTCACATTTGAAGCCAAATTATTATGAAACTGACTGATCCATATCTTTTCACTTCAAAGTTCACTCTGAAGATCAGCACAGACTTCAAAGATGCTCTGGAGCTATTTTGCACAGACTTCAAAGTGATTTCGAAATGACTTTGAAAGGTTTTGGAGCTCCCCCCCCCAATGGGTTCCCCCTCCCCCTAGCCTCCTTTAGACCCCATTGCCTGTTTCCAGTGGAAACAGGCTCCCTTTAATCCGGATTTTCTGCCAGAAGACCCCATTGTAGACCCCATTAATGGGGTCTACAGAAAATCCAAATTAAAGGTCAGAAAGTACCCATTTGATCCGGATTTCCCCAGCGGCAGTCGAAACAATCAGGTCCCAAATGGGTGCTGTGGTAGAAATGGGATCATCTGGCTCACACCCAAATGGGTCCTTAATGGGTGTAAAAATGGGTACTTCCTGACAGTGGAAAAACACCCTTTATCCCATGTGCATCCTTTTTTCATCCCGTATGTATCTGCACAAATGTGTACAGATACAAATAAGATGTGCACAGATACATATGTAATGCATACGTATCTGGATACATATGAATGTCCAAATTATTCATACAAATTATTCAAAAGATTAAAAAAATTGTTTGACTGTTAGATTTGAACTTCATATTCAATGTCCAAATTCAATCAAATTTGATCAAACTTTGAAAGTTTTGAATATTCATGCACATCCCTACTCCGTAGAACAAGAAGCATGCCGAAAACTGCTCCAGAAGGAGATTACTTTAATGTGATCTCCCATGCATTCCTGGGCTTGGGGCTTCAGCAACCACCACTGAAGTAGTTCATGTGATGTCAAGAGCCTGAGGACATTTTTATGATCTTCTGAAACAGCTGCTATGACTTGCCTCTGGGACTGCTTCCAGGCTCAACACAGAACTCCCCCAGCTTACTGGCATACTCTGGTCATCTTCCTCTGTCCCCGAGAGGACAGTAGCAGTGATTGTTGCATATGCTAAATGCTGCAATGCAGGAACTGCCTTGGAATATCAATTAGCAGACTGGATCTGAAGGCTGACATCAACCTTAATTTAATACCATTGGTACCCAAGGACAGTTGGATAGACAACTGTCTGCATTGGGACAGTCCATACTGCCCCAGTCCCAGCTGCTGTTGTCAAAGGCTCACTGTTGTCTTTGAGGTTACCGCTCAGCCTCCTAAGGCTTGGAACTTTCTATTATTGACCTTACAAGTTTCTGGTTGGGCCTTTTGGCACCACTGAAATGGAATCCTGTATTCTGGAACAGTAAGATCATAAAAATGCTCCCAGCTCACTGTTCTGGACTAGGAGCACTAGAACACTGGCAGGCCTCATCACTGAGCTCTATTCATAGTGTGACATAAGGTGCTGTTTGGGGCACCCTATTCCAGTCTATTAATCAATGCAGGCAGCCTGTACTAGGATACAGCAGGTCCTTGGTTATCCTTCACTAACATGCAAAGGGAAGCCCCCCCCCCTCCCAAAGGACCCTTCCTAACACTGGAGAACAACCTGTGCTGAAAGAGCCCAAGACGTAACCAACGTTTTAATCTCCTCTGCTTACCAAAGAGGAAGAACCGTGAGATGGTTCTATGAAGTTGCTCGCATACTCAGTATTACCAATTTATTCTCAAAAAATGAAAGAGCTGAAGATATCATTTAAAATATTTATAGGCACTGTATACTGCAGAAGTGTTCAGCTGCAACCAGTCAGATTTTATTGAATGAGAATACTGGGACTAGTAGTTGAGGAACACCTGGAGGGGACTGCAGTTGAGCAATCTAAGTGTCCTGAATGGACTTTGGGAAATGATTTGAAGACTTACGGATCACAATTAAAGACCTAAAAGACTAAAAGTAAATATTCACAAACTCCTTTTATATAGCTTTGGTTAGTTAATTAAAGGCAAATTTCTAGAAAACCTAATCATCTATTAACTGACACTGATGATTCTGTGGTTTTATAAAATAGCTCATTGTTAGAAACTAAATCATTTAGGCAACACTATTTGGGTGAATACAACAAAGAAATAAAGAGTTACCTGTGGCTATGTAGCAATTAATTGAACAATCAGTGTTGCTATGAAATCAACATATCTATTTTCACAACTCAAAACTACATAAACTAATTAATTCCTTGGTTAAAATGTATTGTTGATTATTCTTTTTAAAAAAAATCTAATTGCAATATTACTGTGGCTTCTCAACCAGCTGTTAATTTGGTTTTTTTTAGTCCACATTGCTTTCACAGCTTCTTCCAACATCTTAGCATGTCCTTAAAACTTCTCTGTTTGCTATAAAACTGTCAGGTTCCATTCCTGCATTATCTCAACCCTCAAACATCTCAAGTCTCCTTCAGTAAGTCAGATAAATTTTGAGTGTTTCAGTATCTTTGTAATCCTATCAGTAACTGAAAAAAGCAAGACCAAAAGACAGCACTGAGGCGCTGATCTTATTTAAAGAAAAGTAAACATTAGGTACAAGATTGATAGAAGCAAAGATCTACTGTACCAGGAAGGGCCCTAGGTGCAGAACATGAAAGAGCCCTATGAGACAGTCCACCACACAGCTGAGTGCAAGAAGCTAACAGAAAAAGCATATAAATAGCAGCACAAGTAAATTGCAGGAACTGTGTACAGGAATCTCTGCAACTGCATACAGGCTGAGCATCCAAACTCTATTCCATTTAAAATATGGTTGAGAGCAACAGAGACCAATCACAGGCCATGGTGTGCACAGGCGCAGAACACCACAGACCGAACTAGCAAGCCGTGTCCCTGGGCTTGCCAGTCTGGTCTGCGGCAGTGAGCAGGTAAGGCTCTGGGTGGGAAGTGGGCCCAGGGGGCCTCCACGGGGCTCAGTCACCTCAATTGAAGCGACTGCCCTCCACAGAGGCTGAATGCCAGCCAGACCCCTACTGCCTGCCACTGGGTTGCAGCCAAGGGTAGGGACTCCAGCCCGTGTGTTCACCTTTTTGGATTAGGACACACAGGGACATATTCCCCATTCCCATCCTTACCTGCCTAGGTGTGAATGGGGAATCCGTCCCCGCATGTCCTAGCCTTCCTGCACCACAGCTGTTTCATACTGTAGTGCGAAAAGGCCCATGAACTCTGAATGTTCTTCATAGCTTGGAATATGGACCCTGGTCCACAACAGGAGTGGGATATGGTATTGTCCTGTGCATAAAAATCATCCTACAGAGGACCAGGGCTTCTCTGATCTGTTGAGATGAAAGAGGCCCAGGAGCAGATCATGATCCAAAACAATGGTGTGTACAGAAAGGGCCAAAATCAGTACACCTTTAAAACACACAGCATATGTTTAAATTGTTTTGGTCCTAGTCCGCTCAAATGAATCCAAGAATCTACTCTATGCTACTCTAATCACTTTTGATTCTTCAGCTTCTGGGAGTGGTGGGCAACGCATCACAGAAACAATTGATAAAATGAGTAAAGATACCGAAAGTCTGGCTGAGTGGCACCTAAGTTGACAATATCCCTTTATGATAATTATGATTTTCTAGTACCACTTAAGATCATTTAAATTTAGAAATCCTATAAGTTGCAGATTAGAAATCTTATTTAATAAAATAAAGAGGTTTTTATACAATAAGGAGACAGAAATTAAAAAAAAATCTATGTTCAGGTTATACTTCAAGAGTCTGAAATTCTTCTTTAGCTATTAGTGATGTCACTATAGCAAAAGAAGGATTTTTAAAAAAAACAAAACTTAATAGGAAAAGCTGAAGAGCAGAAAAGAAATAAAATCTGGCTAAAGGCCCCCATCTGCTTTTCTCTGTGTCAGTTTCAATGTACCCCTCAGAGTTCCAGCAATAGGAGAAATATGGCTTTCACAAAAATGATAAATGGGGAGCCTTCTAACCTATACAGCTGTCAGGCAGAAACAACTGGGAATCCTTATGGCTATCATTTCTGTACTCTTCATGCCCTGAAAACCAAATTCAGTTATACAGTCATCTCTGAATGGCAAATCTGATACCTGATGGAAAATCAGCTTATTATTACTGAAAACAGAGTAGGTTTAAAATAATTTTTCCATAGATTTTTAAATAAATCAGGGGGAGGGGTTTGGGACATCAGAATCAAAGGAGGAAAGAAAAAGGAAGGAAAAAAAGACCAATTACATGCTAACTATTAGACCCATCAAATATTAATCATTTAATGTTTTGGAACCACAGAAATATTGTATGAAATAGAACCAGCTTCAATTCTATATTTTTTAGAACATAAGAACATAAGAGAAGCCTTGCTGGATCAGGCCACAGCCCATCTAGTCCAGCATCCTGTCGCACACAGTGGCCCACCAAATGCTCATGGGCATCTCAAGCAGAGACAAGGACAAACCTTCTCCTGCTCTCGAGTCCCAGCAGATGGCCCTAGAAGCGCCCCATTTCCTCCCCCCCCCCTCAGCCTGAAAGATGCACCTAGGCATTCGTTCTAGTAGCCATTGATACATCTGTCATCCATAAATTTGTCTAACCCTACCTTAAAGCCATCCAGACTGGTAGCTGTCACCACCTCTTCTGGCAGCACATTCCATAGGCCGATGACCCTCTGTGTGAAGAAATACTTCCCCCTGTCAGACCTTACGCTCCTACCCATCAGCTTCATAGAGTGCCCCCTGGTTCTAGTGTTGTGCGATAGAGAAAAGAAATTTTCTCTATCCACCTTTTCTATGCCGTGCATAATTTTATATACTTCAATCAGGTCCCCTCTCAAACGCCGTCTCTCCAGACTGAAGAGGCCTAGACGTTGCAGCCTGGTTTCGTAAGGGAGGTGTTCCAGACCCTTAATCATTCTGGTTGCCCTTCTCTGCACCTTCTCTAGTTCCACAATATCCTTTTTGAGGTGTGGTGACCAGAATTGTACACAGTATTCCAAATGTGGCCTCACTATAGATTTATAAAGGGGCAAAATGACACTTGCTGACTTATTTTCTATTCCCTTCCTAATTATTCCCAGCATTGAATTTGCTTTTTTCGCTGCTGCCGCACACTGGGTTGACACCTTCATTGAACTGTCCACCAAAACCCCGAGATCCCTTTCCTGGCGTGTTGCAGAAAGCTCAGACCCCATCAGTTTATAGATATAAATGGATTTTTAATGGATATAGATTGGTAGAGCAAGCCAAGGTGTAAGAAATCTGCCATATTTAAATGGAGACAGGTTGGGGAGCTTTTCTTTCTTTCTTTACTTTGTTAATATAATAATACAATGATGCTAACAAAATTACATAATATAACTTAACATACTGAATGTTCCGCACTTGCCCAATCCTCTAAATCACCTGGTTAAATGTTTTCAGACCACAAAGTCAAATTTCAAATTAATATTGTAAGGTTGTGATCAAACAAAGCAAAAAAACAAAAACAAAAAAACAAGCATCTCTAAGGTGGCTCAGAGGAAATTCTGAAGTGAGATAGTTCACAGATCTGTCATAATCATTCTGTGCCAGAAAAAGTGAATTAGAGAAGGCTTGGGAACATAGGTGCCACATATTGTCTATCTGAGGAACCTCTGAGGAACCCCTTTTGTTATGTCTGGGCACAGCCTCTGCTACATATAGTCCTTGTGTTCCTGCAGTTGATTCTGGACCCCATAGCCCCCGTTCCCATTACAAAACAAAATAAAAGAACCGGATGCAAACATGAATTTGCCTGATCCCATTACTTTCAACTTTAATCACATTCGATCCTGATTTTGAAAGCGCTTGAAAACTTCATTTGGGAAAGCGTATCTTTTTCTCCCCGCCCATTGCCAGTCATGGTGCCCATCCCGTCTCTCTGATTGGGGTTCCTTCTGCCGCAAAATTTTTGACGTGACAGGGGCGGAGAGTTCCTAGAGTGCTACTAGGGGAGAGAAACCCTAAACATGCATTCTCATCTCACTAAAATGGTACCTTTCCCACAGTAAGAAATGTAAACCATTTAAAATGCAAGAACAGGAGTGAGACCTGTTGAAATGAGTGTTTTATTTACAACGCTTTGGGGCGATTTAACACACGGGGACTGTGCGGATCGAAACCATTTCCAAACCGTTTTAAGTTTGTAATGGGAATAGGCTGATAGTTCACTAAAATGAACTTCTACAGATTAGAAACACTCAGTATTTCATTTCCTTCCAGTATTCCAGTCTCATCCAACTGCTCTATTTATGAAAGCTATTACAAAGATCCCAGAGTTTCAGAATCCATCCTCGTCAGCCACATCTCTTGTCAGTGACAGAAGTGAAGTAGCTTCCCCATCCAACTGAAGCCCGAAATTTCATGCAATATGTAACATCTGCTGAAATCAAATTCAGTTAGTGAAATTGATGAGATTGGGGCTGTGTTCAGACATTACAAAAGGGGTGCCTCAGAAGCACCTCAGAGAGACGGTGTGCGGCCCTTGTGTTCTCAAGCCTTCTCTAATCCACCTTTTCTACCTCAGAATGTACATGAGAGGGAAGTGGGGCAGACTGATGTGTGAAGAATTCTACCTCAAGGCTGTCCCTCAGCTGGTTGCTTTGTGTTGTTGTTGTGTCTGATCACAGCTCTAGTCTATAGCCAAATTTCTGTTGGTCATGTTTTTAGTAAAATTTCAAAGCTCCTAACACACAGTACAGCACATGACAATGTACTCTATTGGAAGCACACAGACATGCACACGACCATACATTCTGTTGGAAGACTTTGTTCTTTTTGAAGTGATGTTTATTAGACATGAGAACTCAGAAGCACCCTGAGTGTGTAAACTGAAGATGCTGAGTTCCAATTTAACACTGAGCATTATAATTTTACACAAAGGTCCTGCCTCTTTCAACAAAAATATGCTGTATTGAAATATATTGAAGAAATGTGTGTGTGTGTGTGAGAGAGAGAGAGAGAGAGAGGAGAAAGAGAAGGTTAGTGTAAAAAGATCTTACTGGCTAGATGTAAAAACCATAGATCATTTTTAGTTAGAAGTTGAAGATGGTTTTGTGCTGAAACATAGAAAAGCTTTGTTTGCTGTAATTAATTAAATATCAGTCTATTTTTTTTAGAGGTTTTTTATAAGGTGGAAACAGTACAGATCATGAATGTCATTCTAGTGGTAATGGAAATATGTAATATGTACAAGGGATATGCATATAGATTGCAGTCATATTTCTGAAGTACAGTACAACTCCAAACTCACAGATTTTCTTTTTAATTCATGACTGAGAGCCTAGCATGACACAGGTTGATTACAATGCTATTTTTCTTGTTGTTTACCATTCAGTTGCTGTTTAAACTCAAAAAGCAGGGTGATCACACTTTCATTCATTTGTTGAGCTTCCATTTAATGAACAGAAGAAGGTTGAATGGATCACCCTGCCCTGGGACCTCCCAGTGAAGAGTGAGATACAAATGCAATAAGCAAACAAACAAACAGGCTAGCCGAGAAGGTATGACCGGGTGAATCCAGGAAGTAGTGAACACCTCTCTGAGGGAGGCGGTGGTTCCACTGCCCTTGAACAGGCAGTGGTGCAACCCCTCCTGAAGAGGGCTTCTCTGGATCCGGAAGATTTAAACAACTATCGCCCAGTGGCTAACATACTGTTTTTGGGCAAGGTTCTGGAGAGGGCCGTCGCTGTTCAACTTCAGACGTGCTTGGATGAAGCTGATTATCTAGACCCATTTCAATCTGGCTTCAGACCCAGTTATGGCACAGAAACTGCCTTGGTCGCCCTGGTTGATGACCTCCTCTGGGAGAAAGACAGGGGGAAAGCTACTGTGTTGGTTCTTTTGGACCTCTCAGTGGTTTTTTATAACCATTGACCACAGTATCCTTTTGGAGAGGCTACGGAGTTTAGGAGTTGGAGGCAGTGCTTGGCACTGGTTCCACTCAAATCTCCAGTGCCAATCTCAGATAGTGGCTGTGAGAGACACTGATTCGACCCCCTGGGAACTCACTTTAACATCTATATGAAGCTGCTGGGAGAGGTCATCAGGAGTTTTGGAATGAGGTGTCATCAATATGCAGATGATACCCAGTTCTATCTCTCTGTGCCATCTGAATCAGGAGAGACATTTGAAGTGCTTGTCAGGTGCCTGGAGGCAGTAATGGGCTGGATGAGGGTGAATAAATTGAAACTGAATCCAGACAAGACAGAGGTGCTGTGTGTCACAGGGTCTTGGGCCCCTGTAGTTGGGAGACACCCCGTCCTTGAAGAGGTTGCAATGCCCTGGAAGGGTCAGGTGTGAAACTTGGGGGTACTCCTGGACTCCGCACTAACACTTGAAGCTCAGGTGGAGACCGTGGCCAGGAGTGCCTATGCCCAACTACATCTGGTGTGGCAACTGAAGCCTTTCCTTAGCCACAGTTACCCATGCTCTGGTAACCTCTAGACTGGTCTACTGTAATGTGCTCTACTTGGGGCTGCCCTTGAAGTTTGGAAGTTGCAGCTAGTGCAAAATGGAACCGCCAGAGTGCTGACTGGAAAATCTAGCCGGATGCACATCACGCCGGTCTTAAAAGAGTTGCACTGGCTGCCAATTCACTACCAAGCCCAATTCAAGGTATTAACTCTGACCTATAAGGCCCTAAATGACTTGGGCCCCAAATATCTAAAGAAACACCTTCTCCCATACCAACCTGCCTGTGCATTGAGACCTGGAGGCAAGGCCCTCCTGGTTGTCCCACCACCCTCAATAGCATAACTGGTGGGCACCCGGGAAAGGGCCTTTTTAGTGATGCCCCCCAGGCTATGGAATAGTCTTCCCCTCAGGGTGCATTACGCCCCTTCCCTTTATACATTTAGGAAGGCAGTAAAGAGGCTCCTGTTTGCCCTGGCCTTTGATTAATATGACCATTTCCCCGATCACCACCATTGTAGACATCAGTATTTAATATTTGAATACTTTTTTAAAAAAATAGGCTGTTGGTTTTTCATGTGTTCTTATGCATATTACTGTTTTAACCTGTTTTAAAACTGTAACCCGCCCTGAGACCTATGGGTATAGGGCGGGATATAAATATAAATATAAATATAAATAATATAAATATAAATATAAATATATAAATATAAATATAAATATAAATAAATAAATAATTTTCCATCATTATACCACTTTTTTTATTCTGAACATGCAAAGGAAAGTTCTGTCCCATGTCACAGAGTTAAGTCAACTGCTGATTGATTACTTTATGTGTGGTTTTGCAGAGAACTGCAAAGCCATATTTGCATCTTAAAGTGTCTATTTTTGCTTGTGTGAAACCCGAGCACAAAGCACAAAAATTTTCCTCCTTGTGACCTAATTGCTTGGATGTCCATATAGCAGTCATTTTCATTTGTTAATCCTAACCTGACCAAAGCAGTAATTCAACCTGAGATTTGTCCTTTCCCATCTGTGGAAGTATTGCATAATTACAGGCTTGGAAATAAGAGAAGGAGTATTTTTCTATTTGCAGTCTATACTTTGTATATCAAATTCACCTTGAAGTTAACCCTAAACATGTCTGTGAGCCCCCCTGGTTATGAAACTCTACCTTCCAAGGAAGTGCATAATCATCTAGAACTTACTGAATATAGTTCATCTTTCCAAAAGTTCTGGATAATCCATCTCTGCATTTTATTGTAGATATTAAAACCCTAGGAGACAAGACTAAATCATGTAAAATGTCAAAACTGAGCAGAACAAGAATCCTCTAGTAGTATTTTCTAAACCATCTGGCCAAGTTCTCGAACCACTGTAAGCAGTGCCATCAGTTCCCAATTCAGCAATTAAATCCAGTAAAATTTGATGGTTGATGATATCAAAATCTGTCACTAACAGATCAAGAAAAATGAAAGGAAAATATCCTTTCTACAGCTATACAGTGTGCCAATATTATTGTTTCACCTTCAGAGAGTGTCCAAATGGCTCCCAGCCCTTCAAAAGATCACATGTACACATCTGCTTATATGGAGAAATCCACTTAGGAAGAAAAGATCAGGAAAGATCCTTAAGCAATTTCACATACTAAACATACAATAAATAAACAAACAGGGTTTCTTTCCCAGCTTTCATGAAAGTTGCAACAGAGTCTATCATAAAGAAAATTATTTTGCATAGAGCAGAAGGTTGCATGCTGCCTGCTCAACAATTCTCAAATTGCTCACATTTCTCTCTCTGAGAAAAAAATATACAAAACTATTAAAACTCATGCTAAGCAAGTTAATTGCACATTCTGCATTTCCCCCTAGAAAATAAGTTATATATTTGACAGCTCCAGTATGTACTATATTATTTTCCTTCCCGTACACTCATAGATGCCATGTTCAGTCCTACTAAATGCAAAGAAAAGAGAATTTTATTATTAGTTTGTTTTTTAAATGTGATACAGATTTCCAAGCTCAATATTGCTAATGCTACTTACAAGAGGTAAGCCACAGCGGTGGAAGGATGGTTTAGATACGGATTTGAGGTGGGTGCTACATGCCTCCTGACTGGTCAGAGCTGCTTCTGGCAGCTCCTGCCGTCATGAGGTTTTCTGCTCAGGCGCGCTGCCCCGGCCAGAATCGGGGCGATGCCGAGGAGGTAAGCAGGGCATCAGTCGGGTTCTCCCCTGGGGGGGCTAGGGAGGGGTTTGGAGAAGCTCCCCCTTGCTCCAGAAGCAGCGATCTGCCTTTTCTGGGATGAGGGCGAGTCCCAACAGCAGAGTCCCCCGGCTAGCCATGCTTGGCTCCGGCGGAGCCAACCATGGCAGGCCGGTGGAGGGCCCCCAGAGCACGGATGTGAGGTGGGTGCTGTGTGTCCACACAGCACCCACCTCAAATCTGTATCTAAGTCATCCTTCCACCATGTGTGCGGAAGGACGGGGGTGGGTAGATTCATATCTATTAGATATGGATCTACTGCTGTAAATCCAGATCTACCCTGCATCCAGATTTAGTAAATCTGGATCTATTCTAAACCAGATTTACTAAATCTGGATGAGGTAGATCCGGATTTAACTAGGCAAGTGCGGAAGCAGCCCTCTAGCCCTTGTAACATACTGGTAGCACTGTTTTCAATTATCATGTTATTGTGCAACCTCACATATTGGTCGGTGATGGAAGGAAAATCTGTTCTCATTTGTTTGCTGTCTAAATTCATACGAGGCTTCAGAACTGGGATGTACACTCTCTTTCCCATTTTTATTATTTCTTTTGCTTGGTCTTCTGTGTTCATAATTTGAAGTTCCACTCCATTCATTGACAGAAGGTGTTAAAGGGCTTTGATAGCCTTTAGATTCATACAGATCTGCAGAACACAGTAGAATTTTTAATGGAAAAAAAGGTTTAAAAAATTAGACAAATGTAAAAATTTCTGAAATGTAAAAATGTAAAAATTTTCTGAAATATGTAAGATGCAACTGGTTTCAAATGCCAACCAAAAATTTGGCCTCTTCCTACCACAGAAATCCTTCATATTACAAAATAGCAGCCTCAGGGGGAGTCAATTTAATTTCTCTTTTGCAGACTTTGCATAGAAGAAAAGAAGGACATAAGCATAAAAAAAATCCTTAGGAAACAAAATAATTATTTTCTCAATTTTTAACCATTTGCAATAAAAATGAGTATATGTCATCTTTAAGATATTTGCACTAATGAAAAAACAGACTGAAAAGATGGTAATACAAAAATGGTAAAAGTTTTACACTGTCAAGAAAAGGAATAGCTCTAATATTCTCAATTAATTTGTGATTACTAGTATTTCATTTTCTTTTAAAAACGTCCTCATCATTATGTCATGATTTAAGACTTTTTATGAATTAAATATATATTTCCGGACAATTACTAGCTTCATTGTTAATCTAAGCCATCAGACAATATGTCTTTTCTAATAGCCATGCCACGGGCTGGATTCAGTAATAAAAGAGATGTGAATAAAAGATACTCAGCAAACAGGATTGGTTGGTAGAGCTCATGAAGAGATTTTCCAGTGGAGGCCAGAATAAGATTGTTCTAAACTTCTGATAGCATCAGTGACTAATAGCAGAATGAATATAGGAAGATGGATATTGCTACCCTGGATTCTTTTTAGATGCTTTAAATCCCCCCCCCCCAGTTCTTCCTAATATTATAATTTATGGTTACCTTATTATTTTTATTTTGTCTGTTAGAGGCTTCACTACCTGTAGTTACTGATTTTGACTTGGGCAGAGGGCCTTTCTTTGCAGACCCTTAATCTGGATTAAGGATCACTGTAGAACAGTTATAGACCACATAGATCTCACATCTGTCCTTAGTCCTTTTATGCCTGTACAGCACAGAGGTAGATCAGGATTAAAGAGACCCTTAATCCAGATCTCTTGTGGATCCATTGAATCAGGTCCACAAAATGATTAAGGACTTTTTTTCTGGATCATGGAAAGTATATAGATGACATGCCTCCAGGATCCAGAAATAAATGAGGGCTGTTTTGCAGCCTGTGCCATAGAAGTGTGGGAAGGGCAGCTGCACAAGCTTCACAGCCATGAGGAAGTGTGGGCCAGATCAGTGTCATCACTCCACATGGTCCTGATCTGGCCCACACCTCTACACAGGTCAAATGGGGGCAACTGCAGAGAAGGCCACTAATAAGCTTCCAGTTAGAAGCAGTGCCTCCATTAGGCAGCAAAGTTCAGTTAAGTGAGCCATTTCTTATTTTCTATTAACAAATCCCAAACACGGAAGGAGAGAAATGCTTTACTTAGGTCCAAAGATTATCAGGGTGATCTTAGCTTCTATCACAGTAAAGAAAAAAAAAGTTATGCAAAAGTATTTGTCCTTTTTATGGATAGCATCCAGATGTTTTGAGGTCTGTTGAATAGAAACAGTAAGCTAGCACCAGCATTATAAGTGAAATGTCAGTGAGAAATAGGCAAAATTTCAATTGGAGATTCACTTTTACCTTTCAAAGCCTAGTTTTGAAGCCAGTCTGTGTTTTGATCTGCTATGGTTCAAAATGCAGTATGGAGGTATCAAAAGTGAGGTTCAGACACACAGAGAGAAAGATTAGGTGAACAGATAGTGTTTTATAAGAAAATCAAAATGTGCAATTTGAAAGAGTAAAAGATGTTTGCCATCCCATGTCATATGTATGTATGTATGTATGTATGTATGTATGTATGTATGTATGTATGTATGTATGTATGTATGTATGTATGTATGTATGTATGTATGTATGTATGTATGTATAAATATATAAATATATAAATATATAAATATATAAATATATAAATAAATATCTTCCCTTTAAAGTACCAATTCTATGTTACGAAGAAGTTGCACTGGAAGCAATTTGCTAGTTTTTAGTGTTTGAACATAAGAACGTAAGAGAGGCCCTGCTGGATAAGGCCACAGCCCATCTAGTCCAGCATCCTGTCGCACACCAAATGCTCATGGCACCTCAGAGACAAGGACAAACCTTTTTCTGCTCTTGAATCCCAGCAAATGGCATTAGAAGTTTCCTGCTTCCGCACACACACACACCAGCCTGAAAGATGTACCTAGGCATTCATTCTAGTAGCCATTGATACATCTGTCATCCATAAATTTGTCTAACCCTACCTTGAAGCAATCTAGACTGGTAGCTGTCACCACCTCTTCCGGCAGCACATTCCATAAACCGATGACCTTTGGGTGAAGAAATACTTCCCCTTGTTGGATCCAGCTCTTTTAGCCATCAGCTTCATAGAGTGCCCCCTGGTTCTAGTGTTGTGTGATAGAGAAAAGAAATTTTCCCTAGCCACCTTTTCTAAACCATGCATAATTTTATATACTTCAATCAGGTCCCCTCTTAAACGCTGTATCTCCAGACTGAAGAGGCCTAGACGCTGCAGCCTGATTTCATAAGGGAGGTGTTCCAGACCCTTAATCATTCTGGTTGCCCTTTTCTGCACCTCCTCTAGTTCCACAATATCCTTTTTAAGGTGTGGTGACCAGAGAACCAACCTGTCTGAAACCAAGATATTTTCATATCCATTTCATTCTTCAAATTGTCAGTTGCCCTAATAAATGAACCTTGGTTTGCTTAATGGGCTAAGTTACCAATAATAGCAACAACAAAAATAGCAATGCCACAAGGCAACAGTTGTGGTCCCAGCAATTATCTGCGTGCTGGGTACCAAAAAACTTGATTGGCACTTAGAACATCTGCATATTGACAAAATCTGCAAAAAGCCACACTGCTCAAATTTGCACTTAACTTATGCCCATACATTACACCATCCTATGTTCTTGGGGAAAATGCTATGCAAAAGGCCAACACCACCTCATATCACATGATGATGATGATGATAAACTTGATTATGATAGGCCTTTGAGAAAGATCCTGTGGTCAGAGTACCAAACTGGTCATAAATATCTACAAGGCTGTGCGATGATGATTATGATAATAAAATCAACGGAAAAAGAGCACAAAAATAAATATCTCATGAATCTTTTTTATTATTAAGGTTCATGACAGATGTAGCTGCTAATGGAAACATGAATGGATCTTGTATTTTTCAATAAGCTAATATTTCACAAAATTGATAATTTTGTAGTTAAAGAACATGGGATTTATAGAACCTTAACAATGAACGTTTTAAACTTTGATCTATCCTTGGTTTCCATGCAATGGACTGGTGATCTGACTTCACATTTTATTTATATGACTTATAGGTATATCTTACAGACAACAACTTCCACATAAATATGTAGACATGTGGTTTGCATCCAGTACATTTTCTACGGGGATCATAAGTCCCTTTTAGACCCAGTGTTAGTCAGAACTTTGCACCAGAAACATTGATATTGCTTTTGAGAACTCTTAGCACCTGATGTGTCCCACTGCTTCTTCTGCTATTCATGGTTTTTTCATTTATCCTTTGAGTTAAAAATAAAAGGGAAAATAAATCTAAAGTGTCTATTTTTAAAAAAAGAACAGAAATACGAAGAGCTATAACAAAGAGACCATTGATCCTTCATTCCTGCCTGACCCAGAAAAGATGAGGTATATCACTGTCTGGGAAATGGGAACAGTGGCATGTTCCAATCACAAAAGAAATAATGTCCAAGTACTTGCTTTAGAATGTACCAGTAATCTCAACAGCAGCTCTCAGAGGGGATCAGATGCCTCAGATGCCCCTAGGATGTCCAGTCTCCATGTGTCTCTCTTATGAGGCACCTGGGGAAGTGGTAGTATCGTAGGGTACTACCAAAGCTGGTTAAAGCCACCACCAAATGGGAGCTGCTCAACATGTGGATGAAGGCTATGCACAGGTGCAGGCTTGCCTTCTAAGGTAGCATGTTCAACAACCGTGTTGCTGGGGAAGGGCTTTAGCTGACCTTCACTGGGCCAGCTGAAGCCACCTGGGTGGAGATAAGTGTCTCAGGAGCATATCAGCACAACAATGGAGACATGGCTTGTTTGAAAGATGGCCTCTTCCTTTTACAATGTTGTGTTAATATCTTTGGTGGCTCTATAGTATGTATTTGTCAGGTGAATGCCAGGTAACTTCAAAAACTTTCTGTTTTAAGGGTATCTATCCAGTCTGTTGCTGGAAACTCTTGTTTGCTTATTAAAGTCTCAAAAATGGCATAGAACTGATAAAAAGCAGGAAGGACGAACACCCAGGAGAAGATTTTTAGAAAAATAATAGGGAATCAAAAATAAAAAGAGCAGTGGCTCAAAATGATTTCTTTTTCTTTCTTTTTTTCTTAAAAAAAAATAACAAAGGACTGGCAGCTTGCCCAGAAAGTCCTTGAAAATGGAGCCCTTATGGGGGGAAAAGTCATATAAGGCAGGAAGACCCAGTAAATCCATTCTGTCTGATTTCTTCATAGTCCACTCAAGGACACACTCTTATAAATAACAGCAAAGGCTTGTGTAGTTAGCACAAGACGTGGCTTGCTCATCAAGATAATGACAGATTGCTTTTAAAGTTGCCCAGCACTGGATTGAGATGAATGGCCTATTTGGCTTCTTACTCAGCACTACTGCATCCTTCCTTTCTTCCTTGGTTTATCACTGCATACTATTCACATCCATAAGGGAGATTAGTGTTCTTTGGGAAATGGAAACTGTTAATACACATCCATCAACAGAGAACAGAATGAACAGAGATAAACACTACAAGGAGCACATTTCATTTTTCATCAAATTCAGAGGAAAAATTATCTATTTTTCATTCGATCAATGAAGACTAAAAATATCCCAGGCTTGCAACCATTCCTACTTGTGTCTAAACACAATTCATAAGTCTTAATTCATTAGACTAATGTGTTTATAAGGCAGTTGAAATGTCAAAGCACTGCTGGATTTAGTATAAACTTAAATTCCATTACCTGGCAGGCATTAATTGCTTATGAAGCGTAGGGATGCTTCCCAAGGGCCTTATATGTTTCCTTTTGTCATTTTGCTAACTATTCTGTCTAGACGAACTTAGAGCCCTTAATCCACCATAGGGATCAATAAACTGCACAATAATTCAGTCCTAATAATTAGCTTTCACTTAAACACAAATGGTCATTTCATTGTGAACTGCAGTACAAATGATAATGAAATAATTAAAAAGACAGATGAAAGAGTGACTTAATAGGAAAGAAGCCTTACCGTTCAATTAGAGACATTACCATTCAACCTTTTTATTACTGCCACAACCTTTCAATTTTTTTTCAAAAAATAATACTTCAAGATATGCTCATTTAACCCATGACAGTATCCTCCCTATTACATCTATAGTCCTGTGGTACAAGCTCTTAATAATAAGGCTGATGCAAATAGCCATTAATGGCGCACATTTTCTTCCTCAGGTCTGAAGATTCTATAAACCCCAGCATCATACATGTTTCTGAAACACGGAGGTTTAAAAGGAGAAAAAGAAAAAAATCCTGCCATTTGTAAAGCTAATGGGGGCATGATAGATTTTCCCCAACAACATTAATATGTTACCTTTCTGAGCACTGTATTAAGCTATGTTTAAAAATAAATCTGAAGACATTTCAACCTTTTTTTGTGCCACCAAAATTCCCAGATATATCCTAAAGTACTGAAATTCCTTGTATTTGCTGAGGCAGCAATTTAGTTATAATAAGTTCAAAAAGGTACAAAACTTCATTAACCTTTTAATACTGCCTCACAGATGTAGGATGATAGATATATTTGAAGGCTCATGATCAAAGCACAGCCCTAATAGCAAAATCTTTCACTTTACCTTTACCATGTCCTGCTTTCATTTTAATTTCTGCTATATCTTAATATTGATGTAGCCAGACATGTCTGCAGCCTTGCCAGCAGCTAGAAAATACATATCCAGCTTCTGTAGTTTCTGCAGCTGCTAAATCGGCATGAATTCACTCCATTTTCTTCTTCTTGCTACTGTGAAAGCTCTTTTAGATGGCTATTTCAGAGCACAAAGTCTCAATGCATGATTTTAATTGAGGGATTCTTCTCACAGTGAATCTCCCTAATTGATGAAAAAAAATGTTCATGTCACCCAAATATAAAAATGACAGAAGAAAATGAGCTTTCAGCTGCACCCACACATTGGCTAGAACCTGAAGATACACCAGCATTACCTGACAATTAATAGATATTTGCTTGCAATTGTGCCTATCGAGGATCGCTCCTCAAAAAAAAAAAAGAAAAAAAAAAGGAAGAGAGGAAAATCCAGCAGTGTTGCCAGGTTTTCCCTCATCTCCAGAGTTAAGCAGTGTTTGGTATGAAATGATGTTTGGAAGGGCAGAAGAGTGCCCTTACTACCAAGAAATGCCATCAGTTTAACCAATTAATCATTCAGCATCCTGCTGCCTTGTCCTCCTCAGAAGGCCATAATGCTAACACCCAGTTTCCGACACCTTGTGAAGGAGCGAAAGAAACTGGCTAACTAAAATCACCAGTAGGGCGATCATGCTGAAAGATGGCTGAAGGAAATTTGAAAGTACTTTTTGTTAAAGTTGAGAAGGTGTGTTTCCTAAGTACAGTGAATGACCGCTATGTGAAAGCAGCGTCTAATCATCAAACAGACTGCAGTCATAACATTGGGGGTGGGGGCAGGGCAGAATTGACACCAAGGAATAATTCAGCTTTGCCTCACATTTTCAAACAGATCGACTAATTACAGCTGACTTTACTGCAGATGAAACAGCTTCAGTCTAGATACCAGAAATATCTTGAGATTGAAAAAAACTGGTATTTCATTAAAAAAAAATACAGATAAGATTTGATGTTGGGATGCACTTTACAATTTCTTAGCTTGACATCACATAAACATGGTACACAACTGAGGAAGGTTCCACACAACAAGAGGTTCTTGTTGAACGGTTGCTTGCTTTGCTGTGATTGCAGGAAGTCTAATCTTCTGAAATGGTAGCCATTTTTCTTTTACATCATTTGAAACAGGACAGGGTATGTTGTACCATAGTAGAGTCATAGTCATCTGTTCACAATGGTGGTGAAATGGGAAGCCAGTCAAAAATGCCATCCGAATTGGAATGATGGCCCCATGGATGCGGAATCACACTGTTCCTCTGCTCTTCAGGCCATTCCAAGATACCCTAATCATGATGTGCAGATTCTACTTGACATGTATGGTTTTGCTGTGATATAAGGCTTACAGAACACATGACTAAATGACTATCATTTAACTGACACCCATGTTTACCAATTATGTAAAGCTGAAAGTCCAACAGATAAGGCCTTTTTGCACCTTCACTTTCCTGAGAAATCATTCCAGGAAAGTGAAGATCAGGGATGGATATGGTACTCACACTTTGGGACATCATACATTCCACACTTACCTGGCTGTACAGTTGTAGAGCAAGATACAGAGCTCCTTCTGGGATAGAAGCACCTCCACACAGTGCATATGCCCTATGCTGGGCCACACCTGGACTTCTCCATTGATCAAGCTATAAATCTACAACAAAAGAATAACCTTTGAAGAAAGAATAACCTTAGAAAAAGACCTTATGTTTTTAGTATGACTACCACGTAATAGTGAAGAACATTAATTCTGCTGATAACTACTTTGCATCCAAATATATGACTACCTCAAAGAAACTATGAAAAACACAGTATTACTTACATTCCCCCCAAAAAATCATTATATAAACATTAATTAAGAAAAAATTATATTTATATTGAAAGTAACTCACACTAAGCACAGAATGGCTGCATCCAGAGAGTGAGTGAGTTATTCCGCCATATTTGGATATTCTGGAATAGCCATGATTTATTCCAGAATATCCAAATAAATGATGAACCTGATACACAAATGGCAGGAGAATGTCAGCTCAGTTGGCAAACATGATTCGTAATGTTCCTTCAAGGAGGAAGTTCCTTTGTTTATGAGGAAGTAAAGGTACATACCTCTACAGGTGGTGGTGCTGGTTTGAGACTTTAATAAAAAGATATAGGAAATTACAAATATTAGACCATTACCTTCTGGAGAATTATGTATAATGCAGATGCGTAAAGGATGAAATATACTAGCCACAATAACATATGGATGGAGAGTCCGAACAAAATAGACAATGGAAAGGTGGTATGAATATATCTATCAATATGTATTTGTTGTTTCCAGACATAATATTTTCAGGATTTTGGAACATAAATAAAGTGCAAGGATTCTAGATATATTAATAGACCAAATTCACGCAGAGGACTCAAGGAAAAACAATAACATATGGATGAAGAGTGCGAACAAAATAGACAATGGAAATGTGGTATAAATATATTATCTATCAATATGTATTTGTTGCTTCCAGACATAATATTTTCAGGATTTCAGAACATAAATAATGTGCAAGAGGATTGAAAGGACCTTCTAGAATATATTAATAGACCAAATTCACGCAGAAGACTCAACGAAAAAATGTTAAATGTAAACAAATGGCTATCTAATGTAGGGAATTTCCCATTACTCAAGTTTGCTAATGACAAAACGCCTGGAAAGAGAAACCCAAAGAAAATTTTCCTGTAGACCACACCCACAAACAACAAAAAATACAAAAGCAAATGAACCGACCCAAGGTGCATTGTCAAAGAAGCCCTAACTTTTCCTTTAACCTTACCTGAGCTGAACATCTTCTGCTTATATAGGGTACTGCAATTTGGGTCAATGTGTGTTCCCCACTTCAGTCAAGGTCTCTCATATATTACTCGACTTGAGTCCAGAATCAAGATATTCTTTGTCATCAACAATCTGTTGTCATTGGTGGGTGGTTTGGATGGCTTTATGGAGATCCTCTCTGAGACCAAAAGACTGTTCTAGTCACCACCTGCTGAACAGCAATTCCACTGAAAAATAATGCTGCTTTACAGAAAAAATAGATTTGTGGACTTTTGGAGTCTCTGGGTTCAGAGGACTCCACTTTTCTGCCACTTCGTCCTGGTGTCTCATGGAGAGTAGGCTGTGAAGACAATAGTGATTCCCCTGCATTCCTCGTCTTTGCCAGCCACTGACAGATTTAGTCATTCAGAAAGCAGCCTATGCTGTGAAGAATCAACAGTAGCTCCCCTGAAAGATATGCTCCTTCAAGGAAATAATTGTTCAAAGCAAAAATGAAAAATTACAAGCTATATTAGGGATGTGCACAAATGTTCTAACATTCGAAATTCGATCAAGTTCAATTCAATGTGGACATTCAAATTCAAATAGAATGTATTCACATTTGAATTTAAACATTCGAATGAATTTTGAATGTTCCAAACATTCGTTCGAATGATTTGAATCATTCGAATGTACAGATAAGGATGTATTATGTATGTAGCTGCAGAAATATCATACGTCCCTGTACACATTTTCACTTATACTACGGAACAAAAACGGGATGCATACAGGATAAAACGGGATGCATACGAAATGCATACAGATACGTATAACACATACAAACGTATCAATGGCTACTAGAACAAATGCCTAGGTGCATCTTTCAGGCTGGGGGGGGACGGGGACCGGGGCGCTTCTAAGGCCATTTGCTGGGATTCTAGAGCAGGAGAAGGCTTGTCCTTGTCTCTGAGATGCCCATGAGCATTTGGTGGGCCACTGTGTGCGACAGGATGCTGGACTAGATGGGCTGTGGCCTGATCCAGCAAGGCTTCTCTTATGTTCTTATGTAAATGTCAACATTCATATCTTCAGATTTGAATCTATCATTTGAATGAATAGATTCAAATGTATGAGATTTGAATTGGTTTTTGTTGCATTCGGATTTTAATCATTCGAATAAAATGGAATGTTTTGACATTCTATTCAACTTGAATTCAAATGCAAAAAACACATTTGTGCATATCACTAAGCTACACTAAGCTTCATTTCATCATCTAAGCTATTTGTATCAAGATGGACTTTCTACTTCTTGGATATGGTGAAGACAGGTTTGGTTGTTGTTGTTGTTGTTGTTAATCAAATGGTGTTTTTCCTCCTAGGGAAAAAAATCTACCTCAAAACCGAGAAAAAAAATCCCTTTCCATATAGTGGGAAACGAAATCTTGCTCGAATATTAAATCCAAAGCTTGAGCAACCAATTGCAATAGGCTACATAAGAAACAATCAGTGAAGCGCTGGATTTAAATTTCTTTATTTCTTTTCCCCACTTTTGGGCATTTTTAATCAATAAAATAAAATAAACAACAAGCAGGAACAGAGCTTTTCTGATACCCAAAGCACACAGCAAATCCTTTTTTGATCTGATGTACTCCAGACAAACCCATACCTGACACTTCCCCTTCGAGTGAGTTGTTTGCTACTACTGAAGCCTGACTTAGTAATACAAAGAGAAATGGGTGCAAAACATAATATTCTGATTGCCATTCCTCCTTTACTCAGGAAGGATGGAAAAAATCCACTGCTCAAGACTAAATATTCTGATACAGATTCTGGTTCAGTCCCCTCCCCCAGCCAGGATGCTGTTTGGTTATGTTTTGTTTTCCTTATTTTCTGAACAATTATATATAACAAAAATATTTTCTTGTGCAGCAAAAATGCCTTGAAATTCTAAGGTCTCACTTCTGAACTTTTTGGTTTAGTGCGAGGATTATTAGGAGAAAGATTCTACATTTCATTGTTAGATTGTGTTTGACTTTGCACCATTTATATCTCAGAATGCAAAATGTTATCCTAAAGTCATTGAGGAGGTAATGGGTGTTTCCAGCTTTTACACTAATGCAAGGAGATGCGATGACTCTAACAATCCTAGCCATTGACATTTACAACTATGGGTTTTGTTTTTAATGCAGGGCAATGAACAATGTACTTAAGGCACCACACAATGCTTTATTGCATACACTAAAGGTGAATCACTTTTTACTAGATTTATTAGCTGGAGGATCTGAAATCTCATGAGAAAATTTAGCCAGTTTTAACCCAAGCGGTGCTGTTTCTTTCAGTTATTTCCTTTCAAATTCTCAGCAGGATGCAGGCATTCAGAATGTCCTATTCAGGGATATAAGGGTTTCCCCCCCCCCTTCCCCAGCTGGTTTCCACCACCTTGGGTAATGGTAGAGTACTCATTAACAAACTAATTGATTTTTATTAATTATCTGTGGTATATTTTTTCCACTGATTATTTCCCCCTAGTATCTAAGCTTATTAACTGCAACTACACATCCTCAGTATATAATTAGTCCTGAAGGAACTTGAAGTGGACTCAGAGATTCTCTTTGATTCCTGTATCAAAATATACAGGAAGTTCAGTAAGATGTTTTATTTTAGAAAGGGCTAGGAAATATCCCTCTGAAAATTACTCATAGTAGTATAGGAGAAACTGAGAGATGAGAATACAGGAATGTTATCAGCTGCAGATTCCAAGGAGCTACTCATATGCCCTGACATATTAATACTCCCAATCCCCATAGCAAGACCTTAGCCACTGAAGTCATTAAATATTTTGTAGATGGCACAGCAAAGGATTCTATTGACAATGTGATTTATGGCTCTTCCATGTGCCAAAGCAGTTTCCAAAAGAAATCTAGCATAACAGTGAATTTTACTTCACGGAAAATAATTAAACCAGTTCCTATAAATTCTTTAAATGCAAAATCAATCCATACAATTTAAATTTCATAAATAGATGGAATTTTTTTTCTTAAAACTTGTAGTTAGTAGTTTGATCTCTGCTGAACCTAGCAATAAGGAAGCCTTTTCTTCTGAATCTTCCAAGTGAATTAGAATCATGACTCAGACTTTATTTCATGTTACCAAGCAGTGTCATTTAAATGAGGTAGACAGTTGTGAAAGGAGTTATGAGTTATCTAGAAACACGGGTGGAAGATGTCCAAAGGAAAGCATGGCTTTGCCACCCTTACAAACTCAGCAGTTTGTGTTGGTGTGGCTAGGCTTTTATGAAGGCTGAAACACATCCAAAAGTTGGCTCCTCCAAAGAGGAGGATGTGTGGAGGCAGCCCTAGTCCTGTGTAAGAAATAAGACTTGTCTTTTCTACCTTACTTTTCTCACCCATTTAGAGGGATTCAAAGCAGCTGACAAAGCTTTTTATTCTTCTCCCCACAACAGAACTCCCTGTGAGGTAGATGGGGCTGTTGAAAGCTCAGAAGAGAGCTGTGACTAGCCCAAGGTCACCCAGCTGAGTTCATGGAGCAGTGTGAGATCAAACCCACAATTCCCAGATAAGAGTCCAGCTCCCTAACCACTAAACCAAACTGGCTCTTTCTGCACTTACCTGTTTTATTCCAGCTGGTCTAGAACAAAGCAATCCATCTCAAGGCTTGGATTACTCTCGACTGGAAAAATGCCATCTGCAGAGCAATGCATGCCAATCCCGAAACTTGTACAAGCTCTGAAGCTCTTGTTCATGACAGGGCGGAGAACAAGTCTGGGGGTTGAACAATCTCACCTCAAAGTGGTCTGTAAACAACCTCAGATCTGCTCTCCCCCCCCCTCTCTTTTTGCTGTGTATGATCACAGCCCACATGACTAAACAACATGACTATACTAGCTGGTATAAAGAAAGCCCACACACATATGCAGTGACTATGCAGGCATGCAAATGCATACAAATGCATACTATCCATGTACGCCCTTGGATGGTTTCTCCTCAGTCAAAGGCAAGTCCTCCAAGCCTTTAATAAGCAGCAGAAATTTCTCCAAATGCATAACAGAGAAGTACACCTTATGCCTGCTGTATATTTGGAGCCTAAGCAATATAAAAGCTTTCACAGTTCTATGCTTATGCTTCTGCCTATAGATGAATACAGGCTCCATATGTTGTTTCTGCTGCTATGATAAAGAAAGGAGAATAGTCTTTTCAAGCCATAATTTGACTGCCTTAGGGCAAACATGGAAAAGGGAGTTCAAAATGCTGTGATACAAGGACATGCACTGAATATTTAAAACCACCATATAAATGTGCAAAAAGGTGACCTTTATACACATAACCAGTTATCCGGCACACAAAGTGTCCCATCCTTTATAAACTATGTTACTGGAAATTACTCTGGTAAACAACCTGAAAAATTTCTCTGAGACTGAACCTTCAAAAACCTTGAGGGTATGTAGAAGTAGGTTTGAAAAACACAAAAGATGCTGAAGAAGGAGGCAGATATGAAGTATGAGAAGTAATAAAGAGCAGCAACAACCATATTATTGGCCACATAACATGCTCATGCCTATTAGATGAGTAGTAATTCACATGTGGCCTGAGGAGGATGGAAATACAGGATTCCCAAAATATTACTATAATATAAATTACTATACAAATATAGTCATGCTCTTAAACCTGTGTCCTTCCAGATGTCACCATAATGTTTCTCCATTTGGTCACAGTCAGCAGCAGTAATGGCAAGGAATATTGGAAGTTTAAGTTAAGCACCATCCGCAGCCCATCTAGTGGCTGAATTTTGGTTTGGGAAAGGCTGTTTGGTTTCGGAGCACATTTAGCTTTTAGGGGTGTGCATGATCTTTTTTGTGTGTTTAATATGAATCGGGGTTGGTTTGATTTTTAACATTTTCCCTTCACAGAGTAGGAGTGTTTGGTTTCAGTTAAACACCTTGCTTGGTTTGTTACAACCTCTCTTTGTTCAATTTAAATTGGGGATGTGCAAAATTCTTCCGCCCCCCACACACCCAAAGCAAATGGAAAAGAAATTTGTGTTCAAGCAAATGTAACTAGGTTTTGAATTCGCTTATAATCTTCTTTGAATGCTGCTGCCACCAGTCACACCTCCAACTCTGCCCTATATCCTCTCCAAATTCAATATGATCCAAAGCCACGAATTCACCTACACAAATGAAGCTTTGAACGAATGCACAAAAGCCTTCACTTTCCATGCAAATGTCTGCTGTTGAATATAAACAATATTTGATTCAAACACGAATGTTCAAAGATTTGCAATTTGTATTAACATTTTTCACCCATCCTTAGTTTAAATTCACACTCTGGGTGTTTTTCCACTGCGTTCCTTTAATCCGGATCTAGGAAGATCCAGATCTAGGGAATGGGTACTTCCCTTAATCCGGATCTACTAATAGATCTGGATTAAGGGAAGTACCCAATGTATTTCCATGGATGGTCTAGCACCCAATAGCAATGGATGCCATCCTCCCTGCCATGGAAACACCAGAGCACGAGGGATCTGCTTGTCACCCAGGTGTTTAGGGGGACAGGGGGTTCAATCTCTGAAGTGGCTCGGAAGTCACTTCAAAGTCACTTCGAAGTCTGTGCAAAATAGCTCTGGAGCGTCTTTGAAGTCTGTGCTGATCTTCGGAGTAAACTTCGAAGTGACTTTGGGGTCACTTTGGAGTCACTTCTGAGTCACTTCAAAGTTCACTCCAAAGATCAGCACAGACTTCAAAGACGCTCTGGAGCTATTTTGCACAGACTTCGAAATGACTCTGAAATGACTTCGAAGCTTAGGTTTTGGGGCTCTCCCCCCCAAGGGTGCCCCCTCTCCCTAGCCTCCTCTAGACCCCATTGCCAAATTAATGTGGAAACAGGCTCCCTTTAATCTGAATTTTCTGGCTGAAAACACCATTGTTGACCCCATTAATGGGGTCTACAGAAAATCCGGATTAAAGCCCAAAAAGTACCCATATGATCTGGATCTCCCGAGGCATGGTGGAAACAAATGTGTCCCTAATGGGTGCCGTGGTGGAAATGGGGTCATCCGGCTCTCACCCAAATGGGTCCTTAAAGGGTGCTAAAATGGGTACTAAGTGACCGTGGAAAAACACCCTCTGTTTTCAAACAGGCAGGTGTTGGTTCAAACACAACGTTTTTCAAACATCCCACATTGATTCAAACTGGCTTGGCGTATCTCTATTTGCTTTTTGTTCCTTGAGTGCAAAAGGAGTTCCTACTGGATTTAACTATTATTTAATTGAATTTTATTATTATAAATTTGTTATATGAGTTAATTTTATTATTATTCATTGATTATTCTGAAGACCATATTGCTATCTTGCACACATAAAATGAAATTAAAACAGAGATGAAGAACAACAGAATGTAAAATAACATAGCACAAATAAAATATAGTACTGAAAAAAATGATTAATATAAACTGAACATAGAATACGGTCCTTTTCTGACTCCATTATGACACTGTAAAGGCACATCCTCCACACTCATGCCACAGTAGATAAGCTGAAAGTGTGCAGGATGCATATGTCCTACATTCTTCCATCAGGCATCATTAGAGTGCTGTGGGACTAATTGCTGTGACACTGTTTATTCCCACTCTTCCACCACCACCTTGTGTAAGATTTACCTTAAGTTGTGTTCTGTAATGCAGGTTTCCCAAGCTTTTTTCATTAAATATAGGGAAATGACCCACAGAAGTCCTCCTGCTGTGACATTTGTGCAGCTGAGAGACGTGACAGCCATTTGAACAGCATGGCTTCCCTTTAAGAAGCATGCAACAAGCATAAAGCTCTTCTTAGTGTACTGTGTGACAGTGCTCTTGTTAGAGTGCTGGCAGCATCCCAGGTCTGGATCAGCCTTTCAGATCAGGTAATTTAGTTTTCTTTAGTACAGGGGATTAGGGATGTGCATGAATATTCATATGCTAACATTCAAACGAATACGAATGTTTCGGGACATTTGTATGAATAGTTCGGACATTCGTTAAACTGGGGGAACGTATTGGATATGTATTTGTTGGTATCAGATCCGTATCTATTCATATCAGATACATATATTTATTAATTCATATCAGATACATATTGAATGTTCATACGAATACGTACAAATAGATTCGTATCAAATAGAATTTGACCACATTCAAATGTGATCTATCTGTACGAATATGGATTTTTGAACATTCGTTTCATTTCCAATCAAATGCCAGAAAAAAATTTATGCACCTCCTTACTGGGGATATGTTAGAGTCTCTAATATTTAAATATAAATGGCAGTCAAATATTAAATGATGGTGTTAGGCACACTACTGAAATAGGTCTCCGGGAGTTAGTGGAAGGACTTCTGTGGAAGAATCTGTCCCATGCAAATGGCTTTGTTCTGGGCCAAGAGAATCCATCTCAGCTTGTCATGAATTGTGTATGGGGTACTTTTAGCAACTCCTGATACAGTATGTAACAAGTGTGAATGAAAAGCATCTGTTTACCTCAACTTTACAGGCACATTCACATTTAAAGTTTTTGAATAAATTCTATGTACCATTTTATGATTCGCTTTGCCCAACTGCCCAATATAAGGTTACTCCAGCTTTTTTAGAGATACAGGCCATTTCTGCATGGGTGTTAAAGACCCCATTAGGAACATGATAAGAATGCATTCGGAATGGATCCATCACCTTCTGCATGGACAAACCCATGAGGACCTCATGAGGAATGTGTTGTCTGCATGAGTGCCTTTGAAGTCAAGATTTAATGGGGTCTTTGGGCCCTTAAATCTGGATTTGTGGTGGACCCCTTTAATCACGTTTTCAATCTGGTCTTCTGCCATTAAGACTGGATCACAGAGTGTGCAATGGGGCCCTGGGGTGGAAGTGACCACTGATTGATGTATATGCAGGCCAATCATGGTGCACCACTGGTGGCCCCTCCGGCTCATACCTAATCGGAGCCTAGGGATGTATGCTGTGGTGTACTCATGGCTGCCCTGCTTAGCACCCATTGCCATTAGGTGCTAAATGTTCTGTGCAGACATATGGGGTTCTCATCATGATGCAGAACTACTGGGACTGGATTCCTCGAGGACTGAATCCCAAAGATCCAAGGGATCCAGTCATCAAGAAGAATCCAATCTGTATTACAAGGCTTAGAGGAGATACTTCAGAGTATAAAAGACATTTTGTGACCTCCTGCCTCACCCCCATTGCCCTCACCCCAATGAGGTAGGTCTTAGCCAGTGCAAAGATCACCTGAAAACCATCTGGCAACATGGGCTGATAACTCACACCTTGTATCACAATGTTGGCATGGAAGAATGAGTTCATACAGAAAAAATCTTCACTAAATCTATTTGGTTACATTTTCTTGCCTTCTGTTCTAATTCCAGTTTACCACTGAAATAGTAAGCACCAGTTCTATGTGGTTATGCTGTGAATCTGAGAACTAACAATACAGAGTGAGTTAAACCAGGAATATCTCCAAGGAAATTGCTAAGACAAGAAAATTATACCTACATTTTTCTTATATAACATGAATGTGAGCCAGGGCTTTATAATGAGATGACCCTGACCTGCCATAGCTCTCTTGCTCTCTCCCTGGCTTGTTCTCTCTTTTTGCAAATGACTAGTGCTTTAATTATTTGCATCTGTGAACTCAAATGAAAATACTTAAGGATATATCAATATATTCATAAATCATCTGCAGGCAATAAGTGGTCCAACATAGATAATTAGAGAATTTACGGAAGGCTTACTCCCTCTGTTTATCTGCTTATGACATTTGTGGTGCAGCCCTAACAGCAGGATAATTACTAGATTTATTCATCAAACAAAATCACGCCTTCTGGGAATGCTCAGTGACTTCAGTTTTAGGACTAATAAAGACATTTTTCACCCAAACTCAAGTACTAATTTGCTCAGTAACTAGCTGCAATAAGCTTTTATGGAAGCATTCAAAGAAGAGGTTTGGCACCAGAGGGCAGATAATTAAAGGTGCAGTATCCCCACACAAAAAGCTCTGAACAATTCCCTGACCATATTAAAATTTAATTGTTGGATGTTAATTGAAAAAAAATAGAAGTCATTCCTGTTCTTTCTGTTTCAGTAATTATTCTTCTCAGATCAAAATTATGTCTTTAGGACTAAGTAACAAAACAGAAAAACTTCACTGATTCCTCCAAATTGGCACAGAAAGAATTAGCAGCGGCAGAAGCAAGAAAACGCCAGAAAGAATGATAGAACAAATTTAGCTTATCAATAAGTTTCTCTTCACAGCTTTAGGAAAACTGTGTGCAAATGGATTAGTTTACAGTAAAATGGAGGGAAAATATCTTTTTGGATCTGAGCACATGCAGAATAGTATGTTATGTAAACTCCTTTGAAAATAATTTGCATTCAGCAAAATTGCATTTTGCTGCTGTGGTCTTCCATAAATCTCCTTTATTTCAGCAGGCCTTACAGTAAAAAATATAGAGGTGAGTTTTATCTTAAACATACAATAAAGTAACTAATGAAAATTCACTTGCTGCCATTAAGGAATGTAGAGATTAGGAAGTGCTTGTTGCATTACTGGTGTTACTGTAGTATCACAAAATTAACAAATTTTAATCTCAGTTTTTGTGTATGTTGACTGACAAGCTTGGGATCTTCCCTCACTATTTGTGACACATAACCTGGGAATCTCTTAGCCCTTTATATTCTTTTGGGGTGAAATTGGCCACAGCAGTGAAGAAAGTGATTAGTAAATCACTTCCAAAAGGTTTTATGACCTATTAGAAGTCAAATTTTGTCTTGTTTACTTCAAAACATGATTGAGGATTTATTGATGAATAGGTACTTGAGTCAATTAAAATACATCAATAATATCAGAATAATTATTTCTCGTAGGTTCAAGTATCTGTTCATACCATTTTTCCTTCTGTCCTTCCTTTGCTAATAGTAACCATTTCTGGTTTAAAATGCCATGCTTAGATAGAAAATAATGTAACGTTGCACTTCTGTATTTTATATTGCAAAGTCAAACATCAAGAGTCTCTGGGATCTTTTTCCACACTCTGTTCCCTGTGGGCCCTTGCATAGCTTGGATGTCTCCTATCTGCCTTTCTCCCCACTCACGTCCCCACACAAACCAATATTAGGCTTCTACCATGTCACAATCCTGGAGGCTCCTAAGGCTTATTCAGTGCTGCCCAGAAATGATGAACTACACAAAATTCAGACTTTTAAACTCATATTTAATTGTTTAATGTCATGGCTCTTGGTAGAGCATTGTTGCTTGAAAAATAAATTGGGTAATTCAATTAAATGGCTACAGAAGATACATCATATCAGATGTAGAAAAGCACTAACCCCAGCCTGAACCTGACGTCCCACATCGCTTCACTTATTTGATAAATGGATTCTTGAAAATAATTGAAACACATGGCTGCCAGCATAGGTCAATAATACTTTTTTGCCATTCAGCCTCTTAACAGCTTCCATTTTTTCTTGCACTGTGCCATTCAGGGCAAAGATTGCATTTGCCTGGTAAATCATGCAGGCATTATTACTAAAATGGGACTAAATGCAATGAAAATGGACTACATAAAAGTAATGGCACTTAAGTAAAAGGAAGACCATCTACTAGGGCAAACACTAAATGTCAGAGTTAAATACTATATGACATTACTTCCATTACAGGATCAGATTAGGCATGTAAGAAAGCAAACTTACTAACCCTGCACACAACATATTTTGGTATTCTTAACATATCTGATATTTACCAATATTTATTTGCTATGGCTGAATGATTTTTTTTTAAAAAAAATCAAAGTAAAAACACCAGTGGAGCACATTCATCACTAGTTCATAATGTTCTATGTATTTTCTATTCTGTGATTAGTTCACACCTTTCTAATTTGTCATTTTCAAAAAAAAGTCTTATTGTGAAATATTTGACACTTTGCTAAAAAGAAAGGGAAATAAAGTAAACCTTGAGCTGCCCAAAATACACATATCCCATTACTGATTTATGTTTTCTTCTTACAAAGCCTCCCTAGACAGCAGTGGAATATCAGAGGGGTAGTTCTTGATGATTTCATAAAAACTGTGTAACATCGAAGGCTGTACATGAAGAACATCCCCCCTTTGATTTGAGCCAAATTGAAAGGGGGGGAATGTTCAGTTTTATGCATGGCCCCTTCCCTGAAGGACATATGTGTGAAGGAAAGCCCCCATCCCTTCCCTTGCCCCCACTCATTTTCTGCCACTTCGATGCACTTTCATGCACTGCCACACCCTGTGCCCTGTCGCATGCCACATGTCGTGACCTGCCGTCGCATGCAGATTTGAAGCTGACAAATATATTCGGCACATCCCTAGTAATATGCTGACTGAACAATCCTAAGTAAAGCAGAAACCTTTACAACAGGACCATTAAGACAGAAACATGAGTCAAGCATTATTTGACTAAGGGCCTTTTTGTACTTAACTTCTGTTGGATGCTATCACAGAAGTTAGGTACAGGGACAGTGGCCAGTGTTCATGTTGCAAGTGCCCGTCTATCCTCAACTGTCTGAGGTTGACCAAGAGTGCCCTAGATGATCAGGACAGCTCTGAGTCATTCTGGGACAAAGGCAGCACAGAAAGTTGTACATGCTCCATCCCAGAGGGTGCCTGATCATCCTGATTGCCTCAGTGCAAACAGGTCCAAACAGTGTCACCTTGCAAAGCTAGCACAACATGGCTCACAGTATACTTGGTATAGATAGAAGACAAATCTTCCATTATTGTTGTGAGCTTAAATGTGTCACCATTATTATGGTTCCTTTTAATGGGTGCTCCCACAGAAGGGCCCTCTCTTCACATCACTGATGCCCAAGACTCTTTCCTATGGCCTATAAGTAGCAAATATCTAGGACCCAAAAGTCTCACTTTCCCAGAACCCACTTCCTAGTATCCAAAAGGAAGGGATTCCTAGAGAATCCTCTCTAATTTGGTAGACTCTACAGATGGCAGTGTTTAACGCTGTGTCTGTGGCCCTCTAAAGTAAGAGCAAGGCCATGATTTCCATGCTCTCCAGTTTTTCATTCTACCATGCAGAAAAGGGGAACTTAGATTTTTTTGGAAAAACTTATTGAAATGAAATGCTGAAACAAACCAAAAGGAAATAGTGAATTTACTGAGCTTCAAGAGAATGCAGTTAATCTTAGATGACCCTACACAGAATTAGTTGATAGCATACACTCTATGGGGCATAAAAATGGAGGGTAAGAGAATGGGGTCTTTGGTCCAGACCAACCATATTTAGTGGCACAGACAATTTGGAAATTTCACTGAACTTTATATAGTAATTCCAGCCTGAATATAAAAACAAAATGAGGCAATTGCCAACTGATTAGGCAGTGAAATCTAACTTCATTATTAGCAATATAATTACCTTTATCATATCAGAAGTAAGTAAACTTGTGGGGACACCCACAGATAAGGGCAGAGTAGACCAAAACATCTGTTACTTAAAACAAAACTAATGCAAAGGTTAGCTTTGAAAGTTGCAAAGTCCCACTTCTCAGAAAGATCTCGTATGTTGTTTGTATGCATATCAAGGGAAAGACAAAAAATAGGCCCCTGTCACAATCACTCTACAGGTGATTGCAACACCAAGGTTGAGAAGAAATACGGCTTTCATTTTTTTAAAAATGCTAAGACTTCACATCAATGCTATATCTCTAGAACACAGATTTATGTCAATCCAGCAAAAAAACACAATAATTCAGTTTTCAGTGAACATTGGTTTGTTCTCTTCATTAATAAATGATTTGACTTATGAATCAGCTTGTGTTATGTTCCTGACCAATTTTCCTCAAATACCCCATTCCTATTACTTTTGCATCAAAGAGAATAAATTATCCCATCATTTTTTTCTTGTAACTCTTACAATCAGCTTTCAAAATGTTTTCATAAGATTATATTTAGCAAAGTTTAGTTATATATAACATATATAAATACACAAATAACACTGTAATAAAAAATGCTAAACATTAGAAAGAAAGAATTATGAATAATAAATTAGCTGTGATCCTCAGCCTAATAAGAATAACACATACCAAACAACATTTTCCATAAAATGCTAATTTAAAAATGTGAACAGATAGCAGCAGGCCTAGCACCCCATGGCAATGGGTGCTAAACAGGGCTGTTGTGCGGATGCTGTAGCTTGCATCCCAAGGCCTCAATTATGCCCAAGCAGGAAGTTCCACCAGTGGCATGATGTGATTGGCTTGAACAACCATCAATCAGGGGTCACTTGACAATGGGGCATGGCAGAGAAACACAAGTATAGAGTTGCCTATGTAGCAACTATGGAGTTGGATACCAATTGTGTAGGATGATGGAGCTGGAGCCATCTTGCTGCAAATGGCAGCCTCCAGGCCTGCCCTGGATCCCCTTGGCCCAGCATACATGTGGAAGCACGCTCTTGAATCCAGTCTTTATGGTGCAAAACCAGATTGAAGACCTGTTTAAAGGGGTCTACCGCTAATCTGCATTTAAGAGCCTGAAGACCCCATTGAATCCAGAACTCTGCAACGCTTGGGTGGACAACACTTTCCTAATGGGGTCCTAATGGGGTCATCAGTGCAGAAGGTATATAGCAAATCCATACCAAATGCGTACCTATCAGGTGATTAACGGGGTCTTCAATGCCAGTGCAGAAACAGCCTAGCTATAGTGGCAAGCAATGCCATTCTTATCCAAGATTTGGATTTTGTCATGTGGCTCCATATTACTTCTGTAGGAAATCCAGCGATGGATCCTTATAACGTAATAGCCTTTTCCTAGTTCCAGATCTCTAATAAATCTGATCTTTACAGAAACTGTGCCAGCATTTGCTGTGGCAATTGGGCTTAGAGGAAACAAGATTGTAATTTGTCCTTTGCAAATTCCATTCAGGCTGGAATTACTATATAAAGTTCAGTGAAATTTCCAAATTGTCTGTGCCACTAAATAGGTGGTATAAGAAAACAACGTGTAGAACAGGACAAGTATGTAAGTAAGTAAGTAAGTAAATACACTATACTCAGCTAGGAGGCCAATAAATGTATGTAACATTTTTAAAATTAATTTCAGAACTGAAATGTTCACAGAATGTCATAGCCTACTGTGTTTCCTCCTCATGTCCATCCTGCCCATTCAATGCAATATGCTCAGAGCAACATCATAAAAATAATCTAAAATTCAACAACAGAAAGCATAATACATATATTAAATATAAACATTTTTTTTGTTTTTCAAAGACCTCTGTGCCCTTCAACTAAGTTATCAATGTACATATATGCACTGTAAAAATATGCAAAAAAGTAACCTTGTTATCTATGATTACATCAGAATTCTTTTATTGTATTATGTTTTATTGATGTTACATCTGTATGAGCAAATTAACCAAACAATACAAAAAAATTATTGGTATAAAGAATTGCATCACATTTGCCTTTTGTATTTGTATTTTTTGTTGTTCCATTTGTCTTAGAATTCTACTTAAAAAAATTCTCGTCCAAACATTACTCAGTCATAGCCAAATCTGTAAAACACATCAGTACAACAATTGGCATATATACAAGGGGAGTTCAATGTTCATTTTTTAAACCACCACCACAATAATAGTTGATACAATTAAATATTATTATTTGCATATTATTTTATCTGTATATCTAGTCTTTCTTAAAAATTGTTTAGCTGCCATGGGAATTCACGTTAGAAAAAAATGAGACAACATCTGCATATATTTCTTTTACAGTGCGACAATGTGTTATTCTTTTCTGTAAGGAAGATTTGAAAGAGCCAGAAATTAATCAGAGTCTTCAAGCACAGTGTGGAGGATCTTTCCTTCTACAGTTTTCCATGTTTCAGCAGTGCAAATCATTTTTTAGTCACAAGCACATGGATAAAGAAGTATGCAAACTATTGAATGCTTAATAAGCTCATACAGAAAAGAGAAGAAATACCATGCATGATTTCAAAACTTAACATTAGGAATTGTTGTACTGATACTATACTCCATAACAACCTTAGATTCATTTAAGTCTGTGCATGAGAGGTGCCAAATAATAGTCTCCAGAGGTTGAAGAAGAAGAAGAGGAAGAAGAGGAAGAAGAGGAAGAAGAAGAAGAAGAAGAAGAAGAAGAAGAAGAAGAAGAAGAAGAAGAAAATATAGGAAGTGATCACAAGGCCACTGGAGGAGATGTGTTCCACTGTCAAAGCAACAGGCTTATCCTGGAGCCTGTTGCATGGAGCCAATGTGATTGTACCTCTACATCACACTACACACCATTTTATGGCTGTGTGGCATAATCTATGGCCACAAAGACAGGCATTCATAATTTTTGGCAGCTAGCCATTTCCACTATTTACTCAGCAGCTGTGCTGGTGACAGGCATCACACAGTGTCAGATCTGGCACAGCATGGATGGAGTGATCCAAGAGTGCAGAATTGCACAGTCTCACCTTCCTATTTGCCTTTCTGCATCTCCATATCAGAGCATGAGAGGTAGGAATTTATGTGCACCTTGCACACATATTCCTGCCTCAACAGGAAGGCTGATCAATGGTTCTAAACCAACAGTTTGAGAATGATGGAGAAGAATTTCTGAATGATAATCATAACAGATGATGAGTCATGTATCCATCACTTTACTCCTGAGAACAATTTTTCCAGTATCAAGTGGAGGCATATAAATCTCACTAGGGATCTGCATAAACAAAATTTGCATGTTCATTCTGCTGTTGAAGTGAACATCTATTTGCTTCACTATGAAACTATTTAATCGAAAAATGGTTGTTCGCATTCAATTTTTCACTGTTTCAAAAATAAAAGTTCTTTCCATGGGCAAAAAGAAAAGAAAAGAAAGCAAAACACGAATGTTCAATTGAATTGTTCGCATTCACAAGGAGAAGACTAATTTGATTTGATTGAATTTCTGGATATGCAAACAACTGCATGTCCATTTCAATGTGAATATTCATTAACATGAACTATTTGATTGAATTTTTTAATGCACATCAATTTTTGCACATCTCTTAAGTTCCCCAGGCAGATGGCAAAGTAGGGGGTCACAGCTCCAAAGAAATTTCAAAAAGAGACTTACTTGCTGCCATGTGGAAATCTTTCTTAAAATAATATCTGTGGACGAGCATGACATGAGGTTCTTTCACCTATGACTTCCCTCCTTTACTTGCTTCCCCTGATGAATTTACATTCACGGAATAAATCCATCTGCAGTTAAGATAATGACAGTCACAACGTGGTCTCAACATCAGCCAAAAGATTCTTTCAAAACTAGAATACAAGTATTCCCAAGGAAATAGCGCACTTTGAAAAGTGGCTATAAACAGTTATCCTGCTGTTATTTATAAAGTTTTAAAAATATGCATATATTAAGTCCAGATCAATTTTAAGCATCACTTTTAGGTTGCTTAAACATCACTTATAGGTGTGAAGTAAACTTCACAATCCTCTTGGCATTGCCTTGTCAGACATGTCTATGCTACTCCCAATGCAATGCTGTTAGCAACATGCAAAAAACACACACCCCACATTGGAAAGCTATCACAGGAAATTCAGCAGCAATATAGGGATTCCTGTGACAGCCCAACTTCCTTGTATATCTGACAAGATGCATACAATCACCTCAGTGGTAAGTTCTGAGGACCAGCAAGTGTGTGAAAGAGAACAGAAGAAAGGGGGTGGGCACTTGGCTGCAGTGTCTCCAGAAAGTTTCCAGAGAAGTGACTTTGTATACAGCTTTGTATACATTTGGGATATAATAGATGGAATAGTGAATAATTCTGGGAAACATAAATTCAGATGAAGCACTATTGAAACATATTAGATGTTAAAAGATAACCCCACAGTACAAGTCATTGTTTTATGTTTACAACAGGAAATCTTCTTATAAAAAAATTGTTGCAGAAGGACTAAACTAATGGATGCATAGTGATAGTGCTACATCAAACCATTAGAACAGCATTAGATCAACAAGTGGTATCCAAAGCACCATCTGCGGTTTGCTCTTGCCCACCCAAATATATTATTAAAACAATTTCCTTCAACACTCAACATATGCAGATGAAGCTGAGGTGTTCTGAAAACATCACTTGCCTACTTTTGCCACAGCAGCTGCAATGACTTCAGTAAATAAATAAATAAATCCATGGATCAAAACAAACGTTAATTCAAATTTCAAAGTAACTGTTATGAATGCAAGATAAGACAACTATACAGTCCTTTCATGACACCCCCTGCACTCCTATCACAGATGTGAAACTCTACACTCATGTTATAAATAATGAGATTGCTTAACAGAATGCTGTGCTTGGAAATTTACTTTTAACAGATAAAGCTCTATTTTTCTCAAACTGAAAGTGTTTCAGACTAGTCCAAACAACGGAATTAATTGTGATGCCTAATGTGTTATTTATTTACATTTCTATTTTGTCCTATATTGTGTGGTCTCAGAATATGTAGCAATTCTAAAACCATAATGGCCATAGTATAACATATGAAACTACTTAAAACAATTATAACGGTTTAAAAAGAAAAACTAAAGCTGCCAGTAAAGGGAGACAACTTTAAGCTTTAATTGAAGAGGTGTACCTTCATCAAAATGAAGATGGCATGGTGCATGATGTGATGTCAAGTCTAAAGGTCATCAAAGCATGGATTACTTGTGGCTAAGCCATCCTTGTCCAGGGGCCTTTACATGAAGATGAAGCATCTGCATTTGAAGGAGCTGTTTCTAAACTAGAAATGTCTCTTTCTGTGCAGGATCATGATGTGAAACTGTTACATATGGGGCACAATGAAGTGCTTTTTGGGACAGGAAAGGGAAGTGCAAATTTGCCCCTGGATGGGTCAGAACTGGCAACATAGCAACAGTTTAAAAAAGGCACTCTTAAGGTCTGATCAGACATGCTTAAAGAGGTGACCTTTGGCTGAATTTGTGTCATTCAGGATTTTATAGCTCTAAAGATGTCTCTTTGGAGCCTGGATACGTGTAGAAGCAGAAGGCTTCCGCACATGGACAGGTGAAGGGATGGATGTCCCTGTGGCTGCCATCTTCAGGAGGGTGGAAGCAGGCTGGTTTACCTCCTTCTGCCCTCCCCCACGCGCCGCGCACCACCAGAAATGCATGGTGACTGGCAGCTGACTCTTCCAGTCACGCAGCTCCAGGGGTGGCAGCGGTGATGGTGGGGGAATCCAGCTGACTTTTGGAATGGGTGCTGTGGCTTCCGCACAGCACCCAGACCATCTGTCGTGCTGGATCTTACCTCCCTGCACGTGTGTGGATGCGCAAGGGCCTTTCAGATCCGTCCCTATTTGTGATGGATCCTCAGGAGGTCAGGTTGCCAAAAAAACGGATCTTCTTTGATCCGTTTTCCAGTGGCAAATGCAGAAACACCCTTTCTTTAAGCCAGGTTGGGAAGGAAGCTGCTTAAGCAAAGAAGCAGGGGCTTCCCACTAAGTGACCAATCAGTTGGTAATACCTGTAGTCAGTGAAAGTGTTTCCTTACTCGGAGGCAAATGCAGGCTGCTGTGTGGAAGAACAAGGCAAATTCTCAGCCTGGTGAGATGCTTTTTCTCAATGGGATGGCTTTAAAAAGCTTTGTCTCATTGCACCTTTAGTCATGTTGTCATCCCATTTGTCAGTAAAGAAAATTTTACCATCTTATTTCATAAATAATTCCTTTTCATGAACATGAGAAATGCCCTGTTGAATTAGACCTGTGTGGCTATCTAACCCAGCAACCTGTTCTCACCATGGCTACCAACTGCATATGGAACCCTAAAGGTGAAACATGAGCACACCTTACCTGTTCTCAGATCTCCCAGCAAATGCCCTCCAGAGATGTACTACCTTAGAGAACCATCTGCACTAGTAAACTGTAAAGGCTCTGCCCTCAGAAGATATCATTTTCTCTGAGACAAATTATCTGCTGACAATAATCTTTACCCACCAAAGAAAACTTTATTTTCAGGAGGTAGCCATTGGGGTGTATAGGACTGGGCCATCATCACCTTCTGGAAGTCATGCCAGAAAGAGCTTTAAGACAAGCAAAGTAAGTTGGATTGGACAATTACCTGTGATGAAGAAGAAATTCCACACCAGATGGAACCACTCACATACCTTCCAGAATGGTGGGGGTGAGTATGGGCTTTTTAAAGTTACTTGCTTCCTCTTGAGCAGGTCAAGTCATGTGATTGACAGCTTGCTCAGGGAAGCAGTAACTCTAGCCAGCAAGTGAGATTTCATGCCAAAATACTGCCTCACCATATTTTCTGGCTGCAGCTAAGACTTCCAGTCATTCTCATCTGCTCTACCCAAGCAAGCTATCAGTCACATGAAGCAACTTGTTCTTGAGGAAAGAGGTAAATTTAAACTACTAATAATTGTTCCACCTGCACCTATCCATGTGATGTATGAAATCCTGCCCTTGAACAACATTCCATGCAATAAAGAAGCTCCTTGGAGACAACAATGAAGAAAACTCCTTAGAACCTCATACACATTTTCTTCTCAAGTGGCCAGGTAGACAGTACTCATTTTTGTGAAGGGAAAATAGTCTTCCCTGTCAATAGTTCCCCCTAAACTGACATAGAACTCCTTCCTGATTGTAAGGAATTTATTTTATTGCCTTTATATCCAACAGTTTTCCCCAAAGGTCTCACAACAGCTTAAATCGTAAGCAGATATGTTGGCTATAAAACAAAAGCTACACACACTATAATCAGTAGAGATAATACATCCAATTAAATAATAAAATCTGGAGGGGAAGAGTCTTTACAAACCACAGCTCCACATGCTGAAGTAGGCTGGCTGAGTAGGATACTTCTGTCTATGACATCCAGGCTGTTTTTGTTGTCTCTGACCAGGAGCAATTTTGCACTTCCCTTACCTTACGACACAATCACTGAACACTGACTAGTATTCACACTTGCGAGCGCTAGTCACAGTTTAAGCCCCGCGTGATTGGTCACTCATCTCCAGGGTGCTGCCATTTTGTTTGTGGTGCCCTCCACAACAACACATGCATCAGCGCTGTTGCTATAACAAGGCTGATGCTCTGCACACTCACAGTCATGTCTATGGTCACTCAATATGCCTGCGTGCTTACGCAGCACCTCAGACAACTATGGAGCACTAGAAAAGGTGCAGATGCTCACCATAATTAAGTAATTAGTTAAGGTTAGTAATTTTGTGCTCCACACCTACTGCATGATTAAGGAACTTCTGGGAAGGCAGGGAGCACCTGGAGGCTTAAGGTGTGGATGTTCATCCCCAGAAGTTCCTTAAACATACACTATGGGGCTCTTTCTGCACTTGGCTTTTTTATAGAATATATCTCAGAATAGAGGTCTGTTGTCCATAATACTAAAAAAGGCTATGGTAGGTCTCACCTGGGGCCTACCATAGTCTGCATTAGTATGCGGACAGCAGGCCCCTATTTCAGGATATATTCTTGAAAAAGGCCAAGTGTGAAAAGGCCTTATGACACACTGACCGCTGTTGGTGCCTAATGCATCGGCACCTATGTGCAAGCACAAGCAGCCCTGTCAGTCCTCTCACCACAAATCCATGAAACACAATGGTTCAGAAGCATCCCCAAACATTATTAATTCTTTCTACAAAAATAGTGGTTATTACTTTTATCATGATAACTATAAAATACCCTGAAACATTATAGGTAAGCTAAACTTGTATGAAATTCCCAGTGGTTTTATATGAAGCTCATACCTGAACATACTTTCCAGGTAATGACAGCCTTGCAGGAGTAATGTGAAGACAGAGCTTCTGAGAACTATGAAAAGACAGACTCAATGGGGTAAAATGCTGGGGTGAATCAGATGCAGTATCTTATATTGAAATAACATTACATAAAGCAACCCAATGACCCTTCAGCAATGTGCACAATTGGCAAAGGCAGCTGAAATGGAGAAAAAGAAGAATGATAAATCACTGATCATAAAACTATTCCTGCAAAGCAAAAGATAAGTTCTTACGCAGAACACAAGGAAGGATTTGGATGCAAGGGCTTGGAGAGGGGAAAAGGAAGATCCATAAATTTATCCAGGCCTCAGATGTACTTCAGATAGCAAGCAATTAATCACAAAGGAAGTGGTTTGCAATGGGATAAATGTAAACTACTGAGCACTTGTCCAGGTCTCCTTGTATTTCAAAGTGTTAAAACTGTATAATTTAAGCAGTTAACTAAATTTAAATTCAGTAGTTTATAACAAGCCTTGCAAAGTTGCATTACCTCCGTATCTTCAGTAGAAGTACAGAAAATTGCTGCATAATTTGAGAAGCTTTATGGGCCTATTTTATTTGGTTGTTGTAGCTGAGAAAAGTGGTGACTTTGATTGGAGAAGTGATTCAGGAGATTGGTATTGCTTGCCCTTTAGCTGTACATAAGTGTGGTATTTCAGAAAGCCCAGAGTTTGTTTTTCCTCAATTACGAATTGGGGAACCAGGCCTTCTAAGCTGCCAGGGCTTGCTGTTATGTTTGCAGAGCATGAAGTAAGCATGAGTATCTTGAGGCTCACTAAGCTGTAGTAAGAGCATGTGAGAGAGGACATCGGTTAAGTCAGAAAATACTAGGTGCTAGGCTTCTGCAGGAAGATGAGAATTTAACAGAGGGACAAAAAGCAGTACAATACAACAGGTCATCAGCTTGATTATATCTAAGTATCTTCTTGGGCACAAAGCCTTGACTAGCTTCATGCCAACTAGTGCACTGTATGCACACTAGCTATCTTCTGGTCTTCTCCATCCTTTGAAGTCCCTACAAAACCAAGGCATTGCTGTGAAGACTCACCCAAATTCTCATAAGGCAACTTCTGACCAAATCACGATCTGCCACTAACTTCAAAGATCCTCCGGGTGCTTCAATGGGTACTCAGTGCTACTGGAAAAACACCCAGTGTCCCAGAGAGATTAAATAAGGTATGTGAGCGTGTGTTTGGAAGGAGTCTCTGGTGCAGTTAAGAACTCAAAATGAGAGATTTAAACAATTTCTGACTACCATTTAGCCATCTTAGCAGGCTTTTAAGGTTTGAAACAAAAGAAATGTTAAGCAACTTGTACACTTTGAAGCAGTTCTTTAATCAGAATAAGGAGCAAGTAGAAAGCAAATCCTGTCCATTTTTACAACAAATGTCCATTTTTACAACAAATATTCTTATAGTCCTCTATATTCTCAAGTATCTATGGTGTCATTCCATTCCATTTGCATATACGTAGCAAAATATTTCATTTTCATGAAGCATGTTATGGCCTGGACTCATTAATTCAGAAGAAAGAAAACACAATTAAATAAGTCTTCAGGGGTTCTGAAGTCATCTGAATTGTGTTCTTTTTAATGACATGCTATATTATTAGCTTAACTTAATCCTATTATTCTTTTGTGAGATACATGAACAGAGCTCAGAAAATTCCATGCATATTTTCAGATGATCAGAATTTTGCAATAGGTCTAGCTAATCAAAGCTCACTCCAGATGGTAAGGTTGTAAACTTTCATTGCATTTTGGTTTATGTTTAGAATGCCTTTGGATCTTCTACCTCCAATATAAGTCAACTCTTTGTGGACAAATCATTAATTTGGATTAATGGTCCTAGTAGTACACATTGTGTGCTTCTGTAACCTCAAGGAAGCCTTGCCAGCCATTGTTCTGGCTCCACCTGCTTTAGATGATACCGTGATCCAGATCAGTGGACCAGACTATTCCTACTGATCCAGGATTAAAAGCAGGTTAGTGCAGAAAGAGCCTCTGGCTGTTATAGCACTGCCGCTTAGAACCCAACTAAGACTCCAATTGGTACCATTCGGGAAGGCCCTGTCTTCATGCAGAACCTATTGAAGACCCCAGCTAGAGGGCCCTGTCTCCAAAAGGGCAGGAAAAAATCCAGATTTCATGTGGTTTTGTTTAAAGGTGTCCACAATCTGGTCTTCAACAGCAGAGTGTGGAGGAGTGTGGAATCAAACCTGGTGTTCCCAGTTAAGAGTCAAAGGGTGTTTCCGCACATGTCACCTGAAAGCTGGATTAAGGAAAATGGTTTTTCTCAAATCCATCTCTGGGAAGATCCATCTGAAATAGGGATGGATCCAAATAAGTTCCCATGCTTCTGCACTCGTGTGGGAAGGGTGGATTGCGAGAAACACTTCATGTGTTTGCTGTGTGGATGCGGCAGAACCAATTTCTAGAAGCATCTGGCCTTGCTGAGGTCCCACCGCCCCAGGAGCTGCACGATTGGAGGATTCAGCCGTCAGTCACCGTTCATTTCCAGGTGCGTCAGGGATAGCCTGCTGACCAATCAGTGGCATGTCTGAGATCTCATGACCACCTAGCGGTGCAGCCTGCTTTTTGTGAATGGAATTCTCACATTTGACAGCCAGCTACGTGGCCATGCCGGGGCCAGGAGCTACGAGCAGGCTGAAAGCTGCAGAAGTCCAGTTGGAGCACTCTCGCCCTCGCATCCTGGATTTCCCGACACTGCAGGGAGCAGGGCAGGGCAGGGCGGGCAAACGATCCACAGCCCACAAGTGAGACCAACACGCTCTGCATACATCCACATGGTCATTAACACATGTGCCTTTCCTTGTCACAATGACAGTAACACATCACCGGGTTCAGGGGACTGCACATCCTTCTCAATTGGTAGCAAGGCAAGGCAGGGGTGCCCTCCCTCATATGCCCCCCTCCGATGGCCTCACAAGGGGTCGCCTTCCAAAGGAAACTGTCAGAAAGGACCCTTGCCCTTGTAACAGCCATTCCAGCCTCTAGGGTTGAACAGCTCCCTTGGATCAACATTAAGACACGGAGCAGGACACACAAAATGGATGTGGGCAACCCACCATATTCCCCTTCCCAATCCATAGGATTGCCCCCAATGTTCCCTAGCTGGCCCTCATGTCCTGCTTGCTGTTCCTCTGCCGCCGTTACTGGGTGCATGCCCAATGTGAAGCACGTGTCGGAGGGACACCATGGCCGGAATGTGCTGCTGGTGTCTCTCTCAACATGGCGGCTTCCTGTCCCACCCACATCCATTCCCTCTCCTGTCCATGTGTGGAAGTGTCCTCCTATGATGCGGATTTTCCACACAAGAACGGATTAAGACCTAATTTTTCAGGTTGTTCCAGGAACCCTTAGCGGCACCAAGACCACAATATAGACGGATCTCGCACGAGCCTGTGCAGAAGTGGCGTCTTCGAAGTGTCCCGGATCTGGCCTCCAATGTGGAAGGTAAGTTCTAATGTGTTCTGTATGTGTCTTTAATGTGTTTCTAAATGTATTCTAACAGCCTGTACCGAAACACCCAGCTCCTTAACCACTAGACCAAACTGAGCTCCTCTACATTTTCATTTTGGAACACAGAGAATGCAATGATCAAAGCATTTTTTCCCCTGAGGTTTGGAAACCATTCCCTTCATACAAATGTGTCTATTATGGTGATCATGCCCTTTGCTGGGATGCTTATTGCCATCACAAATAGAAACTCAGCAACCAAAGTTGCACCTTTTGGTGTCTTCTTTGCTAAGTGGAGACATGGCCATGTGTGGATAGATCCTTCCCTGGACCAACATAAGACAATCCACATTTGGATGCCTTTTCCAGCCCGTCTGTCTGCATGGCTCCAATACTTGCAACAGCTTCAGCATAGACTCCAAAGACTCTGATAACAAAAAATTAACGTTCCTGGCCTATGAAGCTCTAGGACATCCATTTTGGTGGTGTAACGAGCCACACCACTGAAATTACCCTTACGGTAAACTGAACCATGGGGCTCATGCTTCCAAATTCAGTTTATCATTGCATAATGTCAGTAGGCCTCTTTAAAGGTCTACTGATATACTAGACAGAAGAAGAAGAATGAAGAAGAGTTGGCTTTTCTACCCCGCTTTTCTCACCCATTTAAGGGGACTCAAAGCAGTTGACAAAGCTTTCTGTTCTTCTTCCCATAACAGAACACCCTGTGAGGTAGGTGTGGCTATGAGAGCTCAGAAGAGACCTGTGACTAGCCCAAGGTCAATGAGCTGGCTTAATGGGGGAGGGCAGAATCGAACCTGGTATCCCCAGATAAGAGTCCAGCTCCCTAACCACTAGACCAAACTGGCTCACAATACCATTTGGGGGAAGAGCTAGCCCACTTTGTTCCAATTTACGCCCATCCAGTGCAGACATAGCATAGTAGAAGGGATCACAATCTCCCTTATACCACACCAGCAGTGTTGAAGGGAAACCTTTAGAGCCCTTCCGGATCAAACATCAGCTTTTAGCAGAGAAAAATATCTGTATATTAAGCTTTACTCTGTAATGATTTATTTAATGTACTTTCCTTTTTGCCTAATATCATTTTATCTCCCTGGCCCCTGAGACACTGCATTCCTCAAGAAACTAGTAGACTGTTTTCAAATTTCAGAATAAAATAAAAGGAAAATACTGTCAAATGTAACAAATATTGACTGGAAAACAATTCATATCACCTACTAAAGTGTTTTTTTTACAATATTATGCTTTACTATTACCTTGTTTTATTCAGTTTTGCTATTTAACTATAGAAAACAATAGAGGAATAAAGGGGGAGAACCTATTTCATAGGTTGTTTAGTTCCTAACCTACATTGCAAGTCAGAGATACTGAAATAATTTTCTAACCTAGACCTTGAGTTCTGTGAAAAAAGAAAAATATGCAGGATGTGTGCAACTGCAAGTCAATATCAATATGAACAAATTAAGTCAACATAGCATTGTCATATTAATGATTCAAAGGGGCTTTTGGGGAATACGCACGGTCAATTCATTGATTCATCTAAACGTGTTCCTCTTCCTTTGGAGGCAACTTCCTTTGTGATATCCAAAAAAAAAAAAGGTAATTTTATTGGAAAAATGCACAATGGAAGATGATTGATTGTCTTCTCTTGTCATGGAGATGGATTGTTATCAAAAGTATATATGAAAAAGGAAGGTTTTGCCTTCTAAATTGACCCTTGCTGCTTGGATCATTGTAGTTCTTTAGCTATGATATATAATAGTATTGACTGAAAACAGTAAATAAAAGCTTTGCCATGAAACTTCTTAACTTTAGCCTTTGGGAAGTAAGACATCTATCAGGTAAACTACATTTTATAGACTCCATTAATATAAAGCAAGATTCAAACTGAAACAGTCCCAGTACATAGGACACTCACATGCCCTAAGATCGTAATGAGGCCCTCCTGGATGTTCCTACGTCCTCAATAGTTAAAGCATTGCAAACATGTGAAATGATGATAACTCCCAGATTATGGAGCAGCGTCCCCTCTGAGTCCTTTCCCTGTAGACATGTGCTGAAGATGCCCCTCTGTGTCCTTTCCTTTGGCTGAAGGCATAGCTTCTCTTCCACTTCAGGCACTCTTATATATTGTTTTAATAAGTTCATTTTGTAATTGGGCTTTTATATTGTTATTGAACTTACTCTGAGACCTACATATATAAGGCAGGAGAGAAGAAAGAAAGAAAGAAAGAAAGAAAGAAAGAAAGAAAGAAAGAATAAGATGGAAGTAAGTCCCTCAAAATTAAGATGCCTATAGTTCATAAATGGAAAAGTGATGGAATCGACACACGCATACAATAATCTTGTATATTATATCCAATCTTCATAATGATATAATCGTATTTTAAGATTATCCTTAAAAGATGGACTCTCAGACTAAAGAGCTCATCTTTTTCTAAATCTATTGCCTGTTTCCATACTGGTGAGGATGGACCACTCCAGCTGGACAACCCTGTTTCAGGACAGTCTGTTACAGAATATGCTCTGCACCACACCAAAGACTGCACATATTTTGGAGCTCACAGCATAATTTGGCAGCACAGTTTGGCACAATTTGAAATGGGTCCCCCTGATAAACCTGAAACACGAGGTGTGCACCTTTTCACATGACTCCCTGTTCCATTCCAGAAACCCCTTTAGCTGTACAGGTTAAAACAGGTCTGCTGTTGTCCCAGTCTAGGCGGACATATTATCCAATGTGGTTGCAACATGCTAGCAGGGCTATGTGACCTCTCTTTTCCACTCCAGCATGCAGAACTGAAATAACCAGTAGACAGATCTCACCACTATACCTCACACTTAAGGGTAAGCGCAGAAAAAGCTCTTTAATTGATAGATAGACTACTTCTCTTGCTCTTAAATTATTGTTTTATAAAGTTTGGTACACTGTTAATAAAAATAGAATAGAATGCTGGTAATGTTATGTGGGCAAGGATGAAATATCTGGGTTAAACTTAGGTAATAGAATAGGAAGCATGTTTTAAAAATTATAATAAGGACAACAGTGTTTTGTTTCACTTCATCTATTACTCAGTTCAACTTCAGTGAGGCTGTGTCCCCAAATGACTTATTTGCCTCTCTAGTTTCCCTCTACCATCCCTCTATTCAAGCGGACTTTAAAAGTGCCGTGCAATTCCAGAATAAGCATCCGCATGAGGCTCAGCAAAACACGTGTTTAAAATGCACCTTCCATCCCCACAGAAGCGTGTTTTGCTTGCCCACATCTTTTTCTCCCCGCCCCCACTATTGTTGATAGGGTGCCGGAAGGAACGGGGAGGGACTGCGCTCTTTGCGGCCACAACCAGGAAGAAACCCCCAACAAGTTCAACGGAAAAATAGCCATCGGTTCTCTGTTTGTCTCCCAGATCTCCGCCCCCTGAAATGGCTTCCCGTGCTGTCAAAGGCAGCGGCTGCAGCCATCAGCCACACAATCGTTTGCTCATTCACTCTCAACACTTTCACAGATCACTGTCAAAATCCACCCAGTAGAGCAGCGGTGGCTGTAGCAATCCACCACCTGATAATAATTGCAACAATGTTACAATTCTGCACTATTCTGGCTCTTTGAAAGCTCTGAGCTTTAGAAAGGGAAAGGAAGGGAAGCAGCTGCAGTTCTGGGAGATGTGCGAATGTTTTATGGCTGTGTGTGCAGGAAGCAATCCCCGCCCCTTTTGCCACTGAGCGTCCCCATGGTAAATGCTGCCAGGAAAACCCGTGACTTCCAAAAAGAGTGCTGGAACTCTTCTTTAAAGTGCACTTTTTTGTTGCGGACTTTCCTCCTTTTATAGCGCTAGAAGCTTGTTGAAAAGCCAGGCATGGGGGTGCTCAGAGGCAAAAGAATATTTTTAGAGGATTTTAAATTGCTTGGGGACAGGGCCTGAGTCAGTTTGGTCTCGTGATTAGGGACAGACTCTTATCTGGGAATATCGGAGTTAATTCCGCACTCTTTCCCAAAGCCACAACTCTCTTCTGAGCTCTCACAGTCCCACCTATCTCACAAGGTGTCTGTCATGGGGAGAAGAATAGAAAGCTTTTGTTAGCCACTTTGAGTCCCCTTAAATGGGTGAGAAAAGCGGGGTAGAAATGCCAAGTCTTCCTCATCATCAACTTCTTCTTCAAACTAACCATGTGCATAATTTCCTTAGACCTTAGAGCTGTAACTATCCAGTTTAACTCAGGTGGACTTATTTCTGTATAGACAGATGTATAATTGTAAATTGTGTGTTTTGTGTCCTTCATCCAGAAATGGAGAAATTATCATTCTGGTTTTAATAACTAAGGATGTCCAAGAAAAACACTTTCAAAAATTTTCAAAATGTGAATTCTTGAATTTAAGGCATATCCATATGAGTATGTTCACAGAGCCAATTGTCTAAATCTTAGTTGATTTTCTCTTTCTGCTTCTGCATTTCTGCTTCCAGGAAACAGTCCAACTACTTTCTTGAAGGCATCTTTTGACATCTGAGAAACGGTGACTCCAAATTCAAGTATTCTCCAAAGGAAATACTCCAAAGCAGTATTCAGTATTGTATATTTTTACTGCTGTCAATTTTTATGCAGCACTTTTATGTTACATATAATCTTTTGTAGTAGACTTGCATTGCATTCACAGATAGCAAAATAAATAAATAACTTGGTTCCAATCTAAATGAGAATATTTAGGAGAAAAGAAGAGTTGTATCTTATCCATACAAATGGGGTTTTTTTTTTGCATTTGATTCGTATCAAATCGAATGTAAGAAAATTAGTATTCATTTGAATATATCCCCTTTGAATGTGGTAGAATTCTGATACGAATGTATTCATATGAATTTGTATGGATATCCTATACAAATGCATTTGTATCCCATACGTATCTGATACTTATCCCGTAACATTATCTGAAAGCCACCCTGAATCCACTTTGAATCCACTCTCAATCCATGTCAAGTGCACTCTTGCAGATATGATTGGTGCAGCCTGTTTCCCACCTTCCCAGGTCACAAATGTTCTGAAGCATTCGTATAAATGTTCCAAAACTTTCATACAAATACCAATGTCAATGTACAAATGTCAGTGCACAACTTCCAGCATTTTCATTGGCTAACTCTGTGTAGGAACATGTACATTACAGACACGGGGTGGGGGGAGAGAAAAAGAGTAATATATATGTATTTTTAAATAGATATATACTAAAAAAACTCCTAATGAATAAAACAGAATAGGAGGTATAAAATATTATAAAAGGTGCTTCTAGTTGGGACTTAATGATGTAAACATAAAAATATTGGCACTTTGAGAAACTCAGCTAGAATTTGTAGCCCTTTTCCGGTACCTCTCTTTGTGCTTTTTCCATGTGCTTCTGCCATGTTTGCTAGGAGAAAGAACACTTCTGGATACAGCTATCACCTGGTGTTTGCTAAATCACTGTGAAATTCTTGCAACAGCTGTTTGTTCCTGGGGAAACATTCACTTCACATTGCTGCAATAAACTGATCATTGCCAATTAAATGCCCATTAATTGTGTAAGCAAGGATTACTGCCAGATGTTTACATTAGAAAGAAAAATATCCTTTGCTATTTATTTTCCACTTATACCCACCCCCTTTCATGTAGATAATTATGTGAAAGGATTTCTTCTCTTTAATAGACCACAAAGTTGAACATAGAAATTAATAAACTCACACACTCTCCCTCGGTTTCATTTACGGAAAGAAAATTCCTAGTACAGATAATTAAAAATGAAAACTTTGGTAACATGTACATAGTTTTACATACATAGTTTTATTGCTCTTGTTTTTCAGAGAGAGATGTATTTTTTCATTCTCTATTTTTTGTTGAAAATTATGTTAATTATTCTTTCATAGTACCCAGCAATATTGTTGATCTCGGTATAAGCATGTATGTCAACCTGTAATTTCACGTAATCTAGGATACATTTTCCCTTTTAATAGTTGACAAACAATTTTACAAGAAACCATAAACAACTATTTATTATTTTGCATAAATGGGAAGAAGTCTTAGCAAATCAGAGCCTTCCCGTTTGAGTTTCCAGAGGTGTACCCACCAACAAATAAAGCACATCTTCTCATGTCAGCTATTTTAGTTTGAAATAAATTTTAAAGCCATGTCCTGTATAGCATTTTGCATTCATTATTTGAAGTATTATGTGTGAAAGAAATTTGTTTGTTTTCAACTAATCAGTTTCTCTAATGACAATTACAGATGTTATCCACCACCTTCTTGGACCATATCTGGAGTCTACACACATCTTTGCTTGATTTCTTGGAATCAATGTTGGCAGGCAGGATAAGTTCCCCCATCAAGATCACAGTTAGGAATCCCTGGCCTTGATTTCAATGGGTGAGGGGGGCACCAAACACAGGAAATGGTTCCATGGCCCATTTCCTATATTTGATGAGGCCATCAAAGGAACAAGTAAGTCCACTTGAGCAGCAGGTGTCATGCATATTCTGTCATAGTCTTTCTTTTCCAACTCCCATTCAAATCATGTGAACTGTGAGTTATTTAATATATTACATGATTTTAAATTATGATAAATGCATGTTAGCCAGCCTTGCATATCACCCAGTGTTAGTAGTCTTACACACATAAGCCCCAAACTAGAAAAGAGTAGCAGGGTTGTACCTGTGTTAAACATGAGTAAATGAACTCTCATATTACATACTATACCATAGCATCACATAGCACTGTGGATATAACAAGGAATAGAGAGACCAAGGGTAGATTCTATAAATGTAGTCCAGAGTCTCCATCTCAACGATAGGAAATTTTAAAACAGCAACAGCAAACTGAAGGATATATGAACGAGCATACATAAGAACCATATTTTGGAACAAAAAGTATGGTGCTGACTGCAGCATAAAGTCAGATTCCTATTCATTTTGGCTGAAGCTACCCTGAAGAACGGGAAAAGATTTTCTGAATCTGTTTGTTTATTTGAATGCCAAGCATTGCTTTGTCTTGTTTGGAAGGCCTGGTCTCATAGACTTGTAGACCTTTATGGTAAAACAGTCATTATTACTGGTAGGTTGTTTATTTGTTTGTGTCTTTGTTTTGAATCATCTCAATCCAATTTACAAAGTGATATATTAGGACAGACACACAACTGAATAAAGATACAGATTTCTTGGAATCTCTGTGAGTGTAATTGGTCATTCTATTCTTTTTTAAAAATGAAATGAACTTTGATAGATTTAACCCTGCTGTTGAAGGGGAGATTTAAAGCATTTTATATTTTAGGACATCTCCTTGTGGTACTTAAACATTAAACAACCGGATCCTGAAGTTCAATAATTTTACCCACAGAAGCAGCTTATATTTGGATTGTGAGGTAGAAAAGAAATGCAGCAGCCTTTATTTCTTTTCCCAAATCATATTTGGCTCAACAAAAGATTAAAGAAACTAAAGTCTTACTCTTATCCCACAAACCTGCAATCCTGGGCCTGTCCAACCACTCCACGAGTCAACTTATCTGGAGGGCCAGATGAGGGACTCTCAGGGTAGTTGTCAGGCCCTACATTGCCACACTCCCCAATGTGAAGTGACAAAGAAGGATGGAAGCAGCTTATCTGTTCCAGCCAAGCCACTTTTTACACCAGACCAAAATGGGTTTTCAACAACAGCCAACATTTTTGGAGAGAGTTGGACCTCTCAGCCCTCCCCTTGAGTTTCTTTTGCATGAGTTTTCTCAGTTTGTTTCCATGCATTGAGATGCTCAACTCTGCCTGCCTAGTTCCCAGTGCATGTGAAGCAGGTAGCATTTCAGAGGGACCTACCCTGGAGGTCCTGGCTTTCAAATGATCTAAATTTAGCTTCCAGAGACTCCTGGTTACATTTCAGGATGTCGTTGGTGCTGACACACACCATAATAGCCGATAGCTCCTCAACACTGTCTAACAGCTTATCTAGGTGATATGTGTTATCTGTAAATTTTGCACCAGGCAGACAAGTCAACATGGGATACAGCTACACAACATATACAGCTATGTATATTCCTAACTGAATAACCTAGAACAAGAAGGCATATATCCCCTTGGAGGAGAGTGGTCATTACCAGAGCAAAACTGTTCTCACCCTTGGTGGAGGAGGAGAATTGGCTTTTATATCCTACTTTCCCCACCCATTTAAAGGACACAAAGCACCTGAGAAAGCTTTCATTTTTTCTCCTCACAACAGAGACCCTGTAAGATATGTGAGGCCGTGAGAGCTCAGAAAGAGAACTGTGACTAGTCCAAGGTAATGCTGTTGGCTTCATGGGGGAGTGTGGAATCAAACCCAGTGACTACGAGATATGAGGCCAACACTCTAACAACAAGACAAAACTAGCTCACACAAGACCCTTCTAAAGAATTACTCTCTTCCTCAGGTAAACATATCCTCCTATAAGACCTACATTCTTTGGAAAAGTCAAAAGGTTGTCACCTTGTGAGTAGGAACTTCATGGCTTCTGCCTCTTCTGATTTTTCTAGCTAATTCCTTAGTCCCAGGAGATCAAAGTTGCTCCCTGAGCTTCTTGCACTGAACATAAACTATCTTTGTTCCAAAGGTCAGGCAGTTGTGTATGTGGTACTCAATGCACATACCGTAATCCTTCTGGTTTTCTACTTTTGCATCTTTTTAGGAAATCTTTAAAAATTAATTAGAACAGGGAAACAAAAACAAAGAAGGAGCACCGTTCAACCCTGTTTATGAATAATAAACTGCTGACATCCTTCTGATTAGGCACATGGATGCTGTTTTGAGCTGCTAAGTCCAATAGTACCTCATACGCCTTTGGCTGAGGTGACTTTTGCTGTCTTCCCAGCAGGAAGCATGGTATGAAAATCAGCCCTTTGAGCTTTAGATCCTACGCCACTGCCTTGAGCTGTTCAGCCAAATTTCACCTCAGCCTTTGGTTGTGATGACTCTTGTTGTTTCCCAGCAGGCAGCAAGATTTGCAAATCAGACCCAGAGCATCACTTTCCAGGTTGCTGCTTTGAGGTGCTCAGACCAATTTGACCTCACTTTTTGTGGTCACGGTAACTCTTGTAGTCTTTCAGCAGCACCCAGGAAATATATGCAAATCAGTCATCCTGATTAATTATATTGTTTTTTTCCTAGTTCACAGGTAGTCCTAAAATAAATTACTTACAAAACACTTAGGTGAGAAGTGTTTTATACATCCTATAAAAATGGCAGAAGTGCCAGAAATGCTCAGTTTGACAGCAGTCTCATATCCCTGTAACTCGGAGACAACTGTTATTTATGAAAGAAGCCAAAATTCTCAGGAAATTATTAAAGATCTCCAATCTTATATTGACAGACAATATGGATAATTAACTTTTAGTGACTTTAACTTTAAACATCTTACAGCAGGCTCAGCACATGAAATGCACAATGACAGAAATGTAAATCCAGCATCTGTTTAAAGATTAATTACATGTAACTTAAAATGTCAATACTAATGCTTTGACATTGCTTTTCTGTTTAAACTTTATTGGCCTGAAAATCATTTAAACATTGTATTTCATTATCATTAACTTACTCTTTTTGTATAGCACATCTCAGAGGACTCTACTAAAAATATGGTCTGTAAAAGTGGAAGCACTGCATACATGTCAATATAACAATACAACTGATAGAAGAGCAGAACTAATGAAAATGGGATTAATTTGACTTGCTGGTCAGGAATACAGATGGCAGAACACCTGTTGGTGAATCTTGCCTGGTAGAATCTTGGGGAAGGGAAAAACATTCCCAAGAAATTAGAATTTTCTGTTAAATTCTGTGGGATTGTTACTGCTCTCTAGACTTGTACAAGCATCAGAAACAATAAGATAAATATATGAGAGGCACTGGATATGAGAGCACTTGCTCTGCCCTCCCTTCAGCATTATATTTATCCTCTTCCAGCTTGTTGACAATCTGAGGCAGAAAACCTTTTATACTCATGGATGATTCACCTAATGTATTTTAGAACCTTAAAATACACTCACAAATGCATGCATCAAGGACAGAGGGCAATTCTCCTTCATAGACACCCCATCTGGTTATGTCCCATATACAAAAATGAGAGTGCAATGGAGTAGAACTGGTATGCCTATCTCTGTCCTGTCTCTTCATATGTTTTAAACAACTATTCAGAGTTCAAATCCATCTAGGGTCATTTCTGCATTCCCCTGCCAGTATTTGGAATTAGGGTGCTTCCACATTGGACACTAAATACCCATTAAGGACCCATTAAGGACGGATTTTAAAAACCACGCCTGCACTACAACACCCATTAGAGACCCATGCGTCTGCATTGGCTCTTACGCAATGGGTCTCTAATGAGTGTTAAGAGGCCCTTAATACATATTAACGGAAGACTACCTTGGAGGTAGTCTTAATGGGTACCTAATGGGTACTTGTGCAGAAAATACACATCCATTTAGGATGTGTCCAGACTATACAAGTGTCCTTAAGTGGGCCCTACCCCCACCCTCCATGATTGGCTCTTCCAGTCCTCCTTACCTTCAGGCAGCCGGGCTGATTCTGGCTGCTGGGCCCGGCGCGCTTTGCACATGCATGCAGCGTGCCTCCCTATTGGTCAGGGCTGTGTCTGGCTTCAGGAGGCCCTCAGTGCATGTGCGTGGCCCTGGCCAATAGGGAGGCTTCTGGGGTGAGGGAGAGCCCAGAGATAGGATGCCCCCAGCTCGCCATGCTTGGCTCCAGAGGAGCCAATCATGGAGGCTGGGAGGAGGACCTTTGGAGCATGGTTTCAGGTGAGTGCTGTGCTTCTGCACAGCACCCTCCTCAAATCTGGATCTAATTCCATCCTTCCCTTGTGGGTATGGTTGGAATTGTCAAGGCTAAAAAGGCACAGTAGGAGAAAATGCATAGATGTGAATTAGGGAAATAATTCCACACAGGAAGTAGAATAGATAATCTAGTTAACTTAGTATCTAGTCAGGAGACTCCTTGAATTGCATCATAAGGTGATGTGTGCAAACAGTCACCAGTTCTTGACAGCATCACAGGGATTGAGCAAGAGTTGTGTAAGACTGTGTAACACTTGCGAAATGCCAGGATATGACACACCAACTCAGATAATGGGAAGGTATAAAACTGGGCACAGCTGTGCCTTTGTCTTGCCTTGCCTAGCTGGTCGAGACCGGAAGGAGAATGTAACTTGCTATGCAATAAACCTCTTTGGAGAATTTACGACTCTGTCCGTTTGCCTGAGACTGGAGGGGGGAGAAGGAGGGGCCAGACGGCAAGCCTCAGCAGAACCGGGATCGGAGAAGCCAACGCGTTGCAGCACCTTGGACAGCGACGCTGGAGCTGACAGGCTGGAGCCAAGGCACACAGAGAGAAGAATTGATTTCTAGCCAGCACGAACAAAGTGCGGCTCTGTGAATGGAATGCTGATGGGGATTTATCACCACAGGGGGGACACCCCGTTACCCCCTGACAGGAATAGGGTGTTAATAGATCCGTATCTACTAGATACAGATCTACTTAACACTGATTTCTGAAATACGGATCTAATAGATCCATATTTCAGCGGTCCAGTGTGGAACCACCCTTAGTGAGTCTGGATCAGCCAGGCCCACTGCTTCTGACCACAGAACAGTGTGGGTGGATCAATCCATGTCGTGGCCTCAAAACTTCAGATTGGACAACAAAGCCTTAGCGGATTTGCATACCAGGGGATGCGTTTTGGGGCACATTTTGGTATGCTGCCATAATCACTCCCCAGGAGTCCCAAACATGCCTCTGCACTGCATGTCTCCTTGTTCTGGACTGGGGCCACATGTTTAATTATGACTAGTGGCATTCCTGATCAGAAGCTTACTGATTAGGGCTACACCTGTCTAAAGCAGAGAGAACATTCCAGAATGGGTTTGGCTACATAGATCCACATTAATTTGAAGATCTATGTGTCTAGAACCTTACTATATGGGCCCTTAATCCTGCAGAAAAGATGTAGGTTCTAGGATTAAAATTGTTCTCGTACTACCTTATAACTAGCTTATCAAGTGCTGTTAACTTTCAGGAACTATGGGCCTTTTCACACTTAGCACAGTGGCATAATCTGAGTATTCTCCCACTTGGTGCATATATACTGCATGGAGATAACTTCTATCCCAGAAGTGTTTCTGCACACACCAGAGAGTCCCACGGGTGGATAGCTTTGGAACACTTAAACTTGTTCCACAGCTATGCTAGCCACATGGCTAGCATAGCCACACATGCTCCATTTGCATCTCTTCCTAAGGAACAGATTGTGGGGTGATGTTCCACTCCATGTTGCCCAGTCACCACAGTCATGTCTATAGCTACAGTGAGGCAATCATGGTGATCACACTTGTCCTGTGCTTGGGGAAGAGCTGGATAGGTTTTGGTTGCCTTGGGTATCACAAAGTGTGGATGCCTGGTGCATCTTAGAAGTTCACTGGCTGTTGTGCCTAGTAAAGGTACAAAAAGCCCCTATATTTGCAAGTCTCTTGTAAGAATATAGTAAAGTCATCTAAGTCACAGGTCAACTTTATAGAGAAAATAAAATATACTGAGGATTGCATAACCCTGGTAAGAAGACAACACCCTGGGATAATGATATTTCAAGAGGTAATCCTCAACATTTCTATCTTCAAAGTACCAGTATTGCTGCTTAACTCCTCCAGGAAAAAGAATTAAAAGACTACTTTTTAAAAGGTAATTTAAGGGTCACAGGTATGGCAAAAGGAGAAAGGGGAAATAGGATGTTTTCTGTAACTGTACTCTTAGCCAAAGCTAAATAGTTAGGATGAGCAATGCTCAGTTTTACTTTTTGAAGAAAGCATGATCATCCTCTAATCCCTGGATTGATGAGCTTCTTCTATACTAGGTCCATATAGGGTGTAAAACATGGGATTATTTCAGGGCTATATTGAGATTGTCACATTTGCCCATGGCAATCCAAACATAGCCCTGGAAAACAGAAGTGAAATCCCACAGTACCGGGATTTTTGGAAATCAGTTTCCCAGAATAGTGGTATGGTCTTACATGTCTTGCTTCTGGGATCTGTGTTGGTGAAAATGGCCATTGCACATGCTCATGGGCTGACAGTCACACACTTCCCGGTATTTTTGCATCACTGAAATACTCAGGAGCATGCATCAAGAGCAAGCACTGATTTTGTTCTGATGTTTGGGAGGGATGGTAGAGGCCATTGCAGGATCTAAACAAGACCCCACATCTTCTTCTCACCATCTGGTGAATATTCTAAACATACAAAATCCGATTTAATTCGTTTAAATGTGGACATTTGAACTTGAATAGAATATCTTCACATTCAAATTTACGTATAACACATATGAATGTTGTCAACATTCATATCTTTAAATACGAATCTAACATTCAAACAAATAGATTCAAATGTAACAGATTCGAATCAGGTTTTTTAGCATTCATTAGCAATTTAAAACATTTGAATAGAATAGAATAGAATGTTTTGACATTCGATTCAACTCAAATTCAAATCGAAAAAAAACATTTGTGCACACCCCTACCATCTGGAGGCAGCCTATGCAAAATCTAACAGATCTTAAGAGCTAAAATGATTATTCAGGAGCAAGGCATGAGGAGGGATATAAGTCTAATACCAAGAGCAAAGCTATGGCTTCCAGCACTTAAGTATCTTGTAAGCTACAAATGGAAACAGCTTTGTTGTTTAAAGTAGACCCTGATGAAACCATACCAGAAGTTCTAAAAACATAATTCTGAAATCTCTGTGAGAATCAAATTCACAATTTCAGCAGATCACTTCTATGTTATGTAATTACTTCATAGCAGTTTAATTGAAAAGTAATTGAAGATGAAACTTGGGCAAGCACAATCATGTTTAAATGGTTAGAACTCAGAAAAAGTAATACTTTCTTATTAAAGAAGTTTTAGCTTGTATAACTAGTAAATTTTAACTAATGCACATGTTTCATTTTGAACGCCTACACTTTGTCACTTACAAACATTAAAATAGCAAATGCACACACACATATACAAACCTTTAACAGCTGAATATATAAATCAAATGACTACAGCAACGATTTAGCAGATGGCAAAACAGTCCAGTTAAAAAAATTGAGCACTTAAGTGGGAGAGGGTAGAAAGGACATGAATACTGCATTATCTCCACACAGCATGCAAAACTCTTGAATTCCTTTTCCTTAAAGTATAGACATGCCACACCTGTATAAGGCCCCAGGGCAGGTCACAGTATTTAATAAAAAACACTAAACATGAAACACACAAAACATGCTTAAAATATAAGTACTCACGTTCAGAGGGAGCTAGACATCAAAGGCCTAGATGAAGCTATTTTTAGTTGCTGCTATTGGTATTATCAGATATATTAATGTCAGGAGATTGGTGGTGGTGGGGTTCCACTAGCACTAAGTCCCTACTAAATACTCATTAGGGACCCATTAGGCTTAGAGCAGGAAGACCCCATTTTCACTGCAGACCCCATTAGATCTACATTTGTTTCCACCAGTTCTAGGGAAATCCAGATTGAATGGGTCCAGATTTCCTGTAGATCCCATTAAAAGCATCTACAATGGGGTCTTCAGGAATCAAATCCAAATTGTATGGAGTGTGTTTCCATCACTATCAGGGGCTCTGGGGGGGTGAACCCATGGGGGGATGCCCCCAAACCCAAAGCTCTGAAGCCTGTGCACCATCTCTAAAGTCGGCAATAAAACTGGCTCCGAAGCTGGCTCTGAAGAATAGCACAGGCTCTGAAGAGGACCCCACATGAGAGCAATGCAAATCCTATGGACCTTTGTCAAAGGCTCCAGTGGCAGATCACTCCGGAGAATCCCCAGAGCTTTGAAGAATCTATGGAGCGTCTACAGAGGTTGCACCCCCTGTCCCCCCAAAAACCTGGGGTGACAGGCGGGCCCCACATGGGTCAATCTGGATTCGCCACATGGGTGCTCTAGCTTTTCCACTGCAGGCAGGCTAGCACCCATTGCTATTGGGTGCTGCACTGCCCGTGGGGATGCACCAGTTACCTCTCTTAATCCAGATCTACTAGATACGGATTAGTTGAAGGACCTGTTCCTTAGATCCAGATCATCTTAAATCCAGATTAAGGGAGGTCAATGGAAAAAAACCCGAGGAGACACTTCAAATTCTCATTTGAATAGAGTTAGCAGGGAAGGGCTATGATAAGATCATAAGAAATGCCAATCCATGGCTCATTGAGTCTGATGCCATAGTGGTGAACCAGTTCCACAAGGAAGTGCACCAGCAGGACACAAGTACACAGCTGGCATTAGGGAGCACACCACCTCTTATTATGTGTTTCACTTTTAGTGTTTTTTTAAAATATAATATGATACACGGCAGATATCAGAAATCTGGATGGTCCTGGACTCCACCTCCCATCAGCTCCATTCAGCAAGACTGGTGGCCAGGGACAGATATCAACACTAGAGATGCCTATTCATGCCTGATATACCCTCTGAAACAAAACTCCGTAATTCCTCTGCAGGTTTTCATAGCTAAAAGAGAAGCACTCACAGGCACAGAAAGTATCAGCAGAACTGAGGGGACAACATCACTAAAGCAGGAAAATATCAGAAGCTTATTGAGAAGTAAGGATTCTCAAAAGTAAAATTAATAAAGTTTGGAGCACTGGAAGGCAGAGTGGGGAGAAGAGAGAATTTAAATATCTAAAAAGACGAAAAATTTGGTTGGGAGATACTTTAAGCAGAAACACAATTTACTACTACATTTTCCATGACTTTCTCTTGTTTATTTTCTTAAAATTATTAAAATGATGGGAAAGGAACAGGAATTCCTTATACCTGAGCCTCACCTCTAGGTTTTAATATGTATTGTTGTGGGACTTCACTAGTAGGTTTGTGCGATAATGCATCTGGTTTCCCATGAGAACACTCCAAGTTTGACCTCGTACACAATACTGTCACTCAAGTTCTGTCAGAAATCACATCATTCTTAAGGCTCTGCAATGTCTGTTTATGAGCTTCTAGATCAATTCAAGGTGTTCATGTTCATACCCAAACCCCTACTAACTCAAAACCTTGAAGGAGGACCTACCTAGAAAAAAAAACCAAGCTAGGTAGGTATAGTTATTAATTCTTTGAACCAACTTTAGAGTTCCAGAAAATAAAATAAAATTTCCAGAACTGAACACAGAAGGTAAAGTCACACAGTTTAGTAAATCTGAAAACATTATTTTTAAATAGTACACACTACTGGAGTATTATTATTCTAAACTTTGAAGACTATGTGCGTACATCCTATAATTTAATAAGGATTTTTTGTTGTTGCTTTAAAATCAATATGGAAACTTTTTGTTCAGAAAGAACTGTGTCTGCTTGCTTTCTGATATTTCTACTGCTTGTAAAGTTTCATAACTATGCCATGCATTTTACACACACCCCATGCACACAAAAGCAAAAGAGTCAGCAGTTTTCATATTTTTCTTTTTCTTTACACATTTTTATGTGCATGAGAAGTTATTGCCGATGAAAACATCTTTTCTTTTATTGCAAAATATTGTTGCTGTGCAGTCTATTAGGAACTGACTTTTCAGTGTGCCACAATATATTTCTATTTTTACAGCTCCTTCCCATCACAACATTCTCCATATCTTCCTTACAATCATGGAAATTTTGCAGATGTGACCTATCAAAATCATCTTGTAGATAGTATGAGTCAACCTGATATTCTTCTTCACTTGAATTTTGATGACAACCTTTGAAATTGACAGATTAAAAATGATCTGGTGCTGTCAAAATATCATAAAGCTAGCTGTGCAAATTATGTGAAGAAGTTTACAGATGGTGGGCTGTTGGCTTACATGGCAGTTATCTTGCTATACCTATTGCTGGATAAATTAATAATGTTATAATCTTTCCTCAATGTCAGGTGCAAATGACTTTAGCACTCCAATAATTTGTTTACAATGTTGTCCCTACAGTATTTAAGAATGTACAATACATCAATTCTACTGTTTTTGCAAATAAAAAAAGAAGGTAAAGCAGACACATATGAGCTTAAAAGTTACTGGCTCAGGAAAATGACGCAAGATACTATTGCTTGTAGTAGTAAAGTAATGAATGCCCTCTAACCACAGTATCAACAGTCACATTGACTTTCACTCTGCTCTACAGTAGGTCACCAAAAATGATCACAGAAAAAGAAGATTCAACAAATTCTGTGAAGGTTATAAGGATTTCTTAGTAAGTTTATACATTTTTCAGAGCATTTCTAGCATAAAAAAATGGAAATCCTGTAATAAAATGGAAATAAGAGGCGTTTTCGCACATGGGGTTTTCGAACGGGTGCAAGACAGCCTCGAACGCGGCATACGCATTGCCGCAGCGGGGCTTGCGTTCCGACGTGTCCAGAGCTGTCTTGCGCGCATTCGAGATGTAGAGCACTTTAAAGTGCTCTACATCCGTTCCGGCGCGGACAAAGCACCCGCAGCCATTCGGGGAGAGAAGCATTCGCTCATGTTTCTCTCTCCCTGACAGCCGCGGGCTCGCTTCCCCAGCCGGCGCTGGCTGACAATCAGCTGATTGCCTGCCTTGCTGGCTGTGGGAGCCTCGGCAGCCGTCTCCCTGCCCCTTGCCGGCGTTTGCTGGCTAAGGCACTTCAGAATGCTTTGAGCATTCACACACAGGCGCGCCGGAACGCGTTTACACGCGTTCCTGTGCTCCTATGTGTGAATGGTCAAAGCGTCCTGAAGTGTCTTAGGCTTCCCATCCTACACCCGTTCAAAATGGAACGAGTGTAGTGTGAAAATGCCTCTGTATTCTTATTTGGCTTGGTATATGATCATGACATATATGCTATTCTTTTTTTTTTTTTTCGCTTCTGTGGGGAGGAAGGGATGTTGCATTCATAATGGAAATGGTATTGTTATTTGTGAACCAACTAGCCAGTCAGTGTCCTCCAAGGACACTGTAAACGTAAAGATAGAGTTGTAGCCTTTATGCAACCTAGGAAGGATCAAATTTCAGACAGAAGATGTTTACCCACTATTTTCTGTCAAGCAATGCAGCTTATCAGTATTTTGCAGTGACAAATAAGGATATGCACGAATGTGTTTTTTTGCATTCGAATTCGAGTAGAACAGAATATCCAAACATTTGATTCAATTTGAATGTTTAGAATCCAAATGCAACAAAATCCAATTCAAGTTGAATACATTTGAATCTATTCATTCAATTGTTAGATTTGAATCTGAATACAAATGTCGACAACGTTTGTATGTGTTTTATGTTTCTGTATGCATTTCGTACACATCCCGCTTTATCCCGTATGCATCCCGTTCTCATCCCATACTATCAGCGCAAATGCGTACAGATACGTATGAGATTCATACAGATATGTATGTAATACATACGTATCTATACATTAGAATGTTTTGAATCATTCAAATGAATGTTTTGGAACATTCAAAATTCATTTGAATGTTTAAATTTGGATGTCCACATTCAATTGAATTTGATCTTTGTGTATGGTGGAGTGTCCACTGCTCATGATCCACAGCTATATTAGGCACCAGCAAGTAAAGGCCAGCATGCACTGTTTGCACCTCATCCGAGTGAACAGTGTATGCAGTGTGACAGCACAGACCTGGTTGCACACCAAGTTGCCCTTCACCATGGCAATAGCACCACATATGCCCACTGCTGTAGCCATAGCAAGGTGATCACCTGTAGTACAGAGGCAATCACATTTACCAAATACCTCGTGAAGCATCAGGTAATTTTGGGATGGATTGGATGTTGAAAAGTGTGGATGCCAAATCAATTCTCCAAGTTCACTTCCTTGGGAAATGAAAGTGCAAATTTGCCCTCTGTTTGACACAACAATCCAGGCTATTGGTGGTTCATTCCCTGTACTTTCAACATGTCATAATATCCCAATGTTTTATGTGCTCATCCTGACAGAAGGTTACTTATGCTTTTGTACCAAAATGTACATATATCCACATCTCGTAGCAATGGCTTACTGTATTTCAGACCATAGACTCTACATGTAGAAAGGAGGGGATAATTTGACATTTTGTTTTCTAAGAAGAAAACTTGTTCTGGTATAGCACTTTTCAATTCTCTCTTTTCATGCTAAGTAATACCATCACCTTAATGCCTTTAACTACTGGAATCTTGCCTTTGGGAGTACCATGCCTTACATATGGAAAATTTCCAACTCTGTTTCGTTGCTACTCCAGTTACAGTGATCGCAGTAGTAGAGAAACCTGGCAACCTTGCAGAATTGTGCCAATCACTATGGGTTTGTTTTTCTTCTGTGGTTTACAGCTTAAATGCTATTATTTTGCTTAAGTGAAATTAGGGGGGCCTGAATTAGAAAAGAAACAAGAAGCTTTCAGCGTGGACAAAAAATGATGTAGAAACTCCCTATGCACAACACTGCTATTATGATTGATAGAGCAACCTAAATCCCAAAGTACTAAAAAAAAATCCAAAAATAAACAAAACTATAATTATTTTCATGATCAGTGTAGCAAGGTGAGAATTCAAAGCTCTAAATATCAGATGGTTTAAAAACTCTGTGTATTACTATAGGGATTTTCATACGAACATAGAGTGGGAGGTGTAGGGCAAAACTTCAGCTGGAAGCTTCCCTTTGACCTCACTTAACCCAATTTTAGTTTTCAAGAGACCTCTGCCTGAGATCATATCATCTACTCAAGCCCAACAGAATTCATGGGTCACTCCTAGCCTGACTATTCACAGGGTCCATTTTCCTACAGGTAGTCTAAAAGTATCCAAAAACAGCATTATACTAAATCATCCTCTCATTGTCTGGGCAGGAAGCCACCTTTCATACATGTAGGTGCCTTGAATTCCATGACAAAAAAAAGTGATAGTAATGTAAAAAGAAAAATACATTGCCATCAATTGACATGATCTGTAGAAAGATATTACAGATATGGGGCTTGGAGTGTTTTCACAAGGTGCATAGTAGCCCCCTTATTATTTTCCTGTTTATGTTGGCACAAAGAGAGATGTCAGACTTGGCACTAGCAACAGTCAACAACATCAACATAGGCATTCTCTTGAGGGCACGCAGCTGCCATATAAATTGATCTGTGTCCAAATAATTATTCTTTTTTTTTTTAAGTAAGTCTGCTTCCTTCATACATTTTAAGAGCAGGGACACTTTTCTTTTGTTGAAATACTCCAAGTTCTCCATTTGAGAACATAACCATGAAGAACATAAGACCCTCACCATACTGATAGTCATTGCTTCCATATCTAAGTGCTTTAGTATCTCTTTACTAAATCGCTAAATCACATGTGCACATCTGAAATTTTCTAGATGGACAAAGATTTTGAAACAACAGCCCAAAATTCTAGTAAGTGACAACAGAACTCTAACAGAGGCTGCATCAAGACTTGAGTTACATATGCTACCATATTTGGATATTCTGGAACAAAGCATGAACACTCTGGGATATGAATGCTTTATCCCAGAATATCCAACTGTAATCAAATAAGCAACCAATGTCTGGATGCAGACAAATAATCTTTTCAGATTTCCGTAGGATTATCCTTCCTCCTACAAGTACCAATAATTCCAGCATCTGATGATTAGTCTGAGAAAACCATCACAGATTTCTTTGAAGCAGAAAGGGAGATAGACTGGCCTCTAGTCACAGCTATGTTCAGCATATGCCAGTACGAACAGCACAATAAGGAGCTTATTATAGTTCTTGATGGTCTAGATGAGCAGCCAGCATTTCATACAACTGAACACTGCCCTCTGGAGGGATTAGCATTTTATTGAGACCTTTAAAATATATTAAGTAAGAAATATGCATATATTAATGCATGCCGCATTGCTAATTTCCTGTTAGAAATGAAGGAGGGAAAGGGAACTAATATATTTATGTAAATGAATTGCAAAACATCTACTTAAACAATAAGCCTTCTTTTTAAAGACATCTAGTATGTTTGATTTTTTTATTCAAGAGAAATTTAAAAGTTGTTATATGAGCAAATCCATTTATTTCTTTTTTCCTACTAGAAAAAAAAACTTAGAAATCATTCCAGCAACACTTTTTTAGACACTAGCAGTTTTACCCACAGATATAGAAAATTAAGTACAAAAAGCTTGGATATGGAAAATAAAATATGAATTAAAATCAATTATGCAGCTTGATTTTGTATGAAAAATAAGTGATTCATGTGATTAAAAAATGCATTTACTTTGTGTAATATTCTGTGATGAAAATTGTAGTTCAATTCCTGTCCCTCTTCTTGTATGACACAAAAGCAGCTATTACTGAAGTATAAAATGCAATGTCTTGTTTTCTACAATAGGAAAAGAATTCAGATGTGTGTGTATTGAAAATGTTGATTGTCATAAATACAAAGTCATAAATTACTGAATCTAAGAAATTATACAACCATTTTGCAGCAAACTTCGTGTTGAAATAAATTGCCGCACAATTATCTGTAAAATAAATTGCTTCCACTTATTTTTCCCCACATTGTCATTTGAAATCAATGTGCCTCTTCCATAGCTTATTTTTAACATCATGTTTTCAAATGTTTCCCACCTACCCATCCACCCTTCCCAAAAGTCTGAAAAATAATTATGAATAAGAAAGCACTTACTCGGAGGCAAAAGGTTTTGTTGTTGTTTTTAGTGCGAATTGCAGATAACGTTGTTGGAAACAGAAGCTTGATCACATTTCAAGGACTTTAAACTGTGTTTTTTAAAAATTTTTTAGGAAAAACCCTTTGTGTTGTAAAGGTAGTGAAAGTGCTTGTGAAGGAGAGATCATGGCTCTTGGAAATTTAGGATGTGTGAGTATTTGTTCTCCTCATAGTCATTTCTTTTGCTATTTATCTCTTTTGAGAGGAGTGGGGGATGGATTGGATGCATTACACTCTTTTCATCCCAACACACCTTAGGAGACTGAAGGTCAATCCCACCTCCTTTTCTGCACCTTCAGCAGCAGGTAACCACCTTCCACCTTCCATCTGTTTTATTTAATTAGAGACCAATAGAAGGCAATTAATCTAAGCCCTAAGACTGAGGAGCAGGGTTATAGTAACACTTTAATTACCCAAAAAGTCCACTATTAATCAAAGTGATGTTGCTCTCTCTGAGCAAAAGGAGACCAAAGTATCTTTCCTTAAGATGACCTGTAGAACAAGAGATGGATAAAGAAAAGAAGTCAAGACTGACTGGTTTGCCAGCATTAAGTATCCTGAACAGATACATTTAATTGTATTCTTTTACCTAAGGGTCATTCCTATTGGACCTTCAATGATACATTCAGTTAAAAGCCAGGACTATATGCTAAGATCCTCTCTTTATTATCTTCACCAAGGAAGTTGGTTGTTACACCCTAAAATGTACTCCTATGAATACTGAATTTTTACCAGCATAATAAAAAAAGCAACTTGCATACCTTTTTTTTTTAAAAAATAAAATAATAGACAACATGAGAAAAATGACAGGGTAAAACAAGGGCAGGGTCTGGACGATGACTGTGGGAAGTACTCTAAGAGGAGCAACACTGTTGTAACACTATTCTAAAAGCAGTGGTGTGTTATTTACTTGTTCCCTGTGAAGTTTCCAGCTGGGACAGTTTAACTAAACACAGGAAATGGTCCTAGAAGTGGACCATTTCCTAAATTCTATGAAAATAGGGCCCTGTTCACTTACTGGAATGGTACAGTATGTAAGAATTGTACCATCAGCACTTGAAGTGCAGATGGCCTAGCCCAGGGAGGCCTCATTGCCATGGCAATGATTGTGGCAACATCTGGATGTAGCCATGGTGATCAGGACATTTTGTGTGGCTCTGCAGCCATAACCATGTCACTACACCCACTCACAGCTTGACACACGGAAGAGGGTGTGAATGCTGCTGGTCAAGAGCTCTGTAGCTGCTCCCACTCAAGCTGTGTACAAGATTTTACTTCTCCAGAGTTAACTAAGGCTGAAGCAGTTTAAGTGATCTCCAGGACAGCAACCAGGTTGTAGCATGTGGATGCATTGCCTCAGAAGTTGCTGGAACTGCTTCTGAAAGGTAAGTACAAACCATAGGTCTATTGGAAGCAACACTCAAAAATGTGATGCAGCATGAAGCAGAAAATCAAAAGAGCATGAGTAAGCACTGTTACTGTACTCTAATGGACCTTTGGGGCAGGATGCAAGCATGTGAGGACCCCACACTCTTCCATTGCACCCACTATGTACTAATAGTGCATTCATGGTGCCACAGTGGTGCTCCACAAATCTTCTAATGTGAGAATCTTCAGGGGGAAACCCACACTTCATTGTGTAGTAATGGTGAAAATCAGGGACCTTCTAGACATGGAAAAAATGTGAGCACCTTGATAAGCACTATGGCTGGGACATTTAACACCCCCAACACTATGTTAGGACTTTTGACAGCTATCCGTCCATTAAGTTTAGCAGAAAGAGACCTAGCACCATTTTTACTTAATCAGCATGCCTTTGACTTAGCAGGCCTTTCTGCATGGACCCTTAATCCAGATTAAGAATCTATGTAAAACACTTCTAGGCCATATAGACTGCATGTTAATCCAGATCTATGAGCCATGCCTTCCTTAGTCCTGCTCCGACTGCACAAGACATAGCTAGATCTAGCTTAAGAAGTCAGTTAATCCAGATCTCTTGTGGACCCATTTAATTGGGACCACAAGAGGACTAAGGTTCTTGTTCCAAATCATGGAACATGCATACAGATGGCATGCCTCTGTGTTCTATCACCACAGGAAGACTGCTTTTCAGTGACATGCCATCTCACATCACTGAAAAACACACTCTCAAGCCCTGAGGCTAGTAACTTTCATCCCTAGCCATTGGGGGCATAGGGAGACAACCACAAAGCTTCACAGCCGCAGAGAGACATGGAGCCTATTCGCACTTGGCATTTTTCTGGAGTATATCCCAGGATAGGGGTCTGTGTTCCAGATGCTAATGCAAACTCAAGCAGACTTCCCTTTGGGCCTGCTGAAGCCAGCACTAGCCTATGGACAGCCAGTCCCTATTCCAGGATATAGTCCAGAATAAAGCCCAGTGCGAATAGGCCAATGGACTGGATCAGCACCGTCAGTGCGTATGGTACTGATCTAGCCCATGCCTCTCCAGGATCTGGATCCGTGGGTTTAATTAATCCAAATTCACTGGTGGATTTGGAGGAAAGTGCAGAAAAGGCCAACATAAAAAAGAAAAGAAGAAGAGTAAGCGCATGGGAAGTCACTTCTGACACTATGATGAACAACTTTGCCAGACAGCCAGTAAGTTTTTACAGGCAAGTGGATCCCCCTGCATGCCTACCAGCTCATGATTTTTAAAAACATTTTTATTTATTTTATAAAGAAAAGAAAAATACAAACAGAAAGAAAACACACACACACATTTCTCACATTTCAGTAACATATTAACTCCACATAGTGAATCCCCTACCAGCTCATGATGAGAGATAGCTTGTCATCACATCCAGCTTTCCCCTTACCATCTGCCAGGACCTCCAGAAACCTAAGAAGAAACTCATCTGCTCATACACAGTATAGCATTTTTATTTATCTAAGAGTTGCCTATTTCATTCATTCATTCATTCATTCATATATCTGGGATCTCTCAGACAAGGGGATGCACATGGAAAACATAACTCAAAGTCTGTTCTCTATGAGCTCTAAAGTTTAAACACTGTGGCATGTTGATCATTCTCTTCTCATTGAAATGGATGTACCATTTCCATAAAGGGACTATGATTTGCAGAGGATTTTAGTTGGCTAGCTATTTACCAAGACCTAGAAGATGTTCAAAAGTAGGTGATGGCTTCTAAAAGACAGGGGGTATGAAAATAGGTTTCATGACAGACTGAAGCGCAGTGTTCCAAGCCAAGCTTATTATGCACTGCCCTCTTCTGTTGTGTCAGGCATTTCAGCATGAAAACATTGCATTTCCATAAATTTGCCACATCTGGTGTGCCAGGTTGGATTTTTCAGGAAAGTATGCAAGAATATGACAAATGTTGATTGAGTGGCTAAAATGAGTGACAATTTCTTCTGAAGTGCCTACACACAGTAGTTTGCAGAAGCTTGAAAATATCCAAAAGGTGTCAGTCAAAGACATTAGTGGCTCATGTTAATTTTAGATTCATCAGCAAAGTTAACATTTGCATCTTGCATATCCAGCTACTCAGATGTGAGATCAGAGTTAAAAAAGAAAGTGCCAAAAAGCTGAAATTTCTAATGTACCACTTTGACATGGTGCCTTCCTTTCAAAACAAGAATGAATGAAGTAGGCTATGGGCAGGAAATGAAAGGCCCAACATGGCAAGACTTCTAAAACTCATGGTCTACACTTTTTTAAATGAGATGGATGGAAAGTGGTCTAAGGGTGATTCTGCTCTGGCTGGTATATTGGACCAGCACATATTCCTTCCACATACTGGTACAGTCTAGGGACATGCATGAATTTTTTAAAATTTTGATTTGTAGTGAATTGAATGCAAGAAAATTTGTATGGGGAGGCACGCTGCATGCAAACACAAAAGACGCCGGGCCCCGGCAGCCAGAATCAGTCTGGCTGCCTGCAGGTAACACGTGCACTCGAACCGGGGTGGGTAGGGGGGTATAGGTGAAGCCCCCCCTGGCCCCAGCATCTGCACAGCACCCACCTCAAATCCATGTCTAAATCCATCCCTCCCTTGCAGGTGCAGATGGAAGGGGTGTTGGTAGATCTGTATCTAGTATTTCAGAAATCCATGTCTGGAAAGATCCGTATCTAATAGATCCAAATTTCGGAGGGGCGGTGCAGAACCACCCTATGTGTCCCAGAACAGGGATTTGGATGGCTATTCCAGGACAGTTTCCATGCCAGCCCCAAAACACATGTGAGCTTCGGAGCCAGCCTCTGCAAGTTCTTCTGGACAAGAATAAAGGTTCCTATGTGCTATGATTTACTGCTAAAATGGATCCCTCTGCTAAAGTGGAACACATAATTTTTGTTCAATTTATGCTCCTAAATTTACTTTTCTTTTAGTACAATATTTTTTGTATCAACACTAAAATCTCTCTTTATTTCATGTAGCATGTGGATTAACTGATATGAAATATAGGAGGGTTGTTGTTTTCAAAGTCTGTTTCCTATGCATATGAAGTCCTGCACATTCTTCAGCCCACTGTCATTCTCAAGAACCCAGGAGAGGGATGAGGGTGGTTTTTCAGGAAGCCAATCTTAGTACTCTTGAGGCTCTGCAAAAAGAACCACCATGGATGGAACATTATATTAACCATGCCTTCCTCTTCTCCTTCAGCAGCTCTTGCTGTTTTTTTTTTCCCCCTCCAACATTTAGCTACAACATTTGGCTTCTAACAACACATCCTGAAATGTTGGGGTGACTTTAAGATTAAACACCTTTCCATTCACCCTTCCCATTAAATTGCTTGTTAGGTGGGAGAAATGGTGTTGTGGTTGTTACTAAGATTGACTCCAGCCTGCAAACAGTGCAGCACAGGCTGTCAAAATAAATTGCTGTGGGGGAAACAAAAGAAGGGGGAGTGTTTAGACACTGTAGTATTGTGAAGTGAGTAAAATTAAAAGATGTGACTTTCATCCAGGGAAATCGGAGGAGTTTTTTGTTGTTAAGAAAGAGGGATACTAGCCATCATAAAACATGATCATTACTCTAATTTGTCTTCACCAAAAAGCCAAGATGCAAAGGAGAGAAAAGACCTTCCCTTAACTGATGTAAATCCAAAAGTGATCAAAAGGAGACTTCTAATTGGAGCCACACCCCCTCTTTTACTGTCCATCTGACTAGGAAAATGCATGATTTTTTTTCGTGTTTGTTGCACATCAAAATGAATGAAAACAAAATTTGCATTCATGCAAATAGACCTACTTTGAATACGGTAGGATTTGAATCCATCACAAATGTTCTTCAAATGCTATTTGAATCCAATTTAAATCCCTGCCACCAGCCATATCTCGAAATCCCCTCCAAATCTCTTCCAAACCTGCTTTGAATCCACTTTGAACACACTTTGAACACTTTGAATCCACTCTGAATCCACTGCAGATGTGACTGAGCAGCCAGTTTTACCAATTCCTGAATATAACAAAGCTTTGAATGAATACACAAAAGCATTCACTTCACATTTGAATGTTGATCTTCAAATGTAGCCAATATTTGAATGTGAATGTTCAGCTTTGTATGAATGTGAACCTGACAAATAACTTACAGACTGCTACTTTCACAGGTCATTTCGCAGTAACCAGTTGGAAGTTAAGATAACATATATTTAGCCAACTATTCTGAAAGACGAAGTCTAGTAGAATAGGATCTACTAAAAAGGTTCCCCTAAGGTTTCCTAAACTCTCATAAGCTTTCTGACCCTACTGGCTGGGGAAGAGAAGCAATCAATGAGAATCATGCTCACTAGATATGTGCCAAACCAGTTCATTTTCCAACTGGTTTGCACTTGAATCCAGCCCCCTCTTTGAGGGGCTCATTTGAACTCAAACTGAACTGGAGGGGTTTGTCTGAACTGGTCAAACCATTGATTTACTTACATTTTGTATTTGGTCATTGATTTTTAAAGGGTTTTTTTAATGGTCTGAATCTGTTTGACATTTGAACTCAAATGGAATCAAGCCAGGTTTAATCCAGTTCAAATTTGAACTGAAATCACTTGGTTTGGTTTGATTCAAACTGAACTGAACCACAATTTTAGAGTTTGTGCACATCTCTAGTGCCTACTAGAGCCAGTTTGGTCTCGTGGTTAGGGAGCCAGACTCTTATCTGGGAATACCAGGTTCAATTCCACCCTCCCCCACGAAGCTAGCTGGGTGACCTTGGGCTAGTCACAGCTCTCTTCTGAGCTCTCACAGCCCCACCTACCACACAGGGTTTTCTGTTGTGGGGAGAACAGAAAAGCTTTGTCAGCCGCTTTGAGTCGCCTTAAATGGGTGAGAAAAGTGGGGTAGAAAAGCCAACTCTTCTTCTACTACTACATGTTCTCCAACACACACACCCAAAGGGATAATAATAGGGATAATAATAATCTGATAATAGATTGCATTTCATTTTGTTTCATTTCAGTTATTGCTGAGGTAGTTTTCCATTTGCAGTTTCTGTGAAATGATTTATTTTTCTAAGACTGCATTATATGTACCCCATAAGGATAGTTTGGGTCTGTAGTAGTCATGAATAATACACTACCACGAATTACAAAGATCAAACTTGTGGAAGACATTTTATTTTATTAATTTATTTTATTACACCTAAGAATGGTGTATATTTGTTTGTCCCCTTGGGACATTAAAAGATCATTTATTGCTAACCCTCTGTTGATTGCATTCCAAATTTGTTCCTTTTTTTTCTCAGAACATGCACAAAGATGTCACAAGTCATTACAATGAGTTACCTGATAACACCTGACATGTGGCTGTGTACTGAACAACATGAAAGTAAACAACTTGTCTGTTAGTTTTGTTTGGCAAAGCTGTTACTACCTTGGATTGTTCACTTTGTTTTAATTGCTACCTGAAACAATGTTAAAATGACTTATAAAATATGAAGGAGGAATAGTGAATTATTTCTCTATGGGACTTATCACTCCTTTTTTTTTTTCAAACAAAACCACTGTAGTCTATCTGAAATAGAGTATTATTCTCCATCTTGTTAATTAAAAAGGAAGGGAAGGGGAAAACGAGGGAGAAGGAGAGGGAAAGAAAGAAAGAAAGAAAGAAAGAAAGAAAGAAAGAAAGAAAGAAAGAAAGAAAGAAAGAAAGAAAGAAAGAAAGAAAGAAAGAAAGAAAGGTAACTAAAACAGTTTCAGTCCCAGACTTCTGGCTATCCTGATGCTGAAAGTCAAATATGTATAGTTTTTGTTTTTGTTGTTGTTTTAATTCTCATAATTCCTTTCCTGATCTATGAGCAGGGAAAGTTTGACAGATCAGAATGAATACAAGGCAGTGTAAAACATTTGGCACAATGTTCGTGTGGCATACAGAGACTGCCTGTCAAATGCCTATGACTCCATACAGCAGCTAGGGACCCTATGGAGTAGCAGATGGACTATTAAGGTAGTATTAATGTAGATGCCATCAGTTTTCAGTTCTGACTGGGACATACTCTTTAGAACTATGAGCAGCTGCTGCCATTTATTGTGACAGCTTCCTGCTAACTTTTGCCAACTGGCACAATCTGACTCTTTGTACCTGAGCTATTAAATGTGAGGTTTCCACCATTTTCATCCTCCAGAGAACTCTTTTAATAATCCTCTAAAGGAAAAACTAGGCATTTATCACCAAACTTAATGCAAACACCGTACGAGGGGCTATTGTCCTTCCATCTCGTGGGATGTCTAACAGACCTTATGTAAACAACAAACGTAGATGGAGATGGAGAATCTGTTACATAGGCAACTGCTTAAAAGAATTTTACAAAAGAGAGCATTGCACACATTAATCCTCTGTATCTAAATCATCGGGGCCAGAAGATGGCAATCCTGGCAACATATTGTAACACTGCTGTAATCACTCATCCAGCTTGCCTACACTTGCTTCTTGTTCAAGCCTGGTGGATTTTCCCTGGATTAGTTACATCTTTAAAGGTGCATTGTAGTGAATGAGAGACCACAAAAGGAGTTTATATGAAGATTATGAATGTACATTATCTGGTTATCTGTGTTTCTGAGAGCCATTTCACACATGACCAAGCAATCCTCAAGAATGCTAATAAATAAAATGCTGATCAGAGCAAAGTCAGTCCAAGGCAACTCTCTCAGAGCCAAGGCCAAACTATGGCCTTTCATCTTGTAAAGAAGTGTAGCATCCTATTTTATCAACAAATCAAGCTTACGAGAAGGCCTTGAGCAAAACTTTGTTTTTGGAAAGGCGGTATACAAATAGAAATGGCGGGGGGAATGGAAGGGTTTCCCATAAAGATAGTTCTTTATAATATAATCCAGGATAAGGCCCGGTGCAGTACTTTTCCAGAGTACAAACTTTAAGACATGTTACCCAAGTCTGGTTTTAATAACACCTGTAGAAAAATCTTCAGGTCTCCTGTGCTTGTTTCTAAGCACGAATTTGGAAAAGTTCTGCTGCATCTCCAGTATATCTGTTGTGTAGGGAATTGCTTTTTTTGGAGGAGGAGGGGGAGGGAAGGAAAAAGGAGAAGCCTTCATAGGCAGAATCTTTATGGAGCCATTAAGATGTTTTGAATGCACAATGAGGGTTGCAATATATGTACAACACTCCCCTGATGCAGAGGAAGAGCATAGTATCTGCACAGACAAAGCCCTCCCCCCCTACCTTGCCACCATAAGTGTGAGTATGACTGTTAAGCAACAGAAGAAAGCAATTAATTTTTTTCCTTTGACTCAGCTAGACTTTGGGGAGTGAGAGGATTACATCACTTTTTATTACTATTATGCCAGACAAGAAAGCTAACAGTAGAGCAATGCAAACACTCTGACACACAATAAACTACCCAGCTAATCATTATAAAATAGGTTGGCAGATGGTAGGCCTATTCTCACTAGGGCCTCCAGAATGCGAGTAGGACACCCTGGGATAGAGCATTCGCTTCCATTCAGAACCGCCCCAACCAGCCTACTCACATTCCAGGTGTAGAGTATGAAATCACCTTACCTTGCTGGGTTCAGGGTGCTCCTCGTATGGCATCAAAAGCGATCTGCCATGATATGCTCAGGTGTGTGCACTCTAGTAGACCAAACCCATGCTGAACTATCAGGTGAGCATGAGGCTGAGCTACTGAAGCATGCATACCTGTGCAGATCACAGCAGATTGATCTTGAGGCCACGCAAACTCAAGACTCCGGGCCCGGCAAGGTAAGGGGGAATCACGTGCATTGGGGGGGGTGAACCCCTGGGTGCTGCTGGGCACCCAGGGGGTCACTGCTGGCTGCTGCAGTCTGATCAAGACTGCAGCAGTCAGCGGGACACCCCAGGTTCAGTCTCCCCACACCCCTTTCAAGGAACCCGAGGAAGGGATGGGACTGGCCTGCCCACCCCTGGGTCGACTCCAAACCAATGGCGGCAGGCCTGGGAGGGGCATCCCACCCATGCACAGCCTTTTCAGGATAGGCCACGCGAGGACAGATTCTCCATTCACATTTAGGCAGGTAGGGACGCGTCCCCACGCATTCCTTACCTGCCTAGATGCGAATGGAGAATCCGTCCTTGCATGCCCTAGCCTTCGAAAAGGCCTGTGTTCATTATGCTGAACTCATGCCTTTTCTTTTCCAAAGTCCTCTGAATTGCAGTCTAAAAGTGTGTATGTGAAGCTTCCTACAGCATTACTCAGCAACTTCAGTGAAAAAACAGAACTTCCAATTAATGTTTTAGGGTATTTCTGCCCTCACTAATCCTTGGATCAAACCAGTGGCTGTAGATCATCCAGGCCTGCTGATCTCAGGAAGGTATGGTCTGGAACAGCACCACCTGCATAGTGATGCTGGTTCAGATCACATGAGCTTCAGGGCCAGCCTATCATGAGTAATGTCCTGGGAAATTTGGGTGAATTTGCACTATACGTCTGTCAATAGGTCGTCTTGTTCAGTCTGCTATGCTCACATCTTTTCTGTTATCTCCCCAAGTCTCTGTTAACACTTTCTCCATCCTTGCTGATTACATCAACATCACCTGCATTACGACAGGATAAAGTTCTGTCAATCAATAGTGGCAACGGGGTGTGTTTGGAGTTGCATAGTGCTGAGGGCAAAGTCAGGGTACTGTTGGAGTGAGAGGACTGTGCCCCCAAACAGATGCAGCTGAGGCATAACCCAGGCAGCATTCACGTTCACCTCCACTGTCAAAAAGAAGAGACTGCAAGCTGCCACTTTCCCTCAAGCTGCTGAAAAACTTTCACTTCTCAATCTCTTTCATTACAATGAAACCTTGTTTCCTTTGCAGATTGCTGAATCTTTCCTTTGAAGATTACGGAAACTACACTGTCCTTAGAACTGTATCATTTTTACTCTTGCTCCATGCTGTCCCTCTCCCCCTCTCAACAGTGCTTTTCTGGCCATTTAATTTTTAAATCCCTCTTGTTCTTCACAAAAGTGCATTATCAGCCTAGCACAAAATGGAATTCTGTTTTTAAAAAATGATGGACAGAGTCCGCAAGCTTGCAACCGGGAGGAGGCCATCCTAGGAATGGTGACAGGAGTGGAAAGGGATGCAAGGAAGAGTGATCGCATGTGTACCCCCCACAGCCAGACATTGGGCAGGAGGGAATGCTGGATCCCTCCTTCCCAGGGCGGTTAAGCCCCCTCTAGCCCAGTTCCAGCTTCACACAGGGGAAGTGAAAATGGGCTGCCTCCCCAAGACAGCTTGAGTCGTCTGTAAAAGTGGACTCTGGAGAAGCCAGCTTGAGGATGGACAGCCTGCCTCCAGGATGATCCCTAAAAAAAAAAAAAATCTGAGCAAGGCAGGAAGAAACAATGGGGTGAAACTGCAGGGGAAAAGATTTAGTTTAGATGTTAGGAAAAAATTTCTAACAGTAAGAGTGATCAACCAGTGGAACAGGCTGCCACGGGAGGTGGTTGGTTCCCCTTCGTTGGAGGTCTTCAAGCAGAGACTGGACGGCCATCTGTCTGAGATGGTTTAGGAGATCCTGCCTTGAGCAGGGGGTTGGACTCGATGACCCAGGAGGTCCCCTCCAACTCTACCATTCTATGATTCTATGATTCTATGATTCTAAGAAGGCAGCCAGAAGCCATCTTGATCAGTGGATATAATCACAGCCTAGGAGGTGTAGCACTAAAACACTTTAAGCATCCACACTTGTGCTTAGAGCATTCTAAACCTAAGTACAGTGCAAATGGCCACCCAGACAGCAGCCATCTCAGAGCCCTGGTGATGGTACGCCTCCTGCATGTCTTCTAAGAGGAAGATGTGTGGATGGAGCAGCCAGTGCTTAACTAGCCCTGCCACTAGTATAGGTGTGGAACACTTTGAGTGTTCCATATCTATACGGGTGGAGGAACTCTGGCATGCACAGAGCTGTTTCTAGTAAATAAATAGCTCCACACGGTACAAATGCAGCATCCAGGAGTTCCAGGCGCCTGTGCTACTTAACAAAATGCAAAATAGCTCTATTACTCAGAAATATAAATCCCAGACACAAAACCCTTGAGAGAGCAAGATCTTTTAACTCAGGCTTAAAAGAGTAATCTAACGATAGATTATTCCAAAACCAATGAAAAAGATTTATTAAGAAAACAGGATAAAAAATTTAAAGTGGAATTAAGCCATCTTATCAAAACAGCTAATCCCGATGCTTAAAAAAAATAAAAAACCAAAACATTAATGTTTTTAAAATAAAGATTTTGTGTAAATAGAACAAATAACTGCAATCAAAAAAACTTTATCAACAACTCTGTTAACCACATGGATCAATTTAACATGTTCAGTCCTATTGTATGAAAGATGGAAAGCAATAAATCTGTTTCCTAGAACCTACAGGTTGCATATCACACTGCTTTCTTCGTCAGAAATTAATGTTGAAATAAAAACTGGTGTCACATACTTATTTACTGAAATTTATACAGTTCCTATTGTAGCATCAGGTGAGTTAAAATAATTAAATGTGCAAAGTAGCAAATATGCAGCTGCCTTTTTTAAAGAACCCCTGCAATCACAATTAAGCATATCAAATTCAGCTCTAAGTACTGGGGACAAGGCTATTTTGGCCAATTGCATACAAGTTTGGCAATGCAGGTCCCGTAGAAACTAGGCCATGGGTCTCAAACTGGAGATCTCTAGATGTCCCTGACAACAATTCCCAGCATTCCTCTTCCGACATTCCACATCAGCTAGAAGTTGTAATATACAAATATCTAAAGTAGTCCAATTTGAAGTAATTGAACTAGATAGAGGGGATGGATTATAAATGAGATCAGTTAAAGCAAATTGTTATCTAGGATGCTTCCGCACACACACATTAACGACACATACAGACCACATGTAAGGTCTTCCATCCGGCCCTTCACCTTGATCTGGTCGGAAGCAGGACGCTTCTGTACACGGAGAGGCGAGGGCTGGATGTGCTGGTGGCTGCCATCTTAGGTAGGGTGGAAGCAGGCGGGTTTGCCTCCTTCTGCCCACCCACCCCCACAACATGTGCTGCGGGAAATGTGCAGTGTCTGGCAGCTGACTGCTCCAGCCCCGTGGCTCTGGGGGTGGCAGGAGCAGCATGGGAGCCAGCTGCCTTTGGCCATGGGTGCTGCGGCTTCCGTGCAGCACCCAGGCAATCTGGCCTCCCCACACATGTGCAGACATGTGAGGGCCCTTCGGATCCATCCCTGTTTGAGACAGATCCTCGAAAGGTCGGATCGCCAAAAAATGGATCTAAGAAGACCCATTTTTTGGCGGCAAATGCGGAAGCACGCCTAGACTGTAAGTAAACAACTAGAGATACCTGAAATCTCTCAAACTTTGACCACCCACAGTTTAAAAGCCTTTCTTTTTGCATTTGCTATTGCCAGTCCCCCCCTTAGAATAAATTTAGGTTGCATCTACCAGTGAATGATGGAATAACACAAGGGTGACCAGAAGAAGAAGAAGAGTTGACTTTTCTACCCTGCTTTTCTCACCCATTTAAGGGAACTCAAAATGGCTGACAAAACTTTCTATTCTTCTCACAGCAGACACCCTATTTGTTTGTTTGTTTGTTTGTCTGTATTTCTAACCCACCCTATACCCAGAGGTCTCAGGGTGGGTTACAGTATTATATTAATCTTAGACAGGTCCCTGCCCTCAAGCTTACAATCTAAAGCAACAAGATAACAAAAGGAAAATGGTGTGGAAGGGAAAAGGGACACTTTTAATGATAATAATATTATATACAAATTAAAATGAGGTTCTTAAAGATCTTAACTTGACCAGATTTGGAATAATTTAAAACCTTTAAAGGTGTATTGAGAAAAAACCCTAGGTCTTTAAAAACATGTTGTTCACTCCCAAAAGGAGACGACTTTAGGTAAAAAAGTTCATTATCTGGCCAACAGCAAAAAGCAGATACTTAAAGTCTTCAGTTCCAATTCTTCAGTTCATTTCTTATTGCTGGAATTTTCATATTATCTTTATTTATGAGGTAGGTGGGGCTGTGATTGCTCAGAAGAGAGCTGTGACTAGCTCAAGGTCACCTAGTTGCCTTCATGGAGGAGTATGGAATTAGACCTTATGACTTCCGGTTCTCTAACCACAAGAGAAGGCCTGTTGTGCTTTCTTTAAAGGAGGATCAAGAACTGAAACAGACCTTCAGGTCCTGTAGTAGGTCTTTTGGACCCTATATGTATATAATTAAGAATATTATAAGAATTTATATAGTGGCATGGAAACAGCAAGCATGAACTTGGCAAACTTCTAAAGATAATGAAGGAACAAGGGGCCTGCATGCTGTGGTCCATGGTGCCACAGAGAGTCAGACATTGCAGCTGCATGACTGAACAAATCTAGAAAGCTCAAGGAAAGGGAGAGGGCAAGAGTGGCATGGGAACAATCCCACCTGTGAACCATCTCCAAGCTACCTCAGAGGGTGTTTTTATTAAACTGCATGTGAATGAAGCTTAAGTGAGAAGTGACTCTTATCAAGTAACACGACTGTATGGCAAAGAGAGAGGAAAGAGAGTTAAGACAGAGAATAATTTCAGCTAGCTTTCCCTTTTCATCTTTCCTGTCTCTTCCTACTACTGAGGACATACTGAAAAAGCATCTGTAAGAATTTACATTCAGTTTTCCAAAGAAGATGGGACTAAATGGAAGTAATCAGACTGCCTTCTTCACTGTTTATTTATTTTATTTATTTATTTACATTTTTATCCCGCCCTAACCCTATCCTGCCCTATATCACCAACATTATCATAATTTCATTTTCCCTCCTTCCAATATAGGAAGAGATAAAAAGAAATCAACACAAAATACATGTAAATTCATTTTTACTCCACAAAACTTCACCAATATGCCATCAGTTCCACTGTTTTAAGAGATATCATTTTGGCTTCAGACTTGTCACTCATGCATGCAGACATGGACAGAGTGAATCATAGTTGCTTGTTTCTGTTCATTTTTAAAAGGAAGTAGATATCCTTAACTTTACAAGAAGATCTCGTTAAGTGTAACACTTTCATTCAATTTTGACGTTTATATCACTGAATATTCATAACTTTAACAGACAAATTGATCAATTATGCTTGATACACTCTGCTACCATTAGAATAATAAAAAAAGACAAAAGAAGCCATTTATGCACAACTGGATTTCCAATTGTTATTCTCCTCCCAGTCTTACTGATGTAGACTTTAGGCTAATTAATTCAGACTAGTTTAACACCTATTCTTCTCTTTCTAAAAATGAGTATAACTTCCATATTTAGGTGAGAATAATTCACAATGCAGATAACAACGGAGGTGCCTTAATCACAACAGAGGACCTTGAAGAGATGTGTAACTTGCATTATTGTTAAAAGCTTGTGTAATACAATGATTTGATTGACCAAATCTTCCCTTGTCTGTGGAAGATCCATAAGTATCACCTGCCTCACATGATTGTTAAGAAGATCAAATGGAGGTGAGGAGAATTACATGTGCCACCTGGAGCACTTCAGAACAAGGGCAAAATATGTGTAAGTAATTGTAAACAATAAAACTGGTAACAGAATGCTGTGTGACAGGGGGGGAAATGTCTTCTGCTGCCTGCCAAACCTCCTAAGTGTCTGCTTCACAACAATGTTTAGTCAAGAAGAAAACACCAACTAAGACCAGGATCTCTACTTGAGAAAGCAAGTTACTTCTTTGCAGAGACTTGAGGGAGGCATTATAATTAGGGCTCAAAATGACTCCACCTTGTCTCCATTTTGGGCCATGGGCACATCAAGGTAGCAATCCAAAGTCCCTCCACTGAAGGCCAGAAATTATAACATTCTCTCAAAATAGTACCTCCAATTGCAGTTGTGCCTGAAAATGGAACATCATACTCTCCATCAAGTGCCTATTACTACTACATGGCTGAGTCCCCATGCAAGCCATTTGGCTCTGAATGGGCACACATGTAACTGGGTGTGGGACCGGGATTGGATGTTGCCCGTCTCCATGCCATTCCTGGCAATGCAGGCTGGATGTGGGCTGGGTGCAGATACAGCCATGTCCATGCAAACTGCACCAAACCCCAGCACAAGGGAGTAGCTCCATCTCCTCTCCACCCCCTCTCTCCTCATTGGAAGCTGGATTGATGTCATCCCACCCCTGTGCCACCCACTGCAAATGCTACATTCCCTCCTTCTTAGGGCACAGAGAAGCCAAGACTGAACGGCAAAAATAATAATTTTAAAAAACCCAGCTGTTTGAACAAAGCCCCTATGAGGTTTGGCGACAGTTTAGCAGTTGAACAGTTGAGCAGTTTTGCGTACCTCTGCTCTTCCTGGGAACCATGAGAACACCCGGCAAGTGGGAAATCAGGCCATTATCATGCCCACCTTGGTGATCAGGAAATGGGGGTAGAATATTTGCCATATAAAAGGGAGAAAAATCAAGCCATTATCCTGCCTGCCTTGGCAATTGGGAAAGGGAGTTGGATCCCCACATTGTTTCGGCTTTAAAAAAAAATCTCAGTGGTTGCAATCTCCAATGCACAGGGCAGGAACAGCAAGCACAGGACATGAAACCCCACTTCCCAATGATGCAAAAACCAATTTCATCCCCAAATAGCCTGGGATCATCCCCATGTGCAGGCTCGGTTCACAAAGTGATAAATGCTGGGACACCAAACCGTGACGAGCCTTGTTTTTTTCCAGTATCAAATTTGGAATGGGTTTGGTACAGGTTTGGCGATTTAGTCCACAGGGACGACTGTTGGCAAACCTGATTTCGATTTGGACCAAAATGTTCATAGGGTCATGCCCCATGTGGCACAAACATGTATGTTGCTGTCCTACATTGCTGTGAAGTGATCCCTCTCTAAAATTGTTGCAATGGCATTCTGGCTACCCAAATAGCAGCTGGAAATAGTTGCTGACAGAGGTGACAGAGATCAGCATTCTGTGCCAATCAGTGAGGAAAGGAACTTTTAGCAATAGACAAAAAAATTTTTTATTTGGTTCACTGCAAGTTACTTCCCATTTGTATGACACGTTAGGCCATAGAGAAGGACCATGGTCCTTCTCCTGTCTCACAGCAAGTATCAAGTATTGAACACCATATGCTGTCATGATCAGAAATGACAGTACAGCTCTGAAAACCAGTCACTGGGAATAGTTGTAAGGGAATAATATTGCCAAACATGTACACTTGCGCAGAGACAGTTCGCTCTCTCCCGGTTGCTTTCTCTTTCTGCTGTTCCCCACTCTCTGGGCTTTGAAATATTTCAACCAATAGATCTCTACCATTAAATTCAATCTACTAAAATCTATTTCTCCCCTAAAGTTTTTTGCATCAAAAACAGAGTTTCTACATAATAAATACAGTGTTTACAATTTAAAAAGATTTACAAATAATAAAACTGGATATTAACAGATAACTAATTCCTTTCCCCATAACTCCCTATGGCTTTGGTCTTTCTACATAGTACTATCATCTGACCTGTGCAATTATTCCAGCAAGGTAACTTCTTTAGACAGGCATGGAGAGAGGTATCATGATGATCATCCAACAGTATGCCTCCATGTTTACATTTCAGAATAAGGAGACGTTCTTTGGACTGGTGTTCTGAGGCACCTCCATCCATGGTTTCAAAAGTGTGCCTTTACAAAATGGAATCTGTTGAACATTTTATAATTGGCGGCATAAGTGGAAAGTGTGTAATTAGGACCTTAACCTGGACGTACTTACATAGCAGTCCATAAGTAAGCCTCCTTCATCATTATTTCTTCTTTTTTTTTTTTACCATTCTGGGCAACTCTAGGGCCCTTTTCACACTCACTGTCAATGCAAGATAGGAAAGGGTCCAGGGACTTCTCTTCCCCGTGCAGCTATGGGATAGCGGAAGTCTTTCCCACTCTTAGGATGCTTCATCTGCACAGGCAGAGTGTAGGGTAGGCTAGAGCACCCCTAACCTAATTTACCAGTAGACCTCAACATCAAGGTCTACCAACATTCTACTCACCTTGTCCAAGAACAGCAGCCCATGTGCAAAAGGCACACGGCCTCCTCTCCTTGGATACACATGCCCATTCTAATGGCACAAGATAGTGCACTGCCAAAACAGGTCTTTTGAAAACTCTAAAGGTCTAAGAAGTTTTGCTCTTGGCCTTCAGAGGTTCAAGGGCCAGTTCTAAAGTTCCTGCAGCCTTCAGGACTGGCAGTAGGGACAAGCATGGGACAAGGCAGATGGTCCTGTCCTGTGTCAGCAGCAACCTGTCCCAGCCTGGGACTGGTGGCATATTTCAGGCCAGGGTAGATTCCACAGGTAAGTGTGAACCCACCCTACATTTCAGATCATTGTGTTAAAAAGTAAATGCTTCACATATCCCAATGTACATGTTTACACAGTTAGTCTAACCCACAAATCCAGATTTGTACTTGTTTATTCTGCACAGTACTGTACAACAGGTTTACTTCCAACCTACTTCTAAATCAATTTTTCAGTTATAAGCATTTTCTTTATAAATAGGCTGTTAGCTACCCCCTCCCCATCTTTACTTTGTCTCATATTTATTGAATACCATTTTCTGAAGGTGATTTTTTTGGTATGTAAAACATTATGATGGATATCATCCAGCTAGCTGCAGTTGGTAAAAACTGTGTTTCAGCTAGAAGACAAGCTAAGCCAGTCGATAGAATGAAAGATTGTTCTGTGATAGTGGACAGCATCTCGTGACAACGTCAGCTATCACAGACTAGCTATATTTCATGCAACTGTTCTGCCAGCCCTGCACATCAAGCTTTTTTGCCTTTGTCAGCCAGACATTATCTTCCAAAAATGAAGCATAAAGCAACAAGAGGGATTGTAGCATTTTGTGGCACACATCTCTAAAGGAAAAAAGACCTGTCACCAGCCAGAGCCCGGCAGCAGGAGGCCACCAAGCTGTGCCACGTCAATGCTGGCTTGCAATATCTCGCTGTTCAAAGCAGGTTCCTGACAACTCTGTCTCCGGCTTCAAAGACATGCATGTCATCTGACAAAAAGGCTAGAACCTTCTGGATCAGAATTTCCTAAGTTAGAGTTTTACTCTATCTTAGACCAGAAAGTTAATAAACTGATAAAAATAGGTTTACTTCTATTCACCCAGAAATCAACTTAATTTCCAGAAGTGATGGTGCTTGGGGTTAATTGCATTACATTAAATGACTCTGTAGAATGTGTGTGTACATGCAATGGGAGCAGTCATAGCTTGGTGACAAAGCATCTGCTTTGAACAGTAAAGCCCCAGGTTCAGTCTCCTACATCTCTCTGCAAAAAAGGCAATAGAAAACTGTTTCTATAGAAAAACTGCAGAGATCCGTCCATAGAGTCAGACTCACACAGAGCAAAGGTGGGGATAACCAGCAAAACTGGGTTAGTTGGATGGCATCTCAGTGATTGGTAGGACATGTTTAAAGGTCTCTCACATGTCAAAACTGGTTTTGATCTGTTAACCGACCAAAGACTGGTTCAGCATAATGAAACTCAGGGCACCAATCATTCTATTCTCTTTCCCACCCACCTACCCCATTAGTTTCAGTTTGAAAGCTGGCATGAATGTATCACATATAAGAAGAAAAAGAGTTGGCTTTTCTACCTCGCTTTTCTCACCCATTTAAGGGGACTCAGAGCAGCTGACAAAGCTTCTGTTCTTCTCCCCACAACAGAACACCCTGTGAGGTAGGTGGGGCTGTGAGAGCTCAGAAGAGAGCTGTGACTAGTCCAAGGTCACTCAGCTGGCTTCCTGGAGGAGAGAGGAATCAAACCCGATATTCACAGATGAGAGTCCAGCTCCCTAACCCCTAGACCAAAAATGGCTGGCAATATGTACATTTTATATAATTTGCTTGTGCTGATTTAAAGATAATGTTAATAGAAAGAAATATAACTCATTCCTTTGGTGAAGACCATAATCATTTTCACCCACATTCTGGAGATTATTTTATTCCTTAAAGAATACTTGAGTTCAACACACTGATAGCTTAGGACTGAAGATGAAAAACAAATAGCTCTTCCCTTTTAAAGTTAAAATAAAATGCAAAAAATTTGGAACACTGAGTTACAAATATTTCATTCTTAGGCTGCGATCAGACACAGTAAAAAAAAAAGGGGGGAAAGGGGGAAAAAACATCTTTGGGTCACCTCTCAGGTGGCTTTGAGATGGGATTGTTCACCCATCAGTCTCCCTCTCCTGTCTTTCCTAAACAGTTTTGCCTAAAAGAGGTGAAATATAGAAAGGAAGGGTACATGTGTCTCAGAGGCACCTCTGAGGCACACCTTTTGTTATGTTTGGACACAGCTTTAGTGAACAATGAGGGATCCATTCTGCGAGCCTTTTCACTTACATGTTAACTGGGACACCAAAGAGTCAAAAGCCTCCCTTCCACATACTAGTATGCAATAAGGGAGGCCACATCCTCTGCATTGGATGGAGTGTCGACCACACTAGACAACCCAAAATGGCTGTTTAGTCTGGTAGAGAGCTTTTCTTAAAAAAAAAAAATCTATTGGCAGTCTAGAGGGTACTAACCTGGGTCATAGAGGTATACTAATGCAGCACGCCTCCACAGTACAGCTTACTGGGGACCCATTTTGGTGTCACAGAAAGATGCATTACCAAAATGAGCCCCTCCCCCAGGGATCCAAGGCTAGGAACTTTTATTCCTGGTTAGTGGACCTTGTGGAAGAACAGTCATCCAAATTCAGTGGCGGCTGATGGACTTTAGGGCTGGGTGTGCACAGGCAAGGTGGGGAAGGAGGGGCTGGAGACATCATGGGGTGGGACTGGTGATGTTGTGAGGGGTGGGTCTGGTGATGTCACAGGGGTGGGGTCCAGGGCCAGAAAGATACAGAACCCCTTTAAAAGTTAAGGGAGGTGCAGACATGTGGGAGGTCCTTTCTCTGATAATCCTCAGGCTATGGAATAGTCTCCCACTAAGGTGTGTCAGGCACCTTCATTGTATATGTTCAGATAACTGGTAGAGATAGCTGGTCTTTGGGCTGAGGGAAGAGAATGCCCTTCCAATACATGTACTATTACTGTTTTAGCTAATTTATTTTACCTTATTTTATAGTGATTTTACTGGATCCACTCGGGGTCTTCAAGTATAGAGTTGGATAGAAATAAATAAGTTTGTCATTTCTCTCCCCCCTCCCAATACATGGACACATATTTTAATTGCCTTTTGCCAGGAAAATGTCATAAAACTCACATACACATGGATATGATATCGTGCTATCAGTCAAAATCACTGAACTTAAGTTTACCAAGTATTTTGTAATTTAAGAAGAGGGGGAAAGGATGTCTCTTTCAGCCACTACCACCTAGAATTTAGATCAGTCTATAAACAGTAAGAGAATTCAAGCAGCAGTTGTGCAGATGCTGGAGTATTAGACTGAAATCAGGGAGATCAAATCTCTAGTCATCCAAGTTCACTGGGAACACTCTTATGAAGCTGATGGGTAGGTGAGTTAGGACAGTCAAGGGGAAGTATTTTCTTCACCTAGAGAGTATATTAGTCTATGGAATTTATTATCAGAAGAGGCAGTGACAGCAACCAGTCTGAATGACTTCAAGGAAGGATCAGATAAATTCACGGAGGACAGGTGTATCTATGGCTACTAGGCTAGGTACTACATCGGGATTGGAGAGACAGGTGGAATGCCACTCAAGGCCATTTCCAGAGGATTGAGAGCATGTGATAGACAGTTCAATGAAGGTGTCAATCCAGTGCACAGCATCAGTGAAAAAGCAACTTCAGCGTGAGGAATAACTAGCAAGAGAATAGAAAATAAATCTGCAAAGCATAATTGTACCACTTTATAAATCTATTGTGATAACACATTTGGAATATTGTGCACAATTCTGATCATGACACCTCAAAAAGCATACAGTGGAACTGGAAAAAAATGGTTAACAGTGCAACCAAAATGATAGGGAGATTAGAAAGCCTCCCCTATGAAATCAGGCTTCAATGTCTAGGACTATTCAGCCTTAAAAAACAGAATTTAAGAGAGGGTCTGATTTCAAAGAAGAGCAAATGCCCTTCTGCTTGAAAAAACATTGGTAAGCTTGGGCAACACAATTCAAAAATATCTTCATAATTCATAAACTTGAGTTGGAAAGTTAAAAGCCAGTCACTTAACTTGACTATAGTGCATGAATAATTTGTAACAACAACAACAACAACAACAACAACAACAACAACAACAACAACAAATAATAATAATAATAATAATAATAATAATAATAATAATAATAATAATAATAATAATAATAATAATAATAATAATAATAATAATAATAATAATAATAATAAGTACAAAACAAGTAGATTTTCTCCAGGGCATTCTGAAGTGGGGAGAAGAACAAAACACTTGTCAGCCCCTTAAGTACCCCCTCCTTTCCCCTCTTTTACCCCCCTCCACCAGCAGCCACCCTATCCAAATGTGAACAGCTTTGTTCTGGGACATGTAGACCATTCCAGCTGGTGGACTGCTCCAGCTGATCTGGTCTCACTGGAGCGGTCCTCCTAAGATAAGTACAATGAGGCCTTTCATCCACTAAGGGGGAACTAGGGATTCTCTAGTGGACTGGAAGGTAGGGCACAGTGGTGCTACCAGAAAAGAGTCAAAGCTCCCATTCCTCCAGTCTGGTTCAAAGTTTTATCATGACAAAGAAAACTCTACATTATTGGGATCATAGTACTGTAAAGAATGTCTGCCCCATTACAACCCTAGAAGAAATATCATACTGCAGGTCCCATGAAATACAGCATGCCTTATTTTGATGCAGTGGGGCATTCTATGTGGTAGTACCTTCCCTACAGAACTGCCTATCTTCAGCTATTAATGAGATGCCTAACATTTACAGCAGGGGTGTCCAACCTTTTGGCTTTTCTGGGCCACACTGGAAGAAGAAGAGTTCTCTCGGATCACACATTAAATACACAAACACTAATGAAAACCAATGAGCAAAAAAGAAAAAAAAAGTTCTGTGGATAATTTCATAACATTTAAGTAAATTTACAAATTTGTGTTGGGCCCCATTCATTGCAATCCTGGGCCACATGTGACACCCCTGATTTACAGCTTTTAGGCAGTTATTCAAGACTTCTCTCTTTACCCCAGGCATTCCCTGTGTTCTTTTTCCCTGTTTGTTCTTTTTCCTGGCCCATACAGTATTAATTTGCTTTTAATTGGTGATGTGTGTGTGTTTTGTGTGTATGTGTGTGGTCCTACCCTTGTTTTTAATCTTTCCAATGAACCACGTTTTAATGAGAAGCAGTATATAAACGTTAATAAGTCAATTTCATCTTGTCAGCATTCTGTATCCTGAAAGGGAGGCCAGAAGGGAAATTCTATCACTACCCACAATTAAAGGTCCATGTCTTACATGGTAGCGCAAGTTGCACATGCCAATACATGAAACAGCTGTGTCTATAAATCCTACATCAACACATCAAATTTTCTGCACCTAGCTGGAGAAGAAGCTTCCTGAGCAGATAAAAGGTCTATGCATTTACAAGAGGTACACAAATAAGTTCTGTACTCACAGATCAATGGATACAAGAAGGCTGGGAAAGCAGACGGGAACAAAGTCCCACTAGTATTTAATTCACAAATTGGAAGAGCAAAGTGGAAAGTTTCATTGTTAAAGAGCAGTATTAAAGCCTAGCACATCCCTGGCACTAAGACGTATTCTCTCAGTGCATTTAAATGAGGAAAATAAAAGATAGCATGTGATGGAATATGATGGGACAGAAGTTATATTTCTTAAACGATACTCATCTTCTCACTTACAGAAAAATTTCTCACTTTAACCAAACCATAGCCAGAAGTGTAGTTTTGTAATGCTCTAACCAGAAACATCTACAAATATTCCATCCTCATATTTTTCCTTCTAGCATTTAAATATCCCTTTTTTTCCCGAATAACTTGTAGCGACTGAAAGTGCCTTCATCCTAGCATCTCTATTATTGTTCTTACAAATGAAGTGGGGGGAGAGGGGAGCCACGCAAGCAAATCAAACCCAGTGCTCCCATTCAGTGATATACTTGCAAGCTGAATTGTTAACAGGACTGTAAAGTGTTCAGTGCATCATGAGGATAGTATTTTTCCTGAGATCCTAGCTTGTGCATTTTGCCTTAATCAATTCTTAAGCAGTTTATGACTGAAAATGATTAGACATTGCAGTTAATTAGTCTAACTTTTTTCTTCGAGGCATACTTTCACAGATCCAGCTGAAACAAATAGATTCACCGAGAGAAATGGGCAATGTCTTCTCATACCATATTTCCCATAACACTTAGTTTCCTGCTGCAAATCATTAAACTGCCAGCAGATGCGTTTTGTTTTCTGCTTCCACACACGTGCAGGCAATTTTTCTTGAAGGGCAAAAATAACATTAATTTTTGATCCAATAAGAATTTATCAAAAGCCCGTCACTGCATACATTTCTACGTCACCCTTTAACGGATGCGGAACATCTGTCATATCATTTGCACCAGCTCTCCTGCAATAATGAGCACAGCGTTTTGGATGGGGAGGATGGCTTAAAGTTCACACTGTGAACAAGGCAGTGATGGATTATTAATTGAAGGTAACAGAGAATGCCGTGCAGATGACAAGGTGAATGCCCCTGCAATCACGAAAATTTAAGCGACAACAAAAATGTTCATTTTTCTCCTGTATTGGAGACAAAGTTGCACACAAAGTTTCATTTCGTTTCATTTTAGTACTCTGATAAAAATGTAAAACAAATGTACTTTAGAGTTATGCTTTTCTCTCTCTCTCTTTCTTTTCCTGGCACTTTTCCACAGCCAATTCCATTCATGCAGAAAAGGGATGAAATTCCATCATTCGAGCATGACATCTCAAAATTCAAACTTAATGAGAGCTTTGGCAGCTTCTGTCGAAGGCAGGCAGTGATTAACAAAACACTTCAGAGTACAAGGCACAGCAGTGCTCAAAGAAAACAGTGATGATCTCCACTTAATTGTAGAAAAGCCCAAAGCATCTGCCAGCAGAGGAGAGCTGGAACCATAAGGAGCTATTGCTCAGATAGACTGTCATCTCCAGAGATCAAGAACCATATGTTCAGCTCAAGCACAAACTCCAAAGAAGTTAATTTTCTGACAAAATACAGGGATAAATATGACATTCAAACAAGTGTGCTCACTCATCCTGAACACATGATCATCTGCACGGATCGCATTTATGCATCGTTTAAGCACAAGCAAATATAATTTGTTTCAAACACAAACATTACTGCATAAGCACAGGTATAATTAATCTTTGTCCGCTCCTTACGCTCTTGTGTTCTCCTGGCTAACCATGCTTATAGTAAACTTTTGATGAATGGAATTCTTCACTTGTTGCATTACACATAAAACATCTGAAATGAAACGCACAAGTGCTTTTCCTTCAGAGGTTCCTGCAAAGTATTTTATCCTAAGGCAAAAAACTAGAATTCTACTTACCATTTGCTGGAAACACTGTCAAACTTTTCAGACCTTTTATCTGTTTAATTGTGCTTTAATTGATTAATCACTTAGGAAACCAGTGAAAATATTCCAGCTTCCCATAAGGATGCTGTGTTTTGAATATTTTTTCTTACTCTTCATTAAATAATAGACATAATTTACTGCTAATTCAACTTAGAACACATTGCCAAAATTGAGAGGTTATTGGAAATTTATGCCCTTTCACTGAGGAAGCAACAATCAAAACTATATTTTAAACATGCAATTTGTGAATTAGTTCATCATATGGATAGAAATGTGATCCAGCTGATCATCTGCACTGGCAGTAGATATTGAAAACAGATAATACAGCTACCTTTTGATGGACAGAAATCAATTTTTGAAGTACAATGGTTTTATTGTGCCCAGATGTAAGAATTAGCAAAGGCTGATCAAGCTATCAATAGGGTCCATAAAAAAAATTAAAAAATTATATTGACATGGGAGTGGCCATATCTGAGTGCCAGGTACCTGTCTGGAAAGCAGGATGTCATAAATCAGCCCCTGACATCTTCCCCCACAGACTCCCCAAAATGTAATGGCAAACCACTTGTGTATCTGCCACGAAAACCACATGAGTATGTCCATTAACCTTAATTCAATGGTATAAAATAACAACATTTTAACATTTTACACGCCAAAATATCTAGATAGTATTGCTTCATGGGGCCATTCCACAAGAGTAGGACTTGAGGCACAGGTTGGAAGTCTTCTGTTTATCTCACTAAATGTTATATTGCTCCATAATATCAAAAGGAGGCTTTCAAGAAGAATTTTTTGCCAGATTTAACATTCTGCCTAAAAGAGGACTACATCAATGTTATTCTGTACACTGGAGCAGACCATGATCCATGGTCTCCTTGGATTCCACATTATTGCCCACCAGTTTGCACTTTGCACTGTAAGCTAGTTGTATTAAGCAGTCCTTTAACCTTCATAAAGTGTCACAGGCTCAAAATATTTTCTTTTTTTTCGGAAGTAATCATGCGCAGCTGTGCAGGACCAGTGATCAAGCATGGCACTAATATGGTTCATATGGATTGCTTCTCATTCAGTCACAGGGTGCCTTCTTGTTGAAAGAAAAGATGGACCAGGGTGCCATCTTGGTAGGATATCTTGTTCTCTGTCAAGTGCTCCCTGTACTCTAACACAGTTGTGCAGGTGTTCATATGTGCAGCCTCATGAGGAATATAACCCAACTCTGCCACTTTTGATATAGTTTTAACTTCTGGGAAGTCTAGCCTCTTGAATTTCCCTTTTTAAGGTTCCCTTGAGCATCAGCACTGAACCAGATCCTCTGTTTCTACCTCCAGTACTGAGGACAGCAGTTATGTTTCCCATTCTTGACTTCTTGAGACTCTTTTGTGTACACAAGAACCCATACAGAACTACACAGAAGCCATCACCAAGAACTTGGCAAATCTTGACAGTGCATTACTGGATATCTAATTCATCTTCCTGGACATCTCTGAGGGAAATCAAAATACCAGACACTGAACTGTGGTAGAGCTCATTTACCCTGATGTCTGCAGCTGCCCATTCTGTCCTGGAGCAGGAACGCCTTAGACTTTCGTTGCCTGATATCTCAGAAACCAAACAAAGTAAGCATACTGTAAAGCTTCTCCTAGTTTATTTGAATATGAATGGTTTCCCTGGACAAGCACCTTGACTATCAGACACTGAGTAAGAAATATACTGGCTGCCATGGCTACCCCATATGTGGATTTAGTATGTCACAGTGTTTCCTTGGTGTGGCTAAATAGGAGGGGAAGTAGAAAAAGAGCTAACTAGAGACAATGGAAGAAATGAAAAAAAAAGTGACAGGAAACAGGAAGAGTTAAGGGCTAAAGCAGTGCCAACCACAGGCACTCTTTCTGCACTTATGTGGCTTAATTCCACATCAGTGGGTCTAGAATAGCCAGTCCCACTGATTCAGATCGCAGGGAGGCATGGGCCAGATAAGCATAGTCTGCACTGATGTCGCTGATCCTCATTAAGTTAGCTGCAAAGCTCATGTGAGATTTCAGCCACTACCACCACCTCCCAGAACATGGAGTCATACCATCTACGTACCTCCCCTGTTCTAGAACAAAGCTCTGGTCCTTCTGGTGGACCACCAGAGATCCAGATTAAGGGCCTAATCAAGATCTGAGACGTTTTCGCACGGGGGTGTTTGGAACGCGCGGGAGACAGCCCGGAACGCGGCAAACGCATTGCCGCCGCGGGGCTTGCGATCCGATGTATCCAGAGCTGTCTCTCGCGCGTTCCAAATGTAGAGCACTTTGAAGTGCTCTACATGTGTTCGGGCGCGGATGAACTGCCCGCAGGCGTTCGGGAGGAGAAGGATTCGCGCTTGCTTCTCGCTCCCGAACAGCCGCGGGCCCGCCTCCCCCGCCGGCGCAGGTTTGGCAATCAGCTGTTTGACAATCAGCTGATTGCCGATCTGCCTCCGCAGCTGTCTCCGCGCCCCTGGCCGGCCTTTGCCGGCCAAGACAGTTCCGGGCGCTTTTACCGTTTGGAACGTGTTGCAGTGCGGAAAAGCCTCTGGTTCCTTCTAGAGCAAAGACAGCCAAACCAGTGAGGGGCTTTAGCTTCAAGTTGTTGGAAGATGTGCAATATGTTCCATAATCAATTTCACTATTGATTAAGAAGCTGGGGAAAAGAAAATGGAAGGGGAAGTCCCAACATTGATAGGGTGGAAGTGTTCAGGACAGCAAAAACAAACAAAAAAGGAGTTTGGAAAGGGAAACAATCAGTCCTCTAGCACTTGAGAGAAGGATAGGAAAGGTTGGGCAGCAATGGGAAAGTTAGTATATGGAGATTAATGGTGGGTGGGTAGACAAACAGATGGCAACCACAAAGAAGTCTGCACTGAACATAACCTAATGTCAGACTGAAAATTCTTATTGGAATGTACTGTTTTAAATTTGCTGAACTTTTAGGTGTTTTTAATCTGTATTTAATGCCTATATTGTTTTAATCTATTTTTCATTTTTAATGTGTATCTTGTGATTAATTTCCTGTTACCTGCCCAGAGACCTTAGGGTATGGAGCGGGAAAGAAATGTAAACAGATAAGTGAAGGTCCTGAGGATACCTCAGACACATGGTCCAAAACATTTTCAAATAAGTTTTCATGATTTATCAAAATGTGAATAATAACAGAGGTCAGAATAAATGTCCTCTAGATTTATCAAGGCACTAAATAATTTGCAATTATTATGATGTGGAATGATAGCATAATATAGCAAAAATAAAGTGACAAAAATGTTCAAATAATTTGAAAAAATATGAAAACTGATCATCTGCAAAGCAAAAGATTATTTATTTATTTATTATTTTATTTATTATTTACATTTATATCCCGCCCCATACCCGAAGGTCTCTGGGCGGGTTACAACTTTAAAACAACAAATTAAAACCGAATACACATTAAAAGACATTAAAAATTTCCATACATATAAAACAATATACAACATGTTTAAAATAATAATGTCTGTACTGAGGGAGGGAACATTAACAACTTAGCCAAAGGCCAGGGCAAAGAGGTGCGTCTTTACTGCCCTCCTAAATATATATAAGGAAGGGGCCTGACGCACCTCAAGGGGGAGGCTATTCCACAGTCTGGGGGCCATCACAGAAAAGGCTCTCTCCCGGGTGCCCACCAACCTCACTGTTGAAGGTGGTGGGACAACCAGGAGGGCCTCGCCACTTGATCTTAAGGCACGGGCAGGTCGATATGGGAGAAGGCGTTCCTTTAGATATTTGGGGCCCAAGTCATTTAAGGCCTTATAAGTCAAAGTCAAAACCTTGAATTGGGCTCGGTAGTGAATTGGCAGCCAGTGCAATTCTTTTAAGACCGGCGTGATGTGCATCCGGCTAGATGTTCCGGTCAGCACTCTCGCAGCTGCGTTTTGCACTAGCTGCAACTTCCGAACCGTCTTCAAGGGCAGCCCCATGTAGAGCGCATTACAGTAGTCCAATCTAGAGGTTACCAGAGCATGGATAACTGTGGCCAAGTCGTCTCTATCCAGAAGTGGCTTCAGTTGACGGACTAGCCGTAGTTGGGAGTAGGCACTCCTGGCCACGGCCTCCACCTGAGCTTCAAGTGTTAGTGCAGAGTCCAGGAGTACCCCCAAGTTACGCACCTGTCCCTTCCAGGGCATTGCAACCCCATCAAGGACAGGGTATCTCCCAACTACCCAGACCCGAGACCCTGTGACACACAGCACCTCTGTCTTGTCTGGATTCAGTTTCAATTTATTCACCCTCATCCAGCCCATTACTGCCTCCAGACACCTGTCAAGCACTTCAACTGCCTCTCCTGATTCAGATGGTACAGAGAGATAGAGCTGGGTATCATCTGCATACTGATGACACCTCACTCCAAATCTCCGGATGACCTCTCCCAACGGCTTCATATAGATGTTAAATAGCATGGGAGATAAGATCGACCCCTGAGGAACCCCACAAGTGAGTTCCCAGGGTGTCGAAACAGTGTCTCCCACAGTCACTATCTGAGATCTATCCCGGAGATAGGAGCAGAACCAGTGCCACGCATTGCCTCTCACTCCTAAACTCCGTAGTCTCTCCAAAAGGATACCATGGTCAATGGTATCAAAAGCCGCTGAGAGGTCCAGGAGAACCAACAGGGTAGCGTTCCCCCTGTCTCTCTCCCGGATAAGGTCATCAACCAGGGCGACCAAGGCGGTTTCCGTGCCATAACCGGGCCTGAAGCCAGATTGAAATGGGTCTAGATAATCAGCTTCTTCCAAGCATGCTTGCAGTTGAACAGCGACAGCCCTCTCCAGAACCTTGCCTAAGAAAGGTATGTTAGCTACCGGGCGATAGTTGTTTAGATCTTCTGGATCCAGGGAGGCTCTCTTCAGGAGGGGGCGCACCACAGCCTGTTTCAGGGCCAGTGGAACCACCCCATCCCTCAGAGAGGCGTTCACTACCTCCTGGATCCACCCGGTCATACCTTGTCGGCTAGTCTTTATCAGCCATGAGGGGCAGGGATCTAGAGAGCACGTCGTCGGCCGTACCCCCGCAAGTAGCTTGTCCACATCCTCAGGCTGCAACAATTGAAACTGATCCAACCAAACAGGACCAGACAGTTCTCTGGATGCCTCATCTGGACTCTGTCCAATTGTGACATCCAATCCCCTACGAATCTGGGCGACTTTGTCCTCGAAGTGCTTTGCAAATTTGTCACAGCAGATATTGCTTGGCCCTGGCTCATACTTCTTTGAGCTTGGTTTTATGAGGCCATTCACTACTCTGAAAAGCTCTGCTGGACGGCTACTCGAGGACGCAATGGTGGCGGAGAAAAAATTCTTTTTCGCCGCCGTCACCGCCACATGGTAGGCACAATAGTGTGCTCTAACCTGTGTTCGGTCAGATTCACAGCCGGATTTACGCCACCTGCGCTCTAGCCGTCGACCTTCCTGTTTCATAGCCCGCAGCTCCATGGAGTACCAAGGAGCTTTTCGGGCTCCACAAGCATGCCGAGGGCACTTGGGAGCGATCGTGTCAATAGCCCTGCTCATCTCCTGATTCCAGAGAGAAACCAGGGCTTCGACAGGAGCGCCAGTCATACCAACCGGAAAATCCCCCAGAGCATTCAGGAATCGCTCGGATTCCATAAGTCTCCGGGGGCGGACCATTTCAATAGGTCCCACCCCACAGATGGGAGCTGCCATTTTAAGTCCAAAACTCACCAGCGAGTGATCCGTCCATGACAACGGGTTGACAGTCAGCCCTCCTATCAACGGATACTCACCAGTCCGCTCTGAGGCAAAAACCAAATCAAGGGTGTGACCTGCTATATGAGTCGGACCAGATACAAGTTGAGACAGCCCCATGGTTGTCATGGAGGACATGAAGATCTGAGCTGGTCCACTGAGCGTAGCCTCGGCGTGGACGTTGAAATCCCCCAACACCACCGTGGCAGAGGCTTCCAACACCACATCCGAGACCACCTCAGCCAGCTCAGATAGGGAGGATGCTGGGCAGTGGGGTGAACGGTACACCAGCAGCATCCCTATCCTGTCTCTCTGGCCCAACAGCATAAACAGGCCTTCAACCCCTGTTACAGTGCGAATTGGTCGTCTGGTGAGGGGAATGGACGTCCGGTGGACTACAGCAACACCCCCTCCCCTACCCTCTGGTCTGGAACAGTGCTGCACTGAGTATCCTGGGGGACAAAGCTGGGCAAGACTAGGCCCACCCAATTCATCCACCCAGGTCTCAGTAATGCATGCCAGATTATATAATAAATTACTTGTGTGATCAACCAGGTTCTTACTCCTTGAAGGGTTCAGGTACACTTACCTTTTAATCCACATCCATAATGAGAAAATGCATCTGCTAAATGGGTAACATTTTTATTCCTAATTATCTAACCCAAAGAGGAAATTATGGTTTAAGTAATATAAAAGAAAAACTGGTCCCAGTTCCCATTGGCACTTTAAAAGTTTAGAAATGGTTTGGATTCTCTGTGTCCATTTCAGGGGTATTTTGATGATTATTTGGCTAAAAGATGGAATAAATAAACACCTGTTTTTTCAGGAGTTTTTTCCATTTTTGCTTTTAAAGCACTTCTTCCTTATTGCTGTGGGAACACTACAGCAGTATTGGGGCAAATATGTCATAAAATGGGTGGGCTTTCACCCTGCACAGGGACCAGCCCCTTGCCAGATTTGTTAAAGCACCAGATCCATATTCAGCAGAGAATTCAGCCTGATAAGATGTAGCAATTCACCCACTCCACACTTCACACTAATAACAAAGTTTCATTTTTCACTTCCTCTCACTTTCTCCTTGCTGGGAAGCACATTCACAGGCAGCTCACTCTCTGCTGCTGCCCTTTCCTGAGTTTACTTGTGTATGTATACCAGCTGGTGCTGCTGGCGATGGGCAGGGGAGGAGAGCAAAGGGGAGGAAAGGGTGCGTGTTTGTGTGAGCATGTGTATGTGTATGTGCAGGGCTGGCAGGACATCTTTTGCAAAAGCATGATAGGAGAGGAGAGGAGAGGAGAGGAGTTGCAATTCTCCTCCGTCCACCACATCATTGCGGGATCCAATCGGCAGGCAGGGTGTGGGGCCCCAGCTGGCAAGAAAGGGGAAGAAAAGATTCCCTTTCACTTATGCAATTCTGAACCATTTTGGGTGTGGACAGCAGAGGGGTTGATAGCAATTTAAAGCCACTGAAGTGGGGACTTCCAGAATCCGTGTTTGAATTGCTTTTTTTTTTCATTTTTAAACCGTTTTAAGAGGCATGAGTGAAAACAAGCCCCTGGTGTGTTTTCTGACTGTGAAGATGGATTGAATGTGGATTAAAGCTGGCTCTTAGACTACAACACTGAAAACAACTGATTCTAGAAAATAATGTTTCTTGTAATTGTTTACATGATTTCAAAATTACATCCCAAATACTGTATACCTTCTTACTATCTCTGTGTCTCAGAAGTACATGCATATATATATATATGCATAAAGCTTTCTTTGTCCCAAATATCTCACCAGTTATAACAATAAAATATTGTGTTTAAGCAAGATTTTATCCATACTAATCAGGAGCTGCCATCTTGGAAATGGCCACCAAATGTGTGGGGCTAAAATCAGACCAAAAATGGCCACTGCCTATGCATGGGGACCAGCAATCATGCATTTCAGAATATTTTGTACCATCAAAGCACCCGGAAGTACACACTGCACTATCGCAGGAGCAAGCGTGCAGCCAGTTAAGGGCCTACACTTGCCCTGCAATTTTGCCCTGCCATCTAAACAAAATCCTGCATCAGCTGATGAAACTTTTAATGACTTCATTTTTGATGTGTGACTTAAAGATATCAAAATAAGACAGCTTACGGGCTGCTTTGATACTGGCGTATCAATCAAAATGAGCAGGAATTCACAGGTGACAGTATTTGTTGTCTTATAAAATATTTGCTGATTTCCATATTCCTTGTTTTGAGCAAATACCATGATAATCAGAAACAAGTTTACTAACAAATGTTACTGATAAGTTAAAAAAAAAAAGCCACTGAGGATTTCTGGAAGCAGGTGTTCAGTTTTGTAACTATGGAAACATTGCCACAATACTAGGGTTGGAGAGGGAATTCCAAATATTGGAGAGAAAGAAATAAAAAATAGTGACACCAAATGTTATTTAAGATAGAATCATTTTTTGTCTGAAGCCATGTTTTGAAATTCATTTGGGTGGCAGTAGCAGTAAACTGTTGAATCCATCCCATGAAGATATAATAAATAGAGTTTTTCATTCTTTTGGATATCTGTTGGGCACTGTATGCTGCTGTTGGTGTTGCATTTGAAACAAAAATGTCTAAATAAGCAAATGCACATTTGTTTCTTTTTAAAACGGCATATTGAGTATACTAAAAAATATTGCTGGTTTTCAAATGTTTTGCACACAGGAAGTTCTAGTTGAAATCCTTGGCATATATTTGTGATGCTAGAAAGTATTCATTAGAAACAGTTTAAAAATGCTGCTAGTTACTGGAGATGAAACTAAGCAAAATGGACCACAGTCTTCATGTAAGAGGCTATTGCAAGTCCCACACCATACAGCTTGTACTGTGCTATGCAGGGCCAACCTTGATCTGGACTGAGGATCTAGTGCAGATCCTCACTTTCATGCAACTAATATTTCAAATAGCATCCACATGGATGCAAAGGCATATAGCTGCACATTGATGGCTACATTTGCCCTCACTGACATCTGTATTATAAACTTCATTTTTTTGGCTTTGATAACAGTATAAGTGATGCAGAATTCTGGATGAATGCAACTCTGTCGGTGGCCCTTGATACTACTTTGCTGCAGCAAATGCACATTGCATCCGTACAATGCTGAGTGATCTAAAATATTTCAAAAGTGAGTCCAGGGTCACAGTCCTTCATTGATTTGGATCCTGTTAGCCACTGCATAGTGCACAACCACATTATACTATTAATTGGCCCCTTTGGAAAACAAGGGTTTAGGGAACTTCCTCACTCATGTGTGTGATGTACTCTGCAGAGAACGTGCTTGGCCAGAGAAAGCATTTCATGCCAGGAACAAAGCGGGGCAGTGCAGAGCAGGCTGGTGGCTGCTGGAGAACAAATGTTCCCTAGGTTCAGAGTTGCACACTGGGACCATTTTAGGGACACACTCAGAAGACATCCTGATGAAATGCAGATTCCATATATGGAAGTGAACCAGGCACAGGATTCATGTCACCACCATGCACCATGCACATCTTCCTAGGTATACATTAGCATGTGAACCCTTAGTCCCAGCACATTGCTGGCATGATCCAGAAGGATTGTGTGAATGTTGCCAATGGTTCCTGTCTCTGATTCTAAGGTTCTATTGAGGGCTATTCTCTCTTGGGTCCTGGCCACACCTTTAGTTTAGGACAACTTCAGGTCATCTTCAGGTCACGTTACTCACATTCTTTTTATTCAATTCATTTCTCAAGCCGGCCTACCCCCATTAAATAATTTTAACTGGAGTCTTCTTTTCCAGAGGACTCAGGCTGTCATCTCTTCCTCAGTGTGAGTGGGGTGATGGACTAAAGGAGGCTGAACCATTCTGTGGTGGGTGGATCCATTCTTTACTTTTGTGCAATGTCTAGGGGAGGGCGACATGCATGGTGTTCATGAGACACCTCCCCTTTCTTCAATTTATGTGTATGATTCCTCTATCTAATGTGGGTTGTTGTTGTTGTTTTTGCAAATTTATTTTTTTAAAAATAATCACATGGAGAAGAAAAGTGCATAAAAAAGGAAGAGGTGCGTGGAAATGGGGGGCAGCCTTAAAAAAGAACTGCAAACACACACCCTCATCTCCCTTGAGTGACACAACATCCAAAAAGAAGGGAGATAGCAAAAGGGGTGGAGAGCCAATAGTTCCATGGAGTAGGCTCAGGTTGATCATGGAGAAAGGTGTAAACAATGCAGCCCAGAGCAAGGATGGTCTGAGGACGACCTATACCGATCTATGTGTAAACAGAGGTGGCACACCCTCAGTTTGGATTATTAATTGGGTGTCCTGTCTTATACAGGTGTGACCAGGGCCTAGATGGTAGTTTCATGCAAACAGTGTGGATTCCTGCCTATACCATCTCAACCTGCAGGTTTTGAGATCTGGAACATTTGATTGCAGAAGCAGAGTGGAACAAAAACCGGATCTCCATTTTAGTCACGTTGGGCTAAAAATGCCTCAGCTTATGGTTATGAGGTATTTGTGCAACAGAACAGTGTGGGTGTACAAAAAAAAGTTATCCTCCTCTTTAATTTCAAAGTGAAACATGCAAGAGGAGTACACCTTGTGGCCTTTCTGAAACTGAATTAGACATAGGTACCACATTTTTGTAAGACAGCATGATTACACTGGATTGCTGGTGGTAGTGAATTTTGCTTGCGATAAGTTATTTCTAAAGAAACCCTTCTATATTTCAGTAAAGTGAAAGCAGTGTGAAGCTTAACAACCAGCATTCCTGTTAATTGGGTATTGTAGGCTTTCACTGAACATGCACGGCCTGTGGGATTAGTCTCTCTTGCCATAGCTGGGGTCATTAACGTTTTAGTGATTTCCCTTATCTAAATCTCAAGTTATTTTTGTAGAGTATGATAGCCAAGAGCAGCAACCTGTGGCCTGGGGAAATTTGAAAGAAAGAGATACAGAAAGCAAGAGGATGTAAGTTTTTGTCCTTGGGTTGTGCAGGGGATAGGGATATATATTAGCATAAATTATGTATGGATAACATTGTTAGATGTATTTATTTTTGACCATAGAAATATTAGACAGTGTGGATGTATTTTTAAAAAGTAAAAGAAAGAAAGAAAGAAAGAAGACATCAAATGCTACTAATAAGAATGTAAGAGGAGCCCAGAGAAATCAGGCCACAGGTATGAAGAGGGTAGATCGCTACAGTGTAGCTTTAAGGAGTGGATTTTTATAGTGGCTGTTTTGAGGGGTGGATTTTTTCAATGAAATCACTATCTTTGGAAGCAAGCTATTGGGGGAGGGAAACCCTAAACACGGATTCTCATCCCTTAACATCGTACTGTCCCCACAGTAAAAAATGTAAAATGTTTCAAGCGCACGAACCGGAGTGAGACCTGTTGAAATGAGGGTTAACATTTACAACGCTTTGGGGCAGTTTAACACACGGAAAGCGTGTTAAGCCAAACTGACGTGGGGTCTGCCAGGATTGAAAACGGTTTGAATTCGAAAAAAGGTAGTAAGGGGTTGCGGCGCAGATGTCACCCTAAAATCTGACACACTTTTTATACATCAGAGGTCAGTGGCAAGCTGGAACATCTAGTATTTTTTTCAGGATAAATTTGCAAACATAACTATTTTGGTTTCATGCTTCTCTTCTTTTAAAGAGTTGAAAACAGATGATAGGAGAGCAAAGTATGATTTATTTATTTATTTAAAAATTTTTACGCTGCTTCTTATTATTTATTTATTTATTTATTTATTTATTTATTTCCATTTCTATCCCGCCTCATACCCGAAGGTCTCTAGGCGGGTAACAACAAAACAGACAACATATTTAAAAACATATTAAGAACAGAATACAGATTAAAACATATTAAAAACACAAATAAAAACACAATACAGATTAAAACAAGGTACTTGGTTAAAAATTCTGATATAAGCTGCTCGTTCCATAGTGTATTCATGAGAACTATAACTGGGGAGAGAATGTATCTCCTCAGCCAAAGGCCAAGGCAAAAAGGTATGTTTTTACAGCTTTCCTAAATGATAACAAGGAAGGGGCATGGCGCACCTCATTGGGGAGACCATTCCACAGTTTGGGGGCCACCACTGAAAATGCTCTCTCCCGGGTGCTCACCAACCTCACTACCGAAGGTGGTGGGACAACCAGGAGGGCCTCATCTTCGGATCTCAAGGCACGGGCAGGTCGGTATGAGAGAAGGCGTTCCTTTAGATATTTGGGGCCCAAGTCATTTAGGGCCTTATAAGTCAAAGTTAATACCTTGAATTGGGCCCGGTAGCGAATTGGCAGCCAATGCAGTTCATTAAGAACCGGCGTGATATGTGTCCGGCTAGCTGTTCCAGTCAGCACTCTCGCTGCTGTGTTTTGCACTAGCTGCAACTTCCGGACCGTCTTCAAGGGCAGCCCCATGTAGAGTGCATTGCAGTAGTCCAGTCTAGAGGTTACCAGAGCATGGATAACTGTGGCCAGGTCATCTCTATCCAGAAAAGGCTTAAGTTGGCGTACCAGCCGTAGATGAGAGTAGGCACTCCTGGCCACGGCCTCCACCTGAGCTTCAAGTGTCAGCGCAGAGTCCAGGAGTACCCCCAAATTACGCACCTGTCCCTTCCAGGGCATAACCACCCCATTGAGGACAGGGTATCTCCCAACTACCCGGACCCGAGACCCTGTGACACACAGCACCTCTGTCTTGTCTGGATTCAGCTTCAATTTATTGGCCCTCATCCAACCCATTACTGCCTCCAGACACCTGTCAAGCACTTCCACCGCCTCTCCTGATTCAGATGGTACAGAGAGATAGAGCTGGGTATCATCTGCATATTGATGACATCAATATCAGTATTATGAAATACTCGAAGTGGCTAACTGAAGAGATTATTTGGTCAACTTACTATTTTATAAAGGACATCATGTGTTCATGGTCTCAAAGTTTCTAACAATATCAGCACCGATGTTAGAGTGTAATTACTGCATATACCCCAAGGCCTCTGACATTTATCTTTGTGGAAATTCCCAAAAAATCTTCCTCACAGTTTGCCAGTTTTATTCTGCAAGCTGTATTTACACAGTTGCTAGTTCAACATTGCATTCTGAGGACAATATCTGAAGGAAATATGGTCTGTACTCTTTGTCTGTGAGATGTGAATAGGATGGGCTTACTTGTCTCAGATCCACTTGTTCTGTGAGATCAAACTGAAGATGGCACATCTGATATTTATGCTCCTGCACCCTCATCACAGAACTATAATGGCTTCCTACCAATCTCCCTCACCCTTCACTGTTCAGACTTAGGCTGTGGTCACACTTAAGGTTTAATCCAGCTTCAGCCCATGTTAAGAATAAAAGAATCCATCAGCAAAGTGACAAGCTTTTTTTTCCAGTGTTAAATAACTCAGAAAACTCACCTTTGGGATAGATAATGTGGAAAGAAAATTACTGGTCAGTTTACTGATGCGTTCTCTCGCTCTGTGTGTGGTGTGTTTGGAGGTGCAACCGAGAGGGGTTTCCCCTGTCATCGCTGCAGCAGGCGGGACAGGGCATGGTGACATCAGAGAGGGGGTAGAGAAAAAAGTACGGTATGTGCTTCCCCGATGCAGGGGTTTACCATGGTTTTCTTGGGGACAGGTGGATTCAGCTTCAACCCACACTCTCCTCAATCACATGGGGACATGGTAATTAGAACTACAATGCATACTGGGGATGACCTGACTCAACACCACAATAAACGGAGACCATGGGGATGTAGGAGTACCCCCTTGCATATAGCGGTAGGGTAGGTGTAACTCTATACTAGCAGCAAGACTGGGAAAGCCCTGCACACTCCCATTCATACCTCTTCCAGGTGGAAGAGGTGAAAATGAAGCATGTGACCAAGCAGCCCAGGTGTGGTTGCACTCCGTGTTGCCTGGTTGCCATAGCAATGGTGCTGTGCCTCCTTAATGGAGACAATTCACACCTCACCAACATGTACGGAAGCACTGGTAAGGTTTGGGATAGATTCAATGTCGTGAAGTGTGGAAGCCAGATCTATGCTCCATCTTCATTTCCCTGGGGCACTGTTCTAGGGACGTGAAGGTACCAAAAGGCCCTTCATCTCAGTAGATCCCTTCTGGGGCCTGCTGCATAGAACTGATGAGGCTGTGCCTCATTTTATGACTGCATAACATGAACTACAGCTGCAAATATAGCCCCACTCTCACTTCGCTGTGCCTTCCTGCATCTTCATGGTGGAGCACAGGCAGCAGGGATACATATATGTGTGATCCTTGGATCATACGTGCACATTTCTGTTGCTATAATAAGACTATCTGATTATATCCTTATTTCACAGTGCTCCTGCTTCAATGAACATGGGAAAATGGCCATTCCTGTACGTAACAAAACAGTCTCAGGCAGAAATAACATAGTGGAAAATGAAAGTTCCTTGGCTTCAGTGCATGCAGGCAGCACATCACCACTGAAGTGCTTGACAGCATGACAATAGGCGATTACTGAAGCAGTGATTTCCCATTACATGTGGTCGGCTATGGTATATGCTTAACCAAAATATAACTCAGAGACACGTAACAAGAGTACAAGAGTACAGATGAATTGGAAGGGGTTAGTGGCCTTTGAAGCATGGAATGTTTCCCCAGATCAGAATACATCTTGGCTACATGGGGACATGACTAGAACAGTCACCACCACTCCTTGATCCACTGATTCTGCAAGAGACTCTTTCCCACTGAAAATATGTTTATTTAACTGTTTTGTGCCATAGAAACAGCATATTCTCACCAGCTTGCAACAGGCAATGTCTATGCCCTAGCCCAGGGATGTCAAAATTAAAAACTTGGACAAGATTGTGGGCCAACCTTAATATTTATTGAAAAATGTCTCCAAATGAGGAAGTTCTTTCTTATCAGATATAATGATGAACCTTTTCATGTGGAAACAAACTTAAGTTTTGCTTAAACACTGAATCTGGAACAAGCAAAGCTTAATACTATAAACACATGTGAAACCAAATGTCAAATAAAATACATGGCAGTCACTTTTCTAGAAAGCTTTTGTTTTCCATCTTGCGTTTGGCCATTTTTGGGAAGGGTGGCCCAATGTGACTCGTAGCATGAGGTCGCGAATGAATGTCAACATAAGAGGGGAAGACATTTGGGCTGCCTCCAGACTTGCGGAATAAATCCTTATTTTAAGGAAAAGGTGCAGTTTACCTGCTGCGAAGCAACAACTGGCCTTCCCAACTAAAAAGCAGTTCCATAGCTTCCTTCTCAGAAGCTATGAGAGCTGAGTTGGTGCGCACAGTCATGTGGGATAAGGCAGCCAGTCAGAATTGAGCTGCCTTTCCTGCTCTCATTCTCCTCTTCTCGCCATTCTACCCAAACTGGTGGGAAGATTCGGATTTTGTTTCTCGTGCGCAGCAAGTGTCCTCTTACCAGCATTAAGCTAAGGGCACAGTACCGATCGGATAATGTGCTGCCATGATCATGCATCAATCATCGTGTATGTGATGCCCTGATCACAACTGCACATTCCCCTGCACAGTAGAAACAAGTCTGGACACAGCCTTAGTATTTTCTCACAGGCCAAATATAATTACACTGAGGGAAAGATTTGGCCCACGTGCCTGAATTTCACATCTATGCCCTATGACATAGAGCTGCAAGATTAAAATGCGGGAACCCAAATAGAATAGTTGATCTAATCACCATATCTTTTTCACTCCTAAATATTTATATATCATTTATTTTTCCATTTCCTCTCAAATATCTGACCCCACACTTTAAGAGCATGTTTCAGAATATTAGTTCTGGTGACCTCCTAGGCTATATCATTCCATCCTTGCTTCTTCTGTTAAGGCACGCCACCCCCTGTTCCTGCTTCTGCTAAGATTTTTCAAGAGCTCAGTTCTGAGCATCTGCTGTATGAGTGAGTTACTGTTGCCATCAGGGTTAAGATCTCTACTGAAATCCTAGCAGGGGGAAGAGGTTTGAGCTGTCTATTCCCCTGACAAGGTGTTGAGCTGCTTCGTTGCCATTAATGTTTGAAGTGACTCAGAAATGACCTGCTGGGTGCTGGCATGGTATGGCTAATCAGACTTCAGATGCTTAATAAACTGTTTGTGGTGTCTCACTTCAGCTTGCCCAAGGAGCATGAACAGCTGATTGTCTTTACGACACTCTGGTCTTTGTCTTACCACCACTGACCAACTGATAAAGTTCTCTGGGGTGTTAGGAACTTTGACAATTCTTGTTGTTGCCATTTAATTTGCTGTACTTGTGTGCGTATATTTGTGCATGTTTGCAACACTATTTTCATCCCTGAACATAAAGCCTGTCCCTGATCAGGAGAAGACCCCAAGAAAGCTATAATTCCTCTTGCTCCTCTCTTTTTCAAGCTATTTCTCTCATCTCTGCTTTCCTTTCAAAGCTCAACTCTGCATGCTTCCCATGTTCTGGATCAGGGTCATGCTGGCCCACTGGTAGACCCAATTAATCAGGTCGACCAGTGATCCAGGTTAATGCTTCCTTTAATCTGAATTACACTCTAATGCAGGCAGAATGAGGCAACAGGGATGGGGCCTTATAGATCCACATTAATGTTCAGATCTTTGAGGCCTAGAGTTATAGATTGACTTTGTACACAAACCTCCAAAATTAGAAGCTATTTCTCCATTTTTTATTTTGTTCAGACCTTTAGATATTTACATTCCTACTCATAAAATCTTTCTTTCTTTCTTTCTGTTTTTACAACTAAGAGTTTACCAATACTACAAAAAGTTTAATATGAAACCTACTGTTGAATTTTTCAGCTGTAACATGTTCATTACTGAACGTCATTAATACCTACCTTACATAGTTGACTGCGTGGAACTCTGTGGAAGAACACCAGCAGAGGAAAAAAGTATTTAGTACCTCCAGAATGGGTAAACAGCTCTGTTGAGAGCACAACTAAGGCTCTGTTGTGCTATAACACAGCAGAGCCAATAAAGTACAAAATGAGAAATCTCTGCCAAATGCGTAGAAAATGCAGACAATGTTGTGCCATTGCTTTTGATGACTGTTTATTATTTGCCACATAGTTTACAAAAATGAAGCCAAAACCTCTGCAATGTTTCCAAAGCAGCAATAAATCTTTTTTCCCCTCCACTGTGTGCATATGTGCATGTGAATGTAAGAAGGAACTGGGTTGGGTCGGCAAAGCAATTTCATGGCCCACATAGGTGAAATATCTTTAAATTATTCCATGCCAATAAAAAGGTCACTGATTGTTCATGATAGCTAATTAATTGTTTTTGTTCTGAAATTATTTTTTTCTTGCACTTCAGTTTCTGATCTTCATTTTTCCCTCTTTTTCCCTCTAACTTTGCTAGAACTTCCACATTTCATGTGCAGGGCCTTGGGTTCAGGCCCTTACCTTGGCTCTAGGATTGAAGATAAGTAAAGCCTACCACCACCTGGTAGACACAGGGCCTTCCTGCACTTTGCCTTATTCCAGATTATGTCCATAACAAGACTTTACCATCTCCAAGCAGAGCATGAAATCATGCTCCACAAGCTACCTAACCTTTACCTGCCACATCCAAAAGCTTACCTGGAGCATCCAGTGGCACGACCATTTGCTCTACTTCCAGTCCCCTGTATTGTCTGAGCGGGCACAGTCATGGTGGTGGCTGTATTTGATTGCTGACCTATGACATGGTTGGACCTCCAATCCCCGGGACCGCCCCCAGTCATGTTGGGAGTAGTGTCCGGGCATAGAGTCATAAGAGGGATGTTTGATCGGCAATGAAGTAGTGGGCACTGCACGCTCAATCATGGCCACATTCTGTCATGCCCCCTGGCCGCTGACGTGATTGGCCCAATACTCCCTGTGCTCAAACATGCTCTCTGCAACGGCATCCGAGCACATCACATAATGTGATGACACAGCTGATGGCAGCCAATCATGGCAGTGAGTAGGTGGAACTTCAAGCTTCAGATGCAGCGGTGTGGGCTGGTAAACGGGAGGACCATTCACACTTCTGGCCAGTAATGGATGCTTTGGAGAAGCTTTCCTCATGGCAAATGTGAATGGTTCACCTTTACCGGAAGTCTGCAAAGCAATTTCATGGCCTACATAGGTGAAATATCTTAAAGTTATTCCATGCCAATAAAAAGGTCACTGATTGTTCATGACCAGCCCTAGTACATGACAGACTAATTAGGAAAGTGGGGAAAGGCCCCAGGCCCTTATTCTGTGATATAATAAAGTTCAGTGCAGAAAGCGCCTAAGGTGATTAAGGAATTGGAGGAGTTTCCCTATGAGAAACGTTTGTACCATCTGAAGCTTTTTAGACTAGAAACGAGGTGAATAAAAGGTGTCATGATGGTGCTGTCTATTTCAACCTAGCTATAGCCTCAACTTGCAATATGAAGATAAAAGCTTATTTTCTTAGATTCAGCTCAATCCTGCTCAGGACTAACCACAGATAACAATCCTTTTAAGGCATTTCCTACTTTCACAAATGACCTGATATGTGGAAATGCACATCCCAAATATTGCTGCAAATAGCAAACCCCTCAGAAACAGCTATGCTCTAATATAGGATATTGTAATGTTGGTTTACATTTTTTTAAAAAATGTTCATCAAGTTGGAACCTGCATTCTCCAGAAGTTCCCTTCAAGGGATTCATTAGCAATGGTTCTAATTGACTCCCAGACTTGCCAATAGGTGTGTCAACCAATGCTAATTGAAAATATTATCATAAATGCTAATACCACTATTAACATCAAACACCCAAAAGCCAGTATGCTCAATTCTTAGTATGTCACCTCTTGGATTATCAGGACTTTAGGCAAAACTTCTGTTTTTATCCTTCCACACTCTGATTTATTGCAATTACTAAACTAGTATTTGCTTGACCTATAGCAAGGTAAAAAGCTCTCTTTAGCTGTATGATGTCTAATGATTCACCCCAAAATGAACTTTAAAGAAGGCACTCAGTCACTAAGCAAGAAAGCAGTAAAAATGTGGCCATGATGAAATAGCAGAAAATGTTTTTGCAAGCGAGTTGCAGAATTGCTCTCTATTTAATTAACTTGCTGCACAAAATATTAGATTTTACATTTCAGCTAAATGAGATCTTAAACTGAACACATTTTACAACTGAAATTAACCATTCAGTACAAACAAAAGAGGACACAAATTATATACTTCATTGTACAATAGCATAGCAAAGCAATTTAAGTTATTTCTATTTGAAAAAAAAATCAGTTCCATTTACCCTCGTGGATATGCGGACTTTGAAAAGTGATTTGCTTACTTACTGTATTATTCATGCACTGTAATTTTGAGTCAACTTCTTTGAAACTTTCAGTACTTTGAAATCTTAAGTCTTTCTTTTTCAGGCTGTTTCAGATTCCAGCAAATAAGAAAGAAGGTATATCTCTGTTCTGGAGTTAAACTCACCTATGGCCAACACTAGGAGGCTGTCATTTGCCCTGCATGTTTGCCAGCTGGATGACAGCTGAAGGGAGAGAGAGGAAAGGGAAAACACCAAGAGAAAGCGAAGGAAGACACTCACACACATGGGTGCACCTGGAGGCAAGCTGCAGGGGAGAGAGGAAAGGGATAAAGGGGCAGATCGCTGCTTTGCTTATGCACTTATGTGTCTATCTTCCTCTCCCTTCTCTTTCCTCTCTCCCCTGCTCCTTGTCTCCAGGAGCACCCATGTGTGTGTCTTCCTTCGTTTTCTCTCAGTCCTGGTTCCCATTACAAGCTTAAAACGGTTTTCCTAAACCGAAATAATAGAACTGGATGCTAACACGAATTTGCCTGATCCCATTACTTTCAATTTAATCGTGTTCGATCCGGATTCTGAGGATCGTACATGGCGTACATGACTCAAGGGGGGGACTCAAGTGGCTACTTTCTAAAAGCCACTTTTCGAGGCTGCCCTGCTCTCTTCCTCGTGGCATGAACGTGCCACCCATAAGGGACCCCTTCATGGAACCTAGCTGGGTGGCTAGGTGGCTACTGCTGGACTAGATGGAGGAAAAATGGCACTGGGCATCCAGTGATTCTTTCCCCTCCTCTCCCCATTGCCCAGGGTACACAGCAGCAGTGGCAACTCAAGCCCCCTTGGCCCACTCAGTCCACAGCCACACATTCACACATTAAACATTCACACATCTCACCGAAATTTCAGCTGCTTTTTTCCCTTTTCCCTTTCTAAAGATCAGAACTTTTAGAATTGTGCAAAATTGCAACATTGCTATCAGGTGTGAAGTGGGTGGATTGCTACAGTGTAACGGCTGCTTAGGGGGTGGATTTTTACAATGAAATCACTATCTTTGGAAGCAAGCTATTGGGGGAGGGAAACCCTAAACATGCATTCTCATCCCACTAAAACTGTACTATTCCCACAGCAAGAAACGTAAAATGTTTCAAGCGCATGAACCGGAGTGAGACCTGTTTAAATGGGTGTTAACATTTACATCACTTTGGGGCAATTTAACATGTGGAAAGTGTGTTAAGCCAACCTGACGTGGGGACTGTGAGGATTGAAACCGTTCCCAAACCATTTTAAGCTTGTAATGGGAACTCCCCCTCAGTGTTTCCCTTTCATCTCTCTCCCTTCAGCTGTCATCCTGCTCCCTGCATTTACATAATGCAGTTGTTTGTGCACATAAGCAAAGCAGAGATCTGCCCCTTTCTCCCTTTCTTCTCTCCCCTGCTCCTTGACTCCAGGTGCACGCGTGTGTATGTGTGTGTCTTCCTCTCCCTTCTCTTTCCTCTTTCCCCTGCTCCTTGCCTCCAGGTGCACCTGTGTGAGACGAAAGGGAAGCTGTAAAGAAAAGGACAGATCACTGCTTTGTTTATGGTGTGGCAGTGGCTTCTGCCCTGCTCGCTTTGACAGCAGCAGCAGCAGCCAGGTGCCCCATCCTCAAGAGAGAGAATCTAGTGCTGGTGGCCACCGTGAGCAGCAGGTGGCACAAGCACTGCATCCCCCTCTCTCCACCAGCAGGTGCCAGCTCTTTCATGGGACACTGCACTATTTCAACAGCGGCGGCAGCAGCTTCTGTCTTGCTCACCTACCTAATTCCCTGGTAACCTTACATTTAGTCTATATGCTTAGCCTAGTATCTTCTTTGAAAGCTCCAATTAGTAGAATATGTTGAAGCCAGGTTGTTGAATGTAGTCCCTGTAGTCCCAATTGCAGTTGGTGCTATTTACCTACTGGGCCAGGTTCAAGGTAGTGCTTGGCATATAAGGCCCTAAACAACTTGGTGCCTTTAAAAAGTGTTTAGGAGTCTGTTAAAAACCCCTTATTTTGCCCAGATATTCCCTGTGCAAATGCTTGTTCTCTCCCCAATCCATCCAGCTTTTAATGTGTTTTTAATTGTCGATATTTCTGTGTGTAGTTATATTCTTTTTTTTATTTTTCACATACACTGCTTTGAGATTTCTTAATGAGAAAGGGTATATAATTTTTTAAAAATGAATAGTGAAGTATAGAAAAATAATGCCAATTATCTAATTTTTGAGGGGAAATCTTTAGATTTCATGAGAAGTTCATTAGTAGCCATTCTTCATAAATATCAAACGACAATTTTAATCCTTTTTTATTATTTCATAACTATCAACTGAAATTAAATTATCACAAAACAAATAAGCAAAATGATTATAGGTAACTTGCAAATACAGAGGTGGAAATACATACACCCAGTTGCTGTATCCTTGATCTCAACTTTATTTGTGTAATCAGTGTAATGCCTATACAAATTGTTTAGGTTTCCTAATGTTATGTAATGTAAAAATCATAGGCTTAGATTGTAATTCTGCACCAATAATGCATAAATCCCATTAAAATCAATGGAAGGTATGCATAAATGAGTGCAGCAGTGCAGCCTGGTTCAATAATGCATACGCAAATAGCAAGAGCAAAGGTCACTACACAAGCTTCTTCATCACCGAGTTAATGTTGTAGTAACTTCCTTTGCCATAGTGATTGCAGTGTTCTCCACTCACCGTTCTTCTCTACCATTGAAGACATTTAATTAAATGATCTACATCAAGATAAAATGTTGATAATCTCTCAATTGGAAAAAAGAAAAAAGAAACCTCTGTTGCTCCTCTACTTTAACGAATATGTTTATGTAGCTAACGGGCACTTGATACCGTTAACTGCAGCTCATATATAAAATATTTATTCGCTTTCCCTTGCATGGACTAAATTGCATTTCCAAATGAACTCCAAACATAATTTCACACTTAGGTTGGCCTTCTTTCCACCAGACAAATAGATGGCTATAGCATGGTTGCTTGAGCAGACAAGCCTTAGTAAAACAATTTTCTGGATCCATCCACTCCAGCATTCTGTTTTATTGGCATAATGTTACTCCTTAAATATGTAATACTTTTAACATTATTGCCATTTCCCAAATTTTACAGATTTGTCCATATTTTGTTTATTCAGGGGTATTAACATGAGAGTCTTCAGAGGTTGGGAAACAATCCACAAGCACTATTAGCAAAGACCAAAAGAGGTTGTAATTCCATGGCCTCAGTTCATTCTTATTTCTAAAAGAATCCAAAAACATGACTTCTCTGGACTCTTCCTAAAATTAGTGGCTATCTCTCAAGCTAAGAAGCATGCGAGTGAGTATTTGGTGAGAATGGAATTCATTAGCCAGTGTGATTTAAAACAGATTTAAAAACAAACACAGCTTCACATCAGCCTGAAAGCCTCTTTTACAGCCTTGTAATGGCTCTGTAAACCCAAATGTAAAATATTTATGATTTTTAGATATTTCGTTCCATGGCTATAATGCTGTCAACATTCTAAATAATTCAAGTAACTAATGCTATATAATGTGGCCAAGACAATTAGAATATTTAATATAACCAATATATACTGGTATAAACTAACTTTACAGTACAAGCCATGCACTTATCAATTGTAATACATTATGTTTTCTGTCTTATTGCAGAAGGTATTATGGTAATAATTTTGGAGTTTAGCCAAATGCTCCGTTGAGGATTTTTTACATCCTCTGAATAGACAAGTTTAATAGCTTTCAACTGTACAGAGTACTGCTCTTATCAGTGAAGAGCAGGGGAATGATTAATACATTTTTGGTAAATTTATACTTTTTTAAAAAGGAGGGAGAGGTATCAGAGAATACTGAAAATTTTAATTATATAAGAAGATAAAAAAGGAAACTCTGACATTGCCACCATAAACTAGCTGGTCTATTACAGCAGAAGTTTCTGACTTTATTTTAAAGTGAAGAAATACTGAGTACATTTTAGCCCATTATGGTGCTGATAGTTTGGTTGTCAGTTTCACCAAATTCCCCCTAAAACATATTAAAAATTATTGCTGGAAAGCCCAGCACTTGTGGTGGGTTTCCAGCAAAGGCACATTTCCTCACCTTATGGTCAGAGCCACCATTGTCACTCCATCTACTGCGCATGCATGGAGGCCGCAAATTATGTTTGTGCATGTGCAGTGGTGGCAATACACGCTTCTGGGTACTTGGTGCTGGCTGAATACTCAGAGGTGTGTGTCACTAAAGCTCGCAAAGACAGTGTTGTCGATCTAGCAAGTGATAATGGTGGAAGGACAATATTCCGTCTTATCACTTGCTAAAAATATATTTGGCCACCATCTGGAGGCAGCCTTAGTTAGTTTAATGTGTAGAAAAAATAATGATGAATTTCCTAAGAAAATTAGATGATGGACATTGCTGGAGTGGCAATTCTGCCTGAAATCCATATATTTAGAATTCTGTCATTCTTATTTTCGTTCTCCAGTCAAAGATGTTTTTGTTTGAAGATAGCACAGTCTTCTTTGCTATCAATTTAAATACCGCCTAACTGCTAAACTTTTGATACTTTTAATTTATACTGCACTGTTCCGAGATATTCTGAACACTGCAGATTTCCTCATGTCCCACCCCACCCCGTTATTACTAGAGAGAATTACTATTATCAGTCACAAAGGGATTTTTTTCCTTGTAACTGACGCTCTCTCAAGGTACAATTCTCTGTAGACAGACAGTTTTGAGTGACACGTTCTTGTGCTCTGTTCATTTACAGGCAGTTAAATTTGCATATTTGCCTGGTTTGTAGGAAGTAACAATGGCTAATCACTGGAAAGATAAGAAATAGTCTATAAACCTGACTGTGATGAATTCTACTAGGGTTTGTGCAGGGCAGGTAGATGTGCCACATTTACATTTAAGCATGAGTAAATTTATTGAAGAGGTACTTGAAAGTCTCTCAGTGATAGGCTTATATTTTCAACTTTCTTGAAAATTTAGCATGCATGAGCCTGAAAGCAATAGGAAAGTGCTTCTGTTACTCTTCACGTGTACTAGGAACATGTTTTTGCTTCTGCAGTTTGCCTTGGCTGCTGGAAATCAATAATCTTTCCCCAGGAGTGCTATAGAGGTACTAGGATAGCTGGTCCTTCATATATTGATTATGTTATGGCTTCTTCTATAGAGAGAGACTTTTAAGTCATCTAAGTTCCCTACACTAATTAAAAATCTGAAAGATCACACTAGAGTGCAAGTCCCATTCTTCCAAACAGCTGATTTTGGCATAATGATGCCTGCAGTTATACTATTGGACCAACTGTCCATTCCAGTCATACAGTATGTGCTGATTTTAATAAACTAAAAGGGTGATGGATACCAAAAGATGCATCAAAAGGCCAAGGCCACTGAAAGAAGGTTAAAAAGTGCCTTGTTGTACTCTACTCAAGGCCCAAAGGGGGTTCTCAAATCTCAAATTTCACTTTTAAAAAAACTGTAAACCTCTAGCTTGTCTGAAACAAAAAGTTTGGAAGCAAAAAATTGTGACCACTATTCTATGGGTGCATCCCCATGGGGCTGCCCCTGATGCACTGTGGCTTCGGGGCAGCCTTAATGCGAATTAAGATGCACATTAAGGAGTCCCCATGGCCATGGAGGACAGGGTGGGTTCAAGGCGAACCCTCCCATCCTCATGAAAACCACGGCAAATCCCTGCATCAGGATGCCACTGTTTTCTCCACCACCCCTTACCTGAGTGCTTATTCACCCAGGTAAGGGGTTGATTTACCACGAACACTCACCTGACTGCTGCCCTGCAATCAGCTGAGCAACTGTCAGGGGGTTATAGCAGCTCTCATGCGTACAAGCAGAGCTCTGCTAATGATTAAAAGAGAGACCGCCTGCTGCCACCAGCCTTGGAAAGAGGTGCATATTAATTCGTTCCTTGCCGGGAGGCTGACTCATTGGAGATCGCAGGCATTGGGAAGCAAATTAGCTGCCTGTTATCGCCCAGCCTTGGAAAGAGGTGCATATTAATCAGCTCCTTGCTCGTGTCTCTCTTTTAATCATTAATGGAGCTCTTCTTGTAACCCCCTGACAGTTGCTCAGCTGATTGCGGGGCAGCTGTCAGGCTTGCCTGGGTGATTAAGTGCTCAGGTAAGGGGGGGCAGTTGCGATCCCAGCAAACCCCCGCCTGCTAATGCTGTGATCGTAATCCAGGAGTGTCCCCATGCCCCCAGGATAACCCGTTCTTGCCCCATAATTCAGGGTGAGAATAGTTATCAAATGGTTTTGTTTTGTTTTTTTACTTTGATTTGGAGGATTTTGTCCCTCATGTAGCCTGAATTAGGGCTTTGCATGGGGACTCTTGAGAGGCAAACTCACATTTGCCTCACAGTACCCTCACCATGGGGACACCCACTATGTAATTAATCCCCATCAAAAGGGCCCATCTTTCACTGGCATCTGAACAAGAGTTAACTAGGGAAAAGGACTTCTTGATTCCTTTTTTTATCTCTTATGTTACCTTCCTCAATGCAAAAAGAAACAAAAGGAAGCAATAAACAACTTCCTGCTTCATTTTAAGTCTCTGGTTCCAACTCCACAGCATCTTGGGGATACCCTTCCTCCATTTTGGCTGGGGGCTTGTGCTGCAGCCCTGAGGTGGGGGCACAAAGTGCCTTCCCATCAAAATAGTATTTCCCATTCTGATTGACTTATAGGAGCTGTGGAAATGCTACATGTCAGATAGAGGAAGCCCCCCATGTCTACACAGTGCAGCTGACTCACAAAGATGCCAGAAAAATGGGCTATGGCACAGGCATCAGCTTTCCTCAGGGTGACTTGGCCAGTAGCTGTGGAAATGACCTGCTGTGATTGCCATGCCATGCCTAAGGCATCTTCCCTTCCAGCCAGCTTCCCTCCTTCCAGTAGAGAAGCATCCTTTCTCTCTTTCACTCTGGCCTTCCATGGATAAGCAGTTACTGTCCAGAGGAAAAAAACTGAAAAACCAGAATAATGGGGACAAGGCTGGGCTAGGCCCACTAGCAAGGAAAAGGTAGTAGTAAATGTAAATGTTCATAGATTTTAAATGTTTAACTGCTGATTTATTTTGGACCTTGAATCTACAGCAACAATAAATAGCTTCAGACCAAAGGATGGTATGTGAGAGGCAAAGATGAATACTCCTATTTCATCTCTTCAATCTGCACATGGATCCAAGGGGGAGCAAAATGTGGACCAGGAGGTGAAAGTGAAGTAAAATCCCTATTCCTCCTCCACTGTCTTGTCTTCTAATCCATGGAGTGCAACTATCAGCAAATCTGCAAAGGCAACACAAATTTGCCTGCAATAAAATATATGCTAGTTTTGTATAAGTTGTATCCATTTTGCAATCCAAATGAAAGGACCAAATCATACATAATCAAGTAGCCTTGGAAAGTGCTGTTGGTTTTTCTGTATATGCCTCCCACTTAGAAGAATAAGGTACATGCAAATAACAATCATAACATATATATACAGTACTTAAACTTTTTGCGCTTACCAAATTGGTATGGTATAATACTGCCATACCAGACTGAAAAGTATGAAGCACAGTGGTGGCCATTCTCACTGTGCACACTGGACTTGCCTCATACCTGTCCAGCAGTGCATGCAGTGCAAATGGCCAGCCAGCTCACAATGGTAAAGTCTGAACTGGCATCCAGTGCACAGTCACATATTGCCATGACGATCTTGCAGCTGCAAACAGCTTTGCAGCTGTAGTCACACAGCCCATGGCAACTTGGCATGCAGCACCCAGAAAAGGGTGTGGTTCTGCCATCCCATGAGCAATCCAGCCACTTCTGGTCAGCTTGTGGGCTGCTTTTCAGTTCTCCGCAGCTGGGTCACTCCTGGGAAGGCTGAGACAACTCCAGGTGAGCTGCAGTGGCAGCCAGATGGGACCAGAGCGGTCCAGCGAGCAGCCTGAATTGCTCTACAAGATAAGTGCACAAAAGCCCAGAGACCTTCCTTATGGTTTTCTATAATTTTTAAAAGAAACCAAAATACAGACTGCTGAAGAAGACAAAACATTACAAGCAACAATACGTAGGCCCTAGCTAATTTGGCTTACGTGGTAGAAAGGCCTTCTACAATCTTAAAAAATAGCATGAGCAAAACCTACATGAACAGATCATTAATTTCATAGAACAATTATTCTGAGAACTCATTACCAAAAATGGGAATGTCTTGTAGGAGCACTATAGGATAGTGTAACTCCATCCTTTTTCTCCTGGTATTTTTAATAATGTAAGTTATAAATAACTTTAAAAGCAAAAACTTAAAAAGCAAAAAGGTATTCCTAAAATACATGTGGATTCTCCAGCCTGCTTACTTGCATCTGAACAAACGTATTCAATCAATAAGAGGAACTTTGGTCAGAGCGCTAAAGAAAACCATTCCTCCTATTTCACAGCTGTTACTGTTATCTTCCTATGACCACTTCAGAATCAAGCTGTTGAAGCTTTGGTAATCAGCTCTGAAAGGCAGTTCAACAAGGAAGAAGTCCCCATGCTTTTGGAATCTTGTACACACGAGAACAAAGGTGTCCAACAATTTCAGGTCAAAACCCCAAAACAGAAAAAGTACCAAGGAAGATTCTGTCTGGATTCACAAGAGGTCTAAATGGCATGTTCTGAACTGTAATCTTCTCAGTAGTTCACTTAGTAATGCTAGAGCTATAAAAATACCAGCTAATAGTTTCCAGTGTTTATTGTCCATGTACAGTTTCTATACAGTTGTGGAAACAAGGTTCCTGAATTTGGCATTAAGATCTAAACTTGTGCCTAATAAAAAGCACAGGTGACCTTTACTGGAAGAATGAATGAACTTATTTCTTCATTAGAGAAGACCTTTATGAACTGGAGGTTATTAAACACAAACTCAAACAATAAAATCCAGCTATCAGTCTCAAGCTCAAGAGGTCTGCCTGTCTTGCTTAAAGGTTCACTGGTCTCATTTTACCTGGATATAATAAGTACACTGACATTAATGAAATATTTCTAGGTGTACAACAGGAACACTAATGTATATGTTTTGGACCGAATACAGGTATATCCGGACACTTTTTGGCTGCTGATGAGATCACGTGACTGACCACGGATCGCTGAATAATGACCATTTTAATACGTTTTTATTGTTTGCTTTATATTTTTACTATGAAAAAAAATATTTTTATTGCTCTGTAAATTGCTACGACTTTTTTTTGTAAATGAGGGTCACTATAGAAATATTGTAAATGAATAAAAATAATATATAATACAAAAATGTTCTTTCTTCTTAGATGAGACATTTGAGAATACTGCACTCTATACAAATACACTGGTTTTATTTTATTTCTATGAGACTACTGGGCTATACATTGCCTGTATAAATTTTCTATCAAATCTGTTTGGGATGGTGACATTTTTAACCACTGGAAGCAAAGGTAAAAAATTAGCCCTTGTATTCATTCAAACACTTCTTTTCACCTCTCTAGGATGCTTTGAAGACTGAAGGCGCAATTCCCCCGTTGGGCACCTAGGGGGGCCCTTGCAGCTGGCGCAGCTCGATCCAGGCCACGCCAGTGCGCCGGGGAAGATCTTCAGTATCCAAGGGGCCCAGTCACCTCAATCAAGGCAACTGTGCCCCATGGACACCCCCACCCAGGGCCACGTGCCTCCCCTGGTCACTGCCAGAGTCCAGACTGGGTAGTCTGGGGGCAGACCTGCTGGTCTGGTCAGCAGCGTACTGTGTCTGCATGCATTGCTGACCAATCACAGGTCATGGCAGATGCAGGATGCCACCGACTGGACCAGTAAGCCCCGCCCCCAGACTTGCCGGTTTGAACTTCGGCAGCAAGCAGGTAAGTCACTTGTGTGCACAGGTCCAGGGAGGCATGAGGTCCTGGGTGGGAGGTGGTCCCAGGGGGGCGTCCATGGGGCACAGTCACCTCAATTGAGGTGACTGGGCCCCTTGGAGGCCGAACGCTGGCCGGACCCCAGCTGCTTGCCCCTGGGTCAATTTTGACCCAATGGCAGTAGCAGAGTGCGGGGCCTCCAGCCCGTGTGTCTGCCTTTTTGGGCTAGGCCATGTGAAAACAGATTCCCCATTTGGGTCTCCACTCGTCCTTTACCTGCCTAGGTGTTAATGGAGAATCCATCCTTGCATGGCCTAGCCTTCTTACACTACAGCTGTTCAGCTGTAGTGCAAAAAGGCCTTGAGTATCCAAGCCCTCTCTACCAGCCACAAGCTCTTCCAGCCCCCAATGTAATGCCCTTACACTTTCTCCTTTAAATAAATCCATACCACTTCAATTGCGAGTATGTACCTCCCTCCTCAGGGAGCTTTATTAGCAATTCCTTAATATGAGAATCTAGTTTTCGAAATAAGATTCAATCACTAATCTTTCTGGAAGTAAGCCAGTATAATAAATGCATTTAAACAAGAACCAGGTCCATAAGGCCAGAGGTAAGGAACTTGTATCTCTCCAGATGTTGCTGGAATCCAACAAAGAAACAGTGGAAGTTAAAATGGATTGTTGACGTACAACAGTTGGAGGATTCCAGCTACTAATTACATGGGGTGAGTAGCTCATCTTCAGAACAAGTTAGCAACACTCTTTTGGATTAGCAACCTGTCTGTATCTTTGCATTGTCTGGGATAAATCTCAGTATGAGCCTATTCACAATTGGCTTTATTCTGGAATATATCAACATGTTAGTGTAGGCTACAGAAGGCCCTAGCTGAAGCCAGCCAGGGTCTGCATTAGCATGTAGACAGCAGACCCCCATCCTGAGAAATATTCCAAAATACAGCCAAGTGCAAATAGGCCCTATAATTGTCAGTCCTGCATTGATGTCATCTCCTGCTGAATCTCTTTGTCAGCTCCAAAGATGAAGGCCCAAAGATGTGCTGGAAAAGCGCTCAGAAACTTCCAGGCAGGTAAGGAATGCGTGGGGATGCATTCCTTCTTGCCTATGTGTAAAAGGCGAATCCATCCCCATGTGGCCTAGCCCAAAAAGGCTGGCCCGGTGGTGGGACGCTACTCACAGACCTGCCATGACTGGGTTGAATTCAAGCCAGGGGAGGGCAGGCCAGTCCTGTTCCTTCCCTGGGTCCCTGTGGGATCTAGGTGACCCAATTGGGATGAACCTTGGGCACCCCCCACCGTGGGCTGGGGCCTACCCCAGGCATATACGCTCGCAGATGTGACTTACCTCAGCGCCACCCAGTTTGAAGTGGTGGGCCCAACCGGCAGTGTTGTGCGATGGCACGTGCCACCAGTTCTGATTGGCCAGTTACCCATGCCTGCACAATTCTGCGCAGTTTGCCTGAGCTGAAGACATCGTCAGTCCAGTCTCGCCCTACCCTCAAAAGGGGTTGGGGTGGCCGATTTGAGGGTGCCCCGGTGTTCTGTGAACTGCTGCAGTCCCAATTGGACTGCATCAGCCAGCAGAGAATCCCTAGGTGCCCAGCAACACTCAGGGGTTTGAGCCATTACCACCCCACACATGACGACTTACCTCGTTGAGCCCGAGGTGCTCCTCATGTATCCTGGGGAGCAATGTGCCTCAGTCCATGGAGGTGCGCGTAGTCCTGGTAACTTGGCCCCATGCTCACCTTACTTGTCACCATGGGGTTGGTCTACTAGACTGCATGCCTGTGCAGAGAGCAGCAGGTCACTCTCAAGGCCACAGGAGGAGCGCCCCGTGCCTGGCAAGGTAAGTTAATTGTGTGGCCTGCCAGTTGAGCCATTTTTGGTCCAATAGCAGTAGCGGGGGGTGGGGCCCACAGCTGTTTGGGAGACCAAGCGCAAATACTCTCCCTCTTGTACAGCTGTGGGACGGCCCAGGACAGCTTGGAACAGGCATAGAGCACGATTTTGTGCTGTACACCCTGAACGCGAGTAGGCACCCTGGGACAGGCTGGGGCCGTTCCAAACAGAGCAAATGCTCCATCCCAAGGTGTCCTACTCATGTTCCGGAGGCCTGAGGTTGACAAGGCATGCTATATACCTTTTCTAAGAACAACAAGACCAACATGCAGACTATGGCAGGCCTCACCTGGGGCCTTCTACAGTGTGCACAAGAATCTAGGCAACAGGCCATTTTTCTGGGATATATTCCCGAATAAAGCCCAAGTGCAGAAAGATTCCTGACCTCATGACCAGCATAAACATTTCAAATTAAGTTGCAAATAAAACTTTACCCAAATTTAACCCAATACATTTCATTTGGGTTGAAAATCAGTAACAGACAGGGGCACTGTCAGCGTACATACTTACAGACATCATCTGCAAGTCAGGGTCACAATTAGGAGCAAAAATTCAAGAAAAGTTTTAATTCAGTAAAATTTTGGGTAATTCAAAAGTTTAGATTTTGGGATTTGAAAATATCAAAGTCTGACTATCCCATGTCACAAATATGTATTACTAAATTTTGGGAAATTGGGCTGCACTCAATCAGGCAACATATGCATTCCCTGGGAATCCCAGGTGTGACTTCCTAGTTGTTTCTTCTCCTGGGTAGCTCCTAAGAAGATCCCAGAGCCCTTTTCCATAGGGTAGATAAAGGATTCTCAGGCAATTCACATTAATCTACCCATGTGGAAACACAAAGGAATTCTGACTTATCAGACACGATTTTTATTCCAAAGAGTCCTCCAGTGGACTGGAACTATGGGTAGAAGTGAGCCATTAACAGAAACACTGGAGTACAGCTGCAAGAAAGATTTCCACTTGCAACTGTATTTCAGCTATCATGCAGAAGTGATTGCTTTTGTATACTGGACCAGTGACTGGGGGTCTGTTCACTATTACATTGAAGGAGTTGCTCCAGCCACTCCTGGGGCACTGAATCTGCACGCTGCTCTGCTGCCATTGTTCTGATGCACTGGGGTGCATCCTGCATGATGGAGTCTCTAATTGGACCACTAGAATGCTGCGACTGGGATTTCACCAGGTGTTCATGTGAAGCTGTGGACATGTTTTTACTTGTCCACAGCTACAGAAGATGGGGGCAGTTGGAGGAAGCACTCAGAAGCTCCAGGACAGCAGCAGTGGTACAGATCACAGATAGACCTTCCCCCAGAGCATTCAAAACTGTTCCATTAATGTAAATTCAAACTGGCCCTGACATAGAAAATGGTCAACTTCAGGAAAATGGTCCTGAAGTTGACCATTTTCTGGGTTTCCACAAAGGCTGTGTCCCCATGGTGGCCAGTTAGCACCCTTTGGGCACTGTTTGGGCACGTAGGGGCCGGGCGCATTACCGCGCATGCATTTTGTGCATCTGCATGTCATTCCTGGCAATGCGGGACAGGCACTGGTTTGGCACTAATGGTGGTGTCCCCATGCAAAGCGTGCCGAACTCTGGTAAGGGGGAGCCATGCCACCTCCTCTCCACCCCCTCTCTCCTCATTGGCAGCCGGATTCTCGTCAGCCACAGCCAGGTTGTCACCAGCTCACCCCTGTGCCACCTCACCCCCTCCCTTAGCAGCACAGACAGCCAGGATTGAGGTGGGAGGCACGGAAACAAGCTTCATTTGTAAAAATAACTACACTTTCATTCATAAAATAACGCTCCATTCATTAAATAAAGCTCCATTGACAAAACCTATTCATAAAAGACTGGTGAAAGCCACTAGCGGCAGTAGGCACTTGGACACTTTTGTGCACCTTTGCTCCACCCAGGACCACCGGAGCACCTGTCAATTTTAAAATCAAGATTATTTTTTATTATTGCCTTCATGATCGGAATAGGGGCTGCAAGTGCAACAAAAATCAAGCCATTATGCAGCCTGCCTTGGCATTCTGAAACTCAGTTGGAATTACTTCTGCTGAAGTGGCAGGAAATTAAAAAGATAGCTGTTCTCCAGCCTGTCTTTGTGGTCGGCATTTTTAAAACTCTGGCTGTTATCTTCAATAGACGGGACAGCAAGCACACCCCACCTCCCAATGACGTGTGTGCAAATCTCCTCCCGGTTAGCCCGCAAGTGTCCCCATGTGCAATCTGGGCTCTCTGAGCAATGCGTGCCAGCTCCCCAAACAGCGCTGAGACTTCTTTTTTGAGGTATCAAATTTGGCACCCAGTTAGTGCAGTTTGAGGGGACTCTGTATGCTTTTTGCATGCCAAATCCAAAGCCCATGCAGACGTCCAGCGCCAAAGGGGTGCTCAGCACCACACCAAAAGTGCTTGGGGACAGGGCCAAACAGGAGCATGGTATTCCACCTTTGGAAATGAGCCAGTTAAGGCCGCGCTTCACAGTGATGTGGCAGCAAGGCAGAAAAGCAGGAAAGGGACGTGGCAGCAAGGCAGAAAGCACTATTAATGGTCGAATTCAACCCAGGGGCGGGCAAGCTAGTCGCATTCCTTCCCTGGGTCTCTGTGGGCTCTAGGTGACCCAATTGGGACCAATCCTGGGCACCCTCCACCAGTTGTGCCATTAAAGCACAACTATGAGAACTTATGGTGGGATTTTTGCTCAGTGGCTATAGGGCTATGCAGTCCCCATGCCCTTCAAATACTCACAAAGTGCCACTACAGTGCTGTGAAGATCCTGCCATAGACACACCGAACCTAATCTAGATCATCCGGTGCAAATTGACTGAGTATAAAGAGGGAAAGCACCATGAAACAGATTTGTCTTTCTAATACTCAATGCATATTTCTCAGCTTACTAGTTTCCATTTTCATGCTCTAACTATTGTTCTTCTCTGGTACTCCTTCTGGAATTGTTGCTTTATAAAATGCTGCAGTGAAGGGTTGGAGGATTCCCTCCCCCACTTTCCTCCCACTTGTATACTGCCAGGGGACTCTTTTTGAAGACCTCACTTTTACTATCAAGAGCAAAGGCGGCAGACCTAGTAGCCTTGTGGGATTTAATTAGAGTTCACCAAGTTAGAATCTCCAAGCTCTCAAAGCCCTCATTTAAATATAAGTTCACTCACATTTCAACTGTTCCTTAGGTCCTTATTAAAATTTGAAGTTATTAAAGAGAACATTCTGAGATTTTGCACTACATATAAAATAAACCAGAGATATGCAGACAGTGAAATACCCTTTTATGTGGATATTAAAACCCTGCCAACTGCAAGTGAGATAACTAGACCACAAATTACAACCCCCTTGAATACAGGTATAATCCATACAGTCACTGACAATGATTCTGCTGTAACTATACCTGGGCAACCTGAACAAGAAGGGGTATCTTTTTGAAACCAATGGTTCTTTGGGCAGTTAGGAATAATAAGGATTCTAACACATACTCCTTCTGTATGTGGTTGGCGTGACTTCTCTTTTGTAAAGATGTCAGTCAAAACCCTTGTTATACACTAATGACACATCAGATCCATTTAAAATAACATTTCTTGTCAATCAAAAGCCTTGTAACACATTGAGATGAAAAAAAGAACCATGTATAACAAGGTTTCTAGATGACAACACAGCAATTTGACAAACACATACATTGCATAATACAGAGCTTTTCAAAAATATTTGAAGTACTGGATACAGCTTTCAGAATAAATGTCATGTTGGATCACTCCCTTTGTTCCTTATAATTTCATATTTTCTGTTTGAAAACAGACATCCTGTCCAATTATTTAATAGAACTTACAAAAGATTTGGACTGTGATCCTTACCTTGAAGTAAGATCTACTGAATTGAAAAGATTTTATTAAGTCGCGTCCCCATGCACGTTTGGTCTGGTGCCAAATGCGATCTCGGCAAGGGGTGTCCCCATGCGTGCCCCCTCAACCGTGTCCCCATGCATGTCCCCAAACCGTGCCAGACCAGGACCAAATTTGGTACCTGAAAAAACAAGTTTCAGCATGGTTTGGGGTCCCAGCACACATTGCCAAGCGAGCTGAGACCGTGCAAGGGGATGGTGCTGTATTTCACGATCTCGGCTGACAGGAAAGAGGTTTGAGTTTTAAAACCAAGCCTCTGTCCTGTCAGCCAAGATCGTAAACAGGGGTTGCAGAGGCTTGAGATTTCTCACTTTTCCAGGGGGCAATAAGGTTGCCTCCCTGAAAAAGAGAGAAATCTGAAGCCTCTACACCAGTAAAGCTAAGCCTCTTTCTGTCAGCAGATCAGAAAGAGAGGGTGCAGAGGCTTCAGATTTCTTTCTTTTCCAGTGGGGCAATAAAGTTGCTCCAGATCTACTAATCTGGATCATGGGGAAGTTTGGGCTGGATTAGCACCATTTGCACTGATGGTACTGATCAGTCCAAGCTACAGGTGCGCACAAATGCAATTTTCAAGATTCGATTCAAATTGAATACCCAAAAATTTGATTTGATTCAAACCTTTAAAATTTGAATTTTACCAAATTTGATTCAAATTAAGCAAATTCAAATCTATTTGTTTGAATTTTCAATTTGAATTTGCACTTACAAATGTTCACCTGTACACATCATTATGCATCCCATGTGCATCCGATATGCATCCATACATGTCCATATGCATCCTGTAGTTATCCCGTGTTCAACCCGTTTTCGTCCTGTACGAATCCGTACAAATGGGTACGGGTGAGGGAAAGATGCTTATCTGCAAGTACACATTGTATACAAACCTGTACATGTGCAAATATCTGGATAATTCAAATGAATAGATCTGGAATTCAAAATTCATTTGAATTTTTAAATTCAAATTTATAGACATTTGATTCAAATTTGAATATCAAAAGTTGGGCAGATTTGATCAAATTTCGAATACTTTCGAATATTTGTGCACACCCCTAGTCCTGAGGCTGCAGATCTTCAGGTAAGTGCAGAAAGGGCCTTGCTGCTGCTGCTGCTTCTGATGATGATGATGATGATTTAAAAATTTCCACATTGTTCCTATGAAGCAAGTGAGAGATTTCAATCATAATCATCACCATCCTAAAAATTCAGAGCAGCCCCCAGATGTGAAGCTGTTCTTCAAGGGCCTTCTTGAACCTCTTCCCAAGGACCCACATGTCAGTTTTGGAGGATATAGTTCAAAGTAGACCACACTGACAAAACACTCTGCAACTTATGCCAGCAGAGCCAAAGTTTGGTATAATGAGCTGCAGCCTCCAAAATTGGTGTGAAGGCTCTGAGACAATTGATTACATCCTCAAGTTTTTATTCTTTCAGATTGCCATGGGGAAGCAGAAAGGGAGGCAAAGACATGGGTGGAAGAACGGGGTGGGGGGGCAGGATCATGATCGCTGGCAGAAGAGTCCCTCTTTGCCAATCAGAGGAACAAAATGCCTCTGAATGGAGGCCCCTCAGAGTACCATTCTGAAGAATTCCTCCTCACTCCAAAATGGATATGAGGAGATATCCTGGCAGCACTGATTATAGCACCTCCCTCATGCACATTTGGATTTTGCAGCCTCCATTTACAAGCGGAGATGCAGTCACTGTTTTTATAAGTTCAAAATGCAAAAGCCCCACCTATCGCTTCTGCCCATTCAGAGCACTTTACAAGCCACTGCTTAATTACACCATTGTCCATTAGAAGATCAGCAAGAGGCAATTTAATTGCAAGTGGTCAATTTACACAGAAACAAACTAAATCAGGCTTCCTGAGGTTCTTCTGGAACTTAGCTGCCATCCCATTCAACTATAATAAAGCAAAGTGTCAAGTCCCTGCTTTGTTTAATCTAAAAGACCCAGACAGTAAATATGAGTTTTATCAACAGAGACATTGTAATAAAGCTCAGATCTATTAATAATGTTTCCATAAAAGTGTATATATACACAAATGAAAAGTCATGGACAAAGCCCTGAAGGAAAACATATTTTAAACTAACATTTCCTGATGAGATGCATGCCCAAAGTAACATGGGGATTTACTGACAAATATAATCAGGTTTCCTATGAGTTTGATGATGCCCTAAAAATAATGCCAGCTCCTCATTCAAAACATGCCTAGTCTGTCAAATATGCCTTGTAGAGCTAACCTAAAGAACAGTGGTATCATTTTCTACAGCCAGACATTTGGCTATCATTGAAGAGATACACAAGCAGTCCAAAAACGTCTAACAGCAACAGATTGTGGCAACTGTACGCCAAAGCAGATATATAGGGAAGATATTTAACCATGCCCTCTCCTGTAAATTATCTACTACAATCCTTTTCTTTCATCTTTTTAAGAAAGTCTCTACATAGAATTAAGTTATGTGGCTTTGTGCACATTTTTTCTACAGTACAGCCGCAGCTTTATTGATAGTGTTAAGGTATCTGGGGTTTGTGTGGAGTTTTCACTGTCACAGCCTGCTGAAAGAAGTTCACTGTCTTCTTTGTTGCCAACCAGACTGCACTGACAAGTAGCGGTGTCCATGCAGGTGATCAAATTCAAGGGATTACTCATGATTCTAACTCCATGGACAGAAGCAGGCATCACCTTTAGTCACTGTGGTATATATCAACATACCACACTGAGATGACTGAAGGGGACAGAGTATAGGGTAATGATTTCAGCAATAGGTTTATAGACAGTTTTATACACAGATAACATTTGGCAATTATTCTGTCACTCAGAAAGGATTAGATGCTGCTATAACAAACTAAAGAACATTTAGGTATGGCTGAAAATTTATTACAAGAGCTATGAATTTGTTCTCAGCAGTGCAGTTCTGAGCTAGTTTTCCTTAACAACCCAAAGCTCCCAACTTAACTAAATAAACTTCTCTAAATTCTTAGTTTGTCTGAACTTGTTATCCTGAAAGCAGTCATATTTGCCTTCCCACCACCCCACCTGGCAATCTGCCCCTTCCAAGCACTAATTCAGCTGAAGAAGGAGAGGGGGCAATCAGGGCAAAATTTTCATCCTTCCAGAATCTCATCCTGATTCTTTGCAAAGCTGCAGAAGGGGAAAAGGGAACCTTTAAGCTACTCTGACAGAAGCAGACGTAGCAACGGTCCCATTAAATGCACTCTCAATCAGTACCTGAGAGGTCATGCTTCCACAGACATTATCTGCCTCACATGAATTTTCAGATCTGAGCAAAACCCAAACCCAAGGGGCTCAAAGGCATTCAGTTTGTCAGTTCCTTGTCCCACAACGGAAAAAACCAACAGACTGCAGTAAAAGATATAGGGATGTTCACAAATATTCATCACATTCAAAATGCATATGAATTTGTTCGAATTTAGACATTTGAATTCAAATCAAATGTTGGTACATTTGAAGATTGACATTCAAACACAAATTAAATGCTTCTATACATTCATTTATACAAAGCTTCATTACATTCGTGAACTTGGGGAGGTGGGAAAACATCTGCAACAAATCCAGAGTGGATTCAAAGCAGATTCAGAGTGGATTCAAAGTCTATTGACAGATTTGATGCATTCAGAGTAGATATGGAGGGGATACATAGGGGATTTGTAGGATACGTAAGCAATTTGTAGGTGATTTGTAAGGATTTGTAGGTTATTCGTAGTGGGGATTCGAATTGGATTAATATTGAACATTTGTATCGAATTCAAATCCTACCACATTTGAAGGGGACCTATTTGAATGAATATTATTATTTTGCATTCAATTTGATATGGATAAAAAAAAACATTAATGCACATCACTATAAAAGAAGAGAGAAGAGACTACCGGCTCCCATGAGCTTAATATCTCTCTCTAGAGAGGGGGTAATCAGCTTCTCCAACCTCAGAGCAATTATTTCAGCTTAAGAGGGTAAATCTACCTGCCAAGCAGTAGGGGAGGCAGGAAATAGTGAGAGGAAGAGATGGAGGCATCCTTGAGAGCTCTTCCAATTAACGTATCCCCAGATCAGTGGAACTTATATACTTCCTTGTGCTGTGATAGGCAAGAGTGGCAAATTCCAAGGTGGGAAAACAGTGGCAGGCAAAGAAACAAAAATGAGATCAAGTAGTCCAAGTTATGCCAGGTCAAAACGTAATTAAATTAATATGACAGACAATGGGTCACATTGCTTTCAAATCTGTCGGATTATACCTAAACAGGGCTGCCATAACATCAAAACTAGCAATTTCCAATACCGCATTGGGTACTGGACTGGATCATTCTGGTCGTTCTATTTCTCCTTTTCCAAATTAAAATTATTTAAACCAAAGTGTATCATATTGGAAGCAGGCTAGTTCAGTGCAGCTATTGAGATGCTTCTGGAACTGCAATTATCACATTAGCACTTCATACTCTTGTACGGGAGCTGGACTTCCCTGTTTTCTTCTCGCAAAGAACTGTTAAACACCATTTAAGTGTTTTATACTATCTCATGGAAAATAAATATAGGAACAGTGGCCGGTGTTCACATTGCAAATTCTGGTCCATCCTAAATCTAACTGAAACCTCCCTTGTACCCAGTGCAGTGTAGATAGTCCCATCCAGGACCATCCACATCACCATAGAAACCGCATATGGAGTAATGAAAAAGCTGTATCCAAAAGTTGATTGAGAGTGCCTAGGATGGTGATGGCACCTTCTGGGACAGAGGCAGCAGTGTGGTATGTGGATGCTCTGTCCCAGAGCATGCTGGGTCATCCCGATCACTTAAGTGCAAACAGGTCTTGTATAGGGTAAGCCACTATTGACTGTCTTTTTTAGGCTTTAGGGAAACAAATGGGTGGGTAGGTAGGTAGGTCAGTAGATAGACAGGCAGGCAGGCAGGCAGACCAGGCACACGAGCCCAGGCACCCAACATCAGATGCCCTGTCCAGAAACTTGGGCTGCACCGGCCACTGCCATGGCCCACACCCCCACTACCAGCTGGCCCTCTGATCTTGGGCCAGATCATGTGATCCCTCACAAATCGGCTCAGCATGGTTCAGAACAACATGTGCAATATTGAAACGGTCTTTGTTTCCTGTAATTGATTTTTGATGTTGTGGAAAGGTTTTGGAGGCTTGGGTCAAAGTCCCACACTTAAAGTTTTGGGAGGATAAAATGAATTTTTTCAAAGGAAGAATTATCTTCACATTCTTCCATCCTAGGTGGGTTTATATTATTAGCCCACTTTAAAAGTGCCATAAAAGCACTTTCTCACGGCCTAAATGTAAACTTCCAATTAACCTGCCTAAATACATTTACATTTTAATCCTACTCTTATGGCTGGATGTAAGAACTACTGAATAAGTTGAGCTTATTTTTTCTGATGGTCAGGATGAAAATATAATTCCCCCTCCCCAGGGCCTCCAGGAGACATTACCTATATATCTCTTATTCTTCTTTATTTGTTTTGAAATAGTCATATATTCCATCACACAGAAAGTGAATATCAAAGCATACTAAAGCCCCTAAATATAGTAAAAATTATTATCACACATAAAATAATGTGAGACACAGGAAAGATTCAGTGGCAGTCAGTTAATCATGATTGTCATCGTCCAACAAATGCTCAATTAAATAGAACTGCTTCCTGATTAAATTGGAAAGTTCCTGCAGAAAATTGTTGTGAGGTTTATCTGTATATCTGACATACCACCTCACTGAATATTTGCCTAACTGTACAACCTGTTAGCTTGAGTGAGATCCTGTTATTTACCATACTGCCTAATAAACTGGAACCACTGGTGGTGCCTCCAGACACGCTTAAAACTTCTGAGTCCCTGAGGAGTTCCTGACCATCGGACACCAGAAACTGCATAGTGACTGCCAAAGCCACTGCACAGCTCATTCCTGTTGTCTAGACAGGACAATAAATCCTCCACAGCAACTGAGCAGCATTCCAGAGAAACTCTACTTCAGAGTTTCCCTCTGCCACATTGCTACAGTGGGAAGATCAGTCATCATGTGACCGGCCACATGGGGAGTTTTTCCACTGACCTCCCTTAATCCGAATCTAAGATGATCTGGACCTAAGGAATGGGTCCTTCAACTAATCCAGATCTAGTAGATCCATATTAACGAAAGTACCCAATGCGTTTCCACAGGTGATCTAGCACCCAATAGCAATGGGTGCTAGCTTGCTCACAGTGGAAATGTCAGAGCACCCATGTGGCAAATCCAGATCTACCCACATGGGGCCCACCCGTCACCCCAGGTGTTTGGGGGGACAGAGGGTGCAATCTCCATAGACACTCCAGAGATTCTTCAAAGATTCTCCAGAGTGGCTCTGGAGAATCTCCAGAGCTTTGCCATAAACTCCAAAGATTCTCAGGTGAATCTCTGGAGATTTGCCCTTGGGTGTTTTTCCACTGTCACTAGAAGTACCCATTAAGTATGCATTTCTAAGGGGAAGTAATTATAGGCAACTATATCTTGACTGTAGCTTTGCCTTTAACATGGGCAGGTATTAAAACTGAGTTCACAATTGCCATGCTCATTAGAAATAATACTTTATCTTATTTGGAAGCATTGAGGATGTCATTTTATTTATTTATATTTTATTTGTGGAATTTCTACATCATCCTTCACTGTAGTTTCGAGACAGTGTACAGGATAAAGCACCAATGTAATGCTGTAATTGGAGCACTCACATGTGCACAAACATGCTCATAAACACACAAATAAACACATGAAATCCCCTAGTGGCTTCTCCTCTCACCCACTTTCAAAAGCAGAATGAAGAGCACTTCTAGGAACTTCTAGTCTTCCCTGGTGCAGATATAAAAAGAGAAGATGAAGAATCAGTTAAGTTCCTAACTAAACAACAGAGTTCCTTATTATCAGTAGGGTCTTCCATGTTCTGAAAGTCAGAGTGTCATCTGTAAAGCAAAAAGAGCACAAGACTAGAAGAGACATACACAGCAGCCCCAACGTCACGTATTGTTATGTGCCTGAAGCCTATCTCCACTCAAGCCTCCCATGAAGGCCAAGGCCATTATCTCATTCCTCAGGGTGTCCAAATTGTCAATTATCTTGTATTTCCTCTAAATTAGCCCTGTGTTGAGAAGCACCACAAAGGAGGAAAGATAAGGGGCAAAGTCAAAGAGCAAAACCAATGGCAATACAGCAAAAGCCAAATAAGGTAAGGAGAATAAATGGCTAATTTATTTAGAGAGTGGATTGCACACAGGAAGATGTATTTGACATATGCACTCTGTAGAATGCTCTGGAGAGACTCACTCTAAATGCATATCCAGAAGTTTTTGTCTTACCTTACGCTTAAATCTTGCACTTCATATTACTCCACTACTTTCTTTGACCTAATTCTTTGCAAGCTGGTTGAGTACTATTGTCTAAACCGTATCGCTTCAAATGAGGGCCTAGGCAGTAAACTGTTTTTCCACTCAGAGAAATGTACTTGTCAGGAAGAAAGCTGTCTTCAAAACAACAGGCAATATGGCAAACACTCATTCCTTTGATCAGGCAGTGGGGACTGAGGTTTATAACATGCCAACATCATGATAACCCCAATTCCAGGTGAAATCATTATCAGCCTAGAATCACTCCTCCAAAAACTAATGGACTGGCAAGATATTCTGCATTTCTTTGTCATGCCTCAATGTTACTACACATCTGTATGACAGAGGCAAGTCCTCTAACAAAACCTGGAAAACATAGGACAGCAAAAACACCTTGTATGTTTAACTAACCTGCTTCCTCTGGGCTGCTTCCTCTGGACAAGCCTAATGTGGGCACCAGCTCACTCAGGGAGGTAGAGGAACAGGTTTGAGTATTTTTATTTGAACGAAAGCAGGTATTGGTTCACAGTGATTGTGTATCTGAGTCTGCACAAACAACAGAGCATTTTCCAGTTGCCAGTTATGTCCCACTTTCCCCCACTGCAATGCATTCTGTGGACACATTCAAATCTGAGATCCTAGGGATAAACATCAAATATATATTTAAAATGCTTTATGTCACCCCAAAGTCTCCTTTCATTCTCCTCTTTCACAGACAGCATTCCCTGAGTCTCAGAGTGACTTGCAGTTTGAGGCAGATGGTTTGGAAGGCTACAGAGGCTCCATAAGTCAACCAATCAGAGCCTGGAAAAACAGCTTGTGGTGGCCAATGGGATGCAGCTCAGAAGACAATAACAAGCAAGAGAAGCAAGTTATTTTAAAAACTGTGTGACACAAGGTTTTTCCCCCCCATAGCCACAGATGGAGTGATACCTTTATAAGAACATATGAACATAAGAGAAGCTCTGCTGGATCAGGCCACAGCCCATCTTGTCCAGCATCCTGTCGCACGGTGGCCCACCAATTGCCCATGGGCATCTCAAGCAGGGACAAGGGCAAACCTTCTTCTGCTCTTGAATCCCAGCAAATGGCCTTAGAAGCATCCTGCTTGTCCCCACAGCCTGAAAGATGTAGTTAGGCATCCATTCTAGCAGCCATTGATACATCTGTGATCCATAAATTTGTCTAACCCTTCCTTAAAGCCATTTAGGCTGGTAGCTGTTACCACTTCTTCTGGAAGCAAATTCCATAGACTAATGACCCTCTGGTTGAAGAAATACTTCCCCTTGACTGATCTACCCATCAGCTTCATAGAATGCCCCCTGGTTCTAGTGCTGTGTGATAAAGAAAATAAATTTTCTCTATCTACCTTTTCTACCTTGAAATTCAAAATATCAAGATAGGCTCCTTCCTTCCTTCCTTCCTTCCTTCCTTCCTTCCTTCCTTCCTTCCTTCCTTCCTTCCTGTAAGTGTCTATAGAGAAGATATTGAACTAAAAAAAAAAGACTTTTGCTTTTCCAAGTCTATTCTTTCTCAGACTTCTAGCCTTAAACTTGGTTATTTATACAATTCAATATTCTACAGCTGACCTTCCAAATGTTTCCTTCTTTTTTTTTTCTTGTTATGGAGTAGGAGCTTTATGAGGGTGAACCAAGAGTTAGTAGCCCATTTCTGTTCATCGTAAATTCCCTGTTTGCCCTTCTTGGGAGACCTTTGCTTCAGCGTTTGTTCTTTTCTGAAATTGCTGCACTCGTAGAGGTGAAACCTGGACAGCAAACACTGCATTTATGATTTTGGTGCTCATCCACAGCCTAAGGGCCAAACACAGAGGCCATTCATTTTTTGAAAAAATCAGAAAACTAAAGTATCACAACATTATAGCTCAGCTTACTTTCATGCGAAACAAAATAGAAATTTCACAACTACACAATGTACATTCTGCAAATAAGTTTCCACAGAACAGTGAACTGTAGAAAGATGAAAATGCAGATATTCTGTAGGACAGCCATCATTTGTGTTTGCACTCTTTCAGAGATAGCTGCCAGAATATATGTTACAGTTAAACTAATATTTGATTTTTAAAATTTATATTTCTAGTATATTTCTTCTTCCTTCTGAATGCAGGTACATTTGTGTGAGCACCTGCGTACACACAACCTTCTTTTACTTGTGATGCAAGCCTAGAGCCCAGTGACTCTAGAGGACACTCAGAGGAGGAAAAGAGCCTGGAAAGAAAACACATGGAAACATATATATAGCATTATTTCAGAGTAACCTGTTAGAAGGGTCTATATTTACTATGAGAGTGAGGCAGCCAGAAGCAAAAACATTCTGAATTAACTTATGCAGATTAATCATTGACCTGCCTTAAGTTTCACCAAAGCTGCTTCAGATTAGAATTTCAGGTGCTGAGTTTTATGGCACAATAAGCAGCAATCCTTCCAAATCCCAATACGGGAATCTATTCATCACAGAAAATGACATTTACCTGTACTTTGCCAGTTTTGGTTAGGCACATCACCAGGTGCTGCTGTTTGTACATCATGGCCCCAGAACACTCTTATTTCTGGAGTCACCAGTGGCTGCTGGGAGCTGTGGGCACAGGAGGTCTCTAGGCAGAGCCAAGGCCTGTAAGGTCACAGATTTGGGGACAAGTACTGATGCCTATTCACACTACAGTCTGTAGTGCATAATTAGGCAACTTTTGAGGAAGAGCATCTGCAGCTTTAGGAGGCTGTTACAGCCACCAGGTGCCCCCTGCCTTCCCAGGAGTTGCTTAATTATGCACTAGGTATGGAGCACAAAATTGTGTTCCACACCTTTATTAAGGTTAGCCAATTCTTTATCTGGTGTCTCCAGCAGTGAGTATCTGCATCTTCTCGGTGTCCTGGGGTTGTCTGAGATGCCACACAAGTGACCATAGACATGACTGCGCATGCACAGTGCATTAGTGTCATCATCGTGATGGTGCTGACTTGTGCACAGTCCTGGACACTGCCACAAACAAAATGGCAGCACACAGAAGAGGACTGGGCGCAGTCACAGGTGAGTGACCGATTGCATGGGGCTTAGGCTGTAAGTGACCAGTGCTTGCAAGTGCTCACACTAGTCAACACTGAGTGATTACACTCCTTTCCCGTCCAGCGGATAGAAAGGGAAGTGTGAAATTGCCCCTCATTTTAACTGACTCTACTTAACTTTCCTCCCCTTGAAGAAAACTGATTCTCTCATTCCATTTTTCTTAGAGAATGCAACACTGTGAAAGTAGCTTTGGCTCAGCAATAGCAAATGCTAAGGAAATGGTATTAGCTTCAATCCCCAGCTTCTCCTCAGAAGAAAGCAATGGGAAACCAGTCCAATTTCTTCAGCAAGAAAACTGTAAGACAGTCACCAAGAGCCTTTTCATACCTGGCTTCCTGGCTGTGGGAAGCTTTGGAAAAAATGGCCCAGAATGCACAAAGCATGTGCATTTGTAGCTGCTTAGTGCATTCCACCCTTCCCCTCAACTGTCTGAAAGTTACCTTAAATGCAGATGGCTGCCATTTGAATGCGAGTTTGCTGGACTATCCCAGCCTGGTAAATAGTATAGAAGTACAGCAGTTTTAACAGCTCCACCTGCAATTCTGTCCTGGATTTGTCCCTTGCTTAAGGATAAGAAGCAGAGAATAGTAATAAATGGCCAATTCTCAGGGTGGAAAGAGGCGAAAAGTGGGGTCACCCAAGGTTCAGTGTTGGGACAAATGCTTTTTAATTTATTCATCAATGTTCTAAAAGAAGACGTACATTGTAAAATAGCAAAGTTTGCTGATGATACTAAGTTATTCAGGGTACTAAAAACTGAAAGAGATTGCCAAGAGTTCCAGAGGGATCTCTTATCATTGGGTGAGTGGGCAACCGAGCGGCAAATTTGCTTTAATCTTAATAAATGCAAAGTGATAGACATTGGGGCCAAAGATCCAAACTATGTCTATAAACTGATGGGGCTGAGCTTTCTGCAACACACCAGGAAAGAGATCTCAGGGTTCTGGTGGACAGTTCATTGAAGGTGTCAGCCCAGTGTGCACCAGCAGTGAAAAAAGCTAATTCAATGCTGGGAATAATTAGGAAGGGAATTGAAAACAAGTCAGCAAGTGTCATTTTATCTCTTTATATATGGTAAGGCCACATTTGGAAGACTGTGTACAATTCTGGTCACCACACCTCAAAAAGGATATTGTGGAACTGGAAAAGGTGCAGAAAAGGGCAACCAGAATGACTGAAATCAGACTGCAACGTCTAGGCCTCTTCAGCCTAGAAAGATGGCATTTAAGAGGGGACCTGACTGAAGTATGTAAAATCATGCATAGTATAGAAAAGGTGGATAGCGAACATCACACACTTCCTTCTTTATCACACAACACTAGAACCAGGGGGCATTCTATGAAGCTGATGGGTCGGAGATTGGATCAGACAAGGGGAAATATTTCTTCACCCAGCAGGTCATTGGACTATGGAATTTGCTGCCGGAAGAGGTGGTAACAGCTACCAGCCTAGATGGCTTTAAGGTAGGGTTAGACAAATTTATGGATGACAGATGTATCAATGGCTACTAGAACAGATGCCTAAATACATCTTTCAGGATGTGGAGACAAGCAGGATATTTCTGAAGCCATTTGCTGGGATTCAAGCCAGCCACAAACGCAGGACAGAATTAGGAGAAGGTTCACCCTTGTCTCTGTTAGAGATGCCCATGGGCAATTGGTGGACCAATTTGTGCCACAGGATGCTGGATTAGATGGGCTGTGGCCTGATTCAGCAAACCTCCTCTTATGTTCTTATTTATTTTATTTTATTTTATTTATTTTTTATGTTTCTATCCTGCCCTATACCCAAAGGGGGTTGCTCTGGCATGAAACAGATCTGTGAGGAGTGAATGCACTATCTGGGTGCTCTCCCCACCTCGACTACAGAGTTAAGTGCGAAAAACCTCATAGTTTGCAAAAATCAAACCATAATTTATACAAGGAAAAACTGCCCTGTCAGTAAAATTCTAGGCTTCCCAAACTGTGTATTATATTTGAATATCCACCAAATGTGTATGTTCTCTACAAATGTTTATTTAAAATTGTAACAATAAATATGTTTTTTAAAAAATATTTGTTCTAATGCACACATCAGTTCAAGAGACGTGATTCAGCTCAAAGAATTTTGAAAGACTGACTTTCTCAAGGATCCTTGAAACTGGTAATGTGCAGTTATTCAGGTGAGACACATAAGATTATTTTCCAAATATTAATTACCAGACTACTTTATTTAGACAACAATGCCTTTCCATATTAAATATCAAGATGACACTTTTATTATGATACTGTGCAATTCATCTCCATTGGTTAATCAACTAATCAGAAGGACTATTAATCAGTCTAAAATTAATCAGTTGAAAGCTTTATTAATTACTTTACTAGCTGACTAGGCAGTCTTCAAGAACAGCTACTGTTTATATACAATATTAGGATGTGGTTGGTAGTAGTGAATTAAGGGAACATATTTTAAAAATTTTCTAATAGTCAAGTTTTCTTTTCTAAGGTAGATCAAATGGATATGTTGGCATTCTGAAAGTTATATGGTCTGTCAGGCTGATTGTAAGTAGCAGTTCTTAAAATGACCCCAAGTTACTTTACTTGTACCAGTCCAAAGTAAGGTCAAGAAAATTTTACAAGGTAGATAAAAGAGGGGCATAAATCTAAACTACTCTAAATGGTTGTTACTAATAGTAATTACATGCACTTTATAAATAGAAGCAATTCTACATAACTTTGTGGGCTACTTAGGCCAAAGGTATTGGCTGCTATGTTCATTGGCAAGCAACTAAAGTTCCTATCCTTGGAGTCCCCCAGGCATTCATTTCACCCTTCTGCACATGTCACAAGCTAGTTTACTCATGGGTAGGTTGGTGGTAGACCTTATTAAAAAGATCTACTGCTATCCTAGTATAAATGGACATTTTGGGTTTAGGCTATACTCCATCCAATGTGGATGGCACATTAGCAGTGGGCATGATTTCCCTGGTCCACACCAGAGTGTGGAAGAGAGAGGACCAGAAGTGGACCTCATGGCACACTGTGCAAAGATACCTGTAATAGTAGAAAGGCCCATAGTTGTAAAAAGGGTTATCTATAATATAATTTAATTGAGAAGTTGGATGATATTTCTCTCTATCTCTGCTAAAAGCAGAAACCTCTTTTTATCACTGGTGTTCTACTTTACCATGTGTATTGAGATTAATGGTTTGCTGGGTATTTTATACTCTGGCCCTTTCTCCACTTACTTGTTAATCCAGATCAAGGAGCTGCTTTAGTACATGTCATTTTCATGGAACTAGTGTTAATCCAGGCTCGCTAATCTGGATTAGTTGTAGGCCTGATAAATGTGGTCTACATCCGTGCCAGCACAATCTGATCAGGATCAAGGAAGGGTCATTTGTACATAGAATGGATCTAGGAAGAATGTGGGCATGGTGTTAAGTGACAGCACAACTGCAAAGACACCTTCACACTGCCTTCGCAATAGTGGCTGCATTGACAGCAAAGATGTCTTTACCCTGCCTTCAAAGACAGCTTGCCCTGCTACTCTCATGCAGCAGTGAATTGACAGGGATGTGGGCCAATTGCATCAGCTGCTGGAGGTGCTACAGGCCAATTGCATCACAATTTGAGTGTTCCTTATGGTGATAATTCACATCTATTGATTCACTAACATGGATCAAAGGAGGTAGGTGCAAACAAGGTCTCTATCTAGATTCAATAACATAACTGTAAAATAATGACTTTTAAGAGCAAAATAAAGAAATCAGAATAACACTACACATCTGAGAAACATTCAACATACTGTGAAACTTGCATTGCTCCATTTTATTTGGTCATTAGTATATGCTTTAAGATCCAGATTTACAATAAACCTATTGCAGACATTTAAAACAAATATATTTTTCTTTGATAAGTTTCCAGAGAATTCATGATCTTACTAGACTTACATGAGCATAAAGCAATTAAGAATGCATCTCGTATAAGCAAGTTTGCTAAGCAATGACTTCTCTAAAAAAGGACCAAACCTTGCATTTTATAAAATATGTAGTTCTTGTATTTTATAAAATATGTAGCACAATTTATCCTAGCTTGTCAAAAGAAATTACATTCAGCCAAATGCAAGGTAATAAATACTAATGTATGCAGTATATAGTTGACTTCTCACCCTTGGCATTTTAAACCAAAATTCTTTTGAAGAATTCATTTTATACGTCATAAACTTTCCTATTGTGTTTCCTGTTTTGACTATCTTTGCTGTTGGATTTCTTGTAAGTGGATGCAGTAACAATAATTGAGGCAATATTGTCAAGATACTTACATAGGATTATATTCCCATGATGAAGTTGGGATAAAGAACTTAGTGTATAGGGAGGAAAACAGGGGGGTTGATTAAATTGGATCCTGGATAAAAGAAAGGGAGAAAACATATGGGGTATTTTACAATGCTTACAGAAAAGCAATTTCCAGATAGGATTGATGCCCATTTTCATGAAACATAAATGCTGCTTGAGATACAGGAAAATTTATTTCTTTTAATCAGTCTGAATGTGAAATATAAATTCCAAACAAATTCATTGATGTTATAATACTAAAACAGGTTTAAAACACAGTTGAAAATCCCCAGTACAGCATGGTTTCCTAATTATATTTCCCCCACATAAGTATTTTTTGTATACAACAGCCAAATACAGCTCTTCAATCCTTAAAGGTCAGGCTGTGGGTCTCTGTGGGTATAACAATAAACAAGCGTATTGGACCTTTTTTGATCTTTAGAAACAGGAGTCATTCCTGACTTTGAAACACAGGACCTGTTCACACTTAACTTCATGGGATGGTAAATCAGTACCATTCCCATTGAAGTTAAGTTCAGGGAAGGTGAATGGTGTTTATACCACAGGCGCCGGCACAGTCCCAACTTACCTCTGAGTGCTTGTGGTGTGTACGATCTGACCCTATCATCGAATCACCATAGCAATAGCCATGGCAACTACCACCATGCACCTGGCCATTCATTGCCATGGCAATTACAATGTGGTGTGCAGCTACACAGACACAGCTGCGCCATGCCGCCCTCACACAGCACTTGCACCTGGAAGTGCGTGCAAATGCTGTGTGCAAGAGCAGCCAGGAGCATACTAGGCTCTCCCAGTCAAGCTGTGGAGAAGTTTTTACTTCTCTACAGTTGGGGAGGATCAGAGCAGTTCAGGATGCTCTCAGAAGTGGTGGCCTGGTGTGCAGACAGAGTATACTGGGATGCCTTGGTTTTTGCTGCACATGTAAGTGCAAACAGGCCCACATATTTCATCATGCAATCTGAAAAATTGTTCAGTGTATACTGAGAAGCAGAACCAATGCATTCTCATGCATTCCCTAGCAATTTACACCCAGAATCTCTAAAACTTAAACATGAACAGAATAGTTTTCTCATGGGTGCCTCCAAATATGCTCGGTTGCTTCACCGCAAGTCTGCAGCAGCGGCGAAGCATTTACCAAAGTAAAAAGATGCTGATTTAACAGCATCTTTTTTACTGCTCACTTACCGTAGAATGCTCCACTGCTACTGCAGGTAATGGCGCTTCCCATCTGCCAAACTTGAAGTTGCTGGCCTTCTGTCGTGGCAAGGGGCATATCTAGAGGGACTCCATGATGCTTTCTTTCCTAGCAAAATTATGAGGGCATCAGTCTAAATTTACCTTTGAGCCAGTGTGGTCTTGTGGTTAGGGTGCTGGATCCATATCTCGTAGTCACCAGGTTTGGTTTTTGCAGTCCTCCACAAAGCCAACTGGGTGACCTTGGGCTAGTCACAGCTTGGAGTTGGATTAGATAGTAGGCTGTAGTCACACCTAAGGTTTAATCCAGCTTCAGAGTAAGAGAACACATCAGCAAAGTGACCAATAATTTTCTTTCCACATTTTCTGTCTCAAAGGTGAGTTTTCTGAGTTATTTAACACTGAAAGAAAACAGCTTGTCACTTTGCTGATGTATTCTCTCACCCTGAAAGTGGACTGAAGTTTGATTAAACCTTAAGTGTGACCACAGCTGTAGTTCAGAAAGTTACTGGTTTCTTCTATTAGTGACTATAGGTTCTGGCTCTGTTTGGTTGAGAACTTTAAGCAGGGTCCCCCAGCAATGGATACAGGGTCATAGCTTTAGACTGACAGATGACATTTCCATATATCAGACTCCCTTGAAACTGAAGTGATGAAAGCAGAACAATATTTATTGAGCATGTAAAATCTTACTGAAGGCAAAAAGAAAAAAAGAAAAGAAAAAATGGCTAGCCAAAAGTTACAAAAAACAACACTCCCTAGAACTATTTGTATTCCAAACATAGAAGGAACTCATTCAGTACTTTCTGAGATGGAAGTAACTATCTGTTTGTCTCAGGGTTTCCCAAACTATGGGTCGCGACCCACTGGTGGGTCGCGAGCAAATATTGAGTGGGCCCTGCCTGTTATTTGAAAAGTCCTTTATTAATGATGGTAATGGTTAAATTTCCTAGAGGTGGGTCCCGAGTTGGTAAACTTATATTAGATGGGTCGTAGCCCAGACAACTTTGGGAACCACTGGTTTGTCTTGTAATAAGCCAGAAAGAAACATAACCAATTGGTGCAGATTCAGCTGACTAAATAAGATTTTCCTTCAGATCCATAGGTAGGATTGAAGGCTCAGTATTTATATAGAGGCTGAGAGAGACCCCCTATTTCCATTCACAATCAAAGATCCAGATCTTGAAGATGCCTGAAGACCCCATAGTGGTCACCTTTAATCAGGTTCACACGAAATCCAGATTTAAGGGCCTGAAGTGCCCATTAAATCTGGATTTCCCCTGCCCTTTAAGATGGGGCCTTCAGTGGGGTCCAGGTGGGGTCAGGGCCTTCCCGATTGATACCAGTCAGGTATCAATTGGGTTCCTAATGGGGTCTTAGAAGGATTCTAAGCCCTAGTGGGAAAAGACTGTGAGGCTCCCTCTACATTGCACTTAATTATTTCACTACGGGCGAATCCCCACAGCAAGCTTATTTCACTTTCCCTAAACCGAAATAATAGAACCGGATGCAAATGCGAATTTGCCTGTTCCCATTACTTTTAACTTAATCACGTTCGATCCGGATTCTGAGGATCGTACATGGCGTATGTGACTCAAGGGGAGACTCAAGTGGCTACTTTCTCTTGGCATGAATGCGCCACCCATAAGGGACCCCTTCAGTGAGCCTAGCTGGGTGGCTGGGTGGCTGCCGCTTGCCTGGATGGATGAAAAACAGCAGTGGGCAGCCAGCAATTTTTTCCCCTCCTCTCCCCATTTCCCAGGGAACACAGCAGCAGCACCAGCAGCAGCAACTCAAGCCCCTTCACAGGCACAGCCTTTGAAACAGAACCTCCAGGGCTTTCTTTTCCTCTCCCTTTCTAAAGGTCAGCACTTTCAGAATTGCAGAAATTTGCAACATTGTTATAAGGCGTGAAGTGGCTAGATCGCTACAGTGTAGCTTTAATGAGTGGATTTTTATAGTGCCTGTTTTAAGGGGTGGGTTTTTCTAATGAAATCACTATCTTTGGAAGCAAGCTAATGGGGGAGGGAAACCCTAAACACAGATTCTCATCCCTTAACATGGTACTGTCCACACAGTAAAAAATTTGAATCAGAGATAAGGTTGCCGTGAAGACACGGCATACATTGTGTTATTTTGTAATTGCTTTCCTTCGTAATCATTCTATACTATCCCCAAAGAAGAGCAAAATAGTGTGTTTTAGCCCTGCAAAGTATGGCAGTTATACTATTTTGTTGAGAATCTCCTGTCTACATGATTCACCCCTTTCATATCAGCATATGGTTCTATGTGGAGAACCAAGAATATGTAGCCACAGATTTATATAACTTTTAAAATTCACGTTGAATTCTCACTCATGTTCTTGAAACGTCTCACAGATATAATCCAGACTGGATAATGGGATATTTTGCTGCAATACTTATTTTTCCCACAGTGGCTTTATTATGTCATATTGCTTCAAAATTTTGGAATGACTGCATGGTATAGGTAAAATTTCTAGCAATTCAGTGAGCACTCCATAATAATGGCGTTAAAACCAAATCTAAGTCATAAGCTGAAATATTAGTAAATGCAGCAGACTAAAGAAGAGGAGCAAGGGAGGAATCAGTATAGACTGGCAGGATCCACTTTGCATCTTTACAGCAGAGTAAATGCACCATAAGGGGGCAGAAACCTCATGGCCCTACTCCTTATGGTGCCATCAGTGTGCAGGACAAGTGTGGCATCTGTGCAATGTCAAACACTTTCCTCATCATGCTGGAAGAGCACCTGAGCAACAGAGCAGGATTAAAATGTCTTTGTCCTGCTGTCTGCTTGTGGTAGGGTGTCCACCACAGCCCAAGGGGATTTACTGGCCTTCTCAGCAGTTATCTCAGTCGTCAAATACAGGAAATGGCTCCTATCAGCCAGACTGAAACCTTGACAGTAGGGAGGTGTCAGGCAGGGCTAGCTGCCTGCCATAATATTTGTATGGGATTCCGTATATGTGTATATAATGGCTGCCTGTTGTTTTGGAACTGACAGTTGACTCCCCCTCCCTGCTGAGGTCAAGTGATACATTTCTTTTGGAAGGTTTTGGCACCAAGTTTAAACTGGTTTTGAAAAATAGGTCAGAACTCCAAAGAGCTAGAATTGTGCAAAATTGCAACATTGTTATCAGGTATGAAGTGCCTGGATTGCTACAATGTAGCGGCTGCTGTGAAGGTTGGATTTTTACACTGAAATCACTGTCTTTGGAAGCAAGCTATTGGGAGAGGGAAACCCTAAACATGGATTCTCATCCCTTAAAACGGTAGGGTCCCCACAGTAAAAAATGTAACACGTATCAAGCGCACGGTCCGGAGTGAGACCTGTTGAAATGAGGGTTGACATTTACAATGCTTTGGGGCGATTTAACACGCAGAAACATGTTAAGCCAAACTGACGTGAGGTCTGCGAAGATTGAAAACGGTTTGAAACTAAAATAAGCTTGTAATGGAGATGCGGCCTTCTTCTTCTTCATTCCTAGCTTCCATAGTTTGACTGGGAGGGGCTGTTTCCAATACATGGCCTTTGGTGTGAGCTGCAAGGCCAACCTGACCCAGCCCACCATGGCAGAGGATAAAATGCGAATACAGGGATGGCCTAAGTATTCAAACTGTAGGAAAGGTTTGTTTTCGTTAAAAACGATCTCAGACACTAATCTTTAAAAATCTATGGCCAAAGTGAAAAAGAAATGTGCATATTTTTTTCTGCTGGAGAAATTAATACAGAAAAAAAATGTCTTTGTTACCAGTGAGAACAAGTGATTTCACTCTAGTGCTATCTTCCCTATTCTTTCTTTTAAAGAGTTAAGATCCTAGTGCTGTATTTCTAAAGACTTCCCAATGACCTCTTTTACTCAAACGGAGCCCAAATTAAGTTATGTTAAACTCTTCCTACGAAAGATTTACAAGGACGAGATAACCGAACTGGCAGATGTTCTTTGATTCATTCATTTAGAGGGAAGGGCATCGGAAATGGCTTTGGCACCAAGTGACATTTGGAATAATGGCTTGCGATTCTGTTGGCACTTTTAGTGTTAAGCAAGTGATCTAAAAGGTAAAGTGGATTCACAGTGAGAGTCAGCACCAGTGCACAGGTCGCCCGTAAAAATAGAAGATTCCATTATTCTTCGGGCTCCCCAGAGGGGGCAAGGTCTCCAGCATCATTACCAGGACTAAATCTGACTTTTCTACCTCCTCTAATTTTCTCCTAGTAATTATAGGTCAAGCACTCTTTTGTAAATTATAAAACCTTTGTTCTTATCAAAAATGAATAGTGGAGGGAGGGAGGAATGAGTGTGTGTGTGTGCATGCGTGTGTGTGCGTGTGCGTGTATGAAAGGGGGGGGAATTCAATTAGAAAACCAAGCTAATTTGGTATGACCAAAGACTGTCAGGCACACTGACAGTGCTCTATTATGCAGTCATTTGGGTTCTTTCAAATTAGTTATGTTAATGTCCTGTGAGTGAATGTAACACTTGGATGGGACAAGATTTCTACAATTAATTTCTGCAGTCAGTGGAGAGACAAGCAAATTTATTTTCCCCCTCTCTGGGAATTGGTAGTGGAGGGTGTGAGGTAGAGAGAGTGCATTTAGGAACAGAGTACAAGCTAAACACAAGCCCTAAATAAAGCAGAAACAATGGGAGCCAATGCCTCCTCATTCATTCAATTGACAATGTTTTGCAGCTTAAACCTGTTTTATTAATTATGTTTGACATTTCCTTAATTAGTTTCATTTACACCAAATCAATCCCTACTGCTGGATGGCATCATTTATCATTTTGAAAAATTTGCATACTGAGTGCTGACTTTTTCTACTTAATTATACATTAAAAGTGTCAAGCGTGCTTGCTGCCTGGCATTATCTGCGCCAGAAAGGTTTGTGGCTGGACTGTGATGGTATTAATCATTAAGAGCCTCCAAGTGCTTCTGGGTAATATCTGGGGAGTAAGAATGGCACTCATTTTAACGCTAAAGAGCAGACGTGCTTTTGTAAAATGACCCAGAGCAAAAACAAAATAAATGACCTAAAACACCCGGTCTACTGTAATGCTTTGCTCTTTCAACAGAAGTATGCTCTGGGAAAAAAAAAAAGGAAATGTTTACTATTAACTGTTCACCTCCTGTACATTAAACATAGAAGGACAATTCTATAAAAGAGCCCAGGTTTTGTGAGGGCAAAAACATGAAATTTCACTTAAGTATGAATTGATTACTGTCTATCAAGCCAATCAAATTTTGTATGTGTATCTGTGTGTGTGAGAGAGAAGGGGGGAGAGAGAGAGAGGTTGTGTTTGGAGTTTTTGCCAAGAACTTCTCCTGACTTACAGCAAAACCATTTGACTATTGAGGTACTTACTACCTCTGTTTAGATCTCCCATTGGTTCCAGTGGAGCATGAGGAAACCATCAGTCAGTTTTGTGCCTTTAAGCAAATGAATACTGTCACATTTCCTAGGCAGCTGAGAGACAAAACACACCAAGAAGAGGGTCATTTCTGACTGTGAGAGAAATGAATGGAAGCAAAATGCAGTATAATGTATTCCTAACCTAGATGATTCTGAAGTATTTACGTGTTTGTACAGAGATTTAATGGGGGGATGCAATCACGATGTTGACAATTCACAGGTGCACTTCTACTTTCAGAGTGCCAGTGAAAGCAGCTGCATTTGAACAGCTTGAGCCAGCAGCTTTCTTTTAGATCACCACCATTTTTCCCAGGATGTCTGAAACTATTTCTAAGCCACTTTGTTCTACCATCAATATGTTGCTTCAGGGACAATTTTTAAAAATATAGCATATATACTGATATATTTTAGAACATCATTCTTCTTAATGGGAAAGTGGTCTGGTAATTCTATAAAAAATATCCTTTGTGATGTTGCAGGTGGTACAGTTATATTTAATTCAAGTCCTTGTTCTTTTTTCACTTAACTTCAGCGGGATATCATCTCACTGAAATTAGGTTCAGGCAGAAACACTGACCGGCCTTTGTTTCGCCAGCACTGGCACCATCCCAAACCTACCTAGCAACCCTTGCAGTGTGGATGGTCCCTCCTGGATTGTCCGCATCACTTTAGCAATTGCCACGGTAACTTCCAGTGCGTGTTAGGTGATTGTTGTGGTGATCACAATGTAGCACACAATTGCACAGCTCCAGCTGTGCCATGCCATCCCCACGTAGCATTCACACCCAAAAGTAGTTTGAATGGTGCATCTGGGAGCTTACCAGGAGTTTACTAGAAATGTCTGGTCAAGCAGTGGAGTGGTATTTACTGCTCCACAGCTTTGGAGGATCAGGACAGCCTCGTATGCTCTGGGCCACTCTGGGCCAGCGGGGACTGATTGCATACAAGCAAAAGAACCTCAGTCACAAATGCGTAACAAATACTGTCAAATAGTCTGTGTCTCCACTGTGCAGAGGGTAATGAAAACTTTCCTCACTTAAGTTGGCTTCGCCACCTGACGGTGATAGAGCCAAAGTCTATCCCACTATTGATCATCTGTGAGCCATGCCACTCCCATTTTGAGATGTGGCAAACCAGTTTGAATTTGAACCAGTTTGATTCAAATAGGAAGGAGGATTCAAAAGGTTCACGTTCCCCCAGGGGAGTCCGTAAACACAAAGGTTTAAATCAAACGTCCATTGTTACTTTTCCCTTTAAAGGATTTCTTTTCAAACAAGTTCCATGTTTAAATCTGTTTATAAGGGCTCAAATTGAACAAACCACTTAAGCAAATAGCCAAACAGCAATTTTCAAGTTCACACATATATCTACTTCAATTACATTTCAGAGATAACTGCGTACTTTTGAACATCGGAAGAGGGTTCAACTCAGTTGGGATTTTTGTGTATTCAAATCACGTTCTGCCTTATTCTTAGGCGTATTTGCCATGCTGATTGTGGAGAGGAAATATGTTTTCCAGTTGCATGCATGGGTTCTTTTCTCTGCTTATCTCATGCTTTCTGGTGCCATACCTATTTTCTTTCTCTTGGTTTTCAATTAACCTAGAAGACCATAAGCCCTGGAATCTTATGCTTTGCACTTTTTGGACAACTTAGAAATGAAGAGGTTGGGTGGGCCTTGTTTGCTACTTCACACACACACACATACACATCACATATCCACACATATCAACAGTGACTGGAAAGGAGACTGCAGAGAATCAGCTCAGAGAAACAGGGTTACTAAAGAAACAATGGGACCCTGCTGGTCTTTTATAAGAACAGTAAAAAGTGTATCAATCCTTCTACAAGATCACATTAATTAGTATTGTTGTCAATTTACACTGGAAACATTGTAGATCTGAAGGACAAAGTTATCATTTGTTTTATTTTCTTAGCACAGCCCTGCAAAACCATTTTCTTAGTGTATTCTTAGCTGTATTTAGATCTTCAATATAATAGTAAACATAAGAGACCTAGAGCACTGAGACAAGCACAGAGGATGATTTTCTTGATTTATGGCAACACTTCTCTTTTGGATTTTTATGTTATTTGTGCATAGTGCAGTACATTTCACTGGCTGTAAAACAGGTACAGAGTGGAGGCAGTGGCAGTAGTGATAGAGGCAGACATGGTGCTGGGAGGCAGAAAGAATCTATCTCACAGTAGAACTATTAGATACCTATGGTTCCTTCTGATCTTCCAGCCAACAGAACTTGAGAATACATGTCAACGAGGACCACTCTCTGGTGATGACTGAACAACCCAGAACAAATCATAAATCATCCATAATTTAATCCCAGGTGATGTGTCCAACCTGGCATGCATTACCAAGATCTGGATAGATAGCTGTGGAATACATCACTCTCCCGGTCTTGTGGCACATGATGCTCAGTGCAGCATGGCTACAGATCAGTGATTTTGGGAAGGGGAAATTAGTATTGCCTCTAGGAGTCCTAGACTCATTGCCAGAAGGCCCTTCCATACGGTGGCTGAGTTTGAGAGCATAACGTTCCTGCTGGTTATATTTCCCATCTCACTTCCCAGGAGACTCCCCATCTGAGGTGGCTGAAATAATTATGGATGTAGTGTTAGAAGTTCACTGCATGGGAGGAATTTCAGTATTCATGCTGAAGTGATGTAATTAACTGCCCTGGGTCTCATGAGGCCTTTCTGCACTTAACTGTAGGGGTTAAGTCCTCAGGGGGTCTTCTTCAGGGCTTCATTGGTTCACACATTAGTGGTAATCAGAGAAGACCTGTCCACTGCTGGTGCACTCCATCTGTAGATATGGGAAAGTAAAACCTTCAAGCCACAAAAAGACCACTGAAAGCAAGTGTTGTTATCCAGGTGACCTTTTGCCTTGCCCATAGTCCCACCTTCAAAAGCACACATGGAAGAACATACATCTAATAACACACGACAGGAGGTGAATGCAGATTCCAGCTGGCTTTTACTACTTTTCATTTTTTTTAATATAAAAAGAAGGTTCTTGACAGAATAACACACACATCTATGTTACCCAAATAACAAATGTGTAGAAGGCCTCCAATACTCTGCAAAAGAGCAGGACTTTCCTGCTTCACAACTAGTGGTTATCCTGAGACTTTATGCAAATACATGAACACATATATGTTGCAAGTATTTTTTAGCTTGAAACAGGTACCTCAATCCGCAGACCTGTCCACATTTCCATTTTGGAGCACAGAGGCCTCATTTTGCACTGTGCATGGAAGGCAGGAAAAAGCATAAGAAGAAGAGTTGGCTTTTCTATCCTACTTTTATCACCCATTTAAGGGGACTCAAAGTGGCTGACAAATGTTTCTATTCTTCTACCCACAACAGAACACCCAGTGAGGCTACGAGAGCTCAGAAGAGAGTTGTGACTAGCCCAAGGTCACCCAGCTGGCTTCATTGGGGAGGGCGGAATCGAACCTGGTATTCCCAGGTAAGAGTCCGGCTCCCTAACCACTAGACCAAACTGGCTCACTGAGGCATCTCAGAGAATGATAGCATCTGCAAAGAAGCTACCATGAATTTTGCGAGGTCCCTGCTGGTTTCTCAGATAATAAGATGGTGACCCTTCTTCACATCTTCTCTCAGACCTTGGTCTGTTTTTCACTTGTGATGATACTTCATAACTAATTCTGGGCTGCCATATTTACATCTTATTTACCCAACTAGAGACGTTTTCGCACGGGGCTGAACGGAACGCGGAAAAGACAGCTGTGGACACGTCATCCGCATTGCCCGCGCGCGGCTTGCGTTCCGACGTGTCCGCAGCTGTCTTTTCCGCGTTCGAAATGTAGAGCACTTTAAACTGCTCTACACGCGTTCCAACGCGGACGAGCCGCCCGCAGCCGTTCGGGAGGAGAAGCGTTCGCGCCTGCTTCTGTCTCCCGAACGGCTGCGGGCGCGCCTCCGACGCCGCGCGGCTTTGACAATCAGCTGTTTGTCAAACAGCTGATTGTCGATCTGCCTCCGCGGCTGTCTGCGCGCCCCTGGCCGGCGTTTGCCGGCTAAGGCAGCTTCGGGCGCTTTGAGCATTCGCACCCAGACGCTCCGGAACGCGTTTACACGCGTTCTGGCGCGTCTGTGTGTGAAAGGGGAAAGCGCCCGGAGCTGCCTTAAGCTTTCCGCCTGAACGCGTTCCATTTCGAACGCGATGCAGTGCGGAAATGCCTTAGGTTTGTGCAGTGATGAAGGGCTCTCAAAAAGAAGCTGCAAATTGTTGGAAAAATATATGTATACAACTCTTGGAAAGACCAGAAAACTATCCAAGCAAAGATGGCAATTTTCCAATAATAATTTTTCTGCCCATAGACCAGGCTTATCCAAGCAGACTTAAGTCAATACTTTAGTACTAAAGCCAGCTTTACAAATCTTCATTAATATTTTCCATTTATTCATATCCTACCTTTTTAAAGAGACCCTATGATCAGTTACAACAATAAGCAAGTATCTAACTCGCTCTTTTTCCTGATATGCTGATTTGTCTCCTGCTTAGAGATATGCATGAACTGACATTCATTGGTTGAGTTTGGTTTGAATTAAATCAAATCCTGGGTATGGCCTGCCATAGTTTGCACCAGCAAACAGATGGTAGGTTCTTATTCTGAGATATAATCCAGAATAAGACCCAGGGCAGAAAGGACCAGAGATATAGAGCTTCTGCCACTACTGGCAAGCATCTGTCCCTGAAGGTGTTGATTGATGTTAACTAACATTTTCCAATGGTTAGTACCACTCATGAACAAGACCAAAGGCAGTGGGGGAGGGATAGGTCTGTACTTGAAAACTATGCTTTGATCTGTTGCAGATCAATGCACAGTTTGGAGATATTAAACAAAGTCTCCAACCCGTCGACATCCTTCAATCCCAGTGCACAGGATTGTTAATTATGGCATTGCCCCACTGCCTTCACGGCTCCAGGTTCCCCATTATTTTCTTACATCAGCTCTCCAATCTTGATCAAAGTTACAGAGCTTCCATAAAATAATAGCCTCAAGTGTGTGTTCAAAGCCCCTTCAAGTATTGGAGCATTTGCAGCAAATCTCAGAAATCTGATGTATAGATATGGAGCATCAGCATTTGTAACCCATGACACACAAATAACCTTTTTGTAATCCATGACTTTTAGCTTGTTTGAGCTCATTGACATCTCCACTGCAAAATAGGTTGAGATCCAAGCATTGTACTTTAAGTGAGCTATCATTTACACTGGTATGAATTTAGTAAATAGGTAAGAGAAGTAAAACTGCTACAGCAAGGCTTATTTTCTTGACAGTATATTAACTATGCCTACCCCCATGTTAGAACCCAAACTTCCTGTTTAATATTCAAATTCATTTTCAAATGCTTGTCTATTAACATAATGTATGCTATTTTGCAAGCCTGGTCAGAAAATCTGTAACTAAATAATTTTCAAGTTTGCTTCATACCGAATGCATTATATGCAGTGTGAAATTATTTCTCCACTGAGTCCTGTTCTGAACAGAGGAGCAAAGCACAATATACAGTAGCTCATAATATTCTTAACTGTGATTGAGAATTCAGAAAAGATTGCACGCCCATGTGTTGTGAGCTCGTCTTAGCTTAATGTTCAATTATACATTTTAACTTTGACCTGCTATGCACTTAATAATGCTAAAGTCACATACGCTGTAGCCTAAAGCTGAGACTAGACATGCTGAAAGGGACAACTTCTAGTTGAATTTGGAGTGTGGACACCAAACATCTTACCCCTGCATCTAAGATGTGTCTTAACTTACCTTGAAATCTTGGAAGGATTGTCCCTTCTTCAGATGGAGAATCTTGAGACCAACAGTAACTAATTTTTTCAAGGTGGATTATTTAGGAGGCAGAGGAGGGAAATCTAGTGAAATGCTGCTGGCAAGCAACCAATCAGGGCAGTGGAAAACTGAGCCAGAGGCAGCCAATCAGTGGTGAGCTTTTGTTGCTAGGGAGGTGTTGCCAGGCTTCAAGGCAAAATAACAAGGTAGGCTTTTGAATGGGGGGAATATAGTGCTATTGCTGTGTCACTATGGTGAGGTTACCTCATGTATCTGAGCCAACCCCATCATAGTCTCAGTTCCCCCACCCCACCCCCCAAAAAACCACACATGAAATTACTGCACACTACACCACACTAAATTCAGCACTGGTTGAGGATTTTCCAACAATACAGTATTTAGTTACATTCTGGACAGAGCCACCATGATTGTTTCATCCAGCATGCATGCATAGAGGCTGAAACAGGTGTTCTGTTCACACATGTGGAGGTGATGACAAGCACATCCAATCATTCTGGATGCCCAGATGAGTGCATCAGTTGAAACATGTGGCCAGCTAGGAAGCTGCAATCACATGGGGGGGGGGGGATTTCCCACATTATCTGGAGGTGGCCTAAGAAAGGTTCAAATGATATGTTGAGAGGAATTCTTCCATGTTGAGTCAGTTACAATGTGAACAGCGAGTCATAATCATAAAACACTGATGGTGCGTCCAAACTTACAGATACTGTGCATTCTGATACACAGTCAGGATGTGGGCGTCACACATACTTCAAATTTACCTACTGCAGAATAATGACCACTTGCTCCACTGTTTCAGGTAAATTCGAATGTTCACACCAGTCTGGACAGGATGGCAAGAACAGCTGCGCTATCCCATGTGATGTGTGCCTCACCATGTGCACCACAGAAGTATCGCAGCCTTCTCTGAGAAAGCTGCAGGGAGGCTGCTTGAATCTGGACAGCATGTAAGCTGCGAATTTTGTTATAAATGTGGGTTTAATATGCTAATCTGAGGCCTATTCGCACGAGGGCCTCCAGAATGTGAGTAGGATGCCCTGGAACGGAGCATTCACTCTGCTGGGCCAGCAGTTCCATTTGGAACTGCCCCAACCCATTCCAGGGCACCCACTCATGTTCTGGGTGTAGAGCACTAAATTGCACTCTACACCCAGCCACAGCTGTACGGAAGGCAGAGCATTCGGAATGGTTGGGGGACAGCAGCTGCATAAGCCAATATGAGTGTGGAACAGCCTCAAACACGTGTCTCCCACAATTTGGCTGGAATACTTTTGTGGTGGAACTCACAAGCAGAAGCTGAGGTCCAGCAGGGAATAGAAAGTGAGCTTAGATATTGGGCTGTGTCTTTTGTATGCAGCATGAAATTTGAGGTCTTCATTCAGAATAGGTGCAAGCTAACTTGGCCATTGCACCTATGGTCTTGCAGAGTGGTCTTGCATAAATCACTACTGATAGCTGCTGGTATGGTAGGTGTCCAAATTCGGAATATGACCATTTGTATGCCCCACCACGTGGATGATCAGAGGTGCCCTAAAATTGTTCATGTGGATGGTGTCTTGGCATGGCAAAGTCAAGTTTGATAAACCAATGTTTTAAATTGAGCCAAGTTTAAACCAAGAGGGCTTTTTTTCATATTGGATAATACTATATATAGACTAAAGATGTGCCAAAATGGTTTAGTTTGTTTGCAGTTCACAGTGGACAAATTAGTTTGCACTGAACCAAATGTTTGTTTGTTTGAATATCCTAAAATTTGACTGTACTGTACCAGTTCCCCATTTGTGAACACAGACTATTTGATCAGTTTGTGTTTGTTGTGTCTTTGACCTGGAAAGGGGCTTCTTAATTGAAAAATATCATCTATTTTTGAACCACTTTGAAATTGAATGTGAACGACTGTTTAATTGACTAACTGGTTCACAATCAAACTGAACAGATGGGTGTTTGGTCTGATGGTGAACTGAACACACAATTTTAGTTCCTCCACATTTCAAAAAAACCCTCTGTTCTTTTCTCATAACAGAAGAATAAGAACAGGTGAAGCTCACCTAAGTGCATTCCACTTAATATTTCATCCAAGTGCAGCCTGTGTCCATATAAGTAGCTCATTCTGACCAGAGGGGACTGCCTATTCTGGGTCAGGGTGTTCCTTGAACAATGCCTTTACTCTGTACTAGTAGCTCTCTGCCTCTGTGTATTCAATTCTCACTTTTTCACTGCTTGATGGTAGCTCAGTATCTTACAGGTCTTCTTTGAACTACTGTTCCTCTGACCCATTCTGTTTTGGGAGTGTTGAAGCCCCAACACTCAATCCTCCTTGGATTGTGATTCTGAATAAACCTTCTTGTAGCTTTGTATTTCAGGAACCTTTTCTTTCTGTGCTTTACTGAGCCTCTTTGTGCATGCATTTAAATGTTCTCTTTCAACAAAATGCAGTGAAGAAAAAGGTTGAGATTTTGTTCCTGTACATTTTTTTCTGAGATTAAAGATAGTAGGGTGTGTATGTGTAGCCAAACCTGACCATTCAAGTCATTTCCATAAGTGATTTGAACTTCAGAGGAAACAAACATTGAGTTTGTTTATTCGGTTAAACAGGACACAATATGACCTCTTTTCCTTGTTATTTCCTTAAACTAGCCAAGTTCACCCTTGTAGACTTGGGTTTATCTAAAAGTCAGGGACTTGGTGAGCTTGATAGGTGATTAAAAACATGTGAAATGGGCTAAGAGGCCCAAGTCATTGTGAAAAGTTGGAAAGATAGTGAAGAACTCAATATACAATTGTGGTATTATAAGTTAATAGAAATAGTGGTCTTTGAATTGATATCACATCAAATTAATATCATAAATGGAGTATCCAAGATCTTGACTGTATACATGGACATATAGCAGGCTGTTATTGGTTCTATACTAATTACACTATTGCTTAAATATGAAGTATAACTATCAAGGAAAGTAAAATGATTATACCTTTTACAGTTACAATATTATTGAATAAACTATTATACTTTAATCTTGTTATGTTTATTATGTGGTTATACAGTGCCTGACAAAAGTTCTGTCACTTATCCATGTTGTTGAAACCAAAGCCTATAACCTGACTTAAAATTCATCCATTGGTTTTAAAAATGACTCATATGAAAGCTGAAACCCTCCCAAATGAGGTTTTTAAAAAGAAAATAAATTTGCTTCACTGCTGAAATATTGATCATTTAATGAACACAGAAAGGTCAGATTTTGGCTAGACAAAAGTTTTGTCGCCCACAAAAAGTAATGTGAAAATCAAACAGATAATTCACTTCAAATACAAAGATATGTTTCGTAACATTGGTGAATGAAGTTGTGGTGCTATTAGAGCCATATTTAATATTTTGTGTGACTTCCATGAGCCTGAAGGACTGCATCCATGCGTTTCGGCAATGATTCATACAATTTATTGATGAAGTCATCAGGAATAGTAAAGAATGCAGTTTTACATGCCTCCCAGAGTTCATCAAGATTCTTTGGTTTTGTGTTCCAAGCTTCCTCTTTCATCCTCCCCGAAACATGCTCAATGATGTTCATATCTGGTGACTGGGCTGGCCAGTCCTGGAGCACCTTGATCTTCTTTGCCTTGAGAAACTTTGATGTAGAGATGGATGTATGAGATGGAGTACCATCCTGCTGCAAAATTTGACCCCTTTTATGATTGGGAATGTAAGAGGTAGCTAATACGTCTTGATATTTTAGGCTATTGATATTGTCTTCCACCTTGCAAATATTTTGCACACCCCTATACTGAATGTAACCCCAGACCATGATCTTTCCACCACCAAACTTAACTGTTTTCTGGGTATATCTTGGATCCATACGGGCTCCAGTAGGTCTCCTGCAGTATTTGCGGCAGCTGTGGTGTAATTCAACTGAAGATTCATCTGAGAAATCCACCTTCTGCCACTTTTCCAGCGTCCATCCGTTTAGTAAGCTGTGGGCCTTGGCAAATACCACACGGTTTTTTAATTGCCTTTTGTTTAGTGCTGGCTTCTGGGCACTGATTCGACCATGGAGGCCATTTCGAGACAGAATCCTACAAACTGTTCTAGTTGACACAGGGACTTGAGGTGACCAGGCCTGTTGGAGCTCTGCTGCAGCGGAAGAAGGGCTGGCTTTTGATTTTCGAACCAACAAACGTTCCTCCTGAGCAGTCGTCTTGTGGGGTCTGCCAGACCTGGGCTTGTCAAAAACATCTCCAGTCTCTTCAAATCTTTTTGTAATTCTTTGTACTTGACGCTGAGATACATTAAAGGTGCCAGCCACCTCTGCAGAGGATCTGGTCTTCAGTCTCCTGATAATCAAGGCTTTGGTCGCAGGGTGGATTTTTGGCATGTTGTCAGAGGTCAAGTTGCAGTTCAAGTGAAGGTCTGGAGTGCTGGAGTTCTTTTTATACACACCCACTAATTATCTGATCAATTAGTGAGCACAGGTGAGGCTGTAAACTAGGATTAGGTGCATTATATGACAAGGCGACAAAACTTTTGTCTCACCAAAATCTGACCTTTCTGTGTTCATTAAATGATCAATATTTCAGCAGTGAAGCAAATTTATTTTCTTTTTAAAAACCTCATTTGGGAGGGTTTCAACTTTGATATGAGTCATTTCTAAAACCAATGGATGAATTTTAAGTCAGGTTATAGGCTTTGGTTTCAACAACATGGATAAGCGACAGAACTTTTGTCAGGCACTGTATAATTATTCTTAATACTATTTGATATAATTACTGTAATATTAAGTATTTTTCAAAATAAATAATTTTTTAAAAGAAAAAGAATAGTACTGTTTGGCATTCATGTTAATCTCATCTCTAATTCACCATTTCCAGTTCAGAATGTTCCCAGTTGTGAACCATCTCTAACACTGTGTTCTAACTTAAGGGACCCAGCTCTTCTCTAATCCAGTTTTCTAGGTGGGGGAGGGGCAGACTGATGTGTAAGCAATCCCACCTCAAAGCTACCTCAGAGATGTTTCTTTTGACTGTGTGATCACAACCTAGGCTGTCTTTCAGTCAGAAGTACTTTTTTCCTTTTTACTATGTGTGAATTAGGGGTGTGCATGAATATTCGAAGGTATTCAAAATTTGATCAAATCTGGTTGAATTTCAACATTTGAATTTGAATCAAATGCCCATGAATTAAAATTTAAAGATTTGAACAAATTTTGAATTTTGGATCTATTTGTTCAAATTATCCGGACATTTGCACGTGTACGTTTGTACATGATGTGTACTTGCAGATTCACATCTTTCCCACATCCGTATGCACTTGTATGGATTCATGCAGGATGAAAACGGGTTGCAGACAGGATAACTACAGGATGCATATGGACATGTACAGATGTTTACAGATGCATATGGATGTTGGAAGGATGTGTACAGGCATCTACGAATGTTGTTGACATTTGTAAATGCAAATTTGAATTGAAAATTTGTATGAATAGATTCAAATTTGCTTAATTTGAATCAAATTTGGTTTAATTTGAATTTTAAAGATTTGAATCAAATCAAATTTTCAGGTATTCAATTTGAATCAAATTGAATCAAATTGAATCCCAAAAATTGCATTCATGCACAGCCCTAGTGTGAATGTAGCTTAAGATTCAGTAAAGGGTTAAAATTAAGGCTTAAAGTTCAGCAAAAGTGTTTTCTAGCATAATAGTATAGTAAGAATCAATCATTAAAAATGATATGCAAATCTGTACCAAGGCAATCTGTATCATGCAAAGTCTTATTGAATACATTTGTACCCTACATCACCTTTAACTCTCAGGTAGTATCCAAAGGCCTTTTCGCACTACAGCCAAACGGCGGCGCGCACAGACATATTTTATACAAAGATGTATAAAATTATGCTGAGTGTAGACTAAGTAGACAGGGATAACATCTTATTCCTTTCAAAATATAAGAATTAGAGCTCACCCATTGAGTCTGAAGAATGGACATATCAAGGAGGACAAAAGTTTTTTTAAAAAAAATCAAAACAAATAGTTATTTTAGGACTCACTATTATGACTTGCAGTGTCATCTGTCAACTTGGATGTTTTCAAAGAAGCTTTGGACCAATTCATGGAAGTCAGGCCTATCAACAGCCGTTAGCCTTGAGGGCAGTGGAGATGGTATGCCTCTAGAGATCACCTACTAGGAGATTGACACCACAGCAAGCAGTGTGCTTTTGCCCATCTGGTGAACTTTCTTGTGCTGCCACTGTCCTCCTGTGATAACAGACTGCTGGACTACATGGAATATGGGTCTGATTTAGTGGGGAACTTCTTATATTTTTATGGTCAGTGTGGGAATCTTGTTCATGTAGAAACTCTGGGTGAGCACAAGCCTGGATTCAAATATATTTTTTGCAGTCCAGTTGTTCTGAATGTGTTGTGTGTGATACAGATTGTCAATAGGCATAGAGCTGCTAGATGGAAAAGACAAAAGTTCGACACATTTAACGGTGGTATGGAACAGACAGTTTTAGTACATTTTGCTCGCATTACTGCTTCTGTTTGATCACCATAAAGATAAACATCTTCCAAACTCAAACTAAGTTATATCGTCTGCCTTTCTGAAGCCAAAACTTTAATGAGGGAGTGGAGAACAGTGTATTTCTTTCTTTATAAGTTTAGGGATTGTGTAGAATAAAAATAATACTTGTTACCAACAATTACTCTGAATTTTGAGTTAGCCAAGGGTCTTACCATTTTGACTACATTGTAACAAACTTTGTGTCTCTGGGACTAAAACTGACCTCAGACTATATCATATCATTTCCATTATGTATACTTGACCTTCACAACATAGCAGTAGATACAAGAACAAGTACAGTGGCAAATAGCTCTGTGAATGTGAGTGTCTCTGTGTATTATATATATGGCTATACCTGTAAAGTATGATCTATATTAATGAATTGGCTTTTTGCATTGGTTAATGAATTAAGCTTTTGTCGTGACTTTATGGTAGAAGCTGATGAGTTGATTGCAAGAGATTCTAGTGGTTAGATTAATACTCTATCACAATGAACATCAGAAACTTAATTGACTCAAAGCTTTTTTTTTATTTGTACATGCATTAATCAAGGATCTTCAGAAATTACACTTCTGCAGTGAGTCACCAAATACAGGTAACTCTAAGATCAGCCACAGACAAACTAAAGGGGGTGTACACCATGGGGTATAATTTCAATAAATTAGCATTTCACAACATAAAGGTTAAGTACAACAGTATTATTTCTATGTATTGTACTGTCACACAGTAGGTTTTTTTTTTAGTTTAATTCCAGACCATCTCCAATTTGGCTGTATGATGTTTTCCCCAGTAGTCTTCTATGATTGCTAAACAGTTCAAAGATAATGTGACTTATTTTCTCCTCTAATAAAGTACCACTGATGAATAATGTATTCTTCCTTGTTCTATTTTATTGAATAAAGTTCAGCCATTGTAATCATGGAATATGGAGAACAGTGTATTTCTTTCTTTATAAGTTTAGGGATTGTGTAGAATAAAAATAATACTTGTTACCAACAATTACTCTGAATTTTGAGTTAGCCAAGGGTCTTACCATTTTGACTACATTGTAACAAACTTTGTGTCTCTGGGACTAAAACTGACCTCAGACTATATCATATCATTTCCATTATGTATACTTGACCTTCACAACATAGCAGTAGATACAAGAACAAGTACAGTGGCAAATAGCTCTGTGAATGTGAGTGTCTCTGTGTATTATATATATGGCTATACCTGTAAAGTATGATCTATATTAATGAATTGGCTTTTTGCATTGGTTAATGAATTAAGCTTTTGTCGTGACTTTATGGTAGAAGCTGATGAGTTGATTGCAAGAGATTCTAGTGGTTAGATTAATACTCTATCACAATGAACATCAGAAACTTAATTGACTCAAAGCTTTTTTTTTATTTGTACATGCATTAATCAAGGATCTTCAGAAATTACACTTCTGCAGTGAGTCACCAAATACAGGTAACTCTAAGATCAGCCACAGACAAACTAAAGGGGGTGTACACCATGGGGTATAATTTCAATAAATTAGCATTTCACAACATAAAGGTTAAGTACAACAGTATTATTTCTATGTATTGTACTGTCACACAGTAGGTTTTTTTTTTAGTTTAATTCCAGACCATCTCCAATTTGGCTGTATGATGTTTTCCCCAGTAGTCTTCTATGATTGCTAAACAGTTCAAAGATAATGTGACTTATTTTCTCCTCTAATAAAGTACCACTGATGAATAATGTATTCTTCCTTGTTCTATTTTATTGAATAAAGTTCAGCCATTGTAATCATGGAATATGGACAAGCAGCATTTCACCTACCATTTATTTGTCTAAAAAAATAGACATTTATTTGGGAAAAAAATAGGCCAACTCCTAAATTCAATAATATATTGAATACATAACAATAGTGAAAAGCATTTCAAATCAGTGAGTGGAAACCATTCACATTGTGAAGTCGTGGTTGAAGACAAGTCATGGATATCAGAAGGAAAATTATTCTATTTTGGATCCCTAGACCAGGCTACACTCAGTCCAGTTTAGATATAATGGCCTAGCAGGGGGCAGGGCCTGCACTGTTCTGCTCAGAATGTGGAACAAGAGGCCCAGAAGAGGTCTAGGGGTGTTTTTCCACCGCGCTCCTTTAATCCAGATCTAAGAAGATCTAGATCTAAGGAATGGGTACTTGCCTTAATCTGGATCTAGTAGATCTGGATTAAGGCAAGTACCCAGTGCATTTCCATGGGAGGTCTAGCACCCAATAGCAATGGATGCTAGCCTCCCTGCTGTGGAAACACTGGAACACCCATTTGCAAATCCGGATTGACCCACAAGGGGTCTTCCTGTCACCCCAGGTCTTTTGGGGGACAGGGGGTGCAATCTCCGAAATCCCTCCGAAGTTGCCTTCGGAGGTTAGCAAAGGCTCCAAAGTCCCTTCGAAAGCAACTTCGGAGATTAGCAAAGGCTCAGAAGAGTTTGCATATTAATTAGCTCCTTGTGAGCAGGGATGAGTCAGCTTCATTAATATGCACCTCTTTCCATGCCTGAAGGTAACAGTCCTCTTTCTTCTCCCTTTGTTCTCGTAGGTTTGTCTTCGGAGCCTTTGCTAATATCTGAAGTTGCCTTTGGAGGGACTTCGGAGCCTTTCCTAATCTCTGAAGGCAACTTTGAAGTAACTTTGAAATGGCTTCGAAATGACTTTAAAGCCTAGGTTTGGGGGCTCCCCCCCATGGGTGCCCCCTCCTCCTAGTCTCCTCTAGACCCCATTGCCTGTTTCTCATGGAAACAGGCTCCCTTTAATCTGGATTTTCTGGCTGAAGACCCCATTGTAGACCCCATTAATGGAGTCTACAGAAAATCCAGATTAAAGGCTGTGATGTACCCATATTATCCGGATTTCCCCAGCAGCGGTGGAAACAAAAGTGTCCCAAATGGGTGCCGTGGTGGAAATGGGGTCATCCGGCTCACACCCAAATGGGTCCTTAATGGGTGCAAAAATGGGTGCTTTCTGCCAGTGGAAAAACACCGTAGGTCTCACACTGGACCAACACACTGGCAAGGGAAAAAAGACCCATAATCTCCTAGTGCAACATATCAGCCAGTACATCATGCCAGTATGTTCAAAATACTTATTTTTAATAAATGTGATATGTCTCTAAAATGCCAGTTTGTTTAACAATAGTTTTTTAGCTGGATTGTACTAAACACATGTATCAGTTTGTTTGTTTTTATTCAGTTAGCTGTGCTTTGCTGGCTTCTGCAATTTTATATTGTTTTATTTGAATTTACTGTTAATTTTATTTTTTTTATGTGAGATACTCCAGAAGCACAGAACAACAGTGATTGCATAGAAGAAGTGGGTGAATAGTTGTTACAGAATAATAACTAACTGCCTGAAAAATCATGAACTGCCCTTTTATGATCTTTTAAAAATTTAAGAAAAATATAGTTTGAGAGTTGCTGGGAAACAAGAAGAGTTTTGTAATTTTATTTGTGCTGTGATATTGAACAAATCTTTGACTACCAAGAGTAGTAATGAATTGATTAGAAAAGCTGGTGCAATAAAATTAATAAAATGTGTTGCCTCAATGTATAGTTTCAAGCAAGTCAGTGTTATGAATTCAAAAGAAAATGGCAAACTGAGTTCATATATTCATATTAAAAAGGATAGACAAGTTTGGGCCTAGGGCGATTATAATGGCTGCAAATTTCAAAACTGTAGTTTAAAATGCCTGAAGTCTTTGAGAAGAGAAAATAAAAAATGTAAAAGAGAAGAGAAACTACTTCAGGACTAGCTGAAAGAAGAAAGAGATATTACTTTACAGAAAATATATTACTTTACAGTAAAACTGCCTCAGTTAAGAGTCAATGAATCTGTTCATTATTGATGGTAATTAAAAGGATATGATTATCATATCTAACAGACTTTAGTTCAAATGACAAGAGTTTGACATAAAAAGGGGGTTGTTTAGTACGATAAAATTATATTGCTCAGAAGATATTTGTACAAGAAAACATTCACAAAGCTGCACCAGGAGTGTTTCCTGATGCAAGTAAAAATCTGCAACTCTCCTGCCATTGTATTGGTACTGGTACACATATCCGTGGCAATCCCACTATAATGCCAAGAGAAGGAGATGACATCCAAAAACAGCAACATAACAAGGAATCCATCAACAACACCAGATTTCTCATCAAATGGCTTCTCTTACCTCAACCTGCTGTCTGTACACAGAATCATTCCTCTTGCAAAGAGAAGAGGTTCAGTGCTTGCTGATGTGCGGGTATTTTACAAGAGAAACAACTTTGCAAACAGCAGATGAGATAAGAACCAAGTATTTTCCTGGGATTGCCTCCTGCCATCTGGCAAGGAAGGTGGGATCTAAAGAAGATATTGCAGGTTCCCTGTGCCATCTGGGGGCCCCATAATATATTATATATATTTGGTTTCTCAGGACACTCTTTATGTTTGGATTTTCCCAGTATCGTGGAGTTAGCGTCCACTGATGGATATGACTTTTTTGTGTTGATACTTCTGTTTGAGGTTTGTTCAGAAGAAAACGGTCCCTGTGAAGCTTGCACTGGAGATCACTCATCTGAGGAAGATTCCCATGAAGTGGAACATTCTCCTTTTCTTAAGCTGTCTGCAGTGTCCTTTGTTTTCCTCCCTTGAAGAGATCTGAGGCCTGAGCAGTCCCTCTTCAAGCTGTTGTTTCCTGACGCAGAAGCCCATTTGCTCAGGTTTGAGTCAGCCGAACCCAGATCCACAAAATCCATTTTACATTCTTTGCCATTTCTTTGTATTTCATTTCTTTCTAAATGTTTTGTGCATGCTCTATCTTTTAATATAAAAGAGCAGCCAGATGAACCATTTGATACAAAAAGCTTCCGGACCACATCATTTGAATGCATAGTCTTCACTGTGTTATGAACTCCATGACGTGGACTGTCCTTTTTCTCCAACTTAGCCATTTTGAAAAAGGCATCAATTATGGGACTCCTTTGGGGTGGTGAAAATGGTATCTTCTTTCTTCTGTTTTTCTTTGGAGAAGAGAAGGTTTTTTTAAGATGGTCCGCACATGGAAGCCTGGCTTTCCTGTTACCTTTTTTCTATGCCATTTTATCCAGCAGAGTTTCGATCTCTCTACCTTCAGTCAGATAAAGGATCCCATAATATAAGGATGAGCTAAAGAATGCTAAAATAAAGGGCATTTATACAAGAAACTGACCAAGAGAGAAGCAGTTCCTGGAGGAACATGCTTCACTTTCAACACATTGAGTAATGGGGTGGCACAATCACCATAGGGTACTTTCTGCTATCAGGGCCTTTTCTATAAAGTTAAGATGCAGTCACATGCCTGAAACAAATATTACTGGAGAAAAATGTTATTCCAATTTTTAAAAAGCTTTTCTTCTCATGGCCTTTTCTGCGCAGTGGTCCATCAGTGGGGATGTGGGAATTGCTTCAGAATTATGGAGGGGCTTACATGCTGCATTGGCTGCTTTCCAACTTATTTAATGCAACTGACTCCTGATGCAGTCAGTCTGGATTCGAGTAGCACAAAAAACGGTTCTATACACTGTGAGCTTTATGATTGAGGGGGCGGGGGAATCCTGAAACCTGCCTGCATTGGAACAAATATTTTCAGAATGGGTTGCTTGTCTAAATTCATTTAGGCCGCATCCCCATTACAACCTTATTTCAATTTCAAAGTATTTTCAATCCTGGCAGACCCCACATCAGTTCGGCTTAACACGCTTTCCGCGTGTTAAATCGCCCCAAAGCGTTGTAAATGTTAATCCTCATTTCAACAGGTCTCACTCTGGTTCATGCGCTTGAAACATTTTACATTTTTTACTGTGGGGACCATAGGGTGTTAAAGGATGAGAATCCGTGTTTAGGGTTTCCCTCCCCCAATAGCTTGCTTCCAAAGATAGTGATTTCATTGAAAAAATCCACCCCTCAAAACAGCCACTATAAAAATCCACTACACTGGATTAAAGCTACACTGTAGTGATCTAGCCACTTCACACCTTATAACAATGTTGCAAATTTGCGCAATTCTGAAAGTTCTGACCTTTAGAGAGGGAAAAGAAAGGAAAGCAGCCGGAGGTTCTGTTTTAAAGGCTGTGGCTGTGAAGGGGGCTTGAGTGGCTGCTGCTGCTGTGTGCCCTGGGAAATGAGGAGAGGAGGGGAAAGAATCGCTGGCTGCTCGTGCCGTTTTTCCTCCAGGCAAGTGGCAGCCACCCAGCTAGGTTCCCTGAAGCGGTCCTTTATGGGTGGCACATTCATGCCAGGAGGAAGAGGGCAGGGCAGTCCCAAAAAGCAGCTTTTAAAAAGTAGCCACTTGAGTCTCCCCTTGAGTCACGTATGCCACATATGACCCTCAGAATCCGGATTGAACACGATTAAGCTGCAAGTAATGGGAACAGGCAAATTCGTGTTTGTATCCAGTTCTATTATTTCGGTTTAAGGAAACTGGATTAAGCTTATAACGGGGATGCACCCTTGATATCTACAGTAAGGCAGCCTAAGACTTTTTCTTATTTGAGATGAACTAACTGCTCTCTGTTTTTTTCAGTAAGTGCAGGGATTTTTGCTAATAATGGGAAGCTTACTATTCATGATTTTACTTTGCACATAACAGGTTATGCTCGTATGACAAAGGATTACTGTACAAATTCCCACTCCACACTGGCTAGCCTACAATTTCCATTCCTGTTAATCTTTCAGCAGCTCATTGTGTTGAACAAACTGCTCAGGCAAGTGTCTGGAACATTGTTTCAAACTCAGAAGAGATGGTTTGGATGCTAAAATCACACCCAATAATTAAGCCACTGAAGAACTTTCAACAGCTAAAGGGAATTAGGGCTGCTATTTTATACTGAGTCTGCAATTCTGTATTAGAAAGACTTTCAAATTTGCACAGCAGACACTCGAGTCCAGCTGTCATATTCTAAAATAAATGCATTTTCCAAGTGATATTGAATGTAATCATTGTTAGTATCTGCTTTAATGTACGTGTTCATTTGTATGCATTTTTTGCTCCTAAGGGGTTCCACACAGCAGGCAGGATTAATATATTTGCTAAGTTCCAGAACAGAGAGCTCAGTTTTTACCACAATCTTCCTTTTCACAGGACAATTTGTGGGGCACCATGATATGCTACTTACTCTGCTCATACTCAAATGACTCGATACTGAATTTCTTTTATGCATTTGCTTTGGAAACCTTGTGGTTTTCCATAAAGATTGTTCTCACACAGCACAGCAGACTTGTTTGCTTTAGATCATTTAGGCATTTTTTGCTGTGACTGGACATGGCGGGATCTGACAGTATGAAATGTATTGGGAGGAAGAGCATGGAGAGCCAGAAGATGAATTAGTCACCCTACAGAGCAAAGACTAGGAGCAAAATGATGTTATTGCAAACAAGAGTTACAATGCCATTAATGTATTCAATACAATGTATTGAATACTTTCAAAATCACCTCTTTCATAAAATAACAATAGTAACAGTAACTGTAATAGTTAACATAATAATATAGTAATAGCAATAGCAATAGTAGCAGTAATATAATAGTAATAGCTCTCCTATCTTTCATGTAGTTTTTTTCTGCACTGAGCCTTATTCCAGATTTAATTCTAATCTCACTTGTTGCACTTATCTGGTAATTCTAGTCTCACATGCAATCCTCCCTTGTTGAAAACCTCTTTCAGGCCCCATCTTCATGCAATAAAAAGCCTGTTAAAAAGCTTCTTTTGCCACAGAGCATCTCCATGCACGGCTTTTCTCTGGGCACCACAAAGGAGGAAAATGCACGGAAGAAAGACCCCCTCCCCCTTTAAACAAGACTACCAATGCACTTTTTGGAAGCCGCGGGTATTCCTAGCAACATTGTGCATGGAGATGCTACATGGCAAAAGAGGTATTTGGGGGCAGGGATTGCCGGCTGCGGTCCCATCTTTCCTCTTTTTTTTCAGCCTTCTCCCTCATTTTCTCTTCAAATAAAATAATCAATCTCTCTCTCTTTTTGCCTCTCATCAGTATTCATACTGAATACTGAATATTGAATGCAAGAAAACAGTAGGCGGACAGAGATCTTGTGGAAGCAATTCATTATGTTACTCACAAGGTCTCCGAAAAAAGCACCCTAGCTCTGCTGCCGCTGCCGCCTACACACACAGCCTTAAACATTCACACATCTCCCAGAACTGCAGCACCTTTACTTCCTTTCCCTTTCTAAAGGTCAGAACTTTTAAAGAGCCAGAATTGCACAGAATTGCAACATTGTTATCAGGTATGAAGTGGGTGGATTGCTACAGTGAAACCGCTGCTGTACAGGGTGGATTTTTACAGTGAAATCACTACCTTGGAAAGCAAGCTTTGGATCCCAAACTGATAAATGTTTCTGGTGGGTTTTGCAGGCAGAAGAGAGAACTTGTGAATACCCATGGCTAGTTTTCTTTTGGACTTGTTGGGGGTTGTCTTCCTGGTTGTGGCTGTGCAGAGCATAGTCCCTCCCCGTTCCAGCCGGCACCCTTTCAACCAGAGAGAGGGCGGGGAGAAAAAGATGCGGGCAAATAAAACACGCTTCTGTGGGGATGATAGGTGCATTTTAAACACACGTTTTGCTGAGCCTCATGTGGACGCTTAATTCAGAATTGAACGGCATTTTTAAAGTCAGCTGCAATAGAGGGACAATAGAGGGACAATAAAGAAACAAAAAAGTTCCATGTAGACAGGGGCTTAGTTGTTCTACCAGTACAAATTATCACTGATGCAACTCACTGACTTTTACAATGATTTTAAAAAAAAGATGAGCCACTCAGTGGCACTTCTCATAAACCTAGGCTATGTTCAGACATAACAAAAGGGATGCCTCAGATGGTGCGTGACCCTCATGTTCCCAAGCCTTCTCTAATCCACCTTAACACAGAATGTTTAGAAGAGGAAGAGGGGCAGACCGGTGTGTTAACACTCCCACCACAAATCTTTCTATAAGCCGCCTCAGAGGTGTCTTGGAGATGCTTCGGGGGGGGGGGCAAGACTGTGTCTGATCGCAAACCTATTGTGGAAATTCTTCCCTTTCTTCCACTTTATTCTTCCAAGCACCCTGTGAGATCACTGGAGGTCAGTGTGTGAAGATCCTCCAGTGAATTGTATCACCCAGTAAAATTTTGGAATCAATTTCCCAGGTCTTTATGTGGCACCAAATATGTACAAGGAAGTGAAAAGGAAAACACAACCTTTAAAGAAATAAACCTGGTAAAAGAAATTTCAGGTTGCATCTACATGAACATCTAACATGCCCCTCCAAGTGACCAGGAGGAAAGGCCAAGAAATGGTTCTGGCCCATGAGCCCCCCATCCCCCAATCAAAGTACTTTTACTCTGATGGCCCTTCAGTAAGAGGATTTGCCTTCCCTGTGTATGCACTGGGGGCAGAGGCGACTGGACAGATGTAATTCTGCAGAAGCATTTTGTCCACTTCTAGAAACTGGGGTGAGGCAAATGCTATTCACCTGCCTCTTGATCTGGCTGCCACACTTTTCTTCCTGGGAGTCACTCCTTTTGGGAAACATGTGGACGCTGCCACAATCTAGCATCTTGTTTTAAAAGGGAATGAATAAATTCATGTTCTCAGATAAGCAGTTTCCTTTTATGAGCAAAACAAATCCTGCTACTGCTAACTAAGGGTGTGCACAAATGCAATTTCAGCATTTGATTCAATTCGAATTGAATATCTGAAAATTTGAATCAATTCAAATGTTTAAAATGTGAATGTATTCACATTCACTTCAATTAGAATACATTTGTATCTATTTGTATGAATATTCTATTCGTATTTGAATATACAAATGTCGACAACGTATGCATTCCGTTTTCATCCCTTACGTATCCATACAAATCCGTATGAATATGAATAAGATGCATAAAGATACGTACGCAATGTATGAATATGTGTATCTGTACACATATGACTGTCTGAATACTTTGTACAAATGATTCAAAAGATTCAAAATTAGTTTGAATGTTAAAAAACAAATGTATAGACATTCAATTTGGATTTGAATGTCCAAATCGGAACAAATTCGACCGAATTTCAAATGTTTAAAATATTCTTGTACATCCCTACTGCTAAGTAATCTTTGTATACTGGTTACTGCATTTGACATCCCTCACCAGATCTTTATATGCACAAATGTGGTATCCTCTCCAGACTGCTCCCCATCCCTATCTGCCGCCCTTCATAAAATGATCCAAATTTGCTTGACCTGGTAACAAGAATGCCATGACAGTGAGGAAATCCTGGGAATAATTTCTGACAGCAGGTAATCAAAACCATCTTTCTCTTGTTTCATCCTGTTTTTAAAAGAGGATGCAACCTCCAAAGACCAGGACTGCAAGCCATTGTCCTCCTAGCTGTGCGCTTCATGAAGGAAAAAATTATGGTAATATTAAAATCCTATAGATGCTCAAAGGCATTTCCTCAGCAGCAGAAATTAAGAGTCAAATGCAGAGGATGTTGTTATATTTAGGGAAACTCCTGCTTTTATGAATAGGCTTCATGTTGTGACTCTTTTGAAGCTAAGAACTTCAAAGCAGATCACGGACTTCCAGTGGGATAAACACTTAATGCAAGGCAGGTAGGTGAAATTATCACCATGCAGTCAAGCTAGACTTATCCTTTCTTTTAAGAGATCAAGCAGAACCTTTTCTGCCATGCCCTGCAGTTCCACAGGGGTGACAAAGAGTTAGCACGATATCTGTTGAAATGCTCCACAGAGTAAAACAAGTAAGTTTTTAAAAGTTTTACAGTTTTATAATGTCTGTGGAAAGAAATCTGAGGGAAGAAATCCAATCCAACAAGAAAATTCAAAACACAAAGTTTGCTTCTTGTTTCAGTGTAAGGATTAATTCGAAATACCTCTTCATCCTAGACTTTGGCTAAGGGAACAGTATGTCCCTATCCCATGCAGTTACTATAATTGTTTTAGCTAATTTATTTTATCAGTGTTTATTCTGATTTTATTGTAACCATGAGGCCTTCACACAAACACATCTCTGTGTATCTTCTCCATTTCATCCTTAAAATCACATAATGACTTGGGTTAGGCTGACAGGCAGCAATTGTCCCAGGGTGCTTTCATTGCCAGATAGAAATTTGAAGGCAGGAAGTCATAGGTCTTAGTCTGATCCCAGGAATACTACTCTAACCCATAAAGCTGTGAGGTAATAGTAATATATAGTTGCTGGGTATTGTGTGGGCAGGGGATGATGGGAGTTTACGGGACCTTTCCGCACCTGGCCCGGTGGGATTATCCAAGTAGAACTGATACTAGGTACTATTTGCAGAAGGTGAAAGTAGGTGAAGGTTTTGCCTTTGACTTCTTTGGTTCTCCAGAAACAATTAGTGGGGCACTGTGTGAGACAGGATACTGAACTAGATGGACTGTGGTTTGCTTTCCGCAGGGGTCCTCTTATGTTCTTATATTCTCATGTATGATCAGCAAAACATATCCCATATTTACACACATTGTAGGCCTGCGTACAGCTATTGATCAATGGCAGCTTTCTATGGAGAAATAAAGCCATATTTTCAGTGTCCACTGTCATTTTTTTATGTTTCTATTTAGTAATATTTCTCTCCCTGCCCTTCCTTAACACACTGAGGTTGGCACAAAAGTTAGAAATAAAAATGTCTACACCATGCCAGTCACTGGTAGCAGTAAAACTAATTGGCAAACCACTTTAGTAAGTACCCTAAAGTTTAAGCTCATTTAGAACCATTTACATGAAAAGAACTAAATCTGATTAAAGTGAAATATCTGCAGGAGTAGATTGCCTATATTTTAAATCTTAACATAAGATAAGAAGTGGCAGAAGGTGCTTTCTCAAGAAAGTGTTTCGATTAAAAATAGTTATGCAGGAGAAAATAGAGAAGAATGCGCACAGCATTATCATTCACAGCTAATGAGTTAAAAAGATACCACCATGCATTTATAAATCACTTTGCAGTACCATGTAGTTTATTTAAATTTGCTGTGCCTCATTATAACTGATCTATGCACCTTTTGGTCCTAGTTGATTAGGAATGCTATAGCTCAGAGTAGCTTTTAATTCAGCGAAACATGGTTTGACCTTTACCATAATCCTGTGTGAGACACACTATAGTTTAGACATTAATAATGATGCTACCTCTTCTTTATACTAGTACGATGCTACTTATTTTGTGTGTGTGTGAGTGTGTGTGTGTGTTATTAGTTAACATGTACAGGCCATTTATCAAAACCAAATTATCCTACTGTGTATAACTTCAGTACTTAATTCCAAGTTCTTCATCCCTCATAACTATTACCCACTCTTTAAAAATGCTAAAAACTAAAACATAATAGTGCTGTGCTACAGTAATAAGTCACCGATAGATACTTTCTAACTCCCTGTGGACTTCTACCATATGCAATTAAGAGATGTGTGCAACATGATGAACATATTACAAGCTCAAGCATCTCTTTTGTGTGACCTTTGTCTCCGTATTTAAGTATAACATTTCCTTAAACCACCTTCTGGTAACTCTGCCTGTTAATGAATCTCTCTTTATATCGTAACCTACACTTGGCTTCATATTCTGAGCTGAAGAGAGTAGAAAAGAGGAAGAGAGGCATAAGCAGGAATTTGCACATGAATTGCCTATTCATTTGGTGCTCAAGGGGAAACAAGTTCAAGATTGCATGGTTTGGACCTGAAAGGAAACTCAAAATAATTATTAAAGATTTCTTATGTGAACAGTGGTCAGAGATGGGGAAAGATGGGTCTTCAAATGCACCTGAAAGGCATTTTGGAGAATAAAGAATGGGTGGAAATATTTTAGAATAGCACAGTAATGTTATTTTTTATTTTTATTTTTATTTTTTTGCTTATTTGTGTGGGTAAAACATGAAACTGATTCATATTTCCAGGATTAGCAGGTCATTCACAGTTAACTCATCTTTTGCTCATCATTTACTTTATACCTGTGCATAAGGCATCCATTTTCAACTTTGGAGGCTTTTGGATTTTCTTACATGAATGAAACAAACTTAAGCTTTGAACTTTACCATTAAAATGTATAGGACTTTTCAGAATGCTATGAACGCAAACATAATGCAGCACATACTTCTGACCTGGGCTGCGTTCACAGCCAAGTTTTAATCCAGTTTCAGACCATTTTCAGAGTGAGATTACACATAAGCAAAGCGAAGAGCTGTTTTCTTTTGGCGTTATCTAATTCAGAAAATTCACCTTTGGGTTAAATAACGTGGAAAGAAAAAGACTAGGGCTGCATCCCCAAAAGACTTATTTACTTCTCCACTGTCACTCTACTGTCACTCTATTGAAGTGGACTTTAAAAGTGCCATGCAAATCAGGAATAAGTGTCCGCATGAGGCTCAGGAAAATGCGTGTTTTTAATGCACCTTCCGTCCCCATAGGATCCCTGTTTTCTTTGCACACATCTTTTTCTCCCCGCCCCTGCTCTTGTTCATAGGGTGCCAGCGGGAATGGGGAGGGACTGCACTCGGTGTGGCCACAACCAGGAAGACAATCCCTGACAAGTGCAAAGGAGAAACAGCGATTGGCTCCCTGTTCGTCTCCCAGATCTCCCCCTCCCCAAAATGGCTTCTCGTGCTGGAAAACATTCACTCTCACCACTTTCCCTGTTATTGCTTTCAAAAATCCACCCTGCCCAGCGCACGAGCGCTGACAATCCCTGACAAGTGCAAAGGAGAAACAGCGATCGGCTCTCTGTTCATCTCCCAGATCTTCCCCCCCCCCCTCGAAATGGCTTCTCATGCTGGAAAACATTCACTCTCACCACTTTCCCTGTTATTGCTTTCAAAAATCCACCCTGTCCAGTGCACGATCGCTCATTCACTCATCACTTTCCCTGTTATTGCTTTAAAATCCACCCCTAGCAATAATCCACCCATTTCACACCTCACAGCAATTGCAACAATGTTGCAATTCTGCGTGATTCTGGCTCTTTAGTTCTGAGCTTTAGAAAGTGAAGCTGCGCTTGTGTTTCTGCTGTGTGTGCAGGCGGCAATCCCCGCCCCTTTTGCCACGGAGCGTCCTCAAGGTAAATGTAGCGAGGAAAACCCGCGACTTCCAGAAAGAGCGCTGGAAGAGTTGTTTAAAGTGCATGTATTTTGTCACGCGATTTCCACGTTTTGTAGCGCTGGAACCTCGTTAAAAACCCTAGCTTGGGGGCGCTCAGAGGCAAAAGGAGAGTCTTGGCAGACTTTTTATTCCTTGGGGACAGCCCCAACACACTTTTTTGATGCACTATCTCATGCCAAAGATGACCTGAAGCTGGATTAAAACATAGGTGTTACTGCAGACTTAGTCTTTGCTACAGGGAAGAAGGGTGAATATCCATTTGTAGGTGGGTTTATAGTGAGTCCATTCTATCAGTTTTTTGCTGCTGAGGTAAAGGTCTCTTGCACTGTGTTGACACATAGGTTTTAATCAAGCTTCAGCCCACTTTCAGAGAGAATGTATCAGCAAAGTGTCAACTGTTTTCTTCTAGCATTATCTAAGTCAGAAAATTAATATTTGGGTTAGATAAAGTGGAAAGAAAATGACTGGTCTGATGATGTGTTCTCTCACTCTAAAGTGGACTGGAGCTGCATCCACACCTAAGTTTTAATCGAGCTTCAGTCCACTTTCAGAATGAAAGAATATATCAGCAAAGTTACTCATCATTTTCTAACACAAAGGTGGATTTTCTGAGTTACATAAAGCCAAAAGCAAACAACCTGTCACTTTGCCAATACTTTATCTCACTCTGAAAGTGGACTGAAGTTGGAATAAAATTTAGGTGTGAATGCAACCATGGAATCTGATGAACTCCTTATGATTCTGGGAGAATTTCCAGTTGAGATGGCAGGTGCTTCTTTCAAAGTTTTGGTCTCACTTTGAAACTATGTAGTAGAGCTATTTACACAATCACTCTAGGGATGTGCATGAATATTCATAACATTCATTATTTGTACAAAATCAGACATTCATACACAAGGCAAATGTTACAACATTTGTACATTAACATTTGTACGAATACAAACGTTTCAGAACATTCATATGAATAGTTTATATATTCATTAAACTGGGGATATGTATCAGATACATATCAATACATATGTGTTTGTATTGGATACATATCTGATACATATGCATTGGTATAGGATACCTATCAGATATGTATGCATTCATATAAGATCTGTATCTAGGATCTGTATGTATTTGTATCAGATATTTGTATCAGATAGAATCTACCACATTTGAAAGGGATGTATTCAAATGAATACAAATTTTCTAACATTCAATTTGTTAAGAATCAAATGCCCAAAAACTCATTTGTGCACATCCCTAAATCACTGTCAGGTGCCCTTGGATATCCTGCAGAGCTTGTAACACACTTTGGTATAACGGGGAGCAGCGTGCAATGAAGTGGGAGGGCTGAACATAAATCCCAGTGTGAATCTGACCAAACAAGGTAAGAGTACATTTATCATGCCTAACCTGTGATAGTGGCCAATAAATAAATAAATAAATAAATAAATTAAATAAATAAATAAATAAATAAATAAATAAATAAATAAATAAATAAATAAATAAATAAATAAATAAATAAATAAATAAATAAATAAATAAATAAATAAATAATTAAAAGGCTCCATTCTCAAGTGGCTGGTATAGCTGTTCCAGATACTTTAAGGGCTTTTGTCATCTAGCCATAAGGACTCAGATTGGCATGGAATCAGGGTTTTGAGGTAAAGGTACACTGTCAGATTGACACTAGATAGGTGGTTCGCTTTTGGCTTTATCTAATTCAGAAAATCCACCTTTGTGTTAGAAAATGTCTAGAAAATGATGAGTAACTTTGCTGATGTATTCTTTCATTCTGAAAGTGGGCTGAAGCTCAGTTAAAACTTAAGTGTGGATGCAGCTCCAGTCCACTTTTGGACTCCATAGTTGGAAGTGGTTTATTGGAGGTATCTGGAGCCCTATCTGGTCCTGTTATTTTGGATCAGTTTCAGTTGTTGAAGTCTGAGGAAGCAGAGGGGCTGAGCCAAGCACCTGTCTCCTTGACCTTTGCTCATCTTGGCTAATTAAAGATAGCCAAGGAGTTATGCTGGAAAGCAAGCAGTGCTAGATGCCTCATTACAAGAGGGGGGGGGCTCTAGCAGCATTTAAAAATGTGGTGCATCCTCTCCTTAAAAGATCATTCCTGGAACCTGAGGTGTTAACTATTGCCCAGTTGCTAATATCCTCTTCCAGGGCAAAGTAGTGAAGAGAGTGGTGGAGGAAACATTATCTTGACATTAATCTTCTCTCCCATCCTAAAACTCTTGTTTCCCATCCTAGGTGAGGATTAGGGTGCCCTGACTTTAGAGCTGGATTTCCTGCTCCCACAGCATCTTGTCGGTGCCAGTGCATGTGCACCATCACCGGGACAATGGTCAAGTGCTGTGCATATTCGCTCACTTTCCGGATCACTTGACATGCCAGTGCACTTGTGTGGCACTTCAGATGACCGACCCAGCACCATGGAGGTGTGGATGGGTTCCCCCAAAATGGGAAAGGTCATCTCTGGTTAAGGTAAGTATATCATTCCACTGCAGTTATGTTCAGGGAAGGCTGCCCATGTTCATGCTGGTGCTGCTATGTAGGAATGTGCATGAATATTCGTGACATTCAAAATTTGTACAAATTCAGCTGAATTCAGACATTCAAATTCAAAACAAATGTTGGCACATTTGAAGATTGACATTCAAATTCGAATCGAATGTCTTGATACATCCATATGAAGCTTTGTATGGGATTTGTATGCTATTTGTATGCATTCGTATGGGATTCGTATGGGATTGAGCATTCATATCGAGTACAAATTCTACCACATTCAAAAGGGATCTATTCAAATGAATATAAATTTTCTTGCATTCAATCTGATACAAATCAAATACAGAAAAAACATCCATGCACTTCCCTTGTACTGTTTCCAACTTAATCGCCAGTGCTCACAGAGCACATAGTCCGTCCTGGACTATCTGAAACAGCATGGCAGTAGCCATGACTGCTTGGTGATTGTGACATGCAATGCACAGTCGCAGCCACCCTGCCCCACCTACACCAGCACTCATACTAGAAGAAGGTGCAAACACTGTGTCTGGGAGCTTCACAGCTTCAGAGGAATGGGACACTCTGAAACACTGCCTGGGAGTGACCCAGAGCATCCCCTCAAGGTAAATGTGAACAGGCCCAAAGCTTAAGTACAGTAATTGTAGTACAGTAAATAATAGGTTAGATCCTAAGGTATGGTCCTGTGCATACAAGATAGCTTCCAAACAATTCCATTACTGGGAGCCCCACACACAATTAGGCTTCAACTAAGCATTATGCTTCAAAGAAGAATCTCAGGCCTCACAGCAAAGGAAAATTATGGCACTGCTATTAAGGGGTCCCCTCATGTATTGTGAGCAAGTTTGGTCTAGTAGTTAGAGAGCTGGAATCTTATCTGAGAATACCAGGTTTGATTCCACAATCCTCCAAAAAGCCAGCTGGGTGACCTTGGGCTAGTCACAGCTTTCTTCTGGGCCCTCACAGCCTCACCTACTTCACAGGGTGTTCTGTTGTGGGGAGAAGAATAGAAAGCTATGAACCCCCTTAAATGGGTGAGAAAAGTGGGGTAGAAGAGCCAGCTCTTCTTCTATATAAGGTCAAGCTGCATTGTACAGCCTCAGCAATCCCTCCCTTGCCCTAAAGAAAGAAAGCTGCCTCAGAACGAAGTAGTTTAACTAGCCTCTAATTTCAGTTTTAAAAATAAAATAAAACATTTTAGTATGAGATATGGGCAAAAATGCTTAGTGCAAATATAGGCCAATCCCATATCCCCATTACGTGTGAGCTACTTATATGACCAGTGTGGCCAGATGCAGATATGCAAAATATTAAATTATAAAAAGTCTAGTTTGGTACAAGCCTCATTTTATACAAAAACCTTTAATTTAGTTTAAAAATATTTCCAATAGTAACATTCATATTGCTCCGATCTTAAATGTATGAAAAGGAAGAAAATGCCTGACACCAAGCACTGGCTGATCAGAGCTTTTATTTTTCCTGAAGCAAGAAACTGCCAGGGCCATGAGGCAAAGCAGAAAGGAGCTTAAACATTCTTACAGTAAAGTCTTTAAAATATCCTCTCCAGCTGCTCCCTTACACACAACCAACGGATTACTTCACACAAAAGGTCAGTTGTGAGCTCCTTCTTTCTTTTTCAGGCTTCTTAAACGAGCCTCAGGATGGTACAGAAAATATCTAACCAATGATTCCTTAAGTTCCGGAGTTGCATATTTAGGTCTTGGGTACATGAAGAGTTATAACTTTTCACCCACTATATTTCAGCCAAGAAGCACATTTACCAAGATGTCAGACAGAAACACCCTTCACTCTTTCTTGATTGGGAAAGAGATATTCACTTCAGTATTCATAGACTGTCCAAAGTTTCTATCAGAGCATTTCAGCATTAAAAGCACAGACAAAGTCTGTGAAGTCTGCTCACGTAGAGAGCGTTCCTGGTGCATCTGTAACCTTTGCTTTTATGGGTTCTATGGGACTTCGAATAACAACTTGCAAACACTGAAAACCACAAAGAAAAGATTTAGCCAGTCTCAGAACTGTAATCATGCAGATAACACAACAGTCAACTGTAAAAGCCAATTACAGGAATACAGTGTATCAGGGGCATGTGAAACATTACAAAACTATTTTTGACTGCAAGAAGAAACTAATCCATTTTGAAACATGGCTCTTCACAATCTCCTCCAGGCTGTTCACACCAAATAATGCTGGGCTCTACCATAGACACACTTTTTCCCCCCCTGAAAAGTATTTTTAACTATTGTTGGAAAGCCCAGCACTGGTTGCAGGTTTTCCAGCAACAGTTTTTTAACTTACTATTTGCATGGTGTGGCAGTCATTGCTTCATCTACTGTCCACGTGTGGAGGTTGAAATAGCCAAGCATGCATGTGTGAAGTTGATGATGCACACATCCAGGAAGTAGATGTCAGCTGGACTGCCCAGATTGCCTGTCACTAAAATAAGAAAAGACATTCCAGTGCGTGCAGTGCAAATGGATGCCACCACACTACTACCTTACCTGACTGCAATTTTTTTTATAAAAAAGCATGTGTATGAGTACAAGTAGATCTGTGTCTATGGGTTTATAGCCTGAGAATAGTGCCTTGTTTTTAAAATGGGAAATAGGTGTTGTATGATAAAAAATGATGTGGGTGTTGCATTCTGCATATCAGAGCTGATACTAAGCTACCATTTTACTCTTAAGACAGCAGATTATTTTAGAAATAAAAGGGCAGGAAGCAGGAATATTTTTGAATCAATACTGTTGACAGTTTATTGGAGTTTTCTACAGAAAAACAATAGCATTCTAAGGAACATGCAGTGAGAAACTGTCTTGTCCAGAACCTTAGTTCTCAGATATCCCAGCTATGAAATGGGAAAAAGAAAATTCATCTAGAGAGATTCGGATGAAGTCTCTGCTTACCTGGCAAGGCAGCTCTGTTTTGGGTGGGTGAGGGAGGTGCCACAATCTGACCCTGAAAGGGGCACCTCTACGCCTGCATTTTAGAGCACAGGGATGTGTCCAGACTTACAGATACTGCACATTTTGATGCACAGTTGGGGCATGGGCATCACACCTGATGCCCAATACTGCATAGTGGTGGCACATTATGCTGCCACTACTTTGAATTTACTAACTGCGGAACGATGAGCACTTGCTCCACAGTATCAGGTAAATTTGAATGTTCCCACCAGTCTGAACAGGATGGCAAGAACAGAGAATGAGAGGTGAGCCTGCAGCTCAGCTCCCATTGGCTATCGCATCCCACATGACATACGCCTCACTGCGCACGCCACGGAAGTATTGCAGCTGCCAAGGAGGAAGCTGCAAGGTGGCTCCTGGAATCCAGATGATGTGTCATGGCTTCGTAGCAGGTAAGCTGCACTTTTTCTCCAACAGCGGATTTTATTCTGCTAATATGGATACTTCCCAGGAGTGTCTTTGCTTCTGCCACAATGGGGAACCACAATCACCGGGCTCTTTCTGTTGCTCTGTGTGAACATGAGGTAAGTGGAGACATGGCCACATTGTAGTTTGTAAAGATATTGACACATTGTTATAGCTAGTAGACTATATAGTAGGCACTGAGGATCTCAGTATAATACATGCTTAGTAAAAAGGTAAGAATTATACACAAAAAAAGATAAAGCTCTAATCTATGGATATTGCCTGATGATATTTCTTTTTTCTCATAGTTTTCCCACAATCTTCTTAGCACCACACTTTCAGTAATGCTGCACCCAGACATTAGTTGCTTATTTCACTAGAGGTAAGTGCACAGTCCCAATCGTATAATGCGATGCCACAATGACCAATCAATCAATCAATCAATCAATCAATCAATCAATCAATCTATCTATCTATCTATCTATCTATCTATCTATCTATCTATCTATCTATCTATCTATCTGTCATCATGTGTGACAGCTCGATCAGAATGGCACGTTCCATTGCACAGTATAAATGTGTCTGGACACAGCCTATGTGTCTATTGATTTTGCTATAGAAACAAATAAATACTAAAATCACCCAGTTTCTTTTTGTATAGAAAAAAGACTTTCCATCCTATGTTTAAAACAACAATGAAAGCATCCTGCTAGCAAGCCAACTGAATACTTTTTGTCCTTCCTTCAGTCCTTTTTCACAGGGCGAAAGAGACATGTCCTGTTTGCACGAAAGAAGTGGTAGAAATGGAAGTGATTTGAGGAATACCTCATAAAGTGTTAACAAGAGGAAGGATGTAAGGTTGGCAGGAGGCAAACTTTCTCTGCTTCCTCTGCTCCCAGCCCATCTGGCCTGGTAAAAGGAAAAGAGTTTTTACTTCTTTGAGTTGGAGCAACATATAACTTTGCAAGATATGGCTTGCCTATAATAGACATGCATTACATCCTGCTTCAGGCAAATTCTGCATCTGATTACTCAAAAAATGATAAGCAAAAATTAGCATAAATTAAAATCAGCTCTAGCCATATTTGATCTTTTTTCCTGTCATGTTTAGTGTGATTTTCAGAACACAAATAATGTTCTTAGGTCACATATTATCCCTACTGTATGTCAATGCCCTTTATAAATTTTCCTGTTCATCTCACCACTCTACAGTAGGAATGTGCACGAATATTTGTAACATTTGAAATTTGGCTGAATTCAGTTGAATTCAAACATTCGAACTCAATTCAAATGTTGTGATATTCATATGCTAACATTCAAATGAATGCAAGTATTTCCAGACATTCATATAAATAGTTCGGACATACGTTAAGCTGGGGAAATGTATCAGATATGTATCTGTTCATATCGGATACATATCTGTTCATACACAGATACATATCAAATGTTCATACGAATGCATATGAATAGATTTGTATGAATAGAATTTTAACACATTTTAATGTGTTCTATTCATAGGAATACAGATTTTTGAACATTTGATTCATTTCAAATCGAATGCCAGAAAAACATTTGTGCACATCCCTACTCTACAGCTTATAAAAAGACTACATACTATTTCAACATAATTTACATTATTAATAGGGTTGTGCAAGAACATTCAAAACATCTGAAATTCGATCAGACATTTGAATTCTGATTGAATTTCTTTCTATGCATCCGTTTTTTAACATTCAAAAAACATTTGAATGTTTCAAATTATTTGTATGAATTATTTGGACATTTGTATGTGTATGGATACATATGCATTACATACGTACCCGTACGCATCTTATTTGTATCGATACACATTTGTACAGATGCATACGTGATAGAAACAGGATGTGTATGAATGCATACAGATGTGTATGGACACGTGAATGCTGTCAAATATGAATTGAATATTCACACAAATAGATATGAATGTATTCAAATCAGTTCAAATTTTAATACATTAATTTCTCTCTATTTGTATGAATTCGGACATTTGAATATTCAATTTGAATCAAATCAAATGCCAAAAATTGCATTCGTTATTACTGTGAAGTTCGTTTTCTTAAATTTCAAGTTAACAAAATTCGATGAGGTTGGAATAACCCACATTGTAGAAAGAGGGAAGCTATAATACTTTTGCCCTGTATTTGTCCTAATATAAAGCTTCATTCAAATAGCCCACCTTCCTCAGAGTTGCAGGTACAAGATCTGCTGTGCAAGTAACTAAGCTTAGCAACATACTGCTACTAAAACACCCAGACTGCTTTGGAGGACTAGAAATGGTGCCAGAAGGTGGTCACATTCAGTCCCCAGTGTGGCTATTTCAGGTGCAATCCTGACCCAATAAGTCACTCACTTCACCTTTCCTTTGTGCATCCACATGGGGAAGGGACATGACAACCTCAAAAATTGGTTCTATCACTGTTCACTCTCACTGAAAGCCACAGGGGCCATGAGATGGATGGCTCCCATGTCAGCCCAATGATAGCTCAAGGAATCCTGGTGGAGGCAAGCATAATCCAGCGCCAGCCAGTGCCTGTGGGTGCAGCAGAAGAGGATGATCCAATTCGCAAATGGAAATATGCTATGTGCTTTGACCTTCAAAGAAGCACATTAAATCTGCACTCAGAGCTTGGTCACAACTAGAAATGTGCATGGATACTCATAACATTCTAATTCCTACAAATTTGTATGAATTTGGACATTCATACACAAATCAAATGGTATGACATTTTTACATTAACATTCGTATGAATATGCATGTTCCAGACATTTGTATGAATATTTCAGACATTTGTACAAATGGTTCAGACATTTGTTAACTGAGGAGGTGGGAAAGCTGCTGCACCACACATCTGCAATGGATCTAGATTGCATTTGGCTTGGATCAAAAGCAGATTAAAAGTGGATTCAGGTCAGATTTGTCACTTTCAAGCACAGATTTGTTAGGGGATACATATCGGATACCTATTTGTTCGTGTCAGATATGTATTCATTTGTATTGGATACATATTTGTTTGTATCAGATATGTATTGGATATTCATACAAATTTGTACAAATACATTTGTATCGAATAGATTCCTACCACATTCTAATCTATTAGAACAAATATGTTTGTTATAACATTTGATTCATTGCAAATCGAATGTCAAAAAAAAGATCATGCACATTCCTAGTCACAACCACTCCTGGGTAAATGAGGACCTGTCATGCCTAATATTGGGGAAAGGAGGAAACATTCCTATGGTGTCTATGTGTACTTTCTGCACTATTTGTTAACATAAGAAGAAGGGGCCACCTGAATCACCATAGAATTATGGATTAGTGCTGGACAGAAATGGGTGTAAGTGGAATAGAAAAATGAAATAAAATGGCAGACACTTTCTTCAAAGGTCCCTCACGTATGCTGATGAGTTTTGGTTTATTTTGAAAGGCTTTCTCTTTGAATAATGCAAGTAACAAGGGCTGTAGCTTTCTATTCAGCATAACAAAGCTATGAAAATAAACTTAGGCAGAAAATGGTTTTTCATTTTCTTTTATATTTCCATTGATTTCTTACTCAGAAATTAATCCTTTGCTGCACATTGTCCCTTTCTGCACAGAAAGTCCAGGAGCCTCCTCTCTGCATGGCTGGTGTGGGTTAGGTGAAGTCCTGCTCCCTCCTAGCATTCTCCACCCCCATGGGCAAAACAATAGAAATGGGTAGGGCACCAAAATGGCACCCTATCCTGCTCTACCAGTAGACCCTGATCACTAGGTCTACCAGTACACTAGCAACCCTAGCCCGTAACAATGGCTATGTGCAGAAGGCACACAACTCACTGTTCCCAGATACAGAGGATTCATTTCAGTGGTGCAACTGGAAACACAACCACAGCAGGGTATGGCCCAGAAGTTCCTCTTGGAAACTTCTGAGTCTGATGTTGGCCTTGCAGGACAGGCCCAGCATTTGAAGAAGGCACCTGAGACTTGATCACTGGGCAACCCAACATGCAGAAGCCTGTTAGTCTGCATTAGGGCTAGTCTGGCTAGCACAGCTAGCATACTGTTGGATAGCCCACACTAAGCGAAATGTTCTAGCATTTCTACAGTGATTGTGAGGATCCTACCAGGGGACAAACTCTGAAGATATAAATTATTAGGCCTCTCTTCAGCTGGCAATAAAGAGAAAAAGTCAACAAAAACTTTTTTCAGTACAGTATACATTTTTAAAAGTTTTTTTAAAAAAATGTACCTAAAAAAGAGTAAAAAGAATTTTACTAATGGAGTAAAAACTATCAAAAGAATAAAAATTATCTCAGCACCTTTCTGGAGATTTTTTTTTTCTTCATAGGAAGTTTTAAGTCATGGTTCTCTTCTCTTTTTCAGAAATGCTCCCTCTGCTTCTCCTTCAGTCTACCAGCCATTTATCTTCGCCTGACAAATTAACCCGTTCTTAGCAACTAGCAACACATTCCCCTGAAAATATATTTTAAAGATGTTTTAAGTATATTCTTATGTATTGTTGTTGTAACTCCCCTGGGATATTTTGTTGAAGGGTGGAATAAAAATTCTTAAATAAATACAGGAAAATGTTAATATATTGATTTCCATTTGTTTTCAGAATTTTTCGAATTGTTTTAAAAACAGGAATTCAAAATCTAACACAAAACAGAGGACTGTTTCTTCAGAGCATAAAAATAGCTTGGAGGTTGCAAAAACAGTTGTATTTTCATTTAATATCAGTTAAGGTTTTTAGCTGTAATGCCTGAACTTAGAACAAAGCAACTCTGGGAATAGTAGTATAATAACAGCACAAAGAAGCTGATGAGAAAGTACATCATCTACTATGTGGCTTGAAGAAGCACGCACAGACTACAAAGGAAAAAACAATAAACATCAGCAAAGGATATTATCTGCCTTCCAGGCAAGAACTGATAGAATCACAACATACAGAAAGTTGTTCAAAACACAGATGCCAAGATTTTTGGGACTTTCAAAATCAAACTGATAAATACCTGGTAGTTAACACCCTTAATAGAACTGTAGGGTGAAAGAAATACGTTTAAGTGATAGACACTGTAGTGCCAGGGGACACAAAAGTAAATCATAAAGAAAAGACTAACAAACATAAAGACCTATAATCTGAAATAGAATGACACTGGCAAAAGAAAACAACAAGGGTCTCAGAGTAAGTCACAATAAAATGAATAAAAACACAATTAAAATCACTATATAGAATTAGCATCATCATTATCCTACTCCTGATTGATACTACAAATGGCACAAAGGGCTACAGTGGAGGAATAACCAAACCTAACAGGCCTTTGTGGAGGAGCCAAATAATGGTGAAAATGGGGGGGGGGGTGTCCTATACCAGTTTGGTCACTGTCAAGTCAACAACTACTATTGGAGATGTAGAACTGTGGTTGGCTAAAGGACTCAGGATCTTCAGTTAACCAACCAGAACTGAAGAGTCCAAAGCTACTGGAAGTACAAATACAACGAGGAAATATATGGTTGCAGAAAACTGGGAAATTTTGGCCCCTTCTGCATTTGCTATATGGAACAAGAAGGGATCTTTGGGTCTCCCTTCCAGTGCTTCTTCATACTTTCCCTCTGGGACACTGTCCCAGAGAAGTGAAGATCTGGAACATATCAGGCATTTATATTTTGAATACCTAGTTCATCCAAATCTTCCCACCCCCAAGACAACCCAAGCTTCAGAGCTGACATAGGAGCTGATGCAGAACAGGCTGTTCCAATGTGAACAGCCTTGTTGCACATCAGGAGCAATCTATCCCAGCTTGGAACAGATTAATTATCCCAGTGTGGGATGGCCCACCCCATACTGGGATAAGCCAGGTAAATGCAGAAATGAAGTATGGCCTATTACTTCAAGTCAGATTCATCAAAATATGGATACCAGAGAAGAATGTAAGAAAACAAACATCCAAATTCAGAAATAACTGCAAAAGTCTTACAAATAAACACAGATACATAATGAGATGCAAGGTCTAAATCACTTTAGAAATGGGGAAAACAATCAGCAAACCACCCAATCTGAATAACCATTGCCAAAAAGCAGTTCTACCACATGCAGAAATCCACTCAGCTTATGTACAATGTAGCAGCTATTACAGAAGAACTTGTACACCAAATAGGTAGGCTTGAAAGGAAACAAAAGTACATCACCAAACAGAATATCAGACTGAAGAACAAAATCAACAGACTGCGGTCAGATTCCAGAAAACTGAAAACCATAAAAGAGAAAAAATGATAGATGAAAATATTAGAGAACACTTAGTTAAGAAATGCTATCTTGGTTGAAGAATATTCCAAGTTTTATAAATACTAAAGCAGCAAATCACAGCAATATTACAGCAAATCATTTGATTAAAAACCCATGTTGTTCCGTATGAGCTGAATTTTTTGAACTATTGATGGAGAAAATGTGAATTACACTATAGTACCAAATAAAGAAGGAGCTATTAAGTTTTTGGAAGACCTGTGAGACAAATCAAAGGAATTCATTAGTATGCAATATATATTAAAGAACTGGAAGCTGAACTTACTGGAAGGCAAATGGTAGATCTGATAATAACACCAGAATGAGCTGAGAAATGGGTCAAGAGAATAAAGATGCTGACAGTACTAAGAAGGAATGAACTACATAGTTTCTGGCTTAAACACCTCACCAGTTTGCATAAAAGAGCACTCCAGCAACTAAATGTAATGTTACAAAGAGAAGAAATTGATTAATGGATAACTTACAAAACACAGAATGAAAGACCATGAAACAGGTGTGATTCCAAGCAACTACTAGCTTGTCAACAAACTTCTCATAGGATTCAAGGTCACTCAGAAAAAACAATCTGAGGAGAAAAAGAATTATTCATTAATACAGTCAAAATGTACAATAACGATATTATGACAGAATTTATATTAGACTAATGTACAACAGTGGACATTACTTGAGGAAAGAGGGTAAATGATGAAGAAATTAATCTGTGAAAGTCTTAAAAAAACCTTGTGCAAAAAGGAAGTTAAAAAATAGGTATCCTCCAAACAGACAATAGAAAAGTTTGAATAAAGGTCCTGATTAGTTGTGAGATAACAACTAATTATGAGATAAACAGGTATAATAAGCCATATGTGGTTTCACGAACACCATTCCTGCTGAAAGGGGGTTTTTTCCCCACCTTGAGCTATTTCCTAAAAAGGATTTGGTTATCTATGTTTTCAGTTGATTAGATCAAACACTGGCACCTGATTTGACAACGGAAGGACTAAAGGAATTCACTTCTAATACAATGTAACCAAAGGCAAAAAAGTTGCTAATGGATGAGTCAAGGATACGTAATGGTGGAGAAGGAAAGCTTGCTTCACATGAATTAAACTGGACTGGCAGATACACAAATAACTTCTGCACTATCACACCCAGTGGACTGAGAGCTTCTCAGTGCAAAGGGAACTTCATTTGGACTGGCTGATTTCAATGGAAGTGTTATGAGTCACAGTCTATGAACACGTATTTGAGAAATTAGTTTGTCTAACCACTGGCCCAAAGGAACCAAAACACTACTGGCTTGAATAATGATAAAAGCAAGCAGGCAAGGGAATTCCAATGATGGTGTAGGCATGAGGCTAACCGAATAAAGAGCAGTAGATCAACACTTAGGAAATTATTAATGAAGAGGTAACTTTTGGGTAGGGGTGTGCACAATTTTTTTTTTTTTTTGGCATTTGACTTGTAACAAATTGAATGATAGAAAATTCATTTGAATAGATCCTCTTTGAATGTGGTAGGATTCTATTTGATACAAATGTATTTGTATGAATTCATATGGATATCTGATATGAACATGCTGTACAAATTCTGCATACGGATCCTGCATATGGACCCTGTATACAGATCCTATACAAACACATACATATTGGATATGTAGCCTATATCAATTCATACGTTTCAGATACAGATCCTATACAAATGCCTACATATTAATACGTATCTGATAATGCATCCCCAGTTTAACAAATGTATGAACTATTTATACGAATGTTCTGAAACACTCGTATTCATAGGAACGTTAATGTATGAATGTTGTGACATTTGATTCGTGTATGAATGTCCAATTTTACAAATTTGTATGAATAACAAATGTTGTGAATATTCGTGCACATCCCTACTTTTGGGTGGTGAAAGTTCAAAGAGAGAAAAAAGGAAAAGGAATATTCTAAAATACTCTACACGACCCATATACTAATACCTACCCAGAAGCAGTTGGTTCTCACTCTTGGCAACATGAAAGAGACTTGAAAACAAAGTTCTGATAGGCAGATGAAGCAGGACCAGAGAAGCCTCTTAACTGAAGCTATAGGGATGGAGAATTGTGTGGCTCTTGTATCAGCATGCTTACAAAGTTTCAGCTGGAGCCTGGATCAGTTTAATGGTAAAGTTTCTGGACTGTTCTGGCATGAAGTGGCAAGCTAGACCAGGAGGCTTCTTGAAGCAGCAGTTGGGATCAGGATGGACTGGAACATCAGTGATGACCATGTGAAGATCAAAGACCAGAGATGAGAGATGTAGATGCACTGGAAAGTTGCTGACATGAAAAAGTGTACCATATTGCTCCTGGTGTGCTATTTTTATACAATTTAAATCTGCAGACAGAGTCCCTATCCACATAGGTAAGTGGCCAAATTTTGGCAGGAGGAGATAGGAAACTTGAACAAAGGAAAGGGCTCAGTCCATTGAGGGTTCCATTCAAATGAATAGAAAAGAAGGGGCTAGGAATATGGCAAGAAGAAAACAAAGAGAGCATGACTTCATGGCAGGGGGTGTTTGTCCACCCCCACCTGGGAATCACCTTGAATTCTGCTTGGAAAGGAGAATGATTAAATCTCTGTGGTGTTTGTAATATTTTTCAAGGTTACCTATAGAAACCTTCCTAATAACAATTGAAATCAAATGAAACATGATTCAAAGTTGAATCCATATACTATATTTAGTGTGGGATGGATACTTTTCTAATCTGGATATTCATTCTCTACTTCAACCTATTTTGAATTTCTCTTTAACCAAAGAAAATAGCAGTTGTGCACTTATTGTTGCTGCTGCTTCCCCAGGATCCGTGCAGACAATGTCAAGAAAGTTCCAAGCCATAATAGTGTATTGACACAACTGCCAGCTGGCAGACCGAATGAGGCAGCAGTTTCAAACAAATTTCTTTCACTTTTTTTAAACAGCTGTAGGCTGCATCCACACCTACATTTTAATCCAGCTTCAGTTCACTTTCAAAATGAGATAATGCATTAGCAAAGTGATGGGTTGTTTGCTTTCGGCTTTATCTAACTGAGATAATCAGGTTTGGGTTATATAATATGGAAAGAAAATGACAAGTCAGTTTACTGATGTGTTCTTCCACTCCAAAGTAGGACTAAAGCTGTATTAAAACTTTGGTGTGAACACAACAATAGTATACTGTAGTTTCAAGCATGGTTTTCAGCACCATGGACAGGTAATCTGTCTTTCCTTCCCATTTCCATCTAGCTGTGGCCTCCATCTAGATCCATCCAGAAGTATTTTTCAAAATGGTTATTCCAGACCCTCTGGCCTTTTCTGCACTGGCGCTAATTCTGGATTATATCACAGAATAGGGACCTGCCATCTGCATGCCAGTGCAGACTACAGCAGGCCCCAGAATAGAACTGCAGGTTCAAGGATATAATCCAAAATAGGGCCCAGTACGCAAAGGATCTTAGTTTGCAGGCCTGCTTGAATAATAATAATAATAATAAAAACTAACATAGACATTAGAAAGTTAAAGAAAGGAATGGCTTTTTTATTTTGGGGGGAGGGAAATATTGTCATCTCTGGGAACACTGCAATATCTTTAAAACTACTAGTGTACATAAAACTACTAGTGAATGCCTCTACTTTATATTTTGGCAAGGACTTACCAGTGCATATTACAACATAAATATCTTCAAAGAACTTCAAGGGGCAACTTTATCATCATCTTAGGGCATGTGAATGACAACAGAATGTTTGTTATTAAGACTTCATCTATTCCTGCTGCTTGTTCCTTTTCTGAAGTCATAATCTGCTGAACATGATGTGGTAGTTAACTGCTGTGGAGATGATTGTTGGAATCTGCTGATTATATCTTCAGGTAGGGAATGTGAAAAGAATAGCCAATAGGATTTTAAAATTGTACCATGACAAAAATACATATTACAGCTCTGTGGTGTTTCTGAGTTTTGTTCAAATGTGCTTTGCACCTTCATAGAGTTACTCCATTATTTGAGGGGGGAAATCACAGCCCCCAGATTTGCCAATAAAGAACTGTTTAGTATCATGACCATTCAGGTGAAATTACTGGTATTTCCTCTTAAACAGTCGTGATTTTTTAAAGTTTTTCTGCACAAATGTATTTCAGTTCATAGTGGCATATTATCTGCTTGGATCATTGCTGCATTGTGATAAATGTATTTCTTTCCTTACAGGTAATATAAAACCTACATTTTACCTAATAAAGCAAGCCAACCATCCTAGTATTTCTTGCATATATGTCACCCAAAACATGTTCTCTTTGGGATAAATTGAGATGGACCTAAAGTTCCTATATCTAATTATAATACTTACAGTCCAGACATCCCCAAAGAGCTGGAATGCTTCAGGCGGTATTTGATGCTCACATGGGTGTGTGGAAAGTGATAAGCAGCTTGACAACTCCATACACCATTGATTAAGTCACAATCTTGTCTCTCCATTTGCAGAACTTATTGTTCATCAAAGCATCAAATATGGACCAATTGCTTGAACTATTCCTTGTAGGCAGGACTACAAAAGACATGATACCCTTGGACATCAGCACAGAAGAACCAGAAGCAGCTGCAGGGTGGAAGGGAGAAGACCAGCCACTTGATGTTAGGTAAGTACAAATTTATTTAGTTTATTTGTATTGTACCCACTCTATCACTTCATAGTTCTCAGAGCTATCTGCAGGTTTAAAACAGAGAAATCATGTCAAATTGCAATATTAAAAAAGATACACAATTCAAAAACTTAGTGAAGCTAACCAGAAGGACACAGTAATGTGGAGAAAAATGGTTTCAATTCTCTTCTAAAACTGGCTAGGGAGGATGGTCAGTTTGCATCAGCTGGATGTTTATTCCACAAGGTTAGTGCCACTAGAAGGAAGGCAGCCTGAGGAGCGCCCACTCCTGTGACATGGTGGGTGATCAGAATTGTCAGATTCTGAAGTGACTGATATAAGGAAATATTCCATGTATCCAGAACTAAAGCCAATTAGTGCTTTATAGGGTCAATCAACACTCTGAATTTTGCCTGGCACACTATTGGCAGCCAATGCAGTGCTCCCACCCAGGACTGGTGCATAAGGGTCTTCTAAAGATACAGAATATCTTGGCTGCATCATTCTACATTAAATGTGATCTCCAAGATGTTTTCATTGGCAATCCCACATAGAATGCATTGCAGGACTGCTGGAAGCCCTGCCTAAGGAGAAGAGCCTTGCTATCCCTCCGGGGAGGGGGTGTCTAACTGTGGCAGCCTAGACCACTCTGCCATCTGGATGACTCTCCAGCCTGGATGAGCCCTGATAATTTGGAGCTGTTTCCCTGCAGGTCTGGGTCCCTCTTGTCAGCTGCTTTGGACTCCACCTGGTCTCACCTACACCAGATACCATAAAGGACAGCTGCCTATGTCATCCCTCCTGGCAGTGGTCTAGTGTTGGCAGCCTAAGCCCCTCTGCCCTCTGGATGACTCCAGCCTGGCTGGGCACAGACATCTTGGAGGAGGTCATTCTTTGTGGAACTGGGGTCTTTGGCCAGCTGCCCTGAATTCCACTTGGCCTCAGCTGCCTCAATTTGTGTGTGTGTGTGTGCGTGTGTGCGTGTGTTGGCTTACTTTGCAATATTTTGTATGACACAAAATTTTCAAATGTATTTTTATTATAATGTTTTATTACTTTGCATTGTATATTTTCTGTTTGTTGTAAACCGCCTTGGTCAAATTTTCTTTTGGAAAGGCAGTATACAAATAAAATGAAAATGAAATGAAAAATCCAGTGGAATAGTTATTAGTACACATATACTGAAAGCAAATTGTCTCTATCAGACTGGCCAGAGATGGCATACTAGCCAAAGCTGGCTATAAGTGTTCCTTATCCCTAAGGTTACACTTGCCTACAGTGACTGCTTGGAATTAAGGAGCAAACCCAAGTCCTGAGCCTGATCCTTTAAAGAAGTGTCATCCCATCAAGCAATAGGGCCATTTCTGCACTGGGCCCTTATCTGGATTATATCCCAGAATAGGAACCTGTCATCTGCATGCTTGTGCAGACTACTGCAGGCTGTGGGTGGGACCTATCATAGTCTGCGTCAGCATGCAAAGGTCTATATTCTGAAATTATAATCTGGAATAAGACTCAGTGCAGGAAGGGCCTAGGATTCAAGCCAACTCCTGGAAATAAGAGATGACCACACAGAAAATCCCTTTCTTACCAGGTCCAGTAGCAGTCTGAGGTGTTCAATCCATAGACCACAGCCTGTGTAAACACTGTTCCAGTACCTCGTCCACCTTCTCTGATTCAGAAACACAGTGGGATATTGTCTGCACACTGTTGACACCTCAAACTAAAACTCTGCATGGGCACTTTGAATGGTTTCATGTTGGTGGTTAATGGTGGGAACGATGGACCCCACATTATGATTGGTATGGGACTGAAGAGAAACCTCCCAACAAGCAAATAAATGTCTTTTAAAAACCCTCCTTTTTGCCTCCACAATTGCCAGTAGACAAGATAATGCATTCTAACATGTTTTTGGTCAACATTGTTCCAAGTCCTATGCCACTGGCACTCCTTCCATCTCACCATACATTTTATCCCTCTGTGCTCTTCAGTAAGCCAAAATGGTGTCATTGATCCAAGTGGCTGGAGAAGGGCTCTGGTACAATTCTGTCAACTGCCCATCTTACCATTCCACAGTGAAGCTAAGGCTTTGACAGGTGCACCAGTCATATCAGATGGAAAATACTCCAAAGCATTCAGGAACTGCTCTCTGGGATTTGTCCATTCTAATTGGTCTTTCACCCTTGCCAGTCTGTTAGCTTGCTTGTTTCTTTGGAAAGATTTTGACAGCAAATGAGCAAACAGGCAGCGGAAGTGAAGGAGCAGCCAGGAGGATGAGGGAACAACTAGAAGGAAAACCTGGCAAAAAGAGCGGGGGGGGGGAGGTCTGGCTGGTTGAACTGCAGGCTCCATGATAACCAGATGTTTTCCTTTATAGGCAATGTTGATCCCCAAGAGTAGTGCTGACATACTGTACCTGAGCTGTCTAGTGTGGTCATTAGGAGTTTGCTAGCACAGTGACACAAGTATGATGACAACACCCACTTTATTGCCCAGAGACAGAAGAGAGAGCTGGGAAGATCTTCCATTGGCTCTCAGTGGTGACCCCTTCTATAACGAGCACCAGAAGAGTCACTTAAGTTTAAGGAGAGGCAAAAGAATGAGCAACCTGGGAAGATCCTCCATCAGCTCCTTGAAGTGGCCAAACTCATGGAGAGTGAACATGTGTTTTATATGCATGTCTATAGCTTATCATGTAGAGGTGAAAAGTGCTGCTATACAAAGGCAAATAATAAAGAAGATCTGGCTTTTATACTCTGCTTTTCTCACCCTTTAAGGGGACTCAAAGTGGCTGACAAAATTTTCTATTCTTCTCCCCACAACAGACACCCTGTGAGGTAGATGGGACTGTAAGAGCTCAGAAGAGAGCTGTGACTAGCCCAAGGTCACCCAGCTGGCTTCATGGAGGAGTGCGGAATCAAACCCAGTGATTCCCAGGTAAGAGACTGGCACCCTGACCATAAGACCAAACTCGCTCCCAAAATAAAGTGTATTTTTGCTGTGGTCAGCAGCATGATTTTACATTTCTAAGCATTATGCTTAAGAGACATTTTGTGATTCACTTTTTGTCTGTGAATAACTGTTTACTAATGCTTTTTAATTAAGTGCTCACATCTGAAAATCTTACATGTTGGATTATATTCAACCAAGAGTAAAATTTAGTTCTTAACAAAACAATATAGTCCTATGCAGACTTTGAAAGAAACTATTTACTATTTTGTCAGTTAAGTGTGCTTTATAAATCTAATAGCCGCTTATTGTCTATATTGTCTTAGTCCAGACTGACAACAAAAGGATAAATACAGTGCATACAGCAGGTCCCTCTGGTTATACCATGAACATGACACATGTCATCCTGTGATAAATTGGCTCTGTGTCTGTTCAATTTCAAATCCAAAGCTCTGGAGGCAGAGGTGTTAGGAAGCAGGCATAATTCTGGCAAGCAGAGGCCTCAGATGCACAAAATTAGCGTGCATGGAGCAGATAACAGAGAGCGGGAGCGAGACAGAAAGGAAGTTTGCACAGGTTTGAAGACTTCCTGGGGTTTAGGTGGTACTGGCAGATGTTAGGTGTGAAAAAACATCTGTAAGCACGATAATGAATGTTACCAGAATTTGAAGTGACAACTGTATCAAGCACAAATGCTACCTTGTCCTATATTTGCATACCAATTAATTTTTTAAAATAAACAAACAAACAAATATTAGGTTGCAGAATTTTTTTGACAAATAATCTGCTGGGTTTATTCAGTACATCTGGGTCAGGCTTTTTGGCTGCTTGACAGCTGCAGTATCAAAGGGAAATTTAAGCAAAAAAAAAAAAAAGATATCCAGATTGCTACCGAGTAGCGCACTTTAAACATACTTGAGAGATTGATCAAACCCATTTCGGGGGGGGGGGGAGATTCAGAGATTTAAGCACGAGGTTCCTATGATCTTGTTATTGTTTTGTTGTGAACAGCCATCCCAGCTGGGTCTAGAATTTCTCAGTGACTGTTGGGATGGTAGGTGGATTTTTAATTTATTTTTGTGCTTAGACCAAGGGGCAATCATCTAGGGATTCCTACTCCACTTCTGCACCTACCTGGTTTTTCATGGCACAAGGCGGGTTGCCCCATGCCTTGTTCTCCTGACACGGAAACAGGCTATTTCCATTAGGACAGTCTGTTCCCTGCCAGCTCCCATGCTACCCCCGAGACTATGGTCAGCTTGTGAGCCAGTACAAGGGGGCTCCAAATGCCAGAAATGAATCTCTCTGGCCTTCAGAGCTCCTGGGAGGGGACAGTTCAGTGGTGCAACTTTTGAGCCTTCAAAACAGATCTGTGTGGCATACCAGATCATAGAAGCTTGATGATTACATGCCCCTATGGTCTAATATGCCATCTCCTAGTATGCCAGTAGACATCAATATTTATGCCTACTGGTAATATACTTCACAGGGGCATCAGAACTGCTGTCAAAGAGCCACACAGCTTTTAGAAAGCTCCGAAGTCTCTGTGAATTAAAGCCCAATACTGCACATTTTAAAACTGTGACTTAGGGTGCATCTAGACAGCTTAAAGCTGTTTTAGAGCTTTGAATTCCCTGCAAACCAGCAACACCTATTAAGCACACTTTTGGAAAACCACATCAGCACAGGCAGACCTATTAAGCACACATCTAGAAAACCGTGTCTGCACAGCGACACCCATTAAGCACACTTTGGGGAAACCGTGTCCACACAGCAACACCCATTAAGCACACTTCCGGCAAACCGCTTCTGCACATATCCGTCTCTAATGTGTGCTTAATGGGATTTAATGGAACACCACATTGAAGGTAGTCTTAATGGGTGTTTCTGCTCTAGAACCGCATTAACACAGGACGTGTCCGCACATGGATGGGAGAGAAAACACATGGGGCAGGACAGGAAGTCGCCATGTTGAGTGTGGCGACGCAGTGTGGAGCAGCCTTGTTGAGAAGGCTGGAAAGTAGCAGTGACTGACCACTGAATGCTCCAATCACGCCATTCCTGGGGCAGCCGCCCTGAAATCTGTGACCACACAGCGAGGGCAAAATCTGTTCCTCACAAGGCGTCCTTCCCATGCCTGTGTGGACCTTAAACTGGATTCAGTAAATCCGGATCCACCTTAAACCGGATTTAGTAAATCCAGATGTAATAGATCTGGATTTCCAGCGGTAAGTGCAGAAGCACCCCAGGTCTCTGAGAAAAGCAGGAGGTCTCTCTCAGAATGGGAGGGGCTGCCTGCCTCCTGCTGCTGCTTAGTTTGGGAGCTTCTTAACTCAGAAGAAAAATTGTACTCATGAGTGGGACAACAGGAGACCTTTCAAAAAAGGTCTACATTTTTCATGGATTGAGTGGCAATTTTGAGCTAACTAGATGATCCTACTCTCTGCCCAGTGGGGGTGGTCTAGCACAAGATGTGGTTTCTTAGTTCTGCACCAGGTTGCAAAGGAGAGACCTAGAAGGAGTGTAGACCTCACACTGTACTGACTTACAGCTAAATGTGGAATGTCCTAGGTATCTGTGGGATATACAGAAACAGTTTTTTCTTTCTTTCTGCAAACAAGATGAATCCTAGAAAATGTAGGGCCACTGCCCCACGTATGTGTGTTGGTGTTCTAATGAGATGTTTCTGATGTCTCTGCTGCACAACGCATGCAGATATGCTGGTATGTGGGTCAGTGTGAGATCCTTTGGGGCACTTTCCAGCTGCTATTTGACAATCAGAGAATGCACCAACATTGCCACGAGATCTCAGCTTTGGAGGTTTCACAGAAGTGCATGCAAAATGCTCACTTGGGCATTGTGGGTGTGTATGAACATCAGGCAATCATGACTCCACCATTTTGGCATCATGACCATAAATAGACACAGCTGTAGCTTTAATGTGAAAGAAAAGGAGGAAAAAATCTGATGGTGTCATTTGAGAGATAGACGGTGTAATTTAATCACCAAAGGGAAATCGCAGAATGAAAGCTTCTTTGAAAACTGAACAGGACAGAGCTGCTGTGATTTTAACTGAAGGGAAACTATCCAGCATCAACAGCAGGATACGCAGGATGGAATAGATTTTCCCTATCTTTTAATATCTGTGAATCTGTAATTCATTATCAGCATGTTGTATTTTCCTAACACCTTTCTTCCTTGCCCCTGACAAAGATTTTTGAAGTCTCAACAATTTTCGTAGCATTTGAAAAGCAAGTCTGTCCTAGAGAGCTCTGCTGTAGCTCAAAATCACCGTTGGCTTTTTTATATCTATGGAGAGTACAATATGCTGTGCTTATTTTATGCTTGCATTATCTTTGCCTGAGTCCTCTATCTTTTTAGCCTTTCATTTTCTCCAGTTTTTATTTCCAGGGGTGTAACTAACCAAGCTCAGCAGAGTCATACAGAGAGCTAGGCATGTAACGGAGGGAAAAAATTCCATTAATAGCTGTTCAAATGTTTAAATGCATTTGCTTTGAGCTCTGCCATGCCTCCCCTGCATTCATGTATGTTTTAAAGCACTTGCAATCAAACTGGATAAGGAGAAACAGAATGTTAAATTCAGATATCTCAATGCTTCTGATGGATTTGTTTTACATATTAATTCACGTTCATCTGTAACATACTGTTCACAAATACCTAACATTCCAGCCATTGACACTGTTGGAAAAGTAAACCAAAAGGGCTTCTTGATTCAATGCCCCCTCAGTGATCATGAAAGTGAGGCAACAGTTATTGCCTAAGATTTGGGAAGGAAGTTAATGACTTACTGCAGGGATTTGCATGGATGTTGTTGGTTTATTGTATCCAATTTGTATCAAATTGAATGCAAGAAAATTTGTATTCGTTCAAATAGAGTCCCTTCAAATGTAGTAGGATTTGAATTTGATATGAATGTTCAGTATGAATTCAATTTGAATCCCCACTGCAAATCCCATATGAATCCGTAACGAAGCTTCATACCAATGTATCAAAATACTGATTCAAATTCAAATGCCAATCTTCAAATGTGCCAACATTTGATTCAGATTTGAATGCCCCAATTCATATGAATTTGTATGAATTTTGAACATTACAAATATTCATACACATCCCTAGCATACAGTATTTTATGATACTTTCATTCGTGGAGCGGCTATAAGAGGCTGACACAATTCTTCCCAAGACTGTTTCTGGTCTGATGCTAAATTATCAGTCAAAAAACAAACAAAAAAAGTTGCATACTTTTAAAAATACAAGTTGATTGTATTGCATTCTTCTCTCTTTCAAGTCTTCACATTATTTCAGGGATACAGCATACATTACCTGCAAAAATACCTACTACTTCTAAAATGTTGCCAGATATTTGAGTAGAGAGGTTTTGATGGGTTTTACTTTCTAATGGTTCGTGTGTCAAATCCTTAACCTTGGTTGATTCTACAGCACTTCTTTAATCTACTAAAGGTTTGAGATTTTTATCTCCTGCGTTTTCATAATAGCCTCAGCAGATCCAAGCAAACAATATTTAAGCATGCAAATGATGTTCTCTAGGCATCTTTGCATTTAGTAATCGCTGAGTTCCTAAAATCCCTCAGCCAGAGCAATCTTATAGGATGATTTGGGAGAATGGGAGGGAAACAATGTTTGGACTTCATCAGAGCGCAACTTAGAAAAGTCTGAAAAAGGCAGTTATCTATTTTTATCCCTAAAAGGTAGCTAACTGCAACTGTACTGTATGTTTTTCAATAGGGGAAAAGAAAAAAAACACCTATAAGAGGCAAAGAAAAGATTCATCTTAGTGTTGCGTTACACCTAAGTTTTAATCCACCTTCATTTCACTTTCAGAGTGAGAGAATGCATTAGCAAAATGACAAGCTGTTTTCTTTTGACATTTTCTAACTCAGAAAATCCACCTTTGAGTTAGATAGTTGGAAAGAAAATGACTAGTCACTTTGCTGATATGTTCTAGCACCCAGAAAGTGAACTGAAGCTGGATAAAGGGCATTTCTGGACTTGGTTTATTCTGGAATATGTCCTAAAATAGGGCCTTGCTGTCTGTATAACAGTGCAAATTATGGCAGGCCCCAGACATAGCATATGGACAACAGACCTCTATCCTGAAGTATATTCCAGAATAAGGCCAAGTATAGAAAGGGCCAAAGTCTTAAGTGTGAACATAGTCCTTGATGATCTAGCAATTCAAAAGCAGAGCTTTCTTCAGAAGGGAAAATATCCAAACATGTTCTTCATCACTCAGGTTCTGAAGGAGTCATCATCTTGTTGCTTAGTTCCATTGAGTCTAGCTCCTGTGCTGGTGTCTAAAGTAATATGCAGCTTCCTTGGCAAATACAGAAGTGATCCATCATCACCGTCTTCTGGGGAGATGCCAGGGATCAAACCTGCAGTCGTCTGCATTCCAGACAGTCATTTTACCACTCCCTGAAGAGTAAAAAGTACAACATATTATTAAGAATCTCATACTAAGTCATTTTACTACTCCCTGAAGAGTAAAAGGTGCAGCATATTATTAAGAATCCCATACTAAGATTTTTGCTGCGTATAAGTGCCATGGACAGAGCACATTTTGCTGGGTCTTCCTTTCTCCGCCATAAGTGACTACAATAGTTGGCAGATAAATATCTGGATAGTAAAAAGACCCAAGGATAAGAATATAAGAGGAATCCTGCTTGATCAAACCACAGCCCATCTAGTCCAGTATCCTAGACGTTTTCGCACGGGGCTGATTCGAACGCGAAAAAGCCAGCTGTGGACACGTCATCCGCATTGGCCGTGCGCGCCTTGCGTCCCGACGTGTCCGCAGCTGGCTTTTCCGCGTTCGAAATGTAGAGCACTTCGAAGTGCTCTACACGCGTTCCAACGCGGACGAGCCGCACGCAGGCGTTCGGGAGAAGAAGCGTTCGCGCCGCTTCTGTCTCCCGATCGCCTGCCGGCTCGCCTCCGACGCCGCGCGGCTTTGACAATCAGCTGTTTTTCAAACAGCTGATTGTCGATCTGCCTCCGCGGCCGCCGGCGCGCCCCTGGCCGGCGTTTGCCGGCTAAGCCAGCTTCGGGCGCTTTGACCATTCGCACCCAGACGCTCCGGAACGCGTTTACACGCGTTCCGGAGCGTCTGTGTGTGAACGGGGAAAGCGCCCGAAGCTGGCTTAAGCTTTCCGCCTGAACGCGTTCGGTTTCGAACGCGATTCAGTGCGGAAATGCCTCAGGTCTCACATACTGACTTACCATTCTCAAGCAGAAGGTAAAGGCAAAACCTCATCTGCTCTCAAATTCCTGCAAATGGCCTTTAGAGGAATTCTGTTTTGTCACTCCAGCCTGGAAGAACCTAGGCATCCACTCTAGTAGCTATTGACACACCTGTTTTCCATGGCTTTATCTAACCCTTTCTTAAAGCTATCAAGGCTGACTGCAGACACTAGGGGTGCTTCCGCATTGACCCTTTAGCACCCATTAAGACTACATTTTAAACTCTTGAGGAAACCATGTCCGCACAGCAGCACTCATTAGAGACACATCGGGGAGTCTGCTTCCACATTGACTCCCACCAGATGTGTCGCTAATGGGTGTTAAGCAGCCCTTAAACTGGTTTCCCATAAGACCACATAAAAGGTCATCTTAATGGCTGTTTTCACTGTTAGGACACATCCAAAAAGGATGCGTCCACACAGCGAAAAGGGTCTCTAACTGGGCCCTCCCCCAGCCCACCATGATTGGCTCCTCTGGAGCCGAGCATGGCGAGCCGGGGGACTCATATTTCGGGGCTCAGAGTGCCTCCAGATTTCAGAGGTGCTGTGCAGAAGCACCCTAGCTATTTGGGTGAAAAAATACTTCTCTTTTTTGGTCCTACCTTTTCTGCCCAGAGTGCCTCCTGCAAGAGCATGGCTGTCCATGAGAGAGGAGAGGAGCAAGTTCTCATATGTCTATCTGGTCTCCAGAACTATTTTGGTCAAGGCACAAAATTAACCCACATTCCTTCCCCTACCTTATTTCTGAGATCAATAATCAATTATCACTTTATTAACAACACTCCAGGAACAATCAATCTTCATTGCAGCTTCCAAAGACATCCTGCAGCAGAAAAAAATGGAACTTACAATGGTGACAGCTACCAGTCTGGATGGCTTTAAGGTAGGGTTAGACAAATTTATGGATGACAGATGTATCAATGGCTACTAGAATGAATGCCTAGGTGCATCTTTCAGGCTGGGGGTCAAGAAGCAGAGTGCTTCTAAGGCCATTTGCTGGGACTCGAGAGCAGGAGAAGGTTTGTCCTTGTCTCTGCTTGAGATGCCCATGAGCATTTGGTGGGCCACTGTGTGCGACAGGATGCTGGACTAGATGGGCTGTGGCCTGATCCAGCAAGGCTTCTCTTATGTTCTTATGTTCTTATCAGGCTAATAATCTGCCTGATAGACCTTCCTTTGAAAAAATAATATCTGAAATACTGTTTTGAAGGATTAAGCCAACATGCTTACAGTATACAGCTGGTTCATATCAAAACTGCAACAGCAAACAATGCTAGAACAGAAGTTGGGAGAAATAGACTCTGGATAAGCCTACGTCATGCAGTCTGTGGCAGAAGAGCAACGGTACTAGCAGGTACAAGTGATATGATTTGGCTCAAGGGAAATATAATTTCTGTTCCTTTCCCCAGATTGCACATAAATGACCCAACTCCAAACTATTCATACTGATAAGTAGGCAAAAAGGGCTGGAGTTTGTCTCCAAGTTTGCTTCCACACAGGGGCTAATAAAACCGGATCTCTGGCACCCGGACACACAGCACATGGCTCCGATCCGGGACAGAGGGCTCTCCCCCCACCCACCATGATTGGCTCGCCGGAGCCAAGCATAGTGAGCCGGGGGCCCTTGCTGCCGCGGCTGCATCCTGGGCGAAGACCCTCAGAAAGCCGACCACGCTGATGAGGTAAGGAGGGGTTTCACCACGCTCCCAGCAGGGTGGGCTAGGGTGGGCTTTTGGCAAGCTCGCCCTGGTCCCAGAAGCGGCAATCCGCTGCTTCTGGGGCCAGGGCGAGGCAATAGGTAGGAGCCCCCAGCTTGCCATGCTTGGCTCCAGTGAGCCAATCATGGCATGCGGGGGGAGGGCCCCCATTAGTTACACTTGTGCCGTGCGGACACATCCTAAATGGATGCGTTTTCACGGTGCAAAACCACTTGAAATGTGGTGTGTAACTAACACCCTTTAGTCACACATTAAGCATGGATAGGTGCGGACGCACCTACCGGAAGTGTGCTTAATTGCCCCTTCTAATGTGGACGCGGCAGCGCCGAAGCGGTTTTGCTGCCGAAATCCGTATTAGAAAGGGACGTGCAATGCGGATACACGTGGCCGGAAGTGTGCCAAATAGGCACATAAATGCGGACGCACGTTTCCCAATCTGTGCTTAATGAGAGTTAAAAGGCCTGTGCGGAAGCACCCCAAAAATAATTGGAAGGCTGAGTGATTAACTTTTTCCTTGCAACTGATTATTTTTAGAAAAAAAGAAGGAAGAAGAGGGAAACCTGCTTCTTCTATCCTAGTTTTTGAAGGAGCAGTATGACTACCCCTTTTCACTGAACTCAGATAATGGGAACTGATCACCTTTTGTAGGCAGGTATTTTATACACATACTAATGCCTGAGCCCAATCTGGGAACATATCCCCTGGACGGGAATTAATCAAACTCTTTCTGGTCAATGGGTAGTGTAACACCTAGCCTTATCACTGGTGGCCAGTGCTCAGCTTGAAGACTGCAGTTGGGGAGGGGGGTTGCTTAAATCAGCCTTCACAGGTGACAGTGAAAAGTGACTTCTAAAAGCTATCCAGGCTGGTTGCTGTGACCACATCTATGGACGTTGCTGCCAGAAGTGGTGACAGCAAATGACCTAGACAAATTTAAGAAAGGGTTAGAGAAATTCGTGGAAGATCATGGCTTCTAGAGTTAATGCCTAGGTACATCCTCCAGCCTAAGTATTTTGGTATCAAATCTGGGCCTTTCTTTGTATTACTTTATGATATTACTAAATCTGCATGTTAAAATATATTTAATGTAGTTCATACTCAACAAGGTCATAAGTTATTCTCCCCAAGACTGTCTAGACAATATTTGCTGGAGGCCACTTGCCGGGACTGGATTACCAGCTGTTCAATATCTTCAGGAAGACCACAGCAATTTTTAGGTCCATTTCTGCCAAAATTCTGCATGAGTGAAATCCTTGAACTACCCTAAAACATGTCTGCATTTCAATTAGGTCAGCTCAGCATGCTGACATTTCAGACTGTATTCATCGGTTTGGATTATTATGGTTTAATAAATGACACTGTCCTTTTTGGATTTTCTGTTCCTTTCTGTTGTTTCCTCAGACCTGAAAAATGAAAGGCCACATCTCTACTGCAGGGCCCATTTGCCTTTAATGGATCCCTGGAGCAAGAAGTTTCCACATTCACATCCCTGCCAAGGCATTTTAAGGAAACAACAGCACCCACCCTAAGGACTCATCAAATAGACTAACTTAAAATGCACTCTAACCCCAACCATTCCATAACCCACTGAGCTCTTCTTGGCAAGGACTTCACAGTATCTTCATACATAGTACCATGGATATGCCATAAGAATCTGTAGAACCCTGCTAATTATGGGTGTTTCTGCACTTGCCTTCCCATCCATTGGACGGGAAGAGTGCAGCAGAGACTAACATGTACTAGTGTTCACACTAGAGAATGCTAATACATGATAGCCTAAGCCCCATGTGACCAGGCATTTACCTGAATCTGGTCATGTGTCTAATCCTCCACAGTGTGCCACCATTTTGGTCACAGAAGCTTGTGCGGCTGTGCATATGCCAGCCCGTCGTCACAGTGATGATGATCTGCACACATGATATCACATCAGGGGTCATCTGAGGTGCCTGCGGTCTTGCATGGAACCTCAGATGGCCCCCTCGCACCAGAAATAGTACAGATGGTCACCATGTGGATGCTACAGGTAAGCTTTTGGTCAGGAATGGGGAGGGTTGGGTTACTTGTGGTGCACAATTTCATGCACCAGAGCTAGTATGTCATTAGCAGGTAGGGGACGTTTGTAGGCTGTAAACTAGGGGTGTGCATGAATATTTGTATTATTCATTATTTGTATGAAATCATACAAATTTGGACATTTGGATTCAAATTGAATGTTGGCACATTTGAATATTGACATTCAGATTCAAATTGAATGTTTCAGTACATTCATATGAAGCTTCGTTACATTTGTGACCCTGGGAGGTGGGAAAGTGGCTGCCCTAGTCATATCTGCAACAGACCCAGAGTGGACTCAAAGTGGATTGAGAGCAGATTCAAAGTGGATTCAGGGTGGATTTGATATGTTCTGGGCAGATATGTAGCAGATATATATGGGATTCATATCGGACATTTGTATTAATTTGTGTGGAACATTTGTATCAAGTTCAAATCCTGCCACATGCAAAGTGGATCTGTTCAAACAAATACAAATTTTCTTGCATTCTATTCAACAGGAATTGAATGCCAAAAAACATTTGTGCACATCCCTATTGTAAACGCCTCCTGCAAGTGCAGATGCACCTGCCCAGATTTTGACTAACTGCATACTAAGAGGCCAAGTACAAACTGGCCTTTCAATGCAGAACAAAGCATGCTCATTCTCCCACCATGAGCACTGCTAAAGTGTTTCAGTATCAGAGCAGGATAAAGAGCACCCAGAGCTCTTTGTCCCACTCTCTGCATGAGAAGACTGCCGTCACATTACCACTGCTGCTGCTGCTGCCCAGTGGAACTTACCGGTCTTCTCAATGCCACCTCAATCCTCAAATACAGAAGATAACTCTTTCACTGTCAGGATTGAAATCTTAATGGCAATGGGGGCACTGTGTGCATAAAACTCACACATAAAAAAGGTGCTACAAGTGTAGGGGCATTCTTAAAGCTAGGGAAAAGGAAACTGTGTGGATCTTGCCTTCCTTATGCACTGATGAAGACCCATGAAATGATCACCACTGGGTTAAGGGGCTGCTGCACCTGCACACGGAAGCTGTAACTGTGCAAAGACATACCTGGTGAAAATGGAGCTGTGAGTCAGCCACCCCACTGCACCACAGCAAAGCCACTACAACAGAAGCGTCTGCTCCAGCAAGGAGATACATCAAAAGTTTGCCAAGAAAATCTCCACCTATAGATTTTATACGCATGCTTTTATCACTGTTGCTTTAGCAAAACAATAACTTGAAGGTCATACAGACACATGTATCATCAGTAGTGTGACAGTCATCAGCTTTGTTTCAGCTCTCTTATTTGAAATTTGCGCACTATCAGTATGAAGGTCATTTAGATATTTCAAAATGCCTGACTTTTGCAAAGTTTTATTTTCCTTATGATTAAATTTTATGCTACAGTTACTTGCCTATATCAAATAATTTCAAGCATATTGGGTTACAGAAACCAAATAGCTCTTTCCGATAGCCATAGAAAGAGCACACAGTAGGTAAGATCCTTATTCTAAACAGATTTTTAAAATACAATAAACAGTTTGTGCTTTATCTAACAGTATTCTTATTTAAAAATTATTTTATCTATTGGTTGGTCCTGCCTTGATCCTATTTGATCTTTGCTTACCTAGGAAATAACACAGTTTTCATATTCCAAACTCCATCTCTCTTCCCTTGAGATTATTCTTTTAAAATTCATTATTTAAATTAAACATAGGCTGCATTCACAGTTTTTTTTTAAAAAAAGGCACCAAAAAATTTGGTTTAGAGATGGGATGAAAAAATATTTGCTACATGCAAATGTATCTAAGGTGCTTTTGAGATGCCTTTTTCACTGTCTAAAAGCAACTCTAGAGATTTTCATGTCAAAATTATAACTTATAAATTATCATCAAAACTGATAACTTATATTGTTTTCAACACATCAGGGGCAATTTTGTACTTCCTGTCCTGTGGACAGGGAAGGTATATGATGAACCAATGTTGACTAACCTCTGTGCAATCACTCACTCACCAGTGTTCGATTGCTTGGCTGCTCTTCTGCAGGGTGACACCATCTTAAGTGTGGCATCCTGCATGACTGTGCATACATTAGCACCATTGCTACAGTGACACTGATACTCTGTGCACTTGTACAGCAGCTCCAACGTCCTCCCCAGCCAGCAAAGGTGTGAATGGTCACTGGCTGGACACTATCAAGTAAGTTCTGGTCAAGTGGGGTAAGAGTTGGTAAGCTTGTGGTGCACCATGTCATGCACCACAGCTAGTCTATGATAGGTGAACATCTGCACAGAGACAGGAAACCCCTCTTTCAAACAGTACTACATCCGACATTGGGGGAAACATGGATTATCCTGGAAGCATGGAGATGCACACGGATTTCTCTAAAGTGTCTTTCCGGCTACATTAATCTTTCTTGCTCTTTACATGTGTGTGTGAAAACATTCCTTTCCTTGGCTTCCAAGAGTTAAAAACATAGTTACAAGCATAACTAAAAGCAAATCACTCCATTTAAGTGCACAAACAGAGCACTGATCCCCCTCCGTTGTTAAGATAATCAGCATCACTTTGCCCTGATAGCAAGCACAGAATTTCTCTCCCTCTCCCAATAATGTGAAAGAAAGAGAGAATTCACAGGACAGCATCTGCACACAAGCAGCTGCAGGGAGTTGAGCTGCTTTCAGTTTTGCAACATAGTTACAAGCATTAGTTATGGAGAGAGCTAGCTGCTTTCAGTTATGCTTTTAACTCTTTGCAGCCAAGTAAAGGGATGATCTGAGTTGTGGAGGTTCAATTGAAATTTTTGCTTGTCATCACAGCAGTGGGCGGAGGGGGAAAAGATGCGGGCTCACAAAAAGTGGCTTGCATGGGAACAGGAAGGTATGTTTTAAATCTGCATTGCCCCAAACCACATGGAGACGCTTTATTTCAAATTACACCCAGCATTTTTGAAATCCGATGGAAGAGAGAAGCAAAAAGAGACCATAGAGATGCACCCATAGTCACCTTAGAAATGCTTCTCGTTTGTTGCTGTGTCTGATCACAGCCTTTTAGCAAGCATTTTTCCTATAATTTTGGGATACTACATAGTATCAATAAGACTTCCATAAAGAGATTGGTCTCCGTTCTGGACAAACAGCTGGACTAGCACTGGTGTCACCTTCAAGATGGCTTTATGGTCTTGTATGACTGGAGTATTTAACCAGTTAGAAAACTGCATTCTCAGGCATCATGGTTCTATCCTTTCATGGCCCTCATCAATCAGACTCTTGAAGCACAATTCCTGGAAAAGGCATCAATAGACATGTTCAGTTCTCTCATTCATGGTTGACAGCAGCAGTTAACCAACAGGAGTGTTGCCAAACAGGGTCTTTGCAAAACCCATAGTTGCTAAAGTCCACTGAATTTGCATCAACCAAATCCTCACAGCCCAATGGATTGTGTTGAAATAGTCATTTTAAAAAAAAAAAAGTAAAATAAAACACACAGGGAAAATGCTTTTCTTTCCCCGGTTAGATACAGTACTTGCATACCAGCCAGTGAACAGGATGAATGAAATTTAAAGCTGGGAGAATTTGATTTGGAACAGAATGTCTATTATAACTCAACCAAAGAAATTTACATGAATAAATTGGAGGAACTGAATATGGCACTATGAATCAAACTGACTAATTATGTTTAAATTCCAATAATCTGTTTAAGGGTCAACCCCCAAATTAGAAGAGTTTTCTATATTGCTATTATAAAGCATAGATGGAATGCCTCAACTAAATTAAATTTTTAAGCTGCCTCAAGAAAGAAGTAAAAAGATTTAAATTGTTGCTGCAGGGAAATTTAAACTTGACATATAAAAATGGAGAAGTGATAACAAACAGTTTGAGATGCAAAATTCCTGGTGCTGTTTCTAATTTTCTACTCTTACTTTCCTTTTTTTTTAAAAAAAAACCTATTTAGAAGGCAGAATTTAGAAAACAGTAATACTGTACAAGAGCACATTTAATATACACACAGGCTTGTAATGTTGTGGGGATTTACTGAAATCTGAATTTGGTAACCCCAAAATATAATTGGCTGGGTGACAGCCATGAGCTAAGCCTGAACCCTGGGCAAGACTTAGGTCCTGTAGCTATGTGGGTCAATTCTAGGTAGGCTCCACTCTAAAGGGAAGGTTAGAGATGTTTAGGAACTTAAAAATTGTGATTCGGTTCAAATCAGATAGGAAACCTCTTGGCTCAGTTCTATTCAAGCTTCCTTTTTTGAACAGACAGGATATTCAGAATATGAATTTGAACCTGTTTGAACTGGTTCAACTCTCTAAAATACATGAAAGGCCCTTTAAAAAGGATAAAAAATTGCAAACTAGAACCTTTCTAACTGGCACAGTTCTACTAGGTGTTTAAGGGTGTTTCCGCACTTACCGCTTGAAATCTGGATTAAGGAAATCCAAAGCCTTTCCACACGTGCTGCCGGAAAATGGATCTCAAAGATCCATTTTCAGGCATAACATTTTAAAAAAGATGCTCATGCACGGGAAAGCAGAGGCAGGAATGGATGGAGAAATGGGTTGGGGTGGGTGTTGTGCAGATGCACCAGCACCCATCCCACACCGGCCCTGACGGCGCATGCCCAGCTGTCAGAGAGGCAGAGTGCATACTCTGCATCTCTGACAGGTGGTCAAGTGTGGCGGCCGGCTTCCCTGCCTTCCCTCTGGCAAGAGAACTGGCAATCGGCCGTTCTCTGGCCAGGGGAAGGCGAATCCTACTCCCACCCCCACACTGCCGAGATTTCTGCGCCCACGCCCTCCGCCTTACCTCAGCATCGCCAGTGAGATTCTGGGGCTGGCAGGGCCGGCTCCGATCGCGCACGCACGCTATGTGGCCCTGCCAGTCCCAGCAGCCCAAGGACTGCTGGGAACTGTAGTTTGTGTCACACGCATGCATGATTAGCACTGGCACTGGCAGAAGCGCTATCCTTGAAGTGGCCCTAATCTGTCCTGCTGTGTGGAAGGTAACCCTATCAGCAATGGGGTCTTAACAGCCTGTGTGGAAACACCCTAGAACACATCTTGATTAATTTTATTTTTATTTATTTATTTATTTATATTTATATCCCGCCCCATACCCAAAGTTCAATTCTGAACTTCCTTTTCAACAGGCAGGCAAGGTATTCATTTTGGATTTGTATATTTTTAACACTCCCCATTCAGGGTGAACAGCTATTCATATTGATTCAGCACATCTCATGTGGAGGTATCAAGGAAAACAGAATGACTCTTGATGCCAACCCTACCCTCATTCCAATCCACTTGGGTATATCTCTGGCCTCATCCACACAGCCATTTCGTAGATCTCTCTGGGTATCTAGGGAGCATGGTGGATGAAGTCTTCTGCCCCCATTTGGCTTCCAATGCACCCATAACAGAGATACAGGCAACCAAAAGGTAAACAGAAATTAAACTATTCTTGGGCTACCCTTATTATTGGGTTTGACTCCTGCCCACTATATGAATGCAAACAGAGGCTAGGAAAGTATCATTTAACTGTATGAATGCAAGCAGAGGCTAGGAAAGTATCATTTAACTGTATGAATGCAAGCAGAGGCTAGGAAAGTATCGTTAACTGATGGTGAAAGACTGAAATTGCAGAGGACCTCCAGCCATACTTCCTGACCCTATCAGCAATTTTTGAGGAACTGTAGACTGTGTTCACATGAGCTCCTGGCATATGGTGTAGACTGCATACCTACAGCCCTTTCCATCATCCTGCACCTAGATGAATGATGTCCAACTCTTGCAAAACAAGGAGCTGCACTGAAGCTCCACCCACAGGACATTTCCACACATCTTAAATTGGAAGACAAATCTTCCTGCAAAATGCCAGTTGCCAATGAAGCCATCACTATAGCAAAAGAAAGCAATGGCTTGGTCACATGCAGATACTTCAGAACATGAGTTAAGCAGGGATTACATTTATCCTTAGGGACTACCTCAGCCAAGTTTGGCTATTTATGCAGTTGTGATATTTTCATACTCAGTGCATGCCCTCTGATTGGCTAGGATCATGCAGTGGCTCAAGAAGCCTTAAAATCATCTCAGAGGAGCTCCACATAATAGCTCTGAATAACCAAACATTTCTATGGATGGCTTAACTACAAGTAAATGAGATTTTCAAATCATTCAAAACCCTACAATTCACTAATAAAAATATACATGCAAAAATCTGGGGAAAATCATCACCTGTAAATGGATGCAGTGTTTTAAAAATAATTATTTATTTATATTTCTGACCCATCCTACACCGGAAGGTCTCAATGCAGGTCACAATAAGATCACTATAATTACAGATAAAATTGATTGATTAAAACAGTAACAGTGCCTGCATGAGGAAGGGGTGCTGCTTCCTCAGCCAAAGGCCAGAATAAAGAAGTATGTCTGTCTTATCCAGAAATAATCTAAATACATATAAAGAGTATGCCCAATGCATCTCAGAGGGGTGCCATTTCATAGTCTGGGGCCATCCCCTTAACTGTTGAAAGGGGTGGCATAGCCCAGGCAGTCCCACCAAGAGATCTTAGAGCATGGACAATACATATGAAAAATACATAGGTTAAAAAGTACAATAAAAGATTTAAAAAATTACTCATATAGGCTACAACTATTCATTACATCATATTTTAAAAATAATACAATCAATTTTTCCAATTACATCATTGAAATATCACTGATATTTGTTAAAACTAATATTTTAACTAAAGTTGTTAAAAAGGGTAGAGAGTAATAATAGCTTAGCTGCACCACTTGCATTGCTTAGTAAAGGATTCCAAATATCTTCAAAGAAATATTTTAGCTTTTTATCTTGCATTTTCTCATTTTGATTAGAAATTATTTATTAGAAATAAATTCCATAAACAAATATGTTTATACCAATTAGATATTGTCAAGCTATAATTATTTTTCCCAGAAGAAAAATACTGCTACCAAGACTTCATAATAAAATAACGGATGATTATTTTTTTTTAAGAGATAGGGATGATCCATCAGTTGAAATAATTAAACATTCACTTTAGGATCATAGCTTTCATCCAATATCTAAGTTTCGGTTAACTAAAATAGCACTTTTGACTACTTTGTGCAATAATAGATTGAGATTTTTTTCAGTGCTCTAATCAGAAACACCAAAGAGAATGGTCTCCAAAATGTATACTATTTAGACATAGAGATCTCAAATGTAACAAACATTGGAACAGACTGATCACTCACAAACATATTAACAAACTAGGGAATTGGTGTTAAAAATAACCATTGCCATTAACATCATTTGCTAATATCATACAATGATTAATATCCCTTTAAACTTACTTGAATTCAAATGCAAGCCTGTTTGCCTCTCTGGTGTTCAATGGAAAGACAACGTTCTGGGTTGGGCTCTTCCATAGAAGCCATTCTTGACCCAGATCATTGGATGGCAATGTGTACCAGGGGCTGTTTGCTCTGGTATGGCCCCATCCTAACCTTCTATGCTGTAATGCTGCCTCCAGATGGTGAAAGAAAAAGGCACGATCTTGTTTGGACCTACCAGTTGCCTCTTGCCATTCCTGCCAGACAGCAGGGCAACATCCCAAGGCAAGACTGGGATCTTACCATTCTGGTGCTTTCTCTCAGTGGCAAAAATACACAAAACTGCACAAGCACGTTCACCTGTGCTTACACAGTGGGTATTTTAATCCAAGTTTCATCCCCATACCTGCACAGTGGGTATTTTCAGGAAGAAAAATATATATATATATAAGCAAGTGCCAGACATTCCATGCCAGAAACAATCTATCCCAATTTGGAAAAGCAATGGTAAGTGCAGCCACAGCCTTAATTTCTCTTTTTGTATTTTGTTAAGTTACATCGCTTGTTGGTGGAGTTCTTTCCAGTAAAAAAAGTTTCCTCAGAATTCTTCTACATATGTGTAGTATTTAATTAGCTTACAATCCTAATGACATCCTAGCATCTCTGTTATTCTACCTTTGAAGAAAGCTGCAAAATTGACTTTTGACTAGTTTATGAATAGATTTTACAGGAAAGTGTCTAATCTATGTTCACCAATTGATTCATAATGCTATTTTTTTAAAAAAAAATCAGGATTATTTTTTATTTATTGTATCTTTATTTTTTTCAGCAAAGACAAAATTTTGTTCTATCTGTTTACAACCATGGAGTTCAGCAAAGCAACATATCCAAACATCAGCCTTTATTAAAATAACAATAAGTTGAATAAAACAGTGCATATTCTGCAATATACTCAGTCTATCAATCTAGCTTTAAATAAAATTGTTTTAAACAAAACATTTTATGTTTCTGTTGTAATTCGAGAAGTGTTGTCTCTCAGCAACAGAAGTTTTCCCATTCTATGTAAATCATTAGTAACACTAGATAGAGATAGAAACAGAAAAACAGATGTAGACTATATAGCATCAGATATCTTGTGTATGTATGCACACGTATAGAAATCAAGGGGAAAAGGTTTCATACATCATAGGAAATATGCAGTTGCATTTCTTTCATCTAAAGGAAAACTATGAAATATTAATATGAGAAACAACTAAAAGACATGTCCATAGGTTAAATAAAATTAAACAATATTTTTTAAAAAAGGAGAGTTTCATTTGACCATGCTGCCATTGTTTATTACAAATGGTATTTTTGGTAATATCCAAAAATATCAATACATCTACCCTTCCCTTTTTTCTGGGTTTTGTCATTCTACTTATATTGAAACTTGGAAGAATGAAGACAGAACCTTTCATGACTGCTAACCACATCTGCTGTACTAAACTGGGTAGCTGGTTGAGCTTGGTTAGTAATGTAGGAGTAATTAATGAGACATGAATATACATCCATCAAGAGTGTTGAGTTGTCCATTTATAATTTTAGTTCAGCTATGGAATTCACCACCACAGGATATGATGATGGTTTAGTGAGTTCTGCCTTCCTTTTATATTTTTTAAAAGCACATGCAAACACAGAGGGCCCTACTCCACAGTGATTGGTTTGTAGACCAGAAGGAGAAAGGAAATTTCATTTTTCCTAAAGTATGAGAACGATGAGGTAAATTATTCAAACCCTACAATTTAAAACACGGTTCAAAAATCATGCACACTTTGCTGTGTGTACATAGTATAATTGATTTACATTTAATAAAAATTATCTACACATAAAAAATAGTATGTCTTATGCCAAGATGCAACCTCATAGCCATTAAAAGAGTAAGTATTAATTGCTTAGCATGGCTGGTAGGCCAATTTTAATTTTCCTATTACAGTAATAATGGGGAAAGACAGAGGAGACAACAGGCTATATTTACATATATTCTATTAATTATTTAACTTTCTACATTAGCATTATATATTTATAATGCTAATTATTCACAGAAAAAATCTTCAATATTAAGGAGAAAAAAATATTATTGTTATTATTATTACTCTTAAATATGGAGTAACAAAGTTCCATCTTGGTGGTTATTTACTATAGACCTCTAGTGCCCCCTTCTGCTGCAAAGTAAAAACAAATAGAGAGTGGTACATATTGTCTATTCTTCTACATTTCTTTTCCATAGCTGGAAAATTTTACTCCGCTCCCTAGTTTAAAGAATCAGGTTTCCCTTTGAAATAGACACTGAAATGAAAGAATGATCTCCCTGTATCATATATTTCTCCCATGCCTTGAAAATGTTGATGTAATGCTAGTAAAGTATATATTTTGTTTTTTAGAATTGAGTTAATAAAATGTTTCTGAGTTGAAGAACCAAAGCAAAGACTTTTTAAGAATTACATACTCTGAACTGTCATGCATATATTAGAATAATAATGTATGGGAATATGCCATGTTGTCAAACTTCCTGAACAGGTTTTGTTGTTGTTTGTTTTTACTTTTAAAAGATGGACCACCAATTGTAATTGGAGTACTTATGGCAACTGAAATGTTTTGGTTACAACAGCATAGAAGCCATATTTAGAAGAGAATATTTCCTTTAAAACATCATTTTGGAAGTTTTATTTTGTTCAAAGAAATCATTCAAATGTACATTTGGCCTTTGCTGTATAGAACAGCTAGCAGATTAGTGAATTATTATTAAAATAATTTTAGATGTAAATTAATGAATGTAATCATGCCAGTAAGAGAAACAAAATCAAGAGGAAGAAAAGAGAAAAACTGTACTTGCATTCATCATAGGAAAATAAATCATTATTCTAATTAAATGTTTATTTAAAATGGAAACATTAGATGTAGTTGTAGAGTTAAATACAGGTATTAGTCATAAAAGAGTGTCAGAAGATAACTTTTCTGGAGGCATGAGTCTGGTTTTGCAGGTGTATAAAAATATTTTAATTGTTACAGCCAACAATTCCAGACTCTGATAAATGGTTTAATTTTAGTGCAAAAATTAACAGATGTCAGATTATATCAGATTTTCAAAAATAAAAGGAAAATATTCCAAGCTGTCTTCAAGGGTAGCCCCATGTAAAGTGCATTACAATAGTAATGGGCCATAGGTGGCAAAACAGCCATAGCTAGAAGTAAGTTCTCTTGGCCATCACTTCCACCTGTACTTCAAGTATCAGTGCAGAGTCTAAAAGCACTGCCAGATCTGCATTTGTCCCATCCAGGGCATTACAACCCCCTCAAGTACAGGCTGCCTCCCAACTTCATGGATCCAAGACCATCTTGTCTGGATTCAGCTTCAATATACTGCCACCCCATTCAGCCCATTCATGCCTCCAGGCACTTGTCAAGCACTTTGACCACCTCTCCTGATTCAGATGGTATGGAAAAAGAAAGCTGGGGATTATCTGCCTATTGATGACATCTCACTCCAAAACTCCTGATAACTTCTCCCAGAGTCTTCCTATATATATATATATATATATATAGGCCCTTGAAATGGGTCTCAATAATCAGCTTCTTCCAAGCGTACCTGCAGTTGATCAGCCACAGCCCTATAACATCTTGCCCAAAAGGAAACATTAGCTGCCAAGTGATAGTTGTTTAAATCTTCTGTATCCATAGAAAACCTCTTGAGAAGGAGGCAACTCCCTTAAATTCCTGACCCTTTAGTGGCAGACCTGCCAGTGGTGGCCCACTGCTTCAGGCAGCCCTTAAATATAGCCCCAGAGGCTAGATTACAGGAGGCAGGAAGTTGGTTGAGGACTTGCTCATAGAACTGTCCCAAAGAGCCCATTTCTGTGCAGCCAACAGTTCTGGAACTGAAGATGGGAACACCAGTAGGAGCAAAGAAGATGGGTAGCTTAGGTCTGTCACACACTGGACACAGTTGGTAAAGGTCCCACACTCCTGACAAGGTTTCTAAAAATTTGGTCACGGGATGATTGCAGGCTTGCTGAGCAATGTGGCCTTTTGTTGAAATGAAGAAACATCTTCCCCTCCCTGCATTCTCTTATTTATTTTATTTTAATTTGTTCATTTTATATTTTGGTTCCTTTTGCTGTCACACACTCACATATCTGAGACCTTCAGGTATAGGGCAGAGTAAAAATGCAAATAAATAAGTAAATACACAAATGTTTAATTTTCAACCACATTATACAAAGATTTTGCAAGACAATTGTTGGATCATGATAGTTGATGAGCCTTTCAGGTTCTCCAGGGATTTGAAAGTTGCAGTCTTGGCATTCTACATCTGTAAAGCTTCTATGGAAATGCCAGGTTCACCATGGAATTCCTCCATGTGTAGAAGCAGAGTTGCAGGATTTCAGATTTCAAATAGAAATTTTCACAACAATTCCATATTCTAATCCACACAACAATGGTTGTTCTTTGTAACCCTGAAAATATTATCCATACCCAGATGTGGAATATTTATAAGTTCACCTGCAAACTTGTAGCTGCACATTAATTTTAAACATCTGTGACTCAAATGAATGTAGTACCATTTACCTCAATGGGGTTAACTAATTTAAATCCAGATATAAATGTTAATGTTTTAAAATGCATAGTTAAAACTTACACGAGAAAACTGGTTTTAAAATACACAGCAGTACTTACATTCAGGCTGAACTTTCCACCAAATAATAATGAAAAACTGATTACACTGTGACACAATCTAATTTTGGGTTCTTTGTAAGCAATCCATCCTGTATATTGATTTTTATAACAAATCTAACAGCAATTTTTTTCCAGGCTGACTTGATCATAATGAGCTCTGCTACTTTTATGCATAGCTCTGCCAGCTGTTCAACTGCCATTACGTAGGGTGGACAGAAAAGAAGGAAAGACCAGATATAGCATCACATTATTACTCAGCAACTGATATCACTCTCTTTGGTTATCCTCAGTTATTTTTATTTTTACCTATAAATTGTGCAAAATACATACAATAGTTTAAAAAATTAATAATAGTAATAATAATAAATAATAATAATAATCCTCGGCACACTGGGTGTGGTGCCAAAAGATCTCAGTGGGCACCTAAAAACCATTGGCATTGACAAAATATCCATCTGCCAACTGCAAAAAGCCACTTTACTGGGGTCTGCTCGCATAATTCACCGATACATCACGTAGTCCTAGGTGGTTGGGAAGTGCCCGACTAGTTATATAGTACGAAATCCAGCATAGTAATCTCATTTGCTATGTGTAACTGCTGTTTTTACATATTATTATTATTATTATTATTATTATTATTATTATTATTATTATTATTATTATTATTATTATTATTATTATTATTATTATTATTATTATTATTATTATTATTATTTTGAAGAAGAAGAAGAATTGGCTTTTTCTACCCCACTTTTCTCACCCATTTAAGGAGACTCAAAGCAGCTGACAAAGCTTTCTATTCTTCTTCCCACAACAGAACACCCTGTGAAGTAGGTGGGACTGTGAGAGCTCAGAAGAGAGCTGGGACTAGCCCAGAGCCACCCAGCTGGCTTCGTGGAGGAAGGGAGAATCAAACCTGGTATTCCCAGATAAGAGACTGGCTCTGTAACCACTAGAACAAACTGGTTCAAAAGTATGTTTTGGATTCACATTTCAAATATATTTAGAAATACATTTTTAATAAGAATAATAATGATCTTCCTTATGTATCTTCAAGGGTGGAGAAAAGATGAAAAAGTTCCAAAATTCAATCTTAACAGGAAAAGAACTTGAGGATTTCAAACAGAATTTTTATGCATATACGGCATAAAATTATAAAGAAATTTCATCCCACTGATCTTTCCCTTCTAGAAGTCTATGGCTATTTTCAAATGTAACAAAAGGTGCACATCAGAGGTGCCTCAGAGAGACAGTATGTGGCCCTCGTGTTCCCAAACTCTCTCTAATCCACCTTTTCTAGCACAGAATGTTCTGTGAAGGGGGAGGGGCAGACTGGTGTGTGAACAATCCCACCGTGAAGCTTTCTCTAAGCCACTTCAGAAGCGCCTCAAAGATACTTGTTTTTTCAGGGGTGGGGGGGCTGTGTCTAATTCTAAGATTAAGAGTAGCCAAGCAAGGAATGAAAAAACTGGAAATACAAAATACCTACCACTTCAGAAACATCTGATAAAACCTTAAATGTACTTTTAAATTCTTCTTACTCTCTTGATACATTTTCTTCCAAATTATTATACTTTAAAAATATTACAGTCTGAGTATTAATAGCATTTATATAGAAATATTTCATTTAGTTCAGAACTAAAAATACAAATTTTAGAAGACTTCATTAGTGACTGAAATTCCAGTTAAATATTTGCATTGGAAGCTTCCTCTTACCTGAAAATCTTAACACTATAGTAATACTGATTGTGCTTGATTTATTTCTGAACATGTATCTTGATATAGCCTTCTCTTACCAGGTTTTGATTTACCTTCTCTTCCCAATGGTAGTTATACTGCTAGCACAATGAAGGCTGCCTATTTTTTTTATAGTATTGGCAAAGAATTATTCTGGACAGAATCTCAGAAGATGCAGCATCTAAGTCAATTCTCTTCACACATTAACAACATTTTTGAATACCAAAGGAATCTAAAGCACGTACAAAGTTCTTACTGGAGCTGGGGAGAGAACAACTACTACCACAATGAGGGCAGGTGGATCACAGCCAAATGACCAAAGTTCTGAAGATGCCCTCCTTGCCACCCCAATCTTTCTGTCCATGGAATGCCCCACACAGAGCAGAATATTCCAGCTAGGGATGCCAGCTGGGGAGAAGAAATAGAATTTGGAATCAGGCGACATCCACTGCATGGTGCCTAGAACCTCAAGTTTAGATTTGACATAGATCAAGTAGGCAGACAAACATCAGCCTCAAAGCCAAATTGATTGTCATGAAGTAACTTCATCTTAACTGTCATTGCAATAGAAGACAATTGTATCTGATGTGGGACTTGTGGATACCCTGGCCTGTTCTTGAACCTGAGTTAGGCTGAAATGGCTGTATAGATGCAGGCTAATTCTTCTTTCAAACAATTCAACTACACTGTTTATTTTTTTTTTAAGCAACTGTACAAAATGACTGCAACAAAGTGCCAAACTTAAAAGTTTTGTTCACAAATAATCACAAAGGGAGGGGGAAGAAACCTCTATATTTGAAATATTCATTTTATTTCCAGTCTGTTTCAAAACTAAGTAAGAAGAAGATGGTAACTCATAAGAATTCCAGCTTATAGTTTCTATCTACTTTAAACTAGATAAAGAAGCTGAATAGTAGCTCTGGATGCACATGGTCTGAAGTTAATATTTCTCCACATTTGTTGACAGGTAGAATCTATGTTATTACCTCCCTGAAAGCCCCCCCCCCTTCCAAAAAAATATTGAATTGCTTCTGGAAATATAGCACATTATGCTCTTAATTTCCGATGTTCTGCAATCTCCCTTACAATTTTACATTTTGAAGGATTAGCAAACTCTGCCTCTGGCAGACTTTGTTAAATTGGCCTCAACATGTGCTAGATAATCATGCTAAGTTCAAATATAGATAAATATACTGCCTTACAGTAAGAGTTTCCTCAAAATAACATCCTATCAAAATAAAATTTCAGAGTTCTAACACTCATCCTCCTAAATCTGACCTCTGCTTCTAGTGGTTTGTAAAGTCCTTTTCTCAGATTCATAATAAATAAATGAAATTTTGCATGGAATCAATGTCAAACTTCTTTAAACTCAAAGGGCCTACAAGAGAGCAGCTGTTGTCAAGCCTGGTGTAGGCGTTAACCCACCCATACCTTGGAAGATCAACACATGTCTGGTTTTAAGGCCATAATCAGTATAAATCTAATATGACCCCATCATATTAGATTGGAGGGGGGAGGAACCATCTACTGGGACTCAAGAGCAGGAGAAGGTTTGTCCTTGTCTCTGCTTGAGATGCCCATGAACATTTGGTGGGCGACTGTGTGCAACAGGATGCTGGACTAGATGGGCTGTGGCCTGATCCAGCAAGGCTTCTGCTTCTCTTATGTTCTTATGTCACCTTCAAACTGTTAAAGGGACATCCTTCACTATCCTCTTCTGCTGTGTGGAATCAAAAGATAAAAGTCTGTCTACCTTACTTCAGTCCCATGAATATTTGTAAAGCCAATTAGTAAAGAGAGGGACTTGAAGAACTGTTACTCACCCCACCAGATCACTCAGGGGCCCAACAGATGGGTGCTAATGCATTATTCTGCCTTCTCTTTCTGCCCAATGTAACAAATATTGAAAAGCCACAACACAGCCTTTAAAATGGAGGCAAGATAAAGGCTGTGAAAAAAATGTGTTTTTAGAAGCTGGTAATGGAACCTGGGGAGAGGGGGAAAATACTGGAAGGATAACTGACTAATCCCATTCAATTCAGGAACTGGCAAAGGTTGTGCTGTCTGTGGACTCCTGAACGTTTGAGTATTCTTAACTGAACTATGAAGTCTATTTCCTCTTGTATTCTAGCCTTCTAACCAGTAAAACAAGGTCAACTGGAAAAATCTTCCCAGGTAAGATATTTTTGTGACCATAGTTGTATGACCAAGCAAAATTTTAAATATGTCTATAAATTAGTGAATATTTTGAATGCATGGAATGTGATTTAATGTCTTTCCCCTTCATTCCTTACTTCTCATAGCTCACCTAAGTTTGAAGGTTTCTCAGTAAAGGAAATGGTGTTTCTAATCTCAACAGCAACACATATGCCCCGATGCCCTAGCCTGGGCTAATCCTGAACTGATAATGCAGGGTAAAGCCGCTGAACTGTAAATAATAGAAGCATCCTTTGGGAAAGAGTTCCAGTTCTTGAACATGGGAACTGCAGAAGCTTTCTCTGTGTCTAATTAAACATACTGTACTTCTGAGATCAAAGGGCTTTAACTGAAAATCTTAGTAGGCAAACATCCTTTTGTAGAAGTTATATCTTTAGCTATCAAAGACACAAACTACACAGGGGTTAAAGGTCATTGCTAGCATCTTGAAATGGATTGGGAATTAAACTGAAAACTATTCTTTCAAGATCCTAATTTCATAGTCCTAATAGGAGCTGCCTCATTAAAAATCTGGTTGCTGCATTCTAGACCACCAATTGTAGTCTCAGGGTATGTTTCTAAGATTGGCTTCAGACATATATGTTTTGGTGCAAACTGCATGAATTTTTCGTGAACTTTTCATGACCTTCTTTGTAATTTGTGCAAAAGTTTGCATAAACTACTCATAAAATCGTGCAAATTTCATTGCCAAGATGGAACTTTTGTGAATTTCCCATTACCACAGAAGGCTCATCTATGAAAGGCATTTGCACAATTTAACACTTTTATGGTCATATGAAAATCCCAGTAGAGAACATTCTAATAATCCATACCTGAAGCACGTCTGATATTTAAACTAAATTCAATACAGTTTATTTTCTAAAGAAACAAATGATATTTGAGAAGCTCTGAAATATCTTTGCTACCACCTTTTCATCTTCTGGTAAAATCTGAGGTACTAAGTGAGTATGTAAGTAAAGTAAGTAAAGTCAGTAAAGTAAGTCAGTCAAGATGTCTATAAAGGTGATGATTTAAGGAAAGACCAAAACTATCTGTCTTGTGTAAAAAGTACCTATGGTCATAAAACAAAAAAATAAGATATTTTAGTTGCAGTTAACACAAATACAAAGGCAGACCTACTTGCAAGCCATATATTTGCAATGATGCACTTCCATATTTTGAAAGTATTTCTCTGCTCCTCCCCCCTATAAATGTCAGGTTATGTCCTTACTTTTTTAGCCTATTTCACTTTAATATGGGTAACCTAGAAGAGAAACTGTTAGTGAAAGAAAATCCCACATATTCCTTTGAAAATAACAATCAGCTTCTAAATATAAAATACATTGTAAGAGAAGTGAGAAAAAGGGGGAAAGTTAAGAATAGCAAAGACATTTCAGCATATGTCTTTTTAAACTCTAATCTCTTTTCCTTCTGCACTCACTGAATGCAATGAGGGTTCACATAATAGCTAAAAAACATAAGTAAAGCAAGATCGACATGGGGCCTTAATGTAGCCACAGGATCTCTCTGATGGTGTAGGGGCTGTAATCTGCACCCTGTTGCACCACAGCAGTGCTCCTAGGGAGTAGGATATGCAAGGATCTGTGCTTGGGAAACCTCACTGCAGTCTAAGTGCTACACCAGCAGAACAAAGAGAAGAGCTTTTCCAGCACTGTCTAGAGTTAATTGTTACAGAGCTCCCAGGCTTGCAGAATACGGGTGTTTCCACTGGCAGAAAGTACCCATTTTTGCACCCATTAAGGACCTATTTGGGTGTGAGCCAGATGACCCCATTTCCATGACGGCACCCATTTGGGACACATTTGTTTCCACTGCCGCTGGGGAAATCCAGATCATATGGGTACATCTCAGCCTTTAATCTGGATTTTCTGTAGACCCCATTAATGGGGTCTACAATGGGGTCTTCAGCGAGAAAATCTGGATTAAAGGGAGCCTGTTTCCATGTTAGTTTGGCAATGGGGTCTAGAGGAGACTAGGAGGACGGGGCACCCATGGGGGGGGAGCCCCAAATCCTAGGCTTCAAAGTCATTTCGAAGCCATTTCGAAGTTACTTCAAAGTTGCCTTTGGAGATTAGGAAAGGCTCCAAAGTCCCTCCAAAGGCAACTTCGGAGATTAGCAAAGGTTCCGAAGACAAACCTCTGAGAACAAAGGGAGAACAAAGCGGACTGTTAACTTCAGGCATGAAAAGAGGTACATATTAATGAGGCTGGCTCATCCCTGCTCACAAGGAGCTAATTAATATGCATGCCCTCACAAGAGGTTTGTCTTCGGAGCCTTTGCTAATCTCTGAAGTTGCTTTGGGAGGGACTTCGGAGCCTTTGCTAACCTCTGAGGGCAATTTCGGAGGGATTTCAGAGAGACTTTAGAGATTGCACCCCCTGTTCCCCAAAACACCTGGGGTGACAGGCAGACCCCTTGTGGGTCAATCCAGATTTGCAAATGGGTGCTCCAGTGTTTCCACAGCAGGGAGGCTAGCACCCATTGCTATTGGGTGCTAGACCACCCATGGAAACACATTGGGTACTTCCCTTAATCCGGATCTACTATATCTGGATTGAGGGAAATACTCATTCCTTAGATCCGGATTAAAGGCGTGCAGTGGAAAAACACCCTACATGAAAGTGGCCACTTCAGTAGCCCTTTACTGTGATCTGCAAAAAGCAGCAAGCAGAAACACTGAACTGGGAAATGAATGTTCCTTTGCCTCCGTGTTCCCATCACCAGAAGCAGTGGTAAGTGTGCAGACAGCCTGCCATAGTGATTGGAGATTTTTAGAACAGTGATGTCTGATTACTGCACTACCTAGATGCACCTTCATGAGTATGTGAATAGCCTGTTTTGCCTGTTTTACTCATACAGTGAAAGTGAAAATCCAACAGTCAAATTTGGCAGTGTAACTTTGATATTATTGCTCATGGGATATTAGCATTTTTCCTGCAGAACTTACTTAGGTCTGTTCTCATAGGTTAAAAAGACTTCAACGGGCAGTTGCTTTCATTTGGGCTAATTTAAAGTCAAAGAAACATTTTTTAAAAAAAATATCCATCTTATCAGTGAATCCTGATACAGCAATTATAAGTCACTTAATCCTATGCTTTATCCACATAGGATGAAATTACCAGTCTAGGGTTGGCCATGTTGTATGAAGTCTTCAAGTGCCCATACCAGAGGTGGGCACCTCCCACTACTTCTAGAAAATATCTTTTAAACTGGGGTTAACTACTCTGAAGTTGCCTCATTCAGAGGAATCAGCATGAGAGTGTTTGGAATGTCTTTTTTCCCTCATACATAAACTTTGTCCAATATGTCTGACCAGAAAACTCATCTCTTGACAGCACTTTTCTACTTGTTCAGATGATCCGGAAGCCACAGAGGGCTGCCATGGGGCTTCATCAATTTAACAGAGTTCCTCCCATCTTCACATCAGGTTAGTTCAGTCTTGCAAGGGGCTTTGTTTGGACATAGCCATAGACTTTCCCATGTAGAAACTACATCTCCATTAAGCACTCCCTCACTGAGAGTAATGGAAACCAGCCTCATTTAAGGTATATTTTCTGTGTAATGGATTCACATTGCAAATATTAGCCTGTCCTGAACTTATCACAGACTTACCTGGATCCCATTGAAGTGCATCCAGGACCCATCCAGGACTGTCTGCATTACTGTAGCAATGGCCATGTGCACCAGGCCATTGCTATGGCGATCAGCAATGCAGCACACAACTGCAACTGTGACATGACAGCCCCAGGCAACGTTAGCATAGAAAGTAATGCAAATGTTGTATCCAGGGGTTGGGCAAGAGTGCCCTAGGCACTCTTGGTTAAGGTGTGGAGCAATCTTTACTGTTCCAGAGCTATCAATGATCAGGATTAGGGATGTGCACGAATGGGGTTTTTTGACATTTGATTTGTAACAAACTGAATCTCAGAAAATTTGTATTCGTTCAAATAGATTCCCTTAGAATGTGGTAGGATTCTATTCGATATGAATGTATTTGTACAAATTCATTACAAATATATGATACATATCTTATACGAGTAAATATGTATCCAATAAAATACGTATTCTATTCATGTCCCATAACAAATCTGCACTCTGAAAGTGTCAAATCCGACCTGAATCCACACTGTATCCACTCTCAATCCATGTCAAATTCAATCTGGATCAATTGCAGATGTGTGGCACAGCAGCTTTCCCACCTCCCCAGTTTAACAAGTGTCAGAAATATTCATACGAATGTCCAAAATATTTGTATGGATGTCAAAAACATTCATATTCATACAAATGTTAATGTATCAATGTCATAACATTTGATTTGTGCATAAATGTCTGAATTTGGATGAATAATGAATGTTACAAATATTCATGCACATCTAATCAAGATGGCTCTGAACTGTTCTCAAACTGAGGTGGCACCGCAGTGTGCAGATATAACGAAGACAGGGGACATTTTGTTCCCCTGCAAATGCTCCAATTTGTACAAATTTGTATGAATTATGAACTTGACAAATATTTGTGCACATACCTAGTAACACTTCCCTTAAATCCATGTTTTCTTTTGTGATTTCAGGTTTTATGATAAATGGGGAAGGAAAAACTCTTATATAGAATGGGAAAAGAACTAAATTCTTCATACTTTTTCCAAATGGAAAAGTAGCAGGGTTCAGGGTGATTGGTCATTCTCCTAGAGAGATGGGATGTTTTCCAAATCTTCCTCTTGGGCAGATGTGGCTTTAAATCTGTACTCCTAGACTTTAGTTAATGGGACCGTGTCTGCAAGGCTTGGCACCTGAATTGTGTGAGGAAGGCATAATAGGTGTTCTCCATGTCAGATAATAACTCCAATCAAGTTAAAACAATGGTCATTTGAAGCCATCAATAAAAGTTGACCTAAGTTTGCCAGAGAGCTTCTATTTTTTATCATGATTTTGTATAGAATTCTCTAAACGGTGACCAGTCTTTGGGGTGATGGGATTATCCTTCTTCCTTGGGCTGATGCAAATTCAATCAGCTATTTGCTTTCTGGAAAAAAAAATTTGCAATCATTGCCTCCTTCAGACAAAACAGAGGCATGTCTTTAAAAGTATATTTTTATATCTTTTACTATAGCCTAGTATAGAATCTCCTATTTAATTCTGTGCATCCAGCCTAGATACCAATAATAGTATGCCAATCATAAATTCATATCCAATCCAGAGGTGTCTGTGCCTTGGCAGAGCCCTGCCTTTGCTTAACACACCACTCAGAGTGAGGGATTCTGGTAAGCTCCTGGCTATAATACCAGTACTGGGGGAATTCAGTACATCTGTGAATGCCACTGATCACTGCCTGTCCTGTTACTCTGATCCACCTAACCACTACCTATCTCTTTGCTTATGCAAGAAAATAGGTTACATTGATTCTTTTCCCCCTCTTGTTTTTTTGTCTGTTATAACAGTCTTTTTGTCTGTTATAACTTCTAGCATGGCACATGCTTGCTCATGCTCAGTTGAAGGATATCCAATAGGGATGTGCACAAATTTTTTTTATTTGATTTGTGTTGAATTGAATGCAAGAAAATTAGTATTTGTTTGAATAGATCCCCTTTTAATGTAGTGGGATTCAAGTTTGATATGAATGTTCAATTCCATATGAATCCCATATGAAAACATACAAATGCATATAGATCCCATACAAAGCCTCATATGAATGTATTGAAACATTCAATTCAGATTTGAATGTCAGTCTTTGCTAGCATTCACTTCAAATACAAATGTCCAAATTCGACCAAATTCATATGAATTTTGAATGTTACAAATATTCATGCACATTCCTAATAGGTACATGGGTTGGATTGATCTGATGACTGCACCACTCAATACCACTTTGCTTTTTGTGTGCAACTAATATTATTTCTTTGACCTTTGTCCAGAAACATTACCTAGTTCATCACTAACTACATACTGCATTAAGTATACATGACATAGGATTCACTGGCAACCCTGTCTTGAAAGGCAATGACAAGAACTTGGGTTTGAAGGTGTGGAAACTCTGAGTTGCCTAGGCAATATGGGAATATCCATTCCAGAAATGTTATTGCCTTTAATTTCCATACAGGGGAAATTAACTTGTTGAACATTGTTTCACTTAATCTTCAAGTAAGGATTTGAAATGTGTTTATAGGCTACAATTTTTCCCTCCTGATATATATTAGTTGGTGAAAACACATGTAGGTATACCACACAAATGGTTCAATATATTCTTTCCCTCAAGTACTGATGGTGAAGTCTCTTTTAAAGATGTATTTGCGGTGACAATACCAGAATTACTGGAACCCAATTAGAAGATGAGGGTTCTTCAGCTCTATTTATTTAGAACAGTCAATTCCATGGGATTTATAGCTTAATAAATGTACATAGGATAGTATTATAAGGCTACAATCAACAAGCCACTCAATAAAGTCTCAATTAAAGCATATTAAGCAGCTAAGGAATTATCTTGGCATGTAAACTCTAATCCAAGTCTGCTATTTTGTATTCTAGTATAGCAACATGCAGAATGATCATTCAGAAAACAGCTTCTTCTTACCCAACAAGAAAAAGAAACAATCTCACTACAGAAACAACTTAAAAACTTAAAATGTATGTCAATGATATCCTATATCCATGAAGATTTCTTGATATAGGACCCTTGAGCAGCCTCTGCCTTTTACAAATTAGTGTGCAGCACAGAGTTCATTTCCTGGACCACCAAATCAAGTAATTTGAGCCAGAAAGTGCAAGATGGTAGAAACTGCACCAGTCTTCATCCTGCTGGGATTGTGATGCGTAGAGTGCTCTTCCAAGAGATGGTGAGTGTTCTCACAATGCAGGAAGAACAGTTCTGACGTCTCTAGTTGTCCTCAGGCACACAAGCTGCCACCATCGAGATGGATGGAGGATCGCCACATTCTTTGTTACGTTATTTTGAAATGTTCCCCCAAAGCCAGACTTCCAGGGCCATTTTCTAGTGCAGTGCTATCTCTTTGAAACTGAGAAGCTTTAATTGTTCAGCTTCAAAGTTTGTAAGGCAGTTGGTATGAAGAGACCATGCTCTGGGGCCTGAGCAAGTCATCCAGCCTCCATTGTGGGCATGCAACCCTAAACCCCTAAAAAGGCATATAGCACATATTAGTAACATAAAATGTACAGGAGCTTGTAAACCTCTTCTGGCTCATTTTTGAACCAAGAGGGGTATTGAAAATATTGCTTCTTTAAGTGCAAATAATATTATCTAGAAGAAAAACACAGTAAATAACATTGATGTTTATAGATCTAAATGAAGAATTGGATAGTTCTAACATCACAAGTTTTCCTCAGAGCTAAGATGAATGTTTTCCATTTCAAATTACCTGTATCAAGTCTCTTCATAGGTATATGGCATCACTGACAGCATTCTTTATGTTAATTTTAAAATCAATTTATTGTGACTGATCCTTTTTACTATTATTTGCTAATTATTGCTATTGTTTTATATTTTAAGCCCTTTTTATGTTAGGGTTTTTTCTTACCCTTATACAGTCCTTGAAAAAGAGCTCACAGCCAAAACACAGTGGGGAACTAAAAGTATTTTTCTACTCATAGCACCTTGGGATTTTTGCCCTTCCTTGCCTTGCTCATTGTCAAATGTTCCTTAAGTCTTTTTTTTTAATGTCATAAAAAGCTTGCCACAAGGGTCCAAAAGCTGTGAGCAGCATAGCAATTCCCACCATTTTCTAAGAAGCCACACTTGAAACTGAGGGTGAAATGAGGGACTAGCACTGTCAGAAGTTCTAATGCAATGGAAGGATTGGTGGTCAAAGAAAGAGGAAAGACAGCACAACCTGGCCTATACTATAGTAATCTTTCACAATAATCCCACTCTGTGTTAAGTCCCATCCAATATGGATCTAAAACACTTAACGTACCAGTTCTGTAAGTGTTTTCAGCCTGTGATTAGACACACAAAAAAGCATCTCTGAGGCACCTCTGAGGCAGCCTAGAAAAGGTGTCAAGGAGGGATTGTTCACGCACCAGTCTGCCCCCCCCCTCCTGAACATTCTGCACTAGAAAAAGGTCAATTAGAGAAGGATTGGGAGCATGAGGGCCACACACTGTCCCTGAGATGCTTTTTTTGTTATTCTGAACACAGCCAATATGTATTGCTAACAGATAAACATTAACAAGGTCATATTTAGAATTCCATCTGTCACAGTTCTTGCTACCCTCAGTTCCTAGGGAAGGTTCTTGGTCACACAGTACTCCCAAGAAAATAGGAGGCAAAATAATAATAATTCCATCATACTAATGGTATTATTTTCAGTTTTAGCTCATCCTCTCTGAAATTTGCGTACTTAAACTGGCCTCATGTTTCAGAAGACTTTATAAAACTAATGGCTCAAAATGCAAACTAAAATAGCTTCAGTTCTATGTTTTGAAGACTGCTGAAAATTAAGTGGACCCCAAAGGGGTGTGGGGGGAACAGAATTCCCCTCTCTTTAAAACTCCACCTGAGGATTTTTTTTAAAAAAAATGAGACTAAGATGTTATTGATTCTTTTAACAGAAAACATGACACTAATACCAAAATATCATTGGAGGGTTTTTTTTTCCATCCCAGTCAGCGGTGTCTGGATTCAACACTGGGTAACAATTGGCTCATTTTACATAAATTATTATAATCAAGTGTGGAATTTCTTTTAATTGAAGTAACTGACTTCTCAGGCAGTTATGTGAACTGGAAAATTTGGATCTATTTTATTTAACACTTGTCTTAAAAGCAATGGAATTTTTTACTGTGTCTAGTGTTATTTTTCTTTTCTTTGAAAAAATAGTTTAATAATCCCAAACTGTTATTCATTAAACTCAGAGAAAACTTTGCCAGTGGATAATTAATGAAATTAAAAGAGTTTTGAAATAAGTTTACAATAACTGGCCTAAAGGTAAAATCCAGTTTCTTCAGCTGGTGCTTCATGCAAGGCCTACAGACAATTAAATGGGAACATCAGTTTTCCATAATATTAAATTTGAGGTTGAATATTTCAACTACAGATTTATTTATTTATTTATTTGTCTTCTAACCAGAGAACATTAAGCGTAAAGGTCATCTGGCTGAAATGCAGAAATTCTTCATGTCTGTCTCCTTCCCCCAACAATCAAAATGATGATTACTTAAATCATGTGATCATGGCTGTAGATAGATTAATTGGAAGAATATATGGATAATCTTATTATTGTGAACACACATTTTATAATGTTCCTATAATGCCTACTGGTTTAGAATGTGACATATTATTCAGCTGGGGTTCTTTGATGTATGTTTTTCCCTCAGTCTATGCTCCAACAATTCTGTCATACAGAGAACTGAAAATTAAGTTATTCTCACTAGCCATACACCCTCACAAAGCATCTATCAGTCCATACATATAAACCTCAGAACAATTCTTGCCAGGTTTCTCATGCAAATGCTCCAGAAAAACTTACAAGGGCACTTGAAGATATTGAGAATCCTTCAATACAGCTCAGTATAATAACTTTTACTTGCTAATTTCTATGGGTCAGTTGCAAAGGAATAGACCTGTCAATCTTTTTCAGATGTAGCAGAATTTGTCTGTCTACAAACAGGAATACTTTGTTGTTGCCATAGAGACTAATCCTCCACTTTCCTTCTGTTGACACAGCTAGTCACTGTCTAAACTACCTGATCACACTTTTAATAGGCAGCTGACTGGAGTACCATAAAATGCGCAAATCAAGTTTGGAACACTTGACACATCTACTGTTGCTTTTCAAAATGTGCAAAGAATTTCATTGCGCTTGTTATTTTATGAAAGAACAGAAGGCATATGCATCATTTAAGTAACCACTAATTTGACCAAGTTCTAAGTTAATTATACTGTTCAGATTGGTAAAATCATTATCGTACAGGCATTCATACTCCAAGCTTCTTGTAATGGATATGAATGTGCCTAGAAAATAATTTATCATAAACATATAAGATATTAGCAGTGTCTGCATTCTCTTTGCCTGCTTCTTTTCAATGAGCACAGCAATGTAAAATTGTTGTTTTCTAATATTTGAGTTTTAAAAGCAGTTGAGAAACTGACTACGTAAGCAAGATAGTCTTTGCAATACACAGAAGGTCTGCAGTTGTCAGACCTTTAGAATAAATTGCCATTTCAATTATATTTGACTGAGTTTGAATAAGCAAACTAAAGTGCAGCCTGTAATCTAAAGCCTATTAGGTAGAAATCTGATGTTTTTGGCTTAAAGCTTTACAATTGAAATAAGGAGGAAACATGCATCGTATCATACCCAAATACCCACAAAAACTCTCCAGACAATTTTGTTTTAAGTATATGGGGAAAATCAGGAGAGGATATGAGCTACATGCTTACCATCGATAATAATTATTTCCCCATTTTTAAAAAAAAAAAATCCTCATAATTATATAAATCTTAATATTCTTCATATTTAAAAATAATGGCCAACAAACATTTCTAATATGTCATCATGCCAAAATTTGTATCTTGTGCTTTAATACCTTCTAAGAAATGAAGTACAGAATGTTGCTGTCCCTTTTTCAGTTAAGATGAATAAATGAAGGTGTGTCATTAATTATGTCACTGAAAATCATAAATCATCACTGAGAGCTGTGATTAATGATTTTTAAGTCATACAGAGAAACATAAGACATATCCATGGACATTTGTATCAGGACAATAAAAGTGTTCGGAGGGAAATAGAAGGTAAAACAGTATCATCAGTTTACATGCTGTTCTTATTATAGTACTTATCAAGTGAAGGTAAAAAATCACAATGTGTAGTTTTTTTAATAAATACTGTGCTAAAAGTAATACAAATGCCAGTTACCAAGCATTTCTTTGGGGGAAAGAAAGGTTTACCATGAGCAGAGAAGTAGTCCAAATATGCTTACTTCAGGTTAAAAAAAAGCATCAGAACATTTGTTTTGTTTTGTTCCAATCAATGCACAGTTCCCAGGAAAACTCTTTATTTATTTCTTTGTTTGGCTTGTATATCAGATATTTTTTACAACTTTGAGAAGTTTACAAGTTAAATAACAACAAAACAAAAATAAATGAAAACAAATAAATAGCAAAAAATAATGAAATAAAACTATTAGAGGTTAAAACCTCTTTTCAAAACAATTTTTAACTTGCTAATATTTAAGTGTAGGTTTACATTCTGATCAGCAAAATTACTAAAATATTTTTCATTACATTCCTTCCCTCTTTTACACTGAACCAACAACAAACTCAAAGCTTTATTTAGGAAGTTGGAGTAAATTAATGTTGTGGTTCATTTGTTTTAAAATGGAAGATGCTTGTATAAAAAAGACAATGCCTCTTTTTTATCTCACTATGTATTTGTCAATCAGTTTCTTATTTTAAAAAAAATGAAACCCAATCAACTCAATATTTATTCCAAAGAATCATGTGCTGTGTGTACAAATGAAATTGCATAGTATGCAGCTTTGGTACCTCTTGCCCAGCATGCGCTGTGGAGGTCAGATTTCTTCAATCAGGCTAGGAGCAGAGTAGGGCACCATGGGTCACACAGGCAGTTTCCCTGTCTTTGGAGCCGAGGAATAAAATTTACCCAGCTTCAAAAACTAAGTCCAGAAAGATTTATGGAAATAGGGCATTCTGGAGCCCCTTGATCTGTACCTGGGTTCCAAAACACAGTGTGGGCCATTCCTGCTGCTCCAGCTGCCCTCCATAGGGCAGCAGCAAGAATGAGACCCAGCACTGGGCCATGAATGGCCAACAAATTCCCCAGGAGGACATGCCTCCTCGAGAGAACACTGGTATGCAGGTCCTATGGCCTCCATAGACTCTCTGGATAACTGTTGCTAAATGGTGCTTACTAATACACAATGAACTCATGAAATTTAAGTTTATAGATTTATGGAGGACAACTATGTAGTGAGGATGGAGAACCTGATATCTCTTCTATTTTTCTGGACTTTGGCACACAGGAGCACAATACAGCATGATAGGAGCTGAACTCCAACATCTGGATTGTCACCACCACCCATTTCTATACTACAGAAAACAATGGGTGAGCAGGTTGCAGCTAGCTCCACTAGATCCACTATGCATATATGCTAAGCCCTAAACCAAGTATTCAACCACTTGACATTGATAGCTAGCAGCTGTGCAGAGTAGTGGACAACAGCATATGGCACACCAATACTTCCCAGAACTGGTGCATTACTGGTCCACATAAATGGTTCATAGAGTGGTGGCAAATCACTCCCATTCAAAAAAACCAGATCAAAGGGTGGTTTGCCCCCAACACCATTGTTTCAGACAGCACCAACAAACTGGCATGCACTTGTTCTGGGAGCTTCTGGGTATTTCTATGGGTACTAGCCTCCAGTGCCTTCTGTCATTTTCTGTGTTTTTATATTCTCCCAACTAAACTATGATTCATAACATAGGACCCATCTGGACAACTGAAACACACTTCAGTTCAGCACACCCAGATGTGAGCTTTCAAGTATCACACTGAACTGGTACCCTCAAATGAACCCACCTCTGTGCTTTCTGAGGGGTTTTTTGCCCCCAATTTCCAAGAAGTGGAATATCACAACTGTCCACAGGGAGGAAAAAACTGTTCAAAACCAATATGTGTTAAGACAGGAAAGGAAGGAATCAACAGAACTTTCGTTCCTTTGTATAAATCTCCTCAAACAGCCTACACATTCCCCAAAAGCTGTGTGTGTGGCTGTTTGAAGAAAACTGAATATTACTGTGCAGGGTAAATTGCGTGATTCTAGTGAAGGTACCCCTTTACAGCCTCTATGTAGGTACTGATACAATGACACTAGCAAAAACTAAACTGCCCTTCTTGTGGCAAACAGAGAGAACATATGGCTTTCATAGCAGAGTACAAAACAAGTATATCTCTGCTGATGGTGATCTATGCAAACACTCATAGTTACTGACCATCATGTAACTGCACAACAACCATTACATTCATTCTCTGTTTCCACCATCATGTGTTCTGATGGTTAGGGAGAGAGCTAAACCTCCCTCGGTTACAAGTCACATATTTTCTGGTCATGGCCATTATAGCTAAAGATCACAGAAACAGTGATCCAAAAAGAACAAATATTGCAACATAGCCTAGGACTTTCTACTAAGGCAAGTGATCCTGCTGACCCAAACATTGGCTCAACATACCTTAAAGCTCTTTACAATAGGCTCAAGTAGTAACAGTCATCTAATGAGTAAACAGAAACATGATGAACCACCTGTGCATTCTAGTCATATTGACATTATTTTGCAATTATTTTGAAGGAATCTGCAATCAGCACTTGCAAAGAGGTAAACAATTCTAGCTGTGCTATGCTTGCTATCCAATAAAGTAGTCATTTAGATAGGGATGGGAAGTGGATACCAAAGGGCACTGAGGCATGGTTCTCAAGAGGTTTGACATATCTATACTATCCCCTTGCTTAGAATTGTAATAGCAACATCTACCAGATCCAAGGGCTCTGTTATCTGTTAAAGCATTTGCATAATCAAAGGCCAAGTGGCCACTAGAGTACCTCTATGAAGCACAAACCTTTACAATAATATCAGCTTCCAAAGCTTTTCTCATTTGTACTGAAGGACGGTGCTTGCAAGAAGAACTGGACTGAGTGTGGGTAGGTTTTCTTAGGATTATGAGCATAAGTGCAGATTTTTTTAAAAAAATTATTTTCAAAACAGATCTAGCTCTGCAGCCTCTCACAGTATGCTCTCTGAAAAGAGAGAGAAAAAGAGTAAGAGACAACTTTGTAAAATATGTGCAAACAAATGTCCAAAGCACTAGGAAAGTGTCACATCCCTCACCCGTCACAAAAACAGCATTATCTCTCAGGCTGCATCTCCATGCAAGCCATTTGGCTCTGATTGGGCTTGCATTTGACCAGGTGTGGGACCAAGATCAAATATTGCCCATCCCCATGCCATTTCCGGTAATGTGGGCTGGACACAGGCTGGGTGCAGATACAGCTGTCCCCATGCAAACCGGACCAAACCCCAGCACAGGGGAATGGTGCCATCTCCTCTCCACCCCCTCTCTTCTAATTGGAAGCCAGACTTGACATCATCCCACCCCTTTGCCACCCACTGCAAATGCCGCATCCCCCCACTTAGCAGCACAGAGAAGCCAGGACTGGATGGCAAAAATAGTAATAATAAACCCAGCTGTTTGAGCAAAGCTGCTACAAGGTTTGGTAGCAGTTGAGCAGTTTTGCACATCTCTACTCCACGCAGTAGCCGCGAGAAAACACCCGGCAAGTGGAAAATCAAGCCATTATTATGCCTGCCTTGATGATTGGGAAACAAGGGTGGAACATTTGCTGTGGAAAAGGGCAAAAAATCAAGCCATTGTCCTGCCTGCCTTGGTGATCAGGGAAGGGGGGAGGAATACTTGTATAAAAGAGTCCCATGGGAGAGTGAAGGCCATTCAACCCCCTCATCATTTTGGCTTTAACACCATTTACTCCCCAAAAGTCTCAGAGGTTGTGATCTCCAATGCACAGGGCAGGAACGAAGAGCACAGAACAAGAAACCCCACCTCCCAATGACGTGAGCGCCAGTCTCGTCCCCAAATAGCCCTGGACCGTCCCCATGCACAGGCTCGGCTCACAAAGCAATGCATGCTGAGGCACCAAACCATGCCAAAAACAGTTTTTTCCAGTACCAAATTTGGTCCTGGTATGGACCTGGTTTGAGCGATTTGGTCTGTGGAAATCGTACCAAATCAAAAGTACATGGGGACAACCCTTACCTAACCCGATTTTGATTCTGAACAAAACGTGCATGGGGACATGCCCCCAGAAAAGGAAAGATGACATCAGGCAAGCAATCTTATTGTTGGATGCAACAGTTCAATTGCATTACTCTCCTGTTAGCTCCTGTGGGAAGCCATCCAGCAGAGCCACCAGGGGTGGGATAAAGGCAAGACCCCAAATAATCGACGGCAGATCCAAATCAAATAGTTAATGGGGAAATCAAAGCTAAAGCTTCAATCAGTGCCCCATCCTTCCTACAGCCCTACTGGTTGTCCTGCATATGGTGCCGATAGTCAGATATCCATGGCTGTAGCTACACATACCTTCTGAAAGCATCTAGAGGTTTATGGCTGTATTTATGGTCTGGCCACTACCTGGATGAACTGGCTCCCTGTCTCCTTCACCATCAGGCATGGACACATTGCCAAGCAGATGTGCATGTATAAGTCAGTATCAGCTGTTCTTCTCACTAGAAGACCTCTTAGCGCAGGCATGGGTGGCCCACAGTGGTAACTTTAGAGTTGGTTTTCACACACTGAGTGTCAGGTTTCTCATGCCCTCCACACCCTAGGCACATGAGTTCATGTCTCCTGATGCTTCAATACTGCATGCAATGGATACCTACTACACCATGCTGTGCAGTGGAGACACAGCCCATGTCATTCACCTAAATCAGTGATGGCAAATCTTTTGAGCTTGGTGTGTCAAAGTTTGCCAGAAAACCTAGCTGAACTCGGATGCTGTGTCACTTCTAGAAATATCCATAATTTTGTGATATTTGTAGCTCTAGTAAAAAACGTTTGTTGCTGAATTTTGCTTCTATTGAAAGTTGGTATTTCATACACTTCAAGAACAAGCAAGCACTACACACCCAGGTGCCAGGGGACCATGTGTGTCACCCAAAAGGACTTGGTGTGTCACCTGTGACACGCGTGTCATAGGTTGGCCATCACTGACCTAAATAATACATTTACATTGATATGCTGGCTTGCAAAATCCTAGAACAAGATATATGCCTCCAAACTGAGCAAATGGGCATTTGGTTCAATGGGGAACTGAACTCACAATTTTCATTCTTGCACACTCCTAGTCCTCAACCTTGTCCTCAACCCTTGGAAGCTTCATTCTGAATAAGGTGGTTTAAGTAAAATTAAAAGAATAAACTGTTTTCAACAGGATAATTTAACCATATTTAAGCCTGCTATCAAACGGGAAAATGAAACCAAATTTCGTTAGTAATGAATTATTCTGGTGTTTCATTATAACACTTTCCCTTATATTTTAATAAATTTGAGTGTAATAAAACAATGGAGCTTCATGGCTAAACAACCACTCTTTATAAACTTCTATTTATTAACATTGAATTTACCAATTTCAGTTGGGAATAAACTCAATTGGAAAGGGCATGTTTGTTCAGTTATAATGCGTTCTCTTTTTTTACCTCGGGCAGCATAATTCTAAGCTTCTTAGAAGTAAGCCTCACCAAGACAGACGGGTTGTTGTTTTTCTGAACTAAATGAGGATAGAGACAATTTCCACATGTGTATCATAAGCTCATGAAACAAAGTATCTACAAGCATTTCATAGAATCTAAAATAAAACATGTTTATGTTATCAACTGAGATATAGCTGAGGACATACTGCAATTCTTTTCAGTAAAAAAAAAGGGGGGGAACCATGATAGCTTAGTTAAATGTCCAAATAGGATCACTGCTTATGACTGACTTGGACTCAGCATGCATAAGATCAAAATGTCCTTGATCCTCAGTTATAAATTCTTCCTAAAGACAGAAGAAGCTGCATCAAGGCTGCATCCCCAAACGACTTATTTGCCGCTCTAGTTTCCCTCTACTGTCACTCTATTCAAGCGGACTTTAAAAGTGCCGTGCAATTCCGGTATAAGCGTCCGCATGAGGCTCAGCAAAACGCACATTTAAAATGCACCTTTCGTCCCCATGGAAGCGTGTTTTGCTTGCCCGCATCTTTTTCTCCCCGCCCCCTCTCTTGTTGATAGGGTGCCGGCAGGAACGGGGAGGGACAACCAGGAAGAAACCCCGGACAAGTTCAAAGGAAAAATAGCCATTGGTTCTCTGTTCGTCTCCCAGATCTCCACCCCCCAAAATGGCTTCCCATGCCGGCAAAGGCAGCGGCTGCAGCCATTGGCTGCACAATCATTCACTCATTCACTCTCAACACTTTCACAGATCACTGTCAAAATCCACCAGGTAGAGCAGCTGTGACTGTAGCAACCCACCACTTCACACCTGATAACAATTGCAACACTGTTGCAATTCTGCACTATTCTGGCTCTTTGAAAGTTCTGAGCTTTAGAAAGGGAAAGGAAGGGAAGCTGCTGCACTTCTGGGAGATGTGTGAATGTTTTGTGGCTATGTGTGCAGGCAGCAATCCCTGCCTCTTTTGCCACAGAGCGTCCCCATGGTAAATGCTGCCAGGAAAACCCACGACTTCCAAAAAGAGTGCTGGAAGTCTTCTTTAAAGTGCACTTTTTTTGTCGCAGATTCTCCTCCTTTTGTAGCGCTGGAAGTTCGTTGAAAAGCCGGGCATGGGGGCACTCAGAGGCAAAAGATTATTTTTAGAGGGCTTTAAATTGCTTGCGGGCAGGGCACAAGATGTTCTTTGGGAAGACTCATAGACAGCAATGCTGGCCAACAGCAATTTTAACCTCAAGAATAAGAATACTTTATATACTTTATCTTTTATTATTGTGATATACCCTGGGATCTTTTGTTGAAGGGCAGAATATACATTTTTAAATACAAAATAAATAAATGTTGCTTCCTGTGCCACTTTCTACTAAATATTTTCAAAAGTCTTTAAAGTTATTTGTTGGCCTAAAGATTTGCTGCTGTTGTTGTTTTTAAAGAAACTGGAAGAAAACCTGTGCAGGCTTATCTGTCCATGTCTGATCTCAGTAGGTCACTTCCTGTCGCCACCTACTACTGTCTTGTGGTGTCAGATATTATCACTGATTTTCATAAGACCAAACACATGTATCTTCCATTACGGGTGCACAAGAGTGTTGGAATTGTCAACAAGAAAAGAAGCCTCTGTGTCTTCATTTGTGAGCATAGAGTCTCTTTTTCCAGGTGCCTCAGATGGTAAGTGGAGACATGGCCTCAATGTCAGAATAACGGTGTTGAAAGTAGAGAGTAACACACTGGCATCTTACTGGAAGAAGTTAATAGCAAACCACTTCTCTATATAGTAAACCACAGTTCTGACCATGTAACAGCCAGAAGACAATCCCAATTCAATAGTATCTGATAATAAAAACCACAGAGAAGGTCATTTTGATAGGTCCACCTTTGTACAATTTAGGTTGCCTGGCTTTCCATGGTCTTAAATGATGCCAAGTAGGCTTCCGAATATCTCCCCTACAACTAGGGATGTAGAGGTCATCGTCGTCATCCTCCATTTGCTTCACATTAAAGTGAAGGTGATGGAAATTCACATTCTTGTGAATGGAGCTCCTTCAGATGTGCTAGGCTTTGAATTTGCTTCAAATTTTCTTCCAATACCTGCTGTGATGGCACGATAGTGAGCATGAGTGAGAGCCGAAACCAAGGATTCACAATGCATGATAAAATGGCGATTTGGCATTTGAAAGCGAGGACTGTGGAATTACAACATGACTTTGACCTAACTTTGACACTGAAAGTAAGGAGTGCCGAAACTGCGAGGTGGCAAGGCCGAAGGAGTCATTAACAGCGATAAGAGATGGAGAAACGTACGTGACCCCTGGAATGAGGACTGATAAGGTCGAAAAGACCACCAGTGGTTGGGTAAATGAATAACAGGACAAGACCAAGCTCAGCAGAATGAGGAAACCAACATATCTGAGCATGCGTCGGATACACCCTGTTAAAAGAATATATAAACAAGGCTTTTTGGACAAATGCTTTGCTTACCGTGGCAGCTGCACCGGTCTGCCCATCGCCTCTACGACTGGACTGATCATCTAATCGGGAGTAGGCTGCGTGTGAGTATGAAATGAGTGAATGATTGAATGGGATCCCTCTGTTTGATTGTATGTTAAGATGATTTAATAAATGTCACATGCATTGTGTTTGAACTGAAAATCCAGATCTGGTTCTCTTGCTTTTCTCAGTGTGCTTGTTTGGTTAAGTCCCGACTATACACTCCTCGCTGATTACGAACTGCAATAGCCTTTTATGACACTGCTGCCACCAGTCACACCTCCAAATCTGATTCCAATCTGATCCAAATTTGAATCCAATCCAAACCTGATCCAAATCTGCTCTGTAGGCAACTGGGCAGCCACTTTGAATGTAATGAAAAACACTTTCATTTTGCATGTGAAGGCCAGTCTTTGAATATAGCCAATATTCAATCCAAATGCAAAGTTTTGAACATTCGCAAATTGTACGAATTGTGAAGATGGCAAACATTTTTCACCCATCCCTATCTACAACTGATGGTCTAGGGACAGTAAAGAGGGGCGGAGAAGATTACCCAATGAACAGAGCCCTTCTACCATGATTATGTACATTCTAAATACCCCTTAAAATATACATATTAGACCAGCTCAACTGTGGTTTTTTATATACTAGGCATCGGCCACAGAAGGAATGCTTATGGCTCAATGGCAGACCATTTGTTTTTCATGCAGAAGGTCCCAGTTCAACCCCCAGAAGAAAGCAATTCCAAACCACTTCTATATTGTTGTCAGGCAAACTGTACGGATGTGTCCATGTAGTCACCACTAATTGAGTTTGACTAGAGGGCTTTTTTGCCTTTTTTAACCACAAAGCGTTAGATACCTTTGCATTTAGAAAGCAGATGTACTCTGCAAAGAGTATGATTTTAAAATAGTATTGAGCCCTGCAGTTTTCCCTTTCTCTTCCCCCACTTAACAAATAGACTCTTACTTTCCTCTTAGGCAATATGCTGTTTTTAATTATAGTGAGTGAACAACAGTGTTCAGGGAATAGATATTTCAGATTTTGTCTTTCAAAGAAAATCCCCAAGGATTAATTTCTCTAGTTTTCTTCTGACATGTAAAACAGTCTAGTCAAGAAGGAAGATCAAAATACATTAAATGACAGCAATCTACTTACAACAGCATGTTAAGACATGCCCACACAATTATTTAACGGAAAAAATTCTATTTGCCTTTTGCTTTCACTTTCTACCTACATAGGCAAAGTTGATTTATTAGAGATCAGTTGTTTGATGTCCCCAAATCCTTTGTCTTCCTCAATGCAGTGTGAAATGTCCTCCTGAATTAACTTCCCATATGAAAGACAAAAGATTCCAAAACCAATTCATATTGATCCCTCTTACCATGTCAATGGTACATTTCTCAGTGCGTAATTATGGGAACACTCATTAATTGTAGTCACAGACATGCAAATTCCTATGACAAAACTGTGATGATCACTATTACAACTGTTCTGAAAGGGAAAGTACCCACGTTGTTCTCCTATGTTGCCTCCACAACAGGACCTTGATGTAAAGTAAAACTGAATTATGCCTATGCTACTATTCTTACCCATTTTGATCTTTTATGTGCTACTATCAAATGCTATTATTTGTGAATTGCAGTTATTATAGGGCAGCATATAAATATTTCGAAGAACTACTGATTATGATTTTTTTCTCAAGGTAGTAATGGATGCTCTGGAGACTAAATAACAGTAAAATCTCAGGCCCTTTCCACACATGCCACCAAAAAATGGATCCATAAAGATCTGTTTTTTGGCAAGCCGTTTTTCCCAAGGATCCTCGAGGCCCCGCGTGTCCGCACACATGTGGGGCGGCAGCAGCAAGGCTGGATTGGGGAAACGGATTGGGGTGGGTGCTGTGCAGATGTGCCAGCACCCATCCCAATCCAGCCTCTGAAGGCCCTCCCCCCGGCCTCACCCATTGTTGAATTGCTCTCCCTCTTTGACAGCTGGGCCCCCCTGGCCTCCCCAATTGGTTCCATTGGAGCCAGCACGGGGAGGCTGTCAGCCGGCTTCCCCGGGTTCTCCCTCACCCGAGAAGGGGTGATTGTGCCTTCTCGTGTGAGGGGAAGCCGCAGCCTACACCCCACCCTGCCTGAGGGTGTCTGGCCAATGGGAAAACACGGCACACACACACATGGCACGCTGGCTTCCCATTGGCCAGCCCCTGTCAGGAGGGCAACTGGTGAATGGGAAGCCATGTAGCATGCACGCGCATGCACACCAGGTCTCCCGCTGCCAGAAGCAGCCCGGCAGCGATCAGGTAAGCAGCGGATCATGCCTGCACGATTCTGGGCAGTGTGAGGGGTGCAGGTAGCCTGCGGCTTCCCCTTGCCTGATAAGGTGTGATCATGCCTTCTTGGATGAGGGGGAACCTGGCTGAAAGTCTTCCCATGCTGGCTCCAATGGAGCCAATGGGTGAGGCCAGGGGGGGGGGGAGGGCCCAGCTGTCAAAGAGGGAGTGAATGCACTCTCCTTCTTTAACAACTGGGTGTGCGCCAGGAATCCGGCTCTTCCCCAGCCGTTGCGGAAGTGTTCTGCTTCCAAAACAGCCTGAGGGGGAGAGCCAGATGTAAGACCTAATTTTTTAGGTCTTACATCAGGGGCGGATTTCGGCGGCAAAACTGGTTTAAGAAACCGGTCTTGCACGCCAAAATGCAGACGCGGCTTCCTCAAAGGGTCCCTAATTGGGTTCCCTATGCAGAAGCCATGTCTTAATCCCTTTCCAATGTGGCTCTAAATCCGTTTTTAGAACCAGTGCCTCAATTTCCATTCACAATGCCCTCATGCATAACACTAGAAAGATGCACTAAACCTCCCAGAATTGCTCTTGAAAGTGCAGAATGACTTCCAACAGTAGCCTTCCAGCTAGGGTGAATTTGCATGATCTTGGACAAACCAGATATTTATCCTCCTTTGCCCACCCTTCTGTAATAGAGATGTGCCAAACCAGTTTGAACAGGTCACTGTTTGTACTGATCAAATAAGTTTGAAATGCTCAAATTCAAAATGAAACGTTTGCTTTTTCCAAAAGAAAGGGATGTTCTAAAGAACTAATAAACCAGAGTTTTGAATCAGAGTTTTGAATATCTTGTCTGCCTTAAAAGGAATTCGAATAGAACTGCCCTAGCCAGTATTTGATTCAATTTCAACCAAACCATATTTTTTACGTTCATACAATCTCCGCTCATTACCTTGGTATGAACTGTTACCTGTTGGCACCAGACCTGTGCAGAATTTAAAGTTGTTATGTTCTTCATCCCTATCTTGCCTGCAGTTTTTCCATAAGTGTGTGCAGGAAAGGACACGTCAATTTCGTCATTTTATAAAGCAATTCTACATATGTTTAATGGGACTTACTCCCTGAAAAATGTATGTATACAATTGCAACACTGTGAAATAATTCTGAGCCATTTTGTTCAGAGAAAGATGTATTTACTGTATTTCAAAGCCATTTCTTTCTTTTAAAAAAATCACTAAATACATTAGGATCTTTTTTTCTATGCATAGCTCTCTGTAAATTCAACTGGAACCATTATTTGTCTCTATAAATTGTTTTTCAGTATCCTTTTTGTGCAGTAATAGATTGGGACAGTGGGATACAAGATGCTTCTAAAATGGATAGGCTCCCATAAAAACACAAGACTGCTAAGTTAAAGAGCAGGATACATTTTATCACCTTTCTACAGCTACCTAATACCATTTTCAAGTATGTGCAGACAGAGCACAAAAAGAATGTCTGCTTGTGCTCATCACAGGAAACAGCGATATCATCTATTGATTGTAATGTTCATAAACCATTGCAATACTTAACTAACAAACCATTAAAAATCCGCCATATTGCAATATAAGGGGAAATAACAATAACGGATCAGTTGTCAATTTAAAGAGATACTGATGGGAACTGTAAATGGAAGCCAGTGATTGACTTATTAAAAACGTGATCCATAGGGGTTATGGCAGATAATGGCTTCCAAAAAGCTCTTTGCGACAAGAAGATGATGAACATATGAGTACTCATTGACATCTTACTCTTAAAACTAGTGGGGTGTGTGTATGCTTGGTGATGCCCGAACTGGTCCTGATCTGCCATGGATTTGAGGGAAGAGAAAATCTTCAGTAATACTGCACCCATCATCATAGCAGCACTCAGCAGCACTCACATTTCATCAGCAGGCAGTTGGGAACATTTCATCAGCACACTGCTTAAATTACACTCGGGAACATTCAGAAATGTGACCCTTTCAGACAGAAGATGAACAGTCCAAAATTTAATTATGCAGAATCAAGTGCAAAAATTCTGGACTGAGCAACTCTGCTATTATATACATATTCTATATGTGATCTACTAAAAATCACTGTGACCATTGAAAGGACTGGAGTTAGAGTACCTAGTTAAAGTGTGAAAGTCCCTGCAGTTACAAAGATGCTAATTTTCATGGAATTGTGCCTTCTGTTATTTGGATTTAATTTTCTTTGTCTTGCTGAGAACTCAGTAATGCCCAATTGTAAGCCTTTTTTCCCTGAGCACTTCTGACATTAAATTCTAAATTTAAACTCTTTTAATTTTACATTCTCAGGCTCTCCATATTGGTGTACATCATTCCTCGGTTCAAATATTTTCATTCAAGGTAACCTTGAAGAACAAAGTTTTAAGATCTCAATTTGATACTTTTAAGTTTTTGAGAAGGAGAATCTACATCAAAAGGATGTTCTCTCAGAACCTCATTGAATACCATATTGTCACAGTACAGCTTAATCAGGTCTTCAAAAAAAAGTTTATAAAATAACAGAGAGCTCTTTAATTTTTTTTTAAATCGAATTAAGATCAGGACACAATTCATGCTTGGAAGGGTCATCTTATTAGTCACAGCATTGTGACCTCTCACCTTGAGTGATAAAGTACACAGGTCAGAATTGACAATACATACTCATGGCTGATCATGGCTGCCAGTTATTGATCCAAGAAGAGGGAAAAACCTTTGTAGGGAAAATACTGCTCTGAATTACAAACATGCAATCTCTGGAGACTCAGCAACTCTCTAGGATTCTCCCTCTGGAGCTGAAAAGCAAGGAGTGAGTTCAGCCGGTATTTAATATCAAGTGAATGTGGTGTTTAATCAATACTATTCTGCTTTTGTTCCACGATGTGGAAAGCAGTGTCTATTCATTCAGCAAAGGTTAATGCCAAGGGTCAAGTGATTTCACACTCTCCGTAGGATCCACAACATTTCAGTAGTTCAGATGCCTCGGACAATGATGACTCAGTTGGACTGATTTATTGCCACTCTCAGGTCCTACTTAATACTAAAGTGCTATCTTATGATAATACCTCAAAAAATAGCACTGATAAAAGAGGAGGCAATAATTACCTACATTTTGAAGTAATGTCTTCATTTCTAACATCCTATAAAGACGTAGGGACCATTTAAAATGAGCTGCTCCTTGTATTAGCCAGTCAGTTAAATCCGATATTATCCATGCTCTCCGTCTATGCAAAGGAAATCTGCTGACTGTATTAGGAAAAATGCAAATTGGCAAGCAAAGGTAACCCAGCGCATGATTTAACATGAGCTTTAAAGAATAACTTTTTTGATGCCTGCTTGCCCAGAAGAAGATATCCCTTCTCAGAAAGAAACAATAAACACCCAACATAGAATTTTTAAAGAGGTAAGGAGAGAAAAAAAATCTGACATGGTGAGCTTTAAATCTTAGTTCACAGGAAAGAGTGTATTCTTCTCCACCATTTATAATGGGCTCCAGATATATTTCTCGAAACATTTGTAAATTAACAACACATGTGCAGTGAGGGAAAGAATACATTCTCTTTTAGTATGATACAGTGAAAACGACATTAGTGGAGCTCATTGTCTAAATCAGAATACATTTGACTCTGTCAGGGTCTAATTCTTTACATGTTAGCATCCCTGATTATTATTCAGAAATGTCTTATTCAAGATGTGTTTTATATAATGAAAGAAGTTCAAATGTCACTAGGAAAACAGTGTGAGAAGAATTAATTGGAAGGCTTATCAGAAGAAAGTCATTTAGAATCCAGCTCTACCTAATATATCCTTGAATGATGAATATACCAATCAATTAGTGAAATAAAATAAATTCTGCAAATCTGACTGAAGACATCCTATTATTATAAGAGGGAGAGTATTTAAAGCAGTTAATTACTCCTTGTTTTTTTTCCTCCCCTATTTTCTTTTGAATGTGCAGAAATCCTTTCAGAATATTCAGTTTGCCACAATGAAGAATACTTAGAAATGTCTTCTGAGGTATTTTGAATTAACATGAATTATACTTTGGGAATGCTGCCCCTGAAAAAAAATCTTTTAGTGGAAATAAAACATGTTTTCTGAAATTGCAGCTAGAATTATATGATTATGTTAAAATGAGAAATGATTCTAAAATGAACACTCTTGCCTTTATTTTTTTAAAAATGGGATCAAGTACATAGAGGAGTCATTGCAGGATTAACATTTACTGGTTTCTATTGAAGTTGTCCCTACCCTGGGAAACTCCAGCCACAATCAACTGGGGCATTACTATTTTTAAGCAAGCCTACATTTTAGTTGAGCCCCAGGAAACATACCGGAGATATTTGAGGGGCATTTTGCTGGTTGCTGAATTTGCTCTTTTTTTTTTCAATTTGTATGTTATTGATTAGTCTGTATAGGATGAGGAAGTTAGCTTCTTTGCTTTCTAGGAGACCTTTCCACCTTAGTTATATGTCTATTACTATTCTACACTGGATTAAGGGTCCATGGAGAACACTTCAAGGCCACATACCGTATACCCCCACATTTATGTGGATCTATGGGGCCATGCCTCTTGCTGGTCCACCCTGTCTGCACAAGACAGAGCCATATCTGGATTAAGGAGGCCCTTAATTCAAATCTGCTCTAGACCCAATTAATTGAGTCTACATCTGGACCAAGGGACATGCTTCCAGTTTAGGCTAGGAATGGCAGTCCCTGTGGAGGTCATGGGGGTGGTTGCGAAGCTGAGCCAGCCCATGTCTCCACACAATCTAGATCAGGGCCATTTCTGCACTTGGCTTTACTCTGGAATGTATCTCTGGATAGCATTCTGTTGGCTGCGAGCTTATACACAGATGAGGTACAGATAAAATAATTTCAGTTAAAGCTAAACTGTGATGATTTAAAAATAAACCACATTCCTTCTTAGCAGCCTCCTCTGGAAGACATTCTGGACAGCATGACAGACCAGAAGACATAAGAGGGTTTCATGAGTTCATGAGACCACATAATGATGATGATCATGACGATATAAAAATCATCATCAGCAGCAGCAGCAGCAGAAGAAGAAGAAGAAGAAGAAGAAGTAGAAGAAGAAGAGTTGGCTTCTACCCTGCTTTTCTCACCCATTTAAGGGGACTCAAAGCAGCTGTCAAAGCTTTTCTGTTCTTCTCCCCACAACAGAACATCCTGTGAGGTAGGTGGGGTTGTAAGAGCTCAGAAGAAAGCTGTGACTAGCCCAAGGTCACCCAGCTGGCTTCATGGGGGAGTGTGGAAACAAACCCGGTATTCTCAGATAAGAGTCCGGTTCCCTAATCACTAGACCAAACTGGCTCATGATGCCCATGTCTATTTTTAAACATATTTATTGTAAATTATTTGTGTTGTATTCAAATGTATTTATTGATGTGGAGCTTTTACATAGAAAGTATTAGGAACTCCCTGATTAGCATACTAAGGGGAGGGGGGAGAAATGCCCACAGGTACCACCAATCAGGTGTTGGCTCATGCCAGGCGGGAAGTGTAAAAAGCACTTCCAAAGAAGAAAAGCTGTTCTGTGCTTGGGTTTTCTCAAGCAGGGAGGTCTGGGTGAAACCATTCTGTATCTGAGGAAAGATTACTGTCACTGTTCCAGAATTCTTAGGCTAGAAAGCCAGGGGAAGAATTCTTAAGCAGCCTAGGGGGTTAGGTTGATAAAGCTGTACGTTGTCTGAAACAAATTCACTTATTTGAACTTGATTGTTGTTACAAGCCTTGTTCTCTTATTATTTATTTATTTATTTTAATCGAAGCAACTGCTGTGAAAAGAATAAAGATTATTCTTCATAATTTCAAGAAGAAGATTTGCCTTCAGTATTTATTATTAAGCTTTGAGGTTCACCAGGGTAAAGAGAGCCTGTAGCTTTAAGAATAGGGAAAGAGAGAGAGAGATAGGGTGCCATGTGTGGCTTTACCGAAGCTCTCCGCTTGTATCTTTTAATGGAAGGCAGAAGAAGTGGTGTGCTCTTTGGCACAGGGCCAGAGAAAGGCTTGGCCAGCGCTGAGGATTATAATAAACAGGCATTTGATTTATTTCAAATGACTGCTAGACCCAGAGGGGAAAGAGATCCACCTTAGCTGGGGGGTGGGGGGTGCCACCGGGTGTGCATGGAGCCAATTTCCACATTCTGAGGTGAATAGAATGTGGAAATATTTGACTCTGGCCAAATACACCCACCCACCCCACGGATGTGGGGTTATTCAGATCTACAAAGCTACCGAAGCTTCTACGGATACTGGATTATCTGATTTGTGGGTGGATAGGGCCCTTCGAATGGGGCCCTATCCGATCCATCTATAAATCTCGGAATCGGGATGTATTCATCCAGATTCCGAATGCACAAATAATTCATCCACATCCCTACTTTGAGGTTGCTGAGAGGCGGCTTAGAGATGGTTCACAGGTGGGATCATTCATATAGCAGTTTATCATTTCCCCTTCTCAGGAACATTCTAGTCAAGAAAATGTGGATTAGAGATAAGATGAGAACACAAGGGCCACATGTTCAGTATGCTTTTGTTGTTGTTGCTGATACATGCAAACACAGCCAAAGTGTTCCAATAGGTCTTTTGGAAGCCCATTCAGAGCTTTGCATCATGTTTCCTAACTGGCTTCTTTGACCTGGGTTGTATTAGAAGAAGTATCAGATTTGGATTGTGGGAAGCAATAATTCCTTTTTGTTCAGTTTAAGGCAGAACATACTTAGAACATACAAGAACAGGGACTGCAAACAAAAAGCTATGTGTCAAGGAAAAGGTTCATAATGTACAGCCTTCACCTGGAGTTCAAATCACATGAAGAATCTCTACAAATATAATAAACACAATGCTAGGGAAATTCCCTGCCATGCAGCCATCCTGCAATTTATGGAAGGTTGCACTGAGCATGACACATGCGGATGCAAAAAGCCAGAAAATTGATTTTGCTGAAGCTCTTTTTTTGTTGTTATTTTATAACCACTTTTTCTCTCTTTATTTTAGTATCTATTGGTTTGTTGTTGTTTTTTAAAAAAATTCCTTTTCTAGATTTCTTTCCACAATTCTTTTTTCTCAACTATAACTGGGTTTTTTTTTACATCTTTCTCACCAGTTCTTTGACTCCTCATTCACTAGTTCTGCATCCTATATACCACTTCAAAGAGATGTTCCTAAGTGTGAAGGTCCACATGCAATATGAAATCACACTCCTAGCCCCTTTAAAGTATTAGACTCCAGCACTTTTAAAAATTAGACCTGGGAAACAATGACTATCACTGTACACGTTTCTCTATGGTAGGGATTGTTGATTCCATCCTCTAATTATTGTTGTTGATAGCAAAAGCAGCAGTAGTAGTAAGACAACAGGTGTTTGGACAGCTGAGGATTCAAGCTGTTCAAACTTGATTATATTTAGTACTTACTATTAAAGCAGGTATCCATAATACGTTGTACACACGATATTATGGGGTTGCCACACCACCTACTACACAGTGACTTCCCCAGAAGATTCACAGTCTTCTGGAAAAATAAACTAGTCACTCCATTCATTCATATACATTTTCATCCAACCACTTACAAGGGTAAAATACATATTAAAATATTGTTAGAAACGTTTTCTTTCTTTCTTTCTTTACATCTGAGCCAGGGCTAAAACGCAGCCTCCAAGTACACAAACTCCTTCCCCAGCCCACTGCTGACAAGTGCTGGCCAAGAAAGTGGGTTCTTTGCCAGCTCCATCCTGGCTGTGCCAATCACTCTCACAGTCTACAATGAGAGTGTATTAGTGCCTTTGGCTGACTTTATATAACCTTTTTCCCACAATTCCTTTTCAGTAACAAGAGAGGTTTCTACTATCTTAAAGAAAAAGAACATCAAAAAATATCTGGGATTAATTTCCAATATCTGTCCTCTTTCCTCCATCACCATCTTCTTATTTTACTCATTCTCTTATTTGTCACGGTAAGTGCCTACTTATCAGTTCATCACATTTCAAAACTGCTAACTTCTTTATGTGTTGCTTGGTTCATCCACCATGTATTTCTGCCCTCCATGTCTTCTTACTACTTTTTAGATTTTCACTGAAATACACAATAGGCTTTATAGATTTGGTGTTACCTGTGCAAACCACTGAAGTGTGCAGATGTATCTTCTGCCTTTTTAAAAATTCAACCCAAAGTGGCTTTCTAGCTTGTAAAGGTTGAGTAGCATTGACCTAGAAGAACAACACAGGTGATGCTGCAGTGCTAAACAAGAGAAACACCTTCAGTGAACCCACAGAGAGACCAAGCAAAACCACCACCACTAAAGGATATTTACCTTATGTACCTAACCAAACAAGTGTGCATTAAGGTTAGGCAGGTTTAGGCTAGGAAAGACAAGTTATAGACAAGATAACACTGATTATATGTGCACACACAAAAACATAGTGATCCTCTGAGAATGTACAAGGACAACGTATCAGTTGTTATCCAACTCCACACTGTTTCATTTAAGCCAGTAGTGCAGTCAAGTAAAAGGAAATGAAAAGAGTAGTTCCTTCAAAATCTAGGCCCCTAGTATTTCTTAACTTATAATAACGACGACAATACAGGGAAGGTATTTATGGGTCTATGACTGCAATACATATTTGATTGATTGACACAGGGAAGGTACATAGTCTGCTGCAAATGTAACACATGCACTCATTATTAGAGAGAGATGCAGCTTTTTAAAAATGAAATTATTCTTATTGTACTTACTATATTCATTCTTACAATCATCTTTTAAAAAGAGGTTGAAAATAATTCTATTTAATCATGTAGTAAAGAGGAAGGTTCAGATAAAGTAAGGGCTTATTCACATTTAAGTGTGTGGAATGATATAACTCTAACATTCCACTGCTGTTAAGTTCAGGGCCAGTGAATCTTGCATTGAGCAGGGGGGGGGGGGGGTTGAAATCAATAACCTCTGAGATCCCTTCCAAGTTCTGAGTATATTCAGGGCTGCTAGTTGGGACTTCTCTAATACACTACAGAACCAAAACAAATTATCAGCAATGTGTAAAATCACAGAAACAACAGAAAGTTTTTGCTTTATTGTATTTTTGCAATTTGAATTCTGTATTTCACAATTTTTGAAATGAAGTACAAGCTTCAATAAGACTTCATGTGCACACTTTTCATTGTGAGATAATTATTTGCAGTTTTGAATGAAAGGAGTAAAGGGAGACAGTTATTAAATTTACCTTGCCAAGTTCCTTCTTAGGGCCACTCTTAAATATCTGTTTTCAGCCTTACCTTATGTACCTAACCAAACAATTTTGTACCTTCCTTTTTTTGCCTATAATTGAAATACACCTGTTTATTTTTCTCATTCATGCAGTCTCATCAGTGTAAGACCAATGGGAGAAATTTTGTGAAAAGGGTTTCACATGTTTTATATTTTATTATGCTCACTAGATCCATCAAACTGAGTGGGTGTGGAGGTGTGGCAATAGCTTTGCTTCACGTGTGAACATCCAGAATAACAGTATTTATGGCATCAAAAATCACGGTTCATACCACAGAGGAGAAACAAAGATAAATTCCACATGGATCACTTTAATGTTGGCCATGCATGCTGCTCTTGGACAAAATCATATAATCTGGGTAACTCAGTAAGACTAGTGTGGCAGGCAGTGGCATAAGCCAAGGGCCATCCACTTTGTAGCAGCCTGGCACAGCCCAGTTTCAGAGACTGGGAACAATTTCTTGGCTTCCAAAGTTGCCAGCTGTGGCTGTTTTTGCCAGTACTCAGAACAGACCATTTCTAAAGTCATTTCCAGAAGCCTTGCAAAATGACACCAAGCTCTACATGATGCGTAGACCAATCTAATCCACCACTGAGAATTTAAGGAAGACTGCTTTAAAGAGGTATCTCCTTGGCACAGGATCCAGCACAATTGTCACATGGGAAACTACTCCACCACTTTGTTCCATGAAGGCAGACTGTTCCCCCAGAGTCATTGCCTCTCAGGGGATCTTTCTGCTCTGTTCATACAGCATCCCATCTGGGCTGCTCCATAGACCAGCAGCTCAATGCAGGGACTTTGGCAGTTTCTGCATTGAGCTTAAGGTGCATCCAAAAGGGACAAATATAGCACCATTACAGCACAGTTATGGTGAGGTTGTCTCACATATTGTAGGAAACCCCACCATAGACCCACATTTTTGCCACTAAAAAGCACTTTTAACTGTTGCTAAAAAACCAAGCACTTGCCACAGGCTTTCCAGTTGTGGTGGTTTTCAGGGAACCACGGGTGCTTCTGCATTTGCCACCAAAAAACAGATCTAAAAAGATCCGTTTTTCGGCAATCCAACCTCCTGAGGATCGGTCCCAAATAGGGACAGATCTGAAAGGCCCTCGCACATCCACATACGTGTGGGGAGGTCAGATCCAGCAGGACAGATGGTCCAGGTGCTGTGTGGAAGCGACACATTTTAATCCGGTTTTTGGCAGTGAGACCCGTTTTAGAAACAGATCTCACATGCCAAAATGCGGAAACAGCTGCCTCCAAGGGTCCGGAAAGAGGTCTCCAGTGCAGAAGTGAAGTAGGTAAGTGTTTTAAATGTGTTTTAATGTATATTTAATCCGGTTTCCACAGCCAGTGTGGAAACACACTACGTAACTTTCTGGACAGAGTAGCAATTGGAGCTCCATACAGCGCACATGCACAGAGGCTGAAACAGCCAACCAAACATCCACAGTGGTGATGACACGTCCATCTGGGAAGCTGACAGTGGCCAAATTGCTGGGATTGCATGTCACCATAACATGCAAGGACAGTGCCATAGCCAGCACTGTCAAGATAGGAGACAATACCCTTCATTATTGCTTCCTATCACTATATATGGCTACCATCTGGAGGCAGCCTTCATACTGACTATTCTGGCTTTGCCCTTCCAGGTCCAACAGCAAAAGAAAAACATTGAGAGACGGGAAATGCACTGGATCGCATAAATCCACAAACTGTGAAAATAAAAGTAATTTTGAACCCTGTGCCTTTTACCAGTTATGTATACATGAAACTCTGGAGTTTCAAGGGACTACAGTATCCCATAATTGTCATGCAAGTTCCCAAATTACTCTTCCATTGCAAAATCTTCTAGAAGCAGATGGCATGAGCATAACTCTTAGGAAATTTCTAGAATATATATGCAGCTGTTGTTCAAAACCCCCTTAGGACTACAACTAATGAAGGTAATCATTTTAAAATCAAATCCAACTTCAGCACTGCTTACCTGCTCTACCTGTTTAACAACAATACAGATAATCTCTAATGTTCTTTGTTGCTTGGAAGTGTATCAGTATTCCAAAGAATGTATAAACAACAAGGGTTGAAAAGCCTATGCTCTGTCAGGACAACCTTACGGGTCTATTTCCATACTGATTCAAATGTCCCATTTTAGATCCCGCTGTCAGAGTCAACTATAGTTGTAAACACCAAGGAAGTCAGTATTAATTTGTAGCACATGACTTAAAATCACAGCAATCACTGAACAATCTGCAAGGAGTTTTTGGAAACTCAATCTACGTATGGAGCTAGACATCTCAATTTAGCAACCAGACATACATTAAACAGCATTAATAGCAAGACACTTAATGGATCAATTCCCACTGTTTGTGTAACGTGGAAATAAAAAAGGCTTATTAAATGACAAGCTTTCCCTGGTTTGTGCTAATTAATTACACACTGCATCTGACTGCTAATTTAGTGGGAAAATGTAGCCCAAAACCATAGTTTCTGCTTGAACTTTGCCTCAGATCCACCTAATTCAGCACAGAGTGCAGCTGTGACCTGCCTCTGAACAACGCCAGTATTAAATTAGAGCATAAGGCCATCAATTTAATAAGTAGTGTAGCACGTAATTTGAATAAGGACAGGATTAGTATTCTGCTGAGGCACAACTACAAGCAGCTGACCTTTCAGACCAGAAAAGATCCTTGAACACATCAAACTGAAGCGGAGAACACAGCAATAATCTGACCATGTTAAGAGTGCCAGGAGATACCTTTAAAGGGTCCAGATTCACTGCTGACCATCACCAGATCTACATTTTGCAATGTCGGACTTATGAAACACAAGGTCATAAACAGAAGAAAAGCAATGCAAAAGGTACTTCCGTGGCATGTTTGGGATTGTTCCTTATTACCTTGATTTATGAAGTAAAGACCATAAAATTAATCAGTGCACATAAAGAAGCACTATGAATAACACATAAATATTCAGCAAATTTTCAACACAATTTAGTGCCAAGAACATATTTCACTCTCACTCCCTCTGTATGAGTGTGTGTGTGTGTGTTTGTGTGTGTGTATGTATATATACTCTTACAACTATATTTTTGTAAGCTGAAGAAACAGAAGCTAGGCAAAACCAGATAATGCTTTTCAGCTAATTGGCAACTTTTCCAAGGGTTTACAACTATAATAAAATTCTCTACTAAAAGGCTTTCGGTGTGCAGACTCAGAGGCATGTGTGAGCTAATCCCCTATAGTCTGTAAAGCTGTCTTGAAATAACTGCAAGAAGTGATTGGAAAAATACACACCAACCCAATCTGCATAGCTGTTAGGATTTTTGTTGTTGTTATGGTTCTTCCACTCACTTTGCTCTCTTCATTTCATCTTCCAAACTACTTTCTGAAGTCAGGAGGCATCTGTGATGTGGTGCAAGGACAAGCAAAATAAAAATAAAAGCAATTGGATATTTTTCTGATAGGTTTTAAGCATATGCTAACAATCTAATTGTGCTAGATAATAAAAGAGTGGTACATTCAATAAATTATTTTCTACCTGATTAAATGTATCTCCAGCAGATACAGGTCACAAAAGCTTGCTGATAGGGTAGCCACGTAGATATGAGGAAATTTGTCTACACTGGTCTTCCATTCATTTCAGTTTAAGAGATTTTTAATGCAGGTATGGACCTACTTCAGCTCACTAGGGCCTTTCACACTGTTTTCCTCAGACGTCTTCTAGACTTTGAGCCTACAGATACATGTTGCTGACAGAGTAGGAGAAAACTATTGTCCTTGTATACAGTTTTGAGCAATGAATTTGGCTTGCCTGTGTAAGAAACAAGACCCCTCAATCTGACCTATAAAGATCCTCTTAAGTTCCTAAAGTACAAAATGAAGAGAATATATATTGGCCCTTTCTACACTGAGCCTTATTTCGGATCATATCTTATAGTAACCTGCCATCCACACGCTAATGCAGATTACAGTAGGTCCCATTCCCACCATTATTTGCATCAGTAGGCAGACAATAAGTGCCTATTCTGAGACACAATCCAGAATAAGTCCCAGCACAGAAAGGCCTTGGTTGAGAGGTATCAAAAATAAAGAACAAAAGAAATTTAGCCTGCAGGAACTGGAATACCTTTATTTCATTACCTTTTAAATGTGTAAATCTTCATTCATGATCTATGTTCCGCCTTCCATTAAAGAAAAACAATTGTATTTTTCAAAAGAATTCATTCAAAGAACTGATTGCGAGAAACTTGGGAGCGCTTAAAAGGGAGCTCTTAAGTTATACAAAACCTGCACAGTTTGGTAATACCGCTAGAGATATAACTTCTTACCATTTCCCAGGTTAATTAATCCTTGTACTAATCATCTCTTTCCCATGACCACATGTCATTGTTTTTTTAAAAAAATCATTGTTATGAACGGCAGCCAAAGAGCTACATTCCAAAACAGTGCATAAAAAAGGCACACTACCTGATCTTTCCATTAAATTTACACTACATAAAAATGGAGGGTATGCGGGACATGACTCATTCATGAATAGAGCCCTTAGTCTGATTTGTGGCAGTGAGCATGGTGTCATAGGCATACTTATTGCTAGGAATGTATCAAATTACCTTTACTGCAATTATTAAAATTCTTTTTCCACCTTCCAAGTGAACTTAATTTCAAGTGCCAGGATTCTCCCTGGTGAGTTTTTCCCATCAAATATTTCATAACTAAAACATTAAATACATCTGCTAAAAGAGGACAAGTAATAGTATAATCCATTTTATTTTTAAAAGACATGCAATTTCAGAAAGTACTAATACTAATAATATAACCACCTACTTTAATGGAGCTCTGTATAATACTGCACCTGCCAATCTGCTTATCCATCTAGCACCTACAAGACCTTTATAGAAATGCAGCTTTGTACAATTGGCAGAAAGCTTTAATGAAAAGTAGATGGTTTAAAAGTATTAAAGCATTTTAAACAGCAAAGCAGAAGATCATAAACACTGAAGACAATAGTGGGAAATGAAGAACTGTTCTAGACAATTTGTCCAACTAAGCAGTTAGCATTTTGTATGTATCATTTTTATTTAAATATTTCGAGGTCTTGGAATTTTTTTTCTAGTGTCACAGCCTGTTATATTTTTTGTCAGAATCATAGATTCATAGAATTATAGAGATGGAAAGCACCTCCAGGGTCATCAAGTCCAACCCTCTGCTAAATGCAGGATTTCCGGAACCATCCCAGACAGATGTCTGTCCAGTCTCTGCTTGAATAGCTCCAGTGAGGGAGAGCTTACTCCCTCCTGTGGCAACCTATACCATTGGCTGATCACCCTCACTGTCAGGAAGTTTTTTCTAATAGCTAATCTGAATTGACTCCCTTGAAGTTTGGTATCAATGTTTTTAGTCTTCCCATCTTGTGTAAGTGAGAATAGGGACAATCTCTCTGCACTGTGACAGCCCTTCTGAGACTTGAAGACAGCTATCATGTCTCCTCTCAGTCTTCTCTTCTGCAGGCTAAACATTCCTAGATTCTTCAACTGTTTCTTGTAGGACATGGTTTTCAGACCACTAACCATTTTGGTAGCTCTTCTTTGAACTTGATCTAATTTGCCAATGGCTTTTTTAAATTGGAGTGCCCAGAACTAGATGCAATACCTGTGACTTTAGCTGTACAAAGCCTATAGGTTCTATGGTGAATTCACCTCTTAAAACAAAGAGGCAACAAAAAGTTTTTTTAAAAAAAAAGAATTGCAAATTATGGCCTTATCAAATGTTGTAGAGTTTGTGTAAATAAGGAAAAGATAAGCTTATTTTTATTATTGCAGGGTAAGCAGTTCCTATTACACCTCTAATGAAGGCTTTCCATGTTGAATGATAAATTCTTTTAAGTTGAAGTTGATAGTCACATAGAGGTCAAGAAAATGGAAATCACTCTCTTTTACTACAATCCAAATTTCTTAGTCTTTTGTGTCCAAGGCTCAAATGATCATTGTGAGCCATGAAGGCCTCTCCACACGGAGGCTTGTTTCAAACAAATCCCAAGAGAAGGCCTGCTGTCCACAGGCTAGTAAAGACTAACATAGCTGGTATGGCTGTAGACCTGAATATCGAGGTCTAAAACCAGGCCAGAACATGGAAGTATGCAGATGGCACACATCCATGGTCTGGTAAACCACAGGTGACCCTCTTTAGCAGTGCTCAACAGAACATTGCCAGAAGTGGATCTGGCCACAATATGGCCAGAATAGGAACTTTCATTCACAGCCTTCAGAGGCTTGATGCTGTCTCCAAAGTCTCTCTGGAGGACTGTAACTAAATGAGTTGTCCAAAAGCAGATGGATCTGTTCCACTCCAGCAGCAACCTTTCTCAGCACAAGATATGTTGCTTCTTCCAGGACAAGGCACCCGGCCCTGTCCCATACAGCAGGTAAGTCCAGAAAGGTCTAAAATGTCAGGAGGTAAAGTGCTTCCTTGGGACAGCAGCTCTTCCTTTGGAGCAGGTCTCCAAGGGTGGAATTCTGTCATGAAGAGGTAGGGGTCTCCTGAACCTTGAAGGTGCTGCCAGGATGAAACCTATTCCTGATATTATTTATCACTTTGGGAATCAGTGGAGTGGGAAAATACATAAAACAGTCTCCTGGGTCACAGGTATGTTATATCAACTGCTCTCATTATATGATGCTTGTTTTCTTTATAGAAGCTTTGGATTCTTATAGTTATCTACAAAGATGTAGACATCCATCACCAGTTCACACTGCAACAAGTCCCCACTGTTCCAGATTCAAGGATCTAAGGCCCTTTCTGCACTGGGCCTTATTCCAGAATTTAGCCCAGAATACAAATCTGCTATCCGCATGCTAGTGCAGACTACAGCAGGCCCTGACCTAAACCTTTGCCCCTTGTCTATATAAACTCTATTTATTTAACATTATATGAAAAGATTGTGTGCTACTGTACATGCAATGCTTTGGTTACTCCTAATTTTGGGTTTTAAAAGTTAAAAGATAGGTAAAAGTAGTATAGTGCACAATAATTCCTTGGGCTATTCTAGTACCTGTATGACTATTGATTTTGCTGAGGTAGGTAAAGGGAAGTTATTGGAAGCTATCATAACTAAAAGCTTGTGTAAATTCCATTAGATGTAGGCAATATTGTTGTACATGAGACCAGTGAGTTCCTAGCCACACTGCATGGATTAGTGAATGCAAGAACCCATAAATGTGAAAGATCTTAACAGCTCTGACCTGAAACAAATCACAGTGAAAGATTTCCTTTTTACCTCAGACAACATACCTTGTGGCTGACCTGTGACAGAAACCTTGTTATTCTTATCCTATAACTCTACCAAGAAGACAGTAACAACTGTGACACACAGGACAGTCATTTTCAGGGTGCACATAAATGAAGGCAAGGATACAATCCAAGTTACTTTTAATTGCAACCTTTACTTAAAAGTGAGCCTTGCAGGTGAGAGGCTACTGAACTAGTTGACTGATAATTTATTTCTTACTCAACTCAAATAATGACAGAAGTGCTGAAGATAGGTATAAGTCAAACTGTAGACTCAAAATGACAAATAGATTCCACACTTAAAACATGCTTCACCTAACATTAAAAGATAAAGTAAGCATCTCATAAGAGGGCACTTAATCACTCCCATTTTATATGAACAGATTCTATATACTCGCAACAGGTATGCATCCACGCATATTAAAAAGTCACATTCCAAGAGGTAGTAGCTTGCAGGTGTTTGTGTTCCTATCCCACCTCTAATCCACATTAACGACCAGAAAATGCACTTGGGAAATGTATCCTATGATCTTTAATGTGGATTAGAGGGGATAGGTGGGAACTAGAATTACTCACAGAACAATAGAAAATCATACCAATAGAAAATCATACCAATAGATGCACACTTCTCCTAGCTCTAGCATATATACTGCACCTTCCACTGACACAGTTAACTTACACCAATGTGGCAGCAATGTAAAGCAAATAATTGTAACTTAAGTGAAAAAATGAAAAATAAAAATGCACTTCAGATTATAGGAACAACACAATGCAGGTCTAATACAGTTTAGACATTAGAAAAAACTTCCTAACAGCAAGAGCTGTCAGTCAGTAGAATATGTAATCAGATGAACTGGTAAGTTCCCCTTCACTGGAAATCTTCAAGCAGAGGCTGAATAGTCAAGTGTCAGGGGTGGTCTACTGCAGGGGTTCTTAACCAGGTGTCCACAGATTCCGAAGGGGTCCATGGAAAGATTTCAGGGGCTCCAAGAGCATGAACTGAAAAACAACAATTTATTATCTTTATAAAACTATCACCCAATACATTCTGAGAAGGGGTCTGTGGTTGTCACCTGACTGGCAAAGTGGTCTGTGGAAATAAAAAGGTTATGAATCCCTAATGTAGTGAATTCTACATTGAGCAGGGATTGGACTTAAAGGCCTTGGAGGTCTCAGTTCTATGATTCTATGAAAATTGAAGCCACCTGTCAGGTAAGAATATTATTCTTAATATTGTTATTTACATGTAATCAATAAAAACAATGAGTTATTTATTGTAAAAGGAGTGGATTAGCTAGGCTTCAAATGGACTAGCTAGGCTTCAGCATCTGAAATACAAATAGCCAGTTTTTGCAACACTGGCCCAGTGTATACTGACCCAGTGCAAGACCTAACAGACTTCTAAGCATCTCTCTTACCCACTCTGATGTGGACTGGACAGGACAGGCCCCTTGCTAGTATTCTCTGTCCACAATGGATGGAGAGTGGACCAGTCTAAGCAGCCAAAAAGGACTACTAGCAGTTCATGGGCACTGGAACAGGGAAACATGTACCAAAGCACACACTTCCTTGTTTTGGTTTAGCAAGGGGATCCCTTTCAGGGTGCACCAAATTGCACCATGGAAATCAGCCTCCCTAGAGCCATCACACAGCAGACTCATACGCTAACATGAGCTTTGGAGCACCATGGGGAAGTGGTGGGGCTGTCCTGGAACAGACATCCAACATGTGGAAGGCCTTGTTCTGGGACAGCTGAACTGCTTCAGCTGGGAACTGCTGCTGTAGGAACAGTTCCACAAATGCAGAAATGGACATAATCATCAGCAGGCTAATCTAGATCACATACCATTATCATTACTGTTTTCTTTTTCACTTTTAAAGCACTGATTCCTTAACCTTAGAGGGCACAAAGGCTTTTAGAGGAACCAAGTTCATTAAAAAACAAACAGTAATATAGAAATGTAGCATGGCCCAGTCTAGCGCAGCTCCAGTGAAGGGCCAGTGTATCAGGTCCCATGAGAGACCTGTTGCTTTAGCAATGTGTCACCTGCTCAGAGTGGAAGCTACCACCATGTCTTTCTTTTAATGAGGACATTGACTTTATCTATGCAAAGCATCCAAAAGGTTAGGGGGCATGCTCTGATTGACAAATGACTGAAGCAGTGACAACAAATATTTAATTATGAACATGGATGTACTAACAGTGTGTGTGCTGTTAAAAGATGGGAAAATACTAAAATACTTCACCTAAGTGGCTCATGAAAATATTGAAGGAGTTCCACCGCAGCTGACATTTTGAGGACCACCATCAAATCCCAAGTTCTTCAGTTATGGTAACTTCCTTGCAGTATATATGAGTAAAACAACAATTGAGAAAAGCTGGCTTGGGAACTTTCACTAACAAACCTTCAGAATTACTGAGTCAATGCAATAGAATCTGTTCAGATGATCTCAGATATCAAGGTATCTCAGACAGTAGGAGATGGTCTGTTAGGAATGTCTTAAGCCATTCCGTGTTTTGAACCAATATAGAAATAAAACATCAAAAACAAAAACAAAAGCGAGAAGGCAATGGTAATAGTGCAGGGATCAGCAAGATCTAGAGATTAGAAGTAGCCCTTGATAACCAGTATCTGACTGGTAAGTGCAACTCATAGAATTAAATATGAACAACCTAGTTATGCGTTCAACTAATCCTGCCTACATGTAATTACCTGATTTGAAAACAAGCATATAGAACAAGGCTGTGCACGAACAATTCCACTCATCTCTCTTTTGAGATTCTATCCTCTGAACAAGCGGCATCAGTCAAAGAGAAACTATCTTTTGATAGATATTTCATAATCTATTGTTCCCTCCTACACTACTCAATTTCCATAGATTCTGTCTGCAAACAACAATAACTTTGAATTACTATAGGAAATAATGTCTATTCTTTTTCTTAAGAGTCACAGCTACATTGATAAGAGTCTACACTCACTCATAAGTTACACTCTAAAAAATTCAACATTTCATTTTGCACTAGCATAGCACTTAGTAAGACATATTTTTCTATGATTACCTTCCCATTTTTTCTTGCACTCTTCCTTTGTATAAAGTTGTGTATAAATACCTCATCTCAGAGTTGCTAAGAAGAAAAAAAGAAAAAATTCAAGGCATTTCCACACATTATGACTTAATAGAAACATTCTCCATTTATGTGTGCCCCAAGCAATATTTCCCATAAAAGAAACAGGCCTTTCCTATTCGTATATGTGATAAACCTATTCTGTTCCTTGCCTTTCCTTACTTTTGGGTTTCCAGGAGGATAAGGAATGTCAAGATCCTTTCATTTCTTATTTACTGGAATATCACTCTTCTGTTTGCTTGTTTGTATGTTTGATGTTACAGATGTCATTTAGGAGTAATTCCCCAGCTGACTGTGGCCTGCTTTCCTAGGTAAGGATGGACATCATTCTCCGTGCCTTGTTCCACTGGTCTCTTACCCATTCACTGTGGTAAACCCACTTGGCTGTTAAGCAACAGAACAATTCTGTCACAATTTCATCTAGTGGGCTTTTGAGACAAAAAGATATTGTCCACATCTCAATTAACCTTGAATAGCATCTTAGGAAAGGATCTGAACTGTCATGTCTCCACACATGGTGGAAAGAGAAATCTCACAGCACATGACCACTGTTTAAAGGACCTACCCTTGCAGCAGGCACCTTGGATTGTCACTTTGAATGAAACCTCCACATTCCAGAGTGGAGATGCAGAAAGGTCTTTCTGAATGGCAGTCATGGCACTTCCTCTCAGGCACCCATATAGAAGCCATGGTCCTTATGAAATGCAGACCTAGGCTGCCTCCAGAAGTCACTTACTTATTCCACTGTATTTGGACATTTTGGAATAAAGCATGGATATTCTGGATACTTTAACATTGATTTATTGATAATGGCCAAGGCTATACCCAGACATTGCTTACTTATTCTGCTACATTTGGATATCCCAGAATAATATCCAAATACAGAAGAATAAGCAAGCAATGAAGCCCTGGCCATTGTCAATGTTAAAAATACTAAACAATATCCCTGAGAACCAACAGCTACATTTCCAATAACATTGCTGATTACTCTTCTGAAATGGTGTCTTCTTTTTTTAATAGCTCTGCTTTGTGAGACTGATTTGAATTGAATCTATTCCAAGGATAATTTCGCACATCAAAGTATCAGGCACCCAATTCAGATTCCAAATTTGATGGAATTTCCTAACATCTGGACTTACGTACATGCATCAGATTACTTATTTTTGAGAAGGTTCAACAGTTTTACTCTGGACTTAAGGACTTGTCAGAACAAAGTTTAAAATCTTAAGTACTTGGAAAAGCAAAACAGGAAATACTACCATATTTTGTTATCAGTGCTCTTCTTTTCTTCTTTCATTCTAATAGACAATGCATAAACATAATATTTCAGCAGCTACTCAGCAGCTACTCTGTTCTGCTGTGAACAGAAGAAGCTGATGTACATACAATATAAATAAACTCAAACTCCCTCTGATTCAATAATAAAAAGGACTTTGCAAGCAAAAAGCCCAGTTATACAGCACACTGAGTTTTACGAATAGTTTTAAAAGTTTAAAAGTGGTAACAGATGAAACTTTGCAGCCATTTCTGGATTAAGCTATTGAATAATATACACATTATTCATGATCCTGAAAGAATATTTTAAAAATAAAATCACTCTCTGCTATATATTTTACATTATGATGATTATTCACACAGTGGTTATATTATGCTGGAGGCTTTACCGAACCAATAAAAATATGGTTGCTACACCCCTAGGAATTTATGATCTGATTTTAGACATGACATAAGAGTGCAAAAGGACAGTATCGAAGGAGTCTGGAAGGAAAGGGAAAAAATGGCAAGGAACAAATGGTCTAGTACTGATTTGTATTATGTTGATTCTACATTGTGTATGAGCCAAATACTGTACATCATCCTGCAATTCTTTCATTTTATTACAAAAAGAGTCTTAATAATTATTTGTGTCCTTCCAGAAATAATAGAGATGGGTGGGATTGGATTTGATACGTAAGTGTGTCAGAAACTTCCCCTGCTCTAGACTGAAATCCCATAGGCCTTTTCTGCACTGGCCGTTAAACTGGCCAGTGCCACAAGTAGAATGAGTTGTTCCACATGGCAGACTGATTCATGGCAAGCCATGCCTCACAGTAGACCAACTTGGCTGCATGGAACCAGCCAGTGGAATTGGATATGGCTTCAAAATGGATCCACAGTGTGTGGAAAGCACACCTCCATGGCCGGGCATCTGGAAGTGACAATGGAAGCAGGATGAAAAAGCCCTGGCTGACAATTTCAAAGGCTGGGAATGAAGCTGGGCCAGAACAGGCAAAACAATATGAACAATCCTTTGACCAGGCCAGCATGTTTCAGGATATATCATACCATGCACAAGGGATATAGTATTACCATTTCTGATCGGAGTCACACAGCCAATGCACAGGGGTAATTAGTGGAATGCACAGGCATACAGTGGAAGCTCCCCTACACAGTTCCCTTTTCTTTTTCATCCATTGTTTAGTTCAGGGTTAAATAATGTTTATGCAATCTATTATGTTCAATGGAGTCAATTTCCAAACTGGTCACCACCCTGAAAGGCTTCAAAAAGGGATTGAATGAGTTTATGGTAGATAATGCTCGCAATGGCTATTCCCTTATGTCTATAGGACTTCCCATAACAGTTAGAATGCTTTCAAAAACTAGCTTCTGGGAGAGTTATGAACAGGGCAAAGTGTGTAGTTATTCCCTGCTTATGGGCTTCATGCAGGCCTCAACTGACCACTGGTCTGATGTGGCAAGGAATTTCTTATATTCCTCTTTTATCATGTGTTCCAGGAAATCCTCTAAACCACACATGTCTGCCCTGACTTCCAAGTTTGGTTTCATGGACAGAGGGGACATATAACTTTGGTTTTTAGTAATAAAACAAAAGATAGAGTAATATAATAAATTATGAGAGCAAAAAGATGAGGAAAAAGCTTTAGCACAAAATACAATACATATACTAACAGGGAGCTAAAAAGGAATTTAATTTCAGACATAACTTGTATAAAAGTGGCAAACCAGCATTTTCTGGCAAAAATGCTACCTTTAAATCATAAGACAATGGGGTCTTCTAAACTGGTTAGGCACCAATTGGTGCTTCTGCACTGCTCTCAAACATCCGGATCTTCAAGATCCAGATGTCTGAGATGGGGTCTTCCCAGACATCTGGATCTTCCACATGTTTCCAGCGGTGACCGTCGCGTGGGGGAAGGGCTTTGGAAGCAGGCAGTCCTGCTTCTGCCTTTCCCAACATGGCGGGCGGGGGGAATCCGTCCCTTCCCCTGGCTGTGCGCAAAGCGTCCTGCTTCTGCACACATCCAGGGGGAAGTGACAGGTGTAAGTCCTTATTTTTCAAGTCTTACATTTAATCTGGATTTCGGCAGCAAAACCAGTTTTAAAAAATGGTCTTGCATGCCAAAACGTGGATGCGGCTTCCACAAAGGGTGCCAGAAGAGGACTCCAATGCGGAAGCCACTTCAGGTTAATGTCTTTAATGTGTTCTAGGGGGTGGTTAATCCGATTTCCGCAGTCAGTGTGGAAACATCCTTAGACTCTAAGGTAAAATATGCAGGAACAGATTCAAAGCAGAGCAGAAGTCAATCAAGAGCAAGAACAGGATTGTATACTTAACTCCTGAATACAAGTGGACCAGGGACTTCATACTGACTTGTGAACTGTGGAATTTGGGCCCTTTTCAAACGATAGCTGCTTATGGAGAAGGAAGTCTGGAGTGAGTTATAGTATAGAGCTCATTCAGATGATGAAGAAGAATTGGCTTTTATATCACTCTTTTCTCGCCCATTTAAGGGGATTCAAAGCAGCTAATAAAGCTTTCCACTCTTCTCACCATGACAGATACCATGCGAGGTAGGTAGGTGGGGCTGTTATAGCTCAGAAAGAGAGCTGTAATTAGCCCAAGGACACCCAGCTGGCTTCACAGAGGAGTGTGGAATCAAACCTAGTGAGTTCCAGAGAAGACTCCGATATTCTAACCCCAAGACCAAACTGTCTCAGACTAATAAAGCAGCTTAGCCTGATTCAGTTTCATTTCCCATTTGTCCATTTTGCACAGATGGCAGAGTCTGAATCCTTCTCTTTTTTGGATATTAACTTCCATTAGTCACTTGGCCGTTTTGGCTAAAGGTTATGCAAGGTTTAGTGCAATTAAAGACTATTTTTTTCCCAAACTCTATGGTTCACAAGTAAAAAAACTATTTTTTTCTCTTTCTCTGTCACCTTTCACCACCACTTCTTCCTTCTCTGAAAACAGAGAGCAGGAGGGAAGCCGGTCAATCCTTCACTCAATGTTCTTTCCACCCACGCTCCTTTTATCCTTCCCCCCTCAGCTCCTGCCTGCTGAAATTAGAAAGAAATTAAGAGAAGAACACTTCAACCTGTCCTAGAATAGCCTAACAGAATATACTAATCTAGGGAAAAAATCAGCATTAATATTGGCTTAAAGTTTTAGCCTACAGTTATGAGACAATTATACTAAAAAAAATTGAAATAATAATTTAAAATCTTACTTGACATTAAAATATGGCTGAAATACCTAGAGCTCCATAGTTTGGCCAAACTTGATTTAAGGTAAGAAAGGTGGCTAAATTTTCTGACCAGAGGCCAATTCGCACTTGGTTTCTTAGTACACATTGGCGTAGCTTCTAGTAAAGAGCATCTGCACTTGCAGAAGGTGTTTTCAACCCAGAAACACCTCCTGCCTTCCCAGTGTCATGCACCATATGCATCCCAAAGCTGACCCAAAGTTTACCTTTGCTGGCCAGCTGCGGGTTCTGGGTTCTGACGCTCTTCAGGGTTGTGGGGTCAGCTGAGGTACTATGCAAGTGCGTTGGTGACCCAAAAGTGACCGTGCATACATGGAGCATCACCATCGTCCCAGTGATGGCAATGGCACATACACTTTCATGTCAGCCTGTGCAAAGAAGATGGTGACAGCCAGAAATGCAACCAGATGCAGGTGCTAGTGCACACTAGTGGGGCTGCACTTTTCTTGTCACACTGATGGGAAGCTAAGTGCAGTAAAGCCTCCGCTCTTTTGATATGGGCTTCCCTTAAAGACAAAAAATAAAAAGCAGAAGAGCAAATATCAGACAAGTTGTTCCAATTGCCGCTAAATTATCCAGTTGTAAAGGATGTAGCTTTATTCAGATTATCTGTTTTTTCTTTCAAAAGTAGGCACACAAGGGACCTATCTACACAGGGCCTTATTCCAGATTATATCTTGAAGAGACTAGCCACCCACATGCTGGTGCAGACTATGGCAGATTTGGGTGGGGCCTATCATAGTCTGCACCAGTATGTGGATGGCAGGTCCCTATTCCCTATTCCAGGATATAATGCGGAAGAAGGCTCATTGCCAGCACCGTTGTGCAGCACCTCAGACAGCTCTGGAGCATGGCAGAACAGGTAATGGTTGCTGCCCCAGACACTTTAGATAAGCTATCAGGTAAGCACAATTTCGTGCTCCACACCTAATCAACAATTAGTGCACTTCTGGTGAGGGCGTGCCCGCTTGGCGCCTGTAACAGCCTACACCACGTGTTTATGCACTTCACCCGAGGTTCACTAATCATGCACTAGAGGCTGTAGTGTGAATAGGTCTCAGATCTAAAGGGTACTTTTATGCACTAGAGGTGCTACATAACCTTTTAAAAAAGCAACATATTTCTGGGCCTCACATGTTGGAAGGTATGATATTGTCATCCAGAGGTTTTGTTTTTTAGCTGAAGGCCGGTATAAAAATTACCAGCCTGAAATAAAGCATCTCCTTGAAAGAAGACTGTTCATTGCATGAAGACTTTTCATTGTAAAACAGGCAAACTCAGCTAGCAAGAAGAACATGTCTCAAAAGAAAAATGAAATCACCTGCTCCCACTTGTTTCTGCTATCAGAAAGCATCTAAAATCTGAGTAACCCAACTTGACATGGGGAAATGAACATGAAATCCATTGCGATTCACATAGTTTCAAACCCGGAGCCAGAGGGGAAAAGAGTATTAATCAATTTCATACTACACAAGCAAGATCACAAACAGTTTGCATAGAGAGGTTTTGAGGAGTTTACAGTATGTCAATAAAGAAGACTTGAGCTAGATGACCTCAGATCAACCAAAAATGTTGACATCTTTCTCATTTCAAGATTTGCAGCACTTCAAAAAAGAAACATAACATTTCAAAAGATTTGTTGACAGGCTACCAAATATACTAAAGCAGCTAAATTTAGTAAGATACCAAATGAGGTGGAAAATCACTGTAGCTAAGTGATAATGCTGCTCACAGCAAACAAGATTTTAAATTAATAAACATGAATATATTAATTCACTACACCCCGAGTAATAAGTTGCGTTGATGTTTCCTCTGCATAAAATGCCACTTAATAATATGACAGAGAAGTCAGTCACAGGGGGAAGGAAGTTGCAGTGTTGAAAAGGCAAAAAGGATTATTCTAGAAGACTTCCTGTTGAATGCAGCACAGAAAATATAAGTGAGACAGAAGGTATACACAAGTTCAGACGGTGAATACATAGTTCCTACCAGTCACCTGCTGACTATTTTAGCAGATTTTTAAATTTACTCCCACTTTTATGTATAACTGCTACACTATGGGTACATACATATAGTAGAAGTATAGAGACCTGGACAAGATGCCAGAGACCATTTAGAGCAATTGTCTTTGTGCTCCAGTCAGAGATTCATTTCAATCCCAAGAAAGCATAAGATTGTGGCCTACACCATCATCTTAATCACACACCACTGACCCAAACCTTCAACTATGCTTGATTTCCTGCCCAAAACCTCTTTATCTGCCACAGCATAATCCTGTTAACCTTAAAATGAAGATAACACTTGAACATTTATATCTTGGATAAGAGGAGTTGGGAGACTGACATAATAATGTAGGTATCCAATCTGAACAAATGTTTGAATCAATCCAGTTTGTTTATATGTTCTGGAAAAGTAGTCTGACCTTTCGTTGCCCACTTTTCCCACCTGAATATCCCTTTTTACATGATATGTTTCCAGTTTAATTATCTCAAGTCTATTACATCCTTCCTATAACAAGAACTGCACCCTTAGCTTTCACTGGTTCCATTGGTATGTCTCTGGTTATCCTTTGGGGTCCACCACATCCCCCAAGGGAGCTAAAAGCCAAATTCCCTGGATACTACATCTCATCCAATATGTATCCAATACATATCCCATATGTATCCCCCTATATATCTGCCCTAGAAGTGTTAAATCTGCCTGAATCCACTTTGAATCTGCTCTCAATCCACTTTGGATCAACTCTGGATACACTGTAGATGTGACTAATGCAGCCCCTTTCCCACCTCTCCAGATTCACAAATGCAACGAAGCTTCATTATGAATGTTCTGAAGCATTCCGTTCAAATATGCATGTCAATTTTCTAATGTCTCAACATTCGATTCAAATACGAATGTCCAAATTTAGACAAATTTTGAATGTTACGAATATTTGTGCATAACCCTACTGAGGAGGCATTATTGAAGCAGCAATTGATATTGTAACCAAGGGAATCAAAAGGAAATAAATAATTGAATTTGGGCTCAGAACCCCACCTGTCCCCCATTGCAAATGTATGCTTAACTAAGCCTTATCTTCCCGCATAACTCTGCTAATCTGTAACAGGCTCTGAATGGCCAGGAAAATATCCATGCTAATGTGTCCTGCTGAACTTTCAGTTCCATTCCCTGCTCTACCTATCACTTGCTTTGATGCTTGGCTCTAAGTCTGAGAAGCAATAGAAATGTTTGCTTTGACTTTGCATTCCTTTGTCATGTTTATTGTAAAACCTTTCCTATTGCTACAAGTCACCGTTTGACTAATTCACCCAACTATGTAAGGGTTTTTCTTAATTTGATAAATTTATTTCTTGTGTGCCTTTAAATTATAATAAAGAAAAATTATATTAAAATCAGCCAAGTTGTTTCCCTTTTATTTGGCATTGGCTACAACCCATTTTCAGTTACACCTAACCTGTAAAAACTGCTAGTGAGAATGCTGTTGAAACACATCTAGAATAGTTCTTGTAAAACTGTCTGATATCTATAGGCTAGAACATTAAGCCAATATTAATGTGGTTTTCTTTCCTTCCAAACTTTACATTAGTGTATTCTGTTGGATCATTTTAGGACAAGCTGAACTGTTATTCTTCTAATTTCATCCTAAGTTTGATAAAACATCTCACCAGATGTGTCCAATTGCCTGATCACATGTTCACTGCCTTTAAATTAATATATTTTGCAACTTTGGCATCATTTATCACTTTGAGCAGCACAATGTAGCTTATTTACTGACTTTTTAAGATCGCAAAATTAAAGTTACAAACAAGAAAACTATTACATTTGCAATCCTCAGCTTTTGAATCAGGGTGCATGGGCACAGAAACAAGAAACAAATATTATTTCACAAAAGTTATTTTTAGAAGTTATGAGAGTATTTCATCAGCAGTCAATCCTCAGTTATTGAAGTACAACATTTATTTACAGTGTCTCAAAGGATGCTGGTGGGAAGAAGCTTTCAGAGCATACATTATAGTTTACTAAACATATTTGTATTCCAACTAATTCCATGGATTGCTGGCACTGTCAGGCTGAGCTTATTAGTGGAAGATAGGGCAGACAGTCTACTACACTATTAAAGAAAAAGTATTGGTACATTCTTCCCAGAGTGTTTAATCTGAGAAGAGAGATTCCTCTCTTGAACTTCCAGTTTGCCTGCAGAAAACAAAAGCTGTCTTAAGCAAGGGAAGGGCAAGAAATTCCCTGCTCAGTTCTTTTGAAATTCATTTTGTACCATTGTCTATGTGCACAAATGTTTGTACTTTGGAGTTTTCATTTTCCAGTTCCACACAAATATATGAAATGAGAATACACTAAATGCATTTCCACTACTTTGCACACAATCAAAATATACACAGATAATTAATATACTTATGTCAGTACATAGATTTATCATATGCATAGGTATTCCAGTGGTATTATTTAAATAACATTCCACCTGTAATAGTCGGTACAAAAGGTTCTCAAAGTGTTAAGTTCTGGGAAAGTGCTGGAAATCAATGGGACTTCTCAGGCAGTCAATATTTTTTAAAAAATTCTTTAACTGTAAGAAAAATGTATTTCTGATGTGTATCTTCATTTTATTTTCCTTGACATAAGAGTACAACTTTGGGTCACTTAAAAATATTCTCAGGAGGTTATTGAATAAAGAAACTCTGATCTACACAATATAAACCAAGGGCCTTTTCTGCATGAGGCCTTGATTCCAATTAAGAGCCTCCATGGTTTTCTCTCAGGACAGGTAACAGCATTTAAAAACAGACATGTTAAAATAACTCCATATATATAAAACAGTATAAAACAATTATGTCTGTGGTGGGGGGAAACTATACCACATTTAGCCAAAGGCCAGAGCGAAGACGTGCGTCTTCACCGCCTTCCTGAACGTATACAGTGAAGGAGCCTGGCGCACCTCAAGGGGGAGACTATTCAACATCCTGGGGGCTATCACTAAGAAGACTTTCTCAAGTGCCCACCCATCTTACTATTTAGGGTGGTGGGACAATGAAGAGGGCCTCCCCTCCAGATCTTAAGGCATGGGCAGGTTGGTATAGGAGAAGGTCTTCCTTCAGATATTTGGGCCCAAGTCATTTAGGGCCTTATAAGTTAAAGTTAACACCTTGAATTGGGCTTGGCAGTGAACTGGCAGCCAGTGCAGCTCTTTTAAGACGGGTGTGATGTGCATCCAGCCAGCTGTCCCAGTCAGCAACCTCACAGCTGCATTCTGCACTAGCTGCAGCTTCCAGACTGTCTTCATTGCCTTCTTGAACTTAAATCTGTTGCTGGTGGACCAGCAGGCCCTTATCCCAAACAAGGAGGTGTGCAATGCAGACAGCATGCATTGGTGATCAAGACTACTGGGAACGTATTTCTAGGGCATGCCAAAGTGCAACACCAAAATGTAAGCCCTGGTGGCTCCAAAGCTAGGAACCTTTGTTCCAAGGTTAGGAACTTTTGAATTTTGGGCCACAGCGAAGGCTGGTCTAGATCAGCATCATCATGCAGATGGTGCTGATGCAGCCCATGCCTTTCTGTGGTCAGAATCAGTGAACCTGGTTGTTCTTGACGCACTGTTTCCAATTATGGGCAAGTGACTCTAGTACACGTCGTCTGCTTTAGATGGAGTATGATCCAAATGAAGAGGCCCTTGATCTGGGTTACTGATCCGTTGCCATACCAGCACAGGGGATCTGGATCATAGAGGCATGTAGAAGGCATGCTTTCATTTTCAAGATTGCCAGGGGATCATTTGGCATCCCAACAAAGCATGTCACTGAAATGGATCATCCAGTGGCTCCAGGAGTAGGATTTTTCATCCCTAGCCCTTTGGAGCTATCAGGGGCCAGCTCTGAAGTTCATGCAAGCTTTGGAGCTGGTGCAGGGGCCATATTGGACCAACTCTGTTGTGCAGATGCCTTGCTATGTTCTGGACCAGAAGGCCTTGCTGGTCGAGATCCACTTGCCCAGTAAGTTAAGGCTCCAGGTCTGAATCTTGACCATACTTCTCTGAAGACCCAATACATCCACTGATAGTTGGGTACTTGAATTATTATGTTGCAGCATTTTTTGTCCAAATTCAGATCTTTTTTCCCAGACTTTCATTTCAGATAAGTTACGTGGGAGATGTACATTCCAGATGAAGACTGAGGAGATACAGAGCGGATAATTTTGAATCAGAATTGACAGAATTCTTGAAGCACACTTTTTCATAACATACTTTGTAAAAAGTCCCTCAGTTTTCTTCTTGTAAGTAGATATTTTAATAATACCAAGTTTTCAAAGTGTATGGCTTAAAACTACAGATTCATTTTTTAGCGGTAACTTTAAAGGACTGGCTGCAAGATTTAAGTATTGAACAATCTTCTAAACTTGAAGATTACAAAGCTTTGCAGCACTATGTATGCTGAAATAAAATGCCAGGCAAAGCAGGGGGGGAAATAAAATAAAATATACCTTTGTGATATGTTTCTGAAGTTTATGACAAAAGCTGCTCCTTGCGGTTTATTAAACCCTAATCATTTTTCTTGAAGGATTAGTAGCAATTATCATTAAGGTTTGAGCATTTAACTGTGACTGCTGCAATAAATCTTACTGAAATAACTGAAACATACTTTTTTTGCATGTGGCAACCTGTCTCTGAGTCACAACCATCTGTACATAGTTATTGCCTGGTGCACACAGATGGCAGTAAAATCACTATAAAGCTATACCATTCTTTAATCATAAGTTCTATCAGTACCAAACAAAATGAAATTGCAGTCAGACTATTAGCATTTGAAAGACTATATGATCACTGTAATTAACAAATACATTTTCAAACCTTGTACAATACCATTTCATTAGTTTCTCATTGGAAACACACACACATGAGAGAGAGAGAGAGAGAGACGTAGTCTGAAACACAAAATTGTTAAAAATAGGCAACCTCTTGTTTTAATTTTACATAGCAATTTTTCATAAAAAGAATTAAATGAAAACATATGTTAACAATAGAATTGCAGCCTTTTCAAGCTTTTGTGCTGCACAAGTCTCTTTGCAGATTTAAAATTACAGTAGATGGTAGCAGGATAATTGATCCCTTCTTGCTCAAGGAACAGAGTCATGAGCACCCGAGGTCAGCAACTAGAGAGGTATGCTAAATCCTTGTCACTCTAAATCAGTTAGAAAGCAGATTCATAAATTCCTTTGAGCTTTCAAAGAGCTAAGATGTCCATATGTCTGTGAGAGGCCTATTGTCTCTAAGTAAGGATTTCCAAGCAAATTAGGATAGTTGCTCACCTTCAGCTTTATAGCAATGCCTCTATACTCCTTTGCAGACTGCCAGTCCTCACCTTTGGCAGCTTCGACTTGATAGTGGAAGTAGCGGTCCCCATGCACTCCATTTAGTCCGAATTGGACTATGTTTAATCCGAATATGGAGCCAAGTCCAAATTGACCCATCCCCATGCAATTGACAGAAGCGGGCTCAATTCCAATACACCTGTCCCCATGCAAACCACGCTAAACCTCTGCTCCAGGAAACAGCATCATTTTCTCTCTGCCCCCTCTCTCCTGATAGGAGCTGGGTTGACATCACCAACCCCTGTGCCACCTGCTCAGCGAGGGCAGGTGAATGCCACCCAATGTCCCTTCCCCGATCGCAACTCCTGGCCATTTTTAAACAGTGATCAAACAGAAAGGAGCCTCTTCTTTCCACGATCCGATCACCAGGCAAATGTAAAAGAACTGACTGTGCCAGTTTGACAGGTAAAGATACAACAACAAGGCACTTCTCTGCTAAACCACCTCTAAACATTGTAGTGGCTTTGGTAAACTTTTTAGCTGGCAAACATCAGAAGCTGCTTGCGGGCTTTCAGGGAGCGGGGGTGGAATAAGGGTTGCGGAAAGAGGCTCATGGGACAACAACAGCCAGATGACCCCCCTCATTGCTGCATCTTTACCTGCCAAACTAGGGCGATCAGTTCTTTTACATTTGCCCAGTGATTGGATTGTGGAGAGAAGAGGTTTGTTTCTGTTTGATCACTGTTTAAAAATGGCCAACAGTTGCGATCCCCAATGCACAGGACAGAAACAGTGAACACCATCTCCTAATGAAGCCAGAGTCTATCCCCTTACCAAATAGCAAAGGAGTGTCTCCATGCGCAGACTCAGCCCCCAAAATGATGAGGATTTTGCTCCTAAACCATGCTGAAGACAGTTTTTTAGTGTGGATTTGGTCGATTTGGTCTGCATGTAGCCTGGTTTGGGGGCTTTGCGTGGGGATGCTCCTTGCCGAATTCAGATTCGATTTTGAGTTTATAGTGCATGGGGATGCTATCCCTGCAGCAATCATCACTTGCTTCACTATCACTTGCTCCAGTGACAGCATGTGGCTGTGGCTGTCTTCAGGTATAACAAAAGGGGCATAAGAATATTATAGAAGCCCTGCTGAATTGGGACACAGCCCATCTAATCCAGCATTCTGACACACACCAGTTGCTTGAGGGCATCTCAGGCAGAAGACAAAGGCAAAAGCTTCACCTGCTCTCAAATTCCTGCAATTGGCCTTTAGAGGCATCCTGCCTATCTTTCCAGCCTAGATGAAGTATCTAGACATCCTTTCTAGTAGCCATTGCTACACTTGTCATCCAAGAATTTGTCCAGCCCTTTCTTAAATCTATCCAGGCTGATGGCTGTTACTACCTCTTCTGGCTGCAGATTCCACAGACTGATGGACTTCTAGGTGAAAAAAAAATACCCTTGTCTGTCCTAACTCTCCTACTAATCAGTTTCATAGAGTGCCCCCTGGTTCTAGTACTGTCATAGCAGCACCTCTGAGAAATGGTGGCTGTCTTCTGGCATCACTTTAAAAACTCACATTTTACCAATAGTCTGGAGTAAAGTGGTTCTGGAGGGGGAAAGGTTCACCTAGACCCACAGTCAATGATCCACGTCTTAGCATTTTTATGTTATCACAGTGTTAAGATTCTACCATTCATGTGCTCAGCCCTTCCCTGAGTGCTCAGCAAGAAGTAAATATTCTCAGGTAAATGGAGTTCTCATTCATTCTTGTGCAGTTTGCCCACAGAGACCAAAAAAAAAAAAAAGCAGAGTGATGTGATACTCTGCAGTGAAAGGACTTAAAAGCACTATTTTTTTAAGCCCAGAGTATCTGGCATATAATGCACAGTTATAGTGGAGAATTGTTAAATGTGTTTGTCAAATCAAATGCCGTTGCACATTGAACTCAGATTTATTTATTTATTTATTTATTTATTTATTTATTTATTTATTTATTTATTTATTTATTTATTTGCCATGGAAATGGCCACTATGTGGCCCTCCTGTTCCCAAACATTCCCTAATCCACTTTTTTTTAGCACAGAATGTTCATGAGAGGAGAAAGGGACTTACACGTGTGTGAACAATCCCACCTCAAAGCCATCTCTAAGCTGTCTCAGAGGTGCCTCAGAAATTTTTGTTTCATTTTGTTTTCTGTGTCTGATCATAACCCAAATGCCTGCTCTGGGCAAAGAGAACAGCAAAGTCATGGAACTTTCATTCATTGGTTCTATGTTTCTGTCTGGGGTTTCTGTCTGGATATAGAAGCTGGTCATTTTCCTGTGGCCTGCAAAACAGGCAGGAAGCATAAACTGGTATGTCCAGATAGTTCATGGAAGCGAGGCCTAAACATCTGAGAACCCTAAGAATTTTTTGTTGACTGTCAGAGTCCATCATGCTCTATACTATAGTATTCTATACAGAGCTCTTCCATAGTGTTCTACACTGTGCAATTACAGCACAGTGAGTGGTCACAGAGCACAGGGCCTTGTGTATCCTGCACACTAGGACCACACTTGTAATGAAAAAGGGTGCACAGATGTGTAGCATTTGCATCATCGGATCAATCCCACTACACCATAAAGATCCCACATACATTTTGCCTTTAAGTACCACTGAAGTACCTCACATCTTTGTCTCTTTCTGCATTGGGCCTTGTCCAGAATATATCCCAGAATAGAGACCTTTCCATCCGCATGACCAGGACCTGTAATAGTCTGCACCAGCATGCAGATGACGCATCTCTATTCCAAGATACAATCTGGAATCAGGCCCAATTCAGAAAGTGCCTCTCTCTCTCTCATAAGCCTAGGACATGTGAGGTTTCTGGAAAATAGAGAAACATGAAAAGGTGTTGATAAAACAATCATGAACACGGAAGGCAGATTAACCAGTCAGGAAGGCTTGGGAGAATGAAGATTTATTCATTCTAGGTTTGTTATGGTTATTTGTTGTTGTTGTTATACAACAGTAATACACAGAAAACAAGATCACTATGCTGTTTTTTATGTTAAATAACACATCGAGTGCTTCCCAAACACCTAGGACTGTGCGATGTATTGGCATATAATGTGCGCAGAACCGAGTAGGGTAGCCTTTTGCAAGTGACAGATGGTAATTTTGCCAACACCAATTGTTTTCAAGTGCTGGCCAAGGTCTTTGGGTACAGCACCCAGTATGCCGATCACCACTAGGACCACTTCTACCAGTTTGTGCCAGAGCCATTGAAGTTCAATCTTCAGATCTTCATATCTATTTTTTATTGTTGTTGTTGTTGTTAGAAAGACAGAAGCTTCTGTAGTTATGGATGCTGTTCACTGATTTTAACCATTTTGGAGGAAGTGTCACAACTGGGGTTCCATTTCTGCCTTGCCCGGCACTTCAGACTCACTCCTTGGCTGATCTGGCTTTAAAACTACTCAAAAGCCCCGTTCTGTGCTGGCCAACACCCTGATGCAACATACACACACTCTCTGCTTAGATTAGGGCATTAAATGGAGAAACTTTCTCTCTGCTGCTGCTTGCAGTGCTCAACAGGCTCTGCTCTCACCTCTTAAAGCTACAATGCTCTTATTTATGCTCATTGCCACACTGTCATTCCTTTAGACACACTCTCAGTCAGACACTGCTCTACGGTAATGAACAAACTGGCTCTTTATTGTTACAACTTCTTTGTTAAACAGGTAATGAGTTCAAATATCTTCAGCATACGTTTCATCTATTTCCTCATTTTTCTAGCTGTCAGGATCCTAACCTATCTCCCTCACAGGCACTAATCAGGCCCAGTTCTTATCCTACCCATGCCACCCCATGAGATTGTCAGATCAAGAACCCTTTTTTCCTCCTCTCAAGTCCTTTTATAGTCTCTCTTCTGCTGTCCTCAGATCCTCATTGGTTGTCTCTCTGGGCTAGCTCTCTCCCTCCCAACTGGATTCAGGAAGCCACACTCCCTGCAGTTTTTAACAAAAGCTAACCTATAACTAAAAATAACCTTACACACTTACCTTACCTAGGGGTCATCACACTGAGGTAATAGTGCATCCCTGTCTGGAAACTTGCTCATGGGATCCTTCCTGAAGGAAATGGACCCTGCACATGCTCAGGGGTGAAACCAAGATGAAAATGACCACCATGCGTGTGTGAGCACTGATATGAATACCACTTCAGGGTATTTTGCACCACTGAAATACCCAGAAGTAGCTTTTGTGCTATCAAAGAAGCAAGCATCTACACAGGTAAGGGCTCACTCTTGTCCTGCCTGGGCATTTGGCAGCATGAGCAAGAGGCAATTGCAAGATGCAAACAAGCTATCACTTTTTCCTCTTACCATCTGGAGGCAGTCTCTGTGATGAATACTTATATAAAGGGTTAGTGCTTGGAAGACAGGTATGTATTTGCCACAATTATGAAATTTCCTTTCAACAGAAATTTGCTGGAAAACTTGCATTGTTTTAGACATCCACAGGAACAAAAATGGCTGGCATCATATTTTGGTGCTATGTCTCAAGGCCTTTTGTATCAAAACGAATGATTGATAAATGCTCTGAATGTTTGGTGTGGATTGGTTCAATCTACATAAATGCATCACAAATAGTGCTTGGTGGTCTTAATAGAAGCACAATGGCTTTTATGCTATCTAGATCTATGCTAATTTGCTGTGCAGCAGCTCATATGGAAGGAATAGAAATGGCACATCTATTGACGGGTACCAGCTGTTCCCTGCCAATTCTACTTTCCTACAGATAGCAAGCTGTGCATTTGGCAGGAGCGAATCTCAAACAGTTAACATGTGCCCTAGGGAGGGCAACTGCTTACCCTAAGCCCATCAAAAAGCGCAGCTATGTTCTGCAAGATTCATGTTATACTCATCACATCTGCTTCATATTTTTTGGTATTCGTGACTGATGGAACAGTTGAGAGGCAAAGTCACAGTTTTTAATATAAAACAAAAGCAAGCATGACACACAGGCTGAATATACATCTCAGTGAATAATTTTATAATGAGACACCTAGTGTAGAAAACATGAAATGTACTGTGTTATTTTTAGATGTAAAAGACAAAATTGAATCAAATCATACTACCAAGTCATGAAACATCACTTTTCCTAGCTGGAGTACTGCAATGAGAAATTGTCTATTGGATCACAAAAGGCAATGGGCCTCCAAATGGCTGAGCTTTTCTTTATCTATCCTTAATTGGATCATATTTATTAGGAGTCAGCCTTGGAGGCTAAGCTATGGAACATTAAGAGACGTTTTCGCACGGGGGAAAATGGAACGCGAAAAAGCCAGCTGTGGACACGTCATCCGCATTGGCCGCGCGCGCCTTGCGTTCCGACGTGTCCGCAGCTGGCTTTTTCGCGTTCGAAATGTAGAGCACTTCGAAGTGCTCTACACGCGTTCCAACGCGGACGAGCCGCCCGCAGCCGTTCGGGAGAAGAAGCGTTCGCGCCGCTTCTGTCTCCCGATCGCCTGCCGGCTCGCCTCCGACGCCGCGCGGCTTTGACAATCAGCTGTTTTTCAAACAGCTGATTGTCGATCTGCCTCCGCGGCCGCCGGCGCGCCCCTGGCCGGCGTTTGCCGGCTAAGCCAGCTTCGGGCGCTTTGACCATTCGCACCCAGACGCTCCGGAACGCGTTTACACGCGTTCCGGAGCGTCTGTGTGTGAACGGGGAAAGCGCCCGAAGCTGGCTTAAGCTTTCCGCCTGAACGCGTTCGGTTTCGAACGCGATTCAGTGCGGAAATGCCTAAGGTTGGGCATAGCTGGTGAGATCACCTGCAATCATCTTTTCCCTCAGCATGGGGCAAAAGGTATTTTCAGTTTCAGATTCTAGGACTGTAGATCACCTTGCTTATAAAAGTATACAGTGACCCAGAGATCAGTTCATCTCATGAACAGAAGCCTTTTGTAATTCTGCCATCAGTTCATCAGATAGAAGTCATTTAGGCTTGACTGTTGAGCAGGTCTCTCCGAAGGACATTTATTGGGGTGGGGAATTGCTGTCAGAGCTACTTTAAATTCAAACCACGCCAGCTACACTTAATCCTTCAGTCAAAAAACAAATTGTAAAGGGAAGCTTTTTTTAGTGAATGAGTGTCAGTTGCATAGATATTTTTAAAACAGCTTGCTTAGATAATCAATTATTGTAATTTACAATAACTATTGCACTTGAACTATTGGTACAATTTATTTATGAACAGTGGCATTCTACAGATCAGGACCATCAGAGCAGGAGGGGATGATTGATTCCGTTTGGAAGCTTCCTTTTAATCTTTCTGTACTGGGCTTTGATTCACAACAGATCAGAATACACTTTAAGGAGATCAAGCCTCCAATTGAAGACTCACCTATCTCAACAGCCCATGCTCAAGTCTTCTGAAGGCTGCTGCTGTTTACAATACAGGATCTTAATTGAAGACAAGCTTGGGCTATAGTCTCAGAATAATCAAAGATAGACACTTAAAAACTTGATTATAGCTCTTATCCTGATGCATCATGGGAGTTCTCTAAGCTTAATCTTCATTCTGAAGATGTTTAAAATCAAGCTATATAGCATCATCAATTCTGCACCATGGATATTCTCTATTATAGTATTACCTACAGATGTGCCAAACCAATTTGGTTCAACCCAGTTTGATTCAAACCAAACTACCCTCCTCTCCCCAGTTCAAAAAAGTTTGGTTCAAACTGAACACAACCAAATGGTGCTTTTCCAAATGAGGTCAATAACCCAGTTCAATTCTGACAGGTTCAAGTTCAACCAGATTTTAAATTGGTTGTTCAGTTGTTCAGTCATGTCTGACTCTCCATGACCCGAAAGACTAATAGTGTGCTAGGCCCTTCTGTCTTTTACTCCTTCCCAAAGTTTGCCTAAGGAAATGTATTTTAATGTATTTTCCTTCCCTTCTTCCTTCCTTTCCAGAACAGACAGTTTTTGAACAAGCTGGTTCATGTTCATGGTTCAGTTCAATTTGAAGTTAATTTAACTTCACTTACATCAGTAGTATTATCCTGATATTATCACATAGGAGGATGTAGAAATTAGGCCACCATCTCAATTCTTTGAGATTTGTTGCAATAGCAGTATTTATTACAGCCTGAAAACCTCTGAAAAATAGCAGTGAGCATTCAAAATATTCTGGCTTCCAGTGGCAGATGTGTGGCAAAACCAGTACAGACAATCAGTTGAGTGCAGTAGTTAATCTTCTGTGGTAAGGAATCAAGGACTATATTTAGAATATTGGGCAACCCTCTGGGGTCCACACAACAGTGATGCATGTGAACCGTATCCACACAACAGATATACATTGCACAGAGAGTTGTCAGCTGAGCAGGGAAAGTTATCACATCTGACTATTCGTTAAATAGTCAGTCCAAAGGAAGATTTGCATCCCTATCAAAATGCTGAGTTGGGTGAGTGGGTCTAAATCTTTGCACACATTCCAGCATTATATATTGACTTCCAGTCTTTTCCTTTATTGTCAGTACAAGCACCATTGGAACTGCTTAGAGAAGTGCCTTTGACACTCACACAGAGAGATCTTCACCTTTATCATAATATATGCTGCTTATCAATATCAGAGGAGTACATCTCAGACAAAGGAGGTCTATTACAGATGTGGAATGCTGACAGATATAGGCTGCATGGAATGCTCAGAATAGTTATCCAGGAATATCTGGATAACCACAGTTTCAGATCGCTAGCCCATGAGATTGTATTAACAGAGAACAACCAGAGAACAAAGGAACAAGTCGAACTGCTGTCAAGAATATGAACCAAAATAGTTGTGTAAGAAAAAGATTCAAGAACATTGCAATCACATTTAAGTCTGTATTTTTCAATACAAGAGCAATATGAATGTGGAAATGATAAGCTTACTAACAAGATGGTTCACAAAGTGCCCACATGTACTTCCTGGTATTCGTGTTTCTTTTAGATAATTCAAATATTGCTGCTGTTGCTGCCCAAGCTTCAACCAGAATGCAATTTTCTGACTGCTATAGTTTATTTGAAAGGGCTAATGAAAGCACACAGCTCATTGCATACACAGTATCTTGCAATGCTGTCTTGCTGTTATATTTCAGTTGCCTAAACTATAAAAACAGATAATGTAAACTTTTAAAAGTACATTCAAAATATAAAACCATCTAATGAAGTCATTGGTCCTTTGGATGACGAGGGAGTCAAAATGTGATAAAAGGAGAAAAGGAAACTACAAAAGCTAAAAGAATTATTTGCATCTGTCTTCATGGCAAAGAATTTGAGGTGAGTCTCAGAGCCTGAACATATTTTCTCAGGAAAACAACCAAGGCAAATAGCAGTGATGAGAGATTTGCCTTATTGACAAATTAAATATCAACAAATCACGGGGTCCAGATGGCATCCAGCTAAGAATGATTAAAAGCAACAAAGGTGTGACTGAAGACCTCTTAACAAAAATATGCTATTCTTGGCTTCCATATCCAAAGACTGGAAGGTGGACAGTGTAAGTGCAATTTTTTTAAAAAAAAAAAGGTTTGGGGCAGGGGGAGACCTGAGAAAGTGTAGGTTTATCAGCTTAATGTCTTTTCCAAGTAAAATAAGAGAAAACACTACTAAAGATAAAATTAGCAAATATTTAAAACTCTTTATGAAGAATAGCCAACATTGCTTTGCAAGGCAAAGTCCTATATAATTAACCTTCTGACCCTTATTTATTATTGTATTTAAAGTGTCAGTGAATATGTTACAGGAATAACTCCGGACACATGTCTGACAGCATTCTCACATTCAGGATTTTTATAGGACTAAAAGTTTGGATTGAAAAACCATGTAGCTGACATTCAAACCTCAGGGAGGCAAAATAATTAAGCTGATTTGAATTCAAAGTATGCTTTTATAAAAGAGTAGGAAACACACAATGTACCATTACAAGCTTAAATAGAAAAATGAGAATTTAACATGTTAAGCATTTAAGCATAACATGTAACAAGTGGAAATTTTTTAACTTTAACCATGACGAAGTCCACAAAATAAGATTAAGATAAAAGCAACCAGTTCTAATACCTGGTACAACATCAGAGAATCGCATCAGTTGAGCCAACAAAATAAACTGAGGTGACCCAGACAAAGTAAAACTCTCCTTTTCTGCTATAGGAGTTGAGCTGATTCTTTATGGGATTCCAGTAATGGTCTGCAGGTTAAGACCTGGAGACTTGCTTGGAATTCCCAATTCAGCTGTTTCTACTGTGTTTTGAGCCACAGTACATCAGAATGTGATTCATGGAAAACAAGGGGAAGCTTGCAGACATGAATCACCTTTGAGGGACTATCAAACCTCAATGCTATCTAGACTATTTGTTTGTTTGTTTATATTTCTATACCCTATACCCGAAGGTCTCAGGGTGGGTAACAACATTTAAAATAAAATATATTAAAACATATATACTAGGGACCATAAACACATCCGGTGATAATGAATGGCTTTTAATTACCAGCCTTGGTGAAAACTCTGAGCTTCCAACTGAGAGATGTTTGCTGAATCCACTTCTATGAGAATATGGAGTCTGATTTTGCAAGACTCCTCCTTTCCCCGTGCTTATATTTTATTTTGGTTCACACCAGCACTGCAAGTAGAGTCATCACTACTCTCTCATAGCTATCTATCTATCTATCTATCTATCTATCTATCTATCTATCTATCTATCTATCTATCTATCGAGAATCTAAGGCAATGACATAATTTTAAGTGAAAAGGTCTCTATAGAAATTAAGAGACTTTTAAAAGTCTGATAAAGAACCAATGAATAACTGAGGTACTAAGCAGAAAATTGGCTAAAAATAGTTGCCTTCTACAAAGCTTTAAATATCCTAGAAGTAAAACAAGGTCAAGAAGGAGTTTGGGTCCTTACTTCTATCTCTGCAAGATTCCACAAAGGAGTCTGTCTCATGCTTCTACAAGCAACATTTATGTAGTTCAAGCTCAAAACTTGAGTTTAAGAAAGATCTCGGAAGATGACATAGGGGGAAAGTTTACAGAGAAAGAATGGGAGAAAATAATAAATAGAAAAATGACGTGCCTTGGTTAGAATCAAAGAAATAACAATGAAAGTTAAACACTGAAGATACTAAACCTCAATTCAAATATCACGCTGTAATAATACAATTTATCCATAGTGTTGAAAAGGGAATGGCTACCCTTTAAGAAGATTTTTGGAAAAGCTGAAGAGGTAATTAAAATAATTAAGAAAATCTGAGGTTTATTGCTCTCCTTCCACGTAGATAACATGTGGATTAAAACAAAGTAGCCAAGAGATACAAGAAGTGGTGACAGTTGGCAGCCAATGAATTTCTGAGAGAGAGAATAAATAAAATGGAGGGGAAATTAAAGGAGAGTTTTTTCTGTATATGGAGCCGTTGTTAACAAGTTTGGACATTCTCTGAAAGTATGCACTTTAATCAACAGATATTCTAAATTTATGGAAATCAATAAAGGAGAACATTCCAAGGCATTTAGTAATAGACTTTAACATATGAGGTGGATGATTTGGAAACTTGAAGCAGGGTCCATGTTGTAGTAGAGAGTAAGGAGGAGTGACATAAGAACAACATCATATACTATGTTTACATTTAGCAGTAATTTAATGTATTTGCCTTGTCATTCTATGCTATGCTAGGTATTGAAAATAAAAAAGGTTAGTCAGCATTCTGTCTTCCATGAATTCGGATTCTGTCTTCCATAAAATATTGAAGTCATTCACACTGGTGTCCAACTTAGCTGAATTCCATTGATTATGTTTGTGTTGTATGAATAATACTTCCTATTGCTTCTTGCCAGAAACATCCCTTTGATTAGCAGATTGAGCCACAAAAAGCTTAATCCCATCAGCTTGCAACAGAAAGATCTTACCTTAGCAAGCAGTACCTCTGCTCCAAGAGAGAGAGCTGCAAGTTTATAATGTAAAGGTGAGCACCTAAGTATAATAGTTTATGTCTGTCTGTCTGTCTGTCTGTCTGTATGCATGTATGCATGTATGCATGTATGCATGTATGCATCAGGACAGGTAACAACATTTAAAATCAGACATATATGTAAACAACAACAGTATATATTAAAACAATATTTAATCAGTGTACCTAGTTTACCTGTCCTGGAAAGCCTGAATGTATTCAAATCTTTCTTTCTTTTTTGCCCATTCCCTTCCAAACATCTGTCCCTACATCCTGAGGGCACAATTTGAGATATTAGGGTAGGTATCTTCTTCTAATGTGTGTCCTTGCTCCTGCCAAGGTCCACCAGAAGATTGTGCATGTGTGTCCAATGTACCAAAAAACAGTGTGCTTCAACAGGTCCAACAAGAGCTGTACTTCGTGTGTGTGTTTGCTGGGTTAATAGGTTCTTGCTTCTAGTGGGACTAAGATCTCCTGAAATCACTACTGAACCAAAGGCAAGGATCAAAAGATCTGCAGGCACGGCTAATTCTTCTTGAGGTTTCTGGGCCCTCTGCCTTTGCTTTACCAGCATTGAAGTACACACAAAAGTTCTCTGGAGCAGGAGGAACCTCTACTGAAATGATCCTCTTGCTGCTGGTACAGAAATTATTTTAGCCCTATTATCTGTATGAGGGTATGATCGTGTGCTTTGATGATATTGGGTGTTTTTCCACCGCGCTCCTTAGATCCAGATCTAAGAAGATCTGGATCTAAGGAATGGGTACATTCCTTAATCTGGATCTAGTAGATCCAGATTAAAGGAAGGACCTGATGTGTTTCCACGGGAGGTGTAGCACCTATTAGCAATGGGTGCTAACCCCCCTGCCATGGAAACACCTTTGCACGCTTGTGGGGAATCCGGATCGACCCCCAAGGGTCCGCCCATCACCCCAGGTGCTTTGGGGGACAGGGGGTGCGATCTCCAAAGTCCCTCTGAAGAAACTGGCACAGACTTTGAAGACACTCCGGAATCATTTCGGAGCGCCTCCGAAGTCTGTGCAAAAGAGCCCCAGAGCGCCTGCACTGTCAGTGGGAAAGAGCTCTGAAATCCCTCCGAAGTCTGCGCTGATCTTCAGAGAGACTGGCGGCAAAACTCCAGAGCCTTTTGCCGATCGCTTCACAGGGATTTTGGAGGGAGGTCTGCACAGTCTGCGCTAATAGTGAACGGACTGCACTGACAGCTCTGGACCCTCTCTGAAGTCTTTGCTGGTCTCTTCGAAGTGACTTCAGAGTCATTTCGAAATGACTCCGAAGTCACTTCGAAGCTGGGATTTTGGGGCTCCCCCCCCATGGGTGCATCCCCTCCCCCTAGCCTTCTCTAGACCCCATTGCCTGTCACTAGTGGAAACAGGCTCCCTTTAATCCAGACTTTCTGGCTGAAGACTCCATTGTAGACCCCATTAATGGGGTCTACAGAAAATCCAGATTAAAGGCCAAAAGGTACCCATATGATCTGGATTTCCCCAGTGACAGTGGAAACAATTGGGTCCCAAATGAGTGCCATGGTGGAAATGGGGTCATCCAGCTCACAACCAAATGGGTCCTTAATGGGTGCAAAAATGGGTACTTTCTGACAGTGGAAAAACACCCATTATCTCATTCCCTGAACTGTGAAGCCTCCCCAAGATCAAGAGATGACCCACACACACACCAAAACCCCTCTTACTTCTTTTTCCTCGCCCTTGTCTTGCTCTCAGCTTTCTCTGCTTTGGCATTACTGGAATCCCATAAAGAATAAGATTACCAATGATAGCTGCTTCCACCCACCGTTGTGCACCACATGTATACTGCTTCTAGAATCAAAGGAGGTAGGCTCTGATTATCAGTTCCAGAGAAACAGGTATCAGAAGGTTGTTGCTGCACTCATGCACACACTCAAGCTGCAGGCTTCCCATAGTCATCTGGTCACTCACAGTGAGAGCAGGATGCCAGACTAGCTGAACCTTTGGTCTGCTTTTACTGATAATGTCCTTTAAGTGGCTAAAGAGATGATTGCAGATGTTCCTGAATGCAGAATTAGTATGCCAAATATCCACAGAGTGGACAGATGCCATGCTAGTATGCAAATGCTGTCCACATAAGGGCCAGCGACTTTATTTAAATGGGAAGCTCACTTTCTGTTTAAATCAGACCTTATGGAAAGGTCATTAACTAATATTCCCACTGAAACTGGGAGTGCTAGCTTCCATTTGCTCTAATTAGCTATGGATGATGGAACAATTATAAAGGACCTAAAGAGAACTTTATTAGGTTATGTACTGTAATATCATGAATAGAGAGGAGACTGATCTGTTTACAGTATTACAATTTTAATATTTTGGCCACAATCAATTTTTTTTCTCTCCGACTCACCATACAAGACAAAACACAATTTATGGATTTTTTTTTTCAGGCTCACTTACCTTCAAGGATCTATCACATTTTGATAGTTTATCATGACAAAAGGCTTTTACAAGCCTCAATTCTGCTTATTCTGTTTATACTGTGTGCACAGGTATCAGTCTGAATGGCATAACATCAGTACAGACACTTCAGTCCTGAACACTTTCTGTCAACCTTCCCAGAGCAAAGAAAGAAAGACTGGGGGAGGAGGAGGCTTAACTGCAAAGATCAAAATTTCATATTCTCGCACTCACATAAATGTCTTTTTTAGCAGATATAAAAACCCTGGTTAGGGCATCATGGTATTTTCCGTTCATTTCATCATGGAGATCAAAAGTGAAAATGCTGTAGAAAGATTTCCAGGTGGATAGAGAGGTGGATTTGTGATAAACAAGTTATTTACTATTATGATAGAGTTACTGGTTTGATAGAACAAGGAAATGTGATAGTCATGGTGTATCTTGAGCTCAGGAAGGAATTTGTCAGTTACTTATAAAGTCTTCATTAATTAAATGGTCAAATATGGGTTTGATGACAGAACTGTTAGGTAGAACATATGGATGTGCACAAATTGGGTTTTTTGCATTTGATTCGTATTGAATCAAATGTGTGTGTGTGTGTGTGTGTGTACATATATATATATTCATTCTAATAGATCCCTTTGAAATTGGCAGGATTCTATTTGATACAAATGTATTCATATGAATTCGTATGATTATTCGATACAAACGCAAATGTATCCTATATGTATCTGATATGTATCCCATAACATATCCGCTCTGAAAGCATCAAATCCACCCTGAATCCACTTTGAATCAACTCTCAATCCATGTTGAAATGCACTCTGGATCTGTTGCAGATGTGACAGGTGCAGCTGCTTTCCCACCTCCCCAGGTTCACAAATGTTCCGAAGCATTTGTACGAATACGAATGTCAACGTACGAATGTCATAATGTTCAATTCATATACAAATGTCCGATTTTGTATGAATATTGAATGTTGTGAATATTCATGCACATCCCTAGAAGCATAACTGGTTTCATAATCACACCCAGAAGGTAATCATAAATGACATCACATCCGCTTGGAAGGAAGTGAAGTTCTGTCCTGGGCCCTGTGCTGCTCAATGACCTCGGATGTGGGAGTTGTGGGGATGCTGACCAAGTGTGCGGATGATGCAAAGAAAAGTAGGGTGGTGAATTTGTTGAGTGATTGTATATTTTGTTATCTTGCAATTGGCAACCTAGTTTTATATGTATGTTTTTTGTGCTTTGTATTATCGTGTTTAACTTATTATTGTGTTATGTTGTTATACAATAAAATATTTAATTAAAAAAAAAGAAAAATGAATGAAGCATAGAGCAGGGAAAATCTGGCTCAACAGTGGCAACACTGTGAAAAGAACCTGGGTATACTCGTGGATCACAAGCTGAACATGTGCTAATAGTACCACACAGCCACAAAGAAGACAAATGCCACCTTGGTATGTATTAAAGAAACATAGATGTCAGCTTCAGCAACTTGACAAGAAACTTACTGGGAATCAATGAGCAGTAAACTGTCCACTGCAGAAAAAAGGTAGTCAGGTTTATGATGTATCTAGGACTTTCAGGTCAGAGCCAAAAGCAAGCCAAAACAAAAACAAAAACAAACCCCAAACCAAAAGACAAAAGACAAAACAAGCAAAGGGCCAGGAAAGCCCTCCATAGCACACACTGAAAATGATGGGCAACTAGACAACTGGCTTGAGTGAGCAGAAGGAAATAATAATAATAAAGCAGAAGGAAAGTGCCTAGTGAGCAAGGAGAGCTTACACACCAGTGTGCCTAGCTAGCAAGAATGCCCTTGACGGCTCCTAATCCTGGCTGGTTTGGGAGGGACTTTGCTTCCAGCCACAATTGCTGGCTTCCTGTGCAGATTTACAGGAAGTAAGATTTATAGCTCTTCCCAAACTGGTCTTGTTTAGGATCTGTCAGAAGCATCTGTCAGCTGGGCTTCATATGTGGCCCCCATTTCAGAATAAGGCTGGCTTAAACTTGGCCTTGCTGAGGGAAAGTCATCACCAAGGGGTTCTGAGGGTATGTCAGACAGCACAGCTACTGGGGACAGGCATCAGTTTTGCGCCCTCCTCTCCATAGTCTGACTCTGTCACTAAGCAGGTGCATGGCATCAAAGTTCAGATCATGGAAGGGCAGTTATCCCACCATGCTCTCCCTTGGGTCAGGCCAGTTCTGGGCTGCCCAAACTTTAAAAAATACTGACCAACCAGAGCAAGATCAAAGGAGGGCAACTAAGATGGTGAGGAGTCTGGAAACCTATGAGGAACAGTTAAAAGACCTAGGGACTCACCAAACCTGGTTAAAATGCTCACATTCTATAGGCATCCCAGTGTGGTCAGTGGACAGGCTCAATGCATTGTCATGCCACTGTCAATATACCCATCCTAAATGCTGGATTTAAATGCTGCACTATCTTAAAAGCAATGGCATATCCCCAGACATTCTCCCTATGCTGACATCAGACACATCCTGCACGGGCACAGCTGCTGGCAGTAAAATAAACAAAAGAAAAGGGTCAAAAGTGGCAAGTTCCCAGATGTTCAGTCTGATGAATAAGCTGAAGCAGATCATGCTAATCCAGCAGCTTCATTTTGCTCCACTGCATGGAAACACCAACACTTTTTAAAAAACAAGCATTTTTCTGTTGTCTCTGGAGATAATTTAGATATAGCCTGCAGAAGAGAAGGATGAAGGAGGATATGATACCTGTCTTCAGATATATGAAGAGCTGCTACACAGTAGAATGACCAGACTCTTCCTCACTTTCCTCAGAGAGAATGACTAGAAGCAATGATGTGAATCTTCAAGAAAGTAGACACAGGGTAAACATTAGGGTTGAGTAGGTTACCTCATGGAGTGCTGTGTTTCCCTGTACTTCAGGTCTTCAAGCAGAGACCGGGATGGTCATCCACTAGGGATGATGTACTGAATCCCACAGCAGGAGGTTGGACTTCCAATTCTATGAATGTATTCAGTTTTAAGAAAGGGGGCGCCTCAGAGAGATAGGAAGTTTCTGCACTGGCTGCAGAAACCGGATTAAACATACATTTAAAACACATTTAAAACACTTATTTACCTCACTTCTGCACTGGAGACCTCTTTCCAGACCCTTGGAGGTGGCCACTTCCACATTTTGGCAGACGAGATCCGTTTCTAAAATGGGTCTCGCCGCCAAAAACCAGATTAAAATGAAAACCTAAAAAATTAGGTCTTCAATCTGTCCCCTTGCCTGGATCCGTATGGAAGCAGGACGCTTCTGCACATGGCCAGGCGAAGGGACAGATATCCCTGCAGCCACCATGTTGGCAGGGGTGGAAGCAGGACGGCATGCCTCAGAAGCCCCTCCCCTCATGCGCTGTGTGCCACCAGAAACACACGGTGACTGCCAGTTGCCGGCTCCAGTCCCGCAGCTCCAGGGGCGGCATTGGTGGCACGGGAACCCGGCAAACTTTTGGACCATACATCCTGCTGGATCCAGCCTCCCCACGTGTGTGCGGATGCGCAAGGGCCCTTTGAATCTGTCCCTATTTGGGACAGATCCTTGGGAGGTTGGATTGCTGAAAAACGGATCTTCTTAGATCCGTTTTTCGGCAGCAAGTGCAGAAGCACCCATAGTGTGTGGCTCTCATGTTCCCAAGCCTTATCTAATTTACCTTTTCTAAAACATCATGTTTAGGGAGGGGGAGGGGTAGACTGGTGTGTGAACAATCCCACCTCAGAGTCTTCTCTAAGCCACCTCAGAGGCAACTTGGAGATGCTCTGTGTGTGTGTGTGTGTGTGTTTTGCTGTGTCTGATCACAACCCAACATTCTATGATTTTAGAGCAATCTCAGCTAGGTCAATGTTGTGATGCATCTCCTGCAAAAGTTACACCACAATTTAAATACCTCTCACTAGAACAGGAAGGCATGTCATGTCCTGCCAAAATTATTTATTTATTGCGAGTCACAATAAAATCAATTTAAAAATAGATAAAATAAGGCTGTGATCAGTCACAGAAAAAAGGCTCTCTGGGACAGCTCAGAGAAGACCCTTGAGGTGGCATGGTTCATACCTCAATCTGGCCAGCCCCTCCTCCCATCAGAAATATTCTGTGCTAGAAGAGGTAGATTAGGGAAGACACCCTTTTTGTTATTTCTAAATACAGCCTGTTTTAGTGAAAATGGTGACAATTTCTACATTGGGATAATCCCCACAGCTAAAGACCAGGGCAATAGATACCCCAAGTTCTCTAAGTAGAACCAGAAGGTAGAAATCATTTAGAAACATCATAACTCTTTTCCATCCCAAATGTGTGCATTGCTCGCCATCCACACCCATTTCCCTTTGATTCCTGCAGGGATCCTCCTGAGACAGTAGATTACTCCAGGGGCATCTAGGTTTCACCAATACTCTTAAGAGTAAACTCAGGCCAGGGGCAGAGGGAAAGATACACCACATCTTAATCTCTCCTAGCTGACACATCTGGAGTATAGGAATGCACTATCAGGAAATGGCCAATTTGGCTTTGTTTATTTAAAAGAGCATCCTCCTATCCAGATGGCAATACTTGTTCTGTATAAGCAGTTTCAAGAAAACAGACGGAAAGAGAAGCTCTTAAGCCTACTGAATTGGGCCCAAATACACTGTTTGCCACAAATGGGCAAAAATAAAAGTGTTGAAAATAACATTAAGTAATGAACACAGAAAAGCACATACACAAATAAGTCAATACAAGGATATGCTAAGAACTAGTTAAATGGTTAGACAAAATAACTCTTATATTCATACCTTTCAGAGGCCTGCTCAAAACACATCATAGGCACAAAGCCATTCAAGACATTTTGTAAAGATGATTTGCAGTTTTGCAACATTTGGTACAGAATATCAGTTTCTAAAAGTAAACCAGTGAATCTGAAACATACTGTATTAACATTAGACAAACTCAAGATAAGATGGGGGAGGCGCAGAACACATAGATTTTACTTAATTAAAATGGGACTCACATGCTTCTATTTCACAGATTTTGCTGGAATTTAATTAGGCATAACTTTGGGCTGACAGACCTCCTTAACACAAGTGTCTTGCAGTAAGCAGCACCTCCTAAAGAGGGCACTCTATGAAGCTGATAGGTAGGAGAGTCAGATCAGAGAAGAGAAAGTATTTCTTTGCCCAGAAGGTCATCAGTCTATGAAATTTGCAGCCAGAAGAGGTGGTAACAGCAACCAGCCTAGATAGCATCAAGAAAGGGTTAGATAAATTCATGAATGTCAGGTGCATCAATGGCTACAATGTGAGCCAGTTTTGTCTAGTGGTTAAGGAGCTGGATTCTTATTTGGGAATACCGGGTTTGATTCCTCTCTCCTCCATGAAGCCAGCTGGGTGACCCTGGTCTAGTTAGAGCTCTCTTATGAGCTCTCACAGCCCCATCTACCTCACAGGGTGTTCTGTTGTGGGGAGAAGAACAGAAAACTTTGACAGCCACTTTGAGTGCCCTTAAATGGGTGAGAAAAGCAGGGTAGAAAAGCCAAGTCTTTATTATTATTATTCTCCCACTACTACTACTACTACTACTACTACTACTACTACTACTACTACTACTAGAATGGATGCCTAAGTCCATCCTCCAGGCTGGAGAGACAGGCAGAATGCCTCCAAAGGCCATTTGCAGAGATTTGAGAGCAGATGAAAGTTTTTCTGTTGTCTTCTGCTTGAGATGTCCATAAGCAATTGGGCCACTGTGTGAGACAGGAAGTGGACTAGACTGGCTGTGGCCTGAATCAACTTCTCTTATGTTCTCCTCATTCATTTTTTCATCCATTCGATTTAAGTGACCAAAACCACTGATCCTGATCATAGGTCTTTCGGTGCTGAAAGGCCCCTACATAACTCCATCTTTAGCTTTTCACATGCGGCTAACTAGTGTAGAACTAATTCCAGTGAAGCTGTTTTGCAGATGAGCATCTGAAATGAGAACACCAAAAGCTAATCCCCAGAATAATCAGTTCTTACCAACTCTACAGATTCATGGTGGAATTCTTTAGCAACTGCATACTGTAGGCTACAATAATATTATAAATCATTTCCTTAATCCGTTTTTGTAGTAAAAATAAAGCATGAATATTCTGGAATATCCAAATATAGTAAAATAAGTAACTGATGCCTGGATGTAATTTTAAAAGGTGAATGCGTAGAGCTAAGAATATATGTCAAATACCAAAATTACATATAATTTGGTGCCCAACGTACTTTTTCAATCAGATATTGATTGTTAAATGACATCCCTTTTCACCCAGCTATTGATCAAGATACTCTGTGGCCTATCACGTTGTGCTGCATTATCAAATTTGAATTATTTTTATGTCTTTTAGAGTTGGAATTTTGAAGCAGCTATCTTTTTATATAAAAAAATCAATTTTGCTTGTTTTTATTTCATTCCTCACCCTTAACTCTCATAGTGAACAATTTAGTCTGGACTTCAGTACAGTGGGAAGGAGGGCTGTAGCTCAGTGGTAGAGCAAACTGCCTGGGAAGCAGAGGGTTGCTATTTCAATCCCCAGCCTCTCCCTGGAAGTAGGCAACACAAACCACTTCTGCATGTCTGCCAAGACAATTGCATGGAGGTGCCCCTGCAGTCAACCTGGTACAACCTAATAGCACCCAACAACAACAGTGGTAAAAGATTTGCATACAGAATAATTTCTTAGGAAATCAGAATTACTCATATTCAATTGTTTGTTGAGCAGAAAAAGGGAGATTCCGCACTGCCCAACATAATGGGATGGTTCATGGCTGGAAGGGGCTCACAGCAGTTTTATTTGCAGGGAAAGCCCACCCACCTCGCCAAGATTCTGAAGTGACCCTTTAAGGCCACCTGAGCCAGTCTGCAGGTGTAACACCACCCACAGAAAGCAAAAAGGCAACCACAACTTAATCTACAGAGTGGAACTGCAGCCAAATTGCCAGCTGTTGAGTTGACGTTGGCCTTGTGTGCTCTGTCAAATGCTGACCTACAGTCAACTCCACAGAAAGGCCTTAAGGGAGGAATGTGGAATCGAACTGGGAGACTACCAGATAAGAATCCAGCACAAGACCAAACTGGCTAGTTACATTTCAAATACTTTATTGTAAACAGGTGTACCAAAGAAAAATAATAAACTAAAATACCCATATTGTCCAAAGCTCCGATCTGAGGAATTGACTCTGCTTAAGGTTGCTGCATGAAGAAGAAGATAGTACATTTCAGTGGATCTGTCTTGTAATGCAGCCATCACCTGCTGAAATCCCCCCTCCTATGAGCTACTGATTAAATAGGAATCTTATGTTCTTTTCCATATGGCAACCCTAGCTTGTCATTCCTGTAAACAATGGGAGTCAGAGATCATCATGACCATCTTTACTATTCATCAAGGGAGTTAAGTATTTGCATGCATGCCTAATTACACCTGCTGCAAGTAATAAAGCCTCAAACATCTTTGCACTGAGTATTCCATTTCACTGGTTAAGGGCAGATGAATTAGCACTCAATCCTATAACCAGGCTTTTGATCTTCAGCCAAAGATGCCCAGGAATGATAGACACAGATAAGCTAGCTCCTAATTATCCTATTCTTTTTTTAATAATTTCATCTTTTCTTCTTGCAGTACCTTACCAGAAAGGAGTACAATGCACATTTCAGTGGGAATTTTCATATCGGGATCAGGGGTGGGTGTGATGGTGGGGGCGGGGGACAAATATTTTGAAAAGGAAAACTTGTATGGCATGGGGCTGAGACAATCCAAGATCACACATCCATTTCATGTGGGTTTTCCAGAAACAGTGGTAGGTAGGGATGTGCAAGAATATTCTACACATTTGAAATTTGATCGAATTCGTTCCGATTTGGACATTCAAATCCGAATTGAATGTCTATACATTTGTTTTTTAACATTTGAACAAATTTGAATGTTTTGGATCATTCATACAAATTATTCAGACATTCGTATGTATATGGATACGTATGCACTATGTACGTATCTTTACGCATTTGTACGATACGTACGGGATGAAAACTGAATGCATACAGGATAAAAACGGGATGTGCATGGATGTATACAGACACATACAAATGTCAATCTTCTTATCTTCAAATACAAATTGAATATTCATACAAATAGATATGAATTATTCAAATTGGTTCAAATTTGAATACATTCATTTTTTCTGTATTCATATGAATTCAAATATTTGAATGTTCGATCCAAATTGAATCAAATCTGAAAATTGTATGCGTACACACCCTATATGAACAATAGGATATGAGGAAGTTAAGCACAGATATCATGCAGTGTTTGGTCCGATTTCTACTTACCTTATATAACACAGAGGTAATGGTGAACACATGGAAATGTTAAACAACATTCTCACCGGTGGTGACATGCTGTATGTTCAAGCTTGAAATGTCTCCGTGACACTCCTTGGTCCTGTTTGATACCATCAAGTCAGAGTTGATTCCTGATGACTGTATGGACCATGACTGATAACAAAAATAGTTTGTCATGAGACCTCAGGGTATATACAGGGATATATATAATAAAGTAAAATAAAATACCTCTGTCAGGAGAAATGCTGAGGATCAAATATGCAGAGGCTCTGCCTATGAGCTGTGGTTGCTTCTTTTCACAATATCTCCCAAGGTTGAATGCCTAGGGAGAAAGGGATCAATAAGAAATGCCAACCAGCTTCAGAGGCAAAACTTCTACAGGTTCCTGCAAACATAGACCTATAGTGGCATCTACAAGCAGCAATGACTGGCATCCATTGTATCTGGTGAAGCAAAAGCAAAAACAACTGGAACCAAGCAGTACTGGGGTCAAAATAAGAAGACGTTATAGGAAATTTAATGCTATAAGGCTGCTGTGGCTCAATGGTAATGCAAGCAGCTTGGAAAGCAAAGGGATCCAGTTCGATCCCCAGCCTATGGCCAGGAGTAGGCAATGGCAAACCACTTCTATATTTCTGTGAAGAAAACTGCATAGAGATGCCCATGCAATCAATCATGAGTCTGCAAGAATCAATGGTACTCAATAATGACAATAACATGACAAATGATGCCTTCCAACCACCATGGATTACACAGACATCAACTGAAACTGAACTTAAGCCACCCTTGAACTGAAATGCATGAAGAAGAAAGGCAGAGTGCACTTGATGTCTGTTGGAAGAGAGAGATGTCTGCTATGTGAGCTAGATTGGTCTAGAGGCTATGGAGCCAATCTCTTATCGGGGAATACCAGGTTTGATTCTGCCTGCCCCCATGAAGCCAGCTGGGTGACCTTTGGCTAGTCACAGCTCTCTTCTGAGCTCTCGCAGTCCCACCTGAACAGTTACAGGCAGTGTCCAGATCACCATGGCAACACCCAAGGCAACCTGGCATGTTGTAGCCTGGCCATTCACATTTCTAGTGCTGCTGAATCAGTACGGGGTTTTTCAAGCACTTGAAGTCTGACCACAGCCATGCTACTACCTCACCTGACATTATTATTTGCTGGAAGTAGACTGAGCCTGGTATAAAACTTAGGTGTGAAAACAGGGTGAACTACACGGACACATCCACAAAAGGTTTTGTGACAAAATCAAGAAATGGTTTGCCATTACCTTCTTCTAAGGGGATGTTGGTGGTTAAACCTGTGAGCTTCTGCATACAGAATGCGTGTTCTTTCTGACACTGAGCTCCAGCCATTTCTCTTTATCGCCCTATCCAAGTTTTACAGGGGGAAAAAATCACAGAAGATCCCAAAGAAATACAACTCATTAGTATTTGCTCCACTGTTTGGGTGAAGGATCAAAGAAGACAACTCAGCTAGAGCTTAAATAATCAAGACTGTAAAAACAAATGTTAGTACTCACATTTCACAACTTGCTACACATTGTTCTGGCACTGGAATGTTGATTCATTTCACAATTCACCACACATTTGGTAGAAATTATTTCAATGACTCTTCTTAACTTTACTAACAGCTAGGTTCTTACATAAGCATACATTGAACATGACACAAATATAACATTTGGTTCTTGTTATATGAAGCCCTTATTAATGTCTAATTAGTGTTGATATTTTAAAAGTTTTTAAAAGTTACATAGCATAAAAGAAGCAGACCTTTTAAAAATGTGGTGGCAGCCATAAGGTTAAGCTGGTATTACAGAAACATAAACACTCTTGACCTACAATTAACCTCCTAAGTAACTGAGTGCAAAAAATTGACCATTCAACTTAAATGTTGAAATAAGGCAGAAAGAAAGAAAGAAAGAAAGAAAGAAAGAAAGAAAGAAAGAAAGAAAGAAAGAAAGGTTTGCAGCCACATTTCCCAGCTTTAAGAACTATTTAGTATAAATCTGTCCCTGTTTTTCCCCCTTTCATATTTTTTTATTCATCTATACTGTATTAGGGAAAAAGAAAAAAAGTTAAACATGTTTTCTCTCCAAATCAGAAGCTTCAACCTTCCAGGATGCCATTTATCAGACACAAATGATTCAATGCCACAAAAGGCCACAGTATTAAACATTTATATATATATATATATAATCCATGCTTCTATTTTTACTTATGGTTTACAAGCCGCATGGAATTTTTAAAAAACTTTTTGAAATGAAAATCTTTCTTTCTTGTTACCTTCCAGAAGTCTATAGACAATAACATTCAACAGCTCTTAAACACCTGCAGGCCTTACCAAACTGAATTGAGAAATATCAAGCAAATGCTGGTGATGTTATGTCTAGTCCATTAATATAAATGCTTCTCTACTTTAGCCTAATTACTTTAGACCAGCAACATATTATTTTTTTATTGCTTATACTGCCAACAGCACTGCATTATGGGAGGGGGATGCCTGGAGCTCTTGGCTTCCTGCAGTGAAAGACTGTAGAAGTTCTACCTGTCCCCAGTTTTACCCTGCACATGAAGGGTTCAGAATAAAACAGTCCTGACAATGCCCTCTCAAAGACCCAGCAGCTGTAAAAGCCTTAACAAGGTATTAACACAGCAACATGCTCCATAAACTATTACCAGCTGCAAGGGGGGAGGGAGTCACACACACATACACACCAGGAGGACAGAGTTAAAAATATAAACTAATCCGCAACCTATAAAAAACCTAACTGTCACAACTTCATTTTTCTGCCTGCTTTATCCTTAAGCAAGTCCCTAGGAACTAAATAAAGGTCCACTCCCTAGACTACTTAGGGCCATATCCTTCTTTCTAAATGTTTCTTGTTCCTGGGTATCATCAAGAGGACAAAGTGTAGCAGCTAGAACCTATCACTGGATGACCTTGTCCCAATGATTGCCTGAATATATGAAGACAAATTGAAAAAGAGAAGGACAATGTCAAGAAAGGCCCCAAGAAAAATTTCAATAGGTGCAGTAAGCCTCCACAGGATGCTGAACTGAGACTCACAAGTATAATGTTCAAAACAATTTCTAAAGGATTTTCTTGTATAGAGCAATTGATTTAGGAACAATGGAAAAAGAAGAGTTGGTTTTCTACCCTGCTTTTCTCATCCATTTAAGGGGACTCAAAGCAGCTGACATAGCTTTCTGTTCTTCTCCCCACAACAAACACCCTGCGAGGTCGGTGGGGATGTGAGAGCCCAAGGTCATCCAGCTGGCTTCATGGAGGAGGATGTAATCAAATCGGTATTCCCAGATAAGAGTCTGACTCCCTAACCACTAGACTAGACCAAACAGGTTAACAAGTAGTCAGCACAGGGGCTGATCTAGCCGAAAGCCATCACGCAGACAGCACTGTTCCAGACTGCTGCATGCCATGATTTGCAGAAGCAGGCCTGGTTGTTCCAGAACCACTGAAAGCCCAGACATTGTTCCTCATGCAGTCATGCATGTAAAAAGATGCCATATAATAAGACTCATTTTAGGCTCTTACAAAGCAGGGGACTTCACCATAGTGGTGTGCATGAATGCAATCTTCAGGATTCAGTTAGAATCAACTATCTGAAAATTCAAATGGATTTGAATATTTAAAATTTGAATGTATTCACATTCAATTTGAATCAAATACAGGCAAAACTATTCATGTGAATTTTCTATTCAAATTTGCAACTACAAATGTCAACAACATTTGTATGTGCTCGTACACATCTGTATGCATCCCGTATACATGCATACATGTCTGTACACATCGCATATGTATCCCGTTTTGTCCCATACCGATCCATACAAATGTGTATAGATGCATACGGATGCAGGAATGATGCGTATGGGCAAGTTTGCATCGTGTATGTATCTGTACACATACAAATGTCTGAATAGTTCACACAAATAGATTCAAAAATTCAAAATTCACTTGAATGTTTAAATTCAAGTTTATAGGCATTTGATTTGAATTTGAATGTCCAAATTTGAACGAATTTGATCGAATTTCAAATGTTTTGAATATTTGTGCATATCCCTACTTCACTGTGCGAAGGGATACTTCACTGTGATATGTTGCTGGATGTAGTAAAGCCATGGGAAGTTAAAACTCAGGGCTCTTCAGGATGTGGCTGATCCTCTGAGTGGCAATAAAGGAAAACAAATGTGATAACTAGCATCAGAGCAATCAGAATTGACAAAGCTGATTAAAATATGCTGTATGATACCTCTTTCATCTTGTACAGCAGAAAGGTCATTCTCAAGCCTTCAAAGACTGGAAGCCTTTCTTATGGTCAAGCACGGGGCAAGCCAGTCTCTGTCACATGGCTCTCCTAGATAGGCATAAACAGATCTCTGGGGAGACGGATCTTACTGTTACAGCTAATGAGTTCATCCAGAGTGCACCAATTAGGGGTGTATACAATCTGCATGCAAGAATTTTATCAGTGTATAAGTTATAAAGGGTTACACTCTCGACACAGAGCCTCATAGCATTCTTTCCCTTTGCAAGCAAACCTGTGGGCTGAATTTAGATTTTGGGTAAAATTTCCTAACTCCGCCAGGACAGAGGGCTTTATTTTGTTCACCTGTTTGTTCACACAGTTAAGCTGCATAAGATTTCAGGTTTTAGTTCCCGAGTGAAGAAAGCAGAGAGTTTCCTATCTTGGATGTTTTTGAATCTGCTTTGTACATTCTGTTTCCTTGTTAGGATTTAGTATGAAGCACGTTCACCTTTTCCAGCAGTGAAGCATTCAAAGGAGCTGCCAGGGCAGCAGGGAGGGAGGGAGGGACAGAGAGACGGATGAGGTTCCGACTGCAGCTTCATCTTTGATTTCTCTATATCGTGTTCTAATATTCAGTGGAACAATATGTAGTTCAGAGAGATCAAAGGCACAGTTCCCCTTGGAGCCCGACTCCTCCAATGGCTCCTTACTGGTTCCACCACATGAACCACTGCTAAGCTTTTCTCAAGTTTCCTCCAGCAGCATCCTAGAAAATTGAAAATATGTTTGCCAAGATTAGAGGAAATCCATGTTCCGAAAGAACTCAAGCATGGCTGTGTATCTCCCCTGGATGACTCTCCGTGGGCAAGCGTTTGCTTTTGTACAAGATAAAACGTAACCTGCCGTCTGGGAAACCTGTCCTTGTGGAAAATCAAAGTAAGCTTGAAAATTTACTCCTGCTTAAAGCAAATTATAGATGAAATATTCACCTGATACACTAGAAACTTGGGAATAAAAAAGGAGACTCTTGCTCACTCATCTCAGCGCAGCTTGCAGAAACTCTGCCTCTGGGAAGACATGTTAAGATTAAGGACCAGCTAACACTACTCAGAAATGGTTTTAAATGGCCTCCTTTGCCTTAACCCCCAATCTCAGGCTGGTGATATGACGGATCATATAAAGGAGGCTTTGCAGTAAATCTGAACCATGACATAAGAAAAGGGATGCCTCAGAGAGACAATATGTAGCCCTTGTGTTTCCAAGCCTTCCCTGACCTTTTCTAGCATACCTGTGTGTGAACAATCCCACCTTGAAGCCTTTTCTAGGCTGCCTCAGAGGGTGTTTCCACACTAGCTGTGGAAACTGGATTAACCTCCCCATAAGTAAGATTAAAGACACTTATCTTAAATGCCTTCTGCATTGGAGTCCTCTTCTGTGACCCTTTGCGGAGGTTGCTTCTGCATTTCGGCGTGCAAGACCACTTTTGAAAACCGGTTTTGCCGCTGAAATCCGAATTAAATTGAAGACCTGAAAAATCAGGTCTTCAATCTGTCACTTCGCCTGGATGTGTGCAGAAGCAGGACGCTTCCGCACATGGCCAGGAAAAGGGATGGATTCCCTCCGGCCGCCATGTTAGGAAGGGCAGAAACAGGACTGCTTGCTTCCGAAGCCCTTCCCCCGTGCACCGGGCACCACCAGATACACATAATAACTGGCAGCTCCATGCTCCAGTTCTGCAGTTCCAGGGGCAGCCAGAGGAGTTTTGGAATGGGTGCTGATGCATCCACACAGCACCCACTCCATCCGTCTTCCTGAATCTGTCCGCCCTGCGCATGTGCAGATGTGCGGGGGTCCATCAGATCTGGGGGAAGACAGGTTGCCAAAAAGTGGATCTATTTAGATCCGCTTTTCGGTGGCAAATGCAGAAACACCCAGAGATACTTCTGTGATCACAGTTAAGGAGACTGCATGGTATTCCTGATGAAATCAGAAGTTCCTGCAGTCTGTGCAATGTTTACTACACAAGCAAAAATGGGAATAGATCTTAACTCCCAACAGTGTATTCCTTTCCACTGGTGAAACAGAAATAGATGAAAGTTCTAACACTGAGTTCTCTTGCTTCATCTTCACCCTACAGCATCAGAATAAACGTGGTTAGAATACATTCTATGTATCATTGTCCAACAATGTGATTCTCAGGGGAATAAAAAGAAGAGTTGGCTTTTCTACCCCACTTTTCTCACCCATTTAAGGGAACTCAAAGCGGCTGACAAAACTTTCTATTTTTCTCCCCACAACAAAACACCCTGTGAGGTCGGTGGGGCTGTGAGAAGAGAGTTGTAACTAGCCCAAGGTCATCCAGCTGGCTTCATGGAGGAGAGAGGGATCAAACCTAGTATTCCCAGATAAGAGACTGGCTCCCTAACCACTAGACCAAACAGGTTCACAAGTAGTCAGCAAGGCATAATAATATACGTGGGTACTGTTGGCAGCAATGATGCATTAAACTTCTCATCTGCCTTCCACACCCACTTGAAATTTTAGCTTGCAGTGAGTGGTTTCAGCTTCCTTTCATGGTTAGGTCCATCCCCCATAAACTTCAGTGCTACAGTTTGCAACTTCAAAGATCTCTGTTAGATTTAACTGACATTTGTTAAACATTTACTGCATTCTGCTAAGTTTGATATCCTCTCAACACCCACATGGTAAAAATTAGTTAAAAATTTTAAAACAGCTGGGAACCCTGCATGGCCTTCATGAAACACCTCTTCCTACATAATATTTTACATGTATCTGCATCTCTGGCTACATACAAACTACATGCACATAATCACATACCCACAAATACATTATTTATACATTCGCTGAATGTCCATAACAACTTACTTAAAAGAACTGAAGACATACACTTCTTACTCTTTGGGCTGAAGTGTGTGTATAAACAACAAATTAAACCCTGAAATATTTGCCAGCAAGTTACAAATATAGCTGTGTGCAAAACTACTTATTTACTCTACCAAGACCCAAATAAATGTTTTATTAGCTCTTTTTCAGCAAGGCAACCTGCGTTCACCCCAACCCATCCTGTTATCACTGTATAAGCAACAAATTGTAACTGAAAGTTAATTTCCAGTTCTCCTATTGATTGGCACTATAGAAATATAAACTGGAACTCTTCCATTTAGTGCCACTAGCTTTGGAACAAAGGGCAATTTGTAGATTTGTAATTTAATTTATTGGAAATAACAGCAAAACTTTTGAACTATTGAACACTAATAAAAAAAGGGGGTGTAGGCCGCAAGACCCTCTTTATAATGCTGATTAAGACTAACACAGCTACATCTTTGTATTTTACAAATATTGAAATAGACACTGTTAATTGTCACCAGTAGCAACTTGCACAACAGAACCAGCAGGGTGGTGTGTATTGAGAAATATTCTAATTGGAATGTCACCTATGATCTCTCCAAAATATATTTTGCTCATTCCAATATTCACTAGTTCTCCCATGGAGCCTGTCACTGAATGTAGCCGAATTACTTAATACTGTATAGAGGAACACCAGACAGAAAATTCTACTGAATTAAAAACCTAAACAAGGAGAAGATGAAAAGAAGGTTTGTTTAAGAAACAGTTTGGCAATTACAGCCCAGAATGTTCCATCCTTTCTGCTTTTAAAGATTCATTTCTTCTTTGAAATGTTTAATATGAGATCATAGCCAGACTCTGCTCATTGGCTTTATTGCTATCTTTGGATGATTGTGAGTTCCTTGCAGCAAAGCGTTGAATTCAAAAACATTCAGAAATTTGAATTTGTCTTTTGCTCACAATACAAGACACTGCATAAGGGACTCCCTCAAATGTGGATTGGAAAGAAAGAAAGAAAGAAAGAAAGAAAGAAAGAAAGAAAGAAGCAACACTATTGTAAACATTGTAAAGGTATAGTAATGAACAATGACATTTTGCATTTGTAAAAAATAATACGAACAGAGCTTTCAGAAAATGAAGTGTTATTTAAGAACTACATTTTTAAGTGAACCATAACTACATAGTAACAATAGCAAATAAAAGACTGCAGTCCTATAGACACCTGGCAGTAAGTTCCACTGAACTACACAGAGTTTACTGTCAGGGAAGCTGACTCCATTGAACATTTTGCTTTAAAACATATATGTATAAACCACACAGCTGGTGCTTATGTAATTCATTTTGTGGTTTCTGCTTTAAATTTAACAGAGGCTGAAGTACATAGGAGCAAAAGTGACTTAGATCTAAATAGAAACCATCCCCATTTTGACACAACAATGAGTTTTAAGCATTAATAAGTGTATACATCTATGTCTATGATTTTATTTCATTCAAATATTTATTCATTTTAAAACCACTCTTCATCTAGGTCCCACAGCAGTGAATGTACAGATAGGTACAAGGGGGACAAAACTAAAAAAAAAAAAGACAGTAATTTCAAGAAGGGGAGGGGGGGTTTAATCTACCATAGCTTTCTACCCATGGAGAAGCACAGAAAGAGAGAAAGAGATTTCACACATTCTGGTTTGGCCAGATAGATGTTAGCAGATGTTGTGGTGTCTGACATCCTGCAATGCTCTGTCAGTGCTACATTTCCTAAAATTACATTTACGCTGTTCATCCATGCCAAAGAGATCCCAGACTACTTGCATATCATCTCAGCGTACCGATCAAGCAAATATGCCATCAGAAAGAAAGGTATACTTGGTCTACCTACATGGCATACGTATGAGCTTTATTACCCTTAAAGAGCTAAATATTGGGAAAGAGACTTCATGCAGCTTCCTGTGAGACTTGCAATGAGACAAAATACCTCCTCCCACCACTGCAGAGTTAGAACTTAATAAAAAAACATAGTGAAGCTATCAGAAACATTTTATTTATTTATTTAAGTTTACATTTAACAATAAACACACATAAAATGATAATATACAACATGAACCATTCAACAATAAACATTTAATACGTGTGGTAGTAGCTTTTTCAAACATATTAAAGTCTGGATAATTATTCAACCAGGGAAGTTCAACAAGACTTAGTTCCTCACCTTTGGAATAACCTCTCACAAGTCCTTAGATTAGAGGATCTGGTTCAGTTTCGAAAGGGTCTAAAGACCTTTCTTTTTTAATACCCCTGAATGAGTTTAAATTTACTTACTTTAGTGGATGGTATTTACTTGTGACGGATGAAATGATATTTCAGGAATTTATTACTATTATTTTACTAGATTGATTTTAATTCTGTTGTGATTATTATTAGATTGTTTTATTGCTGTTATTATTATTTCTGTAATTTTTATCCCTGTACCGTCCCTTGGTGGAAGGGCTGACAGGCATAATAGCAGACAGGATTCAAGACTACCTCGAAGACAACATCATTCCAGTAGAGCAAAAAGGAAACCAACGGATGATGATGATGATGATGATGATGATGATGATTAAAGATAGCAACCCTTGTTTAGCAATCGAATATTGATAATGGTATAAAAGTGTTTGGTTTGGGTAAACCTATAAGAAACATTTGGCGGGGGGGGGGAGTGGATTGCTAACATAATAATACAATAGTAACATTATACATTAGGCTACCATGGTATTTAAAGACGCTTTTGGAGAGAGAAACTACCTTCTATTGACATGCTTCTTTTTAAATCTTTCATTGTGAAAGTAACTTGACTGCTGTTATGTACAATCAATGACACCCTGTTCTCTCCTGCAGAGAAGCAAGGAGAAAACACAAACCTGGGAGGTGGTAGTGGTATGATGCACAAAGGGCTCTATCAGTCCTGCAGCGACACCTAGTGTCAAAGCAGGGAATATCACAATGAAGGAAGAATATAGCTTTTAAAATATTAGGATATTTTAAAATTTTTGTTTAACCCAGTATAAAAGCCGTATGCTTGAATAGCTTCATAGCTCATACTATTAATAACAATAACTAGCAAGAACTATTTAGCACTTCAAAAATGGGGCATTTTGCTAAGGTGAAAGAAAATGACAGATCAAAAAGCAATTCCTTGATGCCAAGTAGTTCCTGAATGTAATTCCGTAGAGAAGACTGTTCTATTCATCTAACCATACCAATGACAATTAAAAAGAATGACAAGGTAGCCATCGGTTTGACAGCAACCCATATTCTGCTTCTTCAAACCAACCAATATCAACTTATACCTTAAAAACTGTAAGGGAAACTTTGTATGAATACCTGATATTTGCTGACTACTGCCCATGAAAATAGAATAAAATATTCTGACAAACTTCTCATTTACATTAGATAATAAAGTGGAAACTTAAAGCTCTTATTTGGTCTGAGTTTAAAAAGAAAAGAAGGAGAAAGAAGGAAGAATTGTGTGCCTGCATGCATGCAGGATCGATCCCAACAGCGTGGAAAGTCAACACTCATTCTTGGAATAATTTGGGGGTGGGGGAGGGAGGGAAGAATACACAAAAGGCAAAAATGTCCAGCCCCAGTGTGCAGACAAGAGAAAAGAGTACATCTTTACATTGTCAAGGCAATTCACAATGTTCCATTTCCTGCAATGCACTACAAGGGGAAATTAATCTGTCAACATGGTACAAAAGAACAAGGAGAGCCATCCAGTTTTATCAGCAGAAGCGGAGACGTATTTTCCCCCTATTCTGCAGACAGTCCATTGCGGCTTTGTTTGCTCTTGATATCCACCTATCAGATTTGGCTGATGGGTGAAACCATCATCTCAGTGACTATGTGATCATCAAATTGATGGAGATTACACAATTAGGGAGAGGAATGGGTTGCCAAAGCAGCTACAGAAAAAACAATGTCCTCAATAAAGAAACATTGCCACTCACTCACTCTCTGTCTCTGTCTCTCTTTCTCTCTCACACACACACACGAAGAAAGGTTACTTTCACAGCAAAAAAAAAAAATCCTTTTACAGGGTAAGAAAGCTGGATGAAGTGTGCCAAGATGAAATATTTCCCGATGGAAAAACTTTCTAGATACCTCATTCTGTTCAGCTGCAGACACATTGCTTTAAAAAATGTGCTTTGTATTGCCAGTTCTTGTGATGAGAGTTCACAGCCACCAGGTTCTCCTGGGTTCAGCAAGTATTGTTCATAAAGGGACACTGTTCATTCAAAATGATCTGTAACCTCTGATGTCACTAGAGATGTAAATGGGGAGATGTGGCCATGGAGGGTCATGAGAGATGCAACCCAGCACTCACCCTTTTCTATTCATCAGCAATCCAGGCCATGGGAAACCTTCTTTTAATCAATACATGGGCTTCAAAATACCAAATGACATGCACAATCTAATAAAAACACTCGTAAAAAGCTCATTTATTGCATGGCGTAAGAAGATATCCTGGGTCTCAAAATTCTTCATAAAGCTATTTTACTGTTAGAATTTTTTTTCGTCGGTTATTCAATGTAAATATTAGCTGTGTTCAGGCTGATTCAACACTGTTAGACTCCAAAGGAACTTTTCCGTTTACTACTATACAGAAATCAGCACAAATATGTTTGGTTTTTGTCCCACGACCCAAGGTATTCTTTACACTTATTTTTCAAGCCTAACTTTTCTTTGGCCTTCATTGTATTTTATGGTAATAAAGTACTCTTGAACATTTCCCACTGATTTATTGTTTGCTAAAAAAGAAAAAGAGATTCTGTCAAAATTTCAGCACATCCTGTATTCCAGAACATATACTTGAAAACCTGTTTGCAATTTCTTTCTTACACCACTTATGCTTCAGACTTCCTCCACTCATCAAGCTAAACCGTTTGCCAAAAATCTGTAAAACTTTCTTTTCTTATATGAACCAAAAGCTATGCAAAGAATGGGTTACAGCTAAATTAATCAACTAAAAGTACCTATCAAAGCTGGCTCCAGGGATACAGGAACTCTGTGCCAACCATTTATTTGGCAACACCTTTTCACCTACCAGTTGGTTCAGCCCTCACAGCAGCCAGAGGCATGAACCCAGCCCTCAGGAAGTCTCAACTGATGTCACAAAGTCACAGGGCTCTTGCTGTCTGGATCCTCCCTACCTAGCCTTGTGCTCTTTGCCACTACCTGCCTGAGATATCCATTCCATCAGTTGCCTGCACATCCTGCCACTGCACCCCAGACTTGTCCATTCATGCACTCCTCTTGCCACCATCACTGTCACCATGGGGGGCTACCCCAGGGTGGGCAAGGAGGTGGTGGCAGAACACCCTAGTCCTGCCGCACCTTCTTGCCCACAAAGCAGTAGTGGCTCCAGTACACTGCCACCAGAGGTAGTAGTGCCACACAGTGGCCTGGCAGGGCAATCCAATCAACCAGGAGTACACCCCAGTCCCACCAAGCCACTCACCTTGTTCATGTAGCAGTATGCCTAAGATGCATTAAGGAATGGTGATGTAGAGGAGGTGGCATGGGAGACACTTTGGGGTGCAGGCCCTACTACCACCACTGCCCTGCTCACCCTGTTGACAAAACAGCATGCCACAGATACACTGAATAATGATGGCACGATGTTGGAAGAAGCAGCCCAGTGGACAGCCTGTGGGCCTTATGGAAGGCACAGAGCCAAGCTGGGAAAGGACCCCTTGGGGCTCGAGACACAGTGCAGAGGCAGGACTGCTCTAAAGCTGGCACTGATGCCTGTCACTGAATTTTAGAACCACGCTCGCTGGTGATGCTCACCAAAATAAGACCCTCTTTTTGCAAGAGACAGACATAAGGAGAATTAAGGAAACCCTAAGGATTGGAGAATGAATGTCCCTTAGGATTTATATATATAAGATTTTGGAAGACGGCTCCTTGAAATATCATAGGATCATGGAGCTGGAAGGATTACATTTGGGCAGGAGTCCAGGTTCTACAGGTGCTTCTCTAGCCTTAACTTGAATACAGCCAGTGACTGAAATGGCTCAGTGGTCAAAGAGCCTTAAGGATGGGAAGAGGTGCTCCAGCACTGAGCATCCTCAGACTGTGGAGAGCTTCTGCCTGAGAGGCTGCATTCACATCTAAGTGAATGCAGTCTGGGTCCACTTTCAAAGGGTGTGAATGCAGCTGGAGTGGCTCCTAGCGTGTGCAGCTGTCCTCCTGTTTGATAGCTGTACTAGAGCAGTAAGAACTATCCCACAGCTGTACTAGGAGCACCAATGGTGCTTCTCTAACAGTCCCAGAAAAGGCCCAAAGACTTGCAGATTGCTTGGGGAAGCAATGGAAAATCTGGAAGAAGTGGAAGGGGAGAGAAGCAGCTTGTTCCATTTGTAAGTTCCTTCAGAAATTCCTATTTTCATTGTCAGGATCACATAAGAAAGCAATCTGGCATTCCAGGAAAATCACCTTTCAATTATTTGTGGTGACTGAAATGTTGTATTCACATAGCAGTTCTGTGGTTGTGGTTTGCCATGGAGGATATTTTATATGTAAGCCCTCAAATTAAATGCAGATGTTGCAGCTTCTTTTCAAATGCACATTGTTAGGTAAGTTGGTAATAACTCCACACAGATGTATACAACCTTGCAGTATTAGCAAAATCTCAGGCTTAATTTTCCAAGAAACAGACGTTGTAGATACAGGATCATTACACATATATTTTATATCTTTTTCATATTACTCTTGTCTTTTTCCTACAACCCTATTATATGAAAAATAACCTTACTGGGTTGGCCAAAAATAGTAACTGAATCCATCTTCCTGCATATTAGTTTGACATTCTTCCTGTCATATGGTGCATTTCTTATTCCATGGCAGGGAACACTTAGGCAGCATCTACACATATTAAAAATATCTCAGAGCCTTGGAGATGGTAGATCAGAACATGCACTTTGGAAGCACTTTTTTGGCCTTTAATATGGATTAAGCACTAGCATGTGGACATAACCAACTCTTAAGCTAATTAAGAGTCACTTTTTTGCTGTGTACATATACAGTCATATTGTACATTTCCTTTTTCACCCATCTTACGTGCTCTGTCCAATCCAAAGAAAGAACTCTTATTCCTCTACAGTACCTGTAATTACTCTAGAGTAGGAATGTACACAAATATTTGTCATATTCAAAATTTCTAGAAATTTGTAAAAAAAAAAAAAATTAGATTCTCATTTGAATCAAATGTTCCCTACATTCAAAGATTGACATTCAAATAAAAAGTGAATGCTTCTGTGTATTTGTTTAAAGCTTCATTATATATGTGAATGTTGGGAGGCAGTAAGTGGCTGCCCAGTCACATCTGCAGTGGATTTAGAACAGATTCAAAGTGGATTCAGAGCTGATTCAAAGTGTTCATAGTGAATTCAGAACAGATTCAGAGGGGATTTGGAGGGGATTCAGAGGCAGGGATTCAAACTGGATTTGAATAGCATCCAAAGAACATTTGCAGCAGATTCAAATCCTACTACATTCAAAAGAGCTCTATTCGCACAAATGTGAATTTCCTTTGCATTTGCTTTGATGCGAAACCAAGTGAACACACATTTTAAAAATTGTGCACATCCCTAGTATAGAGTCAACTCTGCATGAGAAAAAACTTTCAAAAATCACTTTCACAACCTGCATCATAATGGTACCTTTAAGGTATGGGATAAGAATCCCTCTCACTTTTAGCCACAACGAAGCAGAAATGTGTCACATTCTCAGGTTCTGGTGATCTATGCAGAAGATAATTTTCAGAGGCTAGGAACGTCTTAGGAGAAAATGCAACTAGAAGATTCTTTCTTTCTTCTACAGATTTTATACCATTTACTTTATTCGCTTTCTATGAATGCTTTCATAACTGATGCTTCAAAGATGCTCATGGAAAAAAATGTGCTCTACAGATGTTCAGAAGTACCTTCTTCTTCTCCAGCCTGGCCATCTCCAGCAGAGCAGCCTTTTGAACAATACCTTTGGCTGTCCACCTACAACTTTAGCAGGGTCATCCTACTGACACAGCCTGTGTCTTAGGTGAATCCTTCTGCTTTTTGCCTACCTTGATAATCTCTTTTGAAATTCTGCACACTCTTAATCACTCATAAATATTTTTAAAAAAAAGAAAACTTATCCTTTCTGTAAAAAATGTACTCTTGTTCCCATTTATAGATGCAGGATGGAGGTGAAAGAAAGAGTGTACATGCTGCCCTGAGTCAATGTCCAGCCCCAACAAAATTCCTTAGTTTGACCTGACAATAATGTGTTCAACGTCCAGGTCATAACATTTATTTTATGCCCAGGACAACATATGATATAAATACATCTGAACATTTTTTAACTCCTGCTAAAAAGGATCATACTACAATCAGCATAAATTAATCTAACAGTGGAAATCAGATGTTAGTAGCAACATCAAATGGTCTTTATGCCAAAAAGGGCTTCCCCACAAAGGGGGTTTCCAAAGGCTACTAAAAATGCACAGAATAAGGAAGTAAATACTTCACCATAGGCTTGTCTGACTTCTGAGATCTGATGCAAGACTCCCACTTGCACCAGCTAGAACTGTGTGGACTCAAGGATCTTCTCTATTTTAGCACCCAGACTATGGAATGTGGGGCATCATTAGATGGCTGAAAAACACACCTCTTTACTCCAACCTTTGGCTGAGAGAACAGTTCTTTCTCCTTCTATGCACTGTATTCTGATTTGATTTAGAGATAGATAGATAGATAGATAGATAGATAGATAGATAGATAGATAGATAGATAGATAGATAGATAGATAGATAGATAGATAGATAGATAGATAGATAGATAGATAGATAGAAGTGTCATATCTGAAGACCCTTTAAAGTAACATGAAAAGCCACCTTAATTGCCAAAGATTTCTGCTGCACATTCAGTTCTCCATTATTTTGTTGCTTTGGATAATGCTACACATAAAATACCTGCTATTAGTAATGACATTATCCAATATGGCAACAAAGAACAGTCATATCTTTGAGATTAAATGCCAGGGAATTAACTGGTAAGCCATAAATCACAACTGGGAAAGATGACATGAAATCAGCTGTGATTATAATGCATGTTCACAATACAGGCCAAGTTTTGTGCTTAAGTATCATAATCTAAGGACACCAAATGCTCTTGAAAAACTAGCATTTTCTCAGAATTTGTAATATTTTAACTATGATGACTAGAATTGTTTCAGAAATGCCATTTATTTCTGCTTTATTTTAAAAAAAATCACGCAAGTTTTCTTTAAAAAAAAACACCAGAAAGGATCAGGAACATTTATCAAAAAGGTTCATGATCCTGATAAATATTTAAGCATGCAAGGCAGAACCGTTGAGAACAGTAAATACTTTATAGCTGGCACTTTGTCAAAACTCTAAGTGGCTCTGCCTTAGAATTTTACATCATCATTGAATTTACAGTCATTTGATAAGTGGCACAAGGTAAGAATTACTTCTTTCTAAATCTAAACCAAGCCATAAATCTACCACAAGGGTTCCTCTCATTGTCCGTTATCGTCCGATGACAATGCCTTTTACCTTCATTGTCTTGACAGAAATATGATATGTAAAACTGTAATGTCACATCACTCACAGTGATTTAACACTATCCAGCCCAAACCATTTTAATCAATCAAAATTGTCTCTTTTTAGTGTAATGATTTTGTGGTGGATTCCCTGTGTTTAATGTGATATATAAGTCATATCAGTGACTTGATTTATTGTTTTATCCCAGAGTCTTTACAGCTCAGAAGGCCATTCCTACCCCTTTCACAAACCTTCAGAACAGGCAAAGAAACAGAACTTTTTATTTTATTTTGCTTTTAAATTATCTTAATTATTGCAAATACTAGTTGAAAGGGGGCAGAACAAGCACAGATTAAAGGGATGCAAATTGAGACACTAAAGGAAGATAGAAGAACCCATTAGAAAATTCTCATATTATGGACAGCAGTTGGCTTACCTCTAATACTTCAAAACCTAAAAATGTTTATTTTGAAGTTGCCTACACTGAATGCAATAGGTATAGGTGCAAAAAGAAACATAATTGCCCTGGGCCCCATATTTTCAACTGTGTGCCATGTGCTTATAATGCCTCGATGCAATAATGATTGGGTAAGGGACACCACCAAGCGTGATTATTCAATAGGAAGCTCCACCCAGCAGTTTCCTATGCCTGGGATCTAACTTTGCATTTAATCATTGAGAACATTCTTATTTTTCAATGTTGTTTTAGCCTTTTTTGTTACCTGCCATGAAATTGGGGAATAGGGTGTTATAGCACAGCTACAGACCCTACATCTCCTGAAGGTCACCTCATCGAGAGGGAGCCCAGGGCAAATCAGTTCCATTTTCTTGGTGCAAAAGATCTCGGAACTATTTTGTCCAAACCAGTGTGGGAATAGATTTTTAACTGGATTCATAGATACTCGCAAGACTGGCATGAGAAAAGGAAAGAGGTGTACAAGCAAGTACTGTTTCCCCTGCAAACTGAGAGGAACAACCAGCTTGTAGTGCTCCTCCTAAAGCAGTGTCTGCATGCCACCCACTGTCCCACCCATCAAGATCAACCCCCAAAGATTCCCTAGTGGCCTCCTACTCCTCAAGAGCACACTCCGGGAATGCCTGGCTCTGATTTGGATGAAGGGGGGGGGGTAGCCAACAGAAACAACACCGGGGATTCTTGACACCCAGGAGGGAAGCTTCCCAAAACCATAAAAACCAGCTGCAGTCATGTCTGGGGACAGGCAGCCAATTTTTGCAGTGGGATGTCAAGCTTGCAGACGGGCCTTGGGGATGCATTTAACTGGGCCACTGAGGGTACCAGTAAACCTTCTCAGACAATGATGATGCCAGTTCAAGGGCAGCAGAGTTGGACAAAGAATCCAAGAGCTTTCTCATGCTCTGCCATTCAAGTCCAATACAAGTGCTTACGCCAGCATGATGGAGGAGGGGCACAGCTTCTGTATGGATGCCGCACACTTCCTGTGCATTCGCAGCACCTTGAAGGCATTGTGCAAACAGCACTTAAGGCTACAGTATTTTGCCTTTACTCGATATTTTTAGCAAAGGCTAGATGGCCGTCTGCCAGGTAGACTAGCATTCTGTATGTTGGACAAAATACTTCTGAGATCCTCTCTGTTTCTTTTATTTCATAATATTCTAAAGAGGCAAATGTGGAAAATACATTGTTACTGAGATTCCCAATAGATTTTCAGCATCTCATTGGTAAATGTGTTTGAAATCACAAATCTATTCAACTTTAGATTACATGAGGGGGGGAGGTTCTTGCATTTCCTAATTTTAAATTTAAATGCCAATTTGACCTGCATACTCCCCAAAAGGGGTGAAAATTCAAAAGACACCACAATAGAAAATTCAAAAGACACCACAATACTAGACTAAAGCTGTGTTCCCACTTCCACTTTAAAGTGGTTTAAAAATGGTTTAAATCCTCTTCGTCCCCAGCCCCCAGTCATTTAAAGTGGCTTAGAAATGGTTTGGATACTCTTTGTCCCCATTCCCAATCAGTTTCAGGGGTATTTTGAGGATTATTTGTCTTAAAAACGGAATAAATAAACACCTGTTTTTTCAGGTGGGTTTTTTTTCCGTTTTTGCTTTTAAAATGCTTCTTCCTTATTGCTGTGGGAATGCTACAGCATTATCAGGGCAAATCTGTCATGAAATGGGTGGGGTTTCTCCCAGCAGGACAGCCCATTGCCAGATTTTTAAAGTGACGGGAAGCACTTCACCAGTTTAGTTTTCAGCCAGCCACTTTAGTGATAATAAAGTAGCAATTCACTCAATAATACTTCACACTTTCATTCCCACCCACGGACATTGATAACAATGTTACTGCATTGCCGGCAATTTTTTGCTTGTCTGAAAAGCAAAAGGAAGGAGCTAACAAAGCTGTTCTCTTTGCCCCAACAAGGCAGCAGCGTCATGTGTGTGTGTGTGTGTGTGTGTGAGAGAGAGAGAGAGAGAGAGATTGGGAGGAAGGACACGAGAGACATCTCTGTGTGTATGTGTGTGTGTGCACAAGCAAGCTGGGCTTATTTGGGAGGTTGCTGTTCCTCTTCTTGACAGATGCGATCACACAGATCAGAAGAGAAGATTCTTCCTTTCAAGTTTCACTTTTACATTGGATAAATGCTTTGCTTTGGCAAGTGCCTCTCTCTCTCTCTCTCTCTTTCTGTGAGTGTGTGAGAGAGAGATCTTGTGCTTGAAGGATCTTTTATTGCTATGGCCTCTTTAAAAAAAGGAAAGGAAGGCGAAGGAACCAAGTTGAATTTTTAAAAACTAATTATTCCTGCAATATGCTGCGTTTGGAGAGCAGAGTGGAATGGCTTCTTGTTCTTTTCTCCAACACCAACACCACCCCACCTGCATTATGCTGCAATATTTCTAGAAATGCTTGGCTTGGTTTGACAAGGAGACTTTCCCCTCTTCCTCTCCCCTTTGATTTAGATTCTGTGGAATCAACAGAAGCAGGAGGGAGGGGGCTGGGATTCCCCACATTATCGGGTCAAAGCCAATGGGGAGAAAGGGATGGGGAAAGGGTGAGGAGGGGAAAGAATTGCTTTCCCCAATCCATTTTTTTTGGAAGTGTTTGAAGTGTGGGGACACAATTTGGGGTTGAATGTGATTGCCAGATGCTCCTTTGCTTTGTTTTAACGTGCTTTACATAGCATTGTAAATAGCTTTGTATATAGTGTTTTTATTCCTTGAGTGGGAACAAACTCTAAAAGTAATCATAATAGATAGTTGGTTCAAGAATTCTTCTTTTCAAAAATGAAAAGAACTCCTTTATCTGTTTTCAAATAAACTGAAATAAGCAGAACATTTCACAAGAACATAAGAAATGTCCCAAGGGGCTGTACCCATGGCCCATCTGGCCCAGCAACATGTTCTCACAAGGACCAACCAGTTGCACAAGGCAGGCCATTAACAGACCACGAGTTCTCACAGCAGGCTCTGCTCACAGTCTCTTAGGTCCTTACACTGGCTGCCTATTAGCTTCCGGACCCGGTACAAGGTGTAGGTTATTACCTTTAAAGCCCTAAATGGCTTGGGTCCAAACTATCTCAGGGACCGCCTCTTCCCGTACAATCCTCCCCGCGCTCTCCACTCCTCTGGGAGGAACTTACTGCAGCCTTTAAAATCCAGGCTTGTGGCGACCTCCCAGAGGGCGTTCTCTGCTGTCGCCCCCAAACTCTGGAACGACCTGCCGGATGAGATCCGTCAGTTGACATCATTAAAAAAGCTGTCAAGACGGCTCTCTTCCGGCAGGCCTTTCCAGATTAATTTTCCCCAGATCAATCATCCTGGCTCGGGCTTCCTGACCCCCTCATTCCCCTCGTGGACCCATAATAAATGTTGGTTGAGGAGCTCCGGAGGGATATTAGGGCTGTTAGCCCATTTAATTATGTTTTATATTTTGTTTTATATTTTTGATACTGTATTTTAATTTGTCATATTGTTTAATACTTTTTAAGGGGGGGGGACCATAATGTTTTATTCTTATATGATGTTTTTATATTTATTGTTGTCAACTGCCTGGATTGGTTCGCCACAGGGCGGTATACAAATAAATATTATTATTATTATTATTATTATTATTATTATTATTATTATTATTATTATTATTATTATTATTATTATTATTATTATTATTATTATTATTATTATTATTATTATTATTCTGCTTTCCATTATCAGAGGCAGCCACAATGACATTAGAGCTAATGGTCAATGGTAGCCCTGACACAATTGGGGCAAAACCTTTAAAAAACCTTCCAAACTGGTGGCTGACACCACATTATGTAGCAGCAAATTCAAATGTTTAATTATGCATTGTGTGTAAATGAATAAAACATTTTTTCTCTCTTCCTTCTTTTGGGATTTGGCTTATTTGAGTGACCTGTTGTTGTAGGATTTTGGGGAAGTGAGTAAAACTTTTTATCCAATTTGTTTATATAATGCATAACTGTATATACTTTTACAGTAAGCCTGTTTGATAGGGTGCCAGATGCATATCTTGTAGTCACCGGGTTTGATTCTGCACTCCTCCACAAAGCCAGTTGGGTGACCTTGGGCTCTCTGAGCTCTCACAGCCCCACCTACCTCACAGGGTGTCTGTTGTGAGAAGAAGAACAGAAAGCTTTGTCAGCCACTTTGAGTTCCCATAAGGGTGAGAAAAGTGGGGTGGAAAAGCCAACTCTTCACCTTCTTCTTCTACTACTGCTACTACTACTATGGAGGTGGCAGGACAATCAAAGTAACAACGTTTCTGAGACTGTATAATTCTGAATACGAGAGGCCAATTGGCTTGAAGTACTGAAGCAATTCTGCATACAGGCAAATGCTTTCTTCTAATTTTCACTTCTAATAGATGAGTAATCAGTGATAACATGCTCAAAAGGTGCAGCCTAGTATGTACTATTTGAAGTTAAATGTGGCTTTAAGTAGTATTATTTTCTGCCTAGATTTGTGTATCTGTCCGCCTGCCTCCCAACAGGTACTGCAATTGCTACCTCTGTTGCTGAAAACAGTATGATTCATCTAAGCATCTTTCTCAAATCATCTGAAGTTCCTTCAGAACTTCCCACATACCAACCACAACTCCTTAGTTTTCTGAGTGGTTTCCATAGTGACAGTCACTATGGAAGTTCCTCAGTTGCTCTTTACTACCTACATATATCGTCTTGAACTACTTTTACTCAGATGAAGGTTCTAATTCCTTTTTAAGCTTAGGCATTGGTTACAGCCTTCTGGTGCTATTCTGAACCTAATTTCACATGTTTATTTTGTAGAAGCTGTTTTTCAAGATTCAGTCCATTTTGTGAAGTCTTGTCTCAGGGAAATATCTCCATAAAGAAGATCTGGAGACTGTTACTTCAGTTAAATGGAGAAACTATGTAAAAAGGTATATAAATTTTACATAACTAGTGTAAATCCTACAACAACTATTCTATCTGAGAGCAGATTTCAATTTAAGGTGTGATTTATGTGGGTTTCTTCTGATTCCAGCAGAAACTTTTAAATCTGCCTTAAAACCTGTGTGTACCAAGGCCCAATGTGCGCTTCATTTCTGTTCACAAATACAGTGTATAGTTCACACTAAGTGCATAGTATATGGATCACACTACTCTTGTCTCGAATGTGGAGGCTGATCAGGTAGACCATTCCATCCCCATCCATTATTCCCAGCCTGCCTCCTTACTTCAAGCTGATAGATAATTCTACAAAGTCAGTCATTGGAATTTTCTTTTCTTAGGGTTTAGTATTCCTATTAGAAAGTATTCCTGTTTCAAGCAACTGCTGTGCAGTAGACATAACAAGCTGCAATGTACCTGTTCCCACTGCTTCCTTCTCCAGCACACAGCCTGGCTTTTACTGGCTTTCTTGTTTAGTTTGAAGTGAGGAAATAAAGAAAAAATGTGTGCAAACAAGCTGGGAAGATGGATTCATTGCTTAAGTGGGGGAGGAAGAAGGTGATATCTGAGCAAACACTCTCTACCACCCATCTGTCCCTTTCCCTTGATCTGTTGTATTTGAATGAAAAGGGAAGAAGGAAAGGATGAGGAACCAGTGCTGGGTGGGACAGGAAGCCTCCTTCTTCCTGGAAACACCCGTCCAACCAGAGATCATCAAGGTCATCCACTTACATGCCAACACCAAGGCTGACTAACCACGAAGAAATGGACTGTGGCTGGATAAAAGCCATTCTTCAGAAAGACTGGATTATGTCCAGAATACCATGAGATCTACACTGAACATCTAATTTTGGTATGAGCTCCACAAACAGAAGGCAATATCATGCCAATACCACTCAGGTAAGGCAGTAGCATGAAGGTGGCTATCTGCACTTTGAGGGCTTGAAAAGACCCACACCGAATCAACAGCTCTTGAAGTGTGAACGGCCACAGCAGAGTAGGCTAGATTGCCATGGCAACATCCACAGCAACATCTGGCACATGCTCAGATGTTGCCGTGGTGATCTAGATGCTGCACGCAACTGCACAGCCAGTCACACAGCCACACTCACTCTCCTCACAACACCCAGTAGAGGGTGCAGAGCCAGCATCCAGGGACGCTCTGGATGAGCCTGTGAACGACTTTTTAACAGCCCACCATTTCCACATTACTGGCATACCCTTCTTGGTCTATTTCATGATAGGAAAACAGAGTCGTGAGATTGGTTTTTACCATGTTATATATAATAGTTATGTGGCCGGCTGGGAGGTTTTTGTGAGATTATTTTAAAGAGGTAGCATTTGGTGGCCTATAGCAATGGATGGATGTCTTCTACCTAAGGAAGAAAACTAGTTCAAGACAAGTTAAAAGCTCTGTGACTGCAGGAAGATCAAGATGAAAACTTAAAAGTTGTACAAGTGCTTGAGGTCTTATTTTGTGCTGTATATGGAAAAGATTATTGCATTATATTTGATAGTACCTTTCAGACTGTGCTTTCAGGGATCGCTAAATGGCTGTCCAGTCTTGGTGCTTTTAACCTGGTGGCATCTGAAAAATAATCATTGGACGGAAAAGTGAAAGGGGAGAAATATTCTGAAGTAAATGGTACTTACATCAATAATAGTACTATCTTCCCATTCAGAGAATCATTCATATCTACCTAGAAAGTGGGCTAGCAGTAATGTAGGAGAGGACACTTCACTACACATAAGTTGGATCTGAGAAACTGATAAAAGTGACTTCCCCATGGATGAAATTCTTAAATGCCCAAGTCTTGTTGTGGTGAGGATTGCAGAAGCACAATAAACAGCCAGCTGAAGGTTACATAATTAACCATAATTAGTCTGACTGAACACAGGTTGGAGCCCATTATCGTGTCTACCATGTGGCAATAGTGGCAGCTAAAAGGAGCTTTTTCTCCACCACCATTACGTCCTCAAGTAGCCATCTAGCAGAGCTCTTCAGAGTGGTAAATGGCCTTATAAAATCTAGCTCAATGAAGCGTGGGTGATGGCCACATAATATCTGCTGTGACAAATTTGCAAAGCACTTCGAGGACAAAGTAGTGGGAAATTAGATGTCACAATTGGGAATAGTCCAGAGGAGGTGTCCAGAGAACTGTCTGGTCTGGTCCTTTTGGATCAATTTCAATTATTACAGCCTGAGGATGTGGACAAGCTACATGCGGGGATTCGGCCAGCAACATTTTGTCTAGACCCTTGATAAAAGCCAGCCAGCAAGGTACGACCAGGTGGATTCAGGGAGTCGTGAATGCCTCTTTCCGGGATAGGAATTAAACAGGCAGTGGCATGCCCCCTCCTGAAGAGAGCCCCCTGGATCCAGAAGATTTAAACAATTATCGCTCAGTGGCAAACTTAACTTTTTGAGGCAAGGAACTAGAGAGAGTTGGATAGGGATGTGCACGAATATCCATAACATTTGTTATTCATACAAATTCAGACATTCATACATGAATTGAATGTTACGACATTCACACATTAACATTTGTACGAATACAAATGTTTCAAAACATTTGTAAGAATAGTTCGTATATTTGTTATCCTGGGGATACATATCAGATATGTATTATGCATTGGTCTAGGGTACGTATCCAATATGTATGCATTTGTATAGGATCCATATGTGTTTGTATAGGATCTGTATGCAGGATCCATATGCAGGATCTGTATGCATTCATATCGGATATTCATACGATTTCATATGAATAGATTTGAATCAATTAGAATCCTACCACATTCACAGGGGATCTATTCGAATACGGATTTTCTAACGTTTGATTAGTTATGAATCGAATGCCAAAACCCCATTCATGCCCATCCCTAGAGCTGTTGCTCTTCAACTGCAGGCAAGCTTGGAAGAAGCTGATTATCTAGACCCATTTCAGTCTGGCTTCAGGCCCGATTATGGATTGGAAACCGCCTTGGTTGCCCTGGTTGATGACCATATCCAAAAGAGAGACAGAGGGAGTGCAACCCTGTTGTTTCTCCTGGACCTCTTAGCAGCTTTTGAAATCATTGACCATGGTATCTTTTTGGAAAGGCTACAGACTTTAGGAGTTGGAGAGTGTGCTCCATTGGTTCCGCTCCTAACTCTGTGGCCGATCTCAGGCAGTGGTAGTGGGAGATTCTGATTCCACACCCTAAAAACTCATTGTGGGGTCAATCTTATCTCTTTGCCAGTTTGGTCTAGTGGTTAGGGAGCCAGATTATTATCTGGGAATACCGGGTTCAATTCCGCCCTCCCCGATGAAGTCAGTTGGGTGTCCTTGGGCTAGTCACAGCTCTCTTCTGAGCTCTCACAGCCCCACCTCCCTCACAGGGTTTTCTGTTGTGGGGAGAATAGAAAAGCTTTGTCAGACACTTTGGGTCCCCTTAAATGGGTGAGAAAAGTGGGGTAGAAAAGCCAGTTCTTCTTTAACATCTATATGAAGCCACTGGGAGAGGTCATCAGGAGATTTGGAGTGAGGTGTCATCAATATGCTGATGATTCCCAGCTCCCTCCCTCTGTGCCATCTAAATCAAGAGAGGCAGTTGGAGTGCTTGAAAGGGACCTGGAGGTAGTAATGGCCTGGATGGGGGCCAAATTGAAGCTGAATCCAGACAAGACAGAGGTGCTGTGTGTCACAGGTTCTCAGGTCCATGTAGTTTTGAGGCACCCTGTCCTTGATGAAGTTGTAATGCCATGGAGGAGACAGGTGCAAATTTTAGGAGTATTCTTGGACTCTGCGCTGACACTTGAAGCTCAGATGGAGGCTGTGGCCAGGACTGCCTATTCTCAACTATGGCTGGTGTACCAGTTGAAGATGGTTTGGAAGATGCAGCTAGTGCAGAATGCAGCTGATAGGTTGCTGATTGGGACAGCTAGCCGGATGCACATCACACTGGTCTTAAAAGAGTTGCACTGGTTGCCGAGCCCAATTCAAGGTGCTAATTTGTAAGGCCCTAAATGATTCGGGCCCCAAATATCTGAAGGAAAGTCTACTCCCATATCAACCTGCCCGTGCGTTAAGATCTAGAGGGGAGGCCCTCCTGGTTGTACCACCACCCTCAGCAGCAAGCAGGGTGGGGCATGCAGGAGAGGGCCTTCTCAGTGATGACCCCTAGGCTGTGGAAGAGTCTCCCCCTTAAGGTGCATGTGCATCAGGAACCTTCACTGTACATGCTTAGGAAGACAGTGAAGATGCATCTCTGTGCCCTGGCCTTCAGTTAAATGGGGATGCACTTTCCCTTCCCACTTGCAGGCACTGTTGTTTTATTATATACTGTTATTGTTTTAACATGTTTGATTTTAAATGATACCTGCCCTGAGACCTGTAGGTATAGGACAGGATATAAATAAATAAATAAATAAATAAATAAATAAATAAATAAATAAATAAATAAATAAATAAATAAATAATAAATAAATAAATAAATAAATAAATAAATAAATAAATAAATAAATAAATAACCACAGAACAGCCAAAAGCAAAGGACTGTGAACACTTTTCCAATGAGTTTTGCTTTGCAGTTTAGGAGGCATATGTTAAAGTCAAGATAAGCATCACAAAGGCATCACCTTCAGTGGCACAGTTCTACCTGCAATACCTAGCAAAACTGCTGAGTTCCACACAAAATTGGCTGTAACAGAAAAACAAATTTCCAGGGTAGACATATCTGGAAGCACACACAAAAAGGAAAGCTTCGCCTACTTAGTCAAGATCAGTTTGATAACCATGACAGTTTTATCGGTTTTCAATGATTTCTTCCTTGATAAAATTGAACTGCTGAAGACAGAATAGGAAAACTGTTTACTTACAAGCTCTCAAAACAGTTGTTTGGATGATATTTGTGGGTTGTTGTTGTTTACTGATCTTCTATAATAACAACCAGCAAAGTGGTCTTATGTGAAGCTCTTTTTATTTTTTATTTATTAATAAATAAAAAATTAATAGTTTAAATTGTTCTTAGAAATTATTATTTTGTGTTCTTTTTCCTTGATTTAAAAAAAAAAGTCCAGTCAATGCACTGATTTTTCTCACTCATCAACTATTACTGTTTCATCTGTGGGCATATTTTGAACAGAGGATAAAAGCTAAATTAGTCTTTGCAGTACACAGTATACCTCAATCCCCAGAGATGTTAAAATCGTTTCAATTATCTGTTGCCAAAATATGTCATAGCTTTTTCCTTCAGGAGAAACTGGTGATTTGCTTGCTGCAAAGCAAAAGGTTATTTTCCTTTTGACCAAATAAAGCAACAGCTATAAAACTATTTACATTACTTTATGGCAATTTCAAGTGTGTGAATCTCCCAGGTTTTGCCAGGCAAACATTGTCAAAATTTCCATGCTAAGGAGGTAATAAATAGAAAGTTAGGTGAAATGAGGTACTTGACTGGGATTTTTTTTCTTTCTGTCTCTTTCTTGGTTGGAAAAGAAACAAGTTGTGAACTGACTGAATGACCAACCCCTTATAAGGAAACTTTTCTGAAGCAAAGTTGGAAAACAAAAATAATCAGTTGAAATTACAAGCTTCAGAAGTTGCACTGCAAAATACTACAGCAGAAACATTTGTTATCACAACAGTGGAAGCCAAATCTGAATTAACTCTCAATTAATGCAACACAGTCTCTACAGAAATATGTCCTAACAGAAACATTGTGTAAAGTCTGCAGAAACTACAGAATCAAATTCTTATGATAGTAGTATCATGACTTTGGCCGTGATCACACCTGTCTGAAATAGGCTGTTAAGAAACTGAACTGAAACTGTTCTAATCCTGTTCACATTCAGTTCCTGATCATCAGTCCTCAGATCATCCTCAGCTTGGGCTGCTACGCTCACTCCTTTTATGTTACCTCCTTGAGTCTCCTTTACACAACTTTTTAGCTCTTCACCCTTCTGATTGCATCAATACCAGCTGCATTCTGATTGGATAAAGTTCTGTCAATCAATAGTGGCAACGGGGCATGTTTGGAGTTGTGTGGTGCTGACGGCAAACTTGATGCTGACACGGGGTACTGTTGGGGTGAGGGGACTGTACCCCCAAACAGATGCAGCTGAGGCATATCCCAACCAGCATGAACCTCCATCTCCACAGCCCTTCCCATAGAAAAATGAGAGGCTGTAATCTGCCATTTCCCTTCAAGCTGCTGAAGCACTTTCACTTCTCAGTTTTCACTTCCCAGTTTTACTCTTTTTTTTACTGAAACAAAACAATGTTTCCTTTGCAGACTGCTGAAGGAAAATGGAAGACACATAGTCCTTAGAATTGTATCACTGATACTCTTGCTCCACTCTTCCCTTACTCCCCCTCCCAACAGTGCTTTTCTGGCCATTTACTTTTTAAATCCCTCCCAGTTGTTTGGAAAACCAATAGAGAGCAATTAAAGAAATATGATCTACTGCATTATCAGTCAAGTACAAAATATCTATATATTTTTTTAAATTATGGACAGAGTCTGCAAGCTTGCAATTAGGGAAAGGGCGGGGCAAGATGGGAGGGCAACAGTCAGGAGGGAAAGCTGGATCCACCCACCCCAATACAGTTCAGCCCCCTCTAGCCCAGTTCCCTGCTTACATGTGAGAAGAGAAAATAGACTGCCCCCACCCAAGATGGATAGAGTCCTGTGTAAAAGTGGACTCTGGAGAAGCCGGATTAAGGAATCACAGCCTGGCCTCAAGATGCTCCCCGGGTAAAAGTGTGAGTGATGCGAAAAGAAGATGCCTGGAAGATGTCTTGAACTATAGGTGTGATCACAGCCTTTCAGGAAGAACCCATCAAAACTGCCTTAGTGTAGTAACCACAGAAGCTGCACAGCTTTTCCCCTGGCTTCCTTTTCTTCAGCCTTCCATTTCTCAAGCCTCAGAATAAAAGGAGCAACTATTTTCCCATCCCATAGGCTTGTAGTACACACTCAGCACCACCAGGGTGCTGAATTCTTTCCACTCCATGAAGCAGCCTTTGGGCATTATGGAGTCTGCAAAGCACATGGCTTTAAAAGGACAACTCTTCTTTTCCTGTTTGAGGATTTTCCCCACCTCCTACCATAGGATGTGACATCAGAAGGACCTCTGCCCCAGAAGACAACAGCTTTTCTCCAATCAGTTCCCCTGATGTTACTTTGATGTCATTTCCTCCACACCCCTTGTAAGAGCAGATTATTTAAATCACAGCACAATTAACTCATGGTCCTTTTCCATTGTGACCAACCTACAGCGTCTTTGTTTTCCACCATTGCAGCCGATACCCAGCTGCTACCCACACCACAGCAGCTTCTAAGCACCTGCCCTCATCACAGTGGCCACTCATCTACTGCCCTCATCGCAGAAGGCTCTAAGCAGCTGCCCTCATCGCAGGGGTCACTCAACCACTGCCCTCACTGGAGCAGCTTACAGGCTGCTCCCTTCCTTCTTCCCAGAGCCCTCAGAAATGGATTACATAAACCAGATATGTGATACCTTCGTTTCAGCATCTAAATGGAATTAGATAGGATGAGATAGGATCTCATTCCTTAACTAAAAACAAAACAAAAGCAGAAATACAACATATATTCAAACAAATAGAATCACTTTTACAAAAAAACAAAATAAAAACCATGATTAAAATAATCAGTCATAAGTCTTAAGTCACAGGGAAGCACGAAACTTGTTCTTCTAAATCAGAAAATGAAAATAGTTCAAGATCTAAGAAATCACCTCAGCCTCCTGATATTCCTTCAACCTTCCTCACATGGCAAATGTTTAGGTCAGGGTTGAAATATAAAAACATGCTTATGTCTGCATGAGTAGTGTTTACCATAGCATCAAAGCAGACCCACAATACACAGCAAAAGAGTTATTTTTCTTCCTGTCCTCCTGCGACAATCCCTCCTACAGTACACACTCTCTAACAATATTATATCAAAGAAAGGGTAAACAACACATGTTTTCCACTTCTTTAAATAAAACTCTTAATGGAAGAAAAATGGGCTATTTCCCAGACTTCTAATGTGTCATTGTAAAGCCTGAGAGAACTGTGAACCTGACTTAGGGCACGTCCCCATGCACATTTGGTCCCGATCCAAAATTGGCTTCGGCAAGGGGAGTCCCCATGCGTTTTAGATTTGGTCTGATTTCCGCAGACCAAATCACCCAAATGTGTGCCAGATCAGGACCAAATTTGGTACCCAAAAAAAGAAGTCTGGGCACGGTTTGAGGTTCCGAGCACGCATTGCTTATAGTGCCAATACCTCACATGGGGATGGGAGAGGCTTGCTTACCCCCTTTCCCTGGGAAACGGAGTAAGCAAAGGCTGTCAACCGGGATCATGTGCTTTGCTTTTACTCCCATTTCCAGGCAAGCAAGCAGCTTGCCTGGAAATCAGAGTAAAGCAAGCCTGTCAGCTGGGACCTCCTAGCCGAGGGGCTTTGCCTTTACTCCTGTTTTTAGGCAAGCGAGCAGACTGCCTGAAACTCGGAGTAAAGAAAGCCTCTCCCGGGGTTTGGCACAGTTTGCATGGGGACAGCTGAATCCACCCTCAGCCCACATTGCCGGGAAAGGCATGGGGATGGCTGAGGTTCTGTCTCGTCCTGCATCTGGTCCCATGCGAGCCCAATTGGTGCCATACAGCTTGCATGGGGACATGGCCTCAGGATGCATCCTGATGATTTTGGTTGCTTATTCCACTATATGTGGATATTCCAGAACCTCATGCTTTATTCAAGAACATCCAAATATAGCAGAATAAGATTCCATCTGGAAGACCCCTGTAATTCTAATTCATCATTAGAATCACCACAGATTTATTCCCAAGTAACCCTGAAATAAAAGCATGTTAAATAGTTTTGCTGGCATGCTTTTCAGTCATTTGGAAAAGCAAAGCACTCAAACTATTTGGAAAAGCTGGTATTAGTGACCACAGGATTGCTGGTTTTCCTGAAAGGAAATCTGAAACAGCCATAAACTTGTGAAATGAAAACAAATAGTGTACAAGATTATTGCACTAATCATCTATATTGTAAAATTGACCTTAAAATAATTAAAAATTGATGCTTTGAGCATAATAGGGCTGTGCAATCATATTTAAACCTAATAACTTCTTAGAAAAAGAAAACTTGTATCAAAAGGTCACAATGTACTTTAATTGAATGACAGTCTATTTATTCTCTATTCCCAAAATGAAAAGTCAAATTTCTGAAAGACCAAACCAATAACTACCCATTATGAAACTATTTTAATCAATACCTAATTTCTAGTTATTGATTAGTATTTAGACATTTAAAACATACCCTATAGCAACAATAAATATGTTTATCAGAGTAGTGTTCTCTTCTTTCTGGTTCTTGTAAGCTTTAGTAATATTGATCAAATGCATGTGACTAAAAGGTCAAAATATTGAAATGATTATAATTTAGAACTACAGTCATCTGGCTATTTCAGCAATAGAATTATTCCTGTAAATGAACTTCACATTAGTGTTTGCGTAGATGAAAAACTACAAGAAATAACCACACCAATTCTTTACTTAAAATGCTCTTGACGACTACTAATAGGTAAAACTGGGACAACAAATAAACAAAAAGCACATGAAGACAATACCCTGCAGATCATATGCACTATCATTGCATTCACGTCACAGTCATGCTCAGACACAGAAACATATAACACATTTGCAATAACACAAGCCATGCCAAACAGTTATTTGTGATAGAGTGTGGCTGAACATGAGCTTCTTCAAACTAAATTCAGTGCTATACTACATTAACAAAATCCTTGCCTTTTCTCTGCTACTGAATTTTTTGCTTGTTTATTTATATTTATTTGCATTTTTATCCCACTCTGTACCCAAAAGTCTTAGGGGATTAAAAACAAAATATAAAACGAACATACTAAAAACATAACAGAGGAGGGAAAGCTATTTCTTCAAGTATAGGCCAGGGTAGATAGGTGTGTCTTCACTGATTTCCTGAAAACTCGAAGTGAAGGTGCCTGAGGCACCTTGCAGGGCAGGGAGAGACTATTTTTAAAGATTATCAATCAGATTTAAATAACTTCATAGTCATCAATCTTGCAACCTTTCTTAATTCATTGTCTTTTTTATGATAATCACAAAATTAAACATTATCAATGTTTGGATAAGAAAGGACTGTATCATTTATAAAATCTATACTCTTGAAATGTTCCCGTAACAGGACAAAAGTTACAAGCAAACTTAATGATTGGACTTTCATGGTATCAAATTAATCACATTTTATCACAATTCCAGCAGTTAAATTACAGACTAACAGAACTACAACCCAATTTGTAATTATGTTAAATTTATCTTCAAACAGGAAGAAAGGGAGAATCTGAAAAATAAATAACATCTTACTAAAAAATGAGACAAATTAACTGACCAGGCTAAAAATCACTTAGAAATCAAAGTTAAAAAAAAAATCTACCTAGCATAGACTTCCAAACTGCACAAAAAGCTATTCAAACCAGCTTTTGGGGTGGTGGTGGTGGTGGGGATAGGCAAAATTATTTCAACGTATAATTGCAGGTGGTACTTAACACTAAGAAAGCATGGTATGATACTGTAAATTAATTCCAATCTGTTGGAGGAAATCAAAGAAATAGAAACTTACTACCATATGTGGTGGAATAAAATCATTCAAACATTTGGGTCATAAACAATCCCAATGATACCTTGTTAACGTAAGGAATCAATAGGGTCATTTTAATTAGTTGCTGCTTGGTAAGATACTGCAAAATCCCTGGAAGGATTTGAATACATTATGCTGGCAAATAATCAGGAGGATCAGTCTCACAGAAAAGCTGAATAAAACAAGACATCCATATCATGAGGAAACTAAGTTGATTTCTATTTCACATAGTCTTAGCTAATTGAATACACTGTGCATAGATATACAGATTGCTTACTACCCACTCCCCAGCCCTTAAATAACTAAAGGACACTTTGTATAGTTCTCTCAATAAATTATGTCTGCTTGTAAAATTTAATAAATCTTTAAAAATTCCAAAGCAAATTTCAAAAAGAAAAAAAAGCAGAAGAGAAGCAAAACCAATTCCAGAATTAAAAATGATTAGGTGTGATCATTTCTTTACCTGGTGTGGGCAAGACAATGATTGGTACTTCACCTTTGATGGAGAAAGTTAGAATGTGAGGTGGGATTCTGTACCAGTCTGTCCCTCCCCCATCTCCTGAGCATTCTGTACTAGAAAAGGTGGGTTTAGGCAGGGATTGGGAACACAAGGAGTGTTTCTCCACTAGCACTGAAGAAGACCCCATTTAGAGCCCATTAGGCACCTGATCGGTATAAGATGGTACTGATCAGTAAAACCCTATTCGCACTGAAGACATCAGAACCCCATCTGTTCACACTAGCAGGAGGGAAATCCAGATTTAATATGGGTCTTTGGGCCCCTAAATCTGGATTTACTGTAGATCCCTTTAAAGGTGTCTTCAATCTGGTATTCAGCCTTGAAAACTGGAACTGAGGACAGCCCATTCACACTGCGATCAGGGCAATGGACACCATTTGCAGTGGGGCGGCTCTGGTCCCGCCCTGCCACTCACAGCTGTTAAAACAGTGGTTTTTTCATTCCCCGCATTTTCCCTGGAAAATGAGGGGGAAAAGAACTCGCATGGGAACAGGGAGCTAAAATCCCGAATGGATTCGGATTACTGGGGGATTTAATGGAAACCCTCAATGGCGAATCCGAATCCATTGCGGATTTTAGCCCCTATGGAAACATGCCCCGAATCTCTATTTTCTTCTTTCCTATGCTGCTTTGTGGATCTTATTGGGCTCTTATTATTTTGTTATGGTTCCTAGGAAGAATAGTTGAAAAGTAACAGCAGGAATAAACATATAAAATTAGTGTCTGACTGAAAAAAGATGGTGGCAAACTGACGCTTCTTTGGGTGAAGCTGTAAGTAAATTGGAGGTTTTCACTTTGGCAAATAGGTATTCTGTGCTCTCACAGACTGCTTCTTCTAAATCTGCTGCCAGGACTGAGACAAACAATTCTTAAGAGAGGGGTATATAAATTAGGAGCTGGGGAGAAATGTCAACTTAGTTTAAGCAACTCAGTCCTTGAAAATATGAGCCTTTCATTCATCTACTCAGAGAGAAGGATTTTGACTTTCAGCCAGGAATGTTTCCTACGATAGATTCTGTGGACTCCATAGCTAGAGGGTGTTTTATTACTTCTAACACAATTTCCATTCTCTTTGAGAAGATGAACTACATGATGTAGTACTTAAAAATCACACTTGAGTCCTTGTCGGTGCCTGGAAATTCTGGGAATTGTGAAAAGAAACCTCTGATCTCCTGACTACCAAGGTTTTTAGAAGCCCTCTACTCATTCTTGTCCCACAAGGGAAACTGTTAGAGAAACTAGATGCTCGCATTTTCTTCACTTTCAGCAGACAGATAATTTTCATGAACAAAATTAACTAGAAGAGGCAAGATAATAAATTACAAAATATCTATTCACTTTCTCAGTTATTTAGATGCTGTCCATACATATCAAATCAATTTTGTTCCCTTAGACTTCTTTGTGGCTGAAGACATTTTTTAAAAAGCTCCTACGTACTTTCAACCAGCCCACTATCCTAGGTATTTTATTGAGATTGCTAGCTGAGTTCTATACATTTCCATAACCAACCGGAAATGTTTCAGCATCTCAGCAGCCTTCAGTAGGAACATTAAAGCAATATCAGAGGGCAGCAAATGTTTAAGATAAAAGCCAAGACAGAAGCTTCTCAAAGCCATCTTTATACCAATTCTAATGTAAACAAATAAGACATAAGACCCAAGCACCTATAATGTTCCAACTCTCTTTATATCAGAGAAACAGGAATTTAAGCCCACAAAGTCTCTTCGAGGAGTTTCTTATTCTTCAAGTCTGAAATCTAATGAGAGACATGCCAGATGAAATGACGAATCACATGGCCTCATGGCTGAGAAGGCTCTCAACATTTCTGTGGAAACCTCTCCTGCACCTAGCAGGACTTTGTCTTTGGGAGTCATCTTATCCAACCAACAATCTAGGGATGCTGACAAGCCTCTTATCCACAATTTTGATGCCTCATTTTTTCTGTACGGAGTAACTCTAGGGGCTTTCTGCAGTAAAAGGTCAGTGATCAAAATGGTGGGTCTGGAGCAGCCAGTCCCACTGCTTTTTTTTGGGGGGGGGGACAACACTGTCTCCTTGATGTGCTTGATGACCCACACACATGGTCAAGAATACAGCCCAGGATCCCCAGCTTTGATCCTGATGACCAGAATGAGCTGCCATCTTCTGTCAAGATCACAGCACTGTGCACACAGCACAGCTATTTCAGTATACTATGTGCAGTGAGAGAAGGTTCTATAATGCTTTTCTACCTGTTGTGTGAATGTTGTCCACTTCTATGACTAACTATTGTACTAGAGATGTGCATGAATGAAAACTGTGTGCTCAATTAACCATCAAACTGAACACCATTTTATTCATTTTAATGGCAAACTGGTTAATCAAACAAATGACTATTCATGTTCATTTCTGAACTTGTACAAAAATAAAAACAAAATTTCCATTGAACAATTTCCATTGAAAAAGTTCATTTCAGTGTCAAAAACACAGTGAACAAAAACTGTTCAATATTGTTTACGATCACAAGTGCCAGCCGGTTCAATTCAATCAAATTTCCAAATATCTGAACAACTGCATATTTGGTTTGATGCGAACATTCATAAACATGAACTGTTAGACCGAAATTTTGAATGTGAAACCAACCTAGCATATCCCTAATAACTATGCACAGAAGTCCAATTGACTGAACATTATAGTCTTCAACTGGGGGAGACACCAGACTTATCAGAGGAAAAACCCACCAATATATACCTGGAATTGTCGAGATGCCCTAGTGATATCAGCATACTCCAAGGAGAAAGTAAGTATGTCACACATGCGCCAGAAAAAGAAACTTTCTTCTTTGTCAAGAAAGCAACCTAGACAGCTAAGCAAAGTTTTGTAGTTCCCAAATGCAGCTGAAGACTTGCATTTTTACAATCCAGCTATAAATTCTATGTTTGTAAACTATTTAGAGGTTTTTCAAGGGCAGCAATATATAAATGTTTTAAATAAAATAAATAGAAATAAAAAAATTATATACCACCAAAGCGTAATTACTCAAGATATTTGGCTATTTATAGTTCTTAAACTAATTCTGTCTGGACGATTAGCAATAGGAAATTCCTAATTCTGACCCAATAACACACTTGTGGTGGCTGCAGTCATTTCAATCATCCTCTAAGATAATACACAGCCAATTGGTGACATCAGAATGCAAGACAGAATAAGCTTGCACAGACTAAACCAAAATATCTTCTTTTTTGTATGTGTGCATTCATTTTATTTTTATAATACCAAAGTTTCCTTTTATTACATGACTGGCAGATTTAGCACTTCATTAAGATCACAGCCCAGGACACCACCATAGCTTGAGAGGTTGGTTTTATTTTCAAGTCATTAGTTGGTTCTTCATGAAAAAACACACTGTGACCTAAAGTAAAAAACAATAATGTAAACAATGGCCTCATTTTTACTATTTTAATTACAGAGAAAGCATCATATTTATTTATTATTGATTCATCTCCTTGAATATGATATTTCTGAAAGAAGATTTATTCTAAGTGAGACAATCAGGATTAGATCAATCACAACATGATCCTAGGAACTTGGCAAGTACATCAATGATTTTATGTCTGCCATTGCACACCAGCGACATGTTGAGGGAATGAAAAGACCCCCCCCCCATTTCTTCACCTTGCCTCATTAGTCATTATGTGGCAATGCATGCATCACCACGTGCATCCAATCTGCAGCTCCCAAGACAGAGAGAAATCCAGCAATGTCAGAATTCATGCATTCCTTGCTGTGCCACTGATTATGTGGTGGAAAGCTGGTAAGATGATTAGCTTTGCTGAAAACAGTATCCATAAACTAAGAGATGTGCTATCATTCTGCATATCAATCCTGTATCGGTAGAACTCTTTAAAGTCAATTAATAACTGGATGACCTTCATCCGTCACAATCTTTGTACCAGCCTGCAAGTCATTATGCACAAGGAAACAATGGCTCTTTTGCCAAAGCTGTGTCCGTGGATGCTTTTCAATTAGCTGGCAGAGGAAGCAACCCTATACCAAAGAGCCTTGTGATTATAATCAATTAGATGGGATTGTGTAGTTCCTTCCTTGAACAGAGAAAGGCTGTCTATAATCAAAAGTTGGAGACTACTATATTTAACAGCTGGAACCAAATCTTAAACCATGGCCTAAAAAGAATGGGAGTGCAGCTATCTGTTGTGCAGAAAAGTTGAAAAGTTAGACGTATGAGCATTTCCGAGTCCACAAGCTCACCAATCGGGGTCCTTTCACCACAGAAAATGTGTATTTGTATTTACAGCACTGATACCTTCTTTGCTACCTCAGGCTATTCAAACCTCTTGTGCGTTTTGGATTATTTCCAGTCAGGGGTGCCTTCCATGAAGGCAATAAAGCCAGAGTGAGGGTCTAAATGAAAGCTCATTTTGATCTTACCAAATTGCATTTTGGTCCGCTGCATGCCAAAGCAGGTGCACAAGATAAAGGTGGGGCTTCCACCTGGAGCCTCGCCACGCCCCTATTGCCCATGGGCCCTGATCTGTAAAGCTGTGGTCACACTAAAGATTTAATCCAGCTTCAGTCCACATCAGCAAAGTGACAAGCTGCTTTCTTTCAGTTTTAAATAACTCAAAAAATTCAATTTTGAGATAGATAATGTGGAAAGAAAATTACTGGTCACTTTGCTGGGGTGTTCTCCCACTCTGAAAGTGGACTGAAGCTGGATGAAACCTTAGGTGTTACCACAAAGTTGCTGCTCCTGCAATTTCCCCAGATCACTGCCAGTATTTTCAGAACAGAAATTCAAAGCATCTTGAGGGCACCACCTTGGAAAAGGTTGGAAAAGAGTTTTTTAAAAAAAAAAGAAAGAAAGAAAGAAAGAAAGGGTTTTTTGAAAGATGTTTGCTACTTGGAGGGTTGTTCATTCCAAATAAACATAAAAAGTAAGAATAGGGCCCTCTGTTTCCCGTCAATAGTTAGCACATACAGCATATAAACAAATTTTCTCATCACAGCCTTCCCTATCGTAGCAAGATGTTTTTATGTTTTCGTTTTAGAGTAAGGGCTAGCATGCAAGTATATGCAAATCTATGCTTTCTTCATAGTTTGTAAGTATCCAAAAGTTACATGTACAACACTTATCCTTATTTACTTAATGAACACACCTCGTACATTCAGTAGATTAGAGAACTTTTTTTTAAAGCATATTTTGTGTTCCTTTTATGACAGGGTGGGTCTGGAGAGTAGTGAATGTTTCTTCCAGAGATGGGGTGCTCCTACTGGCCCTTAAACAGGCAGTGATATGACTCTTCCTCAAGAGGGCACCAGTGGATCTAGAAGATTTAAACAACTGTGGCTAACATAACTTTTTTGGACAAGGTACTAGTGCAACAGTTCTCAAACTGTGGGTCACGACCCCTTTGGGAGTCAAACTACCCTTTCAGAGGGGTCGCGACAAATCTCCCACCACCCCTCCGTCCCCACTCCCAGCTGCCCCACCCCCATGGTTGGGGGTCTCCACAACATGAGGAACTGCATTAAGGGGTAGCAGCATTAGGAAGGTTGAGAACTGCTGTACTAGAGAGAGCTGAACTATTCAACTTCAGGCATGCTTGGAAGAAGCTGATTATCTAGATCCATTTCAGTCCAGCTCCAGGCTTCATTGTGGCATGGAAACTGTCTTAGTCGCCCTGGTTGATGACCTCCTCCGGGAGAGAGAAAGAGGGAGTGCAACCCTGCTGGTTCTCCTGGACCTGTTAGCAGCTTTTGATACCATTGACCATGGTATCCTTCTGGAAAGGCTACAGAGTCTAGGAGTTGGAGGCAGTGCTTTGCATAGGTTCTGTTCCTATCTCTGTGGCCAATCTCTGAGAGTCATAATGGGAGGATTCTGGTTCAACATCCTGGAAACTCACTCGTGGGGTTCCTCAAGGGTTGATCTTATTTCCCATGCTAATATCTATATGAAGCCACTGGGAGAGGTCAGGAGATATCGAGTGAGGTGTCATCAGTATGCAGATGGTAGCCACCTCCATCTCTCTGTGCCCTCTGAATTAGGAAAGGCAGTTGAAGTGCTTGAAAGGGACCTGGTGGCAGTAATGGGCTGGATGGGGGGCAATAAATTGAAGCTGAATCCAAACAAGACAGAGATGCTGTGTGTCACAGGGTCTCAGGCCTGTGTAGTTGGGAGACACCCTGTCCTTGATAGGGTGGTAACCTCCAGACCTGACTATTGTAATGTACTCTACATGGGGCTTTCCTTGAGGACAGTGGTCTCAAGAGTTGCATGGGCTGCTGATTCACTACTGAGCCCAACATGTTTAGGAAGGTAGTGAAGATGCAACTCTTTTCCTTGGCCTTTGGTTAAATGGGGAATCACTTTCTCTTCCCACTTTCAGACACTGCTATTGTTTTAATATATACTCTTATTACACTCTTATATATGGTTTTATATGTTGTTACCCACCGTGAGACTTTTGGGCATAGAGAGGGATAAAAATGCAAATAATAAAGAAATTTTATAAACCAGTCTTTGTTTTGCTTGTCAAAACAATTATTGTCAAAGGCATGAACAAGTGCAAAGAGTGCTAGAAGGAAAGAGAGACTAAGATCTGAAATTCTATTTCAGTTCATTTTTTACACTACAATTTATTATAATCACTAAAACTTATTATTGTATGATCACACACAAAAAAGATGGATTTCTTTTTCATTCATATGCACATTCTTTCATATGCACTCTACCTTCATATATTATGCACTTTGGCCTAATTACATTTCTCAGAAGCTGTAGAAAAGTATAGTTCATTTGGTTTCAATGCAAGAACACCACTCCATTCAAGGTCACATTATTCTATGAACAAAATATGAAAATTTGTACCACTCATATACCCACAGGCAGTTTCTGGAAGACCCTTGTTAAAATTCTTTTTTGAACTTAGTATTATTTAAGATTTTTCCACTCTCTGATGCCCCGATGAATACGATTATTTCACTTCTGTTAAAGTGATGCTGGAAATTTATGGATATAATTCAAAAGAGACATGATGTCCTCAGAAGACAGCAACTGCCAGGAGAGTATCACTTTACTTTGGATGTGGTCATCCTAAGGTTTAATCCAGCTTCAGTCCACTTTGGGTGCATTCCCACTTGACTATTTTAGTCCTTGTTGGACTATTTAATCTGGATACAGGGTCGAGTGCGCATTTCAGGCTGTTCCCATTTACCTGATGGTAAACTGGACTGAACCCGAATATTGGCATTCCCACTCACCCAAACCCCCAGCAAGGAGAAACAGGACCTTTAATCTCCACCAACCCCCCCCCCCCAAGTGCAAACCCTGTACGCCTGGGCTGGTCAGTCACCTGAGGGGAAGAACAGACACACACAGGGAAATCACACATTCCCCTTTTCCTTTCAGATCATACGTTCCTGGTACCGGTACCTCCATCCACGTTACTGGAAAGAGTGTATTTGTGCTTAAGCAGATCAGCAAAGGAACAGAGCGCAATCAGAATTATGGTTTTGCTTTTAAAATGTTTTTGCTTGATACATATGTATCTTTCTGATTATTATTAGCAGCTACTAGGAATGTATCCATATGTATAAAGCAAAAACATTAAGGCTCTGCTGTAGCTATCCCTGGTAGATTTTGGGGTTAGTTTCCTTTAACCACTCAAAAGGAGGGCAGCTGTATGTCCTATAGCCCCACTCTGTGTATCAGTCATCTTTCCAGTATCCTCAGCATTTGTATAATGCTTCCCAGCAGGCATTCTTCTTTCATCTCCAGCTATAGGTTTCTTTTCTTGCTATCCCACTAGATTACCTCCTACAAGCAACAGGCATTGAATTGCTCCTCCTCAAACCACAGTCAGTGAGAGGACTGTTTTAGAAATGTTAGATTTCTAAATGTAGACTTCATTCTAGTCGGGTTCAGTTCTGAAAGCAGGAAGGTGGGAAGAAAGCAAAGGGTATTTTCTAGCATTGTTAAAACTAAGTTATGTAACTCTTTGATAAAAAGGTTATCACAACAAAATCTTGAAACCTTTATCCATGCTTCATTCCAGAATCTCCAAATATAGTGGAAATAAGTAACAATGTCTGGATGCAGCCATAGTTTTTAAAACATCTGCAGGGAGGCAGTTGAGCATCACTAGCTTGAGGGAAGATTAGGAAAGGGTATGAGATAATATTAGCAAAGATCTTAGCTACTCTGCCTTCTACCCAGCAACCCCAACTGGCACCAGCTACTACTGGAGATGTCCAGGTTAATTGTTCAACTTGTGCTGTTTTCCAGAACCATACAGACAATGGTATGGTTTTATCTAGTGGATAAAAATCCGCAGTTATATAAAAATTTGCAGCTTACCTGGCTGCAAAGCAATGACTGCTTGTCCCCACTCCCAACGGAGATCGGCAGCTTCCTCTGTGTTGCGAGCGGTGAGGCGTGTGTCACGTGAGATGGGGTAGCCAATGGGAGCTGTCAGGGAGGTGGGAAACTTTGAATTTACTTGCCGTTGTGGAGTGAGTGTTGATCGTTCCACAGCAGGTAAATCCACAGTAGCGGCAGCATAATGCACCACCGCTACAAAGTATCGGACACCAGGTATGACATCTAACTGCGCATCAGAATGCACATTATCCCCCAGTCTGGACACACTGAATGATAGGCTTACCTCTTTCCTATCCCACATTTTTTTGACACTAGCCACATGGCATTGTCTTCATGAGATCCGTGTAGTAGTTTTCCACACCAGCTGATCTAAGATGCTGATTATTCTTTAGTCCTGCAGGTATATCTATTAATGAGATTATCAGAGGTACCTTATGATCAAATCCTCAGTAATCTTGTCAGGAAGAAAAAAAATGGAATATTTAAGTACCTCATGATTTATATAGTTCTTATTTTGCTAATTAGTTGATCCAAAGATCAAGCAGCTAATTAACTTCGTTCCAGCCCACAAGGCAGGAAGGGTGGGTGAAAACATAGTAAAGTCACTTTTTAAAAAGTTCTCCAACAGACTGTTTTCTTTTAAGCTGTTTATACTGTATTTTATCTGTTTTCTTTTCTTGGCACTTTTACTTTTTTAAAGAAAGGTACTCACCTGAAAACAAATGGTTAAAAGTAACAAAAGTCTAGTTTATTTTTCTTAGCTAATTCTCATGGAATAGTGCATTAATACATTAAAAATTAGTTTCGAAAAATTAGGATACGAATCCTCCCTACAACTATATTTTCATAAATCAAAGCAAATTCATGCTTTTTTCATGAACTTCAAAATTAATATTGAGTTTCCCTTTCATCAAAACTCAGGTGTGGAAAAATGCTGCACTTCAGCGACAGTAAATAGCCCATTCACCTACCACTGGGTCCACCTTAGAACCAGTGGCAGTCACAAGTTCCTCCTCCTGCTCAAAATAAGTTCATAAACTTAGTCACCTAGCTCTAGTACACAATCTTCTGTACTGTGAAATAGTCTAGTACTGGAAGAACTTAGCATTTCCAGTTGTCAGAACCAGAGCCAGACGGGCAGAAGCAATGTTTCTTCTGGAACTCACTTGGCCCCTGGTCACACCTTATATTTAAGAAGAATGAACACCATCTTCAGTCTATGCACACCAGATGCCAAAGTGTGTTTCTGGTTTTTCCAATGACTTTTGTGTTTCAAAGGCCCCGTTCCCATTCACATTTTAAAATGTTTTGGAAATGTTTTGGAAATCCTTTGTCCCCATTCAAATATTTATTCCCAAACTTTCCGAGGAGCAAATCACCCAAAAACGCATTTAAAAAACCCTTGGAAAAACAGCTCTTGCTTCTGTTTTTGCTGCTAGCCCACGTTATCTTTTTTGCTTTGGGAACAGTACCGCAGTATTGGGGGGACATTGTGCCTTTTGGGTTGCCCCCCCCCCATAGCCTTCTGTCCAATGTCTGTTGCCGTTGTTGGTGTGTCATTAAATGAGTGGGGTTTCACTCTCAGGAGGGCAGCCACTTGCCATCCCTCCTGTGTTATCATTCCCCTCCCCTTTTGTGGTAGGTAGGGAGAAAAAAGTTTTGGGTTGGGATAAAACAGAGGATCCATGTGGACACAAAAAGCCCCCTCCCCAGTCTGTTTCCCCCCTCTCCCTCGTCCAGATCCAGTCTTTCCCCTGTTCTTTTCTCTCTTCTTTCCTCCCTTTTTAATTGCCTCCCACCTGGTTTTGGGCACCAAAGGAGGAGCTCTTTGCTAACAGGGAAATATTATCTGTGGCAAAGCCTCTTCCCAGTGCTTGGGTTTTAAAACCTAAATCTATATTCAAATCTGGCTGAAGGTGTGTTCTGGGATTTATGAAAAGTAAAAGGGCAAATTTACCAAACCTTGACAAACCTTTAGACATTGGTAGTGGATGGAGAATTTTTTAAAAAGAGGGAGAGAGGGAAGGAGGGAGGGAGGGAGAGAAATTTATTAACCATAATGCACCCCCACAACTGGGTGCAAAAAATGGGCTAGATCTCAGCTTAGGGGGTTGATTTTGCACATGAGCGCAGCATCGTGGAACCAATCCCCATATTAGTATGGATTGTAGTATGGAATTGCACACTTGCACAAAAGTGCCACCCAGACAGGCACCGATTCCAGTGACATGCATGCCCATTGCCACAATGAGGCAATCACTGTAATCACACTTACCCAGTGCTTGATGAAATGCTGGATAAGTTTTGAATGCAGCGGGTATCTCAAAGTGCAGACACCCAATGCATCCCAGAAGTTCACTGGCAATTGCACCTAATAAAGGTGTGAAAAGGCCCACTGTTTAGTTTTGACATCTCATGTTTGACCACATCCAGGTTATCTTGGTCCGTAGATCTTACATTCCAAGTTCCTATGCAATATGGTTCTTTACAGCACCAGACTTGTCTTTCACCACCAGTCACATCCACAGCTGAGAGTCTTTTCAGCTTTGGCCCAGTCACTTCGCTCTTTCTGGAGCTATTATACTTGTTCTCCACTCTTCCCCAATAATGTTTTGGATACCTCCTGATCAGAGGGGCTCATTTTACAGTGTCATATCATTCTTCCTGTAGTGCTTTTCTATGGGGTTTTCTTAGTGGTTTGCAATTTTCTTCACCAATGTAGCATTTTTGGTCTCAGCTCTCTACTATAACCTGTCCATCTTGGATGGCCCTACATGGCACATAGCTCATAGCTTCATTCAGATGTACAAGCCCCTCTGCCAAGACAAGACAGTAGCCCATGAAGGCAAGTCTAGCTTGACATACATTGCATTTCCTACAGGTGGGTTGATATTTGATAAGAATATTGCTATAAAATCTCCATAAATCTATGATATTGATGTATCGCAATCCTCTTTTATTAATTTATCTTTAGTTTTACTTTTCTCCCCCCAAAAATATAGGTTGTGGTACCATGATTAAGTTGTGACTCACTAATGAAAGACTGGTCATGAAAGAGATAACCATCCAATGAAAAGGGAACCGGAAGTACTTATTAGCAAGTCTACAACAACAAAGCATATAGCGCCCCACTGCAACCAGTAGCACGTAGCCTGCATCCTTCTCTTTTATGCATATTCATTTCAGAGTTAGCTAATGTGTCCCTAATCTACTGTGTTCAATTTCCAGATGACTTTGTATTGAAAAGCAGCCATACCAGTCTCTCACCTAAGATTAGCTCTGATGGTACCACAAACATTTAGCTACCTTCTCATTCACTCCATCAGCAACAATGGGCACAAGCCCCTTCTGCCTACTAGTCCTTGATTTTGATTACTATGTTCTACTCCCCTTATCAAAAGGGAAGGTTTCTGAAGAACAATCTCCAGGATACATAAGTGGGAAGAGGCCTGCTGTGCTCATATTCCACTGTACTAGATGGACCTTTGGTCTGATTCATCAGTGCTTCTCTTGTGACTTGAAAAGAGATGCTTTTCCACCGAACACTAAGCTTTATAAACAATTAGCAGAATCTAGGTTTTGGATAGCTACCAAATATTTTCACCTTACATATATGTTCCATGATTATTTCCCTAAATTGAAAGTAAATACTAAAAAAAGTGTGTCAGAGACCTGAAATAGCATAGAAAAATATTTTCAAATATTTTCAAATAAGTTGTTAAAAAAACTTGTTAAATACTACAAGGTATATAGAGCCACTCTCCTTCTTTGAAACCAATATGAAGAAACCATTATAAAGGTGTTGTGTAGGAACGTATTAACATTGCTTGAGTCTAAACAGTCCATGCTGTAAAACCTCTCTTCAGGCACTTAATTAAAACCCACCTTTTTCAAAACTCAGAAGAATTTCAGTATTTTTCAGCCTTCTGGGAAATATTAAGTGGGGAAAAATTGAGGGAAAAAATCATAGAATGCCACAATACTTAACATTCAGAAAATGAGGCATTTTGAAATAGTTTGCATGGACGATGGGATAAATATTCCAAGGTACTTGAAACCCTTCGGGGAAAATGTAGCAGGGCTTAGCCATAGTGTGAAATTGCTATTGGAGTGGTGAATACCAATTATTTGTGATTTACTGTAATTTGCTTGCAGACCCAAGAGCTTACCCTAAAGCAGTTGATATATGTATTAAATGAAGCATCAAAGGGCGGAGATGTGAAAGACTCTGGAAGATAGCAACATCAGAGAGTCAAACAATTTTCTCATTTATCCAGCTGTTAGAAGGAATCTAGCATTAACTATTTATTACTAAATGACTAGGGTGGAAAAATAAGTTAGGGAGTGAACATATATGGCATTTTCCTTTTATCCAGGAGACTTTACTTTGGCAACTGTGCTAACAAGTGTAAATTATTTCAAAGAGCTGAAGGGGAAGGGATGTTATATAATGGCCAAAGCGGAAAAGGAAAAAAATTGCCCAGAGTCGTCTGACTGAAGGCCAAACCAGACATGACACATGAGATATGTGAATAGAAACATTGATTTCTAATTGTCCATAGTAGTTGGAGAATACACTTCTCGTTATCACCTGGATAAGTGTTTTGCTCATATTTAAGCTGTGACACTCAGTACTCAGATTTGGATCCCTGTGTGGCCCCTTCCTTCATTATCACTTGCTTTGTTCATATGTAAGCCATGACACTCTTTTTTAAATTATATTAAAATTAAAACATTTATTGATTAGTCCATTAGGCCGTATCAAAATACAAAGGTAAAATACACAACACAGGAGCTTAAAATCTAATAAAATCTGCACGGATCTTCACTGCCATCAGGGTAAAAAGTGCAACTTTTAAAATGGACTGCCTATCCCGGCCCTTAAGCAGTACATGAAGTTTCCCAGAGTCATCCAAGAGGTTATAGCTGTCTAGAAGAGGGGCTATGTTCTGGCCCCCAATTTTCTCATACAGACTACAGTTCAGAAATAGCTGCATTAAGTCTTCAACAGTATTTTCTCCACATACACAGGTTCTCCTATCATAAGGTAACCCCTGATTTGATGACACTCAAATCTGGATCTCCATTTTGCTTCTTCCTCCCTTCCTAAAGCTAGCTTCTATGGCCACTGTCCCCCTGGTTAAGAACCAAAATACAGAAGAGTCTTCTTCTACGAAACAATGAGTGCCTTCTGTGTGGTTGCTGGTATCACTCCATTGGAGTTGTGCTTTAGTCATAACTGGCTCATTTTAAGCTATTTTTTTAAGAAAAGAGCTTTTACAAAGATAATTCCTGCCCGTGCGTTAAGATCAGGAGATGAGGCCCTCCTGGTTGGCCCACAACCTTCTGTAGTGAGTCGGGTGGGCACCCGAGAAAGGGCCTTTTCGGTAATGGCCCCAGGTTATGGAATAGTTTCCTCCTCAAGGTGCGTTACACCCTTTCCCTGTATATATTCAGGGGAAGGCAATAAAGACGTACCTCTTTGCCCTGGCTTTTGGCTAAGGTGATTATACTTTCCCTCCCACTGTAGATAATTTTATTTTAATATTTGGGATATTCTTTTAAACGTGTTGAATCTTTTAAAAGTGTTTTTATGTATTTTATTGTTTTAATATATACTGATTTGTAAATTGCTGTTTTAAAGGTTGTCACCCGCCCTGAGACCTTCGAGTATAGGACAGAATAGAAATATAAATAATAAATAAATAATCACCTTTCTATTTTGTTCATATTTCACTAAAATGAGTTAATTTTACATTTTGTATGCAATTTGAAACAACATTGGAAGTGTAAATCCCAAAATTATATCCAAATTCTAAATTTTAAAAAGCTGTAATTCTCAGGTGTGACCTGTAGATTATCCTGTTATTGACATACCCCAGTGTAGTGTGGGTGGGAACAGTGAAAAACAGAAACTTGTGGAATAATACCTGCACAAGAGGATGCTAATCATTTTAGACTCATGAATTAGAGATGAGGTGGTAAGGGACTGTTCCAACAGAATTTGCTGTTTCCTACTGAATAGATCCAGAAATTATTAGAATCACCCATTTCAATAGTTCTCGCCAGTTCAAAAAAAAGTGATGGCTTCTGTCAATTCAAACCAGTTGCAATCCACAGAGGCCCTATATAAAAAAGGTTTGAGGCCAAAGAACAGTACACTTCAAACCAAAAGTTAAGCACACTTTGCTCTACTTAAAGCACCCAGAATTAGTTTGCAAGAGAATTAGTAATCACTGATAGAGAACCCAATCTCAACACTGCTAGAAGTGCTTGGAATATTGCAAGACAGTGGATTTTCCTTTGATCAAGTTACCTGAGAGAGGGGGAGAAGTTGGCTGTAGAATTTATCAGCCTGTGTGACCAGTTTGTTCTCCAGCAGACAGGATTCCTTTTTAAAGACTTTTATCTGTGAGCAGTCACCTTTTTTTGCCATGAACTAAACAGCTGCAGAGAGATTTAAGACCCACCCCCCAATGATTTTTATTACAAGTATTGATAAATTCTATAGATCAAACTGAGTCCCTAGGCTCAGGAATTAATCACTGTGTGATTTCCATTCCATCAAACCCAATAAATATGAAAAAAGTGTCCCAAACAATCAGCACATAGAACACACCACTAGTCAGTTTATGGTATCACAGTGATGCCAAGAGACCATGCAAGGAAAGGGAAAACATTACTTTCCAAAATGTCCTAGAAATCATGTCAAAATTGAAGCAAACTCTGGCAGTGTTCACACACAGTTTTAAAAAACAAACATTTAAAGTATCCTCTGTGAAGATTCAAAGACAGCTTAGATATGGTTTGTGGATGGCATTGTCCATACAGTAGTCTGCCCCATACAGTAGTCTGCCCCTCCCAGTGGAGGCAAGACCCCCTGAACATTCTAGGCTAGAAAAGGTGGATTAGAGATGGGATGAGGACACGAATGCCATTCAATACAGTCTCTAAAGTGCTTTTGAGCTGCTGTTGTGCTACATGTGTGAATGCAGCCTCTGTCTATGTGCTCATGTATTTACAATAGGTTGCTGCTGCTGCGTTTGACTATGGAAGAAAATAAATACCTAGAGCACAGGTGTGTTCAACTGTAGTGGAGCAATTGGCATTGTACATTCCTTACAGTTCATTCCAGTGGCCCAAACCCTCCAAAAGTATATACAACTGGACAGAGCTCAGCCAAACTGAATGTTTGAACTGAGCTTGAAATCAGTGGGGAAACCTGCAATAATGGACCAAATTAAGACTTATTCTGCATTCATATATAGCTTTCAAAAAAGCACCTGTGGGGTAACTTAGAGATGACATGGGTTGTGATCAGACCCAGCAATATATGCTAGAAACAGTGGATTAGAAAAGGCTTGGGAACATGAGGGCCACACGCTGTCTCTCTGATATGCCCCTTTTGTTCTGTTGTCCTATTTCTGAGAACACTGGATCTCAGGGTTTTAGTACGGGATCACAAGAAATTATGTTTACAGAACTACTGGAGGGCCCTGAGCCAAAAGAGTGCTTAAACTGCAAGAAAGCTGCAACAGAATGGGTTTCCTCATTCCTCCACTCAAAGCAATGCCAAATTGAAACTGTCTGTGACCACTGAAAGACCTAGGGACCCATTCACCCAGATGCTATTTGCCTCTGTTTTTCAACCAGATATACCAATTGTGGGAAATGACATTACATCATGATGGAAACTTGGGGTGCAATCTGACAGGGCTTTTATGGTCACCCCTTTAAGAAAACTCATCCCTTCCACAGATGCACAAAACAAATATCATTTGAACAGTTCATGCCTCGTTTCCGCACTTTTGTTTTAATTTGCCTCCAGCTCTGGTAATGCCTTCCCAGGAAACAGATGCTACTCGCTGATGCTACTCGCTGATCTGCCTAGCTTTCAATCTGAGTGGCCATTTCTATCCTGTGATTGGCTTTATTCCCACTACTTATGTTCCTACCCAATCCAGCTAAAAGAAAGAGTTGCCCTCAGTGTTATGAAACCCCCAGTATAGAATGGGTGCCCATTCCAAGACTTTGAAATGGAGTAAGGCGATTGCAGTGAGCAAATGTTTGACATTCCAGCCTCAAATTCACACAGAGGGTGCCCCATTATGTGTGATTGCACTCACAGGTTAAATATGCATAACAAATAATCTATCCTTCTCATTCAGTACCTATTAAAATCTTTTCTTAGTTGAGTCATCATGAATTATTTTATTGACTTATGAATTTCTGACATGCGTTTCTGCCCTTTCTTCTGACTAGCACCATTTTCCACATGGCTACTTTCTGAGGAAACTGTTATTGCCTGCACAGTTACAACCCTGAAAGAGCCCGAAGATCATCTGCAGAGATAATCACACAGTGGATCCCACATAATATATAGAATACCACCTTGCTTATGATGGCTTGAAATCAGGCCTTCTCTGTGGTAATGCCTTCCCTTTGGAATGCTCTCCCTTCTGCAGTCTGAGATGCAGCTTATAGGCGCATTGAAAACCTCTCTTTTCACTCAGGCATTCCCTGTGTGAATCCTTGCTTCTTCCCTAGCACTCTCAGTTTTTAATGTGTTTTTAATTATTGCTTTTACTCTGTGTTTGTTTTTACTTTTGCTTTTAATGTTTTCTGTGAACTGCATTAAGCTGTTTTAATAAAAAGTGTTATGTTTTAAATAAGCGTGTGCCACCTGTATATGTTCATTCAAAATTCACTTCCATAACATTTTCACATTAGTCCTCATTAAACATAAATCAGACATTCATATTGAAATTTTTAAATGTTATTTTATGGCATATATTAAATACACAGTTCAAGTGCAGGATTATTTTTTAAAAAAATAATCAGTCTTGTCATTTCCTTATTTTTCAAAGGGAATTTTGGTCATACTCAGCTTTGCCTCTTGTCCTTCACAAGGAACAACAGTCTCAGGATGATATGATTGCTCTGTAGCCATAACTCAGCCTGTCCTTCTTGTCATACATTATACCTTCATCTAGGTTGTATTTCTGGGAGCCTTTGGAAGCTCCCAAGTTACTTGCCCCCACATCTTTTGCCTGATGTGGGTGATGGTGCATAGAGTACCTGCTTACCCACCCCACTTTCTCTTGCCTCTGTACTGTTTTGCACCTGAAGCCCAGCAAGACCAAACTGTAGCATTGGCCACTTCTGTAGGGCTGGAGAAAAAGAGCAAAGACAGAGTAAGGTGCCTAGGAGAAACAGATCCATAGTCAGTCCATAACAACACTCAAATGTGCCCCCCCCCCACCAGCATCTGGAGAGACCCAGTGGGATTACCCCACGGAAAGTCATATTGGAACCCCAGTTGCCACTGAGTCTGGGAGCGAGTATGCAGCCCCTTCAGTCCTACTGAGATGTCTTTTTTTGGACCAGGCTCTTATTCCTTCTCCATACACCCTTCATTATGCTTTCTATAAACCTCTCCTTTTGGGGGAAGAACACGTTGAGCATCTATCATCAGTAGATATTGTAATGCACCCCAGTTGCACAGACAGAGAAAGGTATCCTGCAGTTCTGCTACCCTTGGAAGTGAGAGGGGCTGTGGCACACAAGAGGCCCTTCTTTGTGGTGGCTTCTGGGTTTGAAATAGCCTCCCAGTGGAGGTATGCCAGGTGCCAACTTTATAGGGTTTTTGGTGCACCTCATCACCCAGGCATTTGATTCTTAATTCCTCTGAATGTAGCCTGCCAGGGTGGGTGGGAGGAGGGTTGGATGGGTTAGATTTTAAAATTTGTTTTAGTGTTTGTTTTATCTAAGTTAAGGACAGGTAACAAATGTTATTTGTAAGTAAATAAAAAAAATCTATTGTCTCACTCCCACATAGAACTGATTTGAATAACTTTTGCACTTCCCTTTTTCCTCCTCTCCTACTTCACCTCTGTCCAAAAGTTCAGGCTGCATCCCCATGGGCTCCAGTTATTTCGCTGCTGAATCAGGGCATCTGTAATCCACATTGTAGTTCAAATTAACATGTCCCCATGCGGTTGAGGAGAGTGCAGGTTGAAGGCGAATCCACCTATCCCCAAGCAAACGCAGAAAACCTTTGCCTTGAGGAAAGTGTTAGGCTGGGAAAGCCCATATAAGGAAAATGTAGAGATGTGTGCAGAAAAGGTAACTAAGTGTCACAAGTATCACCAGACTGTGCTCAAGGCTGGATTGTGCAAGAATTGAGTAAGATTGTGTAACACTTGCAACACAGGCTTGTGCATCACAAGGGAAATGAGTCACCAACTCTGATAAGGAAAAGGTATAAAGGTGCCTGTACACTGCTGGTTATTGTGTTGTTGATTGTTCGAGACTGGAGAGGGAGAGAGATGTAACCGCTACGAATAAAAGCCTCTGCAAAGAGAATTTACGACTTCAGTCTGTTTGCTTGAACTGTGGGCAGAGAAAGGAGGGGCTCCTGAAATGTTGGACAGCGGCAGCAGAGACTTGCAAGCTTTTACCGGGACAGCAGGAGTTATTCTTTCAGCACGGAAGCGCAACTCTGCGATGAAGATTTATTACCAATGGGGGTACCTGACACTCCAATACCCCCTGACAGAAAGCACATCCTTTTTTCTCCACTTCCTCTCCGCTGATAGGAAGCCTGGCTGACGTCACCATGGCCTGTCCCACCCAATGCAACGATGACAGGGGAAATCCCTGGGAAACGCGTTCAGGTTGCACCCTCAAAAACACAACACAAACCATAAATAAGGGGGGGCAGAGATAAAAGGGGGGCATAATAAGATGGCAAAGGGGCTCATGGCTTGAAGCTGCAGCTCTGATTTTAGCAGGTGTGCACACGTCTGCATGACAGCAAGCACACCTCCACTTGACAGCAAGCCTCGTGTTCACATCAGCCTCCCTCTAAAACCTTGCAGCTTGGATCCATTTTCTTATCTTCTGTTCAACAATGCCCTTCTGGTCCCCACACCTCCAGATACTTTTAACAGTCTCAAATCCTAGCTTTGAAAATCTACTCCTTTACCCACATGTGCCTTGCCGATCGGGCAATCAGGCAAGGGGGGGGGGCATGCTTTTAACCAGAGAAACACTCACAGGGCAAATGAGAGCTCATTTCAGCTTAATTTCTTTGCTGCCTAAATTTCTTTCCCCAAGCACTTGAGATCACACTGTGCATGGCAGGGACAGTGAAACCCTGCCCACTAATCCTCTGATCTCCAAACCCCTCCCCCAATAACCTGGGAGCATCCCCATGACTCAAGATAATACGTGCTTGCCTCCTAATTCGGAGTGAAAACAGTTGGAAATGGGGGGGGGTGTTTTGCCGTGGATTTGTGCCATTTGTCCCAAATGTAGCCCGAATTAGAGGCTGTCTATGGGGATGCTCCGAGGTGAACTTAGGTTTGTCTCGGAGCATTTTGATCATGGGGACGCAGCCTCAGTCCTTTAACTTAAAAGCTAATTGATCTTCTCCCTTCCATCTCAGAGAGGTTCCAAGCTACTCACTCAAAAGAGAGGACTTGTTGTTGTCATTGGTATTTATTCTCCAGAAAAATTTCTAGTTGAAGCCCCCTTCTACACTGGGCATTATTCCAAATTATCTCCCAGAATAGGGACCTGCCATTCACATGCTAGTGCAGACTACAGTTTGTTTTTGTACTTATCTTTTGTTGTGAACCATCCTGAATCCTATGGTCAATGGGGTCAGGATATAAGTCAAATAAATAAATAACTCATACGTGAATGAAACAAACCATAGTACAATTTCTAGCCAATTTATCCCACCCCTCATTGCTTAAGAGCAGGAAAACTATGTGCAACAAAGGTCAGGCTTAGATGAAATCACTTATTTTGCACGGCCGGTCTTGAGGATTTTAGGAGAACTGAATCATTTCTGAAGCTGTATTTTGTGCTGCTCAAATTAACACTGTACTGAAAAGGGAGCAGAATAAAAAGTCTTACCTGAATTTAACCACTGGGTGGCACTCAATACTACAATAAAGAGAATTTGATGTGAATTGATTTTTTATATACTTGCAGTCATTCAAGTGAAGAATTAAAAGATATAAAACAGCTTTAAATGGAATAGAAAGCTAGTTTCATGAAGCATATGGGTCACAAACATTTTCATGGATCAGCTGGGAAAATGTGAAAGTAAATAAGCAGAATGTGTCTCTGGCAAAATTAATGGAGTCATAGAAATGGAAACTATACAGAAAAAGATATTTTGGAGAAGAGTGAGCAATTAATTTTGGACATTTAGTGGGGATTGTATACTGGGGGGGGGGGTTTCCACTTACCTCCCTTAATCCAGATCTAAGATGATCCAGATCTAAGGAATGGGTCCTTCAACTAATTCGGATTTAGTAGATCTGGATCTAAGGAGGTATCCAATGCGTCTCCACAGGCAGTGTAGCACCCAATAGCAATGGCTGCTAGAGTGCTCGCAGTGGAAATGCTGAAACACCCATGTGGCTAATCCGGATCTACCCACATGGAGCCCACCTGTCACCCCGTGTTTTTGGGGGGTGCCATGGGTGTGTGTGCAAACTCAATAAATGCTCGGAGATTCTTTGAAGTTCCTCCGGAGCAGCTCTGGAGAATCTTCTAAGATTGTGGCAAATCACTCTGGAGATTCTCTGAAGCTTTGGACAAACCTCTGAAAAATTGCATTGCTCTGACAGGTCATCTTCAAAGCCTGTGCCATTCTCCAGAGTTTCCTTTGGAGCTGTCTTCGGAGCTGAAGGACCCATTTAATCTGGATTTCTCTAGAAGAGGTGGAAACAAATGTGGCTCTAATGGGGACTGCAGTGGAAACAGGGTCTTCCTGTTGTGAACCTAATGGGTCCTTAATGGGTCCCTAATGGGTACTTGGTGCTAGTGGGGAAAAAACCCATGAGAAGATACAATACTAAGAGTGCTTCCACATTTGCCACTAAAAAGATCTGCTTTTAGGCAATCTGTCCTCCCTCAGATCCCTGACAAATAGTGAGGGATCTGAGGGACCCCCCACACGTCCGAACATGTGTGGAGAGGTCAGATTCGGGAAGATGGATGGAGTGGGTACTGTGTGGATGCATCAGCACCCATTCCAAAAGTCCTCTGGCTCGCACACCAGTGCTGCCACCCCCGGAGCCACAGAACTGGAGTGTGGTGAATCCCAAGGAGTCATCATGTTCTTCCAGCAGTGCCCAGCGCACGGGGGAAGGGCTTTGGAAGCAGGCAGTCCTGCTTCCACCCTTCCCAGCATGGCAGGCGGAGGGCATCTGTCCCTTCACCTGGCCATGGGCGGAAACATCCTGCTTCTGCACACATCCAGGCGAAGGGATGGATGTAAGGCCTGATATTTCAGGTCTTACATTTAATCCGGATTTCAGCAGCAAAACCAGTTTTAAAAACCGCTCTTACGCGCTGAAATGCGGAAGCAGCCTCCGCAAAGGGTCACAAAAGAGAACTCCAATGCGAAAGCTGTTTAAGGTAAGTGTCTTTAATGTGCTTTAAGGGGAGGTTAAACCAGTTTCCGCAGCTAGTGCAGAAACACCCTAAAGAAGAGATGGTTGCACTTTGGGGCATGTAGTGAAAGGGAATACTGTAAGGGGAGCCCATTCCTATTAGCCAGCTATTATCATAGCACACTTGGCCATTTGTAAAGAGAATCCCAAAAGGTATAACTGAGTTCTACATTCGTTCATCTTCAAGAACACGGACTGGTTCGAAAAAAAGTAACCTATTCCATCGAAAGATAGCTTTTGATTATTTAGTTTCAGTGTCTCCTCATCAAAGAATAGCTGACATTAAGGCAGGCAGATGTCATGGAAGGGGGAAAAAACTTTGCAACCTCACCACTGAAAAGGCATCTATCCTAGGCTGTGGTCACACCTTGCTGAAATAATCCATCTTATTAAGAAACAGAACTAAAAACATACTAAGGCTGCAACTACACCCTAGCATTTTAATCTTAGGAAGGTAACCAAATCCATGCTGTTTTCAGCCTGGAATGGCTTGGTCACACCTTCCTACTGCTGTCAAAGGGAGTCACAGCAAGAGTGGAGGCGAGGAGGCAGATCCGATGATAAAGCAAAAGGAATCACAATAAGGGGGTTTGGGGTGAGGGGCAGAGGAAGGACTGTCATGGCAGAGGGGAGGGACAAGATTCAGAGAGAGGCTTGTATAGGTATCATTTTCTAGGCAGCCTGGGAGGGGATTAAAACTTTAATGCTGTGTTGGCCCTTTCCATCTCTGGGGAAAATCTTAGCTGGACTGCTTGGCTGCTGTCCCTGAATTACTCTGCCTTCAAAATTCAAGTTAAAGTGCTTTCTGCCTTCCTTGCTTGCTCTTCAGAATCCAACTTGAACTGCTTTGTCCTGCACAACTGTGCTCTGAGAGGCCCTCAGCTAGGAGGTGTTTGCTGCATGACATCCCTGCCTTTGGGTTTCCAAGATGCGTGAAGTCATCTATGAGAAGGGTGACAATGTCCATGAGACCATCAGTTGCACCCATTTCTTCTAGCAATCATTTCCTCTGAAGATGGATATCACAGCTGTATCCAAAGTTTTAAGTTCAAAGCAGAACAATGGAACCCAACATAACAGTTCACTGTGACACATGAGCTGGAAGGATTCACTACTTTCCCTGCTTGCAGCTTCTAAGCTAGGAAGTGCTAGCACACTTTCTTGAACCACTTTGGTCTAGTGGTTAGGGAGCTGAACTCTTATCTGGGAATACCAGGTGGATTCCACACTCCTCCATGAAGCCAGGTGGGTGACCTTGAGCTAGTCACAACTCTCTTTCTGAGCTCTCACAGCCCCATCTACCTCACGGGGTGTTCTGTTGTGGGGAGAATAGAAAGCTGTCAGCTGCTTTGAGCCCCCTTAAATGGGTGAAAAAGCAGAGTAGAAAAGCCAACTCTTCTTCTCATTTTCAGCTTTTAAGGACCAAAGTGTACTGTGCTTCCCAGTCCATACTAAAAAGTCTGTCCCCCTTTTCAAAATCTAATCCAAGTAATCGGTGCTTTGCTGGTATTCCCCTCCTATGAGAGCCTCAGGCTTAGCTAATAAGGAGTCCTGAGGTTTCTAAATTAGAAGGTGGCTGCCCTCCCCTTCCCTCTTGGGTCACTTTACCTATGTTATTTTGCCCTAGGCGCTTGATTCAAGGAAGTTCTTGCTTCAGTTTTTCCTGGCCCAGGATTCCAGGCTGGAATACCTCGCCCCTCTATCTCTGCCTGGACTACTCCAAGTTAGGGTCATCACCCTCTCTACTTCTCCAGGCGACTTTAAAGCTGTGGCCACACCTAAGCTTTAATCCAGCTTCAGTCCACTTTCAGAGTGAGAGACTACATCAGCAAAGCAACAAGCTCCTTTCTTTCAGTGTGAAATAACTCAGAAAATTCACCTTTGGGATAGATAACGTAGTAAGAACATTACTGGTCATTTTGATGATGTGTTCTCTCGCTCTGAAAGTAGACTGAAGCTGGATTAAACCTCAGGTGTGCGACCACAGCCTAATTCTGACTGTCAGATGTGGGAGGGTACCAGACTGTTGCTTTTTCTTCAGATCAACATGAAATCCCCCTTACTACATAGATTCAGTATTGCATATAAAATAGTCTTGACAGAAGACTTTCTCTTCTGAACTATTTGTGTTTCCATCCTTTAACTTAGAACAGGTTACTGAAAACAGAACTTTGGGAGGGGGGGGGTTCGATTCTGTTTCCTTCTCTGTCATAGGTGGACGGGCACATTCAGGAACTCCAGCCAATTAATTTGGCAGGGGGAGGCGGGGACTTGAGAGGCATCACCTGCCTGAGCAATGAAGCCATTGTGTATTCCTTTTCCCGCCGCCCCTTATTATGACGCCTCGGTTGCACTGCTTTGTGGGTAAAGGCCCGTACCCAATCCTTAACGGGAGAATAGGAGGGTAATATCTCCTTTCATTGACATATCCTCCAGCCTGTGACAACCTGCTATACGTCCAGGGGTGGGAGGGATGCTTCCCAACGTCCAATAGGAGGACCGACTCCATGGGAAGCGGCGTTGTTGTCGTCTGCGCGCGAGAGAGACCGGCTTTGGGTCTCGCTCGCTTTCGAGGGAAAAAGCAGTTGCCGTTGTACGTCTGACTGTGATCGAGTCCCCGTTCCGGCGGCGGTCAGGGTGACGTGGATAAGCTCTCCCTTGTTCCCGCCTTAACAGGCCAGGAGAAGAGAATGAGTTTGGTGTCGAGGTTGGTATGGAAAGAGGAGGGTGGGGGGAGAAGGGTTCCCGGCTTGTCGCCATGGTAACGCAACGTGTATCTCTCGCGAGGTTCCTGTGAGAAACTGCCGGGCAGCGGGCGCGCGCGGGGGGGGGTGACTGCGTGACAGGAAGTGGCTCTGAGCGCGAGTAGAGCGCGCGCCCGATCGACCGACCTTCTCTGGGATTCTTTGCGGGGGGGGGGGGGACGCATTTCGTAAACCTGCTGCCGTGTTCATGTGTAATTCTTGGACGGAATTTTTTTTTAAGTCTGTTTATCTTCCAAAAGCAGATTCTTAGTACAGTATAAAGGGCTGCACTTGCTGCCGATTCGCCACGGAGCCCAATTCAAGGCGTTAACTTTTAACTCGTAAGGCCCTAAATGACTTGGGCCCCAATTATCTAAAGGAGCGCCTTCTCCCATACCGATCTGCCCTTGCCTTAAGATCTGGAGGAGAGGCCCTCCTGCTTGTACCACCACCTTCAGTAACCAAAGGAGTGGGCACCCTGGAGAGGACCTTCTCAGGGCTGGCCCCTAAGCTGTAGAAGAGTCTCCCCCTTGAGGTGCGGGTGCGCCAGGAACCTACAGTACACGCTTAGGAAGGCAGTGAAGAGGCACCTCTTTGCCCTAGCCTTTGGTTAAATGGGGATACGCTTCTCTTCCCACCTTCAGTCACTGCTGTTGTTTTGATACAGTGTTACCCATCCTGAGACCTTTGGGTACAGGATGGGATAGAAATGCAAATAATAAATAAAGTCATATTGGGCTGGTTGGAAGGAGCTCAGAATTTCTCTTTAAAAGTGCCCAGGAAGGGGAGAAGCTAAAATATGTAGGGCAACCTACTTGGGAGGCAGTTTGTCTAAGCGTGTGTGTGCACGCACACACAGAAATGCATGTCTTCGACAAATAGAAAGTTTTTGAAAGGCTACTGAACATGTATAAAAATAAACAAGAACAGCAGTCTTTTAGAGCTCCCCAGAATAACTAGATTTTTAGTGTGTCTAGGTCCAGGTCACATGTTGTCATATTGCATTAACATAGAGTGCAGATCCAGTTAATACTGTTACTCTATGTTCAGCAAGGAGATGCTTTGAGAAGAAAGACAAATACGCATGTGAACTAGTAAATGCAGCTGTCACAAGCAGGTTGTTCTTGAACACAATATGAAATCATCTTACCTGAGGCATTAGTTTGTATGTTTCTTCATTGGCACAGTTATAATGCTGATTTAGTAAGATGTGCTTTAGAATTAAACACCGTGTGTGATTTGAAAATGGAAATATCTAATGCTTTTCATAATTGGTGGTGATCTTTTCTAAAAAAATGTTATTTGTGTTCTAGAGCTGAATTTTCTGCTGACAAAACCAAGAGAAAGAAAAGAAGAGAATTAACTGAAGAACAGAAACAAGAAATTAAAGATGCTTTTGATTTGTTCGACACCGATAAAGACAGAGCTATAGATTATCATGAACTAAAGGCAAATCATTTTTTCATTTTAATTTTTTGCTTCGTTGTCTTTCTCCAAACTTTATGCCCTTTCTGCATTTACCTGTAATCCATTTTAAGAAGCCTCCTAGTCCGGATCCTGGCCCTCTTCATCCATGTGTTAAATGTGGACAAAGGAGGTCTTGCCCACCACTGGTCCAGCTCCATCTGCACTTACCTGGATCTAGATTTAGAGGCCCTTAATCTGGATCTCTGGTGAACCTGGCACACTTCCATGTTCCAGAACTAGTGGGGAAATCTTTTCAGCCTCACTAAAAAGAACACACATCCAGACTCTGAGGCTGACTTTTATTTCTAGCCTTCAGAGGTATATGGGGGTGGGGAGGTGCAGGCCAGATCAGGATCAGCACCCTCAGTGCACGGCACTGATCCAGTCCTCACTTCCACACAGTTCAGATCAGTGGGTGGTTATTTCAGACTGACTGATTGGGATCTAGGGAAGGTCAGTGCAGAAAGGGGCTAAGTTTACAATTACTATACTAGATATTCAATTAATTACATTAGGATGGGGCTGTTTTGTGTTTTAGCAAAAACGCCAGGAAATGTTTGGCTATACTTATTTAATATTTATCAAACAAATGCATAAGAACTGCGGTCGCTTCTGCGGAGAAAATTGCTAAGCAATATGCAGGGACATTTAGCAAAATGAAAGTGAGTGTCATAATAAGGAAATGCCTTGTATTCAGTAGCTCAGTTGCTTGGATAGGAAACCTATGAGATAAGATAAACATGATGGAGAAGGTTGAAGTTGAGTGGAAGTAACTAGCCAGAAGTGATGTGAGGTGACACTGGGTTATAATTTATTTGCTTCATTACAGTAGCTTTTCAATTTGAATGTTTATCCTTTAAAATATCTTCAAGTAATGCATGAGACAACTGTAAGGCAGAAGCCTCTTGCTTCTCATAGTTCTTACAGACATATGCTAGTGGAGATATAGATGAAAACTAGTGTGAAGTTTTGTCTGTTTCTTTTACAGAAATAGTTTAGGTTATTACATGGAATTATGTTCATTTATAATACTAAAATTCTAAGTATTTACTTTTTAGTATTTCCTGTGCAATAAGTCCTAAATATGCTTATTAGGAAGTAAAACATGAAATTATTTTTAATCTGATATAAGTGAATGGCTGTGACTAATTAGCATCAAAAGAGGAAGCAGGTGAATGGATTGAACCTTCAATATTTCTATTTCTCAAGATAATTTACTTTATATTAAGATACTATAGTTATAGAGACAGTGTTGGTAGGAAATTTGTTTTATCTGGTTTCTGTGTCAGACTTTTCCATAAAGCAATTTCTTTTGTTTTTAGATGTTTTATTGCTTATGTAGATAGAAATTACTGGTGAACCGTTATGCTTAAATTACAATCTTTGCACATCTACAGAAATCACATTGTTTAATGGAATATGATAAATTATTATATAAGATACCTTTTTGTATCAGGTGGTGTCAAGACTTATAATGGGCCTGACAACTCAGTCTGGAACTTGATAATTTTCTCCCTATCATGTCAAGGAAATATTTGGTTTTTCTTAAGGTCTGGGATGCTTCCAGACTTGCCAAATACTGTGCTGTCCCACCAATGCCACTTCCTGCCTGACAGATGCGACAATTGGAAACCACGCAGGGAAAGCACAGTTGCTTCAGTCCGCCTGACAGGGCGATTGGAAGCTGTGCTGTCCCTGAAGATGCAAAGTACAAAGTGCTGATTGAGCAACATTGTTTTGCTTTGATTAAAGCTGCACCGCTGCTGCGGGCTGAAGAAGCCTGCACTGCTTTGATGCAAGTCTGGACACAGCCCTGAGGGTGTAAGTATTCTATTCCTTGCCTTAGCACGTCAACTTGCCATTTATTGCACTCACGCTATCTTATCAAGGCCAGTAAGTAATAGCTGCTGGGTTGATTATTGCAACTGGAATTGTTTTGATATGTAATGCTGTATGAGTTGTTGTAAGATAACAAGGCAGTCCAGAAGTAAACCCTGCAGATGGGAGGATGAGTTACCCAGAACTAGGGCACAGTATATGCATGAGCTGCATTGACAATGCTTGTCAATAACAGGTAGCTCTTAGTCAGTCTTACTTGCATTTGGGCAGGTGTGTAACAGCTGACTTTACTTAGAAATTGCATCAGTCATTTGTTTATTTTGTAATGCTAGTACAGTATTTAAAAGTTTTATATAACTTGCACAAAACAAAGATGCCGGCTGCCACATCTAGCCATCTGCATTAGAAGTAAGTAATTGTTCTCAGGTTACTTTTGGCTTGTTATGTACAACTTCTTATGTTGTAGAAGGAATGAGAGTGGCCAGAAAAGTTCAAGTTTTGGTTTGAATGTTCACCATACTGGTTTGCCAAGGGAAACTGCTCTCCGGTTTTTAAAGCTTTTAAGGCAAATGGGTGATTTTTAAGTAATTATATGTTAAAAATATGAAGAAAATCAAGAAATAATTTTGCAAAGTCCCTTCCTCCTATTGTGTGTACAGGTAAGAGCTATCTAGAATTGTACCTATTTAGCCTGTACAGCACTTCTTTGTTGTGCATAAGGGGTAAGGAGGCAGGATAAAGTTTTGTTTTACTTTGTTTTCAAGGTCTTGTGAGTCCCCCCCACCTCCTTTTTGAAGGATTTTTATAGGGAAGGTTATGTTTGTCTATGGAGGGATGCAGCATGATCCGAAGGAATTTAAGTGCAAAAGAGAAGAGAAAGTTGGATCACCACCACTGGCTGTGTCCCATCACTGTCTCCTCTTCTTCTGTCACTTGGGTCACTCAGAGCCAATCAGCCTATTAGAGAAAGAACATATAGCCTCTTCTTGAACTGGTCTCTGCTAATCAATCTAATAGGCACAATGAAATAAATGGTTGTTATTTAGTTCAGACTTATAAGAGCAGCCCTGATAAAGTAGGACACAGCATGTGGTCACACAGTGGCCCACCAATTGCACTTGGTGGCCCACTTGGCATTTAGAGGCATCTCGCCTATCTCTTTAACCTGGAGGCATCCATTCCAATAGCCATGGATACACCTGGCCTACATAAATTTGTCCAACTCCTTAAAGCTGTCCAAAGCTATAGTAAATTCTATAGACTTCCTGGGTGAAAAAATACTTCCCCTTATCAGCTTTAACTTTCCTGCCTATCAGCTTCAGAGAGTGACCCCTAAATGTGATACAGAAAAGAATTTTTCTACATCTAACTTTTCCACGCTATGAATGATTTTATATATTTCAGTTACATCCCTTCCAAAATGCCAGCTTTCAGGACTAAGTGGTCTAGACACATATTTTCCATTCCCTTTCAGGTGGCCCTTTCGTATACTTTTTCCAATTCCACAATATCCTTTCTGAGATGTGATAACCAGAATTATACAATATTCCAAATGCGGCCTAATCATAGATTTATAAGAGGCACAATGATGCTTGCTGACTTATTTTTTATTCCATTCCTAACTATCCCTAGAATTTTTTTTTCCACTGCTGCTATGCATTAGGTTGACACCTCCATTGAACTGTCCATCAGAACCCCAAGATCCCTTTTCTAGTCTGGCACAGAAAGCTCAACACCCATCAGTTTAATAATAATAATAATAATATTTATTTGTATACCGCCCTGTGGCGAACCAATCCGGGCGGTTAACAACAATAAATATAAAAAACATCATATAAGAATAAAACATTATGGTCCCTCCCCCCCTTAAAAAGTATTAAACAATATGACAAGTTAAAATACAGTATCAAAAATATAAAACATAATTTATTATTATTATTAAAATATTATTATTATTATTATTAAAGCATAGTATTCACATCAACCACAGCTGAATATAAAAGTGTCGTTTTACCTCCAATACTGCTGCATTCCACACAGTAGCTGCTCTCTTCTGTATTTGTATGGGGTGTATGTGATGTAGTTGGAGCGATGATGTCATCACACCAGGTATTCGTATGTGGGCATATCTGCATGCCTGGAGATGGATAGAGGAGCGGTGTCTCGGTTCCTGTGTGTTTTCCGATGGTCTTAGACGACCTCTGTGAAAGAGTAGATTGACCCCCAAAGGACTTGCAACCCATGGATTGAGAACACTGCCTTAAAGGGACAGATACACATTGAGCTGTTCATTAAACTGCTTGATGAACTTAGCCCTGGTTCAACTCTAGACTGAATCTTTACACTGAACTACAGAGGAGTTCAAATATATTATCATGCATATGCACACACGTCTGATACAAACTGGGTTTGAATAGAACCAGTTCAGCACATCCCTAGCACTAAATTAATGGTCTCTTTAGTTATTAAAACGGTGGATGCTTATTTTGTTTTAATCTATACCCCACCCTATACCATAGTATCAGATATTTTGATAGGATGGTCTCCTCTGTCATTTCCCCTCTTCCCCCAGAGGTCTTAACCATCAGCACTAAGGAACGTGGCTCCCCTGGGTTGCTGTTGTAGGGTTAAAAAGAAATTGCATTCTATTTTTAGTTTTTCTTGCGTTTGTGGAAACTGGTCAGATTGCATGTTTGCCTAATTTCTCCCTCACCACCACCACTACCCTTGTCACTTGGGAAATTTTCAGTGTTTAAAGCTTCATTTTTTATTACTCAACTTTTACTTTTCATCAACATAAAAAGTATTTGATTTTCCATGAATCAGTTGTTTTCCTTACTGGAATGTGAGTTAAGCATGATGCATTTGTTTGTAACAGTAAGTGGTGGCCTGAAATAAGTTGTGGTGTAACTATGGACGAGGAGCATGTCAGAGCATGCTTTTTACTTGCGTCCATCTCACCATGTCTTCCCATGGAATGGAAAATAAAATCACTGAGTTTCTGTTGACTTTTAAGTATGAAGAATTTGTTATAATTTGAAGGAGAAAAAGTAAATCCAGAGCATTAATTCAGATGTACAGTAATGCTTGCCAGCTGTATTTTGGTGTCCTACTAGTGAATGGACCTGTGTCTTTTTTATATTTAAATGACTTATTTGTGATCTGCAAATCAAGTGACTATGTGTATTTAAAAAGCAAAAAGATTACACTGCATCCATTTAGATCTATTCTACTCCAGTGTTTTATTTTGATTTTTCTAGTGTTCTTCACTGAAATATAGTTTGTTTTTAAAATAAAAAAGAACACTATTATTTCTATGCACTGAATCTAAAATAATGTTGCATTTCTGTCTTTCTCCAAAAGGTGGCAATGAGAGCTTTGGGTTTTGATGTGAAGAAAGCAGATGTGTTAAAGATACTTAAAGATTATGATCGAGACGGAACTGGGAAAATCACCTTTGAAAATTTTAATGAAGTTGGTGGGTATTGAATTTTAGTAACCACTAGTTGGAACTTGGAAAAGTTAGTTGGAATTTGGAACTTGGCCTGTCTTTAATAGACAAAACTGCCTGAAAACCACCAGTACTTGATTCCCAAAATGTAGGTTGCTGTACAGCATACTTTGCCTTTGGGATCATGAGTAGATAAAGAGAAGACTTGAAATCAAAATTTAATAAGTTAATATCGCCTGTTCCCCCTCAGGTACAAACATTAGTGAATATTTTAAATCACTTAGATTAAAGCCTGAAGGTTGGAACAAAGAGACTGGGAAGTGCCTAATTTTAATAGATGCCAACATTTCCCTGAATCATGGGCTGCCATACTTGCAAGGACTCTTGGCCCTGTGGTGGAATCAACTTCTAGAAGCTCAGTGTGGCCAACTCTTCCTTTTTTTTTTATTTGTGTATGTGGCAAACCCCTGGAAGATGATAATAACATAAGAGAAGCCCTGCTGGATCAGGCCACAGCCCATCTAGTCCAGCGTCCCGTCACACACAGTGGCCCACCAAATGCACATGGGCCTCTCAAGCAGAGACAAGGACAAACCTTTTCCTGCTCTTGGATCCCAGCAAATGGCCTTAGAAGTGTCCAGTCCCCACCCCCCCCGCCCCACAGCCTGAAAGATGTACCTGGGCATTAATTCTAGTTGCCATTGATACATCTGTCATCTATAAATTTGTCTAACCCTACCCTAAAGCCATCTAGACTGGTAGCTTTACCACCTCTTCCGGCAGCAAATTCCATAAACCCATGACCCTCTGGGTGAAGAAATACTTTCCCTTGTCAGATCTGACTCTCCTACCCAGCAGCTTCATAGAGTGCCCCTTGGTTCTAGTGTTGTGCAATAAAGAAATTTTCTCTATCCACCTTTTCTATTCCATGCATAATTTCCTTCCCTGTCTTTCCTGTACAGTTTGTAACCTGGGATGACCATATCCCATTGGTTTTCACTGGTCCACCAGGTTTCAATTATACCAATAATATCAATCCTATTTTCCATAACTAAGCTTTTTAGCTCACCTATTTTAGCTCAAAGGCTTCTGGTGTTTGCATATATGCATTTTTATTCACTCCTCTGGTCCAAATCCTGCCGTCGAGGAACATGTGAATCCTTATACCGCCCCTTGCATTGTTCTGCTTGCATACTGTTGACTAATCTCCCACTTCGCTCGGCATTATGTGCATATTTCCAGCCCTCCTCACTTAAGGATGCACTCTCCCGAACCGGATGCTGCCTAGCTCCTGTCAGCTTTCCCCCAGGGATCAGTTTAAAAGCTGCTCTGCAACCTTTTTAATGTTTAGCACCAGCAATTTGGTTCCGTCTTGGTTCAGGTGTAACCCATCCCTCTTGTACAGGTTTGGCTTGTCCCAAAATGTTCCCCAGTTCCTAACAAATCTAAACACCACTGCTTCATCCACGCATTGAGGCTTCTGAGCTCTGCCTGGTTGGCTGATTCTGCATATGGCACAGGTAGCATTTCTGAGAATGTAACCCTGGATGTCCTGGACTTTAGTCTTCTACCTAACAACCTAAATTTGACTTCCAGAACGCTCCGTCTCACCTTCCCAACATCATTGGGCCTGTTCACGCTTGGCTTTTTTCTGGGGTATATCTCAGGATAGAGGTCTGTGGTCTGCATGCTAATGCAGACTCTGGCAGGCCCCATTGGGACACCCTATAGCCTGCCCTAGCATGTGGACAGCAGCCCCCTATTCCAGGATATATTCCAGAATAAAACGAAGTGCGAATAGGCCCACTGGTACTGACATGTACCATGACCCCTGGCTCCTCCCCGGCACTATCTACTAACCTATCTAGATGTGATGTGATTTCTGCAACCTTTGGTGGAGGAGTATCCTTGGTGCAAGGGGATACAGGCACATCCACTAAGGAAGTGGTCCCTATTAAGGGAGCCTGTCCCTCTTCCTTGGCTTGATGTCCTCCCTGCCTGAGGCGTCCACTTTCCGAGACAGCTGGAGGGCTGCTTGTCATGGAGTGGGATGCTCCTACTGCATCCCTGAGGGCCTCACCTTCAGCCCTGTTGCTCTCTATCACCTTCACCAGGTCCGCTACCTTGGCTTCAAGGGAAAAGACATGTTCCCTGAAAGCCCAGAGCTCATTGCACCGAGCACAGACCCAGAACTTCTGGCAGTGCCCTGATAAGGTATTGTCAATCTTGCTGTGATCCTGACATTTTGTTGGCATTTTAGCATGTATGGAGGCAGCCAAAGTTAGCAGCTTTTACATGTAAAATAAAACCTAGAACAAAAATTAATGGAAAAGGACCGTTAACTCCTGGGGAATTTTCTTCTTCATTTTAGTGACAGACTGGATTCTTGACAGAGATCCACATGAAGAGATACTCAAAGCATTTAAATTGTTTGATGATGATGATTCAGGTAAAATAAGCTTGAGAAACCTTCGTCGTGTAGCCAGAGAACTTGGGGAAAACATGACTGATGAAGAACTTCGGGCAATGATTGAAGAATTTGATAAAGATGGTGATGGAGAAAGTAAGTCCTAATTGTTCTGTTCATGAGTTGGTCTTAATGTCTGTGAGAGCAAAACATGCAATGTATTGAATCTGCATTCTTTGTAATGAGTTTTTCAAATCCATAATTTGTACCCTAGAAAACTAACAAACTTCAGAGAGCTCTGGAAACATAATTGACTTTCTTTTAGTTACATGCCAAATTCTGAAAGATAGATGTAATGTTTTGGTCCGTTCTTCCAATTTACAAAGAAAAAATGCTGATAAAAGAAGAATAAGTTTTGATTTGCCTTCTTTGCTGTTGAATTTTTAATACATGAATGCAACCCTAACATCAGTAGTGGTGAAGGAGTACATGAGGTCAGTGCTGTATCAAAATCTTGTTCCAGCTAGCTTTGTAGCTGAGGATAAATGTATTTTTCACATGCACCAGATCTTTAGCCGGCACTGGCTTTCCAGTAGTACCTCACAATTCTCCAAGCCAAATTGGGGTTTGAATGGGGGCCGATCTGGAACCTTGACACCTCCACGCAGGCATGTGCTGAACCACAATTCATCAAACACAAAGTGCTGTGAATGACCTGGGATTGTCAGGTGCACCACTCAACAACCCCAGGCTCTCTTCAGCACCCATAGCAATTCCCAAGTAGATAAGCCCCACTGAAAAGGTGCTGAGAAGACACTCTGCACCTGCAGGATATCATGCCCAAGTGTAACGGTCCTTTACTGGTGGAGAAGGGAATAATGGCAGCAGCTACAACTTTGTCAAAGATGTGCTTCCTGTACCTTTATCAATGAGTCTCATCTACTCATAAGTATCTACCTGGGCCAACAGCCCAGGGCTGTCAGGTAAGACACCAGGCAGTCCCGTGCCCCTCACAATAGTTTGTGTTTGATGAATTGTGATTCTGCACATGCTTACCTCTGTGCTCTTATTATTTCAGCAGTCATGGGTGCTGGATCCATGGACAATAGTTGAAGCACAACTAGGACTTTTTAGTCCCTGCCTTTGGGCACAAGATATGCATCATCTAAGCCTCCATAGTCCTGTAAATAAAGAGAGAAAAGGGAAGACTATAGATAAATAGTCTCTATTTAACTACTGTCTCTTGTTTACAGTCAACCAGGAAGAATTTATTGCCATCATGACTGGAGATGTTTAACATTTCAAGAAAAAAAAAGTTAACTTGGCACAAAAAGGAAGGATTATTGGCTTTCACCACTGAAGCTGCCACCTTTCTGTTTGAGTTGATTTCTATAGAAGAGCCATGCAAAAAAATAATTTTCCTCAAAGGACCAAAAGAAACACAAAGAAAAAGTTGATATTTTATATCATTAAATTTTAGAATAAGCTTGTTCCGTTTGAGTACTCATTTGTAAAATAGCTTTGTATAAGAATTTTAAATTAAATCATAGTATAAAGCTTTTGGAAGTTAACATTATTTTAGCTTTAGATGTGGCCTTAGTTTTTATATAAGAGTTTAACAGACATCCATTTTAATAAAGTCTTCTTTTTATATTTTATATGTCTTGATTGAGTATTTAATTCAAATGTAACTGGGATTTTTATTGTTACCAATACAATTATACCTACTTAATTTTTCTGCAACTGTTGTTGATCATAAGTATACTAAACACTATATTTTATTTTCCTACCTGCCTTCCAAGGTACTTAAGGTACCATATATAAAATTATTCCATCTCTGCTTCAGCATCTTATTGTAAGGACAATTACTTGAATGTTAAGCTTCATCTTGCGAGTTTTCTGAATGAACAAATTTTTTTAAATGATATATTTATTCAAAAGCACATATACTACACCCCATTGAGTATTTTGAAGGGATTTATACAGCAAGATGTAAAAGTTTGTCTAAAATACTATTGTCAGTGGACAATCGTTTTGCCAAGAAAATGATGGTTCTACATTAAGGATTGAAATTGGGCATAACCCTAATGCAGGTTCAAAGTTCTCAAAGGCCACACAGGGCTTCAGCTGTTTTAAACTAGTCCCAGGTTATTCCAGAGCTTCTTGGTGTGAAAGAACTCCTGCCCCAGGTCACTGAAATTTGGGTTCAACTTGAGACAATGCTCACATCTAGATGGGGTCGTGAAGGAATGCTGTTAGAAACATGTTTTTGTTGTGGAAATGAACAAGAGGCCAAAATGTGTTTCCCAACATATATAACAAACCATATTATGCTTTCATAGTTAAATAACTTAAAACATTACATATGTAAGGCATGTATGATCTTCTGATTCAAATTTTAAGTGTTCCTTACACATGCATATCTACCATAACTGACCACAAGATGGCATAGGAACACAAGAAATAGGAGAAATGTACTGGAATTTCCACCAGGTGTCAAGCAAGAGACTTTAGAAATTATTTTTAACACAATAATTTCATTCATATAAAGCTTTATTGCTCAATCTTAAGCATATCTGGTTAGAAATAAGTCCCATCATGTTAATTTGGGCTTACTTCCTGTTACATATGCACAGAATTACATTACTACAACCTGATCCACTGCATGTTTGCAGGCTATGAATACATAAGCCACTACATTTGGTGGAATTGTATTCTTACATAGAGCAGAATGATGCCTTGAAACAAATTCACGTTCAGAATAAAATGTGTAAACCACGTTTGTCCTCTGACAATGCTAAAAAGCAGTCCAGTGGCTGGATTGCTCCTGAATACTGTGTCCTCACTGTCTTCTGGGTGTGGTGCTACTAATGAACATGGCTGTGCAATCACACGCAGCATCTAGGTCACCATGCCAGCTTCCAAATGTGCACTGGATGTTGCCTCAGACATCAACTTAGCAATCATTCACACTATGAGCATTATTGGCCATGTATGGAACTAGTGTAGCGCTTATGTGAGTGGCTGCCACTTCACTGAATCCAGCAAGTGTGAACAAGCCCTGGTTTTTGAGTTATCATACCTTTGTTCACACCCCCATGTTGCCAGGCCCATCAAACTCCTTTTATCAGGTAGGACACAATGAACTTAAGAGTATACTACTGCTAGTAGTAGCTGCACTGAATTTTTGCTGTTGCCTGTACAACACAAATATGGGTTGTTGTGTGCATCTTGCTCTTAACAATTAGGTAATTTATTGGGCACCACTTTGCAGCTGAGGGCTGTATTACCATGCTTAACAACTGGCTTTTAATGTTTGCAACCAAGCACTTTCTGTGACCATTCAAATTATAAACCGGTTAGCCACTTTTTTAGAACTTGTTTGGAAATGAGTTTTTTGTCAGCCAGATGTAGGCTGTTGGATATTCATTAGTTCTACCTTTTGGGGGGAAAGGGGTTTCACATCAGTTTTGAAAATGATCCTAGCAATTGGCTTTTTTTGTGTAATTCAAACATGGACAGATTGCTACAGGTACAAAATTTTGTTTCAGTTTTTGCTACCCAAAACTGCATTATAAACCCTTCTAATGTTACCAGTCACACTATTCTGGCAGGCGTATGGGTCTGAGTACTGCTTATAAAGCTGGCTTTTAGTCTGGGGTGACCAAATTTGTGAAATGGACATTCTATTGTTACCAGTTACTCTGTTGTGTAATTCTTGTTGAGAGCCGAGTTTTTTTTATCTGCTCAAATAATGATTCTAAGAAAGCACCCTCACTTCACCCCAGCTAAAGCTTCCAGAGGACCTGGCTTATCCATGTACTGGATAAGTGAAGTAAACAAGCTGGAATGCCCACAGAATCAATGCAGGAACATTCAGCACGTGGTATGCACAAGGTAAGAGCAACCACAGGTAAAAGGGCAATTTAAAGCATCATATAACTCAAAATGTGTTTCACCATCAACCATGAAATGAGGGTGAGGAACAAAGGTAAAATAGAGGGGAGAAGAGAAAGAGGAAGCAGCAAAGCACTGGATAATTTTTCACTGAGCAAGGAAGCTGCAAGAGAAATGCTACGGAATTGATTTGTTGAAGCCAAAGAGGCAAGTACAGAGAGTTGAAGTGAGGGCAGTGGGAGGGAGAAGAAGGGTTGGATGAAGTCCAGATGTTATTTAGAAAGTGAACTCAGCCACACACTATGGGGATTGCCAAAAGATCTGTTAGAACACCCAGATATTGTCCCAAATACTAATTCATTTGATCTCAGCATCAGTTTATGGGCAGGCTAAGGAAAATGCAAGGGATATGCTTATTAATACATATGCTTATTAATACATAGATTCTCAAAATTTGGTAGTTTGCTGGGAGCCTCCAACAGAGCTTATTTTCACAGCCAACCTATAGTGATGGAATATGTTACCAAGACACAAAATGACAACTCCGTGCCGTTGCCACATTGGGTGGTAGCCCAGACCATGGTCTGGTTTACGCTTCTGTCATCCACACACTACTGCAGAACAGCAGAGGCCCTGTCCACCAATCATGCTTTGTCTGCATTGGAAAACTGTGGACTAGGCTATGGCACCCAAAATGGCACTCTAGCCTGGTGTAGCTGTAGACCTCTATGTCCCCATGGTATGGTGTACTATAGGGAACCCTTTTCAGCAGCAGTCCAAGATGTTCCACCAGAAGTGGATCCAGCCCAAAAATGGCCAGACTGGAAACTCCAAAGGCCAGAAAATTTTGACCCCAAACTTCAGGCTCTCCAGAGAGATGGGCTGGAGCAGACCAGCCCATCTGAATGCAGACAGACATATTCTGCTTCAGAAGCAGCTCATCCTAGTTTAAAATGGGTTTCTTGTTCTGGAACAGGGCATCCCATCCTATCCCTGAACTGTGAAAGTAGGCCTAGAAAGGACCTTAGTGACTATCTGGGACAATAGTAAAGGTGTAAAGAAACCTAGGGAACCCAAAAGAAATAGCGTGTAAGGGAGCAAAATTTGCTTTTCAGGGCTTGAAGAAGAAGAAGGAAGAAGAAGAGTTGGCTTTTCTACCCTGCTTTTCTCACCCATTTAAAGTGACTCAAAGTGGCTGACAAACCACCTCTTCCTCTCCCCACAACAGAACACCCTGTGAGGTGGGTGGGGCTGTAAGAGCTCAGAGGAGAGCTGTGACTAGCCCAAGGTCACCCAGCTGGCTTCATGGGGGAGGGCGGAATCAAACACAGTATTCCCAGGTAAGAGTCAGGCTCCCTAACCACCAGACCAAACTGGCACAAACCATCCCAGACCAAGGTCTGAGTTGGTCACATAAAGGAAAATATATAGTTTTTTGTGTTTGTGTACATCTAAGAACACTGGTATTCTCACAGAATAAGATATAGTGTTTTCAGGGGTCAATAGTGGCTGGCAGGATGAGAACCATCAAATGAAGGATATTTTCACGAGACAGTATATAGGATTCACCATCAGGAAATGAGATGCCATCCAACAGTTCAAAAAGTAAATGCAGAATTTTCTTGAAGTTGAAAGTATATTTGTCCTTTGGCAAACACATCCCTAGAATGTTAAGAACCTGGAAGTGCTTGAAGGATAGGATTGCCCCTTCAGGAGGCTGATACTAAAGTCATTTGAGCTTTGAGAGCAACTTATATGAAAATCAAAGTGGAAGAAGCAGTGAGCCCATCATAGCTAATGACAGTTAAGGTTTTGGTGTTTGGAATACTAAATTTCAGCTGTCAGTCCACACTTTGAAAGGCACTTTCTGAGAAACACCTCCATACTAATAGTATTTTTGGTGGCTAACAGTTCTCTTTCCCAAGCACCATGCTTTAATTCATCCAGTTGTACTAGGTGGAGTAAAATGCACTTGAAAGCACAGACTTGCATAGAGATGGTACTGACTGCCACATCCAAGGTACTGGATTGTATTATGACTAGTTTCAGTAGTTCCAGATATTGCAGTATAGACTGAGAGGTGAAGAGGCAAATAATTTTGACTAATTTAATCTCAGGCCTTTGATGGTTAGTGTTCTCTTGATGTCTCACAGTTGGTGTTGACATTTAATACTTCAGTTAAAAATTAAGCTTTGTTGATTATAATGATATTTTTATAGTTTTTAAAATTTTATTGAATTTTGTGAACTGCCTCACAACCTACAGGCAAAGGGTTAAGTACAAATACTGTGAAATAAATCAATTGGTGAAAGGTTTTTGGCATTCCTTATAAAAACTAAGTTCTAGAAGCAGCGTGTTCAGGCTCATTTTTTCCCCAATAGTGTTTTAAGGAGGCCATCATGCCTGCATGAAAATGAGACTGCTAGCCGAGGCAGTAGTGTGATATTTCTGGGTGTCTGGTTAAAACATCCCCAGCTAGCAACTTGGAAAGAAGGCCAGAGTAATGCTGACAGCCTTTGCCATGGGCCACCAGTCATCATTTCAATCTTGGGCAGGATAGCTCAATCCAGCCCAAGATTGGCCCGGCATAGTGTGGAATGCCACTCTGCGTGCAGATCCTGCTAATGCACCAAAGTCCAGAATAAACAGTAAAAATTGGCAAAGTCCTTGTTTACCTACAGAAGGGTATCGACTTGGAGGTAAGAATGGTCCTGTTCATGAAATGTATCCTGTGGAATTACTGCCGTGCTATTATGACATTAGTGATGTTTTTGCAAAGGGGAGATGCAAATACTTTATATGCTACTGACCTCTTTTCTGGGGCTAGCATTCTTCTCATCCCTGTCCATTCTATGTCAGTTTTTGCACAAGAACTTAAAATAAGGTTTTAAGGGACCATGGGCCTAGGGGCTTTTTTAACAGTTCTGCTCTTTAAGAAGTCCATAGAGCTTTGCCTCTGCAGAGATTATTGTGACATTAAGACAGGTAACGAACCACTCTTACTTTGTTAATCTTTGATCTCCTTAAGAGGTGGAACAAAGCAAAAGTGTTTGTGAAATTGGATTTAAGGGAGACTTGCCACAGAGTAGGCATATGAGTGGAAAACTGCATTCTTTATTGGATAAAATAAACTCGAATATTTTGCTTTGACTTTCTACTTATCTAGTACATCTGTGCTTTCATGGCATTTTGTGAAGTTTTTCAGGACATGCTCCATTAAGAGAACTGGTTCATTTTATCTGATAAGGTGGATTACATACAACACATGTGGTAGGGACTGCAACAGTTATGTGAACATTGCCCTCTTTATGTCTTAACATAATATATGGTTTTAAACTAATATTTGATAAGATTACAATGACTAATCAATATAGACTTTTATTGTTGTTGTTAACATCAGTTGTTTGCCAAAATATCCCTGCCTTGAGACTTTTGGTTTAGGGTGAAATGTAACTGAAAAGAAACAAATATGAATTTCATCCATCACTCTTAAACTGTTAGGGTCACTGGACCTCCTCAATACAGGACCAGAAAATAGATCCTGGCAAAATGGCATCCTTAAGTGGAATGCTACAAATGAAAAGAAAGCAAAACTCATGACCAGCAAAATGCTAGGATTATTGTTCCAAACCAGTTGTGTCCTCCAGTTCTGGGAAACGCAAGGAACACCTGAGAACACGTACTACTTTCTGGTACATATTAGTGTTCACTGTGCAAAGCCAGCCTAGGCCCAGATTGAGTAATTCAGGCAAGATCAGAGCAACAACCCACAGTATACAGCAAGGGCCAGCCACATGATGAAAACCCATCATGGCCCAACTTCAAAGGCCAAATATCAGCCTCCAAAGTTGCTGGGGTTTTTTGTTATTCTTGTTGTTGTTGGGTATCCGAAAACAGCCAATTTCCAGGGTCATTTCCTAGAGCCCAACAAAATAGTCCCAGGCTCCATGCACCAGTAGACCAGACCACCTGTCCACACAAAGAATAGCTGGGTCAGCCTTCCTGGTGCAATGTTCAGAAAACCATTTTAAAGTGGTCTTCCCTCAGGAGTGGAATCTAGCATCATGGGGAGGGCTAAGGTGGCCTACTGGGAAACAAGAAATGGCAACAGAGCAAGGGGCATGTGCATATGCTCTTCAACTTACTCATACTCAACTGTCCCACACCCTGCCTTTGCTGTCAAAGAGGGCCAGACCTGCAAGATGAAGCACCTAACAGTCCCAACCCTCTTTGGGTGATTCTCTAACAGTGGTTTGGCTAGAGGGGAAATATGTCTGGGTGACTTTGAAATGATGTACCTTCTGATGCCTTTTGTAGGCAATAACCGGCAATGGCAGTCTCAGCTGTCCATTCTGTAGTATTCCTGGAGTCATCAGGACCAGGAGACCCATCAGTTCCTCTTGAGGAACATGCATAGAAAAAGGGTGCTGTTCCCTGGGCAGCTCATGATCTCCCGTTCCATCAGCTGGTCTTGACAGTGTCAGCCCTGCTGCATCCTCTTCCTTCTCTGTCCATCTACTATGGTGCCTGCTGTTAGGGTATGGATTTTTTCCATGTCCTCTTGAACAATGTGATTTCAGATACCAGCTTCACTGTACTGATCACTTTCTTTACGCTACACTACATGGGCAGTCCAAGCACAAAAGTGTGCTTTCCACTCTTCCTCCATTCAGAATAGTCATTGGACTCTTTGGGTGTTTCCTTCCATCACTCTACAAAGCTAGTATTCCAAGCTAGGATGTACTTGCTGTCCATTTTCCCTGCTTGGAGTTTTCAAGCGGGTTGCCCGGTGCCACTTTGCCCTGAGGGCTCCAAGCCAGTAGGTGCCAGTACCCCTCATGCCCTGTCATTATGCCTTGGGGGAATCAGGTTACAAAGTCTTTGCTACCTCTCCATACTTCACCCTAAGCAATCCCAGGGCTTCAAGCTGGGATGGGCTTGCCCCCCTTTTCCTGTCCCGAGATGCCCAATCTTGACTTCTTAGCTACATCCTGGCATTCTTCACCTGTATGAGCTCCAGTGGCACCCACACACCTGTTTTGGACCCTCCCCCCCCCTCAGGTTCCTATTGCCTCCGCCTTTTCCTTTGCACTACATGCTCTAAGCTAAAGCACCAGCCCTCCCCCACCCCTCCAGATTCAGCTGTTATTTATTTACCAAATGAGGTGACCCAATTCCGATTCTCAGGATTTGTTGCAATAGAAAGACCCACTGATTTAGGTTTCTGACACAACTTGTAGTTGCACAGCACAATAACGACTACTGTTACTATACTAACAACTCCTATTACTGATTAATTCAGCCATGGCTAACACACTAAGCTTTATTTTTTAAAGAAAAAAGGCACAAGCCAGTTGTCGTATGGACAGAAATCGTTAACAGGTTTCTTTAACAGAAAAGCCTTAGCAGAAATAGTTTCTTAATACCTCAGACCTGGTAATATTTAAGAAACCCAGGCCTTGCTAAAGCGATTCCCAGCTGTGGCCATCTTTGTCAGATTCAATCCGCTCCCGAACTTTAGATGTGTGGAAGCATCTCCCTGCCTTAGAAGGGCCCGTTCTGTGTGTTTTTTTTTTTGGGGGGGGGGGAGGAAGCCCAAATTCCTCGAGCCTTTTCCAGTTGTTCCTCCTTTATTAAGGTTCTGTTAGGAATCAGATATTTTCCTGGTTGCAACAGGACGCCTTGCTCTAAATTATCTTCAGAATAAAGAGCCGTTGGCAGGCAGTTGCTCAGCCTGCGCTGCAACTCTTTCTTTCCTTCCTTCCCTCCGTTCCAGCAGCTAACAGAAGGACACTTTGAATGACCGGTGTAATGACGGTCCTTTCTGACTTTCACTACAAGGGGGGGGGGGCGAAGCAAGCAAAAAGCAGCCTTCCTTCCCCTTCCCCTCCCCGTAGCGCCTGCAAAACGGCAGGGCGGCTGCTGCTCCGCGATGCACCTTCCTCGGGGAGCGTTTCTACCTCTGCAACGACCAGACCGCGCGCCCCCTCGACGGCTGCGCTCGCGCCGCGCGAGGCTAACCGGGAGCGCGTTCCCCGGTCCCGTCGCCGCGCCTCCCTTACACCTACTGTATAGCTAGGGAGGGGAAGGGAGAAGTCCAAGCGCGACGCATGCGCGCTGGGGTTGTTTTTCACAAAGCTTGCCTTAAAGTGAGCTGGCACCGACCGGCCGCTTGTCTTTGTAAAGAGACCACAGAGCTGGCGAGCTGCGCCTCGCGTTGCTGCTGCTGCTACTTTTTAAGCCATCCCGATGAAGCGCTCGTAGAGAACACGCCGATCCCGCTGCCTGCGATTTTTTCTCTCTCGCAGAGCAGAAATTGATCGGTGTCAAGGGAAGATCACATTTTTATATGAGATCTTGACTTTTCTTCCCCTCCCCTTTTTTTCTTACAGTATATTTTTATAGACTTTATTACATATTTAAAACAAAAAAAAATCAACATGGTGCTGGGGAAGGTGAAGAGTTTGACAATAAGCTTCGACTGTCTCAATGACAGCAACGTCCCCGTGTACTCGAGCGGGGATACGGTCTCAGGAAGGGTGAACCTAGAAGTGACTGGGGAGATCCGAGTCAAATCACTTAAAATCCACGCAAGAGGACACGCAAAAGTACGCTGGACTGAGTCGAGAAATGCTGGATCCAACACTGCCTACACGCAGAATTACACGGAAGAAGTCGAGTATTTCAACCATAAGGATATCTTAATCGGGCACGAAAGAGGTGAGTCTGGATTTTAGAGAAATGCTTTTTTAAAAAATGGGGGTTTAATTCTAGCCTTTTTTTGCACCGCCTTCTGCAGAGTGATCTCAAACATGGTCGCTCAGAAGTCAGCCCAGCTGAGGGCGATGGGACTTATTCCCCAGCCGGTGCCTTTCGGATTCTAGCCTGCGATGTGCAGCTATGTGTGAATCCGTTGAGTGTGGCATGGAGGAGCCCGAGCCCCTGGATCTCGGCGCCTCTGCAAAGTGCTTCCAGACACCGGAACACTACTTCGCTCCGGTTTTACAGAGATCCTTTCCCCGGCGCATCCTCGATTGTTTTAATGGATTTATTCGGAGGGGGGGTGTTACATTTTGGAGGAGAGGGAGAGAAGAGCATCTGGCTTCCCTTAATGTAAAGATAAAGAAGGGCTTTTTGCCGTCAGGACATCTAGATATTGGACTGATCGGAGATCTCGTCTTCAAGGCGATGGTCTTGGAACCGAGAAAGGGTTCCCTGCGGTTTGACACTTGCTTTCAGCACCCCACGTGTAAGGTCCGCATCCCCCTTTGCTTAAGCTCGAGGGGAAAGTTATCGGTCTGATTCTTCCACAATGTTTCTCCGTCGACCAGCCGTATGAGAAACCACGTCCTGGGATGGGGGGTAGAGCCCCCATGTAGACGGATCCCTTATTTAATTAGAGCCTCGTTCGAAGTTGGGGACTCGGGCGGCCGAGGGAATCTGTCAGTGCAAAGGCGGCTTCAGATCGCCAGTCCCGCCGCTTTTATAAGCGAAGGGGACAAGCCTGGCCCAAAGGGTCAATGGGCGCCTCCGGACGGGTAATCTATTGTTCCCGATGGCACCGATGTGGAAGTATAGGAGAGTCTAAGGTTGTTTTTCTGAAGTTTCCACCCTTTGTTAGAAGCGGTTCAATCCTGTTTGGGACCAGTACTGGCTAGAAGGGAGGGGGGGCTCCTTCTCCTCTCAGCAGATTGGTCGCACTCGTCAGGTGGTGGCGATGACTTAATTCCTAGCACAAGAAAATGTTGAAACGGGTTATGTAATTTTGGCTCGGTGGCCCTTTAGAGGTAGATATATAGATATGCACGTCTACCTATGCGTGCAGGCAACAGCCCATTTACTGCGGATTCGAATCATTTTGCAGGCGGGCTCGTTGAAGAGCCCGCTGAATGTGCACTTTAAGAAGGAAGTTGCACCCTATATTTCACATTTACCGTCGAAGCAGGTTTCCCCCTTTCTAGGGGAATGAAGTTGGTGTAAAATAAAATTTGAGAGGGGAAGGAGGCAGGTTTTACAGCATTAAATTGCACGAAAGAAAAAAAAACACAACTGCCGGTGCCAAGCTTAATAACTGAACTGACTGCTGCCGCCGCCACCCTAAATATATATAATAATAATAAAAATGCAGTTATGGAAAGAGAGAAGAGCCCAGGGAGAAGCGATCCGCTCTGCGTGCCTCTCGGCAAGCGGAATAAGCCCGCACCTGTTAGCGCTGCAGCCTCGGACCGAGCGAGCCGCTGCGTGTGCGTGGATGTGAAAATGCCTTTATTTGGAAGAGAGAAAAGGCGAGGTGGATGCGGGGGGGGGGGGTGTCAGAGCTTAAATCCACCGGCCTTCGCGGCTGTAGGGGCCTCGGCTGAGCCCGTTCATCTCCCCGCACGCGAGCCGACGAGTGCCCGCCCCTGCCCGGTGGCCTCTCGCCCGCCTGCCTCAGCGGCAGCCAGGAAGTTTGAATGACTCGCCTCCTCCGGCTCCGGGAGAGCGAAAGGCAGGACGAGCGCGGCCGCATCGTAGCACGCTTCCCGAGGCCACGCCCGGCAGCCGTCACGCCGTCATTGGCACGGCGGGGTTTGTTAGCCTGTTGCTAAGGCAATGCCAGCTCTGGATTGGGAGGAGGTGGGCGATAGGAGGCTCTCGGTGCGAGCGAGAGAGGAAGTGAGGAAAGAGAGAAGGAGGAGGCGGGGGAGAGCGGTAGCTTCTCAGTGTGTGGAAGGGTGGCTGCTGCAGCGGCAGGGCCCTACTGCGTGTGGCCCCTCTTTTGGGTACCCCTTTGTTCAGCTCCTCCAGCCTGGGGGGGGGTCTCCCTCCTTCCTTTCCCTGCCGCCTCCGCTGCACTACCACTGGCCGACTCCTCCGCCTGCCTGCGCAACACGCGCGCGTCTCGTCGGAGCGCTGCTGGTGTGCGCGCGTGCCGTGCAGTTCCCACGTGCGCGAGCGAGTGAGCGAACCTTCCTTGTTGCTCCTGCCGCCGCCGCCGCGCCTCGTGGCTTCTCCATGTGGGAGAAAAGACGCTTCTGGGCAGTGAGGCGGAGAGCGGGGCTCAGGGAAGCCTTTTAGGAGCGGCCGCCCCCGAGGGGCCGCCTCGCCCTCTCCGACGCGCACCCTCCGTCCAGTAGTAGCGGCGCCTCAGGGTAGTGGTTGCTCACCGGCCGGCGTGTCTCTCGGGCCCGTAGCCCAGGTGGCCGCCACCTCCGCGTGGGGGTGGCCGCGAATGTGCCGCCTGTCACGTACGGCCGAAGGGAGGCACGTCGTTGCCTTTGCCGGGGCCCGAGTCCCGCTGCTGCGACTCCTTTCCTGGGCTCGAGTAGGCCGAGCTAAAGGCCGCCAGGGCGGGATCGCGCGACTCCCCTGCGATAGGTTTCAGGTGGGAAAGTCGGACGAGGCCCGCTGCAAATGCCGTTCACTCCCGAGAGTCACCCTTGGCACCGGCGCACCTCGGACGCCGGACAAGCGACTCGCCTTGGAGACGGGCCTGCCGAGTGCCGGTCCTCATGGGTGAGGTGGCCCCCATCGAGGTTGCCCTCTCCCCCAAACTGGCTCTTGCGCCCTTGGGGTCAGAGGGCTGTAGGCCGCGACCTCGGTTTAGTTTCCGTTTACACTTCACTGCTGATTTCCAGCTCGGCTGCCTTATCTTGCGCCCCGCTGTAAATAAAGGGGGCGCAGAGAGGGGGAAGGGCTTTCCTCGGGGTCCCTGATCGCTAGCGGTCCGGCTAGAGAGAACCTGGCTGCGTTCACACCTAAGCTTTAATCCGGCTCCAGTCCACCTTCAGAGCGAGGGGACACGTCAGCTAAGCGACCAGTCATTTTCCTTCTGCACTATCTCAAAGGTGAATTTTCTGAGTTATAAACACTGGAAGAAAACGGCTTGTCGCTCTGCAGACGTCTTCTCTCGCTCTGAAAGTGAACTGAAGCTGGATTAAGCCTTAAGTGTGACCCCAGCCCTGGTAGTTGCGAGTCTTTCCGTAATCCTGACCTAAATGGGACAACTCGTACGCTTTAGTCTGAAAAGGTTACAGTCCTGAGGGCGGCACAGTCCCCCTTTAGCTCCTAATTCTCCTCTAAGGCCGCTTGCCCGCCGGCTGCCGAAGCTCCGCAACCCGCCTTGGCCCAACGCAGTCCGTGCCATTGTGCCACGAGGGCCAGGCAGCCTCGCTCCTCGCCCTCTTCTCATTCTGGTCTCTGTCGTTCCTGCTGGCTCCAAAGAGGGAAACTACCAACCGACCCCAAGCCGGTCTGACCCGGCTTGGAGTCCTCCTGTAGCGGCCAAAAGGGAAAGGAGCGGCCGGCTGCTCTCCTCCTCTCTCCCCCCCCCCCTTTCTCTAGCAGTGCGCCTACGTCGGTGACGACGATCAAGTTCGGTTGAGGGGTGGAGCCGCTGAGCAAATAGGCTGGCCAGTAGGGCGTGTGCAATGTATACGGTATGCATATGAGCGGCTGGCTGAGGCTCTGCTCGCGCCGGTTTAGGCCGGTCCTCTCCTGCTTGAGTCTAGTTTGTGATTGACAGCTCAGCACTTGTTTACCGCGCGGCTTGGCTGCCGCCGCCGCTCTCGCTCTTCTCGCTGGGGCTGAAGGGAAACTGCTGAGCTGGCAGAAAGGGAGAGAATAGGAAGGGTGGGAAGGGGGAGGTTTTCAAATTTGAGATTTAAAATAAAAGCTGGACAACATCAAAATACTTACTTTTCCGTACATGAAATCCTTATTTTTCTTTTTTTAATGGTGTTCAAATAAATAAATAACTCAGTTACGGCTTGTTGTGCCAAATTCTGAAGATGCCAGTGTGAACCCACTTTACGAATCCCGACTGTGTTTTAGAGGCTGGCTGTGTTATTTTTTTTAATTTCTGCATTCAGAGGTGTTAGGGCAAAGTTGGTAAAATTTCACAGGCGGCTGGAGGTCTGAGCCAAAGACCCCTGTGTGGAGCAATTAGTTGAGGCCATATCCATGTGAGAAAAACTACCCTATTCCCAGGAAGAATTTCCAGGGCAATAAATAAGAATGTTGGGCTATTTATCCAGCCTGGACACTTGCACACAATTTCCAAATAATCTATGGTATCATAAGAGCCTTTAGGTGCTCCTAGAGTCTCCTTTAGAATCTTGAAGAAAGTGGTCGCTTAAGTAGTTTTTGAGCTCTTGGTCCAAGCTTTGGGGGGTTTGAGATATCGGGGAATCCAAAGGACGGAGAAGGTCACTCTCTGAAACAGATCTATTACATCACCTTTTCTCAGTACTCCGTGTGGTCAGAGAGAGTCAGTCTTCAGCAGCTTCCAGAGTCTCTCCAATTATTCCGTGGAATTTAACACCTACCTGGCTGTTTGATACAATACTTTGCCTTTTTAAAGACCTTCAAAGTATAGCCATATTCTGGGTGCTGTATAGTGTTGGTTTTAATAACACGCAGTAGTGGTTGGTATCTGTAATGCTATAGAATAATAAGCCTTTTTCGTGGCTAGCAATTCTGAAATTGTTTGAAGTTATGTGTGGAAATAGCTGCACTGAAAGCATCAAGGAAAAGTATGACAACCATTGCCACTCGAAAGTTCATAGGTTTAGTGAACACACGCACACACATGTAGCCAATTGTTACTAACATTTGAGCTAAAAATCTTCATAGATCTGTGATAAGATATAAAGCCATTAAGGTTAATGTAATTTCACAAGTCGAGGTGTGGTATGCACTTGCCCTTTAATAGTAATTTTGCTAGTTCCAGTTAGTATAAATGATAGAGTTGGAAGGGACCTCTACGGTCATGAAGTCCATCTTGTATAATATATTATGATTATGTGTACAATGTTTACAGGTGGAATAGCATATTGGGTTTTTCCCTCCTAGATGATGATAATTCTGAAGAAGGCCTCCACGTCATTCATTCAGGACGGCACGAATATGCATTCAGTTTTGAGCTTCCACAGACGTAAGTATCCATAATACAGAAATTGTGTGACAGACTGCTGAAGTAATACTTGAAACAAATTAGGAGTTAGGAAGCTCACATGTTAGAATGGGGCAGGAAGGAAAAAAACCCTTTTCAATGGTCAAAAGAAATTGCACTAGAAGATGCTACAGGGGCATTGTCCTAATAATCTACTTAGAGGTTGCTTTCATTCAGAGTGGCAAAGAATGACCATTTGGGGCCAACTATTTGCCCTTCTGTCAGCAATTCCCCTCTAGACCTGTTGCTGATCCAAGTTTCTTAGCCTTTGCCCTATCCTCTGTATTACAAATGAATAAAGGGCTTGCAATTAGTTGTTTTAAAACTGCTGACTTGACTTCCAGTTTCAATTTAGGATTTATAGAGCTGTGTAGCTTGTTTCAATTTAACATGTTGAAACAAATTTGCCAGGAAAATATAAATCAAACAAATTGAAGGCAATAGCTTTATATTTGCAAGATAATGGTTATATGGAGAAGGCCAAAAGTGCAGAAATGGCTGGAAATGAAAGGTGTCTAAGTATGACAAGTTTCCTTTTTAAAAAAAGGAACACAGTTATATTCCAAAATTAGGAAACAAAATATAGCGAAAGTTACTGGTGGGGTGTGTTAGGAAAAATGAAATCAAAGAAAATTTACATGAAGAAAATAGAACAAGGATGTAAAATCTTTGAGATACATGATCTCTTCAGTGTCCTCATTTAAAACTTCTGCAGACACTTACATGTTTGCAGCCATGAAGCTGTGTGGAATCTGCAAGAGCTTAGACTCCTACAGAAGCAATGTGATAGATTCTGATTGTCCAGCTAAAACATTGTTTTTGAAAAATTGTCGAGATAAATATTTAAGAAAATGCCTATTAAGGCAAAAAGAATCTATAAGAAGTTCACAGTTAAGTTACACAGGATACTATGGAAAAGTGCAGCAATATGGTAAATGTTGGATAATCTCTTTCTGTGTTACAGAAAGCATAACAATAATGAACAAATAGCAGTGTCATATGCTCAACCTTTAACAGCTGCTTGTAAAGTGTATTTCTTAAAGACACAGCTACATATGTAGACTATTGGCTGTAATTAATAGCCCTGTAAAAATGTGTGGCAGCAGTAATCCTGCATAATTTTAATTCTCGTATTCTCAGTGCATTAAGCCTGTTTAATTCTCATATTCTTGATGTATTACGAGTACTGTGAGAGATGCAGTTATCCAATTTTGAAATTACAGTTTAGAAAAAAATTAAGATTATAAAAGGTGTTGGTTCTTTAAAATGGTACTTGAAAAAACTTTTGAAAATAAAGTGTTTAAACTTTGTTTTAACAGCTGAACTTTTTTCTCATCCTAATGAACGAGAGAACACTATAGTAGCCATTAAGAAACAGGAAATACGGAAATTTAAGATATCAACTTTGATTTTGAAAATAACTGAACACATAGACGTTGAGATTTTAACATTACTGATATAGGGTTTGGGTCTTTCTGGAAGTCAGCTCATTCAAAGCAATTTGTTGGCCTCATTATTAGTATCTTATATATATTTGAAATAAAAAGTGACCTCTTGAAAGATTGAAGTATCTTGACTGGATTCCCAGTGAGGTTAAGTGAAAGCCCTTGGATTTCAACCTGTTTAGTTCCCATTCATTTTAGTGGGACTCTTATTATATATGTTCAAGTATTTCAACTTAACCAGGTTATGGGTCCAGTTATGGTACCCTCATAGCATTTTATTGTGCAATTTCAAAACTGGTCATATTTGATAGACTTACTGAACAATTAATTACAGAAATATTTCTCCCAAACAAATTAATTATGGAAAATTTTAAAAACAAATTATCCATAAGTGTATTCTATGATGCATTAACAAGACAGTACAGCTTATTCATTGGTATCCAGACTGAGTGTATACTTAAGCTAAACAACAAAAAGAAGTAAAGATTTATTCAGCTTTGACCTTTGTGTCCTGAACAGACCACTTGCTACCTCATTTGAAGGAAGACATGGCAGTGTGCGCTATTGGGTGAAAGCAGAATTGCACAGGCCTTGGCTTCTACCAGTAAAATTAAAGAAGGAATTTACAGTCTTTGAACATATAGATATCAACACTCCTTCGTTACTGGTAAGAATTGATAGAATTACTCATTGTTTGTTTCTGGCATTAAAAGAAAAAAAGAGCAACACAATCTCCCTGAAATTTCAAAAGAAGTAACAATAGTTAATTTGTAAGCTACCAATAAAATGGTAGTATATTGTATAATAATAAGCTAATCATTTTTGCAGTAATGTATGCACACTGTTCTAACAAAGATTAACTTATTTATATATGGAACAGTTATTATTTCTGTAAGATAATAAGCCCATGCTTGACAAAGCAGTGTAAAAAAGTTGTACTGCAGTGCATTATTCACTATTCTGTTATTGTTAACTGGCCTTCAAGTGGGGAGAAATGAATATACTTCTGTATGGTATCATAAAATATTATTTGGATCATGTATTCAAGATTTAATTATTTCAATCTGACCAAAAACCCCTCTTGGTTTTTAATTAAAGTCTGAAAGTAGAACATATGAAATGTCCATTGAAACAGGGTTCTTATTTACGGCTGAAAAGTATCCGTGAGAATGCAGGACCTTATCAAAAGCCCACCAAAATCAGCATATTTCTGTTTATTTTTGTGGGTTTGAGATCAGGCTCCTTCATTCCACAAAAGATAGCAACATTGGGTTAATCCTGATCCCAGGGTCAAGATTAGATTATCTCATTGCCTTTGATGGATATGGGGAAGTATAGGAGCAATTTTTAAGGAAGTGTTAGTATTCAAGCTAAGTGTGAGTTAGAACTTAAGTGAAATGAGCTTGGGACTACAGCAATCGAAACATTTTGAAGATTTTAGGAAAGAAATGCCACTGAAATTCATAACTTTTTAACTTTTCCAAAGTCTTAGAATGCTTCCAGAAAGCTTCAGTTCTGTCTAGTAGTAATTCATTGAAGCTTTATATAGTGGGTATAAAGCTATGATCCTAAATATACTTTTACAAATAAAAATTGTGCATAATGCCCTCACCAAGACAAGGTTTGCAGGTATGCTTCATACTGAAATGGTTAAGTGCCCTAGAACCACAGAGCCAAACTTACTGATGAAAAATAAACTCCTAAAGTTTATTCCCAGATACTTAGCACTGCATACAGCAGAGTGGCATGGGCGCATGCTTAGCTTGGGGAAAATCTCAGTGAGTTTAGTGAGGTATTTTCAGGCATGTATAGCATTACTCTTGGTAATGTCATAATCAGTAAACCTGATTAAATCCAGAAGAGTTTACACCTGAATAAGCATACATAAAATTAGATTGCAGGCTTAGTAGAGCAGGTGGGGCCCAGTCCTGAGATATTAAACCAAGGAAGTGTCAACGATATATTAGGGTGGATATTATGAAGAAAGGTGGTTTTTTTTCCTTTGTAAGGCAATAAATGTAAATATATTTACCTGGAAGCAAGTCTCATTTAAAAGGATGAGATTTATGTCCAAAATTAGCATTACTATGAACATACTGCGGATGTTAGTCATGTTATTTTTGACAGTAAAGAAAGGAATTTGGAGTGTTAGATCTGTACTTACCTCTATAGGTCTTAGTATTTAGATTGCATCTTGCTGAACTGTTCTGTTCTCAGAAGCTAGCTTAGTAGTGTTGGACCTGACTACTCTTAGGCCTATCCACACTTTAGGCCTCTTGTGGATTATGTCCTGAAATATCGGCCTGCTGTCTGCATGCTGCAGACTATGGCAGGCCTCAGGTGAGACAAGCCATAGTCTGCATTAGCATGCAGACAACAGAACCTATCCTAAGATATATTCCAGAAAAAGGCTAAATGCGCAAAAGGCCTTAGATAGGTGATTGTCCTGCTTGAACATACTAAGCATTGAATTTGGTGGTTTTTTAATGTAAATTTTGTGCTTAATGTTGAGGCTTAGCCCATCCCTTGTTCACACTTTTAATTATGAAGATACTGAATGAAAAATGTAGTTAAAGGAAATCTGCTTAAATACATTTTAAATTAACATTTAAGAAGAATTAGTGGGAAATTCCACCACTTGATAGCGGTAAAGTCTCTGAAGGAAGGGTATTGGAAGAGCAGATCAGAATACAGAATTAGTATTCTGATATATGTGGATACATCTAGATACTGGATTTCTTCCAAAATTGTAGGAGAAACTAGCATGTTGACATGATGATCAGATTCAAACTGTACCAAATTTGATGCTAGTTAGGATAACCAGTAGAATCAGCATGGCAGACCAGCTACCATGAAACACTTCCCCTCTCACCTTGAAGTTAAGAAAGGTGTTTTTTATGTTAGTTGCCATCAGGGGGAAATAGTTGTCTGGAAACTAATGTATGATGTTTTCGTTAATTTCCACTGTGCAAAAAATACTAACCTCTTTTTAAAAAATCTTTTTCAGTCACCACAAGCAGGCACAAAAGAAAAGACTCTCTGTTGCTGGTTTTGTACCTCAGGCCCAATATCCTTAAGTGCCAAAATTGAAAGGAAGGGCTATACCCCAGGTATGTACCCTTATGAATATGATTTTTTAGCAACATAACACATCTATGGACTTTCTGAGTTAAGCAGAACAGAAAGTCCTTGCTGCCATTTACTTTACATGCCCATGTTATATCTCTGTCTTTGTGTACTATCTACCTGTGTTAATACCAGACTTGCACATCTTGGACAGTTTTGGTCCTTGGAAAGTAATTGCATTTTGCAAATGATTTGAATAACGTTGTTAGGACTGATTCCATTTAAATTGTTTAATGTTCTTGCTGATTGTTTTAATATCCTATGGTTTGAATTCTTTACCTTTAATGTCTATATTCTTTGTTTTATTGAAGGCGAATCAATTCAGATCTTTGCAGAGATTGAGAATTGCTCTTCCCGAATGGTTGTGCCAAAAGCTGCCATTTACCAAACACAGGCATTCTACGCAAAAGGGAAAATGAAGGAAGTGAAGCAGCTTGTTGCCAATTTGCGTGGAGAATCTCTGTCTTCAGGGAAGACAGAAACCTGGAATGGCAAACAGTTAAAGATTCCACCAGTCTCTCCCTCCATCCTCGATTGTAGTATAATCCGTGTGGAATATTCTTTAATGGTAAGAACATAGGTGAACATTTTGATACTATTCTGCATGCTGTGATTAATTTTCTTGATTTTAATGATTTTTCTTATATTTTTTAGGTCTATGTGGATATTCCAGGTGCAATGGACTTATTTCTTAATTTACCACTTGTCATTGGTACTATACCTTTACACCCATTTGGAAGCAGAACATCAAGCGTGAGCAGCCAGTGTAGCATGAATATGAATTGGCTTGGTCTAACACTGCCTGAAAGACCTGAAGGTAATTTGACTTCATGAATCTTATGAAGTCTAGTAATACATTCTTCTCTGGGCCCTTTATTAGTATTCTTCCACAAATCCTGATAATTCCATTCCACATAGGAACTCTTTACTAAGAATATCTGCAGTATCTTTTCATCCAAAGCCAGTTCAGGAATGTTGTTCCAGGGCTTGGGAAACGGAACATTAAGTGAATTTAGATCTACCAAACAAACATGGTTTAGAATAGTTACTGACAGTCCAGGGAATATCTTTTTTTGATGGATTGAGTATCTTTGGGTGTTTTTCCACTGTCAAAATGTACCCATTTTTGCACCCATTAAGGACTCATTTGGGTGTGAGCCGGATGATCCCATTTCCACCACGGCACCCATTTGGGACCCTATTGTTTCCACTGCCGCTGGGAAAATCCAGATCAAATGGGTAAATCCGGATTAAAGGGAGCCTGTTTCCACGCTTGTGTGGCAATGGGGTCTGGAGGAGGCTAGGGGGAGGGGGCACCAATGGGGGGAGAAGCCCCAAAACCTAAGCTTTGAAGTCATTTCGAAGTCACTTTGAAGTCTGTGCAGAATAGTTCCGGAGCGACTTTGAAGTCTGTGCTGATCTTCAGAGTGAACTTCGAAGTGACTCCGAAGTCACTTCGAAGTTCACTCCGAAGATCAGCACAGACTTCAAAGGAGCTATTTTGCACAGACTTTGAAATGACTTCAAAAAGACTTTGAAGCCGCTTTGGAGATTGCACCCCCTGTCCCCCCAAACACCTGGGGTGACAGGCAGACCCCTCATGGGTAGATCCGGATTTCCAAATGGGTGCTCCGGTGTTTCCACGGCAGGGAGGCTAGCACCCATTGCTGTTGGGTGCTAGACCACCCATGGAAACACATTGGGTACTTCCCTTAATCCGAATTTACTAAGAATGTACCCATTCCTTAGATCCAGATCTTCTTAGATCTGGATTAAAGGAGTGCAGTGGAAAAACGCCCTTTCTCACCTTTCATTGAAGATATTAGGAATGGATATTATTACATTCTTCCAAGATTAACCCCCCACCACAGAAAAACAGACCACTACAAAGTGTAGCAATAGCTATGGTTAGCTTCCTCCTTCATCATCCATTCAATCAGTGTACATGTCCAGGTAAACTGACCATGACAAAGCCTAATGGTGAACTTACTTTATAATCATTTTGATTCCACTGTTCACCTTAAGTCCTAGAGTATACAAGATAGGTAAAAAGAAAACTAGTACAATTTTAACTGTAGCATGTTCAGTTAAACCTTTCTTGTATCTACCTTGTGCAAATCACAATTATTAAAGTTTAATATATTTGTCATATTATATATCTTGACATGCATAAGAACATTGTTCGAACTGCGTGTAATTTTGCCTTCAGCACCTCCTAGCTATGCAGAAGTGGTCACAGAAGAACAAAGGCAGTCTAGTCTAGCACCTGTAGCTGCTTGTGATGACTTTGAAAGAGCACTTCAAGGACCATTATTCGCCTACATCCAGGAGTTCCGATTCCTGCCTCCTCCACTCTATTCTGAGGTAAGGTTACAAAGATACAATAGGTTTTTACATTCCACCTTAAAGTAAAATTGTGTTTTACCTTTGACTATTTCCCAAAATACACAGTGACTAGTTCAAGGTGACAAAACCTCATTCTGTATTACCTTGATCTGACTGGTAGGACTAAATCATTAGTTATTTTCGCATACTTGATTGTCCCCTAAAAACAAATTTTACTACAGTTGTAATGAGTCAGTTCTTTAAAGTTTACCCTTATTTGAATAACATATTATTGATTAATGTCTTGGAGAGCATTTGTTGTGTTTCAGTGGATACAGATACAGTAATGTTTTATCTTGGAAAAGTAGCATTGTTAATTGTATTTCACGATCCAGCAGTTATTCAGCCTGAGCTACAATTTTAACTGTAAATGACTCAGTAGAATTGTTCATAGAGATGTGCACAAAAAGTCATAGCATTCGAAATCCATAAGAATTTGGCCAAATTTAGACATTCAAATTCAAATAGAATGTTTTGATACATTTGTACGAAACTTCATATGGGATTGAACATTCGCATCACATTCAAATCCTACTACATTCAAAGGGAATCTATTCGAACGGATATGAATTTTCTTGCATTGGGTTCAGTACAAATCAAATGTAAAAAAATGCATGCGCGTCCCTAATTGTCAAGTAAATATGTGAAAACTAGTCTTTTTTAATTTAAACACACATGCCTAGGGCTGCGTCTCGATGTCTCTTACTTATTCTTCTGTATTTGGATATTCTGGAATTAAACCATGGATATTCTGAAATATTCACGCTTTGTTGGAAATATCCAAATATAGTGAAATAAGTAATGATGTCTCGATGCTGCCTGAATCATGCTACTAGAAAATATGTTAAGGATTTTATGGGACATTGAGTGTCAAACACTTAGACAGTGGTGCAGTAGTTTATGTTGCAGAGCAAAAGCAAATAAATAGAACATACTCGTACTCTATTTTGTATTTGGCTCTGAAGGCAATAAAATAATAATTCTCCAAGGACCCAGCTACACCTAACTTTCAGTCAACCTTCAGTCCATCTCCAGGGTGACAGAAAATGTTAGCAAACTGACAAGCAATTTTCTTTCTCCTTTATCTGACCCAGAAGTGGATTTTATGGGTTAGATAACATGTAAGGAAAATTGTTCTTAACTTTGCTGATGTGCTGTTGTAGCCTGGAACTTAAGTGTAGCTGCGCCCTAAATTCAGGCATGGTAGATAATAGTTTATAACTAGTAGTTTTAAATACCTTTATTTAGTTGCAAACTGATTATAGTTGAGTATATTTCTCTAAAAAGTTAACATTATTTGACGATAGGTGTCAGTAAAAAGATATACATAGGCTGACAGCTTATTATCTAAAACTTCCTTGCAGCAGCTTTTCAGTGAGGAAGACCTCAGATTAGTGTTCTAGAAATGTATGTTCACCAAAATGAATGCAGAAGTCCTCTATTGCTCCCTAAGGCTGCCTCCTAGAAAACCTCATTAGTTTTAAATTTTGAAATACTAGATCATTGCATCTGTACAACAAATGGGTTGGGGGAAATCATATCTAAAAATCTGGGGGGAAATGCAGCTTGCTTCTAATGCCTCCTAGATCTGGATTATATCCCAGAATTGGGTCCTGCCTTCCAAATGATGATACAGACTTCACTAGGCCCTGGGCATGACTCGTCATAGTCTACACTAGCATGCAGCTGGCAGGATCCTATTATGAGATACAAACCAGAGTAAGGCCTTGAAAATGCCAGAATGCAGAGCTGTAAAAAGTTCCAGTTCTGAGAAATGAAGTATTTTGAAACCACCACCCACAAAAAAAGAGGGGATAAGACTGAAAGGAAGCACCACTCTCTGGTGCTAAATCATGAATATGCCAGTCATGGATATTCAGATGTGCAGTCACAGATATACAGAATTGACAGATTAAAAACAGGGAGCATGAAGGCTGACAGTTTAAGGCAACATTCTGTTTTTCCCTCCACACAGATTGATCCAAATCCAGATCAGCCCTCAGATGACAGGCCATCCTGCCCCTCTCGCTGAAGGAATGCCTCTTAAGAAAAGTTGATGGATCAGAGATGTATTTTCGCCGTGTTGAGGACAAGGGCATCATATGGAGACACACTTTAAAAGGAAGTTTATGCCTAAAAGAAAAGGTGAAATACTGAAACAACCTGTGATTATGCTTTTGAAGCCTACAGCAAACATCATAGGACTGCTCTTCATGCTTGAAGATAATGAGCTTTCCCTTCCTGTTGTACACTGGCACATACTAAGAGCAGCCTTAATAGCCTACACTCATGTGTCAAAACACTCACCATGTTGCAAGAGGGATTGCTTCCTCTTTTGATTTGAAAATTTTGCACATGCTCAATGCTTACGTTGTGCGGTTCAGTGTCACTACAGCTTTTTCTCATTTACGTTAGACTGTTGTTACCCTTTTCTAACTTGTTTGTGGTCCGCACAACAAGGAGCAAAAGAAAGCTTTGAAAACTTTATGATGACAAATGCACTGACTTTTTTTATTTAGAAAAACAAACAATGTAGTCTGGACTTCTCCTGCATATGCACATGCGCAGAATTGTCCCCATAGGACTGATCCATGTTATCACTTCTTCAGCTTGGATACAGTACTGTTGTGGATTTATTACAAACATCAAATGCCTTCAAGCCAATCCTTGCTGTATGTTTGCAGCCTACTGTAGTAGATAAGCAACAGATACGTCGGGGTGGGAAATAAGAGAAGGAAAATAATAGGAGTCTTCGTCAAGATTGTACGTTTTCATGATTCCTTTTAACAATTTGTTGCCTTTCTACTATTACCACAAAGAAGAATTTTGTTACAGACTGCCTAAAAATCACTTAATCTCAGGTGAACTCATCACTTGCCAAAATATTGAAATGCTATTTGTGTTTTATGTTGCACTGTTGAGTTTTTCTTCCTGTTTTATTACCTTTTTTGTTTTATTTTGAAAGTGGGGGAAAAGGGACGTGCACAAAGAAAACATCCTCATTTCTTACTACATTTCCAAAATATTAAATGTAGCTAAGAATTTGGTCAAGGTAATGGCGTTTTTAGAAGAGCCACCAAAGGTAGTACTCAACCTATATTGGCCACCAGTTAATGGATCTACGTGATTCACGCTATGATTCACCTGGGAGTTTCTCAGCTAGTGAAGTGAACAGGGAAAGTGAGTCGATTTTTCTAGTTATCTCATGACCACAAACCTGTATAGTCAAATCTTTTAAAGGCAAGAACCAACACCTTTCATCAAAGAATGCATTATCACAGTTATTCTAGGACAGGCAATAAAATTAGAAACCAGTTGTCAAAGAAATTAATTCCAGGTGAGGTCCAGTATAGCTTACAAGGAGTCGCCTGGTAGACAATTGCAGCACGAGATTGTAGGGCTAGTGCAAACTCCTCAGCATTCATAAATGATACATGGACGCACAATTGTTTTCTTCAGATAGAAGCTCATGACTGATTTTTATAAAAAGAAGCCATCCTGATGTCATTTTGGATAGTGTAGTTTCTGCATTAGTTAACCACATACTTAGACTAACCAGGTTGGTTTAAAGACTGTTTTCTCCTAGAGTGAAACTCCGTGGATCCAACTGTCTTATGATAAGGCTTTGTAACAAACAGGATAAGATTTTCCATAAGTGGCCTTTAAGAAAACATGGACAGTAATTCATGTTTGAACAAAAACAGGGTGAAAAATAAACAGTATGAAAAAAAGAGTCACGTTTTAAGTGATTCATTTAAGTTTGCCCATCAGCAAAGCAAACTGCTTTTAATGAATAATAAGAAAAGTGAGTTACGGGACTTCTAAAAATTTTGCTCAGTCACTTTGTGAATGTCCCTCTTCTGCCTAAGAGTTACAATATTTGATGGGATGGTGGCATAAAAGGGCATTTGGTGGGTTTTTTTTGCTTTTGTTTTTGTTTCAACCAACTAGGGAACAATTGCTGTTATGCATAGCATTACATTTATCAAAGTACAACGGATGTTTCCATGTTAAGCAGGATTGACCAATATTATAGTAATTGGCATCACACCACATCAGCGTTTGATAGATTTAAGGTTGTGAACACTATTAAATTGTTTTTACAAAACAAAAAAATGTGGCATTACTGTTATATCTGATTTCTTGAAATATTGGTCAATTTCTGGACACTGTAAGATAAAAGTTCAGAGCTATAGTCCAGTCTTCAAAATCTCCAAATTAAAAAAATGGAGAAAAATAAGTAAAATCCAAAATGTTAAGAGAAACAAGTGCAATATTTAATGTTTGCTTTATAGATTTATGTTCAATGGCTGTTTGTATTATATTTTTCTTCTTTTCTTTTTTTTAGTTTGGTGCTGAATATGTCCTTGTAGACTCTGTTTCAAAAAAACAATATGTGGAAAAGGATTTAAATTTTCCTATAGCTCTTCCTTGTGGATAATAAACTTTTTTTTAAGAACTTTTATTTGAGCAATTCTATGAGAAGGAGCAATAGCATATCATAAGCTAACAAATCAACTTAAAAATATACGGATCTGACGGTCAGTCTTGGGATATACATTAAGTTGGCTGAAGGTGCTTGTACACATTTTTATTGTTTTTTTAAAGTGATAATGTGGCACACTCTGGCTGCATGCACAGTCATTAAAAAGGAAGCTTAGAGGTGGTAGCATGTGGATTACTAATGTTCTCTTCCCACCTCTAATCCACATTAAAGCATAAGCAATGCATATTGGAGGTGGATTTTTTGACTTGAATGTGGATTAAGGCACTAGCATGCAGATGCTACCACTTCTTAAGCCACTGCTTTTGAACCATTGTTTTTAAACTGTGCACCAGTGCAGCCTTTCTAAATTCTATGGAGTTACTGTATTGGTATTAATGGTCAAAACTGATTTCCCTTTAGTGTGAAATACAGGTTGTTCCATTTTAAGCTACATAATTTCCAGCACAGTAAGCACTCACCCTCCTATTTTTATCAGTTGTCTGGATAACTGAATGTTCACACCCAAGTCACATCGTATTTCCAGCCAGTGCTGTGTCAGAAGTGACAGAGGGGGTTTGCACACTGCCTAGTACATTTAATTTTGCCTTTTTTTTAAATTCTCCTTCAAGTTAAGACCGTAAGCAGATTGGTTTTGGGGTCGTGCTTCTGTGCAGGAGTCATTCTCATTCTTTTTCCTCCACAATACACAGTTTCTTTTTTTCCTCCTTTTCCCCTGCTTCAAAGGTTGAGAGCAGACAACTTTGTTACCTGGAGATTCAGATATCCAAGTTAGAGGGCTTTTCCAGGGGATTGGGGAAGGGATGTGAGTCATACTTGGGTAAGCTGAGCTCTCTAAAGAAGGGCGTGCTCCTGGGTGCAGTGACACTCGTTGCTCTGACTTAGGCATACCTTAAGCAGACTCAGCGTACATTTCCTCCTAGCTTGGACCCAAACTGAGCTGGGCGTGGTGTTTTCAGCTCACCTTGAACCATATGGGGGGCTCAGGGATCCAGTCCAAATAGGCCTTGAAACAGGCATCTCCCAAACCAAACTCAAATCAGCAAACCCCCTCAACAAGGCACTTGGGAATGCAGACACTTGGTTCGAAGCAAAGGGAATTCCCATCATTCAGCTCGTCCCCATCTCTACTCTGTATTTATAAATCAGAATGCCTCAAACATGCAGCAGAAATAAAGGACTGTCATGACTAGGATGTTGCACTGGTAAAGTAAATCAAGCAAGCTTTATATTAGAGACTGATGCACGCTTCACCTGGAACAATGTGCAAAAAAACCAGTTGACTTGCATTCTATTCTACATAATTTGGGCTTGATGGATATGGAATCAGCAGTGCATCCTTTGCTTCCTGGACCAGTGTAATAGGTGAAGATGCCACCAAGTCAAGTCAGGGCCTAATCTAGTCCACAGCACATAGTGTCCCCAGGTTGTCTCCAATCCGACTACTAGCCAGGCTTGGCCTTGCTTAGCCTTTTAAGATCACACAAATCAACCTAACTTCTAAAGCAGCACTTCAGTCCTGATCCTAAAGCAGCAACCCAGGCAGATGGAATTAATTATGTACAAATACCATGGTGCACATTACCCAAGTACAGCTCAATTATATCAGTGATGACATGATTTATTTAGCAGTATTCTTGGCAAAATATTTCTTTATGAGAGATGGTTCTATTTCAACAATTAGGGGTGTGCACGAATGCAGTTTTCAGGATTTGATTCAATTTGAATTGAATATCTGAAAATTCGATTTGATTTGAATCTTTAAAATTTGAATTTATCCACATTTGATTCAAATTAAGTATATTCAAATCTATTCAAATTTTTGATTCAAATTTGCACATATGAACGCATGCCATTTTTGTTCCATACGCATTTGTACAAATGCATACAGATGTGGGAAAGATGCATACAGGCAAGTACGTATTGTGTATGTACCGGTACACACAGGAATGTCTGAATAATTCAAATGAATAGATTCAAAAATTCAAAATTCATTCGTGTTTAAATTTGAATTTATAGACATTCGATTCGAATTCAAATCTCCAAATTGAAACAAATTCAATCAAATTTCAAATGTTTTGAATATTCATGCAGATCCCCATTAACAATAGCATTTCCTAATAATGATTGACACACACACATAGTTACAAAGGCTATATTTTTTTCTCCAAATAATCTGATTTTTTAAAAAGTATTGTATCTTTGAATTCATTTCCTAGTTTTGTTAGAATATTAGTCATTACCAGTTGCCAACAGTAAATACTCATGCATACATTCCAGTGTGAGGAGAGGAATATATATTTTAGATTGTTTCTTATCTACAGGGCAAATAAAACAAGATAAGGCCCTCATGATGCAAAGTCCAAGAGCATGTGCAGAGCTCAACAGCAAATGAATGCTGACCTCAGCTGGTCAGCTGTAGTTCCTGGGCCTCTTTCATTTATGAGCATTTAGCAAATAATAGGGCCAATTTGCACTTTGGCTCTGTTGTCAACAGTTACGCAACATCTGGGCAGGTGCATCTGCACTTCAGGAGGTGCTTATGTGCTAGAAACGCACCCCACCGCCTTCCCAGCAGTTGCCTAATTGCTGACAAAGTGTGGAGAACAAAACTGTACTCCACAACCTTACCAACCCTTACCTATCCCAGCTTATCTGAAGGTGTCCAGCCAGCGACCATCTGCACCTCTGCTGTACAGGGAGGTGAATGGAGCTGCCACGCCAACATGCTGGCAGTTCTACTAACCTGATGTGACTGCAACTGCACAGAGCATCAGCATCATTATAGCGATGGCACTAACACATGTGCAGTCATGGAGGGCGCCACACTCAAGATGGCGGTGCCCTGAAGAAGACTGGCTCCAGGATCAATCAGGTGAGTGACCAATCATGCAGGGTGTGGGCTGTTAGTGATTAGTGCTCCTTTCCCATCCATGGGAAGAGAAGGGAAGTACAAAAATGCCCCTAGTCTAGTCCAGAGGGAACTCCTCCATTGTGGCTGTGTTCATACCAAAGTTTTAACCCAGCTTAAGTCCACTTTCAGATTGGAAGAATATATCAGCAAAGTAATTTATCATTTTCCTTCCATGTTTTCTAACTCAAAGGTGATTTTCTGGTTAGATAAAGCTAAAACCAAACAGCTTGTCATTTTGCCAATGCATTATCTCACACTGAAAGTAAACTGAAGCTGGGTTAAAATGTAGGTGTTACCACGGCCTGACGGCCTATGATTATTCACAAATGCAAAATGTTTGTTTCTCCAGGCATAAATGCCAGTATCTGCCAAGAACAGTCCTAAGGTAAACTGTAAAAGAAGCTTAGGGTATGTGCAAGTGAAGGCAAATAGGTTGTTCACAGTTAATGATAAAAACAGGTTACATTTACTTACTGGAATCATTTGCAGCAAAAAGAAATTTTAGATTAACCAAAGAATGATATGGTTTTATAGGTTAAGGGAGAGAACGTCATGGATGGGGCTAAGAAAGGTGTGACATGGAAGTTTAATAAGATGGCAAGCATTATTGTGCCTCTTAATCTATGGTGAGGCAATAGATTGAAATATTGTGTACAATTCTGGTAACCACACCCCAGAAGTCATATTATGGAACTGAAAAAAATCATCAAATGATCAGAGGTTAAGAACACATCTCTTATTAAATCAGGCTGAAACGTCTTGGCCTCTTCCGCCTTGAAAGACAACATTTAAGAGGTGACCTGACTGAAGTATATAAAATCATGCATGTGATGGAAAAGATGGATAAAGAAAACTTATTTCCTCTATCACACAGGAGGCATTCTATGAAACTGATGGGGAAGTGTGTTATGATTGACAAGGGGAAGTATTTTTTTACCCAGAAGGTCACTGGTTTATTGAATTTACGACCAGAAGAGGCATAGACAGCAAGCAGCCAGGATAAGTCTAAGAAAGCATTAGACAAATTCACGGAGGAAAGATGTATCAATGGCTACTAAAATGGATGCGTAGGTACCATCTCCTGGTTGGAGAGACTGATAGGATACCTCTAAAGCCATTTGCAAAGAGTTAACTGAAAGCAGATTAAGGTGTTCCCTTTGTCTGCATCCCCATGGGGCTGCTACTGCCTCACCATGGATTTGGGGCCTTAATGTGAATTAAGGAGTCCCCATGGCAATGGAGGACAGGGCGAGTTCAAGGTGAACCCGCCCGTCCCCATGAAAACCGCAGTAAATCCCTGCATCGGGATGCTGTGGTTTTCTCCACCACCACCCTTGCATGAGCACTTAATCGCCCAGGTAAGGCCTTGATTTACCCCAAACAATCGCCTGACAGCTGCCCTGCAGTCAGCTGAGCAACTGTCAGGCGGGTATAGGGGCTGTCAAGAGCACCAGCAGAACTCCAGTAAGATGATTAAAACAGATGTGAAAGCCGCCTCTGTGTTTCAAGCATTAGAGAATAGTATTTGTATTAGTACTCCAAATGTTTTCTGGGATGTGAAGAGTAGCAGGCAGTAGGGATTTGCACAAATATTCAAAATATTAATTATTCATACAAATTTGGACATTCGTATACAAATCAAATGTCCAGACATTTGTACTTTAGTATTCATACCAATATGAATATTTTGAGTTATTCGTACAAATAATTCAGATTTGTATGTGTACAGATCTGTATGCATCGTGTACATATCCGTACACATCCATACAGATACTTACAGATACACACCCCTTACGGATCTGTACAGGATGAAAACGTGATGTGTACGGGATGCATACGGATGCATACCAGACTCGTATCATTGGATATGTATTGAATATTTGAATGAATAGATACAAATATATTCAGATTTTCAAATATTCTATTTGTTACCAATCGAATGTCAAAAATTGCATTCATGCACACCCTTAGCCGGCATATAAGGCCTGAAGATCGAGGCAGCCAAGACCCACGCTATTCCTCTTCTTGGCATTCTGCCTGTTCCACTGTTCCTAGATGAAAATCTGTTGGTGGTGATTTGTAATCCAGAATTCCAGATCATTCTCTGGAATTAGTTTTCTTTCTTTCTTTCTTTCTCTTTCTTTCTTTCTTTCTTTCTTTCTTTCTTTCTTTCTTTCTTTCTTTCTTTCTTTCTTCTCTCACGTTTTCAGGATCTGTCAAACCAGAACCCAGCATTTTCTTACCGCTGGGAATCATTTGCCAAGCAGAAATGTGGTTGTGACAGTTTTCCAGACCTCACATATTTCTAAAGATGAAAGAAACTGTATGTGAACTTTCCCCAAAGTTGTCCCATTTATAGATGGTATGAAGAATACAGAAGACACATTGGTTGTTTTCAGACAGCCTTCAAGGGGTGGCTCCCTGGGAGATTTGGGGTCAGAAATACCAGACAGTCTCTCCTTACATGTACCTTACCATTTTGGGGGCGAATTCCAGCAACTCTTCCTTTCAGCAACATTGTGAGGGAACAATCAAGCCAGCTGTAGCATGGGAATAAATGCTACTGATCAGCAATCAGAGGCCTGGACAACTGGGCAGGTGGCAGCAAATTGGTGCTGAGTATTTGTTGCTATGAAGGCATTGCTAGCGTTTGAGAGGATGGAATGAGTTAGGAGTTTGAATGCCTGTTTTTGTTTTCGGCTTTAGCAGGGTCTTTATCCCTACATTAGCAAAAGGCAGTTAAACTACTTGTTTCTTCAGTGATGTGAAGAGAAGGTTTATTTGTTTTTCTTGGAGACCAAAAGTTCTTCAAAGCCAATCTTTCTTCTGTGGAATTTCAAAAGGACTTTTCTCCCCAAAGTTCAAAAACTTGGAGAGCTTAAACTGAGTTATTTTCTGTTCTACTTAACTCTGAGCCTGTACACTCTTACTTTCCAGGAGTAGTTCTAGCCACGCCTGGGAAGGCCCATCTTCATGCCACATCATGTCCCAGACATCATTTCAGCTGCCTGGGTTTGCACTAGCTGTAGACAAGTAAAAACATGTCCTCAGCTTGACTGCGAGCAGCTAGTGAGTTCCCAGTTATCAGCATTTGCACACTCTTCCAGGTGCAAAACTGTGAGTGGGTACACAGCCATTCACACCACCATAGATGTTGCTACAGCCATTGCCATGGCATTGTGGCCTGCCTGGGACAGGCCTTCCATATTTCAAGTGCTGTTGGTCCAGTTGGGGGTTGCACTAGCACTTGAAGTGCAGATGGCTCCCTCTGTGCCTGATCTTCACCTCAGTAGACTGGTACAACAATAACAATAATAATAATAATACTGCTCTACAACATCTAGAAGCAAAACCAGAGAGCCCAAACTCATCCTCTGCCTCCCTTCCTCAATGATACGGTATTCGAGTGATTAGGCTGTAGAAAATCCCTTATTTTCAACAAAACTGACTTCATGAGGCTGTGCATAGGATTGAAACCTTGGGTGTTTTTCCACCACACTCCTTTAATCCAGATCTAAGAAGATCCAGATCTAGGGAATGGGTACTTCCCTTAATCCAGATCTAGTAGATGCGGATTAAGGGAAGTACCCAATGTGTTTCCACGGGTGGTCTAGCACCCAGTAGCAATGGGTGCTAGCCTCCCTGCTGTGGAAACACCAGAGCACCCATTTGGATCCTACCCACAACGATCCTAACTTCCTACCCACAAGGTGTCTGCCTGTCACCCCAGGTGTTTGGGGGGACAGGAGGTGCAATCTCCGAAGCAGCTCCGAAGTCACTTCAAAGTCTGTGCAAAATAGTTCTGGAGCGTCTTCAAAGTCTGTGCTGATCTTTGGAGCAAACTTTGAAGTGACTTTGAAGTGACTTTGGAGTGACTTCAGAGTCACTTCGAAGTTCACTCCGAAGATCAGCACAGACTACAAAGACGCTCCGGAGCTATTTTACACAGACTTCAAAGTGACTTTGAAATGACTTCAAAGTTTAGGTTTTGGGGCTCCCCCCCCCAAGAGTGCCCCTCCCCCTAAGCCTCCTCTGGACCCCATTGCCAAACTAACGTGGAAACAGACTCCCTTTAATCCGGATTTTCTGGCTGAAGATCCCATTGTAGACCCCATTATGGGGTCTACAGAAAATCCGGATTAAAGGCCAAAAAGTACCCATATGATCCAGATTTCCCGAGGCGCGGTAGAAACAAATGTGTCCCTAATGGGTGCCATGGTAGAAATGGGGTCATCTGGCTCTCACCCAAATGGGCAATAATGGGTGCTAAAATGGGTACTAAGTGACCATGGAAAAACACACCTTGTTACATTCTGGGTATTGTTACCACTGTCTCCTGTCCCCTGCCCTATTCATCTCAAAGGAGAGCATTTGATGACACCAAGGTCATGGCCACATGCTCACTTTAAACTGTCTTCAGTCCAGATTTGACTGCTCACACCTTTTCATTTCTATCAGTTTTATTTTTGGACTTTCCATTCTGCAAAGTCCAAATGGAGGGTGGAAAGTGCACAGATAAAATGGATAGAAATGAAAAGTTGTGAGCAGCTTCTAGATCAAGATAGCTTCTAGTTAACCTATGCAAGAAGCCCCCAAGCCACTTTGTTCAGGTTTCTTGAAGCTTTCCTCTCACCCTCTCTATAATCAGGTCGGCAAGAGATTTAAAAATGCCACATTATTTGTGTGTTTTTGGCTGTGGTCATGCTTAAGGTTTAATTGCTCTTCAGTCCTCTTTCAGAGTGAGAGAATACATCAGCAAAGTGACAACCTGTTTTCTTTCAGTCTCTGATAACTCAGAAAATCCACCTTTGAGATCGTTAATGTGGAAAGAAAATGACTGGTTACTTTGCTGATGTGTTCTCTCGCTCTGAAAGGGGACTGAAGCCAGATTAAACCTTAGGTGTGACTACAGCCTTTCTTGACCGCCAACACATCAGGTAAGATGAGGGGACATTTTTTTTAGCAGCCAGTAAATGCCAACAACCAAACTGTGATAAGTGGCTAATTGGAAACTAAGTGGATCCCAAAGCCAGAAAAAGCCAGAAAAAGAGTGAGGGAGGGGGGGAGGAGGGAGGGGGGTGAAAATGCTGCAGTATGCATTAGAGGAAAAATCTTTTTATACAGCACAAACAAATAATCTTGAACAGAGAATAACTGTTTACAACACTGGCCTTTTTCATGCTGGAAAGCAATAGATGCCAGCTGTCAAGTCTCAATGTCATTCAAGAAGGCTAAAAAGTTTACAAGGACAGATAAGCCTTGGATTTTAAGGTTGCTTCTCATTATTGTAAACTGAACTGACTCAGTAGTGGTTTGCCTAGAAATATAGGGGCAGCATCATGTATGCTGAAGGTCTGAAGGATGGAAACCAGTCAGAGGGCTTTGATTGGAAAAGGTAGGCACTTGGGGTTCAGCTTATACAAATTTTCGGTATATATGATTTATATACCATATATAAAAACTGGCAGTTATTTCCTATGTGACTTTGAGGGCACGTCCCCATGCACATTTGGTCCAGTACCGAACACGGTCTCAGCAAGGGGCATCCCCATGTGTTTTAGATTTGGTCCGTGGAAAGCGGACCAAATGTCCCCAAACCGTGCCAGACAAGGACCAAATTGGTACCTGAAAAAACAAATCTCAGCACAGTTTAGCGTCCTGGCACACATTGCCAAGCGAGCCGAGACCGCGCCTGGGGATGGTGCCAGACTTCACGATTTTGCCTGACAGGAAAGAGGTTTGAGTTTTAAAGCCAAACCTCTGTCCCGTCAGCTGAGATCATGAACAGGGGTTGCAGAGGCTTCAGATTTCTCACTTTTCCAGAAAATTGAGCAATCTCAAGCTTCTGAACCCCCTCCTCCCATCTCAGCTGACAGGAAATAAATCCTTTTTTTTTTCCTTAAAGGGACAGAGAATGTATGACATATCTCTCTGCAAGGTTTGACATCCTTTTTGCAATCTAATTTTTTTAATGCTTTAAGAAAGAGAAAGCACCATAAAGGCAGCATTACCTGGAAAAGAAAGCTTCACATGGAAAAGAAATGTTCAGTGATATTACTATCATGTGCTACTTGCTTTAACAGAGATAACAACTGCTAACTTAGATTTGCTAACTTCCTGCCTTTTGGCACCAAGGTATTTACACTGGTGAGATGCATAACCTAGTGGTGTAATTTGGCAGATATGTAGTACAGGAAAGAAGAACGAGTTCAGGATATAAAATGGAAAGTTCATACTGATTCACATTTAAAGCCAAGGACTTGCACATTTATTTGATGTGCAGTGGTGGTGGTGGAGCAGAAAAGGCTTGACTCCACTTCAAAAATAGTACACGTCACAGCTTATTTTCTCCTCTCACATGAGAGAGAAAGGAAAATAAATTAAACCCAATGCAAATGCAAGGCACCAGTATTGCAGGGAAAGGACCCCACCCACCCACAACTTCCTTGATTTTCCTTTGCACCTCACCATTTTCTGAAGAGTGCTCTTCTTGTCACGTTTCCTGGCAGGATCTACCATTGTGCGGATCCTGCCTGATTTACCCTAGTGTGTTCATTTTATATTTTGTTTCTATGGTTGTAACCTGCCCTGAGACCTTTGCGCACAGGGCAGGATAAAAATGCAAATAAATAAATACATTTAGAAGCAAATTGAACTGAAGGCAACGTGGCTGCAAAAATCACAGTACTTCTTCATAAACCGTCCTGGTTTTGTTAGGGCTTAAAACACTGCAATATTGTACTATGGCAAATACTGCTCCTTCACTCCAGCATTAGAATTCAGCACGGTGCATACTTCTATGTTATTCTTCTGCTTCCATCATCTTATTGTCTCAGTCAGGGACTGACATATACCAGTCTAAAGTTCAGAGCCTGGGGTCAGCCAAGAATATTTCAAGCTTCCTGTTTGGCAGCTTCAGCACTTCCTGTTTCTGATCTCTCGCACATTTCATTATTGTAAAAGAGCCTTACACTTTGAGCAATGGAAAGGGCTAATAACTCTTGAGTAGGACCAGAGATCAGTACAACTGAGAAACCTAATAGTTGGGAGTTTTTAAATGGAAGAAAGTAGAAGAGCTAACAATAATGTGTATCAAGAAGAAAAGGGCTCCTATGGGGCAAACTAACAAAGTGACGATATGAAATTATGCCTGATATTCCTTGGGCTCGGTTAAAGATGAATAAGAATGAATATGCTGGATTTTTTGCTTTTTAATGGGATTGGTCATGCTTGACTGTGACACAGACAATTCAGGGTACATCCAGATGGGACGAAAATAGCACCGTTACAGTGCTCCTCTGCTGGGGTCCTCTCATGTCTTGTAAGCAACCACAACATAGTCCCAACTTTTTGTCCCTAGAAAGCACTAAAATCTATTGCTGGAAAACCCAGAACTTTTTAGCATCGGACTTACTTTTCTGGATGGAGCAACGATCAGAGCTCTGTCCAGAACAGATGTGTGGAGGCTGATACAATGCAAAGACAGCACTGAGGCCAGCACAGTCAGGATAGAAAACAATAATAGTGGGGAAATGGTAGCCCACATTATTGCTTTTCATTGGTATATTGGGCTGCCATGGGGTGGGGGGGGAGGGAGGAGGGAGGGAGGGAGCCACATTGGCAAGGGATGAAAGTCGAGGTCATTAATAACATTACTTCTAGGCCCTTTCCGCACTGGCTCTAAAAACTGATTTAGAGCCAGATTTTGGGGGAGGGGGGAATTAAGATCCAGCTTCTGCATAGGGAACCCAATTAGGGACCCTCTGAGGAAGCTGCGTCCGCTTTTCGGCACGCAAGACCAGTTTCTTAAACCGGTTTTGCCGCCGAAATCCTACCCTATAGCAAGACCTTAAAAATTAGGTCTTAATCTGGCCCTTACCCTGAAACCGTTTTGGAAGCAGGACACTTCCGCAAATGGGAGGGGAAGAGCCGGATTCCCGGCACATGCCCAGCTGTCAAAGAAGGAGAGCGCATGCTCATTTTCTATGGAAAATGAAGGGCATTTAGGTTTTTCTGCTTTAGCTGCTTAACTTTACATATGATTCCTGTCAAATTGGCTTTGAACATGGTTTGGGGGTTCTGTTCATATTTTATGTTGCAAAAGGTAAATGTGAAGAAAATAAACAGTAAATAACTGATACCCTGTGAGTTTGTATTGGTGGGAAACATGAAACACCAACTGGAATCCTCCTTTGATCTTGCCAAACTGCTGTTTGATTGCTCATGGGATCTCAGTCCACTGACGGCTGTTGCCACCTGGCACACTGTTAGCTGAATGTTTTTACAGGTGGTGTCTAGCATTTTCATTCAGTTAAGTGAAAGTAGCAAAGCATTCTTGCAAAATGAGCACCTAGTCCCATTTTCAGTATGATTCTGGGGCTATTTCACTCTCAATCTGAATGTGATTTAGGATATGAAGAGGAAGCTCATACAATTTGAAAAAGAGTTTCCTTTCATGCAGGAAATTCAAACCCCACCCTTTGTATAAACCTGCCACATCAGATCACAGAATCCTTTGGCAGCAGCTTTCATTCACTGTTTGTTCTCACCCCCTCCATCTTGTATCCATCATAGCACAACTTTTTCCCCATTTTGACAAGGCAGTAGAACATCTTTAAAGACTACTCTCCCTTTCTTTTTTATTGGAATCATGGTTTTTTTTTGCATTAGATCACTATAGCAAAGCAGGAGGAAGTGGTGGGGAGTGTGGCAAAAAGGCGGAATGACAGAGGGGATCTATCCCATTAAGGCTAGAGTTTGGCAAATCACTCTTGCTTGACATGCCCTCACCAAAAAACCCATGGGGGCATAGGAAACAGCCGACTCTCCTTTTGTTCTTTATTAGAATGGTGATTTTGCACTAGATTGCCTTAGCACGTAATGGCAGAGCACTACCACAAAGAGGGGACAATGACAGAGGAAATCAATGCTTATCACTGGGTCAGAGGAAATGGGGGAGAACACCCCTAAAAGTATGGTTCCCTCCCCTCAAAACCCAGTTGTCGTTCCCATTTTCCAAAATAAAACGCTAAAATCCTAAAAACAGCACTCAGAGCTCATTTAATCCAAATACAGATACTCTGCATTTCTGGGCCTTTAATTTGCAGAAACTGTACATTCCTTAAAAACAGTTCTTGGAACACTGAAGACTCAAGCTAGTTTCTAGACTGATGATATCCTGTGTTGGAACGTGCTCCTAGTGAGCAGCCAGGGCTGATTTTCTTTAGTATTGGTTAATTTGATTTTCATTGTTTACGATATGTATTATTTTCATATTTACTGGAAGTTATGAAAGCATACGCAGATTGGAAGCAACGATCCTGTTGGTATGTATTTGTAAGTAAATGAACCTACGTATGACATGTGCAATTTCAGGTACGATTCCACACTGGAATTATATTGTACCAGCAAGCATAGTAGGAGCCTCCATTCCACATACTGGTTTGATCTAAGAAGACATCCTGTCCTGTATACTAACCAGTGTGGAATCACTCCTAGTCTGATTCAGTTTTTGTTATGTCATGCATTTCTCAGACTTTTTTAGTTGCTATTTTTAACTGCTTATGCAGAGTCAGGAAAGTCATGTACTCCATGAACCAGCTGACATTCATACTGGCCCTCAAAGTTTAATACAGTTGTCCCTTGTAGCATATGGTTTTGAATAAATTCATTTGTTTATTACATTTATATCCTACATTATATCTTTATGTCTCAGGATAGGTTACAGCAATTAAAATACATAAAGATTTTTCTAGTTTAAAAAATCTAGCAGCAGTGGAGTACACCAAAGACAAGTACCTCTTTAGTTAAAGGCCCACGTAAAGCAGTGCATCTTCACCAATCTCTTAAATGTATAGAGGATTGATGCTTGATGCACCTTTTTCACATTTTTGTATAATAACATGTGACTTCCCCTTTTTAATGCAATGGTATTTGTCTTTGGAAGCACTACTGGCTGATATTGGTAGGTTCCTCCCCTCTTTTACAACTCTGCAGCACCACTGGTATATTGATCGTCTGGAGTCTCCCTCCACAGTGCTGTTAACTCACTTTGGTTGATTGGGCTTCCATGGTTGGATATTTTCTGACACTACTTAGACTTTCAGACAAAGCCCTTGATCTGGCACGCAAAAGTGGGAGAAACTTCTCTTTGTACCTGCTTACACCAGCCACCCTTATCCTAGCTCCATTTTTCTACAGATGGTAATTCCTCTAGATATCATTTATCCCACAACTGATCAATTTACCAGTATAAAACACGTCCAGAATTATCACACACTGGGCTTGTTTGCACTTGGCCCCATTCTGGAATATATCTCAGGATAGGATAGCCATCTGTTGTACATATGCTAATGCAGAACCTAGCAGGCCTCACTTGGGGCCTGCTGTAGCCTACATTAGCAAGTAGACAGCAGGCTCCTATTCCAGGATATATTCCAGAATAAAGCCAAGTGCAAGCAGGCCCACTGTCTATACACCAGATTGATACTCTGGATTCTATCATTTGCCACAGTAATGGGAGTGGAATTACAGCTGTGAGATTTTCTTTCCCATGACGTAACCCTCCTATCATGCTATATAGGTGACCTATACTGTCATGTGAAGTATTTCCAAGTGGTGACAGCTGACACTGAACTCGCACAGTAATCCAGGCAAAGCTGATATTACAGAATAACAGGTTACCACAGTACAATAATTAATTTTACTGGAATAAAGATAATCCAGTAAATTGGGTCTATATTCTGGGAGTGTATCAGGAGCACTGTGATCACATCTGGCAAATCAGGTACAATTCTAAAATAATGTACCTGCCTGGATGCAGCCAATATTGTTACAAGAACCTTTTCGCATAAGGTGAAAAGGTGAAGATAGGGGACACTCCCACATAGTGCATCTGCCACACACAAAGTTCCTTCTATGCCAAAAGCATCTCTGTGCATGCAGGAGCACTCCCAGTGCATACAGTAGTAGAGCACCACTTTGAGTAAAAGAGGGATCCGTTGAGCACATAACCAAGCATCACAGATGCAGTTGTGCGTTGCGTCATCTAGTTACCATGGCAATGGTACGGGACATGCCCGTGGGCACTATTGCCACAGCTATGCAGTCACCTCTTGCATAGGAGTGATTCACAGCTCACCAGCACTTAGGGAAGCACTGGCAAGGTTGGGGAGAGATCTGGCATCCCAAAGTGTAAAAGGGTACAAACAATTGAAAACACACATTGAGAACTGGGTGAGCCAAGGAAAAAAAAAACAATTTTTTACATAGGGAATCCCTGAGTAAAAAGGCACATCTTTAATAGGTACCTGTAAGCAGTAAGTCTAAGAGCCTCATGAACATCAGAGGGGAGGACATTCCAAAGGACTGACTGCAAGCCATTGTAAAGTGGCATTCTGTATTACCTAAAATATTTTAATTCAAATATTTCCTTTGGTCTTGTGTCTGCATGAATGTGGTGAAGCTTCCTGATGCTGCTTTGCTTTCTCTTGCCTCCGTCTGGCCTGCTTAAAATGGCAGTATGGCTGTAATTACAAGGCAATACTCATGTGCCAGTTTGCGCTTTTTCTTGTTTCGCATGTTGGGCATTCTCATGCATATTTTAGAGAGGAGGATTTGGCCACCTTGGCCCTAGCTGGCTGCTTTGAAAATTATTCCTGACATCATTTATTGTTTTTGGACAGGCAGTTTTCCTATACCACTTGGGCACCATCAGAAATCATAGGTATAATCCTTATTGGGTGGGAACAAGGAACAAGTGTGTGTTCTGGTCATTCCCTCATTTGTATTATAAAACAGTCTTAAAACAAACTTGCTCATTCTCACTCCTCACTTTTCCTGTGCTGAGCATGGGGAGAAAGCACCTTTCTCTCTCCATCCACCCGACTAATTTACTCTCCCTGGTCTGTCAGCCCTCCCTCTGTCAAATACTGACTTCACAGGGATGGGGAAGTTGAACTGCACCCTCTAAATTTCCCTGCCACCACATCAGAACATAGATTCCCTTGGCAGCATCACTGGTCATTCACTATCTGTTCCTTTCCCCCCTCCAGCTTGCATCCATCCAAGCACAACTTCAATTCCACATCTGCCACACAGCAGAGTTTATTTTAAGCCTGGTCTCTCTTTCTTTTCCTTTGTAATTGCAGCTTTGTGCTACTTGGACATTTCAAAGCAGCGTGCAACGGGGGCATTGCTTGCTCTCAATGAAAAGGGGAGAATTTGTGAGGGGATCAGTATTCAAGGTAATGAAGGTAGTGGTCAGCAAATAGCCTCCACCTCACCTCACCTGAGACATCCATAGTGATATGTGGCCCACAATGATGTGTGCGAATGGCAACTTGGATGGTGACATGGGTCATTGTTGGGATACGAGTACTGTGACCCCAAACAGACACAGCCAAGATGTACCTCAACCAGGATTCACCTCCACTGTTCTTGAAGAAGACTGACAGGCTGCTCTGTGCTGTTTGCCCTAAAGCCACTGAAGCACAATGTCCGTTTTACACAAATGTCCCCCTTTAATGAAAGGAAACATTGTTTCCCTTGTGCATTGCCAAAAGAAAATGACAGACGCATTGGGTGTTTTTGCACTTCTGTGGAATTCAATGACAGTGACCTTTGTTTGCATTGTGAGCACCAACCCAGACTTACTTGGGTCCCACTGAAGTTTGAACAGCCCTCTCCAGGACCGTCTGCATCACCATGCTTTCCTTACACAGTGGTCGCATACAGAAGTACACAAATGTTGTGTCTGGAGGTTGACTGAGTGTACCCTAGGTGCTCTCAGTTAAGCTGTGGAGCAGCTAGTGGCAATCAGGATAGCTCTGGCCATTCTGGGATGGAGGTGGCAACATGGTGTATGTATGCTCCATCCTAGAACATGTCAGGCCATCCTGATTGCCTAAATGTAAACAGGCCCAGAGTCCTTCCCTTTGCAGGGACAGGAAAGAAAGGAAAACAGAGGATACATTAACCTCCTTGCAAAAAGGGGAGAAAAAGGAGAAGGCAGACAAAGTATAAATTCCTCTGTGTCTTCTCTTTTGTTCTCTCTTCTCTCCCCAAAAGGGATGTTCTCACCCCCTGACTACAATGCCCACTACAAAGTCTGTCACTGGGCAGGAAGAAATGGGGAACCCACCCAAAAAGGTACGGTTCCCTCCCAAATAGTCTACTTGTGCATTCTCACTTTGCAAAATAAAACGGGCTAACAATCTGAAACAGGCTGAGAACTCATCTAATCCAAATGCAAACCAGCCCTAATATTTATGGGTATTTTATTGCAGAAAAAGAACAGAAAGGCATTATTCTGTCAGAACAGTTGAAAATGAAGATAGCCAATAAACTGATTAAATGCTGTTTTTGACTGCATACTTCAGACGTTTTGTCAGTGTTGAGTTAACAAAGAGTAGCCACTAACAAGAAATGCAAGAATTCTTCCAGACTGTCATCTTCCAGACTTTCCACTAAAGGCAGTAGCTGATGTTCCAACAATTGTCTTGAAACTTTCAATTGACTGTTCTGTCAGGAGTTCCAAATAGTTTCCTTTGAAAGGCAGAACAATGGAATCACTGCTGAATCTGTTGGCACACATGTGCCACTTTAGTCATGTGCCTACTGAAGGGGGGGGGGAATAAGGAAGCCACAGCTGGCTGTGGCAAAGCTAACATTTTAACATTTAAAGGCCTTTTCACTTGCCTTTAGTAGACCAGACCAGGTGAATTGGATCCTGCTGAAATAGATGGCTCATGGACTAGAACAAGGCCATCTGCATTGGGACAGCCTGTTATGTTCCAGCCCCCATAACTGTTCTCACCAGCTTTGAAAAACTCCAAAGGCTTGGGGACACACTGTGGCAGCTCCAGTGCAATGGTTCCTGTTATACATCAGACCACCATGGTATGTAATCCACACGTCTCCATGCTGTGATATACCAGGCCCTTGCATACCAGTAGATAGGACCAATCCACCATGTTTGGCCTCCTAGTCTGCTCTATCATGTGTGGATGGGACATACGAGCAGTGTATGGAGACTTCTTTATACAGTATGAGCGTACAGAAGGGAGGCTTCTAGTACACTTGGTGTTCTGGTGTACTGGCCAGTACAAAATGGTCCTAAGGCTGGATATTCACCTATCAGGCCATTGCATCTCCAACTGCAAATGCATATAGCACCTTGTCACTCAATTAGTGGGCACACTTACCATTCAAGGCACCATTATACAAGGACTTAATTTCACTGCCCTCAATGGAGACAACTCAGGACACCACTCTGAAGAATGCCTCCTTATTCCAAAGTGGAGACTAGGAGGCATCCTGTTGGGTAGTGATCACAATGTCTCCTTCATGTGCCTGTTATGGAGCTGCCTTAGGTACGTGGAAACCCAGTCTAAGTCAGCCAATTTAAGCCTACTTATGGCTCCACATTCTGCATCCTTGCTTCCAATGTAACCATTAATTTCTTCCAACTCACCAGTCAAACAGGCTTGAAGGTCAGCTGTTTAATCAACTTGATGCACTCCGATGCCCTGGTGCCTGAAACTGCTTCTGTGGAAAGGACAGGGACTTCAGACTAGCTTTAAAGCAATCTTATAAGAAATACTTTTGGGGGCTCCTTGGTCATTGTATCATGAGATCAGATAAGTCCAAGGGCACATAATACTCCAGCTATCACATGGTTATAGAAATCAAGGAAGGCCTACTTAAAAGTATGTAGCACTTGATCCAAACAGCAGAAAGTTTATAAGTTGCTGCAGGGATAACTAAAGGAGCATCAGCCACCCAACCAAGGTCCCATGACAGCAGGAAGAGCAGTGCTGCTGGTGGAACTACCACCCACAGCAGCAGAAATTCCATCCAGAATCCAGTGGAGGGAGCAAAAACATGGAAAGGTCCCTGACAGCCCTGATTTTGGCCCTCAAGTCACCTCTTTTCTCTCTGTGTGCAATCAAAGGATGGGAGGAGGAGGCAAATGTCTCCAGTCACAGTAGCCTAGGAGTAGTTTTAACAGGTTCAAGGTAAGGGCACTCCAGTCTTGTTCTGGGGTAGCTTGAGGGCTGGAAGCATTTACCTGTCCTACTTCCTTGTCACCCATGTGGATATTGTGCCCATGTGGATAGTGCCAAGGGGCCTTTCTGCACTTACTGTAAGGGTATTCCTTACCAGCAAGTGTACTAAGGACTTCTCCTTTGCACATTAGTGCAGGATAGAGGGAAACCCCACACACTACTGGTACACTTGATCTGGATCACTGGGAGACCTCACAATATTGCGGTCTACCAATGCACCAGCTCAGCCCAATATTATATTGAAGTATCATGAGTGCTATGTACAGTCCTGGAAATTATAAGCAGAGGCAACAAATATTAGGTGACCAAATCCCCTCCAAAACCTAATTGCTGAGTTATAATGATAGAGTATTTGTTTTGTTATCTATAACTTGTGAGTCTTATGACTTATGTACATCAGATATACATGTCTAGAGATGCTAGAGTCCATCTTTCTACTACGAGCTTGAAGGAAGAGAGAGACCATGTGACATACAAACTACTGCAGCAGTTAACCAATGAGTCGCTCCCATCCTGCAGCTGTACTACACAAAGAAGATTAACCCCTTTTACACTAAAGTAATGTACACATGCAATAATATACCAACAGGATATTATTTGCTCAAAGTGCCTCAAGAATACTGTGTACAGCAATGGCCAAAATCTGTCTGTACTGGGCCAGTGGACTGGACTGGCAGCTATACTGGAATGCCTCATCAGCATTGTGTACTGGGACACACGTCCTGGTAGAGTGCTGCATCCTCATGGGACTAGGTGTTAGACAGGGCTGTGATGTGAAAAGAATGGTGTAGCCCTCTCCAACATAGGACCATTTGAAAGTGGTCCACATAGATCAGACCCTCTGCTCATCTGTGAATCTACTGGGATTGAAAAGCCCAGCTCGTCACCTGGATGTGGCCCTGAAAATGCACCATTTCTTGGTATCCAGTTAGGACAATCCCAGATCCTAGCCCTAACCCTTCTGCCAAAGTTAGGCTGGACTAGTGTGCCTTAGCATGGATTGTCCTTAGCATAGGCCACCAGCCACCCAACTAATACTGACCTAGGACAGCTTTGGGCATGAATAACTAAGAGACTAGGGTTATACTGCCCATCTCCAGTAAGTATATAGCATGTATTGCAAAAAGCTTGAAAACAATTTTGTTTGGAATTTATTGCAGCATTTCCCAAGCACCACGTAAAGCTCTACAGCCATCCTGGCAGGAAAGAATGAAGGAACATGTGTACTGTGGGCAGCAACAGCTCTGTGTACCACCTCCAGGTCTTTGAAAAGTTACTTTCTGTTAAAAGCTTTGCTGACATGGTGCGTAAGAGTGTTTCACAAGCCCTTGCAGACAGGGGCCAAGTCATGTTTACTTAAAACAGCTTCTGTGCCACTTTTTTTTCTGAGTCATTGGCATCCGTACATATCTGCCTGCTGCCAAGATAGTTGAAAACAGCTGGTTCTAGCAGTCATACAGATATCAGAAAGAACAGGCCTTCTCATAGCTCCCTAGCAAAGTTGAAAGGGAAGGGAAAAAAATCAAAGTATCACCCTATACTGTATGTGTTTAAGAATATATCATCTCTCTTAAAAATAGTTAATGAGAGCCAGGTTTTGTTTCTTGTTTAAGCACATTAAGGGAACCTACATTCTGATTTTACCCCACAATATGAGGCATATTATTAGAAAAAACATCATATTTTGAAAGTTTTCTTTCTGGCACATGCTTAGAAACGTATTAGGCAAAGCCTGTAGAATTTAAACAAAGCAAGGGGTTGTTCCCACCTGGCTTTTATTGCGGTTTGAAAACATTTTGAATTTTCTTTGTCCACATTACAGATTGGGTTCCCATGTTTTCCAAGGAGTAAATTGCTAAAAACCGAAATTAAAAAAAACATGAAAAAACAGCTCTTACTCCCATTTTTGCTGCTGAAATGTTTTATCTTTTTTCCTTTGGGAATGGTACCACAGTATTGGGGGGAAATGCATCATGAAATGGGTGGGGTTTCACCCTGTAGGACAGCCCCTTGCCACCCTTCCTTTGCAGAGGAGTTTAAAGTATTAAAGCCTCACCCTCCTTTCTTTCCCTCAGCAGGCAACTTCATGGTGTATAAAAAGTTTCATTTTCATCCACTTCACACTGATAACAAGTAACAAGTTTCACTTTCACCCACTCCCCTTCACACTGATAACAAATTTCATTTCCCACCCACACTTCCCCCTCACTTTCTCCTTTTTTGGCTGGGGAAAGATGGCTTGGCTGGCTGCTTCCTGTGTGAACCAACCATGGTCGGTGGGTGGGAGAAAAGTGTGATATAGGATAAAGTGAGGGGAAGGTGTGGGCGAAGAGGCTTACGGAGGTGATTTTGCACAACATCATGGAAGTGACCCCCATGGTTGTGGGGGAATTGCTAATCAGAAATTACATAGTTGTGCAAAAGAGGCTGGGTATAGCATCAAAGGACGGAGCTAGAATTCTCACCCATGGCCACGTCATCATGGGATTGAACCCAGTTGGGAGAGAGGGATAGGCACCCCAGCTGGCAAAGGGCGGAGAGGAAAAAATTCACTTTCCTCGATGCATTTTTGAAGCGGTTTCTGTGGGAACAGCATTGGGGTTGACTGAAATGAAAAAATAAAAAAAATGGGAATGGGCAAAATGAATGTTGGGTTTAGCTTTGTTTTGTTTTAAAAAACTTAAGTGGGATTGCAGCCCAAAAGAGTTTAAATTTTCTTGGACTATTCAAACGGATTGTACAATTTAACTTTATCTTGGCAGCAATTTTTACTCATCTGGTATTTTAACGATTTAATAATCCAGATTTTAAATGCATTTCTGCATTCTTTGAAAGTTACATTACCCAAACTGACACTGTGTGGTACTAAGCACAAATAAACATGCATATGTGCATGCATGCATACAAACATACATACATACTAAAGGTAAATAGCAAAAATGCATGAAAGGACAAAATGCGCAGAGAAATGCACACTAAAGAGACCTGGAACTAATTTACACTTGGAGTCTTAGTGCATAAGTAGTGAACATCTGGGCAGATGCATTCACACCTGCAGGAGGCACTTAGAACCTGCAAGCATCCCTTGCCTCCCCAGATGTTCACTAATTATGCACTAGCAGTAGAGCATGAAATCATGCTCTACATGCATCCAAATGTGAGCGCAACCTTACCTGTCAAGTCCAGCTAGCGACCATTCACACCTCCACTGGCTGGGAAGGTCATCAGAACTGCCATGCAAGCATTCTGGCAGCTCTGATGACCCCCTGATGTGACTGTGACAGCACAGAGCATCAATATTCTCCCTTCTCCATGTAGGCACTATTACTCTAAAACCTAATGCATTTTATCTATTTTTATAGTGATTTTATTGTGACCTGCCCTGTGACCTTTGAGTAGAGAGTGAGATAGAAACATAGATGCATAAATAAATTCTTCCAAGCTCAAAGGCACCTCAGTGGGAACAAAAGTGGAAATAAGAACTCTGCATAAGGGAATTCCTCATCAAAGTGGTTATTTCAGACTCCTGTACATACTGTAGTTCTCAGCTCCATCTCTGGAGTACACAGTCCTTGGGATACAAAAGTGCTTGTCCCTAATTGATTTAACCTTCTATAGTAGTAGAAAGTGATAAGCACTTGGTCAAATATTAGAGAAAGCTGGCAGGGAAACGTCACCTTTCCAGACATGTGTGGGCTCTCATTTTATGCTTCTGACAACATTCTTAAGACTTGCACTTACTAATTCTGATCTCCGAGATGAATGTTTTCCTTCCATTCATTCTACCTCCCTGGTGGCATATTAACTTTAGGACATGCAAGCTCCTTAAATAAAGTACTTGCACATTTTATAAACTTTATAAAAGCGATTTCCTTAGCGAAACAAATGGATGGAAAATTCCACCTTTCAAAAAGGGCTCTGTGGTAGCCATAATTTTTAATAAAGCTTGATGTGAAATATTTAACCTCACCATTTAACTTCAGTTTCATCATGGGCTTCATCCAGATGTAGATCCAAGTGGGGCTGGATCATGAAACCTACTGCCACAGGAACCACCAGGGGCGTGGGAGGGCTCCATGCTGTGCCTCCACAGCTTTTGGAACGTTGTCCCTTTCCACACTGGACCTTGGATTGGAATTTATTCTCAGCCAAGGCCCACACTTCTTCAACCATTGTGGAACTATGGAAACCCCCCCCCCCAACTTAGTTTCAACTGCCAAACTGTCACTGTATTCTACCATGGACCAAAATCCATATTTCAGACTACAGAACAATCAGATAGCATGCATCTATAGACCAGAATACTCAAGGGGACCCACTTTGGCAGTGCTCCCAGGAAGTGCTATCAGAAGTCAATGTGCCCCCAAAGCAGACCTTCCTGGCAACAACAAAGACCAGGAATGAAAGTTCTCAGCCTCCAAAGGCTTTGTGGCGGCTTTGAAGCTGGGAGCTGTTGGGGCTGGCTATAATAGGCTGTCTGAATGTGGTAGCCCTTGCAGCCGGCTACCTCTAGTCTGCTCCAGCAGACCATACTATTGGATCAGAAGAGGCAACAGGCAATCAGAAAAGCAGCAGACCGAGAGCAATCACACTGTCTCTCACCCTGACAGCCACTATCTTAGAAAGCAGATCCCCCCTCCTTGAGTGCTGAGCTATTAAGTAACAAAGGTCACAGGCAGTGACCATTTAAAGGTCTAGAGATGGCTGGCTCTGCACAGGTGATGCTTGCAGATTGCTGAGTCATGCTGGACCTCAGGGCTTCACTCACTCCCCACCAGACAGAAGTACTAAAGAGTTGATAGGAGTGAGAATTCTACTTGTGCATTAAGAAATTGTAGGTTAATCCTGAATCCAAGTGTTACAACAGTATGGAATTATGTTGTGTAGATGTATTTAGTAATAATCCCCACTGAATTAAATAAGAACAATTACTAGATCAGTGTGATATATTTGTTAACATTCATTTGCTGCAGTATGAAAACCACACTAGAGCAGTGCAGAAGGATCTCCCAAACTGTTGTGGGGAGAAAATGGGTGAGAAAAGTGGGGTGGAAAAGTCAACTCTTCTTCTACTATACCACCTACAGTTTGTAAGACCTTCACACAGTGGTTTGGAGGGGCAGCTCTGGACCATTTCAGGTATGGATATACAGTGCCTGACAGAAGTTCTGTCGCTTATCCATGTTGTTGAAACCAAAGCTTATAACCTGACTTAAAATTCATCCATTGGTTTTAGAAATGACTCATATGAAAGCTGAAACCCTCCCAAATGAGGTTTTTTAAAAGAAAATAAATTTGCTTCACTGCTGAAATATTGATCATTTAATGAACACAGAAAGGTCAGATTTTGGCTAGACAAAAGTTTTGTCGCTTTGTCATATAATGCACCTAATCCTAGTTTACAGCCTCACCTGTGCTCACTAATTGATTGGATAATTAGTGGGTGTGTATAAAAAGATCTCCAGCACTCCACTTGACCTGCAACTTGACCTCTGACAACATGCCAAAAATCCACCCTGCGACCAAAGCCTTGATTATCAGGAGGCTGAAGACCAGATCCACTGCAGAGGTGGCTGGCACCTTTAATGTGTCTCAGCGTCAAGTACAAAGAATTAAAAAAGATTTGAAGAGACTGGCGATGTTTTTGACAGACCCCACAAGACAACTGCTCAGGAGGAATATTTGTTGGTTCGAAAATCAAAAGCCAGCCCTTCTTCCACTGCAGCAGAGCTCCAACAGGCCTGGTCACCTCAAGTCCCTGTGTCAACTAGAACAGTTTGTAGGATTCTGTCTCGAAATGGTCTCCATGGTCGAATCAGTGCCCAGGAGCCAGCACTAAACAAGACGCTATTAAAAAACCGTGTGGCATTTGCCAAGGCCCACAGCCTACTAAATGGATGGACGCTGGAAAAGTGGCAGAAGGTGGATTTCTCAGATGAATCTTCAGTTGAATTACACCACAGCTGCCACAAATACTGCAGGAGACCTACTGGAGCCCATATGGATCCAAGATACACCCAGAAAACAGTTAAGTTTGGTGGTGGAAAGATCATGGTCTGGGGTTACATTCAGTACAGGGGTGTGCAAAACATTTGCAAGGTGGAAGGCAATATTAATAGCCTAAAATATCAAGAAGTATTAGCTGCCTCTTACATTCCCAATCATAAAAGGGGTCAGATTTTGCAGCAGGATGGTGCTCCATCTCATACACCCATCTCTACATCAAAGTTCCTCAAGGCAAAGAAGATCAAGGTGCTCCAGGACTGGCCAGCCCAGTCACCAGATATGAACATCATTGAACATGTTTGGGGTAGGATGAAAGAGGAAGCTTGGAAGATAAAACCAAATAATCTTGATGAACTCTGGGAGGCATGTAAAACTGCATTCTTTACTATTCCTGATGACTTCATCAATAAATTGTATGAATCAGTGCCGAAACACATGGATGCAGTCCTTCAAGCGCATGGAAGTCACACAAAATATTAAATATGGCTCTAATAGCACCACAAGTTCATTCACCAGTTTTATGAAACATATCTTTGTATATGAACTGAATTATTTGTTTTATTTTCACATTACTTTTTGTAGGCGACAAAACTTTTGTCTAGCCAAAATCAGACCTTTCTGTGTTCATTAAATGATCAATATTTCAGCAGTGAAGCAAATTTATTTTCTTTTTAAAAACCTCATTTGGGAGGGTTTCAGCTTTCATATGAGTCATTTCTAAAACCAGTGGATGAATTTTAAGTCAGGTTATAAGCTTTGGTTTCAACAACATGGATAAGCGACAGAACTTCTGTCAGGCACTGTATATCATGGAAAGTTTCCATAATAGCAGGACAATGTTACCATAACTTGAAAACCTAAAATGAGAATTTAGCATTCTCGGATGGCTCCATACAGAATACACATAGGGGTTATCCTCTCCTGCATTAATCACAAAGACCGATAGGGGGCAAAGCTCCAAATATAAATAGAATGACAACCAGCTCCACCCCTACTCATCCTTGCTCACTCAAACTGTCACAATGAGTTGCTTTTTGTTGTTGTTGTTCCTCAAAATGACAACTAGATCAAAAACACTAGGGTAAATAAGGCTAGATGCCTATTGGTAAGAAAAGATTTTTATTTATCATGGGCTCCTGTCACTGAAAGAGCTAGTTGCTAGTCACAGAAAGACCAGACGTTACTTATTTGGTCTTTCCCAATTCCTGTGGTGTGAGTTCCTCACCTGCAGATGGTCTTTTTTGTTGTCTAACACTCAAGACTGATTGCTTATTTTATTATATTTCCATAATAACATTAACCATACAATTCTCTTCACAATTTATTTTGTTTTTAAAAACCTCATTTGGGAGGGTTTCAGCTTTCCTATGAGTCATTTCTAAAACCAATGGATGAATTTTAAGTCAGTTTATAAGCTTTGGTTTCAACAACATGGATAAGCGACAGAACTTCTGTCAGGCACTGTATAGGGCATTACCAGATCACATGAAAAAAATACCTCTTTCACTACATCCATGCCAGCCATTACTACCCATATTTACAAAAAATGTGATAGTTGTGCTGAGGTTCTATACCATTTATGTAATATTTTCCTTCTTACCTCTTTAAGATTATTATACTTTTACTATTTTTATACATTTTATTTATTTCTTTTCCTCTTTTTCAATCCTCATATCTGTACTCCATATATTATATAAATCTTCCACCACTTCATCTTTAACAGAACTTAATTGGTTATATAATCCTCCTGCAATTTCACAATAAATTTAATAAATTTTCTTATCCATTTTTCAAATAATGTATCTTCCTCTTTAATTTCCCCCCTCATCTCTAGTCTGTTTATAAATGTTCTAATTGCTGTCACTTCTAACCAATATCTCTGTCCTATTATTCCTTGAATGGCATCCCCTTCCATTGGATTCCCCTGATTTATATATAAATTTTCTACCATCTTAAATCCTCTTTCATTATACCCAAGATTATCCTCAAGTTATCCCCATTTTTGTTTATTTTCCATATAGTCGCCAATTTATTTATACTGTTTGTTATTTTTCCCCTTTTTTCCATACCATCATTGTGCCCTTTAATGATTCTTTCATCAATCTTTCGTCTCTCCCACCTCTGGGTCACTTGCACTTGCAGATGCTATTGTTTAAATATATATTGTTATTGTTTTAATAATGTTTGACCTCCAGGTATAGGGCATAGGGCATAGGTCAGGATAAAAATGTAAATAACTAAAATAAAATACATGAATAAAATTCATGTGGATGAAGCCTTAGTGATGTGTCAGATGGAGAGTCCCTACAGCAGTACCACACTTTCCTCCTTTTGTGCCATGATGATGCAATGGCCCTCTACATGGGATGTAAAAACAACTCTTACAAAGTGACACAACCTATCGTGCTTTGAAGATAAGCATTTCTTCATCTTACTCAGAAAAATATTCCTCCCCTAGCAGAATTAATCTTTTATCCGTGTCTTCAGTCAGCCCCTGCTGCTAAATACTATATACCTACCTGAGTTTGAACTTCACGTCCACAGTGTTCCTCCTTAGAAAGAATCCTGTGATGTGTGTGTGGGGATGTCATCAAACTGCCCCTAAAACATCCAGTTTCTGTTGTGAAAATGGCAGAAGATTATCTGTGATTTCTGCATCATTTGGGTCTTCAGGGTTAAGTATGAATGGACCTATGACATCAAAAGTGGACTGAAGCTGGATTAAATCTTAGGTGTGAATACAGCCTCTATCTCAATGTACTAGTATGCAAAGCATGTATTTTTACCCATGACTTCGGGGGGGGGGGGAGTTCTCATGATGATCTAGAAATATGAGTAGTAACAAATGATCTTATCCTCAGGCTTATGGTTTAAAATGCATGGAATAAAAGGAAATGAGTTTAAAGGCCAGTATTGTGAGTAACAGAAAGGGAGGGAACTCAAATGTATGAACTACTTCATGCTCTTAATGCACGGGCGCCTGTGATTTTAGTGGCTAAGAGCTGTGACGTCTGGATTCTTTTCAGAGGAGACACAAGGAAAGGCAGCATGTTGCAGGAAGCAGCATTAATGATTCATGAGATGGTGAAACTTTCTTTGAGTAAGTATTGACTCAGACAGAGGGAAAGAAAAATTAGTCATTAAAACGCCCCCGTGCTCTTCTGACATCCTCTCCTAGCCAAACGCCTGTGTTCTGCTATGCACTCCTGTTCTGTTTAAATTAACTGTAGATTCAGCTGTTTTTAGGGTCACCAGTGAAATCTCTATGAAGATCAGCATACAGATCCTGCCAGATCCGTTTCATGAGGGAACCGCGTCGCCAGAGTTAATACCCCTAGTTAGGGGACTGTGCATTTTAAAAGAAAGGTTATATACATTTGGATGATTGGCCAGCAAATAATTTTGCTGGCATTTAGTTGATGCCTGTTTGATCTAAAAAAATAGTATGGAGAATACGATGCCTAGTTCAAATTTTATGGAGATGCCTCCAGAATTTGATAGCAATAGGTTTAGAAAATAGAACTACTACTAGATATTTAACTGTTTTCATATGCTGCCCATTTACAGTGGGCCTTGGGAGTCAACAGGAGGAGGCATGATGGGCAAGTGGTTTACTAGGCTATATATTAGCTAGATGAGTTTGGATGTCTGCCAAACAAATCAGAGCAGTGACTTACTACTGAGTCAAACTTTGGTTGAAACCGCATATAGCCTATTTAAAAGTGGCTGTCCTAAACAATCCAGTTTTTCGAGAATTTGCATTTATTGTTGTAGAAGCACTTCTGCTTCTTCAGTGATGTCAAGCTAATCATGTTACACAAGGGCTACATTCACACCTAAGTTTTAATCCAGCTTCAGTCCCCTTTTAAAATGAGAGAATGCATTAGAAAAGTAACAAACTGATTTCACTTAGCATTATCTAACTCAGAAAATCTACGTTTGAGGGTGTGTCCAGATGTATAGATACTGCGCATTCCAATGCGCAGTTGGGGCATGGGTGTCACACCTGATGCCCAGTACTGTGTAGTGGTGGCGCATTATGCCACTGCTACTTCGAATTTACCTACTGCAGAACGATGAGCACTTGCTCTGCAGTATCAGGTAAATTCAAATGTTCCTGCCAGTCCAAATAGGATGGCAAGAACAGTGAACGAGAGTTGAGCCTGCAGCTCAGCTCCCGTTGGCTGCCCCATCCCACTGCGTGTGCCACAGGAGTAGCAGAGCTTTCTCTGAGAAAGCTGTGGGGAGGCTACTGGGGTCCAGACGCGGTGCCATGGCTTCGCAGCAGGTAAGCTACGCCTTTTTATCTAACAGCTGGGTTTAGTCCGCTGATCTGGATACAGCTTGAGTTAGATAACATGGAAAGAAAATGACTATTCACTTTGTTGTTCTCCTCCATTCTGAAGATGGACTGATGCTGAATTAAAAACTTAAGTGTGAACACAGCCAAGGAGGAGTTTTAGTGAATGTTTCCATACTAACATTAACCCACGTGTACATGGCTTTTTCATTGTTATGTACAATTCTACATATCAGAGATCTTTGGGTATAGGGCAAGATAAAAATATAAATACATTCAGGCTGCTTTCACACTAATGTTATTCTAGCTCCAGTCCACTCAGAGACTGAACAACACCACAGAAAAGTAACCAGTCATGTTCTTTCCCCGTTATCAAAGTCTAAAGGTGGATTTTCCAAGTCGGATAATGTTGAAAGAAAACAGCTTGCCTCTTTGCTTCTATGGTCTCTCATTCTGAAAGTGGATTGAAGCTGGATTAAACCTTAGGTGTGGATGCAGCCACATGCATGCATGCATGCATATTGTTTCAGTATAGGCCCTTTCTTCAATTATCAGCTGGATCAGTGGGTCCAGATTGAAGGGAAGCATGGAGACAATTAACACCATCTGCACTGATGGTGCTGATCTGAATTAGCATACAGTAATCAGCCTAGGGGCTGTGCTTTTCAGCAGCAGCTCTGAAAAGCACCCTCAGTAATCCCCAACATAGGAGGTAGCTGTCTACATGCCTCCCATTTTATGGATCAGAGCTTTGCTCCTTCTGGTAATACTGGTACTGCCAGATATTCAAATTAAGGACCTCTGTAATCCAGATCACGCTCCGTTTAATGCAGATGGAGCTAGACCAGTATTGTATCAAACTCGTACCAAAAGTTCATATCAAATTGAATCCTACCACATTTAAAGGGGATCTATTCAAATGAATATGTATTTGATTTGATACAAATCAAATGCAAAAAAAAAAAACATTCATGCAAGCTGTTCCCTAGTCTGCAACATGTGCACACACAGGCTTTCTAGTGTACAGCTAAATGATAAAATAATGACTGATGCCTATTACCTAATGTCCCCAAAATTCCACCATAGGGGAAAGCAGAGATCCTTCTAACTTTGGATGGCTGCACCTGCTTTCATAAGGGATTTCCTTTTGTGAGAACTTCCTAATGAGTTAGTCCTCTGAAGTCTGCATAACATCTCCCTCCCTCCTCTCTAGAACCAGATGGGAGCCAGCTGCCTTATCCCAGCAGCCCTTCCTTTCTCCCTTCCTGTTGAAATTTGCTGAGACTTGAACCTTTCACCATCCGACCAAACAGAGGGAGGGAGGGGGTGTCATATGGCTTGTTTAAACACAGCCCCACAGGACAGGAACTATTACTGCCAGAATGACTGGAAGCTGCTTCTTGGGGGGGAAAATGGCCTTTGAGCTAACCGAAACCCACTCTAAGGAAAGAAAAATAAAAGGATTAAGTGTCTATTTATATCAACTTGCTCTACCAAGGTGTTGTTTGTCATATGATTTTATAGAATTAATGGTTTTAGGGCATAGAGGCCCTTTGTGCATTAGGTCTTATTCTGGATTATATGTCGGAATAGGGGTCTGCCAGCTGCATTCTGATGCAAACTATGGCAAATCTCACCTGGGGTCTTCTGTAGTCTGCACCACCATGAACATGACAGGTTCCAGAGCCAGCGCAGAAAGGGCCATGAATTCAGCCTTACAGCCAATCTGTCTGAGAGTATAATTGAAATAATACAAAGCTAAGCACTATTCATTACTAGAGAACTGGAAGGTCTTCCTGAGCAAGAGAGACAGTTTCACCACTCTTGGGGGTGGGTTATTGGTGGCTGCCTAAGACCACCCTACCTACTGGCTGCCTCATATGCCTGACTAGGTCCCAAAATTCTGGAGGAAGTGCCAATTATCATATCTGGCTAGTGTAGTATGGCCAATACCTGAGCAAAGATAGCATAGCTACTATCATTTGTGTGCTGGTGACCTCATTTCTTAGATGGTTGTAATTTACTTTATGCGAAGCTGTCCTTGTACCTACTCTGGAAGTGGCGACTAGCACAAATTGCATGTATCAGCCCTCTGCTTAAGCATTTGCACTGGCTGTGGATTAGCTACTGGCCCAGATTTGAGGTTTAACTTTTGGCATACAAAGCTCTTAGCAATTTGGGACCAGTTTGGCTCCCTCAGTATAGACCTGTGAGATAATTAAGATCTACAGTGGGGCCTTCTCTGTGGTGGCACCTACCCTCTGGAACAGTCTTCCCTCTGATATTTGTGGGGCACCTGCTGTTTTGGATTTTCAGCACCCATCAAAGATCTATTCTTCCAGGTCATTCCAGAGTGCATGTTTCCCCCTCCCATCCTTACTATAACTGGTAGTTTTAGCAATTTTAACACCCAGTGTTTTGCAAACTATTTTGAGATTAAATATTTTAAAATAAAGTGGATTTTCTGTTTCTAGTTACCACTGTAGGGAAGTTTCCCTTAATGCTTTAGTTAGTGTGCTAGGAGCCAGATTTTATCTGTAAGTATTCCGGAGGAGTTGGCTTTTGAGATTTACAGAGGCCCCCTCCACTTCTTTCATTTGTGTAAGAATCTGAGCCTGAAGAGGAAATATCAGCTCGGGGGGAGGAGAGAAATGGGTGAAAAACATCATCACAATCCCTCCGGGTCAGAAGATAAATTTCTCAGGACTCTGAAGTTTACTTCAGTGGGAGGTTGTTTCTGCCCTGCCATTAGGCAGAGTCTAGCAGCTATCAACAGACAGCAGATTTGTGGCATTATTAACAGCATTAATTGCTATGGCTGAAATTGTTGCATACCTTTGCTTCCATTGCCTGATGCCATAGCACCAGTCTTCCAGATGTTGTTGAAACTACACGAACCCCAAATATGACCGAAAGCAAGGAGGGACAGCACCTTTAGTTCAGCAATAATTTAGTTGGCAAACAGGAGCTGCTGCTTTGTTGATATACTGTTATAGATATGCTCTTATTGATCTCAGACATACTAAGGCCCTTTCTGTATGGACCCTGAATTTGGATTAAGGAGTAAGCCTCTAGATCTTGTAGATCTGCATGTTAATGCAGATTTATTAAGTTACACTCCCCTACTGGCTTGCTCTGTCTGCATTACACATGGGGCCGTTCCCATTACAAGCTTAAAATGGTTTCAAAATGGTTTCAATCCTCGCAGTCCCCATGTCAGGTTGGCTTAACAAGCTTTCCACATGTTAAATCGCCCCAAATCACTGTAAATATAAACACTAATTTCAACAGGTCTCGCTCCGGTTCTTGCATTTGAAACGTTTTACAATTTCTTACTGTGGGAATGGTACCATTTTAATGGGATGAGAATGCATGTTTAGGGTTTCCCTCCCCCAATAACTTGCTTCCAAAGATAGTGATTTCACTGTAAAAATCCACCCCATACAGCAGCGGTGACTGTAGCAATCCACCCACTTCACACCTGATAACAATGTTGCAATTCTCCACAATTTTGAAAGTTCTGACCTTTAAAAAAGGGAAAGGAAAGGAAAGCAGCTGCAGGCTCTGTTTTTAATGCTGTGGCTGTGGATCTGAGTGGGCGAAGGGGGCTTGAGTTGCCGCTGCTGCTGTATGCCCTGGGCAATGGGGACAGGAGGGGAAAGAATCGCTGCCATTTTTCCTCCATCCAGGCAAGTGGCAGCCACCCAGCCACCTAGCTAGGCTCTGTGAAGGGGTCGGTTATGGGTGGGCGCGTTCATGCCAGGAGGAAGAGGGCAGGGCAGCCCCAAAAAGTGGCTTTTAAAAAGTAGCCACTTGAGTCCCCCCTTGAGTACGTAAGCCACCTACGATCCTCAGAATCCGGATCGAGTTGAAAGTAATGGGATCAGGCAAATTCGTGTGAGCATCCGGTTCTATAATTTTGGTTTAGGAAAACTGTTTTAAGCTTGTAATGGGAACGTGGCCCATATGATGCTGAACAGGGAGGCCTTATTTGACACCACTAGTAGACCTGTTTGATTGGGTATACCAATGGCACCAGTGTCTATGACTCAGAACACAGGAGGCACGCAAAAGGCAAACTTCCTACGTTCAGAACTGCAAGGGGATACATTATAGTGGCGTGCCATAGCATGTCACTGAAATGCATCTCCCAAAAGCTAAGAACTTTTGTTCCTGGTCTCTGGAGATGTGGGAATGCAGCTACAAAGCTCATATGAGCTTTGAAGGCATAATGTGGAGTAGTGTGGACCAATACCATTGTGTGGATGGCACTGATTCCAGCCCCAATTTCCTTTCCATGTTCAGAATCAGTGGACCTGGCTGTTCTAGACCCACTGATTCTGGATGCAGGCCTTTCTGCGTGAAAAGGCTCTTCAATCTTGGCAGTGGATTAGGCACATTTTTATTGAATATGTGGAATCCTGATGTCATTCTGACCATCTCCTATTTTGTTTTTAAAATAAAACAGCCACACTTCCTTGAGAGCTTGGAACATATATAAGACTGTTTTTGAACATTCAGCTCCGCCCACAAGCCCTGTAGGAAAGCAGACTAGTCAACATTCATTAGACACCTGGAAAGAGATTGGGGATTATGTGCAGCTCGCCTGCCCAAATATGTACTTATCAGTGCTCCTGCCCTCTCCCCTAACCTTCCCTTCCAGAAGTCTGATAATGCAGGCTAGCCTATGCAAACAGCAGGCTCTGTTATTTAGTTTTTTACATTTTTATCCAGTCCTATACCCAAAGGTCTCAGGGCAGGTTACAGCAATAAAAACAAAATATAAATTGAACACATTAAAACAGGGCTTACATCTGAGTAAAGATGCACAAAGTTCTACATAGATTAAAAAAAAAAGAGGAGAAAAACACAAAGGCTTTACAAGGAAGCCTTAAGGCAAAGAGTTTCAAAGTGTCAAAGTTTCTTGTCATGTAATGGTTAAGATCTTCTCATCCATCTCTCTTAAATGTCAGCTTTCTCACACTAATGACGTCTTGCAATGTTAGGAAATCTCTGAAGACTGAAGGCAGCAATACAGTAGTTCTTTAGCCAAGTGAAATTTCATAATTTGTTTTTCACTGCTTTCTTTGAATTCAGGGGGGGAAAAAACCTTCAGATTTCAACATGAACATTAAGTGAAGCTTACAGTTCTGGGAACCAAGTCACAATGCCTAAGATAATATTCTCTGATGGGATAGGGTGGAGGCTGCTGTTGATAAAGAGCCAGTTCTCAGTTTCTAATGTTAACATTTCTTGGCCAAGTGATTCTTAACGTGTATTCAGCCATGCTGAGAAGTGTTTACCCTTAGGCAAGCCCTTGCTTGGTTTAGTTCTGATGCCATCCTGCACCATCCTGGAACACTGGTTTTATTCAAGGACTTTGTTACATTCAGACATGGGTTTGTTTGTTTGTTTTTTATCCCACCCTATACCTGGAGGTCTCCGGGCAGGTGACAACATTTAAAATCAAACATTATTAAAACAATAACAGTATATATTAAAACAATAGCATCTGCTATTGTATCCCCATTTAGGATGCCCCTAAATTTGAGGCCCTAGGGAGAAAAAATAAAATATTTTTAAAAACCCTTTGCCTTGTCCCAAAGTCTTCTTTTGCTTACCCCACTTACAGATGGGATGGGGTGGGAGGCTGAAGAAACATGTAGCTAACCTGGAGACTAATAGCTTTGAAACACCTGGCCAACCAATCAGGGGCCTAGAAAAACAGGCTGCCAGCAGCCAATGAGACATGAGCTCAGAAGGCAATAATGAGGCAGCATGGTGCGTGTGTGCACTTCCCCAAGAGGAGTTGGAGCTGCTCCAATGGGGTAAATGCCCTAAGGCAACCATCCATTCTGAATTTCTGTCTATTGTTTTACTATTGACCGAATGCAACTGCAATGCAAATTCTTTAATCTGGTGGGAAAATATACTAAACACACACATATTTTCTCTTGATCTTATCACTTGCTCAGTTGTTCTCTGATGTTTAGTTGATGTATTAAATTGATATATGCTGAACAAAGAAGTGACTCTGGCTGTTCATTAAAGTTTTGTATCATATGTCCACAGAGACCCATTAAATACATACATTTCTTGAACTAATGAAAACTTGAAACTCACTTAATGTATTATTATTAAAGGAAGAATGCCAGAGTCCTTAAAGCAGCAGATAAATTTGATGGATATCCAAAACACCCCCCAAATCCAATGTGAAATGATTTTCATTTTTCTTCTTCCCCTCTCTAGCCCAGCTCATAGTTAAAATAAATCATTTGGGTTTCACGGGAATAAGTTGAGAGGAAAAGAAAAACGGGCATTATAACTTGTTGAATCTTCAAGTAAAACTTCCCACCTTACATCCCTCCCCCCAAAAAAATGTGTCAGTTGGTCTGAGAAAGAACTTCTAGAAGGAGAGATGAACAAGTTCTTTCTCCATGAAGAATGACTCCTTAACTTCTTTAAGTGATCTTGGACAAGAACAGAGCAATGGACAATGTTGACACAAGGCACATTGGTATGAAAACAGCCACCATACTCTTGTTCATTTTATCTTCACTATGGCCTGGTGAGATAAATCATCAACTTTGCTTTCTCAGGCATGTCAAAGCCCTTTCAGCCATGGTTATACTTTAAGCTTTCTTCAGTCCGTCTTCAGCTCTGACTGCTCACACCATTTCTATCTGTTTGATTTGTGGACTTGCTATTCAGGAAAGTCCAAATAGAGGGTGGAAAGTCCACAAATAAAACAGATAGGCTTCATTTTATAGGCATTTAAACCCAAACTGAATTTGAATTCGGTATCCAGCATACCCATTACTTCTGCAATTAATCCAAATTTGGCATCCAGCATTCCCATTCAAGTTCTTATTCTCAGATTTTATGAGGAATATTCTGTGAAAATGCGGAGTTGAGTCCGCATTTTCCCCCCAAATGGGAACACTCCTGGCCTATTTGAGGTGGAGCTGTAGCCTTCTGGCCAACGCCAGCCACATGTGGGTGAAATTTCACAGCTTGCCATGCTAGCAGATGGTGGTGGTGGAGAGGAGGAGGAAGCCCCAGCCGGCCAGTGGTCACACCTAAGGTTTAACCAGCTTCAGTCTACTTTCAGAACGAGAAAACACGTCAACAAAGTGAGCAGTAATTTTCTTTCCATGTTATCTTTCCCAAAGGTGAATTTTCTGACTCATTTAACACTGAAACAAAACAGCTTGTCACTGTGCTGATATATTCTCTCACTTTGAAAGTGGACTGAAGTGCGATTAAACCTTAAGCGTGACCACATCCTTAGTGTCTGACTTGCATAAAACAATAATATCTGCTCTGTGGTAATTATAAATGTAATTTATGAAGAAAAAACATTTAAAATATCATTTAAAAATGAACATGCCACAGTAAGGTATGTTAATTTTTAAACATTTTCTTCTTGACCTTTAAAAAACCCAATTTGTTATTGTTGAGTACCATCAAGTTGGGTCAGACCCTAACTATATGAATACATCCATGGGCACTTCCATGAAGTTTTTCTTGGCAAAGTAAAAGAAGTAGTTTGTCTTTGCCTAATTCCCAGGACAGGTTGGGGATTGAACCCATAACCTTTGGCTTTTCAGGCAGTTAACTCTATCACTTGCTGCCACTTCCCTCAGATATGGTAATCCTAGAAAATTATGGCACAGAAATGCAATGAAAAAGTACTAGTTCTAGACTTAGACTTCTGGGTATGCAGCTCTTGAATTTCAGAACATCTAAAGGTGCAGAATGACTAAATCAATTCATCTTGATTGCACTGGAAGTCCATAAACTAACAAAACCTCTGAGATTGGCCCTTTATATCCCTTTTGCGCCTCACTGTACACTTTGGATGATTTTAGATCATGCTATACTTTATTTCAGTTTACAATTTGGGTAAATTTATGGCTACTGTTTGAGCCCATAGCATGACTAATGTCTTTGTCAGAGCTATTTTGTTTGTACATAGGGCAGCTACTCACGATCCTCTTGGAAAGTCAGCATTTCAATATTTGTGGATATCAGACGGAGCTATGAGGGGGCACACACTGTCATTTGTCATGGGCCTTTTATTTCCAAAGGGATGACACTGTCTGTTATGATATGTAAGGAACAATTTTATATATATGGAGCTGCAATGTATAAAATCCACTGCATGAGTGTGCCTCAAATTTAACCCATTGCAGCTATGGCTTTTCTGACAGCAAGATCTTTCTCTCAACATACCACTGCATTGTCCCTATCAAACCAACTACTGATGCAGAACACACCTGTGCATCTCTTACCTATATATTCCAACAGTTTTGTCAGGATGATACAGCACAGCAAAAGAATTAATCACATATTTCCTTTTCTGAATCACTGAAGCCCAAGACATTGTATAAGTTGGCTTGAGGAAGCATCATGTATAGGTGTTTAGTCAGGAGGCAGGCATTATAGTGTCTAATAAAGTGTGCACACACACACAAAAGAGCATTGCCAACTCATTGCTTGGATAATTAAGTTAGACTTGCTGCTTTTTTGCACCTTCGTTGCCCCAGGGAAATATGTGGGATGGACTGGGAATCTGCACTTTAGTACTCCTGATCCATCCCATGCTTACCTAGGACTTCACTATGTGCTGGGTAAGTGCAGCGGCAACAGTCACATGTGCCGGCTGTTGCCAGGGCAATCAGGCAGTGAAGCACACAACTGTGGCTGTGATGGCCCACCCCACATGCCATTCACCCAGAAGATAAGTGTCAAGGGTACATGCTGGAGCATAGTAGACATGTCCCAGACATGACTAATATAGCTGTGGAGCACTTGTTAGTACTCCATTTCTATCCAGCCAGGGGACAACTTGATACACATGGAGCCGCCTCTGGAATGGGGGAATGTCTTGGTGCTGCCTCCAGGTTGAAGAGGAAGGCAGGATGCCTCTAAAGGCCATTTGCAGGGATTTGAGAGCAGATGAAAGTTTGGCCTTTGTCTTCTCCTTGAGATGCCCATAAGCAATTGGCCCACTATGTGAGACAGAATGTTGGACTAGATTGGCTGTGCCTGATCCAGCAGGGCTCCTCTTATGTTCTTATGTTCTCTTAAACACTTACTGCCCTTAAGAAGACACCAGGGAGGTAAATGGAAAATATGATACAGTTTGGAAGGTCAAGGTGATAACCATTATTCTCTTAACGTTTTCCTCACCACAACCTTGCAAGGTGCATACCCAAGATCACCTAATGAGCTTTCATGCTCAGGTGCAGTTTTGACTCCTGTTCCACTAATCAGCAGCTATCAGCTGTCAAGGTCTAATTGCAACAAAAGAGGTAACTATGTGAGTGTGAAACAAAAATTCAGCTGTCTTATGGCTACATTCACACCCAAGTTTTAATCCATCTTCAGTTCATCTTCAGAGTGAAAGAACCCATCATCAAAGTAACTGGTCATTTTCTTTGCCCGTTATCTAACAAAATAGTTGATTTTCACAAGTGAGATAATGGTGAAAGGTAACAGCTTGTCGCTTTGCTGATGCATTCTCTCATTCTGGAAGTGGTCTGAATCTGGATTAAAACTTAGGTGTGAACAGAATGTGCATGTCCACATCATCGTATTTGGACAAAGTTTTAAAGGATTGCATGGGGAAGGAGAAAAGAATAAGGTGATTTGTGGCAAATGGATAGAAAAGGAGGAAATTTCCAAGGATTGTTTTGCGAGGGATTGAAGACAGACGGTAGAAGTCTATAGGCAGAAGAGTGCATGTTTAGTCCTGCAAGGATTCCAAACTTGCCGAACATCACATAATTAGAAATGCTGTTGCAAGTAGCCAGATGTTGCTAAATCATAGAATTACTACCCATATTTTACAACCGATTAGCCATGCTGTGCTATGTCTATAAAGGCTGAAACTGTGTGACCGTCTAGAATTGCGTTTTAGCTTATTAAGCCTTTCTTCCTGTAATTTGATTTGGAAATGAGAAAGATGGAAAGATCAGAGTATCCCCTCCAGCAGCAAAAGTGGAAGACAACACATAGTTCTTGTTCAAGGGAAACCACATGGACCATCACCACATCCTCTGAAAATCCAAATAGCCTTGTGGGGGCTGTGGCTATGCTTGCTTTCCGTGCTTTGTCAGGCACATGTATTTAGCTGGCAGTATACCTTTCTTAAAGGAGAGTTCACTTTGCCTGGCGTTAATTTCTGAACTCTTTGTTAAGCTGCACACAAGCCAATTAACTGTGACCGCATGCTTTCTGCTGTCATGTAGGGTGAGGTGACTCAGTGCTGACTCATGGAATTCTCTGCCAATGGAATTCCCAGTCCTTCAGCTGTTTTAAGGCAGCCTATCTTACGTGGCTTGGAGGACTCTCTCACAAATCCACTTTAATCCGGTTTACTAGTCAGCATATCTGTAAGACTTTCCCAGAGGGTCAGGAGTGTCCCCGGGTAGATTAATCTTCAAAAACCAAAGGAAGAAAAGCAGCTCCAGTTACATAAGAAATTTAGGCCATTCAGCCATACTTCAGTAAAGACAATCTCAGGTTATCTTGAGAAATTGCTCCAATAATCCTCCTACCTATTGACTTGTGCCAAGAAAAAGCTCCCTGCTCTTTTCCTTCGTCTCTCTCCCGATTGCCAGCCTCTGTTTTAGAATGCTATCTTCACCATACATCTGATAATCAACAGAGGGACTAATCTACCTGTAGCTGCTGTGACGCAAATCAGGTGTGGCTTTGACCTTATTGTTCAAAACTTGATAGCAAAGGGTTTTTTCCCCTTCTCTCTCTTATGCTTTCACTGTTGCCAGCTAGCAGGCATTGGACAGAGAGAGACCCAAGATGAATAGAACCTTCTTAAAGAGATAACTCTTTTTGAGAGCATCATTCCCTAGTAGTCTAACCACAAAGCACAGTTTGGTAGACAGAATCTAAATGAAGCAAAGAATGATAGTTATTTGGTGACATGCATGGCCTGTCAATTGTTTTATTTGAATCAGGAGAAGATCCAAAGTGCTGACTCTGCAAAGAAGTTGATGAAACAATCGACCATATACTCAGCTGCTGCAAGAAGATCCCACAAACTGATTACAAGCAGAGACACAATGCTGTAGCACAAATGATCCACTGGAACTTGTGCCAAAAGTATCACCTGCCAGTGGCAAAGAACTGGTGGGATCACAAGCCAGAAAAAGTTGTTGAAAACGAACAGGCAAAACTACTTTGGGACTTCAGGCTTCAGACTGACAGAAAACTGGAGCATAACACCCCTGACATTACAATTGTTGAGAAAGAGAAGGTGTGGATCATCGACGTTGCTATACCAGGTGACAGCAGAATTGAGGAGAAACAGTTGGAGAAGCTCACCAGATACGAAGACCTGAGAATTGAACTTCAGCGACTCTGGCGAAAACCAGTGAAAGTGGTCCCAGTCATCCTCGGCACACTGGGTGCGGTGCCAAAAGATCTCAGCGGGCACCTAAAAACCATTGGCATTGAGAAAATATCCATCTGCCAACTACAAAAAGCCACTTTACTGGGGTCTGCTCACATAATTCGTCGATACATCACGCAGTCCTAGGTGCTTGGAAAGTGCCCGACTAGTGATATAATACGAAATCCACCATAGTCATCTCGTTTGCTGTTTGTAACTGCTGCTTTTACATAATAATAATAATACTCCAAAGATCTTAGTGGGCACTTGAAAAGCATTGGCATCAACAAAATATCCATCTGCCAGCTACAGAAAGCCACTTTGCTGGGATCTGCTCATATCATTCGTTGATACATCAATCAGTCCTAGGGCTTGGGAAGGGCCTGGCTATTGATAACAATTACCAAAACCAGCATAAATATTTTATTTGCTCTGTGTTACTGTTGTTTTATGTCAACAACAACAATAACAACAACAACAATCTTCAGTAAAGATATCAGCTGGGAATTTGGCTTGGATAAATGCACCACAGTGGCACTGAAGAAAGGAAAGATCACAGATAGTGAAGGCATCAAAATACCTAATGGGAAAACCATAAAGTGCCAAGAGCCTGAGACTTATAAATATCTGGGAATACTGCAGCTGGATAATATAAAGCATGGGCAAATGAAAAATGTGATCAGCAAAGAATATATCCAACAAGTCAGGAAAATATTGAATGGCAGAAACACCATCAAGGCCACTAGTACCTGGGCAATATCTGTCATTACCTGAGCTAATCTGCGCAAGTTCAGAGCCTCGCTAAAATGAGAACAGCATTTTAGCTGCTCTTAATCATTTTAACAGGGTTTGACAGGGATTCCACCACCACCCCCTCTCTGTACGTGTAAGAGAGAGAGACAGAGAGACAGAAGGAGGGGTGGGCTGGAGGAGGGAGGGAGAGAGAGGTGGGCTGTGGAGAGAGGGGGCAGAGAGGGGGTGGATCTGGTCCCTGTGCCAGCACTCAGTGCAGCTTGCTTGAGGACGCCTTCATCTGCGCTGAACCCTGAACCTGGCGCATGTTGCTAGGCATCCCATGCAGACGCCCAAAATGTGTGCCTGGCACTGCGCCCAGCCCCTGCATGCCCATACAGCACCCAAAGGGTGCCAACTGGCCAGCATGGGGATGAGGCCTAACAGCTGCAAAAAAAAAGAGGTAATTCAAGTATTCACTGCTAATGGCTATTTAGAATCCCCAAATGTCTGCTTTTCTCTCTTCTTTTGCCTTTTCTTAGCATTATAATAAACCCTGAAATTTGAAAAAAATGTTTTTATGGTGTTCAATGCAATTATGAGCCATATATTTACTGTACTGTTTTCATTTTTATTCCACCCTATAGCTGAAGGTCTAAGGGTGGGCTACATTTAAAACCAAATATAAACTTCTTAAAATCCAAATATAAAAATCATATATGATATGCCCCCTCATAGAGCATCTGCATTGCACAAAGCTGCTTCTACACCAGTAATGGCTCTGTGCTCTACCACTCTACTACCAGCCAGGCTGGGACAGCCTGGCAGGCTCCATTCATACTACTTCCAGGTGCAAGAGGTGCAAATGGAGCATGTGACTGGGCAGCACAGGCATCATGCTGTCCAGTCGCCATGGCAATGTCTGTTGATGCTGTTGCCATAGCTTGGGGATCGCCTCTAGCACAGAGGCTGTTGCCATGACTCATACCTCGCCAGTGCTTAGGGAAGTCCAGTAGTAATGCATGGCTGTAAGAACTGGATCATAAGGAAGGTTTAGCACAAAAGAACTGACACTTTTGAATTGTGGTGCTGGCGAAGAGTTTAAATATACCTTGTACTGTAAGGACATCCAATTATTTTAAAGATGTCTTTTTAAAAAGTATTATTTTTGTTGTGGTCGTGACCCAATATATGGGATCTTTTGCTGAAGCATGATAGATAGATAGATAGATAGATAGATAGATAGATAGATAGATAGATAGATAGATAGATAGATCAGTTAATAGTAAAGGAGATCAACCTTGACTATGCATTGGAAGGACAAATACTGAAGCTAAAGCTCAAATACTTTGTCCACACAGTGAGAAGCCAGGACTCATTGGAAAACACCCTGATGCTGGGAAAGATGGAAAGCAAAAGGAGAAGGGGACAGAGAATGAGATGGATAGATGGTGTCATGGAAGCAACAAACATAAACTTAGGCAAACTTGGACAATTATCATGAGACACCAGAGGGCAGAAAGGCTTGGCTTGAGGCCAATTCACACTTAGCCTGCTAGTATATGATAGGGTAGGTTCTGAGAAGCACCATCTGCATTTGCAGGAGGTCTTTCCACACCAGAAACGTCTCCAGCCTTCCCTGAAGCTACCCCAGTGGCTACTAGTGGTGGTGCATCCAATGCCTTACCTGTTCTCACCAGAGAAGTGACCATTCACACCTCTGCCGGTACCAGGGGACATCTGAGGTGCCATGCAAGCATGCTGGCACCTCAGATGACCCCCCCCCCCAAATGCACATGTGTGGCACGTCACCCTCATCGTGGTGATGGCACCAGCAAATATGTAGTTGCATCAAGCTCTACACAGAAGATGGTGGCACCTGGGCATGCATCCAGACCCAGGTAGGTCTGAGACTGCAGTAGGTCTGAGACTGCAGTGGGAATGCACTATTCTAGTTCTGCCGACTAGAATAAGCTAAGATCAGAAATGCCTCTGGTTAGTATTTGGGCTGGAGCCTGTGTGGGAAAACCAGATGATGTAGGCAAGTCTGGAAAGCTGAAAAATACCTCAGAAGAAGTCATGGTAAACCACCTCTGCATTGTTGCCAAGAAAACTCCACAGATCAATCCTGACTTGACTGGTGTCAATTTTAACTTTACTTAAAATCAAATACATGAATAATGCCATTTCATAATGGCAACAGTTAAATTTACAAAATAAACAGGTCTAAAAAGTAAGTTCTTGTTTTCAGCAAGAGCCCTTGGGGTGGTTGGGTGTAAGTTCTCAGGAAGCTTTTAAAATCCAGATCAGACCAGTTGGATATTGTTTACCAGCTCAGACTGACTCTCTGTATCAGCCAGTGCGTCACCCTGTTTGCTCACACTATCTTTGTTCTGCCTTAGACATTTGACACCCATATTGCCAGAAATCATTGAAACTGGGAAGGGGCGTGTTTTATTGTTTTTACAGTTTGTACTTAAATAACCCGTGCAGCAAAATGGCACCATTTTTGAAAAACAAAAGCAAAAACAAACAATGATCACAGAAACAGAAGAGACTGAAACTTGGAAATCCTTAAACCTTGGGAGGGAAATAATTTCTTCCTTTACTCTCTCGGTCAGAGTAGAATGTCAGAACATTCCCTCCACTCCATACAGGGTTGGCCCAGGCCAACTGTTCCTGTTGAAAGTAGGTTAGCTGTCTGCATACTATACAAGTGAATGGCATGTCAACAGGTTGCAGAGCCAAATGACATGTTTATCTTAAGCTGCCTTTCTTCAGAAAAAGAAGTACAGGGAGTTCAGGGAGAGGATTCAGATCAGAACCTTGGTGCAATAACATGGAAAGTTTACAGTTCCCCATGTGCTATTCTGTCAACATTTTGCTCCCCAAAGTAGTTCAGTATAGTGGTTAGAGTGTTCAGCTAAAATTTAAGGCTGCATCCAGGCATTGCTTACTTATTCCACTATATTTGAAAATTCTGGAATAAAGCATGGATATTCTGAAATATACAGGTTTTATTCCAGAATATCCAAATATTCTGGAATAAGTAAACAACATCTGGATGCAGCCTAAGGCAACTTCCACACTCTAGACCTTAGTGCACAATGCCAACTCCCCCCACCCCCAGCCCGGTCCAATTGGGCCAGGCATGAAGCAGAATGCCATGGAGAGAGCCAACAGACTTTCTCATTCCAATGGTCCTGCTTCATCCTATCTTTGGAGCCAGGGAGCAAACCTTTCCTGGGGGGAGTGCTGCAGCATGTCCAGAAGTGAACTCTGGAAAATCTTGCTAGGCTCCTAAGTGCCATGCGGCATGCCCTTGCCTGTCCACATGGTGGTGCCTGGAATGGGGACTCAGAAACACAAATGGTCCTCCCTCTGGGGCATACCTGGGCATGTTTATTTTGCACCTTGGAGTGCTTCATCTGAAAGCTCTATGTAGCTCTGGTGGTGGAACCTAACTAGTTCTGTCGTAAGGACCACATAGAAGCTACCTAATAGTCCTTGGGTTCAGATTCTCAGCCATGAAAGTGGCAAGTTTCATCATGTTTGAGGGAGCATCAGACTGTTGAAATCTGACTTAGTTTTAGTGTTATGTGTGAAATAGGACCAGAGCAAAAATACATTAATCTTAATTGTTGTGGGAGGCTCCTTTTAAACTTAAAATGTGTGTCTTCCCTGTGTCTCTTAGGGCTTTTCTGCACTTACCTTAAAACCACATCAAGACGTGGACTACAGTTCTCCCTTTTGCATGTTAGTGCAGAATATGGGAGGTCCCACCCACTGCTAGTATGCTTTATCTGCCCCAGATGGAGCATATTTTGGATCTTGAGGGCCTTGATCTGGATCGCCTACTACTGGGTGAAAATCTGGATCATGAGGACCATTTAGATGACCCACCTTATTGTGCTGCTGAAATGAGTCCCGGGACATCCAAGGCCAGTGTCATGAGAGCACTGGAGACAGACTAAAGTTCCTGTAAGCTTCAAGACTGGCACAGAGGTTGCGCTGCAACAGCCAGCACTGTGCAAAAGGCACTGTTCCAGTTCAGAGTAATCCGTTCCAGGCTTGTGACAGATTGCAGCAGCTAAATTGCTAACTGGCACTGGTGACTGAACTCACGTCACACCAGTCCTAAAAGAACTTCACTGGCTACCAAGCTCATATTGAAGTTAACTTATAAGGTTCTATATAGCTTTGGTACCAAATATCTCAAGGAACGCCTCCTCTCATATAGCCTCTGAGATCTGCCAATGAGGCTCTCGATAGCCTCACCACCTGCAGCAGTTGGGGGGGGGGGTTAGGAACATGTGGGAGGGCATTCTCATCTGTAGCCCCTAGGCTATGGAATAACCTCTCCTCAAAGTTGCATCAGATACCCTCCTTGTGTATGCTCAGAAGACCGGTGAAGGCGTACCTCTTTACCCTGGCCTTTGGCTGAGGAAACAACATCTCCTCTCCATACAGGCACTGTTGTTGTTTTACTGATATTTTTAATCCATTTTTAATGTGATATTATTGTAACCCAAACCCCCCCAGTGAGGATGTGCACAAATATTTGTCAGGTTTGCAGTTTGTACAAATGCACACAAATTCAAACATTTGTATTTGAATTGAATATTGGCTACATTAGAAGACTGACATTCAAATACAAAGCAAATGCTTTGAAGCGTCATTATATTCACAAAGGTGGGGAGGCAGCAAAGCGGCTGTCCAGCCACATCTGCAGCAGATTCAGAGGGGATTTGGAGGCATGACTGACAGCAGGAATTCAAAGCGGATTCAAAGAACATTCTACCATATTTGACGTGGTTCTGTTCACATGAATGCGAATTTCCTTCGCTTTCACTTTGATGTGAAGCAAACACGGAACAAAAATTTGTGCAGATCCCTGCTGCCCTGAGACCTTTGGATATGGGATGGGGTAGAAATATAAATGAATAAATAAATTTGTAAGCTACTCTGGGAATATTTTTAGGCTTAAGGGTAGCCTGGAAATAAATAAATAAATAAATAAATAAATAAATAAATAAATAAATAAATAAATAAATAAATAAATAGCCTAAAGCAAATGTAAAAATGCATTGTGTGTTTTGATTTTTTTTTAGCATTTAAAATATCCCTTTCCCCAAAGCAAAAAGAACTAAAGGAATTCCTTGGGTTGTTTTTTCCTTTTGTTCATTGCGTTGAGGGAAGCCACCTCAATTCTCTCTAGTGCTTTATTTAGAAAAGATTAATTCAAAACTGAAATCAAACCATGATGGATGATAGTTCCCAGAAAACCAGCTGCCCACATTAGATGTTCCTCATCATTGCATGGCCAATGAGAACTAGATCAGTTTTTTCCATTGGCATACTGCCTCAAGGAAAAGAATTATGGTTCACCTCCTGACAATTTATAAGTACACCTACTGGCTTCATGGGTTAAGATAATTAATAGGCTCTAAATGAAGCAGCTTACCCCATGGCATTTCAGAGATTGCTTTGGACTGAAATTCTCCTCTATACATGATTAGCTGAGAGCAGTAGAACAGTATATCTAAGAGGCTATCATGTCTGATAGTCTGCAATATAATTCGTCATACCCTTGAACTATACCAAGTTCTTCTTTAAAGTGGTAGGCATTCAAACCACCTTTCAGCTTATATATATAAAGCTCCATTTCAGTTAGAGGCAACAAATGCATGACAGAGAATTCAGACCACTGGGAAGTTATTTTTAGAGGCTTGTTTTGCAACCGTCAGTGGAACAGATCAAACTTTCCTACAGGAGCCTGCCTTCTCACACTGCTTCCTCTTCCATGGAGAAAACCCGCAGCTTGCCAATTACATGTTAGACAGATGGCTGTGTAATGCAACTTGGGCTGTAACCGTGAAACCACTTTGTCCTGAGAAGTTCTTGTACTTTCAGGACTGAGTGGTGGGTATGTAAGTGCAGCCAAAAGTCAAAGAAGCAAAGATATGGAGATTAACAGGAAGGAAAAGACACAGAGTGTTTCTAACTTTCTAAGATACCACAAATGTAATTTGGGATGTGATCAGACACAGCAAAATAAAGTTTTTAAAAATGCATCTCTGAGGCAGCTTAGAGAAGATTTGGAGGTGGGATTGTTCACATACCCGTTTGCCCCTCCCTGCTCTCATGAACACTCTGTGCTAGAAAAGGTGAATTAGAGAAGGCACGGAAACACAAAGGACACACAATACCGTCTCTGAAGTGCTTCTGAGGTACCCTTTTGTTACGTCTTCGACATTTCACAAACTTCTCACATAGGACACCATTCTCTATCCATATCCCAGGACTGCCAGGCTACTGAATCTACCTGGTTACTGGAGTTAGGTATTTTTTCAGAGGTTGTCTGACTCTGTTGGCTTCTAGGACAAAGACCATGCAGTACATTAATGCTGGCCCATGGAAGATCTTTGTGTTAAGAGCTGTGCTGTTGATCCAGGTTATTTGTCTTTTCCAGCTAACCTGGAATTTCCCCCAAGTAACTTGGGAATAATTCTCTAACATCAGATACTGAAAATTGTCTCTGTGCTGAACATTTTAACACAGTCATTGACAGGGACTAAGGGTGCTCCCCTTTAACACCCATTAAGACCACAGTTTAAACAGTTGGGAAAACCACATCCACACAGCAGCACCAATTAGAGACGTATTGGGGAGTCCACTTCCGCACTGACTCCCACAAAATGTGTTGCTAATGCAGTGGTTCTCAACCTGGGGGTCGGGACCCCTTTGGGGGTCGAATTACCCTTTCAGAGGGGTTGCGACAAGTCTCCTGCCGCCCTTCCCTCCCACCTCCCAGCTGCTCCACCCCTGTGTTTGGGGGTCTCCACAACCTGAGGAACTCCATTAAGGGGTCGCAGCATTAAGAAGGTTGAGAACCACTGCGCTATTGGGTGTTAAGCGGCCCTTAATCCGGTTTCCCGTAAGACCACATAAAAGGTAGTCTTAATGGGTGTTTTCGCTGTGAGGACACATCCATACAGCAAAAAGGGTCTCTAACTGGGCCCTCCCCTGACCCGCCATGATTGGCTCATCCGGAGCCGAGCATGGCAAGCCAGGGTACTCCAATTTCAGGGCTCCCCCTAGCCCCAGAAGCGGTGGATCGCCACTTCTGGAGCCAGGGGGAGCTTCACCTAACCCCCCCTAGCCCACCCTGGGGGCGACCGACCGCGATCCCCTCCTTACCTTAACGCAGCCAGCCCGATTCTGATTGCGGAGTCCCAGTTTCCTTTGCGCCTGCATCCTGCGCAACTCCTGATTGGCCAGGGCCACACCTGGCTTCAGGAGGATCTCTGCACAGGCATGCAACCCTAGCCAAAGTGCACCTCCCAACTGGCCAGGGTCGGCGCCTGTGCAGAGAGCCCCCTGAAGCCAGGCGTGGCCCTGGCCAATCAGGAGGTGCGCAGGATGCAGGCGCAAAGGAAACCAGGACCCCGCAGCCAGAATCGGACTGGCTGCATTAAGGTAAGGAGGGGATTGAGGTCAGTCACCCCCAGGGTGGGCTAGGGGGGTTTAGGTGAAGCCCCCCCCTGGCTCCAGAAGTGGCAATCCGATGCTTCTGGGGCGAGGGGGAGCCCCGAAATCAGAGTCCCCTGGCTTGCCATGCTTGGCTCCAGAGGAGCCAATCATGGCGGGCTGGGGGAGGGCCTCCAGAGATCCAGACTGAGGTGGGTGCTGTGCTTCCGCACTGCACCCACTTCAAATCTGGATCTAATTCCATCCTTCCACCGTGTGTTCAGACAGAAGGGGTGTTAGTAGATCCATATCTACTAGATATGGATCTACCTTAACAGGGATTTCCAAAATCCGGATCTAGTAGATCCGGATTTTGGAGGTGCTGTGCGGAAGCACCCTAATTGGCTTCACTAGCATTTTTTCAGAGGGGCAAGTACTTAATCGCCTTCATTTCACACACTCCATTTGTGAAGTTTAGCTTGCATGTTTCCGGCTTTAACCCAGTTTTCCTCTGGGCTTTATGAAAGGTTTGTCTCAGGATCATTTTTTACGAGATGGCCTTCTTAGTAGCTATAACATCAACTTATAGAATTTCTAAACTTTCAGTGCTTTCTGTTACAGCAGGCTTCTGGTTGTTTGTTTTTTACCAGATTCTAATTCTTTACACAGATCCTTGGGCATTTCTGCACTTGCCTTCCCGTCTGTTGGACAGGAAAAGTGCAGAAAAGACTAACGTGTACTAGGGACACTAGTACACAGTAGCATACCCGCCACATGCCCAGACGTTCACCTCCATCCAGTTGCACATCCGATGCTGCCATTTTGATTGTGGTGCCCTGCATGACTGCACATGCACTGGTGCTGGTGGTATGGCGACAATGGCACTCTACACATGGGCAATCATGTTAGGTATCATCTGAGGTGCCAGAGCACTTGAGCAGCACTTCAGATGACCCCTCACACCGGAAATGGTGTGAATCGTCACAGTGTGGATGGGACAGGTAAGTTTTTGTTCGTAATTGGTTAAAGTTAGGTTGTGTGTGGTGCATGATTCTAATGTGACTTGTAGCATGACGTCGCTAATGAATGTCAACAGAGGAGGGGTGCTTGTAGGCCCTGACTGACACACAAATGCACCAGCAGAGCATTCTGGGGTTTGTAGTATTAGTGGTACAGGTACTGTCTACGAGTGGGCCAGCTGTAGTAGACATATGGTATTTTCTCATGGGCCAAATTTAATTACAGATTTGGCCCTTGGGCCTGAGTTTGACTAGGGAAATTGTGCTAGGGAAATGAGAGTTATATTCCAGGTGCATATTTAGGGAGCAATGTTCACTGTAAGGGAAAGAATGAAGGGAGAGTTATCTGAAAGCTAAAACCTGAAAGCAAATGCTACTGGGCCAAATAAGATTTACAAGTTTATTACCTGCTTATTGAGGTTCCAAGTGCATCTGGCACAAGTGAGGCCTACAGCTTGTACTGGACTGATGGAGTGAAACTAAAGAGATGGTGCATAGTCACACACTCATACATACATATTACACTGCTGTTGGCCCTTTCTGCATGTGCCTTTTTCTGGATTATACCCCAGAATAAGGAACCTGACATCTACATGCTGCTGCAGACTGTGGCAGGAATTGTTTTCTGCAGGTGAAATTTCTGAATTTCCACATATGTTTCCTACTGTCTGGTTGAAGATTTACAAACCACAATCAGAAAGGCAGGAAACTCGAGAGCAATGTTGAGACAGTTTCCTTTTTTGGACTTAAAATGCTTGTGACTTTACACACATGAGTACCGTGGGAGTTTTTAAAACATTATTTTAGAGCAATTTCACTGAGTGTTACTTCAAGGAAACTGGAAAACTCTACTAGAAATATTAGGCTTCCAAACTGCGGAGTCCAAAATGAAAAGAGAAGATACAAACTGAGGCCGTTCCCATTACAAGTTTAAAACGGTTTTGAAATGGTTTTGATCCTCACAGTCCCCACGTCAAGTTGGGTTAACACACTTTTCGCGTGTTAAATCGCCCCGAAGCGTTGTAAATAAAACACTCATTTCAACAGGTCTCGCTCCGTTTCTTGCATTTGAAATGCTTTACATTTCTTACTGTGGGAACCGTACCGTTGTAGTGGGATGAGAATGTGTGTTTTAGGGTTTCCCTCCCCCAATAGCACTCTAGGAACTCCCCGCCCTTGTCACGTCAAAAGGCAGGAGGAACCCCAATCAGAGAGAGGGGGTCGGCACCATGCGTGTCTGTGAGGGAGGGGGGTCGGTGGCGGGCATGCGCCAGAGCGGCAGAGGCAACAGCAGGAGAATGAGAGACCGCGTGGCGGCAGTGGCTGACCCTCTCTTGGTCCCCGTCGCTGCCGCTGCTGGAAGGAGGGAGGCAGGGAGGGAGGAGGGAGAGGGTCACACGCCGCCCTCTCGCCTAGTCTCAGGATGGTCGCTCGGGAGGGGGGAGAAAAAGATATGCTTTACCAAATGAAGTTTTCAAGTACTTTCAGAATCGGGATCAAACACGATTAAAGTTGAAAGTAATGGGATCAGGCAAATTTGTGTTTGCACCTGGTTCTTTTATTTTGGTTTAGGAAAACCATTTTAAGCTTGTAATGGGAATGGGGCCATTGAGATACAAATTTAATTCTGGGCTGGGTACATGCAGGTCATCACAATTATATAAAATGACTGGTTCTTTGAAGGATCTTTTCTACTTGTCATCAGAAAATATTGTCAAATTTAGTTCATTGTTTAAACACGTGTACCTGGCACATTGACTTGCAGTGGTAATGAAAAAGCACTAAAGCTGATCAGAATTTTTTTCTGTGTTTTCTCTTTCACTGAAGAAATATTGTTTGATAACAATCCCCCAAAAGTTACTAAAACAGTTCCCAATTTTTTTAAAAAAAATGGAGGGTGTGAATTACTTGCTGAGTCAGGATTGTGGATAATTATTTCTTTTAAAAATGTCAGGTAGGTAGCCGTGCAATCTTCAGGTGGCAGTCTGTCCAGAAACTGTAGTTTCCCCCTGAACTTTTAAGTTGCAGTAAAGAGAATGTTGAATATTTCTGTGGAATTGAAACAAAGGCCATGGTCACACCTTGCTGAAATAGTCCATCTTATTAAGAAGCTGGACTCAACACGCTCTAACTCCGACCACACCCAATACCTGATCATCCTTCCTCAGTTCGTCCTCAGTTTGGGTGTCTATGCTTGCGCCTTTCTGTTCCATACTGAGACTCCTTTACAAGACCTTTTTAGATCTTCACACCATCACAGCACCCACACCCCGTGATATCTGATAGGATAAAAGTTCTGTGACTCAACAGGATGTAATCACACATTGGGCAAAGAGGAAGGCAAACTCATGCAATATCCCTCCACTATAGTAGTGTTTGGCCCCCTTTAGTCCTCTTCCCTGATCACACACAAAAAATGAAAATGGATTAACACATCCTATAACGGCTTGAAACCTGTGAAAATCAGAACTCAATAAGTACTGTTGAAGGGAGGAAAGTTCACAAATAAAATGGATTGGACTAAAAAGGTGTGAGCTGAGCAGTGGGATCCAAAGATGGACTGAAGGAGGATTAAAATGAAGGTGTGACCACAGCCAGAGACTTCAAATTATAGTGCTTGGAAATTTCAGCCTTAGTACTTCCTAGGGGATTTCAGTGTTCCACATATGCAAATACACATGATAAAACTACAACCATTTTTTGTGATGGTCTTTTTTGAAGACTGCAATATAAGCATACAGAGACCCTGTTTTACATTATTTTCAAACAAAACAAATCATTATTTATTTTAATGCAAACAAAATTGTATGAAACATTAAACAATTGTCAACATTAAATAGCAGCAGTAATTAATGACTTTCAATAGTTGCATAGACTTTAGTTGAAAACTACCAACAAAATAGTGAAGGTGGGATGTTGGGTACACCACCACTTCCCTGCTAGCATAGAGCTAAGGCAACTGAGTAGTAAGTCTGCTATTGTTATTAGGATATTGCTTCCCTGCCCAAATGTATTGTTGTGGAGAAAGTACTCTGATCGGCCATAAAAATAGAAATAAAAAAGCAGAGAATTTCCTTCTTCCTTTTTGGGGAAGCTCCCTCCAACCACAGGGAATCTGGGCTAGCATTTACATCAAAACAGCACGCTGTACTAAGAGGAAAAAATGGACTATTAGTAGCAATAAAATGGAACATGCACACACTGTCAAGTTTCAATGTGATTTCTTAAGACTGTAGCTGGCCTGAGGACACACAAAACTATAGGTGTAGATGCCCTATAAGACTTCTGTTCCAGTCCTGCTTAACTCTGAGGAGCAGATGCTTTGGGCATATGATGGAAAAGAGAGGTCAAGAAAAATTATCATGCTTGGCAAGGTTGATGGAAACCCTTGAAAAGTCAGTCAAGGTGGATGGCTAAGATATGAGAGATTTTTGGAAATATGAGGCCACTTAAACTACTCTTAGGGAGATACACAGAGGATTGTGCTGTAGGATGCAGCCTATTACCCACTTAGCTGAAAATAAACTTTCTGAAAACAATGATTTTTTTCCCTTGGAAAAATTCCATAGGATTTCAGGCTGAGAGATTACATTTTGGGAGTTTAGAAGTTTAATGGTTGTATTATAAAATAAAATTAAAATAAATAAAAGAAACTATTTGGAGAGTTTGGGTTCTGCATTTGAAGAGGTCCAAATTAGTTTTCCTCAACCAACAAAACTGCAGTTAGAAAACTACTGGCTTCAGTTATAATATGACTGCTACTTTAATTTATGATTCCTTCCTTCCTAATATTTATATCCCAACCTGTACCTTAAGGTCTCAGCTCAAATCATAGCAAGTTTTTCAGGCCTTCTAATGTTTCCCAAAGAGGGTGGACAATGTATTCAATTCCTCTACACAGTTATCTACAGGAACCTAATAATGCAAAACTCATCTTGACTTGTTAACATCCAACACTGATATTTGGGGCCAGAACTGCAGTTTCATAGGACCTTTCTGCACTGGGCCTTATTGCATGGTTTAAAGCAATACCATGTGGATAGCTGATCCCTTTTCTGGGATATAATCAGGAACACAGGAAGGGCAGCAGCAGCAACATCCAGACCTGGATATTTCCATGGCAATTGGGAAGTGGGGCACAATGACTATTTACTATAGATTGTTTACTGTTTTAATGTATTGGATTTTAAATGCTGTTACTCGCCCTGAAACCTTTGGGTATAGGCCGGGATAGAAATGTAAATAAATTAATAAACTGCAGCTGTAGTTACACCATCACACCCATCTGCAGAGTTGCACCTGGAAGAGAGTGCGAACACTGCTGCCCAAGAGCTATCTATATGCCCCCAGTTAACTTGCGGACTGCAGGCCATAGCTAGTTAGGACCAAGGACAACTTCCTGAGCTCTGGCATGGTGGTAGACACATGCAGACACACTTACTGAGTGAACACACTAATACCCACTACAGGGTAAGTGCGAACAATGTTATGGGTGTGCAGTCACATGTTGTGTCCCGATCACCATGCAACATCTGGACACACACCAGATGTTTCCTTGGACATTGGTATGGCAATATGACCTGCCCAGGCCTGGCGATCCTGCAGGTGGTCCAGTTCAGAACGTCACTCGGGCTTGAAGTACAAATGGCTCCCTCTGTGCTTCAGCTTAACCTGACTGGAATGGTATTATTATACCATTTAAGTCAGTTAAGTGCAAACAAGCTCTTACTCTACGAAATATCATGCTACTGAGTTCTTTCTCTTTGGGCCTTTTCACACTTTGATGATGGGGATGGCCCAAGGGCACTCCAGCTTGGAGTGTCTGTACACCACGGACCTGCTTCTCTTCTGGAGCAGCTCCCAGCATGTCCTTATGCCCCCATCTTCAATAGCTGTAGAACAGTAAAGACAGTTTGGTTTAGTGGTTAGGGAACCGGACGTTTATCTGGGAATACTGGGTTTGATTCTGTACTCATCCATGAAGCCAGCTGAGTGACCTTGGGCTAGTCACAGCTCTCTTCTGAGCTCTCACCTACCTCACAGATGTCTGTTGTGGAGCGAATAGAAAGCTTTGTTAGCCGCTTTGAGTCCCCTTAATTAGGTGAGAAAAGTTGGGCAGAAAAGCCTACTCTTCTTCTATACTAATACAGCACCTTTTTCCATGCAACGGCTGTAGGAGAGCAAGGCCTCACAACTGTGGCTCCAGCTGCATCGTTGTGTGCCATGTTGCCTAATCAATGTAGCAACAGCTAGCTGTGCATGGCCATTGCTGCAGTGAGGCGAATGCTACCTGGTGGCACCATTTGTAATTATCCTGCTACACGGTGAATGCCAGCCTCCATTCCTGATCTTAGCTTCCCTGGACAACTTCCCAGGCAAGTTAACTGCAAATTTCCCCTTCATTAGTCTCTAAGGTGCTACTAGACTCCAAGAGGCCTTACCAGAGTCAGTGTAGCTTTTATCAAACTGTGTTTGAAGATGATGGCAACCTTAATAGGCTTTGTTGTATGCAGTGGGAAATTTTACCCAATCAGTGTATTCTTCCCACTTAGACCAACAGTTTGCATGTGCAGCAGTGTAATCACATTCACATGTGCTATTTTATTGCTTTATATGCCAGGAGGAAATCACACATGCAGTTTGTACATGCAAGTTGCATTACAGACTATAGCTACAATGTATGCAAGACCATTCACAGCTGGGCATTTGTTTGACCTTGGTTCGAGAATTTATTTCTTTAATAATTTCAATCTTGCTGTAGACCAGGCATTTGTCCAAGTCCAGCCACATGCATTCAGTATATTTGCAGAACACTACCTGACTAACTACAGTCTTCTAGTATTCTATGGGTGGTGTCTTCAATTTACTTACATAAAAAATCCGACAAAAAATAATGAAAAAGGGCTTTGTGTCTGAGGTGGGCCAAGCCAGAGGTCAGCTGTACGAAGTCTAGACCTGAAATATATCCTCTAGCTTACGGTTTTTGAGGTCAATGTCTGGAGCAGGAAAAATCTGAAACCTGAGAAGCTACAAGCTTGGAAGGAATGAAGCAAGCAGAAGGCACTGTTCTGTTGACAAGCAAAGGGCTTGTTATGTAAGCCTGATTAAATCCAGAGACGTCATACTGCCTGTCAGTTTTAAAAGTAATTCTCTCTGCTGTTCCCTTCCCATTTTTGTCACCTCTACATCAGGTTGCAATCCTATACAACCCTTCACCATGGCCTCTGGCTGAGGAAACAGTATCTGCCCCCCCCCCCCCAGGCACAGTCAGTGTTTTATCTACTTTTATAATGATTTTATTGTGACCTGGCCTGAGACCTTCCAGTAAGAGGCAGGATAGAAATATAAATAAATAAACACAGAAGATTTGAGTGTCTGTTTCACACTGTTGTCCAAAGTCTTCTGGAACTCCATAGAATTCATTCTGCAAAGTCTTCTTCGATACAGTATTGAACTGTCATGAGTACAAGTGAAAAATTCTGCAATGAACTGGCAAATGTTTCCAGACTGCAGTTTTGTATTCTTTGGGTGATTTTTGCAACTCAAAGCAACACCTTCCTATTCCAGGGGTAGATCCTCATCACCAAAACAGCAATTTGATGTACCCAGAATAGGTCTGCATCCCAAATGGTTTCAATGGAGACGCTGTAGCTCAGTGCTAATGTAAGCAACCCAGAAAGCAGAGGGTCACTGGTTCAACCCCCAGATTCTCTCCAGAAGTATGTAACTGCAAATCACTTCTGCATCTCTGCCAAGAAGAAGGCACAAAGAGTTTCCCGGGAGGTGCACGTGCAATCTACTCAAGAGCCAGCCATGACCCAGTGGTATCCAGCAACAATAATTCTTATCCAGATAGTTAATTATGCTTTAACTGCAAAGTTACTACTTGGACACCACCATCCCTGAGGCACAGAAGTATCAGTCCAACCATCACCCACTTCTTGGGCTGACAGAATTGTTACAGCCACCTGGTGCCAGTTTGGTCTAGTGGTTAAAGAGTCAGGCTCTTATCTGGGAATACTGGGTTTGATTCCGCCCTCCTCTATGAAGCCAGCTGGGTAACCCTGGGCTAGTCACAGCTCTCATTTGAGCTATCACAGTCCCACCTACCTCAGAGGGTGTCTGTTGTGGGGAGAACCAAAGGTTTGTCAGCCACTTTGAGTCCCCTTTAAAGGGTAAGAAAAGTGGGGTATAAAAGCCAACTCTTCTCCTCTTCATCTTCTTCTTCCTCCTCCTCCCCTCCTCCTCCTTCTCCTCAGTCCTCCCTAGGGCCAATCTCTGTGCTGGCTAAACATCCACTATATTTATGCATGCACTAACTGTTAAGTAACCTTCATTTGTCAGAGAAAATGCAGTGAAGTTGAACACAATATTTTGTATGAGCAACAAGCACTGTGGGTTCATTTAGAGCAGTGGTTCTCAACCTGGGGGTTGGGACCCCTTGGGGGTCGAATTACCCTTTCAGAAGGGTCGCGACAAGCCTCCTGCTGCCCTTCCCTCCTACCACCCAGCTGCTCTGCTCCTGTGGTTGGGGGTCCCCACAACATGAGGAACCCCATTAAGGGGTCGCGGCATTAGGAAGGCTGAGAACTGCTGATTTAGCGGAATGGTGGCAATAGAAGGAAAAAAAGGGAAAACATAATATTGCTACAACTCAGAAAAAACACAGGGACAGATGTTGATATTGTCTACACAAACAAATTTCAGGCTATTATTATTATTATTATTATTATTATTATTATTATTATTATTATTATTATTATTATTATTATTATTATTATTATTATTATTATTATTATTATTATTATTATTATTATTATTATTATTATTATTTGTCAATCATTTGCCAATGCACACAGGTAGCAATGTCTAGCATGTCTCTAAATTTTGGACTCCTCGCATCCCATGAACTAGTGGCCACTAGTGTAGCCAAGGACCCTCATGGCAATTGTGCTTGTATGTGTTCATCAGTTAGCTGGCACGAAAAAGTGGCCAACACTGGTTCTGCCTTGGTACCTTGTTTTCCCAGTTAGTTCTGTGTCTATGAATACCTGGAAGCTCGGCAAGGGCATCAAGGCCATTGGTCATTTATGTGCCTTGGTATTGCAATTGTATATGGATTCCAGACAGTCAAGGTTGCACATGCACACACACACACAGGTGCACACATGCACACATTTGTTCTTATATGTACATCCATTTTCTCTCCTGTCCAGGGACCCTCATGTCTTGATACATGATTGGCAACAGAATGACTACTTCAGAACTCTTCAGAACATTAAAAATAGATGGTCATCAAAGCCAAATACAGAGGGAAACCTTTCCCTTTTGAGACTTGGCAATATCTTTTTTCATGGACAGTGGATGTGACCAGTGGTAGCCAGTGCTTTTGAGATTAGTGGAGCGGATGGTACTCACCTGGATTGTTTGTGAGTTGAGACTGAGGCATCTTCTGCATGGAGCTTTGTTCTGGGATAAATTCTGGAACAAGGTCCAGCTGTTCACATGTTAGAATGGACTATAGCAAGCCCTGCCCCCTCAATCATGCTTCATCTACACTTGACAAAGTACGCAATGGGTCAGGGCTCCCAAAATGGGCCCGTAGCCCACTTCATGACGAGGCCTACAACCTGCATAAGGCCAGTATACTAGACAAAATGCCCCTGCACTCCAGTGTATCACTGGGTACCCTTTGCAGCAGCACTTCAGGAACTGTCATCAGAAGTGGGTTTGCCAAAAATTGGTCCAGCTGGAAACTTGGAAGGCCAGGAATGAAAGTTCCATTCTTCACAATCTTGGGCCCAATCCCCAAAAGACTTATTAGCCCCTCTCGGCTTCCTCTGCCGTCACTCTATTATAGCTAACTTTAAAAGTCCCCTCCACTTCCGGAATAAGCGCCCCCATGCTAGCCGCGATCTAAACGGACTTTCCGTCCCCAAGGAAGCCTGTTTCCTTTCCCTGCATCTTCCCCCCCCCCCGCCCCCTCTCTTGTTAAAAGGAAAAATAGCCAGATCCCGTCTCCTGAAACGGCTTCCCACCCCTAGCAAAGGCAGATGATCGCTCATTCATTCACTTTCAGCACTTACTTTCACTCAGTTCTCTGTTAGAAAAGGCTTTCCGTCCCTGCAAAGTCAGCGGCTGCTGGCATCGGCAGCGCGATCCTTCGCTCATTCTCTTTTAAGGCTTTCACAGATCACTGATAACAATGTTGCAATTCTGAGCAATTCTGGCTCTTTTTACAAAGAAAAGGAAGCGAACCTGCTGCATTTCTCAGATGTGTGAATGCTTTTTGGCTGTGTGTGCAGGCAAGCAATCCCCGCCCCTTTTGCCACGGAGCATCCTCAAGGCAGATATAGCGAGCAAAACCCGTGAATCGCCGAAAGAGCGCTGGAACTCTTCTTTAAAGTGCACGTATTTTATCGCGGGTGTCTCACTTTCCTAAGCTCCCTAAGCGCCTTGTAAAGCCTAGAATGGGGCCGCTCAGAGGCAAAAGAAGAGTTCCAGCAGACTTTCAATTGCATGGGGACAGGGCCTTGGTGCTGTTTCTGAGGTCACTTGGGGGTAGCAGCTGGGTGTGGAGCTGTATGAGCTGTATGAATGTGAACATCCCTGCCTTACTGGAGCAACAACCTGTCCCAATGTGGAAAGAACTGCTGGCTCCATACCAGGTGTCCTGCAAGATCACTAATGGGTGTGGGACTGCAGAAAGGACACACAGTTTTTTTAAAAAAAATCTCTTATGACTAGAGGTGATTCATAGGTCAGTCTGCCCCAACCCCTTCTCATAAATATTCTAGACTAAGCTACCTTCCAGACTAGCGCATAAAAATCCGCAGTCATTAGTAAGTTCACAGCATACCTGGCTGTGGTCATGACACGTTGTTCCCATTTGAAAAGGAGGTCCACAGTGTCCTCCTTGCCAGCTGCGATTCTTCCATGGTGCACGTGGTGAGGTGCACATCATGTGGGATAGGACAGCCAATGGGAGCTGAGCTTCAGGCTCCGCTCTTGCTGTCTGTTTCTCACCGTCCTGTCAGGACAGCGGGAAACTCAGAAATTACCTGACACTGTGGAGTGGGTGTTGATCATTCTGCTGCAGGTAAATCCACAGTAGTGCAGTATCTCCCAGTCTGGACACACTTGAGATGAGATGAGAACAGGAGGGCCAGATGCTACCCCCTCTACGGTGCTTTTACCATGTGTGAACACAGTCATAGAGGCACCACATTACAGTGGTTCCACTTGTATCTTCAGGGACAACTTCAAAGAACAGTGCTTAGTGATTATACGTCTGTGCCCTGACAGCTTCTGGGAATAATCATTTAGAGTTTTAGACTGTTATATAATCAATATGCAGATAGCACTAAGTTTTCATAACATCTTAAGCAGGAGAGTCTGTACATGTCTGAACCATGCCTAGAAGCAATTGTGGCCTGGATAGAGCCAGTGATCTGAGGCTGAATCCCAACCAGATAGAGATTTTTATGGGTGGGGTACCACCTACATTTTAAAACTGGGACTCTTCTTGTGTTAACTAGGGTTACAGTCCTTCAGAAGGGTTGGGACATAATTTGAGAATGCTTTTAGAGTCACTGTTGTCCCTGAAGGCCCTAGTGACCTGCTTAGAGGCACTTCCTGCAACCTCCACCTTGTGTATTAAATACATTCCTGTCTGGACAGAGATAATATAGCCTGATACTCCAATAACAACCAACAGTGTTCATAAAAGTTTCAAGGATAAACAAACAATGGATTAAAAAGTACTTTTAAATCTGTGGTCAGTTGTCTGCTTGGAGTCAAACCTAGACCACAATAAATTCCAGGTGCTTCTGGACAAAAAGATTATTCCAGCTGTTGTCATTGTGATGTTTTAGAAACATCACTACTCATGTCAGATGTGTTTCATGCTGTTGGTATTTATCACTGGCAGTAGAAAGTAATATCACAGGAAAGCTTCATATTGCAACTTCTATCATCTAACTGTATGATATGCACAACTTAACAATATTACACCAGTGAATATTAATAAAGTGTTGAGTTGGACTGTTATCCACATTGATTTATTTGCTTTATACTTCTGATTGACTTAATATTTGTAAGTTTGCTTTTATGTAATTTGTAATTGGTTTTGATTTGTTATATATTGAATAGATTGCATAACTACTTTTAAATATATTGTTCATTGAACTTATAGTCCTGAAACGTTTGTTTACTTAGTATGTTATGGGCCTAACCCATGTCTCAGGATACTCTCTCAATCTGGCCCTTACCACAGAGATTGAGTGTAAGCATCCATTGGTAAGCGGATTTATAGTGAGTCCATTGCTATGAACAGGTCCTCTTGTGCTGAAGTTTCTGATTATGATGGCTGTGCCTAACTGCAGGGATGTGGAAACAACCTCAGTATGAATTCAAGGCATCATAAATTCACTATGTAGATCCTGCCAATCAATCAGTCACTAGATGGCCCAGTGAGTTGGCTTGATATAAGGTAGCTTTTGCTTTTACTGTGAAATACATGAGCAGTTGATATTAGTATTGTTTCCTTCCTCTCTAGATTAAGACCACGGCCCCTTTTTTCTAACTTGACTAAGACAGATGCCATTGAGGCCCTGTCTCCATGCAGCTTTGGTATGGTTCCAAGCGTGAGATCGACATGGTTCGTTCCCATGGGCTTTGGATGTGGCACACAAAAAGTGTAGCAAATCCCCCCAAACTGTGCCACAAGTGTGCCAGATTTGATACCTGTTAAAACAAGTCTTGGCATGGTTTGGAGAGCCAACACACATTCCTCAGCAAGCCGGGAATGCACATGGGGACGCTTGTGGGATAACGGGGAGGAATTTTGCGCTCACGTCATTGGGAGGTAGGGTGTGCTTGCTGTCCCTGTCCTGTCTATTGAAGATCACAGCTGCTAACTTTTAAAAATGCTGATCACAAAGGCATGCTGGAGAATGGCTTGGTTTTTTAATTTTCTGCCATTTCAAAAGAAGTAATTCCAACCCCGTTTCAGAATGCCAAGGCAGGCTGCATAATGGCTTGATTATTGTTGCATTTGCAACCCCCATTTTCCTGATCATCAAGGCAATAATAAATAGAGTCTTGATTTTAAAGTTGACTGGTGCTCCCACAGGTTCCCAGGGTTTGGCACGGTTCTCATGGGGATGCCACCATCTGTACCCAACCCGTACCTGTCCCGCATTGCCAGGAATCTCATGGGGATGCCCAAAATGCATTCCCGATCCCGTGCCCAGCCCATGCATGCCCAAACAGTGCCCGAATTGTGCCAGATGGCCAGCATGGGGATGGGGCCTGAGTTTTCTTCCAGTTAAGTGGCTTCATAATCACTTTTGCAGTTCCCTTTCACCCCACCCAAAAAAAAGTTATGTGATTTTTATCAACTGAATCAAATATCCTCTCTTACTGCACTAACAGTAAGTACACAATGATTCTCCGCTCATTAAGCTCCAACTCCACGCTACATGATTGCTTCAGATACGTAGACATAGCCGTGCAGATACTGATTTTTTCTGGCAAAGCTCACTAGAAATCAACCATTATTGCAACATGCTAAGATAGCCAGACAGCCAGAGGATCAAGAGTTGTGAATAACCATTTTAGGCATCATTTTAGAAGAAAGGCAGATCTAAAGAATTCCAGAAAAAACATCAGAAGAGCACATCAGTACCATAAAGCTCTCCTCATTAACATGCCAAATGGCCTATATGCATTTCTGTTATGTTTACATTTTACCCCTTCACTGCCCAGTCAGTGAGCTTAGACATGTCTAACTCTGCAAAATATCTGGAGGCTACCAGTAAGAACAATAATAAGAATTTCAAGTTAGAACTAGCTGGACCACAAATTTCTTCTATCAGATTGTTCTTCTAAACATGTACTGAAAAAGTGAGCAGGGGGCTGGCACTGCTTTTGGTAGTGGGACATATTTTATCCTGTTTATTGATATATTTTGGCTGAACCCTTTTGTTTGTTTTTTTGACAAAGTCCCACATCAAAGCTACTGAGTAAACTCATCAGCCATGGAATAAAAGGATAGGCTCTGTCCTGGATTTATGACTGGCTTAAGGTCAGGAAGCAGAGAGTAGTAATAAACGGCCAATTCTGAGGGTGGAAAGAGGTAAAAAGTGGGGTCCCTCAAGGCTCAGTGTTGGGACCAATGCTTTTTAATTTATTCATCAGTGAATAAATAGGGGTACATAGTTAAATAGCAAAATTTGCAAATGATACTAAATTATTCAGGGTAGTAAAATCCGAAAGAGATTGCCAAGAGCTCCAGAGGGATCTCTTAGCATTGGGAGATTGGGTAACCAAGTGGTAAATGTGTTTTAATCTTAACAAGTGAAAAGTAATGCACATTGGGGCCAAAAATCCAAATTATGTCTATAAACTAATAGGGTCTGAGCTTTCTGCAACACACCAGGAAAGGGATCTCGGGGATTTGGTGGACAGTTCAATGAAGGTGTCAACCCAGTGTACAGGAGCAGCGAAAAAAGCTAAATCAATGCTGGGAATAATTAGGAAGGGAATAGAAAACAAGTCAGAAAGTGTCATTTTGCCTCTTTATAAATCTATGGTGAGGCCACATTTGGACTATTGTGTACAATTCTGGTCACCATATCTCAAAAAGGATATTGTAGAACTGGAAAAGGTGCAGAAAAGGGCAACCAGGATGATTAAGGGTCTGGAACACCTCCCTTATGAAATCAGGCTGCCATGTCTAGGCCTTTTCTTCAGTCTGGAGAGACGGCATTTAAGAAGGGACCTGATTGAGGTATATAAAATTATGCATGGTGTAGAAAAGGTGGATAGAGAAAATTTCTTTTCTCTATTGCACAACACTAGAACCAGGGGGCATTCTATGAAGCTGATGGGTAGGAGAGTCGGATCCAACAAGGGGAAGTATTTCTTCACCCAGAGGGTCATCGGTTTATGGAATTTGCTGCCGGAAGAGGTGGCGACAGCTACCAGTCTAGATGGCTTTAAGGTAAGGTTAGACAAATTTATGGATGACAGATGTATCAATGGCTACTTTCAGGCTGGTCGGGGGGAAGCAGGACACTTGTAAGGTCATTTGCTGGGATTCAAGAAGAGGAATAGGTTTGTCCTTGTCTCTGCTTGAGATTCCGATGTGCATTTGGTGGGCCACTGTGTGCGATGGGATGCTGGACTAGGTGGGCTGTGGCCTGATCCAGCAGGGCTTCTCTTATGTTCTTATGTTCTTAAGTGTGAAATCACCTCAGGACAAAACGCTACCCAGCAGCATTTCAAATAATTGAAAACAACACATTGACCCAATATTATTTGTGATTCTGTGGCAAATTATAGCTTATGCATTGCTCACTGCACCCTAAGGGCACTTGGTTCCACAGTAACAGCCTAGAAAAAATGAAGAGAAAACTGTTTACTACACACCAAAAGGGCATGCGAATGGGACCTTTTCACAGGACAAATCAAACCCATATACCCTAATAAATTCAGTAAAAAGCAAAATCACTCTGATCTGAAATGCACAGATAAGAAATGCTAAATTTAGTACTTTAAACACAGATTCATGCATTGCTAACAAGGCTGTACCAAGCATTTTAGCAGCTAAAAAGTCCTAGATTTATGTAGAAGCTCATAAATCCATGCTATTTTCTATATAAAACTTGCTGCTATATCCCTGGAGACACTGAGACATTATTTTTTTATAAAAAAAATTAAAAAATAAGAAACTAGTTAAAATATTTTTACAGAGAAAGCATGCTGGGATGCATATTATTGCATCTAATGGAAGATCTGCTAATGAGTCCAACATAAACTGTAATAGGAAAGAAGATAAAGTAGACTCTAAGTAATTGCTTCTAAAAGCCAGCAAGGGATGGAAGGTACATATGTATCTCCAATGGCTGAAGAGCACTGGGGCCCTGGTCACACTAGTAGTTTAGGTTGACCTTACGCCATCTTCAGGTCACGTTACTCCCATTATTTTTATTTAATACATTTTCCAAGTCATCCTACCCCTACTATCATCTTAACTGGAGTCCTCATTTTTACAGGACTTAACCCTTCACTTTTCTGTGTGAGCAGAGGGATGGGCTAAAAGAGGCTGAATCATGCTGTGGTGATTGAGGTCCAGTCTTTCCTTTCAGCCAATGTCTAGCCAATGCGCAGAATTTGTGAGGCGTCTCCCCTTCTCAGTTTATGTGTATGATTCCTCTATCCCGTGTTTTTTCTGCAAATTTATTTATTATTATTATTACTATTATTATTATTCATTAATTGCATGGAGAAGAAAAGCACATCGAAAAAGAAGGGGGGCGTGGAGGTGGTGGGGCAGGTTTAAAAAAGAACTGCAAACACATATCCTCACCTCCTTTGAGTGACACAATGGCACCCAATAAGAAAGGAGATAGATTTGACACAGGAAAAGAGGTGGAGAACCAAGAGTTCCATGGAAGATACTTAGGTCAGTTGTGGAGAAAGGTGTGACTGATGTGGCCCAAAGCAAGGATGGCCTGAGGACGACTTATAATGATTTAGGTGGGACCAGCACTGGTACCTCAGTTCAAATTAATGAATAGGCCATCCTGTCTTAGACTTGTGTGACCAGGGCCTTGGTGAGAAAGTCATAGCCTCTGTGTCCTTAGCTGGGCAAGATCCAGAAGCACTAATGATCTTATCTTTGCAGCAGGGTTGCTGATTTTGAAGAATATGCAGTGCAATGTGATGAGCATTGAAGCTGCTACAACTGATCACTGAAGGAGGAGTTTACAACTACTTCGAGTAGTAATGGGTTTTTGCCCAGCATGTAGACAACATTTCCTGTGGGAGCATTTTTCACCCAATGATGTCACCAGCTCTGCATTTCTCTTTTGGTACTTAAAATATTTTTAAATGTGCCTGTGCCCATAAACACATCTCCATCTTCTTCCTCTTTGCTTTAATTTCCATGCTCTGCATATGTCAGTGGTTGTTCAGTGTGACCAAAGGATTCCCCACCCCCCCGGCACCATAAAATGTCAAGGACAGAATGCTCTTGCAAGGGCAGTAGAAGATGGCTGCAGAGACTGAAGATCAAATGCTATTCAATCAGTGAAGATTCAAATCACCGAGGCAGCGGAATTATTTTAATCTACATACAAGTCATAGTAACAAATAAATCCCACCTGTCCATTTGAGGTGATGTTTAGCACTGCAGACTTAGTTGTTGCTAAATGATGCAAGTTGATGAAGGACTAAAAAGTTATCACATTTGCATTTCTGGGAGATTCTGCACTGGTCTGTATACTGGAGGTAGGCTCCACCCAGGGTCTTCCTTAGACCATAGCAGAGTGTGCAAGAGACGCTCCTCGTACACTTGGGCCCTGGTCACACCTTTAAGATGACTTCAAGTCATCTTCCGGTTGCATTACTCACATTATTTTCATTCAAATTGTTTTCCAAGCTGGCTTATTCCCATCAGATCATTTTAACTGAAGTCCTCTTTTCCAAAGAACTCAGCCCGTCCTGGCATTCCAGGGCATCTTCTCTTCCTCAGTGTGAGCAGGGTGGGGGGTGGGCTAAAGGAGGCTGAACCGTACTGTGGTGGGTGGTGGGATACAGTCTTTCCTTTTGTCCAATGTCTAGGGGGAGGATGGAATGCATGGAGTTTGGGAGGCATCTCCCATTCCCTCCTCAGCTTATGTGTTTGATTCCTCTTTCTGTCTAGTATTTTTCTGCAAATGTATTATTATTATTATTATTATTATTATTATTATTATTATTATTATTATTATTATTATTATTATTATTATTATTATTATTATTATTATTATTATTATTATTATTATTATTATTATTATTATTATTATTAAAAATTAATCGCATGGAGGAGAAAAGCACATAAAAAGGGGGCATGGATAAGAAGAAGTTGGCTTTTCTACTCCGCTTTTCTCACTCATTTAAGAGGACTCAAAGCGGCTGACAAAGCCTTTCTATTCTTCTCCCCACAACAGAACACTCTGTGAGCCCAGAAGAGAACTGTGACTAGCCCAAGGTCACCCAGCTGGCTTCATGGGGGAGGGCAGAATCAAACTCGGTATTCCCAGATAAGAGTCCAGCTCCCTAACCACTAGACCAAACTGGCTCATGGAGGTGGTGGAGCAGGCTCAGGTCAGTTGCAGAGACAGGTGGGAGTGATGCAGCCCAAAGCGAGGATGGCCTGAGGATAACCTATAATGATCCAGGTGTCAACAGAAATGGTACAAGCTCAGTCTGATTCATGAATAGTATCCTCTGTCTCATGTAGGTGTGACCAGGGTCTTGCTGGCCCAGGGTACCAACCAGAGCAGAATCAGCCTTTGCCTGTAGACTGGATCACGGGGCTTTTTTACACTTAACTACCCAGGGACAGTGTCCCAAGGAAGGTAAGATCAGGTGTGGAGGCTGGTATTTGCAGTGTGAATGCCATCCCCAACCTACCTTTAGCAGGGTAAGTGCACTGTTGTCTGACAGTGTTCACCTTGCCACAGCAATGGCCACTCTGGAGCGGAAGCAGATTCTCCAAGCTGGAGTGTCCCCAAGCTGTGCCAATCATCTTAGTGTGAAAAGGCCCACAGTCTTAATTCATTTTTGTGAATAATATCATAGGCTGTGTTCAGAAAAGATAACAAACTTGGAAGGCGGCTCCTACTCCCACGGCTGCCTGCTGGCTACGGTCCATTCTAGAACCACAGGAGAGCCAGGAGAGGGAGAATGCAGGGGCTAAGCACCTTGAAGTGCTTTGGCAATACTTTCAGTAGCAGTTTCAGCTGTCTGTGGGGTGGCCTAAGCTGGAATGGCACAGTAATGGAGTTTTACAGCCTTAATTATGGCCGTAAAGCATGGCACGTGGCCATAAAAGGCTGTACAATACCGCTCCAACAGTGAGAGGCCCCTGGAGGATTGGGCTGGGGGCTTCTTACAGCAAAGCCAGTTTCCTGGACTTTCCCACAAGCTATCTAAATGCAGCCTCAAAACTAAATATTCCATTATTTTTCCACTATTAACCAGAAAATGTACTTTAAGTACTGTGCGTGTGTAAGAGAAAGTGCAAACCCTAAGTGGAGTTTAAGTAATCCTGAAAAACCACCAGACACCTAAGGTTTAATCCTTCAGTCCACTTTCACACTTTCATCAGCAAAATGGCCAGTAATTTTCTTTCCACATTCCCTATCCCAAAGGTGAATTTTCTGAGTCATTTAACACTGAAAGAAAACAGTCACTTTGCAGATGTTTTCTCTCACACTGTCTCTTTTGTTTTCTTGTCATTCAGTCTGCTTCTGCTCCTGTTTTAGCAAATCTTTTAACCACAATAGGCCTCTTTCTGGCTGGTCAAAAAAGCCTGGGTTTTAACCCAGATTTTTTAAACCAGCACCAAGGGCTCCTTGTAGCCATCCTGACTGCATTGGGGCAATAGGGAAGCGGTGTGGTGTTGCTCTCCAGGGTGGGAGGGAGACGAAGACGAACACACTGATCTCGCCACCCACTGTTTGCCTCCCATTCACCCTGTTCCTTTGCCTCTTGTCATCATCCCACCATTTGCCTCCTCCCCCCCCCCAATTCTCCAACAGACAAACAGGTTGGGGGGGGAGCAAACGACAGGAGACGACGAAACACAGAGGAAAGGGTCAGGGGGAAACGGCAGGAGATGGCAACAGACAGTGTAACTGCCAGGGTGGGTAAGGCAAACTGTGGGAGATGATGACAGAACGGAGAGTGGGAAGGCAAATGACAGAAGATGACGAAAGACGGAGAAACGGGGTGGGGGGAGGCAAACGGCGGGTGGTGGTGAAGGAGATTGGCGTGGTAGCAGCATTCCCATTAATAAATATTCGGATTATTCCAGGATTCTGCAGCAAGTCCTGCTATAATCTGAATAGGGATTCGCCAGATTTTCAGACATTTAGTCTGCAGAAATGGGGAATCCTTTCAAAAGTGTTGGGATGCCAGGGGCTCAAGCCAAATTCAGGCTGGACTAAAATGCCAGTCGAAACGCAGCCATAGAATGCCATGTCAGATTGCTTTCCATAGCTTCTGTTGCATGACATTACTTATTGCCTTTTCTATACCTTCCCTAGTAGGAGGTTTGCATACAGCTGTAAATATTCATCCCTCTAGATTTGCAAGATTTTAAAAAAAATACAATTGGACACAGATATCTGTTCTAAGTAGAAGCCGTCAAAAAACAAACTTGCAGATTTTAGAAATATTACTTGCCTCTAATGTCCATGTGTTACAACATTCAACTGTGCACTGACCCTGATTTAGCATTAAGCAACTATAGTATGTTGTTGGTTGGCTCTTTTACCTTTCTGGCTGGCTTAGTCTTTAACACAAGTTGTATAGAGGGCACAGACAGTTCTGTCTGTACACTTTTTATGGCTTGCAATAATCCAACGACCAGACAGAAAAATGAAAGAGAAAATTAGGAGGACTTCAACCTTTTGATCGCTTTATGAGTCCTTCTCATTGTATACCTGATCTGTTCACCCAAGGGGCAACTGTTTCAGAGTAATCCATGTAAATATTTCTAATCCTGTTTGCCTCTTCAGAAGAATAGTTAGCAACCACAAATGGCAAAAAAATAAAAAAATAAAAAAATAAAAAAAATTGTCTGTTGACAGCCAGTCAACGTTCTAGGACAGAACTTTGTCCCTGTGTGTGTCTGTGTCATTTATTCACTGCTTTTTACAAGGAAAGAACAGTATTCTCTTGCTTCAAAAGTTTCATTGATTTCTTCTTTTGTGATATGCAAAATCAAATTATTAGTAATACACTAAATGATGAAATGTTTTGGCTCTTGGCTAGCATGTAATTTCAGAGATGTTGCCATTTTTATTCTTATTTATTCTTCTAACAATAATCTCAAGTAACGTGTGTGTGTGTGTTGCCAAATGCAAGTCAGCAAATTGGCTGAAACTCTGAATGAATGTGTTCCAATATTCTCTTTTCTATATACACACCTGGAATAGGCAGGGCTGGAAGCTACCTGCTTGTTGACAGAAAACTTGCCTTGAAAGGGCTGTGGTGTTTGTGGATTTTAACCCTAATGACTATAGGAACAGTTTTTCATGCCCTAGAAATTGGAGTAAAGGAGTAAGTACTCCAAAGATCTTCCAAAGTGAGCAAAGAAGCATAAAAAAGGTTTTCACTTAACTCTTGAATATATCTAGATGAGACTGCACAGGACGTAGTTGAGACCTGAATTTTCACTACTGTGACATGTTCCCATGTTAAAATCACCACTGTTTAGAAAGGACAATGTGTCCCTCAGATTTTGTGAGCTGGGACACAACCACAAATAGGTTTTCTTAAATAAATCCGTGCCATAACCATGTATTCCAAGAAGGATGGTGGTGGTTTTTTTTCATTTGATTTAACTCACTCCTGGTAAATCTGGAGATATGAATACATGTATCATTTATTAGTGGTACCCCAAAAATTGCCTTGCAGGATGTTTGCTGTTTGTGATTTGCACTTTTGTCATTTTAATTATTGTAGGTTTTGTTGTTACTCTTGCTTTGTGTATAATTTTTGTACGGTTTTGTTGATTAGTCAGAAAATCTGGAGAAAAAAAAAAGAACCTGTTAAAATAATTTGAAATGATAACTCCGTAGTTAGATCCAAATAACTGAATATGCAGATAGGTGACTTTTGCATAGAAAATCAAAATTTAAAAATTCCCACTTTATTAAGAAAATGATTACACTGACAGGTGAAAAGTGGGCTAATGTAACTTGTGGGCTAATCAAGAGCATTTCTGCACTTCGCTTCCCATATGTGGACTGGGAAAAATGCACCCCCACCGGTGCACACTAGCATTTGCAATTGCAGGCTCAATTGCAAATGCTAGTTCATGCCAAACCAACCCCCAATGCGTTTACAGACCTACCTGGGTTTGGACATGTGTCCAGGTGCTGCCATCTTCTTCATGGAGCCTGGTGTGACTGTGTGTGCATGTGTGCTGCCATCACAACAATGGTGACATTCCATGCATACACAGTCCCGTTTGGGGTTTTCTGAGGTGCTGGTGTGCTTGCGTAGCACCTCAAAAGAAACCCGGTATTGACAAAGGTGCAAATGGTCACTCCTCTAGCTGGAACAAGTAAGGTTGCAGACACGTGGTGCATTGTGCTTCACCACTAGTAGCCGCTAGGGCAGCTTCTGGAACAGCAGGAGACGTGGAAATGCCTCCTGCAAGTGCAGATGGTGCTTACCAAAATCTACCCTAGCGTCTACTAGTAGGCCAAGTGTGAATTGGCCTCAAATTGTGCACTCAGATGGCCCAAGTTAACAGCTCCACCACCAGCCCATTGTGTGGCTGGAGCCTGCTGCCCAAGGAAACCCAGTTTTCAGGTGGAATAAGATCCTGGCATGGTATGAAGAGCAAATTAATCATACTTTTAAGGAGGGTTTTCCAGGAGGAGCATGAGTACTCATTTAAAAAAGGCATGGCTGGGGGGAAACAAGCTTTCAAACGGGTGAGTCTAAACAAACTATGTGTAAATCTGCCTTTAGTAAGGATTTTATTTTCTTATATATAAAGAGTTGTGACAGGCTACATTTGGATATTAATAATAAAACGTGGATATTCCAGAACATCTATTATTCTGGAATATCCAAATATAGTGGGATAAGTGACCGATGTCTGGATGCAGCCATGGCTTTTTTAGGCAGCTTGCATCAGTCCCCAAACTAGAACAATCTTCTGTTTTTAAGGAAATCCAAACAGAATGTGTCTTTCTCTGGTCTGTCTCAGTTCTGTTAATCACCCGTGATAAAAGTGATACAACAAATGTTATATCAAGACCTACCTTCTTCAGATTTCTGGCTCTGCAAATGCTGCTTACAGTAGTGCATGTCAGACTTAAAAAACAAACAAACAAACAAACAAATTAGAACAACAACAAAGTGCAGAGTTAGGCCTTTTCTGCTGCTGAGAAAGGGCCTCCGACACATGTTTATGGGTTGTTTCTTGATCATTCCCTAGTCTCTTTAGCAGCAGCCTGCATGGAGTGAACGTGTCTGTGTTTTAGGATTTTAAAAAACCCAGAGAAACAAGGACAATTTAAAAAAGAAAGAAAGGCAAGTATAAAAGTGTGCTAACTGCAGACCACCATTTAAACAAATTTCATATTTTTTGTCATGTTCTGTACAGTTATTTTCCTGATGTAATCAAAAGGCCCAGTGACAGTATTTTACACATATTCTGAGTACAGTAAATGAAAATGAATGTGGAAGACCCAGGCTGCATCCACATGGGATGCCTTAATTCGGTTTAAGGAAACCGAAATAAGTGAACCGGGTTAATCCTGTTTACATGACTTGCAAGTTAACCTGGTTCAGTGGCATTCCGATTTCAGCCTTAAATTGGAATCAATCCTGGGAGTCCAGACGGCAGCACTGTCCTCCCACCCATTGCCCACCCCCTCTCTCTCATTGGTGTTCCGTCCCAGGATCCCACCCTCCCTTCCCTTTGCGTCATCCATACTCCGCCGGGGATTCCCGTTCTCTCCCCTCCCCCTTCCCACCAACACCATCAGCAGCAGCAGCAGCATCCATCCATCCATCCATCCATCCATCCATCCATCCATCCATCCATCCATCCATCCATCCTGGCGCTGTGGCGCAGGCAGCTTCGCCCTGGGGCTCCTCGGTGCCCACCTCCGCTTTGCCCCACTCCACCGCTGCTGCCGCCGCCGCGTTCTCGGCGCCTTTTGCCCTGCTGGCCAGAGCGCGCTCGCAGCCCGGGCCGCCCTTGCCTCCCCCGCTGGCGGCTCCGGTGCCCGCTGCGCCATCCATCCATCCATCCATCCATCCATCCATCCATCCATCCATCCATCCATCCATCCATCCATCCTGGCGCTGCGGCGCAGGCAGCTTCGCCCTGGGGCTCCTCGGTGCCTGCCTCCGCTTTGCCCCACTCCACCGCTGCTGCCGCCGCCGCATTCTCTGTGCCTTTCGCCCCACTGGCCGGAGTGCACTTGCAGCCCGGGCCGCCCCTGCGTCCCCCGCTGGCGGCTCTGGCGCCCACCGCACCATCCATCCATCCATCCATCCATCCATCCATCCATCCATCCATCCATCCATCCATCCACCCATCCACCCATCCTGGTGCTGCGGCGCGGGCAGCTTTGCCCTGGAGCTCATCATTGCCCGCCGCCGCCGCTGGAAAAGGAGGAGAGCCGAGAGGGGGCGAGAGGGCGGGCAGGCTCAGCGTGCCCACCGCGGGGGAGGGCGAAGGGGGCTCCTCCTCGCTTTTCCCCTGGGGGCCGGGAGGGAACTTGGAGAGCGGGGAGAGTGGGCTGGGAAAGTTCCGTGGGGACTCCCCTTTCTTTTCCTTTTTAAAGTTCAGAACTGCGCAAAACTGCAACATTGTTATTAAGCTACATAGCTACAGTGTAGCTTTGGAGGTAGGGGCTGTTTTGAGACTGGATTCTTTCAATGGAATCACTCTTTGGAAGCGAGCTATTGGGGGAGGGAATCCTAAACATGACGTGCCTCGAATACAGACAAGCCATTGGTTACAGTGCGATTGGGGGCGGGACAGCCTGGACACGGAATCTCATCCCAGAAAACGATACTGTCCACACAGTAAAAAATGAAACACGTATCAAGGGCACGTTCCGAAGTGAGACCTGTTGAAATCAGGATTTATTTCAAATCAGTATAACGTGGTTTAACACGGAAGAAGCGTGTTAAGCCGAACTGCCGTCTGAACTGTGAGGACTCAAATCGTTTTGAATTCGAGATAACGATGCCATGAAGATGAGGCTCCAGTGTAGAGGAAAGAAGAATGAAATTGAGAATTTAAATAACTATTGCTTTCACAGCTGAATGGCTCATTAGTGATTTGTCAGATAAGGTGGAAAAGACACAAGTCGCTATTGACATTTCTATGTTAGTCAGCTTATTTCATTAAAAATTATGGAAAAGTAAAATTCCTCTTTTCCTTTAATAAGATGCTCTGCAAATGGACCATTGTAAAAAGAAAAAAACCCTCCAAAAAAATTGGGTACATGTATCCCAATTTTGTTTTTGAACTATCACTGCACTGAGTATTATGAAACGAAGAAATCAATTAACGTGGCATTGGCAGTCACATAAAACCCCCTTATGTTTGCAGTATGACAAAATAACAATCCAGAAAAGGACTTCAAAAGAAAGAAAACTGGATTTGGAGGGATAAAGCTGCAATCATACATAGTAAGGGCTAGGCCACCCTGCATCCACTTCCAAATATTCTGATTGCATGAAATACCCAGAAGTGCACACATGCTACCCTCCACACATGCGTGGTAGCCATTTTTTGCCCCAGATTTATCCCTGCACATCTGCAGGGACTATTTCCTTCAGCAGAGATTATGCGACCAAGCTTCCAGACAGGTTGGCCATATCACTGTTCTGGGAAAATCTGCAATGAGTGCTGCATTTTCCCAGATCACCTCTATATCACAGGGCTGTGTTGGATTAAACACAGATGTGCCTAAGTTGTCATTATCAGGGAAGTTACAACTATGTTTATAGTGCACTTTATCTGGCTTCAAGTGGAATTTAGAGGATAGGTCTGCTGGATTTCCCTAAGCTGCCCATTTTTCTTTGCACCACCCATAATCCAAATAACGCTGTGGGGATTTTTCTATTGATCACCTTGGTACATAATTACATTCCAAGGATGAATCGTTCACTGCAAAACAAAGAGCACAAATTCAACAGGAAAGCAGCCAAAAATATCACTGACATGAAGGTAAAGTGGGGACAAATGTGCACTGGAGATCTATTCTTCTAAAGGAGAATCTAATAAGTGCTTGATATATAAATGAAATGATAATTAAGAGAAGAATCTATTAAACTCAAAACAAAGGGATAATGTGGTATGTGTGGGTTAATGGAATTGGTACGCAAAGACTCTGCTTTCTCCTGACCACGAAAGATGAGTGTGGGATATGAATTATGGATGCTGTGACTTGTGGAAAGGGATTGTCAACCATTAATTTCCCTCTGGTTAAGCAATAGGCTGGAAAGTGTTACAGCATTGACCTTGGTAGAACTTGAAGAATGTGAAGCTCTTCTGGAGAGATGGTTACAGATATAATTATGTCATGGGGAAAATTAATACTGGCCTTCAGTTATATTGAAAAATAAATAGGGAGTAAAATAAATATTAACTATCAGTATTTATTTATTAGTTTAGGAATGTACAGTCCAAGGCAGAAAAACTTGTGATACTGATTTTAAAACAAAGAATGATAGACTAATAATTCAAATGGAGGAGCAAACTGATAGCAAAGGAGATCCTGCTCTGGAACACTACCCTTGGCCGTGGCCACTGTTGGAATCCTAAGCAGAACCAGTGGATTTTAAGCTTGTTCTGGGGAATTGCAGGGGACGTATGCCAGACTTTACAAGTCTTGTGCAAATAGGTAGGCTTTAAACACTAATACCAATATCTGGAACTGAGTACAACAGGAAGCCAATCACAATCTACAAACCGGTCATTTCATTCACAAGTATGGTTCTAAATTCCACATAGCAGGATCCATTCATACTACATTGGCCCATGCCAGGCAAGATTAGTTATGGGCCGGATTAAGCGATCAGACCCATGATCAGAGGTGTGACCAGCGGTACAGGGCAGGGTGATTTGCATTGCAGTGACCCAACTCAGTAGGCAGCTTCAGAGGCTGGGAATGAAGGCTGAATAAACATTGAGCTGCATGCCCTCAGCTTTCTAAGGACAATCTTCATCAGAACGCTGCATTGTATATAGATGTTGAACAGCATTGGAGACAAGAAAGGTGATCAGACAGGGCCTTTTCAATTGCCTCTTTTAGAGAACTTGTCCTTTGTGTTGACACATAAAAACAGGCATTCAAACAGCTAAACAAGCCTACCTCATGTTTAAACATGCTGCTTTTTCTACACCTTCCTGACAACAGGTTCTAGCCGCTGATTGGCCACTTGCCTGCTTGGCTTTCTTATCAGTCCCTCATCTTCATTATAAGAAGAAAGGAACTTGAGGGCTGTCTTGGTAGTGGTCCCCAGTTTGTGTCTTGGTAGTGGTCCCCACTACAGCACAAAGCCTCATGAAGACTCACCTCTTTGCCAGGTGTTTGCCATTACTGTCCATTCTAGGTACTGTACTTTTTAGTTTGAAAAGTTTGTTATGTTTCAATTGTAACTCACCCTGAGCCTGTCAGGTGCAGGGTGGTATAAGAATATAAATAAATAAATAAATAAATAAATAAATAAATAAATAAATAAATAAATAAATAAATAAATAAATAAATAAATAAATAAACTCACTGATATTAATGGAACCTCTAAGAAACTAGAGGCATAGAAATCTAAGCAAATTTCAGATCATGGTGCTGATTACTCCAGATGGACAAAGGCCCAATGTGCAGGATTAATTAGATTCCTTGGAGAGATACAAAAAGTAGCAGGAAATATGTGCCAAGATGGTTTTTGTGCTTGCAGAACAACATAGCAAGGAATGTTATATTTTGCTTTTGTGTTAGAGGTCAGAGAGGGCAGGAATATAGAAAACTTCCTGGGCCTGTGCGGTATAACATTGCTATGCTGTATTTGTTGAACAGTCTTTAGTTATGTAACTTTCCTGGAACTCAACTCATGCTTTAGCTACCTGACAAAAAGCAGAGGAGGAGGAGTGATTTAGACTCACAAAAAAGATGAGGTGTGCACAGGGTAATGGCCAGATTGCCAGGCAAGGACCTAGAATGCCTTGAGTCCCAACTCAGTCATGGAAGCATAACAGGTGAATGTGGATAGTCAAGACCTCTCAGACTAAACTGTTCCTTAGGACGCTTGTGAGCATAAAATGCAACAGAGGAGAAAAATGTCAAACACTTTGCGGCTGTGTTTCAACTGGCCATTTAGTCTGGCTTGAATTTGGCTTGAGCCATCACCACCCCCCATCCTGACACTTTGCAAGGGATCCCCCATTTCTGCGGACTAAAGGTCCGAAAACACAGGGAATCCCTATTCGGCTTATAACAGGACTTGCTCCTGGATCCTGGAATAATCATTTTTATTTAGCTGTGGGAATGCTCCTGGTTTTTGGGGGGGATGGGGGGGTTGAACCATGTTTTTAGGGGTGTTCTTTACAGTTTCCCGTTTATCCAATCATGAGCCGTTATTTCTTGAGCCTGGCTCTTCACCATCAGGCTACCAAAGGAAGGGGAGAGCCTGCCGACTGAATTGTAGCAAGTCTACAAATTGTCTTGTTACAAATGTTACAAATTGTTGGTGGCTTCCCTCCTGGGCTTGTGGAAGTGTCAGCTATAGTATAAAAACCAGCCTTCCCTTTTGCGTCACTTTGCTGAACGGCTGTTACAATGCAGCACTATTATTGGCTCCCCTAGTAAAAGCCTCTTTCCCTGCCTCCTTCCTTCTCTTTCCCCCAGCCTCAGCGGCACATCCCCTCCCCTCCAGGCCCTCCTCTTCCTCCTTCTCCTTCTCTTCTTCAGGGCTGCTTGATCAGTGATATCTGTTCAAGGGAGGGAAACAGGATCGTGACAGCCTTTATTTTGCTTCTCCTACCCTGCCATGTCTTTTAAATAAGTCCCTGGCTGATAACCTTCAGGCCCACACTGGCTGAGGTGGATTTCTCCTTGCTATTCTCCTCCCTCCCTCCTCTTTCTCTTTCCTTCCCCGGGGGCCATGGAAAACCAGGAGTACCAGATCTGGCAACCTGCCAGGAGGAAGAGAAAGGTGAGGAGAAATCTGTCCCAGCTGGTGCCTACTTGCAGGTTATCATTCAGGGATGTATTTAAAAAGGCAGAAGGGCTGCTGCCATGATTCTGTTTTTCCCCCTTGATCAGAGCAGCCCTGAATAAGGACTCCATCATCTGAATGGGCAGCCTTATATAGGGGGCAGGGTTTCAATTGCCCACCCCCGATGAAGGTATAACAGAGGACAGAAAGAAGGGGACTTGTCCCATGCAAGCCCACATTATAAGGTGACAGTCAGGACACCCATAAACAAACCTCACTGCTGATTTAAATAATCCAGGTTAAAAACCAGATTAAAATAGCCAGTCGGAACTTGTGACTTGGAAGGAAGGTACAAATGTCTTTTCCTCAACTTGTCATTGATCCCAGGATGACCCTCAACTCATTTTCAACCTTCTGCATTGACGCTGGAATACCACAAAAGAGGACTATGTTAATGTCCCCCAAAACTTTTTTTAAAAAATATAATCCACTCAGCAGGTATTTATTATTTATATTTTTCCTATGTTATTTTCTTCTCAGAACAGATTACAAGATGAAAGCATATAAATCACGTTAAAATATGATATTAAATCATAAAAGAGGCAAAATTAAAATGATATAAATTAAAACCTCAGAAGGGCTGTCCAGGAGAGAATACAAGGTTCAACACGAATATTTTCATGTGTCTTTTAAAATTATCTAGGATGAGTGAACACAGAGTTACCAGGAGGGGGAGGATCTACTGTTCACACATCATACATTAGTGAATGGCCCAAGTGGGTCTCTCTTAGAAGAGAATTCTACACTTAAGAGTGTATATGCAGACCTGAGGAATTGTTTATTTTACAAATTCATAATGCTAGATGTACTGCATATTTAAAATTAATGTAATTAAAATATTTTCAGCAGTTACTTTTTATTATGCATAATCCACTCCATCTTGAACTGGTTAAAGCCTATGAAGCATATTAAAATATGCACATCATGTCCATGGGTAATGCAATTATTTGCATCCAGATAATAAACTGTGATCACATCTATTATATGTCAGTCAGAGTAGGCGGCTGTCATTAAAGTCAAGAGTGCCCCCTTCAGCTTTTCAGTTGGGAATTATGTACAGCATAACTATCTTGTTTGTTTAAAAGGCACCAGAGTCCAAAGAAGGTTGAAAGAAACCAAAATGGATCAAAACCCTCCCAATTCCAGGAACAACTCTACTGTGTTCACACCTAAGATTTAATCCAGTTTCAGTCCACTTTCAGGGGGAATCCCCACAGCAAGCTTATTTCGCTTTCCCTAAACCGAAATAATAGAACCGGATGCAAATGCCTGTTCCCATTACTTTTAACTTAATCGCGTTCGATCCGGATTCTGAGGATCATACGTGGTGTACGTGACACAAGGGGGGACTCAAGTGGCTACTTTTTAAAAGCCGCTTTGCATGGCTGCCCTGCCCTCTTCCTCCTGGCATGGACGTGCCACCCATAACAGACCCCTTCACGGAGCCTAGCTGGGTGGCTGGGTGGGTGGCTGCTGCTTGCCTGGATGGATGAAAAACAGGCACTGGCAGCCAGTGATTCTTTCCCCTCCTTTCCCCATTTCCCAGGGCACACAGCAGCAGCAACTCAAACCCCCTTCACAGCCACAGCCTTTAAAACAGAACCTCCAGGACTTTCCTTTCCTTTCCCTTTTTTAAAGGTCAGAACTTTCAAAAAGCTAGAATTGCACAAAACTGCAACATTGTTATTAAGGTGTCAAGAGGCTAGATTGCTACAGTGTAGCTTTAAGGACTGGATTTTTATAGTGGCTGTTTTGAGGGTGTATTTTTTCAATGAAATCACTATCTTTGGAAGCAAGCTATTGGGGGAGGGAAACCCTAAACATGGATTCTCATCCCTTAACACGGTACGGTCCCCACAGTAAAAAATGTAAAACGTTTCAAGCACACGATCCGGAGTGAGACCTGTTGAAATCAGGATTGACATTCACCACGCTTTGGGGTGGTTTAACATGGAGAAAGTGTGTTAAGCCAAACTGCTGTGCGGACTCGGAGGATTGAAAACATTTTGAATTCGAGATAAAGTTGCCGTGAAGACACGGCCTCAGAGTGAGACAACGGATCAGCAAATTGAGAATCTGTTTTTCTTTGGTATTCTCTAACTCAGAAAATCCATCTTTGGGATAGATAATGTGAAAAGAAAATTACTGGTCACTTTGCTGTTGTATTGTTCTATTCTGAAAGTGGTCTGAAGCCAGACTAGATCTTAGGTGTGAACACAGCAGAGGTGTGTGTGGTTTTTTTTTAATGGACCACAGTTTGGGATAAGTCTTCTGTATTAAAAACTCCCTTTTCAAACTCTTCCTGTTTATTCTTATTCTCATAGGGTAAGCAAAAAAAAAAAAAAAAAGTCAGTCAGAAGATAACTTAGTTTTGACCTCTTTGGAGTATTCCTGTTTAAATTTTAAGCACCTTCTGCCTTAGATTTTCTGCTGCTACATTGTTGCCAAGCCAGTTTGCAGGCTTGTCACTGTTTGCCTTGCATTTGGCATGGAATTAGTTATACAAAGAGTTTTCTCCACAGTGTATTGGTGTTCTGTCTAGATCATGTGAGATTTGCTGGAACCAATCAGAGACCTTATGAAAAGAAATCAATAAAAATTCTAATTAGCAAGCAACTGCCTCAACCCATTCTGGTGTTTTGCTTAAGAAAGTCATTGTTAGTGTGCTTTAGTGTGTGTGCAGAGCTTTATTCTGTTTCAGTGAACATAAATACCTGTTGGAAGCAAAAATGTGACAGCCCTCTAGGGCAGCTACTTTCTGTGACCTGTAGTGCCTGACAGTCACCCTGGCTGATAGATTCTGTATCTCTATCACATGGGAATTATTGAGGGTGTTTGCCTGTGAAATAACGTGGGACTAGAAAGCCTTTGATGGATTCAGGGAGCTCAATCTGAGGAATGCACTGTACATTTTCATTCTACACGACATTCTTTGAAAAGCTGAAAGTAGCAAAAGAAATATTTGCTGGGATAGAGATATGCTAGCTCTGTTTACTGATGAAACCTGACATGCTACATTAAATGAGCATTCCCTCAAGATTTGTGAGTACTTGTTGGAATCAAAACAATTGCAAGATCATTTCAAAGTGTTTAATTCATGTCCATTATAATTAATGTTAGTGGCTCAGGCATGGGGAGGTGGCAATAGGAAAACACTGGAATGGTTGGCCCATAAAGGCTCAGCGGGCAGTAGCTCAAAGCATGAATCTACTTCACATTTCTTCTTCATGCTCATTTCATTTCAGGGTTGGCTAATGAGTTCATAATTATATTGTTCAGTTGGATCAGTTTTTATGTAGCATTGCGTAAAACTGCATCCATAACAATTTCTCACCTACCATTGGCTCTATCTATTCTGACCTTTGGAACCACTTCCTTTTTTTAGGTAATTAGTTACAGTCCTAAGACCCATATAGAGCAAATATACAAAGATACTAGCATACAAACAATAACAGATTTAAAGAAGACAACAACTTATATACAGATATACAAAATGCAGTTGCATAGGGCTGTATGCACTTCAGTATATATTAAAATCGGGATTAATGTTTTGGGAACTTGTTCTTATTACTTCCTTTAAAAAACCAGCTAAAGTAAAGGCTGTGTTCAGATTAGCTTAAAGGGTCACCCCCTGGAAGAATTGAGATTGGGGACACCAGGCAGTTTACCCCTCCATGTGACTTACTGCTTATCTAAGCCTTGGAAAAGTTGTTTCTTCTTCAGATGGGAATCATGAATCTGACAGCAATTCTTCCTTTCAGCCATATTGAGAGGGGACAGTCTAGCTAATTGTACCACGGGAACAAATGTAGTCAGCCAGCAACTAATGGGAGGGAAGAATTGGAATGATGGCAGCCAATCAGAGATGAGCATTTGTTGCTAGGGTGTTGTTGTCAGACTTCAAGGTGAGTGAATGAGAAGGGATGCATTTTCAACAGGGCAGTTGAAAAAAAAAACCCTGTCTGATCACACATTAGGAATGATGCTGCTCTTGGTGTTGTTTAGAAAGATTTGTTTTTAGCTGCCTTGCCTCTCACTCCACCACATACAATGGACCTTAACAATCAGAGCAATACACCTAAAGTCAGTTTTCACCAGCTGTTCATTGATGAACTTCTTGGAGAGATTTTAAATGTAAGCATTTAATATAACCACATCTGAAATAAATCCTAAATAAATCTGATTATCCCTAGTTTGAGGACAAGGTTTTAAAGGATTCCTTTATAAAATGGTGACTTATGGAGAAAATTATTTTATTGGGGCTAGATGTGATTGATCCTGCCAGCTGGCTTTGGATTGAATTGTTAGGTTTGTCCTGTTTTTCTATACTTGGTTGCTGTTGGCCTGAAGAGCAGACTATCTCCTTACACAACAGAAGAGAAGAGGGGTTTATTTAAAGGTGAGATCTGTTTGGGAATACTTCTGTGAGGTAGGGAATGCTCTACTTGTGTTTTGAAGAAATGAATCAATTTTAGTAGGTCTCTGAGGTTATGGATAAATTTTAGTAGATCTTCACAGGAAAACCAAAATATTTTTCAGTGCTGTGGGAAAAGAAAAAAAGGCATCGCGGCGGTGGCTGAAATAAGCCATTGTTTGGAGAACTTAGTTCCTGGTTCATTTTGAAGTCATCTTTTAATCTTTCCTTTTATGTACATAAGCTTAATCATTTGTGCAGAACTCAGGTCTCTTAACTGTATGAATTAGGAAGAGCTGATTTATTTTTCATAAACAAACTGGTAGTGGGAGCTGGGCATTTTGCTTTGTAGCTCTTGCTGTACAAAGCCTAGAGGCTAGAGAAGGAAGGAAGGGAGAGAGAAATTTAAAAAAAAAGAAAAAAAAGGTTTAAGACTGGCACCCTGTTGGCTCCTTGTTTCCTAGTTATAAAACAGTTGTCACTATTCCCATCTATTTTCAGGACGACTTTGGTCTGCAGCAACAGTCTGTACAGCAGGCCTTTTGAAGTAATAATACTACATTTAGGGCCTGTCCCCAAGGAATAAAAAGTCTGCCAAGACTCTCTTTTTGCCTCTGAGCGCCCCCCAAGCCAGGGTTTTTAATGAGGTTCCAGCGCTACAAAACGTGGAAATCGCGCGACAAAATACATGCACTTTAAACAACTCTTCCAGCGCTCTTTCTGGAAGTCGCGGGTTTTCCTCGCTACATTTACCTTGAGGACGCTCCGTGGCAAAAGGGGCAGGGATTGCCGCCTGCACACACAGCAGAAACACAAGCAGCTTCACTTTCTAAAGCTCAGAACTAAAGAGCCAGAATCACACAGAATTGCAACATTGTTGCAATCGCTGTGAGGTGTGAAATGGGTAGATTATTGCTAGGGGTGGATTTTAAAGCGATAACAGGGAAAGTGATGAGTGAATGAGCGATCGTGGGCTGGACAGGGTGGATTTTTGAAAGCAATAACAGGGAAAGTGGTGAGAGTGAATGTTTTCCAGCACGAGAAGCCATTTCGGCGGGCGGGGGGGGGGGGGGAGATCTGGGAGACGAACAGAGAGCCGATCGCTGTTTCTCCTTTGCACTTGTCAGGGATTGTCAGTGAATGTTTTCCAGCACGAGAAGCCATTTTGGGGGGGGGGAGATCTGGGAGATGAACAGAGAGCCGATAGCTGTTTCTCCTTTGCACTTGTCAGGGATTGTCAGCGCTCGTGCGCTGGGCAGGGTGGATTTTTGAAAGCAATAACAGGGAAAGTGGTGAGAGTGAATGTTTTCCAGCACGAGAAGCCATTTCGGCGGGGGGGGGGGGGAGATCTGGGAGAAGAACAGAGAGCCGATCGCTGTTTCTCCTTTGCACTTGTCAGGGATTGTCAGTGAATGTTTTCCAGCACGAGAAGCCATTTCGGGGGGGGGGGAGATCTGGGAGACGAACAGAGAGCCGATAGCTGTTTCTCCTTTGCACTTGTCAGGGATTGTCAGCGCTCGTGCGCTGGGCAGGGTGGATTTTTGAAAGCAATAACAGGGAAAGTGGTGAGAGTGAATGTTTTCCAGCATGAGAAGCCATTTTGGGGGGGGGGGGAGATCTGGGAGACAAACAGAGAGCCGATCACTGTTTCTCCTTTGCACTTGTCAGGGATTGTCTTCCTGGTTGTGGCCACACCGAGCGCAGTCCCTCCCCATTCCCGCTGGCACCCTATGAACAAGAGCAGGGGCGGGGAGAAAAAGATGCGCGCAAAGAAAACAGGGATCCTATGGGGACGGAAGGTGCGTAAAAAAACATGCATTTTCCTGAGCCTCATGCGGACGCTTATTCCTGATTTGCATGGCACTTTTAAAGACCACTTCAATAGAGTGACAGTAGAGTGACAGTGGAGAAGTAAATAAGTCTTTTGGGGATGCAGCCTTAGCACTACATTATAAGGTTCTTAGCATAATGATATCTTGGCTGAGTCCCCAAAAGACTTATTTACTTCTCTACTGTTACTCTACTGTCACTCTATTGAAGTGGACTTTCAAAGTGCCATGCAAATCAGGAATAAGCGTCCGCATGAGGCATGAAATGGGTGGATTATTGCTAGGGGTGGATTTTGACAGCAATAACAGGGAAAATGGTGAGTGAATGAGCGATCGTGCGCTGGACAGGGTGGATTTTGACAGCAATAACAGGGAAAGTGGTGACTGAGTGATTGTGCGCTGGACAGGGTGGATTTTGACAGCAATAACAGGGAAAGTGGTGAGTGAATGAGCAATCGTGCACTGGACAGGGTGGATTTTGACAGCGATAACAGGTGAAAGTGGTGAGAGTGAATGTTTGCCGGCACGAGTAGCCATTTCGGGGGGCGGAAGATCTGGGAGACGAACAGAGAACCGATGGCTATTTTTCCTTTGGACTTGTCAGGGATTGTCTTCCTGGTTGTGGCTGTGCCAAGCGCAGTCCCTCCTCATTCCCACTGGCACCCTATCAACAAGAGTAGGGGCATGGAGAAAAAGATGCATGCAAAGAAAACATGGCTCCCATGGGGACAGAAGGTGCGTTAAAAACGCGCATTTTGCTGAGCCTTATGCGGATGCTTATTCCTGATTTGCATGGCACTTTTAAGGTCCACTTCAATAGAGTGACAGTAGAGAGGCAAATAAGTCTTTTGGGGACGCAGTCCCAATGTTTTTTTAAAGATTCCGTATCTTTTGTGGACTAAAAGGGTGCTTCCACACAGGGGCAAATAAAACAGGATCTCCGGCACCCGGATTTATTAAAACCGGCCTCCGCACACGTGGCACTGATCCGGATTGGAGGCGGGTGCTGTGTGGACGCACGGCACCTGTCTCCGATCTGGGACGGAGGGCCTTCCCCTGGCTCACCATGATTGGCTTGCGGAGCCAAGCTTGCCGAGCCAGGGGACCTCGCTGCTGCAGCTTGCCCTCGCCCCAGAAGTGGCAGATCGCCGCTTCTGGAGCCAGGGCGAGCTTCCCAAAAGCCCGCCCTAGCCCACCCTGGGGGGAGCGCAGCAGTTCCCCTGCTTACCTCTTCGGAGTGTCCCCAAAACTGAAAGCAGACACGCAGGATGCAGCGCGCCTGCGTCCTGCGCGCCGCCTGAGTGGCCGGGGCTGCGCCTGGCAGCCCCTGCCCTCAGGAGCCGTTCCGTGCAGGCGCGCTGCCCTGACTTGCGCACCAGCCAATCAGGCAGCGCGCAGGATGCAGGCGCACTGCATCCTGCATGCCTGCTTTCAGTTTCAGGGAGACTCTGAAGAGGTAAGCAGGGGAACCGTCACACTCCCCCCAGGGTGGGCTAGGGCGGGCTTTAGGGAAGCTCACCCTGGCTCCAGAAGCTGCAACCCGCCACTTCTGGGGCGAGGGCGAGTCGAAAGTTAGGAGACCCCCAGCTCGCCATGCTTGGCTCCGGGCAGCCAATCATGGCAAGCCGGGGGTGGGCCATGTTTTAGCACACTTGCGCTGGGTGGCCACATCCGAAACGGATGCAGATTCACAGCGCAAAACCACTAGATATATGGTGTGCTAAAACACCCATTAAGAACGCATTAAGTCCGGATAGGTGCAGACGCACCTACCGGAAGTGTGCTTATTTGCCCCCGCTAATGCGGACGCTCCGGCAGCAAACCCATTTTGCCCCCGAAATCTGCATTAAAAATGGGCTCGCTTTGTGGACATCCCTCGCCGGAAGTGCCCTACTTAGCGACCCGTGTGTGGAGGCGCACATTGTAATGTGTGCTTAATGGGTGTTAAAGGGCCTGAGCTGAAGCACCCAAAGTGAACTAAACTGTGGGAATGGAGAAGTGTTGTTTTTTGGGATGAAACCATACTTTGGGGGGCGTTCTCTCAGTTTCTTCTTATCCAATTGTAAGTGTTGTACTTGGGAAACTGAGAATATTATTGTTGTGGAGGGAGAAAAGAACAGAAGAGAAGGCATGAAGTTAAGTTGTATCTCCTTTCTCTTCCTTCCTCTCCAGTCCCTGCAAGGAGAATAATGTGTCCTCTATTTCCTTTCTGTTACATCTGTGGAAATAAAAAGACAATGTATATCCCCTTTCCCCTTGTTAATGAATAAGGGAAACAAATGTTTCTTTCATTTACCACCATCAATGTTGACTTCCTCTGTCATCCCCACACACACATGTTAGATTCAGCATAGTATTATTATTTGGTTGGAATGAAGTGTGACACTCTCCTAAGGGGAAGAAAAGGTAAGGTACAGAATTCTAACAATGGATCAAAATAATTACTATCTCTACAATCATAGCTAGCTTTAGAGTCCAAAGTAGGCTTTTTGGTTGATTTAATCAAAGAAATGTACAGGTGTTATTTTTTTTTACTTTGAAATTCTGGTTCATTCTAACGGTTCTAAGATACCCTGAGCCCCTGGGGAGATCGACCCACCCACCCACCCACAGAAAAAAAAATCTCTGTGAAAGCAACACTAAGGTATTTTTATTTAAAACAATCATACATAAAAAGGTTACTTTTTTGTTTTAAAAAAGTTAGACTACACTTGATGGGATATCTGCATCTAAGTTAAGAGTTTTATACCTGAGCCAATGGCTCAGCTGCGGCATGAGCTGATAAGGCTCCCAACTCTGACATTTTATTTTAAAAAAATCATTCTTGTTAATTGTCCACTTATGAAGTTATAATATACAACATTTACGTATATATCTGCATGTAGAGGGTGCAGGGTTTAAGTCCAAAAGAAAAACAGAGGTATAAAAATATGGGAACTGAATTTAAAAAGATAGGAGGTACTAAAGATGAGTATCTGCTATAGGTATTCTTCTAAGCTCTACTATCTGAGAGTTCACCATGGTGCTTCCATCCTGGCTGCCATGGCATGACTCACTGTCACTGATATGGAGACCTGCACCTGAAATACAGAAAGAATGAGATAAGGTGGAACACTTAGGAATGAGAAGAACAGCACATTCTATTCCCCTCCCTCTCTTCCTATCCCCTTGTAACAATATAGCCCCTTCCCAAGTCTGGATTTTGGTAAAAGGAATAAAAGGGACCATTTCAATTGCAAAAGTGTTTCAATTGAAACATACTGAAATCAGTATGTTTCAAAGCAGTTTGCTGAAGCTGGGCTGCTCAGATTGTCCCCACCCCCACCCCATTATTTTTAGTTGTTTTTAAATTACACTCAATATAGTTGTCACAGGTCCCCTGCCCCTTTCCTTCTAACCCAATGTATGGCCGCATCCCCGTGTAAGCTGTTTGGCACTGTTTGGGTGCCAGTTGGGCTGACATGGGACTGGGTGTGGGACGGAGATTGAATCTCGGGCGTCCCCATGCCATTTGCCCTAGGGGGTGCAGAGGCTTGAATTTACTCTCTTTTCCAGGGAGGCAACCTTATTGCCCCCTGGAAAAGAGAGAAATCTCAAGCCTCTGCACCCCCACTTTCCAATCTGCTTTGACTTCTGCTTGCAATACCCATGAGCAATTGGTGGGCCACTATGTGGGACAGGATGTTGGACTCCTCTTATGTTCTCATAAGTTAAAAGCACAATGGATCTCAATAAGGTAGTTGTTTCTAGTGAACCCTTGTAGCAATCAAATTTCAATTCTTATTCTTCCCTCTTTAATAGTTTTGGTTTCTATAAATTTGGAGTTTTTTTGTGTTAATGAAGGTTTTGTGCCTTTGTATATATAAATCAAAAACATGTGTTGCATTGCTGGCATCATGTTTTAAGAACTGAAATAATTGTATATGTGATTGTATGTATACAATCCCTTAAAACCGTGCAAGAACAAACAGAGGTGGTGTAACAGGTTCTTCAAACAGCTCTTGCCTACATTATAAATATAATCCAGGATTTAGCTGAATTAACTTGCAGAGCACACTACGGAGAGCACTGTGGATAGTACCTTTCTGAAAGTTTTTGGAAATGCTTTGTTCGATCCTCAGTGTTGTATAGAACTATAGGCCCCAAGGTTCCTAAATGATAGCCACACTAGAGAAATCATAGAAAGTTATATCTGTTTCTATTGTAATTTTCTTTGTCTTTTATTCTGAAATATTGTATCAGCAATGCAGAAAATTTGGGGTAGCAGGGCTGTGCAGAAGGGAAGTTATTCTGGTTCTTAACTTTCCTTTTTTTTAAAAAAACAAATGTTGCTTTTGAAATGGGAAATTACTTTATATTCTTATTTGGCCTTAAATCTTTCTTATCAATTTCTTGGAACATTGGAGCCTTCCATAAACACAGAAAACAGAATGTGCATACAACTGATATGATGCAGTATAAAACCCCCCAAGCATTCAAGTAGCTCTTTCTGGTTCCTCTAAAGGTCGCCACTCAACCTGCTTACCCAAGGCTTTGTTTTCTTTTTCCTTTTTCTTTTGCCTGTAAGGAAAACACCTGCAAGAGGGGCAGGGAGTACATATAGGGAAAAGACCTTGAGGGATCATTTCCTGGTGCTTCTAAATTGCCAAAAGGTATTCCCAAGACTACAGTGACATTGGCTCAGGCAGTTCAGCCAAGGGCTACACAAACCAAAGGGTTCCTTCCATCTGCATTATATCCATGATGAGGATTGGTTTGTCATTCTAACGCCTCTAGGAATTACTTTTACAGAAATATATTTATAATGGCAGGATCTATTAGGATGACGGTGTGCACAGCTTCAGTGAAGCACAAATTCTTCTTTTTTAAAGTAGATGGGCAGAACTGCCTCTCCTTACTTCCATCCGGCTCTTCTGTAAAGGCACAGGCAAATTCCAATTGTCTGAATGAATGCACTGTGCTCTGGTCTCAGGAAAAGCAAATAGAGCATTTTTCAAAATGCCCAACCCCTATTTGGGCATTTCAAGACAAGCAGTTCCTATTTATTCAGAAGTGCAGGCAAGCATAATAAAACATGGTAATGCCTAAAGGGATTAATGCCTAACGTGGCTTTCAATCTAAACCAGTTACCCAGTGACCAAGAGCTACCAAGGTTCAGTGAACTTGGCACCTTTAACTGACTCACTGAATTTGGATTAAGCTGAATTTTCAGGAGACCAGATGCAAACTAAGAGGGAGAACTGGGACATTAGTTTTCTTGCTCTACAGGGTTTATTTTTGCCAAAACTATTAATAATTTTAAAAATTTCATTTCAGTTAAGCAGCAGTGTTCTGCTGTTCTTTGCAATCTTCTTATAAATAAAACGCAGTGTGTCATCCTCTGACATGGAATTTCCCAGTGTTGATTTACCACAACACAATTTGCAAATTGCTACTAGAGATCTTCTAACAGATTTCTGAAATTTCTAATGCACTTTGCCACCAAAGATACTGATCAGAGGTGAAGCCTGCAGAATGCTTGGCATGGCTCTTCCTCTTCTTCATTGTGGTTTGTTCAAGGTCTTTTTGTTTGTAACATCATAGAGGATAATTTCTTGTTGGCAGTAAACAATTATTTTTTCATGGAATTTGTGTACTCTTGTTTCTTCCAGTGCTCAAGACTAGGGGTGTGCACAAATGCAATTTTTGACATTCGATTCTAATCAAATGTCCAAATGTCCAAATCCATACTAATAGAGAAAAAAGGAATGTATTAAAATTTGAACCAATTCAAATGCATTCATATCTATTTGTTTGCATATTTGATATGTATTTGATGATACAAAAGTCGACAACATCTGTATGTATCTGTACACATCCTGTTTTTGTCCAGTATGCATCCTGTTGTCATCCCGTACGCATCTGTACAGATGTGTACTGATACGAATAAGATACGTACAGATACTTATGTAATGCGTATGTATCTGTACACATGCAAATGTCCAACTTATTCGTATGATGATTCAAAATATTCCTATTTGTTTGAATATTAAAAAATGAATGTCTGGACACTTGATTTGAATTTGAATGTCCAAATTTGGCTAAATTTGATCGAATAACAAATATTTTGAATATTCTTGCACATCCCTATTCAAGACAGCACATGCTGCTCTCTTCCTCTCAGGTTTTATACTAACAGCTAACCCTGTGAGTATAAAAACTCAGGTAGGTTAGACTGAGAGGAACTGACTGGTGCAGGGTCACCTAGTAAGCTATCATGGTTGATGAGGGGATCCTAGCCTTGCAGTCTGGGCTCTATGCTATGCTGTCACTCTACCCTCTATGGCTTTTCTGTAGTAGTATCCTACAAGGGACTATTGCAAGGGAGCCATTATTCTGATGCATAATCTTTGTGGCCAACTCCCATTGAGATCAGGTGTGCACAGTATGCAAAAAAGCTCTCTTGGCTTTTCTGGGAAACTGGCACTATCTGAAAAACAAGTTTAAGCTGATATTTCTATCTATCTGTATGGAGCACCTGGAACTATTACTTTAGGGCACTTGCAGTTTGACCTGCAAAAGGGTCATCCAGCACTTATTCTTTGCATGGTGAAACTTGGAGGTTGCTGGATTGCACCTTCCATCAGCTTCAACCAGCAATAACCAATGATGAAAAATATTTACTTACTTATTTACAAAATTTATATCCCACCCTTCACCAAATGGTCCCATGGCGGGTAACAATAAGAATAAAACATATCAAACATTAAAACATAATTAAAAGTATAACCTACACTCCCTCCCACCCCTACCCTGCCTCCCCAACAGGAAAGTACCCTGAGGAAGCTATTTAAACAGCAAAAGCCTGGATGAAGAGATACATTTTAACTAAACACTGGATTCCTCCTCCCATTTATTCATGCACAAATATTTGTATGTATATTTGTGCATGAAATGAAGCGAACCCCCCACACCTCCCTTCCTGACCCCCCACTTATCTTTCATTTCACCACCACCACCACTAGGTGCTTTTCTCCTAAGCAGTTCGAGGTCTGTGTGCGCAACTCCCACTGCGTTGCATGAGCTGTGTGCGCAAACACGGAAGTGCTTTTTCAGCCTCCAAAAAGCACCAGAATGAACCCGGAGATGCAACCACAGCCTCCTGTTCCATTCCAGTGCTTTCCCTTACCTGTGGGGAGGCTGTGGTGGCATCTCTGGGGCCATTTCAGTGCCCTTTGGAGGCCAAAAAAACACTTACAGATTTGCATGGGCAGCTCCTCATCAGGGGATCATGCAATGTGATGGAAGCTGCTTGCGCAGACCTGGAAGTGCTTAGGAGAAAAGCGTGTGGTGGCAATGTGATGAAAGGTAGGTGGGGTGATGGGAGGCTGCAGAGGGAACAAGAGACCCTGAGAGCCTCTGGCCTTTGCCGAAGTTTTAGACTAAAGCTTTGACTAATACCAGATATCTGATTCGCAGACAAATAGGACCTATGGATGTAGGCCCTATTCAATTCGTCCATGAATGTCAGAATTTGTACAAATTCTGAATAGCACAAATATTTGTGCACATCTCTAGCCAAAAACTATACAATGTAGGTGCCTGGCAAATCTTAGGAAAAGAGTCTTGGGGCCACTACAGAAAAGACTCTCTTGCTTGTCCCTGTGCCTCAACACCTCTGAAAGAGAATGACCTACAAGAAGGCCCACTCCTTGAGCTCTCAATGTATATGGGCAGGTATATGTGAGAGAAGGTGCTCCTTCAGATATGAGAGGAGTTGTCCAGCAACCTTTAGAGAGCCACAAGTTCCTCAAATCTATTCATGTATATGGAATCTTTAGCAAGCAGACAAGGTTGAAGCCTGCTTAAGGATGGGCTGTGGTCACAGCTTCATTTTAAACCTTCTTCAGTCTATTTTCCATCTGAGTGCTCATACTTTTTCATCTCTATCTGTTTTATTTGTGGACTTACCATCTTCCATTTTGACTTTTCTGAGTGAAAAGTCCACAAATAAAATGAATAGAAATGAAAAGGCATGAGCAGTCAGATCTACAGATGGACTGAAGGACATTTAATGTGAAGGTGTGACCATGACCATAGGGGTGCAACTAACTGAGTTTAGCATAAATATGTGCCATTTAAATAAATCTGCCTTGATAATTTTCAAAAGAGTATTCCTTTTTTAGAACTTACATTACTATAGTTTATGGGATATAATCATATAGTTTGTTCATCTGTAAGCAGGGAACCTTCAACTTGGCTCTTTCCAGGGGCTTTGTAGACTCTTTGCTCCCTTAAGTATAATTTTATCTTTGCAGCTTGTGTACTTTCTTAATACTTAAACACTCCACTAGTCTCACCCTTGGCTCTTATTTTTCTTACTAACTGTTCCTTAACTATCCTAGTTCTTATACTAACCTTCCCACCCATAATGACTTTTTGGGAAGTCTGGTCTGTGTACTTTGCCTGTGGATGTTCCTTTAATTTAACAGTCTTATTCTGTGCCATGGCTTGCTTCCCAACAAAATAATTATGATTTATTTATTACCTAACTCTATTTAACAAACACACTTCAACACATTTTATAAAAGGCAAAATTTAAAATTTAAAAAACAAAGCCACACAAACATTCCAAATTCTTAATTCCACAGCACCACCCAAATCGGAGTATAAAACTATCAATGTCAAATAAACAGAGGACGGTCCAAGATTCTATTATGAAACTGCGGTTCATTCTTCTGTTTCGACTTGCCTGAACTCTGTACCTTGCATTGACTAGCCAGGGTCACTCTCTATTAACTTCCTTTATCGGAAGTAAATATTTTAAACTTTTATTTACTGTGTGATGGGAAGGTGCAAATCAGCAATGAAACAGCTTTCAATAATTCATGTTAGTAATTCTGAAATTACATGCTATAACCTGTAGGCTGAATGCATTAACAAAAAGCTAAACACTAAAAGTCAGTGTTGCACATCTTGCCAACCCTAACACTGATTTTTGGAAAGATAAGAAATTGCACTTACCGGTTTTTAAAGCAAATATCAGATCATCAAACTCTTGTGATTCCTCATCAGCTACCAAGGAACCATTGCTGTATCCTCCAGGCGTTGTATATGCACTGCCATTCTGCACACTTGGCTTAAAGCCAGCACTGACCTGGCTGGCCGGCCTCAGTGATGCCCTCTCCCAGTCTGCTGGCATCTTTCAGGGGGGAAATGGAGCAAAATGAACATCTGTAATGCTTCCCCATCTTCCTAATCACATTTCTGATCCCCTTGATGCCTCCTCTGTGTGGAATGCACACCAATGTTGTTCATTACTATGATGCAATCATTTACCCCAAAGTGTTTTTCTCCCTTCCCTATAACACTGCAGGAGAAATTCACTAGGTACTAGCAAAATAACAAAATTAAGAGATCATCTGCCAAAGAAGAAAGTTAAATTACACTTAGCACACTCTCCTTCTGGCACCTAAAATCCCCTTCTCTTTTCTCCCAAATCAAGCAAAAAACCAACCCTAGTTCTTTTCCCATGCAGTTTGGAATATGCACAAATATTCATAATATTCAACATTCATATGAATTCAGGTGAATTCAAACATTTGAATTCAAATTGAATGTTGGTACATTCGAAGATTTACATTTGAATTTGAATCGAATGTTTTGACACATTTGTATGAAACTTCATATGGGATATGTATGGGATTCATATGGGACTGAACATTCATATTGAATTCAAATCCTACTACTTTTGAAGGGTCTGCATGAATACAAATTTTCTTGCATTTGATTCAATACAAATTGAATCCTTCCCCTACCCCCCAAAAAAAAATCATGGACATCCCCACTCTGGAGCCATAGCTGTTATTTGGCAGTAGAAGGAAGGGAAAATCAATTCTTCTTTCTCCCCTTTTGCACTATTGTTTGTATTTCTTCTTCTTCTTCTTCTTCTTCTTCTTTACCACTTTCAGTTCTGAACAAGGGAAGAGTTAAGCTATAGGCATGACTGGAGAAGATGGGTTTTCTAGAACCCCTCTAATCTGGATTCAGGCCTTGTTAGGGCACTTGGTCACCCTGGATGACTTTCATCAATAAAAGGGCTAGAGACTGTGTGAGCCTGTTGGTTTTTCTGAATATCTCAGCATTCTGATGTCATTAACTATGCATGGTATCTTTCTTGACTGCCTTGCTCTTCCACCGTGGTTCTTGTTATGGAATGTGGTCTGAACACACGTCTTGTATGGGGAAATTATCCTACTCCAACCACAAATGAAAAAAGGGAACTTTAGCGCTTCCTGGCTTTGAAAAACCCCATAGACCAAGCCACACCAGTCCTAAAATATTTGCACTGGCCTCTTATATGTTTCTGAACCCAATTCAAAGTGTTAGTATTGGCTTGTGAAGTCCTAAAGGCTCTGGAACAGACTCCCTCAGGAGGTTGGCCAGGTGCCTTCATTACATGGTTTTCACCACCTGCTTAAAATATACCTCTTCACCCAGGCCTTTGATGTTTAGCTTCCTCTGGGTGTTGCCTTCCAGGGAGGGAGAGAGGGTTATATTTTAAATATGTTTCAATACTTTATATATTTTATCTTTTTATTATCATGACCTTTGGCAGGTATATACATTTTAAAATAAATAAAAATGAATAAAAACAAATGGCTTGAAAAACTTCTCACGTATAACCCACATAAAGCCTTCCTGACAGTTGAGATCTTCTGGGGAAGCCCTATCTATGGTGGCCCTCAGTCCATGCAGTGCACCCACTCTACAGACTTTCCAAATAATATTTATATACTTGAAAAGTAAAAGAGCATATAAACTGTAGCGCCAAAAGAGAAAAGGGAAGGAGAAGGCAGTATGTCCACTGATGATCATTCACAGGATTGCTGTGTTTTGAAGGCATGTGACAATGCATGGCAACAGAAAAAAGGGAGTTAGGCCCATAAGATTAAGGAATCAGAATGTTGCACTGGCAAAAGGGGCAAAGTGGAATTGTTTCTTCACAGACATGCAGAATTCAATCAAGGAACTGGATGTTCTAGAGCAGTGATGGCCAACCTATGACACGAGTGTCACAGGTGACACGCCAAGCCCTTTTGGATGACACACATGGTCAACCTGGCACCTGGGCGTGTAGTGCTTGCTTGTTCTTGAAGTGTACGAAATACCAACTTTTAATTTAAGATTTAGCAAACAAAATTCAGCAACAAAAGTCACTAATGTAAAGAATTATTTGTTTTTGCTTTTAATAAAATATATATATCAAAAATATAACTTTTTTACTACAGCTACAAATATCACAAAATTATGCTTACTTCTAGATGTGACACAGCACCCGAGTTAAGCTAGGTTTTCTTGCCAATTTTGACACACCGAGCTCAAAAGGTTCGCCATCACTGTTCTAGAGGGTTAGTGCCAGACCAGATAACGAATTAAAAGGAGAAGATGGACACTCCTCAAAACAGAGAACTGCCCTTTATGACAGAGGACATCTGGCACCCTAAGTACCTGACAGCCAAATTAGAGCATGGGGCCTTGTTCATTATAAAATATATTTTGAAAGTCACTGGAAAAGATTGGATATAATAAGCAACTTTCCCAAGAACAATTCATTCCAAAAATGACTTTATGTAATTTTAGGCATAAATAGCAAATTGGTCTAGTGGTACTACTTTATTACTATAATTACTATTACTACTACTATTAAAAAGAAGAGTTGGCTTTTCTACAACACTTTTCTCACCCACTTAAGGGGATTCAAAGCGGCTGACAAAGCTTTCTGTTCTTCTCCCCACAACAGAACACCCTGTGAGGTAGGTGGGGCTGTGAGAGCTCAGAAGAGAGCTGTGACAAGCCCAAGGCCACCCAGCTTGCTTTGTGGAGGAGTGCAGAATCAAACCCAGTATTCCCAGAAAAGAATTAGGCTCCTTAACTACTAGAGCAGATATAAATAATAATAATAATAATAATAATAATAATAATAATAATAATAATAATAATAATAATAATAATAATAATAATAATAAATAATTTTAAATTAGAATTTATATCCTGCCCTTCACCTTATTAATAAAATAATAAAAAATACAGTAAAAATGTATTTAAAATACAACCTATGACCTCAGCAGGGTAACATTCAGAGGGAGTTGAACATTAAAGGGCAGGGTAAAGGGATATGTTTTAATCAGGTGCTGATGTCTGGCATATCTCCACTGTGAGGCCATTCCAAAGCCTGGAAAAGACCCTTTCATGTGCCACCAACATGAAAAGGCCACAATCACTGATCTCCTAGTAGCATATCTAAATAGCTTTAGCAAGTCAGGACTCTCTCAAGACCGGTTATGATGATGAAATACCATGCTGAGGAAGTTCGGCATGCAAATCCAATGAACATTTATCACTCTTTATAGCATTTTCAATTAAGACATACTCTTGATGCCAACATTGGTTTCAGACATTCTGATGACAAATGATGCCAAGAGCTAGTTTTTCACCTTATTTACCAGCTAAGTCCCATATGCTAATAGTCTCCACAAATTATGAGCTTTATATGAGTGGAGAAAATCCAGAGACTAAAATTTTATTTCACCAAAATGTCTCTTAGAAGCACATAATTTATTTAAAATTTCCTGGTTTAGATGTATTAACAGCAATGGTTTCTTTCTCCAAAGGTTCAGATTTTTGTTTTTCCTTTGCAAATCCTTCAAATTGTTGCAACAATAATTTCAAATGGTGGTAGCCTATGCAGCAATCCGAATCCTCTACTGTACAACATATGTGGTACAGGTAGGACAGAATAGAAAGGGTGCAGGACGAATGCCAGTGACACACATCTGACTTGAATTCAAGTGATGAATATCTGCTCTAAGTTTGATGAATTTATTGAGAAACTGATATTATGGAATGCTATGCTTTCCCCCCAAAATTAATTTACAGGTAACTTGTTTAGCTTAAATTTTGAAGCTGGTTATTTAAAATCATGCTTTTTCATCAAGTTTTTAACAATCTGTATCCTTGGGGTGGCGGTTATTGTTTGTTTTGGCATTATGACTATGTTTGCATTCATTTTTCTGTTGTGCACTAATGTCTGCTTCAAGTGTCCATTCTTTAATAAAAGCACAACATATAACTACAAATAAAGACATTATCGGCTATTCAAAATGAATGTGTCAAGGAGAACAGAAAGATTGAACTGGCAAGACACACATCTTCATACAGCCAATGAAGACCACTGCATGCATATGAAAATTCACTTGGGGTGAATCCCATTCAAGGAATAAAACGCAATATACAAGGCAATTTACAGCGCTATTTACAATGCTATGTAAAATGTGTTAAAATGAAGCAAAGCAGCATCTGGCAATCGCATTCAACCCCGAATGTGTCCCCACACTTACCCTTTTCCCACCCCTCTCTCCCCACTGCCCAGGGCACACAGCGGCAGCGGCAATTCAAGCCCCGTTCGCTCGCTCCACCTCCACACCCACCATCCCCAGCAGGGGTTCCTCCCGAAAAAAGCACCCTGGCCAGCTCGTTCTGCTTCCGCCACTGCCTGCACGCACGCGCGCGCGCGCGCACACACACACACACACATCTCTCAGTTCCTACACCAGCTTCCCCCCTTTCCCCTTTTAAAGATCAAGGAAGGAGGCTGAGAGGGAAACAGAATTGCACAGGATGGCTTGTGAAGGGCAAGATTTCCCTGCCTCTTTCCTTGATCCTTAGGCTTGCGTGGGTGGGAAAGGAAACATTGTTATAAGGTGTGAAGTGGCTGAATTGTTACCATGAAACAGTCTGCTGTATAGGGGAATACTGTAGCATTCCCACAGCAATTAGGGAGAGGTGTTTTAAAAGCAAAAGTGAAAAAAAAACCCTGAAAAATCAGGTGTTTATTTATTCCGTTTTTAAGCCAAATAATCCTCAAAATACCCCTGAAACTGATTGGGAATGGGGACGAAGAGGATCCAAACCATTTCTAAGCCACTTTAAATGACTGGGGGCTGGGGACAAAGAGGATTCAAACAATTTTGAAACTGTTTTATTCCTTGAGTGGGAATTCACCCATACACTTAGAATTTCAGGCCTTCCCATTAGCTACAGGAGGATTTGGGAAGGGGCCTCTCACTCTAGATTACCTCCCTAATCTGTGAGGATAAAACAGACCCTAATTTTTGCATTCCTGAAGTCTTGGAAGAGTAATATAATTATTATAAATGACCATCCTATCTCCTACCTTCATTTGTATATGTGTGACATTGTAAGAAACTACTGTGCCACTGCAGTGGTAACACTAATGTGACCAATATTGAGGTTCTGTCTACAGATGGAACACAAAGCAGAAGCCTAACTGCCCCACCAGCCATTGCCATATGCAGTACCTTAGGGAATGAGGTCATAGAGGAGATGGAGCTGGGAATGGAGGTACGATGCAATTGCTTTTCAGTGACCAGACAGGACGATAGGCAAAGTATATTTTGGGGTAGTAATCACAGCAGCAACTTCTTTAATTGTGTTTGGAATGAGGGACAATAATGTGGCAAGAGAGTGCTGTCCTGAACACCAAAACTAGAGTGAGTTGATTGATACAGACATAAAAATCAGATCTATCCCCAGCTCTTCCATAACTGTCCAGTTGTCTACTGGATTCTATTTTTCTACACTGAGTGCACTTATTGTTAATATACTTAAGAAAAATAATGCAGGCACCTCTTCCATTGCAGCAATGAGATTCTGAGTAGATTTGCTGATCTCTGCTCCTGCTGGGGGCATACCACTGCCATGAGTAAAAAACGCAGAACCGGGACTTGTGTGTCCATTCATTTCAACAGTGTAACTTGCTTTTACAGGGCAACAGAGCTGATTGTGCAGAATAAAATACACCACAAAAACATACAGACCCTGAAGAGAAAGAAGAAGAAAGCAAATTTTATATGAAACACAGACATCTTGACCCATTCAGAATGTATTTGTTCTAGAATTCCTACTAATAACAATTCAAGAAACTATAGCGTACTTTAAAAGGTAAGATAAGAGACGTTATAGTAAACCTCTGTATTGGTATGGATCAGCAAAGTCAAGTCCTAAGGTATCAAGAAGGAAGCATCATATGTATTTTTAAGTTTACCTATATATTAAACAAGACCAAGAGACAAATAACAAAATAGATTATGTACAGACAAACTGGAACGATGCTTTCCTCCAAACCACACTGCTAACAATACTGCACGATGGGATATGGAGAGATGCTAAACTTTGTGAATATGTTGACAAATTGAAAGCATTGTTGCTGGACTGCCAGACAGCCCCAACACCATGACAGGTGGTCTGCTGGCCACTTAACGTGTAGTTCACAGGTAGGGGAAATTGCCTAGAAAGCAGAGGGTTGCTGGTTTGATCTTCACCCTCTCCCCAAAAGTAGGCAATGGCAAACTATTGCTGTATCTTTGCCAAGAAACCTATACAGAAGTTTCCATGGAGGTACTCCTGCAATCAACCAGGAATTGGCCAAGGGTACCCAACAACAACGAAAGGTGGTTCAGGAGATCAAGATAATCCTCTGGCTTATTAGGTATCTGGTGGGGCTTCAGTGATATTGCTTTGAAAGAAGCTTCTAGGAGCTTGCCAAGCATGCTAAAAAAAGAAAAGAAAGAGGGCGGGAAGTTGCTATCAAAGCAGCATCACAAGTGAGAGGTTTCCATTAAGAACCTGCATTGCCTTTCAATGTCTGTAGGCAGGCTACTTCAGTTTCAAATGAAATTCTGGCTTAGCTTTAGCTGCTTACAATTCTGCATATTCATGCCTTATATAATATACATAACCTTTTGGTTAAAAGTAATGCATTTCGCAGAACATCTACCACTTCTTGAGGCATACTTCCTCTAGACTGGATGGACCAGGGTTTAGGTTTGAGTGATGTAAGCCCTGCCCAGATGAGGGGAATATAGCACTAATACAGTTCCACTATGATAGTTTTGCCACACGTATCTGTGGCAACTCCACCATAGCCTTGCTTTTCCCCTACTAAAAAAGCACTAAAACCCCTAACCCAGTGTTGGTCTTTTACTCACCTTGAGGATGGAGTGGCAATTGTTGCTTTGTTTGCCATGCATGTGTGGAGGCTGAGACTGATGGCCTCATGTGCATGGTGGTGGAGATGCATGCACCACAAAAATGCAGAAAGACAGCACCAGCCACAGGACAGTCTAGCCAGGAAGAGACAATAGTTGGGCAGGTGATACCTGGCATTATTGCTTCCTAGTGAGATATTCAGCTGCTGTCTGAAGGCAGCCCTGTGTTTTAACTACACTTCTGAGGTTCACTAACCAAAGGTTGGTGCAAATCAAGTAGGTAGACACGTAAGACAGAGCACAGTACTTCTGAACAATTGCACTAACCAAGAATTTTACTGCCTTTCATATATATCTTTTTACATACAAATTTCTTCCTTTCCAACTCTTGTTGATTATTGTATTCTAATTTTGGAGTCAAATTTTGTATGCCTGTTTACTCAGAAAGTTATCTGGAGGTCTCTGGTTACCATAAGCACATCCATGCTGTAGATCTTTCCTAAAAGTTTCCAAAGAGGAGGAAAGGAGACTGTCAAATAAAAGTTCCCTGCCTGTTTGGCTTTCTTATACAGAAATAAAACTGTTTTAATCAGAGTAAATATTATTTATTGCTCAGAGATGAATCAGCATCATATCTGATGCTTGTTTTTCAAACTAAGTAAGCCTTGGGCTTGTATAGATGGTAATATTTATTTGAGCAATAAATAATATTTATTTATGCTGTGCCAGTCTGTTAGATCAACAGAAACATGGTGTCAATGGACCCTGACTATGGAGTAGAGTTTGGATCCATAAATCTTGTATGCACAATAGCTGCCCATTTGGCACTTCTGTGCTGTGAGAGATGTAGACCACATTTAAGCTGGATTGCTTGGGCTGATCAGTGAGCAAGTTTACAAAGTTAATATATAATCACAGAAGGACATTGAGCCTATTAAAAGAAAAAAAACCTAAATATATATGTGAAAATAATGCTATAATTGACATGTAGAAAACTGTGGATCTTGGTATAATTTACGTTAGTTATATAGTACCTGGTGAAAAAAATTGTCCAGTTTAGCTTTGGATGATTGGGGGTGCTTTAGTTCATGTATTGTCATTTTAATGTTAATTGCTTTGTTAGCCTTCCCTGGACTCAGATATAGGATAGTACATAAATTGTCTAAACAGACATATGCCTATAAATTCCTATTATGATGTTTCTCATGTGCCAACCCACATACACACATTCCTAAAAGTTCCATTTAATCCAGCACACTTCGTCATAGTGAGTAGCAGTTAGCAATTCTCTCCTAGGTGCTACATATTATGTCTGAAGCATACTTACCAACTGAAGCTGTGTTCAGACATAACAAAAGGGGCATCTCAGAAGTGCCTCAAAGACACACAGGCTGCATCCCCACGCTGGCCGTTTGGTACTCTTTGGGTGTTGTTTGGGCATGTATGGGCTGGGCGTGGGACTGGGATTGCATCTTGGGCATCCCCATGTCATTCCCGGCAACACGGGACAGGTACGGGTTGGGCATGGATGGAGGCGTTCAAATGAGAACTGTGTCAAACCCTGGTACAGGGGAGCAGTGCTACCTCCTCTCCTCATTGGAAGCCGGATTGACGTCAGCCCACCCCTGTGCCACATCCCCCCTCCCTTAGCAGGCCTGAAAGCCAGGACTGGGGTGGGAGGCACGGAAACAAGTAAAAAATAAAGCTTCGTTCATAATAATAACTTAATTACAAACACACACACCCCGAAAGCCACTATGAGGCTTAGCAGCAGTAGGCGCTTGAGCAGTTTTCTGCACGTCTGCTCTACTGGGGACTGTGAGAACACCCATCAACTTGAAAAGGCAGAAAATCAAGTCTTTATTTATGATCGCCTTGATGATCGGGGAAACAGGGGTTGCAAGTGGAACAAAAAACAAGCCATTATGCAGCCTGCCTTGGCATTCTTGAAACGGGGTTGGAATTATTTCCGTGGAAATGGCAGAAAATTAAAAAACCAAACTGATCTCCAGCTGGCATTTTAAAAAGTCAGCGGCTGTGTTCTTCAATGGACAGGGCAGGGGCAGCAAGTACACTCCACCTCCTGAGGACGTGAGCGCCAATCTCCTCCCCATTAGCCCGTGATTGTCCCCATGCACGTTCCCAGCTCACTGAGCAATGCATGCCGGTCCCCTAAACTGTGGCGAGACTTCTTTTTTCAGCTATCAGACCTGACACTCTTCTGGCATGGTTTGGGGGATTTGGCATGCTTTTCACGTGCCAAATCCAAAACGCATGGGGATGCCCCTTTCCAATCCCATGCTCAGAACTGCCCCAAAGAGCCATGGGGCCCAGTGTGTGGCTCACATGACCCCAAGACTTTTCTAATCCACCTTTTCTAGCACATAATGTTCAGGTGGGAGACAGATTGGTGTGTGGATAACCACACCTCAAAGCCTTCTCTAAAGGGCTTTTTTTCTTTCTTTTGCTAAGAAGTTAGTCATATCAATCTTTTCCATAAATTGCCTGATACACTTAATGGTCAGAGACCATCACTACCACCACCACTATCTTCATGAGTGAGAATTGGGTGACTATATGGACACAGTCATACAGTTTTCTTGGCAGAGACAGAGAAGTGGTAAAGAGAAGCAGTTGAAGCTGTAATCCTTTGTTTTCCAGGCTGTTGCTCTATGCATCAGCTATCATCAACTCTGACCTTTAAAGTGGTCACCTCAAACTGGGCAGATTAATTTCCCCAGCAATCTCCTGGAATTTGCAACACATTTTTAAGAACTCCTAAACCCCAAAATGGTTTCCATGAGTCATAGATGATGGTAGACCAAGGGATAGAAAAGTTTCCTGAGAATACAGATAATTGAACACTCCATAGGAATTATATTCAGAAAACTTGCCTGCTGTTTTACATGTATATGTGCCTGCATGTCTCATTTGGGGTTCTTGCTACCCTGAAGTCTTCTGACATAAGTGATATTAAAACCTGTTTTAAAAGCACCCAGAGGCACAAAACTAGTCACTGACGAGAAAAATAAAAAACAACCTTTGATCTAACTGCTTACGAGATGGAAATTCCAAATATATGCTCTTTGTAATATGAAAGAAGATCAGGAACACCCAAGCTATAAATGGATGCAAATCCACCTTGCAAACCACCCTGTCAGATTAAAAACAAAACAAAAACACACGCCAGCTTTCCAGTCAGTCCCAAATTACTGGAACAGGAGAAAAAATCTTATGAAAGTACTGTAAAACAAATATGTTTTATTTCAAAACAAAGCAAATAATTGCCAAATTTCAGTAACAACTAAGCAAAGTTAGTGAAAGAACTGGCAACATTTTCAGAACACAAGAAATGCCCTGCTGGACAGACCAGAAACCCATTTAGTCTAACAGCCTGTTCTCACAGTCATCAACCACGTGCATATAGAGGCCTAAAAACAGAGTAAGAACTCCAAGTCACTGCCTTTAAGAGGCATTTCAGTTCCCAGACAGTTGGGACTCTCCAAATAGTGTGGAAAAACCACCCTTTAATAAAACCAAAACCCTATCCCATTACAGTCCAAAAAGGGCTTCATGCCTTTCCTTGGTCCCATGGCAATTTCTGGACCAACTGATCCAGCAACACGAATAGAGATCAAATGAAATAAACAATCCAGTCACATTCCATTTATTACTATTTGAATAAACTGTAATAACACTAAACTATTTAGGCTGATACTTTCCCCAAAAGACCTTTTCAGGCAGTATGATTTTCTTGGCTGTGGTCACACAAGTCTACGGCAGGATGGCCTATTCATTAATTCGAATTGAGATCGTACCAGCTGTATTCACACCTGAATCATTTATAGGTCATCTCTGCCTTGGGCTGCACTGTTCACATATTTCTGCATGATCAAACTGAGCCTCCTCCACGAAGCTCTTGGGTCTCCCCCCCACCTTTGCCACATCAAATCTATCTAGTTTCTAAAGGGAGGCAAGGGTTTGCTCCCCCACTTCCACACCCCATTCCTTTTTTGTGTGTGCTCTTCTTCTTCGTGCAATTATTTTTTAAAAAAATAATAAATTTGCATAAAAACATTAGATAGAGGAATCATACACATAAACTGAGGAGAGAAGGGGAGGTGCCTCAGAAACTCCGCATCTGCTGATTGGTCAAAAGGAAAGACTAGGGTCTAGTCACCCACCACACCACAGTTCAGCCTCCATTAGCCCTTCCTCCTGCTCACACTTTGAGGAAGTGAAGACAGCCTGGAATGCCAGGATGGACTGAGTCTTTGTCAGCCCTCTAAAAACAGGACTACAAGTTAAGATGGTCTAACAGGAGTAGGCTGGCTTGGAAAATGAATTAAATAAAAACAACGTAACAAGATCTGAGGTCAAACTAAGGTCAACCTAAAACATTTGTGCGACCAGGGCCCTAGTGACTATTGCATTAAGAACTAAGATATTCTCTCTCTCTTTTTAAAGCATGTAATATACTACTGCACAGAACATGCATATTACATATGACTAAGGTACTCTGTTCGAATAGGAATGTACTCTGGAGAGTGAGGGAGAAAAGCATGATTTCTTCACTGAAGAAGCCTGAAGGAAAACAAAAACACAGTGGCAACAGAAAATAGATTTTCCAAGCAAATGAATTTTTAAGAATTGTGCTTTGATCAGAGCAAAATGCACAACAACCTATAGGGCATATATTATGAAGTGAGTTGTCAAACCGCTTTGAAAAGAATGGATCAAAGAATGAACTGGATGTTAATAAAGAAGAATGGCTGAACTTCAGAGAAGCTAGAGCAATCATATACAAAAGCCAAAAGCAAGACCACGCAAGAACTAAGCAAGCAAGACTTGCTTCAAGCTTTGATAGGACAAAACAAGTTGACTGTATAACATTACGGCTTTAAGAAAAACATGAAAATCAAGTCTTAAAACCAACTTTTTTTCAACCAACCTCTTTTCAAAACGTTCTGTGCCTTCACCTTGGACTCACCTTTTGATGTAGTATGGCTCATGAAATAACATATAGCTTATTGGGGAACAATGGTGTGATTTATTGCAAGTTGATCAGAGACAGCAGAGGGCAAGGAGTCAAAAAGACAGAACAAAATCTAGGGTGTTTTTCCACTGTCACTAAAAGTACCCATTGAGTACCCATTAATGGGTACGTAATGGCATTTTTGTACCCATTAATGGGTGCTTAATGGGTACTTCTAGTGACAGTGGTAAAACACCCCTAGTCTTCCAGAATCTTTTCTGGAAAATGACATTAGCAAAGTGTGTGACTCAGATTAATTTTAAACTTGCATTTTCTATTTTTTTTCTTTCAAATATTTTGTTTTTTACAGGTCCTGTTGATTTTCTCACATATTCCCTTGTAATTTTCTGGTTGGGCAGAAACAGGGAGCAAATGTGTGGACCGTGTGGTTCTGTGGTCATTGCACTGTTGGTTTTTATAACATGTTTTCTCATCATCTTACTTTAAGTCACTTCCTGTAGCAGACATTTTGAGGGCGTTCCTGTCCCCGGACAGCTATTTTAAAGCTGCTCTGAAAGCTTTAAATACTTTTTCTTCAGATCACCTCATAAGTGGGTTTTTAAAAGACAGGTTTTAACCTATTGCTTTAATTTCATTGTTATATTTTTATGCTGCATTTTATTGTAGTTTAATTTATGTGTTTATAGTTCTGTAAATCATACATATAGCTTTTGTTATTGGGTGGCAAGACTATATCAGTACGGTAAGTAGATAGAAATAAATACATTTGAAAATATGGTTTTGTATGATTTTGTACTTATATTGGATTTGAAATTGATTATGATGATTAAACTATTATGGTACAAAATAATCTTAGGCCCTTTCCATACTGGGGCTTATTCTGGAATATATAGGAGCCTGCAATAATCTGTACCAGGCTATATCCTAGAATAAGGCCCAGTGTGGAAAGGGCCATACTTTCATATTGTAATTATTTTTTTCCTAGTTGCTATATTTTTTTTAAAAAAATTGCCTCCTGAGTCACTTTTCAGCAAGAGAGGCAGGATACATATTTTTAACTGCAAACAAACAAAAGGCCCATTAAGGTGAAACCCAAGTAATAGAAGAGAAAAATAAAATAAAATGGGTAGGATGGGAAACTGATGCTTTCTCAGGGCTTTACAGTTCCTATCTGTACTTGGGTTTAGAGACCAATCTACTAGCACCAAAGAGACAATTTTGAAGCAGCTTGCAGTGTGACTATTCCATACGGTGGCTGTAATTGTAGCTCAGAAGCATGACTCAGCTTCATGACCTGAAGAATCCTCCACATCACTCCCGATTGAGGCTAGAAATATGTAGTGATGGAGAGGAGCCTCTCTGTGTGACATTTTTACATGATTATAGCCTTATTCGGAATTTCCTCTATGCACATTTAGTCAGCTGAATGGAGAATGGGTGGTTTAATAAGTGTGAGACTACAGGGACTGAAAACTGAACTGTAACACAATACTGTGCTGGGTGGGTAAGCTAGGAGGCCTACATCTTAATTAGCTTTATGCCCCAGGATAGTTAGTCTAGGTCTGTGGTGTGTGTGTGTGTGTGCATGCGTGCGTGCGTGCATGAAACCAAGTCTGCCTCAGCATGTTATTGGTCCAACCCATATTGCAAGATGCATGCTCAAACTAGTTTTTGTAAAAGAACAGGAGGGTGATGATCCATTAGTAGGTGGGCTTGTGGTGAGTGGTATAGTAAGGTTTGGGCTTATGGTGTCCCTTCCTCACTGAGATAGTCAGCCCTCAAAGTCTTGTGGAACCTGATAGATTCTTGATCGCTCTGGGGTCGTTTCTGGTTGACTTGGCTTGTGCTCCTTTCAAGGTTCTGGTCTTGCTTTATAACTGTTAAGTGAGTAGAGTTATTGGCACAGTTGTTCCCAAGCGCCTTCAAGAGATTCTACACATCATTGAGCTGTGTTTGATGAAGCAGGAGGACTGACAGAGCATGTTCAATCAGACTGAACACTGCAAGAGCAACTGTTTCCATGTCACTGTGGCAACAACAAAACAAGGTTTAAGATACTAATAAACTAATAGTACAAGGTGGTTTTGAGCTGGCTTTATTAAGAAATAAAATGCCTACTATATGGCTTTCTTCTCTGCCTCCACTGTGTCCTCAGCAGAGCTGTTTCAGGTGGTTAAAGGGTTATTGTTCTAAAGCCTAAAAGATAAGTCCATACCAGTTCTGGACACTTTTGCAAGACACTTTTGGGATAAAATTGCTCAGAATAGGACTCCATATTTGGAAGTAGTTTAGTGAAGATATCCAGAACACAGCCTGGTACTATTATATTGGATCCATCGTTGCAGTCTGAGGAAGTGGACAAGTTGCTTGGACAGGTTTGCTCAACTATTTGTCTCCTTGATCCCTGTCTTTCATGGCTAATAAACCAAGGAGGAATGGCTGAATGGGTTCACGCAGTAATAAATGCCTCCTTGCAGGAAAGGAAGGTTCCAGCAGCTCTAAAAGCAGCTGTGGTATGCCCCTAGTCAAGAGGACCTCTATGGATCCAGAGGCATTAATAATTACTGCCTATAACTAATTTTCTATTTTGGGGAAAGGTGTTGGTGAAGTTGGCAAGTTTGATGCAAAGGGATTATCTAGAACCATTTTTATCTGGTTTCATGTGGGAGTTTGGCACTGAGATTGTTTTAGTAACCCTGATGGATGACCTTTCTTGGAAGAGGGATGGGGGTAATACAACCCTATTAGTTTTCCTCATCCTCTCAGTGGTTTTTAATGCCATAGACCATGGTATCCTGCTGGAGTGGCTTCAGGGACTTGGAAACACTGTTTTACAGTGATCCTCCACCTATCTATGTTTGATAGGCTCCAGAAAACAGCAATAGGGGACTTTTGTTGTAGAGTTTCCCAGTGGTTAGTTTTGTCTTTTATGTTCTTTATCATCTATATGAAGTCACTGGGAGAAATCACATTTTAAGTATGTTTTGCTGTTTTGTATTTTTACCATGTGCACTGGGTCAAGGGTGAACTACAAATGTTGTAAAACATATACCTACTTACCCACCTACCATAATCTTGTTCAAACTGAAGCAACACAGAGGAATGGTATTGGTGGACTTTTGTGTGCTGCCCAAAAAAGAATACATGTCTCATCAAAATAGAAGACAAATTAAGTCATATGCTGAAGTCATATTGTCTGTTGACAATTGCTTATGCACTTATAAACTGGGCCTTTAAACAGGACTTCAGGTGCAACGTGTGAGTTCAGCTGTAGCCTTCTCAGGCTGCATTCACACATAGTAGTAGTAGCAGCAGCAGCAGCAGTAGTAACAACCACCTCTAAGGTAGCCTCTAGATGGCTTCAAGACTATTTGGAGGAGGGGTTGTTCACATCCCAGTCTGTTTCCCCCTGCTCTCATGAACAGGTGGATTAGAGATGCCCAGAAGCAACTGGTGGACCACTGTGTGAGACAGGATGCTGGATTAGACAGGCTGTGGCCCAATCCAGAGCTCTTCTTATGTTCTCATGTTCTCTAATCAGGTGTAATGCCAACACAAGGGCCAAACTGAGGTGCTTTTGAGACAGCAAGTCCCTGTTCTTGCCCCATGATTTGTCCTCTTGACTTCTGGCAAGGATGTCAAGATGCAACTGCAAGATCCAGACAGGATTCCACATTTTCCCCTCAATGTCTAGAGGCAGCCAGAACTAGGTACAACTGAAGGAAAGGATCCCTTCCAATAAAAGACTAGTAGCCTTAAAAGAGAGGACTGTCTTCTGTGAAAGTGATCATCTGCTCATCCTGGTTTTTTTTAGAAATCACAGTATCTTAACTTAAATGTGCTTGCCTAGCATTTTGGTTTTCTATCTTTTCTGGAAATTGTTAAGAAATTTGGAAGCCTCCCACGAGTGGGCGAGTTAGGCAGGCCAAAGTGTTCTCAGAGAGAAATATAACACAATATGTTTAGCATCAGCAGGCATCTTATTTCTCCTCAAGGCACAGGAAGAAGGGATGAATACAAGGTGCCTTCTAAACTTGACATTTATGCCTCTATTGCTAAAGTTTCCATTTCACTGTGGCAACAACAAAACAACAGTTGTGAAAGTTTAAGATACTAATAAACTAATGGTACAAGCTGGTTTTGAGCTGGTTTTATTAAGAAATAAAATCCAGTTGACCTTTGTCAAAGGAAATAAGGAACACTTGACATTTTAGGCACAATAAATAAGGCACAACAGTCTTTCAGCTGTTACAATTCATTCCAGACAAAATTTATATTTGTTTCAACTTCCACATGATGTGTCAAGGGACCACTTTTCTATGAAAGCTCTTGTAACTAGGTTGTTTTGGGGCCTATATTTTGAGGGGAGAAATTTATTTTTAAGAAGTTCCACAGTAATGGTTGAATCAAATAAGTAATTCTAAAGAAACACAGTTTTCAACACTTTACTTCTCTAGCAAAAATAAATTGGAGCATATCCAGTTTATAATTCTGTTCCAAAAACTCATTAGAATGAGTTGCAGCCACCAGCATTCATAATCTTATCTGAGACGATATAACAATGTAACTCTGACCAAGTACTCATTCTAGAAGGACCAATTTTCCGCAACTCCAATTGCATTTTCTGGAAATGTGCTCCTACTGTAAATGCCACATTGCTGTCTTTATTTTATTTAATTTCCTTCCTTCATTCCCTGCTAAAAATAGACTCATGATTATGGTTCTTGGGTACTACTGAGGCTGTGGTCACACTTAAAGTTTAATCCAGCTTCAGTCCATTTTCAGGGTGATAGAATACATCAACAAAGTTACAAGCTGTTTTCTTTCAGTGTTAAATAACTCAGAAAATCCACCTTTGGGATAATGTGGAAAGGAAACTACTGGTTACTTTGCTGATGTGTTCTCTCACTCTGAAAGTGGACTGGACTGAAACTGAATTAAACCTTAGGTCTGCCCACAACCTGAGTTGTGACCAACTCCTGGTTGACTGTATGGGCACAAGGTTGAATGATAGAGCTATTTTAAGAAAACCCACCACCACTGTTGGGTTTTCCCACAGTAGCCTATAGCAGGGTTTAGGGAGGATATAGTGGGGCTATGATGGGGTTGCCACAGATATGTGTGGCAATCACACCATAGTGCAGACGTAATGATGCAATATATCCCCTATCTGGATGGGGCCATATTTCATAGTTTTAATGTTGCAACTACTTTTTAGGCATTTGAAACTAAAGGGAAAATGATAACGAAGTGAGTGCCAGAGGTAAATGAAACTGCTAGTATATTTCTGTGAATGAGCTGACTTGTAGCATGAGGAAGAAAATATGTTCTCTCTGTCTGAAGACACTTCAAATGCTTTAACGCTCCAATCTATTAAGTGGTTGCTCTACAATGGAGGTACTAAGGTTACCCTAAACAGTTTCCTTCTGAGTTAATCAGTGGTATTAATTAATAAATAATTGAATTACAATAGTTAAACCAGTGGGCATTCTATGAAGTGATAGATATGTACTTCATCTCCCAGAGTGTACCCAATTTCTAAAAAATTAAATCCCCATCCAATTCTAAAAAAAAATAAAAATAAATCCCCATCTGTTCTCCAGGAATTCAGCAACAGATGTATGAGTCATGGTAACTTTCCATTTTATTTTCACAGGGGTCTGTAAAATAGGTGTAAAAAAGTTCATTCTAATAGAAATGTTTCAAGCTGAACATTTTAAAAATGAATTATCTCATGCATGAAAGTAGAATGTAACAAAAGGGAAGAAAGGTCTACTTCAACCATTTAAAAGGGGAGGGATCAATATTTTCCTGTTTGCTGAACTGTTCATCACTTTTCAATCCAGACATTTTAAATGCCATAAGCACAGGGGCGGTGGTGGTGAAGAATTAAGGGTTTTTTTTACTGCCGCTGCAGAAAACTGGCCAGCACTGAATTTAGAAGGAAATATTAGTGTTCTTTTAGCTAGAAAATACTTCAGACAGCTATCAAGGAACCCCCCTGTATTTGCTCTTCTGCCAGTTCTCTGCCATCGGTGAGTGGAGGTGGTAGTGCCCATGCAGGCGAAGTGGCAGCTATGACCTCTGATGTGACCAGACCACCGATCCCTCGGAGTGGCGTCTGGTCACAGAGTTGTGAGAGGAGCATTCTATCATGGGTGCTGGTGTGATTGGTCGCAATATGTCCCTCTGCTCGAATACATCCTTCTGCAATGGTGTCTGGGCATGTCATGGAATTGCGAATCGTGGCAGTGAGGAAGCAGAACTTCTGGCTTCAGACACAGCAGTGCAGGCTGGTAAATGGGAGGACCAGAAGGAAAAGCAAACTTTGGTTTATTTACATATAGGTTAAGAATCAATCACTGAGGAAAAGAATAGTAACCTTTGTTTTAAGAAAAATAAATGGGATTGGTCTCTGAGATGGATCCTGTGGAATAATGCTGAATTTGGAATTTTTGGTCATTTTAAAGATTTGCCAGGCCTGCATAACTATTAATCATTATATGTTAACTTAAAGAAGGACAGGAAAATAAGAGAAGATAAGGGGTTTCTTTTGGAGTTAGGAATCATTGCTTTGGGATTTGAAGGGATTAACTTCCTCTGGATACAGCTTGGAGAAGTGGTAGAACTAGTTTTTTCCTCTTAATTTGTATCTTTTGGGAGGAAAGAGAAGCCATAGGAAAATTCTAGGATCTTTTGGAACTGAAGACACATATTCATTTTTATTCATTAATAGAAAGGAAGAATCATCAGTTTTCATGACCCAATTTTGCCATAAAAAGGGGCAATAAGACATATATGGGGGACATATATGAATTTGCCACCCATTTGTCCACAACGCTTCTTTCCTATGTGTGTCATATGATTCCCATCCATGTGCACACAAAGATTTTTTTTCCAAATAATGGTCCAACAATACAGTTTTGGATGGACGGCAAGAAGATTCATCATGCTTTTGTGTTCTGAGAACTGAAATCATAAAATATTATTTTTCTTCAATTTTTGGAAACTTTGTGGCAATAGCAAAGTTCTGCTTTTTAGGAAAAAGCATTCTTTTTGGCATTTTGAAAATTATTTCCCTGCCTACCCCTCCCTTTTATTTCTTTTCTCTCTCTCTCGCTCAGCTCTTCTCAAAAGCGATGAGATTAGTGGATTGAGAAATTTAGCAAGAACTCTTCTGCTAAGGAAAACCTGAGTTTGTTTGTTTTTTTATTCAGAGGGACAGAATAGAGTGCTTTTAAAAAGTTTTTCTGTTCTCCCCCCCCCCCACTGAAGAGGAGGTGGCATGTTTTTCGTTTTTTGTTTTCCTGAAAAAGCGTTTTTGAATCTTGTGCTTTGCAGTTTGAGTCTTTCGGGTCAGAGCAATTGAATAGAAATGCTATTTTAAAATGGGGCAATTATTACTCATTTTTGGAGATCAGTCTGGCCAAGACTGAAGATTATTCCCATTTTTAAAGTCATTTTTGGTTTCTGAAGAGATACGGGTTTGCTGAAATCCTACATCTGCGTAGTTTTTTTTTTTAAATTCCTGGGCGTGTTGAGGAACGTATTGGTGAGAAGATTCTTGGCTTTCACTCCATTCCTCCCTATTTTTTCTTATATTTCCCCTGTATTTCTGAATTTTGGGGCTAGGTCTAGGGAATTTTTCTAGTATTAGGGATTTTCTATCACTTTCTGGCTTTTATATTTTTCTTTAAAGTTTGAAATTGTTCTTATGGGAATGCCACTCTCATTTTCATATTTTTCCTCCAAAAAAAAGGGGCACAGTTACATGCTGGTTGTCTCAACAAAAGTGGGATGGGCTCAGTTTAATGTGTAAAAATATCTTAATAGGAAAGGCTCATCTATTTAGCCATGTTTGGGATTCTGCATGTTTATTCTTGTTCTTTTGAATGTTTAAAAGAAATATGTCTCTGATATGGCTCTACATTTCAATTTAACATTTCTTCTGTATTTCTAATAAATTATTTCCCAATGATTTAACAAGAAATGCTGGCTTTTGAGTTTGAAATGAGTTTGTCTCTGTTTATGGTATTTTTTTATTATGTAAGAGCCTATGTAAATGGTTTGGCTACAAGTTCCCCAGGAGTTTAAATCTGGGGTATTTGGGGGCTTCAAATTAATCCAAATTATCCAAAATTCTACTCCACATTTGGTTACAATGGATTCCTTTTTGCAGGCAGAAAAAGGTTGGGAAGCTTTCCCAGGACCTTTGCCAACATCTTCTGCAAGCTGCAAAAAGAGCAGGAAATATTTCCCAGACTCTGCAAGCATTGGCTGCTAGTTAAAAGAGCGGGAAAGTTCCTACGGACCTTGCAAGATGAGGTGACAGGAGGGAGAAGTTCTCTCAGTCAGCACTCAATCCAGCCAATGAAAGTGCCAGGATCTCACTGTGTATATAAAGCAGAGGTCCAGAGCTCTCTTGGTCTTTCTCTGGGCAGGTTTGCTGAACTTTTCAGCCTTCTAGGCCTGTGTGCTCACTGATGGGGGGCAAGGGGAAAAGAAGGTTGGGGCCTAGCTTCAGGGTAGACTTCAGGTCATAACGGAAAATACAGGGACGCCGAAAGGGGCTTCGTGGCTCTGGTTTGAGCAAGTAGGCTCCTGAGGCCTTTTTGCATGAGGGTTTTTTTAATGCGTGCAGAACACATGGGGATGCTGCATTCACACATCAGGGGTGACCAGATCCATTTCAGACCACTCCAAGTGTCCCAATGTGCTCTCCATGTGTTCCACTTTCAGAGCAGAAAAACTGCTCTGAAAGCATCTCCGCGCGTTCGGCACATCCCCAGCTGTTCCAGAGAGACAGCGTTCACATGCTCTTCCTCTGTGGCAGCTGGGCCCCTTCCCCGGCCTCCCCTGATTGCCCTCCCCAAAAAAACATGGGGTGACAGACGGGCCCAACGTGGGTAGAGTCGGAATCATCACATGGGTGCCCCGACGTTTCCACTGCAAGCATGCTAGCACCCATTGTTACTGGGTGCTACACTGCCCGTAGAGACACATCGGGTACCTCCTTAGATCCGGATCTACTAAATCCAGATTAGTTGAAGGACCCATTTCTTAGATCTGGATCATCTTAGATTCAGATTAAGGGAGGTAAGTGGAAACCCTCCCCCCAAGACTCTCCCTGCTCCTGCTGCTCCAGTCCTCTACCCATGCCCCTTCACTATGCTGAGATTCCCTCTGCCCCACCACTGCACTGAAACTCCCCCCCCCATGTTGGGTTGACCTGCCTGCCGCCATCAAACAAGTCTCCCTCATTGCATCCTTCCCACATGCTGAGGATTACCAGCATGGCATTGGGGGTAGTGGTGGTGATAGTGGCAACCTGGCAGGTTGTGACCTGGCCATTTTAAATTGAAAATGCCCTCTGTTCCCCGCCCATCCTAGAAACAGACTATAAGGTAAGGGTGTAACCATGGCCTTTGATTTAAATGAAACTAGAACTGAAGTGAACTGAAGGAATGTCCAAGGTGATGCATTTTGAACTGATGGGCTTTTCCAGTGTTTTGGGATTGATTACAAAGGGACAATGGCAGTGTGTTTATGAAAAAACTTATACTTCTCAAATATTTCTCTATATAACACAAATGTGGACAGAAGGCATATAACGTGGGACACCTCATCTGTACTGTGGACTGTTTTTACATGGTTACTGGACTAAGGATGTGCACAGATATTCAAAAATTCAAAAATACGGTTTGAATTCGCCGAATATTGACATTCAAATTCATATCAGATTTTCAAAAATCCAAATTTCTGAATTTATGTATTTTTGAATAATTCAGCTGAATAGATCAGTTTATATCGCATCCGAATATTGGGTCTATTTGCACTTATAACACGGGATGACAACAGGATGCAAATGGGACGAAAATGGGATGTGCACAAATTTGAAAATCAGATATGAATTTTCCCGACATTCGTATCATTCAATTTGAATCGGATTTTTGAGAATATGGATCTGGATAATCTGAATTCGAATTGGATTTTCAAAAATTCAGATTTTTGAATTTCAAATCAAAACAAATATTCAAATATTTAAATTGACTCAGATTTGAATACAAAAAATGCATTCGTGCACATCCCTATACTGGACCAGCCACTCATGTTCACACAGCACACAGGATGTTGGTTTGGTATACCAAGGCTGAAAAGCTTGGTGCTATTTTACTGGGCCCCCAAGGAACTGGTGCCACAAGTATGTCGCTACTGAGCAAATGGCCAGAATAGCCCAGGCTGGCATCTTTGGAGGCTGGGAACTTTTGTTTGAGCCGGAATGAACTGCCTGTAATGAGGATGGGCCTTAGTGCATTGAAGGCCAGGTCACATATTTCAGCCCAGTGTGGGATTACTCATGCCATGTGGAAAGGGCCTTAGCTTCCAGCAAAGAATAGCATGAGTTTTTGTTGTATGTAGGTTTTCACGGCTGGTTTCATGAGGTTTACTTCCCAGTCACAAAGTTTCCTATCTAAATTCAACTGTCTTTCTAAAATACTGATTCAGATTGTACCCATGTGACCCATGTAAAAAAACAACAACCCACATTTCTGTGATTATTTCCTATATAATGCATTATGGAGACACTGAAGTAATACTCAGAATTGAAACAGGTGTTAAGATCTTTAAAAACTGTTTGAACCAAATTAAACTCATTTCTGAAAAACTGGATATGAACATTTTTAAAGGTTACTTTTATTAGTTTACAATAGCTACTTCTGTATTTTCTTAGCTGTGGTTTCTAAACAGCATGATTTCTGTTATTTTAAGCTTATGATCCTTTAAGTGACACATGCCAGGAAAAGAGAATATACTGGACAATTCTCAAGTACTTTGAGAATTGAACTCTTAAGTCCAAATCCATTTGATTTTTCCCTTTAATTTTAACTGGAAACTTAAAATCCTACTGTTTAATATTTTAACACAAGTACCCTGGAAGTAAATGGTATTTCCTAGGCAAGTTATGCTACACATTTACCTGATGTAAGCATGCATAGGTTTTGAAGACATTTGAAAAACTTATAGATAATTCATAATGTAGCATGAGAATGTTTTTTTTTTAAATGTGCACAACCAAATAAAAAATATAGGAAAAACAGGATCTCTTTCTTCTTCTTATGCCGTTTCCAACAACTTCTGCTCATCTGCCACTGTACCACAAAACACACATGGATGCTGCTTCTTTCTGCTGAGTGGCAGTTTAAGAGACAAGCTTGTGTTGTATCTTACTCAAATGACTGGTACAGTTTTTTAAAAAATTATGCAATGAAATTGCCTCTTCTATGTGTTCTTTGATGCAATTTTTGCAGCATTAAAGATAATAGCACTCAAAAAACATTTGACTTCTGTTAATTCTAGCTGGAAGGAAACATAAGGTCTTACCTGCAGGCAGTTGAAAATGACAAAGAAGACCAACATCCAAAGATGTCTATAAGCCATGTGCAGTCCTCCCCATAGCCATGTAATGGAAATGAGAGCAAACAGGTACAAAATCAGTGGGATTTCTAGAAAACATAGGAATAGGATGATGTTATTTGCCAATGGTTTTTAAAAAAACTATTTTCAGGTTTTATTAGATATAAAGATTCTTAGGTTTGCAGTGTCTGACTCTCTCAGAATTGAATAACAAAAATAATCTAGCAGTGAGCAGGGAATTCACCACCCTGCCCCTTTCCGTGTTCACTTCAGAGTTTTAGCATGGGGTAATGGGGCCGACAGCACCATTTGCTGACTAAGCCATCCATTCAAAAGGCCAGAAAACAAGTCCTAAGCAGCTGTGCCAGTGAATGCAATTCAGTTATGAAATGCATGGGGAAAGTGCAGCTTTGGTTGGGAAAAGAGGGCATATTTGTCCCTTGTAAAAGTACTTTGATAACTAAGTTAACACTTGCTCAGTCAGCAAACATTTGCTTCCCAGAGTATCAGAGTGCTGAAGAGGACATAATAGTTTATTCTACACCTTGTGAAACCAGAAATAGATCTTATGTTGGGATAAGCAAACCAATTCCTTAAATTCCATGAAACATCTGGTCAAGGGACACAAGGCTGATCTTTGGTATTGACACTGCAATCACAATAGATGGCAAAGTCCATATTTGACTAGGCTTGTACGTCTATAACTTTGTCAGTGTTCTACAATGCATTGCCCTATGTCTATTTTTAACGGCATTCAGCAGAACAAAGAATAAAAACATCATTTCTTATTATGCACCCTAGCCACACATCAGTCCTTCATGGAAAAGATAAACCACATACTGATGTAGAGCAAAGTTCAAATTTTCTTTTGTGTTATTCTTTCATTGTAAAATATATCAGACTATACCCTGGGTCCACACAGCTAGTTTAGCAAGGCGATGAATGGCTGATTCAAGGATTTTAGTGGAACACACACACACACTTCAGTACATTTACACATCTTATGAACTCTTGATTTCCTTAGTCTAAATGAATTCTACGTTTTAACTGCAATATTGCCTCTTTGGTTTTATTTACCAGTTATCTAGTCCAACTGTGATGTTAGTGCATCGTGTTATTGAGATGCAGTGTTGATACATATATTTTGATGAATAATTTTATTTTAAAATAGGAGCAGAAAAGCATGATCGCTGAGTTCAGTGTGACATTTGGAAATGTGTGTGTAACAAAGAGAGAGCGAGCACATGTGGGTACAAAACTGTTAATGAAACCTGCATGTTTCCTCCTATCTCCTGTCGCTCTCTGAGATATAAGCCACAACAAGGGCCTGCTATCTACATGCTAGTACTGGTTATGGCAGGCCCAGGTGAGACCTACCACAGTCTGCACTAATATGTGGACACAGCAAGCCCTGTTCCAGGATATATCCCAGAATAAAGCCCGGTGAGGAAAGGGCCTCTCTCCCCAATGTTCATAACGTTTTTATGATACACACTTTGATAACTCTACAGGCAAGCATTTTAAGGTAGTTCTCTGGCTGAAATATGAAAGTCTTCTTGAATGATTTCAATGTCTTTGACTCAACAATGCTTTGCTGTACTTTTCACTGTACTCTTTATGCTCATTGTGACTGCAAATGAATAGAATCACAGCTTTAAATTTTTTTTAAAAGAGCCTTAAGGCAATTTTCCTTTTCAGTGTATTCCTTATTTCATTAAAAACAATCCTTTGTACTGAAGTCTGCTAAATCTCTGTGACACTGAAATATGTCAAATATGTGACAGCGAAATATGTCAAATATAGATCAGGGCAGTTCACCTACTTATCACATGTAAGAATCAGGTTCAACCCATGCTATCTGCACATAGAAGTGGAAATGATTCCTATCTGAAACTTGGAGAGTCATCTGCAGTGAATTAGGTGGCACTGGGCTTAACTAATGGCCTTAGTTGACATAAGGCATCTTCCTAAATCTCACTGACAAGTTCATTTCAGTTGGCTGAAAAAGCAGGAATCTTTAACGGTAACTGTAAAATCTTAATTCAGGCAGCACTACAGAAAATGTACACTTTTGTACAACTTCCATTGTCACCACTGCAAGAAAATTTATTTTTGGTATCATAAAGTAAGATTTTCTTGCTGTCTGTGTGCATTTGTTTTTGTTTCTATTTTTTCTTTAAATGTGTGCATTTTAAAGCAATTTTGATCCTATGTTAGCCACTCTCCTGTGAAATAAATTAACGCAACATACTGAAAGCAATTGGAAAGCAGTATGAATTATTGCTTTTTACTAAATCTAAAAAACAAAATATTACCAGAAAATGGCCAAGCCACAATGGGACTAAGGTCTCCACGTGCTACCAGTTAACACAGGCTTAAGCTGAATTACAGTATATCACAGCTGCACTCAGAGCTCAGTAGTAGAAGAGTATACAAACTCCTACACAGCAATGCCAGTGTAGCACCATCTGAGCTAAAACCATTCTATGGGATTTCCCACTAGTGAGCAATAGTGTCTTTTTTCTTGAGTCTTCGGGGTGACTTTCTGCCTTTTTTCCTCATGCAGAATACAGGTGCTATATGTAGAAGAAGAGTCCCAAATGTCCTACATTCCTTATGTAGAATGAACCTCAATGTGACTAAGATTAATATAATATTGTTACCTGCCTTGAAACCTTCGGGCATAGGGTGGGCGGGATAGAAATACAAATAATAAATAAATAACTAAATTTACTTCATTAGGAGTGATCTTGTGTTGGATATGGTCAGTACTAAAAAGACAACTTTCTCAGCATCTCTCCTTTGGCCTCTTAAACAGAGAGAGACTTCTCCACAAGCCTGTAGCAACAGAAGATCTGCTGAAGGCATGTTCAACAAATGTGGACAGGGTTTAGAGGCCCAGGAACTGTGTTAGGGTCTTTCTTTAACTGGCAGCTTTCCATAGCAAGCAATTCCTTCTGTATTTCAGATGTGTAAGACACAGTGATTTGAACTACTTTGTTACTGCATTTTGCTGACTGTGCAAGAGCAAAACTACCACAGCTGGTAAAACTGTACCTTAAGAAGGCTGTGCATATATATATATATATATTTAACAGGTTTGCTATGCTATATTAACAGGTTAATTTCAGCTTCGTACAGAAAGCTGCAACAGTACCTTGTACAATGGAATTGACTTTGGATCTCTCTGAACCACATTTTGGTCTGTAGCAGATTGAAACATGATTTCAGGAGATCAAAAACAAGATTCATATTTCAGCTTCACTCTTCATGCACAGCCTCATTTATTTTGCTGCATGAATCACTGCTGGCAAGTAATTCAATTAGAAGATGCCAAAGGTGTGCAGAATTTCCATTGGCTTCCATTCCTTGCTTTATTACGTTGCAGCCTCATCACTAATCACAGATTTGAAATCAAGCCAGTTTTTATAGCTCAGTAGCTGGTGAACACATCATAGTGACGTGTTGCCATGGCAATCAGGCTGAGCCAGGACTGCCGAAGTTTCAGCACTGCACCAGCACTTGAAGTGCGGAGCTATTCCAGTTTGCCTCATCTTGGCCCTTTCCCCACTGGCTCTAAAAATGCATTTAGAGCCAGACTGGGGAAGGATTAAGACCCAGCTTCCGCACAGGGGACCCAATTAGGACCCTTCCACATTTCCGCCAGTGGCGAGGCTGGATTGCGGAGCCGGATTGGGGTGGGTGCTGTGCAGACGCATCAGCACCCATCCCAATCCAGCCTCCGAAGGCCCTCCCCCCGGCCTCCCTCATTGGTGAGCTGTCAAAGAGGGAGAGTGCATGCTGGGCTCCACTGGAGCCAGGATGGGGAGGCATGACCCAGTAGGACTCCTCTTATGTTCTTTTGGTCTTATGAGTTGTGACAAAAAATAGTTTCTAATGTTCAGATTTTTCTAAACTTTACTCTTTGCCAGAACATGGTATGTGAATTATAATCATGCTTTGTTTCATTGCTGTTGGCATCAAAACTCTGTCATCCCAGAAGTTTATGAGTAGCAGACAAAAAATAAAAACAAGCAAATGGTTTCAGTTGGGAACTAGGTATGAACATTGTTATGTGATAGTCAATTAATGTAAAGTTCTTCTGACTCAGCACACTCATTTCTAACCTAAGAGTAAATACACACATAAATCATATCAATGCAATTAATTTATGTTGCCCATGGAATGGCTTAGAGGCCAATGGCATGAGCAGAAAGGTTCATTTTGAGTCAACACAGGGTGCAAGTGGTTCACATGAAGCATCCTGTGACAAACCATCAATAATTTACAAAAAGCTGTATAAGGTATAGTTTTGAAATAATTTATCCAATAAACCATGAAAGGAAAAAAAGGAGGGATACTTTGCTCACTGATTCTGATGCACAAGAATGCAGAATTCTAAAACAGACAAAGTGAATAGGCGAGAGGTTCCCAAACTTGGACCTCCAAATGTTGTTGGATCACAGTTCCCAACTGCCCCAGTCACTGAGGCCAAGTAAAGGACTAATAAGAGCTGAGACTGAACATCATCTGGAAGCCAAAGTTGGGATCCTTTCTAATAGACTTTTGCATACTTGCCAGTAGATATGCAACCTTGGATGGCAGTGGGAAAAAGAGTACTGAAGAGCAGAGTCACGCCTTAAATAATTACCAAACATTATACTCTTAGGCTGTGTCCCTATGAGGTCCAATTACCTCACTGCTGATTCGGGGCATTCTTAATCCGCATTATAGTTTGAATTAAGATGTCCCCATGCAACAGAGGAGACTGTGGGTTCAATTCGAATCCACCTGTCCCCAAGCAAACATGGTAAATCCCTGAATCGGGGAAACAGCATCCTTTTCTCTCCACCCTCTTTGCCCTGATTGGAAGCCCGGCTGACGTCACCATGCCCTGCCCTGCCCGGTGCAGCGATGACAGGGGAAACCCCTGGGAAACACATCCAGGTTGCACCTCCAAAAACACAACACACAACAGGAAAAAAAAAAAGAGAAAAGGGGGGCATAATAGGATGGCAAAAGGGCTGATGGCTTGAAGCATAGGTTCTGACTTTGGCAGGCGTCCACACGTCCGCATGACAGCAAGCACACGTCCTCCACCCTTGAAGCCTGAGAGTCAGAGAGCAAGAGAGGAGGGGAGAGGAAAGAGACCCTTCCCTCCCCCGCAAGATCTTCTGTGGGCTTGGAGTGGAGAGATCGGTTGAGCTTTCAAGAACATCTGAATCCTCTTAGTTCTCGGTTCTGCAGTCCTCTGTGTGTGTGTGTGTAAGTGAGTGAGTGAGAGAAGGGGGTCTCAGGGGCTGGAGGGGGGAGGCACAGAGAGAGAGAAAGAAAGAGGAGGGGAGGAGGAAGATGTTCCTCCAGGAGGGATTCTCCCCTCCCCCTCCACCCTTGAAGCCTGCGAGCCAGAGAGCGAGAGGGGAGGTGAGAAGAAAGAGACCCTCCCCCCCTGCAAGATTTTCTCCGGATTTGGAGTGCAGAGATCGGTTGACCTTTCAAGAACATCTGAATCTTCTTAGTTCTTGGTTCTGCAGCCCCATGTGTGTGCATGTCTGTGCATGTGTGTACTTCTCTTCAGCATAATTTAAGCGAGCATGGCAGGAGCAGCAAGCACAGATGAAACCCGCCCGCTAATGACACGATCACCAACCTCCTCCCCCAATAACTTGGGAGCGGCCCCATGAATCAGAACAATATGTGCTTGCCTCCTAATTCATGGCAAAAACAGTTGGAAAGGGCTTTTTTTGGCCACACATTTGTCCCTCATGTAGCCTGAATTAGAACTTTGCATGGGGACTCTCCTGAGCCAAACTCAGGTTCACCTCGCAGTATTCTGATCATTGGGACGAGCCCATAGAAGAATGATGTGAAAAGAGTTACCAGCCTGCTAATGGGTGTGCCATGAAAGTATGATAAGTTGTGGGTCCCCAAGGTTGACCAAGGGCCCCCGCCAAATCTGAAAAGGTTACTTATGCTGAATTTACACATAGGGGAAACAGTGACTGAAAAGCACTACAAGTACTGTGTGGCATTTGTGTTTTCATCCCGTCTCTAATCCACCTTTCTTATCCTTGAATGTCTCTGAAAGGGGGAGTTTGCAGACTGGCATGTGGATAATCCTACCTGAGAACCAATGATAACAAACCAAAACAACACAAAAATCCATGTAGACATGTTCTTAGGGCATATTCACACTTGCCATACATTTTGGTAAAAAGACCAATCTCTGTCCCAGCTTCTATATATTTTTTCTCCTTCATTATTTAAAAATCTGTTACCTCAAAAAGAGGGGGGAAGGGGCTTTCCAGATGTCAGTTTCTTCCTTGACTTACGATTACTCAGAAGATTACCTTGTCTTTTGCGTACAAACTTTATCTCTTGCATACAGCCAGCCTGTAACTTGAGAGAGAAAAACTATGTCCTTAAGTCTCAGGCTTGTCTTTTGAAACAAATATGGAGTCAGTCTTGCTATTTTCAGGCTTTTCCACGTTTCATGGTCTGCCTTCTAATTATGCCAATTATAAAGCCAAATTCATAAATCAAATCCCTGTTTATTTCAAAATCAGGTTTTGCAGTCAAAATTTCTTATAATACCTGTATACCCAAAGCTGATCTGGTAACTATCCCATCAGAGCTTTCTTCTCAGGAACAGACAGTGAACAGCAAATGTCTAGATTTCTATCTAGAAATCAAACGTCTAGATTTCTGAATAAAAAACTTACATAGTTCTTATTCAATAAAAACCCAACAATCTGTTGCTTTGCTTGAATCAGAAGAAAATAATTTGGTAATTTGGGCCAAATACATTGCAGGGAGAAATACATTTGCAGCCTTTACTTTTTCTCCATACTGGAAAGCAGCTGACATAGCTAGATTGTGGAAGAGAAAGGAGTTTTTGACCTGCTATCAAAGATGTAACTATTAGTGCTTCTGCAGCATGAGCTTTTTTATAAGTTCAGGCTGATAATTTGATACTCTCCTCTACTTTATTTAGTTCCATATTGCTCCTGCAAAAATATTTGTAAAACATTTGGCAAATAACAAAACATTTTGTAGCAAAGATATACAAACTGCCTTGGAAAATGATCTGAACCAACTGAGATTTCCAGATAAATCAATCAATATGTTTTCTCTTGTTGGCTTATGACAAAAATGAAACAGACAAAACTTCAGCTGTGAGAACATAGTGAATTTTAGGAACTGATTTCTAGTTTAGAATCTTACAGCTAAATGCCCAGAGGACTCACCCCCCCCACCCCAAATTCCAAGAGTCACCTGGTTTCTCTTGGGAAGTAGTACTGGCAATACTGGAAATTCAGCAGTAGTTTTGGAAAATAAAGCATCTGTTAGGCTGAATTCCCATTGCCACTTTAAAGCTGTTTCAAAACAGTTTGGATCCTCATCGTCCCCACCCCCCCATCAATTAAAACAGTTTGGAAACAGTTTGGATCCTCTTTGTCCCCATTCCCAATCAGTTTCAGGGTTTTTTTGAGGATTATTTGGCTTAAAAATGGAATAAACAAACAGCTGATTTTTCAGGTGTTTTTTCCAGTTTGGGCTTTTAAAACGCTTCTTCCTTATTGCTGTGGGAACGGTAGAGCAGTATTTGGGGAAATATGTCATGAAATGGATGGGGTTGGTGGGTGTGGAGGTGGAACAGCTTGAGTTGCTGCCACTGCCATGCACCCTGGGCAATGGGGAGAGAGGGGTGGGAAAAGGGTGAGGAGGAGAAAGAATCGCTTTCCCCAATCCGTTTTTGGAAGTGTTTTAAGTATTTGAAGTGTGGGGACACAAAATTGGGGCTGAATGTGATTGCCAGATGCTCCTTTGCTTCGTTTTAATGCGCTTTACATATCAATGTATATGTATATAGTGTTTTATTCCTTGAGTGGGAACTGGGCTTTAGTGTTCCTTGCTGGGAGGAAAAGTTGCTTAAAGCTGACACCATGGCAGTCAGAAGGTTTTGAGCCAAACATGTTCCTATAATGGCAACTTTTAGCACCCACTAGGACCAGCATTTCTGAATTTATTACCGTATTTGTTTTAAACATTTACTGTATATATTGCTTCCCACTAAAAATTCCACAGATGGAAAGACTCATATATAAAATGGATAGAAATGAAAAGGTGTGACTGCTGCCGTCAAAAGATGGAGTGAAGAAGGTTTAGAGTGAAAATGTGACCATGGCCAAAGTGGTTTACAAAAGCAGACCTTTAATATAAGGGTAAAACCAGTTAAACTAGTACAATTAAAATAAACCACTTGCCAGTGTGCCTTTTTGCAAAGCCTCTGCATTATTTCCTCTTTTTCCTTCCCAATGGAAACCAGCTGAACCAATGACATGGTGGAAAGAGAGTAAACACTTTCCAGAGCCTTGCTGTATAATCCTTTCACATTTAGCTCATGTTGACAACAAAAGTATATTTGATGATCTAACAAAACTGAAAGCAAGCTTCAAAAAAAGTTATCTCACTTCACAAAAGTTGCAATCGTATGCATATTTTCTTGGGGGAAAGCGTCATTGAATACAGTGAGGCTTACTTAATAAATATGCATTAATTATGACACATCTGAATTCTTAAATATTACTGCTTCCAGAGGGTTTAAAAGTATATGATGAACATGGTTGTCCCTAGGCTTCAGTCAAATTGCAATAATAAGGCTTCCCATAACTTCAGCATAAAGATTTTAAGTACTGTTCTCCCTTCTCTAAAATGTTGTTTCATTTTTGGAAAACACCATATTATTCAAACTGTGTCAGGAGAAATTGGCACAATAGCTGGTAATAACTCATATAATGAGGTCCTGGATAATGGGATTCCATGTTATGCAAAAGAAAATATATTTTGTTTTCTGTGCATAGCCAAAACCACTCTATAGGAGAACCATGTTATGGATGACCTTACATATGCAATTAAATGTAGGTCCTCCTAGAAAGGCTGGAGACCACACAGTGAGTGCCTTAAGTGAGTGCCTATCATCTCCTTAAGATTTTCCTGTTAGTGACACCTATAAGTTTCAGGTGTCTGAGTGAAGTTCATTTTGAACATGACAAACAGGAGGCATTCTTGCTGCTTCAGGCCATACAATTAAAGCAACAATCTGTCTGATAGAATTCTGAACGTACTGGCTTTGTGGAATATTCATGGCGTCAGATGGCAATATCAAAGCTGGTGTCAAGGGAACTCCTGTCTCATGGCTCAGACAGACATGTAAATCTTACAGCCTTGTAATTATATAAAAAGGGAAATCTTATGTCTAGGATTTGAGCTTCTCTTGTCCTCTTCCTCCTACCAGCCTCTTTCCTGCTAATGCACAATACTATGACTCTGCCTTTTCATCTATCCTTTACACTGCTGTTACATAATAGTAGCAAGCTCTTCTTCCTGTTCCCCAGCATCCATGCATGCCAAGTTTATGTAAACATGGGAAATGTAATTAAGCAAAGACTTACTGACACCTGCAGTGCCTTTTAAAAAATGGTACATCTATTTGTACAGTGCTCCAGGTGCTGGGCTGAAAGAGGAAATGCCTTTTACTGTTGCTAACAGCCAGGTAAGCAGAAGAGAGGAGGTTTGGGTGCCTACCAAACAGAGAAACATGGCAGGGAAGAGACAGATTAGATCTTTTGGTAATAATTGGAAATACAGTTGCATCCAATTTGGCTTCAGATAAATCAAGCAAACTTTTCCAAGTTTGAAGGGAAAGCACATTTTTCTGCTGCAAGTACAAACCTAATCTCTGAGGGAATGGAGCCAACTGCTCAGCAGTGTTTCATGTGAAATCAATTTTTCAAACTGAGCCCAGGTAAGGGGATACCTTGAAAAATATTGAAAGCAGCAGAACAGAGGCATAATTCCTGTATTCCAGATAAAAGGTTTTGATCTTTACTTTGGCTTGTTGCATATTTCAAGTGGTTTTCAAGACAAATCCATGTATAAAAAGGTAAGAAATGCTCTGCTGAAGAAGGCCAGTGGTCCATCTAGTCCAACAGCCACAGCCTAGGACATATGAGGAAGCTCATGAACAGTAACTGAGCAGAAAAACTTGCCTTGCTCACAGTCTTCAAACAGTTGGGTTTTACATGCACACTCAATGTATAGCACATTAAAGTGGTCTAATCTGGGAGTGGTCAGAAGAGAAAAGGAACACGAAGGTTAAGCCTTGTTATGATAGCTATGTAGAAGTAACAGGCCTCTACAGACTAATTACTCACAAAGATGAGTAAGGAAGCATAGTTTGCTATGAATGCCCTGAACCATTGGGTTAGCCATTGTGTAAGCTTCCACTCAGGGATTTTGCCCACACCAGCTGCTCACAAGGGATGTTGATCTACTCACTAGACCAGACCCTGGGGAGCCATGGCTCCCAGGGAATAGCCTGTTCATAAAATGGTGGCAGCTAGTGTGAAAATGATACCAGGGAGTGGGTTAAGAGGAGTGCTTTAATATGGTCTCTCAAGCACTCCCCTTGGTAAACTGATCTAGCTGGCTATTTCTTCATGCCTGGCAAAAAAACTCCAAACTTGCAATGTTGAAAGGTAAGAACTTTTGTTTCCAGCCAATTTGGTCTAGTGGTTAGGGAGCCGGATTTTTATCTGGGTTTAATTCTGCACTCCAGCATGAGGCCAGCTGGGTGACCTTGGACTTGTCACAACTCTCTTCTGAGCTCTCACAGCCTCACTCACCTCACAGGGTTTCTGTTGTGGGGAGAAGAACAGAAAGTTTTGTCAGTCCCTTTGAGTCTCCTTAAATGGGTGAGAAAAGCGGGGTAGAAAAGTCAGCTCTTCTCCTTCTTCAAAGATGGGCTACGGCAGGCTTGGGCAGCACAGATGGTCCCTGGCATATAGGCTGCCTGTCTCACTTCTGGACAGAGATGGTATGATTGCTACATCGAGTATGCGCGTGTGGAAGTCAAAACATCATCCATACATGTGTGGATGTGCCAGTGAGCACATCCAGGCATTCCAGATGCGCAGAAGTGAGCTTAACTTAAAATACGCAAAGACAGTGCTGCAGCTGGAATTATCTAGCTAGCAAGTGATAATGGGAGGGGATCTCGTGTTATCCCTTCCTAGTGGGTTCTGCATTCTCCATCTAGATGTGACCAGGACTTAGGACTAGATGGTGTCACTGAGCACATCTTTTCTTAGGATACTAAGGCATACCAGCCTAAGATTCTTTAGAGGATGACTTTCTCATGGCCATGCAACCCTGTCCAGAACAGCATGAATGTCACTACTCCATACACAAGGAACCTTGTGTTTCTGGGTGGCATTTCAGATTCTAGAGCTTCACTGACCCATCTGAATTGAATAACAATTAGAAACAGAGTTGGTCTCACGCCATTTCTAATTTCAGCTCAAGTCTCAGCTCTAAGTTCAGTTTAGCAGAAACTGAAAGAAAACTACAGTCAAACCAAACATTCTTTTCCGGCCTAATTGTCTCAGATATCTGAAGCAAATAAACCAGGAAACACTGTGAGGGAAACTACGGAGAAACTGAGAACATTTTGTGACCAAAGAAAAAAGACATAGAATTCAGGGCTCTCGGATTAAAGCTGACAGGAAGTTCACCAACATGACTTCTTCCTATACGCAGAAATATGTTGGCAGACAGTCAAAATAAAACAAAAACAAAGCAAAAAGAGATCCCTGATACTTAAAATCTATATCTAGAGAACTGTTCACTTATTTTAGATTGCTTTAAGTAAGGCCATTCAATATATCTGTAAATTAAATATTAAAGTACATTATGAGAGACATAGGGACAAATAAATGTGTTGGTGTTTCTTCACAAATTCTACTTCAAATGCTCCCATTTATTCATCTTTTCTCTTTCTTTCTCCTTCTGCTTCTCTTTCTTGGGCCCTGGTCACTCAAGTAGTTTAGGACGACAGGTCGTGTTACCCACATTATTTTTATTTAAGTTGTTTTTCCAAGCCAGTCTACCCCTGTTAGATCATCTTAACTGGAGTCTTCATTTTTACAGGACTGACAATGACTCAGCCCATGCTGGCATTCCAGGCCATCTTTGCTTCCTCAAGTGTGAGCGGAAGGACAGGATAAAGGAGGCTGAACTGTATTCTGGTGGGTGGGGTCAAGTCTTTCCTTTGGCCAATCAGCACCTGCGGAGTTCGTGGGGCACTTCCCCTTCTCTCCTCAGTTTATGCGTATTATTCCTCCATCTAACGTTTTTATGCAAATTATTTTTTAAAAAAGTAATCACACAGAGAAAAGCACATAAAAAAAGAAGGGGGCATCGAGGTGGGGGAGCAGGCTTAAAACCCCCCACAAACACACACACCCCTCACCTAGCTTAAGTGACAGAATGGCATCCAATTAGAAAGGAGATAGATTTGATGCAAGAAAAAGGGGTAGAGAGCCAAGAGGAGGCTCAGGTCAATCTTGGAGAAAGGTGTGACTGATGCGGCCCATGGCAGGGTAGCCTGTGGACGACCTATAATGATCTAGGTCTTTGTCTTCTGCTTGAGAATTCTCAGAAGCAAATGGTGGGCCATTGTGTGAGATAGAATGTAGTCTTGATGGACTATGGCCTGATTCAGCAGGGCTCTTATGTTCTTATACCTTACAAGCTGCAAAAGCACACACATTTATTTGATATGGCCCCAGCTTGAAAAACTCTGATCTTCAACCAGAGGCTACCAACCCACCCTAGGTTATAAGGCAGTTCTTATGTTCTGCCTCATGGTTTGACCTACATATTTATTTCCATGAGTATGAAGCTGCTTTTTGAGCAGTTTTGGAATAAAGTATCTTTTATTTTTTAAAACAAAATGTATTTGCTTATTTTGCCAAGCTTCTTGATGTCCACTACCTTGGACAGAGGAGTTTAAGAACAAAATTCAAAGAGCAAGCTTAAAATCAAACAAAGTTCCCACCATGAACAAACTGAACAAACACACCAACATGGATTCCAAACTAGTTGCCTGCTAAGTTCTAGACAGAATTCAGTGGCTGATCCTAACCAATTTCACTGTAAGCTTTCCTGACATTCTGAGCATCTTCAGACGTTACACTGGTCATTAACCAAAACATCCTTGAGGCATTTAGAAGTTTATGACCCGAACTGCAAAGTATTTTTATGAGGGCAACAATTTTGCTGCCAAAGTTAGGTGGGAAAGTTTTTAGTATTGATATGATTTTATGAGATTTGAGTATGTTGACAATCCACTTTGAATGTTTTCATTCCTCTGGCTTTAATTTAAACATGTGGCTTTACTTCAACAACCCCTAGACCCATACCCCCGGTACTGGGGCACTAAAGGCCTAGGAATCAAAGGGAGACATCTGAGAGCATTTTTATAGCCGCTTAGTTTGGTGTTTGTAATGGTACTCTTTATGGGTTTTTGGTTTCAGCCTGCTTGGTATGAGGAACCCATTTTGCTTTCTTTGTGAAGGGCCACTCTTGTTGAGGCTACGGTTCTAGTGGGCATCTCAGTTTGACCTATACTGGAACTGTTCTATTCACAACAAGAAGCTGAGGTTCCTAGTCTCAACTATGGTACAGATGAAGCTTTAACGTTGGGTCAGTATGAAAGACAAAAATTCCTGCATTTGCCCTTTGTGTTACTTACACATGCCTTCTTTATTACATGTTTTGCTGTGGTTTTGCTGGTAGGGTAAGCATATCTGGAAGCTCCTCTCCCCACTAAGGTGTGATCAGACAAGCTGGAAAAGTTGCAGAGACCTGGCACTAAAGCAACATTCTCTTCCTGTGGTCTGTCACACTGGTCCGTTTTGTCTGAATCACTGGAATATACTCCATGGCATTATACAGCCAAGTGGTGTGATTTATGCCTGCAAATATGGGCAACAGTTCATCCACTGTGCCAGTGAAATGTGTCAGACAGATGGCCTAACCAGCACAGGAGGAAGAGAACATTGCCAGAATGCTCAGAAAGTCTGCATTTTCTCCTCCGGTGGCTTTTTGTTTCTCCATGATGGGCCACAGGGAGGTGTATGTGATATATGACCCATGTATATGCTTGTTGCTTTACAAAGACCAACTGAACATGGCCTAAGACATTGAAGGGAGGAGTTCAGCTGCACTGTATTCAGCTGCACCGGCCCGATCAGGTCAAAACACACAGTACTTACAATCATATATAAAATCCATCAGCGAAATATTATTGGGAGAAATATAAAAGTATCCTGGTATTTTTCTTCTATTACATGTATTCACTCATATATCCAATTTATGTATCAATTTAGCTTATTTTAAATATCAACTTCATGATTTTCATCAAAATGTGCTTTTAAATCCTTCTTTTAGAATATTCTATCAAAATACATATCCTGTGTATTTTAAAAGACATTGCAACACTTCTTTTTTGAAAAAGACAAAATTATAAATAACTAAATTCTAATAATCCATTAGGTCAGTTCTTCTCATTCCCCTCACACACAAAAATCTTCAAACATCCCTAATTGTAGCACTGTATAGAAAATGGAAAGCTTTGGTCAGTCATGGTACCTGTACAAGAACTGGAGAAGATAGATCTAGAAATAGAAGATATACCTTGAATAATTTATAATAAATCGGTTCAAAAAAATTCAGCGGTGACAACATTTCACCTGGTTATCTAGTGCAAGAAAAAAACCCATCCAGACAGGGTACAAACCTGAAACTGCTATATGCACAAAAATGGAAGCAAGAAGAATTACCTACAGAAGAGGAATGGATAATCAAACTGACGGAAATGGCAGAAATGGACAAACTAACAAGCTTATTAAAGGACAAAACAGTGAACAAGTTTATAGAAGATTGAGGACCTTTCATACAATTTCTTCGGGGATTGGGTATTCCGATGGAAGGCATTGGCCTCTAGGAGAAAAAGTAACAAGTAGATGTAGGGAGCTAAATGTAAAAGATTAGAAGAAGAAGAGTCTGAAGAATGGAGGAAGTCACATGGAAAAGTTACTGAAATTATTGTAATGGTATATAATTATGCATGAATTGTATTAATGAAAATAAATGAAAAAAAAGAAAAAAAACCCCAGACAGGGTACAAACCTGGAACTATATTGGGAGTGCCGGATGTATCTGAGGCAATCCCAACTCAGTCCTGGGATATAGGGATAAAATCCCAGAATATTGCTATTCCACAAAAAAGAATTCCCAACACAGATTTTCTGAAATAGCAATATTGCTTACTTTATTTGGCACTTGCTCCTGGATTTTTCCTTAAGGAAAACGCCTACTGTGTAGGTGTTCGGGTGAAACTAGTCCAAAAATATCCACTGTGCAAGCATACAAATGGGCACTTGCACATTTCCAGGTACTTTGGTAACAGGGAGCAAGTGCCAGACAAAGTAAGTGCCAAGGCCTGCCCTGCATTTTCCTCTCATCATGTGGAGGCAACCTCAGATCTCTCATTTTCTCCCAGACACAAAACCTATTTGAAACACAGGAAGTCCTTTCAGAAGAAACTGGCCACCTCACTGAAACAACTGACTATAGAAGAAATCAGTTAGTTTGCGTGATTAAAATTATTCTGTTTCATACCTGCTGCATTGGTTCTTCCTCTGAATAAGTCATCATAAGCTTTCCACTGGGGTGTCACTTGATAGGCATGGATGAATACTACAAATACCACTACAAGGCAGACAAGTGGTATGAGCACAGCAGTGAAAAGCGCTGCATAAATATTTGGAATAAAGCACCTAGAGGAAAAGAAAGAGAAGAAAAACTTAATTTTCCAGCATTACTGGCATGATAGAAGAAAACCAACACATTAAATAAACTGTAAAAGTTCTTCAACAGAATTTTTAAATTGTTCTTACTGCCAGCTGTACCTTCTTTTCAGCATATTGATTTATGAAACTAAACATAAGGGAATCAGCTAACTCTCAGTCTAAGGGCCCAGTTACACCAAGTTTCAATCTACATTTGATCCACCTTCAGAGTGAAAGAACACATCAGCAAAGTGACAAGCTATTTTCATTCCATATTATCTCACCCTCCCAAATCCACCTTTGTGTTAGGTAAAATGGAAAGAAGCCGGCTATCGCCTTGCTAAATGTGTTCCTTCTCTCTGAAAGTGGATCAAATATAGATTAAAATTAAGGGCCTTCAGAGGCATGAACTGTTAGGATTGTGTGAACAGGAGCATTAGTTGACAAAAAGGAGAATTAGATTTGTGTGTTCTGTGCATGTGCCACCACTTCAAAATGAAATTGCTATTGCCATTTCAAGTCCCTGCTGTTGCAGCTCTTATTGGATCCAACATGTACCTTATTCTTAAAAAAGAAAAAAGATTCTGCACTAATAGTCTCCATGTCCACTTTCATGTTTACTAGAGATGTGCACAAATATTCACACCATTCAAAATTCATACAAATTCGGCTGAATTCAGACATTTGAATTTGAATAGAATGTTTTGATACACTCATACAAAGCTTCATTACAGATTTGTAGGGAATTTGTATGGGGTTCATATGTGATTCATATCTAATATTTGTATTGAATCCATATGGAACATTCATATCAAATTTGAATCCTACCACATTCAAAGGGATTTATTCAAACAAATACGAATTTTCTTCCATTTGATTTGATACAGATCAAATACAAAAGAACATTCATGCATATCTCTAATGTTTATCTAGTCTAATCATATCTCTCCTTCCTGGGTGAGTCCTTTTTTCTCCTGTATTATGAGTTATATATGATTGTTCATATAGGGCATCTGACCAAATTCTGCTGCCTTTTTAGTAACTGCTGTAAACAAGATAGTTGTGTTGTCCATGCAGCCTCCTTTACTGGATGCAACCAGACTCATTAATAATGTGCCATGGAATGCACAGTCGCTGTGGGGGTGTTACACACGATGATCAATGGATTGTCATGGCAACACATTATCCCATAGCTACTGCACGTTTACAGTAATGATGATTTAACAGCACTCGCAGTGCAGTATTAAGAAACTTTGAATCTTCCCACCAGTCCAGACAGAACGGTGAGACGAGTCAACGAGAACAGGGAGAGCAGCTCAACTCCAATTGGCTGCCTCATCCAATGTGACCGTGCATGCTGGCTCAAGCTATTGCAGCTTCTGATGAGGAAGCTATGGGAGGCTGCTCTAGTCTGGATGCCTGGTCGCCACTTTGCAGGAGGTAAGCTGCAATTTTGCCCTTAACTGTGGATTTATTCCATTAGTCTGGAAGGGACCTGTGAGATGGCTATTTTCTTCTTCTTTTTCCCAATTCAATCTCTAAGCAACTGGTATTGCAGTTCTCTGAGTATATTACTGACAATTTCAGTATCCCTAGGAGGAAACTCCAGAAAGCACAACAAATATAGACCTAATTTGCAAAGGTCCAGTGCAAATATGTCTCAAATCTACATCTTGAACCCAAGGGCCTCTTATCAAAGGAACTGCATCTGGCTTTCCCAGCTGATGAACAGGAAATAACAGATACACAGTGAACTATATGTAAAGGCAACAGTACAAAACTTTCTTATTGGTGGCCGGTGCTGCACACTGTTGCTGAGCAAATGTTCATAAAAAAAGCCTGTGGGTTGTCATTGGCTCAGATGTCAGCCTGTTTGTTCTCAGGGAAGAAGGGGGAGTGTGGTGGTTGCTCACTGCTAAGCCATTGCAGGCTGCAAAGCCTCATCTGTCCTCTGAGGTACAAAGAAAACACTAATGTTATTGTTATAGACATTTGTTGCCATGCAATTCCCACAGGAGAAACCGGGAGCTATCTTCAGTCAACCAACATTTATGTGAGCCAAAGATCATCAAAAGCAAATTAATTGCCGCTCACCCTTTACATAGCAAAAGTTTTCGCAGACAGTTTCTTTCAGCAGGGCTGCAGAGACACCATATATCTGCCTAGATGACATTGCTTTAGTTCCTGATAAATTGCCTTTGTCCAAGAAAGGGTCCAAATGTGGAGGTAACTGAGAAAGAGCCACTTTCACTCACAGAACCTCCAGACTATTTGCTGTCATTTTAGACACACCAATTGGATGGTCTTCTGTAATGTTCTTTCTCCTTTCTTCTAGATACTTTCATCTAATTTAACTGTTAGGAGGCGGTGTGATGGATGGAGCAAGATAGGCGAACCTGTTATCCTTTACAGTGGGATCTTCTTGCTGCTTATCACAGAGGACCTGGACTAGAAATGCATTGGACACTGGCTCAGTCTTAGCTACTGCTTTGATACATAATTCTATTTAAATCACAGCCCTTGTTCTACGTTACCATATGCAAATTTGAACCACTACTTAGCTGAAAACAATGAAGCTGCTCTAAACTTCCTTTATGTCTCCACAAGGGAATTTTACTATGGCATGCCATATGTATATTTTGTACAGCAGCACTATTTGAAAACTGTGGGGAATGCAGGGGGCAATCTACTACTTCAAAGGCAGTTTTCTTAAGATACATTTAATAAAGGAGAAACTTTAAAATAACAACAATGCAAAACATTTCATTGCACGACAGCTGGGCCTTCCTCTCGGCCTCCGTGATTGGCTCCATTGGAGCCACCACGAGGAGGCCAGCAGCCGGCTTCCCCGGCTTCCCCTTCAGCTGAGAAGGCGCGATCGCACCTGCTTGCTGCTGGGCCTCTTCTGGCAGCGGGAGGCCTGGCGTGTGTGCATGTGCATGCACCACAGCTTCCTATTGGCCAGCCGCCCTTGTGAGGGCATGCCAGCTTCCCATTGGCCAGCCACCCTCATGAGGGTGGCTGGCCAATGGGAAGCTGCGAGTGCGTGCACGCCAGGCCTCCCGCTGCCAGAAGCGTCCCGTCAGCAAGCAGGTAAGGAGCGCATTGCGCGCGGGTGACTCTGGGTGGGGCGGGTAGGCCACAAGTTTCCCTCGTCCAAAAAGGCGAAGGGGAACCCGGGGAACCTGGCTGCCAGCCTCCTTGTGGTGGCTCCGATAGAGCCCAGGAGGAGGGCCCAGCTGGCAAACAGGGAGAGCATGCACTCTCCCTCTTTGACAGGCTGGGCATGCGCCAACAATCCGGCTCTTCTCCTGCCATTGCGGAAGCGTTTGCTTCCAAAATGGTTTCAGGGGAAAAGCCGGATGTAAGACCTGGCCAATAGGAAGCTGTGGCGCATGCACACGCACACACGCCAGGCCTCCTGCTGCCAGAAGAGGCCTGGCAGCAACCAGTCTTGCACACCGAAATGCGGATGCGGCTTCCCAAAGGGTCCCTTATTCCATTCCCTTTGCGGAAACCACGTTTTAATCCCTCCCCGAACTGGTTCTAAATCCATTTTTAGAGCCAGTGCAGAAAGGGCCATAGCTGTGCTCAGTCATTAAAAAGACTTAAATGCCATAACAGCATGAACAGAATTTTGTGTGTGAGAGAGAAATGGAATCATGAAAGTTACCAGCTCTATGAGTAAAAGAAAACTGTTCTTAGGTGAACCATAATAATTGTGGCACATGCATGTCTATTTACTTAATGATATATTTAAATTTCACAAGTAAAATCAGTATCCAAAACAAAGCTAGCATTTATTTATATAAGATTGCAATGGAAGAAAAGGATCCAATATGAAAAAACTGATATGAAAAAAATCCAATATGATTGGGGAGGGGGGAGATTTTATTCTGTTTGCATGAATATTTATTATATTTCACTTTACTGTTGGTTTTATTTGTACTGATATGACCTGCCCTCTGGATGATATAAACAAACAAAAAGACAGTAACATTCTATCCAACTTCCAAATAATTCTGGCTTATCATACACAATAACTTTTCTAAAATGGCTTTGTAAAAAGGAAAATATGCTTAAAAGTATGGTTGAGACTCTTGAGACTCTTGTATCAAGGTTCAAAAGAACATCAGACAAACTGGTCATGCTTTCTCCGAGAGTACAAAAAAGGAAGGAAGGAAGGAAGGAAGGAAATCATTTGGATTATTCTTGGTAATTTAAAATACCAAAGCCAAAAAGCAGAAATTACTTACCAGGAAATCAGATATTTTGGGAAAAAATATCTCAAGTAAAGTGGTAGATCAATCACACTGAGCACTTTTCTGGACTTGCTGGAATTCCTTTCCAGGAAATGCACTAAGGGCCTCTCTTCTATATATTATGGAGGATTGCTGGATGACCAGCCCACCACATGATGTAGCATAATCCATATCAAGAGACTCTTGACTTGGATCACTGGTAGACCTAAATATCCAGGTCTACTGGCATACTAGTGTGCCCTGGTCTGGAATAAAGTGGCATGCAGAAGGCATGCCTCTGTGTTTGGGTCTACCAGGAGATTCATTTTGGCAGTGCATCAAGCATGCTGATAAAATACGCTCCTCAGAAGCTAGGAACTTTCATTCCTAGCCCTTCAGAGCTAGTGCAGGAGGTAGCCTAGACCAGCATCACCACATATATGGTCCTGTTCCAGACCACGCCAAACCAGAGGGTGTTTCTGGTTCAGACCCACTGCTCTATCAGAAGAGAAGCATAGAAAAGCCCTGAGTTGGGCAAGTATTATGAGGTCATCTCTCACCTTTAATTATATCACCTCCTATTTTTCTATTTGCATGTTTTATATCTACTTCCAAGTGGAAAAAACTGGGAAAAAATCAATTCTGAATCTGTTTTGCTGGAGTTATGACATTTTTATGTGAAGTTCTAAGTTATGACTGTTACTGAATGCAGATATGAGGATCCTAAACTAAAATGATTTATTGTAATCAGAGTCTTTTAACCTTATTTTGAGAAGAGATTATCATCTGTAGTTTATTGGGGCAGTTTTGAGAATTAAAGGGGCTATAACATGTGGACACTGACACCTGACAATCTGTTGTACATGCCAACATCTGAAAAACCTTAATTTTTAAATATCACATAGCTAAATGTGTATCTCCCAGTTTCACATTCTATTATTCATCTTTTGATTCTTGTACCCAGGCAAAGCCCTACTGTGGTCACTTCAACTGTTTGTAAGGACAGGCATGTATGCACCTAAAGAAGGGCCTGAGAGTACAAACAGGAAGTTTGTGCCACATATGAAACTACTACATCATGTATGGGTGTTCCAATCATCTAAAAATATTTAACACTGCAATCCTTATAAAATCAAATGCCAAATGGTTCTTATTCATACTTAAAAATTACCATAACTGCAATTAACAGAAATACCCAATTTCCTCATGAAGATTACATCATTATATTTCCATAACTAGCTGAACGCTTTATTTAAACACCCTGAGGCTCAGTCCACTAGGACTTTTTTGAGCATTCAAAACGGTTTCAAAACACAGTATATTTCACCAGTTCCTGCTAGTTTTTATGGTCCTAAGACTTGCTTGATCATGAAAGCAACTCTTTACAAGAATAATAAGAGGAGGATTGGTAAACATCTCTTTGCTGAAGGCCTGTACAGTAACTAACTGTAACCCGATTGTCCATCTAACTGAAAACAGAAGATGACAGAAAAAGCTTTGCATCAAGCTCTAGCAGTATCCTATTCAAGGCAAGTAAGTGGAAAAACTGCTCTACTGCCTGTCAGCTGCATCTCCATAGCACCTGCTACACTTCCTCCACTATTACAGAATGGTAGGTTTCTTCCAGCATAACTGGAATTGTGATAGCTAAAATATCATTAGAAAGGCATGCAAGTCACTTCTAGCTTTTCTAACCTCCCCCCATTCACTCATAACAACACTGAGCACTGAAATTCCCCACATTTTATCACAGTGGCTAATTCCGGTGCAAACTGTGAGGCCTGGCCGTGGATCACATATACATATCTTATGAATAATGAAGAACTGAATAACATATGAGGGTAATGTAGAGGTGACAGTACACAGAAAAGCTTCATGGCAGCTGGCAAGGGCTGACATTAACATGTTGACAACTAGTTTGTCATACTTTTGAGAAAGTCTATCAAATATACAAATGAAGTATGTCATTGCAGTGTGCCCTTTGAAGTGTAGTTCTACTTCTTTTCTACTGAGGCAGACAGAAAAGTACAATGTGGAACTTTGGATAGAGGGACATAATAAAAGGGGGCCTCAGAGAGAAACAGTGTCGCCCTTGTGTTCCTTCTCTATTCCACCTTTTTAAGCACAGAATGATCATGAGAAGGGGGAAGGACAGACTGGTGTGTGAATAATCCCATCTTGAAGCCAACTCTAGGCCACCTCAGAGGTGCCTCACAGCTGTTTTATAAGAAAAAACTGCTGTGTCTGACCACAGCTCTAATGACAGATCTAGATTTATACCATAGGCAGATATGCTTCAGGCATCATTGCAATTTGGTCACAGATATCGATGGCTCTTTCCACACTGGGTCATATTCCAGATTATGTCCAGGAACAGAGGCCAACCATTCGTATGCTGCTGCAAACTATGGCAGGCCCTGATTCTAGGTTATGGCAAACACCCTAATTCAGATCCTGGGTCTCCTGATCCACATGTTAATTCAGATCAAGGAGGCCCTGCCCTCATTAGGCTAGCTAGGGACAAGATGGAGCCACATCCAGATAAAGAGGCCCTTGACCAGGATCTATTGTAGATCCGATATATCAAGTCTACAAACCAGACCAAGAGCTATATTCCAAAACACAGGGGTATGCAGCCGGCATGCCTCTGTGATCCAGTATTACTGGGATCTGTCATTCAATGGTGTGCTAAGCACTCCCATCAGTGTCCCAAGGGTAGGAACTTTCACTCTTAGTCATCAGGGAGGTGGAGAGCGGCAAAGCTCACACAATGGTACAGATCCCACCCTCACCTCTCCATAATCCAGATCTACTGATCCAGATAAACTACTCCACAGTGCAGAAAGGGCCAAAGTTGGTTTGCTGTCCTTCTTACATCATCACACTTTGCTATTAGCTGCTTCCTTGTACAGATTTATGTTCAATAACATCAATCTATTTTATTGGGCATCATTTCTGCTAAAAGTCCCTCAGAGTGTTAAAGGTTCAGAATCACTGCTCAAGCCAGCAGACGTACTAAAAGTTCATGCATATCTTTTTCGAAAGCCATATTGTCAGTAGTTTTTTTCCCCACTAAAATTAGAACTTTTTACAAACAACTACCTCACAACAACTGTGTTCCTAGAAAATTTTGCAAATTTCAATTTGGAGAACTTTAAGTTAATGTGTTAAAGGGAAATGTGGGTTTTAAGGGGATTTGACTTGCAAAAAGGTTTTTTAAAAGATTAAAAGATTATCTTGAATTGAAAAGATTTTAGAAAGCAATGGAAAGCTCAGAAGGTATTTGTACAAAGTTATATCTTGAACAGGGAGTTGATCTGCAAATGTTATAATTTTCTTGTATTAACTGAGCAAACCCTGATTCCAAATGTATGTAGGAAGTTGCCAGCAATGCTCCCACATACATCCCCCCACACACATCCTCACGAGTCCTGTTGTTGCTTCCTCCTCCATTTTAGTCATTTTTGAGGTACAATGGAAGGGGAAGGAAAAAATACTCCGGAACTCATACAGCCTTCTGACGTGAAAAAACAAACTTTTAAACCGCCCCTAACTCTTTGCTGGTGATTCCTCTCCTTCTCCCTCCCACAGCCCCTTTCCTGCCTCTTGCCCAGAGATTCCCTTCCCCCAGAAAAATACAGTGACAAACATTCTAGAATATCAGTCACATCTAGACTGATGGAAACAACACATTTGGAGATTTTCTGGTACCTTAAAGCAAAAACAGAAAAAATCTTATTGAGTTTACATGGAAGTAATCTCATATTTCATATTAAGATGAAGATAACCTTATACTTGAGTGGTTTTGTGAAAGTACTGAGGAAAAGAAGCGCAATCCTGAAATCTTTTGCTGATTAGTTCAGAACACCCATGACCTGAGCTTCCTCTTTTCTGTAATCTCTGCAGTGTTCAGAATATATTTTGCAGAATATTTTTGCAACTTCTCTTCCAGCAGTCACACTAGTTTGAAATTTCTACATCTAACTGTGTGAACAATATTTGATTAGAATGAAGTTAGTTTCCAAGCCTCGCCTAGTGACAGCACTGATATTTAGAAGAGAAACTTTGATCTTATTATGATCTAAAATTTAAGGACCAATTCATAGTGGGTGACTGGCAAAAGCCTTTCTCTAAACAGCTCTCTTCCCCCTTCCTATCCAAACTTGAATAGGTAGCTACTGTAGATGCTTACTGCTGACATCAAAGGATCCCAGGAGGAAGATAATACTTGGGGACTCTACCATGCAAATTTCGTTCTCAGGGCCCTTTCTGTAGTGGGGCTTATTCCAGATTATGTCCCACATGATGCTGCAGATTACAGCAGGTCTGAAATAGGCTGCCACTATGGTGGGATCTGACAACCAAACTGTGGCACATTCTCATCATTGTGACAATTCAGTCAAATTATTTGAAAACCCATAACACAGCAACTGGGGAGATACTTTAACATGTGGCGCTGAGCTTAAGGCCTCAGAAGAACCAGAGGAGGGAAGGGACAAGTAACATAATCTAGCAAACAAAATTGTAATCACTATAATTGAACATCTTATATTGCCCTGGGACAATGATAATAAGGCAATATAAAAACCAAATAAATAAATAAATGCAGCTAATAGGTTGAATACAGGCCTTGTAACTTTACAACAATAACACTCAGTGTAATTTGCATTTCTAATTATGCAACACAATTTAAACAGGGCATAAAATGTTTATGAGGGTTTTTTTATGAAGAATGCTACAATGGTATCTGATTAGTCTTTATTCTGCAAGGACTACATAATAATAGTTTAGTATTCTTTGTAGAATTCTTCTCTTTAAAAACTCTGGAAGACATACTAACCCAGAACCAATGTTGTAATACCCACTGTACCTATAGATGAATATGTTGAGAGTCTGTGGAATCCAGAGTCCAGTGTTCTCATAATGTGAAAACAGTGATATAAGTCCAGCTTGGCAGGGGGGTTGCTAATGAATGTTATTGTGAACCTGACACTGGATGAATTCTCTTTTGCTGTATGCCCTAACCCTAACCCTAACCCTTTCAGCTTCAGCCAACTTTTCTCTCTCTCTCTAGCACAAACATTGACTATATTTATGAGGCTGCACCACAATCACCAATCGACCAATCCTACAATTCTGGTTTTCCACTACCCATTAAATTTCTCTTTCTTGCTCTAATTATCATACTGAAGAACAGCAAATTAGCATTACATGGTGAACTTCAAAGTGTAACTCAGTCTCAAGGTACAAATGAATTTCCCCAATGTTCCTCCAATTTTATGGGAAACACACGGCCAGCTATATTTGGGAGGCCTCCCCATGGGAGTAGGTTCTAGTTCTATTTAATACAAATAAAATGTATTTGTATTACATTATTCGATTTGTTTTATTTAAAATATTTATATACTGCTTCCCATTAAAAATATAGTCTTGAAGCAGTTTAGAAGGCATTCACTGTAGAAAAGCCAAGCTGAAAAGACAAAGGTCTTCACTTGGCACCTGAAAGGCAACAATGTAGGTGACGCATGAATAACAGAGCAGAAACCGTTCCAGAGGGTAGGTACCAACATAGAGAAGGCCCAACTGTGGTAATCACAAGATCTGAAACATCCCTGAATACCCAACTGCAATTTAGGGAGATGAAAGTGAGGTTTCCAATCATAACCTTGACCCATCCACATAGCTCTGTAATCCTCTTCCACAGCCTGCAATGGCCTCAAACCAGGTTAAAGGTCTGGGAGGCTTAACAAGCTAAATCAGCTCCAAAGCTTGCTTCCTTCTCCATCCCGCACATAAAGTTATAGTAAATTATCATTTTGAGTTTCTTCCCTTTGTATATTGTACTTACAAATCTCTGTGGATCAGGCCATAGATTTGTGACAGGCTGTGATGATAGATCCCTCGAAGAATAATTAAAAGTAAAATCACCACAGATGCCGGAAGGCCCCAACCCAGAAGGAAAAACATTAGATAACGCCTTTCTGTGTGCTCGTCATTCATCACCAGGATGTACCAAAAATTAATAGCCTGAGGAATAATGGAAAAGAATACATCAATAAGTTTGATAGGAATCACTAATTTACTGTTTTAAAAATAAGAACAAATATAAGAACATAAGAAATGCTCTACTGGACTGCACTCAGGGCCCAAATGTTCCAGAAGCCTGTTTTCATAGTGGACAACCAGCTGCACAAGGCAGCTCACTAGTAAGCCAGGAGCACACAGTAACTCGCTTTCAGAGGCATACCACCACCTATTATTGGAGGAGTCGTGCTGTCATTTGTTTCTGGTGTTTTTGGAAAGGAAGGAAACCTTTCCCAATCCCCTTTGCCCACATTATATACCTCTATCATGTTCCCCCTTCACTTATCTCCTTTCAAGACTAAAAAGTTCCAGATGTTAACAGTGATTCCTTTTACGGAAGCTCCTCCAGCCCCTTGTTCATCTTTGTCACTCTTCTTTGAACCTTCTCCAACTCTGCTATATCCTTTTTGAAATGGTTCAACCAGCACTGACAGTATTGTGGATGTTGCTGCACCGCTAATTTGTATGAGGGCATTTTAATACTAGCATTTTTGTTTGCAGTCCCAGTTTTTATTATCCCTTATATGCTGCTGGCCTTTCTTTATGGCTGATGCACACTCTGTTGACACTTTTATTGAACTGGCTGCTATTTATCAAAATCAATTTCCTCATCATAATTTTCTAGGCCAATGTTTCACAAACTTCAGCCATTCAGCTATTACCACCATAATTTTTGTCATACACACATACCACTGTCTAGTACCCAAAACAATCTTGAATATCCCAAGTGTTATATGCAACATAGTTTTAGCAACAATGTTTGAGGCTATACTAAACACTTTTCCTAGTCTCAACTGACAGGTTAGAGGTGATAAGATGTGGATGCTAGTGTCCCCATCCCATCTCTAATCCTTATGAAATTTTTGTTAAGGAGGATTAGATCCCCTATTCTGTGCATGCTAATACCTCTAAACACTTTCAAGCTGCTTTTTTGTATGGATGCTGCCTATAATTCTGTAATATACTATATGCAATTTCTGACATTAACAGAACAAAGTGTTTGGCAGCTGATTTTTTTTTTTGCTTTGTGGTCAAAACTAGGCCAGGCCCAGCTTTAAATAGATGAATCATAGACAATATTTATGTCTTTCTGCTTAGTCAAGGAGACACATTCCCATTAATTTTGTCTCTATAGAACATGCCTTCTTAGTCAAGTAATACAGACTGTTTTCTAAGAACTGGGTACTATGTGTCCTTGCCATTTTTTTCTCTGTTTGTTTAACCTTAGTTACCTACCTTTTTATCTTACTGCATGTGTGATAACAAAGATTTGTCTGGACCCTACCTAGTTTGATGTGAGTGTGCCCTCTTTGCTGTTTCCTGTTCTGCTTCATTTTCATCGTTTGGCTTTCCAAAATTAAGTAGATAAAATACAATCAGCAGAGCTAAATTTAGGATATCCTTTTCTTGTTACTATGGTGTAACAATAAGCAGTGGTATGAAGAGAAAAAGTTACAACCAGTTTCCTGGCTGCTAAATGCAGAAGTCTTTATTGTACGGGGAACAAAAATGAGAATTAACTGATTCATGTAAAGCTTAGTAAAACAGTATTTACCTACCTTCACTGAGAGTTCTAATTTAGAGTGAAAATTCCTTAGTTTACCTTTCAGTGGATCATATCTCTCAAAATCAAAATGTTTATAAAATATGTGGCATTCTTCACACAAGTACAGTTATAACATTTGTTTTGATAGTTATTGACTGTTTAGCATGCAATGCATCCTAAAAAGTTTTCCTTGTACTATCATGTTGCCACTTAGCTTTAATAATCATCTGCCAAGAGCCTCTTTAGCCTCTTGTGTAAGAACCTTGCTTCTCTTAACAATTTCTAAACAAGCCTAGGCTAGTCTTCCTTCCAGGACTGGATCCTACATAGCCTCTTCCATAACCTTTCCAATATTACTATTTAAAAATAAACCTGACATTATGTTGTCTTCTATTTTTACCATACTTAATGAACTTATTTAATGCTTTTAATATTGCGATCTTATAGTGTACAGTAGAATAGAAACGTAAATAAATTTTGAAAGAAAGCCCAGGCATGGCAGCAGCTCCATAATGGGCACATACAGGGGGTACTACAACTGCTGTTGAAACAGATAATTCCATGTCTTCATTTGCTAGCATAGAGGCATCATTTCCTATCATGGGAATGGAGTGCATGACCAATGCAAATGGAGATGCAGTGGCAGAAGGTGCATTCCCAGGCACCTCACCCCGTAAGTGGAGACACAGCCAAAGTCTAGAGTTGGGTCCACAGATGGACCTGACTCTGTGTGTGCGTATGCAAATGGAAACAGTGGATCTGTGTAAGTTCTAAGCATCGAGGAGTAGTGTACCTCTATGGTGTCTCTGTTAGTAGAAGTACCAATCCTGTACTAGGGACAGGGCTTTGTTCTGTGTCTTATGTACATTAGTGATAATTCTTTATTCGAAGGCAACATGTCATAAGTTGCACAAGTATATACACATACAACATTGTAATATCCAACTGCAAACTGCGTTGAGGTTGTTTTTTAAATAAAAAGCAGTATAAAAATAACTTAAATAATAACAATAAAATAATCCCTCATGTTACAACACCATCTGAAATCTAATTAAGTGCATTTCATTTGGTAACTGATAAACTGTTTATTAAACAGCTTATATATACTCACTGGAGAATGTATCACAAGTTCAAGAGGACAGAGAGGGATAAATACTAACTTTGGGTATCTATTTAGAAATATATTAAAGTTAATTTGCAAATACAGATACAGAACCTCAGACACAGGGAATGACAATTGAAAACTATAAAACATTTGATTTCTATCTGTTACAGATGAGCATGCATCTGTTAATAAAGCCCTTGTTTTTCTCCCCTATGAGCAACACTGTTAATCTTAGTACAAGATTAATGTGCATCCCCTCATTCAAAATATTATAGATGTCAAATGATATTTTCTCCTGGTTATCCTAGGAGAAATTTTACGTTATATATTTAGAAAGACCTAGAGCAGCAAAGCTTGCTCTGGGGCTTTCTTTAACATTATTAACAATTTCTTCTGGAATGGGACTCTATCATGTACTCTTGTGAGGAAACTTAAGTAACCTATAGCCATAAATTTAATTCTCACAGGAACATCTTTGTTTGTTCAAATGTTTATAAGGACATGTCAAAGTGGTTTACAACAATAAAACAAAAACATTAAAAACGTTAAATTTTTTAATAATGATGGAAGGGGGACAGAGAAAAAATGCCAGTCTTATAGGGTTGGTCACAATATCTGCAATTTTAGGGGCCATAGGTGAGGAAATCTTCATTTATTGTGCTTAATAAGGATTTGAAAAGGTATACTAATTCCTAGAATGATATTATAGTTGATTAATAACTGAATGGAGTCGGCATTCATTACATATCCATAAAGTTTTGACAGGAAAGTACTATCTTCACTCTTCATAACCACACAACAAAGTGAACTCTGTTAATAAAATAAATAATGCTTCTAATCTTGGTCTAGTGGTTATGGAGCCAGACTCCTATCTGGGAATACCAGGTTCGATTTTGCCTTCCCCCAGAAAGCCAGCTGGGTGACCTTGGGCTAGTCACAGCTCTCTCCTAAGCTCTCACAGCCCCACCCACCTCACAGGATGTCTGTTGTAGGGAGAAGAATAGAAAGCTTTGTCAGGCACTTTGAGTCCCCTTAAATGGGTGAGAAAAGCGGGGTAGAAAGGCCAAATCTTCTTCTTCTTCTTGTAGTATTTATTGTACTTTTCTCCCACTTTGCATCTGTTAATTGACTGGGGGGCCGGGGGTGAAATACTAACCTGAATAAGCATCCAACTGAACTGGCAAAGGTAGAGATAGTGGGTGACAGAACCCAAAGCTGAGCAGCTTTCTTCTGAAAGTTGTTGGCTTGTGTAAGCTGAGGCCAGGAATGAAAGCTAGAAGAAAAAGTTATATCAGCAACAGGTAAACAACATATTCAAATTTTTCACAGAGAAAAATGCAGAACATGTAATCACAATGGGGATTAAAAAACAGAATTGGTTGACTTTGTACATATGCTGATTAGCAGATGGTAGCTCTTTAACTTGGAAGTTATATTCGCTCTGAAACCAGTTTGGGCCAAGCTGCTCAAAAATAAGCTGTAATACATTTGGGTATGTTATTTAGCAATGCAGCCCTAACAGAGATGCTATCACACAGCCTTCCTCAAAATGTTGTGATTTATTTTCATAAGTCTTAGAGCATGCTCCCAGATCCAAATGTCTGAAAAGTCTCTAAATGTGAGCTTTAAGATTCCACAAAATACGGCAAACTTTGAACTTCTATCAAATGTGGGCCCTATTCATAGTGCTCAGGATTCATTTTTGGCTACTATTGCACACGATGAAAGCATTCCATTTTGCATTGGCTAATAGACAGGATATTGTCACTTAGTAAAATGGACCGTACAATTTATTGCCATTAGATAAACCAAGCACCCAGGTTTACATATTTTACTCACATAAGTTTTGGTCAAAGTCATCCATCTAATACTTTCATGGATACTTCAAAATAAGATTTACATTTAGTTAATTGTGCCCATGTTAAACAATAAATCCTTCCTTTATGCTTCCTTGCCAAGACAATCTTCCCTGATGTGAAACAACTTCAGTTAAATTTAACAAGTTGCATCCAGTTGTCAGTTATTTTTCCACAATATTTGGATATTCCAGAATAAACCATGGATAAAGAGTTCAAAGCACAGCATTGCAAACAGTCCCAACTTTTTGATACTACTCTAACAGCCCTATATTTTTTGTGATATTATTGGACCATGTAAAAGATAGGATCTGTGCCATGATGGGAATACCCATCAGAATATATTTTCTGTCTAAAACTGCTGACTATTTAAAGGAGGGGAAAAAAGAAAAACACTTAACGGCAATTCTACACTGGCTGTTGATTGCATCAACAGATGCAATTCTACACTTTGCATCTATTAATTGACTGGGGAACTAGTACACTTGCTGTTCTGGTACGTTGGCCAGTGTAGAATTGCCATAGACTACAATAAGTGAGGCGAATCAGTGCAGTGCAGTGCAGTGCAGTAGTTAAAACATAGCTAGAACCTAACACTCCCTTGTACACAAATGTAAAATAGCTTGGTTTGATTCATAAAAAAATCAAAAAATCAAGCCAACCACAAATCAAACTGTTTAATCTTGAACCTAGAACCAGCCAGCCAGTTTTTCAAACAGTGTGTAAACCCTCTTGCTGATGCGGTCTCTCCTAATCATATGCTTCATCACATGCCAGCCTCTCACTATCTCCTGCTACTCATCCAGCATTGCTTGATATTGGCCCATTATGTCTTCAGTCACATTCATAGACTTGAATGGAAGGTTATGAACATGGTCGATTGCATTTGAGACCTTCCATGGAAACCTGCATGACCCATTGGGAGGACACATGGTATACTTGGTATACCACCTGGCTAGCATAAAGCCATATGGCTGTCAGGTCAGTGGGTGCATGCATAGAACATGCACTTTTTGCTGTTGGGAATTGTCTGAGTTGGCAATTTCCATACTGGGTTTCAGATGGCTAAAAAACATTTAACTGTTTTTTCAAATGGAACATGCTTCAAATTATATTATTAACTTTTTTTCTTTTTTTCTTTTTTGCTCTGTTTGGTAACTTGACTGCTGAACTTATGGAATTTTCTTATACATAACTGCTCCAAAAGTTCTTAGGCGGGTCTGCTTCTCAAACATACAAGTTGTGTTTTGTGCTGGATGCCATTTAATGTAGTTAAACTGTCCAGAGATCTCTGCTAATAAGCCCATTTAATAAACAAATAAGTTGCCTTAGTTCAATAGCCAAAAGTGGTCAGTTCAACATTTTCAGGCACCTAGTAAAATATACAGATCTTTCTTCTGTGTTTTCCTCTCACTGTGATTATTTAGAGTTAAAATAAATTCTTACTAGGAAGAGGAAAATATCAGCATGTGCCTACTGTGTATAATGTTGCTTTTGGAACGTTGCTTCTTGGTATATTATTTCCAACTGAACCTTACTAATTTTGCTGAAGAGAAAAATGTCCTGTTAATCCTCTTTTTCAGTTAGCTATTACTTCATGTATAGCAGCAAGAGTGCTATTTCTGCTGAATCTAATAATAGAAAATATGAACTTTCAAAACAGCTGGTGTTAATTTTTTGCTGCTTCTTGCAGAATGGCTTAAAACAAACATCTGAGATTATTTAAAAATGTGCCACATAAAGGCTTTGTCTACAAAGCATGGGCAGGAAAAGCTGTAGTGTTTGCTGTGGTCTTGGAAGTGGGAGGTGTGACATATCCCTCACAGCCTTGCAAATGTTTGAAGGCAGGGAATGACTCTGGAAGTAAACCATTTTCTGTACATTCCAAAGTGGACCCAGTGGATAGTGACAAAGATAAGTTACTTGCACCACAATATCCACCAACATGGTGACAGTGTGGGTGCCCAAAGGGTCCAAGTGCTCTCAGAATCATTTCCCCCAAACTGTTGGAAAGATGAATCAAGGGGCAGTGGCCATATCTCAAGGACAGGTCCAAGGCAGCATGTGCATGTGAACATTGTGCCCTTCGGCCCTCACTGGGTGCATTTTTCATCCAATGGGATGGCAACCTAACTCTCTGAAGGAGAAAAACAGAGTAGATTTAAGATTTGAGCTGCTGGATGTCATGGGATGCTCCCCACTTTATTCTTGTGATGCAGTCATCTCTATACGCATTGATCTTCGACTGATGAAACAGCTCCCCTCCCCACTTAACCTGCCTTGAGATCTTCAGGTACAGGGAGGGGTAAAAATACAAATAAATGAAATAAAGTATTAATATTAATAAATAAAAATATAATCTAGTTTTTAACCTACCCTATTAAACTTTTGATGGCTAAAGAATTACACTATGTTCAGAGAAAACATGCTGTTAGGATTACATGGTAGTTGGAGACTCTTTCGCATGCTTTCCAAAATTTGGAGATTCTCTCAAAGTAAGTGCATTAGAAAAAGCACAAAAAAGCTTTGGATTATGGGGGGGGGGGACCAAAATGAAGGTATACTTCCACTGTACACAATGCCACTATAACAAAGTAGGAAGCACTTGAGCAAATTCTTATCAGATGAAAAATGGCAATCTAACAGCATGACCTAAGAATGTTCCTAGAATGGAGCATGTTACTTGTGCTTGCAGCTTCTTTTCACATTTTAAGGTACATTTCACAAGCCTTACCTCACTGACTGCTACACAACCTGCCTGTATAATGCTTGCCTGTAGCTTTCTACAATTACAGAACGAACGACAGAAATGAAATATACCTTAGGCATTTAATCAGGGAAGAGCATAGCCTCAGCAGCCCTAACAGATGGTCATCCTACTTCCTAGTTTCTTTCAACAAAGGAAAACCTTGTTCTTCCCAAGGAATTCTCCAGAAAGTTCCTAAAGTTTAACCACCATCTCACTTCTTGAAAGCTCTAGCTCTTTGTCCAGCACTTCTACAGATATCCACAGATTTATAAGTGAAAACAATGTATCTCTTCTTTGGTACAAAACCAGAAGAAACGTTTCTAAAATATACAGCATGATTTTATGATTCAAAGTAGATCTCAGAAGCTGCAAGGTGTGAAACAGGAGGCTAAATCCTACAGAGTATTTTGATATTCATGTACATGAATTTATATTTGCTGCAAAAAGAAGCAGAAACTAAATACAGTGGTACCTTGACGTACAAGTGCCCTGACATACAAGTGTTTTGAGATACAAGCCGCCGAGCGAGTGGTATTTTGTTTTGAGATGAGAGCAAGATTTGAGATACGAGTATGTAAATACAGTACAGTACATAACAAAAACAACTGAGGTGGTGTTTTGGGAGCTGGAATGGATTAATGGGAAAATTGCTTTGAGATATGAGCGATTTGACATAAGAGCAAGGTTACGGAACGAATTAAACTCGTATGTCAAGGTACCACTGTACTTAAGAATTTGGGATAAAAGCTTCAATTACACAGGAGCCTAACGCGGCCTCCTCCAGTTGACCTGGATGCTTGGTGTGCAAGCATATGGATGCCTTTGGGGCTGTATGACCACACTGTCCTGCTCCCTAGGGATCCCCAGGATGCTTAATCCACCATCCAAAGCAACATAACATTAATCTAGAATGAAGGGCTCTGAGTTTACAGTGTAAAAGTTGCTTCACATCACCACAACTTAGCTGCCTCAGGCCCTGTCCCCATGCAATTGAAAGTCTGCTGGAACTCTTCTTTTGCCTCTGAGCGGCCCCATTCCGGGCTTTACAAGGCGCTTAGGGAGCTTAGGAAAGTGAGACACCCACGATAAAATACATGCACTTTAAAGAAGAGTTCCAGTGCTCTTTCGGTGATTTGCGGGTTTTGCTCGCTATATCTGCCTTGAGGACGCTCCGTGGCAAAAGGGGCGGGGATTGCTTGCCTGCACACACAGCCAAAAAGCATTCACACATCTGAGAAATGCAGCAGGTTCGCTTCCTTTCCTTTGTAAAAAGAGCCAGAATTGCTCAGAATTGAAACATTGTTATCAAGTGACCTGTGAAAGCCTTAAAAGAGAATGAGCGAAGGATCGCGCTGCCGATGCCTGCAGCCGCTGACTGCGCCGGGGCAGAAAGCCTTTTCTAACAGAGAACTGAGTGAAAGTAAGTGCTGAAAGTGAATGAATGAGCGATCATCTGCCTTTGCTAGGGGCGGGAAGCCGTTTCACGAGACGGAGATCTGGCTATTTTTCCTTTTAACAAGAGAGGGGGCGGGGGGGAAAAGATGCCCGGAAAGAGAAGACGGCTACCATGGGGACGGAAAGTCCGTTTAGAACGCGGCTACCATGGGGACGCTTATTCCGGAAGTGGAGGGGACTTTTAAAGTCAGCTATAACAGAGTGATGGCAGAGGAAGCCGAGAGGGGCTAATAAGTCTTTTGGGGACAGGGCCTCATTTCTGCACTGATGGATCAGAAACATGGCTAGAAGTTGGACATTTTGGAGTCATTAATGCAAGAACAATGCAGCTGCTAAGGTTTCCCTTGTTTAGCCAAGAAGCGGCAGCCCTGGCAAACTGAGTAACTTGTATCCACTATGCCTTCTGCCCCTGTCCCAATGTGTGTGACACATATCTCGTCTTGTCTCCCAGCTGAATCCAGTCTCTTGTGGGGATGCAGACAGAGCTAAAAGCCAAAGAATAAGAAATGGAAGCAACTCACTTTAATACCATTTTAACTAGACATCTGAGAAGTGGGAAAACTGGGACAAAACATTTAATGCAAGACGTAAGGGGAATGATTTATGAGATTGAGGTATGAGAAAACAGGAAGTGTGAAAGCATTTGCTGCTGTGCCAGCATAACTCATTAGTCAAGAGACAAGTTCATGCGTAGAAATACTAAAATCTGTATTCTTCTAGTCCTTGGTCTTATCTGTGAGAAATCATAATCTGACTGAGTTGAACAATCATATGGTCACTTTTCCTCACTCTGCCTCCTGTATAGCAGAATGCAGGTTTCCTGCTTTTTTAAAAAGAAACAAATAAATAAAATTCAATGAAGCAAGAGCTTATATAAATGTTGACGTTTTCAACATCCTAAAAGAGAAGTTGTTTACACATTGCATTAGAAAGTAGAGTGTATCCCTCCCTGTTTTGGCCATTAATAAAGTTTTATACTTAGGTGTGAAGAGAGTTAACGGTACTGTAGTCTTACTTATACATTCCAGCCACTCTTCTGTAAACAACAATTAAGATCAGCCTGGAACAAAGCCAAATCTGAAAGTTTGCTATTTTTCTCTTTCTCTCCCTCTCCACCATATACATATTCACAAACATATATGCCAGTGCTAACTAATATGAACTTTGCAGCCTTTCTTATATTGAAGGTATTTGATTCAAGGGAGATATTTTCAATAAAGATGTGTATCTGCTGAATTTAAAACTCGGCAGCCTGCATGTCTTACCAAGGAGCAATCCTGCATAGATAACCAAGCACAATCCACAACAGATGTACAGCACTCACCAGAACTTATAGCATTTTTTATTTTTGCCCAGAACTGCATTGGATGAAATATCTGACAGAGTACCATATATTATTGATTGCATGCTTTGTATTTGACACACAATGTAACTTCATATTGCAAATTCAATCTGAAGTATGTAGGCTTGATAGTTGTGAAGAATGGGAATCTGCTTGAACTACTTACATACTAAGCCACTGAAGGAAACTGCTACTAGGCTGTGTTAAGATATAACAAAAGGGATGCCTCAGAGTGACAGTGTGTGGCCCTCATGTTCCCAAACTTTTTCTAATACACCTTTTCTAGCACAGAATGTTTATGAGATGGAAGAAGCACAGACTGATTTATGAACAATCCCACTTTGAAGCTGCCCCAGAGATGCTTTTTTTTCTGTCAAAATGGGTTTGGCGTATTGTTGAAGATAGAAAGATGAGATATTTGGGTTAGAGGTTCAGCAGTTTCACATTTGAGTTCTTTAAGAACTTTCAGATCATCTTGTCCTGGTGATTTGTTAGCATTTATTTTATTAAGATAATCAAAGGTGTCCTCCCTGGTTATCACTTTCCAGCTTAATTCATCTACCTCCATGAAAAGACTGACCTTCCTGCAGGCATATGTTTGCTGTTTTCCTCAGTGGAAATACAGTCAAATAATTCATTTAGCCTATCTGCAATCTCCACATCCTCTTTCATTATCCCTCTCTGTCCATTACTGTTTAATGGTCCAAGTGCTTCTCTGGTTGGATTTCTACTTCTGATGTACTCAAACAAGTTCTTATTTTTACGTCCTTAGCAATGTCCTCCTTAAAATTCTTCTTAGCATTCCTGAGTGACCCTGACAATTAAATCAAATGAGAAAAAGTACAGTTGAATTAGTATTGTATTTTACATGTTTCTCCTGAGAAATTAACCATCCTTAACGGAGGTGAGAACTAATCATTCTGGCTATGTGAGCAAAAGCGGAGGAAGGTCAGAAGAGTACTAACATAACACCAATCATGTTTCTCTGAGAAACAGACAATGAAACATAATACATAGGTGGAATGCAATAGGTTACAATAAAGTATCCCTTTGTAAGAATATTTCCCCTATATCACAGCAGCCCAAGTGTGCTCAAGATGTACCTGACCACTGTGAACTCAAGTCCCAGCATTCCGAGCTGACATGGAATAATGGGACTTATAGGCCCTTCCTGAATTATATCCCAGAATAAGGGTGTGCTATTTGTTTATTCAAAGTTAGAGATGAAAGATTCCACTGCAGTACCTGATTCTACAGCTCACCATGATCAATTTGCATAACACAGAACCATGACTTCATATTTCACATAAACCAGGTTAATACTTAGACCAATATTTATTTTGTTCAAAATTTTCTCTTTCAGCCTGGATCCCTTCATTCCTTCCCAGCTTTAGTGGCTCTGAGACCCCTGATGACATATGGTTACCCAGCAGATTAATCACAAAATCAAAATTTGATCCAAGTACTGTAATTCCTGATGCTAGGGAATAAATGTATTACAGAAGGGAGTAAAGATATATTTATATCCACAAAGCTGTCTGTGCTGCACTTAACTACCTCAAAAGGCAAACAGATTCTTGACTCATTGCATACATAAAGTATGTAATTTTCCCCCTTGGTGGACCTAAGTGCATATAGGAAAATCATGTGGCAAAAGCATGTGAGGTACATCTCTCAGTGTCTCCCAGATTCTGGCCTTTTAACAAATAATGAACAAGAGTTACACAGGACATAACTAAGACTACTCTGTACTACTTCCACTGTGAACATCACATCTGCCTTGAAGCAACAACAGGGATGAGAAAGAGTACTAGTTTCACAGGAATACGATTGAAGCAAAACAAAACAAAAGATAAAGATATCATGCTCTTCTAGAGGCCATATTGGAAATATGGTGACCTTGCTGGAGATTGTAAGTTGATAAGGAAGCACAACTTATCAAAACACAGTGAAATATACTTTGCCATATCAGGTTCATGCTAAAATTACAGGACAGCTTAGTATCTGGTGTTCTTTCATTTTTAAAAATGGGCAAGGTGACTTAAGTGTGTATTTCTGTCACTAACTAAAAATCACATTGCAAAACAGCATCCAAGTATAGAAGCTTCAGTTTGAAATGTTTCAAGTAGGGCCCAGGGAACTAAAGTAGCTGTTGCCTCTATTCTAGAAATTAGTACATTTTAAATAACCTTCTGCAAGATGTTAAGGTTTGAAAATACCGGTCAAAGTTGAAGCAGAAAGAAACTCCAGGTTGTAGGAGCATTCCACTCCATGGCAGAGATCTTTCCAGCTGCCTTGGAGAGTGGAGGTCTCAGGCAGGGAGGAAATCAGACTGAGGAAGCACCTCTCAAAGAGTTGGAACCCCTTCCTTACAGGATGTGCCCATTTCCTCTTGCACCAAAGATGGGTGGTGGGAGAAAGGTTTATTGTACTGGTTTATTCAATTATTAGAAATAGAGACAGCTTTGTAATGGAAGCGTTGCCTCCTAACAGGTTTGTGATGGGCGCGTGACTTGCTTGTTCAGTGGAAAGTCTAGATAGGCTGACAGTGCTTGGGGGGGGGGTCTGGGAGGTCAGTACCAATAATGTTGGGAAGAAGATTGAAGTCCAAGATGCTGTGCTCAGCAGTGCTCCTCTTATGTTTTATATGTCAAGAGGAACTTGTGCAGATTATAGGATCATCCCTTGAACTGCTGAGAATCGCATCATGCCACGAACATATCAGGAATTCTCCACAAAAAAGGAGAGCCCACGATGCAACATTTTATTAGCAGAACCTTAAGCTTATACATGGATAGGTCTGACCACACAAATCCCTGCATCCTAGAACTTCAGACCTCTGCATGCCATCACATAATCCTACAGAGTGTGCAGGAAGGTGTGAGTGGTGACACCCTAAGGCTGTGATATGCATCTGCACACTGTTCTTCCCTGTCTTAAGCCTGCACATGTTCACTTGAATGTCTAAACAAAAGTTCTGTGTTTTTAATATGCTCCATTCAGTGCTTTCTCCTTGGCAATTAACAACAAATAATGCCACACATGCACGTGTGTGTTTTGCTACACATTTCTAGGTCACTGGGGTAAGCAGCGCCAGTAAATGTGAAGACTGCTCAGGCTAAAATGGCAACATACATTTAAGCTGTATCTGAATGTCTTCAATGTATAGTATGTCTTTTATTATTTATGCTGAAAAGATGTTGTGAAATCGTAGAGTTAAAGACGGCTCTCTAGCGTTATCTCATTACCTGGGAGAAACCAAAAGGCAAGCCTAAAATCAACAGAGCACTTCTAAATGTAAACGTTCAAGCAAAGCACTCCATACTGATCTTATGCCTTGTCTTTTCTATTTTAAAAAAATCTGCTTACCAGCACAAATTCAAAGGTGATAATCTATTCCAAATTCGCCTTAACAATGAACCTTTCAAAAGCTGGCTACTGCTGAACCGAGATGTATTTTTTCACAATGAGTGCCTTGCCTTGCCTTGCCTTGTCTTCGCCTTGCCTCGTCTCCCCCTCCCTCCTCTGCTCCGTCATTGCTAAATAGTGCCGGCTCAAACTGGCTGACTCCAGCCTCAACAGCATCTTTTCTTTCTCTTCCTCCTTGCTTTTGTTCCCAGTTTCAGAACGCAGCACTATTTCCTGATGCTAAGCTGCTTGGGGGATGAATCAATGAGCAAAAAAGCCATGCCATTTAACAAGACCAGACAATTTTTAGAAGAGAGAATGCATGCTTTTAGGGCAAATGTATGGCTGCACGGAATGCTTTCCACTGTGACGTTGGCTACACTGCAAAAGTCTGCTTGCATCCAAAAGTGGTTTAACTTCTTAGCCGTGTTCTTAATTTGTGATTACTTTTATTCACTTTGCAGTATACTCCAACTGAATCTGATTGGAATGAAATAAAAGGCTTATTTCCATTAATGAAACAATGCCTGAGCATTATTTTTACATACTTCTGTGCTAGATGAGTGAAAAACACAGGCACATTGTGTAATATCATACAGTAGATTTTAAAGTTCAAGGACTGCTATAATATAAAACTATAATTTCCGCACTAATTAAGAATGAGACTTTCCTGAAGAAATCCCTTTATAATGCCTCCCAGGAAAACAGACTGTCCATTGCAGCATTTTTGGACAAACATTTTTAGAAATGTAATTTCTAGACTCTTCATATAACAGTGGATGCATTATGGATTATAACTTAAAACTAGTGAAAGCTCTTTTGCTGTCATCTTCATTACAACCACCACCACCATGCATATGACCTTCTGATCTGAGAAATTATATTCTTCAAAGCTTGCATGAATCACATGTGCACAAATTTAAAAATATTTAGACCATGGGAAGGGGAAATATGATCCCTATTCATGGCAGTAAGGTTGATAGCAAACCAAAACAAACCAGTAAAGATTGGGAAAGGTAGGAAGCAGAGAAAAAGGAAGATAATCATGGCACACATGGCAACAAACAAGCAAAGACTGAAACACTTGGAAAGGAAACTAAGTAGTAAAACAAACAGAAGAAGTGACTAGCACTGGCTGCAAAACTGGCAGCTAAAACAGTCAACAGACAGAAAACAGTCATGCAAACAGTGCACAGAACTGGAAAACTAGCTGCAAAAATGGCCTCCAGTGGTTGCTGGGCCAACAATATGGAAATCCTGTACATTTTCCCAGTCAAGAAAACACATAATTTACATATAGGAAAGACTATGACTGCCTCCAGACATGCAGTAATACCTGCAGCCCTCTTGGTACTGTATGGGAATGCCAGACATTCTCCAGCCATTCCTAATACTGTCCTGATTTAAGCAGCCAAACCCCCAATATACTGCCTTGTAGGAAATCCATCCTACAGGTTACCTTGATTTCTGTCGGCAGCCTTCACAATGGGCACATTTGAGGCTACCAGAAGCCAGACAATGTGCAAAAAACAACAAAAGGAAATGTATGAGCACTTGGCAGGCTTCCGGTATCTCCCATTGTGAAAGCTGTTGAGATTGTTCCTTGTGTCTGGGCAAGGGTGGTGAGAGGCAATCATGGGCAATCACACTCCCTGTTGCTGTTTTGAGGCAGCCTATGCTGAATCTCATACTACAAGGGTAGGTGAGGTTTGAGCCTGAATTGACACAGGGAAGACTGGGATGAAAGGATCTGTACCCAAAGACTATGGCCACATCCCCATGCACTCTATTTAGATTGGTTTCAGGTCAATCCGAATACAGAGGCGAATTCAACTTGACCCATCCCCATGTGATTGCCAAAAGCATGGGCTCAATTCGATTATGCTAAACCCCTGCATGGGAAACAGCATGTTTCTCTCTCCACCTCCTCTCTCCTGATAGGAGCAAGGGCAGGGAAATCCCACCCAATGTCCCTTCCACGATTGCAACTGCTGGGCATTAAACAGTGATCAAACAGAAATGAGCCTCTTCTCTCTGTTATCTGATCGCCAGGCAAACGTAAAAGAACTGATCACCCCAGTGAGATGCAGCGCTTCTCTGCTAAAGTGCCTCTAAAGTGCCTCTAAACATTGTAGCGGCTTTGGTTAGCTTACGCCACCCCTGCCCCCAACAAGCATCTTCTGAAGTTTGCCATCTAAAAAGCTAACCAAAGCTGCTACAATGTTTAGAGGCAGTTCAACTTTGCTAAACTTCAGAAGCTGCTTGCCAGCTAAAAAACTAACCAAAGCCGCCACTATGTTTAGAAGCGGTTTAGAAGAGAAGTGCTTCTCTGCCAAACTGCATCTAAATTCAGAAGCTGCTTGCCGGCAATCGGGGAGCGGGGGTGGAATAAGGGTTGCAGGAAGAGGCTCGTGGGACAACAAGGGCCAGATGACCCACCTCATCACTGCATCTTTACCTGTCAAGCTGGAGTGATCAGTTCTTTTACGCTGTTTGATCTTCAAAACTGGCCAGCAGTTGTGATCCCCAACGCACATGACAGGAATGGCAAGCACAGGACGCAAAACCTGCCTGCTAATGATGTGAGCATCAATCTCCTCCCCTAATAACCCGGGAGCATCCCCAAGCCTCCAAAAGAATGGGGGCTTGCCTCCTGAACAGTAGCGAGAACAGTTTTATTTACCATAGATTTGGGCGATTTGTTCTGCATGTAGTCCGGTTTGTGGGCTTTGCATGGGGACGCTCTGTGTCGAATTCAGATTCGATTTGGACTATAGAGTGCATGGGGATGCAGCCTATGTTCACATGTAGCAAAGAAGACAACTCAAATACACTTTAGAATTAGTGGTGTGTATGTGTTAACCAGGTACCAACAACCATACAAAATTGGCACTGGGAGGCTATTCCAAAGCTGGAGACTACCACAGAGAAGGCTCTCCCACGTGCCACAGTCCCTCAACCTCCAAGGATAATGGAAATACAAGAAGGGCCTCACTTTATGGGCATGCTTTAATCATCACAGTCATCAAGGATCCCAAATGTTCTTGATGGTGTCACGTTTGGTCATCTCCAGATAAAAGAACTCAACAGCAACAGTTTATAAAGCCATATTAAACACATTACCTACAGTATATTTTCACTTTATCTTTAAACAGAGAGTAAGAAAATAAAGAAAACAAGCAGAGACAGTTTCTTCAGGACAGAATTTTGGGGAATGATATAGATGTCGTTTACATTCTTTCCCTGTGATGACTGCAGTTCTGCACTATGGAAACCTCTGAAAGCCTAGATTTAACAGGCCATGGATATACAATCATTTTTCAGAGGGAAAACATCATCCTAGACCAAAGAAATGACATTATGCTTTTGTGTCATCATAATAGGACAAAGAAAACACTATCCCATCTTGCTGCTTTTCATTCTTACAGATTATTTCTATTCTTTTATTAGTTCTGTGCTTGGCACAAATTCAATGCACATTTATTCACAATAAATATTATAACTGTGTACTTTGCTAAATTAATAACTCAAGAGTTAAGCAATTGTCAGTTACACAAGATTTACTACAGTCTCTCATCAAAACAACACAAAAAGACAATCAATAGATTACCTATCCACCCTCTCAATGATATAAGGTTTAAATTATGATAAAAGTGGCATTTACCAGGTATGAGGATGTTGAACATAGCTTAAACAGTAGGATAGAGGTGAGGTAAAGAGTAGATTGAAATAATCAGGGCACTGTTTGCTGTTTGCTATGTTCCCCTGTCCCAATATACAACCCAGAAGGGACATGGTAGGCATTTCAATAATAATAAAAACTTCACTTTATGCTGACTAGTTCAGATGTGATAGGAATTCAGTTCACCTTGATTTCATTAAAAAAGAAAAGGAGGGACTAATTCACTGAATGATGTCGCTCAGAAACAAGAGGCTTTACATCATTGTTTGTCTAACACTTGCATGCTCATTTCATTTCAAGGCATGCATTTGGAAGGATATGGAAGCTCACCAATGGAATTTCAAAATTCAGCAATACTGCCTCCTCATTGTTGCTGGCCCTCTCTAATGTTTGCGCCCTGTATGCTTCCAAACACAAGGCTTTCATGACCTTCTCATGAATCCTAGCCTGACCTGACATTCACAAAAATGCTGCCTTACGATTTCTTAAGTTCATCTTGCACTGCAAGAGACAAAGTTTGCCAACAAGTATGGATTCATATGCTAAAGTTACAAAAGGGCAGTTTCTCAACACATATACAATGATTTATTGTTTTAAAATAATGGATTGTTTCAGCCACAGTTATCTAATTTTTTACTCTGTAAAAAGTAGCATGTTTCAGTGCATTACTTATGACATCAAGTATAGAATGGCCCATTCAGGAATTATGAAAACATCATTCTGTCCTTCACGTGCATTTCATGTACAGAACAGCTTTTGCAGTTATTGAGGGGGGAAAATATGAATCAAGGAGCAGAACGTTTCTTTCAGAGTTGCCTTAGAATATCTGTAAGACGCATGGACAGAGAGTGCCTCACAGTGGACTGTTAGGTTCACTGTCAAAATGAAAGCAGTATTTACATTCAGCATCCACGAAGGGAAATTTAAAAAGACAAGCGAGCATGGTGCACTGAAGAAATGGTCAGAATTACTGCTGCCACAAAAAAGTAACAAAAATCATTTGTTATACAAGAAAGACTGGGTCCTTAAGACACAAAAGAGATTGATGTATCTCAGAGTAAAAAATTAGATAACTGTGATTGTGGTGTAAGCATGTGGAGTAAATTATGAGTTGCATCAAATGAGACAGAGAACACAACTCCATTTACTTTTCCGGGGCACCTTTGTGGTTCCAAAAAGGTTCCCACTATTACCCGTCTCCATGGAGACTGTATCAGTCCCTTTTATGCATGATTACTGATGGAGTTGCATTCTGTGCAGGGTGGTTTTCCTACCTGCTCAGAGGAGGTGGTGCCTTTCTTCCAAAATGGAAATAAGGAGGGTGTCTTTTTCATGGCATCTCTCCGCCCTAAGCTGTCTCCATTCAGAAGTGAAGACAATCAGTTTTGCTCAGAATAACTATAACAAAATCTAAAATAGGATGACCTGGGAATTATAGAAAAAAGTACAAAATGTTTTCTGGGAAAAATAGAATTTGCTTTAAAGTTATGGCTTAGATTGTCACAAAGTGACCAGGTTCTTTTATAGATCCAGAGCAACTGATTCAAAGAAGCAAAAGTGTCTTCATGGACAGAGGCACCAATAAGACAGAGAATACCAGATCTGGATTTTGCACTATTCATGTAACTTATTTCACATAAGCATCAATTGATTCTTTGAATCATTTGCTCTGGATCTATAAAAGAATGTGGTCACTTTGAGACAAGATCTTATTAGAATCCTACACCGTTCAAACATAAATAAAAGAAGATATTTTTGTTAGGCTGTGGTTGTTGGGTGCTATTAAGAAAGGTTTGGCTCTTCGTGACAATATGGATAAATGGTCATCATTTTAACCTCTCTTTGATTAGACTTCACAGTTTCTTGAATCCATTGTGTCTTCACCTTTCTCTGCTTCCCTCAGCCTTTTCAAGCATTCAGGCAAGAACCCAGTTACTCCCATAAACTGATGGAAAATGTGACAGACCACAAAGGGGATCTTTGGATTCTGCTGGACAGCTCAATGAAGGTTTAAACCCAGTGCACAGCAGTAGTGAAAAAAGCAAATTCAATGCTAGGAGAAATTAGGAAGGGAACAGAAAATAAGTCCTTTCTTTTTGCTACTATTGCTTAATTATAGATTTCAATTATTTTTAATTACACCACTGATTTTTGTTCAAGCTTAAAATAACTGTGTTTGCCCACCATCTTATTGGAGAAACCAAACTCAGCCTGTTACACTGGTACAGCCAAAGTTGGTATTACGCTAACTGGAAATGGCACTTTATGGCCATCTTGTGTTTTTTGTGGCTGCAGGCCATACTACATGCCTGAAACTCCAGACATTCACAATGACCCTGGATCAGCAAAACCCAGTAACTGTTGCCCACTGTTGCAGTGATAGGATAAGATGTTCTGAGAGTGGGAAACCCTGCTATGGAAGGATCAGAATGCTTTGTCTACCATATTGGGACAGGATCTAAGATTTTGCAGCAGGACCTGTCTGTCCATTCCGACATGGCGATGATGTTGGATGCCTCCCAACAATGTATGAAGATGCAACCTTAGTATAGTGGATACTGATCTGGGCAGCAGCCATATTTCAACTTTGGATGCCTCCAGACATCATATTAAAAATGTAGTTTACCTATACAGTGTGTGCTTCCAAAGAGAAAATGGTTTACTCCCAGATATTCAAACATTCCACATTTTAGACATCACGACAGCAAGGTTTTTTCCACTTATGTTTAATATGGTCAGCTTTGATGGGTCCATGTGTTCTCGGGTGAAAGTGAATTCTCATGCAGTTATTCAAACACACAGGAAAATGCGGAGCAACAGAATACTCTGCAGCAAATGTCCTTAAAACTGCTATGTTTAAAACCCAGAGTATGGCAAATTAAAAGCTACTACACAGTTGACAAACATTTTTAACCCTGTCAGGATGTACCCTACGTTAGCACATTTAGAGGGAGAAGGGCAAGTTAAGCAACAAGACTTAAACCATGGATTTAAAATCCAATCATGCAAGAATGTGTGAAGAAAAAGAATGTTCTACTATGAATAGCACACAGTTACTTCACTGTGCTGAAACCTAACATGTTCTGTATCACAAGTGAATTATTGTCAGTAGTAATGTAGTCCAAATATTTGAATCTCGGAACCTTTCTACATTTACATTTTTATGGATTGTAACAAAGTTGTCAGTTCCTCAAGAAACATAAGGTGGTTGTGCATGCAATGGATAAAGTGCAGAAGTTGAGGGACTGATAATAAAGATTTTAAAAGAAAAACACCTCCAGCTACAGCTAAGAAGAAAGGTTCAGTGAGAACATCCTTTTAAAAGAAGAACCTTGTTGCCTGAGACTAAAGCAACAAAGTATCAGTGATGAAGTCTTCTAGCAAATGCTATGTGGCCTTTTCTCAGAGATCTCCTGCTCAAAGGTCATGCAAGATTAATAAATAATGTCATCTGCAGAAAGGATTAAACATCAATCCTGATTCCACAGCCAAAATATACAATACTTGTCCCAGTATCCAGGCTTGCTCCGGATTAAATATAACTGGCTTCAAAGGCCCACAAAATTAGAACTTTCTAGTTACCTTGAAGATCACATTAATTGAGAACACTGTCCTTGATGTATTTATTTATTTATTCATAACATTTGTATCCTGTCCTTCACCTGGAGGTCTTAAAGCAGGCCACAGCATATGATAAAACACAGACATTAAAACTTATATAACTAAAAAGTATAACCAACCCAACCTCTGTCCCTGAACTATATCCACTCTGTTTATCATTAAGTATTTCACATTATTTCAATATGCATATATGCATATACATCCCAAATATGCACATATTTCAGTTTGTGGCCTGGAATCCTGTACACAACAGTTTGTATTTTTTCCACTGTTATTTGAAAGTTTAAACCATAACCAGGCAGATTATATTAGTAAACGTTTCAGTTTATTTTTAACTTTAGGCAAACTATGTTTTTACTGTATTTGGGCCACTGCTACAGAAAATGTTTCACACTATCTGCAGCTATGTAGGAACGTTTTGTCAACAGATAATGCTATACAATATCTTCTTTGCTAGATACAAATCACAGACCCTCCATAGTGTCCTTTGTACCTCTACAGATTCCTTCCACAACTGATTGTATTTGATCTAGCTTTGGCTTCTAGCAACCAGGGTAAAAGGCAAAACACTTTTGGTCACAAAACATAACGTCTGCCTAACAAATGAGAGGAAGAATAGAATTCTAGAGAGTGATTGACTAAGGGCACGTTCGCATGCTCAAAATAATCTGAAAGGATTCCGTGTCCGCCGCGGGAGCATCCGCATGCAAGCCCCTAATTCGCGCTACATTTGAGTCAATATGTGTTTAAAAAAACCTACTTAACAAGTATACTGCATTTGAAATAACGGGCTAACACGTATTGTCCCGGGGTCATGGGGACGCTCCCAGGTTACTTGGGGCAGAGCTTGGCGGCCGCAGTATTAGCAGGTGGTGTTTTCGACTGTGTTCCATGTTCCTGCTGTGCGCGCTGCGATCAGCAGCCGCTTGGGGTTTTTTTCACACGAATTGAGGGAAGAAAAAGTAGACGAGCTGTCATTTGAAGTGGATGGGCAGATGTGTGCACGTTTGCTTGACAGCTCATCTGCTTCAGTGCAAACTTGTTGCTATCCCAGCAGTGTGGATGGAGGTAACGTTACTGGCAGAGCGAGCGAGGTTATTTTCCCATTCATCCCCTCCTTGTACATGGCCGGCAGGGGAGGAGGGGATGAAAGGGAATACTGCAATGCTCCTCTCGCCACCCTCACCACTGTCACTGTTCCCGCCGTTCCATGGGGACAGGCAGTTACGGTTTGGATCTGCATTGCCCCAAACCACATGGGGACGCTTTATTCCACGTTACAATGCAGATTTTTATCACACATGTCCAAATCACATCAGCTGGCTTGCATGTGGACAGAGCCTTTAAGACCTTTTCCCTGTTCTGCAGAAATTGTTTCCCTGATGCAGGGGTTTACTGTGTTTGCTTGGAGACAGGTGGATTCATCCTCAACCCACACTCTCCTCAACCACATGGGGACATGTTAATTCAAACTACAATGCAGATTATCGATGCCCCGATGCAGCTGTGAAATAATAATAATAATAATAATAATAATATTTATTTGTATACCGCCCTGTGGCGAACCAATCCGGGCGGTTAACAACAATAAATATAAAAAACATCATATAAGAATAAAACATTATGGTCCCTCCCCCCCTTAAAAAGTATTAAACAATATGACAAGTTAAAATACAGTATCAAAAATATAAAACATAATTTATTATTATTATTAAAATATTATTATTATTATTAAAGCATAGTATTCACATCAACCACAGCTGAATATAAAAGTGTCGTTTTACCTCCAATACTGCTGCATTCCACACAGTAGCTGCTCTCTTCTGTATTTGTATGGGGTGTATGTGATGTAGTTGGAGCGATGATGTCATCACACCAGGTACTCGTATGTGGGCATATCTGCATGCCTGGAGATGGATAGAGGAGCAGTGTCTCGGTTCCTGTGTGTTTTCCGATGGTCTTAGACGACCTCTGTGAAAGAGTAGATTGACCCCCAAAGGACTTGCAACCCATGGATTGAGAACACTGCCTTAAAGGGACAGATACACATTGAGCTGTTCATTAAACTGCTTGATGAACTTAGCCCTGGTTCAACTCTAGACTGAATCTTTACACTGAACTACAGAGGAGTTCAAATATATTATCATGCATATGCACACACGTCTGATACAAACTGGGTTTGAATAGAACCAGTTCAGCACATCCCTAGCACTAAATTAATGGTCTCTTTAGTTATTAAAACGGTGGATGCTTATTTTGTTTTAATCTATACCCCACCCTATACCATAGTCTCAGATATTTTGATAGGATGGTCTCCTCTGTCATTTCCCCTCTTCCCCCAGAGGTCTTAACCATCAGCACTAAGGAACGTGGCTCCCCTGGGTTGCTGTTGTAGGGTTAAAAAGAAATTGCATTCTATTTTTAGTTTTTCTTGCGTGTTTGCCTAATTTCTCCCTCACCACCACCACTACCCTTGTCACTTGGGAAATTTTCAGTGTTTAAAGCTTCATTTTTTATTACTAAACTTTTACTTTTCATCAACATAAAAAGTATTTGATTTTCCATGAATCAGTTGTTTTCCTTACTGGAATGTGAGTTAAGCATGATGCATTTGTTTGTAACAGTAAGTGGTGGCCTGAAATAAGTTGTGGTGTAACTATGGACAAGGAGCATGTCAGAGCATGCTTTTTACTTGCGTCCATCTCACCATGTCTTCCCATGGAATGGAAAATAAAATCACTGATGTCTTCCTCTGCATAATTCTTAGCAGCCAAAATGAAGTAGAGTCATCCAAAGAATGCTTTCAGCAGTAATATCAACAAGTATGAACCACAGGAAGTGGACTACTGGCATAACTGTTACACAATCTTCGTGTGATCTAATGCGAGCATCAAGCAGAATTTGCACCGCTTTTGTGTAACAACTAGATTTGAAATAACTGGAATCTAAGGTCACTTCCACACAAGGCAGGGGGGCTATGCCTCTGCCTTCCACATGGAATGCTTCATCTGCCCTGGACAAAGCAATGGAACAGAATATGGTGCCAGCTCCTTTTCGCTGGCACACTAGGAAGCAGATCCAGAGTGCAACCAAACAGGGCACACCACCAAAAAGGCCCTGGCTGTGAACAGCAAAAGTCAGGAATTTTCACTCTCATGCTTTGAAAGCTGGACCTGGCCTCTGATCCCAGTGGCTGGAGTAGGCTATCTGAAATGAAACTGCCTTTGAGGCAGGCTTTTGGGAGCCCATACCACCATGATCCAGGATAGCTAGCACCACACAGAAACGGCCAAAAACAATTAGCAATACTTTTATAAAAAAATCACCTCAGCACTGGGATTTATTCTGGTTTACATCTTGGACTAGGGACCAGCTATCCTCATGCTGGTTCATGCTGGATGGTCCGTATTTTGAGATATAATCCAGAATAAGGCCTAGAGAAGAAAGGGCCAGTAACTCATTGTTTGGGTATCTTTGGTAACAAAGCTGCTATGATACAAGTTAAATCACAATGTGAACTTTTAACAGGTACAAAGGTATGTGACCATGCACGCAGCAAATGGGTGGATGTCAATATTTGGGTCTGCAGTTTTTGGCACCTTACAATCTGTAAAACTACTTTTAATGTTTATTATGAACTATGACCCACTGGATTCAGAAAGCCTTATGTCCAAAAGACATAAGTTTACATGCGTGGTTATATGAAGAAAATAACACACTTAAAGGGGTGCCCTTGAGGCATTAGGGATGGACATTGCATACATAAAAATGACTTAGCATGTCCCAAAGCCTCTGAATGTGTGCTACTTCCTCAGACAGAAAAGAATCATTCCAAGAACGACTAACTGTTTGGGTCAGACTAAGCAGACTATGGAGATTCCCGTAGCCAATCCTAGTCTGGAAACAACTGCTACGGACAAGCAGCCAATCTGGGCTACAGAAACTTGGCAGACTATCAGACAATCACTGGTAACCAATCATCATCACAAAAGGCAAAAATGTGTAAGAGAGGTGAGGTAGGTAGGAATTTAAGCACTTATTTTGAAAACTGTGTGACACACTTTTTTCTGCATCTACAGACAGAAGAAGAAGAAGAGGAAGAATTAGAAGAATTGGCTTTTCTCACCCATTTAAGGGGACTCAATGCAGCTGACAAAGCTTTTCTACTCTTCTCCCCACATCAGAACACCCTGTGAAGTAAGTGGGGCTGTGAGAGTTCAGAAGAGAGCTGTGACTAGCCCAGGGTCACCCAGCTGGCTTCATGGGGGAGGGTGAAATCGAACCCAGTATTCCTAGATAAGAGTCCAGCTCCCTAATCACTAGACCAAACTGATAGGGTGATACTTGGAAAAGGGATGACCAAAAAAAGCTCTGTCTGATTACACCCTTTGTCCTTCTGTCCCACCTCTCTCTCACCCTTTAATCCTGACAGTATAGAGATAGCAAAGAATCCCTGGAAGCGTGCCCCCAAAATGGGAAATGCACTGGCCACTTTTGAACTCTGCACACACACACAGAGCATGTAAGAAAGAATATGCACATTGTCTAGTTTGGGGGGTGGGGAATGTTAGGTCCAACATACAGTCATGATACAAGCATTTCCCAGAGTCACAAGGCCAGCATGCACATTGCCAGGAAATATACAAATATTTATAGGCATTCTCTAAGGCCATATGCAGAGTATTTATTTTAATGATGTGTTGTAGCGAGTAAAGTGTTAACCTGGTCCAGATGTTTCTGGGGTAAGCCCTGCAGCGACACTGCACCAAAAGAGAAGGGACACCCACAAGCACATCTTGGAAGTAAGTTCCAATAAATTCAGTGGGAAATGCTCCCAGACAGTTCAACAGCACCACTGTTCAACTGCCAGAGCAGGTTAACTAAGTAGTATCACTCATTTCATTATAACATTAAAGCAGAAAACTATGTGATGGAGAGAGCTGACAGAACAGTTCCTTTGCACTGACTCTCCAATGGAAAAGCTTTTCAGTTCAGTTCAGTTTTGTTCTGTTTTAAACCTCCCAGCCCACCTTACCCCTCCAGTGAATCTTACTGGAGGAAAAACAGGTGGAAGAAGGTACTGAACATAGAAGCTGAGCACACTCTTTCTTTCTGTCCCTTCACCATGCAACTGAACTGTTCTTTAACTTGGCACATAAGGCTCTGTGAACATATCTTTGTTAAAACAATGTTTATTTTATCTTTTCTGTTGCAAGAATTCCAGGAGATTATATGTGGGCAATATGTTTGCGTAAAAGAGATTCCATTTGTGATCCCTTATGCAAGTAGCTAAAACTACTGGGGCAGAGGGCTGTCCTGAAATAAATTTGTATCCAGGAGTTGATGTACGTCACAATAGGTTCATTATTTTGCAACTAACACTGCTGAGAGTACAACCAAGGGTGGCTTATTACCTGTTCAGCAATACTGAAATGAACTATGAGAACAACAAGTACTGACACCTGCTTACAGGAAATGAGAAAACTCTGCTAAAGAAAAACCTCATAATGTTGTCAAACTTAACACACTTTTCCCAACTATAATAGTCTATTAAAAAGCCCTTTCTGCATCAGCCCTTATTATGGATTATATTCCAGAACTGAAGCCTGCTGTCTGCATGCTGGTGCAGACTATGGCAGATGTTGTCCAGGACCTGCCATAGTGTGCAGTAGCATTCAGTTGTGATGTTCCTATTCCTGGATATAATCCGGAATAAGACCCAGGTGCAGAAAGGCCCATTGCCTTACCTGATCTGAGTTGCTCAGTCCTTGGCTTCCTTGTAATAAAGTTACTAAGGCTGTGGTCACACTTACGGTTCAACCCAGCTTCAGTTCACTTTCAGAGTGAGAGAAAACATCAGCAAAGTGACAAGCTGTTTTCTTTCAGTGTTAAAGAAAAACCTCAGAAAATTCACCTTTGGGATAGATAATGTGGAAAGAAAACTACTGGTAACTTTACTGATGTGTTCTCTTGTTCTGAAGGTGGACTAAATCTGGATTAAACCTTAGGCCTTTTCACACTACAGCCAAATGGCTGTAGTGCACTAAGGCTGGTACACGTGGGGGAACAGTTTGACCATTTGCTTTGGTTGGTAAGGGACGCGTTTCCAACGAGAATGGTCAAACTGTCTCAAGCATGTACCAGTCCGGACAGCTGCCGTGGGAGCTAGACAGCATGCCCCGGGCTGCCACCATTGTCCGCTATCAGCCCACTGGCTGGCAGCCCGGTTCTGGGGCTGTCTTGGGGTTTGCACCCCTGCTGCAGAACGTGGCAGATCGCTCCCGGCAAGCCTCGGGACCTATCCAGTCCAAGTCAACGGTCCGAACACAAAAGTGGAGTGTGGGGAGATGGGGGGCAGCATGCACCCCTGGGTGGGGGTTGGCACCCAGAAGGCCCCTGCTGGCTGTCACCAGCCTGATCAAGACGGCAGCAGCCAGAGGGCAGCAGCAGCCAGCAACCCCCAAGATGCCCTGGGCCAGTCGGGTCCCACCCCCAGAACTGGGCTGCCGGCCAGTGCAGCTGATAGGGCCTAATAGTGGCAGCCCAGGGCAGGCCTCCTGGGCTGTCCAGCAGGGAGAGTGTGAATGCTCTCCCTGCTGGACAGCTCTGGGACACCAGGGCTATGGTTGGGCCAGGTGTAGAGCACAAGAGTGAATGGCCTGTCCCAGAGCTGTCCTAATTTTTTGCCAGAGGCCTATGTGTGAATAAGCCTCTTAGGCATGACCACAGCCTTAGTATGAAACTAAAGAGGCTAATATGCAAAATGTTGAAGGCTCTCTAGCTGTTGCTAACACTACAACTCCCATCAGGCCCAACCAATCTGACCAATGCAAGGGAAATACAATTCAGCAGCTTCTGACGCAACACCTGGAGGAGGAAATAGAGGCAAGCAAGCTTAGAATAATTTATTCTTAAAATACCCCCACCCAAGAAACTGTCTTGTGTAACTCAGAACCACATAAAATGAAAATACGAATATCATAAAATTTTGCACAGCAAGAAACACAAAGATATTTGGACTGAGCTCAGTACATTCCTTCATCCAGGTTTCATAAACTTCAGTAATCTATTGGGGCCTCCAGATAGCAAGAGGCAATTGCAGAATCTGAAGAAATCAACCCTGACCGTTCACCGGAAGGACAAATACTGAAGCTGAACTCAAATAGTTTGGCCAGATATTGAGAAAACGGGACTCACTGGAAAAGACTCTGACACTGGGAATGTTTAGGCAAACCTCATGAGACAGTATAACACAGAAGGGCTTGACAAGTTACGGTCCATTGTGTCATGATGAGTCAGACATTACTTAACAACTGAACAAGAAGATCCTGCAATTGCCAGGTCTTTTCTGTAGTGGCCCCCTGTAACGGCCACTGGACATCCATTTTTAATTCCTACCAGAACAGGGCCCTGCTTGCTCACATTCCTGTTAGACCCAGCTTTTCCGTAGTTGCCTCTCTACTCTTAGCGATTAATAGCCCTGTGAGAACTGTTATGTCCCTCACAACATTCATCCTTAACAAGAAAGAAGGGGAGTGAATCTGTGGGAAAGTGTTCTAGTAAAAAACTTTTGCCTGCACCTAATTCCTTTGTTTTCTGGTATCAACAGTAAATGGAAGAACATGCTATGAGTAGCTCTGTGCCTTGTTTCTGAGTTCCTGAGTTCTGGGCCCCTGGGTGGTGACTCTGACAGAAGACTAGAAGACCACCAGCTGGCTAGGGATGAGGAAATCCTCTGTTCAAAAACCCGCAAAACTACAAAAAAAAGCTTTTGTCAGCCATGGAGCAAACCTTACTGGAAATAGCAAACATGATGTAGCACGTGGCAGATGATAATCACTACAGTCTGCAAATTTAAACAAACTTGGCTGCCCAAGTACAGAACTTGCAAGCTGAGGCAAACACTTGTGACCAAGAAAAGCCTATGCACCATCTTGCCTGATGTGAGATTGGCCGATTAGATGGGATAATATTTGATCCCACAGATGTGTCTGTGACAATGGACAGCCGTTCAGAACACTGTTTGAATCTAAACCTAAAGGTTTTTTTTTTTTGTGTGTGATGAACTATTCTGAGTCATTGATATCTGCAGCTGAAATTCTTAACTCCAAATGTATTGTACAATATTTGAAATCCAGAAATTGAGTCCTGGGGATAGATAAAGTAACACCTCCCTTTGGAATGGCAAGAAGCCATTCCTGAAGGAGGCATTTTAATTCTATCCTCCAACCCAGAACAGAGTAAAAAGAATGTTCCTAGACCATGTCTTTCAGGAATTAATAGATTCAATATAAAAGTTACTAGAGATCTAATATTCTACATACAGATCAAAACTGCTAATGCCTTAAGAAAAAAAAAGAATTAGATATTATGTTTCTATTTGCCTAGTTTTTCTCAAGGCCATCTCTCCACTTACCTGAACAGGACACATCCAAAGGTCAAATAAGGTGCTTGCTGCTGCCTCATCTCCATTTCCAGTGTCAGCAGGCACCTGCTAAGCAATCACTCAGGTCATTTCTCAGTGCAACCGCTTCCAGGGGAACCTCCATTGCAGGACAGTTTCTTCCCACCTTACACGGGTGCCTCCTCACCCTGAAATCAAGAGGAAAGCACCTTTTCCCACAGCACCTCCCTGCATGAAGACACCTCCACTCAGAAGTGAAAATGTAGCCTTAATCACCTGTTCAAAGCACGAGAATGAATAAACAGAAGCAGGTGCACTTATTACGAATTAAAATAGTGTTTTCCAAAAACAATGTTTAAGACCTACAGTATGACAGTTCTTGACTGCTGCCAACGTGAAGTGGCAACTCTTATTTAAATGACACAAGAACAAAAGGGGACTTCTTTAGAAGACATGCACTCCACAGGATGAGAGTTTTAGGCTAATTTAAAGTCCACAATGGAAAATCCACAAATAAAATGGATAGAAATGACACGGTCTGGGCAGTCAGCCCTGAAGATGGCCTAAAGAAAGCTTAAAAGGAAGGTCTGACCTAGGTCCTAAGGAAGTGTTCTCAATAATTCAGCAATCTGTTGGTGGCTTAAATGTTTAAAGTCCAGGACACTACTGAACGGTAGTTTGCAGAAGCATAAACCATAGGTAAAGACGTGGGATTGTCAGATGCTGTACAGGATCTTCCTCAACACAAGCAGTATGTTCATGTACAGCCAATACACTGCTATACAGCACACTGTACACCTTTTCAGATATTGCTATATAGTCTAGACATCCTAAGTCCCACATTGCAGGGTTAGAAGAATTCACCTTCAATCAGCTTGGAAGCTCTGCCAACTCAAAGGACTTAGTCTTCACATCAATCAATCAACCAATCAACCAATCAACCAATCAACCAATCAACCAACCAACCAACCAATCAATCAATCAAATGTTCATTAACTTGAACCAAAGCTGCAAATATTTATTGAAACTCCCTGTATATTTGCATTTATCTAGATTTCTACACTGCCCTTTACCAGTCTCAAAAGTACCGAACTTATGGAATATACTGTATTTTCTGGTGTATAAGACTACTTTTTAAAACAGGAAAATCTTCTCAAAAGTCAGGGGTCGTCTTATACGCCGGGTGTTGTTTCTTATACAGCGAATATATCCCAAACTCTATATTTTAACTGGAAAGTTGGGGGTCGTCTTATACGCCCAGTTGTCTTATACGCCGGAAAATACGGGTATGAATCACATAAACTATAAAATCTACAACTCATGCATAATTTTAAGGCTGTTTCCACAATTACCTTGAGGTGGACCACTCCCAATTGGAGTGGTCCACTAGCTAGACAACTTCATATGTCCCAGAACAAAGCTGTCCACATTTGGACAGCTGTTCTAAGACCACTTGGACTGGAAGCAAAGTATATCTAGGGACAAGTAACACAACTCCCTCTCCTTCACTGGAGGTCTTCAAGCAGAGGCTGGACAGACATCTGTCTGGGACGGTTTAGAAAACCCTACATTGAGCAGGAAGTTAGACTTGATGACCCTAGAGGTCCCTTCCAACTCTTTAATTCTACAGTTCTATAAACTGGAGCTGCCCAAGAAACCCTTCAAAATTCCCCATGTGGTCACAGGCCCCAAAAGACTGCCCTAACAGTGAAGAAAGGAAATAAGTGAGATAAAGGACAATCTTAACAAAATGAAGTGAGGGGGAGGAATTAGAATCAGAATCTAACCAAATCCTTACTTACAAAGGATAAAGGACAATTCCACATCGGCCACTATACCAGACAGACAAGTGCACTAAGAACCTCCCTTCTGCAGTGGTGTGGTGCAACCTCTTTTGACCTTGTGAGCATATAGAAGGGAGGCTCCTAGCATGCTTGGTGTACCAGCCAGTCAGTGCAGAATTGCCCTTACAGTCTAGTTAGTAACATTAAGTAGATACTATTTAAGAACATTCCTTTTAAGGAGACAAACTTCTAATGAAGCATTCTGTGCAACGTTATGGTTTATCTAGTATCTTTTACCAAAAATAGGTATCAAGAAAAAGGTACAGAGTTTTCTTCTGCCATTTACTTCAACATAAAATAAAATAGAGGCTGCTTAAAACTTTGACTTAATTAAACCAGAAAGTTCCAATTGGATCTTGACTTGTAAGCATTAGGTGCTTAATAAAAGTTACTGTTGAATCTGGCATTGTCTTTAACAAGTACCAAACCTGTTCTCTGTGTCCAAGTAAGCTATTTTTAGATTGTATGTGTTAACAAGGCCACAGTAAATACTTTCCTGTCTATACAACTGCAAATGATTAAACTTGTAAATTGCTGTAAAGTCTTCCAACCAAACATTCACAGCTGAAATATATTACCAGCTCTGTTACTTGAGTTGGTAATAAAAAGACCATATAAGTTCAGTTAAGGATACCTGAATTAAAGACACGTGCCAAATAATAATACCTTTAAAAGTACAAAACCAATGTCCATTGGTGATAACACCAGGAGATTATGTGCATTAAAATGTATAAAATAGATATTGGTTGCATACATTTTAAATAAATGTTTTAGTTCTTATCTAATGATTTTTATTATATGTATGAATTATGCAATTAATTACTGTTAGGTTTGAAATACGTTCAACTATTATAAAACAATTCCCTATAATACAAAATATGATGCATTCTTGGCACTTAAATCTAATACCTTCCCCCTGACCTTCCTGGTATATAAATACTGAAATATGAGAGAGAAGATTTCAGATATTTTCTAAGATTGGGAGGAAGCAATACAAATTATTTCATACAGGAATTATCACAACTGTCTTCTGGTTTAAATGACCTATATGATAAACATATTCTCTTGTCCAGAACTGGTTTCAGGTTTCACCTCCAGTCATTAGAGATGATGCCAGCCTTTGACTAAGGCTGTGGTCACATCTTCTTCAGTCCATCTTTGGACCCCACTGCTCACTCCTTTTTAGGCCAATCCATTTTATTTGAGGACTTTCCTTCAGTCATATTCTGAGTCCTGATTTTTACAGGTCTCAAACCATTATAGAATATTAATCCATTTTTGTTTTGGGGGTGTCATCAGGGAAGAGGACTAAAGGAGCCAGAACCATACTAGAGTGGGTGGATACTGCATGAATTTGCCTTCCTTTTTGGCCAGTGTGTGATTACATGCTGTTGAGTAATAGAACGTTTATCCTATCAGGGGTTTTGTGATGGTGGAGAGGGGTGGGGATCTAAAAAAGTCTCGTAAAGGAGTCCCAGGATGGCAACAGAAAGGCGTGAGCATAACAATCCAAACTGAGGACAAACTGAAGAAGGACTATCAGGTTTTGGCTGTGGTCTTAGTGCATTTTGAGCCCTGTTTCTTAATAAGACAGACTATTTCAGCAAGGTATGACCACAGCATAATTTTAATATGATATTGAGCCTATGCTTTACCAGCATAGGACACATAGAGGTTGCTCCTGTCCCTGCAGCTCACCCCTACCAGCTTTGTGAGATGTAAACTCCAATTCAGAGCTTATGCTTGTAATCTAACCAACTGCTTATCCACAAGAAGACATGTCCGTTTATTCCATGGATACACCTTGGAATTTGCCAGATGCAGTACAACAGTGCTTTCATTCACTCTTATAACAATGAAGCTTGCTTGTCTCACTGTGACAAGTAAGAACGCCAAATGCACAAGGCACTCCTCATTCCAAGGAAATGCATGGTTTTCCACTTCTGCGCTACAGGAAAGCTATACATCCAAGCAAATATGAAACGTTTTAAGTATGAAAGACTTATGTTATTAGACTCCTAAGATGCTCGCTGGTCTGGTATACAGGCCAGTGTGGAATCATCCTTAGAAACCAGGTGATATGTGAAAACACCCCATTGTGTTCTAATCACCAAGAGGTTTCTCCAATAAAAGAGGGGGAAATAAACAGCCACAACACTTTGGCTCAACTGCTTTTCAAACAAATAGTGACTGGAAGTTTCCAGAAATTTACTCATTGAAAAAGTAAAATGCAAACACTATTTTAAAACTTTTTCTCCCCTCTAGAATTAGCTACCAATTTAAAAATATTGAAAATAGAAGCCTACAGACCAGAACACAAGTATTTAAAATGACACAACAAACCAGAGCTGTGAAGTAGTTCTCTAAATTATAAGAATCTAGATTGCAAAAATTGCTGGGAGCCCAAAATTGCAACATTCACAGCACCTGGGTCAGATGTTTTTAAATTTTTAGGACATTAGGAAATGTGACAGAGGCTGAATGGAAAAATACAAGATTGGGAACTCTGCCATAGCAATCCTATAATGAAGGCTTTAAACGAACATGAACCCATTAAATAATGTCACATTTAATGAGTGTTTAAATAATATCATTAATAATGCACTAATTGGACCTATTTACAACAGGAAGATATATCTAACACTCCCTTCATTTCCGGAAACACAGATTACTAAATGCTGTTTTATTCGTACTTATTATTTTTCTCCCCCAAACTCAAATAAGCCAGATATAATGAGCTAGTTGGATTCTTCCAGGAACTGCGACCCAGACACTTAATTTCAACTCTCCTAAAATATTGGCATCCATTTTTAATTATATCAGGTAGTATATACAATTATGTTTGTGCGTGCAGTGGCTCAGAACATTTTGCAGCTTCTTGGCCCAATTGTTCAGGCAATTATCACCTCAAACAAAAGCTACAACAGTTTTACACCATGGACACATTCACTAGCATAAATCCCTCTTTTGTATGGTGTCAGGGGCAACTTAAAGAAAGAAAGTGTGGAGCAACACCATTCCATTTGAGCAAGTTAAATCTGGGAAAAGAATGAAATGTGTAGTTTATCCAATAATATAAAATCAAAATCTATTTTAAATCAATGTCATACATTTTTGCCATGGACTACATCCTAAAACAATGACTGTGATCTCACACAATTGGGACTTAACAGAAGCCTCTATTATTCCAAAATAATAGTGTGCCTGGTATCAATCCTTCCAGTATTTTGACATTTGGCTAGGCATTCCCATGAGTTTTTTTGCTGAAAATTAAAGAACTCCATTTTAACCAGACCTTATCTACTGCATTAAGATAGATACTGTAGTTTAAAATTTTAAGACAGAATTAAAGAGTGAGATGTCACCTTTGATATATAGATGAATCCAAATCAAAGCATTTTCAAAATATGCCCAATGAGTAAAAAATCCCCATTTCTCTTAGTAATTGGTTCCATCACTGAACCTCTCTTTCAGTAAAGGTTCTCTTGAATGCATTTCAGTCAGGGCTCACTTTGGAGGTTGAAGGTCCAATATGGTGCAAGATCACTGCAGCTTAGGGATGAGGGTCAGAGAGGCATTTTCCTTTTTCTTTTTGTCTTTCGAGCCACAGGTGGCACAGAATGCCCCACATTCAAATTTAGGGCCACCATTAAACTCCATTGCCAGCCCAATCTTGTGGGGCCCCATTGGCTCCAATTGGCACAACTTACTTAACGCAGGGCCTGTGAGCAGTTGCCTGCACATCCTCTGAGGCAGAAAATCAGTTCAATTAGAAGGCAAAGTTAGAATGCAGACACTGGCGCTAGGTTGGGTATACACCAGTCTTTACCCTCAAATGTTTAAATTTAAGAGAAGTGCAGGAGTGTTTTCTTCACTGCGCCATTACAGTGGCTGAATCCCCAAAAGACTTATTAGCCCCTCTCGGATTCCTCTGCAGTCACTCTGTTATAGCTGACTTTAAAAGTCCCCTCCACTTCCAGAATAAGCGTCCCCCTGACAGCCGCGATCTAAACGGACTTTCCGTCCCCGTGGTAGCAGTTTTCTCTTTCCAGGCATTCCCCCCCCCCCGCCCCCTCTCTTGTTAAAAGGAAAAATCGCCGGATCTCTGTCTCTTGAAACTGCTTCCTGCCTCTAGCAAAGCATATGAGCGCTCATTCTTAGTCACTTTCATTCACTTTCAGCAGTTACTTTCACTTTGTTCTCTGTTAGAAAAGGCTGCAGGATCGGGAGCGCGATCCTTCGCTCATTCTCTTTTAAGGCTTCCCTTGAAAACAATGTTGCCATTCTGAGCAATTCTGGCTCTTTTTACAAAGGAAAGGAAGTGAACCTGCTGCATTTCTCAGATGTGCGAATGCTTTTTGGCTGTGTGTGCAAGCAAGCAATCCCCCCCCCTTTTGCCACGGAGCGTCCTCAAGGTAAATGTAGCGAGGAAAACCCGCGACTTACAGAAAGAGCGCTGGAAGAGTTGTTTAAAGTGCATGTATTTTGTCGCGCGATTTCCACGTTTTGTAGCGCTGGAACCTCGCTAAAAACCCTGGCTTGGGGACGCTCAGAGGCAAAAGGAGAGTCTTGGCAGACTTTTTATTCCTTGGGGACAAGCCCAGTCTGTGTTTGGCATGGTCTATACTGTCGTAGTACTAAGTTGATCAATCCAGAAACAGCCTCAGGCCTGGAGAAAAGATGCAAAGCCCTGCTTTTTTCCCAGGGCCAATTTGCTATTCTCTTGCACTGACATTAGAAAACAGCAACATTGTTCTTTAACCTTGACTTTTTGGTTGGTTTGGATAATCTTAGTTATGGTATTGGCTGGTTTTCTGAAATGGGAATGTAGAACACTGTTTTGTAGTGAATTCACTCATATCTGAATGATTAGGTTTAGAAGGTAGTACTGGGGAAATGGTATTCAGTATTATGAGTGCTTCAGGTCCACCATGGTTCATTTGCTTTTCAACACTGATGTTAATTAAGTGGAGTATTCCACAAGAGCTTTGAAGGACACATCACCACTACACTGAAAACCCACAATGAATCAGTATTCTGCTGTAGTAATAGATTGAGTAAAGCAAAACGAAGCTCACCCCAAACAAGACCAAAACACAGCAGGTGTTTTATTAGTCTGGTTGAGTGATGAGTGATATTCATCCTATATTTATAGGGTTCTGCTCATCATAGTAAAGCTTATTTATTTATTTATTTATTTATTTATTTATTTATTTATTTATTTATTTGTTTGTTTGTTTGTTTGTTTGTTTGTTTGTATTTCTATCTCGCCCTATACCCGAAGGTCTCAGGGCGGGTTACAATATTATATTAATCTTAGACAGGTCCCTGCCCTCAGACTTACAATCTAAAGAGACAAGTGTTCTGCAAACAGGAAACTGACTTTATTACATACACATGGAAGTATGAAGATACCGGTACCCATAGCTGGAATTCACAGATATCAGAATATCCACATTAATGTAGCCACAATATGGAGAACATTGTCAATGGCTAAGAAGTTATCCAGTTGCAACCTCAGTCTGAATCTTAATTAGCAAATAAAACAGTAAATAAATGTTATGTCACCATGTACTAGGTACTTGAAGACATCAGACGCTGCAATTACAATGGGAAACAGGCCTGTTAACATTAGGAATTTTGGGATTTTTCTTGATACGATAATAAATGCTAATCTAAACCAGTTAAGCAGAGATCTACAACCAAGGAAGATCATCAATAAGATAATTTCCCCTGTAATTTTACTAGATTATCTGAGTCTTCCAACGGTATCATATTTAGAGCAAGGTTTTTCAATACATTAGCCACTTTACAATTTTCAATTAAGATACAATGAAACTGCCGCACTGTCTACAGACTGGGTGTTAAGAAGAAAATAAGCTTTTTATCCTCCTCAACAGAGAGTTACAGGATACAGCATGCACATGTTGGTAGATTGGGGGAGACTGTAATTAATGAGGTCAGAAGGAAATAAAATTCAGAAAAAACAAAAGCAGTCCTAAATTAACAATGAACATGCTAGTATCTGTTACAAGTTCAGGTCTTCTAAATGAAGACTGGGAAAAATCAAAGCAGAACAGTAATGGCTGTCAACTAAGGACGGAACATGGGACAGAACCACATTTCTAAGTCTGACTACACATTGTAAAAATAAGGAGACTAATTATAGGAATCAACCAAGGTTAAGTCCTTTTTTCTAAGGGACATTGTGTCTCTTCAGAGAAAGCCAATAGTACAGATGATACAAAAGCCTTTACCGGGACTAAATTCAGGATGTTCTTTTTTGCTGCTTTCCACTCCTCATATTCTTGCTCAACAAAACCAAAAGGCAAATAAAAAATGTTGGCTTAAAACAATCCTCCTGTCAATATGTTACTTCCTTCAACAGTGGAGGTCATTATGCCTCGGGAGTTTGGCCGCTGGGAGACTGACAGATGGACACATTGCTTTCTTGTGGGCGCCCATAAGCAAGTGGCGGCCAATGGTAGGATAGGGCATTTCTGCACTTTCCCGTTTTGTTCTGGGACAGGGCACTATGCCATGTGCTCAAACTAGTAACCTATCTCAAGTTCTGGCCCTTGTTGTTGCCTCTGGAGGCACTGCAGGGGACCTTAAAACCAGGAACAAAAGCTTCCAGCTTTCAGAATTTGTGGCCTGGTGGGTTTGGGGGAGACCTACTTCCAGCAGAACTTCCCTCACCTGGGTCCAGAGCAGTTCACAAAGTACAGCTAAAATCGAATAAATACAGCAGAGCATTTCTTACCTTCTCATGCAGATCATAACCAATTTTATCTCTTTTTTTTCAGGATCAGGAAAGGTGGTGGAGTCCTAAATCAGTGCTTAGACATAGCAATAAACTTGAGCAATCTCTGCAACTTAGGATGCTTTCTGTCACCACAACCTCTTTGGGGCTCTGTCATACCACATTAATGTGTTTTAGGACACCATAGAAACTCAGCATATTATTGGCTTGATCACATTTAATTTAGTACTTACCGTATTCGTTTTCTTTGTCCACACTTTTCAATCTCCCCTTCTTCAGTCTGAGGACAGGGTACCTTTTTCCTTTTCATCCCTCCCATCCTTCCCCTCCCTCTTAATTCTGTGTTCAGTGCACTTCTTTCAGTCACATTTTTACTTCTCAGGAAAGGATATGGCCACATCCTCTATCTCCACCCTTGCCTCTTTTTCCCTAGCCTTTTTTTAAAAGGAAAGATAGAAGTGAGACGGGCCAAGCCAGTTTTGTGCAGATGTCCTGTTTCCAAGCAGCTCAGTGGTCCATCCAGTGTTGTATTTTGCTGGCTGTAATCTTTAAAGCTCTATATGATTTGGGACCAAACTATCTGAAAAAAGCTCTTTATTCTACACATATCCCCCACAGCCTGAGATCTACCCCAAACTCCTGCTCTGAGTGCCCCTACCTAATGGAAAAGGTCTTTCTCCATGGTGATGACATGGTTTTGGAATAGCCTCCAACACAATGGGCAGGATTCCAGGAGGGTGAGGGGGGTAAAGAGCCCAATGGGGGGTCGGCTCAGTATGCCAGTGGGCAATAGGATGGGGGCACTGTGGGAGGCAAGGGGCTAGTGGGGAAATGGCAGCAATGTCAGAGGGAAGCCCAACCACTGCTGCCATATTGAAGATTGCCTTTTACCAGGCAGCGGAATCAGATCAGCATGGTAGATCTTCACCTCGCCCTGGGTTCATTTCTGGCTGAAATGGGCTCATTGCTGGGATTGTCCAGTTATAGGATAGCCCCTTTCTGGCCAGAAAAATCAGAAATGCATTTTGTCATCTGGTCTCTGAGATCTTAAGACAGCTTTAGTCCTTTTAAAACTTAAGGTGTGATGGTGGCCACTGTGTTATTTAAGGCAGAGGCAGCATAGTGTCATTGGTAGACAACAGTAACTTGCAAAAGACTACCCCGTCTAGAAGTCTTGAATTAACTTTGATCTGCAGCTAATCAAAACCAGTTTGGTAGCATCAAAGTGAAGTTGTGCTATTGATTACCTGTCAGTTGCTGAGACAAAGACTGCATCCCCATGGGGCTGCCAATGCCCCTCGGTGGATTTGGGGGACCCTCAATGCAAACCTAATTCACATTAAGGAGTCCCCATGGCAATGGAGAATAGGGTGGGTTCAGGGTGAACCCACCCGTCCCCATGAAAACTGTGGCAAATCCCTGCATCAGGATGCCATGGTTTTCTCTACCACCACCCTTACCTGGGTGCTTAATTGTCCAGGTAAGGTCTTGATTTACCCTAAACAATCTCACCTGACAGCTGCCCTGCACAGCTGAGCAACTGTCATAAACACAAGCAGAGCTCCGCAAATGATTAAAACAGACGCTGCTTTCGTGTCTGTTTTAATAATCTTACTAGAGCTCTGCCCTGCTCTTTAAAGCCTGCCCAGCTGACTGCAGGGCAGCTGTCAGGTGGTTGTGGGCTAAATCAAGCCCTTACCTGGGTGATTAAGTGCCCAGGTAAGGGAGTGGTGGAGAAAACCCTTCATTCCCATAAAAACCGTGGCAAATCCCTACTTTGGGATTCCATGGTTTTCTCTACCCCCACTTACCTGGATGGTTAATTGCTCAGGTAAGGCCTTGATTCACCCCAAGCAACTGCCCTGCAGTCAGCTGTCAGGTTGCCAAGAGAAGGGCAGAGCTCCGGTAAGATTATTAAAACAGACACGAAAGCTGTGTCTGTTTTAATCATTTGCGGAGCTCTCCTTGTGCACATGACAGCTGCTCAGCTGTGCAGGGCAGCTGTTGGGCAAGATTGTTGCCATTGTAGCAGTAGTGGTGGGGACAGCGAAGCCCTGCTGCTAATTGTAACCCGGGAGTGTCCCCATGCCCCCTTTATAACCCACTCTTGCCCCGTAATTCGGGGTGAGAACAGTTATAAAGGGGGGTTATTTTGTTTCGATTTAGAGGATTTTGTCCCTTAGGGCTCTGCATGGGGACACTTGCGAGGTGAACTAATTTTTTCCTCGCAATATCCTTGCCATGGGGACAAGTGCAAAGGGAACCTGTAAATCAGACCATATGAAGAAAACACAGCTGACAAGACCAAATGAAAAGGAAAAAAGTATTGCTCCATAAGCAGAAAACAAATGTAATGGAAAATGTCTCCAGGGTGTGTCATCATTTACAGAAGATAGTTCTCTATTTAGAAGAGCTGTCAGAGGACAGTAATTTATTGGAAGTTTTTTTTCTATTTACTCCCTACTTGTGGGACTTTCCAGTCCAAATCCAGTTTAAGGATAATCATCTGTAAGAGGAAAGAACTAGTGCCTTAGACTGCCCCTGAACAACTAGAACCAGAATGGTGAATGGTCACAGTCTTTTTCATTAGTCTTTTAAATTACAGTGATCAGTCAATCCATCAATGCACATGCAACTCCTTCTCTGACAACTCTTTGAGCCACTCGTAAGTTCAAAAATAATATCAGTCTCCCTGCTATTTGGCATTTTCTTGGTGTACAGAATCATTATGCTTTAGCAGTTACAGAGGCCTTCAAATACAAGAACTAAAGAATCAAGTTTAAAAGATAAAACTCTTGGCTGCTGGTTTTTATAACGTAGAAAGAAGAAAATCATTGAATTCAGGCAGAAGGCAAAACTACCCAATATTATATACTTATGTCCATTTTTCTCAAATAACAAACCTATTTTTAGCAACAGGAGTGGCACCCCCTGAGAACAGCACTTTTCCTGACTCACTGCATCATGATGTGGGAGGCTTTAAATTCAGAATATCGCTACTGTCATCTTAACTTCTAAGAAATTGCAAGTTGCAAAGAAGACTGATCTGCCTCCTACTTTAGTCCACAACAAACCACATAGTTTACTGTCTCCGTCCTGTCCTGCCTTAATGTATAAGAACTGTGCCTGCCCTTGGCTTGGAGGAAAAAGACCTAGCTGGTTGCTGTCTCTGCTGTGGCCTGCCTGGAGTAATTTTATAACGTATGGAATTTTACAATGCATTATTTTGTATTATGTGTAAATTTATAAGGCATTGTTTTTGTACTGTATGTAAACTGTCTTGAGTATTATTTTTTTGAAAGCCAGTACACAAATGAAAATAGAATGGAAATGGAATGGAATGGGGCTGAACTTTAAAGACTGCACACAGAACTAAAACCCCACTCTAGAGCACATTCCTAATAAAAGGGAGGAAAGTTTGCCTATAGGGTAAGCACTAACTAGAGCTATAGTTAGTTGGAGACACCCTGTAGTTGGGAGACACCCTGTCCTCAATGGGGTTGTAATGCCTTGGAAGGGACAGGTGTAAAATCTAGGGGTGCTCTTGGACTCTATGCTGACACTTCAGGCTCAGGTGGAGGCCATGGCCAAAAGTGCCTATTACCATTAATGGCTGGTGTGTCAGTAGAAGCCCTTTCTAGACAGAAATCATTGGCCACAGTTAACCATGCTCTGGTAACCTCCAGATTCGACTATTGTAATGTGCTCTACATGGGGCTGCCCTTGAAGATGGTTCGGAAGTTGCAGTAGTATAGAATGCAGCTGCTAGATTGCTGATCAGGATAGCTGGCCAGATGCACATCACGCCAGTCTTAAAAGAGTTGCGTTGATTGCCAATTTGCTACCAAGACCAACTCAAGGTGTTAACTTTAACGTATAAGGTCCTAAATGACTTGGACCAAAAATATCTAAAGAACACCTACTTCCATAATGACTTGCCTGTGCCTTAAGATCTGAAGGGACAGCCCTCCTGACTGTACACCTACATTTTATTGAAACAACTGTAGCAAACATACTAAGACAAACTGTAGCAAAGAACTAAGACAAAGGTTTTACTGCCACCTGCTGGTTTGCATAGGTAATAGCTACAGCATATTTAAATTAAAATGTGCCATTATCTGCAAAATCATTTAACATCTGTAAATTCTAATACAATACTGATACAAAATCGCAAAGAATTCTGAAATGTTTCTAAGCCTTAAAACACCTTACTAATATTATTTTAAAGGTAGATTATGGGTTCCTGTGTTTTCCGAGGAGTAAATCACTAAAAAACGCAATTAAAAAAAACACCTGAAAAAAACAGCTCTCACTCCTGTTTTTGCTGCTAAAACGCTTTATCTTTATTCCTTTTGGAATGGTACCACAATATTGGGGGGAAATGTGTCATGAAACAGGTGGGGTTTGCCCTGTAAGACAGCCCCTTGCCACCCCTCCTTTGCAGAGGAGTTTAAAGTGTTCAAGCCTTTTCCCCTCAACAGGCCACTTAAAGGTGGATAAAAAGTTTCACTTCACACTGATAACAAAAGTTTCATTTCCCGCCCACACTTCCCCTCACTTTTTTCCTTTTTTAGCTGGCTCCTTCCTGTGTGAACAAACCATGGTAGGTAGGCAGGCGGGAGAAATTGCGATAAAAGAGAAAGTGACAGGAAAGCATGGGCAAGGAGGGTTAGGGAGGTGATTATGCGCAACATAGTGGAAGCGATCCCCATAGAAAGGAGAGTCTATATACTTGTTGCTGAGCCAGACTCCGGGACTATAAAAGCGCACAAACGAGACTGCTATTCCCTGAGCTACCTGAGGGAAGCCATTGCTGTTTGACTAAAGAAAATGGTCACTGTTTGGCTGACTCTGTGCCATCGGTAGTCATTTCTTTACTTGTGTGTGCATTCAGGGAAAGAAAGCCCCTTCTCTTGAATGAATTTTATTTGTACGGTCACAGACCAGAATCAGCAAATGTTAAAAAGTACAAAAAGTTATAAAAAGTTATTTAAAATCACAATGTGCAGATAAAATCAAGTGAAAATCAAGTGAGTCTACATATTCAGAAGATAGTACATAAAACATAAGAGACAATAAAATAACATAATGGATTTAAATACATATGATCCAGAATAATTTTTCAGAATACGTCTAATCAAGGTCGCTCAGTTCCAGGGTTTCATTTTCTGACTTCTCCCTTATTTTTATAACTACGGCTAGGAATTCTGCAGCAGCTAGTGTAATGTCAGGATTGGCATCATTTAACAACAACTTGATGTATTCTAAACTGGATCTTCCTGGATACGGGCTCAGCTTGAGATTTATTAATTCTTGGTGGGCAGTGTTATAAAGATTACAGAACATCTAATCTATGTCACCATTTTTACATGGACAGGTTCTGATGGTAATAGGGATATGTTGGTATCTACCCTTCAATAGGTTTGAGGGTAGGACATTTAATCGGGCCTTTGCAAAAGCAATTCTGTATCTTTTTATATGTAAGTTTTTTGGTATGATGGCACATTTAGTTGGTATCCATAATTTAGGCCAATATATAAAGGACAGCAGATGGTATTTGCTCTTGCAATTAAATTCTGGGTAGCAATGTCCCAGATTCTTTGCTCAATTTGCATGAAGGCATTCTTTTGTCCCAGCTGAAAAAGATAGTCAGGTGATAAACCTAACAGGGAGATCTTCCAATTTACTTTCTTATTCCATGTACTAACAAAAGTATCATTTGTTAATTCTTTTAATAATTGGTTTGTTGACTGAAAAATATATATTTTGAACCATGCTTTGATAGCTGTGAGCCAAACTTCTGGTTCTAATGGCAGTTGTCCTGCTTCAAGCAGTATCACTGCTTGTGATACACACCTGGGCACATTTACAATAGTCCTCAAGAAGTTGGCTTGGAAAGCTGTCATGCCCTTTATGTTATCATTTACCCATACTACTGATCCATATACTAATTGGGTGACTATCTTGGCATTGAAAGTTTTAACAACTGCCGGTAGGTAATTTCCTCCTTGGGTATAGAAGAATCTCAACAGAGTTGATTTAGTGGCTTCTGCTTTTTGGAGAGCACAGTTACGATGAACAGACCAGGACAAAGAATGGTGGAACATTATCCCAAGGTAGGTAAAAACTTTGACCTGATCTACTTGGTTGCCTGAGATTGACCATTTTCAATTTATGAATTTCTTTTCAAATACTAGTATCTTAAATTTGTTTGAATTTATTTGTAAAGAATTTTCTAAACAGTAATTTGAGAAGTCCACTAAAAGGTGACTGAGCCCAAATTTGTTCTGAGACAACAAAACTGTGTCATCTGCATAGAGGACACCACTAATCTTCCTGTATCCTAACTTTGGAAAATGTTCCTCTTTGTGGTTTAAATAGAATTCAAGATCACTCAGGTAAATGTTAAAAAGAACAGGTGCTAGAATACAACCTTGTCAGACACCAGATGACATAGAAATATCATCAGTTAACATTCCTTCACTACTGCATCTGACTTGTAGTGTATTATTTGTGAACAAGGATCTGATAAGCGAGGTTAACTTTTTGCCAGAGACAAGAGCATCGAGCTTAACCCATATTTCTTGAAACTGAATCCAAAGCAGCTTTTAGACCCATGAAAGCGGCAAAAATTTTACCATTCCATAGGGAGAATATGGACTGGCTGCTTCTGAAGGCAGCCTAGATATTCAAAAGTAAAAAAAAAATCTATATATGCAACTAGTTTTTGATTCAAAAATCTTGCATATAGTTTTCCTATTAAAGATAATAGACTAATTGGTCTATAATTAGCTGGATCATCCATTCTACCTTTGTTATAAATTGGGGCCACAATGGCCTTATTCCAGCCCTCAGGGATTATCCCTGTATTGTTTATCACTGTAAAAAGCGCTGCTAAAAGAGGGACCCACCAGTTCAGGTTGTATTTAAGAAGTTCTAATGGAATCAAGTCCCAGACTGAAGCTTTATGTGTTTTACATTGCTGGATCAGTCTATAGATCTCTTCATCTGTTACTTGATTCCAAGACAGAAAATTCTTAAAATCAGTTTCAAGTATATTGTTTTTTTCTTTGTCCAATGGATTGTCAGTGAAGATCATCTGAAAATAACCCATTTATTTTCAGGGATGCTGTACCTAGGTGGTTGACTTGGTGTTTTAAAGGCACTATTTATCAGAACCCAGAAGGTCTTGGAGTCTTTGGGAGTTTTTCCACTGTCGCTAGAAGTACCTATTAATGGGTACTTAATGGCATTTTTGTACCCATTAATGGGTACTTAATGGGTACTTCTAGTGACAGTGGAAAAACACCTTTATTTAAAGAAGCAGCTACAAGTAGTTACCATATCTCATGACTTTTTTGGTAACCCCTTCTCTTCTCCCCACAGGAGGGGAGGGGGAGCTGGGATTCTCCACCCTTGGCCACATCATTGTGGGATTGAACCCAATCGAGAGAGAGGGGTGGGCACTCTGGCTGTCAAAGGGTGAGGAGGAAAAGATTCACTTTCCCTGATGGGTTTTTGAAGCGTTTTCTGTGGGAACAGCATCGTGGTTGACTGCGATTTAAAAGGAAAAAATGAGACCGGCCAGATTGCATGTTTGGATCAGGTTTAGCTTTGTTTCATTTTTAAAAACTTGTGGGAATGCAGCCCTACTCAATAATGATTGTGGTTAGAAAACGAGTTGCTAGAAATTACAATCCTTATCCCAAATCCTGCTTGAAGCCTTTTCACAGGCATCTGACTGGCCACTGTGGAAAAGAGGATGCTTGTGTAGAATGCCCTAATTCTGTTGGACTATTTTGATGACACTCCAAAATGCATATTAGCTGAACTTGTAGGTTTTTTTATTTATGTCTTGTAAACTATGTACAATCTCTATAAATACATGGTATATCTTTCTGCTGGTAATATAAACATTAAAATAAATTGTTTTTGTGTCATTCTGTTATCAGTACTGTTCTACTTTACAAGGCTGTCAGCAAAACTGAACAATAAGAGGATCTGACATGTTTCATAAAAATGGAGATATAACTGATGTGTTGCTTTCATAAAAATGGGGATTCTTCATGGCATACATGTACACTATGATATTATCTATGTGTACAATATACAAATCTGAATATTTGATTCGCTATCAAAACTGATTGCACGAGGGGAAAAGAAAGTAAAACAAAGCAGCAACAAATGTTTATTCCTCTCCTTTTGACAGCAGGTACTTAATTTTTCTGATGCCTGTTCTCTGGCACTGCTTTGGGAGGTGGCAAAAAATAAAGTTGTCAAGTCCAGTCCCTTTACAAAGTTCCACCTGTAGGACAACAGGTCTCTTTCATAATTAGATAAATGTCTATCATGTATCCTTCATCTGCTCTTCTAAATTAGTCCTTTCTCTCAGAGAAGCTGCTCTCATTTGTCATGATTCCCAGCAGTCCAGCCAGTGCCTGCCCTCCTAAGAGTAGCTGGGCTCGGTAGGATGCTGGGCTCATGCAATAGGCTGAGTGCGTACTAGTCTTAAAAGCAATAAACTGGTAGCAAACAATTAAACAGTAAACCAAAACAGGTTTATTGAGGAAGAACACACAAAAAGGTAAAAGAGAAAAATTGTAAGTTTTGATATTACTAGATTAAGTTCAAAAAGTCTCTTGATGTTGCACACTTCTTATAACAGCATTCTTTGCTTAAAGGTAAATAGTTGCCTCCCACCTTCCCCTTTGGTTTGCTTTTCCTAAGCTCAAGCCTCCCCAAAGAATAGCAACCCCCACCCCTTGGTATCAGCAAGGCCTAGCCCTTCCTTGTTTGGCTGTGGACCCAGCCCTGGTCAGTTTCTGGCAGAGTTTCCCTCAGAGACAGATCTCCACCATTAGTTCCCTTCAAAAATTGCCCAGCCAAAAGACCTCCTGATCAATTCCCCTCCAGAGAAAAGACCCAGAGAACTCATCTTCTCCCTACAAATACCAAACAGACCCTAGTACTGTGATTGGCTGTTGCTATTGGCAACTGTGGGAAACTCCTGCCTCCTGCCAGTCAAGCCTCCAGGTCCCTGGACAGGTTTTCCCTCTAATTCTGACAGGCTTGCAAAGGATTTTGCTCTAGTGTGTATCACTTTTTGTTTATTTCCTCTGTGCCTCAAATGCTGTTTGGTTGTTATTAGCATAACACAATTAGGCACTACATGGTGGTTTGCAGGACCAACAAGGTGAAGTATTTTTTTTACCCAGAGGATCAGCAATCTATAGAATTTACTACCAGAAGAGATAGTAATAGGAACCAGACTACATTGCTTTAAAGAAAACAATGGCCGTGTCTTCACGGCAACCTTATTTCACTTTCCCTAAACCGAGATAACAAAACTGGATGCAAACGCAAATTTGCCTGTTCCCATTACTTTCAGCTTAATCACGTTCAGTCCGGATTCTGAGGACGTACGTGACTCAAGGGGGGACTCCAGTGGCTACCTTTTAAAAGCCGCTTTTCGGGGCTGCCCTGTCCCCTTCCTCCTGGCGTGAATGTACAACCCATAACAGACCCCTTCACAGAGCCTAGCTGGGTGGCTGCCTTGCCTGGATGGAGGAAAAACTGCACCAGCAGCCAGCGATTCTTTACCTTCCTCCCCCCATTTCCCAGGGCACGCAGCAGCAGCAGCAACTCAAACCCCCTTCACAGCCACAGCCTTTAAAACAGAAACTCCAGCGCTTTCCTTTGCTTTCCCTTTTTTAAAGGTTAGAACTTTCAAAGAGCTAGAATTGCGCAAAACTGCAACATTCTTACTAAGGTGTGAAGAGGCTAGATCGCTACGGTGTAGCTTTAAGGACTGGATTTTTATAGTGGCTGTTTTGAGGGTGGATTTTTTCAATGAAATCACTATCTTTGGAAGCAAGCTATAGGGGGAGGGAAACCCTAAACATGGATTCTCATCCCTTAACACGGTACGGTCCCCACAGTAAAAAATGTAAAACATTTCAAGCACAGGATCCAGAGTGAGACCTGTTGAAATCAGGATTGAGATTCACCACGCTTTGGGGTGGTTTAACACGGAGAAAGTGTGTTAAGCCAAACTGCCGTGCGGACTCCGAGGATTGAAAACGTTTTGAATCCGACATAAGGTTGCCGTGAAGACACGGCCAATGGCTACTTGAATGAATGTCTAGGTACTGCTCCAAGTTGTGAAGATAGGAAAAGTGCCTCTAAAGGTCATTTGCAAGGAACCAAGAACAAGTGAAAGTGTGTGTTTATCTTCTTCTGCTTAACAATGCCCAGAAGCAATTGCTGGGCCACTGTATGAGGATGCTGGACTAGATGAGCCAGTTTGGTCTTGTGGTTAGGTGTCAGGCTCATATCTTACAGTCTTGGAGTTTGATTCCACACTCCTCCATGAAGCCAGCTGGGTGACCTTGGGCTAGCCACAGCTCTCTTTCTGAGCTCTCACAGCCCCACCTACCTCACAGAGTATCTGTTGTGGGGAGAACAGGTTTGTCAGCTGCTTTGAGTCCCCTTAAATGGGTGACTCTTCTAGATGATCTGTGACCTGATCCAGCAGAGCTTCTCTTATGTACTTATAAATTACATACCAGCAATGTCTGTACCTGCTTTGCTAGTCCAATGTACTGCAAAATCCAATTTACTGTTCTATGTATTATAATAATTTTCTCTCTCATTATCTTCTATCAGTCAGTGCCCAGACCTTAATTCCATTCCTTTTCTAGTAGTTTTAAAATATTCTTTAAAATAATATGACATGTGCATTTCAGCATGTTGAAAATGCCTAAATGTATGCAATAAGAGTGCTTATTTGTGATCTTTTGGAGGCCAAAAAGAATAGGTTATTCAAAATCAATGTTGCAGTAACTGAGAATCCTTTGTATGCTTGTGTGGGTTTCCTTGTGGAAGCGTAGTGTTTATCTAAGCCACATCCTTTATTTCTCCCATTGTTTCCATGTTATACTTTCAAAAAATTTCCTGTTTCAGTTTTCTGTATATCTAATTCATTTCTGAGACTCTACAAGCCCACTGTGTTGATCAATTATTCCCAGAACTTTGAACTTATTTCCTAAACTCCACTTCAGAGTAGGGTTATTATTGGACAAGAAAGCTGTTATTTTCAACACAATACTCTCTTCCGCTATACATATTTCAAGTGATGATCTCCAGTATATAAAGTAAATATTACTGTACTCTTGTCTTTCCATTCTCATTCTTCCCATTCTTTTTCATAAATAACATTTTTTAAGGAAAAAGAATACATATCACCCCTCTAAGGCGCCTCTGAAGCATCCCTTTTTTATGTCTGAATGCAGCCTAATGAGGGACAAACTAAGTTGGAGAAACCAGCAAAATTCTGGGAGCCAGGGCTTCTTTTTGGGGAGGCTGCCTTTTTTCCTGACTGGAGATACAAGCAGCAAAAGTCCCCAGTGACCAAAATACTGCTATTTTACTCCTTCCTCACTTAGGCCACTGTTACACATTACCATTTAAATCTCCTTCAAGAAGGCAGCCATATCCAAGCTGTTTTCAGCCTGGAACCACTTGGTGGGAGAAATGCTCTGCTTGATGGGGAGGCATTCTGGGAGGTAAAGGGGGGGTGAGGTGACAGGTGGGGTGGGAGGAAAGAGATCAGGGTGGGGGCAGTGGTGATGGGGTGGGGAGAGAAAGTCAGGGCAAGAGGGAGGAGGAGAGAGATGGAGGCAGATCACTGACTGTGATGGCAGCGGAAACAGGGAAAGGACATTAAGACAAGGGGGCAGGGGGAGGGAGATCCAGCAACAGGGAAAGGAAATCCCAGCAAGAGGGAGGAAGATTGTGGATGACAGGGTACAGGAAGGGCTGTCAGGGTGAGGGTGAGGGGCAAGACTCAAGAGAGGTTTGCCACGGTATCATTTTCTGGGCAGCTGGGGAGCTGGAATGGTGGCCTCCTGGAAACAGATTAAAACTTTAATGCTGTGTTGCCCCGATTAAAGGAAACCCAAATAGAGGGAAGAAAATCCACACACAAAAATGGCTTGGCATTTAAAGATGTAAACAAACAGGATGGAATTTGGGCTGAAGCAGAATTAAAGTAAAGGTGTAACTGCGGCCATAAAGATTAATAACAAAAAAGATTAGAGAGGTTAACAGAAGTTCTTCAAGTGTTCTGTTCCTACATCTTTTTGCATCTAAAAGAAGAAACAATATTGGAAGCATCATGACAAGTCGGGGAGGAGTGACTAGAAAAATGCATAGGGTCAAAATTGTAAGTTATACAAGCTGCAGCCCTGAGCCTTTTCCCAACTTACATAGGAGTGGGAGTCAGAGACTCATAAGAATGATGGCTTTATCATTTCTTGAATTATATCAAATTTGTTCTTACCTGAGTACCCAGACAGGCAAGCATCATATGTGTAAGAAGTTTAGCTGCAAACATTGAGGATCTTGTACAGAAGAGGTTTGAAAAAATTGCCAAGATGAACCCTGTTTTAACAAAAGAAAAAGAATGAATGTTTAATTATGTTGGTCAACAGGTCAGATTACAAACCACACTTTGGATAAATAAGTACACACAAATATATTACATAAATATATGCATATTTAATTACCCAAGTCTGAATTGCTGTATCTTTTACTATTTATTAATATTGCAAATCCAAGCCCTTCTACCTTGTGTACAAATATCCAGCATTCCTTTTTATCCAGAAAGCCTTGTGAGATCATTTTAAGTCAAGGAAGCCAACATAGTACCTGAAGGTTTTGTTCATCTATGAACTCCAATCCTCTGTGCTCCAGTTAAAGTGAGATATAGGGCCTTTCTGCACTTGCTGTGGTTGAACAGCCAGGGGCTGCTCCCTCACAGAGAATACACACTGTGCAGAGCCACTTCTATCCCAGATGTGGCTCCATGTATGCCAGAGCATCCCCTAGGCATATAGCTGTAAAACACTAAAAGGTGTTCTAAAGCTATATTAGCCTCACAACTAGTAAAGCCTTGTATGGTCTGTTTGCACCTCTTCCAGCAGAATGGAGCAAAGCCTTTGACCTTACCCAACACTTGGGTAAGTTTCAGATGCATCGGGCATCACAAAGTACGGATGCCCCAACACATCCTAGGAGTTAGCCAGCCTTCACGCCAGATGAAGGTATGAAAAGGCTCATAGCCAAACAATATTTGCAAGGCACTAGGAGATAGCTATTGCATGAAAATCTAGAATTATTTGAATTTCAGGCGATTAAATGCACTGCATATTCATCATGAATTATGGCTAGAGTGCACACACCTAAAGTATGAGACATTTGTGCTAGAGCAGTGCGGAACTGAACTTTGTGAAATTCATGTTCTGACTATCCTTCTCTTCCACTGCTGCAAGCAGTCCTCACTGCTTCTGAAAACTTGTTCTATAGGAATAGGGAATTATCTAATCCAGATAATCATAAGGGGGTGAAATGAAGACTTCAGACAGGACATATGTGAAGAAAATTACCTTCTACCTGCACAACCACCCACTCAAGAGAACCAGTACAGAATCACAATTGATTCTATAAACAGATGGAAGTTCTTAGGATTTATTCCACTATATGAATCATTAATGATGTGCAAATGTAGCTCATGTTTGACTGGGATGAATCAAACCAAATGGTTTGAACTGATTCAGAATAATCAAAAGGAGCTGGTTCAATCTAAACCAATTAAGTCATCACAATCTGGCCCTTTAAATAGGGCTTTCCTTAATATATTTTAATATGCTATTTTAACACTCATAAATTATTTACGAACAGTTCAAGCTTGTTCAATCTGATTCTAAATGGAACCAAACACAACAAGGTTCAGTTCAGTTTGAACCAAACCAGTTAACTTCTGCTTGCACACATCTATATGAGCCCTAAAAGTAAAGAAAATCTGATCAATACAACTCTAATCTTTTTACCAAAGCAGAAGTCTCTCCTACATAGTTTGATTTGTTCTAATGATGCAACCTTCGGCACCTGAATGCAGAATTGTCAATATGTTATCTGTGACTTAAATCTTTGTACATACGCTTAGGACTGCAGCCTGGGTAGCTAGTTCCAATGCACTTGCACAAGATCTCTTTTTACCCAAAGTTAGGGGGAGCAAATGAGTAAGAGAGTTAAAATTTTTGCTCTTTGGGTGTTTCTGCACTGGCCGCAGAAACCGGTTTAAAGAGACATTTAAGACACATTTAAAACCCTTGGGCACTTACCTTCTGCATTGCAGACCAGATTAGGGACCCTTCAAGGCATGCAAGATCTGTCTCTAAATCAGGTCTTGCCACCAAAACCCGGTTCTAAACAAAGACCTAAAAAAATTAGGTCTTCAATCGGTTCCTTCGCCTGGATCTGTTTGGAAGCAGGACGCTTCCACACATGGGACAGGTGAAGGGATGTATGTCCCTGTGGCTGCCATCTAGGGGAGGGCGGAAGCAAGCCAGTTTGCCTCCTTCTGCCCTCCCCCCATGCCACACACCGCCGGAAACACACGGTGACTGGCAGCTGCATGCTCCAGTCCTGTGGCTCCGGGGGCGGTGTTGGCAGTGCAGGAGGCCGGATCCCCTCTGGAATGGGTCCTGCGGCCTCTGCACAGCACCCAGGGGATCTGGCTGGCCCAATCTGTCCTCTCCATGCATTTCCGGACACGCAGGGCTTCCTTGGATCCGTCCCTATTTTGGACAGATCCTCAGGAAGACAGATCACCAAGAAACGGATTTTCTTAAATCGGTTTCTCGGTGGCATGTACGGAAACGCCCTTTGGTTCCAGGTTTATGTTCCAGTCCTATACTCACATAGTTGATTTTCAGACTATTCTGTTAGTATTAGGAACAAATCCACACATAATCATTGGCTACAAATTCAATACACTATTCACAGCTGCAATTACTACTACTAGTAGTAATATTGCTATTGATATTAACAATTATATTTTAAAAATCAACTGACCAGAAATACAGATAAAACCAGAAGAGAAGAAGGCCTCATTATAAGAAGACAAGCTGTCTGTTTGTGCATAGGCGGCATAGACAGACATGTGGGAGCACGAACACTCCACGTAATTTGAAGAATCATCCATCACTTTACAGAACTGACTGTCAGACAACCAGCTACAAAGGAAACAAAAATCAGTAATATTAACTGATCAATCTTTAGCTTGGAAATCATTTATTGCAAGCAAACTAGTAATAATGTCATCTGGAGAATACCACCTATCCCAAATCCATCCATGTGTGCTACAAGAATGATTTGCCATAATGATTAGTAGCCAAGAATGAGAAACAGCAAAGTTGACATGAAACTTCCAAAGGAAAAAAAGACACTGATTCCTCAGTCCTGAGTCATACATTAAGAACCCATGTAAGATCAAAAAGAAGATGTTTCCTCATCCTGGGTGTGGCTCGAGCCCACCAGCTGATGAAAACAATCTACATTAACTTCCAAACTATGTAACTCTGGGGTGTTTTCCCACTGTGCTCCTTTGATCCAGATCTAAGAAGATTTGGATCTAAGGAATGGGTACTTCCCTTAATCTGGATCTAGTAGATCTCGATTAAGGGAAGTACCCAATGTGTTTCCATGGGTGGTCTAGCACCCAATAGCAATGGGTGCTAGCCTCCCTGCTGTGGAAACACCAGAGCATCCATTTGCAAATCCGGATCCACCCACAAGAGGTCTGCCTGTCACCCCAGGTGTTTGGGGGGAGAGGGGGTGCAATCTCCTAAGTTGCCTTCAGCGACTAGTAAAGGCTCCAAAGTCCCTCCAAAGTTGCTCTAAAGTCATTCCAAAGTCACCTTTGGAGATTAGCACAGGCTCTGCAGAATAACCCCTTCGGAGCCTTTGCTAATCTCCAAAGGCAGCTTCAGAATGACCTTGTAATGACTCCAGAATGACTTTGGAGGGACTTCAGAGTTTTTATTTTGGGGCACCCATGGGTGTCCCCTCCCCTGAGCCTCCTCTAGACCCCATTTCCCAATTGCAGTGGAAATCCTACAATCCATATTTTAAGGCTGAAGGACCCATATGACCCTGAAGGACCCATATGATCCAGATTTCCCTAGCTGTGGTGGAAATAGATGTGGGGTCCATAGTGGAAATGGGGTCATCCAGCTCTCAGACAAATGGGTCCTTAATGGGTGCTAAAATGGGTACTTACTGCCAGTGGAAAAACACCCCTGATATATCACTACTGCTGCCACATGAAGCCTCAAACTGGAGGTGGCCCATGGCCCACAGTCAGGAGACACTTCAAAGTGGTCTCCAGTTAGAATGCTTCCTGGCATGATTTCTCGTTCTGGAGTAAAAGGTCTGTGAAGTGATTGTATTACCTGGGAGGCTATGCCTTCTGAGAATGGGTGCAGCATTCCCTGGCAAATACGAGCACGGTCCAAATGGACAGTATGGAAACTGCATAAACATCCAGGTTGATGTCTTGTACAGAGATCCAGAGTGATGATGTCACTAATCTCTGTTAGAAAGCCTTTATTAAACTTGTTTCAGTCATTAGTTCTACGGATTTAGGAAAACTTCATTGTTAATTTATTGGCATTTACTTTTGTTAATAGTACAAATAATACCTACTCCTACAGAAGTGAAAGGATCTTCTGGATCCCAAGGTAACCTGAATTAGGGAAGGACCTCATTCTTCTAAATTTTGACAAAATACTTCAAAAGTTTTAAAACTGCCTCCATCAACTCAATTTTAAATCTGATTTTTCTTCCCTAATAATTACGTTTATATGGTTTATTATTAAAACGTTTCCTTAACATCCATAGCTGAAGCATTTCTGAGGCTGTCTTTCCAGAAAAAAACCTCCTAAAATGGCAATGGATCGGGGAAAATATACCTTTCAGCAGCCTGATTCCAAAGGAGACACAAAGATTTATGAGGAACAATTCTGCTCTCTGTAGAATATATCCGGTAAATGACTTCCATGTTATCATTCAGAAGAAGTGGACTTAGGCCTTTCACACTCATTGAAAATACCTGAAATAGACCAAGTATGCATTCTTTTCTTTTAAAAACATTCACACAAACCTTATTTGAATATCAAACACAGAAAACTCTGTTATACCTTCTCAGACAGTCAGATCCCTATTCAAAACACATGCCGCCATTTACTGAGCTTTTTGGCATTTGGGATAAGCAAGGAAAAGTGGGGAAAAATTATGAGACTGTGAAGATTTAAATTCTCACCCACCTCCTGGTACTGGATGGTGCCCTATGTAGGCATCACCAAAAGGCCCTAAAATGCTAGAGATACACAACCAATGTGTTTGTATGTTTTCTGCAATGTACAAACTGCCCAAATTCAATTCATGCTTAGTCCTTTTTTTTTTTAGTCTGGGTCAAGACTTAAAATGATTCTTGAACAGACTATCAACTGTAACAGAGTTACCTTGAGCCTGTCTCAAGCTACATTTGTAGGGTTACAGAAAGCCTTGCAAGCCTTAGGGCCGGACAACAAACTCAGATTAGAGTTAGTTAATCAGTAGCATCAAAAAGACAAACTGAAATTATAGAGAAAGGGAAAAGCAGAGTTGAAGATCAACTGAAATGACTTTGGGCTATTTAAAACATATGGAGAGGGTGCACAAATTTAACTTTTCATAAACCATACCTTATTTTTTAGTGCAGTTCCTTTTTCACCCATAATAAACCACTGCTGGCTAGTATATTCAGTGACCTGAATGAACATACAGTTCTCATCTTTAGAATGAGATGATGCAGAAACTTCCAATAAATGTTCTGGAACTCTGATAAAATCACCATCTTTTCCATCAAACCTATGGCCATTGATTTGCTGTGGATACCAGTAATGGGCAAAGATGACAATGTAAGGGCAGTGGTCAAGGATGGTTTTGCCACTATTAAAATAAAGAAGGAATGAGAGGTTCAGAGGGTAGAAAAGCCACCTGAAGCATATGAAAGAAAACATGTGCAATGAATACTCATACTTTGCTTAATACTTGTACTTTGCTTCCAGATGCTGGTTATTTATTTTGCTATATTCAAATATACTAGAATAAGTAAGCAATGTCTGGTTGCAGCCACTGCCTATGAACACAACACTCTTATTTGCTTAATAATTACTCTTGTGTCTCTGCTAATTAGTGACAGATTTACAACTTAAGAAAAAATAATAATAAAGTCCAAACATTCCTGAACTGGATTTTTCAACGTCTAACATCAATCTACTCAAATACTTCTGCTTTTAATTGATATAATTTTTATTTCTAAATTATTGTATATAATTATCTGCTCTGGTCAGATTATCTTCTCAATGCACTTCTTTCCTAGAACAACAGGTTATTTTAAAAAGATTTACAACATTCATTTCATGCACCAAGGCCCTGTCCACACACGTTCTAGACAAACACTCAAACAACTAAGGCCATCTAAGCCATTGCTAATAGTATGCACAGGCTGCACTGAATGTATTCCTCTCAATAAGCACTGCCGTGGCTGGAACCACTTTGCACTGAAGCCAAATACTTAATACATTCTGCTGGGCTTCATGGGTTGTTTGCCAATATCTGCACTAACAAGTGGATGGCAGGCCTCTATTCCAGGACAGAATCCAGAATAAAGCCTTATGCAGAAAGAGCCTTAGTTCCTGTTCAGATGAACAAATGAGGCAATGGAGAAGAGCAACCCACAGATGAGAAACAAACATACACAAACAGAACATTGATGGTCATGGCAGGAAGCATCACTCATAAGAACATAAGAGGAGCCCTGCTGAATCAGACCACAGCCCATCCAGTCCAGCATCCTGTCTCACACAGTGGCCCACCATGGGCAACTCAAGCAGGGAAAAGGGCAAACCTTCTCCTGCTCTCGAATCCCAACAAATGGCCTTAGAAACATCCTGTTTGTCCCCAGAGTCTGAAAGATGTACTTAGGCATCCATTCTCATAGAATCATAGAATGGTAGAGTTGGAGGGGACCTCCTGGGTCATCGAGTCCAACCCCCTGCTCAAGGCAGGATCTCCTAAACCATCTCAGACTGATTCATCTGTCATCTGCAAATTTGTCTAACTCTTCCTTAGGAAGACTGCATGGAGAACTGTTTATATGCATCAGAAAAACTGTTTCAAAACAGATTGTAGCTACGGAGGCCAACCAGAAAAGAAGGCTCAAGAAATATTGGCAGGGAGAGTCTGTGATCCTTTGCACAGCCAAGGACAATAACTGGCCATTGCTCCTTGTGAGTAAACTGATGCATGCAGAGCCACAACTTTGGACATTGAGCAATAAAAAGTGGAAGGGAAGATGCCCCAGCTGGTGTTTCCATTCTGCTTCTAATCTGCATTAAGGTCAGAAAATGCACTTTAGAAATTCATTTTCTGGTATTTAATGTGAATTGAGGCAAGATGGGAACACTAGTGTATAGCAGAATGACCAGCTACCTCCTTTAAACTTTTTACTGTGTGTAGACACAGCCCAAGATATTCAGTGCCGCAGCATAAGATCATATATACAGAGTACCATGTAAGGTTCCTTCAAGACATATTTTCAAAGTAATCTAAACATAGAAAGACTTACCGCTCACCCTGCAATCCACAAGTTACTCCAACAGGAAGAGACAAGGCAAATTTCTCAGTAACATCTGCCAGGAAACTGTAGCCTCGAGTATCTTTACGTTTTGGGTTAGCAAGTGCACAGAGGATCTCATACAAAAGACTTCGATTTTTATCTGTAAGTGCCTGCTTTTCACCTTCAGATATTATCTTGTACAGTAAGAGTTAAAACAAGAATTAAAATTATTCACAGCATTGTAAGAGATAATTCTTTGACAAATCCCCTTTCTCTACTAGAACTTATTCCAATCCCAAAATATGGCTTGCTTCCACAAACTAATGCTGGTTATGGCAGGCCACAGCCAGAGCTTCCTATGGTCTGCACCAACATGTGGATGGCAGGTCCCTATTACAAGATAAAATCTGGAATAAGGCCTAAAGCAGAAAAGGTCAAAAACAGTTAATGCCCTTTGCCTTAAGACATTTGAAGGTAAGCCTCACATAATTTATTAGAGCTTTTTCTCATGGGACATTAATATCAAATGCATGAAGTAGATTTCAGCTTATAAAACCTTAGAAGCCCCAAAATGTATTGGTCTTGAAAAGCCCCACAAAAGTCTTTGTTTTGCTAAAGAATATCCCCACCCCACCATTTCCACTTCCCCTTGAAAATAATTCAAAGGCTGGTTGAACAATAACATCCCTAGGAAGGAAAGAACAAATTAAAGTGAGAACAGCTGCAAGACCTCTAAGGTACCTTGCCAGGGAATATTTTTTCACATTTCAAGGTTTTTGTTGCTGCTTCAATATAACTTGAAAAAAAAATGGTGATAGATACTGATACGAGATTCATTGCCCAAGTTTTTTTTAAAAAAACAAACAACTGAATGAATTAGGAATTGACATAATTCATTACGTTTTTAAGTCAATGGCAGATGAATCCCATTGTCAGTGTTGCCCTCCAATATTTTTTCTTCAAATTATACATTTTAAAAATGCTCTGACTATAGATCACTGTATTTATACTCTGTTCATTATGGATATTTCAATCAAGACATGAACTGGACCGAAAATGGAAACCATCAAGTCCAACCTCCTGCTTATGGACAGCAATTTTTGAAAAGGCAGCTTGGGAGCAACTTGAATATTTTCCATTTCCATTTTCCATTTCCATTTTTATTTATATACCGCCTTTCCAAAAATAAATTTCTGCCCAAGGCGGTTTACAACAAATGGAAAAAACATATGAAAACAATAAAAAAATATGGCAAATAAATATAGTTAGTCAAATAAATACATAAGTCAAAAATACATTGTACGTTATAATAAATAATACATCGTATAATAATAATAGTAATTTTAAAAACCCAAAAAAACTTATAAAACTGTCATTGTTTGCAACACTGAGGCCAGCGAGAGTGGAACTTAAATAGGTGACTCAGCCCCACGCCCTTTTTGGCTCAAGTGTGTGATACGCTGAGAAAAACAGTCTCTTTTGAGTCTTCGTGCCCATTTTGCAAAGAGGCAGCTGTGTCCAAAGTGTTATCAGGATTGAAGCAACAATTATTTTGATCTATCTTGGGACATTTTGCAGGAGAGCACTCACTTGCTGGAGGCTTCCTTGCGCCGGGTCTCCCTTTCCCTCCCACAACACGACAACCTCTCTAAAGCTGCCAAACGACCCTGCTGAAACAGAAATGGGCACTGGGAATATGACAACTCTGGGCCCATCTGTGCTCCCCCAAAAGCACATTCAAGATGAACTTTTAACGCCCATTGTTATACCAAAGTGCCAGAAGATTAACAGGATAGCTCACACCTTTGAGGAAAATGCATCTTAAGTATTTCCATGTGGATGTGGCTACCATTTGACCTACTACTTTCATTATGGTTGTTAACATTTAAATATATGAAAATTATTCTGTTTTTATTGCTGTACAATATACCTATGCTTCTATGGTCTTGAAACCCAACACTAAACCCATGACATCAACTGTCTTTGGACCTAAAATACAATAAACCCACAACACAGTGTTTGCGCTTATGTTATCAGAGCAGTTCCGGATGCTCAGGGGAGGTCTGTCTGCACTCTGCACCACCACCACCTCCAGTTGCCCCAAATACCTGTAGCTGTGGACAAATAAAACTTGTCCACAGCTTTATCAGGAGCAGCTAATGAGTTCCATGTTGCTCCCAGGTATAGCATTTCCTCACTTTTCTGAGCGCAAAAAATGCAAAGGGGCAGAACAGCACAGCTGCACAAACATGCACCACATTGTAATTGCCATGGCAATGACCTGGCATGTGGTGGATGTTGCCATGGCCATTGCCATGGCGATCAGGACAGTCTGGGGTGGACCATCCACACCTGAAATGCTGGTGGTGCGGTTGAAGAGTACCCCAGCACTTCAAGGGCCAATGGCTCCCTCTGTGCCTGATCTTTGCTTCACTAGAATGCTATAATAATATAATTCCAGCGACCAAAGTCCAAACAAGTCCTATCTCACTACCAAAGATTGAATCAATTTTCTGAATATATACCTTGTCAATGATGTGCATCACCCCTGCAAGCTGCTCTTCTGTACTCTCTGTGACTACTTTGATGTTTAAAAACTGAAGGACCCTGTTCAAAATGGTATCATCAAGAGGCTGGGATAACTGATCAGCCTGAACCCAGACTGCTTGGGAGTTTGAATCAGACACGATGGTGACATTTGCAGTGCCATAGGCATCATCAACTCTGGCACCGCCAGTAGGATTGAACAGCATGATCTGGAACCTTTTCGGTAATGGGTTTAAGGATGCAGTCTCGGGAGTGAGGGTAATATCGAGAACAGCATTTCTCTGCCCGGGCTCAAACAACAACGTTCCTTCAGCTTTGGTAAAATCCTTCCCAGAAAGTGCTGGTGATATGATTATGCGTCCAAGAGTCTCAGATCTTATCAGTTCCTTTTAATTTTAAAAGAAAAAATATATAAATCTGTATGTAGAAATAAGGAATACGATGTAAAGACAGATACATTTCAAGTTACAAACAGAAAAGTACAATCATAAAGACTTGACTTTTTACCATTGCTTCAAGTAAAATTAATAATGGTTCTGGAATCACAAAACAACAATAATTTCAAGATAAAAAGTGGCACATTGGACTTATGTGAAGGTGCCTTCCTCACAGTTGTCAGGAAGTTGGTCTACTAAAGGGTTAACTTCCATTGGCTTCATCCTGCCACCAAGAGAGAGATTAAACAGCCCGCTTAATGGAGGAAAGGTGAGAACTACACCCAGTTTCATACTGTGGGAAAGACTCAAATGGCTAAGGCAAATGAAGAAAAAGCTTCTGGAAAATACAGGTAGTATTATACAGGCTTGAGTGGGCACCAACTTCCTGAATACCACCAAGAATGGACCTTCATGCAGGTACAATATGCCATTCTCTGATGGAGTCAGGCATACTGATATACTAAAAGGGGCATATCCAAGCATCCCGTCCCTCTGGGTGGGAGTAAGGGGAAAAAAACAACACCCAGAATATCTACTGTACTGTGTCCTCTAGTTTGTTCTCTAGGACCCTGTGACCAAAGGCAATGTCCATGGTTTTGTCATCAATTTTGACAGCTCCCTCACCTGTTCTATTGGTAGGAAAATGCTTGGCTAGCTCAACTTCTAACAGGATCTATACCAGGTCCTGGATGCTGCTACCCTACAAGGCTGGCATTTGGAACTGAACCCAGAAGATTTTCTTGTTGAGCTGCCATGACGCTGAGAAACAGGGGTGGGGGAAAGGGAAACCTACCCCCTCTTGTCAGAAAAAGGCCCTTGTATTTCCCTCTGGAGAGCTGGAATAGTGATAGAAGCTGCAGGTGGGTGGCTTGGGGCTTGGAAGACTTACTGGAAGCATGTGGGACTTCCAGCTTTTTTATTATGGTCATTCTGCTCTCACTGCTGCAGGTGTGTTGCTGAAGAGGCAGAGAAGCAGTTGAAGATGGGCATCCCTGTGGCACATAACCCCCCATGGAGCAGGGAGGAGTCAGAGCACAGGCACTTGAAATGGTGGTTGCAAGGCTCTTGAGCACTGCAATCTCAGCTGGAGTTGGAGGCTGCAGGTAAGGGCTCCAAGCCCATCAAACAAACCTTCTGCAGTTGTGAGGGGAGATGTGGCTTGACAGCTGATCCTTCTTCCATGCACTGAGAGGCATGAAAAAAAGAGCATAGTCCACAAGCTGAAGGCTGAGAGGTGCAGCTATGAAGTGATCACGTGATAAAACTGGGTGGAATTCCCACCTTTCCTTCTTTAAGGGGGTTGCTTAATCTCCACCTCTCAGTCACAGAATGAAGCAAAATGAGATTAACTCTTTAGAAGACCAGCTTCCCTGATCTGATTGGAGAAAGTCTGGTTTGGGTTAAGAAAGAAATAAACAAGGACAGTAAAGCGAATTTCAGCAGACAATGAAAGTATGACAACAATATTAAAGGACAGATAGAATTTGGGTCAATCTAGGACAAAGAGAATCCACTGAACAACAGGTGTCACTACACAACACCAATAAACACCATCCAGACAGTAACATGCATTTCTCATACATACACATAGCATGCAACTCTGTGGAAGCAGGTGGATGAAAACTGTAGGACAACAGACTAAAATCTTCATTTCACCAGACAAAAAAGCACCAAATCCACTGTACTCATGAGTTTTGCTTTGAGCTGGCAAAAGACTTTCAATTATACTGATGTCCACCTTTTCTAGCTGACATGACTGCCAGCATCCTTAATCACATAGACATACAGTATTGCGTACATATTTATTAAGGAGAAAATAATTCAAGAATTTGAAAAAGTTGCTTTTATGGAACAGACTCCCTCCTGAGTTGTGTTAGGCAACCTCTCTTCATAGGTTCAGGAACTCTGTGAAGACGTACCTATTTACCTGGCCTTTGGCTGAGGAACAGCCTCCCCTCCCCTCCCCTCCCCTCCCCTCTTTCAAGCACTGTTGTTCTTTTTAATATGTCCATTTTATATTTTGCTTTTATTGCTGTAATCTTCCCAGAAACTTTTGGGTATGGAGCAGGATAGAAATGCAAATAATAAACAAACAAACAAACAAACAAACAAACAAACAAACATTTGACTACAATTCCAGCTTTATTAAAAACACAGCTGAGCATGTAATGAAGATCCCAGCCTAAACCCCGATGCCAGTCAATGTTGCTTATAGCACAAATGCTTTACTAAAAGGTACTGCAGGTATGCTGATCTCTTTAGGCCAAGGTAAAGAGCTCCATCTTTACATCCATGCCAATCTGTAGATTAGGATCATCAGGTCAATGGGGAAGAGAAGTATTTTGGACACTGTGTGTGTGTGTGAGAGAGAGAGAGAGTGTGTGTGTGTGTGCGTGAGAGAGAGAGAGTGTGTGTGTGTGTGCGTGAGAGAGAGAGACTGGCAGAAAAGTAAGGTTTATTTGCCCATTTTAGATGGTTCAACAAAACCAATAAGACTGAAAAGAACAAAGAGTGACTCCTAAAAAAGAAACTAAAAATATTTTCAAGAAAGGAAACCTGTAAACTCTAGGGATAGGATAAGAATCTCACAGTGAATTCCTCCTTCTTCCTGCCTGGACTTCCTTTTACTAATCTCCTTCATAAGCTGGCACTTTGCCATCCATGCGCAAGAAAGACAACAGAAGTGAAGGAAGGTATGAGTTAAACAAGCAAGTGAACTTCATAAACTCTGATTCCTGTGTATTAATGTCATGATTAATAAGCACACAAGAAGTAGGTTATATTCAAAACCTGTTAAAATATGTATGTATGCATGCATGCATGTATGTATTCATTCTTAGGAATATATGCTTTAGGTATGTATATGTTTTTCACAGGCACACAAAGGTTTAATTTAAAAACTGCTCTTGTGTGTTTTCAAGGACTGATGCTTTTCTGCCATAACTGCCCTGTGAATTTAATGGCTATACACATGCAACCATAAAACTATAAATAACTTTGAGTTTATATCAAGCAATGCATAACAGTAACAACAACAATGAAAATGGCAATAATAAAGCCATGCATGGATTATCAATGTGGCAATACCTAGAGCTGAAGAAAGACAGTAGGAAAAAGTCCCCAGATACAAAGATCTGCATATTGAAATCCAGTGTCTACAGCAAAGAAAGGTGATAGTTGTGTCAGTAGCTATTGTTGCCCTTTGGGGTAATTCCAAAACAACTGGAGCAACATATTTATGCCTGGGCATTGATAGGTTGCTACCACTTGAAACAATACTTACTCTGCACAGATATCTTTTATTATCATAGGTCTTTGGGAAGGATCCTGTTGTTATAGTACCAATAACCATAATCACAGATCAAATTTGAATTTGGGTGTTTTAGGTTCAGAACTTTGCTTCTAGCATGAAGCCTCCAAGTAATGTCAGGCAGTACATCAGTAATGGATCCTTACTATCCTTAAAAAGAGGTTGACTGGGCTTTTATGCAACATTTGACGTGCAGTATGCACTATAATGTATAGACATATTTTTAAAAACTCAGAGCAAGGAAGTGGAAGGAAGTGGAAAGTCCATGCTATTAGAGACTATAGTAAATTAAAATTTGGACTTTTTTAAAATCACAAAACACATGCTTATGATATACATTCAATCTTACCTGAGTACTATAATCAACTGAGAGGGCTAGTGCTGCGCTAGAATCTCTAACCACCTGGAGACTTATTAAAGTGGTCTTCTTATGAGCCACAGCCAGACGAGATCCCACAGCAAAGTAGATCAAACCCCAAGGTGAGTCACTCTCTGGGACAATCACGTAGGCAAATCTGGCACTGTTATTTAATGCTGCTCCTGCACCCACTTCATAGAGCTCCACAAAAAAATAAGTCTCAAATTCAGGTACCTGAAAATAAGAAAGAACATTCACAGCATTGTTACCATTGATGCTACTAAAGGGTTTTGAACAGGGCTATATTAGGAGCTCTTTTATCAAAGGGTCAACTTTGAGAAGGATTTCTGTGGTTGTTATTCTTGCAATCCATGTACGTAAATATCTCTGTCATCCTTCATACATAAAACATTGGAATCTGATTGTGATATTCCCAGGCAGAGAAAGTCTAATAAGAAACCCATTACAAACAAGTATCCTGGGGATGGAAAATGATGCCATATAAATGAATTTTGAAACATTCAAAAAAGAAAAAAACTTCATGTATGTTGTTCCATTTTGGCTTTAAAGTACAGATATTAAGTCTCCTTAAATTTTAAATATGCATTAGAAAAAAGGAAATTGAAATATTTGTAAAATGATGCACTTTTAAGTCACTAAAGGTCAAAGTGCACACACGCACACCGATTCAAAACTCTCCATTCAAGATAATACATGGGTTTTTGATTTTTTGTGTAAACATCCAGCTTTACAAACTGCTATAAGAGCAATGCAACAGAACAAAGCATAGTTCACTGCACACACACACAAAATGTGACAAATACTAAATCACCACCCCTCCTTGGAAGTACAGCTTTACAGAATACACCCTATATAAGTTTTCCTTTCAAAACATGGACTTATACGGAATAAAATTCTACTGCAAATCACAAGCCTGATGAAAGGTAAGGTTTGAAATCTCATTAAATTAGGGCTCCAGCCACTCCTATGCGGAAGGCGCTAAGACTGTGTCTCCTGTATGACCCTGCTCCACCCCTTCTTAACTACCCTTTCAACAGTCAATAAACTAGCAAAATGGGCTAAGATGTATAAAGAGGTTTCTCATGTTTGTTGGAACGGTGAAAAACAAGAAGGCACTTTTTAAATCATATATGAAGGTAAAGGGAATTCTCTGTCTTGAAAAGAATCTTGTGGCTTTCATTCCTTGCCACATGTCTTTAGCATGTATCTCATGAGAATGAATTGTTGATCTTTGGAATTCGCTGATCTCAGCTTTAAGACACATTTAGATAGAAAGATACTATTATACTGAATCATTGTAGCCTGTACAAGGTGCCCGCATGTCCAAACAACTGCACCATCTCTAAGCCCAAAGGTAAACTTTCCTGGTGTGACAGGATTCTCAGAAGCTTCTGCAAACATTACAGAACAGAACCCAGCAGGTTGCCACTCTTCGCATTCTTTCAAGCTCAAATGGAAGCTAAGACCTGCCCTTTTAAGAGGAAAAAGCACATGTTCAATGGCTGGAGTTCTAGACTCTGTATGGACAAGTAATTTGGTTAATGTGACAGGAAAATACTAGAGACCTGGGACACAAGACTTTCTTTTAATGGAAGGCTTTGTGGCTTCAGAGCAAAAAGGCCCATCATCATCATCATCATCATCATAAAATATCCATCTGCCAACTACAAAAAGCCACTTTACTGGGGTCTGCTTGCATAATTCGCCGATACATCATGCAGTCCTAGGTGCTTGGGAAGTGCCCAACTAGTGATATAATATGAACCCCAGCATAGTCATCTTGTTTGCTGTGTGTAACTGCTGCTTTTACATAATAATGATGATGATGATGATGATGCCAATAAACTAACAGCTGTTCCTCCAGCCTGCTCGGCCACTAGTTACATCTTGTCATTTTTCCCTTTGTATCCTCAGGGATAATTTAGGGGACATGAAGGACCAATTAATTAAAACTAATACTCACATTATCAGGCTTTAACTCAATAGAAATTATGCATTTTGTTTGACCAGCATTGCAAGTAATAACCCCGGAGACAGCCATCAGTTCATTTGCCAGGTCAATGCCATTCTTCTGCAGGACAAGATATGTTCTGTTGAAGGTCACGCGCCATGAAATTTTCACATCTTCAAATGCCCTGTTCAATGAAATAACCCCCAATACTCTGTTTGATAAAGCCAGTGAGAAATTCTATACCCTAAAATCCATTCTTCTTTATCTTACCTTCTAAATTTAATAGCAAAAATTGCAATACATTAAAGAAAAATTATTTTATTGCTGTACTTCCTGAAGCTGATATGAACTTTAAAAAGTTAACCGTTTAATTTCTAGGGTTCTATCAGTATCTTTAGTTTTGATCCCCAGAAGCCTTCAGAGCTATGACTTTTAATTATTCTTTCCTCTATCTCTGCCAGGTTTTTTAAATTATCTTCTCAGTAGTGAACAAGTAAAAATGGGTAAATCAGACCCTATTATGGGCATAAACAAATACAAAGAAAAGGCAGAAATGGGAGTACAGAATCTATCCAGAACCTGATTGGCACAGACTATGAGGAGGCAAAGAAATTCTTTAGGGATATATCATAAATGTCTTTATACATCTGATACTTTGAAAGCCAGGAACTATAGCCTAAGCACTATTTAAGAAATGCAGCTCAGATCAATCCTTCATGTAATCAAATTTGCCCAGGCACAATATCAGACTGTTCTAGGCTGCATTCAGAACAGTAAACAACAACACCAGAGCCTTCAGAGATAGTTCAGTGGTAATATGGCAACACATCATTTATGCTCATCCCATAAAAATGTACATTAAAGGTGGACTGGAGATAGGATAAGAATGGGATGAGAACACTAGTGGCCCATGCTAGCACCTCCCAAAGTGTTCCAAGCTGTATTTTCTTTACTATATGTGATTACAGCCTCAGTACTACACCCCCATGAACACAGAGGAATTTTCTGATTATTTAGGAAGGGAGGGAAGGGGTTCTATCATGGGAGGGCAGCTATTATATACCTTTGACTGAAAATGATACACTTCATCTGCCTGATACAGTTGCCCTTATTCACCAAGTTAAGGAGGAAACAGACAGTTGAATCAATGCTGGCAATCAATACTGGGGTGACAGATATCACAGCCAGATTGACTCTATGTGTCTTTGTTTAGTATAACAATTTTGATGAAGATAATCATGGCCTGCTCCCCAAAATGGCAGGTCCTGACTTTGTGGAGCTTTGGGCTTGACTAAAATATGTAAGTTTACTAGTGTGCCTCCAAGACCAAACTGAGAAGCAGGCTTGTGTTATCATTTCTTTCTTTCTTTCTTTCTTTCTATTTCTATTTACATCCCGCCCCATACCCAAGGTTCTCTGGGTGGCTCATAACAATTAAAAACACACATATTCTAGTATTCTTTGACTCTCGGTGTCAGTGTTGGAATACTTAGGTTTTCTTCACAATTCAGCACTGCAGAAAAGAACAGAGGGTAACCTTTACACATTTTTTGGAAGCACAAGTAACAGGAGACAGATCTAAACTAACCTGACAAAGAGAGATAACTCAAAGATACAGCTAATTAAGTTAAACCATACCAGAAAGCAAAGTTGGAATATGCATCTATGTGACACCCAAAGGAATATTAAATATACCACAGAAAGTAGGGCTCCCTGTGGGCCTTAGATCAAGTGAAGTCTGAAGTCTTGTCTTCAATTCTAACCAACTGACCACTGAACCCATAGTAAAACAGGCAGTAAATCACAAGTGTGTGCAAACAGCATGGAAATTAATTTCACATCTCAGCTATTATGAATATGAGCCTGGTTGATAGAGTGTTTAATTCTCTCATTTCTGTTCAGTTCTGGTAGACCAACTGACTGATTTAAGTCATATTCTGAATTTATGAGTAAAGTTTGCCAAATTGGAGTAAATTATAAGAGCATCTGAAAGTCGAAGAGTTATTACAAAAAGCCATGGTAACCTCTTCTGCTTAGTAGCTACATCCTCAACTTCAACACTTCACAACTTAGTATGTGGCAACAGCACATTTCATTAGTTGTTGTCCTGTACCTGTTTTGCTGCCGGGTGACAATAAGTTGCAATGTCCTCTTCTCTGAATCTTCATCAAGCACAAGACCGTTTTGTGCCTCACTGCTAAATCCAATAATTCCATTCTGAAGATCACTTCCTTGATAAGAAACAAATATTCCAGAAATATTAGGAAGGAAATTATGTCAAGAATTCATCTAGAAACTAGGTCTATGCACCTTGGAGCAAGAAGATATTGCAGCATAGACTGAGAAACTCAAATTATCTTGTGTTCCATACCAGTAATTCCCAACCTGGAGTACATGTACTCCAATGGGTATGAACCAGGACATGTAGAGGTATGCAAAGATGTTTGGAATTAATATATATTAATACTATATTAATTACAAACACTTTGCTAGTGTGAAGGGTACAATTTATAGAAATGGACGGCCAAGAGGTAAGCAAGAGAAAAAAGGTTGGGAACCACTCTTCTATTTATGATTAGACAGATAATCATGCCAGCAAGCTCTCTTCTGGTCCATCTCTTCTGAACTCCAGTGCAGTCTAGAAAGGCCTAGCATGGAGTGTTGATTCTCTGTTCTGTACCAGACTGTGGCCTCACACTACACCAGGATAACAATAAGTGCAGAAGGCCTTATATTTAAAACAGTAATCAAGGAGTGAAGCTGGCATGTTTCAGAATTAATCACAGTTAACATTAACCTCATTTTGCCAGTTCAAAAAATACAGCAAATGTGATCAACTGAAACTAGTACAGTAAGGCCCCATTTTAAGTGATTTTAGTTTGAGAGGTCTCAATATAACACAATTTACTGGGACTTTGTTTTGGCACTAAGCAGCATTAGGCATTCTTGTTTAATTCTAATGCATTTTTCTAATATTAAAAGTCCATTACTTGAACAACATGAGTTTACCTTTAAGCGACTTTTCTGACAATAGAAGAGGAGGAAGGGAAGCAAATATTTTTTCATGCTTGGTCAAATAATACCTGAACACCTTTCCCAAATGCAATCAGTATCTCCAACATGGTAATTTTATACCCACACTTGGAAATTCAAATCATGGAGAAGCCTGCATGCTTCTGCTTTGCAAATATTTTTACACAGCTGAATGGAAGTTAGTAAAGTCATGAACATTAGAAATTACTTTATATAATACAGGGCCTTTTCACACCTTGAGTTCTGGGGAAATCTTTGTATGCTCCAGAAACATATGCACAGCTTGGAGCCAGACTCTCCCTGGTCATATGGCTAGAGCGCATAGCCTGGCAGGCTCCATTCACACCTCTTCTAGGCAAACAGAGCATGGGATTGGGCAGTGCAGCTATGGTTGTTGCCTCGTCACCCAACCACCAGTGACAGCACTATGTATGTCCATTGCTGCAGCTCAACAATCCTGGCTACCACACTTATATAGCACTTAGGGAAGCCCTGGTTGAGCATGGAATAGATCCGGGGTCCCAAAGTACTGACACCAGATCCATCTTCACTTCCCTGGAACAGTTTCCCAGTGAACTGAAGGTCCACAGAGATATAGGTTGTTAGTTAGTTTAACTCAAGAAACATATAACTGAAATAACAGCATATTCATCTGTATATATACTTTCCCAAGTCTGTAAATTAATGGTAGCTGCTTTTTCCAGCTTCAGCAATCTTATCTAGAGAAGCCTTATATACCATTAATATTATTTAGGATCAACCTATTCTACATAAGAATACTGCCTAATGTACACATTTTGCAAGCAATTTTCCTTAACATAAAATGCATTTCTATAACAGATTTTTACTGATTTTGCACACTTCTCTGCACATTTTCCCCTATAAGATATATTTCCATTAACTTACTTTGACAAAGAGTTACAAAGCAAGATTGCAGGGAACGCTTTTAGTTCACTTACTAGTTCACAAAGGTGGTTTTTTGTTTTTGGTTTTTGGTAGATTTGGATTTCTAAACTATTTATTTTTTCTAGCCTGTATAAAAAAATCCCAGGTGAGAAATAGTGAAATATAATAGTTTTTATTATATATATATATACATCCCAGAAATGTATACCAATTTCTCCTCTCTTTCCCTTCCAGTCCAAAAATAAAAGGATAAATATTTGCTTTTGTTTATTTTCATATTTAAAGAAGTGTGTTTTTGCTTGCCTTTCCCTACGTTTTATGATAATATTCTACAGCTACCATTTAGTGTGCATATGTGTTGTTGTGGAGCCCAAGCTTGATTAATGCACATGTTGTAGCTTTAATTGCATATGTATAAATATTATATAACGTGTTGAGGGTAAATGACACTGGCCAGGAGGGTTGGTAAACAGAGAAGGAGAGGCTAAGCCCAGCTCAATTAGCATATTGAAGAAAGGGGGGGCAGCCCAGAGAGAAACAGCCAATCAGAAGGGATGGAACCCTGGCAGAGACTATAAAAAGGGCCTTCCTGTTTTTAAATATTCCTTGGATTTCTGAAAAAAAGTTTCCTAAATAGAATGTATATTATTTGGTGTTAATAAAATAATGGCAACTTAAACTGTGAGACTATGGACCTTTCTGCACTTAGTGGTAATCCAGTATGCTGTGAAGCCTAGAAACATTCAGGTGCAGAAAAAGAGAGGCTGTGCTCCCTGCTGGCAAATTTCATCTGCACTGGATAGCGTGTATATGGATATAGGTAGCCCAAACTGGCTGTCTAAATTTCAACAATAGGTATATCTTTTAAAAAATGTCTACCACTGTGTAAAAAGGTGCATGCCTCCACAGGAAGGTGATGCACCAAATTAGGGCTTCAAGGTCAGGATTTTTCATTCCTGACTATCAGAGACCCCATAGCAAGTTCCGAAGCTCACACTACCTTTGGAGCTACATAGGGACTGACCTGGATCAGCTGTCCTAAGTGTGGACAGCCTTGCTCCAGGACAGCTGATCACTCCAGTTGGGAACCATTCCAGTAGGAATGGACCAGATGGAGTGGTCCTAATCTGGTAAGTGCTGAAACATCATATGGCTGAATTTATGCATGCATCTCAGGCACCCCTCTAGATGACTAGATGACAGGGCTGTCAAATGCTACTGACACTAAAGCTTCACTCAAATGAAGGACATAAGTGGAAGAACAGGAGTTGGAGAGAAGGAAGTGAGTAGAAAGATGGGGAATATGGAATTTTCTGGGAGACATTCCTGAAGTAAAATCAGTGGGGGATAAGCTTATTTCTTCCTTTCAGAAAAAAAGGTTTTGTGATTACTTTCTAGAATTACAGCCATTTAGCCTTCAAAAATGTAACCTAAAAACCTTATATTTCACCATTGTTTGAGTGAATAAAGTAAATGAGATGGGGAAGTCACCTGTAGTGTATCAGTTGCATTTGTTTCAGTAGCATATTATTTTAGGAAATTTAGTGAAACTGAGTTCTCAAGAATTCCAGCCTTCAGGCTATTTATGTTTATCTATCCTGTTAATATCTAAATTTAAAGAAACTATTTTTCTCTTCAAGGCCCACTTAATATCAGATACATTATAATCACATTGTTTCCATTTTTATAGACTGTAGAATTACCTTTTATAATTACTGTGGCAAAAGCTGCAAAATTATGTTCATCTATGACTTCTGTAATCTGAGCTCCACCTTGAGGGTCAGAAAGGACAACATGAAAAAATTCTTGACTTTCAGGTTCATCATCATCAAGAATTGTGATAGAAACTTGACTTTCTTTTTCCCCATCCAGCAATGTCACAGACAGAGTTTCTTCTTCAAAATCTACTCCTTCAAATGCCCAAGATAAATTGGAGATCTCAGGGACAATTTCAAAGGGGAAAGAATCTGTTTCACTCTGAGCCTTTATTCCACCAAAGGTTTTAACGATAACTGAAATATTTCCCACAAATCCTTGTGTCCTTTTAATATGGATAAGAACTGTGTTGGGTGTGGTGTTATTGATGTCTTCTTCAATATAAGTAATAGCTGGTCCAAGGCTTAAGATTCCATAGTGAATATCACTAGCTAACAGAGTAACAGATGCAACACTAAATTCTGGGTTCAAACGTGGGCTCCAAATTGATTCAAATTGATGTATAGGTAAAATTTCCACAGATGTTAAGTTCACAAAAAAAATTTCATCCCCTTCTGAAATGCTATCATCAATTATCAAGATTTCAAGCACAGCAACAGTCTGAAGGAATTCAAAAACAATTTCTCCATTTTCAACAGGCTCAAAGTCTTCTTGTGATGTGGCACTTCCTGGAACTGTCTGATAAAACAGCTTTGTGAGGTTGCTTTGGTAACCAAAAAGTCTTTGTATATACAGTTTCACTATCTGTAGCTCTTCCCTTATTAAAACATTTCTTGAGTTAGGGGCAAATTGAAAAATTCCCATTGGCTCAATTTCAGCAACTGTCAAACCTGGTCTAAAACAAAGAAAATATGTGAAAGCAGAATTTGGAAAGATTTAAACATGCAACACAACTATAAAAAAGAGTTTGTCCTATCAGTCACTACTCTCTGAAAATGATCTTTATGCCTGTGGGTAAATTTTCACTAAAAACTAAAGCAAAACATACTAATCAGCAAAACCAGCTATTTGCTAGAAAGTAAAACAAATGTATATTGGATTCATTATTCTCACAAGGTGAAGAAGTTGAACTGTTATCTACTTACATGATAGTTCAATCCTGAGGGCTCAGTCTAATTACCATGGATTGGGTCCCTTTGCTGATCTGATGCTGCTAATGGCCACTAGTTGGGGCTCCACAGTATAAACATTTCTCTCTCCTTCCTCAATCCAATCAGAAATGAGAAGCAACCTGCTGATACTATTCAAGGTAGCACGTGTCTCCTTAGACAGTGATGAATCACTAGATTGCAGCTCTGGCAGTCAATGTATTGGTCGAAGTCACCCTGATGGATAAGGCATCCGCTTCAAAGAAGCATTTGAGCAGGCCCTCCATTTTGCAGTTCAGGGTGCCTTTCAATTTGTTTCAGATGATTGCTTTGGGACAATTTGTTTCAAAACTAGATCCACTGGCATCAGCATCTTCCTAGGCCAGTGATGGCCAACCTATGACACGTGTGTCACAGGTGACATGCCAAGCCCCTTTGGGTGACACACATGGTCACCCTGGCACCTGGGCGTGTAGTGCTTGCTTGTTCTTGAAGTGTGCGAAATGCCAACTTTCAATTGAAGATTTAGCAAATGAAATTCAGCAACAAGTCACTAATGTAAAGAATTATTTGTTTTTGCCCTTAATACATATATCAAAAATATAACTTTTTTACTAGAGCTACAAATATCACAAAATTATGGATATTTCTAGAAGTGACACAGCACCTGAGTTAAGCTAGGTTTTCTTGCGAATTTTGACACACTGAGCTCAAAAAGTTAGCCATCACTGTCCTAGGCCAAGCTGGGAGGTGCTGAAAGGGCAAGACTCCTGCCACTGTGTCAAGACCAACTTCTGAAAAGTTCAAGGCACAGATGAAACCTTCTCCTCCGCTGGTGTCACACACATCAAATTGACTGCTTCTGTGGAGAGCTTTTTTGAGACATGCCAGAGCAGCAGGAATTAATGTCATACACTGCTTGGGCAAACTGCTCCTGAGCCAGAAACCTGGGAGTTTGGGATAAGGCTGGTATAGGGTGGTTCTGCATATGCCACCAAAAAACAGATCTAAGAAGATCCGTTTTTCGGCAAGCAGTCCTCCGGAGGATCCATCCCAAACAGAGATAGATCCAAGGAGGCCCTGTGCGTCGGCACATGTGCAGGGAGGCCCACTCAGGCGGCTGGATCACCTGGGTGCTGCATGGAAGCCACAGCACCCATTCCAAAGGGCATCCAGCCTCCCACACCACCGATGCCGCCCTCAGAGCCGTGGGACTGGAGCATGCAGCTGCCAGTCACCACGTGTTTCCAGTGGCATGCAACATGCGGGGGAGGGTGGAAGGAGGCAAACCGTCCTGCTTCCACCCTCCCCAAGATGGCGGCCACCAGGACATCCATCCCTTCACCTGGCCATGTGTGGAAGTGTCCTGCTTCCACAAGGATCCAGGTGAAGGGATGGATTGAAGACCTCATTTTTGAGGTCTTTGTTTTAAACCGATTTTCGGTGGCGAGACCCATTTTAGAAACGGATCTCACTCATCCAAATGCAGAAGCGGCCTGCAGTGCGGAAGCACGCAAGGTTAGTTTTTTAAATCTGTCTTAGGGGGGTGGTTAATCCGGTTTCTGCACCCAATATGGAAACACCCATGAAATCAATCTGGATGACCTCTGCTTCTTCCAAGTCAATAAATTCATAGGATGCCCCCTCCTCTTGCTTTCCTCTAGGCAAGAAAGATCTCTCTAGAATGGTTTTGCCCTCTATAGGCCCCTCAAGCTGCTACTCTCTAGCCTGAGATATTCTAGAAGGAGGATGTTCTGCCCACAAAGCCATTATGCTTCACAGAAGCCCTAGTGTACAATCACATTTGCTCCTTCCTTCCTTCCTTCCTTCCTTCCTTCCTTCCTTCCTTCCTTCCTTCCTTCCTTCCTTCCTTCCTTCCTTCCTTCCTTCCTTCCTTCCTTCCTTCCTACCTACCTACCTACCTACCTACCTACCTAGTGGGGAGATCATGAGGATGATAGTGGAAGAAGAGGAAAGGAGGAGGGGAAACATTTTTTTCCTTTCTTTGTGGAATCATAGATAGGTCTCCTGAAGCTTTCAAAGAAGATAAGACATCTGAGACTATGAAGCCTCTAGTCTCTTAATCCATAACAGGCCTGACAAGGCCTGCCACTAGGACCAGTGTGAAGGCTAAACTCTCCCACCCCTGGAAGCTGCTGGGCCTCACCTCTCTTCCACAATGTGGCCATGGCAGGGAGGGAGCAGGTCTTTATTTTTACACATGCTCAACAGGTGGGTGATCTTGGCTGCACCCCCTGCCATGCCTGTTTGGAACTCCAGGGGAACCTCAATCCCTTGCTGACACTCAGAGGCTGATGGACTCACAACCCTGGCTGGAAAATGAAAATGAAAGCAGGCATCAGGCACGCAGGAAAAATGCTGCAGGCGTGCATATCCTAGCTTGGGCCTCATTTCAGATCTCCCCCCACCTGTCTTCTCAATGAGAGGGAGCCTTCATGGGAAAGTTCAGTAGAGACATGTGCGATATCACTATAACTCTATGAGGGGGAGCTTGCAGCCACTCCACAAGCTGGTTGGGCACCCCCTCCAAACCCAAGCCTCATGGTGCATGCCATATCTTACTGGCTCCCTGAGGCTGAAGAATAAAAGCCATGTGGCCTTTTCCAGCTAAGGCTGGTACAGAATGCAGCTGCTAGACTGCTGACAAGGACAGCTGGCAAGACGCGTATCACACAAAAAAAGCTGCACTGGCTGCTGATTCACTACCGAGTGCAATTCAAGGTTTTAACTTTAACCTATAAAACCCTAAATAACTTGGGTCCCAAATATCTAAAGGAATGCTTTCTTCCATACCAACTTGCCCATGCCTTAAATTCTGTAGGGGAGGCCTTTCCAGTTATACCACTGCCCTCTGCAAAAGGTGTGGGCACCAAGGACAGGATCTCAGTGATGGCCCCCAGACTATGAAATAGTCTCCTCCTTGAATAGCATCACGCACCCACACTTTATATGTTTAGTGTGGCCTTTGGCTAAATGGGGATATGGCTCCCACACACACACTTCTCAGACACTTACACTGATTTAATACGTTTATATTTGGTCTTAAATGTTGTAACCCATCCTGAGACATTCAGGTATAGGAACATATAAAAATGCAAATAATAAATACAATCACAAGTAAGTCTTTGCTGCTGTTTTGCCAGGGAGCAAATGAGACTGACCGTTGAGGAGGAAAGACCTGCTTTTATACTGTTGAGCACCAACTAGTGGTTATGTGGGGCACTGGAGCAGCAAAGGGACACAACATGATAATCAAACTGAGCCCAATAGGGAACTCCAATATTACATCTGATATTACTTCATAAAGAGTGTCACTCTTTAGCCTTTTCTATATTTGGCCTTATTCGGGATTATATTCCAAAATAGGCTCCTTTCACATGCTGGTGCAGACTACAACAGGCTTCAGCTGGGGCCTGCTATTGTCTGTACCTGCATGCAGACAGCAGATCCCTATTCTGCAATATAATCCAGAAAAAGACCCAGTGTAGAAGGGGTTTTTGCATGCAAGCATAGGTAGGTATGTACTGTATTTACAGTATGTGTAGCAGATCTTTCTATGTACTTTCATATGAACAGACAGGTTGTCTCAACCTGTGAAAAATCATGCAGGTTACTCAATATTCTTTGACTAAAAAGTGAAGTATGTATAATTCAATGACAATATATTAAGACTGGTATGTTGCCAATATAACATGCAGAGTCCATGTTAAGCCATTCTTAGCAACATTTAGATCTCTTGTATTTTTTTGAACAATAAACAATAAATAAATGACATCACAGTTTTTATATTTGAATGACCAGCAAATGGCCATATCATCTTTCATACCTCAGATAAGCCCCACCAGATACATTGCTGTGCACAGCTGACAGATGCACAGCAAATGCCTCAAGGGTACTTAAGTTTGGAATAATATTAAATAAAATAGTTTTGCTTGGTTCACCGTGAAGAAAAGTAACAGCACCTGGGGGAGAAAAATAGAGCTGTTGGAAGATTATCAGATTGATAAACAGGAAAAAATATGTTTACAATACTTTATGGAACCTTACAAGTTTTATTGAACTTGTTCTGGCCTAATAAACTCAGGAACCCTCTTCCAATGAAAATAAATATGGCAAAAATGGCAATCAGAGGCCAGTTTGCACTTGGCCTCATAGTTTATGATAAGTTAACATTTGGGAAGGTGCATCTGCACTTGCAGGAAACATTTACAGCCTAGAAATACCCTTGCCTACCCAGATGTTAATCAATCACAAATTAGTGCACACGAAGACTAACTTTAACTAAAACCTTACCTTTCCCATCCTGCCAGTGACCATTGCTTCATTTCTGGTGCAAGGGGTCATCTGAGGTACCATGCAAGCATGCTGGCACCTGAGATGATCCCAAATGTGACTGCATATGCACAGAGCATCATCATTGCTATGACGATCAAGATGGCAGTGCCCTGCCAGAGATCAGACAAATGCCTGGACACAGGTAATTCTCCAGGTGCATGGGGATTAATCTAACATGCAGTATCCTTCCCCAGTGTGAACGCTAGTACATGTTAGTTGCTAATGCAATCTTCTCATCCAGTGAATGGGAAGCCAAAATTGTCCCAGTTTTCTTGTGGGCTAAGCAAACTTCAAAGGGGACTCTAAGATTTAATGAGTTTGACCAAGAAACAACAACTCCACAGCAAAACGGTAGAGTATTTTTTTCTATGTGGCACTTCCCAGCGGGTTTTTTTCTAACAGGGGAACAATGCAGCCTCATACCAAAGTGTATGTAAGCTCCAACTGAAATGAGAAACATGAACAAATACTGAGTAAATGCCAGCCCTTGAAGTTATGCAACCATGGAAAACTGTAAGGTTGTTGCCAGAGTGAGTTTTTGTGCCAGATTAGAAATGGTCCCAGAACTCAACTATTTCCAGTTTGATGTGAAAAGAGAACTACCCCAAGCCAAAACAGTAAGCTACTACTATCCTCCACAATCACTCCACATGGAGGAAGAAGAGGCAATTAAGGGGTAAGAACAACTACCCTGAGTGTGATCCATTGCACTCAGCAGGTGAATTAACTTCCAGAGTTGCTGAGTGACCCAGGATGTAATTGAGAGAAGGATGGACCACCTCAGTTGTGTTCCAGTCTTTAGATGTTCTGTTCCCGGGTTGGGTGGGGAATGCCCCCTGTGGCCTGTGTGAATGGAGCCTCTCTTAATGGAGCTAAGCAATCTGGGGCCTGTACGGATAGAGCTAAGCAATCTCATTTAGCAAAATTAAGAAAAGAAACTAGAAAATATTGTTAGAAAGATGCGATTTTGTTAAAGTTGGATCTATCCATGCCTACTTATACCTTAACCTATTTAATCTATCTTTCGTCTGTTCATGTCAGTTTCAAATGCATTTTTAATAGTAAAATCTCTCCTATTTTGGACTTATGTTACTTAAAAATAGACTCCATACAAATAATTTGTATTTTAATTGCACATTTTCTCCTACATGAGAATAATGTTTTGTAGTTTTTATACAACGTGAAAAACTATTTGTAAAATTCAAAAAAGTACATGACACAAGAGTAGGAATGTTCACAATTTTTTAAATTCAATTCGTATCAAATAGAATGCAAGAAAATTTGTATTCTTTCAAACAGGTCCCCTTCAAATGTGGCAGGATTCGATTTGATATGAAAGTTCAGTACAAATGTAATACGAATATTCAATATGAATCGTGTATATATCTGATATGTATCCAGTATGTATCTAATACATATCCCCCTACGTATTCGCTCTGAAAGCATCAAATCCTCCATGAATCCACTTTGAATCTGCTCTCAATTCACTTTGAATCCACTCTGGATCTTCTGCAGATGTGACTGGCACAGCCACTTTCCCACCTTTCCAGGTCAATCCTTAATTTTGACTCAGCTTAAAATATTTATAAATGGTTGTTTCTCTAAACAAGGAATAGTTAATTCTGTTTAACTATTGAATAAAATTGTTTTATCCTAAGCAAAGTCCCTGTATTTTTCAAGAGATTTTCCTGAGGTTTTATGTAAAAATCTAAATCTAGAAGAAAAGAAAACCATTTTAGTATGGGATATCCCATGTGGACTTGTTTACTAATTAACAAAAATCATGGACCACATGTATACAAACCAATACTCGCCTCCTAATAATTGACACTCAGGTTATGCCCCAAACAATGCAGTGTACTTAAAAGGCTTAAGAATGCTTTATTCTTTTTAACTGCAATTGAGAAAACATTGTCAGAAAGTAAAAAAAAGATAAATAATGGCCAAAATACTAAGAGCTCAGGCAAGGCCATATCTCCGGAAGTCAAGTTCCCACTAAATAATGTCACAAACCATTGCATAATTTAAATATAATTGTGGTAGCATATCATTCTTGTAAAGGAACAAGACCAGAAGGAATAACTTTGAAAGCAAATAAATATTGGTTTATTTTAAAAACAAAGTTTCCTTAAACTGTTCTTTTACTTCTTTCTTATAAATCAGGTTTTCACAGTACTTGGGATTTTTCTTCACAGTTACACTGTTTTATCCCATAATATTGTGACATGCAGTTTTACTTTTCTAATTTTTCATCTTATTAAAATGTGTTCTTGTAACTAACACCAACTCTTAGAACAGAACTCCCTGTCCGCTCTGACTGAAAAACACAATCCTAACCAACTGCATATTTTTTAAATTCCCCTTTCTTCAGTAAGCCCCTCCTAACACATTCTAAAGTTGCTTAGCAACTAGAGTTCTAAAGTGAACCCATCATACCTGCCCTTCACTAGAAGTTCCCAGGACAGGTCAAAACGATAAAAGATTTTCCATACAAAATATTCCTAAAATATATTTAAAATCTACAAATTTAAAATCTTTAATCAAAATAATTTGGATAGCTAATAAAATGAAATATAAGAGGGAAAGCATTGATGGGGAGACAATTAACTTCAGTCATGAAGAAAATTACCTCACAGTCTGTTTTCTTTAAAGGTGTTTCTCATGCTTTTGGGATCTTGAGGGAGAGCATTTACTATTTGCTTTGGGAATATTCTCCTTAGAAGAACTAAAAGAAAAGCACTCACCAGATGATGGTGTAATATTGCCTGGATGAAAAAATTCTTGAATAAGACCAGGTGGATATCCTGAATTCCAAATTACTACAAGGGACCCATATACTCCTTTCCGAGTTATCAGAGCTTGGGTTGTCCCCGCTGTAATATTTGTAAGTCGTAAAATAAGAGAATCAAAGGCAACCTACAGAGTCAGAGAAAAGCTTAGTGTATACACAGAAACATATGTTTTTATTTATTCATTCACTTGTATTTCTTTTCTACCCTACACTCAGGGAACTCAGAGCAGGTTACAATAAAACCAATGTAAAAACATAATTAAAAATAAATTTACTTAAATAACATATAATCAAACACAGAAACATGCTGCAAACAAGCAGCAACCACATATTTAAGGTACATTTATATCCTTGTGTATCATATAAACAAATATTGCAACCACTGGTATTAGAATTTGCTATTTGGATTCAATCAAACTGTCAGCTCCATGTATTTTATGCATATGTATCTGAAACTAATATGTATCTACAAGTACAAATAGAATAAAACACAAAACACAATCAAATTTTTTAAATTAAATAATTAACAAAATTCTAGCACAAGGCAAAATTATCAGCACAAGGCATTCAGTCAATTCCAGCAAAACTGCAATTTATTCAAGTTAACAGCTTTCATCTGCCCTCTGGTGGTGCACATATTAAGTGTATTTACCTGAGAATTGGCAGCTTCTTTGGGAACTGGAAAGGAGACTGACTTTGCTGTCTCTAATATTTTAGGCAAGGTATTGGCACTGACATTAAACAGTCTTACGCTATTTAGCTTTAGAGTAAAATTCAAGCCTAAGAAGAGAACCACCTGAAAAGACAACAGCATTTTATGTCAGACACAACGTAGCAAAGTATACAAATTCTCAAAGGGCACGTCTCCACGGGAGCTAATTGCTTTGCTATTGATGCGATTAAAAAAAATCTGTGTTGTAACTCACAATAAAGCGACCCCATGTGGTTTGGGGCAACACGGATTAAAATTGCACTTTCCTGTCCCAATGGAAACCACTTTTTGTAAGCCCACATCTTTTTCTCTCCCCCCCCCACACCTGCTGGAGCAATGGCAGGCTCCATTCTGCTATCAAATTCAGCTGCCAGCATTCACATAAAGAACGGCAGCTGCTTTAATGCGAAAGCAAACCAGCGATCTCGTCTTTCTTTCACAGTGTGTGTGCATCTGTCGCTTTCCCTCCCTTGTTTTCGCCCTCTGTAAACTTCACTCGTGTGTGTGTCAGTCTCTTTCCCTCTCTTCTCTCCCTTTTTCTTGATTTTTTCCTCCATGGGTTTTCTCTTCTGTTTCTCCCCCCCCCCTGTAAACTTCACGCATGTCTCTTTCCCTCCCTTCTGTTTCTCCCGCCCTGTAAACTTCACTCATGTGTGTGTTTGTCTCTTTCCCTCCCTTCTGTTTTCTCTTCTGTTTCTCCCCCCGTAAACTTCACTCATTTTCTCCATGCAGTTTTCTCCCCCCCCCCCAATGCCTTAGCTCAAATGAGTGCCTGACAGGTGCTCTGTAGTCAGCTAAAATCATTAAAAGTGGATGCTTTCACTTTTCTCACCATTTTAGCAGGGCTCTCGCTCTCTCCCTCCTAATAATGCAGCCTCTGATGATCACTGCTCTGCTTGTGCGCTAAATTAGCTGTCCTTATGTGAATGGAGGAAGCTGAACCTGACAGCTACAGGGCTGCAAGGAGTGAGTTGCTTTTAGTTCTGCTTGTAAGCGTCTCCATGCTCCCAGGAAAATCCGCGGTTTTCCCTTAAGTCGGATGTAGTCTTGTTTAAATGGGGGGGGGTTTCTGCCACGGATTTTCCTCCTTTACACCTGATGTAGCCCGGAGTAAAGCTGTGCATGGAGGCGCTCCGAGGCAAAACAAGCTTAAATCTGGAGTATTTTTGGCATGTAGACCCACACAAAATTTTCATGGAAATAACTGATAACACAACCTTTTCCAAAGAATAGCTGATTAAATCAGAAAAAGGTTCAGGTCTGTGAAAAGCAATAGAGAGTGAAATATTAAAGCCAAAAACATCTTTTTTTCTTTTATATTACAGTTGTCAATTGCTGTTCTATAATTACAATTTGCTAAAATGCAAATATATGCAATGAAAAACAAAGTGGACAGTGACCCATTCTACCCTATACCTCAGAGCCCGAATCTATTGTTCCTTTCTTTCTCATGCATGTTTCAAATCCATAATTTTCAATGAGGTCAAATTCTCATACAGATTTGCAAAAAAACTGCACCTTTGTAGTGCCTTACCTACCATTAATTCTGTTCCCTAGTTCCACTTCTTTTTAGCTGTCTTGCCCTTCACTTCACCAGCTGTCACTCATGAAATGTTGATACAATTCAGGAAACATCTTACCACATTATTCTTTTGAATGCATAATTAGAGCATCAAAAGAAAATCTTCCTTATCAAAGGAGAATCCACTAAAGGAAGAAATTTTTTATTACATGTTCTTTTGAAGTATACATATGTGTTTCTACACCAATAAGAAATACAGAGAAGAAAGCTACTCCTTTTGGGTTACCACTCAAGGATTTAATTCACTGTCTTTCTTGGCAAGAGAGATTTCCTTTGACAAAGGAAATGCAGGCACATGCATAAACATTCCTTACTGCACAAGTCAAACCTCCCTTCTTCTGGGACATTCTAGGTACCAAAGTTTGCAAACAATTATCACTAAAATATAATGTGGAGAATAAACTGAAAGAATAAACTAAAGGTAACCTTCAGGGGAGAAGATGTAATATGGAAGCTTTGGAGATGAGGATCCTGAAAGATCTACACCTAGCCACAATGCCAGTATCACATCATCATGGTAACTGACCATCCACAGATGTCAAAAGTATATTTACAGGCATCCAGGTTTGAGTGGTCTTAGGCTTCTTTCTATGAATTAAAGCAGAATCCCCTGCTCTTGCCACATGCATGTAGTTGGTTGCCATGATGCTGTCATACCAGGGTCACAACAAGGCATACATCCAGGTTTAAATGAAACATCTGAATGGTTTTTGGATGACGTGAGCTTTGAGCAGCTGATGATCAACATCTGCCTAATTGGAGTTGCCATTTGGCATTTTGAAGGCATTCTGTGAGCATCACTTACTTTAGCTGCTACTTTCCCCTAAGCAGTGAATAGTCATGCTGACAGTCTTAGAACATTTGAGAGAGCTAGAAAATCCATCATTATGACCTTGGTCTCCATTAAGCTTCCTCTTGGCCTAGAAAGTGTTTGATTCTCTTTTGACAGCATTACAAAAAGGTTGGATTGCCATAGCTGTCAATTTTCTGCACTGGCAGCAGGGAAGGATTACATGCCCTTTGAGCTCCCTTTTAATTCTGATTTCTATGAAAATGGGCATCTTCTATGCTTATAGTAGCTTGGATTGCAGCCAGCTATGCTGGCAAAATACTCCTATATTGCTTACTCAGTTCATTTTTAACTGGATTTCAAGGGCCTTGCAAGGTACAGAAAAATTACAGACCTGGCCTTGTATTGGCACTGTCTTCACTCCATAATTGGAACTTGCTTTAATCAGCAGATGTCCTGTTATGTTGGCTGGCATGACTGGATTTTCTTCATTAGGGTATAAAACTTGATACTCCACAATAACATCTTCAAAGGTGCCTGCATGACGAGTGACATTTATCTGGACGTGCCGGTTCAGATCTTTCTCTACCAGTACTGCCTGTTTTTCAGCGTACAAAGCAAATACTCCATATGGATCATCATTTGCAGAAACAGAGAATCTAGAAATGCTCTTCTCCTGATCCAGCTCAGCTCCTCCTTCCACTGAAGTAAGCCGCACTGTATAATGTTCATCTATTTCAGGAATATCATCAGGCAAGAGAAATATAACAATCTCAGACGTCCTTTGCTTATCAGGAATGACAACAAAACCAGTGGTAGTAAGGAAATCATGTAAAATATCTGAATCACTACTTAATTCCCAGTGAACCTATAATAAGAAAAAAAGCTTAATAATTAATTCCTTATAAAATCATGATATTTTATAATTGTTACATAAAGTTAACTTTAAGCACAAAGCTCTTCAAAATGTTTTTGAAGAAGACATTCATATTTTGCCTTTAAAATTAGCAGACAACAGGTCAACCAAAGATCCCAAGATTTCAAAGGTACTTGCTGGGTGATGTGACTTCAAATCACCCTAGGATGGCCCTAGCAATCCAAAAGTGTTAAACACAGTTGTTGTTTTCACATGCTATAACTTCCCAGATGCTTGTACTCTGCCAATAACATGATTTTGCTTAGCCATGGAATACCAGGCACATTTTATGGACAAATGGTCTCCATTACAAAAGCTCAGGACAACCCTTATTTTTGTCCCACCCCCTCACACTCTTTCACTTTTATAAAAATCAAGTTATTGTCATTATGCCCAACCTTCTCTAATGCACCAGTTCCAACCATTTTTGGATTCTGACAACCTGATTCCAGTAGTACAGCACTAAAAATTTCTTGAATGTATTACTGCCCCACATTGAGCTGCCTTTGAAGACAGTCCAGAGACAATAGCTAGTGCAGAATGCTACAGCAAAAGTAATCCACAAATTTGGAAGATAACTACACAATACATTTATGCAGGACTCCTGTGATACAAGCACTACATGCCTACCTGCAGTCTAAGAGGCCCAATTCAAGATGTTGGTATTAACCTATAAAACCCTAAGCAGTTCTGGACCTTTCCCCGTTCCAATCATTCTGGAGTTTTAGGTCATCCAGATCAGGCTTGCTAACAATTCTACTTACCCAGCTTATTGTCATTATGCCCAACCTTCTCTTTTACCATTTTATTTGTATACTGCGTTTCCAAAAGAAAATTTGCCCAATAAATTTACAACAAACAGAAAATATGCAATGCAAAGTAATAATCAAAATATTATAATAAAAGTACATTAGAAAAATTGCATGCCGTATAAAACATTGCAAAATAAGCCAAAACACACACACACAAATTGAAGCATCTGAGGCCAAGTGGAGTCTAAAGGAGCTGACCAAAGGCCCCAATCCCACAAAGAATCACCTCATCTAAGATGCCTGTGCCCTGCCAGGCTGGAGAGTCATCCAGAGTAGGCTGTCACCACTAGACCACCCCCAAGAGGGATTGTAAAGCAGCTGTATGGTGTAGCTGAGACCAGGTGGAGTCCAGTGCAGCTGACAAGGCTGTCACCACTAGATCACCACCCCAGAGGGATGGCAAGGTCCTCCTCTTCCTCAGACATGGCTTCCAGGCAAGTGTTCTCTGCAGGCCTCCTCACAGTAGAATAAAACACATGAAATAAACTTCCACCTGGGGGTAGGGTCACCTTTCACCCTAACTAGCTTTAGAAGATGACTGGGTTGTAATTATGTATATTTCTGTCCTTAATTATTGACATTCTTATCCTGCCCTATACCAGAGCATGTTACAACAGATAAAATCAATACAAATAAAAATAAACATCTTAAGCACAAAACACCAAACTAAACATACCGTGATATTCCCCATGGTTCCTTCAATTCGCTTTAAGAAAAAAACAATTCTCAGCGGTCCCATGGCTGCTGATGGCTCCTCATATCTCTTAGAAAATAAGGATTCAGGAGCAAACTGCACAATCCCATTGGGATCACCAAACTTCAGAATCTAAAAATCAAAAAATGAACACATTTTTTCAGTAAATTTTTTCACAACAGTTTCAGTAAATACTGTGCTAATAAAAAAATTATTTGTGTTCCTTATCTTACCCCTTTTAAAATAGGAATAAAATGTGCTCTCATTTGGACATACTTTTCCCTGACAGATCTTTTTATAATGGTTGGCTCCAAATGTCACCCAAAATTAGTGCTAACACATGATATTCCAGAGTAAAGTTCAGATGGCACAAACTACCTGGAAGTGCATAATTGCCATCATTATGCATGCACAGCCACTTTTTTGCTGCCTCCCCCAATGCACAATAGCCACAACTAAGATGGTAGCTCCAAGCAGCAGCATCCAGACAGGTTACAACAGATACAACATGCTATTTCAGGAAAACCCATATTCAGAGTCAAGTTTTCCTAAAATAGGTAATTGCAGGTTTTCACCTTGATGTAGGAGGACCATGCTAAGATTGCCATAGATACATGTGGCAATCTCAACATAAGCAACCCATAATAACCCTATTTATTCCCCAACTGGACAAGGCGAATCACCCAGAGACCTTTAGGTGGGGATGGTGACAGAAACATTTTGTGATATGCTGGGGAGACATAGCCAATCATGTGTCCCGAATTAAAACTCATTTTGGATTTAGTAATTTGTAAATAAAACCAAATATGAAAAGCAGCAGAAGACCAGACACTAAAACTTGTATAAAGATAAGAAATCTAAAAAGCCCCAACATCTAAGCCTGTCAGTTGTTAGACGATACAGTGAAAGTTATAGTTGAAAGATGCAAGCTAAAATAATAAAACTTTGTGCATCCGTCCTGTGAATTAAACCAAAAGACTTCATATAGTGCTTAACAAGAACCATGGGTTCATTAGAAACAAGTAGAAATATTTTTCCCAGAACCAGATTAAACAGTGAAAAGCCTCAAATCCACTCTAAAAGCAATGAAAAAGTTATCAAAAGAAAAATGAATCACACAAAACTATAACCAAAATCCCAAGACTGTTAAGAAGCTAGCCTGCCATATCCCAACTGTCTGTTAAGACGTGGCTCCACCACATTCTCATGTAACTGGACCTAATAATTCAAATCTTCTCAATTTGATGGACAAAAGCAAAGGTCATGGGGTACATGATTTAATTCTGCTCCCACTATTAACATATGCATTTACTATGCATGGTGTTTTTTTTTTAATGATGCTACTTTGGTTTTCTTCTTGTCACAAAGCCTTCAAGAACCAAATCAGACTTCAAAAAACCAAACCACCAAACTAACCAACTTTAAAAAAGAGAAAGATTTACTATTAAGGTAATATTGCCAGACTTGGGATCTAGTTCTGTTTCACCCATTGCAATACTCAGTCTAATCACGAAAGTCTCTTGAATTTCTACTTCTTCATGAGGAAAAATCTCCAAGTTGATGGTTCTCAAACCTCCTTCTCCATCTTCAAAATAAAACGTCCCATTTACTGGATCACCCATGTCACTGTTCAGAGCAGGTAAAACTGCCTCTGAATTAGGTCCTAAAATATCCCAATTAATCTGCAAAAGACAAATATTTCAAATGTAGCATTTGGCAGTATCATTACATCAGAAAGCAGAATTCTGTACTGTCCTATGTAGGTTTTGGCAAGAGAAGCAGACTCATCTTAGTTTCCACTGACTTTACTGCACATCAACTCTTAATTACTTAACCATCATCAGCACATACAGTATTAGGTAATTTTGTAACTGATATTAATGAAATTGTAGGTGGATTGATGCCTACAGTCCAAAATTAAGATCATATACTATATTACTAATTATTACTATATTTATAATTTTAGGGTAATCTCAAGGGGAAAATCCCTACAGATATCAAGCCAATGTCATATATTGTTTGGTGTGCAAACTACAAAATAACTCCATCTTCCACAAAGTACACAATTTTCACCTGTACCAATGAAGGTTAACAGTATTGGAATAATTTATTTTTATTTTCCTATTTTCAAAATCTTCATAAGTGAATGCACTCTGGCAACTTCCTTCATAATATGTATTTTTAATGCCTCCCTTCTTATTTTCACAGTTGAGAAAATAAAAATTTAAGATTGCTATATTCCTTAGGCAACATATGAGAGGTTAAAGTAAAATCATGGGTTCAAATTTACTTCCTGCCCAGTAGTGCTGCTTCTAATGTAGTTCTGAATTTCCTATAGATACAACCACTGGCATATTTCTTCCTGGCATAGTGACTCCTGCAAAGACAACTAATGGATCCCATCTCAATCCAATGCTGCTTCTGAACTGTAAAAATGATTCAAAAGTCTAGATTCACGCATAAACTAAACATCTGTCTTGTACATTCTGGTATACAATTTTATAGAAAACAAAACCTAAATTTTATCTCATTAGTTTAACCAGCATATCCTTTGTCCGAATCCACCAACAGCCATTAAAAACAAAGACATACCTGAGAATCTCCTACCAATCCTCCAATTCTTTCCAGCACCAAGGACAGCGTCAATGTCACATCAGGATTGGGGAGAATAATTTGGCTTTGGTTGAGAAATCGGACAATTCCATGCGGAGAATCACTCTTAGCAATAGTTATCTGGGTCACTAGGTGGAGCCCAAGGACTGCTCCCCCACTGGCACTTGTTATCTGGATTTCAAACTGCTCAGCATATTCACTGTTCCAGAGACAATTAGGAAAATCACATTTATCTCCACACAGGTTCCACAACCCCTGAGTGCCTAATTGCTTTTCAGATGTGCTAAATTTGCCAATATGCATTTGCATTGCAGGCATAAGCAAAAAAAAGTATTTGTTACTATATCATTCAAACTCAAGATAATTAAATCTTTTTCTGAATTTTTATATGTAATTACAGGTTATTTAACGGCTATATGAAGTATATGTTTATTATCTTCTTAAAGAAAATACATACAAAAAGTCTTCGATAACCAGAAAATGGATGCTATGCTGAACATTTATATTGCTTTAAAAAAAATCTTGGCTATCATTTTTTTTCTTTGTTAAATTGCAGTTCTGCTTATAAATGCATCATGAAACACTGTGAAGTACAATGATTGAACATTTGTTTTCTAGTAAATGAAAAAAATGCAAATGTACTTATAAATCATTACCTTTCATCATCATCTATGATTAAAATACTGATAAAACTCTGGTTTTGGCCATGATGAAAAATGACTGAATGATTTGTAATACTATAGTCAATCCCATCAGGAAGAGCAGTAATACTCCTAGAGATGAAATTTGCAGTCACGTAGCCATAGTTACCATGTCTTCGCACTACTGGAATCATTATCACCCCAATATCCTCTTCCACTAGAATGAAAGAGAAGAGAGTGGAAAACATCTAAATTAATTACTGTAGCTTTCTAAATAACATAGATTATCTAATTACTTATTCAAGTTTTCATGTCTAAAAGATGTCCAGGAACTATTAGGTTTTCATTTTTTTAATAAGCAGATCCCTTGTGGGACAAAGTAATTTCAAAGAGATAATTGCACATATCCTTGATATCTTCTCTCCCTTGTACTGCACTGTACTTTTACAGCTCAGTTGAGTTCTTACACAAAGCTTTCCTCATATAGAGTGGCTTTTGTGTTGCATTAGATAAATCCATGGAAGACAGGTGTATCAGTGGCTATTAAAATGGATGGCAGGGCCATTTGCAAGGAATCAAAAGCCGGCAAAGGTTTTGCCTTTGTCTTCTCCTTCAAATGACCACAAGCTAGAATAGATGAGCTGTGGCCCAATTTACCAGGACTTCTCTTATGTTCTTACTCCATTTGCTTAAATGTCAATGATGTTATCAAAGTAGACCTCTGTGTCCCTTCCTAGCACAAAAATTCTCTTTGGCTGTTGTTGCTACCAATGAAAATCAGTAAAAAACCCAAAAATCTCAGAAAGTCATAGAATTTTGAATGAATAGGGCTGTTTTGGTATTTGAGTAATATTCCATTAATGAACCAAAAAAATCAGAACCTGCCTATAGTCAGCAAAGATACCATATCATCCAACTTCACACCATGGGTGTTTTTCCACTGTCACTAAAAGTACCCATTAAGTACCCATTAATGGGTACGTAATGGCATTTTTGTACCCATTAATGGGTACTTAATGGGTACTTCTAGTGACAGTGGAAAAACACCCCAAGTCTAAGAGATTCATTTTTAAAAAAATCTTCCTTTATATCAGATTTTAGCCTACCTTGTATACTTGTATAGAGTGGATCAAATTCAAGTATGCCTTCTGCATTGTCATTTTTTGAAATAATTATTCTGATTACTGAAGCATTTCCTATTTCAGGTGGCTGATCAATCTGCAATCCATTCTCTTTTACTGTGAAATCAAATCCACTTGCAAAAGTATGTGGAAAAATAAAGAAATTAGGCTATTAGCTGTCAGTATGCAGTTTCAGTCTCTCAAAATATTTTGTTCTATTGTAAACTGTGCTTTTATAAAATATAGCTTGTTTTCATCAGAATTAGCTTGAATCTGACTCTGGTTTGCGCTCCAGATTTACAAGATATATATACAAACCATAATAAAAAAAATGATTCCATATTTTTACACCCGGTTAATAGATGTATATCTTGCAATCTGCTCTTCGATCCAACACGAAGACGTGGATAAATAATTCATTATTGCTAAATATTTCCCCATATTTAGGCATGTTGTTGCCATGGTTAATAGTCTCCCCTTAACAACAACAAAAATGTTTACCTTCCAATTAATTCCACTTTTGTAAGTTCTATGAAAAACTCTTCAGGACCTTCAGGAAGGTCATCATCATGAACTTCCACATAAATAGTTTTGACTGTCTCGTTTGATTTGAAGATAAGTTCTTCTGTTATGACAGTAAAATCGACTCCTTCTACTGCAGTTCCACTGAAAACATGATACCAGAGGTGAACTTGTCCATAAAATCCATGAGAACGAACAACTGAAATATTAGCCTGTAGGAGACAAACACTTCTTTAGGCTTTAGCTACACTTTGCAAAATCATGTTACATTTAGTGAATTCTATCAACTGATTTTATCTCTAAGATTGGTTTTCAAGAAGTCAGCAGAAATCATCAAGCAAAAAGTGACATTTGAACTGTGTGCTGCACACTTTGTTGAAGAGAAAGTGTAAGTGCACATGGGCCTGTCCTGATGTCATTATCATGTTAACCTTTTGTGGTATCTGGGATTTTTAAGCCAAAAGATGCAGAACTTAGTCATAAAAAAGAAAATCTACTAGTTCAAGCATCTAAGTAACCACTTACCCACTTTTCTTCTTCTGTTGTCTGCAGGAGTTCCTGAGAAAATACAAACTGTCCATAGGGCAAATCGCTTGCAGCCATGGTGATATTTGCAGTATTGGCAGACTCGTGTATGATTCCAGCATCACCTATGCCTGTTAGTTGAAACTGATAGACATGCTTTTCCTCTGGAAGATCATCATCTACAGCCTAGAAAAAGCAAACAAATGAAGCTGAAAGTTCATCAAAATGTTCATTTTAATTAGGAGCAAGGTGGATGGGTGTATCTTGTTATCTAACATGAACTAATCCATACAACTACACCGTACCACCATCAAGGACACACAGTTGCAAAACCGTTGTAGGGTATGGCAGATGTTCCTAGTCTATGCAGGTATCAAATCAAATACGTTATTACAAAGAAAGATATAGTAGTTCAGCAGATCCTGGAATTATTGACAGAATATATTTTCTTAGGATATCTGACACTCTATTAAAAAAATGTTGCCAGTGGAATAGTCAAAGCAGAATAGGCTTTGTAGGGAAAACTTTGGAGCATAGAGGAGGAGTACCTTCGTGCTCCTTTTTTGCTCCAGATCATGCTGATAGTTAAGACAACTAGATACTGCAGGAGAAGGGATTTAGCTAAATGTGGCTCTTTCCTAGAGGCAACAGTCAAAAAATGGGAACTTGTATACTTTGGTTGTGTTATGTAAATAAATGAACAGAAATATTGGTTATGCTTGGCAAGGTGTAGCAAAGCTACAGAAAAGGAAAGCAAAAAAAGTGAATGATGGGATCCTTGGAAAAGTTACCAGACCAAACACAGATCAACTCAATGGCACCTATATATATATATTTAAAAATCTTTACTTCTTACCTGTATCAGTATAACAGCAGCAGACTGCCTGTCTCTCAAGGTTAAAGTTCCTGATATCTCAGCAAATTCTTTCTGATGAGGTGGTGTTATATTCCAGAAGATTGTGACCTCTCCAAAAATACCTGGCCCACGTACTATACTGCAGATAAGAGGATGCACAGGGTTAAGTTTTAAATTTGGCTTCATAGTTTTGGTTGTGCCTTAAATATTTTCAAGTAGAAACGCCATAGTAAAATCGCAGCAACTTGTCTTAAAAGCAGCAGAAAACTGCTGTTCTCGTGAGGAGGAAGACTGCATCCATGGGATAAGTCGAATCTTGGATCTCTCAACATAGACAACTTGCTACGAAATAACTGTATCTTGCCTTCTTCTTCCTAGAACTCAGCAGACCAAAACATGACTTGTAGCTACATAGCATGAACTCCTAAATATTCTGAGAGCCGTTCTAGATGTTAGTTTTCTCTCTTTTTTTTTATTATCCATTTTTTATTTATTTTCATTAACACATTTCAATACATAATTATATACCATTACAATACTTTAAAATTTTCCATGTGACTTCCTCTGTTTTTCAGACTCTTCTTCTTATAATCTTTTTACACTTTGCTCCCTTCGTATACTTGTTGCTCTTTCTCCTAAAGGCCAAAGCCTTCCGTCAAGATGCCGAGTCCCCGAAGAAATTTCCGTCAGGGACTAGATGTTAGTTTTCTCAACAATTATAACTACAAAAACTAAAAGCAAAACAGGAGGTACCTCAGACAAGAGATGCCAATTATTATTTGAAAGTACCATTGTAAGGTGTTTATGGGTGTTTTTCCACTATCACTAGAAGCACCCATTAAGTACCCATTAATGGGTATGTAATGGCATTTTTGTACCATTAATGGGTACTTCTAGTGATATATGAGTTAATGTTATTCAACCCGCATTCCTTTCCAGCTGCTTCCACTTGTGTATTTGGTCTGTGAGTATTGTATAAAAATCAGGAAAAGTGAATCTGGTTTGCAGACCCTTTACACATCAGTATATTGATCATCCAAAATACTGTGATGATCACTAGAGAAAGCAGAATTTGGAAGAAGGCAATATTTCCCAGACTTTTGGGAAATGCAGGCATCTGCAGTGAATTAAAACATAGATTGAAGTTCACATTTTCTTCATATGTTGGGGAATACAGGACCACTTATCATAATAGACACACCTATCATAATAAAACATGGGATCTTTACCTAAAGCAGCATCAAATGCTTACTTGTTAATGCAGACAAGCTGTTCTCCTTAGACCACATCAGTGAGCAGAAGGGAGAGACCAAGGGCATTTGCTGGTCTGGTACACTGCCCAGTACAGAATTGCCTAAAGATTCCATCCTTAGGTCTACTGAGACTCTGTGCCAATGAGACATCTGAAAAGCTATTTAGGGAAACATTTTTCAAGCCATCTCTTAACACATGTTTTACAAGTACCACTGTTTATCATCACTGATTGGGCTATTCAGAGCTCATAGGAGACAGAATCCAAAGCATTTGAAAGTCTTCAGATATGCAAACACTGTTTTATAAAACAATTAAGCATTCAATTGTTAAAAAGTTTAAGAACAGGTAAGATTTCTTGGTGCAAAGAAAGCCCTGTCTGTATTTGTAGATCACAGGACTGTGACACAATAAAGAAAGGGAGCACAATGAAATAGTTACCCAATAAAAGCAGTGCCATTATACTTTGCTGTAGGCTCCCCAATCAGGACATGACTGGATGATGGAGCTATCTCTACAATCCCTGAGGCTCCCTTGTCCCCCATGATGGTGATGGAAGCAAGACCTGTGATACAAAAAAGATAACAAGGTCATTGATGTTACTGTTACACTTTAGTCTATCTTCTCACTGGATTAAGTTCAAAGTTATCTGCAAAAGCTGAATAAGAGTGCTATACTATGCACTTATTACTGCAGACAATTTTTTAAAAACACAAAGTAGAAATTTGCCATTAAACATTCATGATTTAATCTGCAATCTTGTCACATGTACTCTAAATTGTTATATGTTTTATTATGTGTTTCATGAGTCCTTTCTGTATTACATGGGCTGTTCTACCTCATGTAGTATGGTCTGGTAAGCATGGACCACACTGGAGCAGGCTATAAGTAACCACCTCCAAAGGCTGTTGATATTCGGGAAGCCCATTGTTTTCCAACTCCAGCTGCTGGCTTCAAAGCCATCATGGAGCCTTCAAAAGCCAGGAACTCTCTTACAGGAGCGATCCCCTGAACAGTGCAGAAAAAGATACCCCAGAGTATTCTCTGTATGCCCTTCATAGTCTGGAATACAGATTCTGTTCCAGTTGAGGGTTTCTTTAAAGAAGGCCACAGCATGACCAGAATATGGCACTGCAAGGAGAAAGCAGTCTAAGGGTGGGGTGCTTCCACAACTCCACAAAGAGCAAGCCTTGGTTTGGAATATATTCTGATCCAAGACCCAGTGTGGAAAAGACCTTAATTAACTACGGAAAGAAATGCTGCTAATGTCTAGAGGCATGAATTCCGCTTATGATGCAAAAACTCTAAACTTATGGAAAGGTTCTATTCTGGAGACACTTCCATAATCCCAATTTTATATATGTTATGGGGAAAAAGACACCCTGTTATATTCTAAACATGTATGTAAAACATGTGCCACTAAAGGAAACTGGGCCTTTATTGCACTTTCTCATAAACCAAATATCTGACGTACTCAAGTATTGCCTCAAAATGGGGTTTTCTCTGGTTGTTTTTTTTTTTTACCATTTATTGGTGATATCTCTGTATCATCAGTAGACACAAGCTGAATCATGTAAGTTTCATCACCTTCCAAAATACCATCTTGAATTGCTTGCAGAACTATGGTTTTATGGGTTTCCATCTGCATGAAAATACAGTATAACTGACACTGGTTTCCCTTAAGTTTATCACTTGTTACATAGACTGAAGAAAACAAATGGAGAAATATTTAAAAACTCAAACTCTGTCAAGAAATATGAAAGTGTTCAATTCTTCCTTAATGGATAAAAGGCTTAATTATGAATTGAGAAAGTGTGTTCTTGAAGAGAAGCAATTGCAACTCATGGTTCATGTCAGCTTCTGGAAGGATTAATGTGAAAATAAAAACTCAATAGGAAAAATTAACACAAGATCAATCAGCAAACAATTATTTGTCACTGTAAGTACAGCTGTTAATATTCTTGTTTAGAATCATATATACAGTGATTTATAACATGGTACCACAAATCCTTGACTCTAAAACACCATCCTTCCTTCTCCACACTTTCTCTGGTACAACCTGTAAAGGCACTCAATTGGAGGGACAGCAACTGTCCCTCCACTAATCTAAACACTTCAAGCATTTCACAAGAGAAGTTTTAGCAGAACCAGAGGATATTCAGCTGTAGCAGCCTTAGCAGACTATATATGTGGTTGCAACATTGCCTATCTTGTTAGCAAGAGGGGTGTGGCCAAGCACTGTCACTGCCTTTAGATACAGAAAAACAGGCAAAGAGATAAAGAAAGAAAGTCTACCTCGGCAAAGAGAAGACTCCCATTGAGAGGAGAGAGATCAAATTTAGCTGCCTCCTCAAGAATCCAAATAATTCGAACTTCTCCTTGGCCTCCTTGACTCCGGCTTATGGTGAGAAACACATTTGAAGCAGGATCATCAGTGAATTCAGGCTCCTGCACGCTTACCTAAAACAACAAAAATGAGAAAAGATTAGACAAAGAGAATATTCAAACTCATGAATGATCTCATGAGACAAGAGCTATAATAAAGCTATACACCTTTAAGCAATATCCAGGGATGGCTAGTCCTTAAGCACTCCACTACAACTTGTACAATAGAGACTGAGCTTACCTTTCTGTAAGTTGGCTAATGTGTATATAATTACACTCAGTGAGGTCAGTCTGCATATGGTTTTGCATAGAAATAGAGCCTTCTAGTGTTTTAACCATCACCAGCTATACCTTTTAATATTTCAATCACACTTTTAAAAATTGCTTTGTCCTCCACCAAACTAGCCATCACAGCAGAGAGCTATCATGATGGAGTTCTACAGCTTATGCCCTTTCTGCACTGGGTCTTATTCTGGATTTTATCAAGAATAGGGATCTGCCATTTGCATGCTGATGCAGACTAAGGCAAATGCTTCTTAACATGCAGGGGGCAGATCCCTATTCTGGTACACATCAGAGGCTGATTCACACTTTGGCCCGTGGTTTACAATTAGGCAACATCTAGGCAGAAGGCGCTTACAGCCTATAAGCATACCCTGCCTGCACAGTTGTTGCCTAAATGTAAACTAGCTGTGGTGCACAGCATTCTGCATTCAGCATTCTGCACCACAAGCTACCCAACCTTCCAAAATCATGACCAGGAACCTATCTCATGTGCCCAGCAGACAACCATTTGCACTCCAGCTGGCTGAGGAGGCTATTGGAGCTGCCACGCAAGTGTGCTGCAGCTCACATTACCATCTGATGCAACTGTGAGTCACTGCAGCAATGGTGCTGATGCACATACAGTTGTGCAGTCACACAAGGCACCCTATTCAAGATGGTGCTGCCCTGCAGAGGAGTGGCGGCATGATCAAACACAGGTAAGTGTTCAATCGTGCACAGGCTGGGCTGTCATTGACTACAGCTTGCAAGTGTGAGAGCTAGTCATGGTTAGTTCATTGCACACCTTTCCCATCCATTGGACAGGAAGGAAAGTGCAAAGTCACTCCAGATCCATTCAGACTAACACCAGACATTAGATGCACAGAATCAGTTCCAGGATCTATATGCAGGCAGAGGACTTCTTCACTGCACACATTATCCTCACTAGATTAAGTCTAAAGCTAACATGTGCTTATGGCTACTTTTAAAACTCTCAAAAGGCAAATATACATAGTGTTTGATATAAGAGAGCAATCATTCAGCAAAATTTATGAAGACCAATTCTACAAAGATTGTGAAAAATCTTTTTTCTCATTTGGGGTTCTGAAAGAACTGACTGCTTTTGTACAATAATAATATTCGCCTTTTACATTTCCTAAAGAATTATAAACTAATTCAGCACAACAGTGGCTGTGCCACGTGAACATGACCCGATGTTCTTCCTATGCAACAGTAACCTAGCAACCACAGACTCAAGGAAGATAGAATATACCCATTTTAATATCCTGTCTGCTTGTGATACATCTTTCTAACAATAAGCCTTCCTGCATAAAAGCTTTTCATTCATTCCTTTGTATAAGTCAATCCTATTTCAAGCTTTACAGTGAAGTTAGGTATAAAACATAATGTTTACAATATACACTATAAAGTTTAATTCTCTTTTTCTAAATTGAGAAAATGTAAATCAATCATAGTTTGATCCAAATAGACCTTTATAAAAAACTTACCGTAAGTTATACATTAGGTAGTGGATGAGACAATATCACACAAATGCTCCCAAGTATAAAACTTACATGCTTTTCTTCAAATCCAAATACTCCAGTTGGAGAGTCATTGGGTGGAATAGTGATGGTCAACTGCACATCCTTCCCTAGTCTGGCCCCAGCTGTCACTCTCAGTAAGGTGACAGTGAAAATTTCCAAGAATTCAACAATGTCATCATCTATGATAGTAATCTCTATCACTCCAATCGCCTGGGAAAAGAAAAAGGTAGAATATACCATTATGACAGGCATGCTCTAGTTCAAGAAACTGATGCCCTTTCTGCACTGGAGCTTCTTCCAGATTATGGCAGGGCCTGGCGTATGATCCTCATAACAAGATTACAGCACCTCTGAAACAGATTTTTTTAATATGAAAATGTTCCAAAATAATGATTACCCATGAGGGTTTTCTGGAGAGCGGAGCAGTACAAAGGCAAAGGCTTTGATCGACCTGGGCAAAATTCTGATACAATCAGGTTCATGTCTGGCAAGTTTCAGAGCCACCATTTTAGCAGAAACTTTCTCAAACTAACCTCCTCCACCCACTCTAGGACCCCATGAAGGCAAAAGTTACTGTGACATGAACAACACTGCAAATCAAAAACTTGTTCACGGATGCACTTTGTTCATTCAGTCATCAACATCAAGCTGAATTTTAGCTTGAGTTGAGGCCGTTTCCTGTATTTCCATTAAGGTGGTGGTGAACAGATCAAAATGTTGATCTATCAGTGAAAAAGTCTCACTGAATTCCTCTTTAATTACCATTTGGATTTGATCAATGAGAGAGGAGGCAGCTTGTGCTCCACTGCCCATAGGGTTTACCATTTATTTGCTATCTGAATTTGGTTCCAACAGCAGGGAATCAGGCAGGCTTCTAGAACAAGCTGCCATTTTAGTATCATGCTACTTGGCCCACACTTGTTACCTGGCCTTAAATTTCTTTGTGTAGCCTTCCATGATGAGGAAAAAAATATTCCAAAGAAATAGAAACAAAATACATAAACCAATGAAATATTTTTAAAGTGAAAAAATAAAGCTTTTATTCAGACTTTTAAGTCCTGTGGGAATGTAGGGGCAAGAAAATGTGGTTAGCTCTGTTGCTCATGCATGTGTCTCCAAGCCTCCTTTTTGTTGTGCAAACTTCTCTGAGATCTTAAGAGTGGAGAGTTGTAAATAAATAAATAAATAAATAAATAAATAAATAAATAAATAAATAAATAAATAAATAAAGATTTCCTGATGCTGTACTGATCTTCACTGGACAAAGGGACTTCAGGCAATGGAAGGTTTAACTTCTCAGAGTCCATAAAGAGCAGGTGAGGAAGCAGGTGATGTTAATATTTCCCACTCATGTCTGGAGTGATCAGTCTAGGACCTGAAAGTTTTCTAGGTTCAAATTGCTACCCAACAACAATAACTTACTGGGTGAGTCTGGCCCGTCAGAGTAACTTACTTCAGAAGATTTTTGTGGGGTCTAAAAGAAAGGTGGGATAAATAACTTAACTGACACAGAACTTTTCTTCCATAGCAAATGTTTTCAGTGTTGTCAGGAAATGCAACACTCCTGTTGAAATACAGCTGGTTCTCCCCATGCCTTACCATACCCCAGTTTGTCTCTCTAAGCTATCCCATTAAAACACCTTTGCACTGACTTCAAAGAGCTTTAAAGCTCATTAAAATAATTATGTGAAAGCAAATATGCATTGAGAACTCTTTTATAACTTCCATATAAATACACTCTAATTCTCCACATGATAAACGAGAGGTGTGAACAGCAATGGTTCTTAAAAATAAAGGATTCTTGGTGGACTCAGGTAACTCCTTCATCTTGCCAATCATAAGAATTAGGGGAAGTTTTCCTTTCATAGCATAGCAACCTGAGTTTGAACAATTCTTGATTATATAGGAGTAAGTTCCATTTAACTTCTAGAGATTTTACAAGTACAAAACAATACTTATGCACTCTTAAGGGCCAGTGCAGGGGGTAGTCTGAACCATGCCTGGACGTTATCTAAACCACTAGGCCTCATACCCACTGGTTCATATTATGGGCTTTCAGCACAGAAAGGCTCAAAGAAAAAGGGAGATACATAATGTGCTCTTTCAATGTATGTTTAACTACAATCATCATTCAAGAGACATGGCCTAAGATATATCCAAACCAAGGAATGCAATAAAATCTTAGCTATGTGCAGGGTTAGACACCAGCATACTGCATACTTGTCCATCAGCAAATGTGAGATTTCCAAATGATGGTGTAAAATCTTCGAGGCTAGCAGTGGAAGGTGTAGCTTCCCAATATACAGTTACTAATCCAAACTTTCCTGCACTTCGAACAACTGGTAGATTCAAAATATTATCTGGTGAAGGTACTTCAAAAGCAGCAACTGTTCCGCTAATATCCTGTGAAGAAAACAATACTTTACATTAAAATTTGGAACATTTATTCAGAAAACTATAGCCTTCTTCAGGCATTATAAAACTGTATGCATGAGGTGGCAGAAATACAATTTCAGTGGTATAAGCATATAACTTCTAGGGCCACTGAGAGAAGTGACAGTTGAGCAAGTGCATATCTCAGTTATGTAAGCAAAGACATGTTTGCATGAATCAGCTTTCTAGCTCAATTTCAGCTCATTTATACTAAGAATAAGAGCACAATGGCACTGAGATGTTTTCATTTGCTTTCACCTTGGTAGCATTGAAATGAAATATTCCTCTGGGATCATCGTTCTCTTCGATCGTTATCTCAGCAATTTCTAAGCCAGGTCTCTTCACACTTGGCTGGCCTCCAGGAACAGATGAGCCCAGCAACTGCACACTGCTAATATTGATTACAAATCCTTCCTGTAACTCTGGGATGTCATCCTGGAGAAAGAGAAAAAAGTGTTTTAAAATGACAATTGAAAGGTGGGATATGACTCTGTCAAACAGTAGAGCCACCGCTTTTTACTGGGAAAAATCTTGGAGAAGCTAAGAACCTTTCTATACAAGTCCTCAATTAGAATTAAGGGCCTGCATAGAAAGAATGTGGGTCACATAGATCTGACCATTAATGTGGATCTATGGGACTATATTACCCATTGGAATGCACTTTACATGAAGCGTGATCCTGATCAGGAAGGCACTGCTTGGGATCAGTGGTATCATTCATTTATTTTGTCCACTGCAATCATTTCTAGCATCTGTTCACATGGCACTTCAGACTGTAGAATGCTACTCCCCCCTGCATCATGAAACTTCAATAGTTACACTGAGTATATAAGCAGAAATCAAACTCATAAAGAGACACTTTTACCACACACACTGACTAAATAGTGGAATAATTCAGGATTAGGCAACTTGATTAATAAGCACACAATCAACAGAAAACAGTTTAAATACATTCTAAGCTGAATTTTATTGCGTGACTCATAAAACATACCTTGTCTTGGGAACAAAGTATGTATAATATGATATTCACTTCCCATCCCTCAGTATCATACCATATTATTTCACATCTTTATCACATAGTTGTGATATGAGTGAATCAACAGCAATAGTGCATACAGTGGAAGATCCAGCATGTAGATCAACTAGCCATGTGGCAGGTTGCCTGAGTTCCCCAAGGTGAGTTTTCCATCCCCAGACATTTCACTAGCTGACTAGGTAACATCTTAGTTGGATAGTAAAATATCTGCAAATAGAAAACTCAGATCAGAGTACTTTGACAACCCAGCATACCAGCCAGGAATTGCACATATTCACAACCACAAAAAAAGAAAAAGAAAAAGAAAAAAAGAAAAGAAAAAAAAGATTTTTTTCCTAATACTCACTGGCAAAATATTTATATTTACTATAGCCATTGTCATATTCTCTATCATAATAATGGTCTTGTTTAGCAACCTATAATCCTCATTTTCCATGGCTTGATTGACAAGAGGAAGTGAAAAAACAGGCTGGGATATCAACTGTACACTGATATTTCCAACAAATCCTTGTTCTCGGAGGATATGTAGTGTAAGAGTGGTTGATTGCTCTGAAAAGATTTCAAGAAAAAAACCCCTGTAATAACATTCTCTGATACACTTATGATACAATATTCAAGCAAATGCAATGCAATCCTGCACATAAATGTGGGTAGCATTTGTGGTGGTTGAGCAAGCACTAGTCAGTGTTGGTTCATCACACACCTTTCCTGTCCATGGGATGGGAGGGGAAGTACAAAATCAGCCCAGGTTTCTGCTCCTCTGAAAACCTAAGTCAAATTACTTTGTAAAGCTGAAATGCTTCTCAGCAGGAGACCTGGAAACACAGGAGACCTGGAGAATCTCGCAAAACTGACTCACCTTCAGGTTCTGCTGTATGAACAATGAGAGAGTCTGTGTGCCATCCTACTACACCATGAGGACAGTCATTAGGCAAAATACTCAGCACTGCTTTTGCTCTGTTTGGGTCAATAACAGCTCCTCTTTGGGGATCCTGAATGCCCACAGTGCTGACATGGGTCAGAGTAACAACAACTGTCTCCACAACTTCAGGAGTGACATCTGCAAGAACGGTTAAGGTGATTGTGGACAAGGCTTGACCCTCTGCAAATGTAATCTAAATAGTTTAAAAGGGAAGAGATAACAGAATATTTTAAAGTCAAAATTTAGGACACTTGGAATTTCTTTTATGGCTATTAAGCAAACTATCAAACAGAAAGCGATAAGGTATATAACTGCAAACTGTTTGGTTATAGGAAAAGAGGCAGTTCTGAGAAAAAATAGGGTGCGTTCAGACTCGTTAATATTGTGCAGTGGAATGTGCAGTAGCTATTGGGACATCACACACAATGACTGATATATCATAGTGTGATGCATTATCCCATAGCTACTGCACATTTACGTTAATGCTGATTTAACAGCACTCACAGCACAGTATTAAGAAACTTTTAATCTTCCTGCCAGTCCAGGGCAAATGGCGAGAAGAGCCAATGAGAACAGGAGGTTGATTACCTCGAGAAGTATCCGTTCTGGACAGATGGAGCATACTACGGATGGGTAATATCTAGGTGTATTGCTGGCAGACGACCGCTAGGTGGAAGACTTTTAGGAGCATAAAGCCCCTCTTCCCATGATCCTCTCCAGTCTTTCGGAGGGAGTCCATTCAGCTAGCCGTTGTCCGCGGGAGCGGGTGTCTAAAATGAAAAAAATAACCACTATTAGTTACATAATGCCTTGGGTGGGTGCGTAGTATGCTCCATCCGTCCAGAACGGATACTTCTCGAGGTAATCAACCTCCTGTTCTCGGACAGATTTCACATACTACGGATGGGACGTACCAGAGCTCCCAACTAGGGTGGGCCTCCTGTCATCCCATACCCACCTGCCTCTTTCGCATCCCCAGTGCGATAAGGCAGAGCAGTAACCCACTGCAAGCAAGCATGCCCTCTTACCACTTGTCTTACCGTGGAAGTGGATGCGTGGTGAAGGACCGTCCTACCGAACTGAGTCTGCTGTCTTTTGAACTCATCCAGCTTGTAATGCCTGGTGAAGGTCGATGGGGACGACCATGAAGCAGCTCTACAAATCTCTGCTACCGATACTGATCCTGCGTAGGCCGCGGAGCAAGTGGATGACCTTGTTGAATGTGCCATGATACCTTCAGCGAGCTGGACTGCTTCGTATGCCTGAACGATACAGTTTCTTATCCATGAAGACAAAATCTTTGGAGAAGCTTTCTTTCCCAGATAGTTTGGATGGTGGCAAACAAATAAAGAGTTAGTTTTCCTGAGGTCTTTTGTCTTGTCTAGATAGTCAAAGCTCTCTTAACGTCTAAGTATAAGTTGTCCCGGTCGGCCCCTTGTGTGGATGCCGTGGACATTGCTGGGAGATGTATCTCTTGATTTCTGTGGAAGCTCGAGTCCACTTAAGGCTTAAAGAAGGGATCTAATCTTAATGTAACCGTGTCTTCATGAAAGGTACAGAGTGAAGGCTCAATAGATAGTGCCGCTAATTCTGACACTCTCCTGGCTGATGCCATGGCTACCAAAAAGGCTACTTTGAGAGACAGGTACTTTAGGGAGACCTCCTCCAGAGGCTCGAATGGTGCCTTCTTAATGGCCTCCGCCACCAAGTGCAAGTCCCACGTGGGAAAACGGTGAGTGACCGGTGGGGCCTTTGCCTTAAGACCCGCCAGGAATGATACGATGTACTCATGTCTAGATAAGGAAGGAGCATCTTTAATTTGTACAAAGGTAGACAAAGCGGCTACTTGTTTCCGTATGGTATTATACTTCAGCCCTTTAGAACATCCATCTTGTAAAAACAATAGAACATCACCTATAAGGGGGTGGGCTGGGTCCACGCCCTTCCCGAGGCACCATGAACAGAATACCTTCCATGTGCTGTTGTAAATTCTCCAGGTGGAATCCCTGCGGGCTGCCAACATAGTGTCTATTACTGAATCTTGTAGCCCAGCCTCCTTAAGGGTTAACCTCTTATACTCCATGCCGCTAACGCCAGCCACCTGGGGTTGGGGTGGAGTATCCCGTGCTGTGTCAGTAAGTCTCTGCGAGGAGGTAGGCTGGTAGGTTCCCTGATCACCATGGCTTGTAGAGGAGGAAACCACGGGCGGCGTGGCCAGAATGGAGCAATAAGGATCACTTGAGCCCTCTCCGCCCTGATCTTCCTCAGCAATTTCCCTATTAGGGGAATCGGGGGAAAGGCATACAAGATCCCTTGGGGCCAAGGGGACATGAGAGTGTCCGTGGCCTCGGCCTGTGTGTCCTTGTACCTGGAGTAGAAGCGGGGTAGTTGCCTGTTGTGTCTTGTCACAAAGAGGTCTACCTGAAATGGACCAAACTGGTTATTTAAGAAATCAAAGACTTCCCTGTGTAACACCCATTCTGACTCCAATAATTCTTTTCTACTCAGTGAATCTGCTATGACATTAGATTCCCCACTGATGTGCAACGCAGTCAGGGAGGCTAGCACCGGTTCTGCCCACTCAAACAACATTGTTGCCAGGGCCATAAGTGAGCGGGAATGTGTCCCACCCTGTCTAGACACGTGGGCTTTGGCAGTCATATTGTCTGTAAAGACTAGGACGTGTTTGCCCCTTAGAAGGTTTTCAAATGTCTGTAATACTAGCAGAATGGCTTTTAACTCTAGCCAATTAATGTGATGTGACAGGTCCGTGGGCATCCACGTGCCCTGTGCTGTGTGAGTGAGGTAATTGCCTCCCCATCCATGGAGGCTGGCATCGGTGTACACCGTAGCCTCTGTGGGAGTGACAACTGGGACGCCTTTAGAAACATAATGCTGGTCACCCCACCACACAAGTGAGTGCTGTACCTCCCTGGTGAGTGTAATGGTCCCGTCATGACCCTCTGTGATAGTTCTAGCAAGAGGTCTTAATAGACGTTGCAGTGGGCGTGTATGGAACCTGGCCCATGGATGTAACTCTATGATGGAGATCATCTTCCCTAGCAATGAGGTTAATGAGGAGAGTGCTGCTGTGTGACCAGATAGGGTGTCCCTGGCCAAAGTGACCAAACTCTTAATGCATTCTGCTGATGGTTTAATAGTGAACGGGATGGTGTCAATTTGTGCTCCCAGATGCACCAAAGATTGTGCTGGGGTAAGGCTGCTGTTCTGGTAGTTGATCTTAAACCCGTGTGCTGCTAAGTAATTAATGGTCCTGTAGGTATCTCGTTCCGTTTCCATCTTAGAGCGGCCAGCTATAAGGAGATCATCCAAGAAAGGGTACACCCTGACCCCCTGCACTCTTAATTGTTCTAGGGGCCCCAGGAGGACCTTGGAGAAGACGCGCGGGCTTTGGTTTAACCCAAAAGGGAGCCCTCTGTACTGGTAATGTGCGTCTCCAATTTGGAAACGGAGGAATTTCCTAGATTCCTTGTGGACTGGGATGTGCAGGAATGCGTGCATCAGGTCAATGGAGGTTAGATACATGCCCTCCTCCAGCTGTATTCTTATGGCCGGTAGGCCTTCCATCTTATAATACTTGGTGTGCATAAATTGGTTCAGGTACTTGAGGTCCAGTACCCCTCTCCATGTTCCCCCTTTTTTGGGAACCAGGAAGATAATTGAGTACACACCTTGTCCTTGTTCCTCTAAAGGAACTTCCTCGATGGCCTTCATCTGAATAAGTTCTTGGATAACTAGATACAGAGCAACTCTCTTATTTTTATTAATCGGAGCAGGAACAACCATGTGCCTAGGCTTAGGCCTGCACTTAAACTCCAACTTGTATCCCTCAGAAACAACCCTTAATATCCATTTGTCCGTAACCGTACGGAACCACATATCAGTGTAATTCAACAAACAAGCTCCCACCGCGGGAGGAGGGGAACCATCCTGGCTGGGTTCAGTTGGGGTTGCCGAAGGCAAACTGCCTACCTCTGCCCCTACCCAGGGGTTGCTTATTGGCCGAGGTCCCTCGCCCCCAGGAGTAGCGGGATCCTGGGGGCTTAGAACGAAAGGGCTGTTTCCTATATCCATAGGAAAACCCCGAATAGGTAGCAGTGTACGGTCTGCAGTTACCTTTAGGCTTGGAGGTGGCCGAGGGATTAGAGGCTGACAGAGGGGCAGTGGGCATCACTTTCCGTTTATTCCTCTCGATGAGGACATGTTTCAGATTCTGTTCCCCAAAGAGAAGTTGACCGGAGAACGGAGCAGTGACGAGCTGGACCTTAGAGTTGAAGTCCACTTGCCACGTTCTCAACCAGACCATTCTGCGCGCCACCACTGCTGCCCCTGTGCTGCGGGCTGACAGCTGCAAGGCGTCCAGGCTGGCATCCGCCATGAGGGAGAGGGCCTTTTTTATCTCCAGCATCTTGGATTTCAAATCTGGGGTGAGAGTGGGAGAGGCAAGCATCTCCTCCAATCCCTTCAGGATGGCTCTGGCTATAACCGAATTAGAGGCGGAGCAATGAGAACTAAGAGACCCTGATTCAAAAACCTTCCGAAGAAGACTCTCCAATTTCTTATCATTTGCATCTCGAAGCATGTTCTCCCCTTGACCTGGGACCACCTGGTTCGATACGAGTTGGACAATAGGCCCGTCAATAGTTGGCACTGCCCAAATGGATTCTGTGTGACCAGCAGGGAGGAAAAGCTTCCTAGGTGGCCCTGGGAGGCGCTTCGAGGTGCCTGGCTCCGCCCACTCCCTAATCAGAATATTTTTCAGAAGGTCGTGGATGGGAATGATAAGCTCTTGTTGAGGGGGCGGCATTAGCAAATCCTTAGCCTGTTGGATTTGCTCCTCGGTCACATTGGGATCTTTAGGAATATTGAGGGAGGATGTGACATATTGGACCATTGAGGGCATAAAATCGTATTGGAATAACCTCGGTGTGGTATGAGGGGTCTCCTCCGGAGTAGCGCTCTCCTCCTCTAGTGGGGAGGTCAATGGGTTGGTAGGGGTATCAGGGGTTGGCATGGGAACCCGCCCCCGTGCCCTGCTGGGCTCACCAACATCAACATCAACAGCAGTAATTACATCAGGTACATTATGCACTATAACATTAGATTCCACGTGTGCTGTGGGAATACGGCCAGGCGGAACAGTTCCAGGGTCTTGAGGGGAGCTGTCAGCCAAATTTTCAGAAGAGCGCTGTAGAGGCATGGGTCTGCTAGATGTAGCATCAGAAGAGCGCTGTGCACTAGCCCTTGTGGCTGAGGTATCATATTCAGAAGAGCGCTGTGTAATAGCCTTCGTGGCTGAGGTACCATATTCAGAAGAGCGCAGTGTACTAGCTCCTGGTCTTGCTCTGGGGGGACTTTCAGACCCTTGTTCAGAAGAGCGCTGTGTACTAGCCCCTAGCGCGGCTGAAGCAGCAGGGGCTGCTGCATGTTTGCTTGCACTCCTCTTAGATGGGGGGGGGAATCCGAAGAGGACTCAGAGGACGTGGAGGAAGAGGATGGTGAAGGGGTTCTACGCCTCCTCTTCTGTTTGGTTGTTCCCTGTGCTAAGGAGCGAGCCAGATCTAGCAAGATGGCCAGATGGTCCCTTTGACCCTGGTCCGAAGAGGAGTGGCTCCGTGAACGCTTCTTTCCCCGTTTACGCTTGGCTTTCTTTGGAGGCTGCCGTGATTTACGGGGGCTAGGAAGTTCAGACACCTCCGCGGAGGCATCTCTATTCCTGCTCTGGTGTTGTTTTGTTTTGTGGCGGCGTCTGCCACGAGTTTGGCTCTGCTCGGGGGATTCCTGCCGGGCGGGGGAAGGGCTCCGGCGTCTTGCAGGGCTAAGTGCGTCACACGCCAGGGATTCTCGCCACGCCGCGTAGCGAACTTTGGCGGTTTTCTTAGCGGGGCCCGGCGGCTTTATTTTTAGTGTTGCCAGCGCGGCCGCTCTGGCTTGCTCAAGCTCTGGGATGGCATGGGAGGGGGACTCCGAGCCCGATTCTATAGAGAAGGAGGAAAGGGGAAAACTCCTTAATTTCAGGGCTAGGGAAAACCTCCCAGCCGCCCGCAAAACCAACCAACCAACTCAGTCCTGCTGGGGGCTTACCTGATCTCGGCGATTGTAGGAGGGGGGAAGAAGGGATGGACTCATCCCCCACTGTGGGGGGAGAGGCCGAACGGCTGCCGTGGCTGGTAGCCAAAGGGGAAAAGCCCCAAAAGGTTAATTCCTCCTCATCAGACCTCCAAATCGGATGGTTTGGAGCGGCTAGGGGAAGCGCAACTCCCGCGGAGTGCGAGCCATAGCAACTAGCCCTGGCTTCCCTAGTATATTGAGGAAATTTAGGCTCACCCCTCTCCTCCTCGGACGCCGAGAGGGCTGAAGACATCTCTTTCAAATATAATTCCTGTTGCGTAGCACAGGAAAGCTCTCGGACGCGTGCATCTGCAAAATGTACGACCGTAGAAAGACTGGAGAGGATCATGGGAAGAGGGGCTTTATGCTCCTAAAAGTCTTCCACCTAGCGGTCGTCTGCCAGCAATACACCTAGATATTACCCATCCGTAGTATGCGAAATCCGTCCGAGAACAGGGCAGGAAGCTCAACTCCGGTTGGCTGACTCATCCCATGTGACCACGCACACTGACTCAAACTCTTGCAGCTTCTGATGAGGAAGCCATGGGAGGCTGCTCTAGTCCATATGCACAGTTGCTGCTTCCAATCAGGTAAGCTGCAATTTTCCCCTTAACTGTGTTTTTATTCCACTAATCTGGAAGGGGTCATAGAGAGCAAGACTGCAGCCTACAGACTTAAAAAGACTTATGCCTATACCTGTATGCATGGATTACCACACCATTGCAATAATTTCTCATATAAGAAGAGTTTTGCATCTGAGTATATAAGGAAGAGTACAGTGGTATTTGGAGAACGAAATGTCAACTGAACGCATTAGTGTTCCAAAATGGAAGGGAACTCTAACTTAATATGAACAATGAAGAGAGCAAGAGAACATCAAAAGAAAATTAACTTTTGCTTCAGTGATTACAGAAAGGCTTTTAACTGTGTAGATGAATACATAATTTGGAATATATTAAGGCTAACAGGTGTGCCATAACATCTGATTAGAATTCTCAAAAGTTTTAACAATAATAAAGAGGTGTCAATAAAAATTGAATTTGAGGAGACACGGTGGTTTAAGAACAGAAAGCTAAGCTAAGAATGAGCTGCCTTTCATTGAACCCCCATGGTCTACTAGGCTTCCTAGCAAGCCAAACTGGACTTCAAGTTCAGTCTCTCTAGACTTCCTTTCCCTTCCTGTTTCCAGAGTCAATCTGCATGCTTGACTAATTTACAGTTGTTGTTTATGAAGTGGAATTTCTGGCCATTTCATTCTCTTGGGCTGTCAACAGACAATGACAGACAGTATTGCTAAGAATTAAGGAAGACAATACCTGTAGATAAAGAAGGCAACAGACAAGGTCAAGAAAGATTAGGAACATAACTTTGAGCAACAAAGACAGAGAATCATTAAAGAAAGGTCTATTCTGTGGCAATGTACAGCTGTGCAAATTGAACACTAAGTAACAAACAGAAAAGGATTCTTTTGAAAACTGGTTTTACAATACAGCTGTCTTATAGTAATGATCCACATGCTTTGATCAGGCAAAGTGACATTACTTGGCAAGATCATGGAAACAAAAAAAAGGCAAAACATGGCTAATGTAACAGATGAAGGGGTAAAAAAACTGGGATGTCCTTGAAAAATCCATGTAACCTTACTAAAAACACCTCAAAATGGTGAGCATATGCTCATACAGTCGCTTAACAAAAGCCACCAAGCAAAATTCTGCATTTGGTTTCTTAGTCAAAATACTCCCATTATCAATTTTTTCTAATATTAAGTTAATATGTTCACAAAACAAAATAAAAAAGTACCCTATCTTCAGCTTATGTTCTTTTTGTCAAAATGCATACCACTCCTGAAGTTGGGAATACATCATTAATGCTCCCTTTGGCTTCCCACTGTACTGCAACACGCCCATAACTACTTATTAAACGTTCAATATTCAGTGTGATCAAGGTATCTTGTTCCAATTCTTCAACTTGTTTAAATAAAGAATTCTAAAAAATAAATGAAGGGAAAAAGCGTATGATCATTATAACCAGCATTTATAAAAACATTCTCCAAAAGTATTTCACTTGTCCTGATTTCTTCTACTTTTGCATATTTATCACAATGAATTGTTCCTGATCATTAAACAAAATTTAATTTGAGACTAAAACAACTTTTCTAATGATCATTTAATTTACTGAAGGAAAAAGGTTTTTCAACACCTATCTTACCTATATGAAAAAGTAATTGCCACCTGTCAGACTAGACATACTCAAGTTTGATTACTGTCAACTTTGTTGAATCCAATGATCACATAAATATAACATATGCAGCATTTTTGCGGAGTAGACTAAAAGATCTCAACAGTCAGTACATTATGCGGTGATAAGAAGAAATTCCAGAAGACATGAGAAAATAAGTTATTGAAATAAATCACCATAAGAATTGTTACAGAATCATTTCTAAGTCTCTGGGGCTCCAGTGAACCACAGTGAGAACCCACAGTTCTTCAAATTCTTAGTGTGAAGTTTTATGCACCAATGAAGATCAGCAGGGGACCTTAAACAAATAACTCTCTCTCAGATATTCACCGAGGTCTGCTATGTGCTAAGAAATAAAGCTAAATACGGTGAGAAAGAGTGTAATCATAATATGATTAACACAGAAATCAACAGGAACTTTTTAGGATAGAGCTTTTTTCATGTAATAGTCTAAAACATTGCAAAATGAAACACCACATTGATTAACTGTTAAATTAGTTAATTTAGTGTAATCTAATATAGTTTATCAGTTCATCTAAAAGGGAAGTATAAAAAATTCTGCAGCCCAATAATATTTTAAAACATCCTGATGTTTTAACTCTAGCTTGTCAAAACGGAATGTTAATATAAGTAATTACCTGGGCAAATGCAACAATGCCATGAGCATGATCATTAGATGGTATAATTATGGTAACATAACCATTAGGACCAATTTCTGCACCACCCTTGGGATTTTTCAGCCACACTCTAAAAGATTCCTCTTCCTCCGGTATTGTATCATCAAATATATTGACTGCTATCACAATTTCCTTGTCTCCAGGTTCAAATATTAGTTCACCTGAACTAGCATAAAAATACATATGTATACTATAATTAAAGGCTGGTTTTCCAAAACATATAGCAAAATAAATAATGCAAAAAAATAAATTGAAAACAGCCATATTAGGCACCTTCCACTTATTCTGCATTTGTAGCAGCTAATACAATCAGTGACTACAGAATGGCAGTGGGTAATTAAAAAGCCTGTTATGTCTCAATAGGTGATGGCTTAAGCTCTGCCTGGAGAGCAGAGGGCTGCCGGTTCAACCCCCAAAGGTAGGCAATGGCAAACTCCTTCAATTATCTCTGCCAAGAAAACTGCATAGGAGTACCCATGGAATCAGCCATGACTCGGTGGATGCCAACAACAATAACGCCTCAGTCTCATCCACTAGGGGTGTGTTCCCATTCAAGATTTAAATAGCTTTGAAATCATTTTGAGTGCTCACTGTGCCAAAGTTTTAAAAGAATCTGCAATTTCTGAGGATTAAAGGTCCAGAAACACAGATTATCTATATTCAAATAAAAGAGGTCTCAACTGCTGGGTTTAGAAATAATTCTCACTATTTAACAATGGGAAAACAAGTGGTTGGGGGGAAGGGAACCATGCTTTAGGGGTGTTCTCCTCAGTTTCCCCTGATCTAATGAAAAGCTGTGATTTCATTCCCCTTTCCCCGGGCTCTCACCATTACATGCTGAGAGGGGGAGGTGAAGAATGAGAGAGATCAGACCACAATATAACTAAAAAAGAGATCAGAACACATGCAACATGAGATCAGACCAGAATGTAACAAAAAGATCAGACTAAAGTGTCTGAGTTTGGAGGCTTCTGTCCTGTATAGGCTCTTGTGTAAAAAAACTTGTTGCTTCTATTCACACTGTAACATCAGTTTATAGACCATTTTGCCTCTGATATCTCAGTCTAGCAACTTGAGTTCCCAAAGAAATTTTATCAGCCCCTTCAATGATACATTTTTACACTCATCTTCTTTCTCAACCATTTGTCACTAAAAATTCAATGAACCAGAACAGTCTTTTCATCAAAGCATTATCTCATGGCCTTTTAATGACAAAACTAAAATAAAGGAGAGAAGATAGTGTATTTAAAGGTCTTTCCCAAAATTGTAAGAAAATTGTAAGAAAATATTAAATAGAAGAACTCACTATACAATACACTGAATGTTTTAAGTGGAGGGATAAAACCAGTGTAGGGAACCTACCTGGGTATAAAGTCTGATTGGTTAGAAACTGTAGTCAACTCATAAATGCAGGAATAGGAATCACCAGTCAGAACAATTAGACTTTTATTGGAATTAAAAGACTTTACATTGACAGCAGTGAAATGATTGGCAGAAGGGGCTTCTAACAATGGAGAGAACTGATTTATTTCTGAGTTCCAGGAATAGAAAACTGATTTATCTTTGCTGGCAAGTAGGATATGCACTACAGCAAGAAACATAAGCAAAAAAGAATATTAAAGAGACAGATACAAAAGTTTCTCATGAAACAAAAAGAGAACTTTTACTTAATATTTAATTCATTATTACAAATGCAAACTATTGAAGCAGCCACAGTAAAATGCTTGGACTACCTGAATAAAACTACTTTTTTAAAAAATCTAGAAGTTAACTATGTTCCATACACTCTTTGTATTTTTAAATCTAATTAGGTATTCATTCTCATTGCTAAGTAGGGCTATGCTAGGCCTGGAAATCTGCCTTCACTTGCCTACTTGCCTTCCTATCAACCTTGAGAAAGGTAAGAGTGTGCAGTAAATGGCAGGGCAGACCAGGGGCACTGCAGGAGCATCTGCACCAGGCCTGTGGTCACACCTAAGGTTTAATCCATCAGACCACTTTCACAGCGAGAGAGCATATCAGCAAAATGACCAGTAATTTTCTATCCCAAAGGTGAATTTTCTGAATTATTTAACGCTGAAAGAAAACAGCTTGTCACTTTGCTAATGTATTATCTCACTCTGAATGTAGACTGAACCTGGATTAAACCTTAAGTGTGACCACAGCCCAGGAGTGTCCAGCCCACTGCCCATGGGTTGCATGCAGCCCAGGATGGCATGCAGCCCAGGATGCGGCCCAACACAAAATCATAAATTTACTTAAACATTATGAGATCACGCATGAACTTTTTCTTTGCTCATTAGTTTTTGTTAGTGCTTTATTTCTGTATTGAATATGTAGCCCAAGACAACTCTTCTTCCTCCAGTGTGGCCCGGGGATACCAAAAGGTTGGACCTCTTATCTATGCTGTTCCCCTGCTAACTAATGGCAGAAAGTCAGACTTGGAATAAGCTCACTGCCTGCCCATATTTCTGTGATCAGTAAGTTTTTGTTGGTGTTTCCATTACATTGCAAAAACATTTTAAATGAGACCAGTTTCCATCATTCCCAATGAAGACAAGCTGTAAGTTGCCTTTACTGTGTAGTGGAGATTCAGACTCTGTAAAACTTAGGAAGCCCACCAGGTGATCCATTCTCTCCCTTTCTCTGGTATGTTGGACATGCACAAACATCAAACAATGACAGTCACAAGCCCCTTAACTAAACCATATGTCTCATCGTATGTTTCATTCTAGTAATAGAAAGAACAGTTTTCACTATTTTTTTTTTAAATTATTTTCTTCTTCCAAATCTGCTGGCAATATTCTTTCATGTAGTGGTTTCATTTTGACATTCACGGAGTAATTGCAGAGTTGAATGCCATTCCCAAATTGCAAGGAAAGTGTAACAGCACCAAAATAGAAACAAATTAATTATCTCTGAATATGGCTCTCATAACTAAATTATATTTTCCTCTGTTGAGATCTAGCTCATCAAAATTCACTGTTGCTTTACATCTAACTATATACAGAAGAATCTCTGAACACAAGTTTCTTCTTGAAGGAAGAATGTTTGGGAGATTCTTTGAACAAAAGGGGCTTGCCGTAAGCTACAGGCTTCCTTAAAAATGTAAGCCATAAAATAACTAAGCTACGAACAGCGAAATGCTTGAAATAATTATATGACTAGCCTCCTGCTTTCTGAAAGGGAAACAGAAAGAGAGAGTTTAAAGAATAATGTAAGGAAATAAACTGAGAATTATGCTGATAACTTGTCATGGGCAATTGCAATCTCTTGTAACATCCAAATGGCTAATTTATATGCTTCATTTATACGATGCAAAGAGTCAATGAAAAAAAAACATGATTTGTAAATCAAAACTGAAACGTTGCTTTGTTTGAATCCTTGCTTTAAAATGAAGAACTTTAAAAAACTTACCCAAACCTGAGAGTGGGAGAAAGATGTGGATTTCATTTACACCTCTGACAAAAAGAGATTGAAAATGTCTAAATAAAGATTGTCCTATCTCCCATGTAAAAATTTCACATGTACTGTTAGGCTCTGCAGAAACAAGGAAGAGGATTATTTCAGCCATATATGCATCACTTGTATAGTGGTGGCTAGTGACCATGGATGTACCAAAAGTACTTGGAACCATTGTTCTGGACACTTCTGGATGCATCTGCACCACAACCCATTACAACTTGTATTCAGCATGGCATATTCAGGGCAACCCATAAGAACTATGGGCTCCCTGATAAATTTTGATCTTGGGGCCACCTTTCCTTGATGGAGGTTTGGAAAATCTTACATCAGCACCCTTATACTACGGGAGCCATGAGATCATAGGCTAACATGTCTTTCCTGGTCTCCCTGCTGAGAGAATACAGTATATATTTCTTTTTTTCCAGACTGGACTCTTGCTATAATGTTACAAGCAAGTCCATATGTAATCGAGTTGTGTACTCTAACTGGTTAGTTTTAACTCTCCTGTGTGGATTCAGGAACACCAGCCAAGTAGGAATACTACTAGGTGTCAGCAGGTAAGCTATCCACTTCCCTTCTGGGTCACCAGAAGAAGAGTGATAGGGGCCCTAAACACTGGTTCTTTTTGACATTAAGGAGCTAATTCAAACATTTGAACTGTCTTGTTCATATGTTTTTAATGACAATATTAACAACAATTTGAAATGAAACCTAACCTGAATTGTAATTAATCACTGGCCCTTTCCACACTGGACCTCATTATGATTTATATTCCAGTATAGGAATGGGCCACCCACATGCTAGTGCAGACTACAGCAGGCCCTGTGCAGAAGGGTTGTTGACTGACTGATCAACTACTGTTATTTTATATACAAAAGTAAATGTCACAACAAAAGCACCAGGCTTATATACATTTCTTGTCATATTTCTATTCATTCTATATGTATTTCTTTTAACAGGTTATTCACAATGAGTTGATATATGCCTACCTTTTACAAAAATTAAGTAGATGTCAGATCCGTACATTAAGGCTTTGATTTGAGTTACTCCATTTATCTGTATATTATGAAGCTTTCTAAAGGTATCTTCCGACCACTGGTATAAAAGAGGGGCTTGTGTGGAGTCTGAGGGAGCCATGATTAGATAAGTGCTGCCTCCCCTGGAGAAGACATCCATACTTATAACTCCATCCACGTCAACCTCATGATGGAATACAAAGATGCCATTATTCCAGATAAAGACCTACAGAAATCAGAAATTTTGAGTTATAACTAAAACTTAAAAGTAAAAAAATATCAGAAGAAAATTAAAAGTGTTACTGGTTCCTAAATATGAAGTAGCAATAAGCTTTTATTTTGTAATAGGATAAACATGGATCTCTCTCTAGCATCACATTTACAGAGAAAACATTAATATGTGACTGACCAATAGAAGCATTACTGGCATTATCAAGAGTGTCACGTTACTTTCACAGGAGGCAGAAAGACAAACCGCAGGACTTGTAAACAAGACATCTTTAAGATAAAAAAGGATAAATTCTGGCCCTTAGATGTACTCTAAAATGCACTATATAAAATCAGTACCTGAATGGCAGGGCCTTAACCTATAGATAATAAAGAAACAATTCTGAGGGAGCAGGTACCCCCAGAAGGTCCAAAGAGCAAAACAGCACCCTTACTCACAGCAGGGGAAAATTACTCTCAACCTTTTCTTTAAAAATATATACTAAATACCTGATTTTTAATCTTGATCTAATTACTTTTTATCCTTACCATATAAATAAACCCAGTATTTGATATATGGAATCACAGAAACATACGATGGCTAGATCATTGAGCCAATTCTACCCACCCTCACACAAAATTCTATAAGTTAAATTCAGAATGCCGTGCAAGTTCTGGGTATCAACTGTCTTAAAAAACAAAAAAACCAGATGCTATTAAGAGGAAACAAGAAAGATTCTCTAACCTGGAGTGTTTTAGATTCCGCCATACGACTTGCAACAATCAAATAGTGGTTCTGGTTCAAACTGAAATATTTTATGACACTGGTATCTGGCACTAAGATGGACTGTATCTGCAAAGAAAGAAAGTTGGTAGGTAGCACTTCTCGTCTCTACTAACAATGCTGATTCCAGGAACACCTTCAAACTGCAAACTCTTCCTTCTGATGAAATAGCACTCCACGTAGAAAAGGTCAGTTTCTCAATTACTGAGACCTGAAGCCAAGGCTTTTGCCTTGTGTGGATTAAGTCTTAGTTTTTTTAGATCTCATACAACCCATCACTCTATCCAGGAGCTGGTGCAGGACACGTACAGACACTTCTGATTCTGACATTGTGGGGAAAACGAACTGAAAGCATCAGCAAATTGATAACACCATGTTTCATAACACTCAGTTGACCACTCCCAGTGCCTCCATACAAATACTAAACAGAGCTAAGGATAAAACAGTATCTAAGCCAGCACTGTTCCCTGAGACCATCTCTAAAGGCATAAACAAAAAACCTATAACACAGAGATTCCCTCTCTTTCAGTCCACAGAGATAATCCAAAAGATTATATTTTTTTCAAAAGTTACTAAGAGCTCATTTTATTTATGTGGGTTGGGGAGTTCTAGAACTCGAGGTGAGGGGAGTCAGGTAGGGGGAGCCACGGTGAGGTAATGGGTGCGGGAGCAGGGTGGGAATAGCTGGGGTGCTAGTACAGAAGGTGGGGAAGTGGGGTGAGGGAGTGGGGTGGGGTGGGGTGGGGTGAGCAAAGGCACATGGGAAGCTGGAGTGCTAGGACATGAAATGGGGAATGGTGAGGGAGAGGGGAGGGGAAGGGTAACTGAGGTGGGGAGCAGCATGGAGTGGCGGAGAGGGGTGAGGCAGCTGAGGTGCTAGGACACAAAGTGGGGGAGGGAAGAGGGGGGAGTAGGATTGGGGTGGGGTGGGAGAGCTTGGGCAATAACACACAAGATGGGGGTGGGGAATCTGGGGTGTGGGAGGTGTGGGAGTTGCCTCCTGAATGGAACCCATACCCTGCTACAGATCCATGCGACAGATCTCAAGCTGTTTTAACACTCTCAGATTAAAATTACATCTTAATCTGGATCTATATTATCTGGATCTCACAAGCACTGATTTCCCTAATCCAGATCTACTCTGCATTGAATAGAGAACAACGAAAAAAGGTGGCCCAAAATGGTTTACTGGTGTACTAGAGCCTGATGATGGACCATAGAGCATGAGGAAGGCACAAGCTTTGGTGTTCCAGTTTACCAGAGGACCCATTTTGGCAACATCAGAAATCAAATAACCTTATTAATATTAAATATTTCCAGAATGTCATTAAAGTCCTAGTTTACTGACTGCATTAAAGCAAAACCATATTATAAAAAAGGAAGTCATGTTTTAGAAACAATGTAAAAAACAATGACAAAACTAAAACATGGTAAGTCATAACTGTACATCGTAAGCAGTATTTTTATAGAGAATTACGTGGCATTTTTTTAAAAAATAAACATTGTAATTTTGACATCTTTCATGATTTTGATGATAAAAAATAAAAATAAAAAGTCAGGCTGAAAGCATCTTCCAAGCAGATTTAATAACAACAATAGGAACAACAACAACAATGTTCAATTCATGTTACCTGTAGTAACTGTAAACCAGGAATGAAGGAATACAGGGTGCTATGAGAAGGTCCATGTAGATTGGTTCCACCATGGGTAATAATTAGATAAGAAGAACCATTGATTTGAAACGTAATACACTGATAAGGATTTTCAATGCTAAATTCCTAAAAGAGGGAGAGAGATGAAGTTAATGAGTGCTTTGTCTGTTTCCAGATGTCGTCTACTCATCAAGTCCACATTCCTCACCTCCGTGATACTACCCTCTTTTCTTTTTGCCTTCAATCATTCCTAGTATCAGAGTTTACTATAGTCACCTTTGCCTTCACTTGATGTGGCCAAGTAGTTTCAGTCTCTGTTCTTCCAGTGACTAGTTTGAATTTATTGACTGGGGCTGCATCCAGCCACCACTCAGTTATTCTGCTATATTTTGATATGTTTGTTTTATTCCAAAATATCAGAATATAGCAGAATAACACTGGATGCAACCTGGTTTAGACTCAATTATTTTCAAACAAAAACATCATTTAATATATTTTAAGATAAGGTGAAGTTGGGTCAATCAGCCAAGTATCACAGGAGTGGGCACAGAGGATGCAGCCATGGCTGCATAATCAGACAAGAATACACTAAGCCTTTATACCATAAAAGCAAATATGATCAGGGTCTGTCGGTAATGAAAGACAAAGTTGAAATAGTACTAAAAAACTTATCAAGGAACAAAGCACTAGTTACTGCTGGCATTCCCACAAAACTATTACAGTAACCAGAGATATTAATGTTGATGTGAGATGGATCTTCCAAAAGATAAACAAAATAGGATATATGCATGTGGTTCAAGGACTATCAGAATAAATGTAATTGTGTAAATCATAAAAACCTCTGAGTCAACTCTACAGCAGCGGTTCTTAACCTTCCTAATGCTGCAACCTCTTAATGTTGTGGAGACCCCCAACCATGATGGTGGGGCAGCTGGGGTGATGGGGGTGGGGCAGCTGGGGTCACGGGGGCGTGCCTAGCTCAACTTCTGGACCCACTTCATTCCACTGCTGCTCTTCGCTGGCAAGTTCAGGTGGCTGCTGGTGCTGTGTGACCCATGTAGGCCCACGTGTTCGGCTGCATCTCACTGCACCTGCACGCTGCCTTCTCTACCTATGCCTCAATTAGCTACTATGGCAGCACAGTGGGGCAGAGAGGCAACCCTGCTGCTGACTTCCTAGAGGGGCGCCGTGTGGGGGGAAGGAGGGGGAGGGAGGAGTGGCAGGAGACTCATCGTGACCCCTCTGAAAGGGTAGCTTGACCCCCAAAGGGGTCACAAACCACAGGTTGAGAACCGCTGCTCTACAGCAATTAAGAAACAACAGTTTGAATTAGGAATGTGCAGAAATGTTTTTTGTATTTGATTGGTATCGCTTGAATAGATCTCCTTCGAATGTGATAGGATTCGTATTCAATACGACCGTTCAATCCCATATGAATGCATACAAATAGCATACATATCCCATACAACTTCCATACAAATGCATCAAAACATACGAATGCATCAAAACATTCAATTTGGATTGGAATGTTAATTTTTGAATGTGCCAACATTCAAGTCATATTCAATTGTCCAAATTCGGCCAAATTCATAAGAATTTTGAATGTTACAAATATTCATGCACATCCCTAGTTTGAATGGAACAAAGAGAAACTGAATGGTTTGAAACTGGCAAATGATGAGGCTGCATATTTTCCCTTAAACTGTTCAATTTATTCATAGATCATTGATAAAATAGGGTTGTATAACAAAAAAAAGTTTGAAAACTGGTAGGAATCTTATAAAATTTGCTATGCAGATAACACTATGTTATTCACTGAAAATAAACAAGACCTGCTTACTAAGATTAAATAACATAGTCTTGAAATTGGCTTGAACCTTAAGTGAAAAACAAATCACAACAGCAACTACAATCTATAATTTCATTTTGATAGAGAAGAAATAGAAATGGTAGACAATTTCAGCCTGTTTTGATCAATAAACGATAATGGAATGACAAGCTGCCAAAAAATCTAACCATGAATTGCCTCTGGTACAACAGGTATGAAGGACTAAGATAACATCTTTAGGGCCAGAGTTGTATATCTACGTACAGAGATTCAATTTGTACTAACCATGATATTTTCAATAACAGTACAAAGCTGGGAAAGGTGAAAAGTGAAGAACCAAGATGGGAAGACTGACGTCTTTAAATTACGTTGCTCACAAAGACAAGATGGAGGTCTGTGCATTTCAGGCCCTCATAATAAAGAGATTAAGTACCAATTGTCCCTGGATGATATGAACCCCTCTTGCAAAGAATAGGTATAGAATTTGGGTGGCATTCTGGATCTACTTCTTTCACTTGAAGGTCAGGTGACAGCAGTGGCCAGGAGCATTTATTTCCACATAAGACTTGTCAAACAACTGAAGCTCTTCTTTGTCATTTCAAGTGTCATTTTGCCTCTTTATAAATCTATGGTGAGGCCACATTTGGAATAATGTGTACAATTCTGGTCACAACATCCCAAAAAGGATATTGTAGAACTGGAAAAGGTGCAGAAAAAGGCAACCAGAATGATGAAGGGGCTGGGACACCTCCCTTACAAAACCAAGTTGCAATGTCTAGGCCTCTTCAGTCTGGAGAGACGGTGTTTTAAGAGAGGACCTGACTGAAGTATATAAAGTTATGCATGGTATAGAAAAAGTGGATAGAGAAAATTTATTTAGTGTATTAATACACACTTTTAAAGTCCAAATGACTTGGGTCCCAAATACTTGAAGGAAAGCTCCTCCCACACAGAACTGCTCAGCATCCTTGAGAGATGTCATTTTACAGTTCCATCACTTGAGGTTGTCTTTTCTACAAAGTCCTGGAAGACAGCTTTCTCTGCAGTGCTGCGGAACAATCTCCCTGCAGAAATTTGCCGGGCAACAACAGCAAGCAGTTTTCACCAAATGATCATACTGCATTTGTTTAATTTGACATTGGACCTTCAAGGGTATTTTACACTTTTCTCCTTGTCCTTCTGGTTCTTTATTTTATTTGTTTCCATATACCTCCCTGAGACTGTGGTATACAATAGGACAAAACAAACTAATCAGTATTAGAGAAGGTCAAACCTAAGCTTTCCTTAAAAGCTGACATGCTCATACTTTATTTTGGGCACTTCATGTGAAGAAATAGGTCCTTAGAAGAGGACATCATGATTGGTAAGACTGAAGGTTAATGAAAGAAACAAATAGAAACAAAGTGATGGATCGATACAACAACAATGCCCCTCTACCTGTGCTCGGCTACCTGTCTGAAAATCAAACACGGTTTAAAACAACTATCCAAAGGGTTGCCATAAGGACATATTGACTTAACAGCACTTACTGACAACATACATTTATTCAAAAAGATACTAAAGGAGAAGGAAGAGGAGGTAAAGGGGAAACACAAGGTTTTCTTTAAAGTTCATTGAATACTAGGTCTTGCAAACAATTCTACAGGCCACATCAAACCCATATGATTTGTATATTGCAGTTATTTCTACTACTTGTTCCATTATATCAAACTCATTCATTCATTCATTCATTCATTCATGGCACCTTACATCCCACCTCCCTCTGAACAGACCAGTTCACTTCTCTGTTTTAGGCCCACGATGATCTTGTGAGGTATATTAGTCTAAGAGGTTGTGGCAGCCCCAGGATCATCCTTTCAGCTCTCATGGCAGGATGGAGATTCAAACTGAGAAGCTTCTAGCTTCTATTCTGAACTCTACGCACTACACTACACGGACAACATTCCAGTCAGCCAGTTTGGTTTGAAGCCAGACTCTTTTCTGGGAATACTGGATTTGATTCCATGAAGCTAGATGGGTGACCTTGCTTTGGTCACAGCTCTCTTCCGAGCTCTCACAGCCCAACTACCTCACAGTGTTCTGTTGTGGGGAGAAAAATAGAAAGCTTTGTCAGCCACTTGAGTTCCCTTAAATGGGTGACAAAAGCAGGGTAGAAAAGTCAACTCTTTTTTCTTCTTCTTCTTCAGTTATTATCCATTAATCATTATTGCATTGCAGCTACCTTATAGCATCAATTTTCCTTCGCCATTAATACAGTTGCTGGACTAAAAACATTGTGATCCTTTATCATTGGTCCTGCTAGCTGAAGATGGTGAACTTAAGAGACCAACAACATCTATAGGACTGAAAGCTTCCTATTCCTTACTGGAAGTTATTTTAGTATGATGGTAGGCACAGCATGAACTATCATTTTAACTCATGATTACTATTTTAATATTTTATGTCTTGATACTAGTCCAAATTTATTCTTCTTTGTTTTCAATTACTTGCCAAATTATTTAACAGTACTTACCTCTACAGGAACAAAAACACCTCGCCACTGGTATATTGAAGAATTTGCAAACAGATGTGCACGCAATAATAAGCCATATAAAGAGTCCCCTACCATAAAGAAACACCAGCTGGATAATGATTTTTCCTCAAAACTTTGTAAAGTGGATAGCACATTTAATCCACCCTCTGCAATGAAAAGAAAATTCATCCTAGTTACTCAGTGGATTGGAAATTTAAAAGGGAAAAGGGCAATAAATGTAAAATATAAGGACATAAGAAAGGCCCTGCTGGATGAGGCCACAGTCCATCTAATCCAGTATCTTATCTCACACAGTGGCCCACTAATGAAGATACCCTCGAGTCAAATTTGGCTCATGGTAACTGTATCAATACCCCCATGTAGTGTTCTTGGAAAAGATACAGAAGTGGTTTGCCACTGCTTTCTTTTGGAGAAATGACAGATCATTCCCATACAACCATAAATTGTGTCCCAAAAGAGAAAAGGCAAAACAGACAAAGGTTATAAGCAACAGTGTTCCCTCTAAATCACACAGCTAGTAAAAATGGAAAAAAAGGAGGCATTAACCTGCACCCTGCTTGCCTGGTAAATATTTTTTGGAAGTGCATTTTGTCCATATACTCCCTGCTGTTCACCTGCCCTACCACGAGTTCAGTTGCATGCTGTCAAAAGTCCTCCAAAGGAAACAAGTGAACAGGCAACAGAAGCAAGCAAACAGCAGGGGATGAGTAAGTGGTACACTGGTAAGCTAGTTGCCAGATCAAAAGTAGATCTTGGTTTTGTCACCTGTGAGTGCAACTGTGCACCATAGGTAAATTGGCATTAATCAAGTTAAGCCACAATCTCAAGATACAAACTAATTCACTGAACAATGGTGTAATAAGAGTTGTTTTCTTTAAAAATTTTCAAATTACTTACTTATTCCAAATGCAGTATCAGACACTGTTTCCCATTCCACACTCACTGATGTGTTGACACCATTACTCCTGGACACTTTCAAGTAAACCGTAGTATTGGCTTCTTCGATTACAATAGTATTTGTTCTAAAAGTTAGAGACACATTACTAAAGTGAGGTAATACATTCCTCAATAAAACTAGGACCCAGAGGGCCTTCATGAAATTATAACCAAACAAAATATTACAGACTGTGATTGAAATACAGTAATAGTAATGAATAAGAAAATCACTACTTTATCTTTTGTTTGACCATTAAAAGAAATATATTCTGTCAATAATTGGTATTAACTTCTCTTCTGAATTTATTATTACCTCATTTTTCTATACAAACCTAAATTTTCAATTACAAGGTCTGCAATTAGATATATTTTTTTTAATTTTAGCTCTCATTATTTTTCATTCTATTTTAGGATGTTACCCAACTTTTTATTTATAGCATTCATGCAATGGACTTGGAATAGATTATAATTTTTCACTTTTAAATTAATGGAATAAATTCGTCATATGGATTTTCACTCTAAAGCCCCTTTTCAGGAACTAATTAGGTACGTATGGGTAAGTGGCAGTTTTTCCATGGAGACTCCTGTGTTGTTTGAAAAGCTACTCCACAGAACCTGGAGTCTGGTCAAATCAGTGAAATGAAAGAGGACTATAAAAAGAACCATTCCTTCTTCAGAGAGAATCACCAAAGGATCTCAGTCTCTTCCTTGAACAGAAAATATCCTGTTATTTATTAAAGATGTTCAGTTAACTTCATTAATCGAAGGACCAAAAAATAGCAAAACCCTCATACTATTCTGGTCTTCTAAAAATGTTTTATCACAGTTGCACTATCAGTAATATATTATTTGATCCTATATCTATAGCTACAGTATCTGTCTCTTAACCTAGTGGAATCCAAAAGCACCTACAAGCAAGAGCCTACTGCTATCACTATTACGTAAACTGCAGCAGTGACCAGTATCAGAATGGAGGGGGTAGGAGCCTCCTGGAGTTTAACTGAAGTCAGCAAATGCTTTGATGCCAATGGTTTTATGAACCGGAAGCTTCAAATAAATCCTCAATAAGCCTCTTCTCTTTCTCTCTTATACCATCTGCAAAACTGAGTGACATTGCTGGAGCAAGATGGATAAAATAAATTGGTAATAGTTATTACTTAATAGAAATAACTATTGAAAATAATACAGCTTTCCCCATTTCATTCATTCATTCTTATATTCCAATCTATACCAAAAAGTCTTTTGATGTGTTTGCCGTACTCCTTTCTGTATATCTATGGGCCCTTTCACATTTATCTGATCTGATCACACTCAGCTGAACAGAATCATGCAATCCATTCTAAAGTTGGAACAGATTGTTCTTAGACTGGAACAATGCCATTTGCTGTGTGGCAGCTGTTCCAACCCAACTTTTGCATCATCCTCAAAGCTCATACAAAAATTGCCCTCCACATTTAGGTCCTTGGAAGGACCTAAATCAAAGTTCCTGAGTACGCCAGGAAATCCAATTTGGTGGCACAAGAAGGTACATTATCAAAATGGGTTCACCAATACACTGGAACACAGAAGTGTGCATCTTCTGCATGTCACCATGATTCAGATTTTTACTCTTAATACAATGGTAGACTTCAATATCGAAGTCTACTGATGATCTAGATCAAAAGCCTCCTGATCTAGATCATGCTCCATCTAGTTTAGACAAATGTACTAACTGGTGATCGAGGCCTCTCCAATCTGAACTTTCTCATCCAGAATAGAAGTAAATGCATAAAGGGCCTAAGGTAGTTTCTACACAGTTGGGTGATCCCAAACCATTTTGTTCCAAATCAATTAATCCACAATGGGCTGGTCTCCTGGTGGGCCATAGGAAGGGTCATCTGCATTGTCAACAGCCCAACTCAGCCCAACTAATCAGGATGGTTACAAAATTTTCTGGCCTTCATATTTTCTGGCAAGGATTGTTCTGGCCAGGCATTTCCAGCAAGTCACCCAAATTCAGAGCAGACTTTAGTACCTTGTCTGATATGGATAACAGTGCTCTACTAGGAGGCATGGCTCCCAAGTATACCAGCCCACAGTGCAAACAAGGCATTCCAGGAACTCTGCTGCACCCGCCTACCAAACTAGTAGAAAGTCTCTTCTTGAATATGATTATACAAACATACCTATTTAATCATATTCATTGTATCAACATCCAAAAACAAGTACTTGTACTTAATGACATATTATCAGTACCACCACCACCTTTCAAAGCAGAAAATTCCATAAAAGCTCTTGAAAAATCCAGGGTGACTGGATCAATTATGATCAATTATGCATAAATAGGAAGGACACAACATACCTATTTGAAACTGGGTAAATACTGAAAAGTCCCAGTGGGGCTTGATTTTGCAGCACTGTGATGAAAGTCTCAGTTCTTGTACCTAGTTTAGCTCCTCCAGTTGGATGAAACAAAGTAACAACAAAATTTTCATCCATTTCTGGTTCAGCATCTAGGACAGCAGTAATATGTAGAGTCTATAAATGAAAGAGATGTGACAACTGAGAATCTTATTATTTCACTGGACAAAGTTATGTATGTACTTTATCACAGCACAATCCTAAATGGTGGAGAACCTGGAGAACTAGGCAAAAGTAAAAACACTTAAGAACCAATGACAACCATATAGAGATAAACACAAAGAGCCAGGAAAGTACGGAGGTCACATGCAACACTGACCCCAAACCACCTTTTTCTTCTGAACGAAAACTACTTTGTGAACATCTTTACAACCAAATGAATATTACCCTCAGGACATACACCATAAAGTGAAACCAAATAAAAAAGTTTCAATTTTGCAATAACTACCTGTATATTACCTTGAATCTGACTCCCTCTTCTAGAACAATATAGCCTTGAGATGGGGTCAGATCTATAGATGCTTCAGAAGAATTTATCTCTCTCACAAGATACTGTACAGTCACAGTTCCAAAGGTTCCCTGGGGTGGTTCCCTGATAATAGTTAGCACTGCAACACTTTCCACCACATGAAGTGCTGTCTGCTCCCTTAGAAAGAAATGTTCACTGTTGTTGAAGGACAAAACTCCATGGGCATCATCATTGGCAAGGATAGTAACTGTGGCTTTGAAGAAAAAATGAATGCAACAGTTAAAGTGCACTGGTGGTAATTTTATCTATGCACAATAATGCATATGCAAAGGAACTTTGGAGCTCTTGCATTATATTAGGATTGCCACAAGAAAAAGAGGGCAGGAGTGGTATTAGATGAGGGAATTTCAAGCAAGCATAACTAATCATGCAGACAATACCTTCTGAAATACCTTCTTCTGTGCAAGTATTAAAGAAGCAGGAACACTGTCCTCTTTTTCATATGGTAATCTTGGGTGTTTTTCCGCTGTTACTAAAAGTACCCATTAAGTACCTATTAATGGGTACGTAATGGCATTTTTGTATCCATTAATGGGTACTTAATGGGTACTTCTAGTGACAGTGGAAAAACACCCCTTAATTACATAGTCCCAAACAGAAACTTCCTTATACACTTTCCCCCCTATGTGTATGAGAGAAAAGTTTCAATTTACACCCATATTAAAGTTTTTAGTGACATTGACACTAGGGAACAATCTTAATATTTGACGAAAGAAAAAAAGTAATATAAGAAGAACTCTTCCATCTCTACTATATATCAGTAACATATGTTGAACATCATTAATAAAATGCAAAATCTCTCTCAACTTTAGTCCGATGGGATGCAATCCAACCAACGTCAGGTTTTAGGTATTTTTTAAAGGTGCTTTTTAAACACTTTGTCAAGTATTTTTAAAACAAAAATTAACTACCAAAGTCTCAATATTAAACATACTAAAAGACTTGCTAGCTTGAGGAAATACTAGATGTTTACAAAATGCAACCATTCCCCCAACAGATGGGCACCACACACACAAGGGCTCCTACAGCACTGTGCCAGAATCAACAGCTGGAAACTAACTGACTGAACTTTGATTTTCCAACTGTTGATGCAGAAAATTGCAAAATAAAGAATAAAGATTAGTTGATACTACCTGTTGTATTTTCCCCTAACTCCAGTCCAAGAGATGGATTTGTTAAAATCATCAGAAATCTTTCATCACCTTCAGGAATGTCATCATCAAAAATTGTAATATTGATATATTTATACCTTTCTCCATCCACAAAAGAAAGAGTCTAGTAGCAAAACAGATGGATGCAATATTTTTAGAAAACTATGTTTTGAAATTTAAGCTGTTTCTACACTTACAGTAGACTAGACTAAGCAACTACCTAGTATGTTTACTCACATGAGATGAATGAACCAGGAGGTCTCAAAAAGTCTTTTAACCCAGTTAGCTGTTGACCTGTTTGAAGAGGTCTACAACAGCTCCAAACTGTCTTGTTCTAGTCAGCCTTTGGTGCTTCCACACCAGGTCCAGAAGAAGGAAAACACCTTAGTCCCATCTTTGACTCTTATGCAAGGTTTGAAGATCATTTTCAAAACCATGATATGGAGGGAAACATGCTATCTTTGAAGACGGTTCAACTCTGCTCTTGTGTACCAGACACAAGATATGAATGATAGGGTCTGGACCAAGTGTTGGCAACAGTGGATAGGGAGTCCATTCTATGGACCAAAATAACTATGGCACCTCCACATTGCATTCCCAGCTCTGCAATGGAGACAGACCCTGCAGTGCTTGGTCTAGGACAGGCTAGAGTAGAATAGTTAAACCACTCCAAGCAGGGTGAGTCTTAGTGCTTTTTTGAAGAAAACAATGAAAAGAGGGAAACAATGCTTAACCTCATTCACATTCTGTCTTCCTTAAGAAGCTATCAACTGTTGCTAATCACAGCTGCTACTATTACCTCTAGTATCAAAAAACTTTAGGCCTATCAGCTGTCAAAAATCACAATGTAGGCTCATCTTTTGACTGTGAACATCACAGACGTCTGGAGCAGTGTGAAATAATCTGGTCTGATCTTGTAGTACTTTTACATTTTTGTGATCTTTGGATAGTGGTTTCAAGTAGGTAATTGCCTTTTTTCTCTTTGTTTATGTGTATTAATTATACAGTGTACAAATATCCCATCTGAAAAGTACTCAGCATATACAAGATCTTTACACTTACAGAAAGCCTATGAATTTAAGAATTCCAGCAACGCATATTTCATTACATTTGACAACAATGCCCAAAACAAGCTTGCAAAGTGGCATAATGATAAAAGTATTGTATTATGTTTGTTCTTACTCTTGAGGAAACATTGAAATCCACTCCTTGCTGCGCCTCCAGATTCTGTGCATACAAGAATAAGGACACAGTACCAAATGTTCCTCTGTCCCGGAAAGCTATTAGGGTCAAGCTTCCATCTGCTTCATTTATTTCAAAACTGGGAGGAAAATAATTAAAATTGCCCTATTACTAAACAAGCGGAGGAAACAGTTGAGTGCTCGAGCAATGGAAATCTAGGTGTACATAAAACCTAAGATGACACTCACTCTGTTTTTTGCCAGCCAATTATTCCTCTTGCTCCATCATTTGCATCAATGATAATCTGTGCTGCCAAACCATTTACATCTAAAGATAAAATAGTTTTAAAATTATACAAAATGAGAATCACTATCTTTGTGATGTTTTATTATGTGTAACATTTATGAATGACTATTTCACTTAAAGGTACCTGTTATATAAGCTATCACACAGTTTAATTTTGAGGGTCCTTCCAGTTTTAGAAGGTTCGTTCTGCTGAATATGGACATGCATTATACATCACCAGCTTGAATTCATTGTTCTATATATCAATGAAGAAAGACTTGAAAGTAGAGGTCAGGAAAGTTGATAGGAGGCGTGGCCTTACTGCTCATCCTGAAGGTGGGGGGAAGGTTGCTCCTTTGACCTATCCAATCAGATTCTGCCAGCATCCTGAGCGAAGGCTATAAAAACTCACAGAGAGTAGGCCAAAAGGTTTTATTGGATTCCAGAAGGATAGATGTATTTCTGGAGCTCCCATGCAGCTAAGAGAAAATCTGCTCAGACTTGGGACATGGCTCTATCAAGGTTGCATTACAAAATATACTTTTTTTCTCAGATGATGATGATGGTTTTGTTTGGAAAAAAGGTTTCCTAGTGAAAATGAGAGTGACCTTTTAGTGTTAGGATACAATTTAGGGCAAATTTGTTCTCCAGCAGAGAGGTCTTTCCTCTCTGGCCACACCTTCACTTTAATCCTTGTCTAGCTTTGAAACTGACCACTCACCCCATTTTAGTTCAATCCATTTTATTTATGGATTTTCCTCACTTCAATAGTACTTTCCTGAGTTCTGATTTTTAGAGGTCTCAAGCTGTAATAGCGTGTTAAACCATTTTCTTTTTTTGGGTGTGATCAGGGAAGAAGACTAAAGGGAACTGAACTGTACTTATAGTGGGTGGACACTGCATGAATTTGACTTCTCTTTTGCCGAGTGTGATTATGTGGTGTTGGGTCCTAAATGGGTGCAAAAATGGCTATTTTTCCTTTGAACTTGTCGGGGGTTTCTTCCTGGTTGTGGCCATGCAGAGCGCAGTCCCTCCCCGTTCCTGCCAGCACCCTATCAACAAGAGAGGGGGCGGGGAGAAAAAGATGTGGGCAAGCAAAACATGCTTCTGTGGGGACAGAAGGTGTGTTTTGCTCAGCCTCATGTGGACACTTATTCTGGAATTCCATGGCACTTTTAAAGTCCACTTGAATAGAGGGACGGTAGAGGGAAACTAGAGAGGTAAATAAGTTGTTTGGGGATGCACCCTCAGTTCAAAGGTAAAGAAACATAAGAACATAAGAGGAGCCCTGCTGAATCAAACCACAGCCCATCTAGTCCAGCATCCTGTCTCATTCAGTAGCACACAAATTGCTTCTGAGCATTCTCAAGCAGAAGATGAAGGCAAAAACTTCAGCGGATCTCAAATCCTGACAAATGGCATGTCTCTCCAAGCTGGAGGAAGTACCTAGGCATCCATTCTAGTAGCCACAGAATAGGGAGGTTTTTTACACGTACAACTCTGGGCACATACAAAGTAGCAGAGCACAGCTCACTACAGCATCCAGCAAGAAAATAGACTGACTAATTTTGAATGTATAGGCATCATCCACAATAAAAAAAGGGAAGGACAAAGACATTTAACTACACTATATGACATAGTATTCTATAATATCTCTAACAAACACATTTCAATTACATTAGGTTTTTTTCTATTTACCTTTCAATTTGTAATGAATTAAACCAGTCATATCTATAGGCATGCAAAGGAAGTCAAATAAAAAGTATTAGAAATAGAAAGACATATTCTTAACCTTAGCAGTCCTGAAACATTAAGCCAATCCAAACCCAAGGAGATCAGAGTGGGCTAAAACAAAACTTATTGAAAAGGACTGCAGCACTGAAGAGAATTTTTGTTCCAAGTTTCACAATTCTACAGAGGAAGATCAATTTCAGGCCACTGCTGTGAATACTGAAACAAAGCATCGATGCAACCATACGCCACACATTTAGAGTGACATCTATACAGGTCCTTACACTTATCAAGAGTCTGCTCACAAAAGTCAGAGCAAGAATCAATATCCAAAGAACAATTCAAATTCCCACCTCTCTGCAAATCTCCTATGTATCTTCTGCTTATAGGTCTACAGTCTGTGGAACATTCTGGAGTATAGAGGGACAGAGAAGCCTCAGTTTTGTCTAGTGGTTAGGGAGCCAGACTATTATCTGGGAATACCAGGTTTGATTCTCCCCTTCCCCATGAAGTCTTGGGCTAGTCACAGCTATCTTTTGAGCTCACACAGCCCCACCTACCTCACAGGGTGTCTGTTGTGGGGAGAATAGAAAGCTTTCTCAGTCACTCTGAATCCCCTTTAAATGGGTGAGAAAAGTAGGGTAGAAAAGCCAACTCTTCTTCCTCTAATCCCTCTTTGGTGTCAACTGCATTCAGAACTGCCACAATATACAGTACAATATACCCCTCTCCTGATCTGGACACAGTACAGGTAAGGCTATATGGTCCTGATTGTCTAAAAGGACAATCATGTCAAGCAAGATTGGCCTAACAGTAAAACCAAGGCCAGCCTAGGACACACAACTACATGTTTGTTGAGATTCCATTGTGTAATCAGAAGGTGCTTACTTATCTCAGGCTGTAACAATAACAACAACAATAATAACAATAATAATTTTTTAAAAGTACCTCTGAGGCTAGCAGAAGACTTTGAGGTGGAATTGTTCACACACCACTCTGCCCTTCTCCTTCTCCTAAACATTCTGCGCTAGAAAAGGTGGATTTGAGAAGGACTGGGAACACCAGAGACGTTTTCGCACGGGGCTAAACGGAACGCGGAAAAGACAGGTGAGGACACGTCATCCGCATTGGCCGCGCGCGGCTTGCGTTCCGACGTGTCCGCAGCTGTCTTTTCCGCGTTCGAAATGTAGAGCACTTCGAAGTGCTCTACACGCGTTCCAACGCGGACGAGCCGCCCGCAGCCGTTCGGGAGAAGAAGCGTTCGCGCCGCTTCTGTCTCCCGAACGGCTGCCGGCGCGCCTCCGACGCCGCGCGGCTTTGACAATCAGCTGTTTTTCAAACAGCTGATTGTCGATCTGCCTCCGCGGCTGTCATCGCGCCCCTTGCCGGCATTTGCCGGCTAAGCCAGCTTCGGGCGCTTTGAGCATTCGCACCCAGACGCTCCGGAACGCGTTTACACGCGTTCTGGCGCGTCTGTGTGTGAACGGGGAAAGCGCCCGAAGCTGGCTTAAGCTTTCCGCCTGAACGCGTTCCGTTTCGAACGCGATTCAGTGCGGAAATGCCTCTGGTCATACACTACTGTTTCTGAGGAGCCTGTTTGCTTATGAGAAGAGCCTGTAGTAGTTCTACCTCTGAAGGAATCATTCATGAAGGTTAGGTTTCACCATAAGGAACGACCCACATGGGCTGCAGGAAGGTCCCTAAGCAAAAGCAGGGAGAAAGTCCCACAGACAGGGGCATGACACAAAGCCCCAGAAATGGCCTTGGAAGTTGGCCATTTTCAGCACTTCATGTCATGAGTCAGGACAGTGGGAGTCAAGGTAAGTAACTCCTGTGGCCTCTGTCCTTCTGCAGAGTGGCTATGGAAGTGAGCCAGGACCATGCTCCCTTTTGAAGAGCAGTTTCTACCTCTCTGCAAAAAGTGAGTAGAGTTTTAGGAGTAGATGCCACCCTGGGAGCAAGCCAAGCACCAAGTTGATGTGGTGACATAATAAATCGCACTCCATGGTCATACTTGGTCACTGAGGTCTCAGCACTCTTTTGGCATGGTCTAATGTGGCTTTTCAGGTCTTGCCTAAGTTTTACATACAATACAGAGTATAATTGATCAGTAAGACAATATTTCAAAGATGTGAAATACATACCAAGTCTGGGAGGAAAAGATGTTAAAGGATGAATTATGAGTTCTACAGATGTTAGATTAACAAGGAAGAATTCTTGCATCTCTGGTACATTATCCTGAAAAATGGCAATAAAATAAATAAACATGTTGTCTTTCAACAAATATTTCAAAAATCAGTAAAGAAGGCTTACTGAGCATGTTAAAATATTAATTACACCAGATGCCTGAATTCAGTAACCTCTGTCAAAATGCAATTAGCTGGTCCTCAGAAAGCCCTGCATCCAATACATGTAATATATTTAAAGTGATAAGTTCTATCTGCAGCAGTGAAGATTTACCACATTTCTATTGCAGTTTAGGCAAGAGATGCATGTTGTGGGAAAGGGGGATGAAAATATGAAGCTATCTACAGTATTATATACTTTGAGGGGAGTAATATGCACCACACCACTAAGTAATGCATATCAATGGTATGAAATGAGCCCATTTATATAAATCTAAATTCTTTCTTTGTAATTGCAATAGAAAAAATAAAAATAAAAACATCACATTACCTACATGGAATTAAAGCTAGCATATTTAATGATTAGGGCCTAAATTATATATATATATATGAAAATCAAAATCTTTTTTTTTCTAACACTAAATGGAATTACAATTTACCTCTAAAATAGTCACATTTATGGTAGCTGATGTTTCACCTTCACCTAGAAGTAATGATCCTGATACGGGAATGTAATCTGTTTCTGGATCAGCCAATGTCCCTTCAGTATGATTTCTCAAGCCAAGAAAACCGGGAACTGTTGTATAAGTGACATTGATAACACCTAGTGAACATAAAATAGAAGTATTTTTTAAAAGCCATAGATTCTCATTTATAAAGCCCTAAAACAGATATGGGAAACTTATCACTTTCTAGATGTTGACAGGAGTAATGGAAGCATCCGAGGACTCACTCCATGCCTTAAAGAATAGATATCTAACATTCTTTACGAAGCTTTGTACACACAGGCGTTCTTGTAAGCAGAAGTGGCCATAAAAGCAAACCTGCCAGCATTCAGTACAACACAGTCTGCACATTCATCCTGTCTTTTTATATCATTTAGGGATGGCTAACTGTGCACTGTTTTCAGGAGAACCAATTTCAGGTGGACGGGCAAGAGAATGACAGCCTGCCATTATCTCTACCTATTGTTTCTTCCAGACTTCATGTAGTCTTCGCCGCCCTGCCCTCTGCTTGACTTATCCTCATGGGGCACCATGGATTCTGTTCCTCTCTTGCATACTGAGAGACAGCTGCTTGAGTCTCTGCCCGTTTCTGCTGCCCAGGATGCCTTTTGCCCCCAAAGCAGCAAAAAAACCCTCACAGAGGTAAAGCCCATTTGGGCTTGGTGTTTGGCAGAGGGAAAAATGGGGAACTGTGAACTGGCTTCCTTCCGTTTGTCTCAGCTCCCCCATTTTCATTGATTCTGTCCCTCCCTCATACACTGAGAAGCAAATAAGAGGGTGTGGGTGTGGGGTGAGATTGGGAGCGGCAAGGCCTGGGTGAAATGAAAGCAAACAGAGCCAGGTGTAGCCTTCACCTCTAACCATTTTTCACTTTTGAACCAAAGTAACTTTGCACACATCCCTATAAGATGCTAAGACTTTGCCTATGTCCTCATTCTCGTGCTGGTTTCCGATTCAGTTCCTTGATTCTTGACCTGCGCCTGACAATAATTCTGCAAATAATATAGAATATCTTCACAGGTAGTCTAAGTATACAAACCTAGAGATCCAAATTCTCTGTTAATGAAAAGCTGGATGGTTTTATTTCCTTCTTGGACCAAAACAACTCTAGATGAAGAAGCAAAACTCAGAACTCCATGTGGTTCATCACTAGCCTCTACTGTCAAAACAGCTTCATAACCTTGGTGGTCCAAAATAGCTGCTCCAGTAGAAGGAATACCTGAAAATCAAGCAATGAACTTACAAGAATGAATGCTGTAAAAGTAGCCCTACCATCACTGTGCTTCTGACAGTTGCTGAATCCCTGAATTAACTGGAGCAATAAGCTTGCAATCTACAATAAAAAACATAAAGGTAAACCATTTAAAAAGGTGAAGGAAATGACAATAACACAAGTACCGCTTCTTAGTTTTAGGGCATTTCTACATTTAATGGTGCTAGGACCCTCCAGCTGGTCTGTTTCTACTAGAATGGTTCTTAGATGGAGTAGTCAGGATGGAGTAATCCAATTTTGTGCACCACAACCCTGCTACAATAATCAACAAAGCCGTGGAGCCTTCTGCACTCCTCCTTAGCTAGTTTGTTCATGAATAGGATGCCAGTAGACATTTTAAAAAAGGTCTATTGCTGTCTGGGTCCAGGTGGCCATATTACACGATATCCAACAGGAACAGAATGTATTAGTAGGGCACATCATTCTCTGTCTCTCCTGCAGAAAGCCTCTTGGAGTACCTTTAAGCATCCCTTCTGCCAATCTGTCTGAGAGGGGATATCCTCCCTGGAAACTCATGAGTATAATCCCCTAGAAACTGGCAAATCTATACTATGTGGAATAAAAGTGACTTTGCTTCTCTTCTGCTCTACACTGTCAAGAAGGTGAAGTTTTTTCCCGATTAGAAAGAGCTGAAGCAAGCTCCTTGCACCTGCCCTTCCTCTGGATGACACATGAGTCATGTTCTTCCTGGGAAGCAACAGATCAGTCTACCAGTGGTCTTCAGCAGAGGTCAGAATGTCTTTCCTTTATGCTTTGCAGTCACAGGACATCTGATAGTTATGCTGCGCTGTTCATACATGCCTAGCACTCACCTGGTGACGGAAGTGTCAAGTGATGGCTGTGCACATGGGAATAAGCTTCCACAGACACAACTTTCACCTTCCCTCCTGTCAAGCACATTGAGATGTCAAACAGTAAGCATGCCTCATTTCTTCCATTTTTGCAGAAAGACTATTTTACCTTCAGTTCTTATGTTATACAGGATAACTTGATATTCTTCTTTTTCTTCAGGAATATGATCATCCAACAGGTGAATATAAATTGTTGCATTTAATGTTCCCTATAATTTAAATATATAAACCAATTAAATTCAATCTGATAAATTATTATGTTGTACATTGGAAACTATATGGCTCCTTTGCATGACACAAAACCACATCTATGTTTTGCTCTTCTGCCAGAGACAAGGATTGTTTCTAAAAGATTTTGTATGGCAAGATGAACCATCTGTATGTTATTTATTTATTTATTTATTTATTTATTTATTTATTTATTTATTTATTTATTTATTTGCATTTTTATCCTGCTCTGTATCCAAAGGTCTCCGGCCGGGTAACATCATCTAAAATCAAACACCATTAAAATAATAACAGTATGTATTAAAACAGTAGCATCTGTAAGTAGGAAGGGAAAGTGTACCCCCATTTAACTGAAGGCCAGGGCAAAGAGGTTCATCTTCACTGTCTTCCTAAATGTGTACAATTAAGGTGATATATGCACCTCAAGGGGGAGACTACTCCATAGCCTATTTTGAGATCATTATGAGCAGCATCAGAAGAGATGAGGGACACAGAGGGGATAATCACCTCCTGATCACATAGTCTAAAATGGGCGTCTCTGCAGCTATTTGAGGCTCTAGGGATACACAGATAATGCAAAATTAAAAACACCACATCCCCAAGTCTGTTTGTGTGTCCTTTTTGCAGACATGAAAACATCACTATTGGGGTGACATAGAGAGTTTGAGGTGGATGGGGCAGGAGAGTATGGGGGCTTCTAGCCAATTCCAGCCTGCTGTAGCTGCTGACCAATCAGGTCCATGGAAAATTAGCCAGTGTTGGCTTACAGGAGACAAGGAAGGAAGGCAACAAGGGGAAAGGAAAGGTAATCCTCCTGTTTTTTAAATTGTGTGACAATTTTTTTTCTTTCATCCCCAAAAGGGGTGATCTCAGAAAACAAATGCCCCAAAACCCGCTGGGTGATCACAACCCAAATTCAAGGTTTTATATTTGGTTTGGAAGGCCCTAAATACCTAGGGATAGGTACTTTTTGGATTATCTTCCTCGGGAGGAGATAGTAAGATGCTATGGAGATTCTGGGTGTTTTTCCACCGCGCTCCTTTAATCCGGATCTAAGAAGATCCAGATCTAGGGAATGGGTACTTTTAGTAGATCCGAATTAAGGGAAGTACCCAATGTGTTTCCATGGGTGGTCTAGCACCCAATAGCAATGGGTGCTAGCCTCCCTGCCATGGAAACACCGGTGCACACATTTGGAAATCCAGATCTCCAAAAGGGGTTTGCCTGTCACCCCAGGTGTTTGGGGTGTGTGTGCAGGGGTTGCAATCTCCGAAGCGGCTCCGAAGTCATTTTGAAGCTCTGGAGCATCTTTGAAGTCTGTGCTGATCTTCAGAGTGAACTTCAAAGTGACGCTCCAGAGCTATTTTGCACAGATTTCGAAGTGACTTCGAAGCTTAGGTTTTGGGACTCCCCCCAAGGGTTCCCCCTCCCCCTAGGCTCCTCTAGACCACATTGCCAAACTAACGTGGATACAGGCTCCCTTTAATCCAGATTTTCTGGCTGAAGACCCCATTGTAGACCCCATTAATGGGGTCTACAGAAAATCTGGATTAAAGGCCAAAAGGTACCCATATGATCTGGATTTCCTGAGGCACAGTGGAAACAAATGTGTCCCTAATGGGTGCCGTGGTGGAAATGGGGTCATCTGGCTCTCACCAAAATGGGTCCTTAATGGGTGCTAAAATGTTTACTATGTGACCGTGGAAAAACACCCTCTGCTGCAGGTCCCAGCAACTGAAGGTCATGTAGTGATAAGACTCCTGCTATCAAGCATTCCTGGTATGAATGAGCATCTGTTTCCAGCCCCCACTCTGGTTTTTAACATCTTGTTTTGTTGTTTTTAACTGTTTTTGAAAGATTTAAAATGAAGATGTGATATATAAATGTTTTAAATAATTACTGATCAATAAAATAATCTGTTAGGGAAACCTGGTAGAGGTGGGTTACAAGAGAGCCAATCGTAGATAAGGTTGTCACTCTTATCTTTCTACAATGCTACTGCTTCTCTTTTTTTCTTTCCCCTCCCACTTAGTGATGTCATAAGGTTTTCTTTCCCCTTCCACCACTGTTTCAGTTCCCATCTCTCTGTATATATTCTACCTGCAGGTTTCCATCTTGTATTATTTGTAACATACAAGGGAATAGAGCAGTGATGGCGAACCTTTTGAGCTCGGTATGTCAAAATTCGCAAGAAAACCTAGCTTAACTTGGGTGCTGTGTCATATCTAGAAATATCCATAATTTTGTGATAATTGTAGCTCTAGTAAAAAAGTTATATCTTTGATATATGTATTTTATTAAAAGCAAAAACAAATATTCTTTACTTTAGTGACTTTTGTCACTGAATCTTCAATTGAAAGTTGGTATTTCATACACTTCAAGAACAACCAAGCACTACACGCCCAGATTGCAGGGGGACCAGGTGTGTCACCCAAAAGGGCTTGGCGTGTCACCTGTGGCACGCGTGTCATAGGTTGGCCATCACCGGAATAGAGGTTTCTAAACTTGGACAGAGAATAAACTCCCATTCTTACAACACTTCCTCGTGCAGGCCTTAAAGATTTGGAGATGTCCTGCAGGTCTTAAGATGAAATCTAAGAAATTAAAATCTACTTACTCATATCTCAAGAAAGTAATTTGCACAACTTAGATGAGACAGCGAGCAAGCCATCATGTTAGAAACTGTCCAGCTGTTTCCACATCAAGTTGTAACTATTTGTATACGCTTGTCCTCCTTATTTTCATGTTGCAGTTACCTCCAGAAACAGCAGTTTGCCCGAAATGTTTTCAAAGTTTTGTTCCAGATAGCGCCCAACGATCTTCCAGTCAACAGTGACATTCCCAGCTCCTGGTGCCGTCCTTAGAACATGAAACTGCAATAACTCTCCTGAAGAGAAAGAAAGTCTCACTTAATAGTAACTATGGGGAGGAGTAACTATAAGACACTAACAAAGAGTGTTTTGCTGCTATGTTTCCATTTCAGGCAGCAGTTAACATCTCATGGAAATCATGCCACCCCAACCTGGGTGTGGTTTCTGATCAAGAAGCCATTTTCAGTGGGCATAATTTTTCTGCCCTTAATGATGCCTCCTAGCTTGGAAACAGAGACAAGGAGTTATCATTTTCAGTAGCAATCATGGTGCCTCCCCAACAAGCCAGGAAGAAGCTATATATGAATGTAGTTTTTGCTTTGGACCTGGGCCTACAGCATGTATTTTCTTCTTTCTCTTCCTAACATACGCTGAAAACTAAAGCATGTCATCACTGTGAAAAGCATGAGCAAACTAACAGTACACAACATGAAGGTAGTGAAAAATAGGGAAGAACCCACCTTCATGACCAATAACAGATCTTGAAGCAGTCTGAAAGCTAACCATTCCTGCCACATTGTCATTGGCCAAGACAATTACTGTGACTGTGTCTGAGCTGGGAAGAATACGACTACCACCTTCTGTGTGGATCAAACTGACTTTAATGCTTTCATTATCTTCTGGTTCCGAGTCATCCAGAATTGTCAATGTGATTGTTTTTTTCATTTCACCTGACCCAAAGAGAAAAGTGAGACTTTTACATAGTTATTACTACCATTATTTTAGCAGCTGTTTCCCCAATGTTTCTATGCTCAGCTATGTTTGAATGTTCAGCTATGACCTGAACACAAACACGCATGCCTCTGGGCAGTAATGAGTGACAATTAAGGTGCTTTGACATTTCATATCATAATGACATAACTGCTATTCATCACTAATCAAGTGGTGCATGTTCCCATTTCTGTACTGTGTTTGGTCATAAAATTCCCAAGATGCTGTGATACCAAAGTCATACCAATATCACAGAAAGGAGTGGACTCAATAGTCATAAAGCAAACCAGTTAGGTTTCTAGGGGTAAGTATGTAAACATAAGAAATCCAAACCATTAAAAACTCAAGTAAATTTGTTTAGACCTATCTCCCTTTTAAATGTGAATTTTAAGTTACTTTCATATATTTTTGTCCCAAAGTATGGATGATTTCGTCTTAAATTTGGTTGGACAGGAACAGGTAAGTCTACTGCAGATCCAGTCCATACAGTTTGAAATGTTCACTCCCTTGAATAACCCCTAAGCACTTTAATAAACCCTGGCTTTGATTTCTCTGGACATGTGCAAGGCCTTTGATGGGATTTCACATGGTTTCCTTCTAGATACTCTGACTCACATGAGATTTGGCAGAATTTTATGGTGTTTTGGGAATTTTTTTGCATAGTTACATACTGGTTTTCTCAATAAAATGGAATGGACTCAGTTTAATGCACAAGGACACTTCATTTATTTAGCAATGTTTGGGGATTTTGGCATGTTTATCTTTGTTCTTTTGAATGTTTGAAATGAGATATGTCTCTGAGATGGCTTTGCATTTCATTTTAACTTTTCTTCTGTATTTCTGATAAATCCTTTTCAGTGATTTAACAAGAAATACTAGCTTTTGGTGTTCGAACTGAGTTTTTGTCTCTGTTTATGGTATTATTCATTATATAAAAACCTATGTAAATGGTCCTGTTAAAAATTCCCTGGGAGTTTAAATTTGGTGCATTTTGGGGGTTCCAAATTATCCAAAATTTTACTCCACATTTGGTAACAATACTCTGTGCCTCCTCACTTTGTACCCAGCCAGTGGTAGTGTCATAGAAGAGAGTAGAAAATAGTGCTATTGCTAAATTTCTTACCTTCTGCAAATATCAAGATTTCTCCTTCACCGATGAAATCCAGATTTGGAGTAGCTGTTCCACCTGTTATCCCCCATTCCAGTGTTACCTGACCCAAACTGCCTTCTGTTCTATCAATCACTAACTGCACAGTGTTCTGAGGCCATTCTTGAACTTCTACATAAAGACCATTCTCAGTTGTGTTGGGACTGATGCTGTAGATCACAAATACACCAAAGGCATCTCCATTCATTTGTATGACAACTGTAGAGGTGTTGGGTTGTCCTATGACTGGCTGATTTTCAGTGCTGGCAGAGATGTTGATCAGGTCAACCTTTAACAGAGATATGAGAAACCTCTCGTCGAGTTCTGGAAAATCATCTGGGAGAATGGTAACTGTAAGATTTGCAAACTCTGCTCCTTCTGCCATCACCACCCATTTTCTTGTAACAGGTTCATAGTCACTACTAGCATCTGCTTGTATACTGAAAAGAGACGATACTGAGGTAAGATTTTTCTTATAGGTCCAAAATCCCGAGTCACTGGATACTGGACTATCCCAAGATGTTAGCCATAAGCATGATGGAATTTCAGTGGTATTGGAAAAGGAAAAGGATGAACAGGCTCGTTCTTTAAAGCACAGAGTTGCACACACATATAGTGAATCATTTGCTACAGAAATGTTCACTCTAGTCATATGAATCTGATCTGGAATTCCTTGCACAGGAGCTTCATAGTAGGAAAAAACATCCAGGCCTTGCTCAACTGCAAGACTTATGACATCAATTTCAGACGTGCTATAGAAAATCTGCAGCTGACCAAATCTTCCACCACTATGAATTATAATAGACAAGAAGACTGTGTTAAAACAATTTCTCTTTATATTTCTCTTTCAATATTTAAGAAATCTTCACAAAAATATCACCACTACGTCAAAAATAGGTTAATTTTTCATACAGCTACAATCCATAAAATTCTGGTGAAAACGCAGAAAAAGAAAAAGGAGTAAATGGGAGACAGAAGTAAAAATGAGAAAATAGAAAGGAATAACGGTGATCATGAAGTGAACATCCAAACTACGTTTTGTGGTGGTGACCTGTCCTGAGGAAAAATAAAGGAATTTACTATGTGCCTTATGCCTTTGCCTAAAAAAATAGTAGTGGCTGCCACCTCATTCCTGGGCCTGTGAGAGTAACTATGGCAGTTATTGATGAGTATTTTGTATAGCCATTTATTTAATCCCATTGTAAGATAATTCAAATACCATTTCAATTCATAATTCAAATACCATTTCAAATATAAGTGATAACAGAATCAAACAGCATAATAGTCCATACAGAACTTTAATCTTTAATCTACTTCTCCTCATGTGTTCTGCTGCTAGATATATTTAACATTTTTATTATTTTAAACAGTTTCCAGCAGACAAACAATTGCAATATAACAGAATACCAGAGAGCTAAACAAACCTTCTCCTCACTGTGATGTTTGCAACTGAACTTCTCTCCAATGGCTCTTGAACTAGATACAAAGGCTGATGAAAGAAAATTGTTCCATATGGATTATCATTGGCAGGGATTATAATGTTTGCCATTCCATCTGAGCCGATACTACCTCCATCAGATGCCTGAGTCAATTCCACTCTAATGACCTAGAAATTATGTTAGATTGCTTATGAAATACAATTTGGTTTTGCAAAGAAATCTGGTTTGAATTGTACTATAACAGTCATGAGAAATATCTATGCAAAAACATAGCTATTCAAATCATAATTTACTCATTCTAAATTTGGTACAAAGATTTATTAAATCCAGATTTATGATGACAAATGTCTTGCAGATACATTTTCCATTCATCTCTGGGACAAATTTTACTTTTGCTATGTTCTTTGATACATCACCAGAGAGTAGCTATCCTCATCACAGCCTTGGCATAAGCAAAATCTTGGGCCTTTCTGCACTTGACCTTATTCTGGAACATTTCCCAGAAAAGGGACCTGCTCCCTGCATGCTTTTGCAAACTACATGGCTGTGTCCAGACTTACCTGAAAGGAGCACAGCTTTCTTCTGCCTGCAGCAGCAGGGCAGCATCTGACTGAAGGGTGTGAAATAAAGATGCTTCTTCCAGGACATGCTGTGCCCCCACTGAGGGCAATGATGCATCTCGTCTGACCGATGGGCAGTGCAGCTTATGGTGGGCAGTGCAGCTTACGATCACCCTGTCAAGCGCACCAGAAATGGCTGCGCTGTCCCTGAGCAGCTATCAATCATCAGGTCTGATCAATGGGAAGTGGCTTTGGAGGGATGGCAAAGTATAGGATGAATCTGGACCAAGCCCACGAGGCTCCAAATTAGACCTGCCATCGTCTCCATTAGCATAGAGGTAGCCTCAGCAGAGTCAAGGCAGTGTCCCAGCCAAATGTAGTTGCCTAACCAAGGAATGATGAAGCACCCCTTTTGTTATGTCTGAACACAACTTAAATGTACTTCATATGGAGTTGCAGAAGATAGCTTGTTAGAATTCCGCCCCAGCCCTATTCCAGCATAGCAATAGTAATTTATTAAAAACCAAAATTTACAAGAAAATAGAAATATTTGCTATCTAGCCACTGAACTAACCTCTTCAATTTCAGGAACATCATCTGCCACAACCTCCAATGTCAAGTTCTTTATGGTTTCTCCAGGTGAAAACTGAAGGTCACCCATGAAGACCAGCAAATCACTGACAGCAAGCTGACCATTAATGGTGGCAACCCACTGGAGAGTCACGTTGCCTAGCGTTCCAGCATTCCGAATAACTGGAAGATCTATCCTTATTGCATTAGACTCAGGCTCTTCCACCATTATTTCAGTGACCTGGAAGACTATCACAGTTGAGAATGTTCATTCTTGTTACAGTATTTCTTGTCATGGAAGTTCTAATATATTTTCATGTAGGTGGTATTCATGAAACAGAATGCTGTTAAGGAATAGTCTGAGCAAATTACAGGACAGACTCATATATTTTTACTTAGACATTTCCTGTGTGAAAGTTGTTTCTTCCCTGGTCTTGTTTTTATGTTTGTTTTTAATGACTTGTAAACCACTTTGAGATTTCTTAAAATGGAAAGTGGAATAAAATTGACTTTTAAAAAATGTTTATAGACTTTCAGTACAACAACATTTATTATAAATAAAGATTTTGAATATAATTGTCTTATTTTTTTCTTGTTAACAGCCACAACAAAACACACATACCAACCTCTCCCCTGAAAACGGAACAAAGGAAAAGGCAGAGTCCAGATTTATCATACATAATGATACAATATATTCACTCTCTGTATCCCTGCTTTCAGTTGTTCCAGTGAAGTTGTACTGTTTATAAGATTGTCTTAAATAATAATGAATAATATGGACTGATTTTCCCAAATGAACATTTTCTCCCCAATGTCAGGTGCGGAGCCTTAGCATCCCTTGGCGTTACATGTTAAAATGGGATACACGGCTCTTGATACCAAAAATGCTGGCAGTGGTGGACACTGAGAAGAAGGTCACAAACAGAAGCCTTTTTCAGACACGACCCTTAAACACTTTCTGTTTGAACTAACTACAGCACTGGGTTACTTCAAAGAGAAGGCATTCAAGGCAATGCAGATTTTGTTTAAAAGCCCACCATTTGTGCCCACCACTCACTGGCCATTGCAGCACGCTGAGTGCTCCAGCTACACCCTACCCAGTTAGAAAAAGTCTTGCATTTTCACTCTGGCATTATTGCTACAGATAGAATTATCCCTCACTATTCACAGTTTCACCATCTGTCAGTTCTGTGTGTTTATGATTGTACAGAGCTTTGCCACCTGGGACACACAGGTACTCAGGTCAGTACTAGAAACTAGGGGCTGATTCGCACTCTGACTAGTGCAGGCGCTAGTCAACGTTAGTTCATTGCACACCTTTCCCATCCATGGGATGAGAAGGAAAGTGCAAAATCGCCCAACAACTTTCCCACAGTTTTCTTTCAATGGTTGAAACTAACTTTGACCACCTCAGAGTTCTGGCATTGCTTACAGCACATGTCCTTGCTGACTTGGGGGTCAGCTGTGAACTTTGATTCTGTTGCTTTTGGCACTACTAAGAGAGTTTGAGATATTTAGAAGTCAGTTGCACCTATTTAGCAATAAAGACCTTAGGAGCAAGCTGCATATTTTTTCAAGTATGACTTTCCCTACTCCCCATTTCCCTACAGTCTCAATTATTTAGTATTCATAAAGAAATGTGCAAGATTTGTAGGAGCCTCATGCTAGCACATAACACTACTCCTTTTTATTACTTTGTTTTAACCAACCTTGTCCTCCCTGTATCACCAACTAATGTCTGCCCAGTCCTGATTCTGAACTCACTCTAAATTGTTGTTTTCGGGTATCATTTCGGGCATCCTGGTTCCTGAGACAACTCATTGGAAAAGCCAACAAAAGCCCTGGCAAAACTTTTCACAAATGGTCCATAACTTGCATAGTACGGTACCGGCACTTTGAAATGTTTTTAACATGGCCAAGTATATAAACAAACCAGGTAATTTGTTAAAGAAAGAACAAAATAACAAGTTTAAGAGTTTCATCTTACCAAACAACCCAAATGGATCATCAGAAGCCTCAATGGTTATAACTGCATGAGTTAAGGTTCCAAGCAAGGCCCCTCCTGTTGTCTGGTTAAGCAGCTGCACGAGAAAGGATTCTTCGATTTCAGGGTTAATATCATTAATTATATAAATTGGCACAGCTTTACTCGTTTCTCCTTCTAATAAGACAACATCAGAGGAGGCAACACTATAATCTTCGCCTGTGAACCAAAGCATGACAAAGACATACTCTACTTACTCAGTCAATTCTACAAAAAAGTATTCTATAATTGGCACTTCAGTTACAGTTCAGTGGCATATAGTTGAGGCTGCATCCAGACTTATGCCAAAGCAGCAGAGCTTTCTTCTGCCCACAGCAGTGGTGCAACATCCAATTGAAGGGTTTGAAGTAAAAAGATGCTGATCAATCGGCATCTTTTTACTTCGCTTTTTCAGGAAAATGCTGCATGCCTGCTGCAGGCAATGGTGTGTCCCATCTGACCGATAGGAAGCCACTTTGACAGGACAGCGCAGCTTCCAATCGCCCCGTCAGGCATACCAGAAGTGACTGCACTGTCCCTGCATGGCTTCTGATCATCAGGTCTGACCAATGAAAAGTGGCTTTGGTGGGACGGTGAAGTATATTGTAAGTCTGGAGGCAGGCCTAATCCCTGTAATCCTCAAACAATGGATCCGAATGCCTTAAAATAATCCTATGCTGTCATTAGATTCTCTCCAACATTTGAAGGAAGCTAATGAACTTTCAATCCATACAGTATTAAATGGCTTTCTGTTCTCACATGCCTAAGGAAAATAAAGATTTCTTGAGGTTTCTTTGCATCCTGTTACTCCTGGTCTTACATTCAGATTGACTTCCTCCAAACTGACAAATTTTCTATGATCGTTCTTAGGTCAGCCAAGATAACTACCGTACATATTTCAGGATCATTTTTCAATTTAGCTGTCAGTAAAGCTAATTTTGGACTAACATCAGAAGATTGAATTGAGATTTTTTTTTCAAAAGTTAATGTTAAACAAAAAAAGATAATTGTAGGGCTAGAAACAACATATATGAAAACACTATTATTCTGCACTCAAGAAATTCGTATCATTTTGAATTCCACTAGTAAGCAGGCATCACACACCCTCTAACATGTAGCAACCATCAATTCCTAGCTTTTAAAACATTATCTGCCTCCTTTAGTGCACTGAAGCTCACCTGACATCCAGTTCACACAGAAAGGGGAGAAGCAACAATTAGAAATGAATGCCTTTTTCTGAACCAAATAGAACATCAGTCTATGGAACTTAACTATGGGAAAGCCAGTGATCTTCAGTTGTCACTTCTCACCTTCTTATACAACCTGGACAAAAAACTTTGCTTTTTGTCCCATTTTCTAGGAAGATGCTAAATTAGGATTTTGCATTAACACCTTTGCGCTCATCTAGATCAAAGCCCCTGTTTGGACTCAGCTGTGTGGAATGTTAGAACTATGCCATTCCAGTGCTATTAAGTTCAGAGATGGTGACCAGTGTTCACATCACAAGTACTGACACCATTTCCAACTTAACTACTAGCACTTGCAATTCAGATGGTCCAGCTACATGACCAGCTGCTGCCACTACAACTGTGATCAGCTTCAAGCTCAAAAGTGGGTGCAAATGCTGCCAACCAGGAGGGTATTAGACAATATTGGCCAGGCTGTGGAGAAGTTTTTACTTCTCAACAGCTATGGAGGATCAGGGGATGTGGCAATACAGTGTGAGGACACAACATCCTGGGGCAGCCCAGATAATCTCCGCATGGTTCAAAATCTACAGGCTCAAAATTTACAACTCTGTACCAGTTCAGAGTTGTATTCTTGCTTATTTAATCATATTTATATCCTACCTTGGTAACCAAAGTTACCAAGTATATTTCTAATGGATATTTCATCTCACGGTTTATTGTTCTCTCTTACCAGGAGTTGCTGTTAATGGCACCGCTTTAAATTTTACTGAGACATCTGCAAAAATCCCACCAGTTCTGGTGACATTGATAATTGGTCCAATGTAGTTTTCAGCAACTCGCACAGCAGGTGTAGAGAGCTGTAATGTTCCAAAAGCGTCATCACTAGCATTGATAATGACGTGAGCAATGGTAGCACCTTTCGTTCCAAGGCGTGGAGAATCTGAAACTGATATAGCGAGGAATTTGGCAAGTTATAATCTGAGATCCATTCTTGCTTTCTAATTTCTTGTGCTTGAATACTCTTCTGGATTGTTCATGTGCTACTGTAGTTCTAAGAGGACAGAATGGTAGTCAAAACATGATCAGAGAGACAGAACCTTAGCAAATTGGTAGTGGGTTGGGAAGACAGAAAAACATGCAGTGAATCACACAGCCTAAATTTCACTAACTGTTCCTGGACTTATATTATTGTTTTAATATTATTTACTGTAGATGGGTTTGTTTCTGTTTACTTGTAAACTACATATTTTAAACTGTCTTATGCGTGTTATCAACTATATTATATAATAATATTCAATATAAATTATTACTATTACTATTTACATCAGGGCAGGTTACAAGTTTTAAAACAACAGATTAAAAGAATGATATCCATACAAAGACATTAAAAATCCAGTATATTTAAGAACCGTATACTAAATATTAAAATACTAATATCAGTTAACATGATGATGTGGCCGAGGGTGGAGAATTCCAGCTCCATCCTTTGATCCTGTACCCAGCCTCTTTTGCACAACTGTGTAATGTCAGAATAGCAATTCCCCATGACCACGGAGATCGATTCCGTGATGTTTTGGTCTTCTGCAAAATCACTTCCCTAAGCCTAGATCTAGCCCATGCTTTGCACCCGGCAGTGGGCGAGAGAGAAATTTATCAACCGTAATGTGCCCCCACCATGAGGCGCAAAACATGGGCTAGATCTAAGCTTGAGGGGGTGATTTTTCTCTCTCCCTCACTCTTTCAAATTCTCCATCCACTTCCAATTTCCAAATAGGTCCTGGATGTCTATGCAAAGGCTAGTTCCCAAGTATGTGTGTGTGTGAGGAGGTGGTTGTTGTGATGCTTTTTTTTTTTGGTGATGCAAGTTCTCTCTTCTTCATGGGAGGGATGGCAAGGGGCTGCCCTACCAAGAGTGAACTCTCACCCATTTAATGACGTACCCACAACAGCGACAGACATTGGACAGAAGACTATTGGGGGGGGGACAACCTGAAAGTTGCAGTCTCCCCCAATACTGCAGTACCATTCCCAAAGCAAAAAAGATAAAGCATGTTAGGAGCAAAAATGAAAGCAAGAGGTATTTTTCCTAGGGTTTTTAAAATGCATTTTTGAGCAATACACTCCTCAGAAAGTTCAGGAAGCTGATCTTTAATGGGGCCAAAGAATTTTCAAATAGTTTTCAAAGCTCAATAAAACCCAGGTGGGAATGGAGCCTAGGAGATCCATCTTCAGAGGATCTGACTTCTGGAAGAGTTAAATGCAACAACAGAGGAAATACACAACTCTCAGTCATCGCCAGAGATTATGCAAATAGTGAATACTCAGGAATGGCTCAATAGCCCAATATTAACACTTACACAACAAAAGGAAAAGAGTAACACCTCATTGCCTGAAAGCACACAAAAGATCAACCGCTTTGCCAGGAAAGAAACAACATAAATAGACACAAGCAGCAGACATCTATAAGAAAGGTAACAAGATCGGAGAGAAAATTAGTTGCATTCGACTCTTCCAGAAGTCATATGTTCTGAAGATTGATACTGTAGCTATATCTGAAAGTTCAGGTACACATGAGAAATATGGAGCATGGCATAACAACCCCAAAACTGCAACAAGTGGGAATGCTTTTTGTATCACAATTTCATTTAGAAAATATGTCAGCAAAACATTTGTGTTATTTTAAAATGCTACTTTCTAGCTAGCACAGATAAAGAGTCTTACTAGGCCGATGTTGGGCTCCTTCTATCAAAGTTACGCCAACCAACTCCACAAAGGCAGATTCTGACTTTTCTGGTTCATCGTCATCCAGAATAGGAAGTTCTATAGTAGCCTCACTTTGATTTGTAGCAAATATTGCAGATCCTGAAATTGGCAGGTAGTCTTCTCCCCGTACTGCCCTGACAACACGTGACAGCGGAGAGGGCAGCTCACCTTCATCATCCATAGTTCTATACGAAACCATTACTACCCCCATGAGACCTTTTAACCTTACTATCGTAAGGGTGATGTTCTTGGATTCTTCCTGAACTCTGATTGGCCTGTTTTTCTCGGAGAAAATCAAAAGTCCATATGGGTCATCATTTGCAAGAACTGTTAATGTGGCATTTGCATGAACTCCAAGACGCCCACAAGAGACATTAGTAATCCAAACTGAAAATGTCTTGTCTAGCTCTGGAATATCATCAGGAGAGATCTGCACCATTAAAATTGCCTCTTTTTGTCCTATATTAAAAGTGAAATTCCCAGATGTAGAAACTAGATCTCCAGTATCATCAGGCACTATGAACCAATGTAACACCACCTGAGACAAGGCACCATGATTTCTCACAACCTAAAAAAGAAATAAACAAATTAATAGTGCAGAATTGCACTGCATTCAGACTGTCATCAGACCCAGCAAAAAAGAGGCATCTCTGGGGTGTCTGAGGCACTTCAGAGATGGCTTTGAGATGGGATTATCAATACACCAGATTCCTAAACATTCTGGGAACACAAGAGCTACTCACTGTCTCTATGAGGTGCCTGTGAAGTGCCTCTAAGGTGCCCCTTTTATGTCTGAACACACTCTCAGGTGTGTTGCTCAGGTGACTCTCACAGTGGCATTGTGCTACCTCAGAAAAAGCACAGAGGATTGTTCCAGTGAAGGAGACCAGTATTGGATACTTGGCGCAACACACACAAAAATTGCCAAGCATGCTAGGCACTAACTTTCAGCGCATCACTATGAAGCATAACCACCTTTCTCTGGGTCTCCCAACCCTTAAATATCAACAGCTGGGCTAGGGCCATGCATCTCATTTGCCTCAAAAAGAGAACATGGAGTCTAGCAACCCTGCACAATCCTCATCAATATTGTTGAACATGTAAAACTAATCAATATGTAAAACTGGAGATTCTGCATATGGGAGTTTTTTAATAAAATAAAAAAGCAAAATGTGCAAAAAGCAACCTGTATCAGTCTAAGAACACGATACTTTCTTCACCCAGATAGGAGGCCAATTCGGACTTTGGCCTGTAGTCTACAATTAGGCAATATCTGGGCAAGTGCACCTGCACTTTCAGGAGTGTTTACAGACTACAAACAAATGGCAGGTGACAATCAGCAATATGTAACTTCTGCCATTCCCCAGAGAAATTACACTTACTGTAAATGTTGTAACAGTCAATAAGCTTACGTAATAGTAAATGTATTGACCTTAAGCATGACTGATCCAGCTCCATCCTCAGGTTCTGTTCCACTGACAGCAAGGAATTCAGCACTGAACTCAAATACACCATGAGCATCATCAGAGGCTTCAATAGTCACTAAGATGTGTGATGCTATTCCAAGACTGGCTACAGATACAAAAAAGAGATAAGAGTTCTCTGGTTTCTAAAGCAGCAAAAATGAAGATCTAAAATAGTAAGCTCTTCAAGGAACCTATAGGTCCAGCTACACTCAATAGATTTGAAGCCCCTTGACATGACAAAATGGTATTTCCATGTCCTATTCAACCTCATAAGGTACATTATTCTCTTCAGAAATACAGTACCTCCTGTCTTTACTTCTGTTGTTCAGTCATACCTCACATGGCTACTTCCTGTAAATGCCAGTTTTCTATTACCAACAATCATTTGTATGACTCTTTTTGCATAGTGCAACACTGTGCTATAAGAGGAAATGTGAGAACAAGCCCACACTTTTCCAATATTGTGTTATATGAAGATCAACTATATGTTATGTCTGCCCTGCCAAAGTCTGTACCACCTCTCAGGAATTAGACAAACTTTCATGCCCTGTTCCTTCAATGAGGCAGAGTTAAACCAAATTGCCTTCTCCATAAAAGTGGCCTCATTCCTACCCAAAGAATGAAATGTTAAATGTTACACTTAGAACCAAGATAAAAACATTTAACATTTCATGTTACTGCTAGGATATATTTTCAAAAGGAAGCTGAACTCATATCCACTCAAAGAGACATGAAAATGATATATTCAACCAACCACAGGTTTCCAAAGCTTTCAATATATTGTTTTTATAATTTACATTATACAGTGGTACCTTGACATACGAGTTTAATTCGTTCCGTAACCTTGCTCTTATGTCAAATCGCTCGTATCTCAAAGCAATTTTCCCATTAATCCATTCCAGCTCCCAAAACGCCACCTCAGTTGTTTTTGTTATGTACTGTACTGCATTTACATACTCGTATCTCAAATCTTGCTCTCATCTCAAAGCAAAATATCACTCGCTCAGCAGCTTGTATCTCAAAACACTTGTATGTCAGGGCACTTGTATGTCGAGGTACCACTGTATTTAAATTGAACTTCAATATTTATAAGCCCTAATGAAAATGTTTTTCATTATAAAACAGAAGAAAGCATGAAATTGTGGACATTCATTAAGTCTAAAATGATACAATAAATAAACAATGTGTTAGTGCTATGTAACTGTGAAAAAACAAAGAATAAAACAGAACAACAGAGGGAAAGTGAAAAATCACAGCAGTTAAGACTGCAAAAAGGAAAAAGAGAGCAATGCTTCAGATTTAGCACTTTTATTGCATTATTTATTATTATTATTAAATTTCTACCTCACTTTTCATAATGTATCTCACAATGGTTCAATCCTTTAAAAGCAGTGAAACTGAAAGAGAAACACTGATGGATTTTGTGAGAACATGTTTCCCCAAATACCAAGGATAAGATGGGCTCCCTAACTCTACTTTCTGCCTTACAGATCTGTCTTTTGACACAACTAAGAAAACATGAAAATTTAAAACTGCAAAACAACATGATCAAAGCATTTTGAAATACATGTGATCAGGCTCATCCCACTTTAGCAATAAAACTAGTCACCAGCTCAGAGTGGGAAGGAACAAATAATATAAAATAAGGGACATATCTGAATCAAGGAGGATTTTCAGCTGTTCAGTGAACTACTGTTAGTGACTGCACAATACATTATATTCAGAAATGTAATAAATTTGTATTTTTACATTAATATCCCCACTTCCTCTTTCAAACAGCTCAAAGTGGTAAACACTATTTACCTCTCCTCATGTTCCCCTCACACCTACCCAGGTCTTTGTCCAAACTCTCTAGCAGTTACAGAAAAAAGTCAAAGATTAGAGAGAATTGGTCTACAAACTGGCACCAAGAAGAAAGTTTCCCAGTGATCAGATAAAAGAAACCATAGGCATTTCCGCACTGCAACGCGTTCCAAACGGAACGCGTGCAGACGGGCAGCTTAAGACACTTCCGGGCGCTTTCACCTTTCACACACAGACGCGCCGGAATGCGTTCCGGAGCGTCTGTGTGTGAAAGGTAAAAGCGCCCGGAACTGTCTTGGCCGGCTAAGGCCGGCCAGGGGCGGGGATTCGGCCGCAGCGCTGCCCGCCCATTGGGTGAGAGCACCCAAGGGGCGGGCAGCGCTGTCAAGCCACCCGTCCCGTGCTTCGTGCCAGCTCTACGGGCTGGCACGAAGATGCCCGGGCACCCGGGCACCCATCATGGGGCCCGGGGCAAGGCCCCTATGGGGCCGGACCCCTTTGAAGATCAGAGCCCCTGGCTCTGATCTCCAAGGGCTCGCCCCGCGCCCCCATCGCGGCCATCTACGGGCTGCAGGCGCCTGGATCTAGGCGCCTGCAGCCCGCAGATGAGTCCCCCCCCCAGTCCCCAAAACCCCCACCCCCAACCACCCTCCGGCCCGGATCGGGCCCATCTACGCTCTCTAGGTGCCCACAGCGGGGCACCCAGAGAGCGAAGATGTTTCCCCCCCTCCCCCAGGGCCCTGGGAGGACGCGCGCGCGACGGACGACTTACCTCGTCGCCGTCCAGCGTCGAACTGAGGGTGGCATTGTGGGAGCGCGCAAGACGCAGCCCACCTAGGCCCCCTATTGGACAAGCAGTTCATGTGAACTGCTTGTCCAATAGGGGGGCTAGGGGGGCTGCGTCTTGCGCGCTCCCACAATGCCACCCTCAGTTCGACGCTGGACGGCCACGAGGTAAGTCATTCCTCGCGCGCGCGTCCTCCCAGGGCCCTGGGGGAGGGGGGGGAACATCTTCGCTCTCTGGGTGCCCCGCTGTGGGCACCTAGAGAGCGTAGATGGGCCCGATCCGGGCCGGAGGGTGGTTGGGGGTGGGGGTTTTGGGGACTGGGGGGGGGTGGGACTCATCTGCGGGCTGCAGGCGCCTAAATCCAGGCGCCTGCAGCCCGTAGATGGGCCCGATGGGGGCCGGAGGGTGGGGTTTTTGGGGACTGGGGGGGGGGGACTCATCTGCGGGCTGCAGGCGCCTAGATCCAGGCGCCTGCAGCCCGTAGATGGGCCCGATGGGGGCGGGGGGGACCCTTGGGGGACCGGAGCGATGCGCTCCGGCCGCCCAAGGCGTTCCTCGCCCCCAGCGAGCCCAACATCGACCTCCTGCCACCCCAGAAAGGGGCGACAGGACGCCGATGCTGGTGGCTCCTTCCCGGGTCCGGCAGCGCCATTGGGGCTGCCGGACCCGGGAAGGAGCCACGTCCCGGCGGCCGTCGGAGGCGACAGACGGGACGCACCGAATCGGGGTTCCCCTGTGCCATCTGCCAGGGTCACTGACCCTGGCAGACGGGAAAGGGGAACCCCGATTCGGTGGGTCCCGTCTACCGGCTTCGCCGCGCCGGCGCAATCGCCGGCCCGGCAAGTCGGCCCCTGGGGGCGTGCCGACGGCTGTCAGGGAGAGAAGCGTGCGAACGCTTCTCTCCCGGAACGCGCCGGGGCGGCTCGTCCGCGTTCGAACGCATGTAGAGCACTTTAAAGTGCTCTACATTTCGAACGCGGAAAAGACAGCTGCGGACACGAGGCGGTGCAAGCCGCGCTCGGGCAATGCGGATGACGTGTCCGCAGCTGTCTTTTTCGCGTTCCGAACAGCCCCGTGCGAAAACGTCTCTTGAATACATGTTACATGCTTTGCTTGTAGATGTTCCTTAAGTACTCAGTTAGTAGTTATAGTCCCACCAGCATATGCTAGGAGGGGAGAGGGATTTGGCAGACTTTTATCACTTTTAGGAATGTGCCAAAGAGGAGGTCACTTCTTCTGCCTCATTTAAGATTGGCAAAGCCCAGAGAAATGGCAAGGGGTACAGAATCATTGTGAGCTCTGCAATGACATCACTGTTGGTACTGTGTGGTCCCTCTTCTTCCTAGCTGCAAGTTCACTTGGGAAAAGCTGCTCAGCAGCCACAGGAGAAAGCAGATAGAGCACAGATGCTTTAAGACTGACCTTTGCGCACCTTTCTCTTCCCTACCCTCTGATTCTCCAACTACCTTGGACAGTTTTTTGGGCAGTTCAGGCTTACTGAGCTCCTGTTCAACACACCATCAGTTAGCGCTGAAGTCAGAAAACTGCCAATAAATGGAACATCCCATGTGCTATCCATCAAGGTCCACTTTCCATAGTTTCCTAACTTAACAAGCAACGTGAATCTCAAGTAAGTTCCTTCCCCTACACTCACATGCCGGCTGCCATGGTCAACTAGTCAGTATAAAAACATTCTGCTCAGCTAAATGAGGCAATGCCCCAGATTAAAAGAGCAGCTTTATCTTCAGTTTAATGTGCATTTTATTTATTTATATTTGCACTTCATTCCTATTGCTTTGAACTAGTCAAGGTGGCTTACAAGGCTAAAATGCACAAAGAAGGTAAAAGAAAGTATTAAATATAAAAATTTTTAAAAATCAGAACACCATAATTTAAAAATTCAGAAGTGCTGCCAAGAAGAAAATACCAGGTGAACAAAAACATTTTTGCATCTTTCTAAAACAAGTTAGACTAGAGTCTTGCCTTACATTAGGTCAGTGATGGCCAACCTATGACACGTGTGTCACAAGTGACACGCCAAGCCCTTTTGGGTGACACACCTGGTCACCTTGGCACCTGGGTGTGTAGTGCTTGCTTGTTCTTGAAGTGTACAAATACCAACTTTCAATTGAAGATTTGTACAAAAGTCACTAATGTAAAGAATTATTTGTTTTTGCTTTTCATAAAACACATATATTAAAAATATAACTTTTTTACTAGAGCTACAAATATCACAAAATTATGGATATTTCTAGATGTGACACAGCACCCGAGTTAAGCTAGTTTTTTTTGTGAATTTTGACACACCGAGCTCAAAAGGTTCGCCATCACTGCATTAGGTCAATGTGTATTCCACAAGGTTGATGGGGTTTCAGATAAGGCTCCCTGATCTCACCTGCCCCAAAAAACATTTGGGAGGGGCAGAACTGTCAGCAAGATTGTGCAGGATGGCCTCAGACTCCAGCACAAGTGATCTTTAAGGTGATCTTTCATGTATCCAGGTCCAGTGAAAATCAGCGGCTTGGATACTACTTACAGCCATTGCAGTGGCTGCAGCACAGTGGCTGCTGTATTCTGTGCTAGCTGTAGACTGTGAACCATCAAGGGCAGCCCCACAAAGAACACGTTGCAATAATCCACCTGAGAGGTTATCAATTCCTGCACTACAAAAAGCAGGCTGTCTTTATCTAGGAATGGCCATACCTGGCACATGGGCCAAAGCTAGGTGTAAGTGCTTCCCATCACTGAAGCCGCACATGTCTTCAGAAACAGTGTGGAATCTAGGATCCTACACAAGTCCTGAAACTGGTCCTACAGGGGAAGTACAACCTCACTGGCGATCACAGCCAAGCACCAGACTTTAGAATTGTAATGTAGAGAACTTCTACCTTACCAAGATACATCTTTTGAAAGTAAGCCCCACTGAATACGAGTTTCAAACAAACATTCAAAGAAAATCTACTGCTTGGGAGAAAACAGTGACATGAATGAGATGCACAATGGCAAAGTATGCCAATTACAACATACATTAGGATAATTCCTTATTCATTTAAAAGGAAAAATACAGAAAAAGCAGCTTACCACGTTGATGGACAGCTGGAAGGAAGAAGTCCAAGTTCCCATCACCACTACCACTGCCTTCATGAAAAAGTTCAGCAGCTTCAAGAAGACACATAAGAAGACATACAATACACAAATATACACATATAATACAGATGAGACAAAGTATACATCTGGACAAAAAAGCAAACAAAGAAGACTTCTTGAAAAACATTAAAAAGCTTTGAAATACAGAATACAGCCATAAGCAAAGGTTTTAGGAACCTTGAGCAAATGTTTTATACTACTCAGCTGTTGGTATTACTACAAAGTAACACATGGAAGATTTAAAAGGATATAGCAGAGAGACAGAAATGGACAGAAACTATTCATAAAGAAAAGCTGCTGCAATCTTAGTAAAGCTGTGTATGTGCTGGAAACATTAATCATACGCATGCAGAGAAGAAAGGAATTCATTTATTAGCTTGCTAGCTCATGAATGTTTGATTTTAAAATGGCAGGCACAGATGATTTTAGCTACATCAGTTGTTTGTCATGAACAAAGCACTAACACGTGCCGCAAAAATATTGTATCTGGCTTTATCGCATGTTGTTTGGCAAGATTCAACTATGCCTACTTGATTCAGCAACTGGCAATTAATGGGGAGACAAAATGAACAAAAAGAAATCCCAGAGCTAATATCTGCTTCACAAAACAAAAATGATTCCATCTTTGGTGCTCCAACTTTCCAAAAATGATTTTCCAAAAATTATATTCAGCTGAAGGACAGAATATAAATACTAAGAACATTTAAAACTTGGGTAGTATGAGCAAAGTGTATTTTCTTCTAATAAAACTCTCTCCCACCTCTAATATGTGTAAAGAAAAAAATCCCCAAATTTATAAATCTTTACCTGCTCCATCTGGATTCAGCAACTCTACTTTAAAAACCTTCTCCAGCTCAGGGACAGAATTATCTGTAATGTTAACGATAATGTACTTGTATCTTTCTCCTGGCAGAAATTCCAAGGTGCCTGTAATACCCTGAAGTAAAAAAAGCTATTTATACTTTTGTTTAAAACTTGTGGTTATAACAGTATATTATTGAAGAATCCTAGCCATTCAATCTTAGGCAATGTTTGCATGGTACCTTTATGGCACTATGATAGCAGCCTGGGGGGCCAGGGCACACCCCTGCCCCCCACCTGAGTGCAGCACTTGCACAGAGTACGACTCATCTAGCCACCATGCCACCTGGAACATTTATTATACCAAAGATGCAGAAAGGTAGGAATATCTCCAACAGCTCTTTTGACAGCCCTACTTGAGAGGACCTACCTGGCGTCCGCACTGGAGAGCACTAGTACATGTTAAAGTAACCTCCATGTGCCCAGAGACCTACCAGTATCTGGGTGTGTGTCCAAGCACCAGCAGAGTGCCACCATCTTCTTTTTGGAGTCTGGCACAACTGCATGTGCGCCAGTGCCACAGTGACGGTGACGGTGACACTCTGTGAATGCACAGCCACGTTTGAGGTCATTTGAGGTGCCAGCGCACTTTCATGGGACCTCAGATGACCCCTCACATCGGAAATTGTGAAAATGGTCATGGCATTGGATGAGACAGGTAAGTTTTCAGGTAAGGTTAGTATGCATGAGGTGCACGATTTCGTGCACCATCATTAGTTGATGATAGGTTAACATCTGGGCGGACGAGCATTTCTAGGTTGTAAATGCCTCCTACAGGTGCAGATGCACCTGCCCCAATGTTAACCTATTACAAACTACAGGGCCAAGTGCGAACTGGCCTCTGGTTAAAACATCTCTTCACCCAGGCTTTTGATCTTCATCTTCCCTTGAATGCTATTCTGGAGGGAGGATTGTGTGTTAAGTATCTTTTGGCTTTATATTAATGTTGTCTTTTTAGTGTAACCAACCTTGGAATATTCAGCTGAAGGGCAGAATATAAATATTAACATCTGGGTAGCATTAGCAAAGTGTATTTTGTTCTAAGCGACATAAGTAAACTAAACGTGCAAAACTGCACATATTCACTAAGATGTTTTTAGTCAGGATTTTTTGTCCCTTTCCAACCGGAATGTAGGAAAATATGCAGAACATGGAACAAAAGAGAAGTAATGCCTATGGCTGGCTAAGCAGGACCACATAAGGCCTTTAAATCTAGAGCCCAAAATTACCATGCTGCATTACTGCTACTGACAGCTCAGACCCCATCTAGTTCAGCATCTTGTCTCATACAGTGGCCCACTAATAACACAATGGTGACTGGTATACACACACAAGTGAATTGATAAAACAGTATGTCCTTTTCCCCTTATACAACTGCAAGCAAATTACATGCAGACAAATAAGTATTTAAGACCTGCGTGAACAATGCAGTCAGTCAAACTGTTTTGTGTGTACTTTGGTTTAAAATTTCCAGGAAACATGAATGAACTATATTAGTTCATCACTATGGCAGAATTTATACCTATCAGAATTTAAAATGAGTTGGCCTCTCTCCTCTTACATATCTGCCACTCATACCTGGTAATCTTGAGGACTGAATGCTGTCAGTGAACTGGTTTTATATTGTACCAGAACCCTTCCCAACAGGCCTTGGGCTCGAACAACAAGCAACTTGATTTGTCCAACCTCCTCTTTGACTGTAATGTGAGGTACTGTGATGGCCGGCAGAATGACCTCATCACTATCTTCTGGAGGCTGCCCAACAGAAAACTGCAACAAACCTGACAGAGGTAACATCAGTGAAAATGAATGCATGCTAATAAAAATTAATTTTACTTCTCAAACATACATGTGTGTCTGGATCTGCAAGCACATTTACATTTGTGTAAAGTAAAAGGGCCCAACTACAGTCATGCTTTTTCCCACCTTTGAGCAACTCCTGCAGCAAAGATGATCACATCACTTAAGGTGAAAGCTAGTCTGCATCTGCATAACCCGCCCCAGATGCGCTTTTCGTCAAAGGTCAGTAAAAGTTGGGGAAACGTATCTTTAACCCCTGCAAAACAAGCCAATATTTTGGAATGCTGCCAAAGTTATTTGGGAGGCTGGACCCTGCTTGCTTCCAAGGGAAAGGTAGAAACATTCCATTTTTCATTTTCAACTCACTGAATGAAGTAAGAGGAGTGCAGGATCTCAGCTCCACATCCCCCATACACACAAAGATACAGCATCACCCTCAACTACAGTACTATGCAATTCACTGAAAACTTAATACAGATACAAGAGAGCTCCAAGCTTCTGTGCAAAGATGCTTTGGTGGGTCAATGAGCCAAAGAAGAACTATGTGCATTAAAGTTATTGTTGTATTTACACACAGATTGCAATAGTGGAAGTGCTGCATTTCCCTATGGAAAACCCAGCCAATATATGTGCACACATATATTTCAATGGTTACAAGAAGCAATAAAATACCTACTAATTTTTTCCTCAGAAACTGGAAAAATGAACAAAGGCATATGAATCTAATTTAAACAACAGTGATTTCCATTACCATATGGGTGGTCACTGGCTCTGATGGTTATATACGTAGTTTCCTTCTCTGGATCTATGCTTGCCCCACTTGTTGGGGTTGAACCAATTTTTCCATCTTTAGCAATAGCAGACACTAATGTCACTTGGAAATATTCATTCAGCTCAGGGATTTCATCATCAAGAACAAGCAAATTTAGAACCTAATGGGTGGGGAGGAGGTAAAATGAATTAACATGATGGCATTAAAAAAGCCATGAATTAAATTTTTTTGTAATAGTGCATAATCCACCCATTTTAGTCACAACCTTATTTTTAAAATTAATTTCTTATACAAGTGTTGCACTTCAAGCAATGAAATCTCCACAGGAGATTGAAATACATTTTTAAACACAGAAGAACTTGAGCAGGTTTTCCTGGTTTATAGTGTATTACTGATTTACACCAATTACAGGTAGGGGGAACCCTGAAATATAAACTGTTACAAAATACTGTTGGTTATAGCACTGGATTAAAATGTTGAATAAGAATAGAAACAGCTTGCAACACTAAAACCACCAATACCAGAGAATACAGTTAAAATGCGGAAGTTATCATTTTAATGGCTAAAAAGTTTAAACTTCTTTGATGAAATATGGACATCAAAGGAGGCATGAGGCAGGTTTTTATGGCTAAAGGATATTTCTAACTCATAGGATCTTACCATAATCCCCCCCCCCAAAAAAAAACCTAGGTGGGGAGAAATCCTAAGATAAGCAACCTGTCCTACACTGGAATGGGTTGTTACAGAAGCAGGACAGTGCAATCTGTATTTGAATGGCCCATACTACTCCAGACTTTGATCCTATCTCAAAGGCAGTGCTGAGCCTCCAATTGTCAGGAACAAAAGTTCCTGGCCTTCATTGATTCAAAAAGGGCCATTTTCAGCAGTGTGCAACTTCCAGTGCCACTTCTAGCAGCCCTGAAAGAGCATACCACAGCGATTTGTCATCCACATGGCATTTGTGGTCCAGGATGATAAGAGAAGTCCACTTGTAGAACTATTTGAAAAGTTCTGCCAGTAGACTGGGACAAGGCATCATTTTGCCTCCCTATCATGGTCCATGACTTTGTCAAGGGTGGGCAGTCTGTACCAATGGGGAGGGAGGAACAAGAGTTCACACCCAAAAAATGTAGGCATAAGGCTCAACAAAATGTACAGAAAAAGAACATTTAATTTTTAAAAATAATTAGCTATAAGAAAAGATAGAATTTACCTCTGATCTCTGGAAAGGGAAGAATGTGATCATACCACTAGCATTGGCAAAATCAGCAACAGGTATATCAGTACCATTGGAATCAATCTGAGAGATAATATAATGCACAAAAACATAGTCCAGAGCTCCCCTGGTGCGCTCCACCACGCAAGATACAGTGGACCCTTCATCGGACACCTGAAAGCAAACACCATGACTTAAACTTTCAAGAAAACAAAACAGAAGAATTATTATGAGTTATAAGCTGATTTATGAATTTAAAAACAGTATTACTTTCTTCAAACACCACAATCTAATTTTATTCTTTACTGGAATAAAAATCCACAGTATAGCAAACTGCTAAAATGCATCATTAGTTATCAATCCTAATCCCTGAATCCCTAGATTTAATGCTTTACTGCAAGCTACCTGTAATAATTTGGATCAGCCAATCTGGGACAGATTGATCTGGACCAGAACAAGGCTATACAAATTGGGACAGCTGTTCCAGTCTAGTTTTGGAGTCAGCCTCTCAAAGCTCCAATGGCCAGAACTCTCAAAGGACCTATTCTGGCACTACACCAAGATTTTCTGATCCATAGCTGCACCAATTTATAGGCTGTGATGAGAAAGCCTTATTAAAGCAAAAGGTTATGTATTTAAGCCAAAGCATTGTATGTGTTCACATGTCTATTGCCTGTGCTATATTTCAAAGTTGCAGAAAGGCACAGTAGGGGACAGCCTAGGATTTTAAACTCTCTGAGCTATTTGCCAGCAATCTGTCCTTCCTGTGCTGGTCAGGAGCCTGTCTGACTCTCTTTGCCAGCACAGCCATAAATCAATCAATCAACTGTATTTGCTGTGTCTCCCAGTTTCTGTGACACTGGCATGACAGGATGTGACAGGCCATAGATCACTGCCACATTCACTGACCCATCTGATCAAGGCCATAAAGCAGTCCACTACATATTCACTCCATATTTCTGCATTTGGTGCCATTCACCATCAGGTCAGCTCCATGTTATGAGAGTCCAACATCATACAGTACATTGGCATTTCAGCTTTCAGAATTAGGGGGGAAATGTAGTCTGGAACATATATGCCACAACCCTGTTTCCTACCTCCGGAATACATGCACCTGTGAAACCAAACAGACCATTGGCATTATCACTCTTCTGGATTCTTAATATTACAGTTGTATTTTCATGTGAAATTCGTGCTCCTCCATGAACAGAAATAAGTTTAAGGATAAACAACTCCTCCCCTTCTTCTTCTTTGTCATCTCTGGCAGAAACAATGAATGACTTGTTGGTTTCTCCCTGTCGGAATTCCAAGTACCCAGAGATTGGATGCAAGTCAGCCCGTGGTGGAGTTGCATGAAGTTCATAGATCTCCCCTTTTGTCAGTTTACGTTCATAAAATCTCACATCTTGCATTAATCCTGTGTATCTCCTGCCTCCATGTATGTCAGCACCAATTCTCATTATTCCCGGTCCTAGTTAAAAAACAAAATTGTAAATTGCTCTTATTGGTACATAAATTCCTCTTACCTGTGCCTAAATAGTTCCTGAAAGCACACCTTACAGTGAAAATCCAGATACTGAAACTAGCTAAGCCATTAATTTAAATAGGAAAAATTTTCATTCCAGATTCACAGAAAAATCACCCTAAATACCTAATATCATAAGGAGTTGACTAATATGATATTGTTGTTCATACTAGTTTTAACAGTATTTTTTCTAAAATAAACTAAAAATTGATTATGTTCTTATGGACGAGATGAAATGCCTTTTACATTTCATTATCTAATCCAAAATTTTCAGCTACAGTACCAAATACAGCCTGCAATATTTTCACCCGATTGCATAACTTATAACTGAGCATTTTCTTTCAAATAACAAAATGAGTAAAATAACAAAATAAGTAAAAATCCGCACAAAGAAAGCATGGATATTGGAAGATTAGTATGCTTGAAACAAGATTTTAAAATGAAATTCAAATATAAATTTTGTTTAAAAGTGTCCTCAAGTCAAACACTAACTTTTAAGGCCTTATTTTTTTTTAATAATGCTTGTTGAATTTCACCATACAAGTAGGGTATTTATTTATTTGTTTGTTTGTTCATTGGATATTTTATCCCTCACTTCACTGCAGACTTTGGATGAGTCTCATTTTGTCTACATCACCACCCCATAAATGTTGAAACTGATCCCATGGAACATGACCAAACAGTTCTCTGGGAACATCCAGAACATCATTCTCAAAAGCAGCGCTCAATTCCAAATGGTTCTGAGACACTTTGTACTCAAAAAATTGTCACAGTTGTCCTGAGAAAGTGAGGAAGACCGTCTCTCAGAAAGGGGAACTAGTCTCCTGACCAAAAGCATTTGTTTTCACTCTGGATTTCCCCTTTAGGCAGCTTGAGTTACTATTTAAATAATAATAAGAAGAAGAATCTTTGAATGTTATTAACACAAAACAATAACACTCTACATTTCAACTTTATTTTTATAGATTTTATCTCCTATAACCTGCCAAGAGCACCATAAACAAATAAAAAACATGTTCAGAGATGTGGGCTGGTGTGGTGCTAACGCTGATGTTGACAGAGTTATCATAAGTTCACTATAATCACCGAATTAGAAGAGAAGAATTTAAGTTGTCAAATCCTATGCTAGATGGAGAGATCTAAATGGAAGCATCTTCCCCATGAAAACACAAAGAGATGGGCCTCAGATGAAGATCCCTTGATCCATTCAGGTTCAACTGAATCCCACTAGATTTTTCTTATCACAGTCAGAACAGATCAGTTTAGATATAACAATCCAATGTGAAAATTCAACTTCATGCAACTTCTCTATGGCTTTGGAAAAGCCTCCCGGTGAAAGTATATCAGGCACCATTTTATTCATTTTGGTGCCTGGGTAAAATTTACCTCTTCACTCAGACTTTTGGCCCTTTCTGCTCTTACCTGTAGATCTAGATCAAAGGGCCTCTGGTCCAGAATGCTGGGCCACTTCATTCACATGTTAATGCAGATCAAGGAGGATCCAGCTCCCGATAGCCCAGCTCCCGCTGCACAAGACAGAGCTAGGTCTGGAGTAAGGGACCGTTAATCCAAATCTATTGTAGACCTGTTAAATCAGGTCTACACCTGGACTAAAGGCCTTGAACAGTTGGATGCATGGCATATTACTTACCATCAGTTATTGCTTCTCCTTTCAGGCTCTTTATGCCTCCAGGTATAGGATTTCCATTAATGAAGAACTCAATTATACCATCATCCAATGTAATCAGAAGGTGGAGCCAAATATTGTTCTCCAAGTATTTTATAACTGTGACCTTAGCCACATGTGTCACATCAGACTGCAGTGGCACATAATAAAGCCTTAGAGAAACATGAGAATCATTTGTATGGATTTTCACTCCATAACACATTGTGCCATTGCCATTGTCCTTTGCCATTATAAATCCATCAGTATTGGCACTTGGAATCACCCATGCTGAAAATGTGAAGTTGGCAAGTGTTCTGTTTCTGCTGACATGAAACTCAGGTTCAATGACTCCATGTGCATTCTCATCACCATTAAAAAATAAAGCATCTGTTCCAGTGTGATGACGTCGCATGTGAGGCTGTGACTGCACTGAATCTGAAAATTTTCCAACTAGTAAGCAGTCAATCATCAGAGGTAACCCCTCTCTAAATGTGCTGGATAGTATTTCCCAGCCAACACGAACATCTCCAAACGTTCCTTGCTGTCTCCATACTGTAAAGCTGGTGATGTAGGACATGTCATCTTCAGAGAGAACATCTTCTGCTATCTCCCTGTTCTGACTTTCAGGACTGAAGATAAACACTCCAAAGGGATCATCATTAAATGGGATCATTACTGTTACAGAAATGTTTGTTTCATCTAAACGGCCACCAGGACCAGGAGACCCACCTGAAATTCAAACAAAAAATAAATAAATAAATAAATAAATAAATAGGCAGGCTTGTTTGACCATGAAATCAGCTTCATTACTAAGATAGCTCTCTTCCCTTGCAGGCTTACTGGTCCATGTCTAGTATAGTAATTAGTACAGCACTCTTCTTCTCAACCCTAAATGTTGATCATGCAGTACTAGGACACATACATACAGTATAAAATTATTACATTTTCCCTCACAGTGCGCAATATCATGGATCCATCTAGCTAACTAATGACGATACTAAGCCATAGTGGCTCTGTGGATCTCATACATTCCTCAGACATTCTCTCTTTAATGTTGAGGATCTCCAGCATGTCAAGAATGTGCTGCTACTAAATGATGGACCTCTCCTTTGGATTCAGAGTCTCCAATGTAATCCCTGCAGTTATAGACAGGCCACCAAACTTGTCCTGGTGCTTTAGCAAGATAGGTTTCAATCTTTTGAAACAAAATTGTTCAGCTGGAAAAAAATATCTTTTGCTCTCCTTACTAACTGCCTCCAGACGGGCCATGAAGGAACCATCTTGCCTTGGGAGAGGAAGAGAGAAGAAAGCTGGGTGAGCACCTTCCATCAAGCTCCCAGCATTGGCCCCTCCCTCCCAACTGCCACCAGAAGGGCCATGAAGGAACAATCTTGCCTGTGGGGAATGGAGGAGGAAAATAAAATAAAAGTTTTTACCTTTGCAAGGACTCTGCTGCCGCCAGAGCACCCCTGTTCCCTCCCACACCATTTTCCTTTTGTATCTTGTCTCTTTAGATTGTAAGCCTGAGGGCAGGGACCTGTCTAAGATTAATATAATATTGTAACCCGCCCTGAGACCTTCGGGTATAGGGCGGGATAGAAATACAAATAAATAAATAAATAACTGGAATTCCTTTTCAGTCTTTCATTAAATAAAAGAAAAAGAAGGAGTAGGAGTTGGCTTTTCTACTTTACTTTTCTCACCCATTTAAAGGGGACTCAAAGTGGCTGACAATGCTTGCTTTCTATTCTTCCCCCCCACACACACACACACACACAGCAGAACACCCTGTGAGGTAGGTGGGACTGTGAGAGCTCAGAGGAGAGCTGTGACTAGGCCAGGTTCATCCAGCTGGCTTCATGTAGGAGTGCAGAATCAAACCCAGTATTCTCAAATAATCACTAGACCTAACTGGCTCCTTGAGCCTTTTCATTTCACTCTTGTTAGGCTGTAGCTACAAAAAAGGTGCATTTTCTAGTCCTCTCACTGCCTTTGGACAGTGACTTGGGACTGAAAAGGATGAAGAAAAGGAGAACAGAACTGATGGAAGGGGGAAGGGTTGTGCCACATTCTATCCTTTCAGAGAGGTAAGTGAAAGGGAACACCTCACTGTGAAGCAAGAATATGGTGCAGTCCATCTCCTGGATTGGCATGTCCCACCCAGGATATTGAGAAGAATGGCTCCTCCATTCACCTGCTATTCCAAAGGCCCATCCTTATAAAATACAGGCTTTTATAATCTATAAACTAAATCTATACTTATAGTACAATCCTCTCTCTGATATTTATATGGGTCCAGAGACCCCAAATGTTGAAGTTTACTGTCTGCAGTGGGACACAATGTGCCACTCTGAAACTTTACGTTTGAATAAGGGGAGCCCATCCTACCTGAAATGTTTACTAACTTCAGCAGGTAAAATTCATTGAATTCAGGAATTTTATCCGGAATAGCATGAAGAGTTATGGGCTTCAACCATTCACCCTCAAAGAACCATATAGTCCCACAGACGTCATAAAACTCCTCTCCTGCTTCCAAAGCAGAATCATTCCCAAAGATCTGCCAGACCAAGGAAACATTGCCAAAGTGTCCTCTATGTCTCAAAACCCTGTGGAGGAAGAATAACAAATCTTTATTCCCATGGAAATACAGAACATTAAGAACTTATTTCACCAAAAGAAACAGATGAAATATAAACTTTAAAAGTATTCAGAAAGTAGTCTGTATAAACCTCCTACTATATCATCTTCACAGGGTTCCCAGGTTTTTCCTCTGTTGGGTCAGCAGTCAGGCCCGTTGGTACATTTGAACCTCTGCTGGCCCATTCCTCTGTACAAAAAGATTTATAAAAATGCAGGAGATCCCACACTTTCTTCAAAGGCTGGCTTTCTGCCAACTGTAACAGTGCCAGCACAGTGCTGAATCCATCTTCTGGGACACAGAAAAGCCACAAAGCTCCACCTTTTCCCTGGCCAAATCTGGCAGCCTCTTTTATGTTATTATGAGGAAATGCTGGCATTAAAAAAAAGAAAATGCCATTTCCCTGCATCTTTTGCAGATTTCCCAAGGGCATGTGAACAGCACTGAAAATACAAACTATAGGAGCGATTGGAGCCTTTTAAAGATACTAGTGTGGATGTACATAGAACTTAATAAAATGCTAAAAATACAAAGGGAAAGTAGAAGAAATGGAAGGAGGGGGAATATACCCAAAGAAAAACACACTGTAGTCTGCAGAAATTGTATGATTATTCCTTCTGAGCTTCAGACATATATGGTAAAAAAAGGGATACAAAGACACACACAATAACAGCAACAACTGAAGCAACAACAGCTTTTACAGTAAGTTGGCAATTCTACTACCACTTGAATAAGCAACAATGGTTGGAATTATTCACATTCACATTCTCCACAGCTTGTTCCTAAATTCCTAAATCCTTAGTTAGGACTTGAATTAACACTTGACCACAACTCCAGTCGGGTGCACCTTACAGCCAATGAATAGGAAATATTCTTATTTTAAAAAACTAGAATACATTTTCTTCACAGAGCTTAAAACCTGAGTTAGAATGAAAGGGTCAGTAATTTATTTCTATGGCTCACCAATCTACTTGTTAGATAGTGTCAATGGATTAAATATCTCCTACTGAGTTAACTGGCACTATACCAAAGCTGTTCCATGAAGTAAAAACAGCTTTTTCTACCCTGCAGGTCCTAGATGTATCCGGGAACAGGCATCAATAGTAGATTTTATATCTAAAGCTTGTTGAAAATTCTTCCTAGCCACATGAAGTTTAAATAATAATAATAAAAAGAAGCCACCAAAGGTTCAGACAGTCATTCACAGACACAAATGACCATCAAACGTTTGGTATCAAAAATAGTTAATGTTGAAACATTTACTAGCTTTTAACTCTAGTGTATTATAACACAATAAGTGTTGTTTTTGTAGCAACTGGTCCACTTCAGAATGTGCATCCCTTCATTCATACATCATTTAATTCAAAAATAGCTTTTTGAGGTAAACAGATTATTTCAGCCAACAAGGCCATCCTCATTAGCTCTATCTTCATTACCAGAATTATTACACTTACAAAGTTCATTCAAATTTTAAAAGCATAAATTATTTTATTTTATTTTACTCCTGCCCATTTCATTTCTCCTCCTCCCTCCCTCCCTTCCATTCACATCTTAAAAATTATCTTTCCATTCAAGCAGTGCCTATTCTGACTTCTCCTCTCCTTTTATTATAGACTGTATACCAAAATGCATCCCAAGAAAACCCTTCTCCATCTGTATTTTTTAAGTTAAGGTTACAGCCATTATACAGTATCAGGGAACAATAATGCCGATTTTCTGAAGTTTTCCCCTCACTGACTTCCTAATAACCTTTTTCATTACCTTTCCTTACTCTCGTGTCACAGCGACATTCTCTAGGCAGGGAAGAAAATAATTAGGATAAAGAAAGAATATAAACAGAAACATTGAAGGAAATAATTATAATCATTGACCCTTAAGAAATATAGCATAATCTTGATAGTACATATTTAAAACTCTTCTTAATGGACTTTTTTTGATATGAGAATAAAATATGCTCATCTCAAAAAGGTTTGAGAAAAGGTTTGGAGCGAGATGCTTTCTGAAGGTGACAAATGTTATTTGATTGAATGTTACTTACAAAAAATTGTTGGTCTTGCCTTCTTCTACTGCTTTGCTTCTATATTCCAAGGAGAAAATGCCATTCGGGTCATCGTTTGCTTCAATTATCACCACTGCCATCCCAGACTGATAGATAACTGTATCTCCTAATTAACATTTATTTAGTAAAGTTAAAACTGAATAACATAATAGGCTGCATCCAGACGCTGATTACTTACTCTGCTATACTTGGACATTCTGGAGTAATACATGGATATTCAAGACTATCCGTGCTTTATTCCAGAAGATCCAAATATAATAGAATAAGCAAGTAATGTCTGGATGGAGCAATAATAAAAAATAATAATTTTAACCTATAGAAAGAAATCCAAGACCATGAATTTCTACAGTCTAATTCATAGCAAAAAGCTGCATCTATCTTTTTATGGTAATCCTTTACCTGATTTTGTTCTGAACATTACGAATGGGGTATATTAATATTTATTTGTTTGTCTGTCTGCTTAAAATATTTTTATATCACTATCCAATAAAAAAAAATCTGAAAGCACTTTACAATACATTAAAATGAAGGGCAAAACAGTACTTAAAAACACATTAAAACTAATATGTCTGGTGCTGTTTTTGCTTTATTTTATAAAGACTGTATTATATTATTGTTTCTATTATATTATCATCAACTACTTTGAACAATATTTGGAAAGGAGGTATATAAATGGATGGATGGATGGATGGATGGATGGATGGATGGATGGATGGATGGATGGATGGATGGATGGATGGATGGATGGATGGATGGATGGATGGATGGATGGATGTTAGCAAATACCAGACTAGCAGCAACAGCAGTAATAATTGAAAATCATTCCAGAGGGATCATTCACAAAACAAAAGATGTGGTTGTTTTTCTTTTCAAATCAAGTAAAATTAAAACAAGCCACATAAACAGGGATTCAAACATACTGCATGTTTTAGAAGCACATAAAAAGATGCTTTGATGTGAAGACAGTAATAGAGGAATAACCAAATGATCACGAGCTTTCCAAAAATATAAATTGCGATGTGAGCAAAACATCAGAAAAACAGCTGTTTAATTTCCATAGATTAAATAACTGTTTGAACCTGTCGAGTTGAAGAGAATGATATAAAAAATTTCATCTGTCTCAGGGATATCGTCATCAGTGATGAACAGAGTTATGTTCTGTTCCCTTATTCCAACATCAAACACAAGGACTCCACTCATTTCATCAGCAATGAAATCTCCCTCCTCAGCAGTGGCTTCTCCATTAACAGTGGCATACAAAACTGAAACAGCATCTGCATTAGAGCCATTCCTTACAACTACAAAATTAGCCCTGCCACCTTCAGGAACCTTCACAGCAACAGGATCTGAAATGGGAGGGAGAAATTAAAAGTATTAGTGTTTTAAACTTCACATGCAGATCTTGTCTATAGGTCAGGCAATGAAAAGCATTCTCTATATCACCAAATATATTTCAAAACAAGGGATGCAGGGAAGACAGCAGATCCCAAATGTTTTTTGTTTTCTGCCTCCTTTTCTAGTAGATTTAACCAAACTCCTGTGCTCTCCATTTCTGATCTGATAATGACCTGATAATCAGGCTTGATGTCTGCTTCATAAACTACAGTTTTGCTTTATATCAAAACGTTGCTCATCAGTAGGATGTCACTGAGGCAGGTATATTACTATCAATACAAGATATATAGAAAATCTCTTACCTGCAAAATAAATTGGATCATCATTTCTGGTAATCTGCAAGATTACAGTGGTTTTATTTCCCATTCTAGCACCCCCTGTAGTATTGAAAAGACTAATAATGAACACTTCCACTTCTTCAGGAATCTGAAAAAGACATACAGTATTAATGTATTATAGTTATTAAGGTTGTATGATTCTATGCTTCTAAATATAAGGGAAATATCAGGAGGCTGAATAATATAGCAGCTAAAGAGTTAGATAAAGACCTATGAGTCTTTGGGTTTGGCTATTTTCTTAAGCTTGAAGCACACTGGCTATTGCTGGACCTGTCATTGCCTCTCAGCCCATCCTACCTCACTGGGTAGTTGTGGCAATAAAACAAATGAAAAGAGCTCTGTGTTGAACAAGGTTTTTGTCTTTAGTGTGCTGTTTGAAGAGAAGTTCTGAAATAAAGCTGCTGAACCTTCCAGTGAGGAAAGAAATGCTTTGACTCTGGATTTATTTGTCTGAATGACTGCCCAGCTCTTCTCTGAGATTGACAAGTGATTTGACTCTAGTCCAAATCTACTACACTGCCTGACAATATATGCATTTGTTACTTCCCCTAACATTATTGTACACCGCCTTCTTTTATTGTTAAGATTAATTGTATGGGATATTACTTTTATATTAGTAAATTTATAGTTATTTATACAATTTATTTATTTATTTATTTATTATTTATTTATTTGTTCAATTTATATGCCGCTCCTCTCCGAAGACTCAGAGCGGCTTACAACAGGTCAAAATATCAGACAGGTTAAAACAATAACAGTTAAAAGCAAAACAGTAACATCAAACACCCACTCTCAAACCCATTCCCGAAACAGGGAGGTCTTAACAAGCTTTCTAAACTCCAGGAGGGTGGGGGCATTTCTTATAGCGTGCGGGAGCTCATTCCACCAGGTGGGGGCTGCCACCGAGAAGGCTCTCCCCCTCGGGGCTGCTCTTCTGCACTGTTTCAATGTTGGAACTTTCAGGAGCCCCAGTCTATGGGTCCTAATCGGTCGGAGGGACTCATGAGTCAGGAGGCGGTCTCTCAGATATACTGGTCCTAAGCCATGTATTTGGTCTGTTGTATCTTCACCTTCTGGTGTTTAGGCTTTTTTCATTGTTGTTTCATATTGAGAGGACCTCATTTTCTTTCTTTGATAGATCTTTTGTGTTGCCTGTTTCCGACAGTTGATTTATATAATGGGGAAGGCAATCTAGCAAGTACCCTTGTCCCAAATTGTTTAGGGACTTAAGTACTAAGCACAGAAACTTGAATCTGGCTCAGTAGCTAACTGGCAATCAATGCACCTGCTTAAGTGTAAGTGTGATTTATGTCCAAACTGGCAACTTACTGAACAACCTTGTGTCAATTAAGCAGAGTTGACAAACACTAATTCTTGCAAATTCTTGAAAATACAATTAAGAACTAATTAGGTTTCTAAGACAACCACAATGGCTTCAAGAGTTAAGAAACTAGTTCATTTATGAGGAATCCCCCCGCCTTGGACATGGTGTTATCTATCATAATTTGCATTTAATACTCTTCTATAAATGAATGAGATTTAAAGAGCTTTCCCTCTGCCTCATACCCAGTGTGCAACTGGAGAGCAAAAGAAAAGCAATAGAAAGCAATCCAAATAACTGTGTTTCATCTATTGCTTGTGCCTAGTAAAAATGCTTACCTCATCAGGCACTGAATATATGGTGATATTTTTTGAAGATTCTTCATTTCCAAAGAAAACTGTCCCCTGCTCTGGGAAGATGTCTTTCGTGGAAACCAAATCAGCTGCCCAAGACACAGTGACATTGCCGAAGGTCCCTTGATTTCTCACAATTTCAAAAACAGCTTGGAAACACAAGCAATTTGTTAACTGCTCAGCTTTTAGGGATTAATGCCAAAAACAGATCAGAGAAACTTCAAAAGAAAAAGCACATAAAGGATGTACAACACTGATCCATATTATGACAATGACATCTAAAAACCCTGAATATGGGAAACAATTGAGATTCATATAGTGCTCAACTTATTCTGATCAGCAGGCATTTAGGAAGCATAGATTTATAGAATTAATTCATCTTTTTAAAAAGAACTTTAACAACTTCAATTATTTTTTTCCTTGCATGAACTAGATCTGCAGTTAGGAGGGATGTAACAGAAGAGTTGGAGGTACCTAGCAAAGTATTAATATATTTTGTTTTTATTTTTCTTCTTTGTTTTGCTCATCTTTTTAATTTTAATGTGTTCATTTTTTCTTTGTTTTTGGTTTTTCTACATATTTTTATTAACACTATTTAATTCTACATAGATGTGGGTTTGTAGAAGTCTTGTTAATGTTTGTTAATGTTTGTTGTTCCTAAGTACACTACATTCCAAGATATGATACATTTAATAAATATAATTTTAAAAAAGTTAATGACCAAAAAGGAGAGAGAGAAAACATCAGCCCCTTCACCCATGCCAAATTAGAGACCTCAGGAAAAAGATAAATCCCTCCCCCTATTTTCTCACTTCTGTGAAATGACTAGACAAGCTATGGAGCTTCATATATTGCTGAACTTCAGTCTGTTGAATGGCAAGAAGTGATTTCAGACACAGTTCAGGAACCTCTAAAGGACTAAAGGACTGACACTGGCAACCAGTCACAAACAGGATCGCATGCTATCAAAGAAAAATTCATGGCGGACAAGTGTATCAATGCCTACTTGAATGGATGCCTATGCACTGCCTCCAGGTTGGAGACACAGACAGGATGCCTCCAAGGTCATTTGCAGGTAAAGCTTTTGCCATTGTCTTCTGCTTGAGCCATTAGCGGGCCACTGTGTGAGACAGGGTGATGAACTAGACCGGCTGTAGCTTGATCCAGCAGGCCTTCTCTTATTTTCTTAAAGGGAACTTTTGAGGAAATTCCTTTTCATCCATCTCAGAAATACAAATAATTAAGATTTTTTTTCTTTTTTTAAAGTGAGGCGCATATGAAACACACGTAAGGACTGATTATTAAAAAATGATTAAATACATTACAAGCAGGAAGGCAACTTGACCTAAGAGGGGAGAACTCATGATGAACTAAAAAAGAGAAAGGGAAATTACAAAAAAGACCTGGTCTGGCTGCAGCATCCTTATTATTTTGTGCACGTAGGTATGAACAAGCATTCTAGGGTATGAGGGATCCGATGCACTCTAATTAGATATCACATCTATGACAGCTTTCCAGAAATTCAGGGCACCCTGAAACAGAAAGGATCTACATAATGGGGTGTTGCTATGCCACCTGGAGCTTTAACTTTGTCCCCATCCAGATGGGGAGGGGGATACAGTGCCACTATGGCACCTGTATGGAGTGGGGGTTGTCACACATACCTGTGGCAACCCCACCATAGGCCTGCTGGAAAATTTAGTGCTGATTGTGGGTTTTCCAGCAATAGCATGTTCCACCTACCACCACAGTTGCTCCATTCTCCATGCATGCGTGGAGGCTGAAATAGCCTGCCAAGCATGTGCAATGGTGGCAATGCACATAGCCATGCACTGGCTCCAGCCAAATACCAGGGTTGCACATCACTAAAATGGACAAAGACAGCATCATCTAGGTAGCAGGTGATAACAGAGGAGGAGCTACATGCTTCATTATCACTTCCTAGTGTGATATCTAGCTGCTTTCTAGAGGTGACCTTTCACAGTGTAGGAGGTTATGAAGTGAAAAAGTTGACAAAGAGGACAAAATTCAAAAGAAAACAAGTAACCTGAATCAACCAAAGATTAGCCAAAAGCCAAACAATGGGAGGACTACCTCCAAACACTCTCAAACAGCATCTTATATGACAAGCATCTAAATAGGCAAAGAGGAACTTCTCACCACACAATACCTTATATGACTAGCAGCATTCAACTCCTAAACAAGAAGGAAGAAACTCTGCATCACCATCAAAAACACCTCAGGACCAAAGAAGATAGTCATCAGTAAAGAAGATAGGATAAGTTACCAATCACAGCTGGGCTCCAGGAAGAAAATGTTAAAAGTTCTCCAAGCTACACAACCTCACAGCACACCAGCCCTGAGGTACAGATTTTCACCACTACTGAGAATAACATTCGATCTATGGAGAGGAATAACTAAACAGTTAACCTATAACATAAAAATAGGAAATTACCAGCATAGATGTCTTCCCCTTTACTTTCATTTATAGTCACTGTCAATTCATTGTCAACAAACTGAATTATTCCATGTGGATCATCATTCTTCAAAATTGTTATGTTGACCACTGTGGCACTTCCCAGTTTACTTGGCAGCTCACCATGACTACTGAGGACAACTGAATAAAATTCATCCAACTAGAATAAACAAAGTAATGTAGAAGATGGACTTACAATAATCTCAAGAATAAATACAGAAAATCAGTTATAACAACCAATTACTGCAAAACACCAGTCTATCTGACTAGCAATGCTTCAAGTGACAGTTATCTGTTCCTTTTAATAGAAGGTCTCCTCCATGGAAATTCTGGAAAATCACAGCATTTCCTGCCATCGCAAAAGGAGGATAAATGACTCCATTAGGAGCAAATGTGAACTTGGTGGAAAGGAAGGAAAATAAAGAAAGGCTAATTGTCGCTTTCTTCCATCCTTCGTTGTTCAGAGTTTTCACACTAAAAGTGCTTCCAGCAAAACCTCTCCTTTTACCTAGTGGAAACTAAAATACCCCAATCAGACAATGGTTTCTGGGAAGAAATGATCCATCCATGGGATAACCTCAGCACATACCATCAGGGCTCAATTAATCTGATAGAGACTTTTCCCACACTTATCCAAAATTCATTGCAGAGTGAGAGTTAGCCCGCCTCTGGACCCTCTCTTCCACATGCTAGAGTGGAATACAGAGGCCCCACCCCCTCCCTAGGCCACTCCATATTCATTGGGATGCAGCAAGGACCAGCCCAGGCATTCATAAAGGCTATCTGGACTGGGACACAGTAGACCTCTTTTTACAGGTCTACTAGAATCCCAGGAGCAGTTAGACCTGCCCTGAGAGGAACGTTGAAGGAAGCGTGCCTCCCTGTTCCAGATTAATGGGGTGTGTGTGTGTGTACTTTCTACAGCACATCATATTGCATCACAAAATGGGTCTAGAAAGTTTCTAAAAGTAACATTTTTAGACACTAAATATCAAAAAATGTACCCTTACTATTACTATAAGGAATTTGTCATTTTTTTTTACCTCTGGGATTCCATCCATCCTTGTTAGTAATGTAATTTTAATTTCTCTTTCTCCAGGTTTAAATTCCAGAATTCCAGTGTTCCCATAGAATTCATTGCTGTCTTTTGGCTCTACAGTGTAATGCAGAAATTGCTTGATAAGGGCTCCCCGAGATCGGATGATCAGGAGTTCAACAGATTCTCCTTCCTTTTATACAAAACAAAAACATAAAATTGTAACTTCACATACGATGTGATTCCACTGTGGAATGGATTAAGCCGTGTGCCACTCAACAGAACAGTTTTTCCACTGCCTATAAGAAGTTGCTTGTGTCAAGAGTGCCAACCCCATTTTTTCTTGATCTATTCCAGATTCTTTCTCACTCAAAAAACCCTGATAATCAAATTTTTCATCAACAATAAATTACCCATTTACTTCTAGCTTCACAACCCTAACCTCTGGACACTTACTTTTACCCTATGGTGTCGTTGAGAAGTTGCAGCAAATTCAAACACTCCTCCAGGATCATCATTTTCTAGAATGATCAATTCACGGCTGATATATCCAGATTTCAGGATCTGATTTTCCACATTCACCCTGAAAAGAGAAATACAGCATATTCTGGCGTATAAGACTACTTTTTAACCCAGGAAATTCTTCTCAAAAGTCGGGGGTCATCTTCTATGCCGGGTGGTCATCTTCTTATACGGCGAGTATATCCCAAACTCTCTGTTTTAACTGGAAAAGTTGGGGGTCGTGTTATATGCCTAGTCGTCTTATACGCCGGTACAAACCATTTGAAATCAGAAGTTAATTAAATGCATCAAAGCTTTTAGTACACTACTGGAAATTTTTTCCCTCCACTACTTCTGACTATGCTGTCTGAATGCCCAAACAGAAGGCACATTTGGCCACATCACTACCTGCACCTCCCATGTTGTGACAGATCAAGCCATGGGGTAAAGCAGGTAGATGCCATCATGACCAAAAGCCACAGCTCTGTCATCTTATATTGGTTACTGAAATGGATGTGACATTTCTAACTGCACTACCATCTTACATAAGAACATAAGAGAAGCCCTGCTCGATCAGGCCACAGCCCATCTAGTCCAGCATCCTGTCGCACACAGTGGCCCACCAAATGCTCATGGGCATCTCAAGCAGAGACAAGGACAAACCGTCTCCTGCTCTCGAGTCCCAGCAGATGGCCTTAGAAGCGCCTCAGTTCCTCCCCCCCTCAGCCTGAAGGATGCACCCAGGCATTCGTTCAAGTAGCCATTGATACATCTGTCATCCATAAATTTGTCTAACCCTACCTTAAAGCCATCCAGACTGGTAGCTGTCACCACCTCTTCCAGCAGCACATTCCATAAGCCGATGACCCTCTGAGTGAAGAAATACTTCCCCCTGTCAGACCTTATTCTCCTACCCATCAGCTTCATAGAGTGCCCCCTGGTTCAAGTGTTGTGCGACAAAGAAATTTTCTCTATCCACCCTTTCTATACCGTGCATAATTTTATATACTTCAATCAGGTCCCCTCTCAAACGCCGTCTCTCCAGACTGAAGAGGCCTAGACGTTGCAGCCTGGTTTCGTAAGGGAGGTGTTCCAGACCCTTAATCATTCTGGTTGCCCTTCTCTGCACCTTCTCTAGTTCCACAATATCCTTTTTGAGGTGTGGTGACCAGAATTGTACACAATACTCCAAATGTGGCCTCACCATAGATTTATAAAGGGGCAAAATGACACTTGCTTTTATTCAGAAGCAGAATGTGTATGCAAGGGCTCATGCTGCCATGTCTTTCAGTATGTTTACTTAACTGGACTTTATTCCAAATTCTAATCTGCCATCTGCATGCTGGTAGAGACAATGGCAGGGCCTGCCTTTGGCCTTCTGTTAGCTTGCACTAGCATGTGTGTGGCAGGTCCCTATTCCAAGATATAATCTGGAGTAAGGACCAATGCAGAAAGGGCCCACCTTTCCTAGCCAAGAATATTGGGGGGGGGGATGTGTTAATAATGCCTCCTGTGAACATCTATGAAACATCTGTAAGATGCTTCAGAGGTGTTTGTTTTGATAGGCTAGGCTTAAGGCCTTGTATTCAAGCTTAGTGTAAGCAATACTATTTTAGAAATAATATAAAAGGGTTGGACATCATAAAAACTGTAGCTGCTTCTCGCCAGAGTGAGAGGAGAAACAACTGGGTCTTGTGCTGCACCTGTGAGACCTGCTATCCCAGGTTGGGTATAAAAACTGTAGCTGCCTCTGGCTGGGGTGAGAAGAGAGGCAATGGGGTCCCATGTTACATGTATAAGATTGAAGCCTTTGCCACAGCCTCCTCTAGGTGTAAGTTCCAGGTGAAGATGGAAGAAAAGAAAATCACTTGAGTTGGTTGCTGCTGTGCCTTTGCTGTAATTTCTGTTTAGTTTCTCCTTTGACACTTTTGAGTTGTATTGTTCCCATTATTATTTTCTTATTTGATACTGTGTACTATAATTTCTTAGATTATACAGTTTATTATTATAATTCTGTGCATTGCTTATGATATATATTTGATGTTTTATTTATTGAAATGAATTTCTTTACTTGCTGTATTCCTTTGTGTAATGACCCCTAGGAAAGGTAAGTAGACTTAAGATACTTGTTTTAATTATAGTTAGCAAGATTGTATGATGTGAGAGGGCGTGGCTAACTGAACCCAGGTGGGAGGGAGCTAGCCAGAAGGCACAGCCAGTGAGAAGCCAGAGACAGATGAAGGGAGGCTATAAATAGACATGCCAGGAGAGAAAGGGGGTTTGTTATCCGGTCAACACACAGGGGTGTGTGATGCAGATAGCAGCCGGGTCCCACACAAACCTCTGAAGGAAATTAAGGAGGGGGGGAGAGATCCTGAAAGTAAACTGCAGAAGGAATGGTTACAACCTTGAAGGGAAAGTTCTTAAGTTGAAACATGTTAGCAGAGTTAAGTTGTAACAAATAAAGAACTAAATGCATTCAAGCAGAACAGAGTCTGGCTGAGTGTGTCGGAGGTCACGTTGCTATAGTTATGAGGCAAAATACTTCACTTCTGCTTGAAGAGGAAAAAGCACAGCCCGAGAAGTAGTCTTTTGGCTTGACATACAAAGGGCGAATCCCCACAGCAAGCTTATTTCGCTTTCCCTAAACCGAAATAATAGAACCGGATGCAAACGCGAATTTGCCTGTTCCCATTACTTTTAACTTAATCGCGTTGGATCAGGATTCTGAGGATCGTATGTGGGGTACGTGACTCAAGATGGGACTCAAGTGGCTACTTTTTAAAAGCCGCTTTTCAGGGCTGCCCTGCCCTCTTCCTCCTGGCATGGACGCACCACCCATAAGGGACCCCTTCACCGAGCCTAACTGGGTGGCTGGGTGGCTGCCGCTTCCATGGATGGAGGAAAAATAGCAGTGGGCAGCCAGCCAGTGATTCTTTCCCCTCCTCTCCCCATTGCTCAGGGCACACAGCAGCGGCGGCAACTAAAGCCCCTTTGCTTTAAATATTCACATTCAGCTGCTTTCCTCCCTTCCTTTCCCTTTCTAAAGTCAGAACTTTTAGAATTGCGCAAAATTGCAACACTGTTATCAGGTTGAAGTGGTTCCATCACTACAGTGTAGCGCTGCTGTTAAGGGTGGATTTTTAACACCCTAAACATGGATTCTCATCCCTTAAAACGGTACTGTCCACACAGTAAAAAATGTAAAACATTTCAAGTGCATGATCCAGAGTGAGACCTGTTGAAATCAGGATTGAGATTCACCACACTTTGGGGTGGTTTAACACTGGGAAAGCGTGCTAAGCCAAACTGCTCTGCGGACTCCAAGGATTGAAAACGTTTTGAATCTGAGATAAGGTTGCCATGAAGACACGGCCAAATAGATGTTAGGAGTGCATATAAGGAAGGAAGGGGGGATCCTGCTATCATGGAACCAGTCTAAAGAAGCAGTGGGGCAGCTGAAATTTTTACCTGGTTTGAGGCCAGGTGTAGAGCTACTGAATTTGTAAATGACTCTATGAACGCTTGTTAGAAATTTTGCCTGGGGCCTATTGTCATGGAGATACTTCTGGTGTGGCATCCACTTTAGTGATCAATCAATAAATGGAACTTAGGATATTTTTGTGCTTGGTGTAAGTGATTGCCAGGGGCTCACACCTGTGTGAATGCAGACAAAGGCTCCTTCTGCACTTGGTGAGAAGCTGGATCAAACAGGAGGATCAAACAACTATATGGAGAGCCCAAGTGGACCTCTCAAGTCCATGTAGTAAGAAAACAGCCTTGGTTTCACCCACATTACCCAGGTCCTGCACATAGGATCCAGTGAGCAAAATCAAGATGAAAGAGACCAGTTGCCTAACCTTTGCTGTTTGCTTCTGTATAACCACGCTTGCGCAAGGAATATGCCTAAGTGATTAATCAGTGCAATGAGCAAAGTTATATTATTTACATTTTTATCCCACCCTATACCTGAAGGTCTCTGGGCAGTTAACAACATCTAAAATAAAACATAATTAAAACAATAACAATATGTACTAAAACACTAGCATCTGCAAGTGGGAAGGGAAGGTGTATTCCCATTTAACCAAAGGCCAGGGCAAAGAGGTGCTTCTTCACTGCCTTCCTAAACAAGTACAATGAAGGTGATAGGCACACTTAAAGGGTGAAACCATTCCATAGCCTAGGGTCCATCACTGAGAAGGTCCTCTCCTGGATGCTCACCCCTTTTGCTACTGTGGGTGGTGGGACAACCAGGAGGGCCTCCCCTCCAGATCTTAAGGGATGGGCAGGTCGATATGGAAGTAGATGTTCCTTCAGATATTTGGGACCCAAGTAATTTAGGATAAAGTTAAAGTTAACACCTTGAATTTGGCTTGGTAGCAAAACGGCAGCCAGTGCAACTCTTTTAAGAACGGTGTGATGTATATCTGGCCAGCTGTCCCTAGGCTTCTACTAGGGAGAAACCCAAAGAAGTCCCAGGTTAAGATCCTGTGAAGCTTAGCATAAGTATAGCCATTTTGTAGAGAATTAGATGACTTGATGCTCTCTCCTTTCTCCTCCCTCCCCATGTCCTAGTTTTGAAAACATTATTTGTGAAGACTGAACTTCAACAGGATACCCATAGTTCTATCAGCAGTTTGGGTGAAGCACATCCTGTGCATGTGACAGGAGCCAGAAGGCTATCAAGATCCCCTGCAAAGTTACTTGGTGTTGCAGTTCTGCATGAGTGCTTGTTGCTTTGGCTTGAATGATCCAAGAGCTGAGACAGACCTTACAAGGATATCCCAGGTTGAAAGTTAAAATGGCTAAACTTTAGGTTCCCAATGATCCGTGTGCTGTAACACTGTGTTTATAGCTGATAGGTATTTAAAAATTTCAACTTAAATTATTTCTTTTAAAACCCTGAAGTAGTTTCTGGAAGGGTTATTTTTGTGTAGGAAAAAGTCTTATGCTAGGCAAAAGAGCATACCTCTCACTAAACGGACAGAGGATTATGTTGTACATTATTTCCATTCTACTGTGAAAGCTTATGATGTATTTTATGATATCTATAGAAAGTAATTTCTAGCTCAATTATACTATATTCAGGATGCCAGATTTTTCTATTTCAAAATCAGAACAATCAATCTTCTGTTCTATATTATCTCCAAACATCAAACACTGAGCCATGCATTCATAACGTTTTAAATGATTATTCATAGGCCTGACATAAAGGGACGTTTTTAGTCCATCACCCCATGCTCCCACACAAAATGGCAATAGGCAGCATGCATTGCCAAAGGAGGTCTGCAAGACATGGTGCTTTAGAAGAGAAGAAGCATTAAAGGAGACAGAGCCTTGTCCAGGCCAAATACTTCCAAACAGAGTGCTAATTCATTGAAAACAAAGACACAGCTTGCTGCACTTACCCAAAGTACACGACAAACCTTTCTGTTTCTACCCTGTCAATATAGAAAGAAAGAATGGGGAGGGAGGTTGTAAAAAAAACAACAACTTCTGTTTGCCAGGTTCTTTGTAACAAGTTCTTTAGAGGAAAAAAAAGTGAGGGATAAAAGCCCAGCATCTTTCTAGCAGCTAATGTTCACTTCATGGGAATCCTACTAGTTTGGCACTTCCTTGCTTGACTAACGCTTGCAAGAGGTTCAGCAATTCCTACTCATGGGGAGATGACCCCATGACCAATTGGCATGTCAAGGACCATTGAAGGCCTTCATTACCAGCGTGGTTCCAAGAGCGAGCTGAAAACTGCCAAGCGCTGGGCAAGCAGAGAACAGGCCAGAGCAGCTGTGTAACCATTGGTAGCAGAACCATTGGTAATTATTCAGTGCTTTTAATTAGACAAAAGAAGCTGATTTTATTCATAGATGTACAATCCTCTGGGACTTGTCATTTCATGACTCTGCCCAAATAATTGTCTAAGCAGATAAAGAAGGGCAGGGGTTGCCATTGTCCAAATTCTGTAATGGGAACATGTTTCAAAGCCATCACTTAAACAAGAATAAACACAGCATGAAGCCTTATTTGTGACTGCTTTGAAGGAGAGGGGAGTAAATCTAATTATTTGAGTGACATAAATGATCGGGGAAACATGATCAAAATCTCAGATACAAACTTCATGCAAACAGATGAATTATGAACCCTTTAATATATCATTTATTAAACGTAGTATTTCTAGCTGATAATGAGTTAGTATCTGATTTTTAAGGTTCCATGTACTTCAGTGATGCAAAATTTATATGGGCAAAGCATGCTTCTTCTTAAGGTTCTATCAATATCTCTCAGGAAGAGTGAGTGAGTGAGTGAGTGAGTGAGTGAGTGAGTGAGTGAGTGAGTGAGTGAGTGAGTGAGTGAGTGAGTGAGTGAGTGAGTGAGTGAGTGAGTGAGTGAGTGATCTTCTATGGAAGTCTATGAGAAAGCAGCAAATTTAAAAGATCAAGTCATGGATTTAGCATGTGCATGTTATTCATTCATTCATTCATTCATTTAAATTTTTATCCCATCCTCTACCCAGATGTCTCAGGGCAGGTTACAAAATATAAAATGAACATATTAAAATCAATAACATATTAAACTTATTAAAACCATAACAGTGCCTGGATGTGGGGAGGAAAGCTATTCCCTTACTTAACCAAAGGCTAGGATAAAGAGGTACATCTTCACAGGTCTTCTGAACACATCAAGTGAAGGTGCGTGATGCACCTCAGGAGAGAGACTATTCCACAGTCCGGGAGCCATCTTTGAAAAGGCCCTATGCCAGGTGCCCACCCCTTTTGCCACTGAGGGTAGCAGTACAACCAGGAGGGGCTCCCCTGCAGATCTTAGGGTGCAAGCAGGCCAATATTTTAGAATTACCCTCTCTCCCTCCCTCTTTTCTCCTCTCCTCACAATCACAATCACAAGGTTTCTGACTTTGTATTCTGATGGCTGTTGTTCCTTTAGACAGTGACAGCTATCTTCATGGCAGATAATTTGAGACAAAACCCTGAACTTGAGCCTAGTTTCCAAGGCAAATGACAAGTGAAGAAGTGGAATAATTCACTGATAATTTAAATATCAACAAGTCTCCAAACCCAGATGCCATTCATTCAAATAATTAAAGAATGCAAAGGTAGAATTGCACCAAATTTGTTTACTTCCTAAAACAGAATAACTCATTCAGACTTAGAGTGTAAGTGAAGGTGCCATCAGAACAAGACACCATCAGAACTCACAACAGTAGCAGAACAACAAGTGACATAGGATTATAGCCAGAAAGGCAGGTGGCTTGGAAAACAATGCTGGCCAGCAGGATGACTCTTTGCTTTCAGCAATAAGTCCTGGGGACAACCTACACAGACTTATGGGAATTGCTCACAGCTCCTTGCAGAGCTGCAGAAATAATTTGTTAAGGGTGGTCTGCAGTGTCTTGGGTTCTCCAAAACCTCCTCATAGCTAATCTTATTCTCCAGTATTTGCCTTTCCTCTGCATAATTACTTTCTATCTTCACCATTCCGATAGACGGGGGCAGTTTGGCCTCCACACTGGAATCTGTTTAGCTCAGGTTTAGCCCAACAAAGGGAAGGTCCTCCATGGGTGGCTGCTATTGATCTGTTCTATATAGCCAGATAAATAATATTGAAGTAAATCTTTAAGATTATCTTTTCAAAAACTAGTTTACCAATGTTTCACTAGTTCTGCTTTAAGGGTGCCTCTAGACACCATGAAAGCTTCAGAGGGACATTGCAGCTTTTATTGCCTGCAGTATCCATAAGCCATTCCCCATCATGAAGTAAAATGCTGCTGATTAATCAGCAACTTTTTATTCTGGAGTTTCTGGAGATGCTGCTTGGATGCTGCAAGTGATTGAAGTTTCCTGTCTGGCTGACAGGAAGTGGTTGTGGAGTTGCTGCTCAGTTTCCAGTTGTTGCAGCTTATGATCACCACATCTGGCAGCTTGGCAGTGGCTATGGAGGGACATCAAAGTTTTTGTTGTGTCTGGAGGCACCCAGAGGTTAATATTACATATAGGCTAAATACTAGCAAGGAAGAACTGACATAAAGCAGTGATTTGCTTATTTGTTTTAGACAACAACAGGTATCTTTATTTACTGAGACAGATCAGAATTCACATAACAATGTATTTCTAAATTGTAATGTATTTTTGTGAGCCACCCAGAAATCCTGTGCTTACTGACTATAGAAATTAGTAATAACTTACTAATAAATAAAATAATAAAATAAACACACACAGAGAGAATGCCATTGCTTGAATATTTGCTATTTGCCCTCTTGTGATGATAACAGTAGTACTGCAGCGATAATGGGCAAAAACCTCAATTGAACCTCCACAACACAACACAGATCATTCCTTTACTTGGCTGCCAAGAGTTAAAAGCATAACTGAAAGCAGCTCACTCCCTGCAGCTTTTAGTGCAGAAGCAGTCCAGCGATGCTAATTATCTTAACAATGGAGGGGGAAACATCTATTTTCACAAACATAATTTTCCCTGACAGCAAGCACAGAAACTCTCTCCCCTCCTAATAATGTGAAAGAAGAAAGAGATAGCTGGTCTGTTTGTGTGCCAAAATGGAATGGAGGGAGGCTGGATGTGATAGCTGGCTGGCTGATAGGCTGCAGGAAGTGATCTGCTTTTAGTTATGCTTATAACTGTGTTACAAGCATTGGTTATGCTTTTAACTGTGGTGGCCAAGAAAAGGAATGTTCTCACACACACACGTGCATTAAAGCGCAAGAAAGATTAATGTAGCCAGAAAGACACTTTAAAGAAATCCATGTGTGTCCCCATGCTCCCAGGATAATCCGCAGTTTTCCCCTAAGTCAGATGTAGAACTGTTTGAAAGGGTTTTTTTTTCTGCCGTGGATTTTCCTCCTTTTCACCTGATGTAGCCCAGAGTAAAGTTGTGCATGGAGATGCTCCGAGGCAAAACAAGCTTAACTTCAGAGTATTTTCGGCATGGAGATGCACCCTTAAAGAGCTTTAATCAGTTTTGTGCCTGAGTTAGAAGTATACCTGTTAAAGAGGCATTTGTTGTTGGTGGGTTTTTTTTTCCAGTTCTGGAAGAATGCTTCTGAAGGTGATATCCTGATATTTCCTGGATATCCCCATGTCTTTTTAATTTTTATGTTGAGTTAGGATTCTTTTTCCATAGATTAGGGGTTTTTCTTTATTTCTTTTTCTTTTTGCTGTTTTCTTAATTTTAAGCTAAATGAGTTTTATTTTAAAACTTTTCTTTTTGAGTCATTTTAAAGAGTTTTGCTGCATAATATGAAATGCTAGCAAGATAATTGTTACTTTTTGCACATATTTGTGTTCCTTTTGTCTGTTTTGTACAATCATGTGAGCTATGTGCAATGAGATGGCTCTACCCTCATTTCTGTGTTTCTCTTCTGTACCCTAACAAATATTTTTTCATTTTCTCTCAAAATAAATGATTTCTGATGTTTTAGGTGTGTTTAATATGTCCAATTTCTACCTATTTTTCATTTTTAAAGCCTTGTCAAAGGACCTCACAACCCCCCTTGGATTCACAGTTTGGGGTACCTTGGGTTTTAATTAATCCAGATTAATCCAAATTCACTTCCCTGGGTAACAGGAAGAGGGGCTTCCCTCATCCACTCTACGATGTGATGAATGATGCCCAGAAGAGGACCATGATCCAGTCCACCTCCTAGTGTAGAAAGACCCTTAATTAACCATGCTTTAGCCTCAAGGAAGACAAAACCTGCATCCATATATAAGGTTGGGACCCCAAAATTGATCTAACTTTAGTTAAACACATACCTGTCTAATGAAAGTGTTAGAGTCTCATTCATTTCCGGAACATCATCAGCTTTCACGGTAATGTTGATTGATGTATCACTTTGCCCAGAAAGAAACACCACAGATCCAGAGAAAGGGCTTATATCGTCAATGGTTACTGCTTTTGAATTGAGGCCAGAAGGTTTTAGACTCCAGAACACAGTGGCTTGTCCATCAGTCCCATCACGATGCAGAGGAATGGAAGTCTAGAATGCACACCAACTTTTGTGAGTTTTGCATTTTTTGAATGCAAATAAAATAAAAAGTCAAGTTACCAATCTACAATCCATATCAAACAAGGAAAAAGAAAATATTTAGAGCTTATCACTTCTTTGTCAGATGGATCACAAAGTATCAAAAATCTAAAACCAAAATGAAAGAGAAGGAGAGAGAGAAGGAAGAGACAACTTTTAGTACTTAATTTTAAAACCCGAGTGAACAATGCAGCTATTTTTTTCAAAGACAGCAGAAAACCAGTCACTGTGTTTCAATCTAAGTTAGATTCAGACTGATTCTTTTTCCTCATTGTAGAATCCTGATAGTGTAACATTAGAAATATCTCAAGTTTGTATTGAAAAAGATTTTATTCTCATTAGTTTATAAAAGCTGATGCTAAAGAAACATAGTAGGCAACAATGGAAGGAAAGATTTACTTACTACTGTAAAAAGAGAATCTTCTGGCTCATATAAAATTATTGGAAGATTGCTGATAAAGCCAATTTCTCCATTTGCAATGTCAGGTGTAATTCTCAAGGAGATATTTTGGATTTCACCTAATCTGGGACTTATAGGTGGAACTAGAGGAATAACATTCAGCAGTTCAACTTTTTCCAGCTGCAATAAAATAAAATAAAGATATTAATATATCTTTGCCATTCCATTGAAAGCAATAATGTTTTGTCTGCAGCATATTTCTTGAGTTTAACCCTCAATAGTAAAGTAAGCCAAAAATCTCTGCCCCAGAAAGTAATTCTAAAGTTGAAAGGACTTCATTCAATTCCTAAGATAGGAAATAATCCTACAGATCTTTGTCACTTTTAATTATATAATTTAACATATGGGAAAAAATAAAATAAAATTAGCAGCTCTGAATTAAAATTAGTTCTTCTCTTAATCACTAAAGCAGGTGGCAAGCGAGTGGCAAGGTTACTCTGAAGAAAACAACTTTAGAATTTAGTAAATTAATGTTTGAGAACATATAGGCAACTCTAGGGACTATGCATAAAGACAAAAAAACTAGTGAAGGAAAAACTATTTTAAACTTTTCAATAAAAAAATAAATGTCCAGGAAGTTCATATCCAGGTTCTATGTATTTTATTATTGTTTTTTCACAGTCTTTCTCTTGGATCCTAACTTTCCATTCCATGAATGAAAATGATTCCTATGAAGAGAAGTAAATTGTGCTCACAAAACAAAAACAAAAACAAAAAAATCCAAGTTTTCATCTTTAATATGTGGAACTGCAAAATTAAATCCTTGCATGATCATTATGTTCAATCACCCAATTAATTTGCCTACTGGGTAGCTACCATATTATTACAAAAGCTACACACACATTTATGTCTCCATTTAAGCAAGCAAGGTGCCCAGTAACCTGTCTCTATTTGTGGCAGCAGTAGGTGCATTGCAGTGAAAAAAACCACCCCATTATCCATGGTGATCAACAATGAAAGTACCATTTTGAGAAAGCAAAATTTGATCTTCTGCACCAGAAATGCAGAAAGAGGGGTTGTAGACCTCTTCTTAAACTGGACTACATCCAAGTGCAGAAATGAGCAAAGGTGGATTGGACATGGAATGAAACATCAGTACCACCTCTAAGCAGCTTTTATATTGCTTTTTTACAGTATGTGAACATAGCGTAAATGTAAATGTTCAATGTCAAACGTTGATTGAGATACTGGGAGTAGACAATGGAATTATGTCTTCATTCTCATTAAACACTTTTCTTTTATGTACCATTGGACACATAATTAAGCATGACTGCTTATATTTACCAACTCTAAAACACAGTGCTAACTAGACTCCTTCTTACTCAGTTTTCAAAAGCTCATATGAACCACTGGCTCTAAAGGATAACAGAAATCATTAAGTATAGTTAAAACTGCTGCTCTTGAATGTAAAACTGAAAAACAGCTAGAGAAAATCAGGATATAAAGAGCTAGCAAAAAGGCGAGGGGCCTTCCATTAGTGTATTATTAGTGTATTACTTGTACTTAGAAACTGGGCATACTACAAACAATCTGAGTATCACACCACTTCACAAAGTCCTCCTAAAAATATATTATACTATAAGCTTATCTAGCAGAACTAGGTCACCTAAAATGTACCTGCACCAAGAAATGAGCTCCATTTTGAAGAAAGGCATCATTTCGTATTGGTACTATAACAACATCTTCACTTTTTCCTTCTGCTAGATAGAGGAAGCTTCTTCCGGAAATGTTGAGAACTCCTTCTTTTGCTCGCTCAGACTCCACAGGCCCAGCAGGAATATACAAGACTATGTAAGAGAGCTTCACATCTCCAACTGTTCCCCTTTGCCTTGCGAAGCTAAGAGATAAAAAGCGTCCACGTGGGTTGCTTTCAATCCTCTGATTTTCCAAAGGGTAGAAATTGATTATGCCATAAACATCATCACTATCCTGAATGTAGAACAAAAGCTACAAAAACAAAAATGGATTTTTGTTAAAAGAGAATTATTAGAAATTACACTGTGGCTTTCTGCTATTGGGTGTGGAATGTTTGTTCATTATAGGTGACAATGTAGAAGAACTATAAGGCACCCAGACTGAGCTGTTTACAGCAGCATCAGCAATTGACTACCACACCTAAGACAACATGTGTAAATGCTTAAAGGGTGCATCTCCACAAATTTTCATTATTTTGAATTGTCTGTTAGCTAACCATCAGGATTTGAAACATATGGACAACTAAGAACTTACCCAATTTAATATATCCTGAAAAGAAATACCAGAAATAGCCAATGAGAACTCCTATAAATAATCTTCAAAGGGGCAACAAACCACTTAAGAAAGGACAGAAGCAAAAGCTTTTTAGAACAAAAATGGATCTCCTTGAGTGACTGCAAAAACATTTTTTAATTCATCTTAGCAATTATCCATACATGGGCCACGGTCGCACTTTGCCGAAATGATTCATTTTGTTAAGAAGCAAGACTCAAAATGCACTAACCCTGACCACACCCAATACCTGACAATCAAGTCTGTGTATCAAGCACTTCTCTGCTAAACTGCCTCTAAACATTGTAGCAGCTTTGGTTAGCTTTTTAGCTGGCAAACTTCAGAAGATGATTGTCAAGGAGTGGGGGGTGGAATAGTCTAACCAAAGCTGCTACAATGTTTAGAGGCAGTTTAGCAAAGAAGCGCTTCTCTGCTAAACTGCCTCTAACTTCAAAAGCTGCTTGCTGGCAATTGGGGAGCGGAGGTGGAATCAGGGTTGCAGGAAGAGGTTTATGGGACAGCAAGGGCCAGATGACCCCCCTCATCGCTGCATCTTACGTATTAACCAAGGTAATCAGATTGCAGAGAGAAGATGCTTGTTTCTGTTTGATCACTGTTTAATGCCCAGCAGTTGCAATTGGGGAAGGGCGTTAGGTGGGATTTCCCTGCCCTCGCTCCTATCAGGAGAGAGGGCGTGGAGAGAAAAAGATGCAGTTTCCCAATGCAGGGGTTTAGCGTGGTTTGCTTGAGGACAGGCGTAATCGAATTGAGCCCGTGCTTTTGGCAATGGCATGGGGTTGGGTCAATTCAAATTCATCTCCGTATTCAGACTAATCTGAATCCAATCCAAACTAAATGGAGTCCTTGGGGACGTGGCCACAGAATGTTACATTTATTTACAGAAATAAAAAGAAACATACCTCAGATGGTTCGCTCACTTCTGCACCACCTTGCATTGTGTGGGCCAAAATTCTAAGTAGATAGGGTTCTGCCTCCTCAGGGAAATCGTCATTAATAATGTTCAGAGAAAGTGATGCCAACAGCTGCCCTTGAACAAAATGTAACACCCCTGAATCTGGAGTAATATCTTCAGTCACAGGTGAGGGATCACTGCTGTTACGGGTTATAATCCAGGAAACTGAAACATTTCCATGTGTCCCACCATTCCTCACAATAGTAATGCCTTCATACCTAGAGATTCCCCCCCAAAAGACAAATGGTTTATTAGCACAGACTTATAGCAAATTCTGTTCTAATTAGCAGAAATAGAAGACCTTAGACTTATTTGTTCAGCACTTATTTGTTAATCTGAATCAAGGAGCTGCTACAAACACATGGTCTGCATGGGAGTAGAGTGGATCTGGATCAGAACTATGCTAAGGGCTCACTAATCTGGATTAGCGGTACATCAGATAAATGTGGTCTCATTATTGCACATTTGTTCTAAAACCCAGTCAATGCAGATGCCTCTTCCTGAAGTTAATACTGATCTAGCTAATATGAATCTAGCTAATACATATTAACCAAGGTAAGTGTAGAAAGGGCCCATCTTTCCTGAAAATAACTTGACATTATTTCCCCTATTTAAAATAACAGTATTTTTTGGAAATCTCTATATTGCCTTTTGAGTTTCCAAAAGGTTTCTGGAAGCTTGGAAATTTTTTTAAAATGCAATACTTTCTATAAATTGTAGCATTAAAATAGCAGAAAATAAAGGTGTCATTTAAAAAATGCATTCGTACTGCAGAAAGTTAAATAGGGGTACCCTATAAAAAGGAAGATTTGGCTCCTGAATAACAATTGCATGGGAGAGAGAATTTCAGCAACTGTTGCCTGCCTACCAAACTGATATTCCCTTGTCTATGAAAACTATAAAGGGACCAGGAACCCTGTCCTATTTTTCATATGGTAACCTTAGGATAGAACAGGTTAAAAGTACATCAAAATACAAATATCTTTGGCACATACAACCCTAAATTCAAAGTGTGCACAGCAAAAAATCTATTTTTGGAGAAAAACACTACAGCTAAAAAACAGTATCCGCTCATGAATTGCACAGTCATGCCAGGTGCCACAATCAAAATGATCGTGGCCTGTCAGAGATCAGACACACAACCAGACACAGGCAAGTGTCCAGTTGCAAGGTGGTTAGGTCACCATGTACTAGTGTTCCCAAGTATGAATGCTAGTACATATCAATCTGTTATGCATTTTAAGTGCAGAAACACCTCTTGACTTGAATTTAACAGTTGAATTTCTATGATAGCCTACAATTCTGCACAACAGTACATGGCTGAGTCCTTCTAGTATGCTCCACACTATCACATCAGGACTTCACAGGTCTCACTGCTTCACTGGAAGTTCAGACAGACAAACTAGACAGACAACTGGTCTCATGGCATTGGGTGAGTGGGCAACCAAGTGGCAAATGTGCTTTAATCTTAATAAGTGCAAAGTAATGCACATTGGGACCAAGAATCCCAATTATGTCTATAAACCAATGGGGGATGAGCTTTCTGCAACACACCAGGAAACGGACCTCAGGGTGTCAGAAAAGTGCACAGCTGCAGCAAAAAAAAGCTAATTCAGTGCTGGGAATAATTAGGAAGGGAATAGAAAACAAGTCAGCAAATGTCATTTTGCCTCTTTATAAATCTATGGCGAGGCCACATTTGGAATATAGTGTACAGTTCTGGTCACCACTCCTCAAAAAGGATGTTGTGGAACTGGAAAAGGTGCAAAAAAGGGCAGCAACCAGAATAATTAAGGGGCTGGAACATCTCCCTTACAAAACCAGGCTGCAATGTCTAGGCCTCTTCAGTCTGGAAAGATGGCATTTAAGAAGGGACCTGACTGAAGTATGTAAACTCATGCATGGTATAGAAAAGGTGGATAGAGAAAATTTCTTTTCTCTGTCATACAACACTAGAACCTAGGGGCGCTCAATGAAGCTGGTGGGTAGGAGAATTGGATCAGACAAGAGAAAGTATTTCTTCACTCAGAGAGTCATCAGTCTACGGAATTTGCTGCCATAAGAGGTGGTAACAGCAACCAGCCTAAATGGCTTTAATGAAGTGTTAGGCAAATTTATGGATGACAGATGTATCAATGGCTACTAAAATGGATGCCTATGTACATCTTTCAGGCTGTGGGGACAAGCAGGATGCTTCTAAGGCCATTTGCTGGGATTCAAGAACAGGAGGTTTGCCCTTGTCTCTGTTTTGAGATGGGCAATTGGTGGGTCATTGTGTGTGACAGGATGCTGGACTACTGTAGATGGGCTGGGGCCTGATTCAGCAGGGCCCCTCTTATGTTCTTATGTTTTAACTGTTCCATTGATTTCAAAATGGAATAAAGTGACATGCAGCTCACAAAAGTACTTTGATTTTTGCTACTGTTTATAATAAAATATTTTTATATTTAACTACTTAAATGTACATAATTAATATATCCATGAATGTAGACAGTTTTAATCCAGTATATTAATTATACTTAAGTCATATGGGAATCAATAAACCACCTTAGTCACAAACTCTCGGTTAACAAGAACCACTCATTTCAATGCAAATGAATACATATTAAGATTGCTTCTAATTAATATATCAGATGTATAAACACATGTGTCCAGTTTTATTAATTTAAATACATCTGTATACAGTACTATATATTAGTTTCAATAATCTATTATGGTTAGATGCCACAGTATGGACTAAAAATATTCTTACAAGTCCTTAATATATTTACTGTGCAAGTTTCAACCAAAATACCTGTCCAAATTCAAATTACATAAAACATGTATCAGTAACAGAACATAAAATAATTAAAAGCTGACTTCATTTTTCTAAGATTAATCTCAATACAATGTACAGTACCTTAACATTTTGTCTTCATCAATAATGACTGTCCGAGTAAATAAGATGCTGTTGATAGACAGGACTCCATATGGCTTATCATTGGGTTTAATGGTAATTTGGACAATGGATGGGTTTGTTAAAACAGCATCTCCTTGCAAAGTATCCTTAAGAAGCATTAGATGGAATGTCTCAGCAATTTCTGGTATGGCATCATCAATTATTCTGAGTTTTATATAAGCTTCATGAACAAAAGATGGAAAAATAAGAGTAGCATTTTGCTGTAGATCTAAAAAATCTAAATTAAGCTGTGCATGTGCTGTTGAATTTCCAGTTAAAATGATGTACTGAATGGAGACTTCATGTTCATCTGGTCCACTTATGTTTCCACTATCATCTTTACTCCGAAGTATTGGAATTGTTAGTATATCATCCTCTTCATGCACCATATAAACACTTTGAAAAAATCTCACAGGACTATCATTTTTCTTAATAATAATCTCAACACTATTCCTTGATGTATTGATTTCAGCTCCACCTTCTACACTTCTCAGATAAATAGTAAATAGTTCATCATTTTCTGGTATCTAAAAAAAATAAAACAGGAGTGAACAAAACAGAAGTTAATGTGTACAAACCACCACAATGTTTATTATCAACAAAGAAAAGATCAAGAACAGGCTAATGGTACTTTAGTTTTTGGGCACAGAATATAAAAAAGATTATGAAAATGTTTGACCAACAGGCCCATATATTAAGAAAGTTGTACATGGCCTAGATCAGACTTCTTTTGATGAAAGAATCTACAGCTGGGACTTGCAATACAAGCTTTTAGAGGATTTATGTGGCATCTGAACAATGCTTGATTTGAAGGGACCAAAGTGGTTTAAAGGAGCTGAAAAATCAGCTACTCTGAAGCCTGATTAAAGCAGTTGTGTTTGAAATTGTTGACTCAGACTATCATATATTAAAGGCACACATGGAATCCCACGCAGAGAATGATCTTTTCTCTGCAGAGAAACAATGGCATTCACCAATGCTGTAAAGGAACGCTTTCATCCCTACATAATGAACAGTGACAGAGGAATCATTGACAGTACTACCACTTTGCTCTGGAGTCTTTTCACCAGAAGTGGCCAGTCTATGTCTCCTTCTGTACTTACATGTTAATCCAGATCAAAGAGCTCCTAAGAATGCATCGTCTGCACAGCTATCCAAATCAAGGAGCTGCTTAATACAGATCGCCTTCATGGAAGTAGAGCAGATCCAAATCAGATTTGAGTTAAGGACTTTCTGATCTGAATCAGTGGCAGACCTGATAAATGTGGTCTACAATCCAAGCTAACACTTCGTGATCAAGATCGAGGAAGTAGCATGTGCACATAGAAGAGATGCAGGAAGTTTGTGGTTGTGGTGACAGGTGACATGCATGGCAGAGTCACAAATAGTTCAAACTACTGAGAAGGTACTAGATTACAATAAATAAGTGTTTCTCATGTATGTCATATCCTCAAAATCTTAACAGAATAACTATGGAAAGTGGAATATCTTTGAATATTCTCAATTTTTGTGTGATCAGTTCCAAGCCAAAGGGACCATACTATAGATATCTTGCTTGCAATGTGAATTATTTCATCACATACACAGAAAACCAACACTTTTTTAAAGGACTGAGGTACGCACTCACCTGGTCATCAAGAACAAATAAGTTATAAATCAATACAGCTGTGCCAGGAGGAAAGGTGATACTCCCCTTTGCTGGACTCAAGTCTTCTTCAGGAGAATTTGGACCATCTATCTATGAAGAAACACTGTATCTCTTAACTGAACAGAATAAAGCTTTCAACAGTCTATAACATGCCTAGAAATCAAGGAGGCTCATCTAATGCAATCTTCTACTGTTAAAAAAGAAAAATTATCTATGGTAGAAATTTATCATGTTGACCATGAGCTAACAACACTCCCCAAAAAATTACATGTCATCTGAGAATGAATCATATTGAAGTCTGAAGAGATCTGAAATATCCAAAATCCTCATTGAGAAGCAAGAAGCATCATCAGACTAAACATCTGGGAGTAATAAATTCAAACTTCAGTATCACCTGTTTTCCCAAACCTGTTCACTGTTTTAGCAGTTCACTAAAGAAAGCAGAGGATATGACTGTGTTTTTCCACAGTCAGTACCCATTTTAGCACCCATTAAGGACATATGTGGGTGAGAGCCGTATGACCCCATTTCCACCACGGCACTCATTAGGGATGCATTTGTTTCCACCGAGGCTCGGGAAATCCGGATCATATGGGTACATCTCGGCCTTTAATCTGGATTTTCTGAGGTCTACAATGGGGTCTTCAGCCAGAAAATCCAGATTAAAGGGAGCCTGTTTCCATGTTAGTTTGGCAATGGGGTTCAGAGGCAGCTAGGGAGAGGGGATAGATACCTCCCCAGGTATTTCAGCCATCACATGCTGACCAAAACACAGTTTGAAAAGATCAACGGAAGGCTTCCAATCAAATCCTCCCTCTCCCCCCCCCAACCACTCTGATGACCACAGTTGAGCCTGTTTGTCCACCAGTAATCACTGCTGGAGATAATAACAAAATCAGTAGTGTATTATCTGGTGAATATGATTAATCCCAATAAAGTTAATAAGGACCAAACATTTGAGACCTCTCGTATTTTTATGATTTCAGGATTCTAACTAACTCCAATGAAAAAATATCACACCATACTTACTTCATAAAACACAGTCACAGTTCCGTAAGTACCCTTCTCCCTAACCAGAGTGAAAGGCACAGATTCATTCACACCTCTGGGCTCATGAAGTATAATTAATGGAGGCTAAAATGGGAGCAGGAAGAAAAAAACAAGCAGTGAGGCACTAATGAAATATCTCAACAGCAGAGAGAACAGAGACCTGTTACTAGAGCAATAACAACTCCCAGAGATGATAATTAAATATGTGTAATACTCTACTAACAGTTATTGTATTCCACTTCTTTACAGCTATTTGGTTTTCATGATCAAAGGCATGAAAGACAAGACACTGGCATTCTTTTATCTCTTTTTTAAAAAAGTTACAGATTTCTGTATTGCAAAATTCACTTTGTCTATTGCACCTATGTGAAATCATATATTAATATGACAGAAAGCAGAAGATTTTCCAAATAAGTTTGAACATGGTTTCCTGCTGCCTTAATCCAACATTTTAACTAATGCACCATCTTTGCTTTACTTGCACTATCACTGGATCATACTGCAAAAGCAAAAATAAAATTTTATCTATAAAACATACTAGTCAGATAACATAATTCTGCACAAACTCACAATAGAAAATGCTAAGGTGACAGAGAAATCATGTACAACAATGATTTCACAGTCACATAGAACACATTAATACTCATCCTTTTTTTCCTTGAATACTTCAACTTATAATATTGTTTTACTGGTCTGAGACTAGCATTAAATGACTCTTAATCCAGCTCTATTGTAGACCTGTTAAATTGGGTCTACAAGCAGACTAGGGACCTTGTGCCAGATTATGGAGGCATGCATATGGCACGCTTCTGTGATCCAGATCTACTGTTGAAAAGCACTCCAAGCCCCAGTGCAATGAACTTTCATTCCTAGCTGTCAGGGGTATGGCAGGGTAGTTGTGAAACTCACATGAGCTTTGCAGCCACATGGAAGCATGAACCAAATCAATGTCATCGGTGCAGACAGCACTGATCCAGCCCACACCTCCCCACGATCCAGATCAGCAGGTCTGGTTATTCCAGATCCACGAATCCAAATCAAAACCAGGTAAGTATACAAAAGTCCCTGGTTTCCCAATGGCTACACTTATGAGAAATCTCTTGATCTTATTCTTCAGATTATGAAGATATCTAAGAAAAAGACATACCATGTCAAAAGAAATAATTCCAAAAGCATTGTCATTTGATAAAATTGTTACAGTTACATCTCTGGGTAATCCAAGCTTCACTCCTGGAAGTGGATTCTAGAACAAATGAGGTATTGAAAATTAGAAGGATACATTATTAAACAATAAGAAGGGGGAAAAAAGGTTTTCAATAAGTTTTAACATTCAGCGATAGGTTTAAATTTAGGGCAAGTGTCATCTCTTAATGACACATTCAGAGGAATGGTATTCATGCCCATTGAAGCCCTCGAAAGGGCTAACTTTTCATGGGCCACAAATTCTATAGACTCAGTCTGGTTAAACAACAACTGTTGGATGCAAAGTTTGGAGATCATTAATCACAGCTTGACAATATTAAAGATACCATAGCAATAAGAGTCAAGGCTAAAAGCATGCATTCTGCCCTGACCATATGTTTACCATGTTTATAGTTCCAAAAATATAAGGTCCTTCTCTACATCAAGCCATTCTATATGATCAGAAACAAAATAATATTGGCATTGTAAACATTTTGAAACATGCATACAAAAGAAAAAAATGAGAAAATGCAGACAAGAAGGAATTTACAGCTGACCAAGATGACTCCTTAGCAATGCCATTTGTATAAAAACTTCAAAAGGGAAAGTCACAGAGGCTGGCACATCATTAAAAACAAGCAAAAAACCCGTCCAATTTTGCTTCACTGTTTTCCCAAGCTTGAACTGCTTTCCAGAACTGCAGGTGGAACTTCATAGTTTTATCTGCTTTTAAGGTTTCTGACTACTCTTACCTAAGTTAAGTGTAACAATCAACTAGATAAGAATTTTATTCCCCCTCCAAACCACAACGGACCCCAGTGTTCCTGACTCTACAGATATCTCTATATTCACAGCCACCTTATTACTAAACTTTACAGCAGTACTTCTCATGGAAAGCCAGCAGGAGAGGATAAATAATATCTTTTTTAAAGTTATCATTAAATCCTCCTTCCACTTTCCTCCCTACCCCAACTTTCTCATTATTTAGAAGACTGCTTTGGTAACATCCTCTAAATTCTCTTTTATTGACAATTCAACTCTTCCTTCCCCCTAGGATCAGCCAAACTAAACACTGCCTCTTTGGTCACAGAAAATTAAGCTGCTTCCACATAGACTCCCACCTGGATGGGGGAGTGGCTTGGCTGCTAGCTATTAGGGGTACACATGTTTTTAGCAGAATTCCCCCAATACCTTAATGGGTACTTCTAATGACAGTGGAAAAACACCCCACAAAGCATACTGTCTTTTGTGCTGATTTGCTTCCATTTGTATACTAGAAATTTTAAAAGCTTAAAGCTAAATAAAAAATGCTTAAATATTGCTCAGAAACCAGCAACAGCCTCCCATTTTGGCCACATGTCCTGCGATTTAACCAGAAAAAAAAAGTCCTCACCTGCAGTGTTAAATAAAATATGAAGGTCTCATCAGCTTCTGGAAGGTCATCGTCGCATACTGAAATGTACACAGTTCGATTTGTTTCTGATTCTGATATAAAAGCTGCTGCATATGTGTCAAAGAAATCGCCTGTATTTTCACCGTGAATCTGCAAAAGACATATTAGCAAGCTCCAAAACAGAAACAAATACACAATAGTAATCTTCTCCCATTACTACTACATGCAAGGATCTTTATTGTTGCAATAATACAAGTCCTATATATTTTGTGTCTTATGCTAGTAAACATTTTAGTAAACAATTGACTTTTTCCTTAGCCTTTTCCCCTAAAATATAAATAGTTTGGTCCTGCTCTCAAGAACCTATTCCTCCTTTTTTTTTCATCTTAAAAACCGAGACTGTAACATTGACAAAAATATAACCAGCAAGATCTTACCGATACAATTGCTGTGACATTCACTGGTTGTCCCGTTCTTTCTATGACAAGCCGAATAACTGTTGTACTCGTTTCGTTAACCACAAATTCTGTTTGTCCAGTGAATTTTACTACCGTTTCTCCAGAGACAAAGCTATTCAATAATGCTAAAAGGAATATAACTAGTAAACAGGCAGAGGGCATCCCTAAAAGAGAAAGAGAGAGAAACTAAAAAGTGCACATAAGAATTAGATAAAATAGTGTACAGAGTAACAGAGTTTAGCCAATATTAATTTCATATTCTTATAACATACACTTCATATTCGGGAGTAGGTAATTTATCATGTTAACCTCCATATTTTTAGCAACTATTTCAAGTCTCAAATAGATTCATACACAATATCTTAGTCTGATATAGTGGAATTCTTGCAGTCACCTTGGCACATTTATTTTGACCAAATTTCCTGTATGCTTCTAGGCCTATCAGAAATTCTTGAGATCTTCTGACTCCAATCTCATAGTGAAATGATTATGTTTTTAAAACCAGAAAAGTACTAAGGGGTGTTCTGGTTCAAAAATCTCCAAGATTCTTCTAAACATAACAAAGAGAACAAGAGATCAGAGGTCAGACCAAGGCTTGCCTGGGCATTAGAGTCCCTAAAGGTGTAGTGGAAGTTAGATACACTTTGACAGATTCCACATGTTGGTGGGGACCTGGAAGGCCAAGTCTTCAGGTGTTCATTCTTTCTACACAGAACCAAGCATTGGAGTGATCCCCAATACAAAAATCACACAGATGTCTGAGAAGCTAAGAATATTCACATATCCTCTCTCCTTTCGAAACTGAGTACCTGACCTTCAAGAAGCAGGCTGGGGACATCCAGCTGAACCCCCAAAGACAACCCCAGAAGTAGGCCACCTTCCAGAGCCATGATATCTGATGGCAGGTCACAGCAGGAATGAGGATCTAGCCTGACCTGTCTGAGAAACCTCTTTATAATACTAGACCTGTATTTATAAAGATAGAGAGCTAAAGAGAAAATGTTATTCTCAAATCTCTCATCTTAAAGATACAAATATACATATGAAAAATGATCAGACAAAGATGGAAGGATTATATCAAAAAACCGTATAGAAGAAATACTAACATTACTAATACTCTTGGTGTGTCTGATAATGTACAGGAACGAAAAGGTCATGGAATCTGAAGTTAAGGCCATAATGACTGCCTTAACCAGAAAGAGGTGGAACCATTTTAACCATTCCATTGTTGTTTCAAGTTTAGCAGGGGGATCAATTTTGGCACATAAAATTGTGCCACAAAAATGAGTCCCCCAGGCCTCTAAACTCAGGGGTGGGGGCAAAGGCATGGGGGTGGGGGAAGCAGGGGTGAGGAGTCACAGGGGCCAGCACAGGAGGGCAGGGGCTTTGACCACCACAAGGTGCAGGGCTGCCCCAGAACAAGCCATGTAAGTACAGACAGCCTTTTTCTAGGTCAGTGGGACTGCTACAGCTGGGAATGGTTCCTATAGGACCATTCCAGGCAGATCATGGTGCATTCCCACACTCTGCCTGGAATTGTTTCTGAGCAGTGTGTTAAAGGGCCCTTTTTTACTGGCCAAGAAGAAACAATCAGAATGGGAAGACAAGTTAGTTTCCAGTTGATAAGGGAATAACTAGGAAGAAGATGACTGTGGATTTAAGAAAAGTTGAAGAAACATTAACAAGAACAAATCTGTAAGCAAAAAAGGAAGATTTAAAGGCTTTATTAATTCCACCCAAAAACATTAAAAAAGAGAACGAGAAAAGGTGTGTAAGCCTAAACTTAAGAAGAGAAAGATGTCAACACAATCAATTACCAATGTCCAATTAAAAGGGTGAAAAAATGCCAACTCTTTTCAGCTTCTTGTCCTATTGGGTTTGCCACCTGTGGAGTCTTGCTTCTTCTTGTTCTGAGGCAAAATTTAACTATTCTTTAGCTTTCCTTAATAACCTTTAAAACTGAACTCCTTCTGACATATTAGAGTATAGAAGTTTTAGGCTGTGGCTCCTTTGCTTCTTTAAACAAAAACCCAGTCTGTGACCCAGCAAATATAAATATGTAAGGCCCAACACATGCATTTATACTTTTAAAAAATTTAAATAAATGGCTGTGTAAATAAATCCCTACAAATACATTTCCCAACACTATCTATGTAACACAAGCAATAGGGTTTGAAACACAATGCTTGGCCTGTTTGGTCACATCAAATTAGTTGCTCCTGCCTCAGAAGGTGACCTACATTAATACTTACGTTAATTAGTGCCTAGCAATTCGAGCATACAATATTTTGATCAAGGACAGAAGAAGGCTAACTAGGAAGGCAAATAAGCAGTAAAAAGTCAAAAAGAATCAATGCCATCCTGAATTTGTTGGTGAAGAAAAATTCTCAGTAATATTACTGTTAATAAATGTATTTATTTCTGATTTCCTTGCTTACACTATTATTTTCCTTCTTAAAAAACAAAATCTTACCTGCAACTTAGACTTAAACAATGCAGTCAATGTAAACTCTTGGACAATCTTTCTGTCCGCAAACGCTGTCATGATCGATAATGAACTAAGAGAGTAAGAGTGTTGTTGACCTTTTAGCTTCAGCAGTTACCTTGTAGACCAACAACACATCTTCCCACGGTGCATGCCTCAAGTAAATAATCCTGACAATTTGATCCTTATGCAGCAAGGTAGCAGAGTTTAGAGTTACTTGAATTCTATTCCCTCTACTAAAGGGCATTCTAAAACTATAAAGTTACTCCTGTGGAACCAGAGAAGCCTCATAATCGTACCATCAATAATTGAGTTAGCAAGAATATTTCCTTCTTACATTTGTCTAATAATTTGCTTTTGAAAAAACTGCAAAATGTTTATTGCTCTAACCATTCTAACAATCACCTTCTATAATTGTTTTGATCTAGGAGGGTGATTTAGAAATGATATTTATATAAACACCAAAATATCATATATCACACAATATTATAAGTTACTTTTGTATATTTTTTCCATATTTCACATACTCACTTGTGTTCTTTCAAATTAAAATAACTATCTCTCCTTTTTTGCATGCACTGCTTGCCTTCAAATGAGCTGTGAACAAATATTAATATAGAAATTTTCTGTTAACAACTGTTCTCAAGCAGCACAAAGTGATGCTTCTAATTTTTACCTGAATTCTTCAGTGGAACTCACTTAGGTTTGAAGCATAAAATATACTTCTCAGAAGACATCAAAATTCATTATTATCTCTCCCTAATGTATCATTAGTTTCAAAACTAAGCTCTGTCAGTAAAATATTAAACTCTGATTAGTTATCAATAGCAAATTACACAAATTTTCAATTTGATTTTAGTAGCCATGATTCCCTGTGAAACACTGCTCAGTGCAGAAAGTGCTCTTATTAGCAATTAGTATTCACTTTTCAATTTGAGGAACAGATTGAAATGATATCCCAAACAACCCATAACTTCACTATGCCCTCATCTTTACTACCCCAATATCATTACCAGAACAAGTAATTTGCTGATGACCGCATGATTCATAAGCTTACAAACTCTGCTTTTCACAGTAATAACATGATGAACTCATTCTAGCAAAAAAATAATCACTGTGATGAATAATTAAATCTGTATTTATAATTGAGGACTAAAACTAATGGATTGCTCTAACACTTCCTTTGTATTTAACCCCACTGTGTACTGTGCAAGCACAACATCTTTACTTTCTTGACATTCCATCTTGATTTCTAGAATATGAAGCTTTAGGAGCACAAGGGAATAGCTTTGGGGAGAAAAGCAGAGTTTTGTATCTTGAGATAATAGTGGGAGGAAAGTACCTGGCCACTAAAGCCATGGTCACACCTTTAATTTGAACCTTCTTCTGTCCATCTTCAGATCTGACTGCTCACACCTTTTCATTTCTAGCTGTTTTATTTGTGTACGTTCCATTCAGGAAAATCCAAATAGAGGGTGGAAAGTCCACAAATAGAACAGATAGAAATGAGATGATATGAGCAGTCAGACCTGAAGATGGACTGAAAACAGCTTAAAGAAAAGGTGTGAATGCATCCTAAGAGACTACAGGAAGGAGCAATGCTCCTGCTTTCTCTGGTGAATGGAAGACATTTCTGGAGTTCTGGTGGGTATGCAGCAAAGAACATTTCAGAATTTCCCCATCCTGCTGCCAATAAAGATCTAAGCCAAGGAACTCAAAGTAAACAAAGAACGGTCCTTTGACCCTGTGGTCCAATTCTCAGTTCAAAGTAATAGAGGCAAAAGCAGATGTGGAAAAACAAGCATCTATAAGCATCCTTTGTAACTGAATAAAGAGTGATGAGAAAATATTTGTTTATTCATTTCTTATTTGCTGCATAAGATTTTTTTCAGGGTTATAGATCCTTCCCAAATGACTTTTGTTTAAAAAAACTAAAATACATGTTAATATGTTGAAATCTCCATCCTTTTCTCTTTGTTATCAATGAGTTCCATGGCAGCAGAAAAACAGTATCATGTAAATGACACCAAACAAGAATCATAGTATATGTAGCAGGGATAGATCAGTTTGTTTGCTGGAAGCATTATTTTGAGAAACATTTGGAAGTCAACTTTCCATCCCAACTGATTAAATCTGAAAAGACATTAGCAGTCCACTTAAGTTCTATTACACTGAATCAGGTTTTACGTCATCACAGTATCAGCATCACTAAAGTGTGCAGTGGCACTGCCAATTTATCCCCCTTAGCACTAAGTCATGACAACCCTCCCCATAGACCTACAGAACTTCAGTCCATCTTAGCTTCAGGCAACAGTCAGATATGATAAGGGTTATACTGCAACACATTCAGAGAACAGTACATTGATCTAGATGTAGAAATATCTCCCTTAATTCCAGGGGCATAGTTATCTTTGGGTGAGCTTGACATTTTGGTAGGGACCCAGAAACCAAAGGGCAGCCTAGAATCACTACAGGTGGCAAACAAGCCAGGACAAACCCAGTTTGGCTGGTTGCTCAGTTGCTATTGATTTATTATTGATCTATGTGCATCTGTTTCTGATTTGTATCTGTTATATGTATCTGTACGCGTTCCTTAAAAATCCGTATGGATCCCATTTTAATCCCAAATTTTAAGTGCAAGATACCTATAATTTTCACACAGATTTGTATATGACAGATACGAATCTACACATTTGAATTAATTGAAAATCCATATCGGATTTTTGAAAATCTGTCTCAAGTTTGAATTTTCAAATTCAGATTTACAAAAATCTAATTCAAATTTGAATGTCAGCATTCATCGGATTCAAATCAAATATTCACATTTTTGAATATTTGTCCACATCCCTAGATCACAGCCTTTAGCACACCCCTACTCAACTACATGACTGAAAGGAGCAAGCAGCAACTCCTTACTGCACTCAAAGAAAATTCCTCCTCAAAACATCTCCATCATTCTTAGTTTAAGTAAGCAATGTTGAATTAAGGGCAAAGAGGAACAAGTTTTACTGCTGCTCCTACTGCAGCCTACTGGCCAAATCTGAAAGGAAGACCAAATCTGAAGAAACTTCAAATCCTTACAAGAAAAAGAATGATCTCAAACCTTCTTCAGGTCTCACCGCTCACATCTTTTCATTTCTATCCATTTTATTTGTGGGCTTTCCATTCAGGAAAGTCCAAATGGAGGGTGGAAAGTCCACAAATAAAATGGATAGAAAAGAAAAGGTGTGAGCAGCCAGATCTATAGATGGACTAAAGGTGGCTTAAAGTGAAGCCATGGCCATGGCCTGTGCACATAACCTGAAGTTTCAATGTTTATGCTGAAACCAATAATTTTGCATCTGACTTCACACTTTCCACAGTCAGCACCAAGGAAAGCTCATTTTACAAATTGTATAATTGTTATGACCTGCCCTAGGTTCTTTGAGTATTTATATCCTGCCCTTCACCCAAATAAACTAAATAAAACACTAAATGTGTATCAAACTTCCCATCTTCAATGTGATCCACCATAGAGGAAGTTTTCAAACAGTATTGAAGACTGGTATGAAAATAACAGAAGCAAGATGACTATATAAGATCATAAAGTCCTTCTAACCTTAAAAGGGTGACATAAATTGTCTATGAATACTAAATTCTTTTCAGTAGAAATGGAAGTCTGCTATTGTTAATAATCACTGTAATCCTGTCATAATTTCTTTCTTTTTTTCATTTTCAGCAAATGCAGTAATTTTACCTGACTCCAGCCTCGAAACTGGTATTTTAAGAAAAACAAATTTCAGAGAAAGATATTTGAAAAATCTGAAGGAAAAACATATTGTTATAGCGTTACGACATAAAGGAAATGGAAGTGCTTTAAGTCCAGGCTAACACATACTTAAGGGTGCAATAGCATATCCAATGGAGCTTCCATCAGAGTGATATGATAGAACTATAAATGTATTTTGATTTAAACCTAACCTTTAGGCATTTCAGACCCCTGTGTAAGTAGATATGGCTGTCTAAGCAGGTGCAATATCCATTGTGAGATAGATGTGGTAAATCTCTTCAATGCTACATATGCTTACTGCTAAAATTAGCATTGTTGTGCCTCTTCCAAAAATCAGAAGACTCCGTCTGCACTGAAAGAACGGAACACAGAACTGGGGACTTCAACCCTTGAAAGAACCTGTACTGTTCCAAAGGGTAACAGTGGTCTCTTTTGAAAGGGAAACACATACACACAGAGAAATATGTAAATACACTGACACACATACATGCCACATAGGTACCACTACCTTATATATACATGTATTTGTTGAGATTCATGCTATGTTATACAGGTAAATCTGACAAAATTATTTTTTCGACATTCTAAACAACTGTACTCAAGAACCCTCAAAAAACTTTAAAATGTTATTCCACTGCCTCCAGTGATTTTCAGTGCATTAGAGGCTGTATCCAGACATCAGTTACTTATTACGCTATATTTGGATATTCTGGAATAAGGCATGGATATTCTGGAAGGTCCATGCTTTATTCTAGAATATCCAAATATAGCAGAATAAGTAACCGATGTCTGGATTCAGCTAGAGATATCCCGTGCTTATTTTGTTCTCAGCCCAGTGACAGCACTCTTACACACTTTTGCATCCATTGCGGCAAAGCAAATTACCACCTTTCCCTAATTACCACACAAATGATGATGAATGTAGCCTGTTGCCTCTTTATTTACCAAATAACATACAGACTTTAAAAATCTCCCTGGAAAATATTTCCTTTCCTGCCCATCTCCAAGACCAGCATATTTTTTTTTCAAAATTTGTTATTAAAGCTACCAACCTTCACCTCAGATTAATAATCACTATTTAATTATTGCAATTATCCCCTTGTTAGTTAAGTATTTTGCATTCCCTGTCCCATGGCACCCCCAGAGTTGAAGCCAAGGAAGGCTCTTTGTTGATTCACTATTTAAGGCAGGCAACAATAATCCATGCTGGAAAGAAAAGTACTTTCAGAGGATTACACAAGGGCGAGTTCTCAACAGCAGCAAGTGGAAAAAAGCAAATTACAACCCCCCAAGTACTTCATTGCATGTAACCAAACTGGCTGGCTGAAATGCTAATTGCTTTTCAGGGCTGCTAAAGGCAGACAGTGCAGGTCCAGCGTCATGGGAATGACATGCATTTGTCTCCCCCAATTCTGCCCTATTGTCCTCCTGAGAATTATTCAAAACCCATTCAGAAAGGTAGTTCTTTCCCTATCTTTCAAAAGGGGAGAAAGCCCTGACCAACACTTGAGATTGCTTTGGTCTGCCAAATCTATAACAGATGGCTGAATTAAGGCTGTGTTAAATCCCCTCTAAAGCTGTAGTGCAGTCAAGAATACAACGAGAGCAAGCTAGACAATCTTAGCTAAAGAGACTGGCTACTTGAGTGGAATAAAAGACAGTGGCCACAAATAAAGAAATAATAACCGAACTCAGTAGAACTTTTGGGGGGCATGTTAATGGTATTAATTCAAACTCATTTGGTTATATCAATTTAAATGAGATTGTAGATTACTATATTGAAAACCAACAGGAATGCCAACAGTGTATGTAAATACCACATCCTGTTTTGCATAGCAGCATGAATCCAACAATTTCACAGTTACCTGGTTGACACTTCTGTGGATGGACCTAACCCTCCTCTACCCCCCATCAAAAGCCATCTATACTGTGAAGCCTGTTTCCTGTAATAGAAAAGTAGGGTTGAAATAAATAATGTATACAGTCTCATCTGGCATGTAGCAATGTGATAGTGAAAGGATAAATACTATAAACTGGCAGGGTAACTGTTTCTGATTTTATGACATGAAATGCTCCCGATTAAGGCTGATCCCGGACTAAAATAAACTTTAAAATAAGCTTCAAAATGCCCGTGTTAAAGTACAGCTAACCATAAGAATCTGGCAAAGACTTTCTGAAATTATATTTTTTTTAAAAAAAAATTAAAATTGTATTGAAATTCAAAAAATAAAGCACAAATCCCATCTTTGTCAATAACTTAAAGACAATTAATTTCACAGATTTATGTGTGAGCACTCCAGTATTCTACTTAGCCAGGGAACTACTCAAACTAAGTGAGCTTCAGTGTAACTGGTCTGTGCTTAATAAGTATATTGCATCATGTTTATATTTTCCATAAATCTGAGTGTTTTGATATAGACTCCCAACATTTTCAGCTGAACAATATCAAGAAAACAGGGACACTCTATGCAGTATTTAAGTGATACGCATCCACATCATTCACTCTCATATCTGTCCAAATTAAGAAGAGATTTGCTTCCTTTTGTTTTTAAAAACAACAGGAATTACGGACCCTTAGTTCTGTCTTTAATGTGTCTGTTTAATATTTGATCAAGCGGTTCATGAAAACTTAACTCAGTTAAGACAAGGTGATTCTGTACTGGCTGGTATACCAGATCAGCAAGTGTACTAAGAGTGCACAGTCTAAGGTTGGCCCCATCAGTGTATGGAAAGGGGGTTCCTAGCATGCTGATCCTGTATACCAGCCAGTGTAGAATCTCCTACGCATTCCAACTCCAAGAAAATACTCCAAAAGGTTTCTTCTGTGTCTTTAGTTCATTTGCCATTTTCAATCGCATGTAATATACAGGACAAAAACTATGTTCATACATTTAACCCTGTAATGCTGTGTTGCATGACTTAAATCACACGAAGCTGTCCTGAGCCAAACTAAAATCCATGTGTTATGTTTCTCAAGTACTAATGTAAGGAATGTCTGTTGCATTTCAGTTTGATGGCAAATTTCATATTTAACACAGTCATCTGGTAATTACATTAACAGTAAACACTGGATGCAGTTATGCTCACCCTGCCCAACGCTATTCCACATTCGTCCAGTGATACTTGCTCAACAAAAAGGTGCTTAGGGTTGCGTCTTTAGTATCCGTGGTCACACCTTCACTTTAAATGGTTTTCAGTCCATCTTCGGGTCTGACTGCTCAGACCTTCTCATTTCTCTCTGTTTTATTTGTGACCTTTCCACCCTCCATATGGACTTTCCTGAACAGAGAATCCACAATTAGACAGAAATGAAAAGGTGTGAGCAGTCAAAGCTGAAGATGGACTGAAAACCGTTTAAAGTGAAGGTGTGACCACAGACTTAAGAGTAACCCAACCAAACTAACCACTATCAGAATACAATCCTACACATCCCTGGGAATAGACTGACTTCAGATTAAAAAGCCATTGGTTGTCTTCCCGAAGAGGAAGTCCCACAGATGCAAGTTTCAGGTAATTTCAGAGGAAATATTCACCATAGGCTTGGAGTTGGACTGGGCGCTCTGTTTTGGTCAGGAGAGCTTGGCATCTACTTCCGTTTCCACCGAAACCAACATGCCCTCCTGCACAATCCGAAGTACACGACCATGCCCACTAATTCCCAATCAGCTCAATGTGACAGACACGCGAGAAGCGTCAACTTCATCCAGTGTCCTTAATGCGTGTTTCCTTGTCAGCATTTCCAGCTGAATCCCTGTTTGTGCGTTTCCTCTGCCTTGCACTGGTCTACTCGGGAACCTCGCCAAGTTCCTATTTTTGCCCTCTCAAAAAAAGCCAACAGAGGAAGACCCGAGCTGCCCGTGAGCTGAGAAAGCGCAGCCTTTGCGATCGCGCAAAGCTGCTGAAAGCGCAGCAACGCTCCTGGGGTAGCCGAGCCGCCAATCCGAAGCGCAGAGCTCACCAGCAGACAGCAACGGGAGCCTGGATGGGATAAACCCTGCAAGGCCAATAAAGGGGACAGGAGACGCATGGCGAGAGACGGGCGCACACACAGGATAGAAGGAAAACTTCTTCGCCGAGCCAGCCTTACAATGTGGAAGCCCGCAAGCCACCTACCTAGACCCGGGGATACAGACATCGGCGTCCCGTGTGGACTCCTCAGTTCGATTCCCGCTCGCTCCTCGTCACTCTCACGCCGGCATCCTGCGCCTTTTCCTCCTCTCCACCCTCCGGCAGCAACTCTACGCCGACACTCGCTCGGAGCTCTTCGCCTTTGCTGCTGGCTGGCTGGCTGGGAGGGGACAAATGGGCCACCCAGCCCCAGCCCTCCCGCCCGGCGTCTGTCTCAAGGACGACGAAGAACTGAAGCCAAGGCAGGGCTGCTGCTGCTGCTGCTGCTGCGTCTCAGGCCTTTCAGCATCCTCCCGCCTGCCTGGGAATGGCTCTATGGAAGCGTCTGTTGTTTCAAGGCTGAGAGGTCGTGGACTTTTTTTTATTTCGGGGATGATCAGCCCGGGGATTATATTGCCCACGCGTCTGTTTCACTGGCTCACAGAGCAGGTTTCAGAATCCCCGTGGATTGAGACTTCCAGACCTCAGGTTTCGGAGTCTAATAAACTCAACAAGAAAATAAAAAGGATTTGGGGGCTGTACCACAAGCTAACAGAGAAAAGAGGAAGACTAAGCATGTGCAGAGTGTGTGGTTCTGGCCTTAGTTTTCTCTCTCTCTCTCTCTTTGAATAAAACTTATGCTTTTGTTATCTGCTTTATTTCATAGATGGAAATATATGCACAGATGTGTGGAGCTCAAGGCAACAGACATAATGGGTTTCTTCCTGAATCATTCTTGCAGTAACCTTGTGAACTAAATTATATGCGCAGGGGGAATTCCCGCATGTGTGAAGGTGCTTCTGGTAAAGGAGCTGCTCCACATAAGGTGGGATGCAAGGTCTGGGAGTGTCCCCAGAGTTCACTCTGTGGATAAAGTGTCATCCAGATGGGAGGGGAGAATATAGCACCATTATAGCAACCCTACCATAGACCTGCTTCCCCCCGCAAAAAAAAAAAAAAAAGTGCTAAAAACTATTGCTGGAATTTCCCATACTTATCTTCTGGATGGAGCCACCGTGATTGCATCATTCAGCGCACATGCATGGAAGCTAGAACAGGCATCCACAAATCCACAGAGGTGATGTTGAGCACATCGAGGCATTCGGGATGCCCAAATGGTCAGGTGTGCATGTCAGTTACAACATGCAGTGACAGCGCTGGGCATGGTGCTGTCTAGGTAGGAGGTGGTAATCACATGGGAGGATTTCCTACATTATCACTTCCTAACCAGATATCTGGCTGCCCTCTGGAGGTGGTCTAAGTGAAGATGTGACTCTACGGTTGAGTGGGCATTTGAACCTTGCTTCCAGGTCTTAACTCAGTACTAATCCTGGTCCTAATCTAACCATTATGCCACGTTCCATTCTCACAAGTAACACCATAAAATAAAGATGACGTACATGTCTGAACTGAGATTTGAACCCTGCACTCTAGGGCCCAACCCACTGTTAAGCCATATCTGACACACTTAACCACTGTACTGCTCCAGGTGGAAAAGTTGCATTGTTTTTTTACAATGTTATTTTCTATCACACATTGGTGGGCCAGGGAAGAAGCGAACTACAAACCAATTGCAAGTAAGGTGATAGAAACCATCATTAAAGGTGAAATTAATGTGCAAGCACAGCTGGAGGAAAATCAAGTCTTAGAATTATTTGGGAGAGTCAATAAGCATGTGGAGAAAGGGGATCCAGTTGACATTATCAAAAACTTTCCAAAAGCCCAGGTACACAAAGCCCTCATCAAAGGCTCCTGAAGAAACTAATCCGTCATGGCATGAGAGGGCAGGTCCTATCTTGGGTTGGTAATTGGCTAAAGGACAGGAAGCAGAGTAATAAAAAATGAACAATTCGAGAGTGGAAGGAAGTAAAATGTGAATCTCCTAAGGTTCAGCTTTGGGACCTGTGCTTTTTAATTTATTCATAAATGATCTAGAAGTAGGGATAAGCAGTGAGATAATCAGGTTTGCTGGTAATGCAAACATTTTTTCAGGGTAGTGAAACCTGGAAGAGATTGTGTAAAGCTCTAAAAAACATTTCATGGCTTTGGAAGATTGGGTAACCAACTGGCAAATGTGCTTGCATCTTAATAAGTGCATAGGTATCTACCTCAAATTCTAATTTGTTGACAGAGATATCAAAAAGAAGACACCCAGAGCAAGCTATGTGTTCCCATCCTACTGGTGAACTTCCCTGTGCAGCTGGTGGCCACTGCGAAAGCAGACTGCTGCACTGGGTGGCCTACAGTTCTGATCCAGTAGGACATTTCTCTCATATTAATTTGTTCAATGTCTCTACCATTCCCTTGTCCCTTGACTGGCTCCGTAAACGTCGGGAACCTGTGCCCTCCCTAGATTCCCACCGGCTTCTGATCTATTTCAGTAATTTTATATCCCCTGCCTTTATCATTTTGGAAATACCTTGGTTTAGGCACTTCTTAACTGCTTGTATTTGTGAAATTGAAGTATTTGGGCATTGCTGTACTGACACGGATTAAATCACCTCAGAGAAGAGAGTGAGGTGTTTCCTTCTGTTTGAATGCCTGCATGCTCCAAGGGGCTTAGAGGCAACCATACTGGCAGAAAACATCCATTTTAATTGCCACCATGCATTCCAAACAATGGAAATGGCTAGAGCCTGTGGCTGGCATGCTGTGCAAGTATTTCCTGCCCATTCGCAAAAACACAATATCCAGAAACCACAGCTGACCTCTTGCTGGCTCTGAGTGCTATCAACATTCCATCAGTGGCTTTTGATCCATGCAGAAGTACCTTCCTTGTTCCAACAGCACCATCATTCAAAAATTGCAAGAAGGTCTTCCAGAGTTTTAGGATGATGATATTTACGAGGACAACAGTCTCCTGGTTATCAATATGGCTTTGTTTAGAATTAAAATATTTAGGCGAGCAAAAGAGGAGGAAAGACCCCCCCCCTCAATTTAGGGCCTGTTCACACTTGGCTGCATTCTGGAATATATCTCAGGATAGGGGTCTGTGGTCTACATGCTAATACAGACTCTGAGAAGCCTCACTTGGTGGCTGCCATAGTCAGCACAAGAATGTGGACAGCAGGCCCCTATTCCAGGATACTCATAATTCCAGAACGCAGCCAAGCATGAACAGGCCCTTATAAAGTTGTTACTACCTTTGGCTCCTTCAGACTTCAGGTCTGTTCGCACTTAGCATTATCCTGGAACAGGGGCCTGCATTTCACATGCTAGTGCAGGCTACAGCAGTCCCCAAGTGAGGCCTGCAAGAGTCTGCATTAGCATGCGGGCAACAAAACCCTGTCCTGAGATATATTTCAGAATACAGCCAAGTGCAAACAGGCCCTTTCTCTGGTGCAGCATGATAATCATAAAACACGTACAGTCATTTCTAGAATGACAGAAGTTTATATATTTGCTTTGTAATTAAACATAGCACTGAAGCTTAAAATTCATTTTCTATAATTATCGGTTGTGCAATTTGTTTTATGTCAGACAATGCCTGAGTAATGTCAAACTGAGGTATGCAGAAGTTAAAACTTATTTCTGCCAAACTCAAGGATTTCCCCCACCACTCCTTTGAAACTCAAGAGGCCTCAACCTCTGCCTTCTGACCTAATCTTGCTTCTTTTTGTCAGTGTTTCTAACAGTGTGGTGCACTGGATGATGATTTTCAGATTGTATCTAGATGAATATTTTTATTTTAAATAAATTATTATTGCTATGTGTGCAATTCTATAATGTATTTTTATTATAATGTTTTTATTATATTTTTGCATTGTATATTTTCTGTTCGTTGTAGACCGCCTTGGGCAAATTTTCTTTTCGAAAGGCATAGTACAAATAAAATGGAAATGGAAAAATATGTTGTTCTTGTGTCAATTTAAATATTAAAGGACGACATTGACATGGCAATACCTGTGAATGGCTGAAATTTGGGGAACAATATTTTAAGCTATGTGCTTTGTCCAATTCAGTTTTGATTTTCCCCCTTTTGAGAGCAGTGTTATGAATACAGTACTGTACTGAAGACAAAGCAAACTCAGATCCAAGTGTGCGGTTGCGCATTCCCCTTCCTTCTTTGTACTCAACTACACACTTTGAAAAACATCTCAAAGGAGGACAAAACACGACCAAAAGCAACAGCAGCCTCCAGTTTGTTTGTTTGTTTTCAGGCTTTGCTTTTCTTCCTTTTACAGGCATGGCACTGAATGGAGAGGAGGAAGGAGACTTCAAAGAGAAAAGTAGGCGGAGGACAGAAGAAGCTTAGAGAATGAAAGACTGACTAACTGCTTGATCCTAATAGGTTATGTGCTAGTGAAAAAGACCACAGGGCAGTGGGCACCCACTGCCTCTTCCAGCAAAACTTCACAGACCATGGCATTATACCAAAAAGATGGAGTAAGTTCCTGTGAAGGAGACTGTGTGTGGTCCAGAAGAAGAGAGCCATTGAGTTTTTGCCTATGGGGCCATAGTGATCACATTAACACCAAATACAGAGCAGCTCTATGTTGGTACAGGGGTAATGGATAACATACAATGCATGCCAGTAGTACAGGGTGAAACCAGAGACGGTCCTTCTCCAGCCCTTGGGTGATAAAATTCCCTACATTTTAGGGATTTTAATTTTTTTTTAAAATTTAAAAAAGATTCTTTGAATAGATAATATACTGGTACTTTCACTCTCACTTTTTCCCATTTTTCCTCTGGACAGCAATCTCTAGTTTTGTTGAAATATACCAAATAATATCTGCAAAGTCTTTTAAGGATGTAAGCCATAAAGAATGGTGGATCACAGAAGTTGGGACACCATGGTAATGGTAGACTGTAACAGGACGACAAATTTGGATAACCATTTGTGTGTGGGGGGGGGGGGCTGTCTATGGGAAACAAGAAATGTTCCACTACAGAGAAGGAGCTTGGGAGATAAGACAGCTATCTAGCAGTGGTCCAGAAGAAGTGGTCGTAACTACTAAACTCAGAGATATGAAGATGGAACAATAAAGTGGTTCCCCACCCTTCTTAGGGTGGGAGTGGGACACATAAAGCCATCATGGTGCTGCTATGATGAGGTTGCCTCACGTATTGTAGACAACCTCACCATAACCCTGTTTTTCCCCTCTAAAAAGCACCTTTTACTTTTGCTAGAAAATGCAGCCAGACATGACTCTAGGGGTGAGTTCCCACTCAAGGAATAAAGCGCTATATACAATGCTATTTACAATGGGATTTACATTGATATGTAAAGCACGGTAAAAGGAAGCAAACAGCATCTGGCAATTGGATTCAATCCCAATTTTCTGTCCCCACTCTAAGCACTTAAAACGCTTCCAAAAACAGATTGGGGAAAGTGATTCTTTCCCCTCCTCTCCCCATTGCCCAGGGCACATGGCAGCAGCAGTAACTCAAGCCCCGTTCACCTGCTCTTCTCCAGAACCACCATTCCCTCTGAAAAAAGCACCCTGGCTGGCTGGCTGGCTCTGATGCTACAGCCACTGACACACGCACTTAAACATACACACATCTCCCAGATCCTGCAGCACTTTCCTCCCTTTCCCTTTTTAAAGGTCAGAATTTTTAAACAGTGAGAATTGTGCAAAATTGCAACACTGTTATCAGGTGTGAAGTGGGTGGATTGCTACAATGAAACTAGCTGCTGAACAGGGTGGATTGTTACAATGAAATGGCTGCTGTACATTTTAACTGAAAGGGGCTGACCTGCAGGGTGAAACCCCATCCATTGCATGATGTATTTGCCCAAATACTGCTCTAGCATTCCCACAATAATAAGGAAGAAGCATTTTAAAAGTCAAATCCAGAAAAAAAAACCCTGAAAAACCAGGTGTTTATTTATTCCATTTTAAAGCCAAATAATCCTCAAAATACCCCTAAAACTGATTGGGAATGGGGACAACGATGATCCAAACCATTTTTAAACAGGTTTTAAAATGGGAGCACGGCTATAGGGTGCTTTCCTGTTCATGATTTAAAGAGATTTGAAATCCTTTTGAGTGCTCACAGTTCCCAAAGTTTTTTAAAAATCCACATTTTCTGAGGATTAAAGGTTGTGAAATGTGGATTATCTATATTCGGATCAAAAGAGGTCTCGCTGCTGGATTTAGAAATACTCCACTTTATTTAGCAAATGAGAATGCAAGCTGGTTTTTTTGGGAGAAGCGAACTGTGCTTTAGGGTAGTTCTCCTCAGTTTCCCATAATCCAATGAGAAGCCATGATTGCCCCCTGCCCTAGCCCCCACTTCTCGAACTGTCCGCTGGGAAGGTGCTAAGGAAATTACCCTGGTTGAAAGGGAGGTGGGAGAGAGGAGGTGAAGAATGAAGAGCCTACAGTAGCTAATAAGAGATACATGTATTGAGGGTGAGATATAATAATGTATTGGGGATTGAGATTTTACAAAGAGATCAGTGATTGGGAAAGATGCAAAGCCTGCCTGCTCCCCCTTTTGCATTACTCCTGCCACTTTGCATTGCTCTGATCTATTGATCTCATGCAAAACACCAATATAAGAAAGGGAAGTGATATTTAATCTTCTACTGCCTTGTTAACATGAGAAAGAAGCTAGTAGGAGGCAAATGGTGAACAAAAGCTGCCTCCAAAGAACCACATGATCTCCAGGAACAGATTTATATAGACGGTGGGGTTTGAATTGCCCACCCCAATGAAGTCAGGGTATGATGGTGTCCAATTGCTGCCTGCATGAGGAGGAGGTTCTGCTGAGGGGAGGAGAGAGGGGAGGGGGTTCCTCCCCTGCCAGGCACTGAAGAAAGTTGGCATTATAAGCTAGCAGTCGGGACGCAAAAAACCAGACCTTGCTGCTGATATTAAAAACCCTGATTTAAAATTAGATTAAATTGCCTAGTGGGAACCTGGCCTAGGAAGCAATAACAAGGGGACCGCTGGCTGTTACTGCTTTCTGCCTGACCACAATGTCTTTGCATGTTTTTGTTCCACTCAATCCAGTCAGTTTGGCTGCTGTCAAATTCCCAGATGTGTGCATCACAACCTTCATGCATGCATAGTCAGGTGTTTCAGACTCCGTGCATGCATGCTGGATAGATTGCAGCCCCATCCAGAAAGGCAAGTGGCTACCCTAAAAAGTGTTCCTGCTGAAAAACTTGTGTCCAGCACTGGGTTTTTCAGCAATAGTTAAAAGCACATTTTGTGTGTGGTGGTGGTGGTGGGGGGAGAAGCTATCATGGGGTTGCCTATGACACATGAGACAACCCCACCATAGCATCACAGAAATTGTTGTGGGTGCCTATTTGTCCTATCTGAACAGTGCTATATAATAGTGCTATAACTGTTCTATCTGGACAGAACCCTGATCACTTGTTTTCCAACAGTAGCACTTTTTAGGCTGTCCACTTACCTTCTGGATGAAGCTGCCATCATGGCTCCATCCAGCTCACATGCATGGAGGCCAAAACAGGCTTCCAAGCATGTGAAGAAGTAACATCAAGTAGATATGGTCCAGATGCCTGAAAGTGCATGTAATATAAAATGCACACAGCAGATGCTGGGACTCTCCTCCCTCTTTGCCCTCCAGGGAGATTCACCCTAGGAAGCAAACATGCGAAAAGGCTTCTCTCAGAGCCTTTTAAGGACAAGTTATTGTTTATCATGCAATGCGCATATTAGAATATTTTATCTTTTCCCATAACGCATACATGCTCAAAACGTGTGTACACTGGACACTTTAAAAATGTCATCTTTTATGTACAATAAGTAAGTCACATAACATGGAAGCCAATATCATGAAAGGGCATGTTTTTCCTAAACTTTTCAGATGGGGTCTGCCATAGCAACCTATGAAGAATGACAAAGGTTATTTCAAAGAACATCAATCAGATTCCAGCTAGCCACCAATATCTTTCCATAGCAGTCTGGTAAATACTGATTGCTCATCAGTCAACGGTGGATAATTTCGTAATGTGTGCTTGCTATCTCCCCATTTCTTACATCTCTGATCCTCCAACCAAGTCAAATATAAATGCACTGAAGTAGTGGGTTCAAACATAACCTGTAATTTGTGTCCTTTTTGTTATTGTTGTTGTTGTTAGAGAAAATGAACCACATTCAGACTGCAGTTCATAAGTCGTTTTAAAACTTGAAAATTGTAAAATATTTTAATAAGGAATCATTTGTGGTCTCCTTTAACTTCCTTCCCTTGCCTTTTTTTTATAATTTTTTTTTATTTTTTAACTTTTACAATAAAAATTTTACATAGTTATGCACTTATACATTCTTCCCTTTTTTTCCCCCCCTCCCCACCCCCTCCCACCCCTAAATAATGAATATTCAATAACATTTATGAGCTAAGGGTTACATTTGGAATACAATTCTTAACTGTAATTTAACTAATTCACTTCTGACACTCGCTTCCAGGTAATTCTTAACCTCCCTCCATTTGTTTTTACACCTTCTTATTTTTACTAAATCATTTTCAAAATTTTCCCGACATTCTCGAACCTCTACTGCAATCGAGGCTATTATATATTCATACAGTTTCTGTATTTCCCATTTAGTTGCATCCTTCCATCCATTTACTACTACCAATTGAGCCGACCTAAGTATGGAACAAACTACTTCCCTAGTCTCTTTTGGCCTTGCCTAATTGCATCTTGTGTGTCTCTTTTAAGCATAGACCCCAACATTAATTAATTAATTAATATCCTGCCCTTCACCCAAAGGTCCAAGGGCATGTCAAAGCAATAAAAAGGTAAAATATGTAGAACAACCTAAAACATATTTAAAATATAACCCTCTCTCCCTTGCTGGCAGAACAACATTCAGAGGAAAGTAAACATCAAAGGACTAAGTGAAGAGGGATATTTAGTCAGGCACCAGAAACCATATAATATAGGTTGTTTTGTGAATCTCCAGAGGGAGGCTGTTCAATTCTTCTAACTAAAACATTACCCTAACTTTAAACTTACATTATTTTTTCTTAAAAAAAAAATCAGTGTAATCAGCATTAATTGTTTGTTTGTTTTTTCCTGGTAACTTTACTGAACTTCTAAACTGGAAAATATAAAAATAAACATCATTAAATGCTGTCTGGATGACGCTTAAATCGTCAGGGAGGCTGGAATAATGGAATCAGGGAGGTGAAGTGAATCTGCCTGCAGGCACACTTCTTGCTCTACCTTAAATGAGAAACTCCTCCTGAGGCCTTTTCACTATACAGCCAAATGGCTGTAGTGCACAAAGGCTAGGCCATGTGGGGACGCATTCCCCATTCACACCTAGGTAGGCAAGGAACATGTGGGGATGCGTCCCTATCTCCCAAGGTGCGAACGTAGAAGCCGAACCCACATGGCCTAGCCTGGAAAGCCCGGCACAGGGGCGAGATGCCCCTCCCAGGCCTGCCACCATTGGGTCAGGTTCAACCCAGGGGCGGGCAGGCCTGTCTCATCCATTCTCTGGTTCCTGCGGGCTATAGGTGATGTGATCGGGTCCCCTAGAATCCACAGGAACCCACCCACCCAGGCACATGCCTACCCTGGGATGTGTGTGTACACACACCACTTACCTCTTAGTCACTGGGTTCAAAGTGGTGGGCCCAGCCAGCGGCATTGTGCATCTGCATGTGCTGCTGGCTCTGATTGACCAGTTACCCACTGGCCAAACAGAGCCGGCAGCGTACGCAGACACACAGTGCCACCGGCTGGGCCTGCCACTTCAAACCTGGCAACAAAGAGGTAAGTGGCGTGTGCATGCCCGCATCCCTGGGTAGGCCTGTGTCCAGGGGGTGGGTGCTCAGGGGGTGGGTGCTCAGGGGGGCTCCTGCGAGCTCTAGGTACCTGATTGCATCACCTAGAGCACGCAGGAACCCAGGGAAGGGACGAGACAGGCCTGCCCACCCCTGGGCCAAACCTGACCCAACGGTGGCAGGCAGGGGCAGGGCCCACAGCTGTTCTGGAGGGAACATGCAAATGCTCTCCTTCCCGAACTGCTGTGGGCCATCCTGGGATGGCCAAGTACTGTGTGGGGATGCCTGGGGATGGGCTGGGGCAGTTCCAAGTGGAACCGCAGGCCCAGCAGAGCGAATGCTCCATCCCAGGGCCTCCTACAGCATTCTGGAGTCCCTTGTGTGAATAGGCCTCTGGTCCTCTGAACGAGAGGATCAAAAGCTTTGCATTTAAGATGGAGCTGCTTCCAGTCCTCCAGACTGGAGGACCAGAAGTTTCACATTTCAAGCATTGCTGCTACCTGTCCACCACACAGGAAGCTCCATCAATGGCAGCAGAAGTGTGTTAAGTACCCTTTACCTTACGGTAAAAAGATGCCGTTTATCCAGCATCTTTTTTCTTTGCAGCGGAAGGGGGATGCCACACTCCTACTGCAGGACATGGAAGCAGTGAACTCTGTACCAGAGCTATCTTAATTGCATACCAGACGCCTTAGTGCAAATTTAGCCCATCTGATATTATAAATCGTTTGGACAGATGAAGGAAAGGGTTCTACCCAATTCACTGCTGCATGAGGTAGCTGGGCACAGAAATTCACTAGAAAGCAAGAGATACAGTATGTCTAACGGTGCTACTCCTATTCCATGGACTGATAGGTTTCTGCTGTCCCCGCCCCCCCCCCCCCCCGCATCTCAAATGACTCTGTCTCCCTTCCTGTTACACTGTAACTATTTATAAGACCAAAGTCTGCAAAGATAGCATTGCCTTGATACTCTAAAGTATCTTTCAGTCTGAGTCTGCAAAAACACTCTTACTTTGTTGTTTCAAGTAAACAGTCTCACAGCCAGATACATTTTTAGACTATAGCTATTTTCCTGCTCAATATACAGTACTGTTTTTATCTGTTGCAGTTTTCCTCCATTGTTGAAGCTCTATTACAAATTAATTTCAATGCCTTAACATTTTGTTTAATTTTTTCCCCTTGTATTAAACTCCCAGTGATTCAAGTCTTCTCTCCATAGCTTTCCTTAAGCGTAGCTTTCCAATTATGGAACCAAACTTGTTTAAGATCTAAGGACACGCGTTAGCCTCTATACATATGCTTGGCTCAAAAGAGTGAAACTACACAGAGCAGCTTTTGCCATAGGTAGAATATCAACGGTTGAGGAAATGTCCTGAGGCCGAGCAAGGTGGGGCTGAGTAGATGCCGGCTGACCATCTCTACCATCTTCTGGTTTGTCATCAATGAAGAGAAAATTCAAACTAAAGGGAATAAGAAAATTTCCAGCAATAAGAAATGAACAGAAGAATTGGAACTGAAGACCTTGAATGATGCTTTTTGCTGTTCCCTGTTCCCTCCCACACCATTTTCCTTTTGTTTCTTGTCTCTTTAGATTGTAAGCTTGAGGGCAGGGACCTGTCTAAGATTAATATAATATTGTAACCCGCCCTGAGACCTTCGGGTATAGGGCGGGATAGAAATACAAATAAATAAATAAAAAATAAATAAATTTGCTGCCATCAAGAAGATTTGAGGGGCTGGTCCAAGGAGTGGGGAAATGATGCCCTGTTCACACTTGGCCATAGTTTGAAATATATCTCAGGATAGGGTCTGTTGTCCACATGCTAATGTAGACTCTAGCAGGCCTCATCTGGGGCGTATTGGAGCCTCCACTAGCATGTGGAATATTCTGAAATGTATTTCAGAATAAAGCCAAATGTGAACAGGCTGCAGGTGCTGTTGGAATACAGTTTCTTGTCATTCACTTTGCTAGATAAAGTTGATAGAAATTGGAGTCCAACACAAATTAGAGGGCAAGAAGTTCGCCACTCTTTGCCTTAGGGGATGAACTTATCTTTAAATAATCAACAAAAACTGATCCACATAAAGATGCTTATCTTTAAACAATCTAGGTAAGTATATAGTGAACTATCAAAAGATGCAAAAGGATAAAACGACAGAGTTTTCAACAATTCAAAATAGTTTGGTGAAGAATAAAATAATATCTGATCATTAGTAAAAACTGTTTGTTAAAAATGATGTTATGGGGGACAGACACAGCTAATGATAAAATGCTTCCATTTGGCAAAGAGCAACATATGTCTCTGTGTCTTTTCTTTGTGGTCACTAAGTTAAACCAAGAGAAACTGTGCGCTCTGAAATCTGCATAGGACTGTTTAGATCTTGATCTTTTAAGTCGCTCCTTGCTTATGCACACCATGTGTGGTGGTTCCCTGTGGTTTGTTGTTTTTCTTCAATAGCAGAGGGAGGAAACTAACAATACTTGGCAACCACATTGCATAGCAGAGAGTAACCATGGAAGCATTTGTCCACTTGTTAGGGCCCCATCAGAATGATCCAGCCATTCATTTCATTGAATCAATATTGAAGCTTTTAAGATTTATTGTTTGGGAGCCAGGACAAAACCAATGAAATAAAACCTTTGTTTCTTTTCCCTCCCACTAAATCCATCTTGTTAAGTATCTCCATATCTTATAAACTCTTCACTGATGTTGCATGAACTATATTACAGGTTCTCTCTAGTCATAACATGTTGGCATTAACAGCCATGATTCTTTGGGAGGAAAAACTGAAAGATATCTGAAGCATTCTACCATTCCTGTATAAAGAGTAAATCTGGTACAAAGACAAATGGAACAGCTGAATGGAGAGGTATCAAATCTGTTTAAAAATACATGGACCTGAGGTCTGACTGCAGCAGATATTCAGATTATTCTGGTGCTACAACCGCAAAAACAAAGCTCCCAAAATCTGAAGGAAAACCTTGTTCTTAGACTTCCAATCCAAATAGTCAACCATCCCCACTTCAAACATAATGCTAAACAGGAATTGAAGTCTGTTGGGAGATCCTATGCAGGAGCAAATTCTACAGTCACAGCAAACTATTAAGTTTGGTTTACTGAGAGGTACAGTGGTAGCCAAACATATCAAATTATGATCTTTCTGCACTTGGCCTTATTCTGGAATGTAACCCATAATAGGGACCTGCTATGTACATGCTGGTCCTGACTATGGAAGGCCCCAGGTGAGGCCTACCAGAGTCTGCATTAGCATGAGGACCACACACCACTATTCTGGGATATATTCCAGAATAAGACCAAGTGCAGAAAGGACCTTAAATTGAATCAAACAGGTTTCAGCGGGTCCCAGTCTTTTTGAGGCCCATTAGATCAACCTCATCTGAGTTTCTTGCATTCTTCTGAGAGAGTGTGAGAGGCTTTTTACACTTAACATCTAGGGACAGTATCCCATGGAAGTTAAGATCATGGATGGTGGCCAGCTTTTGCACTGCAAACTCTGACCCTGTCCCAAACCTTACCGTGTAGCCGTTAAAGTGTGAACGCTCCCGTCTGGGAGCATCTCCCTCCCCACAGCAACAGCTGTGTGTGCTTCACCTTTGCTACAGAGATCAGGCAACACAGCTTACAATAGCACAGCTGCCCTTCCCCACTGCAGCTTTTACATGGGAATAATATGAAGGCTGCATGCAGGATTGTACTAGGAGGGCAGTTGGCACTCCTAGTATAACTGTAAAGCAGTTTTTACTGCTCCACAGTTACCGAAGACTGTAATGGTTGCACACTCTCAGAGGAGCTCTGGGACACACTTGGGAGGGTCTCCATTAGGTCACAACAGAATGCAGAATGACAGAGTTATTTTTCACAAAGCAGATGGTTAAAGTTGCCTATGTTACTAATTATGCCAGTACATTTATTTTATCCTTACAAAAAAATGGGGATTTGCTTTTTATTCACGTGGAAGGAAATTATGGAATTTGACTTCCTCACAGAAGTCCTTTCTGTTTATCTCTCTCGATAGCCCTGCTAAGGTAGAATATTTTAGAGTTTATCATTAAATATACATTCTGATAATTTAAATCATTTGCATGCACAAATAATAACACCATACACTTCAGTACAGATTGATGACAGGTAGATGGCAAAATTTTCCTCAGTATGTAAAGAATGATATAGGTAACCATGTCCTTCTGCAGTAGATTGGTTACTTGACCGAACACCATTTTTGTTGCCTGTATCATTAAACTGTATTTTGTCTTTAGATTTACTATTAAAATGATTTCCTCTTATTTCCACCTGTTTAATTTCCTCCCACCACAAATATGCTATGAGCATTATCTAATATGCTTCACACTTGTGAATTTTGTTTTGTAGCCTATGTGATTGATGCTGAAGAGCAAAAGAGAGTTCTCATAGCTGCACATACAGGTGTCACACAATGATTAATACTGACCCTGTTAACTCACTTAATATGCGCTATCAGGATAAGTAATTTACATATGGAAAGAGAAAGACCGAATTTGCATTAGTATTCATAGGTTGTGCAGCTACTGTCCTGTTCACCAAGTTGGAAATATATCCTTTTGTACATTGATGGGAAAATGTCACTAGGTACAAATGGCTACAGAAAGGACTATAGAAGGGTTACCAGAAAATCCTTGTACTTTGTTTTCTCTCTGGAAGAGTGTTGCCATGTTTGACCCATAGTATGTGTAACATCTGCCTACAGAAAAAAGTGCTGGGATTCTCTCAGACTCAGCTTTGCCTTCCCTCTTGCTGTGCAACTCAGGATTTTTAAATAGATGTTCTCCTAAGATTTGGCTACTCTGTGTCATGTGACATAGTAAGCTTCCATCTTGTTACCAGAATTGTCGGACCCTCTACAAACTTTGTCACCTTCTACAATGACTACTATTATATGTATAAGCAAACCCTCAAAACTGTCAGTAACCTGAATTGGGGCTGAATCATCAGTCCTATCTACAGAGAATTCTACATTTTTCATTGCTGTGTTTTATTTTTTTAAAGGCTAAATGGTTCTCATGTCTTTATGTATCTCAGCCCTTTGTTGCTGTGAACTCTGTTTATTTTGATGCGACATTGTTCAAATTTTGATTTGCATGTGTATGTGCATTCTCTAAGCAGCTTTGAATTTGTTGGTGAAAAAAGTAGAGAACAGAATTGTTATTATTAATAATTCTTACATTTTAAAATTCATTAACACTACCAATCACCTTGTCCCTCAGTATCAAGCTTTTCCGTCATCATACAGGCACCATGTGGAAAAACTGGCCAGTATATTTTAAAGTGTCACTTAATTTTTCATATGGCCTTTACAGTTATATTATCAATCTGTTTCTGCATATAAAGTTCATTGTGAAAGCTACGTACCATTGTGAAAGGTCTACAAGCAAAATAGATGGTGTGGTCACACCTAAGGTTTAATTTAGCTTCAGTCCACCTTCAGAGCAAGAAAATACATCAGCAAAGTGGCCAGTAATTTTCTTTCCACATTATCTATCCCAAAGGTGAATGTTTAACGCTGAAAGAAAACAGCTTGCCACTTTGCTGATGTATTGTCTCACTCCAAAAGTGGACTGAAGCTGGATTAAACCTCAGGTGTGACCACAACCAGAGTCTGCCTCCAGGGGACAATAATGCGGGAAATCCTCCTTCTGCAATTACTGCCTCCCAGCTAGACAGTGCTGCGGCCAGTACTGTCTTACTGTCATGTGCATCTGGACATTTGTGCATCCAGACATTTCGGCCTTCATGCATGTGTGGTGGATGGAGCTATGATGGCAACTATGTCCAGAAAGTAAGTAACAAGTATTATTGCTAGAAAATTTATGACCACCTCTGGGTTTTTCAGCAATACTTTCTAGTGCTTTTTAGGAAGGAAATAACAGTCAGGGCAAGAATTCCTAAATAAACGCTAATGTATCTGCATATATTAACCAATAAGATACATTTGATCTCAGTGTTGTCACTGATATGCACAATCATTTTCAGAGTATTTTAAACAAAATCCAAAAGTCACTGTAATGTTGTGGTAGAGCATCTGCAGAAGGCCAAAGGCAATGGCAAGCTGCTTCTATTGGAAAGCAAACTACAAGCACGGATTTAGGTAGTCATCAGTTGAGTATTTCTTCTTAAGCACAATACACAACTCTGTCATCAGAAGTCTAAATCTACATTTCAAAAGTAAGAGAGGGAATAAAAAATAACAATTGTCAAACAGAAGCATAATTATGCATACCAAAGGTGAAGTGGGTTCATCTACCTATTACAATCTAACAACTGGCTATGTAATATATGAGGCTATATCTGGAGGCTGGTTCATGGCCTGTTTTGTTACCACCTTTATTTCCAAGCTTTCTGATCCAATATATTATATGGAATGTCTTATGTAAACAATGAAAAATTCTCTGGAGTTTTCAGTATTAAAATGCACTTTAAATTCCATATCAGCTTTAGACTCATGTATTCTCTCTGACTACAGTAGATTAGCAAGTGAGCACAACACAATATAGCTAGACTTGAAACGTTCAGTGCTTCCTTACCAAACAAAGGGAATGAGGAGAAATCACACCCTCCCACTTTAAATAAATATACTGCTCTAGATCAGAGGTCAGGAGGGCTATATGAATGAGATCACTGATCTTCTGATATGCAGCTAAAAAGTGTAAGAAAGTTACTTCAGCTGAAAAAAGGCATCACGTGGGTAAAATGATTAACTTTGATCACAGCAAGCATTCCGCTAGCTTAGAAAATACGTATCCAATGGCAACCCTATTGCTGTCTTCACACCTGTTTTAACCCAACTTCAGTCCACCTTCAGAGTGGAAGAACACATCACCAAAGTAACTTGTCCTTTTTCTCCTCCACAGTACTTAATCTAAAGATGGATTTGGATAAACCCACAAGCAGGGTCACTTTGCCAGTGCGTTATTTCACTCTGAAAGCAGACTGAAGCTGGACTAAAATTTAAGTGTGAACCTAGAAAAGCAGACTGCCTGCGCCTGACTTGACACATATGTTTAAAAAAAGCCCAAAAAAGTCGCACTTGACCCTTCCAAAAGCCAAACCCTCTGAAGGTGGATATTGCAGCGATATCCGCAAGCGTAGGTTCTCAGGAGAAACCTGGAACACGGCATAAGAGCCTCAGAACTGCTACAAACGAGAAAAAGAAACATTTCTATCTCCTTCTGGGGGTTTTAAGCGTTGGATCTGTAGGGGTGCAGGGTAAATCCTCCTGACTGAAAGCTTCGTCCTTCCTTCGCTTTCTTTATCCTCCCTTTCCAAATGTTTGTTCTTTCCCGAAATGCCCGAAAACACCGGGAAGCCACAAACAGCCGCTACTACGCCTGGTAAACACCGTTATGCCGCGCGGGCTCTCCGATGTGCGCGCACGATCCCCGCCGCTAGGGGGCCCTGTGTGGCCTGCTTCCTAGCGGGGGTGGAGCTAATTTGTAGACGTGGCGGCGGCGCCGGCGCCGCTTCGTCGCGGAGGAGTGAAGCTCTTCGTTCTTCGGTTCGGGGCCTGCTCTGTCACTGACTGAGGCGGCGGCGGCCATTGCCATGACACTTGCCGCGGAAAGGGACAGGTACCGCCAGCGGTCCCCCCTTCCACCTCCTTCACAGAGTTAGAGGCCGGTTCCCGAGGAAGGACGGGAGCCTACCGCCACCCTGCTGGTGTCTCGGCGGCGGGAAGGAGGGAGCTGTTGCGGGACCGGCGGCGGCGGCGGCGGGACGCTGTTTTGGCTGACCGGCTCCCACCTGCCCCTCGCCGAACAAAGAGTCGCCCCGCTTGGAAGCGCCGCCGCCTGGGAGCTTTCCGCTTGCTCGGAGCTCGCTTGGCCCCTTGTCGGTCGTTCGCCCTCCTGGCCGAGCCGGCAGCTGCTGCCCGGGCATGGGAAGCGAAGGGCGAGGCTCGCGGAGCAGGACGGAGCCGTGGTGGAGCCCCTCGGCTCGCGTCCCTTCACAGCCGTTGGGCGTCAGCGGTGAAGTTAGGTAATTCTGCTTTTAATCCTCTCTCGGGTGGGTGGAAAGGGAGCTCCGGAAGGCTGGGCTCCTGGGCGGCTTTGTTGGGCCGGAGCCTCAGCCCGTGCAGTCTGGTAGCTCTTCCTCACGCGCGGTGGCCCCCCAGCCAGCTCCGTAAGGGGACTTGAGAGCAGCAGCAGCAGCAGCAGCAGCACCTGTATTGGTTTAAATTTGTAATCTGCCCATCGCCGTTGATTCCCTGGGCAACCGATAGGTAAAAATGAGAAAAAACAAGCAACCTAATTTTTGAAATCTCTTTTTTTTAAGAGTCAGTAATTATACTCCAGAGACGTTGTGGTTCCACTTTTGGATAAAGTTCACAATCGGCCTGCTAGGATGGATACCCGGGTACTGCCTCCAGGCTGGAGAGAATGGCAAGAAGACTCCAAAGGCCATTCGCAGATAGTTGAGAGCAGGGGTGATTGCACGCTTCCTGTCCCATCCTGTGGACGGGAAAGGTGTGCGAGAGACTAACATTGACTCGGGCTCCATTTGCGAGCTTTAGTCGTCAGTCACTTACCTGAGATCATTCATGTGGCAGATCCACCCCTGGGTGCTGCCATTTTGAGCACGGTGCCCTGCATATGTGCCAGCACCATTGCTATGGTGACACTAATGCTCTAAGCAAGCGCAGTCGCGTCAGGAGGTCGTGTGAGCTGCCAGTGGAAGCTCAGATGACCTCCCCAGCTAGAAGAAGTGCAGATGCTCACCCACTGGACACTTCCAGGCAGGTTCCTGGTCATTTAAGGTAAAGCTTGGGTGTCTTGTAGTGCACGATGTCAACGCACCACAGCTAGTTTACCATAGGTCAACATCTGGGCAGGCAGGGGGGGGCTTGTAGGCCATAAGCACCTCCTGTAAGTGCAGATACACCTGCCCAGATGTTGATTAATTGCAAACTACGGGCCGAAGTGCGAATTGGCCTCTAGTGAAGGTTTAGCCTTTGTTGTCTGCTTGAGAGTGCCCTGAAACAGTTGATGGGTTGCTGTATTGAAATAGGATGATGGACTAGATGGCTGCGGCCTGATCCAGCAGGGCTCTGCTTTTGTTCTTATAACTAGTATCTAGTGATAATAGCTCTGACCTCTGTAGAAACAAGCCAAATGCTTTTATTAGGTGGTATTAGTTTTCTTGTTGATCTCTTTTGGTCTCAAAAGCTAAATAAGAGTTGAGAGCTTGTGTCTGTATTGGTGCTGAGAAACCTGGGTGACTTTCTCCATGTATTTACCAGAAATTGATAGTTTAAATGGCATCTTTATTTTTGTATACTTTTTAAAAATACAATATGTACTATTTCACTTGCTTGCTGTATTTGAGAACTCTTTAACCCCCCCCCCAAAAAAAAAGACACCTGAGAGGATCTTGGAAGCCCGTTGGATGGTGGTTCAGTTTGTTTCTTCTACCCAAAACTTCCCAGATTTTCATGAATCATTTCCAGACACATTACACATTGAAATAATAAGATTAATACTTGACAGCCAAGCTGACTGTTCAATATAAAGAAAGCCCTGCCAGGAGAAACTTGACCATTGTAGAATGTCCAGTGCCCTTCCACTTGGTGAAAGTTAAATATTGAGCAATATATCTCTGCTGGATTGAACCAGTAACCTGCCTTGCACAGTAGCCTTTTCTTGTAGTATCAGAACAGTCATTTACATAAACCCACAGGTACAATATAAGTGCAGATAACACCTGTTGCTTACAGTCCCTCAAATGCTGGCCATTAGTGGCACATTGCTTTCAAGAGTAGTAGAAGTAGGACTTGAATACACAGATTGTACATTTGACCTCTTTTCTCTGCTTGCAGACTTTGTTATTGAGTAAAAATTGGTAGGTTGAAATATAAATCAGGTTAATGAGTCTGTCAGATGCATACTCATTAGATATTCCTTACAGAACTTCTATCTGGAACATATTGTTCAGATGTGATTAGATGCAGAGCATAGATGTAGATGCCTGCTTGAAATGTCAATAAGAAATTTCTTCTCCTTGCTAATACTTCCAACTCTTCTTGAAAATCCATGTATCCTGGTTTTATAAGAGTTTACCTTCTTTACTCCCAGAAAGGACAGTCCTGGCAGTAGACTTAATTCCTGAAACCCTTCCTGTCTAATGCAAATTAATTATTTTAATTGTCTCTTTTTCTATTTTCTTTTAAACCCTTGATCTAGTGAGTCTACACTTATTAAAGAAATAGGTGTAGGTAAGTGCTTAGGAACTGAAAGAATGCTCCAGATTGGTCTTGTGGTTAGAGTGTCAGATTCTTATCTGGTAGTTTCCCAGTTTGAGTCCACACTCCTACACGAAACCAGTTGGGTCACAGCTCTCCTTCTGATGTCTCACAGCCCCACCTACTTCACAGGTTATCTGTTGTGGGGAGAAGAATGAGAAGCTTTGAATCTCCTCAAGAGTGAGAAAAGCGAGATCTAAAAGCCAGTTCTTATTCTCCTCCTTTTAAATGCTTGTCATGCCAAGTTACAAAAATCTAATACTAAAAGTTCAGTGATATACTAGTTAGTGTATCTTTAAAATTGTCTAGAATACAATACGATAATTTACTTAGACTATAAACAGCAACAAAGACAACAATAACATAGAAATAGTTAACTACCAGTTGTCTGTGCAATTGACATATAAGTTTGTTAAGCCAAAAATGTCCAATGTAAACAGTCAAGTAAATGCCAGATGTGGAAAGTAATTTTGTAGTCGTGTATTTCTGCCTGAGATTCACACAGATCTTAGGTGCTTCAAGAAATGGTGACCATTGCTCCAGGAACCAGTTCTGTTTGGTAGCCACCTTCATTTTATTCAGTTGTACAGATAACAGATCGTTTGTAACCATTGTTTCTCAATTTTTCCTGTTAAGAATTCTCATGACAGCATGACAGGAAAAAGCCAGAATTTCAGTTCCCAACTTCCAGCTGTAGTACAGCCTACAGTAGATAGCCATGCCTACCTGTTTGGGAATGGCATCGGTTCTGACAGTGATGCATTGGAAGATGAAGCTGAATTATATGAACTGCGACCCCGGGGAAGAGAGAAAGTCCGGAGAAGTACATCAAGAGAGAGATTGGATGATATTGTGTTTATAACCAAGGATATAAAAGAAGGGGACACATTAAATGCAATAGCTCTTCAGTATTGCTGTTCAGTAAGTATTTACAGTTTAATTTTCTGAAATTTCATGCATTCTAGAATGCACGGCATGTAACTGTCCCAGGCTGAAATGTGCAGTGAAGTAGTTTCAAAAACTTTTCTGGATTTTTACTGTCAAATTATTTTCTACTAATAGTTTATAGTATGTCACAAAAAATCATAAAATTAGATGGTTCTTATGTATAATGAAGTGATAATGTAGTACAGGGATACCATGCTGACCTATGGGGCAGAAATCTGGGGTTTCTCAAACACCTCTCAGTTAGAACAAACCCAGACCCGCTTTTTAAGACGAATGCTAGGTATCAACAATACCATACCAGCCCCTGCTGTTAGAGCAGAACTTGGCATTCAAGCTATCCAATGCTCCTTTAATATCAAAATATTTAACTTTTGGTTACGCTTAGTCTCTTTGCTGGGAAATAGATTACCAAGAATGTGCTTGGAAGAACAATATAGGAATGAGAACGCCTATACATGGGTCCATAAAGTACATGGTGAAATTTCTCGCTGTGGTCTGTCCCTGCAAACACTAGGGCATACCAGTCTGATAGCAAAAGAGCGCTTTAAGCTGCAAGTAAAGGACATCAGTGCCCAAAATGATATTGCAAACCTCTGCAACATAAAATCATTAAAATGGTTGGCAAGTATGAAATCTATTTTCCGAATTGAAAAACACCTGGTTTATAAGATGCCCCATTCGTTGAGACAGCAACTCACTTATGCACGATTTGAATTGACTGACTCCATGATGAAGTATGGTAGATACCTTCAGATACCTTATCAAGATAGACTGTGCATCTGTGGGGCAACAGAGGTTGAAAACCTCGCACACATTTTGTTTACTTGCTCCTTGTACTCTCAGTTAAGAACAGCATGTCTGGATCCCCTTTTGCAAAATATGGCATTTTGGAATGCAGAGCAAATAGTGAACTACCTTTTGCAGGGAGAGAATGCTCAGGCAACATATAAGGTAGCTTTGTACTTACTTAAGGCAGCCCGGCTTAGGAAACTTTTCATTGAGTCTAATGGAGTGCCTTGTCAGGGTGATGAGGATATGTAACTATAACATATGTACAGACCTGATTTTACTCTTATTTATACTGATTTTATTCTTCTGTGGTTTTATCTTTGTATACTTGATACTTGATATGGTCAAGCGACTAATCAATAAAGTTTATTCATTATTCATTCATAGTACAGGGATACCTATGTGTGGGACATAAATGAAAGAACCATAGTGCTGATGATACATATGCATAAGTGCACGTGTTTAAAGCTGGTAGAAAATTTTTAATTCTTGGAAACAGTTATAAGTACAATTTATGTGATATAAAATACACATAACAGGAATGCAGTGGGCCCTGTTGTGTGTTTTCTGGCTGTCATTCATTTCCGATTTAATTTTGGTAAGTGTTATGCTATGAATGAAGTTAGATTACATTTGGGAAAAAGCCAGCTCTGGTTGCTTAAGAAATTTTCCATCCCACAAAACTGCAATAACTTGCAGTGTTTTGTTACTTGTAGAATGGAGGAAGAGCCTCAAATAATTGCTTGATAGGGGGAAAAAAACATAGTTGAACTTAGGAAACATTTGAGGTGTCATTTTTCTTTCAGTTGAGTAGTTGACTTTAAGGGCCAGTTTATAGTTGTCCCAGTCGTACATGTGAGGTAAGCTCCCAGACGAAGTGTCTGCATGTGAAGGTGTCATTTCTTAATCAGAAATGGCTCCTTCCATATGGGAGCTTACCCTGCATGTATTACGTGTGGTACAGGTTTAACCGCACCATCCATGCACCTAACTTACTCTAGTACTGGAATCAGTAAGGCTCTGACTAGACCATTCAGGAGGGCAGTGCATTCACAGTGACACATGACATTGCCAGGTTGCTGTGGTGCTGGCAGCAGGGGTCAAAGATGGTGGTGTCTGGACACTCAGCCACACTTCAGTGAAGTTGTGGACAGGCTGAGGGAGAGTTTGTATGCTCTTAAGCATCTGAAGGTGTGGATGCGTAGAGCATACTAGTACTATGCCTCCTACCTGCCTGAGACATAGTGTGTAAAGGCCCTAAGATTGGCTCATGACTGTCTCTTGGATGCTAACAGCTTGGATTCATGAGGACCTGTTTCCCTTTGGCTCATGCTTCTCATTTCTTTGCACTTCTCCGTGTTGCCAGCCTTTTCTTTTCCTGCCTGAATAGCTGGTTCTGAACTCCAGAGGCTTCCTTTTCCTAGTGATGTGAGCAGTAATGTTTAATTTATTTTCTGGGAGGACACACTTGGAAGGTACAATGTATATACATATATACATTAGTATTTTTATTCTCAAAGGCTGAATACATGTCAGAGTTTAAAGATGAATGTTACTAATCACACTAAGAATATTCTTTTGTTACTGTGTTTCAGGTGGCAGATATCAAAAGGGTGAACAATCTTATCACAGATCAGGATTTCTTTGCACTGCGAGCTATTAAAATTCCAGTGAAGAAATTTAGTGTCCTGACTGAGACTCACTGCTTTCCAAAAAGCAGACAGCTTGCAAGAACTGCCTGTATGGTGTATGCTACAGAATTCCCAGACACATCACTAACAGCTGAGTCCTTTTCCACTGAGACTGTTGGTAACTTTTTGAAAGAAGTAGACCGTGATATAGAACAAATAGTGAAGTGTAATGCTACAAAGAGAGAGAATCTTAATGAAGTTGTTTCTGCCTTATCGACCCAGCAGTTAAACTTTGAACCAGATGGTAAACCCGTGAAGCAGAAGGATCCTTATTATGGAGCTGATTGGGGAATAGGATGGTGGACAGCTGTGGTGATAATGATAGTGGTGGGAATAATAACTCCTGTTTTTTATCTTTTATACTATGAGGTTTTAGTTAAAGTGGATGTCAGTCACCATTCTACTGTGGAATATTCTCAAGTAACTACACCTTCTCAATCAAAATAATTATAAAATGGAATAAAGCAGCATATTTCATGAAAATGGTAGTTTTGCTTTCCACAGTTAAATCTTGGGCAGCCATTCAGCTTGTTTCATAAAGAGAAAAGGCCAACAAGTTCTGGTGGAGTTGGGAAGTAGCTATCTTTGTGGCAGTATTTAATAAGGCAGTTTTGCGATATTTGTGGAAGAAGCTCAATTTCACCTGAAGATCTATTGCCAAATTCAGTTTAAGGCTATTGAAAAGTATATATTGCTAGATCTTCCAGAGTGCTTGGTTCTGAGTTGATAGATCCCCATTGAAGTTAATGGGACTGAATCCAGTTCACATGAAAGTATCTTAAGTTACAGATAGTGTGTATTGAAGTCTTTCATTGTACTTGCTGAATATATTTGAAAATTACTTTCATATGGAAATATTACTGGAATGTATCCTTCCTCTGGAAAGAAAAAAAATATTTCTTCCTTTATTCTAAAATCATGAATGTAAGGCCTACAAATGGTTTGGCTTATTAGATGTGCTGATAAAGGACATATGTGTGTTATTAAGCTATATAGACCCTTTTGACAATATATGAAACACAACATCATGAAAAGAAACTTGTGATTATTGGGGCTCATTTGCTCTTAAAACCAGAAAAAAACTTTAAGAGGGCAGGACCAAGGGGAAAGTATTCTAAACCTTTTCCTTCTGTAATACTTTTGTTCTTAAAAGTTTTAATTTCTGATCTCTTGTTCCTGATCTGGGATTCCAAATACATGAGAGCAATTTGAATGAAGAAATGTTAGGTCCCCCTGCTTTTATGAAATACAAAACATTTGTAGCTCTATTACATGCATTCTTGCAGGTGATTTGTAGCCATCCCTGTAAATAACTCATTTCCAGATTTAGGTCTTGATTTTCTTGGCCGTAAAAATTATTCTGTCATTCAAGGATACTTTTTTTAATAACATCCATACTGATTTTATAGTCACTATTTGAAAACTGGTATGAAAGAGGTTGTTTAAGAGCCACTTAAATTGTAAGGTATCAACTGTAATGTGGTGGATCACAGCATATATAAACATGCCCCTGTATGCACGGGGATAGGTTCCAACACCTACTTCAGATACCAGAAACTGGATAATATGAATGCCACCACCAGGCTTCCACTCAACCACGGTTGACACCAGCCTCCCCCCACCCCGCAGTTAGGTATGTGTATTCAGGCTTTGTATAAGCTTCAACGAAGCTGGATCTGCTCACCCCACACTTTGTGTCGATCACGACTGCCCCAGCTGCCCTCTCCCCTTACCTTGAAGTCTGGTCACTGTTGCTACTTGCTATCTCTGGCATTGAGCCCTCCTTGACTATGAAGGTTGGGGAGGCAGATACTGGGGCACACTTTATTCCATAGGAGAACTATGCTACTGAAGCTGTCCGTGCTGGATTTCAATAAGTCATTGCAGGACAGTTTTGGCACCTGAAATTCTTGCTGTTCTGCTACTATCATGTCCATTTCTGACAAGCGTGTTAAGATTAAATAACTTTTTAAAAAGTTAAATTCTTCAGAACAACTACTTAGGACTTAGCTGTCTCTTCCCATGTGTGCGTGCCTCTGAGCGGTGCCTCTTAAATTGGCACAGAGGCTAGGAGGTTTGGCAGAACAGATATTAGAAATGAATGTGAAAAGAGAAGAATGGGGAGATTGAACCTCACACGTGATTTTCTATTTTTTTGTTGTTAGGTATGTTTTCATATTATGCTATGTGCAGGACTATTCTTTTTCTTTTTTTTTTGACAGGATAAAAATGGTTTGAATCAGAACAGATCTTTAAAAATCATACAAAGTATCCTCAAAATGCAACACTTACATATATTTACTGGGGGTTTTCATAGTAATCATGTGAAGTTGATGCATTTTGGTTGAATATTGGCAGTCCCCTTACTGTTCTGATACAGCAAGAAAAGTTATGTTGTATGTTGTTATACAGTATGAGACAATGATGGTGCCTTCTCTATTTGTTATCCTGCCAAGAGGTTTTTATGAACTTGATATGGAAAGCTGAGAGATAGGTGGATACAAGTTATTAAAGGAAATGAAAGTTTTTATTAAGTTTGTTAACAAGTATTGTTAGCTTTCAGTTTCTGTACACTAAAAACTTTATCTGAGGAATTGAAAAAGAATGAAACTCAGATACATTTTCATGTAACAGTGCCACCTGAATATGCCTGTTACACAGGCATAGATGTATTTACCTTCTGTTGAAATATAAGCCTGCTTCCTGCCTCTGCCATTGCATGAAAATGTTGACTGACTACTTAAGTCTGCACCTTCTTAGATGGATTCTTGGTGTTCACATGGATTGAAATGCTAAGATTCTGTAGCATAGATTTTGTAGTAAAATATTCAGATAAAACTATAGGAGCAAAACAGCCCTAGTGAATCCATCACAGTTTAATAAAGAGCAGGTTCACAAAATGAATGAAGAAAGCTTTATCTGGAGGGAAACATGTCACAGTGCTTTAGATGAAGGCTTGATTCTTATGAAAACTGATTAAAAGAATATCCAGAGTCATGAGCAACTATTTTGCTGTGGTGTGCAATTGGTTCCTGTCATTTAAAAAACTATTTTTGGAGGCATGCCTCCCATCCTTTCTCTGGATTAGAGTTTTTCTGTTGTCTTAGTTGTTTTCTAAATGTGTTACTACACTTTAAGTTCTCCTAGCTTCATTAATTCTGCAGGAACCCATATGGGAAGCACTGTATGCACTCTTCAAGCCTTCTGTAGAAGAGCTGTAAATGTCATTCAGAGGGGAGAATGAATATGTAGATGTCTTGGGCTATTTTGGAGAGATAGCAGCTATTGAATGTACTACATTCTGTAGAAAGGGATGAAGAGGGCAAAATGGATACTGAATTGGGTCTCAAATCTTGGATGCTTATCTATACATTGTTATCTTAGATTGGTGTTGTTCTGAATTTCAGTGAGATCACAGAATAACCTCTCTGTCTTCCTGTCACCCAATATTGTTTTAAAGACAGTCTGGTGAAAACACTCTTAGGATTCATACTTCTTTGGATGATACTAAGGGAACAGAAGTTCTGTCGGTTTTGCTTTCAAGCAGATTTATTCACTTGAACTAACAAGTAATGCAAAATTGCAAAAGAGCAATTTGCTAACTGCACTTGTAGGGCTGGCTAATAAGTAGAACAGAATCTTGAACACAGCAGTCTATTTGTGGGATGTTGGTAAACTGTAACACAGAAAAATCTGTAGATTTAGTAATCCCTATGCTACCTTTCATATTTGCAGTGCAGTATATAAGATTTCTGAACCCCCACCAGGGCTGAAGCAGTTGGCTGCTCATTGGTTTTGATGACTTAAGGCACTCAAAAATTTGAAGAAAAGATTGTGGCATAATCCCTATCAGCAGAGAATTGTGTATGCAAAAGTCACCCTCTTGGCTACAGTACAGTTCAGCAATCTGTGCCTTGTTCCTACAATTTACAGTCTTATGAATTATTATCATCACCTGTTTTTATTAGAAGTGCTGAGATTTTCTGTGTGCAAATGAAATTTGCTATGGCTTTATTATTTTTTTTAAGAGGAAGCTTTGTTGGCTTCCTTTCATATGCCATTATTGTATGCATTGTTCTTTTATAAATACTGTGTTTTGGATTTGAAAATACTTGTGTTGTGTGGTGAACATATGGTTTTGCAAGAGCAGAAAAATAACCTGAAGAAAATGAATTGATAGACATTAATACTATGCATTCTGCTGAATGGTAATACTGCCCTGACTGGCATGCCTAACAGTCTATTCTTAGACACATCTATCCTTTAAGTAGATCCCATTTATTTTAGTGGAATTCCTGCTAATAATGTTTATGATTCCAATCTTAAGTGCTAGAATTCCACTGAAACAAATGGGACATGCTTGAGAGTAGGATGTTGTATTTCTAAATACATGATTCATAAGGCATTTTGCTGTTAATATTTATGTCCTACCCTATGGGACCAAATGTTATGTTTTGCTTTGATAAAGAACACTGCCACTAAAGTTCTTTGCATAAAAAATATTTTACAACTTTGGGAGTGTATAATATATTTATGGTAAGAGTATCTTTTCTCTTTGATTCCTTAATTCCAAAGAAATAGAAATAAAATATATATTTTTAATTCTGTTCTGAGTGATCAACTGATTTACTAATCTCTTTTGGCAATAACAGAATACTTATTTTAAAATTATATCCTGTCCTTTACCAAAAGGTGCCAGCTAACTTTAACCAGGCACAAACCCACATATATTGTAGATGCCCAGCAAAACTCCAAAGGGAGACAGTTCTAGAATCTGGGAGCCACCACAGAGGAAGCCCTCCAAAATGCACTTCTCTGGAATACATTGGATACCAGTTTTGTGGGGTCACCAACATACACAGTATACAGAGACTCTTGTTTTGTACTACATTGTGATTTGTGAGAATCAAATCTTTGCATTATACAATGATCGTATATATGTTCCCCTCCTACCCTCTTAATACATATAGAAAAGATCCCAAGTCTGATTTTAACTGCACCTTTTAAGCACTAATTACCTACTATCTATGGCAATTATAAACTTGCAGATATGTAATAAATGCAACTGAGTTTATTTTTTAGTAAATTCTATGTTCCTGCAATATTAGTGAGTCAAAGATCCCCTATAAAATTCTTTTCAACATTATAGGTAGCATTGACTTAATGCTTCTAATGACTACCTGTTTCATTGATATCAAAAGTAAAAGTAATTTTGTACTATCCTTTAGAAATTATACCTACCGATTATACTACCCACATGCTATAGCTTCTTTGTTCTCTCAACGTAGTTTTATAAACTGTGCAGAACTATTAAACAGTTCATTCTAGGTTGTGTTCATACGTAACAAAAGGGATGTCTCAACAGTATGCGTGGCCCTTGTGTTCCCAAGCCTTCTCTAATCTACCTTTTCTAGCAGAATGTTTGTGTGGAGGGGCAGACCAGTGTGTGAACAATCCTACCTCAAAGCCTTCTCTTTTGCTATGTCTGATCACAACACTATTGTGAATCAACAATGCATACAGCAGTCTACAGTTCCATCAAATATGAAGTCCACTTTGTTTTAAAATTGTCTTGTTGCAATAAGATGAGATTACCAAAGATCATTCAGTCTTCTGAGATAGTATTTCAAAATCTGAGTTAACCAAAGGGCAAATTAAGACCCATCTCCAGGGTGATTCTTCTAGTTGTGGAAGCCATTTTAGTAAGTTGCTTCATCTGTATTATCATCACTACCAGCTCCATAGTCATCACCATCTTCAAAATATGAAGCAATGTAGTCATTCTCCTAAAAGCAGTAATAGATGTAAATTATTATTTGTATGTGGGCTCATCTACAACTGAAGAAGTCTAAGGTTCAATCCTAACAGAAGTTAAGTACAGTAGTAGCAAAACTGTTGCTTAATAATGCAATTTTGTCAAATACATGCTGATTCTAGAAGTTTCTTTCTATAGAGTCTTTACAACAACATTTGTTAAATTGGTGCCTTCCAGATGCTTTTGATTAAAACCTGTTAGTTGTAACCCTGCAAAATTGGACAGATCCAGTTTGGTGAAGGCATCTTAGCCTCTTAAATGTTCTATGCTGAAATATACTTCTAAAACTACCTTTCCCCAAAAAAACTACTTGGCATAATGTCTTAAAGCAGACAATTTAAGAACACCTCCCCCAAAAAACAAATGATTTAAAGGTTTACTTTAAACCTTCATGCCATCTACTGATCACAATGCTCATACCTTTTTATTTCTATCCATTTTCCATCCTCTGTTTTGACCTTCCAGAGTGGAAAGGCCATAAATAAAACAGATAGAAATGCAAAGGTGTGAGCACTGCAATCAGGAGATGGACTGCAGGTTTAAAGTGAAGGTGTGATCATGGCCATACAGTAGTAATAAGGGTGTTTCACTTTAAGGACATTTTCTCCATCATAACAAAGTGCAAAGAAACGTAATATAAACAATTATTTACTCATGTGAAGAAATATGAAGATGCTAAACAGCCTCTATAATAACCTCACCACAGGTTTAGCATTTTCAGATCTGACCTACATTCAATCCTAAACTACACTTTGTTTTATTAATTTTTTATTAATTTGCACAAATAAAAGATTGGATCTAATACTTCTTAAAAAGCTTCTTAAAAATACAATTTTGATAGACAATACCTCTTCATGTTCTTCCTCATCATATTCCTCTGATTCTTCCTCTTTCCCATCTTCTTCTTTATCCTTGTCTTTTTCCTCTTCATCTGATTTTTCTCCATCTCCTTTCTCTTCTAGTTCCTGTTAAAAAATGACAACTTACTAATTACAGAGTTTTGATGTGGCCAAACTTAATGTCTCTACCTTTTTCACAGTCTCTCCGACTACTTTTAAACTGGTAGTCCTTCAGGAAGGGGGTCTATATCTTATTCTTTGTAATAAACTTAAGCTGATGATATATAAAACCAAATAAATCACTGTTGCCTTCTTCAGCTTGCTTCATATGGCCAACTGCATTTGAGGTCTACCAGATAATGGAACCATGCACAGCCGTGTGCTTGATGTTCTGGGAGGATTTGAAGTCCTCCATTGTTTCTTTGCCCAATAAGCCTTCCCTTCACTCTTCAATACAACTGGAAAAAAAATAGTGTACTGGTTTGGGGGATAAATTGAATGCCTGCAAAACCTTAATAGCCAGAAGGCCCAGGCAACCACAAGGCCTATGCAGACCCAGAATATCTGTATCTGGTCTGCTGCTTTGATTTTTTCAGCTGAATTATAGCTACCTGATTTGAGTTTGCCACAAAGGGAGAGGGGCAGAACCCAGTTTGGCAGATCACTGTAGATCATATTCAATATTTGTGATTGCTAATTTTTTTAAAAATTCCACTTCTTTCAGTTACCACAGCATTTCAGTTACTCCCAAGCCAAACAAGGAATGGCACCTTTAGAACTAGATAAAAACATAATTTTTATACAGTCTCTTTTTTCTTTGTATTCACAATATAGTCTTATTTCCAATTTTAAAACTAGTGCTGTGTATCAAATGCTAAGAAGAGAAAGTGCAGTAAAGAAAATATAAGAGGAACATTGCTGGATCAGACCACAGCCCATCTAGTCCAGCATCCTGTCCCACATAGGGGCCAACCAATTGATTCTGGGTAGAGAGAGGCCATACCTCAATCTTTTTCAGTACATCTACATGGGTTTTGGGTGCTGCAGTTGTTTTTGTTATTTTCAGTTTTCCACCTGCCAAAGTAAATGTAAAAGTTCTTTAACACTGTAATACTACATGCTTGGTTATGGAGGTCCCCACCTGGAAACTAGTGAAGCAAAAAGAACTTAGCAGAACAACCAAATTCATCAGTCCCTCATATAACATTGATTGTGCTCTGGGAAACCACTGCTCTGTGAAAAATAGTGTAAGGAAAAGAGGAACAGAAATGATTGCCACTGGTTCCCTGTAACTGCCAGTTTTCAATTAACTGGCAATGAGTTGCTTAATGTGTTTTTTAACAGCATGATCTGGCAGCGTATAAGGGAAATCACAGTTTAGAGACCCTGTATAAGCACAATTGTGCTGTTCAAAAAGATACATTGTAAGAAGGGTAACTAATTATGCAGAAGTTTCAGAAACAGCTAAACAAGTCAAAGTTAAAAACAGAAGGAAGTTAATTTAAAAAGCTAGGATAGCTTACAGATTTTGATTCCTTCTTCCTTCACTAGAAAATCATTTCAGATTTAATCCTTAATCAGTTTGTTAGTAAGTTTATACACTACTAGCCAACTGAAAGTATAATTCCAAAAAAATTGAGCACATACAAAACAAATTGAAGATAAAGAGTGTAGTAAAATGCACAGAACACATGTTCATACAGTATAATTCCAACTTCAAAACAATATATTTACATTCAATCCAGTAAAATAAAAACCAACTTCTACTCTTGTTTATTAACAACTTGATCTATGACTAAAAAGCACTACATCTTTAAAAAATTGGGAAAATACAGTGCTTTTTTTAAAACCATGACTTGCATATTCATAACTTTGAAGCAGTACCTTTTCTTGCTTGCTGCTCCTCAAATTTAAAATTAAAGATACTAATAAAATTAAAGTACAAACTTCAGAAACTGCTAAACATGGGCGTTACCTCTTCTAGTCTTTGCCTTTGGTTTCAATTCTCTAGGGAATCTTCTCCAGTCTTTGCAAAATATAAAAGCTTTAATTAGTTCTGGATAAACAGCAATATATTTAATGCACAGGGATTGAAACAATGTCCATTGATAATTTATGAGTGCAGTAAGAAACTTCAATTTTGTCTATGACAAATGGTCAGAGGTGACAGAAATTATAGTTCAAAAGATGTGAGAAGCATGATGTTAGGGAAAGCTGACCTATACGTGCAGTTAGAATTGAACTTACATATGAAAACAGAAGTCCCTACAGTCAACCTAATTATCTTCATTAACTACCTATCTAGGAAGAGGTCTGATGGAACTCAGCAGGGCTTGTACCTGAGGAAATGATATATCAACTGTGTTGTTAACAACCAACAGTTTTAATTAACTATTGCTGATAAGGTATAGACAGTGATGGCGAACCTTTTGAGCTCGGTGTGTCAAAATTCGCAAGAAAACCTAGTTTAACTCGGGTGCTGTGTCACATCTAGAAATATCCATAATTTTGTGATATTTGTAGCTCTAGTAAAGTTATATTTTTGATATATGTATTTTATTAAAAGCAAAAACAATTCTTTACATTAGTGACTTTTGTTGCTGAATTTCGGATGCTAAATCTTCAATTGAAAATTGGTATTTTGTACACTTCAAGAACAAGCAAGCACTACACGCCCAGGTGCCAGGGTGACCATGTGTGTCACCCAAAAGGGCTTGGCGTGTCACCTGTGACAGATGTGTCACAGGTTGGCCAACACTGGTATAGACTGATCATAAAAGAGGCAGCAAAAATAGTACCGGCTATATTTCCATTTTGCAGCCAGAGGGATTTTTAAAATTTTAATGCATAAAACCCAACTTCTAAACTCAGTAACTTGAGTGATTATTTACAACTTCCATATTTGGAAACAACTTGTTAATATGCAGATGAACTGACTCTACAAGTCGATAAATTCAGGAGACTCACATTTTTAAGGTCCCTGCAAATAAAGCTTTGTTTTTCTTTTGTTTGACAGCTAGTTCATCATTTAAGAACAGTTCAGTTCTTTCCTTGCACGTTTAACATTACTGTTGAAGAACAGAATGTATTCTTTTGAGAATTAGTAATAAAGTTAACAAAGGGCAAACACATTTCTTTCTGGATTAATCTACAGAACACTACAGAACTTTTCCCCAGAGTTCATCTTCCTCCATAATATAAATATGTCACCAAATTCAGGTATGAAGACAAACTACACTGAATGCCAATCAGCAAGTACAACACTAAAAACAAACAAACAAACAATGAGTTATAAATCTGAGTGGTGAGAAGAAAAATAATGAATCATGCTGTGCAACGCCATGCACCTAGAATTTACACTTTTTTTTACCTGGGGTCCATTCTAGGGCTTTTTCATTCATCTGCAAATACTTTTTGCTGTACCTTTCAACAGGTACAGAACCTAAAGATGATAAGCATAATTACTGGACTCAAAGGCTACAAAAAGAAGCAAAACCAAAAGGTGTCTAGAATTCTCATTTATGCACAATGCGTAAAGAATTTTGTTGGAAAAAGTGATCCAGCTTATTATTTGTGTTTTCATTAATAGGCTCTCTAGCACAGCATTGACTTACAACCATAAACTTTTAGGCTTGTTTGCCTGGACCCACATTACAAAAAACAATAAGAACAGATGAAAAGGATAAGGCATCACACAAAACCATAAGTTTATTCAACATCTGGAATATTCTTGTCACAATGGGCAGGGGAGTCAGAGGAGAGTTAGAGCCATAAAGCTATCATTACAGTGCAACATTGCTCCAGACCAGTTATGCAAGAAGGGGGAAATTTCTATTGTTCACAGGAATACTACCTTTCACCAGACAGCCAATCCATTCTATGACAGAGCTCTAGAGGTTGTTCCTGATGCTGGATCTGACACACAAAGTGTTTCTGCACTTGGCCCATAGTTTGCAGTTAGTCAACTTCTGGGCAGGTGCATCTGCACTTGCAGAAGGCATGTACAGCCTACAAATGTCCCCTGCCTGCCCAGAGATTGACTAATTGCATACTAGCTGCGATGCATGAAATCATGCACCACAAGCATACTAACCTTCACCCAGCACGATTGAAAGCTTACCTAAGTGTCCGCAAGGCAAACATCTGCACTATTTTTGGTTCGAGGGGTCATCTTGAGGTGTTGCCAAGCGTGCTGGCAACTCAGATGACCTCTGATGTTGCTGTGATGATGGTGCCCATGCATATGTAGTCATGGAGGGTGCCGCAACCAAAATGGCAGCACCCTGTGGAGGATCGGACACACAAATGAACATAGGTAAGTCTCCAGTTTCATTAGGGCTACACTGTCATGTACTGTTCCTTAGTGCGAATGCTATTACACATCAGTCCTTAATGTACCTTTCCCGTCCAATGGACCAGAAAGAAAATAGGGAAATGCCCACATATTAGATGCTATTTGCATACTATCTTCCTCACTGACCAGAAGCCTCCCTACCTTAGCTAGCTGAGGTATTCTGGATGTTATGTTGGAGTACGGTTAAGGAATTTCAACATTCGTGCCAAGAAAGATTCCAGCAAACTGGCCCAAGGCAATGGTATCCCAGTATGTAACAGGCCATACACAATATAGCTGGATGTGCCCTTGATTTGATGAGTTGATTAGTCAGGATGTATTAGTAAGAGGACTAGTGATAAGGAGGAAAGCATGGATAGATCATTTGCTGATGAGACTTGGATATATGTGGCATTATATAACCACAGGTATGGAGGATCCACTGACATGACCCAACCTTGAAGATCTCTAGAATCTGAAAGATTCTAGAATGTTCTGGAGGATTTTCTGGCTGGCTTGCAAAGTGCTCCTGCTGAGATTCTGGTCTCACTATGGAACTGCATGAAGAAAGGAGCCATTACATGACTTCTCCCAAGTTCCCTTGCCATTGCTTTGGAACCTGCAAAGTTTCTTGGTATTCAATGGAGGTATAAGAGACAAAGCTGCAGTGTTGATGGCTAGAGTACAGATTACTCAAAACATACATAGGTTGAAGCACATTACTCTGCCTATTATGTGGGAGTGGCAGAATATACAGTATATTTCTCTACCAACACTGCATACCGACCACAAGAGTTTTTCCAGATGGTGAATAACTAATAAAATTAAGCTGGAGGAAGAAAACACTGATGCCACTGGAGCCCTGCTATGATAAATTTAAGGACAGAAACCCATCTGGGTCCAGAGATTCTGGATTAGGGTTAATCAATGCCATTAATACTGTGAAGACACAGATGAGCTTTTTACCAGGTTCAACCATATGCTTTCTTGACCATCTCTAAATGATAAAAGCTAGCCAGCAATATGTGGCTGAGTGGACCTTAAAGAGTTGGGGTGTCTCTCTTTATAAAGAGGGTTTTCTGGCCCCAGAAGTATTAGACAGCTACAGCCTAGTTGCTAACGTAAAGATGTTGGTGGTTTAAGGGCAGGAATGCATAGATAAAACTGTTTTATGCGCATTTCAATTCGGCTTCAGGCCTAGTTTTCATATACATTTATATTCACATGAATGCCTTTGTAGCCCTGCCTGATGACCAATAACAGGAAAAGACCTTGCTGATTCTCCTTGATCTCCCTGTACCTTCTGATACCATTGACCATGGTCTCCTTCTATAAAGTATACAAGGACACGGAGTTGGAGACATTGTATTGTAGTTATTATACCGGGGAAATTTTTCAGAGATAGGAACTCCTTGAAGAAAACAGAATGTCAAACTAACCTTGATCATCATCCCTTTTGGTCACAAAATAAGGTGTGCTTCTCATTGCATTTCTAAGCTCTTGTTTTAAAGCCAAACGGTAATCTTCATCTTCTCCTGTTTTCAGTGGTGTTGGCTTGAAATCTGTTTTCTATGAAAACATACATTGGCTTTCATTATTCAATGGCAGCTTTGCACTGTTTCTGCTTTTGTAAGGTAAGCAGCAGGTGAAGTTGCTTGCTTGCCTCTACAAGCTGCAGTCACTGTGCCATATCTTGTTCTATTCTGGAAGTTCCACCATCCACCAGTAGTGGGTGGTTGGGTTATGAGATGAAGGAGAGAGAAGGGAGGTGTACAGGGTAAAGGGGATTGAGAGAACTCAGGTCAAGACCCTAACCAATACAGAAGCAAGTTAAACATCACCTAATGTATGCAACTGTCTCTTACTTTATACAGTGGCTCTGTTTCCAGAAACTACCATACTATGCCAATCGTGCTAGAAGACTGTTAATCTCCAACTTCCTCTAACACATAGCTTTCCATTGTTGGCGATGACTTAAAACTGCATCCACACAGCCTATAAAACCCAAGATTATCCAAGCACTCTGCCGGGATTGCCACATGTATCTATGGCAATCTCCACATAGCCTTAGGATACAGGGGTGAAATCCTGGAATACTGCTATTGCAGGAAAAAGGACACACAACATGGGCTTTCCTGCGTAGTGATATTGGTTACTTTTGACTGGAGTTTGCTCTTGGATTTCTTCTTCCAGAAAATGCCCACGGCACAAGTGTAGGGACATACATTTGTGCAACTCCAGATAATTTTGACATCATATGCATTGTGGGAAGAGTGCCAGACAAGGTTAGGACCTTGGCTTTTCCTGTTATTTTACCCTGCCATCAGGCAAGGATGGCAAGGGGGAAATTGTAGGATATAAACAAGATCCTGAATTTTCCTCATGTTGTCTGGAGGCAGTCTTACATAGTGCAACTGTCACAGGAATTACTCTATACAAGACTGGAATTATATACTGCCCTGGAAAACAGAAAGCCTCCCCCTGTTCTCTCTTTGCACCTGAGGAGCAAGGTTAACCTATGTAGTGGGTAGGATGGCCAAGCCTTTGATATTTCTTTTAAACAAGTCCTCCAAGCCAAGTGTATTATTGTTCTGTAGGATTAAAAAAAAGACAGGACATATTCAGGAATAAGTCTGAAATAAGAAATGGGAGAATGGGACTTCAAAAAGCTGAAGTAATCAGTGGCACAATTTACACTGCAGAACGTGAACCAATTTTATTAGTTGGTTCTCCCATTCAACACCAATTCCTTGAAAATATTTCTGCAAAAAACCTAGACATTTCTAGCTATTTTTGAAAAACATCTACAAGGGGTGTTTTTCCACTGTCAGTAGAAGTACCCATTCAGGGGTACTTAATGCCATTAATGGGTACTTAATGGGTACTTCTAGTGACAGTGGAAAAACACCCAAGTAGTCAACATAGACCCAATCAACACGTGATACCTTATGCCTTTGATATTCCCTGTATCATTTCCCTCTGGCACAGAAATGCCAACAAGGCTTGGAATTACGATGACTTGCTACATACTTACTGGGTACAATGGAGGTGGCCCAAACACCGCTTCAGGAAGGGCTTCACCTTTACCAAGGCCAAGAGCATCAATGTTGAAAGTCAAAGCTGATCGTCCTCTCCCTCGGCCTGACCTGGCCATTGTGAGTTGCTGATAAAAATGAGCTTCAGTATTTCTTGTTTTGTTGTATACAATATTACAGAAGATTATCATTTCAGTCTGGAAGGCTATTTTTTAAATCATGAAGTACTTTATCACCGTAACAAATTTAAGGAACCACCATGCATGCTCTGTTACTAATCAGGCCAGCCATGTTAACAAATTATGCCAAACAAACAAAAAGATCACTTAAAAAGAACACTTCAGTGAGAATGTGATGTCCATATAGCCATGCTTTTCCAAAAGGTATGGTGAAGAATACATTAATTGTGGAATGACAAGTACTACATTAGTTCCTTCACGGTTCACGTTTTCTTGTCCAGTTGATCCAGCAACATGGAATACTTCTCCATTTCTCACTAAGTTCTCTATCGTTCCTCTTCCTATTAACAGTCACGTCTATGATACATGCTTGGCTGACCTTAGCAACTGAAAGTACCAGCCACTGACCAGAGGAGAGAGTTGACCAAGGGACCACTTGCCATGTAATGGCAATGGGATATGCAGAAGTGAAAACATGGAGGAATTGTGAATAGAGCTGCAACTATCACCTTAGGAGGCACTTTTTCTACCGGTGTTACAATTTTTTCAGTCTAAAAATTATGGTATCCTCTAAGATTTAACACTAACCATCCTATTAGACTGAAGCTCAAATACCTTGACCAATGCTTTTAAAAATAGCCAATCACAGCTGAGATTACAGATTTACAGCCAAGAAGCCTAGGGATGGGTAAAAAATATTCTTCACTTTTACAATTTGTATGAATTGTGAATGTTTGAAACTTTGCATTCAAATCAAATATTAGCTATATTCGAAGACTGGCCTTTGCATGTGAAGTGAAAGCTTTTGTGCCTTCATTTGAAGTTTTGTTACATTTATTAGCAGCCTTTGGGCAGCAGCGCTGCTAGGCAAAGCGGATGTCCACTCGCCTTGAGAGGATTCAGAGGCGCAACTGGTGGCAGGAGAGATCGACAAACATTCAAAGCAAATTCAAAGTCTAGCACATTCGAAGTTGCTCCTTTTCCATGAATGGCAATTTCCATCCCATTTGCTTTGATGTTAATTGAACAGGGAAAAAAACTGTACACATCCCTAAAGAAATCATATGCCACATACTGTAAGTTTTTTTAAATAAAACCCTTTTAATTGTGAGTGGGTCCTCAGACTCTGGAACAGTCTCTCTTGAAGGTTACCAGGTACTTATTATATGGCTTTCAGTGCCTGGTTACACCACACCTCTTTACCCAGGCCTCTGATTATTTAGCTTCTTCTGGTGCAGTCTAGACAGAAAGGGAGGAAGGGTTATATTTTAAATATGCTTTTATATTTTATATATTGTTTACTTTTGTGATCCACCCTGAGACATTTCAGTGAAGAGCAAGATAAACATAATTTTCTGGGGTCCGGAGGTAGTATCACTACTTAGTGCCAGCAGCAAGACAAGTAGGAGGTAGCGTAAGATAGGAGCCAGGCTATGGGTTACCATAGAAATCAATATTGTAAAAGTAGAGTGAACTAAGAGGGAAGAAATGAGTTACAATGATAAGATTCTACAGTCAGAAAATTAAAGAAGAAAACCTAGAGATGATTCCGATGAAAAATATAACAAGTCAGCATGGCTGAAGAAAATTGTAACCATTGATCTGAAAATCAAAAGGGATGCATACTAGGAGAAACCAGCCACTAGGGAAATATACAGATAAATAAATCTGCAATTGTAGAAAATGAGTCATAAAGGCCAATGCTCACAATGAGTTTTGCTTCACTAGATCAACAACTAAAAGAGCTTCTTTAGATGAATGCAGAATACAGAGAAGAAAAAAGTGTTTTTCTATTCTGTAAAAATGGCAAAATGCTAACATGACATAAAGCAGAACTTCTCTTGTCTTCTGGCTTGGTCTCCTAAAATAAAACATGAGTTTCACACACAGACATAAGGAGTGACCAACAGCTTGACCGCAGCTTGAAAATGACAAACATGTCACTGAATACCTTCAAGCCATTCATGGTTTCAAGTCTTCGGAATCAAATGAACTGCATCGTCGGATACTGAAGTAATTTACTGATGAATCGTCAGAACTTGTATTGATTCTTTTCGTGAAACTCAGACAAATGCATGAAACTCCAGGATGGAGGATTATAAAATGTTTACAGCATCTCATAAGACAGCTGATGAGTGAGCACTTTGATTTAAAAAACAACCTTATATCTTAGAGATTTCTCAGGAATATGTCTTGTCTGACTTCTCTCCATGTTACTTCCCGAGTGGAGTGTGGAATGTGATGTACATTATTTATCTTGAAAAAGTATCAGCCAAAGTGTCCAATAATACCCCACTGGCCAAGCTGAAAAACTGCAGGTTACACGAGGTTACTACTTAGTGGTGTGCAAATGGGTGTGAAAGTATACTCAAGTGTGCTCACCCAATAACCTCCCCAAATTGGAAGGTGGAAAAGCATACTGTAAACTTCTTTCCTGAGGCCAACATTCTTATGCAAAAATTTCAAAGACTTTAAAGACAAAGTAACCGGAAATCTTATTAAAATCTGAAGATAAGGTAAAAGTGGGTGCGACCCTGCATCCCCTAGAAGGTGCAAAACAAACTCAACATTATCTTGATAGGTTACAGAAACATTTTACAAAATAAAGTGACACTCAGAGGCAAATGCAAATCCTCTACTACACAGAAGAACTTGCAGCGGAATACACAGATGAAAAGCCGGGAAGACCGTGGGTGTTTTCCCACTGTCACTAGAAGGACCCATTAAGTACCCATTAATGGGTATTAATGGGTACTTCTAGTGACAGTATAAAAGCACCCCATGACTGGGCACCTGAGTGTGAGGCAGCAGCAGCGCAGTGAGGCTGCGCCCAGGCAGTTCTAGTCATGCTAAGCTCGCTCGTCAAGTGGTGAAAATATCACAGCAGTTGTATGGATTTCTGGGATTTCATTTTAAGGAGGATTCATCAGATTAGCTGGAGCCGGTTCACGGAAGAACAGGGGACTTTAGGGCAAAGTCCTATTCCAAAGGAATAGGCGGAGTCGTTGCGCAATAAGGGAACACGTTACCGTACCTTTTACGCACTCCAAAGGGTTTGTTTTAGTCTCCGTGCATTAAAGCGATCCTAAACTTTCCTCACGGTGACTTCCATTCACCTTAGAAGGGCTGTGCGTTACTCGCGCCAACGGAATTTTATGCCCGTCATTCCACGTTCCCGGGCGCTGCGAGTGCGGTTATATGAACGAAGGAGGCGTTAAATTCCCCCCCCCCTTAGAAAATAAATGTAGAGGACAGAAGCCCCAAACATCTCACCGCTGGGTGAGACGAACAGAGCCCCCCCCCCCCGCTTTACCAAAAGGCACAGCTGCAACGAAGCAAGCAGGGGAGTGCCCGGCCTTCGTTCCGCATCCTAGCAAGTTGCAGCAGCCTTAGCCAGAACCCCCAAGGCAAAGCGGCGGCGGCAGCAGCAGCAGGCGCTAGCATGCAAACGCCTTCCTTCCGCCCTCGCTACGCGGTCGTGGAGAGGGAGGCGGAGTCGTGTACGCTACGCCAGACTGCCTCTTTTCCATGCCCGGACGAGCAGCGCAGCCCGGGCTCCTCCGGTCGCGCCGCCGAGCCGGGAAAGCAGCCGCCCTCTCCGACGCCCCGGCAGCGCGCGCTCCCCGCATGCGCCCGCCCGCATTACCGAGGCTGCTGCCGCGGCACAAGCAGCGCGAGCGAGCGAGCGAGCGAGGGAGGAGAGATCGCGCCGTCGGCTTCGCTGCGCTACCGCAGTGGGCACGGCAAGGCGGAGTCCCGCCGGGGCTCCCATGCGTTCCGGCCGAGGAGGCGGCAGCTCCCTCCAGCCGGCGGTTCGGCCCCGCCTCCTTCGCCTCTGGCTCCTCCCCCGCGCGCGTCTGTCTGGCGGCGGCGTAACGTTCTCCTCACTGGGCTTTGCGCGCCGTTTGCGCGGCCGAGTCCGCTGTGCGCCGCTCGCCTGGGCCGCTGTCGGTTGGGAGGGCGGCGGGCTCGGGGCTGCGGCCGGGCAGGAGCGGCCATGTCGGCGCTGGAGTGGTTCGCGCACAAGTCCCTGGGCGGCGGGATCTACTGGATCCAGGAGCGCTTCTACGAATCGGGCAACCGGGCCAACATCTGGCTGGTGCGCGGCTCCCAGCGGGACGTGGTGATCGACACCGGGCTGGGGCTGCGCAGCCTCCCGGACTACCTCCGCTTGGCTGGGCTGCTGGGCGCCGAGGCGGGGGCCGCGGGCGGCGGCGGCGTCAGCAGCAGCGAGGGCGAGAAGGAGAGGGAGGCGGCCGGCGGCGGCGGGCAGCGGAAGCCTTTGCTGGCCGTGGCGACCCACGTGCACTTCGACCACGCCGGCGGGCTCCACCAGTTCGAGGAGGTGGCCGTGCACAGTGCCGAGGCCGGGGCGCTCCGCCGCGGCGACAACTACGAGACGGTCACTTGGCTGTCGGACGGCGAGGTGGTGCGACCGCCCAGCCCCGGCTGGAGCGCCAGGCAGTTCCGCGTGCGGCCCGTCCAGCCCACGCGCGTCCTGCAGGAGGGTGAGGGAGAGGAGCCGCGCGCGGGGACGGCGGGGACGGCGCCTGGCTTCCCGCGATCGGGCCGCGTTCGCGCCTCCGTTTTAATCCGCCTTCGGTCCGCCTTCGGAGTGGAAGACGGCAGCAAAGAAGCTTGTCGTTTTCTTTCCATGTTATCTAACTCGAAGGTGGATTTTCTGGGTTATCTCACTTTGAAAGCGGACCGAAGCCGGATTAAAATGTAGGTGCGGTCGCAGCCTCGGGTCCGACTGAAGTCGCCTGGCATAGCGGAGCTCAAGGCTGCTGCATCGCTCCTGTAGCACGCCCTGGGCCCTTCCCGTGAAGGGCAGGATGGAAATTCTTAAATACGTCAAAATCCGGGCCCTGAGTTAGTCGGGAAGGCCCCTGGCCATGCACAGAGTGACAAAAATGGGGAGTTTCAGACCCGGGGGGGGGGGGGGTTACGTCGAGCAGCCCTTTCCACATTCTGATCTTGGGTGTTTCTAAATTGTCCCAAGTGTATGTTAGTTTTAGCTTCCCAAAATGCAGCTACATAATACAGTTCGCAAGTTTTGGTAAAAAAAAAAAAAGTAGCAGATTTGAGTGTAAAACCGATATATGAATATTATCAGTGCAATTGTAACGGGGGATGAAATGTTTATTGAAATTAAATGAGTTAGCTGTTGTGAACACTGTTGCAGTTACAGAATATGGGGTGTTTTTCCACTGTCACTAAAAGTTCCCATTAAGTACCCATTATGTAATGGCATTTTTGTACCCATTAATGGGCACTTAATGGGTACTTCTAGTGACAGTGGAAAAACACCCATGGATTCTTTTTGAAGAGTTAGGGAGGTGGAAATATCCTTGGTAGGTGAGTAGTCTTTGGACTCCGGGCTACAAAATTCATAATCGACAACTGAAATATTGCTGCCTAAATGTTTTTTTCTTGCAGGAACATGTAAGTTAATTTGTAATAGGAATGAAATTGTAAAGAAAGAACACCCTCAGTGAGGACCCTAGATGCTTTAAGCTTGTAAGTCTGTAAAGGGGTGGGGCAGTTCCTGAGAGAAAGCAGAATATTAGCCCTTGAGATATTTTAGATCTTCAGATTTAGGAAATAAGAAAAGAGAAACACAGAGGTAACAGCTATACTTAATATGGTCATCATAAATATTTGTCTTTTAAATGTGTGATATGGAAGTAACCATTAAAGACTTGCTTGAAAAAGGGAAAAATAGATATTATAATCTTCCCTCATCCTTCTGTGTATTTATAAAAAGGCAATGAGATCTTTTTTGGCAGGATTTGAACACTGATGGGGGGCATATTACGAAATCCATGACCACTGTATCTAGACAGAATGCAAAGGGCTTGCTACCTTCACTTTGCACTGGGAATGGCTAGTAAGCACAGAGTATGGGTGGGGACATCTCCAACAGCTCTTAGATATAGGCAGGGAAGTCTTAGGATGGCATTGAAGTAATATGGGATATATATATAAAACTATAAATTTCTAGACCCTTCACGAGCTCTGGCATAATAATGGTCTCTTAATAGCAACAGTGAACCAAGCTAGGATATCCGGAATACCTTGGCTGGATTTATATGTGGCACGGCATTCTGCGATTAAACAGCAGAGGTACAGTTGTGGTTCTGCTTAAATGGTTGCTTAAGAGTGACTTCCCTTATATGTTTTTTTAGCAGCATGGTTTCACATTTACATGGTTGGTAAAATGTGGTTTACCTTGTTTAGTGCTGTAAACTCAGTGTGATTTGGCCTTTGTGGGGCCACTGACTTAAGATTGCAGACTGGGAATCCCTTCTACAGCATCATCTTAGTCACCAGGCCAATTCGACAGACTTTTCAAAGGCCACAATTGAGAAATACCACTATTTCTGTGGTGCCAGTGACTTACACCTATAGGCTTGGCCTATAGGATTCCCCTTACTGCATAATTTTTCTTTGGGTAATTCTTTGGGTATTTTTTTTCATTTTAAAATTAGAGTAATTTGTTACTGTATTCATAAATGGCATGTTGATGCCAAATATCAGACCATTCTATAATTACATATATTCCTATGGGGCCTGTGATGGTTTGGTCCCTATAACCCAGTGGTTCTCAACCTTCCTAATGCCGTGACCCTTCAATACACTTCCTCATGTGGTGGTGACCCCCAACCTAACCCTAACCCCCAACCATAAAATTTTCGTTGCTACTTCATAACGACCCCTGTGAAAGAGTAGATTGACCCCCAAAGGGGTCCCGACCCACAGGTTGAGAACCACTGCCACTGCTATAACGAGATATTTACAGCTTTCTTCGTCATGGAAATCCATTTAAAAGACAAAGCAGAGGAGGAGGATTGAAAACACAGAGCTTGTTTGCACTTGGTTGTGGTCTGGAATATATCTCAGAATAGGGGTCCATTATCCATGTCCCATAGTCCTGCTGTATCCTGCATTAGCATGTGGACAGTATATTCTAGAACGAAGCCAAGTGGAAACAGGCCCTCAGTGACCTCTACTTTTTTGGGTAATGAACTGCTCAAGTGGTTTGGATTGTAAAGTTCTTACAGCTCCAGACTGCCATAGTGCCAATTAAAGTTGGCACAAAATGCTTACCAGTGCTTATCTTTTTAAATCCTACATTGCTTTTGTTTTTACAAGGCTTTAATAATGAAGAAAGACGAACTGATCATTGGGATGCTTTTGAGGCAGTAGGTGGGCTGAGCTGAACTCTTATACACCCATGGCTCGGATACAAACAAACATATAAAAACAAAAACATAAATAGAAATCACTTTTATACTGAATATTTTCTGTTAATGATTTAACACTTACAATATCTGATGTTTACTCGCATATAAATTTTACTTTATAACTTCCTGACAGATAGGTTTAGGATGTAGTCCTTTGATAGACACTTTTGGGTGTTTCAGGCTTCAGATGAAACTGGCCCAGATTTTAGCTCGAAGGAAAACACATTTTTTAAATTGGGTGGCAGGTTGCAGTGCACCCGTTATGCCACACTCCCCAGTCCTCAAAATGCAATGATGCATTTTGAGTTTCCTTATTGCTCTCTGATGTTGTAACGAAATATAAAAACAAGTTTTGCGCATGTGCCTCTTTAGTATACAGAAATTGGTCTTTTAAACAGTTTAATTGTCTTCCAGTTGTACAGTAGCTTTTCAGGTATATAATAGGTATGATTTCTGTAAGCATCGTCAGACGTTCTCTTGTTGCTTTAAATATAAATGCATTTGCCACTTCATAGGTGTGCGTACACTGTACAGTCAACTTAAAACATGTTGTATCTCCTTTCCATTTCCAGTCAAATCTTTTTAGTCACACACCTTTTCCCGTTATGCTTGTTACTTTATATGAGGTTGGATGTAAAGCAAGGCTTGCTATAGTGACACCTGAAAGTACAAGGCTTCAGAATCTCCAAGCCCTTCATAGTAGTGGCTGGAATAAAGAACAGTTGGAAAGAAAAGTGCCTATAGCAGGACTGTTCAACTTGCAGCCCTCCATTCAACTTCTGGAAAAAAAAGCATGAAAGCCTAGCAGGAATGTGGAATGCTGGGAGTTCAGGAACGTCTGGAGGGTCACAAGTAGAGCAGCCCTGGTCTACAGCATGCTTTCAAAATCCCAAGTGTGCCTATAGACCCAAAGAACAGTTTTTGATTTTAAGATGTCCCTTGTCTCCCATCAAAAGATTCTTAGAAAAATAACATCCATGGAATAAAAAGAAAGATCCTCTTACGGATGTTACAGTTATTAAAGAACAAAAATGGGATTAGAAGTAAATTCGCTACTGAGCCCAATTCAAGGTATTAATTTAACTTATAAGGCCCTAAACAACTGGGGCCCCAAATATCTAAAGAAACACCCTCTTCCATATCAACCTGCCCGTGCCTTAAGGTGTGAAGGGGAGGCCCTCCTGGTTGTCCCATCATCCTCAGCAGTAAAAGGTGTGGGCACCCAAGAGAGGGCCTTCTCAGTGATGGCCCCTAGGTTATTGAATAGTCTCCCCCTTGAGGTGCGTCAGGCTCCTTCACTGTATATGTTTAGGAATTCAGTGAAGACACACCTCTTTGCCCTGGTTTTTGGTTAAATGTTAATATACTGTCTCTTCTCACTTTACCGGCACTGATATTGTTTTAATATATACTGTTGTTTTAATATATGTCTGATTTTATATGTTGTTACCCGCCCTGAGACCTTTGGGTATAGGGTGGGATAGAAATAAAAATAAGTCCCTCAAGATGCTGTGCCTGGACTGTGGCTTTTTAATTAAGAATGTGCCAAGGACTGTTAACAACCCTGGCTGTATCCGGCTTTTCTACCTTACTCAAGAGTAGACCCACAAACTGGGGATCTTGCCCTCTGTCTTCTCTCATCACTGCCGTTATAGACCCCTTTGTGGGTGGGGACTTGGCATGTGTCAGCCGTGAAAAAAGCCAACAGGATACCAGGAGCAAATAAATGACAGCACAAATAAAACTGCTGGGTGTTATAATGGTTGTGTACAAAGTGGCTCTATTGCTGTTTCTAGAATACTACAGTTTTGGATGCTACATTTCAAAAAGGAAACAGTGGAACTAACAGTAATTCAGATGTAACAGGGCTAGAGTGACTTTGCCGTGAGGAAAAGTTAAAGTAATTGGAGCTTTTTAGTCTAGAAAAGATGAGTGAGTGGGGACATTATAGAGGTGTACACAACAGAACAGAGAATTACAGTTAAGGTTCATAATCAAGCTGAACCGGCCATGTTCCTACATGTTCAATTCTCTGAATCTAGAACTGGCCAGCCAGTTGAAAGAACTGTCTGGTGGATTCGTTGAGTGCAACCTCTCCTCCTTCCCCATCATACTGGTTGCCTCATAGTTCATGCTGTACTATTCCCCCTTCTCCCTGACTGTTCATGTCATTTCCCTTTTCCCCGCTTCCCAGAGTGTATTACATGAAGCCCCAGATTGGGTTACACCATGACCCTTCTTACCAGTAGCACCCTGCCATTCCTTATCACATCCAGCCAATCTTACCTGGTGTTGATGAGCTAATGTCTCTCCACTGTCAGTGACTACATGGTCTAGGAAGGACCTTGGCTAGTGTCAGATCTGCATGAGGTCCTCCCAGGCTGAGAGGTAGCCCGATACCAGCTATGCTCTTTATTAGACACCACTGCTGAGGGAAGGGGTGTGGTGCAGGACCATCAGGACCATGTAAGGCTGGGCAGATGTGATGAGAGAGGTAGCAGGATACAATCCAGGGCTTTGTGGGGCATGATTGACAAGAAGGAGGGGTGTGTGAAGTGAGATCCAAGTTTGGTGGGGCATGACAGGAATGTGGAGAGATGCACAATGTGAGGGTGGAATTGAAACTGGCAAAGCATTTATTACATTCCCCTACCTCAGTTCTCATTGCTTTGGACAAACCCCAGAACTTTTAAATGGTTTTAAAACTGAACCCCCCCCCCTAAACCGTACAGTGGATTTCATTGGAAAACTAACATGTACATCTGGAGTGGCAAATGTAGGAAACTCCAGATATTGCTAAACTTCAAATTGTATTGTATCTTGCTGGTAAGCAAAGTTGACAAGAAGATATGGGCTGAGGCATGATCAGAAGCAAACACGGCTACTTAAATTCTGTAATCTGAAATTGGATGCCAGTAGAAATTACCCTGGTAATAAATTTGAGCATTTGGAATAGAGAGTTATCGCCATGCTCCTGCTTCCACCTTCACCATACAGACTGTGGATAGTGTTTGTGTTGGTATCTGTCTTCTAAATAGTTCTGAAGACAGTAATAAATGAATTGCTTTTTTATAATAAAACAGTGTCCCTTGGCTTATTATTTTGCCCTTATATTTTAGCCTTGGCTGGAAGATATACTTCTCTAGCTTCCATTTTTGGAAGCTTACTGCCCTGTTCTGCTATTTTCCTTGAAATCCTCAAGCCAGATTTATATTTTAAAAAATTGTGGTGGTGGTGATAATACCAACACTTCCAAAAAGTCATTTTATAGCAGAGTAGCCTGCAACTCTGTACACTGTTTTAAGTTGTGTTGTCTGTAAGCTGCCAGGACTGTTTTTTTTTTAAATTGTCATAACATTTTTTTCTTTTTACATTGTAATGTTGGATGCTAGACTGTTGGTCCATCTTACTCTATATTGTAACACTGACTAGAAAGTTGTTGGTTTTTATTCAGAGTTCTTTCCCAGGGTTATCTTGTGATGTCAGAAATTAAACGAAAGGCTTTCTAAAAGCAGAATATATTTGCATTTACCATTAATGTTCAGCTGTTTCTCCAAAGATGGAAGAAAAATGTCACAAAAAAGGCTGTGTCCAGACATAACAAAAGAGGTGTCTCAGAGGTGCTTTTTTCTATTCCTGTGTCTGATCACAGCCAGCACATGGCCCCCATGTTTCCAGCACTTCTCTAAACCGCCTTTTCTAGCAGAGAGGAAAAAGGGTAGGTTGGCATGTGAACAATCTTGAAGCCTCTCTGAGGTGCCTCAGAGAGGCTTCCGCCCCCATGTTTGATCACAGCTTAAGGATTTTCATTAGTTTGTGTGCAGTGTTCAAGGACAATATAATGTAATTCTAGCTTTGGTAAAGATTAGGCCTGTTATGCTTTGAATATTGTATAGTAGTTTTCCATTTACGCATGGCACTATATCAGGCAACCCCATGGGACATTCTGCTGGCAACAGGGATGTACTAATGGAGGTAGCAATGGGATAAGTTACCCTGGGCAGGATGGCACCCTGTCCAGAGGACTCCAGTGTAAATTTGGCCACTAGTGCCAGCAAACCTCTGCTTGCTGAAAAGCAGGTGTAGGCAATTTTAACGATTTATTTTGCTTTCTTTTGGCAGCATCCCTAATTTCCTTGCCATACCACTATTTGGGGAACCTTGTACTTAATGAAGTTGACAATCCTGCCACTATGCTCTGGACTGCAGTTTTATTTTAACATTATCAGTTAGAACAGTTTCTGTCTGAAAGGATTCAAGTATTTAGCTTCATATTAACAGAATTATTGGTAGTCAAATATGCTAGTTCCTCGTTAAATCTTAAATGTGCAAGGTGGATTTTGTTAGGGGAACTATTAAAGCAAACTATCAGTTAGCAGTTGTACTAGTTATTTATTTTCCCTCTTTAGTTTCATTTTAAAGTAAATTAAAAAAGCAAAATATTATTTCCTGATTTCAAGAGCCAAAATTTCACTCTGCATTTTGTTGTCCAACAGAGATGTGGCATCCTCAGAGGTAATACTGTATCTGCCAGGAATGATGTAAGTTTGCTGGAAGCACACAGAAAGAATCCAGCAAGAGCATTTGATTAATGTCTTAGGATGTGTTACATAAATCCCATGCATTTCCAAAGAGTGTATGTGGTTTCTCTTAATGCAAATAGGCTTTGACAAATACTGTAGTTTCTAAAATTATTTTATTTGACTTTTTATTTTAATTAGGAAAAAAGTATTTATTCAGAGAAGGAAGGTAGTTTGCTTCCAAGGAAATGCTACATTTAAAAATTCCTTAGAACTTTTCAGTCATCCATTTCAGGTACCGTAGTTGTTTACAGCATAATAATCTGTTATGAATAGGCTTTGGCCTACATACCCTGATTTTGTTTTAAGACAAAATTTCCTGTTACATCTAATATACAACATTTAAGCTGAATATCTGTTAACTAATGAGGACATTAAGAGAGGTTTAGGTCTGTTAACTGATATTAAACTAGAGTTCAGTTGCTGGGTGCAAACACCCCAAAATCTGTGGACTAAAACAGTCTTATAAGTAAAGGAAAGAAACAACAGAGAGTGAGAGATATGTTTTCCCCCATTTTGTTCCCAGCTATTCACAGTTAATGAATAATTTAAGTCAAAAGCAGGAAGCTGTTTCATAAGACTGTACTGGTTACTGCTGTTACGTTTAATTAGAGTTTGATTTTCCCTGCAGTAGCTGCATATGGGTTGCATCTGAGAATGGCACAGAAACTTAATTTAGAACTTCTGTTTTCTCTTTGGAAATAATTGTGTTGAGAAATTGGCATGATAAATTTGTGTCAAAGTTCAGATATTATAAGCCTATAATCCCATACCTATATACCTATTTACATATATATATATATATACGTTTACTGGTATCTCTGTGTGTGCGTCTGTGTATGTATAAAATTTTAGTGGAATAGGTGCTCTAAAGTGTATTTGTATATGTTCCTGTGAAACTGGCTTAAACCAGTTCAAAATTCATTTCTGAATACTCCATATTTAATCCTTCCATGTGCTGTGAGGCACAGTTATTCATACTGCCTTCATAGGTGTTTGGGGAATTTTGAATTGGGCAAGGAAAGTAGATCCTCTAACATTGAGGAGATAAATTTCTACAGTAGTTTCTTTTCAGTGTAACTGGAACAGAACTGTAGCACCTCCACTCTGTTATGATTTTGGAACATAAAAACAATTAGTGGTAAAGGATGGAGCTGCCTTTCAGAGTATGGAAATACAGGAAAGCTAAGAGAAATATTATCTCTGCTGTAATATAGTAAGGAATGTAGATAAGGCAATGCATTTCATGTTATATGAGCTACAAAATATGTTCTTGTTTTAACTTCTCTTGAGCAGACTTGTAGCCTTAGAGTCTTCCATTTCCAGAAAAGACACAGATCAGCAGCAGTATGTGAATTGGGGCTATAGGCCAGTGAGGAAGAGGTGAAGCTCCAACTGGACATCCCCATTTGAAGTCACTAAAGCAGGAGGCTTTTATTGCCTGTGCCCTGTTTCTCTGGGGCCCTAGTCTGAGGGCTGCCACAAGCTGAGGCAGCATTCTCATGAGGCCCCAAAGGGAGAAGATTGTGGGCAGCAGACAGATCCTAAACGAGGCTCTAAAGGGGGTGGATTGTGTGCAGTAGCAAGTGTTGCTGCCCTGGGTCTTCTGGAAGAGCACAGGAAGTGGTTGTAGAAATTGACTGCTTTCCTGTGCTCATTGATGCTGACCTTGTTAATGCATGTAAGGCAGCATGGCACAAGTAAGCTGGTGTGGAGCACTGTCAAGAGCTCCCCACAGTGGTTTTGTTATAGTGCTTGAAGTGTGCAGTAAGTGCTTCCAGGGTGCAGGATTGTGTGTACTCTGTGGCCTAGGAGCACTCTTTAAGAACACACAGATGGTACAATGAGGGTTCACAGTGATCCCATGGCATCTTTAAGGGCCAGTGTGAATCTTGCCTAGGCTTTGCTCATGTTGTGTCCCCGTGCACTATAAAGTCTGAATCAAATCCGAATTTGGCAAGGAGCATCCCCATGCAAAGCCCCCAAACTGGGCTACATACAGACCAAATCGCCCAAATCCATGCTAAATTTAGTCCTCTAGAATACTGTGCTGGCTACAGTTTGGGAGCAAAGTCTGCATTATTTTGGGGGCCAAGTCTGCGCATGGGGATGCACCAGGGCTATTTGGGGAGGCGAAGGACTCTGGCATCATTAGGAGGTGGGGCTTCATGTTCTGTGGTCACCGTTCCTGCCCTCTGCCTTGGGGATCACAACTGCTGGCCATTTTTAAACAGTGATCAAACAAACGAGCCTCTTCTTTCCATGATCCGATTGCTGGACAGGTAATGATGCAGTGATAAGGGGGATAATCTGGCCCAGCAATGAGGGAGATAATCTGGCCCACAAGCCTTTTTCCGCAACCCTTATTCCATCCCTGCTCCCAGATCGCTGGCAAGCTGCTGCAATGTTTAGAGGCAGTTTAGCAGAGGCGATCAGAACTGGGACGATCAGTTCTTTTACATTTGCCTGGCAATCAGATCACAGAGAGAAGAGACTTGTTTCAGTTTGACCACTGTTTAAAAATGGCCAGCAGTTGCAATAGGGGAAGGGGCATTGGGTGGCATTTCCCTGCCCTTGGTACAGCGGGTGGCACTGGTTGGTGATGTCAACCTGGCTCCTATCAGGGGAGAGGGGGTGGAGAGAAAATGATGCTGTTTCTCTGAGCAGGGGTTTAGAACGGTTTGCACGGGGGCATATTTGACTTGAGCCCACACTTTCGTCAGTTGCACAAGGATGGGTCAGTTTGATCTCTGCTCCGTATTTGGACCGAATTTTATCCAATTCTGACTAAATGGAGTGCATGGGGATGCGGCCTCAGTCTCTAGATATGATATCGGCTGCCAACAAATTTATTGAGATACTATTTAACAGTCACTACTCAGTTTTTCCTCGTCCTTGCATAGTTACCTTTTTGCTCACTCTTATTTGGAAAATATCCATTTCCATGTTATTATGCCATCTCCAGGTCTGCAGGATACGTTTTCAGAAAGAACAAGCAGGCCAACAGCATTTAACATATGGACACTTGATCTTCTAATAAGATTAGTCTTTTGGCTCTTTTCTCACACTTATTTCTAAAGCTGTTAGGTACATTACAAGCAGCACAAAAAACCAATCTGGTACTCTCATCGACATTTGTTATATGAACTCAAAATCACCTCAAGGTGATTGCAGCATATTCAGAATCAATGTTATGTGATAGTTACTGTAATTTTTAATCCTTCTGTGCATCACTTTGAACTGCAGTAATGGATGAAAACCAGAGTAAGCAGCACTTATAATATGCCTAAAATGTTTACTGTGGCCGCGTCCCCAAGCAACTTACTTGCCTCTCTATTGTCCCTCTATTCCAACAGACTTTAAAAGTGCCGTTCAATTCCGGAATAAGTGTTCCCATGAGGTTCGGTAAAACACGCATTTTAAACGCACCTACCGTCCCCAAGGAAGCGTGTTTTGTTTGCCCGCATCTTTTTCTCCCCGCCCCCTCTCTGCTTGATAGGGTGCTGGCGGGAACGGGGTGGGACTGTGATCTGTGTGGCCACAACTAGGGACACAACACCTGACAAGTCCAAAAGAAAAATAGCCATATTTACAAGTTCTCTGTTCGTCTCCCCTGCCTGCAAAACCCACCAGAAACATTTTGGGATCCAGAGCCTGATTCCAAAGATAGTGATTTCACTGTAAAAATCCACCCCTTACAGCAGTGGTTACACTGTAGCAATCCCCCCACTTCACACCTGATAACAATGTTGCAATTCTGCACAATTCTGGCTCTTTAAAAGTTCTGATCTCTAGAAAGGGGAAAGGAAGGAAAGCTGCTGCAGTTCTGGGAGATGTGTGAATGTTTAAGGCTGTGTGTGCAGGCGGCAGAGGCAGCAGAGCCAGGGTGCTTTTTTTGGAGATCTTGGCCCATCCCCGCCCCTTTTGCCACAGAGCGTCTCCATGCACAATGTTGCTAGGAATACCCGCAGCTTCGAAAAAGTGTGCTGGTAGTCTTGTTTAAAGGGCACTTTTTTCCCGCGCATTTTCCTCCTTTTGTGCTGCTGGAAGCTCGGAGAAAAGCTGTGCATGGAGATGCTCCGTGGCAAAAGAAGCTTTTTAATGGGCTTTGTATTGCTTGGGGACACACCCTGTGTCATCCAAAGTTGGAGACGTTTTTTTACCATAGTGCTTATAATCTAACAAGCATAATGCAAAAGGGAAAGGATAGCAGGTGCTGAATGATTATTGGCCTGAATTTGTTTTCTGCTTGCTGTGATATTCTTCCTGCACAACTGTGAGTCCCATTTCCCTTCTGTCTTCCACCTAGTGGCAAAGGCCAGAAGGTACCTTCGTGCAGCTCAGCAGTCTTAACCAATGGAGCATTAATCTTTAGGGTTTTTTGATCCAGAATATTTTGATTTCCTTTTCAAATGCCGGTTTCATCTGCAACTCATCCCTACATGCAATTATTTATGAAGAAATGCAGCTAAATCTTCAAATCCCTCAATGCTTCCTTAGTTTTGACCTATTACTAGTCCAAATTTTTTTTAATATGTCAAGTCAGCTGCATTGAACTCTTTTGGAACAAATCTGTCAGTTTCAGTATGTTTTTAATAAGTCTTTTTATTGGTATGTTTATTTTTAAAAGATTAATCTCTAACCACTTTAATTTTTCATGAGATCCTATATAGTGTTGGGTTGCATTCGTAGAAAGGTTTAAACCAGCATGAGGAATCCATTTTTCCCTCTTCTGTCTTCGTTTATCCTCCAGAACACTACAGTTCCCATGATTGCTTTTAGCCAGGCTGTGAGAATTATCGTTCAACAGCATTTGGAGGGCTAAAGTTTGACCAACTGTGCTTAGAATTGCACATGCTGTCGAAAAGGATTGATAAACAAGAATTCATTTGTTCTTGTTTTTTTGAAGAAACCATGTGTATTCTCCACTTGCAGCCTTCTATGTGGATTGGCGAGGCTTGCTTCTGTTTTTCAATTTTTGATAAAGTTGCCATTGGATTAATTACTTCCCTAAGTTTTTGTGGAGAATAAAAAACTAGCAATTAAATTTTGGTCTGACATGAAGACCAATTTCTTCTTTGAAGGTGCACTCAGATGAGAAACTTGGATGCATAGTAGATAGAGTAAAATAATTCCATCTCCAGAAAAGCAGAACCATGAAAGAATTGGGCTGTATTTTATAATTTTAGCAACCACAAAAAATAAACCTGGTATCCAAGTGCCTCTAATTCTCCAGATTCAGCAGGGCTGGAAGTTACAGTTGACCACAGTGTGCATTGTTATAACTCAGAAATGTAAAAATGTTCCAGAAATCTGAACTGACCAAAGTTAGCAGTTTCAACCCCTGGTTATGTACCCCCAAAAGCTGTTCAAAAGGACCCGACTTTTGGAAATTGTGAATTTGCAAATCACAGATACCAAACTCTATCCAATTCTGCAGTCGCAGTTACACAAAACTCAAGATACTTACATAGTCAGTAATGAGGAATGACTGTAGACTAGGAGTAACATTCTAAACTGCCAGATCATTCATTCATAAGACAGATAACTTCAGTAATAAGACAGATTACTTCAGCAAGGTGTGACCAGGGCCCCAGTGTGCCGTGGTTATTTGACAAAAGGTGGTTGATGGGTGGCAGGCCTATTAGTAGCTGAGCATTCAGTTTACTATTTATGCTCACATACAGAGTACACCCCTCTATCTAAGTACAAAACATGGTTTTGAAAGGAAATATTAGGATTTTGCTGAAAATATACTGATACATTGCTGAGGTCTGCCAGAAGATTCAGCTTAAGTAATGAGGCAAATGTGGTGTTGTGATTCGAAATTCAATTTCTGTGTTCTGTTTTTGTTTGTAGGGGATGTGATCAGCCTTGGTGATAGACAGCTTACTGTCATGCACATGCCTGGCCATTCAAGAGGAAGCATTTGTTTACATGACAGAGAACGGAAGATATTGTTCAGTGGGGACGTTGTTTATGACGGCTCAATGATTGACTGGCTACCCTACAGCAGGATAAATGATTATGTTTCAAGTTGTCAACGACTGATTGAGTTAGTAAACAGGGGTCTCGTGGAGAAAGTCCTTCCAGGGCATTTTAATACATTTGGAGCTGAGCGGCTGTATCGTTTGGCTTCCAACTACATCTCTAATGCCGGGGTTTGCCACAAAGTTTCTACGTGTGCCATCAGATCAGTTGCTAGTCTAGCTCTTCGGGCCACAAATTCTAGAACGGCCACATAGTATTATGTTTTTAGTATAACCCAGTGGCTTTCATAAGCTTACTTAAAAGAAGAGCTGGGTGTTAAGTCATAAAAAAATCTTATTTTTATCCACTTGATTTCTATTTAAAATATGTCAATATATGGTAGTAGCTATGCCAAAGCTACTCATTTTTCCTTCTATTTTTTCAAGGTAAGTCTGCACATATGTTGAATGCTGTTTGACAGGTCTTCTGTTGATTTGTATTTTTGAAACATGACATGTTAAATGAAAATTTTGCACTTAGTGTCAAACTTTTTGATGATGGTTTTAGTTGGCGTTTAAGTTGAAACTACATTCTAAATGGTTGAAAACTTATAAGCAGGAGGAAGTTATAAGGGTCCACTGTCTTGTGTAGTGCACTAAATTAAAGTATCCAATAATTTATTTTTTAGTTTATGGGGTGAATGTAACCTGTTATTACCAAATGCTACTATAAAGGACTACATCAGCATTGCTTTTCATTCTTCAGATAAATGTGTTGCATTTGGTTATTGTTTATAAAATAAATGAAATGGTAAGTGAATACGATATTTGCATTATATAGCCTGCGCTTTAAATATGACTAATGGTGTAAAAGTGTGTGTATAATTGTGAAAGTAACACATTTTAGATGTAATATATACACCTTCTTGATCTAAGAATGTTTTCTTTTGAACTGCTTTGAGCAAAGGGGATCTCAGGAGAAAGTTGTGCCCTGGATTATGTTAATGGTGGGATTTGAGGTAAAGGCTCTGCAAATCTCTAATTGCCATATGTTTTCTCTTGTTTCTCTGTCCTCAGTTTTGCATAATTTTAATTTGGGAAAAAAATTTCAAACCAGTCCTCCTGCTCCTGTATTTAAAAAACAGTGTAACTTGCCAGGACATTGCTACTCTCTTGCACAAAGACAAGGTTTTGCATTTCATAACTGTGAAGTTCAAAACTATGATAGATTGCAGTCTGGTGAATAGCTTCAGAGTGCAACTGTGACACTTTTTTTTCTTTTGTGTGGCTACATGGGATTATCCCCATATGAAAGCATACAGCACATACAGTTTGACCACAGTGAGTCCAGCACTTTAACCCTGAGTAGTCTCAAGGGTAGAAAAATGGATGTATTCAGTACTGTGCCTATTTCCTGTTACAGACTGAAGCGGTATAGCGAGCAGAAAGATCAGAGTTGCCATTAAATGGTGATTCGAAGTTGAGGCTGACAGTTTTATCTCTCTCTAATCGTATATGAAAATTTTACTAAATTAAATAGAAAATTAATGTTGCAAACTGCTTCACTTTGACAGGTGGCTTTGGAAATACTGTGCATTATTAATTATTTATTTAGATTATTTATATACTGCGCATCCCAGTAGTTTCAGGGCAGTTAATATATTTTTTACAAAAAGCTCAGTAAAATACTATATCATATAAAAACAGCATTACTCCCCAAAAGCTGATAGGGGCAGCTGTAATTTCAAGTAGGCACAAAAATCTGTTCATTATTGATATTAGGAACTAAGGCTACTAGTTTTGTGCCCAGGAAAGGAGAGTGTCGATATTTGTAAGCTTAGAAACATTTTTTGTTTGTAAAGTCATAATATAAAATCTCTGAATATATGTTGCATTATATTGGCTGCTGCAGACATAATGAAGGGGCTGCCTTAATTGTGGACAAGTTATTAGGTTAAAAGCACAGTTAAACTGATTCCTACTTAACCAACGATTTGATGTTGTGAATTGTTAGTGCCTTCCTTATTTTTCAGCAGATTAGATCAAACTACTCCAAAGTGATGCCCCTCCCAGCACACAGAATTACTCAGGAGTTACTGATGGTTTTGTCTAGCCCCACATTCCGAGTATCTTACAAATTCTTTCCCCAAAGCCTTACCATTTATGACACATAATGGGAAGAATTCAGCTAAGAAATACTGTGGTCAGACATAACAACAAGGGTGCTTCAAAGGAGTCTCAGAGAGGCAGTGTATGACCCTCGTGTTCCCTTCTCTAATCCACTTATTCTAGCACAGAATGTTCAGGAAAGTGGGTAGGGGCAGGCAGTGTGTGTGCGCGCGCGCATGAACAATCCCACGTTGAGGCCATCTCTAAGCTGCCTCAGAGGCACCTCAGAGATTCCTTTTTTGCTGTGTCTGATCATACTATGGGTGTTTTTCCAGTGTCACTAAAAGTACCCATTAAGTACCCATTAATGGTACTTTTAGTGACACTGGAAAAACACCCTATGACTGCCAAAGACTTGTCTGCACTGAAGGATAGCTTCTTAAGTGAGCAGTTACCAATACTAGGTGTTTCTCAATTTTGAGCTGAACGTTTCTGTTTTCCTTCGGTCTTGCCACATGATATAGGGTGTTTTTCCACTGTCAAAAGTACCCATTTTTGCACCCATTTAGGACCCATTTGGGTGTGAGCTGGATGACCCCATTTCCACTATGACACCCATTTGGGACCCGATTGTTTCCACTGCCATTGGGGAAAACCGGATATAATGGATTTTGGCCTTTAATCCGGATTTTCTGTAGACCCCATTAAAGGGGTCTACAATGGGGTCTTCTCCCAGAAAATCCGGATTAAAGGGAGCCTGTTTCCACTGGAAACAGGCAATGGGGTCCAAAGGAGGCTAGGGGGAGGGGATGCACCTTTGGGAACCCCCCCCCCCCAACATTGGCTTTGAAGTCACTTCGAAGTTGACTTCACATTCACTTCGAAGTGACTTCGGAGCATGAGCTCAACTTCGAAAGTTGAGCTCATGCGTCGAAGTGACTTCGAAGACTGCCCCCCCCCCCGCCCCCCAAAACACCTGGGGTAATGGACCGACCCCTTGTGGGTTGATCTGGATTCCCCAGATGGGTGAAAAGCTGTTTCCATAGCAGGGGTGTTAGCACCCATTCCTAATGCGTGCTACACCTCCTGTGGAAACACATTGGGTGCTTCCCTTAATCTGGATCTACTAGATCCGGATTAAGAAATGTACCCATTCCTTAGATCTGGATCTTCTTAGATCCAGATCTAAGGGCTGCAGTGGAAAAACACCCATAATGTACTGCAGACTTGCATAGTTTTTTGGGAAGCATAGCCAGATGGGAAGACATTATGCAGTGCATTTCTTATACATATTTATAGTGACAAAGGTTCCAGTCACTTTTTGGGAAATAGGTTGAAGATTACTGATTTTGTTCAAGTTTTAACTCAGAAATGAAGCCAGTTTGGCTTTGAATTAATGTTGGGTTATATCACTCACACATAATCTTAACTATTGTATGTAATTGTGACCATTGTCCTAATTATTTTTATACCACAGTATAAGAGCATTATTGAAGAAAATTAATTGAAAGAATTGGACCTTATTTATTGTAGTGTGTCTTTTAAAGTTTGTGACAGGCACCTGCTTAATTTAAATATAATAGATTATGAGATATATACTGTTGTTTCCTTGTAGGAATTTATGCTGCTCTCCCCCTGCCCCCATGAATTCAGAAATTGGCTGCTTTTGGTGATATAAAATATGGTCCATGGTTCAGTTCAGTGAAGTTCTTAACTGGGTCATTGATTGTATTGTAAAATGGATTTTGAAGGCATTTTTAAAAAGTTATAGTTCATTGTATTGTCTACTGAAGAAACTTTACAAATGATATATGCCCCTGTTTTCAATGAAAATTGTGTGCTATTTTATCGTATATATTGATAATAAAATAATTATGCCCAAAACAGCTCTCTACTAATAATTTCCACATTATTCTGGATCAAATGGAGAAAGGTACATATTTGTTGCTTCATGCAAGATGGAGCTGGATGCAACTCTCAAAATGAACTACTGGTTATATCTTCCTGCCTACATGCCTCTTGACAGGAGGCAATAGAAGTATCATACATTTAGCCGCTCCAGACAGACATGCTAGTATCCTTTGTATACTTTGAAATCCTTTGTATGATGACACTTCTATATGCAATCATTAATTGGTTTTTTAAATGAAGCAAATATTTTATTGAAAAGTTTCAGAAACTCGTTCTGATCCTGTACATGTTTATCTTGATGTCGGGAACCTCAAACTTTAGTGTGTATCTTGGAACTTAGATTTTATACAGTGATCACTTTGCTGGCTAAGTACAAGAAAGGCATGTATCCCTTCTCTTTTATTCATCTTTCATCAGGCTACCGGACATTCAAGGATTCACTGTGCTTTTTTCATAGTCCATTTTTATCTGCATCTCCGCAGCTCTATGTGGGTGGCTGGCCAAAGGTGGCTGGCCTCATGGTTCCAGCAGTAAATGAAAAGGGAGAAAGAAGTTTTGGGAACTTACTAGAAAAACCCTAAAATGAATTTTCCTTTTGAAAAAAAAATGTGCTTATTTAACTGAAACAAGTTATTAATCTATAACAATTAAGTCCACTCACATAGAATGTGATTTAAGTGCTTTTACCCATCGCTCAGATAAAAATAGGACAGAAAGAAAAAAGAGAAATAAGTTTTGAGAATTTAGGAAGTTACAGGGATTTTTTCTTTTTCAAATTTTGAAGTCATTTAGAACAGACTGGTGCAGAGTACCACTGACTTTGCTGTATTTAATTAGGTCTGGGCATAGGCACATCTAGTGGGGTGACTATCCATGAACCACGTGTACGTACACTTCAGTAGATTGCAAAAGAGAAAGAAATGGAACAAGTAGAAGTACCTGCTACTTCTGAAAGTATATATTATTATAGTTCCATACCAAAGCCAAATTATCTTATATTCAAAAAATTAAGCAGAACAAACTCAATAAAACATTAAATGGAGACAAGACAAAGTAAGAACTGCAGTCTTAACTGCATTTATAAATAAGATCCATTAACAATAATGAAGCTTAAAGGAGATGTACGTTGGAGGATTACAGCGATGATAGATTATAAAATGAAGGTAATGTTCCTTCGCTATTTTTCCCTCTAGTACAGCGGTTCTCAACCTTCCTAATGCTGTGACCCCTTAATGGAGTTCCTCATGTTGTGGAGACCCCCAACCACGGGGGTGGAGCAACTGGGAGGTGGGAGGGAAGGGCGGTGGGAGACTCATCGCAACTTCTCTGAAAGGGTAATTTGACCCCCAAAGGGGTCCCGACCCACAGGTTTAGAACCACTGCTCTAGTAGATCTGGATTAAAGGAAGTAGACAGTGTGTTTCCATGGGTGGTTTAGCACACAACAGCAATGGGCGCTAGCTTGCTCGCAGTGGAAATACCGGAGCACCCATGTGGCAAATCTGGATCTACCCGCATGTCACCCCAGGCATTTTGGGGGATGGGGTGCAATCTCTAGATGCTTCAGAGATTCTTCTAAGATCCTCCAGAGCGGCTCCAGAGAATCTCCAGAGCAATCTGCTGCAAACGTCAAAGATTCTTTGGAGCCTTTGACAAAGGCATTGCTCTCAGATGGGGTCCTCTTCGGAGACTGCACTATTCTTCAAAGGCAACTTCGGAGGAACTTCAGAGCCAGCTTCGGAGAATGTGCACAGGCTTCAAAGTTTTGGGGTGCTCCCCCTGAGCCGCTCATAGACCCCATTGTCCGATAGTGGTGGAAACAGGCTCTCTTTAATCTGGATTTAATGCCTGAAGACCCCATTGTAAAGGGGTCTACAGGGAATACGGATTATAGCTTTATATGATTGTGAAAAGTGGGAGGATACAGAGAGTGGTGCCGACAGATGGCACCTAAATATTGTTCTCTTTAGCAATATTCTGGAAGAAACCACTCCTGGAATAATTGCTAGTTGCTGAGACAGCTGGTCAACTGCAAATGGATTGAGCTCCTGCAATGTCACATGGCATATATGTTCAGGTATTAAATATCTGAAAATGGACAATTGCTGGCTTATGTGCATCTGAATCTGCCATGCTAGTTTGGCCCCACAACGTGTGCAGTGGCCATTCCCAAAATGGCAGATCACATAAACAACCAACCATTTTTCATGAAACTTTGAAATCTGTCTGGAGGCAGCTATTGTAGCATCCACTTATTCTGCTATATTTGGATATTCCAGATACCCAGCACTGTTCACAAAATAGACTTGGTAGAGTACTTTCTCTCCTGAACTGTTGGGTTTCCTTTTATTTAGAACAGGCAGAAAACTGAAAACAGGACTTCTGTTTCCTTCTCTAGCCACTCTAAGACTAGCTCCAGTCAATCTGGGGCTGTGGTCACACTTAAGGTTTAACCCAGCTTCAGTCCACTTTCAGAGTGAGAGAACACCTCAGCAAATGACAAGCTGCTTTCTGTCAGTGTTAACTCAGAAAATTCGTCTTGGGCATAGACGTGGAAAGAAAACTGAGGTGCTGAGGTGTCCTCCCGCTCTGAAAGTGGAGTGAAGCCGGATTAAACCTAAAATGTGACCACACAGCCTAAAAGGCATCAGCTGCTGCCAGCGCAGTGAAGCCATTGAGTTCCCTTTCCTCGCCCTTTATTATGACGTCCCAGCTGTACTGCTTTGTGGGTAAAAGGAAGTACCCAATCCTTAATGAGAGATTGGGAGAGTGGTCTGTACTTAATTCGCCGCACGTACAGGGGGTGGGTGGGACACTCCCCAACGTCCAATAGACGATGGACTTCAAAGGGAAGGGGCGTTGTCGAAAAAAAGAGCAAGACGAGCAGCGGTAACTGTATCCAGTCCCCGGTTCCAGTAGTCAGAATGTAACTGGGCGAGCTGTCGCCTGCTTACCGGTTTAACAACAGGCGGCGAGAATGAGTGTGATGTCGGGGGGGGGGAGGGTTCCCTTCTTGTCGCGGCAGGAAGTGGGTCCTGAGCGACGAAGTAACCATAGCAGCAGCAGCAGGTAGCGCTCTCTCTCTCTCTCTCTCTCCCTCGGCTTCCTCACCAGACCTGCTGGCTGAGGGCGAGGACTTTCTCCTTGCCCCCGCTGCCGGGTTTGTGTGTTATTGTGGGCGAAGGGATTTTTAAAAGTCTGCTTTTCTTCCACAAACGGACTCTATTATCGTATAAAATGTTCTTTGCAAAGCACACGAAATAGAACAGCTCAACGTGTACACTAAACACGAGACTACATGGAGTGCATGGGGACGTGGCCAAAGAAAAGTGGTTGGCAGGAGCTCAAGGGTTTCTCCACGAACAGGAGAAGCTGCAGTAGGTAGGAAAACATACTCTGGGAGGCAGTTCGCTTAGCTTTACACACGCTCTGGATGGAATGCTGCTGCTTCTGTTTTGTTTTGTACTAAGCTGTTGACTTTCTCTAGCGTGTTACCACAAACATAAAGAAATAGTTATTAACTGCATAGTGAGCTGACAACATCACATAGCGGTAAAATACAATGCTTTATATGAGAACAGCTTTTAGTATATGCAGTATTGTTTTAGTAAAAATTAGCTTCCATGAATTTAAGAGCCATGAATTTAAGAGCTAGGCATAAGCTGGTGATGGAATTTAAAAGGCAGAAGTGCATGTATAAAAATAAATAGGAATGGAAGTCTTGGAGCTCCCCAGAGCAATTAGGTTTTAAGTGTCTTTGTATCCAAGTCGCTGACTGTCACATTCATTGCCTTGCAATACAGTGCAGGTACAGTCAGTATTATTAATATATTTTTGGCAAGGAAATGCTCTGAGAAGGACAAAGACATGTGCCTGTAAACGTGAAAGTGAATTAGGTGCAGCTTGAAGATGCTGCTTCACAATAGATACATTGTTATAACCCCTTTCACAAGTCAGAGTCTTCATTGTTTTTTAAGATCTGAGTTTGAACGTAAGAGGAAATCACCTTAGCTGGGGCATTACTTGCTGTGTTTCATCAGTAGCTAAGTGATAACACCGCTTCAGTATCATGTGTTGTAGAATTAAACACTGTGTGTGACTTAACAGTGTTTTTCATAATCTTTTAAAAATCTTATTTGAACTTTCTGCTGACAAAATCAAGAGAAAGAACAAAATAACAAGCAAGAAATTAATGATGCTTTTGAATTGTTTAACATAAAGACACAGCTACAGATTCTCATGAACTAAAGGCAAACTGTTTTAATGGCTTCTTGCTTTATATATTTGTCTTCCTCAAAGCTTTACCTTAAAACTATTAAACTAGCTGTTCAACACATTTTACTCTGTATAGTCTTTACATCGGAATATGGTTCTTTGCAGTTTTGAAAGTAGCAAAAATGCCAGTGAAAGTTTGATAAATATTAGATATGTATAGCCAACAAATGCAAAAGCACTTTAAGTAACAGACTGAGGCCAGAAGTAGCTTCTGCACAGGAAAGCAGTAGAGGCAGTTATACATTGTGACAGATTTCTCTGTTGTATGCAGCATGCAGGGACAGCAAGTAGGCTCATGTAAAATGAAAATGTGTGCCATGATAGCATTCACATAGGACTTTTAGGAATGCCTCATATACATAACCTCACTTACTTGAATAGCAACCTGTGCAATAAAGAGAAGGCCAAAGCTGAGTGCAAGTGATGTTAGGATTGTAATTTATAATTTATTTGCTTCAATTCAGCAGCTCTTCAATTGGAATTTTTAACATTCAGCAGTAAACACTGAGTATATCTCTGCCTCTTGTTTTTTATGGTTATACAGATATTTTTATATGCTAGAAGAGACTATAAGTCTTGCTGGAATCTTTTGGCATAAAGCATATCAGAGCATGTAAACAGCCCTGTTCCAGATATGCCTTTCTGTAGTCTGAACCAGCAGGCCTGGCTGGTCCAGACCCACTGGTTTGAACCATGGAGACGAAAGAGCTGAAAGGACTTATGTTTCTTCACAGAAATGATTTCTGTCTTTTTATAAAACAAATGATTTCTGTACTTTTATAAAACAAAGTTCAACATTTTTCCCATTTAGTATTTCTTGTGCAATATAATCTTAAATATATTTGCTATGAAGTAAAACCCTTTTATTATGATTTAATCCCATGTAATTGAATGGAATTTTGACTTTAATGTAATATACATTCTATTTCTCGAGAAGCTTTACTGTGTAATTATAAAGCCAAAGTAAGCAGGAAATTTTATTTTATCTAGTTTCTGTGACAGAGTGTCTTTTACATAAAGCCATTTCTCTTGTTTTTATACACTGGACATTTTAATTGCTTATATAAATATTTGTTTGCATTTTTATTCTGCCCTATATCCAAAGGTCTTAGGGTAGTTACAAAATTATAGGCCAAACTTAAATGAACATACCAAAACTAACAACAGAAATTATGTATAAATTATCTATTAAACAAATCATAATCCTATGTACATTTACAGAAATCTCATTAAATACATGATATGTTATTAACTTTTTTTTGCAAATCATTTTATTAGTTCATATACCGTAATTATGAGTGGTGCCAAGCCCTCTAGTGGGCATGACAGTTCAGTCTAGAAATTGGGAAAAAGTATAAATTGTGTGAAAGAAATGTTTGGTGTTTTTCAAGGTCTAGAGGATATGAGAATTTTATTGCTTGCCCTAGCCTAGTTATCTCCCCCAGTATTGGCTGACTGCAAAACATAAGTTTCACACTATCTTAGCAAGGCCAGTGAGTAACAGATGCTAGATTGATTATTGCTACTGGTAGTGCTTTGATCTATAATGCTATATCAGTTGTAATACAAGGAGGCAGTTGAGAGGTAAAGCCTGCAGATGGGGAAGATAGGGCATAATATATGTGTGAGCTGCATTTATAATAATACAGTGTTTGTCAAGAAACAGATGGCTCCTAGTTTTTCTCTTTTTGAACTTGGGCAGGTGTGTAACAGGTGGCCTTACTTGCAAGTTGCATTCAGGCATTTACTTATTTTGTAATGCTAATACAGTTTACAGTAATATAACATGCACGTAGCAAAGATGCCAGTTGGCACATGCAGCCTTCCTCATTAGAAGTACAACATTGTTGTCAAGTTACTTTTGAGTTTTTATGTGCTACTTCCTAAGTGATTTTACTCAGGGTAAGGTGAAAGAAATGAGAATGTCTTTTTCTGCCACCTCTCCTGTCACGGGCCTCCAGGATGTTCTTCCATTTTACAAAGTGGCACTTCAGGAATTGGGTTCACACTCAGAAATGAATAATAAACACGGAAGCCTCTGCTCTGATACAGAAGCTCTTTAGTGATGCTCTGTTATTATTGCCAGATTCCTCTGAATAGGTAGGATAGTTATTTCTGCATCACAGAAACTCCCTTTACTAAAGTTTTCTTTATGATCTTTATCACCTGAAATTCAACTGGAAAGAACAAATATTTAAGTGTTGCTGTTGTACAGTTCTATTTTTTTTTCCTTTTGAAGGAGAACCTATTTAGAGTTTAAAAACTTCCTTTTTTTAGTTATTTCTGCATTTGTGAAAAACTGGGCAGGCTTGCAGAATCTTTAACCAGATGAACACTTATTTATTTTGTGTCAAAAGCACTGCGTTCAGCAAAACATGCCATAAGAAGAACAGACATAATTTATACATGAGTTTAAAAACAACATTCAGATTAATAAAAATGTTAAAAATCAGATAGAATAGTGCAGATATAATAGAAGGACAAATAGAGATAAAACTAACTTTTGACCAAAAACTAGCAACAGCAACTGCATTATCTGTGGCATTGAGGAGTTCCCCCATCAAGACAGGTTATTTTGGACAGGAATACAGATGTTGGGTTGTTTGTTCAGTACCACATTCACATAAAATGGTAGTCTTCTAAATTCCATTTAGGAAGATTATCTTTCATTCTACCAATGCCCCTTCTACGCCTATTTAGGGATTTCCTTATTACCCATTCTTGGTTTGCATAAGGAGGAAGAGCCTCAAGGGGAGTAATCCAGTTTGAGTTATTGGATTTTGCTGCCCTCAAGCATGCTCTGGCTATTTCTGGTTGTGTATTAAGGGGCATGATAGTTCTCATAAAGCTCTTCCTTGATCTAAGTCTCCTAGGATGAAGCTGATAACTGTAATGGATGACTGTTGTGGTGTTCAGCTTTATTTTTTATCATTTTATTTAAAATCTTTATATCCTGCCCCATATCCTAAGTTCTCTGGGCAGCTTACATTAAAAAAAACCAATATACAAACAAAACATTTAATACATACCCCTTTAAAACAGTATTAAACAACATAATTAGTTTAAAAGTTATAAGTCAAGTTAATGTGCTTGTGTGAGTTACTGCCCAAAGGCTTTTTGCCACACATCGGGAGGAGTGATACCACCTAATTTATAAAGCCTGTTTCTGGGTATGGTTTTAAGGCATCCTGTAACTATCCTACAGGTTTCATTTAATGCCACATCCACTTGTTTTACATTGGCAGACTTATACCAAACAGGACAAGCATATTCAGCAGCTGAGTAAGATAGGGCCAGACCTTTACTTTCTTTCCTTTATTCTTTGATTCATACCTTGCCCACCTCACAAGTGGGCTCTGGACGTCTCACAATACAAAACCTAAAATACAGGATAACGCAATACAGCATACAACATGAATTATATAAAATCAAAAGAACATTTAAAACAATTTAAACCATCTTAAACTCCAGCTGTCCCCCCAGTGGCATAGAATAGATTACCACACAACAAACATAAAATAGCAGCGCTACTCCAACGCACACCAGTTCACATCCACAGGGTCGTGACTCTAAAGACAACAGAAAGAGCAAGGCCGGCTTGAGGCCAGCCAGAAGCTAGCCAAAAGCCTGGCAGAATTACTCTGCCTAGCAAGCTCTCCGAAAACTAGACAGTTCTTGGATTGTTCGAGTTCTTGCATGCAGAGTGTTCCACCAGGTAGGGGCAACACATGAGAATGCCCTCTTTTTGGTGGCTGAAAGGCAGCCTCACTGACACCAGGGACCTGTAACTAGTTAAGGTCTGGAGATATTCTTAATAAGCTGAAGTTCTTACTAGTTTTGGATCTACATCCCATATGCTGCCAGTGAGTTTCCGCACAATGTTATTGTTTGGAGCTACTTTGGTGTTCATGCAATGTTTTCTATATGTTATAGCTCGGTCTAAAGTAACTCCTAGATATTTAGGATGTGAACAGTGCTCAAGCTCACTTTTACTGCCCAATATATTTGCCTGGTTTTCTCCTGCCCCACCCCACCCTGCCCCTGGTCACTTTGGGAACTTTTCAGGTCGTCAAAACTATTATATTATGATCCTGCTTTCATTTTTCAAAAATGAAAACTTTTTTGGTTTACCATTAATCTGTTGTTTTTCTTATTGAAATATGAGTTAAGCATGACACATTTGCTTGATACCAGTAAACCCATGACGTGAAATAAATTGTGATGTATCATGAACAAAGAGGATTCCAGGGCATGTGTTTCGCATGTGTCCATCTCACTATGTTTATGTAGGAATGAAAAATAAAGCACTGTGTATCTGGCAACATAAAGTATGAGCATTATATATTAGCATTATATAATTTTTTTTTTGGGGGGGAGGATTAATAACCAGAACATTGGTTTAAATGTACAGTAGTGCTTGCAAGCCTTACTGTGGTTTGCTTTAGCAAATTGACTATATTCCTTGAATGGTTTTAACTGTTTTATTTGTGCTTATCTGCAACCCAACCACTATGTATATTTTCTAAAAGGAAAAAAGGTTATATTGCATCTATTTAGGGTCTACCATGTGGCAGGGGTTTGTTGATTTTTCTAGAAATTCAATAAAATTCTTAAATACAGTTAAGAACATAAGAGAAGCCCTGTTGGACTCATCTAGTTCAGCATCCTGTCTCACACAGGCTGTGTCCCCATGCTGGCCATCTGGCACACTTTGGGCACTGTTTGAGCACAGATGTGCCAGGGATGGGACCGGGAATGCATTTTGGGCATCACCATGACATTCCCGGCAATGCAGGACAGGTACGGGTTGGGCATGGATGGAAGTGTCTCCATGAGAACCGTGCTGAACCTGGTATGGTGGAGCAGTGCCACCTCTTCTCCATCCCTTCTCTCCTCATTGGCAGCTGGACTGTCATCAGCCCACCCCTGTGCTGCATCCGCCCTCCCTTAGCAGCATGGACAGCTGGGACTGGGGTAGGAGGCATGGAAACAAGTTAAAATAAAGCTTCATTCATAAAAATAACTTTATTTTTTTTTAAAAAAAGCATCGTAAGCCGCTACGAGGTTTAGAGGCAGTAGGCGCTTGAGCAGTTGTGCACACCTCTGCTCCAAGAGGGACTGTGAGAACCTATATTTATGATTGCCTTGCACATCAGGGAAATGGTTGGAACTGGAACAGAAATCAAGCCATTATGCAGCCTGCCTTGGCATTCTTGAAATGGGGTTGGAATTACCTCCATGGAAATGGCAGAAAATTTAAAAAGCAAGCTATTCTCCAGCCCACCTTTGCGACTGGCATTTTAAAAAGTCAGTGGCCACGGTCTTCAATGGACAGGCCAGGGACAGCAAGCATACCTCACCTCCCAATGATGTGAGTGCAAATCTCCTCCTTGTTAGCCCACTAGTGTCCCCATGTGCATTACTAGCTCGCTGAGCAATGCGCACCGGTCCCCCAAAGCGTGCCGAGACTTCTTTTTTCAGATATCAAACTTGGCACCCTTCTGGCATGGTTTTGGAAGGGTTGGCATGCTTTTTGCGGATCAAATCCAAAACCCATGAACAGACAGCGCCGATTCTGCGCTCGGAACTGTAACAAACGTGCATGAGGACAGGGTCACAGTGGCCCACCAATTGCTTTTGGGCATTCTGAAGCAGAAGACAAAGGCAAAAACATCACCTGCTCTCAATTCTCTGAAAAAAGCCTTTGGAGGCATCCTGCCAAACTGTTTTTTAAGAAGAAAAAGGCAGTGTTTCTTCTCTTCACTGTACATGGAATATTGCTGTGTTTCTTTCTTTTTCCAAAAGGTGGCAATGAGAGACTTAGTTTTGATGTGAAGAAAGCAGATGTCTTAAAGATACTTAAAAGATTATGTTCAAAAAGGACCTGGGAAAATAACCTTTGAAGATTTTAATGAAGTTGGTAGGTACTGAACTTTAGTGACAAGAAGCCTTGAAATAAATGGTTGGAACTTGTGCTGTCCTTAGTAGACAAATACGCAAAAGTACAAAAGTACATTCTTTTTCTGTATAGACTGTATAGTTCTATGTAGCAAGTGCAGTGCCACCCCATCCACAGAGATGGAAGTAATGGTAGCATCTGCATGCTGGAGTGAGTAATTAAGTTCCCTTTGCAATTTCTGCAATGCTCACTTGCTCCCTAATTACCCTTAGGTCCTGTGGAGAGCCTGAGCTTGCTGGCTGAAGTACCTAGCAGTGCTGGGTCTCTTTATGGCAGGTCAGTCTTGTTGAACAGGGAATTGGCATAAGCCTAAATTTAATTTGACATCATCAGCAGGCAGAGCGGGCTTGAAATAAAAAATGAATAAGGTCTATGTCCCTGATGATATCTCTTCATTCCTCCTTAGAAGATGGTTGTTAACATCTGAAATAAGTTAGATTAAAAGTTCTGTAGATTGGAACAAAGAGGCTTGTTAGACAGCACAAGGAAATGCCAGGTTTTTACAGATGCTAGCATTTTTCTGAAACATGGGCTGTTATACATGCAAGTGCTCCTTTTCTATTGTGCTGGAATCAAGCCGTGGGACCTTAGCACATCCAGACCTTTTTTCCCCCTTTGCATGTGTGACAAGCTTCTGGAAGATGATTTTGGCACAGCGCCAAAGGGCAATTATTCTGGCATGATAAAGTGCAGATACAGCATCCTACCGATCAAATGGATTTTTGAACTATAGATTGGCAGCACCCTGACATGGCATTCGGTATGTGTGGAGGCAACCAAAGTTGATAGTATTTTCATGTAAAATAAAAATCTAAAACAGAAATTCATGGAAGAGAGCCATTATCTCCTTTTTCTTTCCCCTTTTAGTTACAGACTGGATTTTTACAGTGATTCACAAAAAGAGAAACTCAAAAGCATTTAAATTGTTTGATGATGATGATTAGGTACAGTAGGCTTGTGAAACCTTCATGCGAACCATGGAGCTAGAAAACTCGGGGGAAACATGATTGATTGAGAACTTTGATAAAGATGGCTACGGAGAACCTAAGTTGTAATTGTTACACTCATGAATTGATCTTAATAAGGAGGTTGTACTGAGGTTTTCTGGAGAGAGTGACATTAGGAAAATACATGATTTCTGTTCTTAAGAAAGTAGAAAAGCAGTAAACTCCACAGAGCTCTAAAACAAGATAAAGGTGTTGCTTATTCACATTAAAATTTCTGAAAGATTTATGTAAACTATTGGCCCACCCTTCCAGTTTAAAATGAAACAATGTTGATAAAACAATAATACATTTGGTCTGTTGAATTTTTAATATATGAGTGTAGCCCTAATGCATTAGTAGTGATGAGGAACATGTGCATGAATCCAGTGCTGCATCCAAATCCTGTTCAAGATAGCACTGTAGCTGAAATTAACATATTTATTTGCAGATAAGTCACTTTATTTACAGATCTTTAGCTGGCACTTTTCAGTAATACTTCAACAGTTCTCCAAGCCAAACTGGGTTTAGATGGAGAAGGTTTGGAATCTTTCCACCTCCATGTCCTATTATTTTAACAACCAAGAGTGCTGACTCCATGAAATATCCATCCTTTTTAGTTGTTGGCTTTGGATCATCAACAGAGTGAACACAGGATATGCATAATCTAAGTTTCTCCCAGTCCTGGAAAGAAAAAGAGAAAACTATAGATATCTAGTCCATATTTAACTACTGTCCTGTTTATTGTCAACCAGGAAGAATTTATTTGCCATTATGACTGGAGATGTTTGACATTTCAAGAAAAAAGTGAACTTGGAACAAAAAGAAAGGATTACAGTATTGTCTTTCATCACTGAAGCTGCTACCTTTCTGTTTTAGTTGATTTCTGTAGAAGAGCCATGCAAAAAGGCTTCAACGGACCAAAAGAAAAATAAAGAAAAAATGATACTTTATATTGTTAAATTTTAGAATATGCAGTCTTTGAGTACTCATATGTAAAATAGCTTTGTACAAGTTAAATCCTAGGATAATGCTTTTTGAAATCAACATTATTTTAGCTTTACCTATGACCTTAGTTTTTATATGAGTTGTAACAGATATCTATTTTAATAAAGTTTTCTTTTTATATTTTATATGTTTTGCTTGCATGTTAAATTCAAAAGCAATTGTAATTTTATTGTCATCATTAAAATTGCTTTTTTTTGCTATTGTTATGTGATCCTAATTATACTGAACACTATACTTTATTATCCTCTCTGTTTTCCAAGGTTCTTAAGGTACCATATCCAATCATTCCATCTCTGCTTCATTATGCCCAATACAGCCATTTGAATGTTGTTTCACTTTACAGTTTCTTAATGAACCTATTTTAAAAAATCATATATTTATTTAAAAACACATATATCTCTTCCCATAGATTATTTTGAAATGATTTATAAAGCAAGATATAAAAGCAAGTCTAAATTATTACTAAAAACAAGAACAAGTAGAAAGAGGTAGAACAAAAGCCCTGTGGGAAAAGATTAATAAGGCCCTAAAGGATATAATAATGGACATGTTAAATATCAGTGGGGAGAGCATTCCATAAAATACCTGCCACCACAGAGAAGACCTAATTATAGATAGCCAAAAGGTTATAGTTTGTAATTCATGCAGCAGGACCCTCTGGACTATCTTAGGCCCTTAGACCTGTAGATCCAAACCAAGGGACCTCTGGTCCAGATCTTGTGTCTGCTCATCCACACATTAATGTGGGTCAAGGAGATCCCATGCCCTATTAGTCTAGCTTCATCTGCACAAGATGGAACTAGATCCAGATTAAAGAAAGAGGAGACCGAGAAATCAGACATGTTCAATTTTCTTTTGACCTGGTGGCCATCAGCTTTTCCTGATGTCAAACTAAAATGATCAGACATTCAGTGGGTTCATAGAAGCCTCTTTCAATGAGCTGCTTCTCTGTGTCAGCTGTGAGACATTGTGAACGTGTTTGAACCTTTCTATACCAAGAATCACTGTTTATCAAGGATTATCTTGATTTAACCCTTTGCTTAAATACAATTTCTGGTAAGTGTCCTTTCCTTGCCTGTTGTCATGCTTTCTGCTTGGTCACAGGCAATTTGCAGTGGGCTGGGTTGCATTATTGGTGGGGCTACCCATGCTTTCTTATAAGTAAGTCAGAACTTCCCTTCCAGAGCAAAATCTGATCAAAACACAGAGACATCTTTACCAGCAACCACTTATGCACGAAAGAAGAAATTTCCTTGGTTCCAGTCAGATCATGATATCATGATCTAATATGCCAACTATGTTTTATAGAGAGAGACATTAATTGTTTGCTTTTCTACCTACCTTGACATTTTGCTGAGCTCCTAGCTTTGCACAACTTAGTGATCATTTCTGTGGGGTTTTTTTTCATCTGAATTGCTAAGCTTCTTCCTTGAGCTTCAACCTCTCCCCCAAGATTTTTTTTTTTGCTTTCTCTTATTTTTTTTTCCTCAACAAGCTTCTTGTCTAATGTTTTAAACTGGCCACAGCCAGTTCGTTAACTTTTCTCATTTTATCTTTTCTTGTCTCTCTTCCCTTTTGAATTTAGGCAGTCAAGTTTTCTGTCCACACATCAGCACATTTTTATATGGTTGTGTTGCCCTTAGAAGGTTACACTGTATTACATAGACTTTCTGGCTCATGAGATTGTTTTTAACTGGCCATAGGAATTTTTTTTTAAATCCCTATATGTCTTCCAAATTCCCTCTGTTCCTTTATAGCTGTGGCTTTCACTGCTTTACTCTTGCTCTGCTGATGCAGATTTAATGAAAAGTGGTAGGACCTGACTTCCTGAAGAAAACTGTTCTATATGCTCCTCGCAATTCCTAGCCATTCCTGCATGGCACAGGTTTTTTAAAGGCTTCGCCTGAGTTTCCTTCAGCCAATGAGAAGGAGTGATTATTGGCTAAATGAATCCTCCGCTGGCTGAAAGGGAAGGGAATGGGGGTGGGGGAGAGAATGAACAGAAGGTGTACCAAAGGATCAGATGTTTGGGCTGTGATTTTAGTGTCTAATTTTACAGCTATCATGAAAGCCCTCGTGCTCCCTACCTCTCTTCCTGATCCACACCTTTTTGCCTCTTTGCTCTGATCTGCTATAGTGATCCTGTGCTAAACTCTGTAAGAGCTTGATCTTCCTGATCTGAGAGGGGAATCCAGTCAGCAGCTCTGCAAACTGTTGCTTCCACTTTAAATTGCTGCTGTGTTGCTGCTTCAGAAGAAGCTTAAAACGGTTACAAGCTTAAAACGGTTTCAAAATGGTTTTGATTCTCACAGTCCCCACGTCAGGTTGGCTTAACACGCTTTCCGCTTGTTAAATTGCCCCAAAGCATTGTAAATGTAAACACTCATTTCAACAGGTCTCGCTCCAGTTCTTGCATTTGAAATGTTTTACATTGCTTACTGTGGGAATGGTACCGTTTTAGTGGGATGAAAATGCATGTTTAGGGTTTCCCTCCACCAATAGCTTGCATCCAAAGATAGTGATTTCATTGTAACAATCCACCCCATACAGCAGCGGTTACACTGTAGCAATCCACCTACTTCACACCTGATAACAATGTTGCAATTCTGCACAATTCTGGCTCTTTAAAAGTTCTGACCTTTAGAAAGGGAAAAGGAAGGAAAGCAGCTGCAGGTTCTGGGAGATGTGTGAATGTTTAAGGCTGTGTGTGCAGGTGGTGGTGGCGGCAGCAGAGCGAGCCCGCCCGCCCTGGGCAATGGGGAGAGGAGGGGAAAGAATTGCTGGCTGCCCGGTGCTGCTTTTCATCCATCCAGGCAAGTGGCAGCCACCCAGCTAGGCTCTGTGAAGGGGTTGGTTATGGGTGGCGCGTTCACGCTAGGAGGAAGAGGGCAGGACAGCCCCAAAAAGCGGCTTTTAGAAAGTAGCCACTTGAGTCCTCCCTTGAGTCATGTACGCCACGTACGATCCTCAGAATCGGAATCGAATGCGATTAAGTTGAAAGTAAAGGGATCAGGCAAATTTGTGTTAGCATCCGATTCTGTTATTTCTGTTTAGGAAAACCGTTTTAAGCTTGTAATGGGAAGGCGGCCAATGGTTTCCTATGCTATTTAGCATTCTGGTCCCTCTTTTGGTAAGAAGCATTTACTATTCTTTCTCCCATTTTCCTGCTTTATAGAAGGTTGGTCGTGAACATAAAATGGCTGCTCTATAGGAGCTGGAGACCTTCTTGCCACAGATGTTCTCCATTATTATGTAAAAACAGCAGTTACACACAGCAAACAAGATCACTATGCTGGATTTCGTATTATATCACTAGTCGGGCACTTCCCAAGCACCTAGGAGTGTGTGATGTATCGGCGAATTATGCAAGCAGACCCCAGTAAAGTGGCTTTTTGTAGTTGGCAGATGGATATTTTGTCCATGCCAATGGTTTTTAGGTGCCCGCTGAGTTCTTTGGGCACTGCACCCAGTGTGCCGAGGATGACTGGGACCACTTTCACTGGTTTTCGCCAGAGTCGCTGTAGTTCAATTCTCAGATCTTCATATTTAGTGAGTTTCTCCAACTGTTTCTCCTCAATTCTGCTGTCACCTGGAATAGCAACGTTGATGATCCACACCTTCTCTTTCTCAACAATTGTAATATCAGGAGTGTTATGCAGTCTGTGCTCTGACCATATGGCAGAAGGGGCCAGAGACTGTCAGCTGCTTGTGGACACATGTGGAGCAGGAGATCACAAAGATTTTAAAAGTTTGGGCACAGTTGACCCCTATCAACGTCACCAGGAGCTCAATCTTAAATTCCAAATATTAATCTAAAATTTATGGTGGTGGCCACCAAACTAACCATCTTGTGTTACTGGAAGATGGATGCTGTTCTTGTCAAACAGTTGAGAATATTAAGTTGTTATCAGGAACTGAAGAGTCACAATGAGTCAGCAACTCATGACTTAGAGTCTTGTGATTCAGATGACTCAGAGTCTTGTGATTCAGTCTCATGCGGTTGCCGTAATTAGATGACATTACTCTAAAACCTCATGATGACTCAGTTTGTGGGCTATAAAGGTAGCTCTGTGTTGAACAATTTTTTTGTCTTTAATGTGCTATTTAAAGACAGATTCTGAAATAAAGCTGCTGTACCTTCCATTGAGGAAAGAAATACTTTGTCTCTGGATTTATTGTCTGAATGACTGTCCAGATCTTCTCTGAGATTGACAAGTGATCTGACTCCAGTCCAAATCCGCTACACTATGTGACAGTTCTCACTTTGTAAGCTCAGTACTCAACCCTTGGAATTTGTCACTAATGATTTTATTGAACATCAGATCAAACATTTTAAGTTCTGTAGCTCAGCATCTTTTTTAAAAAGTACAGTAACCTCTGAAAGCCTCCGAAGAGAAATTGTTTCAGTTCTTCTTTCCCATCAATCTGCATATTTCTTATCAGCTGACATAGGATGTTTTTCCACTGTCACTAGAAGTACCCATTAAGTACCCATTAATGGGTACAAAATGCCATTTCGTACCCATTAATGGGTACTTAATGGGTACTTTTAGTGACAGTGGAAAAAGACCCATAGTGTGATAACTGGGTGAATAACCACTTACTTTCAAACTGGGTATATATTCTTACCGGGAATATATTCTTTTTACATTTGCAGCCTGAATAATCCATTCCTGTTTGTGATATTCTTTTTCTTTCTTTCTTTGTTATCTACTTTGCTCAATATGATCAAACAGCTATACAGTCTCACTTTAAGCACAATATATTTTTTGTGTATAACAAGCTTTATTGTGCCATTGCTAATATTGTTCAAATATTATGGCATTTGGTAAAAATTATCTGAAAAACAAACAAGTGTAGCTGGGCCCAGTTCAGAGCTTTTTCTTCTCTTGTGCTTTTTTTTTTCATTAGGTCAAGAATTCCATCAAATAGTGGCTGTTGTCAGCAAAAGTTTCCAGACATCATTTCTGTCCCAGTCTTGTTGGGAGATAATTGCCACTGAAGTGAGCCTGCAGGGACATTGAGAAGATTTTCATCATTGTTTAACAAAAGAAAAACGGCCTCTCTGAGAAAAAAGAGAGGTCAGTGTTTCAAGATCTTTCTTCATCCCCACATTATATCAAGGGAAATCTGTACAAATCCAGTTGGGTAGCTTTGCTACAATATCAAAGCTGAATGAAAGGTCATTGGAAGCCTTAAAAATACATGGAAGGTAGAATTGTTTGCTTTTCTGTTAAGTAGCTAATCTACGAAGCAAAAGCATGGTGCAAGCTTTTTCTGATTGTAAAGGACTATTAAAATTTTGTGTTACTTTAAAGAAATGGCTTGCATTCTAACATCAAATGGAACCTATATTGCAGCACACATGATTTTGAAGTCGTGTACTTCCTCTACCCTCAGAGGTGCAATGGGCTGTGGTATATGAGAGAGCCTTTTCTGTGGTGGCCCCTTGGCTTTGGATACCTCCAGATGGAGGTACTACAGGCACCAACTTTATATGATTTGCAGCATCTGGTTGAAATATACTTCTTCACTTGGGCCTTTGATGCATAGTTTCTTCTGAATGTAGTCCTGGTGGATGGGAGGAAGGGTGGGTATGTTATATTTTAAATATGTTTTAGTATTAAATGTTTTATGATATACTGTGTGGCCTGCCCTGAGACCTTCAGGTGAAGGACAGGATACAAGTGCAATCAATCAATGTGCCACAGCACTCCATGCTATTAGTTAAAGAAAACTAAACGAACCAAGATATTATTTTAAATTCTCTTGTATATTGACACAGTTTCTGTTGGATAATACTTTTTAGCTGTGCACATACTAAGATTTAATCTAATATGTCTTTAACCTTTAGTGCTTGCTGTTGCAATTTTACTTAAGATGGTTAGACTGTGACTGCATTATTATTATTTGTCAACATACATCTGTTGTGACAGGAGTGCATGTAGTCGTTTATAGCATTATTGGATGAAAAGGAGAATTGTCTGGGAGGAAAACCATGTCTAGTTCTCATGTAACTAATAATTAAGAATTAGTTCTTTTCCTAATTTTGTCCTGAACATTTTGTAGAAAATTTGATCTCTAACTTGGTAATCTCTAACTAGGTAGTCATTCTGGGTCTTTATTTCTGAAGTTAATGAAAACACTAAGGTCAAGTCCAAACTTGTTTTCTCCCAAGCTTTTTTGATGCCCATGTGTGTTCCTTCAAGCACAGATGACATGAGAAAGTGGAGTCATCTCTGACTTACCTGATCCTCTCTACCTCCCATATAATTTCTTTTTTTAAAAAATCCAGTGCATGAGGGGAGAAGCAAAACTGGCGTCACTTTTGGAATGTTTAATTGTCTCAGGATATATTCCATTTGCAAATCAATAAAATATAAAGTAGCAGCAGCTACAGCTATTCTCCTATCTGAGGCTAGGTTGAAGTCTGTCATACAAAAACTATCATGCTAATTCACATGTACAACATAAACATGACACATAATTGGGCTTCAGTTTCAAAGGGCCCGTCCACATGCTAAAAATAATCCAAAAGGATTCCATGTCTGCCTCGGGAACGTCCGCATACTAAGCCCTAATATGTGGCACACGGGAATCAATACGTGTTTAAAAAACCCCACTTCATAAGTGTTTTGCATGAGAAATAAGGGACTAACACATATTGTCCTGGTGCCATGTGGATGCTCCTGGAGAAGATGAACAGGAAAATAACCTCGCTTGCTCACTCGCTCTGCTGGAAACGTTACCTCCGTTTACACTGCTGGGAAGGCAACAAGTTTGCGCTGAAGCAGATGAACTGTCAAGAAAATTGGGGCACATTTGCTTGACAGTTCATCTGCTTCAGCACAAACTTGTTGCCTTCCCAGCAGTGTAAATGGAGGTAACGTTACCGGTAGAGCAAGCGAGCAAATGAGCGAGGTTATTTTCCCATTCATCCGCTCCTTGCCCATGGCCGGCAGGGGAAGAGGGGATGAATGGGAAAATAACCTCGCTCACTTGTTCTGCCGGCAGGCAGATGAGGGGATACTGCAATTTTCCTCTCACTGCCGCCGCTGCCATTCCTGCCGTTCCATGGGGACAGGCAGTTACGGGTTGGATCCGCATTGCCCCAAACCACACGAGGATGCTTTATTCTGCGTTACAACGTGGATTTTTATCACACATGTCCAAATCGCATCAGCTGGCTTGCATGCGGATGTGCCCAAAGCCTTTCTGAGGCTGCATCCACACACATTTTTTTGAAAAGCACTTCAAAAGAGGCTACCTCTGATCCACATTAAAGGCCAGAGAATGTATTTATAAATGCATTTTCTAATATTTAAGGTAGATTAGAGGTACTGTTGTCTGGATCCTAATTTTTTTCATGGCATGTGGATGCAGCTTTAATCCTGAATGAGAGATGAGAACACACCAATTCCCAAGTCAGAGAAAAAACAGAGTTTTTCAGACACAAGGTTATCCTGTTAGAAGTCTCTCTCCACTTTAAAGTGCATACATAACACATTTGTATTACATCTCGAAAGTGTTTTGTAAAGTGAGACATCACTTAATGCTTTTATGGTAAACAAATATACTATGGGGGCTGCAGTCACATCTCAACATTATAGTCTGTCATAGGATGCACTGGGAACTGAGGCTGTTACAGACTTGGACACACTTATCTTTTGTGCTGGTCTGCTAAGCGGATGCAGTGCAAAGCTGGTGGCTCTTAAACTCCTGCTACTTTGTCCCTCCTTCCTTCCTCCCTTTGCCATCGCAATCTCTATTCCCTTCCTTCCCCACCTGGTTTTTCCCTCCCCCTTGCCATTTTGCCATCTAGCACAAAACAAAGGGGAAGTCATTTTTTATCTTCTAGTTTGATCCGAATCAGGGCCAGGCTTATATAGGGGGTGGGGTTTGGATTGTCCATCCTGATGAAATCAGGGTATGATGGAAAAGAGAGGGGGAGGGGATTTCTCCCCTGCAAGTTCACATAATAAGTTACCGGTGGGAACCCCCCCAAAACAGAGTTCACTGCTGATTAAAATAACCTCAGGTTAAAACCCATACTAAATTGTCTAGTGGGAATGCAGCCATATTCCTGATTAGGTAGGAAAGGTCCCCAGAAGATATGAAAATGCACTTTGGTACCTGATCTCTGAAGCCGGAAGATGGCTTCCATTCCCCTTAAATGTAAGATGTGACTGAAGCCAGGAAACATTGTGTTTATTAGTTAAATTGTTATAATGGGCTGATGTCCTGTTAATGCTTTTGAAACATACAGCATTAACATGTAGCAAAAAAAAAAGTGTCTCATAAGCACCTTAGAGACTGTTGTGTGTCCCTTGTGTTCTCATCCCAGCTCTAATACACTTTTTCTAGCCTACATTACAGTATTTATGAGAGGAGGGAGCAGCAGACTGGCATCAAAAGAGCAGAGGCTACAAACCACCTTCTAATCTACCTTTAAGGTGCATCAGAGGTGTTTTTCTTTATTATGTGTGATTGCAGGCAAACTTAAGGTGTCTTGAGACACCATGGAGAAACGTCAGCTTTTGAAAAGGAAGCCAGTGTTTCCCCAAAGCAGGACAAATGGGGGCATCACACTTCCACAGATTGCACCTACAGGAATTGTTGGGTCCCTTGGACTGATCATCTGGGAACTTGCTCTGGCACAAATTTAACAAAAGGGAAAAGAAGCTGCTTTGCCTCCTTTTCCTTTTTTGTTTCTGTGGAGTAGCAAGTAAGTGGATATTAGTCCATTGTTATTTATGCACAAATCCCTCCAGACAACAATGTGGCAGCATCTCACCGATACTTTTCTGAAAGTCCAGGAACGCTGGTTAAATACCTTCATAGGTAGATATCCATTTTCAAAACTGTATCTGGATTCTAGACTGGATCTGTGCTATGATTGCTTAATGAGGCAATTCAGTACTGAAGAAAATAGAATATTGTGCATGATATTATTACAGTGGCATGTAAAGCTTAATTAAATCTCTTCAAGCACTCATTTTTATGAGTGGGAGAGAACTCTGAACGCAACGATAAAGGTTGTTATAGTGGATTGGCAAAGATAAATTTAGAAGTAGGGCAGCATATATGCTAGCTCTATCCACTAGGGGGACCTATTGTTATTATAGATCATCTGAAGAAGAAACTACCTCAGTTTTTAAAATTATAAATACATTGGCACTTTCCAAAGTATATAATTTTTTTCATCAATAGTAATCTTTAAGTAATCTTTAGATTAATGTCACATTTAAGTAGTGTTAATTTTTCTACAATATAGCATACAAACGTCATCATTTATAATATATACATGCATCTGATCTTTTAAAAAGATGTATTTTATCATAAAATATCAAAGATTAAGAAAAAGACATAGAGGAAAGTATTTCATCCAATTTAAAGAGAACTTGCATTGAGGCATTTTTAATCTAACCATGCACATGCATAAATGGTTTGAATGTGTGGGTAAGTGTATATGTGCCAGTCATGGTTTTGAATGGAATAGAAAGACAAAGAGGAGAAAGGATTTTCCTCCTAGGTATTTGCTTCCATTCAGTTCTATGGATTGTGTCATATGCACAGAGTTCCATCCAAAGAACAAAATAGAGGCTTTCCCCACACTCAAGAATGAAGCTTTTGCTGACTACACACAGTTCCGTTTGCAGGAAAATAGCTGTGTACTTTCCTTATGCAGTCAAAAATGGACACTCCTAGAGTACATATATGGCATATATGTCCATGTTCCCATTAGGCCATAGGCTACCTCCAGCAAGCAAAATCCATCTGCGGAGGTAAGCTACACTCAGAGTGCAAGAAACTTCTCCAAGGACAGATTTCACCTTCATTCTTCTTTGCCCCCGTCATTGTGTAGAGTGATGGAAGCAGTGTGGGTGACTTACTGAGAGTGGTTTCTGCCTGGTGTGATTTACTGCCAGACAGAAAATGGCTTATATCAGGGGTTGTTTCCTGTCCAGGTGCTAAACCATGCCAGGTGGAAGCTTGGAAGCTGCATAACTTTTGTTGCTCACCTTTGTAGCCTTTTAAGGCAGGAGAGGTACTAGCTGTGTAAATGGCTGTGTAAGTGGTTTTTGTTGCAGTGATGACCCTTTTGCTGCCTGTCTGGAGGCAGCTGTGGTTTGCCATGCCTTCTTTTGGTGTGTCTGTGGCCCTCTGTTTTGCACGCAGTTGCTTTGGGGTTTGTAGCCTTCCCATGGGCTTCTGGTTGGCCACTGCTCAAACACATTGACTGATTAGATAGCTTCTTATGTTAGTGTAGTGGGCTGGGCAGAAATTGCTGCTTGGGTGGCTGGTTTGCCATCAGCTCCTGGCAGTTCCCAGGTGCTGTGTTCGGGCCTGTCAGGCCAGCACTTTTGTGCAACAGTGGAATTCCATACTAGCGATCCCCCATGACCATGGGGATCCATTCCATGATGCTGCACTTGTGCACAAAATCAACCCTCTAAGCTGAGATCTAGCCCAAGTTTTGTGCCTGGTGGTGGGGTGCATTATGGTTGATAAAGGCCATCAAATCCTATTTGCTAATGTTCGGATCCTTTATTTGCAATATTATCCCATTTTGTCCTAACCCAATACTTTTTTTCTCTACTTACGACAAAAGAGGAGGGGAACGATAACATGTGAGGGATGGCAAGGGGCTGCCCTCCCAAAAGTGAAACCCCATCCATTTAATGATGCACCCACAATGGCAACAGACACTGGACAGAAAGCTATTGGGGGTGGGGTGGGGGAGACAACCCAAAAGTCACAGTCTCCCTCCAATACTGTGGTACTGTACCCAAAGCAAAAAAGATAAAGCGGGCTAGCAGCAAAAGCGGCAGAGCTGTTTTTCTGAGGGTTTTAAAAATTCGTTTTTGGGTGATTTACTCCTCAGAAAGTTCGATAATCAAGATTTAAATGGGGACAAAAGATTTCCAAAATGTTTCGAAAACGTTTTAAAATGTGAGTAGGAATGGGGCCATAGATAGGAAAACCTGTTGTTCAATAGAGCATTCAGTACAGTATTCAGCTTCTTGTGAACTTTTCTTTGAGACCAAACTTCTCATTCTTGGAAAGATCTGTTATTTGGGAGTTTGATTGGGGCTATGGTCACACTTAAGGTTTAATCTAGCTTCAGTCCACTTTGAGGGTGCGTCTTCATGGCATAGTTATCTCGAATTCAAAACGTTTTGAGTTTGCGCAGTTCAGACGGCACTTCGGATTAACACGGTATTTCCGTGTTAAAGGACGTTATCCCGATTAGAAATAAATCCTGATCTCAACAGGTCTCACTCCGGATCGGGCGTCGATACGTGTTTCCTTTTTAACTGTGTGGACAGTATCGTTCCGGGATGAGATTCAGTGTTAAGGCTGTCCCGCCCCCCCAATCGCACTGTAACCAATGGCTGAACGTATTAGAAGCACGTCATGTTTAGGGTTTCCTTCATTGAAAAAATCCACCCTCAAACACCCACTATAAACCTCCAGTCCTTAAAGCTGAAACACTGTATCAATCTAAGCACTTCACACCTTTAAAACAATGTTGCAATTTTGCGCAATTTCAGACCTTTGAAGGTTCGGAACAGTCACTTTCAGCCCCCTTAATGGTGAGAAGGCTTGTCAGCCACTTAGTCCCTTGAAGGGTGAGAACAGAATGTCAACCGCTTTGAGCCCCCTCTAAGCTACTTTGCTTCTGCCTGTGGTCACACCTAAGGTTTAATCAGAGTGAGAGAATACACCAGCAAACTGACAAGCTGGTTTTCTTTCAGGGTTAATAACTCAGAAAATCCACCTTTAGACTAGATAATGTGGAAAGAAAACTACTGGTCACTTTGCTGATGTGTTCTCTCACTCTGAAGGTGGAGTGAAGCTAGATTAAACCTTAGGTGTGACCACAAGCCAAGGTTTTAATCCAGCTTCGGTCCCTGTGAGGTGGGGGGGCGGAGTTCCCTCCCGGCCACGGGGGGGAAGAGCAAGCGAGGAGTCCCCTTCGCCCTCTTGTCCACCCCTTGGCTCTCCTCCTCTGCGGGGCAAAGTGGCGGCAAAGCGGGGGAAAAGCGGCAGCGGAGCCCCAGGGAGAAGCCGCTAGCGCCGCAGCCCCGCAGCGCCTGGATGGATGGATGGATGGATGGATGGATGGATGGATGGATGGATGGATGGATGGATGGATGGGTGGGTGGGTGGATGGATGGATGGCTGCTGCTGCTGCTGCTGGGAAGGGGGAGGGTGGACTGGGCAGGGAATTCCCGGCGGAGCATGACGCAAAGAGAAGGGAGGGTGGGATCCTGGCAGGGAAAACCAATCACAGGAGAGAGTGTGGGCAATGGGCAGGAGGACAGTGCTGCCATGTGGACTCCGAGTATTGATCCCGCGTTAAGGCTGCCATCGGAACCGGATCAACTTGCAAGTCGTCTGGACAGCTTTGTTCCGTTTCTTTTATTTCGAATTCTTTAAACTGAAATAACACATGCCATGAAGACGCGCCCTCAGAGTGAGAAAATACTTCAGCAAAGTGACAAGCTGCTTTCTTTTAGTATTAAATAACTCAGAAAATTTACCTTTGGAATAGATAATGTAGAAAGAAAATTACTGGTCTCTTTGCTGATGTGTTCTCTCACCCTGAAGGTGGGTTGAAGCTGGATTAAACCTTACATGTAACAACAGGCCAGGCCTGGAACTCATATCTCATTCAAGAGTGGTGCAAAGTTGCTCTTTAAAACTTGTATATCCAGAAAAGGTTCATAGTGCTCCTTCCACTGAGAAAGTCACTGGCCTTTGGAGTGCTGGAAGACCCATGCTCTAGTAAGTTTAAATGGAACCTGGGCTTAGTTTCACAGTAGTTACCATAACACAGAGTATTGTAGGTAGCCTTTTGGGAGTGGAAGGCACATTCAATGTGCAGGGAAGCATCATTGGCTTCCTTCTATGATGTGGATAAGCGTGTATATACATTTACATATATGCATGCAGTCACAGGTAGAGAAAGCACTATGTTCAGAGGTGGTGGGTCTTTTCTGGTATCTGGTTTCTGGATGCTGAAAAGATCTGCAGAAATTAAACTTGTTGCTGGTAAACCAAGCAAGCTGCTATCTTATTCTCTTCTGGGCTAAAGTCCAACATGCACAGCAGATGCAGAGAAAAAGCAAACGCATCGCTGAATTCATCGAGAAATATTTTAACAGTATATAATCTCTGTCAAGATAAAATTGCTTTGTGATTTACATTACAATAAATCCTGACCTTGAAGTGCTGCAGACTAAGCTGAACCATAGAATACTTTGTTCTCTCGCTGAATCAGTGCATGAAGTTGAAGTATGACAACTGTGTAAGCCCTATCATTGTTCTTTTGGTACTGAAGTGTTCATAAAGGCAAAGAATAGTAGCAGAGTTGTAATAGGCATAACTGATGTAACTAATTGCTTTTTTGTGGTAGGTTAGTAGACACGCAAGGGTCAGAACTAACTTTGTTGGGAGAAGTAGAATCTAATTAAAAGTTTGAAGATTTAAAGCTTGACATTTTGTGTACACATGTTTTAATATTTCAGCTGAGAATCAAAAACTAGGTGAGCGCTGTTTTGGAACAATCTTCAGTGCTCTTAAAAGCATCACATTGATTATTCTTCCAGATTGCAACATCCTGGAAAATGAAATTATTGGGGAGTGCTGAAGATTGAATATGTGATAACGTATCTCAAAAATAAATGCTTGCATCAAGTTATTGTTAGTAATATGGAGATTGCACATATCATTCTGTGAAGACATTATGATGATGATGATGATGATGTAAAAACAGCAGTTACAGCAAATGAGATCACTATGCTGGATTTCATATTATATCACTAGTTGGGCACTTCCCAAGCACCTAGGACTGCATGATGTATCGGCAAATTATGAGAGCAGACCGCAGTAAAGTGGCTTTTTGTAGTCGGCAGATGGATATTTTGTCGATGCCAATGGTTTTTAGGTGCCCACTGAGTTCTTTGGGCACTGCACCCAGTGTGCTGAGGATGACTGGGACCACTTTCACTGGTTTTCGCCAGAGTCGCTGAAGTTCAATTCTCAGGTCTTCATATCTGGTGAGCTTCTCCAACTTCTTCTTCTTCTTCTTCTTCTTCTTCTTCTTCTTCTTCTTCTTCTTCTTCTTCTTCTTCTTCTTCTTCTTCTTCTTCTTCTTCTTCTTATTATTATTATTATTATTATTATTATTATTATTATTATTATTATTAGTCTATGAGCCACTAGTTAGGCAACTCTGTGGTTTTTGTGCGGAATGCTGAGGCTGTGGGCAGACATCCACTGCAGTTGTTCTTGTGCCAATTGGGGTGTGTGTGTGTCACATGTTGGCTAAGCCTCCAATCCCACCCTGAGATGAGGGACAGGGTACCCTGATGAGACAGACATGTTGCCCACTGTGATGCCGCCCTGCCCCTCTGATTTGGTCCACAGTGATCATGTAGCTGTCTGGGCTAAATTGAGGGGGAGTCTGTGGGCATGTCCCCATCCACATTTTTGTCCAAATCGAAAGCGGGTTAGGGAAGGGGCATCCCCATGTATTTTAGATTTGGTCTGATTACCATGGACCAAATCACCCAATCCAGGACCAAATTTAATACTGGGAAAAAATTGTTCTCGGCATGGTTTGGTGTCTTGGCATGCATTGCTTTGTGAGCTGAGCCTGCACATGGGACAGTCCCCAGCTATTTGGGGATTGGAGATTGGCCATCGGGTCATTGGGAGGTGGGGTTTCATGTCCTGTGCTCGCCGTTTCTGCCATGTGCATTGGAGATCACAAGTGCTGAGATTTTTTGGGAGTAAATGGTGTTATACCAAATCCTCACTTTTAATTATCAATTAACGGCCTTGACTGTATAAAGGGATTTCAATATCTGTGTATTCTTTTATGCCAATAATGGTTTTTTTAATTGAATTGAATTGAAATTGTGTTAAAGCCTAAATGCTGAAGGGGTGAAATGGCCTTCACTGCCCCACAAGACCCTTTTATACAAGTATTCCACCCCCGTTCCCCGATTGCCAAGGAGGGCCTGATAATGGCTTGATTTTTCTCCCTTCCGCTTGCTCTCACGGTTCCTAGGTGGAGCAGAGGTGCACAAAACTGCTCATTTGCTGCCAAACCTCGTAGTGACTTTGTTCAAACAGCTGGGGTGTTTTAATTCCTTTTTGCCATTCAGTCTTGACTTCTCTGTGCGCTAAGGGGGGGGGGATGTGGCATTTGCAGCAGGTGACACAAGGGTGGGGTGATGTCAGTCTAGCTTCCAATGAGGAGAGAGGGGGCAGAGAGGAGATGGTGCTGCTCTCCCATGCTGAGGTTTGGCATGGTTTGCATGGGGATGGCTGTATCCACACCCAGCTCACACCCAGCCCGCATTACCGGGAATGGCATGGGGACAGGCAACATTCGATCTTGGTCCCGCACCCGGTCAAATGAGAGCCCAATCAGAGCCAAACAGCTTGCATGGAGATGCAATCTGTGTGCCTGTGTGACCCAGCCAGATGTCACGAGTAGATGTAGAATGGGTGCTGTTTGTATGCACCAGCAGTCCCTCAAGCCAATTCAAGGCATGGGTATATGGACAATCCTTGAGATGACAAAAGCGTACCTGTAGCAGCTCTCTCCTCAGGTTAACTAGAATGGAGATATTCATGCATGCAGTCTTAGAATCATTTAGTATTAGATCATTCTGAAACTTCATGATGCTTTTAAGACTTTAATCTGTGCTTAGTTGCTCTTGTTTGTCAAAATAATTGCTTGGCTCAGATGTTCTTTACATTATTTAATTAAGCATTTATTACACTTTTCCTGTATATTAGATATAATCACATTGTGTTAAAACAGGAATTCACAGGAGTTTTGGGGTTTGTGTGGTTTTAATTCAGTTTCAGGCCACTTTCAGAGTGAGATAATTTGTTGGCAGCTTGCTTTTGGGTTTATCTAAATCCACTTTTGGATTGGATAATGTGGAAGAAAATGACAAGTCACTTTGCTGATATGATCTAGTCTGAAGGTGGACTGAAGTTAGATTAAAATTTAGGTGTGAATGCAGCATAAGGTTGACTAGGATCAGCTATAATCCTGGCCTGCCTGTGCAGTTTGTGATGTTTCTAAAGGAGAGAAGGCCATCTTCACTACCATGCTGTAGTAACTATAGCCTTAAATTATGCTGTCATACAAAACTGTATTAGTGGAACTCCTTTTATTAACTATTTTACTTCTAGGAGCAGCTGCTAATTTTGTAGCTATTTTTCTATGGTCTTTCAAGAAATGTTTTACTTCTGGCTTTTGTGTGTGCATTTGGACATACACTGGATTTTTTGGTGGTGCACTTTTCTTTACTAGCAATATTTAACTGTATCTCAGGCTTACCCTACAGTTTGTGAACAAACACATCTGTGCAGTTTTCCTTGGCAAAAGTATAATTGTGCTTTGCTACACCATCCTCTGGGTAGAAGTTAGAGAAGTTAGAGATCATGGGTGTAACCCTTTGCTTTCTAGGCAGTGGATGAGATTGATGTATTCAGACATAAAAAAGAGGGTTCCCAAATCCTTCTGTAATCTATCATTTTTAGCACAGAATGTTCATAAGACCAGGGATGGGAAGATTTGTAAGTGAACAATCTCACCTCCGACCCTTCTCTAAGCTGCCTTAGAGATGCTTCAGAGATTTTTTTCTTGCTAGGTCTGATCACAGCCTGAGCTAGAGCACAGATGTAAGATTCCCATGAGTGTGTGAGGGGTTCACTCCTGGACTGGAACCCTTGCTTTGGCCTAGGACAGTGATGGCTAATCTATGACACGCGTGTCACAGGTGACACGCCAAGCCCTTTTGGGTGACACACCTGGTCACCCTGGCCCCTGGGCATGTAGTGCTTGCTTGTTCTTGAAGTGTACAAAATGCCAACTTTCAATTGAAGACTTAGCAAATGTAAAGAATTATTTGTTTTTGCTTTTAATAAAAGACATATATCAAAAATATAACTTTTTTACTAGAGCTACAGATATCGCAAAATTATGGATATTTCTAGATCTGACACAGCACCCGAGTTAAGCTAGGTCTTCTTGCGAATTTTGACACACCAAGCTCAAAAGGTTCGCCATCACTGGCCTAGGAGGAGGATGGAGGATTGTCTGCTCAGCTCATGCTTCTCAGACTGTGCAAATTTTAAGGTCATAGCGCAAAAGTTCCCTTGGGATCAGACTTCCCATCTGAGCAAATTTCAGTTCTTTGAGTAATGACATCCCAGTATCCCAACCAATCTGCACAGTGTTGACAGAAGCAAACCAGGCTTGGGCTTCCTTTTGTAGAGCAGTTTTTTCCACTTAGGAAAAGGAGAGTTCCTGGGAGTGAATTTCACTCCCAGAAATGGGATGGGCATTGGAAGTGTGTGGTGGCATACAGTAACCACACTCCTAGCACATGGTAACATAGGGTCACCACAGTCTTGCCATAAGGTGATGTGTGGTAACCATTGTTCTGACCCTGTTTTGGCCCATCCTAGTGTGGACATGCATTAAGTTGACCTGAGCTTGGAAATTAAAGAATTCTGATCCTGGACAGTTGCGCTGAATACTGGAACTTACACATTTTCCTTACACACATTGTGTTAAACAACCGAGAATAAGTGATCCTTTCCAGTCTCTTGCAAATTATCTTGTCAATCATCTCTTCAAGCAAAAATGTCTCGTCTCAGAATTGATTAGAGTCAAGATCTACAGCCTGTTACTTCTTTGAACATACTGGTTATGCATGTATATCTGCACTTGATAATACTCCTGTAGTTGGGTGAAAAGTCTTTAGTACATTGCAGTCATGTTGCTTGAGAGAAGCTGAACAGTACAAACTCTGGACAAGTGCCTCACAGGTTCCTCCTGCACAGTGGAACTACACAGGCAACCCTCTGGTTGAAGCCTTGAAATGGATGTCTCTGAACCGGTTTTGATCCACAGAGGGTCAAAGTGTGGTTTGGCAATATCAAAGGCAAAGCTCCAATTAGAGCCAAACTGCTCCCCCTCCCATTTTTCCTGCATGAGTCACTATTACGCATGCTGTAGAAATTGCTGTTGTAGATGCTTTGAGAGTTACTATACTTCCACTGCTGCAAATTTTGATGGAGGGAAAATGTTTTCTAAAAGTAGCCTAAAATTGTCCACCTTGTTATATTTCTTCATAGTTTTGTTACAATGAAGTTTTAATTATTGATCTCAGACATATGTATGCATGTTCATACGTATACATAGATGTGTTCTGAGGAGCTTCACGGTTATATTAGTTGCCTTTTTGTAAGCTCTTTTTTTTGATAATGCGGCTCCACTTAGACTGTACATGCTTACTGTGGACATATGCTCACACTAGACAAAATCTGGTAACTGTTTGTCACAGATGGCAATGAGTAATGCTTTTGCTTATTTCACCCACCAAAATCACCCATATAACACTCATAGAAAACAAGTTTCCAATAACTCATCTGGTGTAAACGAGAAATGCCTTTGCTACTGCATCCAACATTATCAGTAGCAATGTAACAAAAGATAATAACCACAATAACTGAGAAGGAAGCAATTACCTTTGTTTTCTTCTGGATTATGGAGTCTCCTGTTAACCAAATAATGCAGTTACTGTATTTGCCAGGAGCAAATACTATGCTATTCCAGTGCCAGTCCATGATGCCAGTTCATTGTAATAAATGGATACAGAGGTGAGGTGGCTTCACTTACAATCAGGGAAAGCATCAGACACTTGCCCCACATTTTGAACTTGCATTTCAAAGGTTATATAGCAGATACGATCATCTCACCATGGAGTAAAAAACAAAAACAAACCCACTAACTATTGCACTTGCTATTTCTCGCCAACTTCATTTCATTCTGAGTTTGGGCCCTCCTGGCTGAGTTTTCCAGCAGATACCAGGATAGTTGATGTTTGCCATTATTGCTCTAGTTGTCTTTTGGAAAATTTGGTAAGCTGTTACAGAAATGCATCATGCACTTCTTTCACTTGCTAGATGACCTATAGCAAAGTCCTCCCCCCCCCCCTTTTTAAAAGAAATTCTAGAGGTTTTTAGCTTGTGTCTCCATGGTCAGAATGGTAAATTTTTAGACAAGTGCATTGCTTCTTTACATACTGTGCTATTCTACTTACTTATCTTTTTGTGCTCTCTACTCCTTTTAATCAGATGGTACCTTTTTAGTCTTATGCTCAAATCATGTGTCTCATCCCACCTCTCTTTCCATGAAACATCAGGCTGCCTTCCCAAGCATAGATTTTGGATTCATTCTTTTTTCATTCCCAGAATTTTCTCAGAAATGTACAGATCTTATACATGTCACAGTTCATCTCCCAGCTTCCATGTACTGCATCTTCTAGACCAACTATTATCATTGAAGCTTGTCCTTTGTCTCCTTTCCCATTTTTGTTTAGCTGAAAACCATTCAGGTGAAGTAGCAGCTTTCCTGCACATTTTGTCCAGTCCCCATGAGAGGCAGCTTAGGAGATCTTTGTGGTGATAGCTTAGGCCACAATATTGAAAAACAAGCATCAGCGGTAACATCTGGGTTCCTCCTTCCCTTCTTTTATCTAAGCCTTCAACAGGATGAAAGAAAATACCTGTATATTCTGGCGTATAAGACGACTGGGAGTATAAGACGACCCCCAACTTTTCCGGTTAAAATATAGAATTTGGGATATACTGGCAGTATAAAAAGATGATACCCAGCGTATAAGAAAAAAAACCCATTTTTGAGAGGATTTTCCTGGGTTAAAAAGTAGTCTTATACGCCAGAATATACTGTATTCATGCATGCCCAAGTCTTCTTCCTTTCAACTCGGGGATTCATTGGCTGCTTCTAGAGACCAGTCTGGGTCCAGATTGCTTGATCTGGGCCAAGACGGGAGTAGTGGTCAGCAACACAAGGTAAGAGTCATCCACTCTGCTGCAGCCCATCTTGAGTATTGGCCCAGTTGGATGTTGGATATGAAATTTCCTTTGGCTCCAGTGTTTCAGACTGGGTGTACACTGTGCTGCACAGGAAATGACACATTTCCGGAGCTTGGTGAAATGGTACTGGGCTTCTCACCATTCAAACTGGTCCAGCTGTGCACAACGCAATGAAAACTCAGGAGGCAAGCAGTCTCCCTAATAACCTGGGAATGGGCCAGCCATTGACAGCATACATCTTGCCATAATATGCCCAGATTACATACTTTATTACTGACATATTTTCCTCACAACTGTGAATATCCTACACCCTCCACTTCTGTTCTTCATCCTTGGTTCTACTGATGCAGAGCTGAGGGTCTTAGGGTGCTTCCAGACTTACGTTATAGAGTGCCATCCCACTGAAGCCATTCCTGTTAGTCAGACACAATGATCGGAAGTTGTGCAGGGACAGTGCAATCACTTCCGGTATGCCTGACAGGGTGATTGAAAGCTGCACTGTCCTATCAATGTGGCTTCCTGTTAGTCAGATGGAACACATCATTGCCCACAGTGAGGATGCACCATATCCCTGAAGAAACAAAGGATAAAGATGCTGATTGAGCAACATCTTTTTTACTTCACACCCTTCGATCGGATGCTGCACCGCAGCTCCAGCCAGAAGAAAGCTGTGCTCCAATGACGCAAGTCTGGACGCAGCCTTACTCATTGCTCTGAAAGAACAGAGATGAGAGAATTACTCAGATTTGTTGTCCAACTATCAAGGCCCTTCTAATCTTACCAGAACAATATAATAGGACAATGGTAGGATCCAGACATTTCTAAGACACTAAGGTAACATCCGAAGTTGTTCTTGAACTAAGCATGCAAACGTGAGTGATTGAAGGTGCAACATATCCTTGGTATGGCATTTAAAGTTCAAAATAATTAAGGTCCATAGCTATAACAAAAAATTTCTTTATTGTAGCCACCTGCCAAAGTCCTCTCCCATCCTTTCAGCTTAATTACATTAGAGAAATAGTTCACTACTGGAATATTGTCTTCTATTCCTGAGCATAGTCTGTTTCTTGGCATAATGTGCTGTTGGCCACCAATAGAGAGCAAAGCAGTCGCATTATAGAACATAGTCTCCTATCTTAACATCCTGAACGGGACCATAGTTGGATCTTTAAATTGGTTTCTGTGGTCGTCCTCTACAAAGAGTAAAAGAAATTGCAGTCATCTCTTACGCAGCTTGTATATTTTTAGATGCTTTGTGGGATATGTATCAATTACTTGCTAGCATAGAGTTAGTAAAGAATGCACAAAATACATTTAGTATCCTCTGTGTGTATTTTGAGATCATTTGGTTCTGATGCTTAATGTATAATTTACTGGATTGCAAGTTACATCATTATAATGCTACATGTTGGGTAAGTACCAAACTAAAAGTCTTTGAAGTGTGAACTTGTATGAAGTATACATCCTTTTAATTTTTTTTTAAAAAGTATATTTTGGAAAGAGACAAAAGATTCTTTGCTTCCTGCCAAAGGGCAATTTTTATGAACCTAGAAGGAAAAATAGCCTCTGTAATTTTATCTCTGACACAAGCTTTCTGCTATTTAGATTTACACATCTAAAATCTTCACAAAGTGCTTTTGAAAACTGGACAAAACCACCTTACTTAAAGGGGAAAATCCCTGATGTGAAGGTAAAAATTACATGTGGCTTCAACATATGAGGATGGAAAGCTGCTTTGTTGTTGAGTACTATCAAGTTGGGTCTAAGGCCCTTTTGACACTGGGTCTTATTCTCTCTCTATTTTTTTTCCAGCAGAAGGCTCTCTGGATGCCACAGCAGGGATGGGAGAGGGGTGAGGTTACAAAGAGCAGACCAGACATGGGCTAGATGTAACCTTCATTTTCCACTGGGGAGCAGTTTTCCATGGATGTCTCCTGGACCTTATTCTCATCTGGAGGTCAGCAGAGCATGGATCACTGTGGTTAAGTCTGGAGCTGGCAAACCATTCAGGCCATGTCCCTAAATAAATTTGAGAAAGAAATGGCATAAAGAAACAATAAGAGCAGGGAGAGGAAGTGGGAACAAGCTTTGGATTGATCACTATTTCCTCCTGTAACACAGTCGTTAAGCATCAGAGACCTTTCTACTTCTCATTCAACTGTTTTTATTTTCTTAGCCATTTGGTCCTGTTGAATCTCTGCCTGTTGAGTTTCACAAGTTATCACAAGGAACTGGCAGGTTTGATAGGAGTTTTGGAACCTTTGAATGTGTGAACTGTACTGTATAACAGTAGTGGCAACATGTCAGGGTCTAATGCTGGAGTTACCAGTTCACAACCAGTTGATAACTTCATGTAGTGACTTGACTGGAAGCAGCCTGTCAGGTGCACATCTGGCCTATTTCACTTTACTTTGCAAGCCACAGCCATGGTTAGTTGTCTCCTCAATAGTTAAAAGCTTCCAAGTTTCACAGTCTAAATATCAAAGCCAGCACACACATAGAGGGGATTACTTCTGGGCTGGAGTGCTTTCTCCAACCCAGGAGCACAGTGGATAATTGGCTGTTCGGGTATAGTGTCCTGGCCTGCTTTTGGTCCCTGAAATTTCCCCACTCTGGAAATAGAGTGCTCCTGAGATTCCATCCCTGGGAGTTATCCCGGCATTGGTGATGTGCAGTCATTTCATTCCAGGTTCTCTAGGAGCACATGGTGTTGCTTGGTCACCATACACCAGGTGATCATGTAAATGGACCATGCAAATCTCTCCTGTGTCTTAGTTTCTGAATTATCCACCATGTCCTGTATACCGCATTGAATTCCTGTCCTGTAGCCAGAACTCCATTCCTAACTTCAGGTGGTGATCCACACAGGATGTGGGGAAGCACTGTAACCATAATACCTTCTGACTTTTGCATTAACAGAATAGTCAAAAGGTGACCAGATTCTTTTAGTGATTCAAAGCAAATAATTCAGAGAAGCAAAAGTGTCCACATGGACAGAGGCACCAATAAGACAGAGAATACCAGATCTGGATTTTTGCATAATTCATTCGTGTAACTTTTATTCATATAATCGTACACATATTCTTGGTACCAAGAGTCTTTCAGTCACACAATCAGACTCACATACTAACAAGCCCTTCTCAAGAATTGATCATTTTCTTGCAAAGGCTATGAGTGCTTGTTGCAGCTGACTCGAGGCACACCATACTACAGCAAATGGTCTTTCTTTTATATTCTTCTCAGTTATGGAAACATAACAAACATATCTTATAGTTGTTGGTTTTACTTGCAGTTATCAGTTGGCTTGCAGTTCTCTTGATATATGTATTTTATTAAAAGCAAAAGCGAACAATTCTTTACATTAGTGACTTTTGTTGCTAAATTTTGTTTGCTAAATCTTCAGTTGAAAATTGGTATTTCGCACACTTCAAGAACAAGCAAGCACTACACACCCAGATGTCAGGGTGACCATGTGTGTCACCCAAAAGAGCTTGGCGTGTCACCTGTGACACGTGTGTCATAGGTTGGCCATCACTGCTTTAAACCATCTTCAGTCCATCTTTAAAACTGAGTGCTCACACCTTTTCATTTCAATCCATTTTATTTGTGGACTTTTCCATAGCTCCATTTGGGCTTTCCTGAATGGAAAGTCCACAAATAGGAAGAAGAAAGAGCCTAATAGCAAAACTGGGTTAAGTTAACTGTGGCATCATGGATTTGACATAAGATTCATCTATTTGGAGCTAAACCCTGTGCTGAAAGATTACTACAAGCTGGTTGCACCTGCTTTGCAGAGAGGACAGCATTTGTAGCTGATCAATTCTAGAGCAATTAATTGATTTTGAATGAATAAGATAATTCTTTCATTAGTAGGTAATCTTTTTGAGGTACCAAGAGTCCATGTGCATGTGAGGAAAGGGCCTTTAAAGGAGAAGAAAGTGTTACCACAATGGTACATTATATTCCTGTGAAAGCTTAGCAGCTAAAAACATGTATATGCTGAGAACATTTGAGAGACAATATATATTTCAGGTAAAATGAATGGTTATTTTAAAAATATTTTAAAGATCTAATACTGTACAGTTCATGCATATTCCAGGTATTAATCTTCTCCCATGACAATACCCTCATCCATGACTAATAGTCCTTTATGCTGAGCTTTACTAAGTACTAAGTACTGACCTTGTTTGTGAATTCCTCCTACTATAATAGAGAAAAAAGATTTCATCTGTAGAAATTTCAGTAAACCATTCTTGGGAACTTAGATACACAGTGTGATAAAGACAATAACTTTTTATACTTAGAGACAATTTTGTGATATGTTTGTGGGAATAGTAACATAAAATGATCTTTATACTGTTTAAAATGCAATTGCTGAATTACACTCTTAACTGAGCAAACAATTATTACTAAAATACAGTGATGTACAGAAACACTATTAATACATAGTTAATTAGGGTAAGTTGTATAAAGTCATATTTAAAATATCACTATAATTGCTCCAAAAAGGCAATTGGTTTAAATATTTACTCACAGAAAAAGAACTTGTATGCAAGAAACGCCTGATGGAATATTTTCAGCATTGCTTTACATGAGTTTTTCCTGTATTTCTGTTATAGCAATACCAGTTGCTGCCAATACTGTACTTCAAAGGGTGTTTAGCATACAAAATGTAGATAATATGTTGATATATTATTATTATTTTAAAAATCTGCTTGGTTTTTAAGGGACTGTGCAGTTTATGATGACAGTATTTTCATATTTATGATTAATGTTCTGGCAATTTATCTTTCCTAGGCACTGTGGATGTGTGAGGTGATGCCAGCGTTTTTAAAATAAAATGCTTAACAAAGTTGGTACTGGTTTCCTCATTGTGAGAATGGATATCTTGATTCTTATTTGAAGAAAGCCACAGATAATGTCATTTTGCATCACAAAGAGATGGCTTGCCGTGACTAATCCTCTGGCATTTGTCAAGTCTAGGTTTCCCATGGGAGATGATTTTTTCTCCTTCTCCCTTTACTAAACCCCTGGGAGCAAACTGGGATTCTATATGTCTTTTCACACGGATTACAACATTATGTGACATCTAAGTAAACATACATTATCTATTAAATGACAGCTTAGAAGCCTGTGACTCAAGGGAAGCTGACAAATGTGTGAAAACTGAGGTTCTAGAGAAGTAGGATTAGATGACAAAATGTGAAATGTCACCGAGTGAGAAATGCCTCCTGAAACACTAAAAAATAACCTGAATAGAAAATATTTTTCAAAAAACCAAACCAAACCAAATATACTGCTGGATTTCAGTAGAATTTTTTTTAAAAAAATATTATTAGGTCATGCCCACCAGAGAAAAATAGGATCAAAAGGCTGTGTTTGACAATAATAAGACTCCCCACTGCATGCTTTGGTTTTAGGAATTTAGGATAGTTATGCTTAGAGGTAAGTAAACTGAAAACAGTGCAACTTATTGACTAAATTAATTCCCATTCTAATGGGTCTACTTGAAACATGACTGATCCAGCCTAATGTATGACTAAATGAGAAAAGGGGTTAAGAAAACCAAGATTTTGTGCATTGGTTGATGGTATGATTTTGATGTTCTTTTTTTCTTCATTTATAAACATGTTAATTCCTGGCTTGTTGCAGATTAAAATGGTAGCTAACCTAAAAGACATAATTTGAAAACAAGCCACGAGATCATCTTGAAAATGGGAGAGAATCTTACCCTATGAGTGGAAGGCAAAGGCCATATCCCAAAGTTAGGTACCTTGGATCTTTCTGCACTTTCCATGCTAGATCTGTAATAATGAATCCGGATTAGCTTGATCTGGACCAACATCAGCAGGAGATGTCCACATTTAGTGGGTTGGGCAACTATCTTCCAAAGAGAGACACAGCACAGATGTGCAACTACTGTTCTGTAACAGTGCATGTGGATTACTGCTGTCAGTACCTCCCAAATCTGATGCAATTGATCCATGTCCCTGTTGCTCAAATGCTGCAATTTGGGAGTGAGGGTGGGGGTGGGGGATTTGATGGCAATGTGAAAACATCATTGTTGCAAACACAAAGTGTATTCACAGGCAATGCGAAGTTGCCACTTCTGTCAACATGTGAGTTGTTTTGGAGAGACCATAAAGGCATCTTTGTAGTGTTACCTTAATGGTGCATGTTCCTTGATAGCATGCCCATGGTCTTTTCTGTTTTGTTCTACATGTGGCTGCTGCATAGCTTATTCCAGATCACATGGCACTACTACAGTTGTGGTACTAGGTAATCTGGTCCATCATTATTCCCAACTAATGCAACCTAAGTATGCATTTGCTCCTGATGGTTAGTCCTGTGCAGACCATGTGGACAATTGAGCTCCTTATTCAGGATTGCCAGGTAAGTGCAGAAAGGGGCCCTGTCCAAGGCAATGCTGATTACTATATTTATCTGCTGCTTTTATTAGGTCAGAACCATATGCTGATTAGACTCTGACTCTTCAGCATGTCCATAGCTTCAAAAGTGATTAGAAGAGTAGTCAAACAATATCTGAAATCAATAGATTTCTTGACTTGTATAAAAGTGTGCTATCAAGGGCCAAGAGTCCCAATCAGGTTGGCCTATTAATGAATTCGAATTGAATTTGTATCAGTGCTGGTCAGACATGGATTGATAGAGGCAGTCCCCTCCTTGGACCACGTTGGTCACACATCTCTTCAGAGTTCGGCCTGGCATTCCTCCATGGAGCCCTTGGCTCCCCACCCCTTTTGCTACATGTATCTTGTTTCCTATTGGATGCCATTCATGTCACTCAAGGGAGGCGAGGGTGTGTGTTTGTAGTTCTTTTTAAAGCCTGCTCCCCCACCTCCACAAACCCCTTCCTTTTTTATGTGCTTCTCTTCTTGCAATTAATTTTTTTAAAAATAATAAAAATAAATTTGTATAAAAACGCTAGCGAGAGGAATCATACCTCTAAACTGAGGAGAGGGGGAGGTGCCTCACAAACTCTGTGTGTGCCATTTGGCCGAAGGGGAGGTGCCTCAGGAACTCTGAACATGCCGACTGGCTGAAGGAAATAATGGGCGCCACCCACCACAACACAATTCTGTCTCATTTAGGCCGTCCCACCACTCATACATGAGGAATCGGAAGCCGGACTGGAATTCCAGGCTGGCCGTGGTCCGTGTCAGTGCTGTTTAAAGGGGACTACATTTTAGGATGGTCTAACAGCTGTAGGTCATCTTGTAATTCAGATTAGCGTATATTAATGTGACAAATCCTGCCAGATGACTCAGGTCATCCTAAAACTCATGTGTGACCAGGTCCATGGTCTTACTGGTGAACAAGGACAGAAACTCTTGATTTTGAACGAAGATAACAGCTTGAGAAGAAAGACCAGGGCCCAGCACTGTTGTCGGACTCTGAGAGTCTCCTAAAGGTCCACTGTCTGCACTTCTCTGCATCCTAGCACCCATCTGGAGATGGTATCTGGGATATGAATAACTATTTGCTGCAGGATAAATACCTTTCTATTTATGACTTTGTGCTGCAAGTTTTTGCAAAATGTTTTCTTTCTAAATTCTGTTCAGCATATTTCTCACCTGTTTGGTTGCTTAACATTAATGAGTTTCTACTCTTTTTCATTTCTTTCTTTTTGCTGTAAAATATAGCAGAAACTCCAAACAGTAATAGACTGCTGAAAGAACAAGCTGCAGATAATTAATGCGGTTATTAGACAGGAATTAATCAAGGCAAACAATACATGACTTGTCTGTTATTTAGTTTAGGAAAACTATTACTGTCATTAAATAACCCAAACATATCACTTATATTGAGATACTTTCCTTGATGACTTGATCAAGACAAAAAGCCCTGATTGTGCACTTGTAAAGGAAGATAAATATCAATGGCTGATCTGCAAATATGCCTTGAGCAGAGAGGTCAAGAATTTGGGCAGAACTAATAAATAATTTCTAACTTCGGAAATCTTTGTTTGTAAATTGTTCAAAGCAGAATGCTCAAGAACAGATAAATGGCAAGTAATTACTGCTTAGCATCCTTCAACCACCCTATTATTATCACAATCAAGGTGGTTAGGGAAGGATTAAAGGGTGAAGCCTGGGCCATGTTTGAATGAATCCTTGTAGATGACTGGGATTCTGTTGCCAATATTCGGCTGGAGTATTTTTCCATATTATCTTGTGTACTTCAGTACATGCTGTACAACGCCTTCTTAAATAATATACAGCTAGCAGGTAAAAATATTTTTATTTATATCAACCCTTAGCCTCTAATTTGGTGTGAACTGTACACATGTGGAGATTTGTTCCATTTTTATTTTTATTGTTTCACGTGGCACCCAGTGGTTCCATTGTATTGTTGCTTATTGTTTATTTTTTAATTAATGACTTTTTATTTGAAAAAAGAACCATAAAAATACCACAAAAACCAAGAGACTTGAAGTAAGACTACTTTAAGTATATTGAAAATATGGTTGAAGCTTCATCAAAATAGTTGATGCAATAAAATATCTAAATATAGGCTATGGTCACACCTTAACTTTAATCCTTCTTCAGTCCATCTTCGGATTCCACTGCTCACACCTTTTTAGTCCAATCCATTTTATTTATGTACTTTCCTACCTTCAGTCAGGTTCAGGCTGTTATAGAGTTTGTTAATCTGTTTTCATATGTTCGAATGTGATCGAGGAAGAGGACTAAAGGGGGCTGAACTGTACTATGGTGGGTGGATCCTACATGAATCTGCCTTCCCTTTTGCCCAGTGTGTGGTTACACACTGTTAAGAAGCCAGAGGATCTGCAAGAGAAGGTAAGAGGGTGTTTGGGAGTGGGCAGGATGCCTCCTCTGGCATCCATGGCCTTTTTCAGCCCGATCTGGCATCTGAACCGGGCCTCCCTGGGGTCAGAGAAGGCACTTCCTGTTCCTCGGAGGATGAAGGCCAGAACAGAAAGGCCTGGTTCACCCCAGGAAAGCATATTTCCATGCCTGGATGGTGCTGGAAAAGACCTGTGGATGCCAGAGGAACTGCAAGAGAAGGTAAGGGGTTGAGTGGGAGGTAGGCAGGATGCCTCCTCTGGGGTCTGCAGGCCTTTTTCGGCACGAGCTCTGGATCATTCATTCTCTGCCAAAAAGCCATGGTTTTCAAACCTAGGATTTGAGACTGTTAATGGTAGTAGCTGGAGGCGTGGGGGACCAGAAGGGCATTGTTGAACAGAAGATAAGAAAATGGATCCACGTTGCAAGGGTTTAGAGGGAGGCTGATCTGAACACGAGGCTTGCTGCCAAGTGGAGGTGTGCTTGCTGTCATGTGGACGTGCACACGTCCGCTAAAGTCAGAGCCTCAGCTTCAAGCCATGAGCCCCTTTGCCATACTATTATGCTCCCCTTTTATCTCCCCCCCCTTATTTATGGTGTGTGTTGTGTTTTTGGAGGTGCAACGTGGATGCATTTCCCAGGGGTTTCCCCTGTCATTGCTGCACCGGGCAGGACAGGGCATGGTGACGTCAGTTGGGCTTCCTATCAGGGCAGAGGGAGTGGAGAAAAAAGGATGTGGTTTCCCCGATGCAGGGGTTTACCGCATTTTCTTGGGGACAGGTGGATTCTCCTTCAACCTGCGCTTGCCTCAACCACATAGGGGCATGCTAATTGGAACTACAATGCAGATAATGGATTCCCCAATTCAACAGCAAAATAACTGGAGCCCATGGGGACACAGTCGACTCTTTTATGTAGTCTTCTGAATGCACTATATGCCTTTGCTAGTCTGTTGTCTATTTCTTTGCCCATCTTATCTGAGGAGATGATGCTCCCCAGGTAGCTGAACTGTTGGACTGTCTTGAGCTCTGATTCTCCTATGGTAACACAAGGAGGATGGTAAGCTTCTAGTGGTGCAGGCTGATAAGGGACTTCTGTCTTCTTCAAACTGACTTCCAGCCCTAAAAGCTTTGCGGCCTCTGCAAAGTAGGATGTTGTACACTGCAGGGCTGCTTCGGTGTGGGCAACAAGGGCTCATTAACATGGGGAACTACTGTACTTGGGGGCTTCTAGATGAAAACAGCTCCTTGGTTTCAGTATGCAAAACATATGCAAGAAGCTTCAGAGAAGGAGGAAGGGAAGAGTGGAAATGTCACTTTAGATCAGGGGAGGCTGCAGTATTTGCCCTGCTTTTCTCATACCACTTTGTGCTGCCTTGTCCCAACCTGACCCATCGCCTGGGTGGACGAGCCTTGCTTGGGGAATGGTAGGGAAGAGAAATGCATTTGTTTCCCCAGTCAGTTGGCACTTTCAATGCACCTGCTTGTGAAGAGATGCATTCAGTCCACATACACACCTAAGTTTTAATTCAGTTTCAGTCCACTTTCAGAGTAAGATAACACATCAACAAAGAAATAAGCTGTTTGCTTTTCACATTATGTACCACAGAAAATCCACCTTTGGGTTAGATAAAGTGGAAAGAAAATGAATGGTCGCTTTGCTGATGTATTGTCTCACTCTGAAAGTGGACTGAAGCTGGATTAAAACTCATATGTGAACACAGCTTCTCATCTTGCTCTTCTGCTGGTGCAGTTTCTGCCTTAGGAGAACTAGTTTGGTGACTCCTTTGGGTACTTCTCTTGAATGGCACTCCCCAAAGAACCCTAATGTCCTATTTAGAATGTACTTTTGGCTCTTTCTGCCTTTGTCCTCATTCCTGTTTATATTCTCTAATAGGCACCCACCATCTGCATGCTGGTCTGGAATAAGGCCCAGCACAGAAGGGGCCTTTGTTTTCTCAACAACAGCAACAAGATTAATACATGGAAGAGGTTATTCCTCGAATAAACAGTGGTAATTCCATCCCTTGTTCAGCTCTGAAATGCTGATATATATTTCCTACCAGAAAGATGTCATCTGCAGAGGGAGCAACAAAGTATCACATTTTCCACACCTTCTTTCCTTTAAATGGCAATGGAAGACAACAGTTTTATTTTTTCAAACTGCTCAAACATCTTAGCACTGAATTATTCATTCCAACAATACACTAAATCTACGATCCTGAATTAATTGCCCTTGGTAGTGAGTGGAACTAATAATTTGCCATTTGAAATACAAACATATCCTGTACTAGGAAAATATTAGCATAATTAATATCAGGGCTGCAAATGTTGCTATAAGAGAAGACACTATTTTGGACCAAATTTTGCTAATGTGCACTGACTATACCGATGCCAAATTGATGATTGTAATGATTTCTGGATCATAGCTCAGGTACAATGGAGATGCCTACTAACCTTTCAAACAGCTAGTCCTGGCCACATGGCAGAAGCTAAGGAGCTCTAACCATCTGTTAACTATAACTGTCCACCTAACAACAGCAACAAAATAACAACAACAGCCATCCACCTGGACAAACCTTACTCTATGGCCCGGTTCCCATTACAAGCTTAAAACGGTTTTCCTAAACCAAAATAATAGAACCAGATGCTAACACGAATTTGCCTGATCCCATTACTTTCAACTTAATCATGTTCGATCCGGATTCTGAGGATCGTACGTGGCGTACATGACTCAAGAGGGGACTCAAGTGGCTACTTTCTAAAAGCCACTTTTCAGGGCTGCCCTGCCCTCTTCCTCCTGGCGTGAACGTGCCACCCATAACGCGGACCCCTTCACGGAGCCTGGCTGGGTGGCTGCCACTTGCCTGGATGGATGAAAAACGGCACTGGGCAGCCAGCGATTCTTTCCCCTCCTCTCCCCATTGCCCAGGGCACACAGCAGCAGCGGCAACTCAAGCCCCCTTTGCCCGCTCACCTCCACAGCCACAGCCTTAAACACTCACACATCTCCCAGAACCTGCAGCTGCTTTCCTTTTCCCTTTCTAAAGGTCAGAACTTCCATAATTGCGCAGAATTGCAACATTGTTATCAGGTGTGAAGTGGGTGGATTGGTACAGTGTAACCACTGCTGTAAGGGGTGGATTTTTACAGTGAAATCGCTATCTTTGGAAGCAAGCTATTGGGGGAGGAAAACCCTAAACATGTATTCTCATCCCACTAAAACGGTGCCGTTCCCACAGTAAGAAATGTAAAACGTTTCAAATGCACAAACCGGAGCGAGACCTGTTGAAATGAGTGTTAACATTTACAATGCTTTGGGGCGATTTAACATGTGGAAAGCGTGTTAAGCCAACCTGATGTGGGGACTGCGAGGATTGAAACCATTTTGAAACCGTTTTAAGCTTGTAATGGGAACGCGGCCTATATAACATCTAAAGAAGTGGGCAAACTTATGATAGGAAAATGAAGAACAAAGGAAAATTATTAAAACCTTTTCAGCAGCTGAGCCAAAGAAAGGCCTGTTCCACTGATTCTCCTTCCTTGCCTGAACTGTCAACTGTCAACCTGAGGCAGCCTTTCTGGGACAATGACTGCTTGCGTCCGTGATGCTCCTTAAGTTGCACGTGTTCCCTGGGTGGTGCTGAAGAGCAGTCACTTCAAGGCCACTACCTAAACCTCAAAGGTGCAGCAACCAGACAATCTTAGTGATCTCCTGGTTCTACCACATTGTTTAAACTAGGCAGAAGCCTCATAAAACTTGATTGACAAGAAGGCTGGGAACAGGAAGCTTTAAAAGCCTAAAAATCAATTTGAAGAGAGCATGGGAGAGCCAGATGGGGAGAATCCCCAAAATAATGGCAAGTCTTTCTACATAATCTCCCAAAAATTGAGCTGCATCCAGATGTCACTTATTATGCTACTATTTTTGAATATTCAGAAGTAAAGCTTTGGCCATGTCCAGACTGGGGATAAGTAGCATCATTATGTCTTGTCTTTGTTGGGATTGCCACATGCATCTATGGCAACCCACCATACCCCTGAGATATCAGGATAAAAACCTGCTGTTTCTTATTTTGGAAAAAACTGACTTTGTATTTATGTTTTCCTGTAATAGTGCTTTATCCTACCTGTCTGGCTGCTGCTCCTAGGAGCTGCTATCTGGAATATGGCCAGTGCACATGTGTGGGGTTGAAAAAAGGTAAACATCATGCTGTTTAGGCAACAAGTGATTATTTCAGGGGAGCTTTACACTGGAAAATTGCTTGTTAGCATGATTTTTGGGCAGTGCTTGGTTATGGACATTCCCAAAATAAAGCATTTCTGGATGCAGCCTTAATTTGCATTGGCAGCTTTTGCTACATCCTTTTCTGCATGATCTGGTCTGAACTACAACTGATGATTTTTGTTTGTTTTGTTTTATCTTAATAAAACGTTGCTGCTGTCCCTTTGGGACCCTGTCCCCATGCAATTTAAAGTCTGCTAAGAATCTCCTTTTGCCTCTGAGCACCCCCTCGCCAGGCTTTTCAACGAGCTTCCAGCGCTACAAAACGAGGAAAATCAGCGACAAAATGCATGCCCTTTAAAGAAGACTTTCAGGGCTCTATTTGGAAGTCGCGGGTTTTCCTCACAACATTTACCTTGGGGACGCTCTGTGGCAAAAGGGGCACAGCCAAAAAGCATTCACACATCTCAGAAATGCAGCAGGTTCCCTTCCTTTCCTTTGTAAAAAGCCAGAATTGCTCAGAATTGCAACATTGTTATCAGGTGATCTGTGAAAGTGTTAAAAGAGTGAATGAGCGAAGGATCGTGCTGCTGATGGCTGCAGCCGCTGACTTTGCAGGGATGGGAAGCCTTTTCTAACAGAGAACGGAGTGAAAGTAAGTGCTGAAAGTAGAGCGATCACTGCCTTTGCCGGGACGGGAAGCCATTTCAGGGGATGGAGATCTGGTATTTTTCCTTTTAACAAGAAAGGGAGCGGGGGGGGGGAGATGTGGGGAAAGAAAACAGGTCTCCGTGGGGACGGAAGGTGCGTTAAAAACACGCATTTTGCTGAGCCTCGTGCGGACGCTTATTGCGGAAGCGCACGGCACTTTTAAAGTCCGCTTGATTAGAGTGACAGCAGAGGGAACTCAGAGTAGCAAATAAGTCCGTTGTTGCCCGTTGATGGTGTTGGTGTCTGTGGTAGTGCAGGTGGTGGTGGGAAGGCACTTGAAAGAAAGCTGTACCAGAATAGTTAGAACTAATGGCGAAGCATTACTAGGCTGCAATTTTGTTCAAAGCCACATGAAATCTGACCCCATTGACACAATAGAATATTTGCATACATTAGCCGATCCTCAACTGAAACTTGCATGAACTGAAAGAGGGAATAAGAATCTAAAAACATAGAGGAACCCAGCTGGATCACACCATTGCCTATCTAATCCAGCATCCTGGGTCACACAGTGGTCCCCCAAATGATTCTAGACATTCTCAAGCAGAAGACAAAGGCAGAACCTTCACTTGAATCCCTACAAATGGCCTTTAGAATCATCCTGCTTGTCCAACTTGGAGTAGACTCAGGGGCTGAGCTCCTGTTTGGTTTCCTGATTGTTACAATATTTATAGCTGAAAAAAAATGAGTTAAAACATAAACAAGCATAGAAAGAAAAAAATTAGCCACAGTTACAACAGTTGGTTCAGACTATGAAAAGAATATGAGACATTACCACAGGCAACCAGTCCTGAGTCCGTCAAGAATAGTCCATGCTACTCTATGTTTAAATTCTGTTCTACAGCTTTAGATTCCGTCACAGTTTTAGAACAAAGCAGTATGGCCAAGCTATTCTAATTTAAACTTCATAATTAAGGCTTTTTATATCCTACGCAGTAGCTACATAAACGTAACCTATCTAGATGAATGTGGTATTCTGGAGGATGCTTTTGCACTATCTGTAATCATGCTTCATTCTTCTATTTTTGCTTTGGCCAGCTCTCTTAACTGCAGTGCTCCAAAACCTGCACCTAAGATCATATTCTGTGAAACGTGGCCAGTAAAACATGCAGTTTTCGTTTCCATCTAAGTGGCAACACGATTCTTCCAGAAGGGGGAGCTGTCAGCCTACATGTAGCACAGGAAGCAAACAGTCTGGTTAGCGTGTCGGAAGGCTTAACATTTGTCTGACAGGAACTATCAGGGAAAAAAATCATGTGCTCTGGTGCTGAAGCATACTGGACTTCATCTGCTAAGAAAGATGTGCAGATATAGTTATCACACTTCATAATTTAATAAACTGCTAAAAAAAAAAAAGAGTACACATGCTTTCACTCTAGCAGTGTAAGCCTTGTACCTAAGCTCATGTTGCCACAAAGACATTTAAATATTTCACTAATATGTTATGAATGCTGTGCCCATTGCAAATTAATGAGTCTCTGAATAGCAGTGTGCATCTGAATTTATGCTAATCACTAAGGTCTCCTGATTATTCCAATAGTCCACAGCAGCTGCTCAGATTCTACAGTCTATACAGGCACATTCTTTCCACTTTTCTTTTCTTTTTTAATCCTTAGATTTCCTAGGCTGTCATTTGGGTAGCAGTCCTGCAGCTGGTTATTGATAGGGCTGCTAATTATCTTGACTTTACACTATAGGTCTGACCCCTAATGCTGAGCAGAAGTAATGGATCAGTGTTGAAAGAATTATGTACATCACACGCTGACAGCTTCAGACCAGGAGGTCAAAAGAAGTTCACTGGGAACCAGTGGTATTTACTGAACGTGTTGGCAGAGTAACAGATAACATTTTTTCCCAGATACAAAGCATAATTTATATTAATAAGTTGGTCTGAGACTGGAATATCATTTCACAATGGGTTTTGTGTAGAGAACATTTTAAACTTCTGGGGAAAAATGAATTAACACACTCCAATCGGATATTACTGAGCCAGGAGAAAGGACGTTTTTAAATCCCAGCTTACAATAGACTGAAGGCTTTTTCGCACTTACCTTTGTGGTAAAGATGGGGGAAATTAGCACATGTTGCACCTACACATTTCTTTATTAGAAATGGCTCCATGCATGCCAGAGTTTCCACATGCATATAGGTGTGGAGCAGTTAAAACTGTTTTACTCCTATACCAGTGGCAGTGCAAGTATAGCCCTGCATGCTGCATCTGCACCTCGTTTGAGCACATGACTGGCGGCACAGGTTCAATTGCATCTTTTGTTACCTGGTTGCCCTGGCAATAGTGCTGCACATGCGTGCTGGCACCCTGTGGCAGCAAAGCATTCACTGCTGTAATGGTGGTATTCTCACTTAGCCTGTGCCTAATAAAGCACTGGCTGAGTTTCAAATGCTTTGGGCATCAGTAAGTGTGGATGCCTGAAGCATTCCAGAACTTCACCTCCCTGGAACAGGAAGTGAAGTGCGAAAAGGCCCTCACAGGATGATAGTAGGAAGTCTCCAGATGGCAAGAGGCCACTTGGGATAAAAGCAAGATCCCGTGTTTGCCTTTTGCTGATCCCCAGTTTACCTGCATGTCTAATGAGGCACATTTGAAATTGTCTCACTGGGGATTTTATTTTTCCTGTACTTGGTTGGCTCCTGGAAGTCCCGTGCAAACTGATCCAAAGCTTTCTGGAGATCTTCCAAGCTAGTAAGCAATATCATATCTCCTCAAAGTTTAACTGTTCATTGTTTGAAAAAAAAAATCTCTCCTGATTCTTCCAGGATTCAGTTCTGGATAGAGTGTAATCCTGATAATGAAGTCCTGATCATGATTCCTGGTAGATCTTGACATCAAGGTCTACCAGTGAACCAGCAGGCCCAGGACCAGAAAACGGAGGTGTGCAGAAGGTACACCTTCATATTTGTGACTATCAGGACCCATTTTGGAGATTTATCAAAACATGCTTCTGAGAAGGGTCCCTGGTGATTCTGAGGTTAAGAGCCTCTGTTCCTAGCCCTTTGGAACATTCAAAGTCCAGCCACAAAACCTTGCATGAGCTTTGGGATTGAGGTGTGGGCTGGTCTGTTGTGCAGATGGCACTGATCCAGATAATGCATTTGCATGGCCCTAGTCTGCAGGTCTGGCTGGTTGAGACCCATTGGTTTGGCCACAGAGAAGTAAGTGTAAAAAGATAATTAGTTGCTCTCCTTTGATTTTCTTCAACTCTGCTGTATCATTTTCGAGATGCAGTGACTAAAGCTGCACACACTATTCCAAATGCATTCACACCACTGATTCAGTGTTAAGAGCATTATAATGTTTAGAATCTGCTTTCAATGCCTTTTCTTATTATCCCTAACATGTGATTGTCCCCCAGTAGCACACCGTGCTAACAGTTTCATTGAACAGTTTACAATTACTCTCCAGAATTTGCTGCAGCCCCGCAGAAAACCCACCAGCGATGGACTGCTAAAAGCAGTCCGCAGTTTGTCTGGGAGTGGCTAGATTGCTCCTGGGCAGCAGCATTCACATCCTCTACTGGGTGCTGCGCTGCGAGTGGTTGTGGTGGTGCAACTGCAGCTGTGCAGTGCCATGGCAACATCCAGGCATGTGTCAGATGTTCCTGCAGATGTTTCTGTGGTGATCTGGCCTGCCTTGCACTTTGCACTCAAAATGTGGATGGCTGCCACTGTGCTGGGTCTTTACTTGACTGGTATGGTATTGCAGGCGGAAGCAGGACACTTCTGATGCCATTTGCTGGGATTCAAGAGCAGGAAAAGGTTTGTCCTTGTCTCTGTTTGAGATGCCTATGAGCATTTGGCGGGGCACTGTGTGTGACAGGATGCTGGACTAGATGGGCTGTGGCCTGATCCAGCAGGGCCTCATTATGTTCTTAAGTGGGAATGGGCCCTTTTTTGGAGCTCTTCACAGCTCCTTTTTGTTTGTACTGTTCTGAGCAAGCTTGGCTATTCCACTGGTCAGGCTTGAGTCCAGATCATTTATAAGTATATTAAAAATTACCTGTCCAATGCCTGAAACTTAGGGGACTTTTTGCCTATATCTACTGTGGGGAAATGTCCTTTTAAAAAACTCTTTATTTTCTATCTCCTAGCTGCTTATCCAAAATAGGATCTGTCTTTTTATTCCTTGGCTGTGGTCACACGTAATGTTTAATCCAACTTCAGTCCACCTTCGGAGTGAGAGAACACATCAGCAAAGTGATCAGTAATTTTCTTTCCATATAATCTATCCTAAAGGTGAATTTTCTGAGTTATTTACCATTAAAAGAAAGCTTTTCACTTTGCTGAAGTATTCTCTCAAATGGGACCGAAGCTGGATTGAATCTTAAGTGTGACCACAGTCTATGACTGTTAAACCTAATGAAAAGCCTTTTAAGAAGAAGAAGAGTTGGCTTTTCTACCCCGCTTTTCTCACCCATTATAAGGGGACTCAAAGCAGATGACAAAGCTTTCTGTTCTTCCCACAACAGAACACTCTGTGAAGTCAGTGAGGCTGTGGGAGCTCAGAAGAGAGCTGTGACCCAGGTGGCTTCATGGAGCTGTGCAAAATCAAATGCGGTATTCCCAGATAAGAATCTGGTTCCCTAACCACTAATCAAACTGTCTCATGAGGAACTTTATCAAAAGCTTTTTGAAAGTCTAAGTAGATGATATCTAGGGGGAACTGCCCTCATCTCTGTGTTTATTAACACAGTAAAAAAAATTTTAAAACACTCTAGAAGATTATACAGTCAAGTCTTTCCTTTACTGTAGCCATATTGACTATCCTTGAGCAAGGCCTGAGACTTCATGTTTCAGTAATATTATCTTTATTAATGGTTTCCACTATTTTCCTTGGAATGGAGGTTAAGCTGACAAGCGTATAATTTCCTGGGTCTCCCCCTGAGTCCTTTTTAAAAACTGGAGTTACATTAGCCACCTTCCAGTCTCCAACAATGCAAGGCAAGCATATCGACAAGTTGCATATCTTTGTTTGAAGGTTCATAATTTCAGGTTTGAGCTCTTTAATAACTTGAATATGCATTTGCTTCTCTTAGGGGAATAATGACAACTTTCCCTTCTCTTCTCCTTATATATATGTTTCTGTGCATGCAAATATATAGAGAGAGAGTGAGAGAGAAAGAGAGAGAGAGAGGAGTACCTGAGTACTGCACACCTGTTCCTCTTTGAGGTATGTGTACATAACTTTAAAAACTTGTGCACCATATTAAATCCATGATATACTGAAATTCATTTATTTGTCATAATGCAGTAATTCAATTACATCTAAGATCAGCGTTTCATTTGTTTCCTTCCTTCAGTGCTGAAAGATTCAATTATTGTTATGCTCTCAGAAATTTAGCTTTTCTTTGATTTGAAAGAAACATGCAGGCTTAAAACACTCAGTTAAAAGCTTGGTTTTTTTTTTTTTCCAGTCTTTCTTGGTTTCACATACATAATGCTTACCATCTAGTCTGCTGGTCTAATTCCTCAAGCCCTAAGGTGACCTATGATAAGCACTCTAGCTGTGCCCCTTTGTACCATCCTTAAGACCCTCTATAATTTGGAGGTTAGCACCCTATCTTTTTATAACATCCCCAGTATGTGTAGAACCAAGTTTCTAAGTTTGTATGGGGATATGAAACAAGTAAAAAACTCTCACTTAATGCAGACGATTGGAGAATGTGACATGAATTTTGGACCCAGCTGGTGGCGAAGGTAGAATGGTCATGGCTTACTGTGGAGCTACTGCCCAGAAAGCAAACTTTTCGACAAATCCCCAGAAGAAGGTAATGATAAACTACTTCTATATTTCCCAAGAAAACTGCATGGAGGTGTCTACAGCTGTGATCAGACATAGCAAGACAAAAACAAAAACAGAACTCTCTGAGGGGCTTCCGAGATGCTTGTTCACACACAAGTTTGCCCCCCCCCCAGATTCTATTCTAGAAAAGATGGCTTAGAAAAGGGTTGGGAACACAAGGGCCACATGCTACTGTCCTGAGGTGCCTCTGAGCTGCCCCTTTTATGTCTGAAAACAGCCAAAGTATGAGTTGGTTCCTGCCCAATGGTATCTAATGTCAAACAGTTTGAATTGTTAGTGAGGAACTGAAAAGTGACAATGACTCAGCAACTCATGACTCAGAGTCTTGTGATTCAGTCTCATGCTGTTGCAGTAATTAGATGACATCATTCTGAAACCTCATGACTTGCAGTTTGTGAGCTATAAAAAATAGCTCTGTGTTGAACAAGTTTTTTGTCTTTACTTTCCAGTTTAAAGAAGGATTCTGAAATAAAGCTGCTGAACCTTCCACTGAGGAAATAAATACTTTGTCTCTGGATTTACTTGTCTGAATGACTGTCCAGCTCTTCTCTGAGGTTAACAAGTGATCTGACTCCAGTCCAAATCCGGTACACTATCTGACATCTAACAACAACAAAGTGGTGATGAAGCTGTGCTCATCAACACTTGATTCTGTTTGGTCAATTAGAATTCAGTCATCTCTTGATTGATTGATTGATTGATTGATTTAGATTTTCTATCCATCCCTATACCCAGAGGACTCAGGGTGGGTTACAATATTATAAAAATCTTAGACAGGTCCCTGCTCTCAGGCTTACAATCTAAAGAGACAAGATACAAAAGGGAAATGGTATGGGAGGGAAGAGGGACACTATTTATTTATTTATATTTATATTTATATCTCGCCCTATACCCGAAGGTCTTAGGGCAGGTAACAGCATTTAATATTGTTTCTTTTGATATAGCTTTTATGAGACTTATAAGGTCAAGTTCTCACTCGGCAATTTACTGTAATTCGGGTTTAAACTGGAGTGTTTTTTTAAAAAATCAGCCCTGAGGTCTGATTTTTTGTGTGTTCCCACTGTTACCTTATAGTGTGGATTTCACACATAGTTTGCATGCAGTATGCTCCTGCATGAGAGGGGTTGTTTCTGAGCTGGAAACGGCCCCTTCAAGTGGGAGCTTTGTGCACACAAACTATGGGGCCAAGTGCAGAAAGGCCCCACCAGTGACGCCTATATTTTATGCTACAGTACATTCAAGTGCAGAGCATCTATGCAAAAACTTTGAATCTTGGCTCAAATAATGAATAGAAAGAACTGAGCCTACTCTGTACTTTACTAATAAAAATTGTGATTTATGACACACAACTCTAAAAGCAATTTTAATGTATGTGTGTGTTCTTAAAGCGTTTGCTCAGACGTGCAGAATATCACATCCAGGCTGACTCTCATGCACAGATGGATTTTCTCATGGCAATATATGTTCGGTGCGTAGCATTAGCAGCTGAACCATTAATAGAAATTTTCTGGGATAATTGTTGCAAATTCCTAGTAAACTACCCTGCAAGACCTGGGAAATAACTCTTGTTATTTTGACCAGAGAAGTTCAGAGAAACAGGCCTTTCCAGATCGCAACATTCTGCCAAAAAAACCTCCCCCCCCCCATCCAATACCAGAAGTTATTGATCTACCCTTAAACAGTGATATTCTGATATCACTCATTTTATGGGGAAACTATTTGTTCCAGGAAAGGGAGAAGGAGAGATAATTCTGCTGTGAGTAGAAGAGCTGAACGCTTTCAACAAAGTAGGTAAATTAAAGGTGATTTGCATTTCAGTGTCAGTGAAGGAACACTCAGATTTGAAGAGCTAAATAAAAAAGGAAGAGATGAGAGGGTAAGGGTGCCTCTGCACTTGCCTTTCTAATCCACCTTTAAGAAAGCTTCCTGGTTAAGAGTTCTCATTCATCACATTAAAAATAAGGACATTTTTTATTTTTTGTTCAGAAAAAGCTTGCATTGAATACTAATACTAATCTTAATTCACATTTACTTCCTAACACATGTTTGTAAGAGAGTGCGTGTTTTCTTTCACCATATGGTCTTTTGCAGGTGAAACATGGGCAGGGTGAAAGATGTGTTCCCTTTTCCTTTTTGAATTGCCCACCAATGAACACACAGGCACATTCCTGTGTACCCTCCACCTCTGAAATTGTACCCAATCACAGCTGCATTGGTAGTAGCAGTTTTCTCATTGCCTGTTAATTCTGTTGTCTCACCCATGTACCTTATATCTGTGATCCCCTTGATTGCATGGTAGGGGAAGAAATAATGTTTTTGTGTGTATTTGCATGCAGGACAGGCAAGCCTAATGTTGCTGCCAAACCCATCAAAGGCGGCATGATTGCATTGTGGGGGAGAGAAATAATGAACATACTGGTTCCCAAATCCACACATAAAATATAAGAACGGTGGAAGATGGTGGGGGAGACTGCCTGAAGGAAAAAGCAGTACAAAAGGAGCTCTTTTGCTAGATTGCAGGACTAAAGAAGTGGAAGAGGAAACCTCACTCCTTAACAAAAGCATTGTCCTCTCCGCTCGTCAGACACCTCAGCAATTCACCTGATTGCAACCATGCAGACTGTTAGATATCTGGTGTAAAAAGCAGGCAAATAAGAAAGAGAGAAAAGACAAATAATATTCTGCTGAAGTTGTGATGGTAGTGGAATGAAGCTCAGTGTGGTAGACAAAACATGAGGCTCCAAGTGGTGTCTTCCCCTTTCTCACCCCACCTCAATGGTTCTTTTTTGCTGGTGGCTGATGACTGAACCGCTTGAAAAAGACCCTGCTTGTTTGGTTCACTTATATGGATTGTATTTCTTCCTTGAGCAGAATGTGTAAAAATAGGGGTCATTGCATAAAATATGTCAGTATTCTTGCACACAAAAATAATTTCCTCCCCTAAAGCATCTTCTTTGTTATGACATCCTAATTTGGAAGGGAAAGCCTTTTCACACTCTTTTTTTGGTTTAGCAATTGGGGACCAGAAGCATTTGCCTATTTGCTTGCCCGTGCTTGGCCTAATATCACAGTAGGGATGTGCACGAATATTCGTAAGATTCAAAATTCGGCCAAATTTGGTTGAATTCAGACATTTGAACTCAAATCGAATGTTATGATATTTGTATGCTAACATTCGAATAAATATGAATGTTTCCAGACATTCGTATGAATAATTCGGACATTCGTTAAGCTCGGGAAATGTATTGAATGTTCGTACGAATACGGACAAATAGATTTGTATCAAATAGAATTTTAACATAGTTGAATGTGTTCTATTCGTACAAATATGGATTTTTGAACATTTGATTCATTTCTAATCGAATACCAAAAAAAAAATTTGTGCATGTCCCTATATCACAGTGCCCAGGTGTGTGTTTCTGAGTGTGATCAGACTTGACTTTTTAAAAAGTTGTTTCTTTAGGAAAAAGTATCCAACGGTCAGATGCACAGTAAAATTGCCTTTTGCAAAGATGATCATATATGAAGAAGTTGCCTTATGTTGCCACATTGCAGCCCTCATTCAGTTCCACATCAAAGCACATCTTTCCTGGTGATGGTTTCTACTCATTGATTGGCCACTGTTTTAGTAAAACATCCCTAACAATGGCTACATTTTCCATCACTTGCTTGCTGTTTTATCCTAAATTTCAGATTTCTGGAAATGAAAATTTTAGTGTACTCATGTCTTGTTTTTCCAGTTGCTCTCTGATATATTTCAGCTTTCCTGTAGCATGCTTCTTCAAGTTTGTAGATGTCCTTCCTCACTGCTTTGTTCCATATGTAGCAAAATGGGTTTCCATATTTTTGAAAATAAGAACATTTGCATATTCTAATGTACGGATAGGAGCAGCCTATATCACAGGCATCTTTTTCTCAGTGTGGGAAAGTTAGGTCCACTGATTACACAGTTTTCCTGCCAAATAGAAGATCAGTGCAGCTTGAAAAAAGAGATGATTTCAGTGCTGAGAAATCCCACCCATCACTCATTTGACATTTCTGAGGTTTTAAGACCCAAGGAGTCACATACTGAGGATTGATGTCTGCCAGTCAAGAATGAAAGTTGCCTAGAAAGGGACTCTTTAACAGTATCTGATTGCACCCTTTGTAACAGTTACTGTATGACTACTGTACTAAGTGAAGTTACTAATATCAATATTAGATTGAAGCAGGTATTCTGCTGCTGCTTCAATATTAGGATGAAAAAAGGCCAAGTAGTTAATCTCAGAACATTACAAGCTGAGCTCTTCAGTTGAACAATGGCATTTACAAAAGGAAAAGAGAGCTGACTGTCTCTACAGCCTCAAAGCTGTTCCACACAGACTCCCAGGAGGGCTGCTTAATATATAGATATCTAGATCTGTGTATTCTAGCCCCATTTTCAGGGTTAAAGGCCCCTTCTGAGGAACAGACTTTGCAAAGCAGCAGCAAATAGCTCCTTATCAAGGAGGGAGAGATATTTCTCCCTTTTCTTAGCAAACTTTGAAATGTAAACTCATTCGATTGATGGCTCCTTCTGGTCCTGGCAGTCTTTTTGATAGCTGGAGTTCTTTTCTGTAAAAAGACTCGCCAACAAAGAATTTTTTTTTTTTTTTTTTTGCAGTACATTTGAGAGTAAAGCCAGAGTGGCAAGGGAACATCTCTTGCCCCCCCCCCCCCCTATTCATTATACTATAATCTTGCAAAAAGGCTGAAGGGTGTATTTTCAGTCTAAACTATTTTGCTTACTTCAGGTTTATCCACTCTAGGGTGATAATGTTTGTCGTTTTCAGTAGGCATTTCCGTGTGAAACTCTTAACTTAAGCATAACATAAAATGCTCTTTGACATTTGACTTTGGATGGCTTTTCCTACAATTCAGTGTTAGTCACTGAGGCCCAGGCACACCACACTAGACTGGTCCATTTTAGGGCACAATGGGGTCTCATCCTATTTTTTGCAAAATCACACCCATCTGTATAGTTTTGATATGTGTATATTTTATATGTTGGTAGCCGCCCAGAGACCCTAGGGTATGGGGCGGGATATAAATATAAATATAAATAAATAAAAAAATAAATCTACTCAGTTTGTCTTCCTTTGTTTACACTTTTTCAGTCTCTCTGGCTTCAGCCTAGTGATAGGGAACTTTCCCCTTGCCACCTCTACCATCCTCCCTGGGCTCTATGTGAGCAGTTGTCAACTTGTTTTGACTTCTCAGAGGTGGATAAGGCTACCTCCCTCTGTTCCCACCTCCACAACCCCCCTTTTTTTGTTACAACCACACACAGAGGAATGTGTGCACATGTGCAGAGTGTCTTTGTGGTTGCCTTTTCAGTTGCAGTCTGGATGCTTCCTAAGTTAGGAAATCAAAACTGAGCATCTGAAGCAGGAAGGAAGGGAAGTTGGGAAAACTCTCAACAAAGTAGAAGACAGATCTGATGTGACTTTCAATACTTTTGTAGAAGACGGAATTTTGAGGAAATGTAAGTATGTAACATAGGCAACATGTCTATGTTATGTCCACTGTTATTTCTCAACTGTATAACGAACTGACAGTGAACAAGACAAAGTCCATTAAATAATTCAAACCAGTCAAAACCAAAGGTATGCAGGTATTTTTGACCATGGAGATAGAATTCATATTATTTTGCACTGATTCATACCATGTTTTCATACCAGGTCCATCTGTGAAATTATTTCATTGGAACTACCAAGTTATCTATGTTAACTATTTTGTTATCATGTAAAGTTCTTTAAGGAGTAGCTGTAACTCAGTGATAGGGGAAACTGCCTAGAAAGCAGAGGGTCACTGGCTTGATCCCCAGCCTCTCCCTGGAAGTAGGCCATAGCAAGCCATGTCTGTTTCTTTGCCAAGAAAACTGCATAGAAGGGTTTATGGATGTGCCCAGGCAGTGAGCCAGAAGTTGGTTACAACTTAGTGATAGACAACAACAATCCTAGTGATCTTTTTTAAAAAAGCCTAGCAATTGAGTACGTCAGTTGTGCTGAAGATACAGTTTGGTTTTTATTCACTGTTTTCCTGTTTTATTCTAGATACACCATTTCTATCATCTGATTGGATACCATAACTGAAATATAACATAGAAATATTCAGGAAATACTATAGATAAAGTATTTCTTAGTACTGTAATAAAAACAGAGCTACTGTGAAATAAGGACAGTGTCTCCACTTATGTGCTTGAGCATCTATGGGAATGGAATCAAGTGTTGTGTCTTAAGTTTTAGAGACTTGGTGTGCCCACCAAAGAGCGTGATAGCCTCCTGAGGTACCTGCAGATAAGGGCACAAAATTTTGTTCTCCCAAGAAGAGAAGTGCCTTGCCTCCTGCATCATCAGGTGCTGACATCACTGGATATGGCTATGGGGAAGTCAATCAGCGGCACAGGAGAGGGCACTTCCATGGAGTCACCTGCTCCTAGGAGCTTCCCACTATGGCTGTGGATCCTTGGCCAAGATGTCATGGGAAGGGAGTTTTCCCTTTGAAATGAGATGTGTTCCATTAATATAAGGAAAGGCAGTAACAAAAAAAGGATTGCCCAGTGGAAGGGCTTAGTAGGGAACCAACGCTGCCAGAACAGAGCAGAAGGAAGAGGTATCTGGAAGAAGTATCCTAAGGAAATAATGAGCAAGCAGGAGGCGGCTCAGTATTCACCACTTTATCTTTTCATTTAACCAGGGTTTCCACCGTTACGCCTGAGTAGATCTGAATTGAGGGAAATGGATCTGCTATACTCAAAGCTTTGTAGGGATGTGCATGAATAAGATTTTTGGCATTCAATTCATAATGTTAGAATATCTGTATTCATTCGAATAGATCCACTTTGAATCTGGTAGGAATCTATTCAATATACATTTATTTGTACAAATTTGTACAAATATCTGATATGTATCCTAGGAACAAACATGTATCCGATACATATCCAACACGAATACATACATATCAGATATGTATCCCGTAACATATCCACTCTGAAAGCATCTAATCTGACCTGAATCCACTTTTAATCCACTCTCAATCCATGTTGAATTCAATCTAGATCCATTGCAGATGTGACTGGCGAAGCCTCTTTCCCACCTCCCCAGTTTAACGAATGTCTGAACTATTTGTACAAATGTTAATGTATGAATGTTGTGACATTTATGTACGAATGTCTGAATTTGTACAAATTTGTATGAATAACAAATGTTATGAATATTCGTGCATATCCTTTGGTCACAGGAAAGATCCATTTGCCATTCTATGCCATCCAGTCTTATTTTTACAAGTTCTATGAAGCAGGAAGGAAGGAAGGAAGGGAGGGAGGGAGGGAGGGAGGGAGGGAGGGAGATCCTTTTTGTAACGATCTAATTTGGCCCAATTTCAACATCTGGAAAGTTTTTGGGCGCACCCTTATAGAATGGGCCAGAGTTTCCTCATATAGAGTTCAAATTTATTTTGTAAGTCTACATTATTAGACTGAACTGAAAGTTCTATTGATGATAACACTCATCTATCAAATTTCAGACCAGTTCAGACATTCACTATAGACTTTTTTTAAAAAATTAGTGTCTTCCTGTTCCTTTGCAGCTCAAGAGCCTTTGAATGGCATGAAGTAGATCATTTGGGAGTCAGAAAGGTAATTGGTGGTAGAAGGGAAAGATTAATGATCTTATGTGGATGCTATCTTCCGGGTCAATTTTGGATGTGTGAATTGGCTTGCCTGTCAGAAGGCCAGATCCATACGTTCAGATCCTCCTTCCTGTCATCCATTCAATCATCTCACATCTCTATATTTTTCCATTCTGTTTCTCTCCCATTCTCTGCCTTTCTCTTTGATCTCATTTGTCTTTCAGTGATTGTCTGCTTCTGGTCTCCTCCAGCTATAAAGCACCTAAATAAGCCTAGAAAGCAAGGTGATGTAGAACTTAGTTTAGCACTGCTGCCCCTCAGAGGTTATATATGACCTTCCATGTAGATGTGCTCCACTTCTGTCACAATAGCATAGCTTTTTAAAGGTTAGCTTTCTTCCCTAGTGTAGGCAGATATACCTGACTCAGATTTGCCCAGGGAGGAGGAGGAGTAGAAACAGCAGTTCAAAATGAACACTCTTCCCTGCAGCAAACAGATCACTTATCTTCAGTGCTTGTAACATGGTAAGCACTCTCCCCTTCATGATGTGACCCCTTTAGTACATTTGCTCATTGTGGGGTTTGGTGGCAAACCGTAAAAGCAAAGGTTTAGAGCTCCCCAGGAGACTGCCATTCAGATTTGGGTGATACAGACCAGAGTACCAGAGCATGGCTTTAGCTAGCATAAAATATCACGATTTGTTCCTAGAGCTATATTTTTTAGAGCAAGTCCAATTTATCAACTTATACTTGAAATGCCACTTATGTGGGCTCTATGCTGATATTTTCTTCTGCATCATTCAACTCTCTCTGTCTGTGCTAAGCAAACATGCTACCGTGTAATTTCAGAGCCAAAGTTTTAAACATGCAAATTCACACCAGCTAAGTGAATTTTACAGTATAGGAACATGTAAATTCCATGCACATGTTTAGCAGTGTTCTCACAAGCAGGATCTTTAAAAGACCAGATGGTTGGTTTGACTGTTGACTGGGTTGGAGCTGATATTAGAGGAGGGGGAAAGGATTTGGTTGACTTTGATACAAAGTTTGCTTTGTTGAAAGTAAAAGGCACACAGAAAATAACTTTATTACAGAGCAAGCAGAAACAGTATAAAAACTTGGTGAATTAGTCAAATAGTAGTTGCAATTTGAAGGGCGAGGTTCTAAAAATCAAGAGTATATTCCGAAGGTAGCAACAATGTAGATTTGTAAAGATCATGTTTGCTAACTTATTTTCTGTTCTCTTCCTAATTATCCTTAGTCGTGAATTTGTGTTGTCCATTTGCTCTTTTTCCAGCACTCCGAGATCATCTGAGATGCCGCACAAGTGTGCTGGTACCTCAGGCAACCATAGATGCAACTGCATGTGCGCAGAGAGTCAGCGTCATCAAGGTGATGGTGCTGATGCACATGCAGTCACAGAGGCCGCCACAGCCAAAATGGCAGCACCCAGAGGAGGACTGGGCCCCAGATCGAATAAGGAAAGTATTTGATCGCAGTGGGAGAGAACGGCCAAAGTTGACTAGTGAGCGCTAGTTAGCGTTGGCTAATCACACTCCTTTACCATCCAGTGGACAGGAAGGGAAGTGCAAAAATGCCCCTGGTCTGTCACAGAAAGGCAAACCATCATGAGTTTGTAGGTGCATTTGGCCCTGATATACATCACTTTGCAGATTTTCCAGAACAGGTAAACAGTGGCAGCGATTAAATCAATTATTCAGTTTGGGTGCTCATATTAGCATAATCTGGCACTCTCTTGGCCTGGGCATTAATCATTACACGTTCAGCTGGTATCTTTCTGATATAAATTGATGGGATCAAGTTGCTTCAAAGTACAAACAGCTAAAGAAAAGAAGTTTTTGGTGGGAGGCAGACAGAGTTGAAGAGAAGAATCTGTGGATCAAGGCGGGGGAAGGCATTGCATTACCCATGTTGTCTGGTAGTTAAAACGGATTCCGGTCTGAGCACAAGTCCTATGCTTTCACTGCACACTTGCTTCTTTCCATTCAGATTCCTGCACTCTTTCTACATGTATCTAATTTACATCATAACAGGATCAAATTAACGAAAGCATCACTCCAACAATGTGCGAACCTGACAGAATGACCTGAGTTCCAAGTGGGACAGCTTTTGCTACCCTCTTGGATTTCTCGGGATATCAGAGTAGGAAAGCAGACTATGGCGGGAAGCAACAGCAGGCATGTGCACAGCATGCCACCATTTTACAAATAACACTACTAATGTACTTTTCTTGCTGGACTTTCTGGCAGGATCCACAGTTGTGCAGATACTGCTAAAGGCAGACATTGCAGAAGTGAAACTTGTACTACATGCTTGTTTGCTTCAAGAACCTAGATATAATCTTAACCTTTGATACAAGCTCAAGAAACAAATGAGAGGGCGGGCTTCACATAGCTCACAAGTGGGAAAGGGATGTCTTTTTTATAAGTTTTATAAGCACACATATGGCAGGTCCTTTTTCTGGGGTATAATCCAGAATGAAGTCCAGTGCGGAAAGAGCCTTGCTGTAGTTCTGTAACGGCTGTTTAAATGCACAGCCATGTAAGATGGTGACAGATGGATTTGCAAAGAACTAGCAAACGAGCAAAGACTTTTTTGCTGTTTCTTGTAGCAATGCATCTAAATGGATTTCATTCTTTGAGAACTAATTTCTGAGCATTTTACAAAAGGACATTCCTGTTAAAAGAAATACACCGACAAGCATCACAAATGCCCTCTCTGCTAATATATATGTAGATGGTTAACAAACCACTGTAACTTTAGTCCATTTTCCAAGGCCAGCACATCTTATCATTTGGGAATACCAGCTGTTGGAAAACCCTTCCACTTTTCCAGCTGTGCATCTTGCAGCTTGTGATGGCATTGTTTTTCCATGTTTAAGAACAAATCTCATGGTTAGCCCCAAGCCAACTGGATCAATTAGGCCCAGTGGGATACTGCGCTAAGTTTCTCAGGATGGCATTTGGGGCCCACAGTAGCATCTCTAGGGGCAGAATTTGGACTCACTATTTTGGCTATTTAGCATGACCAGTGGCTACAAAAGGCTGTAAAACAGGCGTAAATTACTGCTATGGCCTAGCCCCAAGCAGGCCCAAGCTGTTGTAGTTTGGCTCTAAATTGGGCCTGGCAAGTGGTGACTCAGTGATCATTTTCAGTGCTGTTTCTGGATATGCTTTTGACCTGCAACTTTGGACTGTTCTACTGTGAAGATGTGTGTGGCGGCTGACATGCTGCAGCATGGAAGTTGTATGGATAGGATGTATCATCTAATTTCCAATTAGTGTTGCAGGCAGACTCCACACTTCTTCAGTTGGTTCACAGTACTGCTGTACCTTTATCTTTAACAGCAATGTGCGTTCCTTTCGGCTTGCAAAAGTGTGCAGAAGCACACAGAAGCTTCTGATAAGCATGGGTTTCTATGGGATGAAACTGTTATCCATGGCAATGAGATTCAGGACTAGAAGATAATTTCATTCATTCATTCAACCAACAACTGGCTGAACATTAATGGTTCTGTGCTTCACAGCTCTTCTCAAAGCAGTTCTCAGTCTTCTTGACAAGAATACACAAGCGCAAAACCTCATTCCAGGAGATGCTAGGGATCAACACTACAATGCTCTGCTTTCCACGCTGCAATAATTTCAGCATTTGTCAGATTTATTTCTGCAGTGGTGTTGTTAAAAGAAAATGTTCTAATGCAAAGATGTTTGAGTGGATAAGAGTTGGGCACGAATAGACCAGACACTATTTCCCAGGTTTTGCTACCTTGTGTGCATCTATCCACACTCTAAATTAAAATGTTTTGCTAAAAGCCATTTGTTTGATTTTTCTATATGCAGCCTGCACAGATGCTACGTGTACATTGGAAAGCTGTTTACTATACCAAACAGGATGAATGCTTAACTGAAATGGAAAAGAAGGGAGGGAGTTGAGGGTTCTCTTAGGCATTTTCTTGAGGCACATTTTTCAGTCAATTGGACAACTTAGTACTCACGCCCTCTTGGCAGGATTCAATAGCTGAAACCATCAGTAGCACCTGCTGCACCTTTTCCTTTGTCCCTCCAAGTTCCACAGTGCCAACCTACTATAGCAACTAGTATGCTGGATCAATAGTGGTTCAGCTGCTGCCCTTTGCCATTCATCATCTCTCCCCTTTCATTCTCTCAGTAGTATTAGTCCTTTGAATAACCTCAACTTTTCATGCAAAGGCCCTCAGTCCAAGCTCACTTGCATATTACCTGTACAGCAAAACCAAACAGGATTTCTGCATGACATGAGTGGATAATCCCAATTTGTGGGCCCTGATGCAGCCCTCCAAGGGCATTTTTCTGTTCCTTGAAGATGCTACCAATGCTCCTTGCAGCATCAGATTAAAAAATGACAATGTTGGACCGGGTGGAAATCTTTAAATGACTCTGCAAGGCCAGCATTATAGGTAGAATCTGCACAGCTCTGGGAAAAGGACAACCACATTTTATTTATTTATTTATTTACATTTATATTCCGCCCTATACCCGAAGGTCTCAGAGCAGGTAACAGCCTTTAAAAACCAACATATCAAAAGAAACAATATTAAAAATTTTAAACAATATTAAAATTTTAAAAAACCAACATGTTAAAAAACAGCAGTATTTCAATTAAAACAATGGCGTTTGCAGTGGGGGGCAAACATAGAAAACATTTAGCCAAAAGACTCAGTGAAGAGGTGTGTCTTCACTGCCTTCCTGAACCTAATCAGAGAAGGAGCCTGACACACCTCAAGGGGGAGACTGTTCCATAGCCTGGGGGCCATTGCTGAGAAGGCCCTCTCTCGAGGGCCCACCAGCCTCACTTCTGAAGGCGGTGGAACAACCAGGAGGGCCTCCCCTCCAGATCTTAAGGCACAGGCAAGTTGATATGGGAGAAGGTGTTTCTTTAGATATTTGGGGCCCAAGCCATTTAGGGCCTTATAGCTCACAGTTAACACCTTGAATTGGGCTCGGTAGCAGCCAGTGCAACTCTTTTAAGATCGGCGTCATGTGCATCTGGCCAGCTGTCCCAGTCAGCACCTTAGGGGCTGCATTTTGCACTAGCTGCAACTTCCGAACTGTCTTCAAGGGCAGCCCTATGTAGAGCGCATGTCATTCCATGCCAAAAGAGGACCAGGGCCTCCCACTTGGCATGTGGTGACCACATGTCACCTGCACCTGGCCCACTCCCAGGTGTGGAACCTGCACTCAGGAGAGGTTAAAAATCTGCTCCGCAAATATGGCGTGTACAGAAAGGATGCAGTAGCATAAGTGTTCCAGAACCCATTCCAGAACCCAGGGATGTCTCAGTCAGAAATTTAGGAACTTTTGTTCCTGGTGTTCAAAAGGTGGGACTGGCCTCCAATCCCAGTGGCTAGGGTAGGCTGTCCCAAGTGTACACCGCTCTTGGATTGAGCTACTGCTAGTCTGCCCCAACATAGGCCAGACTATGTGAGTTGGAACATCATGTTGCAGGATAGCCCATGTCATGGGAAATCATCCTTAGAGGCATGGTGTCATAGCTCTTTACCAAACCTTTGGCTGAAGAAAGAGCTTCCTGTCCCTTTTCAGTCCTGGTGTTACTTGTTGTTCCAATGAGTTTAGTTTTTGACTCTTGTTTTTTATATTGGTTTACTGTAACCGGCACTGAGACCTTAGATTATAGGGCAGAACAGAAATATAAATAGACAAACATTGCTTAATGTGTCTTCAATAATAAGGTTACTCAGTAACATTATAGTAACACACACATACAAAAAAGCATGCCCACACCCACATGTGTGTGTCTGTTTGTGTGGGCATATGTGTGTGTCCATGTTTCCCCCCCTTCCCCCCCCAAAAGTCAGAATTTCTGACATCCTTAAATTTGGCTCAAGCTGCTTTTGCTTTTTGCAGGCATTAAAAATTACTTTAAAAGCAAAAACACTTCTATAAACATCAGTCACAAAGTGATTTACATATATGGACAACACCTGCTGCTCTCCTGCTCTTAAAAGCAAGCACCAAATCGCTTACAATGACTCTTTAAAAAGGAGATTGTCAAATTTTTGAATATTTTATTCTTATACTCTGAAATTTGATTGTTTACCATAGAATTCAACAGTGACAGAATTTTCAGTAACTATGGCTGTTTTTGCACAAGGTTAAAGCTCAGAGGGAGGCTGTGATTACACCTGGCTGATTTAGGTCATCCTGTTAAGAAACTGAGCTGAAGCCATCCTAATCCTGTTCACACCCAATCCTCGATAATCAGTCCTCACTTTGGGCTGCTATGCTCATACCTTTTCTGTTATTTCCCCAAGTCTCCTTTATGTGACTCCTTAGTTCTCCACCCCTGTTGATTACATCAACACCATCTGCATTCTGATAGGATAAAGTTCTGTCAATCATTAGTGGCAACAGAGTGTTTGGAGTTGTGTAGTGCTGATGGCAACAAAACAAAACAAAACCCCTCAATGCTAACACAGGGTACTGTTGGGCTGAGGAGACTATGCTCCGAAAAGATGCAGCTGAGGTATATCCCAGCCAGCATGCACCTGTCTCTGCAGCCATTCCTGTAGAAAAAGGAGAGGCTGTGATGTATCCTTTTCCCTAAGCTGCTGAAGAACTTTCACTTCTAATTAAAATTTTTACTGCAACAAAACCTTTCCCTTGCACATTGCTGAAGGAAAATGGAAGGTACATTGTCCTTAGAATTGTATCATTTATACTGCTGCTTCACTCTTTCGCTCACACCCACCCCAGCATTTTCTGGACAATTTTCAAATCTCTCCCTATTTTTCATAAAAGCAGAAAAGAGCATTATCAATCTAGCACAAAATCGATTCATATTTCTAAAAAATGATGGACAGAGTTTGCAAGCTTGTGATTGGAGCAACTGGGAATCGGGGAGGGGGGCAGGATGAGAGGGCATTGGGCAAGATATGGAAGGATCTGAGAGAGCAGCTGTGTGCGTGGGAGATTCAGAGGAGGGAAGCGAGCATCAGTCCTAGAAGGCAGGAAGGCTGGATACACCCAACCCAGCATGGTTCAGCCCCTCTAGCCCAGTTCCCCGCTCACACAGGACAAGGAAAAATGGACTGGCTTCCCAAGACAGCGTCAGTCCTGTGGAAAAGTAGACTCTGGAGAAGCCAGCTTTAGGAACCACAGTCTGCCCACAAGACAATCCTAGGAAAAAAAGAATCTGAATGATGCGAAGACAAAATAGCCAGAAGCCATCTTGAACTACAGGTGTCATCAGTAACATGCAGATACTAGTAGTCCCATCCCACCTCTAATCCATTTTGGAAGTAGCCTTCTTCCCCACCAGTATGTGCAGGCCCAGCCTATGTGTTAAGAAAGTTCAGAGACAGAAACTAAGGCCCTTTCTACACTTATATCTGGTATAGTCCAGGATAGGATATAAGGCTTGCACATGCTGTTGCCAGTCAGTGAAGACCCCGCCTCCCAGGAACTCTGTCCACTTAGGGCAGAGCCTAGAACTCTACTGATACATCTTGATCTACTATTGGGTCCATAGGGGCCTCCAGAAGCATAAGAACATAAGAGAACATAAGAACATAAGAAGATAAGAGCAGCCCACCTAGTCCAGGATTTTGTCTCACACAGTGGCCCATCGATGCTTCTGGGCTCTTGAATCCCCACAAATGGCCTTTGGAGGTGTCCTGTCCATCTCGGAGGCATCCTGGCTATCGCTGCCAGAAGTGGCATGCTGTCAAAGAGCCCATCCCCAAAACTCAAAGCCTAGGTGCAGGCAATGAGGGATCGTCCCAACCTTTAGAGTTGGCAGCAGGAACTGAGATGAGATGGGCCACCCAAAATGCAGACAGTCTGCCCCAGCATGACACATGTATCCCAGGCCAGGGCACCCCATCCTGGCCAGAGACAGAGGTAAGAGGGGGAATGCAGGAACAACAGCCTAAGTGGATTATGAGGGCTGAAAAACAAAACAAGTAAAAAATGCTTAAAAGCAAAACACGTGGTTGAACATTTAAAGCAATATTTGAAAAGTAAAATAAACTAGAATAATAAGGACAACATGCAAACAAAATACGCAAACTTGGCAAAAAGGGCCACCAATGGCCATGTCAGACCAACCTTTAGCCATAGCATTATCCATGACTAACCCCCCCCACACACTGTCTGCCAATGATTCTGTGACAATGCAGTCACAATTTGTCAAATATGTTACAGTGAAACCTTATTGTCAGAAAATGAAGTAAGATTGCAAACATTTAGGGGATGAATGCTAGACAATTTGATCACACGTGGGTGTTCCTATTCTGTTCTTTATTTGCTTAAAAGGCCAGAGGCAGAAAGGAGCACCCAATTTTATTAGTAGTTCACCAGCTGTGATTAACTGGTGGACCAGTCTGAGAGATAGGATGCTGGACTAGCTGGATATGAAAATTCATATTCATTCAAATAGATCTCCTTCAAATGTGGTTGGATTCTATTCGATAGGAATGTATTTGTACAAATTCATATGAATTTCCAATATGAATGGATACGGATCTGATACGTATCGAATATGAACAGATACGGATCCAATATGTATCCAATATGAATGCATGTGTATCCGATACATATCCGATACACATCTGATATGTATCCCCAGTTTAACGAATGTCTGAATTATTCATACAAATGTACAAATGTCGTAACATTCAATTCATGTATGAATGTCCAAATTCGTCTGAATTCGTCCAAATAATGAATGTTACAAATATTTGTGCTCCCGAAGAAGTATAGGTAGTGAATATATCACTCATGGGTCCTTGGAGAAAATGCTAAAAATAAAATCATCCATGTAATCAGCTACAGGAGTGATTGGTAAGTGCATTTTAAGGATGGCATGTGGACAACAGCAGAGGGAACAACAACAATGCTATGATGTGAACTCCATTGGCAACTCATACATACAAAAGTTCTCAAATGATGAGGATAACATTTTAGCCATAGATTTTGCTTTCACAGATACATGGTTGATAAGCTGAGTTCAGAGGAAGGTGGGACTGGACATTGAATCAAAAGCATCTCAAGAAATTCAATTTATTGACAATAAAATAAGTCACTCCTAAAATAAAATTCCAGTAGTGGGGGAAGGCAACCTGAACAAAATGTTTCAACTGCAGTGGAGAAAAAAAGAACAGAATAAAATATATCCAGCTATGAGGTCTGTGTATTTTGGAAATGGCAAAGCAATGCAGATATTGTACTATGGCCAACAGTGTTAGCTGAGAGGCTGCTGCAATGTACCAATAAGGAGGAGATGCTGTTCAAGGACAAGGAAGGGGGAATGGAAAAACCATTGAGTTAGAGGGAGATATTACCGTATAGGTTCATCCGCAGCCAGAACTAAAGCTCAAGTAGGCTATTTCCTTGCTCTAATAAATGGGCAGTAGTGGCACAGTTGAAACCCTGCCCAAGTATCTCAAACAGCAACTAAGTGGTCGAGAATCCCTTCCTTCCCTGGTTTGTGGTCCCTGCTCTCAACTTCGCCTGCCACTGAATTGGACCTCAACTGAGGTTGCTGTTGTCCTTTTCATTAAGGCTTTCTGACTCACTATTATGCTAACAGCAGATGGGGTAGCTAAAATGGGGTCTCTTTGTACCCTTCCTGGTGGCTTTTCACTCTGGTGGTTGCTTCCTCACAGATGTTGGAGCCTAAAAGAACTCCAGCTAAGGATTTTGAGAGGTCCCGTGTTATAAATCCCTTGCCTTGTGCAGGAATCTAAATCATAAGTTGAATCAAGTGCTGTCCAGCCTACACTTGAACACAATCAGTGAGTGAGAGGTCTTTAGCTGTTGAGGTAACTGATTTCATTGTTGAACTGCCTCTACCTTGTCCTGCTCTGATATTTAATAAAAGTCTGCCATGTTGAAATTCAAGCCCTTGGCTGCTTCCATACTTACTGCTGATGGGAAAACATGGGATGGCTCATTGTTGAAAGCTCATGTTTTCTCTGGGCAGCCTTCAGAATGATTCTCAGGCCCCTCTGACCCCAGAGTGGCCTTTCCCAACTACAGACCCAGATGTGCAGGAGGAACTCTGGCCCTGGGACACTTTCTTCAAGGAGGCATGCCAAGAATGGAGTTTCCCTCTACTTGGTGTCCCCCTCTGGGTCCTTGGGATGGAAACTGGCCACAACTGGAATGTGAACATTTGTCAGCCCCCAAATTATTGTCAACCAAGAATCATCTTCATTCTCCTTTCTGGGGTGAGAGAGAACACATCAATGCTGACTCAAACAGTTCAGAGTTTTCAATGGTTTAAAGGGCTGGATGTGGGGAAGAAAGGAGTGTATAGACTGTATAGGCTAAACTGTGTTTTCTTCTTCAGCTTGGAATGAAATCCAAACTGAAGAAGTATCTGTGGCTCCTGTGGACATGTTCCTCCGAAGCACAGACTCCCATGTTTTTTGTCCTCTTGACTGCAAAGAGCAATAAGAGTAGAAACAAATAGTAAGAGATCCCTCCTTTCTCATTGTTTCCTCTCAAGGCTTCCCTGCTCAGTTATGTGTTTTCCTAATAAATACATTTTATTTTCTTGTTTTGAAGTTCAAACACTTGACTCAAGTTCTAATCATTTATTTATTTTATTATTTATATTTCTATCCCCTCCTGTACTTGAAGGTCTCAGGGCAGATAACAATCATGTGCTCAGTTTCTTGCTATGGGTATATCCTGCAGGAGCCATTCAAATCCTTATACTTCTATTATTATTATTCTCTTTTCTGACGTGTATTACAAGCCCTGAAACATTCATCATGGAAGAACAAGTTTAGCTGGCATTTGTTTGTAGAATCACACATAAGTTTAGGAGGAAAGTAACGGACACACATTTTGTTCTCTCACCCAAACCCCACCCCAGTTATCCTCACAGGTTGCTGACAGGACTATGCATAACTGAGTAAAACTCATGATCAAACATAGGGAAAAGAATGTCACACTATCCTTTGTAATAAGCTCTGTTATCCCTTTTAACTTCCCAATGCGAAAATATCTTTTCATGGCTTTGCCACAATCTTTTAAGCACTAACAAGTGTTCAGTGGTTTCTAAAAGACTTCTCTTTTTCTTTTATAGCTACAGGGTTACCACCCCAGTAGGTGTGGAGAATCTTTATTCACTGCTTTTGAGACACTTTATGAAACACCATCTAGCTCAATTCAAGGAGGAACAGGGATGTCATAAGCCAAATGATTTCTTTCTTCCTTCCTAAAAATCCTAGAATACTTTATCTTTTTTATGTTTTAATGCAGGTCTTTTATTGAGAGCCACCTACGTTTCCTGATCTATGTTCTCACAAAACCTTGACCTTTTAACATGTCTCCATTTGGAGTGTGCTTCTAAGGATTATTAAAGGTAGCGGGGAAATTTACCATGGTACTCGAAACATTACTTTCAATCATATTTGCTCCATGTTTGTACCAAGTAGATCTGACCGAGCTGTGCACTAGAGAATTTTATTCTTAGGTATTTGGATGCATATATATATAAGCATGAAAGCTGAACAAAAGTGTATTGTGAGGAGGGAATAAAATGCAGACATTATTCAGCTCCTCTTCCATCAGAAGAGCATTGTAGTTAGTCCTAGAAGATAGCAGCCAAAGAACTGGATGGTTAGTTGAAATCAAAATGTGACATTCAGCTCTTTTCCTGTTACTTCCTAGCCCCCTTTGTCCTCTCATGATTGCCATGTCATAGTGCACCATCAAAGGAAACCACTAAGTAGAATTGCCCTGACAGGACCTACATTAGCTTTCCCCAAGATGGTGTTTTTCAGATGTTGGATAGGAGCTCCCAACCACTTCCATCAGCATAATAGTTGGCCCTTTCTGCACTTGGCTTTATTCTTTTCCTACCCATTCTGATGGGTAGGAGAGTTGGATCCAACAAGGGGAAGTATTTCTTCACCCAGAGGGTCATCAGATTATGGAATTTGCTGCTGGAAAAGGTAGTGACAGCTACCAGTCTAGATTGCTTTAAGGCAGGGTTAGACAAATTTATGGATGGCAGATGTATCAATGGCTACTAGAAGGAATGCCTAGGTACATCTTTCAGGCTTGGTGGTGGTGGGGAACAGAAGCAGGACACTTCTAATGCCATTTGCTGGGATTCAAGAGCAGGAAACAGTTTATCCTTGTCTCTGTTTGAGATGCCCATGAGCATTTGGTGGGCCACAGTGTGCGACGGGATGCTGGACTAGATGGGTTGTGGCCTGATCCAGCAGGGCTTCTCTTATGTTCTTAGCACAGGGGTCTGTTGTTCACATGCTAATGCAGACTATGGCAGACCTCACCTGGGGCCTGTCATTGTCTGCACCAGTATGCAGATAGCAGCCCCCTATCTGGGATATATTCCAGAATAAGACCAACCCCCCTTTTCCATCCACAGTAAAAAAACTGGATCTTCAAGATCCAGATCATTGAGATGAGGTCCTCCTGAGATCCGGAAGATATCTGAAGACCCCAGTGTGGACACCTTTAATCAGATCCACACAAAATGCAGATTTAAGGGTCTGAAAGACCTATTAAATCTGGATTTCCCCTGCCCTTGCGGGGACAGGGCCTTGTAGATGGGGCCTTCAATGGGGTTCAGGTGGGGACAGGGCCGTCCTAGTTAGTACCAATCAGTGTCCGGGAAAGCTGCCAGCACACACACACAAACACACAGCTGGTAAGAAACAGCTCACTTGTCAAGGCAGTTCCAATAACACAGCAAATGTAGTCCAGAGAGAGTAGTCGAGAGCCAGTCCGAGTCCAAGGTTTGTGAGAGCAATGCAACAGTCCAGTCTGAAGTCAAGGTAGCCAAGTATTCCAGATCTTGGGGTCAGATATGGCAGCTTTCTCTAAAGGAAAACCAATAGTTTCTGACAAAAGTCCTGGGCGTCTGCCCAGTGTTTTATCTGTAGTCCCAGCTGCAGGCTATCAGCATGCTTCTCTGCAAGTCTCTTCGATCTTCTTAACCCTTCCTTTTCCGCTCTCCTCTGCTTAAAGCTAGGGATTTCTGTGCCCTGCTGTTCCAAGACTCCCTCATCTTGCACTTCTGCTAAGGTAAGGCTGGGCTGCTGATCCCTAGGTTCCACTGGGGCTGGGAGGTCAGGACTGGGCCCTGACACCACCTCAGGTTCCTCCTGCACCTGAGGAAGTGGGTCCTCCTCAGAAGATGAGGAGTCCTCCTCATGGCTGACCATGACAATCAGATTCCTAATGGAGTCTTAGAAGGATTCTAAACCCTAGTGGAAAAAGGCCCCAAGTGTGGAAAGGCCCATGGTTGTTGTCCCAAAACTCTGTAAGGTCCCAGTTTGGGAATGGCAATCTATCCTCCAAGGTGTTTTTCAAAACTTTTAAATTGCATCTCTCACAAATAGTGGCACTAATGGTCTAGACCTGGTGGTCCTCTTCTTGCACTGCTTCTCCAGCTTTCCTCTCTGCCAGTGTCTGCCAGATCCTGGATATTTTTAGGAAGGGGATAGGTAAATTCACAGAGAACAGGTGTTTCAATGGCTATTAGACCTGATGCCTGGGTACCACTCATGAGTTGAAGAGACAGGAAGGATGCCTCTAAAGGCCATTTACAGAGAGTTGAGATGAGAGTAGGTGAAGATATTGCCTTTCTCTTCTACTTGGCAATGCCTAGAAATAATTGGTAGGCTAATGGGATGCTGAACTAAATGGGCTGCGGTCCGATCCAGCAGGGCTCCGTTTATGTTCTTAATTCTGTTTCTTCAAAGCCTGATTTCATTCATTTGCTATTATGGAACAAAGTCTTGACAACAAAGCAGTTGTGTGCAGTCTTCAAGCACATTGCTTGATCAAAAATACTCCCAGTGTACCTCTGCACTTGTTTTTGGAGATAGGGAGATCATTTCCCAGCTGAACTTGCAAGCTGCCCCTGCTTTTTTCCTACTTCCTTTATTCAATTTTCTGGGCATCTATGATGTTAGGGTCTGCTACTCCCAATTTTGGGGGTAAGTGTTGGCCAAGCAGTGCCCTGGAGGACCTATTTATCATCTTCTCCCTCACTAAAATGGCAAAAGTGGTGAGCCATTCAATAAAGAAGAACTGAAACATGAACCCAAGCAGCACAATCCACTATCCTTGTCCCTTTCTGCATTTTCCTCTTTCTTCTCAATGTTTCTCCATTTTCCCCTATTCAGTACTCTGCCAGCTTCTCCTGATTTACATCAACTGAAGCTGTGGTGTCCACAGCTCCAGGGATATTGCTGAGGGTTCCTGGGGGGAGGTGTATTTCATCACAGCAGTCTTGTTGCAACTGGTCAAGATCCTTCCTCAGCTTTACTGCCACCTTGCTAAACTGAGTTCAGCATCGATTGTGGCTGTACATGGGAGACAACATCAGCTTTCATGAATATGCTCAACATGAATCACTGTGGTCCATTTCCATGAGCTGGGGTGAGGTAACGAGGCCACATCAATGCATGAGGTAATGACCTGCAAGTTGTTTCTTTCCCATGGATGGTAAAGAACCTTACATGGGGCCCAGTGATTACTGCTCTTCCTCAGATGCCTCATTTGGAGGGGTGGGGATAATGGGAACTTGCTGCTCAAGCATCTTTGCTGCATAATAGAGATGGGACCATTGAGGGTGCGTCTTCATGGCATAGTTATCTCGAATTCAAAACGTTTTGAGTTTGCGCAGTTCAGACGGCACTTCGGATTAACACGGTATTTCCGTGTTAAAGGACGTTATCCCGATTAGAAATAAATCCTGATCTCAACAGGTCTCACTCCGGATCGGGCGTCAATACGTGTTTCCTTTTTAACTGTGTGGACAGTATCATTCTGGGATGAGATTCAGTGTTAAGGCTGTCCCGCCCCCCCAATCGCACTGTAACCAATGGCTGAACGTATTAGAAGCACGTCATGTTTAGGGTTTCCTTCATTGAAAAAATCCACCCTCAAACACCCACTATAAACCTCCAGTCCTTAAAGCTGAAACACTGTATCAATCTAAGCACTTCACACCTTTAAAACAATGTTGCAATTTTGCGCAATTTCAGACCTTTGAAGGTTCGGAACAGTCACTTTCAGCCCCCTTAATGGTGAGAAGGCTTGTCAGCCACTTAGTCCCTTGAAGGGTGAAAACAGAATGTCAACCGCTTTGAGCCCCCTCTAGGCTACTTTGCCTGTGGTCACACCTAAGGTTTAATCCAGTTTCAGTTCACTTTCAGAGTGAGAGAATACACCAGCAAACTGACAAGCTGGTTTTCTTTCAGGGTTAATAACTCAGAAAATCCACCTTTAGACTAGATAATGTGGAAAGAAAACTACTGGTCACTTTGCTGATGTGTTCTCTCACTCTGAAGGTGGAGTGAAGCTAGATTAAACCTTAGGTGTGACCACAAGCCAAGGTTTTAATCCAGCTTCGGTCCCTGTGAGGTGGGGGGGCGGAGTTCCCTCCCGGCCACGGGGGGGAAGAGCAAGCAAGGAGCCCCCTTCGCCCTCTTGTCCACCCCTTGGCTCTCCTCCTCTGCGGGGCAAAGTGGCGGCAAAGCGGGGGAAAAGCGGCAGCGGAGCCCCAGGGAGAAGCCGCTAGCGCCGCAGCCCCGCAGGGCCTGGATGGATGGATGGATGGATGGATGGATGGGTGGATGGGTGGGTGGATGGGTGGATGGGTGGATGGCTGGCTGCTGCTGCTGCTGCTGCTGCTGCTGCTGCTGCTGCTGAGAAGGGGGAGGGTGGACTGGGCAGGGAATTCCCGGCGGAGCATGACGCAAAGAGAAGGGAGGGTGGGATCCTGGCAGGGAAAACCAATCACAGGAGAGAGTGTGGGCAATGGGCAGGAGGACAGTGCTGCCATGTGGACTCCAAGTATTGATCCCGCGTTAAGGCTGCCATCGGAACCGGATCAACTTGCAAGTCGTCTGGACAGCTTTGTTCCGTTTCTTTTATTTCGAATTCTTTAAACTGAAATAACACATGCCATGAAGACGCGCCCCGATTGTTCTTCTAGCCTCCTGTGCTGCACCAGAGAAGGAAATTAGGCTGCATCCACACTAAATGATGATGATGATGATGATTAATAATAATAATAAAGAATCACAGACTAGTGATAACAATTACCAAAACCAGCGTAAATATCTTGTTTGCTGTGTATTATGGTTGTTTTATGTCAATAATAATAATAAAATACCTTAAAAGTAGCTAGCTCAGAGATTGCCACCTGCTAGAGTTCCCTCATGAGATGAGTCCAAGGCCAGATAGATCTGCTGACCCCCTGTGCTGCATGTAGGGCCTGGTTGTGAGACTACTGTCTGCTTTGCATTTTGACTGATCAAATGAAAGCTCTCCTTCAACAAGGAAGATGCAATGTAAACAACATGTTAAAGTAATCTGTGTACACAAGAAACAGTGAGAAGGGTAATTAGAGAGTGAACACTAAGTAAACAGACATGGTTCACAAAAACATGTCAATATTACAGTATGAAAAAACATCCTAAAATGGGGTTTGATATGCTATCTCGTTCTCACGCATCACATGCACAAGATTGCTAGCCATACAGTTTTTCTGTCATTTAAGTGTTTCCTATGATTAATCGTCACTGATTCCATGAATGACACATGTTGTTTCTTCTTCTCTGTGCAGAAGAAACAATGCAGTTTATAAATTCTGAATCAGGTTAACATGTTTCTTTAATAGGCCACTTTCAAAGACATCCTGCTAATATTTCCACATTTTGGAAAGAAGCTGGGACTGAAATATAGTCTTGCATAAGGCTCCTATATTTGATCCTGGCTCTATAGTAATCCAAAGCCAACTTGGTCAGAACTAAGGGCCTCTCTGCATTTGTCACTATATTGAACCATGGTACACAAGTTCTTGGCCTCTTTCATCTGCTTCTTACAATGCATCAGAGATACCATGCCCCCTCCTGATAGGTTTTGCTCTGTGTGGACTGGATGAGGGCACCCTAAATAGTGTCCTGCTCTAGTCTACTGATAGACCTCTTTTCCAAGTTGTTATACTGCTGTATTAGGGGTGGTTTCGTGGATGACAGAAGTGTGCAGGCAGCATGCCTCCCTGGTCCTGTATACCACCATTCAGGTGACACAACAAAGTCTGCCACTGAAATGGCTCCTGGGAGTTTTGAAGACCAATATTAGTTCCTAGCCTTTGGAGATTTTGGAGTCCCTTCTGCACCAGCTATGATGCAGGTAAGAGCTTCAAAGTTGGCACAGGGGCTGGTACCGAACAGGACCACCAAATATGGTTGGTCTTGTTTTGCTCCAGAAACAATCTGTTCCGGCTTGGGATGATTGCTTGGTTTGAACCAGAGTCCCACTCTAGTCCAGTGTACCAGCCCCCGGTGGCACTCTTTTCTCTCCTTAAAAGAAGCAGCAGAAATCTGAAATACATGCTTAAATGACTGTTCATTGACTCTGTACAGCATAACAAGAATGGCAAATCGTTCCTATATCAGTATGCATACTTATTAAGCAATTATGTGCTTGAGCTAATTGCTTAATTGTGAAAAAAACTAGGCTCTTGAAAAGCCAGATTCTGTTCCCATTTTCAGTACTGAACAGGTGCATAGTGATATTTATCATGTTCAAAATCTTTTGCCATGAAGATTAGGCCTTTTCATTTACAATAATCTCAATCACTTTTTCTGATTCATGGCCCCACCCACTGTTGCAATACACCCCCAAGAGCCCGTGTTCTTCAGGAGTTAGCATATTTGGTTGGGACTTTAAAGAATCAAGCTCAGATCCCTATTTAGCATTGGAGTTTACTGGGTAGCCTTGGGCTGCTCACTGATTCTCAACAAAGCCTACTGGGGATGATAAAATGGGGCAGAAAACTACAAGAGAACTCAAAATAATTTAAAGTACCTCATTCAAGTTCCAATTTTATTTTTACATATGGATACGGTTACTGTAGGAAAAAGAAAACAGTTCCTGCTCCTTTAATAAGTTGCATAGAAGAGGTAATTTCAGCAGGTGTTGTTGTCCGTATGAGCAGCTGTAACTGCACAAATTCACTCTTAAAGGAGCAGGACGTCTCTGGAAAACTGAGCTTTTTAGCAACATGCCATAGTAAAGCTCCTCCAAAGCCATCATTTGTTGCCCAGATATCTTGACAGCAGCATGGGGAAAGTACCTTCTTTTGTGTTAGCATAACACACACAACTGGGTATTTTGATGGTCTGAAATACCCCAAAGTGAAGATGGCCTGAGGATGGCCTATGTGTGGCTGGCACTAGTATGACCTCATACTGGATTAATGAATAGGATGTCCTGCCTTACACTTGTGTGACCAGGGCCTATGAGACTAAGGTTTGCATCAGATAAGAGAGATCTAGCATGATTATGAGAGCCATAAAAAGGCGTACCAAACAAATGCTAGGTGAGGTGATTATCTGTTTATCTTGCAGTCCCATGAATGGAACTTAGGCAGCAGATATTTAGGCTTATCAGCAAAAGCTTTTTATGACTCTTAAGTAACTATACATAGGATGGCTTTTGGATTTTCTTGGATTTTTTTCGTTTCTAAATTTGCAAAAAAGGTACAAGCCTAATTTCTGGCTGTATATGGTAGTGTAGTGGTTAAGCATTTAATTCACCATGAAGTTACCATGCTGGTTAAAATCCAGACAGGAAGTCCACTCCAGTAGGGGTCCATAGGCAAGAACCCAAATGCTTCACTCATCTATCCTAATTCAACCATGAAGAAAAGGAAAATGGAGTCACGCTGGCTCGGATATCACACAGATTATTGAAGTTTGCATCAGATGTTGGGGAACCAGGGGACATCTGATGACGAGTGGGCTACTGGGACAAACCACCTGTGGATGAGAGAAGAGAACCTCCATCTGCTGGAATGTAAATAATAGCAAACCAATGAGAGGGTTTATATGAATGAGTGAAGGGGCAGTGACCTCCCAAGATAGAAGAATGACTTCAATGGATACAACCAAAAATCCCCCCCAAAACCCAAACAAACACACCACAAGTGACTTGTGGTGACTTCAATGGATCCCAGGACAAACTCTGGAGACCTTTCTTCAGAAAAGGGTTGTTCTAGATTCAGCTAAGATACTGCACAAGACCCTCAAACTTCCATGCCTTTGGTAGAAGACAAAATAACAACCCCTAAGGGTGAGGGGACAATCGTACCTACATAGATGTTCAATTTTTAAATTTCTACTTCTGTCATCTTCACTGGTACTTTTCTGTCTGCTAAGAAGCAGAGTAACTGCATTAGATTTATATCCCACTGTGCATTGTTCATGTCCTGTCATTGCTACCAAGTGGATGAGCTCTGTAAAGTGTGGGCAGAAGGTCATCACTTGCAGAGTGAGGCATCTCTTTTTCAGGCACGGGGGGGCATATTGTGATCTGCCACTAAAGATTGGCCCGCTGGCTCCATTTTAGAGTGCAGAGGTGTAATTTCTAGTGGCTGATTGTGGCACCTTCATTCAGTAACCGCTGCAAAAATGGAGCCCACTACAGTGATCATGCCCCCCCCAAATAGTAGCACAATCACCATGAGGCCCCTGCTTCTCAGGAGGTGTGTGTGTGTGGTACCTTCTTCAGTAAGTGGAGATGAGACCATAATCATTCACAGGATCACCATTATCATATGATCCTTTCCTATCAGCTGCACTCCTTGCATCTTACTTACTTACTTACTTACTTACTTACTTACTTACTTACTTACTTACTTACTTACTTACTTATTTATTTATTTATTTATTTATTTATTTATTTATTTATTTATTTATTTATTTATTTACATTTCTATCCTGCCCCATACCTGAAGGTCTCTGGGCAGGTAACAATGAATTAAACAACAGATTAAAAATAAGATACAATGTAAAACAAGATTCAGAGTAAAATGAGGTACAAATTAAAGCAAGATACACAATTAAAAACACTGTAAAAATTCAACAAATATAAGCCTTACACTCAATAGTGCATAATAGTGATTATAACTGTAGCTGGAGAATGAATCACTTCAGCCAAAGGTCAAGGCGAATAGGTATGTCTTTACAGCCTTCCTAAATGAAAACAAGGAAGGGGCATGGCACAGCTCAAGGGGGAGACCATTCCAGAGTCTGGGGGCCCCCACCAAAAAGTCTCTCTCCCGGGTGCCCACCAGCCTCACCACTGAAGGAAGTGGGACCACCAGGAGGGCCTCATCGTTGGATCTTAAGGCACGGGCAGGTCAATATGGGAGAAGGCGTTCCTTTAGATATTTGGGGCCCAAGTCATTTAGGGTCTTATAAGTCAGAGTTAACAACATGAATTGGGCCCGGTAGTGGATTGGGAGCCATAATTCTTTTAGAACCGGCGCGATATGTGTCTGGCTAGCTGTTCCGGTCAGCACTCTGGCAGCTGCATTTTGCACTAGCTGCAATTTCCAGACCATCTTCAAAGGCAGCCCCATGCAGAGTGCATTGCAATAGTCCAATCTAGAGGTTACCAGAGCATGGATAACTGTGGCCAGGTCATCTCTATCCAGAAAAGGCTTCAGTTGGCACACCAGCCGTAGATGGGAGTAGGCGTTCCTGGCCACGGCCTCCACCTAAGCTTCAAGCGTTAGCACAGAGTCCAGGAGTAACCCCAAATTATGCATCTGTCCCTTCCAGGGTATAGCCACCCCATCGAGGACAGGGTATCTCCCAACTACACGGACCCAAGACCCTGTGACACACAGTACCTATGTCACCTTAGCATTTATTGTTCATACATAGAAATAATTTTCTCCCAGATTCCTAATACATACATATCTTTGAAATGGCTTATTAAACAATTACCCGTGCTTTGTTTTCTTCTCCATATAAAAGGAGGATTTACTAACACATTAGCAATTCTGTGACAAAGGCTTACATTTTATCCAGCTTCAGTCCACTTTCAGAGTGGAAGAACACAGCAGCAAAATGGCTTGTCATTTTCTTCCCATGTTATCTAACTCAAAAGGTGGATTTTCTGAGTTAGATAAAACCAAAAACAAACGGCTTGCCACATTGCCAGTGTGTTATCTTAGTGAATGTGGACTGAAGGTGGATTAAAATGTAGTGTGAACACAGCCGAAGTGTGATTTCTGAGCGCATGGTCGTGATTCTTTTGAAATAGGGAGTATTAAATTTGATGTGTCTATCACAAGAAGAAAATAAAAGTGGTATCTTATTGCAAAACACTGTGTGTGAGAGAGAGAGGGGGAGAGGGGAATACTGAAGTCTGATTTCATTTTCCTGACAGCCGCTTGAAAGACAGATCACTTCTTAAAGTTTCATGCCTTTGTTGCTTCTTTACATCTGTTGCCTTACACAGCAAGCTATTTTCTCCTTAAAAGTACCCCAACCCCCCCCCCCCCACACACACAAGTACCCAGCCATAAAGATAAAACAGATGCCCTCATCCAATGACTGGCATATACCAGCTATAGGCATATTCACATGAGAAAATGCCTTGACAAATATTTCGTCTATCTGAGATATTTTCCAGCTGAGTTCCTGCCCTATCCTGTTCCCACCACATTCTCAGCATTGCATAGTGGAAAAAGCAGAGACGTTTAACTTGAGTAACCAGACCAGGGACGTCAGGCTTTGAAAATCAGAACATTTCACTGCTTTTTTGCCTTACCTCACCCCTTTGGTTTAAACTTGTCCTTGATAAAGGGAGTAAACTCCACTTTGCTTGCCTTTTTTTCTCCATGCTCATATGTTTTTGAAAAGAGCAAATTGAGGAAGGGTTTATTGTATTTCCTGACTACTGTAGCTACAGTCATTATAGTCTGTTACAAGGCAGTTCCTTGTTATTGACAAATTACAGAGAGCAAAAAAGAAAAAAAATATAGCTATGTTGTCACTAAATTGGGTTTCCAACAAATATGACAATTTGGGAGTGGGTGGAAGGAACATGTTTACTGAAAAATACATGCCTGCTGTAATTTTTTCAATAATGAAATAGCAATATTTGTATTGAGTTTATTTTTAAGCTACTGATGCAGCAAATATGTCTTATAATAGTAGACTGGCAGTGTATGATCAGTCAGCTTTTGATTTTCCTGTATGGTTCTGGCTGTGCTCACATTCAGGAAAAGAAAAAGCACCTTTGAACACAGTTCAGAAATGGCTTAGGCTGCATCTAACATCGCTTACTTATTCTGCTATATTTGGATGTTCTGGAATAAAGCATGAATAGCCCGGAATATCCATGCTTTATTCTGGAATGCCCAAGTATAGTGGATTTAGTAACCCATGTCCCATGTGAAGCCTGAGAGGTGGTTCTCTATTGGGATTGTTCACATGCCAGTCTACTCCTCCCCATTTCTTATGAATATCCTAGACTGGGAAAAAATGGATTAGAGATGGAATGAGAACACAAAGGCCACACTGTACTGTTTCTAAGGCATGTCTGAGCTGCTTGTACTCGCAACATGCACACACAACTTCTGCAGTCTATTTCTTGCTTTTAAGTGCCCTTTGTAGATATATATGGATATGTTGCATATATGGATATATGCAAACTCTGCAAATCCGAGCAACTTTATTGAATCTCCCATGAAACCTGAATTATTAATTGTTGTCTTATATTAATACATCAATATAATGAATGTACATTAATAAAGATACAATTTAAAAAAATGGTATTAAGGCCAGGGCTTTATCCAAAATGTGACTCAACAGGATATGCATTGTTGAGCAATAGCAGCATGCTCAGAAACTCTGTTGGGTACTGCTGGTAACCACAAGGCGAAGGGTCAAGGCAGCACAGGGACTCCTTTCATCTGTGCAGACGGTCATCTAAAGGGCATAGCACAATGATTCTGGCATTCTCTATATATACACATATCCCTCGAGCTGCAGATTTTGTGCAGGATGGCATCATACATCTATATGCCAGAAAAAGCAGACAAACAGCAAGATTCATTGCTATCAAAACAGAATGACATTATTAACTGGTTTTAGTGGTGTGGAACAAAATAAAGATAACAAAACAGAAACAGTAACTTGGCCTTTCCTCTTTTGTCGATTCTTTTTTCTTTTCTTTTCTTTTCTTTTCTTTTCTTTTCTTTGGCTAAAAGGGCATCTCTCCATCTCTCCTGTTTCTTTATGAAACATTAGTGTTTCTTTTACTTTTATTTTCTCTGTTCAAGCATTTATTCCAGTATGGTTCTTTGCCTGTGACTAACAAGAACTGATGCATGCATCCAGTAACACTAGGCATCTGTCTCCTGCCTGTGGATGCCAGAGAGTTAAGATAAGGACAACAGAAACAGGGACTTCAGCTTTCTTGAAGTCAGGGTTGTCCGGCTGGCTTAGGCTTGTTCAGATGGAACCTGGGAAGAGCTGAGATCTGGGATGGAGAGTCTCAGAGCTGCTGTGAGAGAAAGCAAACCAATTCTGGCTCTTGGAACACTGCTGTAAGCAGAATTTCCATTTGAAGCGCTCATAATTCTGTTAGGGTTCCCTCTGAATGACTTGAAATTGTGCTGGAAGTTGAGGCCGCAGTGGTTTGTAGCATGGTAAGAGTTGGGGACAGCTGTGTGCCCAGTCCCTGTGCTTCTAGCTATATTGATGCCCAGACCTCTTAGGAGCATTGGGTGCCTCTGTGGCGCCTCTTGTTATTGTGTGCACATTGATACAATAGATGTACGTGTATTTCTTGCGCTGAATTATTTGCACATGGCCAATATTTGTGTTTGAATGTGCCTCAGGATCAACATCCTACTGGGCCTTCTCTGACCAGTATTTTTAAGAGCATTCCCATCTGTGTTTTTATAAAGAAAGTTCAGTATTTGTAATGAAAAAGAAATGATTCTGTAGCAAGCATTCATTAAGCTTTGGCTTCTTCATAGGGAACATGGAATATATGGTTAAAATAATGCAGAAAAACTTTAAAATAATATTAAAAAGACTTCTCTCTCTGTGTGTGTCTCTCTATGTGTAAATGTCTGGGAGCCCAAGACAAAGGCTCATTTTTCCAAAGTTGGGTGAGGGTGTTTTTCTTTTTTCACTGGTCTGCCATGATGAACATCTGACCAAGGCTATATAAGGCTCCGTGCAGAAAGGACCTGAAGGTGGCCTCACAGTATTTTGATCATCCCTGTCATGGTTCTGGGAGGGTCAAGAGATGAACAGCGATGGCGGCATTATATTTATTTATTTATTTAGAAAATTTATATCCCACCCTTCACAGAATGGTCCCAGGGCGGGTTACAATGAGATTAAAACATATCAAATAGTAAAACAAAGTTTAAAATATAACCCCCTTCCTCCCAACACCACCCTCCTTCCCACCTTTCCTCCTTAACAGGACAGCACCCTGATGAAGCTGTTTAAACAGCAAAAGCCTGGGTAAAAAGATATGTTTTCACTAGGCACCAGAAACTATACAGTTTAGGTGCCTGGTGAACCTTCAGAGCGAGGCTGTTCCAGAGTCTAGGGGCCACAATGGAAAAGGCCCTTCTGCAAGTCCCTATGCCTCATACCTCTGAAAGAGAAGGAACTACAAGAAGGCCCTCTCCTTGACATCTCAGTGCCTGGGCAGGTCTATATGGGAGGAGGCACTCTTTCAGTTACCCAGGTCCGAAGCAGTTTAGGGCTTTAAATGTTAGGGCAAGTTCCTATTGAAGGAATAAAATGCAATATACATCAGGAATTAAATCGATATGTAAAACATGTTAAAAGGAAGCAAACAGCATCTGGCAATCAAATTCAACCCCGATTTTCTGTCCCCACTGTCCTACCATTTAAAACGCTTCCAAAAACGGGTTGGGGAAAGCATTCTTTCCCCTCCTGAGCCTTTCCCCACCCCTCTCTTCCCTTTGGCTTTGATCAGATGATGTGGGGAATCCCAGTCCCCTCCCTCCTGCTTTTGCTGCCTCTTTGAAAGGGAAAAGCTTGTTTGTCAAGGCAAGGTAAGGCAATGCAGCCTATTGCAGGAAGAAGTATTTTTTAAAAAACAATCAACTCAATCCCCTTGCCTTTCTTTCCTTTTTAAAAAAGGCTATAGCAATGTAAGATCCTTCAAGCACAGAGAGAGAGAGGGTGCGTCTTCATGGCATAGTTATCTCGAATTCAAAACGTTTTGAGTTCGCGCAGTTCAGACGGCACTTCGGATTAACACGGTATTTCCGTGTTAAAGGACGTTATCCCGATTAGAAATAAATCCTGATCTCAACAGGTCTCACTCCGGATCGTGCGTCGATACGTGTTTCCTTTTTAACTGTGTGGACAGTACCGTGTAAAGGGAAGAGAATCCGTATTCAGGGTGCCCTTCCCCCAATCGCAATCTACCCAATGGCTGTCCGTATTTTGCGGACGTCATTGGGGGGGGGGAGGTGTTTCCCTGCCTGATCTGAAGCAAAAACTTTTTTGGGATCACTTCTTGCAAGCCTGAACTTCTTGGAGCAGCCTTCACACAGCAGCGCTACAGCTCCGGAGTGTGTGCTGAGAGTTGTTGGGGGGAGAGACGGAGAGGAGGGGATTGGGCAGGAGGAGGCTATCAGCGTTTTGGATTCCCCTGGGGCGGGCAAGAAGAATTTGGCTGAGGGAGCCCGGCCGCAGAAAGCCTAGCTAGTCTTCCCCTCCTGGGGAGGGAGGGAGCCGGTAGACACACACACACACACACACACACACACACACACACACACACACACACACAGAGGCAGGCTTTCATGACACCCTCACACATGTTTAGGATTCCCTCCCCCAATAGCTTGCTTTCAAAGAGTGATTTCATTGAAAGAATCCAGCCTCCAAACACCCACTACCTCCAAAGTTACACTGTAGCGATTTAGCTTAATAACAATGTTGCAGTTTTGCGCAAGTTCTGAACTCTAAAAAGGGAAAGGAAAAGAAAGCCCTGGAGCTTGTATTTTAAAAGCTGTGGCTATGAAGGGGTTTTGAGTTGCTGCTGCGGCTGCTGTGTGCCCTGTGAGGCAAAGGAAAAGCCCCTCGGTCCCCTCCAGCCCAGCCTCTCGGCGCCAGGGAAGCAGGGGTGGGAAAGAGGGATCCAGACATCTTCGGAATCACCTAAGTTCTGAACTTTAAGGGAAAGGAAAGGAAAGCCCTGGAGCTTGTATTTTAAAAGCTGTGGCTATGAAGGGGTTTTGAGTTGCTGCTGCGGCTGCTGTGTGCCCTGTGAGGCAAAGGAAAAGCCCCTCGGTCCCCTCCAGCCCAGCCTCTCCGCGCGAGGGAAGCGCGGGTGGGAAAGGGGGATCCAGACATCTTCGGAATCGCCTAAGTTCTGAACTTTAAGGGAAAGGAAAGGAAAGCCCTGGAGCTTGTATTTTAAAAGCTGTGGCTATGAAGGGGTTTTGAGTCGCTGCTGCGGCTGCTGTGTGCCCTGTGAAAGCAAAGGAAAAGCCCCTCGGTCCCCTCGGGGATCCAGAGCTGCACAGCGATGAGGGCGGGAGGTCTGATCTCTGTTACTTTGGGGCTGATCCTGGGAGGGAGCAGGGCGAAAGGCGCCGAGAACGTGGCAGCAGCGGCAGCGGCGGTGGCGAGCAACGAGGAGCGCCAGGATGGATGGATGGATGGATGGATGGATGGATGGATGGATGGATGGATGGATGGATGGATGGATGGATGGATGGATGGATGGATGGATGGCTGCTGCTGCTGCTGCTGCTGGGAAGGGGGAGGGAAGAGAATGGCCGGATCGGACAGTGAATCCCCGGCGGAGCATGGATGATGCAAAGGGAAGGGAGGGTGGGATCCTGGGAGGGAACACCAATCAGAGAGCAATGGGCGGGAGGACAGGGCTGCCGTCCGGACTCCCAGCATTGATTCCGGGTTAAGGCTGGAATCGGAATGCCACGGAACCGGTTTAACTTGCAAGTCGTCTGGACAGCTTTGTTCCGTTTCTTTTATTTCGAATTCTTTAAACCGAAATAACACATGCCATGAAGACGCGCCCAGAGAGAGCAGCCCTTTGTCTGAGGCAAAAGAGAAACTTGAAAGGCAGAATCTTCTGATCTCCTTACCTCTCTCTCTCTCTCTCACACACACACACACACACACACATGCTGCTGTTCCCCTGTCGGCTCCTTCCTCTTGTCTTTCAGGGAAGGCAAAAACTGCTGGCGAGTGAACTGTTACTTTGTGATCAGGGAGAGGCTGGCTGAGAAGGAAACTGCTGAAGAAACCCTGCACTTTAAAAATCTGGCCATGGACTGTCCGGTCCTGTTGGGAGAAATCCCACCCATTTAATGATGTATTTGCCCCAATAATGCTGTAGCATTCCCACAACAATAAGAAACATTTTAAAAGCAAAACTGGGGAAATCAGGTGTTTATTTAATTCCGTTTTAAAGCCAAATAATCCTCAAGATAGCCCTAAAACTGATTGTGAATGGGAACGACAAGGATCCAAACCGCTTTAAAACCGTTTTACTTGATTGGGGGTGGGAATGATGAGGATCCAAACAGTTTTTAAACTATTTTTAAACAGTTTTAAGTGGTAATAGTGTCAGCACCTTGAATTGGGCTCAGTAGCAAATAGGTAACCAGGGCAGATCCTTTAAGACCGGGATGATATGAGTCTGGCCAGAGACTCCCACACCACTCTGCATCAGTTCCAACTTCTGAACCATTTTCAAAGGTAGCCCCATGTAGAGGGCATTACAATACTCTAATCTGGAGGCTATCTGAGCGTGGATCACTGTAGCCAAATCATCCCATTTGTCCAGTCAACCGTCCAGAAAACCAAAAGAGGGTGCTGTCATATAGAGAATATTGTGTTTTCATGAGGAATGTGTCTACTGCTCATATAGTACTTACCAACCAGTACTTTTTTTCTTTAAGAGATTTATCTTTTTTTCCCCAAGTCGTCATCTCCTCAATGCTGCTTCTCAATGTGATGCAGCTGAATAGTCACATTCATAATAATTTATACTAATTTAGGCTATACTATTTTTCAACCAGATTGTTAACCCATCATTTCAATGACATGTTTATGGTACTCCCAAAATTTATGAGATTCTGTTAAGACTGCTTCATTATGAGATTCTTTTAAGACAGCTTGGACTAACTTTTTATGATGGAAACTTCAATACTATGAAAATCAAAAATTGCTGGGTTCCCTTCCTTGATGAGCAGGACAGTTGCTTGGGGTGACAGATAATTTAGTGAAGGATAAGAAGGAAAAGAGTTGAAGAACATAGGAAGAGCTCTCTTCTGGATCAGGCCATGGTCTTTCTAGTTCAGCTTCCCATCTCACACAAAGAACCATTACTTGTTTCTGGGCACTCTCAAGAAGGTAGAATCCTTGCCTGTTCTTGCCTCCCTACAAGTGGTCTTTGGAGACACCTCTCTCTCCAACCCAAAGATAGTACTTAGGAATCTATTCTACTAGGCATTGCTACACCTGAGTTAAATCAATTTAACTTTGGGTTAGATAAAGTGGAAAGAAAATGACTAGTTATTTTGCTGATGTGTTGTCTTGGTCTGAAAATGGATTGAAACCAGATTAAAATGTAGGTGTGAACACAGCCTAAGAGTGAAATGGGTAGCAGTTCTAAGTATATAAAATGTTCATCTGAAAAGTTCTAATAGTTCTTATTGTTGGTCTTTTTGCCTCACAAAGATCTTGGATCCACCACTAGACGGGGAGGCCTTCTCAGTAGGGCCCCCTCTGGCTCTGGAACAATCTTCTGCCAAAGATATGAATGGGATTCATTTTTTTTTTTATTTCAGTGGTGCGTATTGGTGCCATTTGAGCCATAGAGACTCATGCAGAATAACTAGTGATTGTGGGGACAGGACAAGGTCCCATGTGCAAACCTGCAGTGGATTAAAATGTGATTTTGAGAGATCAAGGGTAAGCTTTCAGTAGCATTCCCACCTTTCCCCACCAATTCTACTGTGTGAACCACCACTGCCTTTGAATGTCTGCTGAAGACATTTCTCTATCAACCCTTAACCGCAAAACATTGTAGTTTCCAGCTAAGTGTTCACCCTGGCACTTCTATGTGACTGACATAATGTAACGTATGGTCCATTGTACACACTCTGTAGGGTAGCTATGGACAAATTATACTGTGCATTAAATCAGATTCAGGGATGGTGAAATCACACCAAAATGAGAGTTTGTGTGTCAAATGTGTAATATTTTCAGATAAATCCACTTTTTGCTGGTGCTTTTTTCCAGCATTCGAAGCATGTTGCCTTTTCCAATGCATATTTTTACACATAGTGCAGATTTACAGAAGCTGGATGTGGGTGTTCCAGAAGAGGACAAGAAGGCATTGCCTCAGCTTTTCCTCTTATGAGGGGAACCAATCATTTACAGCACTGCGGGTAACCAAGCCCATTAAAGATCTGTAAAGGTTTGTGCACAGAGATGTATCTAGAAAAACTAGCAAGAAGAATTAGAGAGCCTGTGCTCTGCAGCCTGTTTACAGTAAGCAAGACCAGTGCTGCAGAGCAACTGGGAAGGGATCTGGATTGAACAAACACTTTGGTTTCCCCTCTTTTGGTGGTTCTAATTGCAAGGTTGAGTAGGAGCACAGTTTTGCATTCATTTGAGGCTTGCCAGTACATTTGGACCTCAGTATCCACTGATCTGCTTACCACAATTTCACTTTTCCACAGTAACAGGATCAGCCTCTCCCCGCTCCTGCTGGTGCCATTAGGCAAACCTAGAGCTTCTCAGAGTCAAGAAATTGCACAAAATCACATGAGATTTCCCATGATTCCTCTGAAATCTTATATTATTTCACAGGAATTATGGGAAATCAAGTGCAATTTCCCTGTTTGAAATATTCACAGTTTTTTGGTAACTGTGGTGGGACCTGCAATGTATCCCTCATGGAAATGGAGGTCTGACTGTATACTGTTTTTCTCAGGAATGAACTTGAGAACTAAAATAGTAGAGGAAAATGACAGTTTGCGCTGACCAATCAATTACATGAGTTTGTAATTGGGAAGAAGTTTCATAAAGAACGAGGTAAGAAACAGAAGGCTTAGGCATTACCATCTGCATGCTAGTACAAACTACATCAGGCCTGGAGCATGGCCTGCCATAGTTTGCACCAGCATGTGGATAGCAAATCCCTATTCTGAGGTATAATCGAGAATAAGACCCAATGCAGACAGGGCCTTAATGCATTATCAACAGTAATCCATTTGGTCTGTCCTCAAAACAAGCACCCTAGATGTATTTTAACTATTTGGCTCTGTCCCTTTCTTAACCCCATCCTTATGCTATTGCATCTGGAATATATTTTGAAGCTCAAGGTAAGGCTTATGTGTACAGTAGCTAGGGCCTTACATGAATAACTCATTTGATAGGAGACAGAGAGATGTTTCTTAGGGCAGAGATGCTTCAGTGTGTTCCACATTGTTTGTTATAGCTAATATCCTCCTCAAGTATGCATTTACCTCAAATATGGGCTTAGCCAGAGAAGTAAAATATAGTCCCCTGATGTTGGTGGACTGTAATACTCATCATTTCTTGGCACTGGTCATGATAATGGGGGCTGTGGTTCAATATCTGAAAAATCACATGTTAATCCTCATTAAGGTCTTATGCTGATTGAAGAGCTGGTCAATGAAGCATTTTCTAGAAGACTCATACAAAATTGTTCACTGTGAAGTGGCAGAATAATGGTCTAGATTGCATATTTTTGTGGTACCTATATGTCAACACAGGAAAATATCATATGTTGCATAGTTTTTGAAATGAGCACTTACAAAGCCTCCTCCCTTGCTTCTCTTCCTCATCATCACATTCTGAGCAGCACTGGCTGTAACTGGCTCATTTTTCTAGGCCCCTAATTGGTTAGCCCAGGGGTAGGCAAACCATGGCTCAAGAGCCACATGCGGCTCTTTGGCCCCTCGAGTGTGGCTCATGTGCCTTAGGAGTACCCTAATTGAATTAATAACAATGTAACTACCTATATAGTTTAAGTTTTTAAAATTTGGCTCTCAAAAGAAATGTCAGTTGTTGTACTGTTGATATTTGGCTCTTTTGACTAATGAGTTTGCCAACCACTGGGTTAGCCCAATATTTCCAGGCTAATTGCCAGCTTAATGGTAACAAGAGCCTCTGTACATCCCATTTACTTCAAACTGTAAGTCACTTGTTCCCTAGGATCTCAAACTTGCTCCTGGGGCTTCCCTAACTGCATGTCAGAACATAGCCTTAGTTATCCAGCACTGTTAATCATTGTCTGGATAGTCATTTTGTGTTAGCAGATGCAATGTTCTTCCTTTTTTCACATAATAATAATGATAATAATGATAATAATGATAATAATGATCCCCCCGATGGGTGTGGCCTTGTTGTGGCGGTGGGGCTTGAGTGCTCCAATGAAGCTGAGAGCTGGGCCAGCGGTAGTGCAAACTACTGGCAGGTTCAACCATGCCGGAGTGGTCGAAGCAGAGGAGCCAGACTAAGTGCACCCAACCCATTTATCACAATGGAGACACAAACAAAAAAGAAGTCTATACTGGCTCGGTCATCACCCAGGATAAAAAGGACTGCGGCGGTTGCTGAGGAACCTGGGCGATCGTCGACAAATGGGCTACAGGAACAAAATCCACAAACAAGGAAGCGGCAGAAATTCTCAAGGTCAGAGAATCGTGTAGTTATGAAGTGTTACTACAAATCAGAACCTGGAAAACGAGGCTATCAAAAACGGATGCATCAGCTATGGAAACAAGAATACCCAGATTCGAAGATAACAGAACTGCGGCTAGCTGATCAGAGAAGATTCATAAGTGGGACTAAAGTGTTCAGCGAAGCTGAACTCGAAGAAATACGAAAAACTAATGAAACTGAAGCACCGCAGCCTATTGTGGCAGGAACAGAAGCTCCAACAAGACCAGGAGTCACTGATCAACTAGAACCTGATGAAAATCTGGAAATTCTGCAAGAAGAGGAAGAACAGCAGCATGAAGTCATGGATGAAACACCTGGCACATTGTCTCAAAGACAGCAGAAACTGAAGGACAGAATACTGCCTCATACAGCATCAAGTACAGAGCGAAAGCGACTGCCAACCCTAAAAACTATAGGCAGAAAACAACTTGTCCCACTGATGAATGACATCAACTCTGCCCTTGTAACTGTTCAGGTAGCAACAATCGAAGAACTGAACCAGCTCGCCTACAGTACAGCTGTGATAGTAACAGAAGAACTAGGTTTACTGCAGCCAAAACCAACTAGAAAATCAACTGGAAAGCCAAAGTGGAAAGTTCAACTGGAACTGAAAATAAAAAGCCTGAGATCAGATGCCAGCAACCTAAAAAATATGAAGGAGCAGAAACTGAACAATGAGAAGACTAAAGAACATCTGATCAAAAAATATTGGCTGAATGCAAGGAAAATTGACGAAGCTTTGGAAATTGTGAAACAGCAGATAACAGCTACAGCCAGGAAAATAGAAAGATATGAAGCAAGAATCATCCAGTACAGGCAGAACCAAATGTTCCAGTCTAATCAGAGGCAGTTCTACCAGAGCCTGCATGAGCAAGTAGACAAGAAAATGGAAAAGCCAGAGAAAGAAGCAACAACCAACTTCTGGAAAGATCTCTGGGAGGCTGAAAAAGAATACAACAAAACTGCTGGGTGGATAAAGGATTTCGAGAAGAAATTCTCCAAGAACAAAATGCAGCAGCTGGAAATAACACCTAAAATGGTCACGAAAAGAGTGAAGAAAGTGAAGAACCGGACATCCCCTGGCGCTGATCAGTTGCATGGCTTCTGGCTCAAATACCTGACCAGCCTGCATGGAAAAATGGCCGAACTGTTTAATGAAATGCTGCAAACAGGAAACATCAGTGAATGGCTAGTAACTGGCAAAACATACTTAATACAGAAAGATGCAGCAAAGGGAGCCACACCAGGAAACTATAGGCCGATAACTTGTCTACCTACTATGCTCAAGCTGCTGACAGGCATAATAGCAGCCAGGATTCAGGACTACCTCGAAGACAACAACATCATGCCAGTAGAGCAAAAAGGAAACAAACGGAGAAGCAGGGGCACAAAAGACCAGCTACTGATTGACAAAATGATTCTGGAGAACTGCAAAAGCCGAAAAACAAACCTGCATATGACTTGGATCGACTATAAAAAAGCTTTTGATTCGCTGCCACATGGTTGGATCACAAAGTGCCTGGAAACCATCGGGATCAGTCAAAACATCACCAAATTTATAGAAAGTGCAATGAAATGCTGGAAGACTGAGCTTTTTGTCGGAAACGAAAGCTACGGACTGATCAACATCAAAAGGGGCATCTTCCAGGGGGACTCATTGTCCCCACTGCTTTTCATCATCGCTATGATCCCACTGTCACTCATCCTACAGAAAACAAACCTGGGCTATCAAACTGCCAGGAATTCACAGAAAATTTCACATCTACTGTACATGGATGACTTGAAGCTTTATGGAAAATCTGAAATCGAGATCCAATCATTGAGCAACACAGTGCGAATATTCAGCAGCGACATCAGTATGGAGTTTGGCCTGGACAAAAGTGCCCCAGTGGCACTGAAGAAGGGGAAGATTACTGAAAGTGAAGGCATTGAAATGCCAAATGGTCAAGTCATCAGGTCCCACCAGTCAAAAGCCTACAAATACCTGGGCATCCTGCAACTGGATAACATTAAGCATGGCCATGTGAAATCTGTGGTCAGTGAAGAGTACATTCAAAGGACTAGAAAAATCTTGAAAAGTAAACTGAATGGCGGTAACACCGTTAAGGCCATAAACACCTGGGCCATACCAGTCATTAGATACACTGCGGGAATTGTGAACTGGACTCAGTTGGAATTGGACAACTTAGACAGAAAAACCAGAAAACTGAGGATGATCCACCATGCACTACATCCTCGGAGTGATGTCGACAGGCTGTACTTGCCCAGGAAAGCAGGCAGTAGAGGACTTTTGCAAGTGAAGCAAACAGTGGAAGAAAAGAAGCATGCATTAGCAGATTACGTGGCAGAAAGCAAAGAATCAGCTTTGATTGAAGTCAACAACCAGAAGCTTCTCAAGGTGCAGCAAACCAAGAACCAGTACCGGAAAACTGCAATTCAATGCCAAACGGACAGCTGGCACAATAAAGCACTGCATGGACAGTTCCTGGAGAAGATCAAAGGCAAAGTGGACATGGAAAAGACCTGGTCTTGGCTTACGAATGGAACACTGAAAAAGGAAACAGAAGGACTGATTCTTGCTGCACAAGAACAAGCAATAAGAACAAATGCCATCAAAGCCAGAATTGAAAAATCAGGAGAAGATCCAAAGTGCCGACTCTGCAAAGAAGTTGATGAAACAATCGACCATATACTCAGCTGCTGCAAGAAGATCACACAAACTGATTACAAGCAGAGACACAATGCTGTAGCACAAAAGTATCATCTGCCAGTGGCAAAGAACTGGTGGGATCACAAGCCAGAAAAAGTTGTTGAAAATGAACAGGCAAACTACTTTGGGACTTCAGGCTTCAGACTGACAGAAAATTGGAGCATAACACTCCTGATATTACAATTGTTGAGAAAGAGAAGGTGTGGATCATTGACGTTGCTATACCAGGTGACAGCAGAATTGAGGAGAAACAGTTGGAGAAGCTCACCAGATACGAAGACCTGAGAATTGAACTTCAGCGACTCTGGCGAAAACCAGTGAAAGTGGTCCTAGTCATCGTCGGCACATTGGGTGCGGTGCCAAAAGATCTCAGCGGGCACCTAAAAACCATTGGCATTGACAAAATATCCATCTGCCAACTACAAAAAGCCACTTTACTGGGGTCTGCTCGCTAATTTGCTGCTACATCACGCAGTCCTAGGTGCTTGGGAGGTGCCCGACTAGTGATATAATATGAAATCCAGCACAGTCATCTCGTTTGCTGTGTGTAATTGCTGCTTTTACATAATAATAATAATAATAATAATAATAATAATAATAATAATAATAATAATAATAATAATAATAATAATAATAATAATAATAATAATAATAATAATAATAATAATAATAATAGTTCTTTGCTTGGTCATATGAAACATGTTTTCCCCATTTTATATGCAAGAAAAAAGAGTGGAAAATAGGACAACCTGTATTGACTGGTCACCTGTACCACAATGTTAGTCATCCACACATTCAGTTTTATCAATATTCCTTTTTTTGTGACTTATTTAGTTTTCTACTATTAAACTCCCTTTTGCTAATGGTCATGTAAACTATTCATAGGAACTTATTCTCCTTCATATTTTATATTATCAGGATCACGTTGTCAACATTCAGGCAAAGCAATGAAGTTCATGAAGTGGACTCCAGGTTAATTTAAAAAACCTGCCAGCAGGTGGCACTGTGGCAACACTAATGTTGGCTCCTCCCTGCCTCGAAAGGGAAAGGTCTCTTTCCATGGGGAATGGAGAACTTGTTCAGAGTCCTCCAGCGAAAATGAGGGACTTTTTAGAATATCATTTTAAAAATTATATTGAAGTGTCCTTCAAGACTTTTTATTTACTTGATGATTTTGTATGACAGCTACTTTACAATTTTTCTTACTTTCATTTAAATGTTCAAAATTTAAGTTAATGTAGTTATACTTATGATAATAACAACAATAATGTAAAGTAAATTGTATCGCTTTATATAGCAGTAATAGTATATCTTTTATTTCACAACATCATTTTGAAGTATTTTAAACAAAGTTAATGACTGATGGGATCATTCAGTAAACTTTATGGTCTAGCAATAATTTAATGTTGATCCAAGAGGTGTAGCTATTACTGTCTCTTTGAAAAGTAGAACTTCAAAATCAAATGATCTTTCAGGAGCCCAAGTAGGTGTTACCCATAGCATCTTTTGTCTTAATTTTCTTCAGTATCATTGGAGGGTTATAAGTAGACCCTTTAAAAAAGTCTGTTTGAATCCCCAACAGACTGAATTTTCCTTTCATTTTAAAAACGAGGGTCTCCAAATTTGGTGTGAACTTCTTCATACCTAAAAAATGTTTTGACACTGGAATTTTTAATTTGGACTTTGTGGCCATGAAATTAAGTTTGGAAAAGAAGCTGGAATGAATCCATCCAGAGCATGTAGTTTAACTCTTTCTGATTAATATGTCGCATTACGGGTGTATTCACTAGATATGTATTTCCACAGTCTGATGTGTGGGTAGAAACAAATTATTTCCTTTCAGTAACCTTTCTAACCTCACCGCCTGTACGCTCATCATCAAGGAGAAGCAACAGACGTTGCCACTTCTTTTTTGCTCAGCTCAATTAACTCTGTATAAAAGTTTTTTTAAAAAAGACAGAACATAAGGAAAACATTGTTTTTTTATTTTACTTTAACAAGCAAGGCTTATATGAGCTAAAAGGACTTTGGATCACATATATAAGTAATGAAGCAAGCACTGCAAAGGCACAGGAAAGGAAACATAACTTGCTTTACCAGATTGGATAGATCATATTCCCTTTTTTACTCACACTGTCCTATCAGTTCAGGCAATCAGCTTAAACATGAAGGTAAACACACACGCACGCATGCACACACACGCATGCACACATGCACACTTTGCCCCCCCTCCCCCACATATATACTTTCATGCAGAGGCTTGACAGACATCTGTCTGGGATTGTTTAGAAAATCCTGCATTGAGCAGGGGGTTGGACTCGATGACCCTAGAGGTCCCTCCCAACTCTAAAATTCTATGATTTAGAAAAAGCAATTGTAAAATAGAATGAGTTTGGCTATTGCAACTAATTATTAAGAAAAGTCTAGAATTGTAGAAGACATAGGTTGCATCCAAATAGCAAAAATAGGCAGAAATTTTCAGACCCATTGCAGAGGTCAGAGATGCCGCAGTTACATGGCAGGCACTTCCAAGCTTCTGAAGTCCTCACAGCTGGGAATGAAATTACTCTACATAGTAAAGGAGGTGAACTGGGCTGCAATCTGTCTTTATTGTAACCAGGCACAGAATGGAAATATTTGTGGTGATTCTGTGGGCCTATTTAGCAGTGATGATTTTTAGAATAATCATCCTTTAAAATAACCATCTTAATCTTCCTTTCAGGAAAAAAATAAAGTAAGACTCTATTCACACGTACTTGCTCTAGCAGTAGGATCCTGATATGCAGTCCCATACTAAAGATATACTGTATGAGAAAGTTCCATCAAAGTGTCTCCAAAGCAAGCATTTTGTGTGAACCCCACAGAATGTGAGAGGTATTCAAACTGTGAGAAGCAAAAAGAAGGTTGGTGTATGCACTTTGTACTTACTATCAAAAAATAAACACTTTAGGGGAATACAGATCCATGCTTGCACAATCCCCTCATGCTTAAAAGTAAGCAAAAATAAACCCAAGATCTCTGGGTACTTCCTGAACAAAGGGGGGGGGGAGAAAGGAATGTATAATATCATATTAAACAGAAGATAGGTTATTTTGAGCTTTTAAGAAGAAAGGCAGGATGGGAGCTCCCACATGGGCTGCTCACCTGCACTAAAAGTCTATGAAGAAATTTGTTCCCAACCACCAAAGTTGAGGTGGACCAGGCTGCTGTAATGGTGCACAGCACAAGCTGGTGCTCCAGTCTTGGTCCAGATCACTTGATATGGGCCTAAACTAGTCTGGAAGGCAAGAAACAACACATGCTGTGTGAAATATACCTCACAGTGCTAATTCATGCTTTGAATTAGATAGAAAGGCAGCTTATGGTCCTCAGGATGATGAAAATTATTGTTTCAACTCTAGGACTATTTTCCCTTTGTTCTTCATAGTTGTTGAATAACAATTGACATTCTGTGGAAACTCATAATAGTAGTTCCACAGTACTACTTGGTGACTTTTTCACTCACAGTTTTAATGATTTTCTCCTCCCTGAGTTCAGAAATGCATTTTTTTTCCTCTGACCAAAGGTTTCTTGTTTTAAGGTGAGCTCTTTCAATCTTTTGCCCCTTTTCTGCAATTGTGTTACTTTGAAAAGGACACTGTCTTTCTAATTATATGAGCTTTCATACTGAACAGGTTACCCCCCTCCACCTTGAATCATTTTATGTAAGCGATTTTTTTGTAGCATTATTAATGCCTGTCATTTTGAAGATAAATGCATTTCCTCATTTCCCATGTTGAACAGATGGATTTATTGGCATGTAAAATTTGTACCTTTCAGAGTTTGAAACCATATTATATCTTAGTGACCCAGTTATTTCTTGATAATGCACCCAATCCTGTACAGATGCAAGCATTTTAAAAAGATGTGCTTCTATACAGATTGAAGAAATTTATACTGAGGAACTTTCCCTCCCTTGACAACTTCCTAAGTTCAAAGGGTATTTTAGGTTGTCCTTTCTGAGTTTCATGGAGATCCAAAATACCTATTCTTCCTAATTTGAAAATTTAATTAAGTGGGGCCCACAAAACTGTGTAGCATGGTGGAACGTTCTGATCTCAGTTTTCTGTTCTTCCTTGAACAGCCAACATTTCAAAGTGTTCCATGGCCTCTAAGCATGTTCTGCTGTTATTGGACTGTTTGGGGAATGGGATTCAAATTCCTTAGGATGTTCTGGAGTCATGCAAAATGTAAGGTTCTTTGAGAAGTTTGGTCTTGTAGTTAGAGTGCCTCACTCTTATCTGGAGGTCTTCTGGTTCAATTTCACAAAGCCAGATGGGTGACCTTAGGCTAGTCACAGTTTCCTTTCTGAACTCTCACAGTGCCACCTACCTTACAGGGTGTCTGTCATGAGGAGAAGAATAGAAAGATTTGTCATTCTCTTTGAGTTGCCTTAAAGGATGAGAAAAGTGGGGTGTAAAAGCCAACGCTTCTTCTCCATTGAGGTCTTCCAATAGTTTTGAGAGTCTGAATGGTATCACTTGGTATCATATGAACAATAGCACAGCCCCAAATCTGAGTCTTCCTTCCTTCCTTCCTTCCTTCCTTCCTTCCTTCCTTCCTTCCTTCCTTCCTTCCTTCCTTCCTTCCTTCCTTCCTTCCTTCCTTCCTTCTCCTACTGGGGATGTGCGCAATTTCCCCTCACCTGTTCAAATGGGATGGAAATTCACATTTGTGCAAATGGAGTCACTTCAAATGTGCTAGGATTTGCATTTGCTTTGAATTCTCTTTGAATCCCTGTCACCATCAGTAATGCCTCTAGATCCGATGTGAATCCAATGCAAATCTGATGAGAATTCAATCTGGAGGCAACTAGGTAGCCACGTTCAATGTAACAAATCATCAAATGAAGGCAAAAAAACTTTTGTTTCACATGTGAATATCAGTCTTTGAATATAGCCAATATTTGATTCAAATGTGAAATTTTGAGCATTTACATTTTGTACAAATTGCAAAAGGGATGGACATTTTCTGCCCATCCCTATATTCTAACACTTCCCATTTTCCAAGTAGCTGATAACAGAAAAAAAGGAACAGAGCAATACACCACTCCCGAGCTCTTAAGCTGATTAAAACAACATACAATAAAAACAGTTCAGAACAGTGTATGGGAAAAAATATTTCACATTGAGAAGACCTAGATGAAGAAAAATGTCTTCAGTAGGTGTTTGAGAGCTAATAATATAGGCACACCATGGAAATCTGAAGGAAAAGCATGCCAAAGGATAGATGGTGTGCTACTGCAGAGATTCATGATGCTCATGAACCTAAGACACCTGCAGCAGAAATTTTTTAGATAATTTATAGAGGAATTTTCAGCAGGAGAGATAACCTTTGAGGTCACCTGGTTCCAACTAGAAGAAAAGGTATGTTCTCTTTACAGACAGACTACAGCTCAGTGACAGAATACATGGTTGCTGGTACAAGGTACATTACTGGCATCTCTGGGGTTGCATCTATACCTGAAAAGCATACATGTGGAGACACTTGTCCTGCCCAGGTTGGAGTGTGGAATGTCCACACATCACATCCCTCATTCTTCACCATTTGCTCAGAATATGGCCCTAGAAGTGGGCCTATGATGGTGCTGCACCAGCATGCAGCAGACTCAAAGGTCACTCTCACTGCCACTCTCTATCTGCATGGTGACAGAAAGAGCAACTGAGGTCAACAGGTGCCCTCAGAGTGGTTCCTTGTCCTCTGAGAAAGATGCTGTGGAAGGTTTGTAGGTCCTCCAGTGCCCTTCTCAGAAATTTGTAGATCACAGTGCACTTCCAGCATGTGAATGCCACAGTCCTGGGACTTCTTGAGGGTGCCTCCTGTTACAAGTTTGAGTAATCTCTAGGCTTGATCAGAAAAGGTCCATCTCTGAAACTCTGTAAAGACTTTATGGGTGTTGATCATTGTCAGCTACATGGATGAAGAGTCTGACTTAAGATAAGGCAGGTGCTCATATTCCAACTATTCCAACCATAGGTTTTCTCAATTTGTGTAGTATATTTTCTTCTTATATATTTCAGAGGGAGCGAGCATTTTCTGTCATATCTCTTATTTCAGGATAAACTAGAGTAACCTCCATATATTCCTCAATGTATGTAGTATGCCTGCATGGGGGTGGCTGGGAATGTGTTGGCAAGCATTTGTACAAAATATGCTTGCATTAGGCCTTATTGACTCTGGCACTGGGTTCACACTTAAGTTTTAATCCAGCTTTAGTCCACTTTAAGGTTGAGGAAACATATCAACAAAGTGACACACTGTTTTCTTTTTAGCATTATCTAATCCAGAATAGGCACTTTGGGCCTAAATAATGTGGAAAGAAAATGACTAGTCTCCTTTGCTAATGTTTTCTCTAACTCTGAAAGTGGACTCAAGCTGGATTAGAATTTAAGTGTGGATGTAGCCTGGATAAAAGCATAACGAACGTTCAGAGGTCCATATGGTCATAGTAGCTAACCAGTTGCACGTGGAAGCTCACAAGCAAGAGAGGTGCACAATAACTTGGCTTTCCAAGTTAGCATGGATGTAGACTACATTTCTCAACACCTGGCTTTGAAAAGCATTCTCTTGCTCAAAGCAAATGTTTGAAGCATAAACATTGTGTAAACTATATTGAACATTCACAATGTCCAAAATGTATATGTTACTGAAAAGCTTCCTTTGCACTATTATCTATTTGCTTCATTCCTCACTGGGCTGGTACATCAGCCCAGCAGACACCTTGGAATACCTTTTCTGCACTGCATACAAGGCTACTGGGAGGTCAGCCTACTGGCAGAATCAGACTGGGCTGTGGTGTGAAAATGGTCCCATTGCCCTCTCCAATCATGGACAGGTTGTGAGCAGTCCATGCAGCATTCAATTGGTCAAACCTCTTGTGTGACCATAGCTGTTTCTAAATTCTGCACATTAGCATAAAACATGGAGCAGCTTTCCTGGGCTGAATCATGTCATTTCAGATGTGAAGACAGATCCAGCAGGGACCACACCGACAGCTATCAGTGTGATGGCTGCTGGTCTCCAACCTAATTCTAGAGACTGAGGCCCTTTCTGGTTAATCCATATTAGCTAGATATGTATTGCCTAGATCTGGATAAGCCACAGGCAGAGGCATCTGCAGGGCCTTATAGCAGCAAAAATGTGTGCTAGAGTGCTAGCATGGATATAGACTACGTTTATCTGGCCTGCAACTAATCCAGCTCCTTAGCACTGTTCTGATCCAGATCTGATCAACCCCAGTGCAGACGAGGTGTTCTTAGCGGTTCCTTGATCTGGATTGCTGTGCAGATGGCATATTCTTAGCAGTTCCTTGGTCTGAATGAAAGTTTTCCTAGCTGTGGAGATTGCAGGGTTGTTTCCATGTGCTGAACAAAATGGGCTCCACGCACCACTTGGCTCTATCTAGCTCTTTACGTAGTGGGCTGCTGGATTGGTCTACCACCAGGAATAGTCAGGTGACACTCCCTCATGCTAGGGAGTAAGCCAACTGGTGGTATTGTCCCTACAGAGTATTTCCTAGGAGACACAATCTCTCAGCACCAGTCTAGAATGTGGACTTTGTGCTTCCTGGTGACAGCCAGCAGAGCCCTGGGGACAGTGTGGAAGCTGCCTATATTGCCAAGCTTCTGTTTTGGAGATGGGTCTATTCAGGATAACTTTTTCAGCTGTTTTTTCTAATTTGCAAGGGCAATACATAGATTTTATATGTGCAGAAGGGGACACATAAGACTGGGGAACACTCTGCCTTGAATACCTGATGGTATTTTTAAACATACTATTTTCCCTACAAAGGGGCAGAGATGTTCATGTGCAGCAGTCACTGAGATTAATAAAGCATGGCAGGTGTACTTTATTATTATTATTATTATTATTATTATTATTATTATTATTATTATTATTATTATTATTATTATTATTATTATTATTATTATTATTATTATTATTATTATTATTATTATTATTATTATTATTATTATTATTATTATTATTATTATTATCTTCCAGAATAGATCCTCAGCCAAGAATGTGGGTTGCTTCCTGCTGGACTATTAATACATGCCTTTTCAAAATTATATTAAAATACTGTTTTAGACTCTTCAGCCTTGGCAGAACTTTCTGGCACTGGATTGTCTGTGGTCATCATGGGATGGTAAATCAGTGGTGGATCTAGCATGTTGGAAATTGCTTGAGGACAGTGTTCGTTGAGAGGACTAATTGTGTTGGCATAAAATGCCGGATCTCTCTCTTTCTCTTTTTTTTTCATACAGACTAAAGTGAACTGATTTAAAAGAGGAAGCCTATGTTAAAAGATGTGTAAAACCATTATGCTGAGGCCAACACTCCAGGCTTTTCTAATTAGGTCATTTGGAAAAAAAAGATGACCTTTTTGTTTCTGTGAGGCTTTTCTTTTGATTGTGTGTTTCTAACTAACATTTCTATTTTATTAAGCTGTTGACAAGAGAAGTGTGTGTATGTATTTGTTTCGGCAAAGTATGCACAAGAGAGAGAGAGCCAAAAGATGTTGAAGAGAATTCAGGCATTTGCCCGACTCCACAATAGAGCTGCCTTCGAACCTGGAGCAAATAAAAACCAGCAGAAAGAACGTGAATGATCATTTCATCTTCAAATTAGTGAAGCAGTTCTCAAGAGTGGCCGTCAACTCAGTTGTGCAAATATCTGTTCACGTATGTGCTCCAATCGCTTGAGCATTTTCATATCTTACAAAGACAATAAATAAAGCTCTGTGCCTATGGGCAATTTCTCTAGTGAGAATGAACTGCATTGGGTGCTAAAATCCAGAAGCTTGCATTTAGGGAAGTTCCAGATGGCTCAAGACCTCAAATACACATTTTTCGAACTCCCAAAATCTGTTGTTTATGAATTTCCACTGCATTCAGACTTCCATTTTGTGGTCCCCTTGTATGCAAGGACAAAGCTGGAATGATGTTTGATAATCTTTGAATGCAAACATTCAGTGGTGCTGTTCATGTGCAGCTGCTTACAGCCACAGGGACTTTTTGCACTTCACTGACATGGGAAATAATGCAAAGTCTGCAATGCCCCCATGCAGCCTGTACACAGGAAATAACGCAAAGGACACTCCACAGCTAGTGGCAATCAAGTCAGAAGTTATAACAACTTCAGGATCTCCTTTACCACCATGACAGCTGTTTGCAGAAGATGTGGAGTGCACTTCCCCATCTAGCTGGAATGATGCCTCCTCTGATCCAAAGTGAAGTTATGGCCAGAAATGCAGCTTGGAGAGATCAAAAGGGTAACTCCAAGCAAAAGCCTCATAGGGTGCATTCCCATGGTACTAATTTGTATCTCTATTGCCCCTCCACTGAAGTAGATTAAAGAAAAGCGGGTTCAATCTGGATTTAAGCGTTCCCAAGGGGGTAAGCAAAACACGCATTTAAAATGAATGGACCGTCCCCAAGGAAGCGTGTTTTGTTTACCCGCATCTTTTTCTCCCCGCCCCTCGCTGTTTCATTGGGTGATCGGTCGGAAGGAATTTCCAGCTGCCGAAACGCCTCCCCCCCAGCCAGCGATCCTGCAATCCTTTCCTTCAAAAAGACCAAAAGAAAAATTTAAAACTTCTCTGTTCGTCTCCCCTGCTTGTGAAGACTGCAGCCGGCACTCTTTAAGATCTCCACCCAGCCAGCTCTTTTACACTTTCACTTTCGTGGAAGCAATTCATCACAATGTATCTTTGCTGTTTCTCTTTGGGATTGGAAGGAGAAACAGCAAAGAGAAAATGCCTGCCTAAGTCGCTGTTTGCATAGATCGCTGGCTGGATGACAGGCAAAAGAGAGACACACACAGAGAGAGATATGATCTCTCCAGCCGGCAATTCCCACCTGGGAGAGAATCCCCATCCCTTTTGCCACGGAGCGATCCCATGGAAAATGTTGTGCTGAAAACCCACATCTTCCAAAAAGTACTGCTTTAAACAGGTATTTTTTTAAAGCGGGTTTTCCCCATTAGCGGCACTGGAAACCCAGATTAAAGCCGTGCATGGGACCGCTCTGTGGCAAAAGAAGATTTTCAGCAGACTTATTATTGCATGGGAACGCAGCCATATTTTATTTATTTAAAGCATTTCTATACCATGTCATGTAAAAAAAAGAGAAAGAAAAAGAACCTCAAAGCAGACTAATGTAAAAATATTCCTTAAAAGAAGAATGTTAAATTCAGTGGGTGGATAAGGGAAAAGGACCACTCATCCAGTCAGAAAGGGAAAGAGCAGTTCAACAACCTTCGCCAGCTGAAATTCCCTCTTCTATGCAAGTATTACGGGAGCAGGAACCTTGCCCTCTTTTTCATATGGCAACTCTCAAGACCTTTGTCAGCCATTCCTCTAGACTAAAAACATTCTCTCTCTCCTTTAATATGAGTAGCTTGTCCTCATTCGGCCTTATGACTTCATGAACATTCAGCACAGGATCAATGTGCTGAGTTTGCGACAGCAAACTATTCCCTTGCAGTGCACTTTGGCTTCTGTTTGACTTTATGTGAAGTAGGGAAAAGAAAAAAAAATAATTCCAGGAAGGGAGGGCTTAAAAAAAAAGCAATTCTTTTTTAAAAATTAACTTTTGCTACACTCCTTCCCCTGTGTTTATCTCAAGATAAATTTATTTCTTGGTTTGCATGCTCAAGCTGTCCTATTTTTTTTTTGGTATATATTTTTTATTACCTCTCTGGGAGTTTGTCAGAAAATGTAGGAGTGTGAGGCAAGAAAGTCAATGTTTGTGCTGGAGTCATTTTATCCTGTTACTAGCAAAAAGAACAAGGGATACTGAAACCTAAAACTGGCTATAGTGACCAAGGTAGGGCTGTTGTGGTAGTTGTTATGGGTATTTGGATTTCCAGAGGGCTACTGTAGTTAGAAGAAGGGCACTAGAAGTAGTGGAAAAGAAATGTTAAAAATATGCTTCTTCTCCCCAAAATCTGTAAGAACCCATTTTTGGGAATCTTCTAATTTGGATCAATAGTGCCTTTGGCAGGATCTACACTGGGCTATTGGGCTAGGCCAACAGCCTCCCCCAGAAATGTCTCATCTGCACCGCACATCAGATTACCAAAAAGTTATACCTCCCACTATACTACCACATCCACATGTTATGTAGTATTGGACCGTGGTGACAAAATGGCATTGGATCCCATACCAGCAAGAGTCCCCAGTAGCAGACCAACCCAGTTCTCATGTTCAGATGGCAACAAGTGGCTGATCTGATCTACCAGGAATAGGCCCTTCCTCCAGTGTGGTCCAAAGGCACATAAACATGGCATTTGGCGCTGCGTAGACTGCAAAAACAGTCTGACAATAAATTTGCCCTTACCTGCAAGGGGAACTCTGGGGACGCTCCAAGATGGTTCATCTGCATACATGGAGCCACTTCTTTACCAGAAGCAGCTCTGTGGGTGCAGGAGTTCCTCCCATGTGTATAACAGCAGAGCAGTTGTAACTATTGTACAGCTATATGAGTGGCAGGGGTGGGGAAGCCCTCATGCTCCATTTGTACCTCTTCCGGAAGCATGCAACCGAGTGGCACAAGCGTCTTCGGCACCACATTGTCCAGTTCCCATGGCAACAGTTCCACACAGGCATGTTGGTGGTGTTGCCACGGCTCTGTGACTGCCTCAGTAATGGGAAGTGCTGGTGAAGTTTGGGATAGATTTGGCATCTTGAAGTGCAGATGCTGGATTTATCCCTCATCTTCACTTCCCTGGGACATTTTCCCAGGGAAGTGAAAATGTGAACAGGCCCATGTAACGCCAGAGACCAGACGTAACGTCTGCCACCAGATGTAAGGCAGGATATATATTTCCTACCAGTTATAACCAGTTGTAATAATAAAGATATTATAATAAAGCTGCTTGCTGCCACCAATGTTAAATGTGCTGCCACCAGTTGTTAGCGGCCTGTTGTACTAGTGCTACAGTTATAGTTATTTTATTGTCTGGGTAGCGTGTTGTGATATCCTAAACAAGGATATAATGTCAGAACTTCCTTTTAAAAGTATATTTCTTCCCTGCCCCTTTGGGCTGAATAATAATGTAACAAGATGGAGTTCAAAACCTCTTAACCTCCCTCCCCCACTGGCTCTGCCTAGCCAGTAGAGTTACTGTATCCTTATGCCTTGAGCACAGGCTAGCTTTATGTTACTATGACAGCGGAATATACCATCGGAGTCTTCTTAACAACAAGAAAGTATGTTTATTGTTTACAGTTTAAGTTATAAGTCAACTTCTTCTTAAAGTTACACTTTGTTGCTTCCGTTGTCAAGCAGATCAGTCTTTAACTTTTACACTAAGTTCAAAGACTCTCAAACTTCTTGTAATAAACTTTCAATCAAAACAATATGTGTTTGCTTGCCCTAATATTTCTTCATCAACAGCATCAAACACGTACTAATAGACTCAGGACCCTAACTTTAGCCTCCTCGGCTAAGGGCCCGTTTCTCCCCTTCGTTAACCTCCCACCAGGATTAACGACCCAAGGCAGAGAACAGAAATTGTTCCCTCAGGCTCCCTTAAATATGGGCCTGGCTGGCTAGCTTTGCCCTGATTGGCTGAGCTCCTCGAGGATTCTATTTCACCCCTCCTCCTGGAGTGCTCAACTAGCCCCTCCCTTAGGCTACTTACCCTTGTTAAAATACACTTTGACGACACTTTTAAGCGTCTGGACTTACCGTGTTCGCCACACTTTGTATTTTAAACCAAAAAACTTATCTTTTGGGATTGAGGGGTCCTAGTGGGCATTACAGCCCAGAGGAATGATTTGTGGTCCACTGATTGCCTTACGATCTCTACTGCGGATTTTCTGTCAAGGCACTCAAGGTGGTGAGGGTGCTTTACCCTTAGCTAGGAAGAGTTGAACAGAAAGACTCCTGGGTTGTGGCATCACGTTTATAACCACTGCACCAGAGATTGTAGTGATAAGTAAGTACATCCCTGAAATTTGGAAGACATATGTTTGAATATTTAGGAATTTGTATAAATAAATATTCCAGCTAATTTTCTATCCTGCTTCCCGGGAACAGGGTTGTGGTAGTTTAGTAAGAACTAGCAGTGCTTTACTAATTGAGGTGAGTTTTACTTTGAACATCAGCAGACTGTGTCCATGTGCATTTCCTCTCTCTCTTCCTTCATTAGTTACACAAATGATAATGGAATTTTTGTGGTCTTTTGCAAGGATCTTACTTGCCATTCCAGAAATGAAATTCATCGTTTCATTTTTCACAAGAAATAAAAAGAAGAAAAGCTGTTTATAAGGAAAATTAAATTAAAAAAAACACAGTTCCATCTGTGAGTCTTGCTTTGTTATAATTATATCAAAGATTTTAGTAAAAAATAAAACAATTCTTATTTCATATCTGTAGGGTAGCATGGGCATTTTCTTTAGGTACAATGTCCTGATCAAAGATACATTAGAGAAAACAGTGATCATGAAATATATGTATATGTGTGCGTGTGTATGAAAACACACACCCAGGTTAGCCTGCCATTAGTTTCAAATGAATTCTCCTCATCCTTCTTTCCTCCCCTCCCCTGCCCCTCCTTCTACTAAAAGGTAAAATGTAAGAATGCATCAAAATGCAGCCTGAATGTCACAGAGATGTAGAAACTATAGATGAAAAATAGCTTATTCTTATATATTGGTTTATTTAATGGGAAAGCTGGATCAATTTTAAAAACTCTCAGTTGGTAGTGCAGACAATGCACACTAAAACCTCAGTTTGGACACAGCCAAAGGCAAAACTATACAGATGCCCCAAAGCCTGTCCCATAAGGGTCAAATGTGGCTTATAGGGTTTCCTTGAGTGGCAATGGCTTTGCATCCATCACCTGCCAATGATGTGCTTTGTAGCAGTGTTAACCTATGAGAGAGTGGGGAGACAAAGGGACCAGTTTCTAGCTACTGATCCATGGGTTCCCTGCAATGTGTGGAAAACTGCTTGCTGCTATGTCTCCCATCCTAAATTAGTACACCCCCACTGTTCCCCCACTGTTCCAAAACTAAGCAGCAGGAGGCAGGCAGCCCCTCCGTTTCTGAGAGGCCTGTGTTTCCTGCAAGATTTTGCGAGGTCCCACCCAAGTAACACCAGGAAGAGGGAAAATTTAAAGCTGATGCTAGGTAAGTTGCTCTTTTTAAATGCACAGCACAAGGCTTTACTTCATAGGGACTGTAGAGCTTTCTAAAAGCTGTGTAACTCTTTGACAGGGGCAACAAAGCCCCCGCAAAGTATATAACATATCCTGTATAATACAATCGTCTGTAACAAAAGTTGCCCAAAATATGTCCCTCCAGATATAGCTAAACTACACTAATTTGAGCTACACCCATTCTGGCCAATGGAAAGGAATTTAAAGAATTTAAAGAAGTTAGAAATTTAGCAAGATTTTGTGGGCTGTAGTTCTTCCAGCAGTGAATTGGGATATTTTGCTTAAAAATTATGCAACATCTCCTTCGACATTGCTGTAACATATCCTGTAACACTAGAATTGCATTTCAGGCCAGAAAACAGAACTTAATACCTGATGAAAACTCTGATAAATGTGAAACAAAGGATTCAGAGATACTGAATGCAGACTATGGTTGCAACCAGAAAGGGCCAAACCCCTGTAATTACAGTCAGACCCCTGTAGCCACTGGGTATACGTTTCGGCTCCTACCGTGGTTACCTGAAGTCTAGAACTAGAAGTGCTTTTCTGGCCTCCAGAAGGTCTATTTCGGCCTCCAGAGAGCATAGGAATAGGTGTGCAATGCCACTGGACTCCTCCTGCCTGCACCCCTTACATTTTAGGATGGCTCTGGTGGCGTCACATGCCTATTCCAACGCACTGTGGAGGCCAAAATAGGCCTTCTGGAGGCCGAAATAGACCTTTCAGTTCTGGGTGCTTTTTCCTTATGGCACCCATAGGGGGTGGGGGTGGACTGATCCAGTAACCATGGTTAACTGAAACCATGGTGACTGAATCAGTGGATATGGAGGTCTGAATGCATTTCAGAATAGTATTTGATTTGTCAGACATGATCACAGTGATACAGTCCTGGAATATAAACTTGCTATCCCAAGTTTAAGGCATTTTATCACTGTTCATTTCCACTATTCTGCTGTTTATTGATTTACTGGTATAATGCACATCTGGAATTATCAAGCATTATCTGGACATTAGATTTGCCACAGCATGGGAGTGGTGTTACAGCTGCAAGATTTTCTTTCCACGTGATCTAGACCTCCTGTCATGTTGTACAGGTGACAGTTAGCATCACATGAAGTATTTCCAGGTAACAACAGTTTATGCTGAATTCTTGCTGTACTTCTTGTGCGATAATCCAGAGTTGCAGTTATGGAACAACAGGATGTTGCACTACAGTAGTTTATTTTACTGGAATCATGATAACCTGGTTAATTGATTCTATATTCTGGGACTGTATCTGGAGCTCCATGATCATGTCTTGCAAATTTGTTGCAATTATAACTCTTTCTGGAAGCAGCTATTGTGTGATATGCTAAAATGTGGAATATCCACCTAATATCTGGACAAAGTGAAATAATCCGAGGATTATTTCTGAATATCCAAAAATTGTGGAATAGATAAGCAATGTCTTGGGGCAACTGAAACTACTCCCCACAACAGTTAGATGTTTTGAATTTGCATGGATGGCATTTGATGCATCTATCTCCCCATCATCGGTACAAATCAAGCAATGCATCTATAGTTACCTATTGTGCTCCATTACATTGTGTTATTACTATATTCTTAGGAATGCTTAATTTTCAGTGTATACATTGGTTTTTATTGCATTATGGTTACATTTGTAAACTGCCCCAAGGCCTTTGGGCAGTAGGATGGGCTATAAACAAACAAACAAATCAAACACACAAATTTGTACAAACTTCATACAACATCCACAATTGTTTGGTTTCAGGACTGGCATACATGCAAGGCACTGAATTTTACATGCCAATTTATGATACCCACAAGGAGAGGTGCCCACAACATCAGCTGGCATCTTCCCATTATATAATAAAAAGGGGTGCGTGAAAGGGGTCATAGTTCTTTCTATGGGCCATATACATCAATAGATTTATTTCTGAATAAGCACACAGGGCTGTAGATATATTATTTCAGCAGATGTTCAGAAAGTAATACTACCTTTTAAAAATCTAATTATCTGTATTAAAAGAGACAAATATATCTTAATCCAAAATAGCATGCAGGGTGCCCTTTTAAATTAGTTAAAGACCTTGTTCACACATCTAGCACTACTGGTAAAAAGCTGCTTTTATGCAATCATTGGACAAAATAAAAGGTTTTTTAAAAAAGAAAATAAAGAGAAATAAGAAGAAGGGTCTCCTGCAGCATTTCTGGGTGGTGCAAACCAAAGGAAACATGCCAGTTGTGCAAACAGGTCCTAATGGCATTTGAGTGTTAGGTGCTGCTGGTGTAGTCTGGAGAAGACAAAATGTAACTGGGCGTCCCCATGGTAAGGATACTGCGAGAATCCTTACTCATGAGAATCCCCATGCAAAGCCCTAATTTGGGCTACATGAGGGACAAAATCCTCCAAATCGAAGTAAAAAAAAAACCCTTGATAACTGTTCTCTCCCCAAATTATGGGGCAAGAATGGGTTATCCTGGGGGCATGGGGACCCTCACGGGCTACGATTGCAGCATTAGCGGGCACGGTTCCACTGTCCCCAGTGCTGATGCGATCGCAACTGTCCCCTCTCACATAAGCGCTTAATCGCCCAGGTAAGGGCTTGATTTACCCCAAATGCTCACCTGACAGCTGCCCTACAGTCAGCTGAGCAACTGTCAGGAGAGTATAGGGGCTAACATGCGCACAAGCAGAGCTCTGCCAAAATGATTAAAACAGACACGGCTTTCACGTCTGTTTTAATCATCTATCAGAGCTCTCCTCCTGCTCTTGACAGCCCCTATACTCTCCTGACAGCTGATCAGGGCAGCTATCAGGCAATCGTTTGGGGCTAAAGCAACCCCATACCTGGGCAATTGCGCACTCAGGCAGTGAATTAAGCAGTATCAAGCAATGGAGTTTTTCTAAACTTTGAAATAATATATTATGCAAACATATTTGGTCTTGTAAAGATTGCACAAATGAAATTAGCAGAGACATGAATATTATTTATCATATCACAGCAGTGATTAACAAATGCTCTTTCTGCATTCAACTTTATTCTGGATTAAAGGTTTGCTATTCACATACTAATGCAGACTAAGGTAGGCCGTGCCATAACATGCTTCATCTGTATTGGAAAAAGTATGGGCCAGGCTAAGTCTCCCAAATGGTGCAGAGACACATGGTAAAACTTGCTGATTAGTGTGAGGAAAAGATGTACAGATCAATATATTTCCACTCTGTTCTGTTAGTACATCCCTCAGTTATTCATTCATTCATATTTGTATCCTGTCCAATATCCTAAGGTCTTTGAGCAAGTTACAATGAAAACTTTATAGCAAACAAAATTAAAATTAAACTAATTAAAAAAAAGAAAAAGTGCCTATCCCAATTCCACATCAGTCATGAACAAAAACAAGTACATTTAGGACATTATGGTATATATTTTTGATGTTTTCTTTTCTTTTCTTTTTGCATATACTGCCCCACCTCCTTTTGTTTATTTTTGCTTGCTAATTGACTCCACATTCACTTTGCAACATGCTGTGTCTTAGGATATGGCCACACACAAAAAGATGGGTGCCTCTGAGGTTCATTTGATGCTCTTGGGAAAGATGGAAAATATGAAAGAAACACCCTTCCCTTAAGCCTCTGTTTATGCATCCTTTCTGCAGATGCAAAAATATCACTCACAGGTGGTGGGATGAGAAAGAGTTAAGGGTCAGATGGGATAGGGTGTTTGGAGGCTCCTAGCCAATCCAAGACTGCTCCCACCACTAACCAATTAGGTCTACAGAAAACCAGACAGTGGTGGCCTATGGGGAGCAAGCAAGGAAGAAGACAACCAACCAAGGAAGAGAAGGTAAGTTGTTTGTTTCTTACTATATATAATGTGGGTTCTTCACCCACAGATGCCCCAAGTTTCAGCACCACCACACTGGTAAATACATGTTGGGTTACCCTTGCTGTTATTTTAATATTGCTCCAAGTCCTTTGGCAGATTGTTGTGGAAAGAGCAATATGATGGAGAGCCTCAAAGGGCGGTGGGTACCATCCCTCTGCTCATAGACCGAAACTGCCCCAGCTTTCCATGTAAGTAGCTTTTTGAACCTAAGCCACACAGACTCTCAACCTGCCCTGCTGTAATAAATGAACAAACCCTAGAGTTGGCAGAACAAAATCATTCAATTAAAGCATTAAGTTAAGTCTTGGTTCTATTTTTGTCTTCATAAGTTCAACGTTTATTTGAGAAAGCACGTATTTCTGGTTTGGGTTAAAATATCCATACTGGAATAATAAGTTAATAGCACTATTCCAATTTAAAACTTCACATTTTCTCATGGAAAATAAAGGCAGTAGGCAACTGAAGCATCTGCTACTTTTATTATTTTTGACTAGCAGCAAACTGTGGTGCTAATCAGGCAATGCCGACTCTGTTTGATCACTATTTGAGCAGCTGTGTTTGATGCTAAAGATGCACTCCTTAGATTCTGTGTTACTTTGCAAATCGCCCAAAGGCTCTTTGAGGGGTGGGAAATGAAACCTAGAATGAACAAAAAGGTATTTTGCCCTCAAGGGTAAGGATGTGTACTTCAGATGAAAGCATTACAATATTTATCAGTGCTTCGATTCTAAAAGGCTTGACCCTGTGTTTCAAAGCCAGCGCATCAACCTGGAAAAGATGGCAGTAATCTTTCTCCACTCAGGACCATTTTTCTTTGTCTCCTGGTCCAAATATTGCAGAATTCAGAAGTGATATTATTAAATACTGTTATCTATTTAATCCTGGGTTTGCTATGGCTAGACGGGGCTTGCAGATGACAGGTGCTATGATCTATGCAATAGGTTGAGGTAAATTTGTTCTTTTAATTGATGTTAAAGAAAGACATTGCATTAGATTGTTTTATATGTGAAAAACCTGTCCCTGGACACTGGGTTTTTTTTTAATTGTAAGCCACCCAGAGATCTCGGGATATGGGGCAGGATATAAATTTACTTACTTACTTACTTACTTACTTACTTACTTACTTACTTACTTACTTACTTACTTACTTACTTACTTACTTACTTACTTACTTACTTACTTACTTACTTACTTACTTAATAATGGTCAAGGAATGCATTCACACTGAATGGCCTTTTAACATTTAACTTCAGTATGATAGTATCCTACTGAAGTTAAGTTCAGGGATGGTGGCCAGCATTCACCAACTTACCTCTGGGTATTCATGGTATGGACAGGTTGCCCTTGACCTTCCAAATTGTCATAGCAACAGCCATGGCAATGTCTGCCACACACTGGGCTGTTGTTAGGATGATTGCAACATGTCTCTCATTTGTGCAACCGCAGCTGCACCACCCCACTCTCATGTAGTATTTGCATCAAAAGGTAATATGAACTACATGCTCCCATACTACAGAGGATCGGGGCGTTCTGGGTTGCTCTAAGATGGAGTTGGTGCTGCTGCATGCAGGTGGAGTGTCCTGGAGCACCTTGCCCTACAGGTAAGTGTGAATAGGCCCTAAATTTTAATCTAGCTCCACTCCACTTTTAGAGTGAGAACACATCAGTAAGCTGACAAGATTCTTTTCTTTCGGCATCATCTAATTCTGAAAATTCACCTTTGGGTTAGATATTGTGGAAAGAAAATGTAGAAAGAAAATGAGTATTGCCTGGAAACAGAAAGAAAGAAAACAAATGTCCATTTAGTGTCATGTGATAACTTTTAGTGAACTAGATGGTTTTGGATTGGTTTCTAGCTTAATACATACTTCTCAAGAATTCTCTCCAAATGTTTCCCATTGTTTAAATGCCCATTTACTTTTTGAAACATGTTAAAAAGTTATTTTTATTTAGAATAGTTAGATTCCCAGGAAACTTCACAGATTGCACATTCATAAGTACAAGTTTGAATCTGTGGAAGAATGGGAGAAGAGGGAGGGACATGATGGAACAGACACCCAGCTTATGTGTGATTTCCCTAGGATGTCCTTGAACCTTTTTGCACTTCACTTTCCCAGGGAAGTGAAGATCAGTGCCAGCCCCATCTCATAAGAACATAAGGACATTGTCCTTATCTCTGCTTGAGATGCCCATGAACATTTGGTGGCCCACTGTGTGCGATGGTATGCTGGACTAGATGGGCTGTGGCCTGATCCAGCAGGGCTTTTCTTAGGTTCTTATGAAGAGCCCTGATGGATCAGGCCACAGCCCATGTAGTCCAGCATCCTGTCTCACACAGTGGCCCACCAATTGCCCACAGGTATCTCAAGCAAAGACAATTTGCTTGATTTTTGTTGTTGTTGTTGTTGTTTTGCTCTTCCATCCCATACAGGAACAGCAACATTTCTTATATCCAACATGGGGGATGGAGAAGCAAAGGCTTCATGCTCACAACTGGGCATGGGTCCTGCTAAAGTCTTTCTAGACCTTGGGGTTGTCATGAGCACACAACCTAAATAAACTTACTCCTTTTCTGCACTTACTTGGGTGAGATCTGGATCAGTGGATCAGGATTATCTGGACCCACTGATCTGGGTCTTGTAGAGGTGTGGGCCAGATCAGCACCATCTGCCCTGATGGCATTGATCTGGACTATGCCTCCCTGTAGCTGTGAAGCTCACTCAACCTTTGCAGTCTCCCCTTCCATAGTTCCTAAACTCTGGTCTTAGTTGTTGGGGCTTGAGGGGGTGCTTTACATCTGGGTCATGGAGGTATGCCACCTGGATGCATCCCGTGATCTGGAACAAAGCCTTTGGTTCTTTTGTGGATCCAATTAAATGGCCCCACAAGAAATCCAGATTAAGGACCTTAATCAAACTCTTGTCTTGTCCTCTGTATTGTAAACTACTTAGAGATCTTTTACAATGATGAAACATATATAGATATTGGAAGGAAGGAAGGAAGGAAGGAAGGAAGGAAGGAAGGAAGGAAGGAAGGAAGGAAGGAAGGAAGGAAGGAAGGAAGGGCTTATCAGCCCCTGCTTCATACAGGCTTGCACTATGTAACCTTTTATGTTTTGAACTTACAGTTGTTTTATGTTTGAGGCTGATCTAGGCTAGGTTTTTCAAAGCACACAGGTTACTGTTTTCTTAATTTGGATCCACACGTTAATGCAGATGAATAAGGCCCCACCCCCTGGTAGTCAGGCTCCATCTCCACTAGACAGAACCCGATTAAGAAGCCCTTAATGTGTATCTCTGGTAGACCCATTTAACTGATCTATTAGGTTAGTAAGGGACTTGTATACAAGGGAGGCTTGCAGCTGGCACACCTCCATGTTCTGTGACTGCTGGGGAGTGCTTTTCAGCAGTGTGCCATAACATGCTGCCAGAAAAATACCCCCTCAGCCATGAGGCTAGGAATGTCACAGCTGCAGGGAGGCATGGGCCAAATCAGTACCGTCAGTGGAGACGGCACTGATCCAGCCCATGCCCTCATGCAGTCTGGATCAGTGGCCCCTGTTATTCTCTTTGCCCTCGATTCTGAACTTTCTTACTCTTCTTTAATAGTTTCAGCTGCAGGTGACACAGTCCACGGGTAAAGTTCAGGTGGCAGAAGCAGCAGTAGTAGCACAATGATCCATTGCTCCACCCTCCAACCCTGGCAGCCTGGCAGGGAGACAGTGGAAAAGTTTCTGCCTTCTGTGGGAGCTTGGAAGACAGCAAGATGGAATGTGTTCAAAACCAATAAAAGATCTGAGAGTGAAACTGTATTAGAAGTGGGAGGTCTTGAGACAAGCCGTGTGGTATAATAGCACAACAAGGCATGTGTGTGAACATAATCATACTATGAGCCTTACATCAACCAGCACATATTTGTATATATAGAAAATGTATGTTTAGAAAAGCCAACAATCTCCAGAGACCTTCTTCCTGAGAAAAACAAACAGAATATGCTCTGGAACATTTGTAGATGCTCATCACTCAGAAGCAGAGTGTTGTGAAAAAGTTTGGAGTCAAAATTTTATCCTAGAAGGAAAGCTAGGAAAGGAAAGAGAAAAGAATTGCAATAATAAAGATGCAGCATATGCTGGATACCCTGTAACTGAATCAGAAGTAATATGGAAAACAGTGGTATAAGCAGTAAAATTCTTTTTTCTGAACGAAGAAGTATAGAAGAAGAGTTAGGATGGAGGATGGAGTGCCAACACTCCTGAAGGAGCTGGAGCTTCTGTTTTAGCAGCGAAACAAGAAGCTGTGTCTGGAAATGGGGAATAATCTGGGTTTTGAGGAGGAATTAATCATCCCAGTTATTCCTGCAAAATCTTGGCACCTATAGGTTTGTTTAACAAACTGCTCTGAGGCAGATTGCACTTGGCTGTCATGTGTTACCCAAGGGAAAGGGGGAGACAGAGAGATGGAAATAACAGTCTTTATTAAAAATAATAAAAAAAGGAGAAGAAAAAGGCAATTTACCCAGCAGCTGCAATAGCCGGTAACAAGGCAATTGGCAATGGCACAGTGCACAGGAAATTCAAAGCACAATGTTACAATTTAGTAGCCTAGTGGTAAGAGTGTCATTTCAGGGGATTTTAAAGAGTGTGGTCTTGGTCTCCTAGGTGTGCATGTGTGTGTATAAATAATAATAATGATCCCTAACAGTTCTAAACCACTGTCTCCCAATATCCCAGTAGTCTGAGGTCCTCCACCCAATATAACCAATAAATACAGCTACCCGAATACTGACTATCTCAGCTCTGAATCCTGAGTAAAGTTGCCTTCCATCCAGCCTGGTCCTACATTCTGTCCCAAAGCACTACACTTGCTAAGCAAAACCACAAACTAGGGGGGAGGCAGTAAAACAATCCTCACCCTTGGTGTCTTCTCCAGGAACAGTCTTTGCCAGGCTAGAAAGGAAGCTGGGAATAGAAGTGCTCCTGCTCTCAGGGGTCTCTGCACATGCAGAGACCAGAGGCCTATTCACACTACAGTCTGTAGTGCATGATTAAGAAACTTCTGGGTAAGAGCATCCACACCTTGAGGAGCCTCCAGGTACCCCCTGCCTTCCCAGAAGTTCCCTAATCATACCCTACCTGTGGAGCACAAAATCGTGCTCCACACCTTTACTAACCTTAACTAACTACTTACCTGGTGCATGCAGTGGTGAGCATCCACCCCTTTTCTGGTGTTCCAGGGTCGTCTGAGGTGCCATGCAAGCACGCTATGGATCACCATAGACATGACTGTGCATGTGCAGGGCATCTGTGTCATCATAGCGATGTTACTGATGCAAGTGTAGTCACTGCAATTACAAATGTATCAATTCAAGGATTTATAAGCATCTGTCCTTTTCAGAAGATAACATGTTTCAAAAGATACATGTTCCCAGGAAAAATCTTTAAAAAGCATTTTTCCAGTGAAAATGTTTTAAAAGCCCCTTTAAATAAAAGAAAAATTATGGGTGTTTTCCCACTAGCAGTAAGTACCCATTGAAGGACCCATTAGGCTCAGAGCAGGATGACCCCATTTCCACTACAGACCCCATTAGAGCCACATTTGTTTCCACCACAGCTAGGGAAATCCAGACCATATAGGTCCTTCAGGACCTATAATCTGGATTTCCTGTAAAGCCCATTAAAGGGGTCTACAATGGCTAAAAAATCCTTAACCAACTTACCTTGCCCAGGGTGTCACCACAGACCCTGGCCATGGTTCCAGGATTATGAAATGTGTTGTAGTACCATTCAAGGAGAACCTGCTGTGATACTTAATATTTTTGCTTACCTATGTATCTGGTGAGCTCCATTTAGGATTAGTTTACTGGAAACTTCACTGGGGCTTAACCAATAAAACAAAAGAAGCATCCATTTGGTGAGCTGCAGGAAGTTCCCAGTGATCTAATCTAGACATGCACACAAGTAAATTAAAGTTATGGGAGGACCACCGTATCATAGGAGGGGCAATGCCCAGTTCCATTTTATAACCCATAGTTGTTCTTACCATCTGGAGGCAACCTTACAAGGATGTCATGGGAATCTGGGAGAAACAGCCATCTAGGAAGACTGTAGAATATATACTATTGGTAGATTAGTTTTACTCTTTAGTCCCTTCAAAAGGTAGCTAAGATTGGATAACCAACCCATGAGAATTTACCAAACATTTCACTATCCTTTGATAATTTCCAACTCAATTTCTGTTCTCATTTACTGATGGAGAGCAACAAGAAAAAGTGTGGAAAAAACATTTGGCAGCGCTCCTCTTCTTTGTGCTGCTTAGCCCCTGCCTAGTTTTAATTAAGTGCAGGATATAGAAGGAAGCAAATGTGTTTAGTGTTGAGATTACTGAATAAACCTGCTGTTGAATATTACTTACAGCAGGGAATGAGGAAAACCCAGAAAGGGTGTGTGTGAAAAGGATTGGTTAAAATAGCCTACATTCAAACTATTTGGCTTTCCAGATTACTTGAAAGGATAAAAGACTGAATATGTCAAACTCATGTGTGCATTAGTCAAATAATCCTGATACTGAAATAAATTTTAAATGCTTCATTAAATCTTGATTGCTTCCAGACATGAATCCAACTATCTAAATGTGCATTCTAATAGTAGTAATTTTATATGATGTGAAGAGAACAAAACAGAAGATGGAATAAGGTGGAAGGAATGAGGTCTGAAGAAAACAAAAAATTATGTTTGTGAAAGAAATCAGGGTCATTTACAGAAGCCGCTTGGTGTCTGTAGTAAACTGGTTTTGTTAGTGAACACAAACACACAGATTTCAGTTGTCTTGGACCAATCATGAAATTGAGCAATATCATCTTGGAATCAAGTGCAACTGTATTTTTAAAAATGCAATTTTTGCCCTGAACTACCTTTTCTCTGTCACTCACCTCCTATTATCTTACAACAACTTCTTCAGTTTTCATGCTAATTCCCCAGTGTCTCACTTACATCTTCTGCGAGGCTATGAAGATCCAGCTGATTGCTTCAAGAACAACTTTCAGATTCAAAGGCTGATTCAGAGCTTCCAATTTTTGTACATGAAAGTGAATCTGCAGGTCCTCCTAAGCATTCAGACTAGAGCAGCAGAAGAGTTCATGCATTTGATGAGTTAGACACAGAAATACTGACTGGTATTCTTACGTGTCTGATGCTTATTTATGCATGTATATAGAGGCTTTGTATCAAAGTCATCATAATAATTTTGCTAATAAAGGTGAAGAACAAGGCTGGTGGGAGCAATCCTCACTTCAAGGGCTTGTAAAGACAACAGACTGTGCCACCAGGACTTAAAGTGTAGATGGCCAGGTCAGACCGGGCTGGGTCACCATGACTATGGCTACAGCAATGTCTAGCACATGCCCACACATTGCCATGGTGACTTGGATGTGGTGCATGACTGCCTAGCTTCAGCCATACCACCACCACACAACATTGCATTCAGAAGACAGGAAGAGGAGGAAGGGTTGGCTTTTATACCCCACTTTTGTCACCATTTAAAAGGACTCAAAGTGGCTGACAAAGCTTTCTATTCTTCTCCCCACAACAGACACCCTATGTAGTAGGTGGGGCTGTGACAGCTCAGAAAGAGAGCTGCGACTAGCCCAAGATTACCCACCTGGCTTCATGGAGGAGTGCAGAATCAAATCCTGTGACTGCAAGATATGAGTCCAACACTCTAACCACAAGACCCCCCTTCCTCCACTTTTGGCTCAATTTGATCAAATTTGGACTAAATTTGGATAGAGGGTGTGAATGCTGTTGCCTGGGAACCAGCTAGCCAGTCCCAGTCACTCTGGGACAGCATTTTACCTGTCCATAGCTATTTAGGACTAGGGATGTGTTGGTGAACTCTGGGACCGTGGCAGGTTCACTCACCCAGGGAGCGGATCAGCATTCACTAGAGGGGTCAGTGTGGACAGGGCCATAGTGATTTTATTGTGACCCACCCTCAAACCTTTTGGTATAGGGTAGAGTAGAAATATAAATAAACATCATGACATATATTCATTCAGTTTTATACCATGTCAGTATTCAGATATATGCTGCTTTTAGATTACAGTTATTTCACCAGTATTATGTAGCACTGACTTTTGGAATGCACATTTGTTTGTGCCAATCACATAAGTAAATCATTGTAATCTCCCCATACTTTAAATTGGGGGCATGCAAATTTGTTGTTTAATTTTCTAAATCTCTTTCAGTTTCTTTCTTTTTCTTTGCCATTAAAGTTGCCACCATTACTTCCACTTTTTTTTTTTTTTGTAATTCTGTGCTGTTCTAGTGTTTTGTGCATGCTAGGTATTTTTGAACTACAAATCTCATTAGTCTCTACCAGCATGGGGCGGAAATGAGATGATAAGAACCTTATTCCAAAATACCAGGAGAGTTGTAAGTTCTCAACTGTTGATTTAAAAAAGCCTACTAGAATTTTTAAAAAAGTTTATGTCAGGCAATAAAATAAGTTTTTGTGTGTGATTAGTTAGGCAAATAGTCAGTGACCATCTGAGACTCAAACAAGTGGTGTAATCATATGTCTTTAGACAATTAAAGTGAGAATAAGATTCTTCTCATTATGATAATTTTCTAATCATTCTCGTAAGATTTTAATGAGTGACATACTGACACCAAATACAAATTTATGATTTCCCAAAATAACAATTTGATTGGCTTGATTGATATCTCTTGTATCAAGTAATTGTGCTTAATTTTTTCTTCTGAAGGGATTTGACTATGCTAGTCTATCATGTCAATGAATTCATTGACTGTATTTTGGGGAAGACCTGTATGTAGAGAGATTCAATATATGCATCTCTTGGTCTGGTGGTATAGATTAAGAATCAATAGCAGATATCTCATCTATAGATATTGATCTGATCAGAAAAAAATCATTAGACATTTGCAAAGAATTCTTGCTTTCCTGTATTTCTGTGATGGTAAACAGAATTATGAGGTTTAATACTAGAAGCACAACAAAATATTGTGTTTTTTTTTTTTTTAAGATACCCACTATTGCCTGGCTTTTTAGCCACTTGGCACTATTATCTTATAGTGTAATCTGGGCTGGATGTAAAAGGTTGTTATACAAAAAGATGAAAGAGGGAGAATCTTCATAAATTTATCTCTAAACTTTTTAAAAGAACCTGTATAGCAATGTGACAAGAGCTTCCAAGTGTAGAATTTCATTTTCTTATTACTATACTATACAAACTCGTTGTTCTTATCATTTTGGGACAAAGGCAAGAATGATTAATGTTTTAGATATAAACATAAAAACATAAACATATGACCAAAAGTTGTGTGCCAAAGCAATGCATTCTGGGACATGTTAAATTTTATTAAGAGTTCAGAAACTAAGGAAGAACTTCCAAGCTTGAAAATACTTGACTTCCAGGTGCCCATTGTGGGAATATCTAGACCAGGATGACACTGGGTACTTAAATGGAGAAGCACTTTTGTTTTTCATACTTGCGCATACAAATATACATAAACTTTATCAAATACATTAACATTCCATTACTATACATTCCATATCTTTTGACACCCCCCTCCTCCACGATTGGTCTTGTGGTTAGGGAGCCGCATTCTTATCTGGGAATACTGGGTTTGATTCTGCACTTCCCATGAAGCCAGCTGGGTGACCTTGGGTGAATAACAGCTCTCTTCTGAGCTCTCACAGTCCCACCTGCTTCACAGGGTGTCAGCTGTGGGAAGAACAGAAATTTGTCATTTGCTTTGCGTTCTCTTAAATGGGTGAGAAAAGTGAGGTAAAAAAGCCAACACTACTTCTTCTTCTTCACAGCCAATGGTGCAGATGTTGCCATTCTTTCTGATCCTTGATATTTTTCCACTCTGGAAGGGTTCCAGCCTATCTCTAATTTTATTTCATTTTATTTTATTTCCTTTTATTTTTAGTGTATACCCTTATTCACACCTTCTATGTAGGTTTTCTTCTAGGGGTGTGCAGAAATGGGGTTTTTTTTGGCATTCAATCATAATGAATGTTAGAAAATTTGTATTCTCTTGAAAAGATCCCCTTCAAATGTGGTAGGATTCCATTCATATGAATTATCCAACATGAACACATACATATTCGATATGTGTCCGACACGAATGCATATGTATCCGATACGTATTCCCAGTTTAATAATTGTCGAATGATCCAAAACATTTGTGTTCATATGAATGTTAATGTACATGTCATAACATTCAATTCATATCCGAATGTCTGAATTCGGTCGAATTAGTATGAAGAACAAATTTTATTAATATTTGTGCACATCTATTTTCTTCTGATGTAAAGCTGATAGCCAGTGAACATTTTGTTGTGATTGCTGGGAATCCCAGAGGCATGATCAACCCCTAGTTGACTATATGGGCTCCTCCATGGACAGTGCTATGCAGCTTTCTTGGCAGAGATACAGAAGTGTTTTGCCATGGCCTACTTGACGGAAGAGTCTGGAGAATGAACTGGCAACTCTCTGCTTTCTAGGCAGTTTGCTCTACCACTGATCTATAATAACTGCTCAGGGAAATTTCAGTTCACATTTGCTGCTTCTGTTTTTTCCAGTCAGTTATAAGAACAACCTAGTTCACTGTAGCAATTTGGAAGTGCTTAACATTTACAGCTGGACTCTTTCTCCACCCTGCAATCCATCATTCATTTGACTGAAATTCTTAGGGGACTGTAGGTACATTTATGTTACCTACAATCTATGCCTCTGGTACGCAAATAAAAATTATCAATGATGTTGGAAAAATCATCAACTGCTTACATATTTATCAACAAAGAGCACACCCCAGAGGACAAACACAGTAAATGTAAAGAGGACCATGTGCCTTTAAAAATATTTGTGTACCTATTAATTCGTTTGGAAATAAATTTCACACATTCAATTGGACTTGCATTTATATATATGCTAGTGCAGACTATGGCAGTTATATATAATTTTCTAAATCTTTTATAACTTTTAAAGCACAATTCACTGGTCTTATGTTCTCTTTGGGGCATAAAGCTTCTTTCCTTTTCACAATTATGGAATATAATTGCATCTCTAAACAATCCAATCATTATATAATATATATATATATATTCAAGATTTGGTGCAGGTGTTCTCAGTTGGGCCTTCAAGAATGGCTGAGACTGGTATAGAACGATGGGAGTTGTAGTCAATAACTTCTGGAAGGCTGTAATTATTAAGCCCTAGTGATTTGTTGGAGGAGGCAAGAAGAAGCTGAAGTGTGACATCAGCATTTCTGGCTCATAAAGCAAGAAGATATATCTATGAGTTTATATATCCCTGCATCTGCAAGATGGATGTATCATCTAAGTGCCAGTACAACATACATAAATGCCATTACTTTGTTATAGTAGTTAGGATGTTCTTCTGCATTGCAATTGTACTCATACTAATACTTGTGGTTTGCTTGCTTTTTGGAGTGGGAATACATGGAAAAATATATTCAGATATTTGAAAAGTGATGGATAAACTGTCAAAGAGCCACATACCTGTTTGCTAGATGCTTGTAGTAGATGCTAGTTGCACTGAGCACGATTTCTGAGCATCCCCACTGAAGTGTTATAAACACGGACTCAAAATAGATTTGCTGACTTGCTTGTTCCCACTCTTCATTCTTGCTGTGTTGGGCAGGGTCATTCTCCCCTCCCCTCCGCATGCATTCAGCAATTGGACAACATCCTTCAAACCATGACATCTTTGGGACAGGAAACCCAAAAGAAAGAGAGTAATGGCATCCTCTGAATATCACACACACAGGGTAACATTTAACAAGCCCTGCAGGGAAGGAGTAAGAGAAAACTGACCCGTGTGAGAGAGACAATGAGAAAGAGATATGTTTTCTGAAGCATTTCTCTCTTCTTTCTCAACAACTTTCTGTGTGAAAAAGCAGGGGGAGAGGGACCAGATCTCTTTGTCTTTCCTTCCTTTGCAAGAGCAGAAATCACTGCCTGGTGAATGAAAAGCTAGCTGTCCTGTTCTTTCTTTGCTCCTGTTGAAAGTTACCCTGCATGCATGCATGTGAACATAGGGGGACAGAATAATCTCTTCTCTGTCTTTTAAAGGGCTACATTTCTGCAAAACTCCTCTTTTTGTTTCCTTTCCCTTTTATTTGCAAGGAGGAGAGAGAAAGGAAATGGAGGATACATTGTTCCTCCTTGCAGGAACTGGAGACAAAAGGCAGATATTCTCTCCCTCCCCCCTCCCCATTAGTGATGTCCTCAGCCTCCTGCTCACAATTGCATAAATAGACACAACCTCCAAAGTAGGGTTCCATCTCAAAAAAGTCCACTTCTTCATTCCCACTTTGCAAAGTGAAATGATCTAATGGTCTTAACAGACTCATTTAGGCTGCATCCCCATGCACTCCGGTTAGTGTGAATTGGAAAATTTTAAATCTGGATGCAGGGCCAAATTTGAATTGAGCTGTCCCCATGCATTTGCTGATAATGCAGGCTCAATTAGACTATGGGTGTCCCCATACAAACCACGCTAAACCCCTGCATGGGTGAACAGCATCTTTTTCTCTCCACCCCCTGCTCTCCCGATTGGAAGCCGGGCTGACATTCCCTGTGCCACCCACTGTAGTGATGGCAGGGAAATGCTACCCAACACATCCTTCCCCAATCACAGCACGTAGGGCTGAAAGGCAATAAAAATACAATATATTTTTAAAATGAAAAAGCCAGATTGTTCTGCGAAGCTGCTACGGGGTTTGACAGCAGTTTACTGGAGGTGATCACCTCCGCTCCACCCAGTACAGCAGTTTACTGCACATGCACTAAATTAAGCCATTTAAATTAAATGATCAGGCCTGGCTTGGTGATCGGGGAGGGGTGGTGGAATAATGGTCACGGAAAGAGACTTGTGGGATGGCAATAGCATCTTTTGCTTTAAAACTGGGGCACTGAAGCTTATATTTGTCTTGCTAACTTGGCAGTTGGGGAGGGTGTGTGTGGAATAATGGTTGTGGAAAGAGGCTCATTTCTGTTCAGTCACCATTTATTGACAAAAATGCCCAAACAGTTGCAATCTCCAACGCACAGGACAGGAATGGCGAGCACAGGATGTGAAACCTGCCCGCTAATGATGCAAGAGTCAATCTCCTCCCCTAATAACCCAGGAGCATCCCCATGTGTGGACTCAACCTCCAAAATAATGTGGGAATCCCAGAATAGGGGCCTACTGTCTGTATGCTAGTCTGCACTATGGCAGTCTGTGCTAGCATGCAGACAGTAGACCTCTATTATGGGATATAACCTGGAATAAGGACAAGTGTGGAAAGAGGCTTATTTTAGTGGTGACAAAGAGGTATCTGCATCATTGCATACGAAATGCAGCTCAGGTCATCTGTCCTAAATATACGGAAATATATACAGCTTTATTTTGATATTGACTTGCTCAGCAAACTCTGTTTGATGCCAGTTCTCCTGTCTCACAGCTTTTCTCCCCTAATACCTTTTGCCTAGCTGTATATTAGGATGGACAGAGAAAAAGGTGCCAGCTCCCCTGAAAGATTCATATGGATTATGGGTTGGAAGGGACCTTGGGAGTTGCCTAGACCATTACTTAGAGGTAGCAAGGCAGCTTCTGCCCAAACACCACAAAAATAGAGGAATCCACTACTGTATGATGGAGACTACCCCACTGTTTAACAGATCTTACAATCAAGAAGGGTTTGGCTGAAAAGTGAAATTTGCGTGTAGAATAACAAATTACAGCTGCTGAATCCCATCCCCTTCTTTATCTGCCAAAGCCTTTAAACAATCTTCTGGTGTTTAGGAAGCCTTAGGAAGTTACATTGTGAGAGATGAGATCCTTTCTGCATTGGGCCTTGTTCCAAATTATATCTTGGAATAGAGACCTGCCATCCACATGCTAGTGGAGACTATGGCAGACCCCACCTATGTTCCAGGATATAGGGTGCCTCCAAACTCATTTAAAACTTCAGCATTTCTCTGGTGACTGGAAGCTGTGTAGTCCATGGTGAGTTCCTATGCATCCACATCTGGTTGGACAGATGTGACGACCTGAAACTGTGTAGTAACTCCACAGTCACTTCCTCTAAGCCAGGCAGGAAGCTTTGATTGCTTGCAGTGTCCAGGCCACATTCCTAGGAAACTCAAGAATAAAAAGCTGTTGATTAATCAGCAGGTTTTTACTTTGGTAGGGGAGAATGCTCCATAAATGGGGCAGGCGATTGAAACTATGATGTTTCTCTGAAGCTTTTGTTTTGTCTGGAGGAACTCAAAATCTGGAATAAAGCCCAGTGCAGAACGAGCCTGAGGCTCTGGCTCTCAATATGTCCCAGGAACACTAATGACCAGAAGCTTTATCATTTTATCAAAAGTCCATCAGCAGGTCAGCTTTCCAGTTTATGAAAGATATTATCCCTCCCTCCCTCTTTATCTCAAAGAAAGAGTTTAAAATAAAAGATTTGCATGCTACTGAATACAAGATATACAATTAAATCTAACTTAACCATTGCTCACCCTCCATTGACCCAAGTAAATTTTACAAGCCTAGTATTTGGAAGTTTGCTACATTCTCAGCAGTCTTAACTTTTCAGTGTTTTAATTCAAACAAAGAACCATAGCTATAAATACACAGTGACTTTTCAGAATACAGTCTCCTACAGCTATAGGGGTCTCTTAACAGTATGGCATTGAAGAGCTAGGATGGAGAAACATGAAAACAAAACAAACAAAATCCAGTTAAAGTGAAAACTGACGGTTCTTGGTTTCTTTTTTAAAAAATAGTTAAATTTGGAAATAAAGTGGGTGCATAGAGGAATAAATACTGAAAAAGAAATCTGTTCAAACTGCAGATAGCTTAATAAAAAATACAGAAAATATCACAAAGACCAGTTCTGAAACTATAAAGGCAAAGTATTCCAAAAACACAATCAGAGGTGTACCACAGAAATTTTACAAGTAATAAAGAGAATGAAAATGAAGTTTCCTCCCTGTATAGTTTTAACTTATAGTATAAGATATAGGTTAGTGTACAAATACATAAGATAGAGCATCCTCGGAACTTTATAAAGGAAGAGTGCCAATAGGTAGAGCACATGCACTATAAATCCCAATGTGAATCTGATCAAAGACAGGTAATGGGTAAGAGCACATCTTCATGCCTACCATGTGGTGGTCGTTCATGGCTTGACTTCACGAACCAAGATTTAGGGAGGGCTCAACCCATGCACAGTGATGGCTAAACAGGCCAATGTGGGATAGACAAGTCCAGTTGCAGAAGGTGCAGAGAAAGGTCTCCTTGGGAGATACTGTAAAGGCATGATTCTTCCTGCATTGTTTTTTCTCCTCAAGACTGTTTCTATGAGCACTCTCAAAGGAGGCAGCAGCATTATGGATGGTGCGTTTCCATGCCTCTCAGTTTGAGGCCAGAGTGGACCATTGATTGTGATTAATATGCCCAAGGCTGAGGCATTGTTTCAGGGAGTCCTTGTATCTTCTCCTTGGGGTTCCTCTGTTTCAGCAGCCAGTGGTGAATTCACCATAAAGCACCATCTTAGGAAGGTGATGATCCTTCATCCTAGAGATGTGCCCTGCCCAGTGCAGCTGTGTCCTCAGCTGCATGGCCTGAATACTGGTGACCTCTGCTAGTTCAAGGACAGCAGTGTTTCTCACATAGTCAGACCAGTGGATGTTTAAAATTTGTAGAGGCATCACTGATGGAAACGTTCAAGGAGTTGCAGATGATGACAATAGATGACCCATGATTCAGACCGGTATAAGAGAGTAGACAGTACAATGGCTCTGTAGACGTTGATCTTTGTGCTTTTTTTCAAGTGTTTGCTACTTCAGACTCGTTTATGTAGTCTTCCGAATACACTATATGCATTTGCTAGTCTGTTGTCTATTTCTATTTCGATCTTAGCATCCGAGGAGATGATGCTCTCCAGGTAGCTGAAGTGTTGGACTGCCTTAAGGTCTGATTCTTCTACGGTAACCTTACAGTGGCATAGACTGTTAAGGAGAGGCATCTTGATCATGTGGTAGTGTTGGTGAAAAAGGTCTATTTCTCCACCCCAATATGTCCTCAAGTGGTAGTCCAACAGAGTTGCTCCAGGTGGTGAAAGCACTTTTGTTATCCAGCTGTAAAGATCCATTTTGTTAGCTTCTGTGGCTTTGGAATAGCCTTCCCATGGAACTATGCCAGATACCAACTTTCTATGGTTTTCAGCATCTGCTTAAAATATACCTCTTCACCTGGGCCTTTAGTGCATAGTTTCTTCTGAATGTGATCCTACCAGGATGGGAAGGAGGAAATGGGGTTGGGTGAGCTATATTTTTTAAATGTTTTAGTTTTGTGTGTTTTATTGTATGGTGTGATCCCCTCTTGGACCTTTAGGTGCAGGGTGGGATACGAATGAATGAATGAATGAATGAATGAATGAATGAATGAATGAATGAATGAATGAATGTGAAGAAACACCAGAAGGACAAGAGAGCTTCCCTTTGCTCTTAAAAAAACTTGACACTTCTTGATTGCTCATTAGTTACCTTTATTTTTCCTAACAAAATCTATTGTTCTTTACTGGCAAAAGGCAATTCAGAAGGGGAAAAATAAATTCCTTCGTTATAACATTTATGAAAGTTTTCTGGATCTAGTGCCATCAGATGTATAACTTTCTACATTATTTACTGTATGGTCCATAGTTGATTGAATCAGTTAAGGCTTGATCACCATAGCAACCATTTATCTGTCTTTTCCTTTATTCTGGAATCCAGAGGTCCAGGCTGAGAAAAAGCAGTATACTTCCTTCTAGGAAACACACAGCAATGATGTTTTATAACCACAGTTCTAAATGGAATATTTCTTCCACTGTATTCTTCTTCACTATACATGTACATTCTTGGCCAGAAAGAGACCTAAGTAACAAGATGAGAATTCTTCATGCCCCTTCTGTAGAAAATCCTCCCAAATTCAGACCTCTTTTGCTGAATGATCAAGAAGTTTCAACACTAAAATACATGAAACCATTATCAGCAAATATATTTTGACTCAGTAATTCCACCATCCAGTGTTTTGGGTTTTTTAAATCTCTGTCTGTATCCATATCTGCATCTGTCTATACCTATACCTATACCTTTATACCTATCTTGCCCTATACTTGAAGGTCTCAGGAAGGACCACAATAAAATCAGCATAAAAACAGATAAGATGAGTTTAAGAGTGACAGTGCCTGTATTGCTTTCCCCTCAGGGCAGGTAAAGAGGTGCATCTTTACCTGTTAACTAGACATACAATAAGCGTGCCTGATACACCTCAGAGGAAAAGACTGTTCCATAGCCTGGGGGCTATCACCAAAAATGCCTTCCCATGCATCCCTACCTCCTTAACTGCTGAAAGGAGGAGCAACACCAAGAGACCCTTGCTGATAGATCTTACAGCACAGACAGGCCTATATGGGAGGAGGTGTTACTTTAGCTATTAGGAGCCCAAGCCATTTAGGTTCTTATAAATTAATGTTAATGTCTTGAACTGGGCTTGGTAGCAAGCAAGCAAGCAGGCAGGCAGGCAGTGCAGTGCTTGTATTGCAGAAAAACACATTTAGTTTAGGGTTAGACAGGGTGGATAAAAATAATTTTGAAAAAATGTGGATATATATATATATATAATAAAATTTAACAGCAAAATTTGGCAAGTTTTTCCTTTTTTAAAAATTAACTTATTAAAATTAAATTTGAACCAAAGCATGAAAAATGTGCTCATTTTCAAATCTAATCTGATAATTTCAAACATTGAGAAATTGGATTTTCTTTTTTTGTTTAAAAGAAAAAGAAATCATAGGACAAAACTGAATTCCAGCATTACCAACTTGGCATTAGAACCTAAGAGGAGCTTTGTCAGATTAGGCCACAGCCCATCTAGTGCAGCATTCTGTTTCACACAGGCTGTGGTTATATCTTAGGTTTAATATAACTTCAATCCACCTTCAGAGTGAGAGAACACAGCAAAGTGACCAGTAATTTTCTTAATAGGATGGATTGTATTCTCCTCATACGCATTTTAAAATATTACGTATTAAGATTGTCCTATTATGTTTTATATTTAAGCTCCTTTTTTGCATTTTTGTAGTGTCCTTTGGCTCACAGGGTGCTAGGAATAAACATATCATCATCACCATCATCACCATCACCATCACCACCACCATCATATTATTATTATTAGTTATCCCAAAGGTGAATTTTCTGAGTTATCACTGAAAGAAAGCAGCTTGTCACTTTGCTGAAAGTGGACTGAAGCTGGATTAAACCTTAAGTGTGCCCAGAGCCATAGTGGCCTATGAATTACTTCAGGCATTCTCAAACAGAAGACAAAAACAAAACCTTCACCTGGCTTTGACTATCTGAAAATGATCTTTGGAGACATCCTATTGATATTCTTATGGCAACCTGTCACTTATAGGTGCATTAAACAACTGTTGTTCTGAGTGAAATTGTATGCTTATATTATGTTCTTTGTTTGCCTGGGCTCTACACTTTGCTGTCAGATTATGAGTTTCTATATCTAAGAAGTTTCTTCAGATGTTACGAAAATAAAGAATATATGTGGAAGCTACAGTATATCTCACTTTGTAAAAGGTTAATGCTCTGTAACAGTTCTAAGCAAATGTGTGCAATGCTTTGAATATGTTTCCCCTCGCTCATCTTTACTTTTTTATATATAAATAAGATGAAATTGACGATGGATCACGAAATGGCATTGAAATCTTACCCTCCAACATACAGTCCAGCAGAGTGTCTTTTCTCATTGAAGACTAAGGCTGTGTTCAGATATAACAAAAGGGGCACCTCAGAGAGAAAGGGCCTCTTTAGTAGATGTGATGGCCAGCTAAGTGCTGGAATGGTTCAAGTGTCTCCACCTTTTGGTGCCTGAGCCAATCCAAACTTAGTTGGTGCTTCTATCCTAGAGGCAATCCTGGCACCGTGACAACAGTGCCAGTGGACATATGTGGTGCCATAGCACACAACTGCACCTGCACAGCCCATGGCACAGTCTGTTCAACCAGAAGAATATGAATGGATGCCTGAACCATTACAAATTTAGTTGGTGCTTTTGTCCTAGAGGCAATCTCAACACCATGACAACAGTGCCAGTGGCACACTCTGTTCGACCAGAAGAGTGTGAATGGAGTGTGCCATACTTTTGTGGCTAGCACCTAGAATAGTTCTGGAGCACTAAAACATGCTCCACAACTATACGGGCCAGGGGGTCCCCCAGCATGCACAGAGCCACTTCTATCCTAAAAGTGGCTCTGCACAATGCATTTGCCCAGTGCTGGGGCACACCACGGAGTTCCCCTTTTCACCTAGTGCAGAAAGGCCCACAGTATGTACCACTCCTCTTCTCACCTGAGGTGATAAACTTCTCTTCCCCAGCTTCACTATCCTCTATGGGGTTTTATTTATTTAGGGCCAACTTTCTATCTAACAAACAATAAGGAGACTTCCTCAACTGTCTTCAATTGTTAACATAGACTCCACTCTTTCCCTGTTGAACCCAGATCCTTTGTTATCAGTCCTGTTACCAAGGCAACCATAGTCTGAGGCACACGGTTGAACTTAAGACATGTTTTTATTAACACACTTTAAAATGGGTAACAAGTTTGAGCTTCATTCAGTATTTCTGCTTCCTTTCAGGATCCCACCCCTTAATTCTCTCTTTAGGGGCCTTTTCTAGGGACCTGGCCACTATCAATCCAACCCCTTTTAGCTGATAAGATAATGAACAAAATTGTTACTTCTGCCCCCTCTATTTAAGCCCTTTCCCCTGCTGTTAACAGTCTCTCATTGGTCAAGCCACTGGAGCTTGCTTGCCCATTCCTTTCTTACAGCCTGTAAGCTCCTTGTGGGCTTGCACTCTCAGCCATTTTGCTATAAAATACCTACCTAACTTACCTACTGCTTCAGCTTAGCCGTCACAGTATGTGGTTCTCATAATCTCAGGCCTTCTCTAATCCACCTTTTCTAGCAGTGAATATTTAGGTGAGAGGGGAGGGGCAGAATAGTATGTGAACCATCCCACCTCTCTAAGCCACTTTGTTTGCTGTGGCTTATCACGGCCTAGGATGTTTTTAAGAATTCCTTGTGCTGTGACGCTGCAAGAACCCATAAAAGCCTCCTGATTGGGATGTGTCTCAAAACCAAAATGAAAAATGTGTCCAGTCTAACCAAAATAGATCAAAAGCAAAGAAAAAGAGGTCAAGCCACAACAGTATATAAAAAGTAGTACGCATAGATTTAAAAAACATAAAGCAACATATAAAATATATATACAAACTTACATACATGCACACAAAAAAAGTCAAAATTCTAGAATATAAACCAATGTACTTGGAAAGCAAGGAAAAAAACTCCATATGCAATAAAATAAATATATATAGAAGATACATTTTCATGCACAGAGTAAAGATGGAGCTGAATGGATGCATTAAAGTATGACACATTTCATATTTTGAAGTTCAGATATCATAGACCGTATTCATGTTATAAATTCCTGAGCTGGGATAGATCAACAAACCGATGTTGTTTCAGGGTGGAGACAGACAAAACAGCAGCCTTACAGCATAGTTGGCACACATTACAATTATATTTGGTACTTCTACCCAAAGTCAACATCCATGTAGTAATTGTAATGTATGCCAACTGTGCTATAAAGGTGATACATTTTTGAACCTTACTAATAAGGGGTCCTATACTATTAAGCACTTCTTCAATTTTAATTCCAAGAAAGTGATTTATATAAAGAACTTCTTTCTTGTATCCTCGTCACATTAGTTCCTGCCCTAGAATTACGGCATTTGTTCGTATGTGTATATTTATATACATTTTCATTATATATTGCCTTAGTTTGTGAATATTTGTGTGATTTTTTTTTATTGTGTTTTGACCACTTTGCTTTAGATGTGACAGAACTAGGCACACTGGTTGACACACTGGGTACTTAGAAGGAGGAAGGTCAGGTTTGGAAAGAAGAAGGGGCCAGGAGCTAGGCTGTAAAAACAGCAGGAATTGCTCAAGGAGCAACCAAGCCCAGCACATAGAACATTTCTACACTTCCCTTGAGATGGAGCTGTTCTGTTCTGATGGCAAGAATGGCTCCACAATCCTGGGGTAAACCCTGTGCTGGCTCTGGACATTCTATGATCTTTGAAGTCAGTTACAGATGCACTAGAAGTGTTTCAGGGGAAAGGTAAACAGTATGAAATGTCTGGGGCCAACTAGGTGACTGATGCTCTTTTTGTGAGTCTGTATCTACAATTGGCACTAGGTGATGAACGTGGGAATTGGCTACAGCACAGAGGGTGGTTTTAGTTAAGATGTGTGGTATCTCAGTGTTTAACTCTGGATGGAATGAGCTTTCAAAACCTGGCTTGAAGAGTCAAAGAATATTAGTACAAACTATCCTCTTGTTCTTACTGTCCTAATGGTATTGAGTTTACTGTGAGTGTCCTTGAAAAGATGAACCAAATAAATAACACCTGCCAACTGGAAGCAGCAAAGAATTCATGCTCCTCAAATCTTGAAAAGTCTTAGCCTTGAGTGTGCAGATTTGTATGTTGTGTCCTGTCTTCATTCTTTATCAGATCACAAACTGGATCTGGGTGCCCAGCAGAAAGTTGACAACATGCTTTCCTATATGCATTAGTAATTTGAGGACACTAAATCTATAAGTGGCTATTTTTGGTAAGCTAAAAGAAAAATAGCTGCCTGCACAGGAGAACATCTGGGAGTCTGCCAAGGCATGATGTAAAGTTTTCCAAGTGAAACACTATGGCCAATCAGTAAAAGCATATCTAAGGTCCCATTCCCACTGGGGTTTTACTGAGCTTTGAAAACGATTTGAAAATTCTTTGGCCCCATTACAGATTGGCTTCCCGTACTTTCCGAGGAGTAAATCACCCAAAAACGCATTTAAAAAACCCTTGAAAAACAGCTCTTGGGGCCGTTCCCATTAGAAAGATACAGCACTTTAGAACCATTTTCAATTCTCAGAGTTCGCACTCGCCCTTTGTTTCCAGAGTATTTTGTGGAGTATTTGGCAAATAAATGGAATAAATAAACACCTGTTTCTTCAGGTGTTTTCCCAGTTTTGGGTTTTAAAGCATTTCTTCCTTTCTGCAGTGGGAACGCTAGAGCAGTATTTGGGGAAGAATGAGTCTTTAGATTCCCTCCCCCAAGAACATCCTGGCCAATGCCTGTCTGCTTCTGGGCATGTCATTAAATAGGTGTGGCTACACTCCCAGGAGGGGGAGCCCCTTGTCATTCCCTGTGGCTTGGCTCGAACTCCCGCCCTCGGCCATGTCAATAATGTTGCATCAGAAGAAAGCCCAATCAAAGAGAGGCTCCTTTTTTTTACCTCCATGAACCACCACCCCACACACACTTGGGAACTAGCCTTTGTAGAGGCATCCACGATCCATTTAGAAGTTGGAAGTGAATTGAGATTTTTAAAGAAAGAGAGCGAGAGAAAATCACCCCCCTAAGCCTAGATTTAGCCCATGTTTTGCGCCCGGCAGTGGAGGTGCATTACGGTTGATAAATTTCTCTCTCACCCACCACTGGGCACAAAGCATGGGCTAGTTCTAGGCTTAGGGAGGTGATTTTATGTAAGACTGAAGCATCATGGAATCAATCTCTATGGTTGAGGGGGATTGCTGGTCTGAAATTACACAGTTGTGCAAAAGAGGCTGGGTATGGGATCAAAGGATGGAGCTGGAATTCCTCACTCTTGGCCACGTCATCATATTAACTGTGGGAGTGAACCCAATCAAGAGAGAGGGATGGAAACCCCGAGTGGCAAAGGGTGGGGAGGAAAATATGCGCTTTCCTCAGTGTATATTGGGCAGTGTTTTCAGTGGGAACAGCAAGACCCATTCTTAGGTTTTAGAAAGGGATAGGACCCATGAAGGAGTAAAATACACCCATAGGTAAAAGTTAAGTGAAGTGAAAGCTCAATTTAGATATTTACTCTAACCAAAAACAGCTAAAAGAAAGTATAAATGCCTAATGACAGGATGTTTCCTGAGACACTTTTTGTGAGAAAAAAATCAGGTTATGATGACCACATTTCTTCTGCAATAGCAATATTCAAGTATGTGAAAACTTGGAATGAACATATTTAAGAATATGTTTTCTTAACTGTTGTCTTAGCTGTCTTCAATGTACTCGCTGTTGTAAGAAGACACACATTTCATCAAGGGCATCCAATATGATTAATTTTAAGGAAGGGAATAATTTTACATTTCTAAAACAAGCTGTTTCCTCTTGTGGCAACTGCTTGGAAGAGAAAAGGAAGCTGCCCTTTTTGATTTGGCCCTTGCTCTGTGGAACTTTCACCACAAAAGGTGTAGCTTTCTCCTTTCCTGAATTGTTAAAAATGGACCTTAAATTGCTTTTTAAAAAATATATACTTTTAGATAACTTGATATGTCAGTTATGCAATGTGCACAGAAATCTTGCTAGTGATCCAGACCACTCTTTGTTGTGCAGTAAATATGACAGATCAGAACACCATCACCTTCTTGGCATGCAAACCTACTCACGCCTGTACTTCTGCAATGATAATGGTCCACCTCGTGCATAAACTCACATCCCCCACCTGTCACCGTGCTCTCCCTCTGGAACGCGTCCCCCACCCCCCCATCAGCTGAAGATTACCTTTTCAAGAAGGCTTGGTGGAAGAAGGCAGCGCCAGCAGCAGGTAGATGTAAGCAGGCCATGCCATGCCAAAAACAGCCTGGGTATGGCAGACTTCCTTGTCTGTCCTGGAGATGGACTAAAACAATATGGTGTAACCATGGCCATAGCCTGTATGGGAGTAAAGTAGATCTGGATGAGAAATCTGGTCTCCATCCATGCTAGCATGCTTTAGCCCACATTCGCTGTTCTAAAGACCATTCAATGGAGAGGCCTGTAGTTGATCTGGATCTAGCTAATCCAGATCTAGCTAATCCAGATTAACTGAGGAAGTGCAGAAAGGGCCATAGGCCGTGATTACATCTTACTGCTTTAGTCCGTCTCCAGGATGGACAAAGAAAGCAGACATATCCAGGCCGGTTTTGGCGTGGAACAGCCTGCCCACACCTACCTGCTGCTCCAAAGGTAAGGTGTAACCACAGCCATAATCAGCTCTGCTCTCATTGAATGTATATGAGTAGTTAGGATTTTTAGTTCTAATGTGCAGCATTTCACACTTATTCACATTGAATGGTGTTTGCTATTTTGATGCCCAGTTGCTCAATATGCAGAGATCCCTTTTGAGTTTTTCGGAATCCCTTTTTATTTTTACCACTTCAAACATTTTGCTGCCATCAGCAAGTCACACCTGACTCTGTACAAGTTACACATATGCTAAAAAGAAGCAGTCCTGTGACATAACCTTGAGAGTGTCTTAAAGGTGTCTGAAATGTTTCAACAGCATTGATAAGCCAATATTTGATTTTTGGCAAAACTCTCTCTTATTTTGTATATAGTCCATCAGTGATATTTTATTTGCACAAATCTTATAGAGCTGAAGAACAGTCAGCTGAGCTCAGTCACAGTGCCTGATGAGCTCCTATTCATGTTGGAAGTTGAGAAAACATAATTCCTTGTTCAGCACATTGTATTTTTCACTTCATGATTTCCATTCTAAATCCTGCAACATTCCCACCACCACTAGTGGTTAGGGACCCGGACTCTTATCTAGGAATACCAGGATTGATTCCGCCCTCCTCCATAAAGCCAGCTGGGTGACTCTGGGCTAGTCACAGCTCTCTTCTGAGCTCTCACAGCCCCACCTACCTCACAGGGTGTTCTGTTGTGGGGAGAAGAATAGAAAAGCTTTGTCAGCTGCTTTGGGTGAGAAAAGTGTGGTAGATAAGCCAACTCTTTTTTCTTTTACTACTCTTTTTCTTATGCTGGTTTGTGCCATCTCCTGCAATATTTCTATATAGTACTTGTCTTTTATTGGCACTGCCTTCCCTAGGCTTCCCCCCCCCTCCTTTTTCTGGTTTTTACCCCTTGTTGAGATCTAGAAAGAACAGATTTTTGTCCCTTTCAAACAGGTTAATGGCACCTTTGCATAGAGCACAGGGGCTGATTTGAATAGACCTTCAAGGAGGAAAGCAGTCTGAGCACTTTTCACACTTATTACAGTAAACTATTGTTAAAAAAATAAATAAATATCCTGTTACTTGAAACTGCAGTTGAACATCTGGCCTAGGCCCTCTGTTTTCATTCTGCCTGTTCATGCTGTGTATTTGCTTTGCTCTTTGTGTAGCTATCACTGTGTATTTTCATCTCTACCCAACTGCTTTCTGCAATTTATCCTGAATGCACTTTGCTTCCTTGTCATATTTAACTCAATAAAGTGTTTTGGGACAGAGCTTACTTAAAAGATGATATTTGAAATACAGATGTATTATCCTGAATGATTACCTCCCAGGACAATAATTGAGCCTCCTACTTGGCAGTCTTTCTGCTTCTCTTCATGTTGGAGCTGCTTAAATCTATAGGGGTTCTTCTTCAAATGCTTCCCTAGCTGCATAATTTTCTTTCTAGCTCTTTCACTTTAAGACCTACATTTTTGGCCCAAGGTGCTCTTTTAATCCTGTTATTCCATGACTATCTTTTGTGTCTTTCTACTGGGATTCAGCTGCTGACACAAATTTCCTTCTGGTGTCATCCTGTTCAATTAGCGTCCTATGGCAGGTTGTGGTCCCTGCTCAGGAGCAACTAGGAAGTCAGAACATAATGCTATTTTGTGTTTAGCAGCTCCACAGAGGCATCACAACTAAAGTCTAATACTCTGGTGAGAGACATCAGTGGCTCTCATTCCCTGCTCATTTGCATCCTATATCTAGTGCCTTATTTGTTTTTGTTTCTATTGGCGCTATGAGCTATTATATGGGCTATTCCTTCCAAAATAATCTTCTAGATGTCATTAGCCTTGAACATACCAAGTTAAATAGGCAAACAGCTAATCATAATTTGCAACAAGAAATACAGATCTCTTTGTCCAAAAGCAATTTGGTGTTTGTGGTTGATCACATGTCATGACCACAAGGCAAATACAAAAGACTGAGACTTCTGCTGCTTTCTGCTTATTAAATAGCAGCAGCAACAAGACTGATGAGCTGTCCTGTGAAAACTAAGGGACAACTCCCCATTGAAAAGTACTGTCTTTCTCTTTCTCTCTCTGAACATGGGTCTCCTAGTCTAGTCTACAGTCTGTCCTGTGCAGATGGAGTGAACTAGGGCTGGGTCTACCTCAAAACACACCAGATGCAGGTGTGGACCCCTTCTTGAACCAAACATCTGCTAAGTGCAAAAACATCCTTATTTTCCCCTTAATTAGTAGACCAGAGGCATCCCCGCACTTTGTGCCCTGTCCAGAAGACAGGAATAGTGTATTCCCACTGGTGTGCACTAGGATTCACATTTGTGAGGTTCAGTTGCATGTCTGGGCACTGTCACCTTTGTCCCTGCAGCTGGCATGGCTGTGCATGTGCCAGCACCATCACTGGGATAACAGTGGTGTGCCGTGCATGCACACTAGCGTACCAGGTCATCTGATATGACAGCATGCTTGCAGAGCACCTCAGATGATCCCTGGCACTGGAAGAGGTGTGAATGCTCTCTCCAGTGGTCAGGAAAGGTAAGGAATGGGACTGCTGCGGTGCTTCTGGGATAGCAGGATACATTTTTTGGGTGTGGAATGCCTCCTGCAAGTGCCGATGGTGCTTCCCAGAAGCAACCCCAATGTGCACTAGCAGGCCAAGTGCGAACTGGCCCCAGGCATCTCTGACTTGGTTCATGGTTCAATTAAGGAGCTAGCTACCCTACTGAACAACCTTGTTATATGTGCTCGGATTTACTCTTTTTGAATTTGGCATGCAAAGGCTTAATATTAACAATAAAATAAAAAGTCATGGAGGTAGATAGCAAACAGGGCAAGAGGGACTCTGTCTTGTAGTGGGCCACCGTGCAAAGCAGGATGCTCGCCTAATGGGCTGTTTTTATGGATCAATGTACACCAACTAGGGTTCATGTAAAAATTGACATACTGACAAAGATGCACCCAAAAGCAGATAGAAAAGAATATTTGGCATGACTGGATGGCTTATGAAATAGAAATGTATCGCTTCCTCTTTCCTTGATCGAATTTGCCTATAAGGCTGTTATCATTATGCCTGCTTCAGTTAGCTTCCCCATGGCTATTGTTCATCATTGTACCTTGATTTATGTGTTGCATTTGATTTATTGATTGGGTTTTGCCTCCATATATCCTTATTTTATTTTTAATAATGATATCTTTTCTTATTCTCCAGTTTTTTTCAAAGGCCCCTTCACCTGTTGCCCTTTTTGAAGTGCTTTCTGGGCTCCTACTAATACAAACTTATAATGGTTTCCTGTGCCAGGTGTAGTGACCCACTGGGCAAGGTAAGTAGGAAAAGAGGTTTTAACTGTAGATTAATTAGGTTAGTAAGATGAGGGGGCGTGGCTTACTATATTCCCCAGGGAGGAGGTAAGCTGGGCCAAAGGCTAAACCAATGAGAGTCCAGTGACATCATTTGAGACTCTATAAAAGATCAGCGCAGAAGGGTATAAGATTCTTTGTTCTTTGTCTGGTATCTCACAGCGGTGTGGGAAGGAAAGAACTGGGTCCATTAGTTGCCTATGTAGAGTGATAGGAAAAAGGGTCCTGATAACTAAATGAAGTGTTAAAAGAAGGGAAAGTACTGTGAACTGAAATATCTCGTTCAAAGCCTGTTAACTGAAAGAAGTTGTAAACAAAACAGTTTGTGTCCATGTTGAAGAGAGTCCGTCTAATCTGTCAGAAGAGTGGCTGATAAACGAGCAAGAACTTATGTACTGTGTCTTTAAATAGTAAAAGTAAAAAGCCTGCAGAGCGCCACAGTTGGCTGAAAGAGAGAAAATCTTTCCATTTCAAGTGATGAGCGAAGCGGAGAGGGGGGATGTTGTGATTGGGGCTGCTTGCTGAAATGAAAGTAAAAAGGAGCCGTTTGAGAGCACTGAGTGTCAGGCAAGGTGGAGACTGAGGCCTGGTCATGACACCAGGTATTTTTATTTATGTTTGGCCCATAATGATTACATACTGATCTGCTATTTAGTGAATGGCCTGAATCTAATGAAATTCTTAATATTTTGGCAGCACTGTGGTGTATGCTATGCAGTCCTCATGTACTTACGAATAAAACCTGAAAGCTATTGGAATAAGCTCATGTCAGAGGCAAAATCAGATACATAAAGCTAAAACAAGTGTGGCATGATTTCCTGTCAAACTGAAAGTTAATGAGGATGATGGAGAGAAATTACTCATAGGTTCCACCTGAGTTTGTTTTAATTTAACCAGAATCTATATACTTTTACTAGCTGTTAGTGTCATGTTGAGAAATAACTATCTTCCTTCTTTCTACTATTTATGTACAGTAAGGAAAAAAAAAGAGAGAGAGAGAAGCTGATTATGTAGGGGGTCGGTTGCAAATTAACTTTTAAACAAGGAAATGGGGTGAATCCTGTCTTCCTGGAACTTCTTAATGAACAGAGCACACCCTTTTCTGCAAATGAGCATATCCTTCTCTTTAAAGTGTGGTTTTTGTGGTAGTTTAAGCTAATTTTTTTGCCTCTGTGGTTGCCCGGGAACGTGCTGCATGAGATCCAGAAGGTCACTTAGCTGATAATTGCACTGGACTTTTGCTGTTTTACCGTGTGCTCAGTTCAGCAAGGTAGGGGTTAGTTCTTTGATTCCCTCACACTCTGGAGACTTAATAGTGATGATTAAGTTGAGAATCCCAGCCCTGATAATTAGCTCAGAGATTCTGGATGTGTCTGTGAAGAAGTGCTTTTTGGAGCAGCTACCCCTGGGGGTTGCTTAACCAGCTGTCTCCGATTTGGGAACTGTCAACATCTGGTTAGTCGAAATAGGTGAAGGCATAAATGTAGATGGATAAAAGGTATTATTTTGAAGGCATTCTCATTCTCGTTTCCTTTCTGAGATCTTAATGGGAAAATATGTGTGTGCACCTAAAAGTCATGTGAGGGTGGGGGAATCGTTTATTCAAAAAGATCACATCTTCTGGATGTTGCTAATGGCTAACCCTGGACTGGAGCTCATCACAGCTCAGTCACAATACCTGTATTTTCAGCACTGAAGTGCAGCTTTGAATATGCTAAGTAATTAAATAAAAATGCCTCTCTTGACCTTGTGTAGAATTTCATTCCCCCCCTTTTTAAAATGCTGTTTCTTGCAAGCTCCAGAGCTGTTAGCATAGGGTCATTTTGTATTCCTGCACCTGTTGCTGCTCTGCTGTTTATACTGCATTCCAGGTGCAACAGTGAAGCTACTGTTCTGCAAACCATGAAACCTAACGTTAATTGAGCAGTGGTGAGGAAAATGAACAAGGCACTGGCAACTGGTTAACAGTTTTAAATAGTTATGGATCCAGTTTTCTTAATGGCTGCTGGGCCCTTGCTAAGTACTATATGTGGTCGCCTGGCCCGGGTACATCCAGTCTGTTTAGCTACTGTGTTTAGTTTTATTTATTATGGCACTCTGAACATGTGTGTGGGCTCAGTCTTCAGAGGATGGAGACCCACTTGCAAGGACTAGTCATGTCCCACTTGGCTTCTTCAAATAATTATTGGTTGTGAGAATATCTTAAGTCTGAATCACACATCAGCCCAGGAGCCATTAACTGGCCTTTCAGCTACAGGTGGCATGTAATGACTTTACTGCCTCTGTGCTTATGTAGCTTCCCACTTAAAAAGAGAGATGTCCTTAGTGTTATGAAATCCCAAATGAGGAAGGCAAATTCAGAGGAAAAAAAATCTCTCATTACGTACTCAAATTTGCCCAATGATGCCTCATTAAGCTGATCACAACTTAAGATAGCATAAATGGACTGTTTCAAGTGAATCTGATGGCAAAGCTCTGATGCAGTGGCAACCTGTGGACAGGTAAGCCAGATAGGTTAGGGCAGTGGTTCTCAACCTTCCTAATGCCGTGACCCCTTAATGGAGTTCCTCATGTTATGGAGACCCCCAACCATGGGGACGGAGCAGCTGGGAGGTGGGAGGGAAGGGCGGTGGGAGACTCGTCACAACCACCTCTGAAAGGGTAGTTCGACCCCCAAAGGGGTCCCGACCCCCAGGTTGAGAACCACTGGGTTAGGGTGATTAGAGGCTTCCCTCCAACCATGTCCTCCAACCATGTTTTGATATATGGTTCAAGGATTTCAAAGACTGCCTCCTTTGTTTTTATCACTCAGGTCCTGTCCCCAAGCAATTTAAAGTCTGCTAAAAATCTTCTTTTGCCTCTGAGCACCCCCATGCCAGGCTTTTCAACGAGCTTCCAGTGCTACAAAAGGAGGAAAACCCGCGGCAAAAAAAGTGCACTTTAAAGAAGAGTTTCAGTGCTCTTTTTGGAAGTTGTGGGTTTTCCTTGCAGCATTCACCTTGAGGATGCTCCGTGGCAAAAGGGGCAGGGATTGCCACCTGCACACACAGCAGTAACACATTCACACATCTCCCAGAACTGCAGCAGCTTCCCTTCCCTTCCCTTTCTAAAGCTCAGAACTTTCAAAGAGCCAGAATAGTGCAGAATTGCAACATTGTTGCAATTGCTATCAGGTGTGAAGTGGGTAGATTATTGCTACAGTGTAACAGCTGCTGTATGGAGTGGATTTTGACAGTCAGAGGGAAAGTATTGAGAGTGAAGTCTTGAAAAAGATCACATGGCTGATGGCTGCAGCTGCTGCCTTTGCTGGGATGGGAAGCCATTTCTGGGGGTGGAGATCTGGGAGATGAACAGAGAACTGATGGCTATTTTTCCTTGTTGGGGGTTTCTTTCTGGTTGTGGCCATGCAGAGCGCAGTCCCTCCCCATTCCTGCCAGCACCCTATCAACAAGAGAGGGGGTAGGGAGAAAAAGATGCAGACAAAGAAAACACGCTTCCGTGGGAATGGAAGTTGCATTTAAAATGCGCGTTTTGCTGAGCCTCATGTGGACACTTATTCCGGAATTGCACAGCACTTTTAAAGTCCGCTTGAATAGAGTGACAACAGAGGGAACCCAGAGAGGCAAATAAGTCTTTTGGGGTTGCAGCCTCAGAGACTCCCTCCTTACTTGCCTTTGCAGGAACTGCCACTTTTTCAATAGGAACTTTCCCACTAGAATTAGTGAGGAAGAGGTGAGCCAGTTTGGTCTAGTGGTTAAGGAGCCAGACTCTTATTTGGGAATACTGAGTTTGATTCTGCTCTTCCCCATGAAAGCTACCTGGTCTAGTCACAGCTCTCTTCTGAGCTCTCACAGCCCCACCCACCTCACCAGGTGTTCTGTTGTGGGGAGAAGAACAGAAAGCCGCTTTGAGTCCCCTTAAATGGGTGAGAAAAATGGGGTAGAAAGGCCAACTCTTCTTCTTCTCTTATCAATTTTCAAAGTTGGATGAGAAAAATACTTGCTAGTTAGGCAGCACTCCTTCCAATAACTGCCAGCTAGTGACCACCTCCCCTCCCTTAAATACAGGCAGGCGTCAAAAAGCTGCTGCATGCTAATATAAGCATCTCTCTGATGGAAGCTTCTGGATAAAAACAAATACCCAGAAAATCAGCGAGAGAGTCACCATTGAAAAACAAAACACTAAGAAGATCCTGTTATAGCAATATCACATCATTACAAAGCATTGTTCTATGGCACCCTTTACCAGACTGCTGTCTTTCAGATGTTTTTAACAATTCCAATCAATCCAGTCAGCACAGCTGTGAAAACATCTGGAGGGCAGTGGGTTGGTGAAAGTTGTTCTGGCATATCTCTGACTTCTGAAAAAGTGATAGTTACATCGACCAGCATTGTGTGGCAGATGACTTTTCTCTCTTGATATGACCCTGGTTTTTGTTCCATGTGGATGATCGAGTGAAGGAAAACATTTTGTAACTTTATACAAAATCAGAAACTAGCTTGGTTTCAACTATACCCAAACTGAATTATGCTTCCTCCTCGATGTGGTGCCCCCAAGGCTATGGGGTAGCATTCCCAGTGTGTTATATCAGGAGCCAACATGATTAGGGTTGCCTTGTGATAAAGAGGACAGGATCCTGTACTTTTAATAGTTGTACAAAAGAGGACATTTGAGCTATGTGTTGTTTGTACTGCAAGTAATATCTCCTTAAATTTCCTCCTCTGTGCAGGAGCTTTGTCTTCTTTTTCATATGGTAATCCTAACATTATATGTCTTTCAGCTCTGTTAGGATATACCTCTTCACACAGGGCTTTGGTGTTTAAGAGGCCTCAGTATCTTCTGCAGTTCTGAAAATGACTGTGCTTAATTATGTTTTAACATTTTGTATGATGTTATGTGGGTGAAGAGTGGGTTTAAAATATTCATAAACAAATAAAAATAATAAAGTTGCACTGATACAAAAAGCCCCTCTGCATGTTTGCCTTTTTTTTCTAAGCCTTGTCTGCTACCTTGTTTCAACCTCTTGTTTCTTGGCTTATCCATATGTTTTGATTCCTGCTTCAGTAACAAGGACATCTTGAAATATATGTATATGTTTATATCTGTATGTATAATGTTTCTTTATAGTCCATTGACTAATGCCCCCCAAAGTGAGCTACCTTCATAGCCATCTGGATTGACTCTGGACTTTGCAGTGACCTTCTCAGAACCTCTTTCGTTCTTTTATTTGTTTGATATTTTGACAGGAATATGAGATCCCCTTGGAATTTTTATTTCTGATGCACAAACTAGAGATGCTGACACTGTGACTGTGACTGTGGCTGCATCCAGACTGGACGAATATAGCACCAATGGTGGCTGTCATGGTGGGGTTACCTCATGTAGTGTAGGCAACCCCATCATAGGCCTGCTTTTTCACTCCTAAAAAGTGCTTTTAGCTGTTGTTGGAAAACCCAGTACTGGTCACGGGTTTTACTGCTATAGCGCTTTTGAGAGAGCCACTTATCTTTCTGGACAGAGCAGTGACTGTCGCTCTGTCCAGCGCACATTGTGGAGGCTGACACTCTTGTGCAGAGGTGGTGACATGTTCATCCTGGGATTTGATGTTAGCCAAATTGCCCAGATCGCACGTCACCAAATCAGGGCATTTCCTCTCCTCAGGAAAGAATAGTTCCTCACTCTGTAAAAGAGGTGGCATTGGTAAAAACCGTGGACTTGATTCCTCTGGTTGAAGAAATAATACATCTGTTATTTGTTTTTAGGCAAAAATATCTGGAGTGTAATCCCAATACAATTTCAGGTAGTCTTAGAGGTAAATGATTCTGCTTAATTTGGGAAAATGTATTTAGTTGACTAAGGACCAGATAGCTCTTGGTCCAAGTAGTTCTTGAAGATGAAGTAGAAGAGGAGACACATAGAGCCTTATTCTGGATTATAATCTGGAATAGGAGTCTGCCATTTGCATGCAGAACTACCACACGTCCCACCTGAGGCCAGCCATAGTCTGTATGAACATGTAGACAGCAGATCCCTATCCAGGAATAAAATCCAGAATAAAGGCCAATGTAGGAAGGGCCATAGAGTGACAATGGAGTAAAAACACATCTAGGATTTAACAAAACATGGTTACTAGCTTTCTCGGAATAGTACGCTGTGGTGATGAATGCAGTAAATTGGGCTTATTTCTCCATGTCTATTGCATCCACTTGGTCACATACACACATCAGTCTACAGATGGGAAGAAGACAGGAGGGCCAGATACTATAATCTAAGATATTTTTGAAGTCCTTTCCTCCCCCACTTTTTTTGCTTTATTTCCCGCTCTATTAGCACTACTAATTCAGACTTTTGGTACCACTTCCTTTTAGCTGCCCTTTCCTTTGCCCGAGAACAGCCACGACAGGCATCAACAACCACTGCTTCACTTTCATGGAAAGCAAAGTGGAAATATTAAGCTCACTGAAGAACAGCTGAACTGAATTTTGTTAAAAATACTCCACTACCATTAGATAATATATATCAGCCATTTTAAAATAAACAAAGATTAATACAAAATATTCTGGATCTTGGATTTTGGGTCTACTACATCAGACTCATGACTTGTATCCTGTCCCATTTCTGCAACTTTTTTGTTGATGGATTTCAAATTTGTGGCTTGAACATTCTTAAACAGCTCAAAAAATGGATTTTTTTTATTCTTTATATCTGTTACAGTACAAGTTTTAAAAATCATCATGATAGAAACTAACCTCAACTTGAACAGTGTGTTAATGTACCCATCATAAGCTCAGAATAAACAGATCTTTGTGTAAACCTTTGTTTCTTTGAGAACTGCAATGTTCAGGGATCAGGTGGCAATAAAGACAGAGGTCAATCAGCCACCCTTGTCAGGAAACAGAGAAAACTGAGCAGCATTCATGAAGTTGAAAGGACCCCGATTCCCTAAAGGAGGACAGTTTGACAGATTTGCCAAGGGAGGAGAAGGAGGGGGGAAGAAGAAGAAAAAGGATTGTTCTGTAATCCCCTTATCTTACCAACGAGAATTGACATGTCTTCTAACCTTAAGGATAAAGTGTGATGCTCAAGAATTCTTAAGAAGTGCATCCTGCTTTCTCAAACACTGCTGCAGAGATCAAGCATTCTCTTCCTTCGAAGGCTGTGCCGAATTTGATAGCCTTTCACCAGGATTTCTCTTGCTTATGTAAGCTGTTACAGACTCATTTCTTCTGTGTGCCAGTACGTGTATTTAAGGTCAAAAGCCAGACAAATTCAAATAAGAACAGACAACACAGTTATCTGATGTTCCTACACAAACAGTAGTAATAGTTTGTGTAATGTTAAGGTAGATATCTTAAGCATGGGGCATCTAGCACTGTGCTTCTGGAAGTAGGTCATTCTTTTAAAAAGTGTATAGTCTGCATATCACAAGTCATTACTCAAAAATGTGAAAGCAGTTCACATGCCTCCTTAACTCCACATAAGCACCACCATCAAAAGACACTGTTCCTCCCAAATATTCCATGTTTTTGCAACAAAAAGGAATGGAAGGCAAAGTTCTTTTACATATTATCAGGACCCATCCTTTCTACTTGAGGCTGCCAAGTGTAAATGACATTCCTTGTTAGCATAAATTTGAGTTTTCGCCCTAAGCACATTAAGGACCAAAATTTACTGAACTCATTTACTGACCTAATTTATGAAAACATGCTTTGGATTGTGCTATGGATATTTATAGACCTCTCAGATGCATCACATGTGAGTCCAGCATCAATGTTGGTCTCATGCTTCCTGAACATGCTTTAATTAGGTAAAAAAATTCAAAGAAATCATGAGGTGGTACCTAAGTGATGGGCAGCTTGCATGTTGCAAGACAATCCTGTGTATGTCTACTTAAAATATTATGTTGAGTTCAGTGGGGCTTACTTCACCTCATCTATTCTTATTTCAAAAGATCTGATCAGAAAATACTTCCTGCCATTGTGTCCAGAATCTGGAATTGCCTAATTGCTGATTGAGGATGGAGAAGCAAAATTATAACTGGTTAAGGTAGGGGCAATAGACTTTCACTTCCCACTGGGAGTGGGTGAAGGATTTGAGGGAACAGAGTTTTATCAGATACACTTAGTAGAACTTGACTCTTTTAAGGAGATGCATGTAGCAGCTGATTGGACAGTTCTCAGCCAGACTATAACCCACTAGTCTGAGGAAGGGATGGATTATAGAAATTTGAATGAGGTTTGTAGTCGAAAAGTTTCCCCCCCTCCCATTTCAGAGCTATGCAGAAGTACTACTTATAGCTGCACCACTAGATCAATTCAAATTGAAAAGTAGTATCCAAAGAAGTAAAAATAATTGGATGGTCATCAGCCCCATCCATGAATATAGGACTGTGGCTGAAAAATATTCTGTTCAGCCTTCTGCATCCATCCTTCTCATCAGAAGTAATGGTACTTCAATAATCAACCTACCAACCACATTCCCTGTCATCAAGAGAACAATATGTTGGTTCTCTGTATACTAAAAGCTATCAAAATAAAAGCACAAAAAACACCAATAACCCTATTATAAAATATTGGGGGAGGGGGACCCAGGCAGAAATTGCAACTGTGGGTGACAATTGCATTATATGGTCTGCAGATGAGTAAGATATTAATGGTAAAAAATGGTTTGTGTAAATTAAATCAGACTTATTTTCATATGTACTTAATACTACTAACTTACTACATATTGTGTATAAGTACTTCTTTTAGAGGGTGTAGTGCACTTTTGTTTAGGTATACTTAAAACATGGTCTAAAATTGTGTGTAAGTACTTCTTTTAGAGAGTATAGTGTAATTTTTACAGGTATACTTAAAAACATGGTCTACAGTGGAACTTAAACAATTAAGCTAGAATGGGCAAGGACTTATTCAGTTAATCTCAGGTTTTTCATTCATTCACCTATCATGTATTGCATTTAAAGGCTGTGAAGAACAAAAAGTAATATATACCAGTTCCATTGTATGCCAGTTGTTTGAATGAACAACACTTTATTCTAAGTCCAGACAAGTTATGCAGTATGCATGCAGCCTTCACATTTCATTATCTGTAGATTGTATAGTGTCTGAAGTTCACATTTTGCTAGATACAATCTGTGCAGTTTCTGTTGCACATAATTTGAAAGGCTTCTGAAAAGTTTTTCTTATACCAGATCCCCAAATCACAAAATTTTCAGCATACCTGGGGCTTGCACAAAAGAGATTTTCCAAAATGGTTCCTTGTAAATGTAAACAGGTACAGAATTGCACTGATCAGATTAGTATGGTATAACAATACCATACTAGGCTGGTCAGGTTGAAGTGAAGTGGGCGGTCATTTTTATGAGAACAGAAATAGTCCTATACCTGCAAATGGCAATGTCTGAACTGGCATCCAGTGCAAGGTCAGATATTCCCATGGCAGCCAAGATGTTGCAAAAGACTGCCCAGCCCCAATCCAGCGGCCCATGCTTCCTTCTCACACAGCACCTGGTTGAGGTATCAATCCCCCTTCCCAGGAGTGGCCCAGATGCTGCAGATTCTGCTGTTTAGTTGTCCACAGCTGGACAGTTCTGTGGAGGACTTAGTCACCACTGGGTGAGCTGCAGTGACATTTGTGTGCAGATGGATTTGACTAGGGAGCAGATCTGACCACTACAGCTGGTAAGTGTGAGAAAGCCCCAGGACTTAGCTGTTCTATTCCAAACAATAGTTGTTTTGCAAGATGTCCAACATAACTGTTTTCTCTGAAGCAGAACCTGAGCAGTCCATTTTACCATGAATCCTTGTAACGGTGGAAATATAGATTGGTGGGCCTCCAGGAGCAAGCATTAGAAGTGGACCCATATCTTGCAAAATCTCCAAATGATGACCATTCAGCTTTTGTTTGATTACACCTTATAAGGATGAGGTCACCATCTCACCAGTGTTGAGTTCTGCAGTTGAATTGCCCTTACTGAAAGAAGGAAGAGAAGATTTTTCCTCTTTCTTTCACTTTCTCTTTTTTAAAATGATACTTGTTTATATTACAATTAGTACAACCAGAGATGTACAACATGAGGTGAGGAATGTAACAGACACCCTCAAAAAGCATCCTCCCCCTCAAAACAGAGCTTACTATTTTTCATTGTAGAGCTAAATCCAAGAGTATATATAATGAGGAAGGCAGCAGCAGATGCTTTATCCAAAAGAAGTGTAATTATTCAGAATTAATTACACGGGATCTGAAAGTCTATATACATAAGACATCAGTCTGTAACAATCTGCTTTTTTTTCTGAAGGTACTTTCCAAAACCTTGTCCATAAATCCAATGGTAAGACCCAGCAAACCTTATTTATATTCATTTTATTTGTGTACTTGTGTTCCATCTGTTTAATAATGATTCAAGATGAATATCCAAGGATGAACTCATCTGGAAGTTTGGGGCATTCTTTCAAAGGCAAGATCCACACAATATGATTTATTTATTTTTATTTTTAAATTCTATTTCTATCCTGTCCTATACCTGAAGGTCTCAGGGTAACAACATTTAAAATCAGACAGATATTAAAACAACAACAGTATATATTAAAACCATAATAGTGCCTGTAAAGTGGGAAGAGAGAGTATATTGCCATTTAATCAAAGGCCAAGGCAAAGAGGCTCATCCTAAACATATACAATGAAGGAGTCTGATGGCACCTCAAGGGGGTGACTATTCCAGAGCCTGGGGTCATCACTGAGAAGGCCCTCTCCCAGGTGCCCACCTCTTTTACTACTGAAGGTGGTGGGACTACCAGAAGAGCCTCCCCTCCAGATCTTAAGGCACAGGCAGATTGATATGGAAGGTGTTCCTTTAGATATTTGGGGTCCAAGTCATTTAGGGCCTTGTAAGTCAAAGTTAACACCTTGAATTGGGCTCGGTAGTGAATCAGCAGCCAATGCAACTCTTTTAAGCCTGGCGTGATGTGTTTCTGGCCAGCTTCATTCTGCACCAGCTGCAGCTTCCAAACCTTCTTCATGGGCAGCCCCATGTAGAGTGCATTGTGATAGTCGAATCTGGAGGTTACCAGGGCATGGATAACTGTGGCCAAGTCATTTCTGTCTTGATTATATTATGAGGATGCAGTATCTGCAGTGAGGAGGAATAGTGTGGCATCTGCATGGATAGCACAATCTTCCTTGCTAAGCTGTGTTAAGTGCCACTATAGCACTTCAGTTGCAGAGCTATTTGAAGATATCTCTCTCTCCTTCTCGTGGCTGAGACCTTGCTGTTGCTGCCACTTGAGGGGACCTACTGGTCCTCTAAGTGACTTTCTGTCTTATACAATATTTCATCACTTTGAGGTAGGGGCAGCCATTATTTTGTTGTGATCAAAGCCAAAAACACCCTTTGATCATTATGAGTGGGGGGGGGGGGCGATTCCATCCACATCAACAACAGTAGCGTCACACCCAATTTTGAGGGTGGTGGGAAGCTGCCACCCCTGCCTTCCTGAGTCAGAGGATACTCTGATCTTGCCTTGCGGGGAGAAGGAGGGAGTGCTCTCTTGTGCTTCTGTAACTTTCATATATTCCGATCATAGACTGAAGAAGGATTAAAGTGAAGGTGTGACCACAGCTCCCCTCTTGCTACAAGTTATTACTTAATTTTGGGGGAATCTTGCTATTTGAGTTGCTTTTCTATTTCACTTATTCACACGATTTAGAAACTTTGAACACTGTAGAAATTTACCATGTAATAAAGTTACTACCTGTGTTTCTTTAATCAAGATAAGCCAAATTATTTGACTTCCCCTTGGGACCAGTTCCAATTAGTCATCAGTCAAACCGAATCAGAAGTACTTAAAAATCCTGCATGACAGGAACACAACTAAAACACATATCTATAGTACTGTATATTCCAGCATATAAGACAATTGGGTGTATAAGACGACCCCCAACCTTTGCAGTTAAAATATAGAGTTTGGGATATACTCGCCGTATAGGAAGACAATACCCAGCATATAAGACCCCCGACTTTTGAGAAGATTTTCCTGGGTTAAAAAGTAGTCTTATATGCCAGTAGAACTACTATATACTGTAGTTCCTGTAATAGGTCTTAGTCTTATGTATTTGAAGCTCTTTCTCACAATATGCAAAGTGCTGTCAGGAGGGTTACAACATATAACTTAGATCACTATATGGAAGGATTTTCTGATCTGTGCCAGAAAATAAACTCCTTCTTGCTACCCATAGCCATATGACTAAATTTCCTCTTTCTTCCTCTTGTAGCTCTTTTCAGTCAGTTTTAAAACTGAGCAGCAAAAGTGGAAATGTGTTATTTTCATTATATTAAAAATTATTATAAATGACTTTAAACAGACTGAAGATATAGTCACATGTTGGGAAGAAGGAAATAATTATTAAAAGAGAAAAAAAAGACCAATTAACCAAAATTAATTAGCAATAAATGCACTTTTTAAAAGGCAGGAAAGGTGTTTATAACAGAAGTCCATACTATTTTATTTTATCCTTCTGCTATGAACTATAAGCTCCGTAATTATGCGAATGGGTTTTTTGGCAAGGAAAGAAAATGTTGCCTGTATTTGTTTTTCTAAATGAAAATGTAAGGAGGCTTGATGCCCAAAAGGTCTGAATATCTTCTGTGAAACATATTTTAATTAAAAATCTCATATTCCATCTGAGCAGTTAACCCTGTTCAAGGGGGCAATGCGGGTACTTGCTGATGTAAGGAGAAGCTGAAAAATAAGACTTAAGATCGTAGTTCGGTTGAGGGCCAAATTAGAAATGTGGGGCCATCACATGCATGGGGCACATGAATCTTGCCCCCTTCACATAAAAGTGAGAACAGGAATCTACAATATAAAAGCAAGGAGCATATGGGAGAGAGGAATTCAAATACTTCCTTTAATTTTCTGATCTCCATTGTTCTAAAAAATTATTGTCCCCCAGTAAATGCCATGCTGGAGATAGTTTCCCATTAATTAATGGAGTGCAATACTTCCTACACATCCTGTAGGGTTTCTTTCTGTACAAAAGGCAGGATTGTCCCCAATATTCTGCTGTGGATCATACATCCTTGACAAGACACTAGGCATGTGCATGAATATTCGAAACAGTTGAAATCTGATTGAATTCGATCAAATTTGGACATTTAAATTCTAATTGAATGTCTATACCAGAGGTTCTCAACCTTCCTAATGCCACGACCCCTTAATGAAGTTCCTCATGTTGTGGAGACCCCCAATCCTGAGGGTGGTTCAGCTGGGAGGTGGGAGGAAAGGGCGGAGGGAGACTCATCGTGATCCCTCTGAAAGGCTAGTTCGCCCCCCAAATTGGTCCCGACCCCCAGGTTGAGAACCACTGGACTATACATTTGAATATAACATTCAAATGAATTTTTGGATCTTTCAAATCATTCATACGAATTACCCAGACATTCGTATGTGTACAGATATGTGCGCATTACATATGTATCTGTACGCATCTTATTATCCGTACACGTTTGTACGGACACATGTGGAATGAAAACAGGATGCATATGGGATAAAAACGGGATGCGTATGGATGTGCATGGAAACATACAAATGTTGTCGACATTCACATCTTCAAATATGAATAAAATATTCATACGGATAGATATGAATGTATTTGATTTGAATTGAATGTGAATACATTCCAATTTAAACATTTGAATGGATTCGAATCGAATCCTGAAAATTGCATTTGTGCACACTCCTACAAGACACTGTCCTTCAGTCCTCTCACTAGTAAAATAGAATTGCTAGACCATGACCAGGTTATGGTCAAATATCTTGGAATGAGGTTGACATTGAATCTAATGACATCTTAGGGTCTCTTCCAGTCAGTAGCAGCATCTGATGGGTATATAGGGTAACTAATATTAGGAAGTTTATTAATCTTATTGTTTATGAATTTAGAACGATGAAATGAAGTCCTAGTTTCTGTTACTTCCACCATGCAGTCAGGTAGGATTTATCCATGTCCTGACCTGGAGCCTGGTGATGTTTCATTGAGGCACCAGTCTCTTGTGGCATTTGTTTCCGTTGCATTACCAAAGCTCAGTTTGTCATATCCACCAACATTTGTCCTCCATTACTTCCTCCCTGCTACATTTTTCTTCAGAGCAGACATATGTCCTCTAATTTATCATTTATGTCTAACCACAAGAAAATCTCACTGCATTGATCAGGGCTTGTTCCCAAGTAACAATATATATAGCTGCAGCTTTTTTTTTTCATAACATTTCAAAAATATACGAAAAATGGACATCGTCTAAACGAGAAGTGAAGAAACTGGTTCAGTTTATATCTTGGTATCTTGATATCAGAAATAAAGGCAGCTTTTACATGACATCTTGAGGTTGTTAATACATGAGCAATCTTGTGGTGGGAATTCTGTGGTGTCAACCCCATGGTGGCAAGGGAGGAATACTCTGTATCTGTGTGATGATGATATGCTTATGCCCATGGGGAGAAGAATAACAGTGGTGGTCAAGGTTATCAGGCCGCATTCCCACCTACTGTGAATCCAGATTACTCTGTTCTGGAGTAATTCGGGTTCTGGCGGGGAAGAGCACCAAGCATGCATCAGGCTGTTCCCGCACCGGACCCGCAATGCACATAAGCGCATCAGCGAACAGCGCAGTGCTTTGCGTTGCGGCAGGTTTTCTCAAAGGAGAGGGACAGGAGCCGCTGCCACTCCACTGCCACTGTCACTGCCACTGCCTCTCCTCTCCACCGCATTTTAGTGCCAGGATGGTGCTTAAAGGCACTAAAATCCATTCTGACATGCGGTCGGAGGTAGGTGGGCAAAGAGGAGAAGGAGGAAAGAGGTGCCGGGCTCACCACCATGAGCTATGGCTTGGCTGCATAGGGAGGGGGGGCACCCAGGCAACATCAAGCCTGACACCCGGGCCTGATGTTGCCTGGGCGTCCTCTGACTCTACTCGGTCAAGCTGCGGCTCATGATGGTGAGCCCAGTGCCCCTGCCCACCTCCGATTGTGTGTCAGGACAGTGCCCAAAGGCACTAAAATCCAGTGGGTGGCTGAAGAGTGGAAGCAGTAATCTGAATCCAGAAAAAAAACCCCGTTTCACCATGGGTTTACTTTCCCTGGATTTCTGCACAAAAACCTAGGGAAAAAGAAGTGGAATGGGAACGGGGCTTGCCGGATTCGGATTACTGGGCGATGTAATGGGGACAGTGAGTGGTGAATTCAGTCAACCCGCATTTTAGTGCCTTTGGGAACACAGCCTCAGAGAAGCAAGTTCCCTGTATCTTTTCTGTAGGTTTGTCTATACTGAAGCTGTGATTAGACATGGCAAAAAAGCACCTCTGAGGAGTCTTACAGAAGACTTTGAGGTGTGATTGTTCACACTCCAGTCTGGTGCTTTTCCCTCTCATGTTCTAGAGGGATCAATTAGAACAGGTTTGGTAGCATGATGGTACTGTCTCTCTCAGGTGCCCCTTTTGTTATGTCTGAACACAGCCTCAAGGAGGCTCTGGGTGCCATAGCATGTCTGAGTTGTTGCATAAGGCACATGACAGCCCTGGGCCTATCTACTTCTTACAAACTGCACTTTGGCACATTCCTATTCCAGAGGGGTTTTCACTGCTTCCAGCAGCAGTTTCTCTCCAGCAGCATTGTCCCAACCTGTCCAAGACTGAAGCTTTTCAAACTAAGCAGCTCTGAATCTTACTGGGCCTTTCTAGAACAACGTTAACCACCGCAGTAAGGGCTGAATTGGGAATGATCCCATTAAAAGCCCTAATTTTAAGGAAACAATTTAACTATTGGATAAAAACAGGCTTCCCCGTTTATGTCTAGAAGAGCAAGTCCAGTGCCAACACAAGACATCTTGGACAGTGGCCCTAAACAATCAACTGGCTAATATTGGCCTCCCTTTACAATTCCTGTACGACATAGGACCTAGGGCAGAACAAGTCCTTATACAACGCACTGCTGATATCTACTCACAAATGGACATAGCAAGTATACCTAGCTCTTCAGCTTCAAAGTTCTTAGCCACTCAGAAACTGAATACCAACATCGAAAACTACCTGACCATCCCACTTCCGCTCCCCCTAGGAAGAATTTACACCAGGGCAAGATTTGAACAACTTCAACTTATGACACAAACAGGGCGTTATTACAACATTCCAAGCAGAGAGAGATTTTGTGTTTGGGGAAAACAGGTCGTGGAGGATACTGAACATTTTTTTGATTGACTGCCCAATGTACTCTGAGCTCCGTTCCCAATATTTGGAACTAATATTATTTAACCTCGGGCCTCAGAGTAGAGAGGACCTTCTAAACTTTCTCCTGAAAGGTCAGGAGAGAGCTACCATGATCAGTGTGGGTCTATTCACTTTAAGGGCTATTAAGAAAAGAGCATACCATTTGAAAGATAAAACTGGGTAAACAAGAATTTGACCATAAGCAGAAGGATGCTTGCTCACCCTTGCCTTTCTCTTTTGTCTTGTATGTTTGTATATGTATTTTGAAATGGTCTTATGACTAGTCAAATAAAGTTTTTACTACAGCTCAGGTGTTGCCACAGCAGCTTGTGAACCTCCCACCTTGAGAAAGAGAGCAGTGTGGATGATCTAAAGTAAATTCATTGGTTTTGCAAGATGGTGTGAGAACAATCAAGAGGTATTTGGCTGTTCTGGTTCTTTTCTTCAGGGAACAGGGATGTCCTTTGTAAGTAAAAAGGAAGCATGCATAAGGCAATTCTACACTGGCCTGTAAGCCAGACCAGCAAGTGTATTAGGGACCTCCCTTCTGCATACTGGTGTAGTCTAAGGTAGATCCTTGATGGGGCCTGCTGTAGACCACACCAGTGTGTAGAAGGGAGGGCTCCTAGGGCTCCTATACTGGCCAGTGCAGAGTCACCCTAAGACAGGATGCACACATGCTTTATGAGTGCACATCACATAGCTTGTGCCTGACCCGAGAAAAGCATTCCAGGTCAGGGATGCAGCATGGCGGCAAAAGGGGCTAGTGGTAATGTGTTCATTGGCCATCTCAGCCCAGCCCAGCTTCAAAGTCAGGGAGCTTAGGCACCAGATAACAAACCTCACAAAAGATAGCAAACGAATCATAATCGGGCACCAAAAAGCTACGGTAGCAGCAGCAACAGCTATTAGCTGTACCTGAGTTTTTAAGAAGCGTTCCACATGGCATGCCTAATTAAAAGCAGAATTACAGCTGGGCTCTGTGTGTGTGTTTTCACCTTCCAGAACAAATCTGTCTTGTTTTTGAGCAATAAACTTCATTCAATATAGTGCAATTTACTCACAAGCAAATGCATACAGGATGTGTCTGTAGTTGCTAGGAAGGTGAACTGGAAGTATTCATATTGCAAGCAGCCTTTGGCATATTTTGCTTTCTGCTTTTTCTTTGGTAGATTACACATTCTGATGCACCAGAAAGGTCATCACTCAGGTCTGGAAGCTGTTAGAAACCTGAGTAAGGAAATACATTTCTCTGTGTAAGCAAGACTGACAAATCAATAGCTGGTACTCTATGCTGGAGGTTGAAGGGGTGGGAGCAGCAACTGAAGAGGAAAAAAAACCAAAAGAAAAAGAAAAAGGGAAACAAAAACCCTTGAAGCTTTTCTGTAGCATCACTGGGATGACAATAGCTCTATATCCACTTATCTGGGAGTATGCCCCATTGAACTCAGTGGGACTTGTTTTCTTAGAAATAAGTAAACGTGTATATGGCTGTATGCGGAATGTCTCAGTTTTACTTGGAAGCAAATGGCTTAAGCTCTACTGAGGTAAAAAAAAGGGAGGATTTGTAAAGAGGCCAGGGCTTTGAAGTTTTAGCAGAGCATCCCAGTGAAGGTCAGCTTCAGTGAAAGAGGTCTTTTTGCCTCAGTGTAACAACACCTTGCATTTGCCTGATGCATCTTGGCTCCTTTCCCCAATCCCCTGAAAGTCTCGGTAGCTTGGGAGCAATGCTTTCTGACAGACAAAAGATAATCTTACACTTGCCTTCCAATATCAAGGCATTTTAAGTGGCACACTTTATATTGAATAATTTATGGGTATTCAAGCTTTACTTCTCTCCACAAAGAAAGTGCTTTCTCTTCGCAGCGACAGTAGATATGAGCAGCTAATTCATTATTTAAAGAGATTAAGTATTAGCAACTGGTATGGGCTCTCCAGAGCTCCTTTTATTCCCTTTGCTCATGTTATCCCCTGCCACTCGCCTGCCTAGTACAGAGTTTAGATTTATTTTGTCACATTAAGGTAAACTTTTAAAGAGATTCCCTACTGCTTGGAGAATGGCACAGCCCTGTTGTGAGAACATAAAGTCATTTCTAAAGGGGAACTTGGGCTTCCTGGTTTGAATGCCTTGGATCAGTGTTAACTCCAAACAAGGTGTTTCAGGGCTACAGTATCTGCTTTGCAAGAAGACAGTGCCTACCATCTCCCCAGGAGAATTTCCTTCCGTATTGGCTTCAGCCACATGTTTTTAAAAAAGCAGTTCAAATGTGACATACACTGGTGTTCCCATCCCACCTCTAATCCACATTAAAGGCCATAAAATGCCCTTTGGAGTCTATTTTATGGCCTTTAAATGTGAATTAGAAGATCGGAACATTAGCATGTGGCAGCTACCATACTGTTTTCAAACCATTTTTTTTAAATGCTAGCACTGTAACTAAGAAAACTGCATGGATGCATGAGTTGGATTGGAGAGAACATAGGAACATAAGAGGAGCCCATCTAGTCCAGCATCCTGTCCCACACAGTGGTCCACCAATTGCTCATGGGCACCTCAAGCAGAAGGGCAAACCTTCACCTGCTCTCAAACCCCAGGAAATGGCTTTAGAGGCATCCTGCCTGTCCCCCCAGCCTGGAAGATGTATTTAGGCATCCATTCTAGTAGCCATTGATACACCTCTCATCCATAAATTTGTCTAACCCTTTCTTAAAGCCATCTAGCCTGGTTGCTGTTACCACCTCTTCTGGCAGCAAAGATCCTGATGGAAGGATCTTTCCCTTTACTCCATAGACTGATAGAGGATCCTTATGTTTACCTGTCCCCAAACAGTGTTTTTTTTCCTAGATCATAAAAAAGGAAAATAAACAGTTTTGTAGCTGTTCATATGAAGATAAGGCAAAAAAGTAATATTGCCTGATATACAAGAATAAACTGCTGAACTCATTTCACCTTTTATAGATGGCTTCTGTAAACACCTGGTGACTTTCACTCTAGTACTTTGCAGTAGATACTGTTGTTTAGTTTTACATTGCATCCAGGCAGTATGTTGTCAGTCTATTACATTCTAGTGTTTTCAAGGTTATTTTCAAATTTATTTTTATATTCCTTGCATCTTCCATGTAACTTTCCATTTATCCTCTGAAGAGCCCAAAGGTAGATTTGGAGGCAGTAAGTAGAATATGCTATAAATTGGGAACTTGGGTCTCCCAGGTTTACATCCTAGTCACCATATTCTGCCCTCCCCTCTGTGTTACACTGTTCACCCTCAATATAATTTGTAGTGATTAATTATTTTATAAGTAAAACATAATTGAAGCAGTCTTGTATAGCATGCACAGCATTTTGCTGTGAAAATGTTTATTATACAGAGTCCTTTCCCTATAATTAAACAAATCCCTTTTAAAGCAATTCTGAGCTGACCCTGTTTTATTACTTAATGATGAGAAAAGGTGGGTGAATAATAGCCTCTCTTATTTGTACCTTGGATAGCCTTTCTTAATTGTCAGTTTCTGTTCCTGCAAGGAAGTTCTAATTATTGGGTTTTCCTCATTATTTTTAGCAAAGTAGCAGAATAATGCTAAAAAAAAGAAAGAAAGAAAAACAGGAGAAAGTAGTAAGTGAAGCCCTTCCTTAAGTACATAAACTGACAGTGAGTAATAATTGAGCTATAGATAAAGCAATAAATTATTTATTGCTGTGATTGCTTCAGTATGCCTACCAAAACAGGAATCAATAAAATGGGAAGGACTAGAAAGAGGAAATTTTATTGAATGATACGGACTACATTCCTTTGATGTACCAGGCTGAATGGGGTTTAGATTGCATAGATTTTCCTGGCAAGAACATTCATTTCAGCTGCTGCATGATCATCAGTGAACTCCAGACTGTGTTCACAAGTTCATTCACCTGACAGTGCCAATCCTCTAAGGTCAGTTTGTTAACAGTGGGCCTTTTCACACCTCCCAGGGAAGTGAAGGTAAGGGATAGATCTGGCATCCAAACTGCAGGATGTTGGATCTTCCCCAAGTGCCAGTGAGGTGTGAATTGCCTCCATTGCTGCAGCAAGCGCAGAACCCCGGCAATGGCACGAATGTGCCTGTGTGGCACTGTTGCTGTGGTGATGGGATGCTAACTGTGCCTGCACTGGCCTTGTGATGGTGAAGCTGAAACAGTGGTGAGTTAGGTAAGTATTGAAGAGTAAAATTAGTTGAGAAGGGCAAGCTTGCAAGGGGCAAAGCTTACAGGCCCAAAGAAAAAAGCCGGGTGAGCAAGCTCTAGGACAGTGATAGTGAACCTTTTGAGCTCGGTGTGTCAAAATTCTCAAGAAAACCTAGCTTAACTCGGGTGCTGTGTCACATCTAGAAATATCCATAACTTTGTGATATTTGTAGCTCTAGTAAAAAAGTTATATTTTTGAGATATGTATTTTATTAAAAGCAAAAACAAATAATTATTTACATTAGTGAGTTTTGTTGCTAAATCTTCAATAGAAAGTTGGTATTTCATACACTTCAAGAACAAGCAAGCACTACATGCCCAGGTGCCAGGGTGACCATGTGTGTCACCCAAAAGGGCTTGGCGTGTCACCTGTGACATGCGTGTCATAGGTTGGCCATCACTGCTCTAGGAGCTGACCAATCAGGGAAGTTAAACAGTAAGGGAGAAGGCTTTAAGTAGTGGGAGCAGAATGAAAGTTATTGTTCGTTATCTTAATGACCGAAGGGTCATTAGGATAAGGACTGGTTCCCTAGGTACAGCATTAAAGAGTGTAATTAAGGTGTGGGATCCTCAATGGGAGAAGGCAGACTGATTTTAGAGTCTCTGTTTAAGGGAAGAAAGTTCATAAGTTGAAACCGATTATTGTGTATCAACAGTAATGTGTTTTTCCCCCCAACCTTGTTAGCAGACTAGTTGCCTTGGTAACAGGCCTTGATACTGTACATAGTGACTCCTAGAGCTGTGACAGGACACAGTTTATATCGACTGCTGAACACAAAGAAAGAAATCAGATCTTCTAAGTATTTTTGAAGCTGGATCTAAGTGAAATAAAAACCGCATTGAGGCTAGTGAAGCCAGGGTGGTGGTGGCTAGTGGTAAAACGCCTCAGGCCAGAAGGAGGTGTGGCAGGAGGTCCCCAAACTCTGTTTGAACTTCTCCCAGCAGGAAGAAGTACACATGGAGCCCTGCTGGGTGGCAGGAAGCATGGATGTAGAGCAGTTAGAACTTCTCCAAATTTACATGCACTAGGGATGCATGCATAGAGCCTTGTCTGGTTAAGGCATGGCCCTGCACAATGCTGATGGACAGTTCAGGGGTTTCTCCAGAGTTCCCCCTGCATGTAAGTGTGAAAAGGCACAGTGGTTTTTAATTCGGTAAAGGCATTATCCGGAGAGCGATATTTGGCTGCCTTTGTTTAAAACCCATTATGTTGATCATGTTCTCTTTTAATGTAATGGTAAGGACCTATGGGCTTCCAAGTACTGGATTCAAAGACAAGAGCCACGTAGCCATGGATGGGCACTGGAGTGGGCCACTCCTGGGTCAGAGCATTTGTTTTGGCTGAGAAGCAGGATGTGTGTGTCATTTGCCCAATCCATGTATCCCAACCTGTGAAACTGGAATAGAGGTACCTCAGCTTCAAAGTTTCCAACCTAGGCCGTGATGCAAGCCCTGGAAATGCCCCCAGAAGTTGCCCATCTTCAGCATTTTGTGTCATGGGTCTCAGCAACAGGAGCAGATCATTCATGCAAATGCCTGAGGGATGGAAAGCAATGAGGAGGGACGTAAGAGGCTTGTTTATTGTAAAAATGTGTGTAACATGCTTATCTGCATCAGCAGATAGGGCAGTTCTATAAACAAACAAACTCAAAATTCTCTTGTTTCTGTTTTAAGGCAGGATAACAATACCATTGTGGCATGCTGGCCCAAACCATGTGTGTTAATAATGTGTTATGTTGCCATATGTTGATTTCCTCTAGTTGATGGTTCTTCTAAGCTGTACATTTTAACTTTTGTGGAAGCCTGGGATAGAGGGCACAATTGGCATGTTTCTCTTTGTGTGCTGCCTTATAATCTTAAGTGTAGATCCAGCCTTTGATCTCTCCAAATCATGTGCTGATGATCTGCAAAGGACTGAAACATCTATTTTCTTTTAGAGTTCCTGGGAACAGGTGGAATTCCAGTTAAATTTTATGCATATTATTATTATCTGTTTTTATCTCTTTGATATTTTACGGTGGAAGCAATAAAAACCTACTATAAATTAACAATAATAAGCAAATCTGTTAAAAGTGGCTGCTGAATGTGGCTATAGGCAGAAGCACCTGGAAATAGTGTGTACTGCTGTATTAGTTCATGGAGCACCAGCTGATTTCCCTTTGATCCCCAAACAATCAAAGGGATATTAATTAGCGCTCTGTGGGCTTTGGATTAAGCCAATGAACTAGCACATACCAGTTCCAGATGCCTCTGTGAATAACAGGCAAGATTTTAGAACAAATCTCAAAACAGCCGATCTCTCAGTACGTCAAAAATGTTTCAGTTTTCTTTTTAACATATAACAACTTCAGTTAGTTGTGGGAATGTGACTGACTTTTGCCTGGGACTTAGCTGTTAAGGTTGGCAGCTGTCTTGTCATCTTCCTCTGCATTTTTGCCTTGGACATCCTTTGGCTTACATCATTGATTCTGCTTTTGCGTTTTGTAAGAGATAGGAAAACGTGATTAGTTTTAATTAGGTTGATGCTGTTCTCCAGGATCAGACCTTCTGGGAAAGCATTGGTGTTAGCTGGAGTGTTTGGGTAATGGTCTATATGACAGGCTCTGGGAGGGTTGACTGTTGCTCATTCCCTTGTAATCCTTTATCAATAAACACTGTCAGTGTAGCTAGAGCTTCAAACAGCTGTGGCTCCATCCAGATGTTGGATACTTATTTTACTACATTTGGATATTCTGTAATAAGACATGGGTATCCCAGAATATCCAAATATAACAGAATAAGAAAAGAGCATCTTGATGCAGCCTTTGTGTGTGTTTCAGGACCTCTGGACTGGTAGTCTTGACAGAATAAAAGATAATCACTAGTGATGTGTACAATTTTTTTTATTTTATTAGTATTGAATTGAATGCAAGAAAAATTCATATTTGTTCGAATACATCCCCTTCAAATGTGGTAGGATTTGTATTAAATATGAATGTTCAATCCCATACAAATCCAATATGAATGCATATGAATAGTATACAAATCCCATACGAATGCACACGTATTCATAGCATATGAATCCCATACAAATCCCATACGAAGCTAAATTCGAATGTCATTCTTTGAATGTGCCAACATTTGATTCAAATTCAAATGTCTGAATGTGCCAACATTCAATTTGAATTCAAATGTCCGAATTTGGTGAAATTCATATGAATTTCAAATGTTATGAATATTCATGCACATCCCTAATATCACCAGTTCAGGATATGCCCAAAACATCCCTAGTAGGCTATGTTTTTGCAGCCTCCCTATAAACTCAAATGGCCATGATTTGGCATTTGTTGGGCCACGAGGATCTAGATGTAGATCAGCCCCATGCTGAAATCAAGCAACAATGGGAAAAGATTAAAGTCTTGAAAGTAGTCTACTCTGTCAGTGGTGAGATTGCTCCTAGGGATGAAGTGTGTCATCTTACCAGATGAGAGCAAGGCTTGGGATATGTGGCTCTTACCACTGAAAGGTATCCTTGACCAGGGTCTTCAGTGAAGGACATGTGTACAAGCTACTACCCAATTACTAAACAAAACTATGCCCATCTGAGGGCACCTAGGAAAGTGATTTCATCATTCCTGCTGTTGAATGGAAAGGACAAGTCTTGACTGGCATGTGTCCGAGCTGCCCACTGAATGTTCTGCCACAGACAATTACTATGGATGCCAGAGCCTAGTCTTTGTTCCTGGAATGCTATGGTTGGTCCAGAACTCTTAGCTGGGGAACAGACCAATCCATTCCTGAGAATTACATCTGAAATGACGATTGCTAGACTAGAGAGGACACAACTGGCTCCAGCTATACAAGCTGCAGCCAGGATTAAGTGAACCCAAGCTGGGTCACATTAGCAGACACCACAGTCAATCAAACTACAGCGCTAGACTCCACCATGCATGTCAGTGGTGATACGTGGCAGACCATAACCTCCTCAGGGTCTTGTGGAGTTCTTCTGGGAATAGAGTTGAACTCCTGGATCAGTACTTGGGAGGACACAAGCTGTATGGAGTGGCTACCCCAGCAAGGAAGACATTTGAGAGGCTCTGTGTCTCAGCTCCAGCTAGTGCATCAGTATATGCACAGACAGTGCAACCATCCACAGGGATGAGGTACCCATTTACCATGATGATAATTTTGTAGGGGAAAAGTCCCAACAGTATCCCAACTGTGCATTCTCTGCCTCAGCTACATGAGTTGATGGGTGGGCTGTGGGGCCTAATGATAGTCCTGCCATCATGACAGAAGGAGAGACAGAATGTAACAGTTCTCTTAATCACCTGAAGAGAAATTCACATTTTCCAAAAACCACAGGAAGCCTGAAAACCATGACTTTCCATTGTAGAAGGTTCTCCAAGTTAGGTAGCATCCTCAAGGAACTTTGCCAAATGCTTTTACTAAAGAAGCTGGTGGTGAAATGCCTGCCGAGAAAGAGATGAAGTCCCAAGAACTTTCTACAATGAAACATTACAATACCGAGAGACAAATGTTCTCCATGATAACAGGAACCATAGCTTTACTATTCTCATGTAGAGGTGGATGGTGTCCATTGAACCTAGTACGGCAGAAAAGAAGTGACACCAGGGGTCAGAATTGGCCAGTTAATGGTAGGTGAGACACTTATGAAGAATCAAAACCTCATGAAAAGTGACCTCACTGAACATAGTAGATTATGCCCACATTATCTATCCCTGAACTGAGGTATTCTTGACCGAGAAAGGTAAGGTGAATTCAAGCTCTGAGATACTGAATGCAGTAGTCCACTGCACAAATACTCTTTATGGACCAGCTAGCCTTTCTTTTGTGTGCTATGTTAGTGCTTCCCCCAACTACATTGATGAGCTATATTCTGACATCAAGTTTCCTAAAAAATTTTTGCCAGGAGTTCCCTCCAAATTATTTACACGCATGCACGCACACACATGCATCCATCCATCCATCCACTCTCTCTCTCTCGCTTGCTCACTCACATGCATATAGGTAGAGCCAAGACCTATTTGCCAGCAATTGTGCTTTCTTCTGCCCTCAGAAATGAGGCTGAGGAAGCAGACTTTGCGGTTTCATTCCTGTATGAAATTGAGAAGGCCTGGAGACCTACCCAGCATGCTTAATAGACCTTTAACTGCAGAATTTCACATCTTTTATTAACAGTTGCAGCAGAGATGTCCAAATAACACCCATCAACTTCTAAGCTGTGTTCTGTGGCTATTCTCATCTTCACCCAAGGCATGCTGTTTATAGAAACCACCAGTCATCAAGGGCAAATTTTCTATCTTTGAGCTTTGGATGGATTCAGTCTGTTCTTTATATAAAGCAGGTGCTGCTTATGGCAAGCTGCCGGATGCACGGACTTCAGCTTGCAAGACATAACATATCAATTGTTTCCATACCATTGGCACACCTCATGATCCTTTATGTTTTTTTCCCCTTAATTACATTGCAGGCAAAGCTATGCACACAATCAAATGAGAACCTCACCTGTGCCTATGTTATTGTGATGAATGGAAAATGGGGGAGGGGGAGTACTGGTTTTGCAGATACCCAGTGAATTTGTGAGGGTGACATTTTTGATGAGGCAGGAGAAGCTACCTTTTAGAACAGAATGAAGTGTTTATATCCATAACTTTTCATTTTGTGGTTCTTTTTTTTTTTAAGTTTTTTCCACTACTGTTATCATGATGAACTGCTTCAAAAGAAAGGGAAGAAAGAGAAAAGAAAAAAGCATGAAAAGAAGAAGAGCATGAAAAGGTCTGTGCAGGTTTGTCTTATCTCTTCTATTCTGCACTGCTTGCATATTTGTTCACCATTCACTTTTCAAAGCATTTTCTGGATTGGGGGAGCCTCTCTTATCCATCTCCTACTCCACTTCCATAAAAGCTTGAGGTCAGAATAGCAAATATGTACATGTTGTTTCCATATGGGATATAGGAAGGGGTCTAGAGGTCTCCCTTCCATAAGGTACTGCAGATTATGGGAGGCATCATGCCCTCTTAGCATGCTTTGTCTGCATAGGATGAAGCATGGACTGGGCTAGGGCACCCAAAATGGCACCATAGGTCAGTTTACCAGTAGACCTCAACAGTGAGGACTATCAACATGGTAGGAGTAGTATACTGGACCACAGGCACATGTGGAAGGACCCCCCTCCATGATTCAGTATACCATAAGCACACTGCTGGAATACTTGTCCCACTGGGAGCTCTGATGGTTCCAAAGCTGGTGCTTCAGAGCTGGCACAGGGGCTGGTGCAGAACAGGCTGGGTCAATGGGACTAGCCTCACACCAGAGCAACCAATCCTGTGTAACAACAACAGGATGGCCTGTTATGTTCCAGAACATCAACCATTAATGTGAATACAGCCACTTTTGCATGGAGATGGACTCAGGGACTGCTTTTAGTTCAGTTGCGGAGCAAGTGCTTTGCCTGCTGAGATCCCAAATTCATTATACGGCATCTTGCTGGAAGACAATGACAAACCTTTCCTGCATTAGTTACTAAGAAAACTGCACACATGCGCTCATGTAGTGTGCAGGTGACAGGCTCACCCTGAGGAGTCTTTTACATTCTAAAGATGACAAACTGAGAATAAAAAAAGGGAGGGAATTTATCATTTCATTTTTCTTTACATACGTATATACTTCCCCCTCTCACCATTTTCCAGCATATACTTTTATTTCAAGCAAAGGAGTTTCCTTCCCTGAAACTTTAGCCAAATAACTTGCAAATCCCAGGCTTTGTGACAAAAATGAACCATAACACTGGATGCGATATAAGAAACCAAATTCACACAATTTGTTTTAACCTTTTTTGGAAAGAAGAAAACCAACATATTTTTATCATTAATATAGAAAAAAAGACCTCTTTTTCATTCCTCTTTTTTGGGCATCCTCAGGAGGATTTAGTATGATTTTTAGTGCTTTAAGCCAAGCTGCTTCATCCAGGATATGTAACTGCCTGAATCACGGCATTGTTCTTGAAGAAAGCACAGAAGAGAAACACTCATCTGAGGAAAGGCAAAACCACAATATTGGCAGGTCAGTAAATGTTCCCAATGAAAACCAAGAAACAGTTCAAACTAGGTGGGTCATTGACAGGATGTATTTGGTCTTTTTATTGCTATCATTTTCATCTTCTAAATTCCAGTAGCTACTTTAAAATGAAAAGAATTGGGGAAAATATATATTTCCAACCCACATGATCCACCAATTTCCAGTCTTATAAAGATAACTGCATGTAATTTACAGTAGTATGAAGGGATAAAAGTCCATGGAAATTTAATTTTTCTTTTTCTGATCTTCAGTTTTCTTACTAATCTCTTCATTCAGATGTGTTCTCTGCACCATTAGGACAGCAAGGCCTTCTAAACATATAACGTGTAGTGAATTTTACTTACCTGGACCATTTTTGGTAAGAGAAGTGTTTTTGCCTGGTATTGTATGACTTTATTATATCTTGAAACAATGAAATGAAATAAAATAGATATTACAAAAAATTAATATCTTTTTGCTGTAGAGTTTGGTTATAAAACCTTTTAGAATAAATGCATTTAATATCACAACACTCTCTGCTTCATAAAATGCACTATAAAAAGTCTTTTCAACACAGTGTTAACGGCTGCAATAAGGAAAAGTCTGAATTTCAAAATCTCTCAAACCTTTTGAAAAAAAAAATGGTTATAAGAAAAAAAACCCATGCACTTCTCAGTTAGAAGTTCCTATGGACAAGATGGACAGTTTTTATATAGCTTTCATTGCAATATGTTTTTGAATCACAAATACATATTTTCCACATTCACCTTTGCATTTTGGGTATTTCCAGATTCAGTGACAAACACTGGTCTTGATTTGGTCTGTCTCCAGATAGGAAGAGACATTGGCTGTGTCCAGACAAGAGGTATGCTTTGCAAGGACTGTGGAGCTGCCATCATAAGGATTTTACAATGCTTCACAATCCTTGCGAAGCAAAGCCCAATGCTGTAAAGGTAAAAAAAAATCCAACTTACTTTAGCACAGGCTGTGCAGTTTCCCTTCTTTGCATTCTGGTGAGATCTTGCAAAATCTTGCAAGAGTTTGCCCTCACCTGTGAAGCAGCAGGTCTCTCAGAGAGGGAGGGGCTGACCACATGGTTGGGGAGCCTTCCCTGCTGCTTTGGAGAATTGGGAAAAGGTGGAGACAATCTGTTCTCCCTGTGGAGCTCCTCTACTTTGCAGTAAATGTAAGCATCCTGTTTTTAACTATACCCATCATTATAGAAATCCCTGATTGTATCTGGACTAAGGTGACCAGATAAATTAACTAAATCTATTTCTGATAGCAGGAACAATGACAGATTTTTCATGTAACCACACTCTGCAGGTACCAGGAGCTGAGATTCTGCACATTCAAATGGATATTTGTGTATTAAAAACTAGCTGCCCTTCTGTCTGTGGCAGTGCTAACATCAAGGCTGAGGAACCTTATTCCCTGGCTTTAACATTTCTGCTCTGGACTGTTTTCCAAGGTGAAGGAAATGGAAGCCAGATATTCTGATGCTTATGAAAATGAGGTCATACCCTGTAGAGATGCACACAAATATTTTTTTTTGACATTCTATTCAAATCGAATTGAATACCTGAAAATCCAATTTGATTAGAATCTTTTAAATTTGAATTTAACAAGATTTGATTTGAATTTACCCAATTCCCATAGTTATCCTGTACGCAACCCATTTTCATCCTGTACGGATCCTTACAAATGCGTAAGGATGCGGAAAAGATGCGGATCTTCAAGTACACATCATGTATGAACCCATACACATCCTAATGTCTGAATAATTCAAACAAGTAGATCCAAAATTTGAAATTCAATTTGAATGTTTACATTCGTATTTCAGAACATTCAATTCGAGTTCAAATGTCAAAATTCGGCACATTCGATCAGATTTCGAATGCCTATGAATATTCATGCGGATCCCTAATGCACAGTACCTTAAGGAAAGTGCTGCAGGAGAGTCACCAGCAGCAGAGTGGGAAGACAACGAAAGTTCTTGTCCCCACTTAAGGGAAAAGAACTTCTGATTGTTCTTTCTACTTTTCTATTTTGGGATCATGCAACTCTTCAAGCTGTCCCATGGCCCCATTATGCCACTGAGTGGATCCTGAATTTACTGTTTTATTTTACTTATTCAGAGGACCTTTTTGCACTTTGCTTCCCATCCCTGGAAAGCAAAGGTTGAAATGAGCCAAATATGCACTGAGAATCTGCATAATAACCCTCCCCCAACCCATCTGGACACTTACTGCAAGTGTGGATGCATGCTCAGAATGTCCCAGCCTATTCTAGCCAGAATTGGGCCGGCGGGAGAAGGTAAGCCCCGTTCTCGCGCGCGCGCGCGCGACCCCAGGGTAGGGTGAGGGGTGTAGGGTGGGGGTCCTGCCACTTGCATTGGCCTGATCCTGGCTGATGCCAGCAGCAGGACCCCAGCGAAGGGGCCCGACTGGCCTCGGGGGAGGTTGGGGGAGGGGCCCAGCTGTCAGAGAGGGAGAGCGTGCGAACGCTCTCCCTCTGGAAGAGCTGGGGAAGCACGGAATGCGCGGAGACATTTTCAGAGCAGTTTTTTTCTGCTCTGAAAATGGAACATGTGGAGAGTGCATGGAGACCGTTGGGGTGGTCTGGAATGGATCCAGCTGCCCCTGACGTGCGAATGCAGCATCCCCGTGTGTTCTCCATATGTTCAAAAACCCCTCGTGCAAAAAGGCCTTTGTTGTCCCCACCATAAGTGCTTGTAAGCAGTGAGTGGAAGTAACAGCATTTACTCCCGTGGATCTTCTGGTGGCAACCTGTACAGTCTTGTTCAGGCTTTGAACACAGTATTGCAGCCAAGGAACAAAAGGTTCCCAGCTGTGATATTTGTGTTGCTGGGAGAAGCAAAGGATATTCAGATGTCACTCATGTACCACTCTTATTAGTGCCATTCCTGGTATACTTTACCTAAAGGGCTGCTGGCAATAGCATAGAGCAGATCCTGCCTAAGAAAAGTGATATTATGCATCGACACTACCTAGCTAATATTGCCAGAAAAAACATCGATTTTTTCTTTTAATGTTCTGTGTCTTTTCTAGTTTAAGCAGGTGCACCTAAGGTCTGGTTTGCACGGGAAGTGAAGGAGGAGCAATTGGAAAAGAGTATTAGGAGCAGAAATGCTGTGAACTGATCAATTGTTGCTTCTCCCCTTCAGGCTCTGGGTGCATAGCTGTCATAGCAGGCAAGCATCCTGCTTCTAGAGTGATAGGTTCCTTCTGAGGCCTGCAGATTGCACCATGTGCCATTTTACAGCAGTGTGGTGTGATCTATGCCTGCAAAGCTGTCCTGTCATCATTTTGAGGAGCCAGCCATTTTAGCTTAGTCAACTGATTGCCAGCTGTGCTGGTGACAGGGATCCCAAGATGTCCAATGTGGCACATCAGTGAGGAAACACTACCAAGGCACTCTGAGGGTGTGAAATCCTGCACTCTTACTTCTCTCTGGCTTCCAACATCTTCCTGATGGAGCTTGAGTGACAGGAATACAAGCAGATTATGGAGAAGTTCCAGGGACACTGAGGATGGGAGAGATGAAACTAGAGTGTGACCCAAGAAAATGATTGAGAAGAAAGAGAGCCAGCTTTTCTTGAGATGAAACATCTCACACCTACAAAGCAAACAGGAGGGATTGAAACATAAGGTATACAGGGGCAAGGTTTGGCTTTCCTAGAAGTTTCAGGGATCCAGGCAAAGTGGTGAGAACCAGGAAAAGCAGGCAACTCTCATGCTGGTTGATATTCTAAGGCCAGAGCAACATTTTAGGGCTTGTATCCAAAGAGCCCTAAACCTTTTCCTCACACTTTATTACATGCAGTATGAGGAAAGAGTTGTGGGTTGACAAAGGAGTACGGACATGATTTGAATATAATTACTCCTCATCACATAATTCGGGCAAACAGTACGGGAGAGAAAATGTAAACACTGTGAGCAGAACTTGTCTTTTGTTACACCTTATCTCTTGCCTGCAAACACAGCTAAGTAATATATACAAAAGTCGTCGTCTTCCTGAACGCACAAAGCCGAAGGGATGATTACACAACTGTGAACCAAAGCTTGATTAGGCTAATACTAAAGGTATCAGTAATTGCTAACTATGACAAGCTCAGGCTGAACTGATTGCCGGTGAAAGAGAACACACTGATGACAAGAATATCTTTATTTTGTACTAACCAAGGAGAACACCGAATGTTAAATTAAAGAATCTATCAGTGATCTCCTGATTAAAAGATACAATTCTGAAAAAAAGGACAAACGCGCTGTTTCCAGATATCAATAAAGCAGTGTGCCCGGCTCTAAAGCAAACAGCTGATGTGTACATTATTAATACACTTTTTCCACATAAGTAAGTGCTACCTGACCTTTTTGTTCTGTGGAACAGGCACCAAATTGATTACAGAACACCTATGCAAATATTTGGTTTCATGCAGGATCAGACAGACTGCTTCCTTCTTTGTCAGTGGAATAAAAGGTTTCTTTTTCCTATATTTTTCAAAGACAGCCTGCTCATTTAGGAGAAGAAAACATTATGACAGTGACAGTGGTGGCTAGTGCACATTGGAAGATGTGTGGTGGAGGGCAAGACATTTAAACGTAAGGTGTACCAAGGTAAGAAGAGACAGAGCTAACTGAATAAAAATATGGTTAAGCTTTCAGTTATATTCATACTCCATAAGCAAACAGGATGGCTTATTCATACATTCTCCAATAGAGAAAGGGAGAATGGACCCAAGCTCTGAGTTGCTTGGCATGGTGGGTGCTGTTTGCATTGCCTTAATGGAGCAGCCTCTCTAATGGATATAAATGGTAGCTGAAAGCATTTATAGGATGATTTTGCATTTGTCAGTAGATTGGAGCATTTCTTTGAGAGGGCTCATGCTGTCCTATTATGCTCCATCTACACAGAATAGTGTGTAAACCAGAGGCCTCTTCGCACTTCAGCTGGAAGGGCTGTAGCGAAGAAGGCTAAGAAGCGTGGGAATGCTTTCCCCATTCACACGGAGGGAAGCAGGAACGTGTCTACAGCAAGGCGCTCCTGCCTCCCTCCGTGTGAATGGGGAAAGCGTTTCCGCGTCTAAGCCTAAAGAGGCGGGGGCGGGACGCCCCTCCCAGGCTTGCCATTAGGTGACTAACACCCAGGAGTGGGCAGACATGGCAGGGCCCTTCCCCGGTTTCCTACACGTTGTAGGGGACCGGATCAGGTCCCCTACAGCAGGCAGGAACCCCCTGGGCACCCCCATCCACCCCATGGTCCGGGTATGCACACGCCCATGCAGCAACTACCTGCTGGCTGTCCTGGGTCCGAATGACTCGGCTCAGTCAGGGCCGAGGAGCATGTGCATGCAGCGTAGCGTCTGATTGGGCAGCTTGCCGACATGGGCAGTCTGTCCAACCAGAAGCCACACATGCGTCGCAGACCTGACTGAGCTGTGTCATTCAAACCCAGGACAGCCAGCAGGTAGGTGCTGCATGTGCATGCACGTCCCCGGGTCCTGGGGTGGGTGGGCGGGCCTGGGGGCCCCCTGCAAGGTTCAGCCACCTAAATCTAGGCAGCTCAGCCCTGTAGAAGCCAAAGATCTGCCCTTATGGGCCGGAGGATGTGGGCTTCCTTGGTAGATGGGCCCTAGCCATTCTGTGCCTCAGATTAGGACATTCAAAATGGCATCTTTTTTGAGATCTACCAGAATTTGCTGCATGATCCATTATACCACTTTGATCCAGTATATCACAAGGGGCCCATTTCAGTGGCACAACAGACCTTCTAAGGCTCTGAGGTGGACAGGATACTGGCTTAGAATAATCTTACCTCATGTCGTCATTCTGTTACCATTGGTGAGGGGGTGGTGGTGGTATGGTTGGATGGCTTTGACGTCATCTCTGGGTTTGAGAACTGTGCTATCTGCCCCTTGCTTGGTCATTAGGAAAGCAAAGCAACCCCATATAAAGCTCCGCTGAAGACCTAAGAAAAGAAAGCAGAATATCCATGCTTTATTCCAGAATATTCAAATAAAGTGGAATAAGTAACTGATGTCTGGATGCAGTTCTGGCAAATTCTGCATGCATTGCCCTAGGAGTCAGCTGTGGCTATCTACTCACCTGGTTCTCCTGGTTTTGCTTTAGTTTGAGACTGGGAATAAAAGTTCCCTGTTGTTGAAACTGCACACTGGGGTCATTTCACCATTTTAGAGCCAAGCAAAATGCCACTAAAATCCACTAAAAGAATCAGCCATACCCTAATTCTTCCACTGCCCTTTCTATATAGACAGGGTAGGAAAGAACCTGGCCTGTGTGATATTGCCGGAATGCAAACATAGGGTTCTGGGGAGGGTTTCCATCTCTGGAAGTAGGCTCAGTCCCAGTGATGTATGATCAACTCTGCACAGGCCCTCTATTGGTGTGCAGTGCTGAGAGGACTCTGTGCATTAAGGGGGTATGCAGATTCTACCAAAATGAAGGAAACTGAATGATGCTCAATGTGGAAGTGCAAAACTATGTTGTAAAAATGTGTTATACGAGAGAAATCGCATTACATTGACTGCACATGAGCAAAACAGTACTGTACGAATTCGTGCTGTGCAAAGGACTGTACAGTCAGATTCTATAACTATTTGAAGAAAGCAGAAAAACACACAAGAAAGGGAGGAAAACGGTGTATTGGTGCCTGTATGTTAATGCTAAAATCCTTCCAGCCAAACTGGACAAGCTACAATGCTTGGTGCAAAAATGAGATTAAATATAATGGGCATAGAAGAATGCATTGTGCGGGAATGATTCAAACACTTCTCAGGGGAGTTCATTTCTCCTTAACCAGGGCTCTGGCACTTTATGTTTTAGTGCGATCTCAACACATATTAATGTGGAAGTGTTTGCACAGTACCCAATTTTGTGCTTTGTAAGATAAGCATTTCTCTTTGGGGAGTATTTTGTGATGCAAAATCAGATAAAAAGAAGTGAACACAGATCCCCATGAGGACTGAAACTGGAGATGCTAAATCTCCAGAGCTCTTGACTGCATTGTATTGCTTTGTATTCTGAGGAGGAGAGTGTTGATTTTTTTTTTTAAAAAACAATTTTGTAACATGAATTTTGTTTAATACCATCTGTAAGTTTTCATCTGAGATTAGGGGAGTGCAGGCAGCCTTTTGACAAAACATGCTTATCTACTGTACACAGTGCCAACATTATAAAAGGAAGAAGGGGTGAAGGAAATAATTGTTATAAGAAAATGCAAACTAATTGATTACTCAATTACTTAATGAATCAATGAATATGGTATTAATAATGGAGAAAAAAGTAGAAAAGTGCATTGAGTGATAAATAGTATGATGGCTCAGGTTTGCTTTTTGTTGTACACCACAGATTCCTCTCATCATGACCTTTGGGAGCCTTCTGCTTCCTATTGGAAACATGTTTGATGTGGTTTATGGTAAGGGGCAGCCATAGAGGACTGTGCCCAAGTTGTACAAAGTTTACTCAATGAACAGGCCACAACATTGGTGTCATTAGAACCTTAGGCAGCTTACACATGTACACAAGAGTCGGGAGTCCCTGGTGACGTGGGAACCATAGAACCTTCATGTTTTGGTTCCATTGACGTCTACAGTGCAGTTCCAGATCTCCCATTGATCTGACTGAATGTATCTGCTGCTGTGACATGGACTGCAAAGGACACTAACTGGCTGGGCATACATAGGCTTTCATGGCCGGATTTAATCTCATTTGTAGCAGTTTGGGGGCTGTTATGCTGTGTTCCAGGTTTCTTCCTCTGAGAACCAAAGCTTTCGGATATAGCTGCAATATCCTGCCATTAACACCTCCACTCAAGGAAGCAATGCCAACTGGGTGCAGCCAGAGAAAGACCAATGACTTATTAGCAACTCAAACAAAGGAAGAGCTGACAAACAACCAGCAATATCCACAAGAAGAGAAACAAGATCTAGTAAGACACCAGTCACCCTTGACTCGGCCAAGAGTGAAGACCTCTGAAGATGGATATTGCATCTATATCAGAAAGCTTGGGTTCTCAGAAGAAGAAACCTGGAACAAGGCATAACAGTCCCCAAACTGCTACAAATGTGAATAACCAGCTGGTGCCCAGCACTTCCACTGTGGGTGCATGCACTAGCTGCTGTGAAGTGGAATATCTCTACAACAGCAGGGTTTTCTGTTCCCTTCCACAAATGTAGTTATTTTAACCTATGTTTTGGTTTTTTTTACAAATCCAAATTTAAATGTATTTTCCTATTGAGAGGAAAACTGAAGAGTAAGATGTGTGCTGCACTTTCATAGCACCCAGATACACTTCATCCTTTTGAAACACCTTCTTGGGAGTAGATGATCTGCCGAAGAAAAGGGGTGGAAGAATATAGTGGTGCTTATCTCTTTCCCGTGCCCTGCTCTTTCTCTCTCTCTTAGGGCCTGCCATTGTCTGCTCTAGCATATGAATGGTGGGTTCATATTCTGGAATATCATACGGAATAAGGCCAAGTGCAGAAAGGACTTTATTCAGAGGAGGCTGCTGTCTCAAGCATCATGTGCTGAGGGGTAGAGAGCTGTGATGGACACAGCTATATGTGTGCTGCTATTAAATATCCGTATGGAAGGAGGACTCTGCACTATTAACAACAGAACAGGTGTTGCTTGCAGAAACAGCTACAACTGCTGGAATTCCCTCTTCTGTGTAATTGTTTCTGCACTTGTTTTCCTATCCATTGGATGGGAAAGGTGCATTAGAGACTAAAGTATAGTAGTGTTTGCACTTAGGAATGCTAGTACTCTATAGCCTAGCTTTAATGCAACCAGAGACTTACCTGTGTCCAGTCATGCTTCTGATCGTCTGCTGGGTGCTGCTGTTTGGTTGTGGTGTCCTGCACGACTCCACATGCACAGTTGCCATCGTCATGGCGATGATGACGCTCTGCACACACAAAATCACATCTGGGGTTATCTGGGGTGCCGGCGTACTTGTACAGCACCTCAGACAGCTCCCTTGACTGGCAATAGTGTAGATGGTCGCTGCCTGGATGAAAAGGTGAGCTTTTGGTTGCATTGGGTAAGGGTTGGGATGCTTGTGGTGCATGATTTCATGCACCACAGCTTGTATGCAATTAGTCAACCTCTGGGCAGGCAGGGGATGTTTGTAGGCTGTAAACACCTCCTGCAAGTGCAGGTGAACCTGCCCAGATGTTGACTAATTGCATACTATGGGGCCCAGTGCAGAAATGCTTCTGCTTTGACTCTGATCACTTTAGTCATACCATGCCTCTAAAGGCCATTTGCAGAGTTTGAGAGCAAGTGAAGGCTTTGCCTTTATCTTCTGCTTGAGATGCTCTGCTTGAGATCACAAGCAATTGGTAGGCCATTGTGTGAAACAGGAGGCTGGGCTGGATGGGCTGGATTAGATCCAGCAGGGTTCATCTTACATTCTCATGTCTATGTCCTAGTTATCCTGTTGTTCCAATATTCGTATTCCTCTCTGGTCTTTTTCTGTACATGTTATGCAGGTGGAGGAAAATACAGAAAATGACTTGAACCAACCACCTCTTTACCTGCCAATTGGTTTTCCCTTACAATTTTATCCCACCCGTGGCTAATTTTGTGTCCGCTGGTAGCCTGACTCTGGAGTGATTTGACACAGACACAGACCTAAAGTCCTACAATAATTAGAACAGTTGAGGATAATTCAGAAGAAATGTGACTGAAACCAAAAGGGTTAACTCCTCTTTTTATCTTATCCATGCTCTGAACAGCATACCCTATAGTTTGCCCCCATGCATTCCTGACCTAAATTTTTCATTCATTTAGACAGAATGAGGGAAGCAAAGGACCTTTTTACTTAGTGTCCCTCCCTTGTCTTTCTTTGGTTTCCTTTTCTCTTACGTTTGCTTGCAGCTCCACCCTTCCTCATTAAATCACTTGAACTTTCTCCTGGGGATGGAACTTTTTCAAAGGCCAAAAAGAAGGAAGATGTAGAACTCCAGTGATATCAAATAGGAACGTAATCTTTTTAGAGGCAGCATTGATTTATAAAGCCAACTCCCAGAGGTTCAGACAGGTTTATCATACTGCTATAAATGTCTGAATGCATAATGGAATGCAAGGTCTAATTTCTGTAATGTGTTTGGATGATGCATTACTCATCAGGAACCACAGATGAAGCCAAAGAGGGAAGCTCAAGCACATTCTTTTGAAACTTTGGTCATCTAATGCATTATTAAGGATTCTAGACAAAAAAGAAGAAAATGCCACACAATTTAGCTCAATAGGAATAGAGTTCATGCGTTAGCATTTGACTGCAATTTAATCTATAGGGATGATTTCTTGGCTTCTAAGCATTTACAAATGCACTAGGAACACGGAGCTCCGATAGCTTCGATTGGAACTAGCCTTTCCTGAGAAGAATAATTTATGATTATGGGGTGTTATGTATTTCGAAGGATGTTCAGAGCCTCCACTGTGGTCTCTACAAGGATATCAAAGTCATTGTTTCCTTTTAAAAGACTGCATGGTTTAGAAATCCCACAGTATTGCTAGGTGCAATTCTACCTTCATTGTTATCAGGTATATGATTGCCAGTTAGATAACAGACTTTTTAAAAAGTTAGTTGCATTTGGAGGAGCGGCTGTAGTTCAGTGGAGCAGAAAAGGCGACATGAGCAGTGGTAGCTGTGGCACCAATGGCCACGTGCCACTGTTAAATTACTTATTCCCATCCTGTCTCAATAGTATAGCATAGGAGTCCTGCTGGTTGAAGGTAGGGCCAGAAGCTGCACTCATCCAATGCACCCATAGCACTATGGGTTCACAAGATCTTGCAGGCCCTGGCCACTCATGGGGCATTCATGGTACCATAATGGCTCTTTTGGAAAGAGTTCAAGGCACTACGAATCATTCTCCTCACAACAACCCTGTATCCTTACATTTTCAATCACATATGAACTGGAAGATTGTTTTTCATTTTAATAAAGACGTACTCAGATGAAAAACACATAGTGGAAGCAGTGTGTGAAAAAGAATCTAATTGCCCATATGGCAAGTGAGATATGTAGCTTGTGTTTTGTGGCAGTTGCATATTGTAGCTTATTTGTGGTGCTTTGAATCATGTATGAAAGAACTTCAAATTGATTTGTTCCTTTTAACTAGATCTTCACCTTTCTCGGATTTCTACAACTCTAAGGGTGTGATCTCACATGTGTTTAGAGACATTTCTGTGGTGAATTTGAGACTCAAGGGACAGACAGACTCCCTCTCTTTGAATATATCTTTGCCTCATTCTCAAGTTTCTGATTATCTATTCCTTCCACAAACATTCGCACAACCACAAATGGAGTGATCATTTGGAAATATATTTCCCTGAAATGCTTTGTGTGATCATACCCTAAGACTCAGTTTAAAAGTTTTCAGTGGGTATCAAGTATGGAGAACTGTGTTGGCCTTAGGAAGCACCATATCCATATTGGGTGCGAGCAAGGTGATGTCAAGTCTGAAAGATAATGTTCAAAAGGATGTCAGTTATATGAATGCCATATATGTTCCTTTGGTTCATCTTATCACTGTGATAAATGCTGGGAGCCAGTTCTCAGAGAATTGCAGATCTTTGCCTCCTGTTATGCAACAAGGCCAGAGCTTGGACTGATGTGTGCTCAAAAGCCATAGAGTGGGACTTCGGGTGTTTTTCCACCACTTTAATCCAGATCTAAGAAGTTCCGGATCTAAGAAATGGGTACATTCCTTAATCTGGATCTAGTAGATCTGGATTAAGGGAAGTACCCAATGTGTTTCTATGGGTGGTCTAGCACCCAATAGCAATGGGTGCTGACCTCCCTGCCATGGAAACACCGGAGCAACCATTTGGAAATCCGGATCTACCCATGAGGGGTCTGCCTATCACCCCAGGTGTTTTGGGGGACAGGGGGTGCAATCTCCGAAGTGGCTCCGAAGTCATTTCGAAGTCACTTCGAAGTCTGTGCAAAATAGCTTCTTTGAAGTCTGTGCTGATCTTTGGAGTGAACTTCGAAGTGACTTCAGAGTCACTTCGGAGTTCACTCTGAAGATCAGCACAGATTTCAAAGACCCTCCGGAACTATTTTGCACAGACTTTGAAGTGACTTTGAAATGACTTCGAAGCTTAGGTTTTGGAGCTCCCCCCCCCCCATGGGTGCCACCTCCCCCTAGCCTTCTCTAGACCCCATTGCCACACAAGCGTGGAAACAGGCTCTCTTTATCTGGATTTTCTGGCTGAAGACCCCATTGTAGACCCCATTAATGGGGTCTTAGAAAATCTGGATTAAAGGCCAAAAGGTACCCAGATGATCTGGATTTCCCAAGGCGCGGTGGAAACAAATGTGTCTCTAATGGGTGCTGTGGTGGAAATGGGGTCATCCGGCTCTCACCCAAATGGGTCCTCAATGGGTGCTAAAATGGGTACTAAGTGACCATGGAAAAACACCCTTCTATAATAACATACGCCACATCTCTACTTATCATCAGAGACACCTAAAAATCCTTCTGTGGCTACATATGTGATGGCAGCATGTGCCTTATGGTGAACATGCCACCCCATTTATGGGCCCAATTGCCATATACAATGTACATCAGAGTGTCAGTTTCTTAGGTCACGACTTGACATAGCATCTCTGTACTCTGAAATTAAGAAAAGGGGGTGTCTTTTGGAGGGTTATTATGATGGCTGCCCCAGGCATCCAACAGAAATTGTCTTTTATTTTTTACAAACGGAGGCCTGTGGAATAGTTCCTCTCCTGAGGTGCGTCAGGCACCTTCACTCTTTGTGTTTAGACAAGCTGTGAAGATGCACCTCTTTGCCCTGGCCTTTGGCTATGTAAAGGAACAGCCTTTTCCTCCCCACATTCAGACACTGCCATGGTTTTAATATGTTTCATACATTATTGGTTTTAGTGTGTTCATTTTATATGTTCTGACACACCCTGAGACCCTTGGGTATAGAGAGGGATAAAATTGCAAACAAACAGAGAAAGAAATTCCATGCTCACAAGAAGGAACAAAAAGTATGCTAAACAGGGGCAGATTACATCCTGGACTGGAACAGGGACTTGTCTTCTGCATATAGGTGCAGACTACTATAGGCCCTGGGAGGGACCTACCATAGTCTACACCAGCATGTGGATGGCAGGTCCCTGTTCTGAGATATAATCTGGAATAAGGCCCAGTGAAGAAAGGGCCAGAATGTGCATACTGTAACTGGGAGTAAAAATATAATTGCCGATTAACTCCAAGTATAATTTCATTTGAATATGATCTTAAATGATTCTGTCCATCATTTTAAGCACAGTTGAGAAGTAACGTGTCTATTATTTGACCAGATTAGTTTATTAAACATAGCTTCTTGATGACTGAAAGAGGCAAGGGGATCACACAGAATTCTGCTGCAACGGATTGATAGATTGATTAAAATCAGTTTACCTGCACTGCAAAAACAAGGATACGTTCCAATTTCTCTAACAGATTTCCTTTTTTCTTTTCTGTCATCACTCTTGTCAGTCTTCTAAAAATGACTTATAGCTCAAGTGACAGAAGTTAGTTAAAGCAACTAACACTTCATGGTTTGCAATTGCTTTAGAGAAGAGATACAACTACCATTGATCAAATCTAGCCTTTTTCTGGAGGCCGAAAAGCAAAGGGAAGGAAGAGGGATTTAGGATAATCTGGCTGGCTGCTGACCTTGGTGTTTATCTATTGTTACATTCTCTGTGTGTTTTGGTATTAATCTGCACAGATAAGGAATCCATTTTCCTTTTTTTGCTTAAAGAATCCTCACCACCTGGACGGTATCTGTGGAAGACTATCTCCATTTTGAAAAAAAGAAAAGAAATGAAAATCTTCATTTTACTGCGAAGTTAAATTGCACACTGTAAGAGTGAAATTCTCTATACAGAAATCTTTTTCCTGTGACCTACTTTCTAAGACGGTGGTTCTCAACCTGTGGGTCACGACCCCTTTGGGGGTCAAACTACCCTTTCAGAGGGGTTGTGACAAGTCTCCCACCTTCCTGCACTATCCTCATCCGAGCTACCCCACCCCTGTGGTTGGGGGTCTGCACAACATGAGGAACTGCATTAAGGGGTCGCGGCATTAGGAAGATTGAGAACTGCTGTTCTAAGACAAAAGAATGTAGGAAAAACTAATGGAGAATCATTAACCAGAGATTTTGGGTGATTACATATGGCTGAAGGAATCTGGGTTCCTTGAAATAATTTGGAAGACAAACATTTTAGTAAAGTTAAAGTATTTTCTTTATTTGAAAAGTTAACAGAATTACAAGAAACTGTGTTGATCTTTGGAATAGGAAATTGCAAGGGACATCTTTAATTAAAACACATGTTTTCCTTGGAATTTGGCTGTTGGAGATGCTGGACAAATTCTATAAAACAGGATTTAAGTTAATTGTATGAATTTTTCTCCACAGTCAAGGAGAGAAGTCTAGCATTTAGCACAACTTCCAAAGGGGTCATGGGCTGTGAGAACAAAATATCCTGGACTTGCAAATACTGAAATTTATTTATTTGTTGAACAGATTTATGGTTATTAGTTATCAGATGCTGAGTCCTTTGGTGTGTTTTATAAAAACTCATCCAATATTAATGAATTTCTTAATATATAACGGAATGTTTTCAGATGCATATGAGGAAGTATTATTATTCTATACACTTGAAAACAGTATTTCCCCCCTTTTATCAGGACCATGAACTCCTTAAAATGTATATAAGGAAGAAACTAGAAGCTGACCAGATATCAGATTTTATGACACATTAGTGGGTAGGCTTAGCAGGCACAAATTACAGAAGTTGCCCATATTTCACCCCTTTATGGTGCTGCAGGATTGAGGTGATGGTGCAGGGACCACACATCTATTGTATCACAAGGAGAGTTCTTGTGTGCAGGTTCTACGTGGCCGTGAGTCCTGAGAAGCACTCATTTCATTAGCTCACTATAGTGGAAGAGTAAAGAAAAGAGCTCTGACATGATTTCCAGTTGCTATCTTTCCCTGCACTGTGTGTTTTATAATGTTCCTGCTTTTAGGAAAATAGCCAGTTTGCAAAGTCATTTCCTGTACTCTGCAAAAAGCCCTGGGTGGAAACATTGAACTGGGGAATGAAAGTTCCCTGGCTTTGATGTTCATCCACTCATTCAGTTTATTTGTATCCCAACTTTCTAATAAATTACTCAAGGTGGTTTACAGCGATCATGAAAAAATACAATACAAAGAAATACACCGTACATTAAATAAATACACTAATACATTAAATAAATAATATAATATAAAATTATATATAAATGGAATAATACACTATGAAAATTATATAAAATTTTGGGGGAGGGAAAACGCGGCAAGAAAACTGGTTCCTCCTCCTTTCCCCTTTCCAAACTTCTGTCTACAGCCACCAATAAGGGCTGGCTAAGATATTCTCACTTCTGAGAACAGTGGCAGGCATACAGACAGCCTGCTGCCACTTGAGTACATGACAGCATGATGAGTGAAGATTGTTATGTGGAAGTTGCATTAGATGAAGAATTGGTCATGGTTCAGCTGTCACCAAGGTCTGAAAAGGTGCAAAGAAGCTTATCCTTGCTACAGTGCAGATGATGTCACAGCTGGTGAGGACTATGAGATTGTACACCTTGTGTTTATCTGTAATGTTTGGTGTAGATGACCTAGATTTGGCCCACATCTCTGATGGGTTATCCACATGGCTGGTGGGAAGGTGGACTTGTTCTGCTTTTTCAGAGCCAAAAATATAGCCTCTACAAGGAGTACAGTGAGCCAGAGTCGTGCATGAGCTCAAAATTTATGGTTCAGTTCAAAAGAAACCAAGCTATATGTAGTTCAGTACAAATTTGAACCTGATTGAACAGGCTTGACTTGGTCTGAGTGGAAGCCATGAAAAGGTTCAAACCTGATCCTTTCTTTAAAAAACAAAAAACAACACCTTCAAAAATCATGGGGAAAAGACTGTTTTAAAGGCTAATTGTATCTGAGTGCAAAATATTGAAACTGTAGGCCCAGGCAGAAATACTGAGGCTGAGGAATCCCCTGCCTCTGATGGCCAGGAATGATGCGTATGTGGGGCAAGGGCATGGAACATCATGTTTCCCTGCTCTAAGGGTCTTTGTGGCAGGAATGATCATCATGCCAATCCGGTCTATAGTCCTTCCTTCCTGATCTTATCAAACAAGACAAAGAATTCCAGAATAAAAACTGATCTTCATACCTCATCTTCAGAGCTCTTCCAAACTGACACAAAGAGCATGAAAAGTTCAAATGCATGTTCTCAAGAACACTTGAAAATATAAAGGGAAAACAGCATAAACAAGTCCAAGTAGTCTGTTTATATAGCTCTAGAGATTCAGATAAAGAAAAACAAACATAACCTTTTCAGCTGTTCCTCACAAGGGAAAAAGAAAATGAAACATTTGATTATAATTGTTTTAATGAGCTGTGATTCAAAATGAAGTTGTAATGGTCTGGCTAAAAAATATTCTGTTAATGAGCCTATACTTCTATCAAAATGTGTGAGATATAAAACTCTCTGTGGATAAAGTTAAACAGCAAAGAATCTTTAATTGCTCATGGGGGGGGGGATCATAACAGTATAGCTCTTGTGTTAATGATGTTGAAATATAATAATTAATAATAATAATAATAGTAGTAATAGTAATAGTAATAGTAATATGAACATGTCCAATACAACAGTTTTTTGTAACTATGTTTATTGTTGAGCTCCAAAAACATTTTAAGGCTGTTTTTGCACGGGCTTCATAGACCCCATTAGGCACCCGACAGGTACTCATTTGGTACGGATTTGCTACGTACCTTCTGCACTGAGGGACCCATTAAGATCCCTTTGAGATTGTGTCATCTGTACAGGCATTGCAGAGTTCCGGATTCAATGGGGTCTTCAGGCCCTTTAATCCAGATTAGCTATAGACCCCTTTAAATAGGTCTTCAATCTGGTCTTCTGCAGTGAAGACCGAATTTCAGAGCGCTCTTCCTCATGCATGCCGGGCCAAAGAGGTCCAGGGGAAGGCCTAGAGGTCACCATTTGTAGTAATAAAAATTGCACAGCTTTTCCCCTGGCTTCCTTTTCTTCAGCCCTCCATTTTACAAACCTCAGGAATAAAAGCACCAGGAATTTTCCTCCTGCCCCTACATGCCCTTGGGCCATCTGTTGATCCATGCTGAATGGGCTGCCGAGAAGCTGTGAGTGGAGGTGATCCAGACAGACAGAAGGAGTAACCTGGGCTGCTTTGTGTGCAGCTGCCTTAGGCAATAATGGAGTTTCTCAGCCATGTGGAGAGATGCTTGCTGTCATCTGCACATGAACACTGGGCCAGTCTTTGGAGAGGTCTACACTGCCATCTGCACTGTAGCCCAGTCCAATGATATGATATGTCCATGCAGACACAGCATTCTACCAAGAGCCAAGCCTCCCAGTAGATTGGTCTGCAATGCAAACACTCCATTCCTATGGGGCTTCTGGCATAAACCTGTAGCCCCAGGCAGATGCAGCCAAAGATGTTTAGCGACACTTAGCATCTTAGGCGTCTAGCCATGGTATACCCTGCCATCTGCCATAAAAAAGAATACAGGTAATATTTAAATTAATTATTTCAAAATATATACCGGTAGTTTGCAATAAACATGTGGACATATTATTCACATTTCCTTTCTTTTGATACATAACGGGTCACCCCAGTATATCACCCCATCTCAGTGATAACTCTTCATGAATACTGGAAGATTTGTGGCAATACCCAGCTGCCAGTACCGAAAGACATAGCCTACATGGAACAAAACAGGCTACAATTTAGGCACCCAGCTGTTACTACCACCAAAGCCCTAATGGAAAATGATTTTAGTGTCCTGAACACATGGAAACAACACTGGATAGAAGGTTGCCCTCCACAATGCCAGACCCTGGGCTGCATTTCAGAAAAACTACCTGGCTTCAAGCAGCCTCATGCAATATGGACATCTATAAATCTCATATTCACAGGGCATGGTTGATGTGCAGATGTTCTTTAGAACTGGGGAATAACTCCATCCCTGATATGTGACTGCGGGGTGGAAAGACAAACAATCCAGCATATCATGAGCACATGCAGAAATTGAGCATTTTATGACTTCCTGACAGTAAAAAAAGGCGCAGTAGACTATGTCTGTGATTTAGATATAAGTTTGTGATTTTACCATGGGATCTTTCCAGATTTTTCCTGTTTCTATATAGTTTTAGCTATTTTATCAATGTATTACAATGTGAATTTGCCATACGCTAAATCAGTGAGAATCCTATCAACCCATCTATTGATTACTTGCTATTCTTCAAGGAAAAAAAAGTTTTGTTTTACATGTCTCCCTCTCAGAATTAAACCTCGCCACCTCTACCAGTGGAAAAAAAGATAGGTGGGGCTTTTTTTCAAAAAGGAAAAAGAGAGGGAATAGAAGTGTATTATGTATTAAAATGCCACTGTCATACTGGAATGGAGAAAGGTGAAGGGATGGGGGAAGATTCAACTGTTATAACAGTGACAGCTGATTTAGCAACAAATTCAGTTCTATAACACGTTCTATTCCTATCTCTTTTTTTTCTGGGTGTTTTACGTGATGGCAACAGTTCACCAAGTCTTCATCTCTGCTAAATACTTCACTGTGTTGCCAAGAAATGGTATGGAGTTTGTTTTTTAAAGAAAAAGCAGCAGCAGCAGCAACAGCAGCAAGTATGGCTGTTTCCTCTTTTCTTCAGTTAAGAAAGAAAACAAGTCTTATTTTCCGTTTGCTTAGTTGTTGAGTATCCAGGTAACAAACCACTTAAAATCGAGCAAACAAAACTTGATAATTGGCCCCATCCCCATCAGAACCACAGAAGAATGTAACCATGGCAACCTGTAGACCATCTCATATACCTTCAGGATTTAGGCTTTCCTGAATCTGTCCAACACCAAGTAAAATTACATTTCAGGGAACATTTTGTTCTTCATTTTAAGGACGGGTGAAAGTGGACCCATAAATAGTTCGCAACAAGGAGGAAAGGGAGGGGAAAGTGCAGATGATGTTCTGGTACCTATTTTAAAAAAGACACATGTTAAGCTTCCTCTGTGGAAAAGGATAAACAAGCCACAGTCCCTGCAAAAGACAATAATTAAGACTAGCGTGACTCAAGCCTGAGACTGTCAGAAAACTCAGCTGCAAATGTGAATTGTCTTTGAAGCTAAGAAGCCGAGTGCAAAATGAGTCATTCTGAAGACTGGTGACCTGCCTCTCTGTCTCCACTTGACAATTGCAAGTGTCAACCATGTATTACTTTCAGGGCTTGAGTATTCCTTTTTGGCACTTGCATACCACATTTTAACAATTCCAGGATAGCTCCCAAAATGCAGGAATAAAATCATGATTAAAATTTTATTAAAGAGTTAAGATTTTGTCATATAAAGAGCCAGTATGAAAACGATTCCTACTCTCCCCCTCCCCCCCAAAAAAAGGTAAAGGAAAAGAAAATTTAGAAAAGCTTTTAGAAAAGCAGAAAGATGTCTCTTTCCAGGGAGTAGTTCAACAAATACAGAACCACTACTGAGAACCGCTGTAGTAGCTGCTAATCTGTCATGACAGGTCAGAAAGTCAAGACATATGTAAACTTAATGTTTTGATATGCCATGGAGATTATCTTAAGAGTTTGAAGGAAAAAAAATATCAAAGCAGAGCCACAAGATTTTTTTTTCTCCTGTTCAAGGAAAATGACATTTTAAAATAGAAAAAGCAACTTCTACCAGCGTCTTCTTTCAATGGCAACCTACAGTCTGGAGTTATAAGGATGAAGGAAAGCCGCAAAAGCTTCAACTGAAAGCCTGTCTTGATTCCTCCAATCTCCCCCACAGTGGATCAAACACAGTTTGGGGAGATGAAAGGGGGGCTTTCGATCAGAGCCGTAACTCTCCTTCGATGCCCTCACACAAGTATTCTGAAAGCCTGCAATGCATCTACACATTTGGCAGAAGCAGGCTATTACTCAGGCCAAGCATCACTACAGCATTAATCTCACAGTTCCCTTCAGCTGTTTGGGCATTTGTGTCACTCTTCCTACAAGCAAGGTCAGTTCTGTAGAATCCTCCTTTCTGCATGGACCTTTAACCCAGATTAAGGGCCTGTGTAGAACACTTCTAGGTCTTTAAACTGGAATAGGACAGGAGGACATTTGCTATATGTTCTTCAAAGTGGATCCATGGTCACTCAATGGTATGTATCTGAAAAAACACACCCCAACAACCTCTCAGCCTTTGCCACCTTGGTTGAGATTTACCCTGGAAGAAATAGAGGGGAAGTGTGCCTTCTATGGTTCTCCTTGGCCGTCTCCACACTTTTGAAGGATGGAAGATTGTAGCTGGGTTAGCTCCTACAGAAACTGTTTCCAGCTGGAGTGGTCTTTTTGTTCTGGAAAAAAAGCCATTTGCACTTCTACACCCTGTATTGAGACAGGCCTTGTGCTGCACTCGCCTTACCTCATCCTCATTGTGCTGTGCCCCCCCTGCCTGCTCCTGCTGCCTTGAAGCTCACATGATGACCAGGCCTAGGAGATGCACTTCAAAAACTCAATTTGATGTGCAGTCAAATGTGTCTCCCTACTCAATAAGAAAAGAAAGGTGTCTGCTCTTTTGCAAACTTTGCTGGGTCTGTCTAGCTACCCCTGGAATGCTGGTAGACCTGAAAGAACAAGTCTACCAATGTCCCAGTCTAGCTGCTATTTTGGCCACTTTAGACTGGGCCATGCTGTATTTAATGTAAACATGGCATGGTAGCAGGGGGTGGGGTCTCTCTAGACTACAGCAGAGTGCAAAAAAGAGAGGTCCATAAGAGACATAGGGTGTTTTTCCACTGTCACTAAAAGTACCCATTAAGTACCCATTAATGGGTATGAAATGGAATGTTTGTACCCATTAATGAGTACTTAATGGGTACTTCTAGTGACAGTGGAAAAACACCCATAGACTTTGTGCTGACCTGTACTGTATTATTCTTTAAAGGCAACCAAGTTTGAGAGTTACCCCCAAGGTTAATACCAGACAGTAGTCACAGGAGATTCTTACTCAATTCCTTGAAAACCATTGTGTGGCTTTCCTCAGGGATCAATCTTATCCCCCATGCTATTCAATATCTACATGAAGCCATTGGTGAAAAAAAAATCTATTTCTTTACTCCATTACAATCATGAGAGGCAGTTAATATGCCCAACAAGTGCTTGGAGGCAGTAATGGGCTGAACGGAGGCAAATGAATCAAAACAAGATGGAGGTGCTGTGTCTCGGGTGGTGTTATACCACATTGAAAGAGACAGGTGTGAAATCTATGGGAGCATTCCTGGATTCTTCACTGAAACTAGAAGCTCAAGGGGAGATGGCGACCATGAATATCCACCTCCAGATCTGTCGTTTGTACTATGCCCCCTTCTGGACACTAACTGTAACCCATGAACTGGTAGTTTCTAGGTTGGATAATTGTGATGATTTTAAAGCTGCAGCTGGTACAGGATGCAGAAGGAAGACTGATGACGGGAACTGTTGACTGGATCCTTATCATGTTGGTCCTTAAAGAACCGCTCTCATCGCCAATTTATTACCAATGCTAATCTAGATGGCTTGGACACAAATATCTAAAGAAATGTCTCCTTCTTTATAGACCTGCTCCTCAGCTATGATCTGTGGGAGTGGCTCTCTAAGCTGTGCCATTACCCTTGGAAGATAAAAGACTAGGGATGTGTACGAGTCTTTTCAGTGACCTCCTCTAGATTATGGAATAGCTTTCCCTATGGATTAGGTGGATTAGGCACCTGCACTATATACTTTTAGAGGCCTCGTGAACTCACTTCTTTATCCAAGCCTTTAGTCCATCCTTCCTTTGTAGGTGCTGCTAATTTAATTTAATTAATGCAATTATTTAATTAAATTTAAATTTCTAATTTAAATTTCTGCTTTGAATTTGTTTTAGCTGTTTTTAACTTTATATTGTATCCCACTCTTTGACCATGTGTCATAGGGTAGGATATACTGTAAAAGTAAACAACAAACAGTGTTTCAGAAAGTAATTATATATATATATACACACACACTTGTGTTTTTTAATTAAATTAATTGACTGGATGTATCTAGCTCATCCTTACCCTTATACTTTCTCAAACACTGTTTGTTTGTTTGTTTACCTTTACAGTATATTTGCATTCTTATGCCCACTGTTATTACTGTTTGAACAAAATTTGAAGGCCAACTGTGTGCAGGTAAGTATGAACATTGCTTTATGTATCATGGTAGCATTCAGGCGCAGCAATGTAAAACTATGTACAAAGGATATAAAAACTACTTCATGAACTGGTCCTGTAATAACTGGATGTATTGACCATATAATCCTCACATTAAAATTTTTTTTGAAAAGTTGTATTGAATAATCACAATTTAATTTCATATGTCTTACCACCCAGAATATACATTTTCAACAATGGTGAGAGTATACAACTTTGTACATCATTATATGCATTCAGAAGGATCAAAAATAGTTAGTCAAACATTACATATGTATAATTAAAAATGCATCTTCTAATTTTCAACCATTAGCTGAATGATGTTTTGCACTACAAATAAATCCATCCATTCCCAGAGATGTTAAAATGAGTTGTTAACAACAACAAAAAGGTTACTGTTTTCACATACAAGCAATGACAAAACAATGTTTTATATAAAGAGATCAATGTCCTTGATCCCAGTGAGATTTAACTTGAATATATTCAGGAATGTATTCCTTCCTATTTGATCCTAGATTTAAAGATTTAGATGCCAACTATGAGTGTATTGTCAATAAAATTAAAAAGAGAAACTTCAACACTAATAAAAATACTATGTATATGAAGAAACGACATCCTATACATATGTTACCTGTTTATAGAATAATACCTTGCTGAACTGAGATTGTTACTGCTTCTAAATGCGTTCCCATCACCAGCATATGTGTTTTCCCCAGCAAGTATTTTCTCTCATAAAACAAAGCCTCATAACACACAGATTCCAATTGTTCTGAGTTCTTATACATGAAACTAGACAGTTAGGCCCTTTCAGCACTTTGCTATAATCCCAATCAGGAGCCTCTGGAGTCGGCTTCTGGGTCTCATTGGTCTGCATGATAGTGTGGATCTGAGGCCCTACTTCTTGTTGGTATGCTCTGTTCGCGTTAGATGGAACATGATCCAGTTCTACTGGCTGACCAGAAAGCCCTGCTCCACACAGGAGGAAGACAGAAGGCATGCTTCCCATAACTGCAAATAATGGGGAGGGGTGCATTTCAGTGACAAAACAATGCACACCACTGAAATGTATCCACCAGAGACTCAGAGGCACAGGTGGTGCTGTGCCTTTTCATTTTCAGAACCAGTGGGATAGGAAAGGCCTAAGACTGCTTCAGTGGATCTCATCTTTTCAGTGTTGAAACCCTGATTTTGACAGAAGCAAAAAAGAGACAACCTGAAATCGTACCAGTGGTGGGAAGGGCCTCTCTTGGATTGATCTATGATGCAGAAGGGAAACCCATAGTCTACATCACAGACCTGCCCAAAGGTAAGTACAGAAAGGCTTTGTTAAGAACTGATTGTTAAGACAGAATTAGTATGGGAGGCAAGATATATCACCGTTGAAAACTTCATTGTATTATTGCTAGTAATCCAATTTGGTACACATTTGCGAGCGTGCATATACATGCATGCAGGCCAGTGGGGTCTTATGTAGCTGCTACATTGTCTCCTCATAGAATGACTACACAGAAAAGCCATGCAACTAGTGGCACCAGTTACGTAGGCAACTACGCAGCCATCTCCCTTCCACACCCACTGTCAATGGAAGCAACTCTTGATTGGCAGTTGCACAGACCAATTGCACCACGCAGCAGATGGTGCTTCCTGCACGGGCTTATTCGGGGCCTTAGGATGGGTGCTACGGTGTCCACACAGCAGCCCTGTTTAGCACCCATTGCCATCGAGTGTTATACAGCCTATGCAGACATATGGGGTCTTCGTTTAGATCTGGAACTACAAGGAAAGGATTCCCCAAGGACTGGATTTGAATGATCCGAATTTATTTAATCTGGATTAACTACAGTAAGTGCAGAAACGGCCAACAAGTGTAGCTGTGGTGGAAGGACTGGTGCTGCCAGACCACTTTCAGTGTTGCAAGGCCATGGGACTGGGATTTGTGGATCTGCCTCTGGGGTTCAACAGCTAGTGTTGGACCCTGTGGTGCTTGGCCCTGGCCTCACACAAAAGATACTATGTAGGAGCAATACAAGCATCACATGGTTAGGAGTGAGTAAACCTCTGAAGGAAGGATTCATCACAAAGAACAAAACAATAGTGTTCCAGTCCTTGCAATGTGAATGACACCAACTGGGCTAGAAATGGATCTCTAGTAAAGTAAGTAAAGCAACAGCAGTATTTTCTAAAGGTTTTCTGTTTTGCAGTTCGGAGGAACCATTCATTGGTTTCAGGAAATTTATTTTAACATAACAGTGCCAGTTGAATAGTCCTGTTAGCTCAGAGTTTGTATTTGTTTAGGCGCTCCCTGTGTGCTCCACTGGATCTCCACTGGAAAATGAATTGGACAATACAGCTGTTCTTTCCTCCACATGTAGACTCAGGCCTGATACCAAAATGCATTATGGGTCTTCTTTGACATAATAGGTGTTTTAAGGCTTGTGGGTGTTCCACTTTTTGAGTGTGGAAAAGGACAATTTGTTTACTGTCTACATTCATTCTGTTTAGTAACTGCACCTTTACAAATGACATACTTGGAGAAGTATGGTAAGTAGAGACTTGGTCAGTGGACCACGGTAATATAGAACTGTACTGAAAATAAAAATGGTGTGTTGCACTTTGTTTATATACAGTTCTCTTCCCTACCATTTGGGTACACCACAGTGACCAAAATTATAGCTATGTTCCTCACCTAGGTTCCAAAAGCTAAATAAATAGCAACACATTTTATGCAAAATTAGTTTTAAAAAGACAAGCAGATACCATTGCCTGAATCCCTCATGAATACTTACACTTGAGGTTTCTATAAAACAAAAAGCTATGTGCTTTTTTAAATGGCGGGACTTTAACATACAGTGTTCTTCCTGGAAGAAGAAACGCCTTTTTTTGTACTGGGCCTTATTCGAGAATATATCCTGGAATAGGGGTTTGCTGTCCGCATGCTTCCTGAGTGGGACCTGCCTGTAGTCTGCACTAGTCTGCAGACAGCAGAGGCCTTTTTGTGCTACAGCTGGGATACGCAGGAATGGATCCCCCATTCATGCATCCCTTGCTGGCCAAGGCGTGAATGGGGCATCCATCCCCATGTGTCCCAGCCTGAAAAGGGTGCCGGGGGTGGGTGGGACACCCCCCCCAGGCCTGCTGCCATTGGGCCATAATGGCGCACTGGCTGACAGACTGGTCCCAGCCCGTCCTGGGGTCCCTCATGCTCCAGCCAACTCGATTGGGTAGGCTGGAGCCTGCAGGGACCCTCTGGATACCCACCTCCACCCAGAGGTCCACGTTGCCCTCATCCCCACGCTCGTGACTTACCTGGTCGGTGTCTGGGTTTGAACTGGCAGCCACCATGTATGGGCCTTGCCAAGTTTGATTCATGGTGTTGTGCACAGGTGCACACCATGGCCTGCAGTTGGGCCACAGTGTGCACCTGTGCACAATGACTGGTTCGATGCTCTGTCCCAGGGCTGGCCTAATAGTTCCCTTGCATGAATAGGCCTCAAATCTCTATTCTAGGATGCATTCCACAATTAGATGCAGCGCAAAAAATAAACTTTTAGATGTTAATGGCCGGGTTGTATTTGGCCCTGCAGTATGTGTGGTGTAAGCTCCCAGACGAAGCATCCACATGTGAAGGAGCTGTTTCTTAACCAGAAATGGCTCCTTCCATGCTGGAGCTTATCCTGCATGCACTAGGCATGGTGCAGGTTTAACTGCACCACATGTGACTCTACCTTTCACTAGTGCTGGAGCCAGTAAGTCTCCACCTGGACCATTTGCGCCTCTTCCTGTCTAGAGGGTCATGTGCCTAGTGGTGCATGTGCCACAATGTGCAGCACCACCAAGTTGCATTGGTTACCAGCACTGAGGTTCAAAGATGGCGGCGCCCAGGTGCATGTCCATACTTTTGGGGAGGCTTTGGAAGGGTTAGTATGCACTGAGCATCCACAAGTGCAGACTGTTAGTGCATACTTGGGCCATTTTGCCCTTTGCTTTCCAGAGACGGGAATTAAAGTGTAAAAGTGCCCTAAGTCCAGCTTCAGAATGAACTGTGCAAGTAACTGGAAAACTAATTACAAATACTTGTAAAACCTGCCCTCTTCAGTTACCTGTAAGTCAATTATATACAGCTTTGGGAACCAATTATTTGTCACTTTCCAAACAAGATGGAATGTCATTTAGATTCACATTGCATATTCAAGTATCTTGAACAAAAGCTACTATGTACAGAGAATTCAGTATAAGTTTACAAAAGAGGAAGGAAGGAAGGAAAATACAGAAGTAAATACAAAAGTGAAGGAAAAATACGTCTAGGAGGAGGCCTAGAAATAGAGAGGGTTTTTGTCAATTTCTTTGGTAATGGAGGTTCCTACCTTTGTTTCTAAGAATATGCTTCCACAAAGGGTGTGTTCCCATACAAGATTAAATGCGAATCCAGGCCATTTTCAGGATTGTCCAATCCCGTTTAAATTTTTATTCCCGGACATTAAGAGGATTATATTGTTAAAATCTGCTGAGTACATGTACAGCACTTTAGAAATAAACTAATAATAAAAAAAGTCCTCGGAAAAACTGTTCTCAGTCTTGTTTTGGCATCTAGCCCACTCCCCCCCCCCCCAGATGTGATCATGGTACTCCCAAAACAGTCCTGAAATGTAGCCCTTTTATCCTGGGCTTAAAGAATTGTATCACTGTATGCCATGCTAAGATGCAGAATATTAGCCTAATGCAATGATGGCCAACCTATGACATGCATGTCACAGGTGACACGCCAAGCCCTTTTGGGTGACACACATGGCCACCCTTGCACCTGGGCCTGTAGTGCTTGCTTGTTCTTGAAGTGTACAAAATACCAACTTTCAATTGAATATTTAGCAAATGAAATTCAGCAACAAAAGTCACTAATGTAAAGAATTATTTGTTTTTGCTTTTAATAAAGTACATATATCAAAAACATAACTTTTTTACTGAGCTACAAATATCACAAAATTATGGATATTTCTAGATGTGACACAGCACCCGAGTTAAACTAGGTTTTCTTGCGAATTTTGACACACCGAACTCAAAAGTTTCGTCATCACTGGCCTAACGTCTGGGCAAAGTGAAATGATCCCAGGAGTGCTTTGTTCCAGAGTTTCAAAAAATAGCGGAATAGGTAAGTGGTGTCTGAAGGTAGACTTAGAAAGTACCTTCAGAACTTTCAAAACAGAGTGAGTATGCCTGGGCAGGAGGTTGGAGGTGAGGTCAGTACATGGACAGCCCTCTACCCATTGTTATCCTCATGGGGCATCAAAATGCTTATGGGTAGTCCTGTAATATTACCCTAAAAATCCTGAACTCTGTATCTTTAAGAAGAGTGCATTTGGCAAAAGCACAGTTTTTGTGCTAATGATTTTCTCAAGTTGCAAGCATAATGGCCTTTTTAATCTTAGTAAGAGTAATTAAACAGACATTTGTTATTAATGATGTTGTTAATGGCATCAGATATTATACTGTAGATATGCTATAATAGAATGATTTCTTAAAATGATTCAGGCTAAGTTCAGTTAGATAATAAGTCTAAAAATGCAGAGCTCTTTTTATTATTTAAAAGCTGGAGCTATTGATTTCTCTCCCTCTTTTTGTCCATGTGTGCACAGCAGCGACTTCCTTCTTTTTGATGTATATGTTAAGGCAGAGGGGGTCAAATTGTCTATCTTCTAAATAACGCTGTAGGACAACTTGAACCTTGTTCATTGACAGTGTCACTGCTAACAGTTGCAGACAAACAAATAAACAAAAAGTTACTGAAATAGGAACTCTTCCTTTTCTAACTTCATGTCTCCTGCATGTAGGTTAGAAAACCCAGGAGCTACAGGGAATTCAGTACCTTGTATCCTGTGTGATAAGCATGTTACATGACCACAGTATCATTATAGCAGCATCTATATAGTAGCTTTGGGGTTTTCACAGTAGTGCTATAAACACTGATGGTCCAGAGCAGCACTGCAGTTCTCATTTGTGTCATGGGCTATATGTACTATTGTACGGTGGAGGTGGTGGTGGTGGTGAATCTGGCATTCTTCAGAATCGGAACTTCTGACAAACCCCGCCAAAGGGTAGAGTGCCTCAGGTGGCAGGTGTTGTTCCTCTTATATATTTTGTCCATACAGAACTCTGTGTTTGCTTGGTGGGTTACATGGAATCCCTGAAACTAATGTGGCATGTCAGAGGGTACTGTGCCATTGATTCCTTTGTTTGTCTTGCCCCTTGCCTCAGGCAGCTAAATGTCTTAGACTGGTTGTGTAAAACAACAACCTGAAACTGGAACTATAAATGACTGCAAGAAGGGAGATGGACAGATGAGTCAGAAAAAGTACCCATATGAAAGGGGTTCACAATCTAGGGCAGCCTGTACATGGTGAGAGCAAGAAGCCCTACAAAGAACATCAGAACTGAGGTATTTTCGCACTTGGCTTCCCATTCACTGGACAGGAAAAGCACATTAAACACTAATGTGTACTACTGTAGCATTCACACGTTGGAATGCTAGTATACATCAGACTAAGCCCCATGTTCCTGGAGACTTGCCTGTGTCTGGGCACATGGCCAATCCCTGTCAGGTTTGTGGAGCCTGGCATGATCTTGAGTGTGCCAGTACCATCATCAGAGAAATGCAGATGCTCTGTGCATGCGGAGTTGTGTTTGGGGTCATCTGAGGTGCCAGTGTGCTTGCGTGGCAATTCAGAAGATCCCTACCATGGAAAATGATGTGAACGATTGTGCGCTGGATGGGACAGGTAAGCTTTAGGTAAAGGTTGGTATGCATGTGGTGCACAATTTTGTGTACCACTGCTACTCAATGACAGATTAGCATCTGGTAAGGTGGGAGGCATTTCTAGGTTGTAAAGACCTCCTGCAAGTGCAGATCTACCTGCCAAGATGTTAGCCCTACAAGGTCAAGGGTGAATTGGCCTCTGGTTTGAATTGAACCTGAACCAAGACTAGTTGATTTGATTTGAACTGAACCACTAAATTTCAGTTTGTGCACATCTGTGTTGCAGGAAGGGAGATGGACAGATGAGTCTGAAGGGGGTACCTATTCTAGAGCATCCTGTGCATGGTGAAATCATGAAACTCTACAAAGGGTATCAGAGTCCCTGTGCAAACACTGGTGCTTGTGATCCTCAAGTGGGATGGCAGTGAGCTCCATGCAGATGGAGTGGGAACATACCACACAAGACAAGGAGTGGGGAAGACCCTGTGCAGGTGTGTGTATGGGAGAGGCCAGGAGAGCTGCATTTGCATGCAGGTCCTTGGATCTGCTTTGAACTGCTGAATACTTAATGAAGGGTAGCTTGTGCCCTGTACTACCAGCTAAGGCACAGAAGGTCTCTAAAGAAGGCTGTTCCTTTCTCCGTAGAAGATCACCACAGCAAGTGGGAGGGCATGGCCCCATTCCTTTCCCTGGATACATCCCAAAATCCACTCCTTTTGACACAAAATTTGCTCCAAAACACAATGACAAAGGGAGTCTGGAAGCACACACGCCCCCCCCCCCGGAGGTTCATTAACAGCCTCATCTTTTTAGTTACATACGTTCCCTTGCCATTCCTCAACTGGGAGGGGCCATGTAATCTGCACCACATCTTGCATCCTCGATGGGAGCTTGTTTCCACAAAACCTCTTGGCCCAATCCCCTCTTTTAGTCAGTTTTACTTTAATCATCTGAAAGAGAGATAGGGAGAAGGAGGGGAAAACAGAAACTGTTCTTCTCCTTAGCCCCCTCCCATCCTGTCTGCATTCACTGCAAACAGCATGCACTAGATTACAACACTCTAGAGGCTGTAGGCCACGTCTCCATTTTAGTGCAGAGTGGGACTGTGGTCAGGCACACCAGTGGAAACATCTTGTTGGCTGCATCATAGGGTTCCTTCACTACTCCATTTCAGAAAGGGGATGCCCCTACAATGGGGAGGTCAAGGCATTTCGCCCAAAGATCGGAAATAATGGCCCGCACTGAAGGGAATGTATCAGACCTTCCCTGGTCAGAGAGCCTGCCATGGAACATCTCTTGCAGCTGCAACTGGAGACATGGCTTTAATTTGGGATGGATCTGGTGGAACTGCTGGTGATCCACAAAATGCACACCAGCACCTGCAATTGTGCAGTTAAAGGATAAGCTGCTGGAGTTTATAGGAAAGCAGATAATTCAACTTTTTTGACATTTAACCCTCAATTTTTTTCAGCTGTCACTCTGATGTAGCCACTGTGGAGACAGCAGCAAGGATGAAAACAGCCCCTCCTGTGTGAATGATTCCATAACATGTATGAGGAAACCCCACCAGAAAAAGCTGCAACAGTGGCAGCAGAGAAAGCTTTAAGAGATTTTTTCCTGCCAGTGTGTAAATGGAATTGCCCCACAAGCATCTTATTACAAGGAGCATAAGTCCCACTCCATGAACTGGGCATGCCAGCAAGTGTTGTGGGGAAAGCCCCACAATTTCCCTTTTCACATTTTCATCTCATAGTGGTTTGAATTGTCCCCAACATCTTCGATCAGCTGGTGAAGAGAAGTTACTCCATTGCTCACTTCCTCCTCCTTCTCCATTCTCTTTTCCTTTTTGCATCACATCTGGTAGGCTTTAAGTTTGCAGGCAGGAACCATCTTTATCTTTAATCCAGTTTCAGTCTACTTGCATAATGGAAGAACACATCAGCAAAGTGCACAGTCACTGTCTCTCCACATTATCTACTCAAAGGTGGATCTTCTCTAGGGATATGCATGAATTTTGCATCAAAGCGAATGGGATGGAAATTTGTATTTATGAGAATGGAGCCACTTCAAATGTGCTAGGATTCAAATTTGCTTTGCATTCTCTTCAAATCTATTGTGTTCACCAGTCGTGCCCACGAATCTGATGATAATCCGCTCTGGAGGTGAGTGGGCAGCCACTTTTAATGTAATGCTTTGAATTAAGGCGAAAGAGTTTTCACTTTGCATGTGATGGTCTGTCTTTGAAAACAGCCAATATTTGCTTTAAATACTAAGTTTCAAACATCCATAATTCGTACAAATTTTGAATGTCATGAACAGTTTTTGCCCATTTCCAATCTTCTGAGTTAGATAATCCTGAAAGAAATCAGCTTGTCACTTTGATAATATGTTCTCTCATTCTGAAAATGTCCTGAAACTAGATTAAAACTTACGTGTTAACACAGCCTTAAAGTATTAAATACAAGACTACAGGCAACAATAACACTTGCAGTCTTTGTAGTATAAGGGAAAAGGCAGAGAAGTATATGGAAGTTGATCAGAAATCTGAAAGGGGGCAGTTGCTATTTAAAAACTTTCTTTTGTAGAGAGGAAGGAAATCATGTGAGGAACCTAAAGGCAAGAAATCAAATGAGATTTCAAAAGCCATCACTTGTGCAAACCAACCTGGCAGTGCGGCACTGTCTGCTTGCAATGCACCATACATAACATGCTATGAATGATCTGCCATGTGATGTACCATGAGATTGCTGCTCCCTCATGGCACATACTCAAGCATATACAAATGCTCATTCAGCCACCATGCCACTATAGACACTAATTAGGACAATGGAAGAATGGAAGTTTCCACAGCTAGTCTGCTTTGAACCTAAGTTTTCAGAGAAGGCCATGATGGATATCCAAAAGCTTAGGCTTAAAACAGAATTGTGGAACACAGCATAACAACCCCCAAACTACAGTAAATAGGATTCAGAATACTCCAAAAAGCAGAGTAGTAGGAAGTCCTCTGACAGATCTTCATATTGTTCTTGTGTTCTTGAGTGTACCTAACTGTTCACATCCCCAAACACATGAAATGTCCCATGGGCCCATCTCCTGCATTTCTCTCTCCAGTCATCAACATTGCAGCCAGAACCAGCAGGCAGCCTGTGAACCGAATGCCTTCACTTTAGGAAGAATGCAACTTCTGTAGCACTCTTAATGCTCAGGATGAAGACTGCTACACTAGTAGAAGTCTTTGACCTACCGTGCAGCTGCTGCCTGTGTGTTAGGTACGTTATCCAAGACCTTCTTCATTCAAACTGTGCCTAAGGTTGCTGCCTCTTCTCCCAGTCCACCCTGTGGCTCTTGCAAAGAAGCTTGGCTAACTTAATCAAGGGAATCTTTCATTCACCTTTTTATCTGCATAGCTGGCAATGCTTCAACAGTTTCTGCATTGTGGAACTTCAATGAGCATTGCATTGTAAATACAAAGAACAGCAACTGTGCCGCACCCTTATGTGACAGATGTAAACTCATTTCCAAAGTATGCTTTCAGGCACAGGTTTATTTATCCTTGCTTTTGTGAAAATGGTGCTCCTTCCTCTTTTACGTATCACTGAGAAAAGACAGCATGGTGCAGAATTATTTTTGCCATTTAAGGAAAGTCTAGTCTTGTTGAATCTGACGAATTTGTTTGGCTGCTTTTGGCATTTGAAATATTAGCTCTCCTGAAAAAATAAAAACTCTGTTCCTCCTTTGTTTCCGGACGCTGTTTATTTGTGTAGCTTCTAAGCTCTCCAATGTCTGTGAATTCCAGCTAACACCTTTTCAGAAACTTTCATCTTGACTTTGCATTTTCTCATAAAGCCCTCAGTATGGGAGTCATTTTACATACCTTTCACTTCCTTTTCTGCAGCCTAACACTGCAAGCTCTTAGTCCCTTCCCTCTCCAAACCTGAAATCAGTTGCTAATTTTTCTTGTTCTGTCAAGATTAGGCAAAGCGTTCTGAATAAGCCTGCTCTGTTTTCTCAAGGGAGTATGCTTGAAATAATCTAGTGTTTATTTTTATTCAAATTCTCACAGTACTACAAGGTTTCAGTGATTTCCTGGGATGTTTCTAGTTTTTTTCCACCAGGCCAAAAGGCTATTCTCAGAGGTAGCTCCTTCATGTAAACCTAAAAATGGAGCTTTCCCACATTACAGTTTATTGGGGAGTTTAAAGTTCAATCGTCTGTCTCTCAGGAAAGTGAAGCAAAATACATAGATGTTCCCATTCCATTTTCTGCTGAAAATGAATGATTCCTTGTCCTCATTGCAAACTGAGCAGAAGTCATATATGCAAACACATACACAAAAGCACATACACAATTTGCTGCCATCAAAGACTCAATCCTTTTAAAAAAAATTTTGCTACCCACTTATTAACATAATTCATGCTTTCTCATAGGTAGCATCTGCACAGTCCTGCTAGACTGTACCAGATGTTTGCTCAGATTGTAGTGCATTCCCCAGGAAGTCATGTTTCCTGGGAAACATGGTGGCCCATGTGGACCTGCCCCCACTCTTTGGCACAGAAACTCCCAGGAATGCTCCAGTAGACCATTTTGAAGAGTTCTCAGTCATGGCTCAGGCTGGTCCCTTTTCTGTTACTGCTATAAGGACAACATGCAGTGACAAGGCCTGAATTTGTACTTGGGCTTCTGGTATGCAATTAGGACAGCTCTGGTACAGAGTTGTCCTAATTGCATACCAGAAGCCTAAATGAGAATTCAGCCAGGATGAGCCTGGGGGCCAGAAGGCAGCCCACTTCTGGTTCTAGGGCCAGAAGGAAGCACCCCCAGCCTGAAACTCTGAAGCCATTCGGACACAGGCTGGGATAGGGTGGCTGTTCTGTGGATAGCTACTGATGAGTTCTGCTGTGCTACACCCTACCTTATTCCACCCTACCCAACCCACCCTACCCCACCTTGCATCATTGGCTAGGAACATCCTTTGCAGTGTGTGCCAACACTGCATATGCAGAACCTCTTTAAATGCTTGCAAATAGATGAAAGCTACTGTTGTCACTGTTCATTAAACCCATGTTTGTCATTTTTCTTTTTAGAAACCCAGTCCATATAATATTAAGGTTTGGGTGTGTGTGTGTGTGCATGCATGTGAACATGTGTGCATGCATTTGTGGAAGAAAGTCAGCAGTGGGAGTAGAAGCACATGAACTGCAGGCCCATGGATCCAGACTACAGGATGGCACAGAATCAGTGCACAAACCAGAGAGATCAAATGAATATTTCCTTGTTATTATGCAGTCCTAATCCATAGGCCCCTGCTAGTGTACTTCCTCATGATTCCTAACACTGCATTCAGATTTTCCAGGTGGAAAGGACATAGTTGTTATGAAGTTATAGACTTCCTCCAGTTTCAATCGGTACCCTTAAGCTCAAATTCATAGAGCAGTGCTATACAGTGACAATCTGTTCACTTCAGGGAAAGCCACACTCTTTCAGTTTCTGCTTCTCCTCTTCCTGCATGAATTAGAGAAAACAGGTTATTTTATTTTTATTTATTTATTTTAGATAATTTTAGATAATTTTTTATACTTTTACAATACATTAAGTCATATTATACAATATTTACATAATCAATCTATGCAAATGTAATTGAAACAAGTAAATAAGACCCCTCCCAATAAAAAGAACAAATTAAACCTTATCTCAGACTTATAAGAATTTTGTTGACACCTTCCTTCAGTTTAGTATTGATATCCGGTCTAGCAATGTAAAAGTATAAATACAATTATTTTCAACTGGGATTCTTATATTCCCCCCTTCCCCCCCCCCAAATATTTCTAAACGTTTTTTGTCTATATATGTCATATTTGAACCGATCCATTATATAGTGATACCATGTATCAGTTTTACGTTTTTCAAATGTTTTCCAGGATATGGCTATGATTGATAAGCAGTTGTTCTAACATATATATATATTAAATTTTCTGCCCTTTATATAACTGTAATAAAGCCATTTCTGGATACAATTTTACATCTCTTCCCATTATTTCTTTAATCTCTCTAAATACCATATTCCGAAAAGGTATGCTTTTAGGTCAGAGCCACCACATAAAATAATATGTTCCCTTTAATCCACATCCCCTCCAAGACCATGAGGTAACATTTGGGATCATATATGCTAATTGTGTAGGGGTGAAACTAATTGATATTAGTTTCATAAGTAACCCTCTTACCCTCAAGTGTTTTATTTGTGCTCTCTCTCTCTCCTATTTTTTCCTTTATCTTATTCCTGGTCACGTTAATATCAAGTTGCCATGTTCCTGTTGTTGTCTCTATTATGGTACCCCCATCATCAGTATCTGATATACCTTTCCACTTGTACCTTTTCTACCATTTTTCTGTTCTTTAATTATTCTTTCCATTTTTTTCCATTGGTTGCCTTAATTGTTCCTGAATTTTATTTTTTAGCAATGAAAGCTTTTATTGCATAATTTTTCATCCAATTCTCTCTTTCTAACAGTTCCTTTAACTAGAGAAACCAGGTAACCTTAAAAAGGGCTACAGAATATTGGGAACTGACTGAGTGAAAGTCTAGCAAAGGAGAATAGAAGTACAAGTTGATCCCCCCCCCCACACACACATTGGGTACTAATTCATTTCTAAAAAGACACAGTTAAAGCATATACACTGTGGTAGCCACCATGCACTGCTTAGTTTCCTCTCTGTACTTATGTACTGCTTGCCACTGTGTATGCTTAATGTGTTTGTGGACATTGTGGCAGTTTCTGAAAGGGAATAAGCTGACTCATGCTAATATATACTGTTAATGTTTTAATATGTTGATTTTAAATGTTGTTATCTGCCCTGAGACCTTTAGGTGTAGGGTAGAACAGAAATACAAAAAAAAAAAAACAAACAAATAAGGAAGGAAGGAAGGGTCAGAGTGGCCTGGAACAAGTGACCCATCTCAGGCGGGATGGATTGCCATTGGCCTGGTTGTGGACAGCCTGCCTGGTCCAGTTTCAAAGACCAGGAGTGGATGTTCACACCCTTCCAACTTGCTGGTTAGGGCTTCTTTGGCTGGGCACCCAGAAACCACTTCTAGCTGAAAAAGAACAAGTCATGGTACAACAGACCGTGGTGATATGCTCTTCTCATGCTATCTGTGGTCCAGTATACCATAGTGTATCCCACACTATTGCCTTGTCCTGAGTAGACAGGCCAATCTACTGGAGTGTGTGGCCTCCTCTAAACTTGTCCACTGTATCAACCAGCCCATTCTACGGGCCACACTGGCCCAATTAAGTGACAATGATAGAAAAGGCCTAAAAGTTAATTTCAAGGTTTGCTGAGCTCAAGAAAGTATTAGATGTGTTACAGACTTGTGAAATGCATTTATATGTATTCATATTCTCTCTTGGAAAAATGCACACAAAACTGTTCAAATAGAAATCCATATGTATAGAAACCCATACAATAGGAATCTGATTAGCACAGGTTCAGAAAAAAATCCCTAGATAACACAACCAGGATGTAATTTCTCTACTATCCCGACCACTTCCCAATGCCTTGTCCTCTGTGTATGACAATTGAAGACATTTGGGCCCTGTCCCCATGCAACTGAAAGTCTGCTGGAACTCTTCTTTTGCCTCTGAGTGGCCCCATTCCAGGCTTTACAAGGCGCTTAGGGAGCTTAGGAAAGTGAGACACCCGCGATAAAATACGTGCACTTTAAAGAAGAGTTTCAGCGCTCTTTCAGCGATTAGCGCGTTTTGCTCGCTATATCTGCTTTGAGGACGCTCCGATGCAAAAGGGGCGGGGATTGCTTGCCTGCACACACAGCCAAAAAGCATTCACACATCTGAGAAATGCAGCAGGTTCGCTTCCTTTCCTTTGTAAAAAGAGCCAGAATTGCTCAGAATCAAGTGATCTGTGAAAGCCTTAAAAGAGAATGAGCGAAGGATCGCGCTGCCGATGCCTGCAGCCACTGACTTTGCCGGGGCAGAAAGCCTTTTCTAACAGAGTAAGTGCTGAAAGTGAATGAATGAGCGATCATCTGCCTTTGCTAGGGGCGGGAAGCCGTTTCAGGAGACGGAGATCTGGCTATTTTTCCTTTTAACAAGAGAGGGGGCGGGGGGAAAAAGATGCCCGGAAAGAGAAGACGGCTACCATGGGGACGGAACGTCCGTTTAGATTGCGGCTACCATGGGGACGCTTATTCCGGAAGTGGAGGGAACTTTTAAAGTCAGCTATAACAGAGTGACAGCAGAGGAAGCCGAGAGGGGCTAATAAGTCTTTTGGGGACAGGGCCTCAGTTGAGCTAATAAAAAGTGGCCATACTTACAGCCAATGTACACAACAGCAACAGGAATTATAGCAAAGGGGAGGCACAGAGTTGAGCATGGTGGGGCAACTGAAGCTGGTGGGATGAGGGAATCACAGAAGAAATGGCAAGAGGAAATGAGAAGTTGTGTTGTGCTGATAGAAAGACAAGGATGCTTGTGAGCCAGGGAGGCAAAAGAAAAATGGATAAAAGGAAGTTTAATTTTACACTTTTATTTGATGCAGCCATCCAGGATTGGTCGTAAGTCTGTGATTCCAGCTATGAACCATTTAAATCTCTGCATCTTCTAGACTGTTTCTTACTTATTTAGATACCTATTATGAAAGTGCAATGAGGTAATGTGATCCTTCCTTTATATCGCTGTGCGCTTGTGTGTTCCTCTCATAGCTTTCCTTTTGGCACTAGTACATAACCTAAACGCCAGTGAAAGACATATTCAATGCCCAAGGAATAGTATCCAAAAAGTACAAATCTAGCTCTTATATTTCCACCTGACCGAAACAGAATTGTTCATCTGGTATAAGCTATACGCTATACAGTACTGCAATTTTGTTGGGAAGGGGGAAATGGGGTGGTAGAGGAGAGAGAGAATAAGTGAAAAAAAAATCTGGAATGGAAGTCAAGTGTTTAATTTCTCTCAGATCCAAATGAGAGTCTATGAAATGAAAGAAGCCTCACTGCCTTAGAAATGGGGGGAAAATGAGCCATTTCCAATTGTTCCCTTTGGCAGGAATTGAGATCAGTAATTTCCTGGAAGATAATTATGAATAAATTCAAAGGTAATTATAGCTGAAACCTTCTCTTCAAGCATAAGCAGTTGTTTATAATCATTTGATTCAACTTACATCAGTCACAGAGGAAACAAGCATATGTACTCAGCTTGGCAAAGTGGTGCTATTAAACAATCCAAAAAGAGGCCTCACTCCAACAGGCATGCTCAAATCTTTCTGTATTTTTCCTCCCAAGGCTCCCAAGCCAGATTGTAGCTCAGTGTTAAGCACATTAAAAATCCTGGCAGCAGTTGGTGAGGTGATGGGTCCTTTGCTTTTCACCTTGCACCTGAAATTACAAAAGAAAGACATTTTGTGTATTTCTGAAGTGCACCAGGTCAATTCAGTGTGTCAAGAAATTGTGATTTCTATAGCACAGCTTTTGTAGTTTTGAACTATAGGCTCTGTTGAGTTCCAAGGAGCATAACTGTGTCACACACCAGGTTGCTAAAATATTTCCATGTAAGCCAAGAGTGAAGTTTAAGAAAGGTTTGTCAACTTTGCCTTTTCTTATAGATTACGCATGTGCACCAACATTTTTGTATATTGTTTTGCTGTCGAAGCAAAAAATCTGTTAATTCATTTCATTGTCAAATTGTTTAATTGAAAAACTGGTTTTTTGCATCCATTTTTTAACTTTCCACAAAGAAAAATTACAATTTTTTTCCCCATTGAAAAGGTCAATTTTATGGCCCCAAACAGCGAAATACAAAGGTTTGGTTGAAATGTTAGGTTTCACAAGCAGAAGACTAGTTTGCTTCAACTGAAGTTCGGGATATTAAGAAAACACTGAATTTTTGTTTTGATGTGTACTGTATGTCTGCAAATACAAAATATTTATTTGAATTAGTGAACATGAATCAGATTTTGCACTTCCTTACTATAGATGCCTGATCTGACCATAATGGCACACCCCTTAATTTCAGTAATCAGCAGGCATGGGCCAAATCTCCTAGAACTGTTATGTGCTGTTTTGTTCAAAGCTCATGTCAACCCAGCAAGTGTCCTTTTCATCTCTTTGTATGGCATGGACTTCAGATGAAGTTGACAAACCAACCACAGCTGTGCTGCCACTCCTAAGATAAACTACCTGGTGTCTTCTGGTCACCTCCTCAAAATAAGAAATAGTGCCCAGGACCATTTCCATTTCCTGTGTCCAGAGTGTCCCGCCCCCATATCAAAAGGAACGTTTCTTGTAGTACACAGAGAGAAGAGTGCTCTTCCCATTGATTTTTCTCTCCTCCCCTAACCCAGAAGATGAGATTTAGAATGTCAACTTTAAAACTTGTGTGAAACAAGAGTCATCCAAAGGAAATGAGCATGGGCCTCAGGGCTAATAGCCTGACCCACACCTCCCTAAGACAAGCTCTCAGGCTGGGCAGCAAGTTCTTGAGATCCATAACCCCCAAGATCATGATGCCTGCCTCATCATTCTTTCACACATGCACACAAACACACATTCCTGTATGCTAGTGCAAAATAGCTGAAAGCTTTGGAAAAAAACAGAATACAGCCCATGACTGTCATATTAGTGTTGTCTGATGAGTTGCTTCAGTTTTTTTAAATAGATAAATGACTGGAAGAAGTTAGTGGGTGGAGATTTGCTGTGACTCCAGTTTCATGTGCGTGAAAATTATTCACCTGCTTAATTTCAGGGACCACACATCTGTTCAAGACATAGGAATGCTGTCAGGCAAAAAGAGAGATGGCAACTTTCCAGGATATCTTTCTCTGTTTCCCCGATGCCTGAAAATAACAGTGCAGTAATTACTGAACTAATGTTATCAATTCCAACCGATATCACATTTATTAAATAAAAAATGCTAGATTGCTGTTCATCAGTTCACAATGTGTATAATTGAAACATGAATATGATGCTGGTAAGACTATATGTGATTCATCATGAATCTTGTGAGCCCTGCACACAGTTTCTCCCTTTCTTAATTAAACTGTCAAATGGAAAACTGATAATTAATGCAACAGCATATTTTCTTCCTTACCTCCCTACCACACAAATGTCAGAGGAATTTTCCATGTACAATTGGTATACTAACTAGAGATACAGCATCTACAGGAAGCATAGGAAAAGCTGGATATTGATCTCGTTTACTTCAGGGAACAGAAATATTTGCAGAATTTTCTGGAATGCCAAGTTTAGTTGTTTAGGTGAATGCATATAGTAGAGTGAATGCATATAGTAAACTCTTGTATGTTTATTGGTTTATATATTCAGAAAATATGATCTGGTAATTTACAATATGCAATATGTCTGCTTTGTTGTAGTTAAGTTTGATTGTCTTTATTTATCCATTATGAAATTTGCAAATAAATGAAGGCAGCACAGAGATTGCTGGGCACCTGGTGGTTGAACAAGGTAAAGAACACCCAGCTGACTTGGAGGGAATTCAGGGGTGCTTCTGCACCTGCCACCAAAAAATGGATCTAAAAAGAACCATTTTTTGGTGAACCATTTTTTCCAAGGATCTATCCCAAATAGGGACAGATTCTCGGAAGCCCCGCGCATCCGCACACGCGCAGGGTGGTGGCAAGGCCGGATTGCGGAGTCGGATTGGAGTGGGTGCTGTGCAGACGCACCAGTGCCCATTACAATCCATCCTCTGAAGGGTGGAAGACCCTCTCCCCAGCCTCCCCGATTGGCTCCCGAAGGGTGGGAGGCAGTCGGATGGCTTCCCTGGGGTCCCGCTTGCCCCAGAAGCCATGATTGCGGCTGCACCCCCCATGTACGTGCACAGCACGCTGGGCCTCCTGCAGGCAGAATTGACCAGACAGCCTGCAGGTAAGCCACACGCATGTGCGCATGACCCGGGGTGGGTTGGGGTGCAGGGGGCAGGGGGCAGGCTCCCCTGGCCCCAGAAGCTGCAATTGCAGCTTCTGGGGTGAGTGGGACCCCAGGGAAGCCACCTGATTGCCTCCCACCCTTGAGGAGCCAGTCGGGGAGGCCAGGGTGTGGGGCCAGCTGTCAGAGAGGGAGAGCATGTGAATGCTTTCCCTCTATGACAGCTAGCAGCCTCCTGGGGAGGGGATTGGGCAGCGGTAGAGTCACCTCTGCCGCCACTAAATTCCCCCTGCCCGAGGAGGCTGCCCCATCACTGGGGAGGCGGCAGCAGAGGGGGATGGAGGTGGCTGCCCTCCATGCACCCTCCCCACCCCGGGGGTAGAGGTGGTGGCGGCGGTGACATTGTGGCTTTGCCACTGCTGCCACTGCCTCCCCTCCACTCCAGCGATTGGGTATCCCTGGCAGGCAAAGGCAGGAGTTTGTCTTTGTCTTCGCCTGCCAGGGATGCCCCATCACTGGAAAGGACAAAGGGGCTTTGTTGACAGGTGGGGGCCGAGGCAACCTCTGCCCCTGCCTGTCATCGAAGCCCCATTGGTACATGGGGGAGCGTGGAAGGAGACAAACAAGCCTGCTTCTGCCCTCCCCAATATGGTGGCTGTCGGGACATCCAGCCTTAGCCTCTCCGTGTGCGGAAGTGCCCTGCTTCTGAAATGAATTGAGGCGAAGGACCTAATTTTTCAGGTCTTACATTTGAGCCAGATTTCGGTGGCAAAACCGGTTTTAGAAACCAGTCTTGTGCACTGAAATGTGGAAGCGGCCACTGCAAAGGGTCTCTAATAGGGTCCCCAGTGTGGAAGCATCAATGGTAAGTGTTCTTAATCTTACCTCAATATGTCTCTATATCTGTTTTTAGGGCCAGTGTGGAAAGGGCCCTGGAGAGCTGTAATTTGACCACCAATGGTCTAATGGTTAGCGTATCCAATGGAGGCCTGGGAGGCCTGAACTTATATCTCCACTTGTTCATAAAGCTCATGGTGTGGTGGGTGTCCTGTTGCCTGAATGAGGATCCTCCTTAAATAACTGCATGGTTGTCAAATCTTAGATAAGTCAAGAAGCTTCTATATGACTGTGATGTTTTGACTTGCCAGCAGGTGTGCATTCCCCCCCCCACACCCCACACACAAATAATATATGTCCACTTTGGTAATCATAATTCCTAATGGATGATCACAGAAAATAGACATTTTACTTTGGAAGCAGTACGCAGCACAAGAATGTTTATTGTCTGGAAAAAATAATGAACTTCCATATCTTTTGGCAAGAAGGTGGCCACAAGATTTCCATCTGCCTCTTTACACCTCACATTGGATTATGACTGCTCCATTCTGTTTCTCTGCCAAAAGAAATACCTAAACAACAGACAGAGGGGGGCACCATGGTTTGTGGGCACTTGTGGCTGCCAAGGCGAGCAGCTGTATTGCTGCGGGTGCTTGAGAAACCAATTAAAAACACATGGGGCGACTAAAATGAAAAAAAAAAGCGGGTAAGATTAGCACAGTAAATGTTGTCACTCTGTGTGAAAGCAAGCAAGTGATGGCAGAAAGGCGCCAGGGATTAACAAAGGCAAAATAAGTTAAAATAAAATAATGATTCATGGTGCCCCAAAGACAAACTGAAATTAGTCTCAATCTTCAGTACAATCTGCCTGGGATATCAACACAGAACAAAGTGCTGGTACCGTAATGCCTTATCACTACCAAGGACTGTATAAATAACTTTATTTTTTGACTAGGGGTGTGGAAGGAAGAAAAAGATCTATACTGAAGAGAGAGAGAACAGTTCTGCTATAGCATTTTTGATATGTTCTGCTGACATACGGTGGCAGTGAACAACGTGCTTTATTCCTCACAGAGTTAATGCAGCAGTCGTAACACCTGTGGGTTCTGGGCGAGTTACTGAGCTATAGTAATTCAGTTAAATTAGCATAATCTGAGGATTAAGATTTTGTAGGGTGAGGTATGGCTGCAGTTGATCTTGGTCCATAAAATATGGTCCACTGAGAACAAAAGGAGGCTTCCAAACAGAGCCATGGCTCCTTGGGGCAACTAGGGTTGCCACTGCTCAGAAGCAGTCTTTTGAAAAACATTATATAGTGCTATTCACACAAAGACTCTGTTTCAACTTTTTTGAAAAAAAATATTGCAACAGAATGCTGAGAATTTTTCAGGAAGGCTATATTGCCTGGGTGAAAAGGTATGGCTTCTAGGGATGTGCATGGATATTCGTAGCATTCAAAATTAATCTGAATTTGTCTGAATTTGGACATTCAGATTTGAATCAAATTTTGGCACATTTGAAGATTGACATTAGAATTCGAATGGAATGCTTTGGAACATTCGTATGAAGCTTCATTACATTTGTGAACCTGGGGAGGTGGGAAAGTGTCTGTGCCAGTCACATTTGCAACGGATCCAGAGTGGATTCAAAGTGGATTGAGAGTGGATTAAAAGTGGATTCAAGGAGGATTTGACGCATTCAAAGCGGATATGTAGCGGATACATATTCTACAACATCTGAAAGGGATCTATTCAAATAAATATGAATTTTCTTGCATTTGAATGGATACGAATCGAACCCAAAGAAAACATCATGCACATCCCTAATGGCTTCCGTAAATGACAGAGGCCCTTGGTTCATTCTGAGCTAAGGAGCTGTGAAGGCCACTTCTGGGCCTCATCAGTCTGTATGTTAGTGCAGATTTGTAAGGTCCTTATCTCTGCTGGCATGCTCTGTCTTCATTAGATGGAGTGTAGTTTAACCAGGTAGGTTCTGGCTGGGATTATCGGCAGACCAGAAGATCCTGGTCTAGACCAAAAAGGTGTGCAGGAGGCATACCTCTGTGACTGGGACTACCGGGAACCCATTTTGGTGATATGCCAAAATTGGTCCCCCAGTGGCACTAGTGCTAGGAACAAATGTTCCTACCTAACTCTTTGGATCTCTCAGAAGCTGGCCCTAAAACTTGTTCAGGCTTCAGGGCCAGGATGGACAATGGTCTGGACCAGCAGCATTTTCCATTTCCATTTCCATTTTCCATTTTTATTTGTATACCGCCTTTCCAAAAACAAAGTTTTGCCCAAGGCGGTTTACAACAAACAGAAAAAAAATACAAAGAATACAACAAATCAATACAAGTAAAAAAAAAAACAATCTCAGTAAATAACAGATCAGTCTAAATAAATACAAAGTAGATACAAAGTAATACATCATACATTCAATGAGTACACTAATACATTAAATAAATAATATATTATAAAATTCTATATAAATGGTATAATATACTATGAAAATTACATAAAACATTGGGGGAGGGGAAAAAGGCAACAATACTGGTTCCTCCTCCTTTCCCCTCTCCACGCTCAGTCTTATTTCTATCTGCAGCCACCGACAAGTGCTGCCCGGGATGATCCTCCCTCTTCTAACCGGCCTTAATGCCAAGCAGGGTAGGGCTGCACAAGCACACAGCAGTGGGTCTGGCAGTGATGGTTCTTCCGCATTCTCTCACCAACTTGGAGTTCGGCCTTTTATCTTGGTGGAGGGAGGCCCAGGTGGCAGACACACACGCAGTCCAGCCCCGGCAGATGTTTCTTCCCTTCACCTCAGCGTTCGGCCTTTTATCTTGGTGGAGGGAGGCCCAGGTGGCAGACACACGCGCAGCATTGTGCAGGTGGCACTGCTCTAGATCATACGTTTTTGTGGTTCAAATCATTTCAGTCATGGACCAAAATAATCCCAGGAACAGCCACTCTCCATTATGTTTGAATTCACCTTCTATCTTCTCAGTCATGGGAATACCATCTTTTTCTTTGCATACATTGCTGGACCACATGCACAACAGAAGTTAGGACTAGGGATAACACAATAGAATGACTCAGGCTAATGGGTATGGACCACATTGCACGTACTAAGAATTCACAGCAATAGGGACATTTGGTAGACAAATTGATTGGGATGAATTATCCAAAGTTTAATGAGCACTATTGCTCTTATGAGATTTACAAACAGTTTAAGACTGAATTTTTGACTGCAGCTACATGCAGAGGAAAAAATGGCTCAAAAGTAGCTTACAGGTAGGAGGAATGGGAACACTAGCTGCCAATTACTATACCTCTAACCTGCTTTTGTGCTACTTAAAATACATCTGGATGCAGCCTTTGTTTTATGTCACTGTTCGGCTGCCTTTAATAGAGGTTTTATTGCTACCGAAAATACAAAGTTGGACCTGCAGGGGCAGATAGTGTATTCTAGGACAGCTTGCTCAGCTTTTTTCCAGATGACGTAGACTCAAAGAAGTCAGAGTAACAGGTTTGCTTTGGGCAGAAAGATGAAATGAGAGAATTTGCTGACCATTCTCTGATGTTTGTAGAGCAACAACTGCATTGGATAAAATGGCAATGTAATCTTATAATATGTGTTATTTGGCCAGGCAGCAAAAACACATGTCATTGAAAACTGATTACACAGGGGAATAACAAGAGCACTAAGAAAGGAAATATTCGAGCAGAAGCACTGATACACATTTTCAGTTTCTGAAGTTCCCCCTGAATAGTTACAACAGGCCAATAAAGTTAGTATAAAGGATTTTCAGCTTTTTCTCGCAAACAGAAAACAACTTTTCCTCTGATTTGTCTCTATAAAACAATTACAGTGCTTCAGTAGAGATCTATACTCCATTTATTAATTTTCTTTACATTGGAAGGGAATATGTACAATTTTCATATCCCCAATGCAGCTCATTTTTATATGTGTTAGTGAATACTGTATCTGCTTTTCACTAAGATTAAAAAAAAATCTGTATTAGTCTTTCCCCTTTTCGGTACTTACCTGAGGCCAGTTAACATCTGGACAGGTGCACCTGCATTTGCAGCCTACAAATGCTCCCTGCCTGCCCAGATGTTAACTAATTGCATACTAGCTGTGGTGCACAAAATCATACGCACAAGCAACCTAACCTTCCCTAATACCTTAGCTTTTCCATCCATGTGGTGACCATCCGCACTATTTTCTGTGTGAGGGGTCATCTGAGGTGCTGCACAAACATGCTTCCACCTCAGATGACCCCTGAGGTGACTGTATGTGTGCAAAGCATCATCATTGCCATGACAATGGTGCTGGCACATGCACAGTCTTGCAGGCACCACAACCAAAATGGTGGCATCCTGTGGAGGATTGGACATGCAACTGGACCCAGGTGTCTGATCACATGGGGCTTAGGCTAACATGTACTAGCATTCCATTCTGGGACAGATTAGTGCTGTATGTACTGGAAGCACTGATCTCTTCTCCACATCCCCACGGCTTCAAAGATCACAAGAGCTTTGCAGCTGTTGCCCCCCTGCCTCCAAAGGGACAGTATGCTATGATGCACCACTAAGTAGCCTCCTTAATCCAGATCTAGATCCACCTTGTGCAGAGAGATGAGGCCTTCCTGCACTGGCTGCCGAAAAACGGGGGCCTATTCGCACTTGGCTTTATTCTGGAATATATCTTGGAATAGGCATCTGCTGTCCACATGCTAGTGCAGGCTATAGGATGGCCCAGATGAGGCCTGTCAGAGTCTGCATTAGCATGTGGACAAGAACCCCCTGTCCTGAGATACATTCCAAAATACAGCAAAGTGCGAATAGGCCTCGGATCTTTTCAGATCTGTTTTTGGTGATCCAGTCTTTCTGAGGACCTGTCCCAAATAGGGACAGATCCTCAAAGCCCTCGAAGCCCCTGAGCCTCCTGAGGGTGGCTGGCCAATGGGAAGCCGCGGTGCACACATGTGCATGTCACGCTGGGTGCCTGCTGGCAGAACTGGCCCAGCCGCTGGCAGGTAAGCACACAATTGCGCATGCGTGACCCTGGGTGGGGGTGTGTGTAGGCTGTGAGGTCCCCTGGCCTGAGAAGCTGCAATTCTCGGGCCAGGGGGACCCTGGGCAAGCCAGGCAGTCTCCCCATTCTGGCTCCAAGGGAGCCAATGGGTGAGGCTGGAGGGAGGGGCCCAGCTGTCAGAGAGGGAGAACACACCCATGCTTTCCCTCTGTGCCAGCTGGGCATGCACCGGGCATCTGGCTCTTCCCCAGCCATTTACGGAAGCATCCTGCTACTGAAACAGTATGAGAGGAAGGGCCAGATTAAGACCTATTTTTTGTAGCTCTTACAATAGGGTCAGATTTTGGTGGCAAAACTGGTTTAAGAAACCAGTCTTGCGTGCCAAAATGCGAAAGCGCCAATGAAAAGGGACCCAAATTGGGTCCTGAATGTGGAAGCCGAGTTTTAATCTTTCCCCAATCTGGCTCTAAATCCATTTTTAGAGCCAGTGCGGAAAGGGCCAAGGTCTCATTGGTCTGCAATAACGTGTCAATCTATGTGGCCTAGAAGTGTTCTTCACAGACCCTTAATCCAGATTAAAGTTCATTTCTTACAACTTGATTGCACCATCGGACACATTCTGTGCATATTGTGTACTTTAGTGCCCTTGTTTTAGTGTAGGATCTAAATGGTATCATCTGCATTTTCTCACAAAAAAAAAAACATGGACAACTACAGAACTGAGCAACAGGTTTCTGTAAAAAAAAAGAAAAAAAAGAAAAGTCCTTTCTGCACTTAGACTTATTCTGGATTATATCCCAGAATAGGGGCCTCCTGTCCACATGATCATGCAGGCTATGGCCAAGTGCAGAAAGGACCCAGGTTAGTAATTGATTGCTTCATTGAATGTTGATTTTTCCATTAAAATTCATCTTCTGTCTTGTTTAAGAAGGTGGGTGTAGGCAAGTTCATCTTATTGTTTTAAATCCCTATAATCATGCCTAGGAATGATTTACATTCACAGGTGAAGCTGCAGCTTTTAGGCTGGATCTCCACTTACTGGTTCAGGCAGCTTCTCTAAAGATGTGAGAAGAAAGATGCTGAGATGGCTGTTGAAAAAAGATGTGAGAGCAGGTGTGGCACATCCGGTGGTAGCTGGGAGCAGACATCTTTGTTCAGGACAGAAAATGGTGCTGGGTGAAATGGTGCCTCCAATGATTGCTCCCAGAAACTGAGTGGCACAATTGCCGTGAGATACTTTCATCCGTGACTGTCCCTGTAAGTGGAAACACAGTTTTATTGTATATGTTCTGTGAAGATGTATGCCTTCTCAGTGATGTGTAGTTTTATAAATGATAGAGTCTGAGAAAATAGAGGGAGATAAAGTTTTATCTTTGCCATAGCTTTGTCAAAATGTGTGTCTAGTCATGAAAATCACTTGCTGGCATCATTCTAGATCTGGAATCATAACTTATGTTGACACTTAACAATTGCTTTCATCACAGTGTACAGGGAATGAGGAATTCTTGTTTTATATAAAGTGAACAGGGTGCTTCATACTGTCATAGGCTGTTGGTGAAGAGAGTTTGGAAATGCCAAACTATTCAAACTATATCTCTCACTAGGGTTAGATTGTAATGAAAAATTGCCCAATAACTTGCTTCTGGACTGGGTTGGAAGTTATGGTGCTGATTTTCACAGGTCTATGATTTTTCATAGATTTCAAGGCTGGTTTGAAAGCAGGGGTGACTCACTGCTAAAGTGACAGGACCCTCTTGGTGTCCATCACACTGGTCTGTTGCAGGTGTGTCATTAAAGTGCACCATGTGGCATTTTATGGCTACATGGAATGATTTACAACTATCAGTCTGGCTGATCCCTGCAGTGTTGTGCTGGAGGAGTGCAGTGATCCCTGCAGTGTTCACGCCAGGAGGAAGAGGACAGGGCAGCCCCGAAAAGCGGCTTTCAAAAGGTAGCCACTGGAGTCCCCCCTTGAGTCACATACGTCCTCAGAATCCGGATTGAACGTGATTAAGCGGAAAGTAATGGGAACAGGCAAATTCGCGTTTGCATCCGGTTCTGTTATCTCGGTTTAGGGAAAGCGAAATAAGGTTGCTGTGAAGACACGGCCACAGAGAATGCAGCCCAAAGCGAGGACGGTCTGAGGATGACCTATAATGATCTAGGTGTGAACAGAGCTGGTATGACCTCAATTGAAATTATTCATAGGATATCCTGTCATATAGGTGTGGCCAGAGCCTCAGGGTGTTACAGAAAGATGCAATGATGATAATAAACTTGTATAATTTTAAATGGTAAAGATGCCACTGAGTTGAACTCAGGTCTTAGTAACTGAATTCGAAATGGATATGTTTTCTTGGCAATAATGAGAAATGGTTTGCCACACCCTTTCCAGGATATTTTTCAACTACCCTGCATATATTCCCAGATTGTTTTCTATTCAGAAACTAATAAGTCCCTGTTCTTTCTAAAATGAGACAATATCAGCAAAGGGCAGGCTGAAAGCTGAGACAGGATTAAGCATAGTTCTAAAGGGCAGGACACCCAAGGCTTTTTTGGGTGCAATCTACATATGGAAGAGAGTGCACATTCTTCCCACCTTCCAGCTTGATTGTCTCAACAGTGCATAAAGAAGATGGGCACAACCTATTTCAAATGGGACAAAATTTTGCTAGACTACATATGCTCTGAAGCTGCACAGTGAAGTCACCTAGTGGGTTGGAGATCCTTGCCCATAGTGTGGTTCCAGGTAAGTGATGTAGGGCCTTTTTGCACGTACCTTTGTGGTAAAGTGGGGGGAACTCCCACACATTGCATCTTCACGTTGTGGAACTGCTTCATGGTGTTAAAACTGCTCCACATCTATTCTAGTGGCAGGTCTAGTGTATTCCTGTATGCTACATGCTGCATCTCTTGTGGATGGCAATGGTGGATCAGGCACAATTGCATGCTGCATTGACTGGTCACCCTGGTAACAGCAGTGTGCTGGCTCTGTCACCATAGCAAAACGATCACCTCCATAATGGCCCTAGTTTACACTTAGCTGGCACCTAGAAAATTGCTGGGTAAGTTCCAAATGTTTTTGGGTGTTTATAAGTCTGGGTGCCCAAAACATTTCAGAACTTTGCCTTCTTGGGATTGGAAGTGGAGTGCATGAAAGCCCCAGTTGCCGTTGCTTCTTTTACCACAAACCCCTGTCTTCCAGGATCCCCCCTGTTAAGCAGTACAGAATACTATATGACTTCTTTGGGAGCTTTTCAGATCAGTAAGGCATCAGAGAAAGTGAGGGGGAGGGGAGAGGAAGTGTCGACGCATCAGTTCCTTGCCCATTTCCTTTCCTCTTGTAACTCTCCCTTGGTAGCCTCTGCCTAGGAGCAATCTTGCTCTGGCCATGACTGATTTATTGATTGACTGATTTATTGATGTATTGACTGCATTTTTATCCTGCTCTATACCTGAAGGTCTCTGGGCGGGTAGCAACATGTAAAATAAATATATATATATTAAAACAATAACAGTATATATTAAAACAATAGCAGTGTCTGAAAGTGGGAATATAAAGTGTATCCCCATTTAACTAAAGGGCAAAGAGGTGCACCTTCACTGCCTTCCTGACACACCTCAAGGAAGAGACTATTCCATAGCCTAGGGGCCATCACTGAGACGGCCCTCTCCCAGGTGCCCACGTCTTTTACTACTGAAGGTGGTGGTACAACCAGAAGGGCCTCCTTTTAAGATCTTAAGGCATGGGCAGATCTATGGAGGTAGGTGTTTCTTCAGATATTTGGGCCCAAGTCATTTAGGGCTTTGTAAGTTAAAGTTATGAAAATAATGCTGGACTAGATGGATTGTGGCCCTGATCTCAAGATTAAGTGTTAAATAATCTGAAAATTGGGCTTAAACCTGTACCCTAAATCAACTCACTGTGCAATGGGAAAATCAATTTCATTAAATATTCTCCATAAGGGATGAAATTACTAATTGGTTCTGGAAAAAGATTTCTTTTTTTAAAAAAGTTACTGGTAGTCTTTTTAAAGCAATTTTTGCACAGTCTCCAAAGTAATATTACAAAGAGAAAACATACCAAATTTTTACAAAATACATTCTTATGAAATATTTGGAAGGTCTTACAGAGAAGACTGAGGATTTCTGTCCAGACCGTGGCATGGAGATCAGACTGAGGTAAGCATTTAAGATGTGAATAAATCATCTGCTTGTCCTCAAGAACGAGTTAGAAATAGGGCTTTTTCGTACTTCTTTTGAACTGCTGGAGCACTTCTGTCTGCTTGCAGATTGGGCCTGTATGCCCTGGTCTGCTGCCACAGCTGCCCCCAAAGTTTATTCTATTCTAGTCCCTAACCAGTCATAAACACCTTTTTTCTAGACAAGGTTCTGAAGAGACTGAAGAGACTGATGGCTGCACAACTGTTGGTGTTGGATTAAACTGACTATATCTTGACCAATTTCAGTCTGCATTACGGCTTGGTTTGGGAAATGAATCAGCCTTGGCTGTTCCTTGTTGTTTTTTCTGCCTTCAGGATAGAAAATAGGGTATGTGTCTCTGTTGATTCTGCTTGATTTACCAGAAGGTTTTGATATCATGGATCACGGTGTCTTTCTGGGTATCTTCTATGGAATGGAAGTGGATCCTGTGGGGACAATTTCAGAGAATAGTGGCTGCTTAACTGTGCATCATGTTACACATATTTAGTAGTGTTCCCATGAGCAAGATCTTTAAAGGACTAGGGCCCTTTCTTCACAAGCCTTTAGATACAAAGAGCCTCTGATCCAAATCCTGGGCCTCCTAATCCCCACATTAATCTAGATCAAGGAGACCCTGCCTCTGTTAGACTGTCTCTGTCTGCACAAGACGGGCCCAGACCTGGGGCCTTTTTGCACTTAGGCTGGTAATGAATGATTAGGAAAGTTCTGGGGAAGGGCATCTGCTCTTGGAGGAGGCTGCTACAGCCTGCAAGCGCCCCCTAGGTGTGGAGCACACAATAGTGCATATTAACTTTACCCAGAGACTTACCAGAAGCATCCAGTGGTGAGCATCTGCACCTCTTTCAGTGCCCCAGAGTTGTCAGGTGCTATGCAAGCGTGCTGGCACCTGAGACAACCGTAGATGTGACTGTGCATGCACAGAACATCAGCCTCATCATGGCAATGGTGCTGACACACGTGCAGTCGTGGAGGGTGCCACAACTAAAATGGCAGTGCCCTGAAGAGGACTGGCCCTGGGATCGATCGTGTGGGGTGTGGGCTGCAGTTACCTAGCATTCGCAAGTGTGAGCACTAGTTAACGTTGGGTGATTGTATTCCTTTCCCGGCCACCGGACGGGAAGGGAAGTGTGAAATCACCCCTCAATCAAGAGGCTCTTGATCTGGATCTCTTGTAGACCTGATATATCAGGTCTGCAAACCAGACCAAGGGCTGGATCAAGGAGGCATGCAAATGGTACATCTCCATGATCCGGAATTACTGGGAGCTGTCATTCAGCTGCCAGCGCATGCCACTGAAAATCACCCCCCCCACACACACATGCTTGAAGGCTAGGAATTTTGTTGGGGCATGGGGGTGGCTGGAAAGCTCACATGAGCTTTGCAGCCTTGGCGAGGCTTGAAACAGATAAGCGCTATCCATGCAGGCAGCGTGGATCTGGCTCTTACCTCCCCATGATCCAGATCAGTAGATCTGATAAATCCAGATCTTCAGATCCAGATCTACTGCTCCACAGTGCAGAAAGGGCCTCAAAGTTTACTTTGACAGTTGATGTATTTGGCAGTCAATGCTCAGGGAGGGGGAAATTATTAGGCCAATTTTGATACACATGTTATGCTTAAATATACCTTAAATAAATAAAGTCACTTTTTAAAAAATGAGCTTTAATATTACTGACAAACATGGCTAGGGCTCTGGAGTTCGTATAATAAAGTTCAACATCTGATTCCATGAGTTCTGACATTTTTCTTTAAACCTAAAATAGCACAGGAGGTGTTTTTAACCTCCTGCACCCGTGCCCAATTCTTCATTTCCATTTGCTGAGGCTTCTACAGAAGTGAGAATGCGCCTGTCTGTTTTAAACATTATTACTTTTTTCCTTTTTGCATCCTGACATCTATGTGCTGCAGCAGTTTCTCCAAAACCTTCTCTCTGGGTAACAGCTCAGATGGAAAGAGCAAGGGTACAGCACTCTGCTGGCATGGCTGCAGAGCAAACAGCATTTTGCCAAGCCATAACATGCTGCTATCACTTTTTGAACATGAATTTGGCAATTAATTCTCTCTCATTCCTAAAAGAAAAGAAAAGAAACCCTGGATTGGATTTAGGTAGGATTCCTGTTCTCTCTTCCTTTCAGTTCAATTAATTGGGGATGGAGTTTAACATGACAATCTATTTCTGAACCTGGAAATGAATTCACAAAAAACTGGCATTCAGATCTAGTTTGCATGATTAGCTGAATCCAAACCACAAATCCAACACTTCGAAGGTTATTGAAAGTTATAGGAAACCAGGATCCAGATTTCTGCCCAACTTTTTCAGTGAATATGGAAGATTCACTCTGGCTATGGCCAGGTTTTATTTCTCACAATGCTAGTATTGTAATCTCAGGACTGGCAGGCATTCACCTGATCAGAGCAATGCTGTTATAAATTTCACATCTTTCCCCAAACTGAATTCCTTTGCTACTATCATTAATCTTCTTTCTTTGACCAATTAGCACCATTTCATACCCGCTTTCTACTCCCTGTGAATGGCCCATAGAGGCATCCCTTATTAGAGGTTTCTCAACAGTGGCTTATTTTCAATACTTTTATAAAAACATTTGGTAGGAGACAATTCTGGGAACCTTGGCAAACAAAGTGCTTTGTAGAGTGATTCCTCACTGATCATTATGCCAGACCAGTGTGAGGAAGGGAGGCTCCCAGTATGTGTGTGGTATACTGGCCACTGTGAAGTCACCTTTAATCAGGCTCTCTAAACACGTTTTCTCTTCCCCACCAAATTTTCTTGATTTTAATATAAATGTTACATTTTATCCACAATATCACTTTTCCATGCAACGATAATCCATTGTCATATATACACCCTGTCTCCCACTCTCTTTGTTGCCAGGGTTGCCTTTTCCTCAGTTACATCTGGAGATGACTTCCACAATCCCTTTCTGGACCTTGTCCCCCTTTCTTTGCTTCATAACTTCTAATAGACTTTTTGAATTATCTATCATTGAGCTCTTTACTGGCTGCCTTATATATCACATTCTACATTCCTTGATAAATTCAAACATCATTTGTTCCCTTAGTTATATCAACACTGGATTGTTCTTTCTCTTGGACTCCTCCATTTTAACTATTACTGCCTGTGCAGCCAATGACACATTATGTTGCCTGAATCAATTTCCTGCCACCCTCTGTTGTCTCTTCCTTTATCTCCTCTGGTCTGCCCATGGCTTATGGCTTTTTAACCCTTTCAGAGCTGCATTCTGAGAAAGTGGCCGTACAACAAAGAGATGACTCAGGCAGTTGCCTCTAGAGGTAGGTGAAATGAATTGCAGCTTTCCTAGGGGAGAAGCAAGCAATTGGGAAAAGTGCTGTTCTTTTCAGTTGGTTGGGTGCAGATCCAACTTGGATGACAGACCTATTTGTCAAAGATATTGGAAGATATTACAGTTATCAGCTATTTCCTCCAAGCCATCATTTAACTTCTCCTGTCTTCTGACATGGAAGCAGGTGAGTTAAAAGGAATATTGTGTATACTTCTGGTCATCAAACCCTGTGGCGCCACCTATCTCCCAGTGCGAGCTGCCTAACTCTCTTCACCCCTGTCTGTAAACACAGTAAGGTGCTTTTATAATTTTAGAATCTTGGTAGCGTGTTCGGGTTTATGTATATATATATGTTCTGGTAGTGTGTTTATTTACTGATTTTAGCCTCGCACCCCACAAGCGGTCACCAACAATGCAGAGACTCTTCAAATGAATAAATAAACAGGTTTTATTCAAGGTAACAAGAAACATTAAAAACTGTGAAGATGAATACACTTTTGACAGTTTGAAGCCACACCACTTAAATTCCCTAACTGGACCTTTACTTGTCCTTCCACCCCCTTCTGGCCTATTCCCCAGCACAGAAGATCGGGCCCAATGCTTGGTTCCTTTCCTGAGGTAAAGAGACAGTCTAACCTGTCTTCTCCCCCAAAACCCAAAAGCAAGGACAAAATCTTTTCCTCTAGCAGGCGGATTTTGTACTCCTCACTAGCCTAAACTCGACGCCTGATTGGTGGAGTGCGCTCCTCCCCCTCCCATTATGCTAACTAGGGAGGCTTCGCCCCCTCCTTTACCTGTTTAAGCTGTCAGTTTAGACTCTTCCTCAAAACACATTGAATACACTTTTATTACACTTTTAAAATTTCTTCTCCCAGCACTAAAATTTAGTGTGGGCACCACAAACCCCAAAAAGGATATTGTGGAATTGAAAAAGGTGCAGAAAAGCACAACCAGAATGATTAAGGGGTTGGAACATCAGCCTTGAAAGAAGGTGTTTAACAGAGGACCTGACTTATAGAAAAGGTGGATAGATAAAATTTATTTTCTCTATCACACAACAATAGAACCAGGGGGACTCTATGAAGCTGATGGGTTGGAGGTCAGACAAGTATTTCTTCACAAAAAGGGTCATCAGTCTATGGAATTTGCTGCCAGAAGAGGTGGTACCAGCAACCAGTCTAGATGGCTTTAAGAAAGGGTTGGACAAATTTATGGATGACAAATGTATTGATTGCTACTAGAATGGATGCCTAGGTACATCTTCCAGCTGGGGGACAGGCAGAATGCCTCTAAATGGCAGAATCCCATTTGCTGGGATTTGAGAACAGGTGAAGGTTTGCCCTTCTCTTCTGCTTGAGATGTCCATAAGCAACTGGTGGGCTACTGGGTCAGACAGGATGCTGGACTAGATGGGTTGTGGCCTGTTTCAGGAGGGTTTCTTTTATGCTCTTATGTTCTTACGGCCAGGTCCCCATGCAAGCCATTTGGAGCAGGATTGGAACACTCCCAGCCCATCTCCATGCCATTCCTGGCAACGTGGGCTAGGTACAAGTTGGGTATGGATGGAGGCATCCCAATGCAAACTGTGGCAAACCCTGGCATGGGGGAGCAGTTCCCCCTCCTCTCTGCCCCCTCTCTCCTCACTGGAAGCTGGATTGACATCAACCCACCCCTGTGCTGTATCCCCCCCTCCCTTAGTGGCACTGAAAGCCAGGACTGGGCTGGGTGGCATTGAAAAAAACTTAAAATAAAGCTTACTTCATAATAATAAATTTATAAATATTTTTAAAAGACTAAAAGCCACTACGAGGTTTAGCGGCAGTTATGTACTTGAGCAGTTTTGCGCACCTCCGCTCCACCGAGAACCTCAAGAACGCCTGCCAATTTTAAAAGGGAGAAAATCAAGCCTTTATTTCATGATCGCCTTGGCGATCGGGAAATGAGGGTTGAAATTTTTTTGAATTGGAACAAACATCAAGCCATTATCCTGCCTGCCTCGGCAACTGGAAAATGGGGGTGGAAATATTTCTGTGGAAAATGTACAAAAATTAAGCCAGTATCCTGCCTGCCTTGGCGATTGGGATTTTAAAATACCAGCAGCTGTGATCTCCAATGCACAGGGCAGGAATGGCAAGCACACTCCACCTCCTAATGACGTGAGTGCCAATATCCTCCCTGGATAGCCCGCAATCATTCCCATGTGCAATCTCACCTCACTAAACAATGTGTGCCGGGACCCCAAACCATGCCAAGACTTGTTTTTTCAGGTGCCAAATTTGGTCCTGGTCTGGCACGGTTTGGGGGAATTTGGTACGCTTTTCGTGGACCAAATCCAAAATGCATGGGGACACCCCTTGCCGATCCTGCGTTCGGAACCGTACCAAATGTGCATGGTGACATGGCCTATGTGCTCTTTTATGTTAGATATCCTAGGAGAAACTGAAGCATATAATGATGTTGTTGTTGATGATGATAACAATGGTGATTCTACTAATACAGTGATGGCCAACCTATGACACGTGTGTCACAGGTGACACACCAAGCCCTTTTGGGTGACACACATGGCCACCCTGGCACCTGGGCATGTAGTGCTTACTTGTTCTTGAAGTGTACAAAATGCCAACTTTCAATTGAAGATTTAGCCACAAAAGTCACTAATGTAAATCATTATTTGTTTTTGCTTTTAATAAAATACGTATACCAAAAATATAACTTTTTTACTAGAGCTACAAATATCACAAAATTATGGGTATTTCTAGATGTGACACAGTACCTGAGTTAAGCTAGGTTTTCTTGCGAATTTTGACACACCGAGCTCAAAAGGTTAGCCATCACTGTACTAATATCTCTTCTCAGTCATTTATCTTGAAGCTTAACTTGTCTTCTGTTACTCAATATCTTAATTGTGAGTGATGCTTGTGATATGCTTTTGTGATTGGTCTGTGATATCTAGGAAATGCCTAAAGCCACATCAGGACACTGCAAACAACTGGCCATAAATTTACTGCTGAATCAGCTTAGAGAGGAATAACTGAAGCTAAAGAATAACAGCTGTCTTTTAGCTGCGTGTGGGAAACAGTTCAGGGATCTTTAGTATTGGCCATTCCCATGAACTTGAAGGCTTCAATAAGACAGCCTGGAAGAGTGACACCAAAGTTCATGCAAAGCTTGAATCACAAGAACGATAGATTGCCTGGAGATAACCAGCAGGTTCAACTTTCATAATAAATAGAATTTAATGAGTAGGCATAGGCTCAAATTATCTTTAAGCAAAAATTGATAGGTAAAATTCAAACCAGTCAAGTGTAAATTAGTAGAATGAGCTCCTTGCAGTAAATCTGGCTTAAGCATATTGTCTTAAAGTTTGTGCTTTTGTAACTGCTTACAATGACAATGGCATAATATACCTTCTGTTGCTCTCAAGTCTCAAGTACTACTGGGGGTTGTTCCCACCTGGCTTTTATTGTGATTTGAAAACTGTTTGCATTTTCTTTGGCCCCATTACAGATTGGGTTCCCATGTTTTCTGAGGAGTAAATCACTAAAAACCAAATTAAAAAACACACCTGAGAAAACAGCTCTCACTCTCGTTTATCTTTATTCCTTTGGGAATGGTACCGCAGTATTGGGGAGAGATGTGTCATGAAATGGGTGGGGTTTCACCCTGTAGGACAGCCCCTTCCCATACCTCCTTTGCAGAGGAGTTTAAAGTGTTCAAGCCTCTTGCCCTCAGCTGGCCACTTCACAGTTTCATTTTCACCCACTTCACACTGATAACAAGAAACAAGTTTCATTTTCACCCACTCCACTTCACACTGATAACAAGTTTCATTTCCCTACCACATTTTCCCCTCACTTTCTCCTTTTTTGCCTGGCTCCTTCCTGCATGAACCAACCATGGTGGGTGGGCAGGAGAAAGGTGTGATAAAGGAGAAAGTGAGGGGAAGGTGTGGGCGAGGAGGCTTAGGGAAGTGATATTGTACAACACTGTAGAAGTGATCTCTGTGGTTGTGCTCGCTGGGAGGTTTGGCTTTGCTGTAGGGAAGCAAACAGCAGCAGGAGGGGAGCTGGAGCTGGGATTCCCCACCCTTGGCCATGTCATCGCAGACTGAACCCAATCTGGAGAGAGGGTGGGCACCCCAGCTGGCAAAGGGCAAAGAGGAAAAGATTCACTTTTCCCAGTGTGTTCTTGAAGTGTTTTCTGTGGGAACAGCATTGTGGTTGACAGTGATTTAAAATTAAAAAAATGGGAATGGCCAGAATGCACGTTTGCATTGGGTTTAGCTTTGTTTCATTTTTAAAAACTTAAGTGGGATTGCAGCCCTGGTGCCCCTGCCTGTTTCTTTGGATAGGCTGCAGAAATACTCAACTGGCAGCTGAAAGGTTACTATGCATACGGTAAAATTCTTACCACTCAGAAGGAGACAGAGGGCCAGATAAACTGGATCCATATCTAACATTTTCAAAAAAAAGTTGAAAAAAATTCCCAAAATTGGAATGTTGCATTGAAGATGGACTTGGTGTGGAGCACTTCAGTCCTTCCTTGGTTTCAGTTATCTGACTAGGTCTATGCAGCCACTATAGGCCATCTTCTGGGTGACTAGGCAATAGGGCATCCAGACTCTTCCACCCTCATCATGCACCTTATCCTCCCCAGTAATCCACAGTGAAAGTGATCTAAAGGTAAACCTGTTCAAAGTACCCTGAGGTCTCTCTCATGGATGGAGTGTACTCCCTTCCACTCTGTGGAAGGAAGGAGAAGTAGCAACTCTGAGGCTGAAATCCTGAGCAAAATTACTGTTGGGGATCTTGAACTATAGTGCACTTCTGGCTACACTGAATCCCTGTGCTCAGCTCCAGTCTGGACCCTTGCTGCTGCAATTGAAATTCCTCTCACAGGAAATTCCCCTGGGTCTTACAGGGTGACAGTTCTGTAGCTGGCACCCTGTACCATGATTATCAACTTGAGCTGAGAAACCCCTATAGATTAAAACTTAGGTTTCTTGTACAGGGTTATAGTGCTGCCTAAAAGTAAAGCCCTTTCTGCACTGGGCTTTATTTCAGATTATATCCTGGAATAGGGAGCTACTTTCCACAATGTTGGTTTGGTCTACAGCAGCTTCTGATCAGCGCCTCCCTAAATCTGGGATATAAACCAGTGCAGAAAGGGCCTAAGATTGCACCAAGATTTCTCAAAATCATATTTCTTTTGTTTGATATTTTAAGAATGAATTTCTACCCTGAGATATTATTTGACAATACCGCCACATCAGTTTCAACCTCTGTGAATTTTGGGTGCAAATGTGACTTCAATATTATTGTGATACTGCTGGAAGAAACAAGGACACATACAGATATTGGAAACTGTGTCTACAAACCAACGCCATTAATAACAGCTGTTGCAGAAAGTGTTTAGTAGTATTAAGGCCTTTACAGTCAACTCTTGTGGGATAGGAAGCATTTTCTTTGCTGAAAAATGAAGAGTAGTAGGAGAGAAGAGCTAATTAACAGGAATGTATAGCAGCAGGAAACCAATCTATAGAAGATGCTTCCCTCATGCTGTTTCTGAACTCTAGTGGTTTTTGAACACTGACATTTTGACTATTTCGAAGGCTATCATTGCAGCATACAATAGCTAAAAGTAAGAGCTGGTGTAGGTGATCTTCTTTAGAGGTTTGATTGTAATCAATAGTACCTGACAAAGCTACAGTTAACTGGGGGGAGAAATGCAGCATCAGTAAGAGCAATGTTTTCTTATGATAGGGTTAATTATGTAACTCCAGAGAGTTTTGTGGTTCTTACTGTTACATCAAGATAACCCTTTTGGGTGATTGATTTTACTCTTTTTTCAGTAAAGGAGAACTGGTGTCAAGGCACAGGGTAGCTGAGAAGAAAAAGGAGGGAAAATACTGTATTAGCTTTGGGCACGAAGCTGTTACAAATAATATATAGTCTGGAAGCTGGAACTAGTGCATCATTACACAGCAACTTAGCTGGTTTTTGGAGTCTCTGAATGGACACACATCACAACAATCTTAAAAGATCTTCATTGGTTTCCTATTCATTATCAAGACCAATTATTGAGTATAAATGGTTTGGATTCTTAATATATGATTTCTCTGAATATTAAGATCGCCTTTCTTGTAGCTATGCCATACTCAGAGGTTCACGGATAGCAGCATGAAATAGAGTTTTCTATTGCCAGTTTGGTTTAGTGGTTAGGGAGCCGGACTTGTATCTGGGAATACTGGGTTTGATTGCACCCTCCCCCATGAAGCCAGCTGCGTGACCTTGGGCTAGTCACAGCTGTCTTCTGGGCTCTCACAGCTCCACCTATCTCATATGATCTGTTCTGGGGAGAAGAACAGAAACCTTGTCAGCAGCTTTGTGTCCCCTTAAATGGGTAAGAAAAGCAGGGTAGAAAAGCCAACTCTTCTTCTTCAGCTTTGGAATTAATCTAAATGCAGAGCTAACAATTTGGCTCATGGATTATACTTAGCTCTTTACTCAGATTTTTCATGTTTACTTCCCTGTTAAAGTTGTTCTTGCTTGCGGGTTGGGTGGGGATTGTGTTTTAATTATGTTTTAGTGATTGTATCCATATTTTATAATGTTATGTTAGCAAATGTGAACCATCAAAGACTTTCTGGTCACGGCAGGATGAAAATGTTTAGAAATAATTACTTAATTCAGTAATTCTATATGATCTTCTATCCAACCTTTAAAGGTTAAAGGACCCTCAGGCTATGGACTAAAGCCTGTAATCTGGATTGTGAGGCTTGCTGATGGCATGTCCTACTGTATGTGATATGTTCCAGGTCTTAGGGCTTGAAAGGGTGTTTTTCTGCGGCATTCTATGGTGCACCATTGACACCCTTGATGGCTAGGAATATCTTATTTTTATATCTCCCATATCTGAATAACTTTAATAGGAACTCTTTCTGGAAGTACCTGAAATAAATATAATAACGTGGGAAGTCTACTAATTTTTGTAACTTTTAGTCAGTATGTGCCAATTTTTTCTTTGGCCACTTTCCCATAATTTTTTTCCCCCAAAACCTGATTATAATGATCTTGTATCAAATTATCAATATTTTTCCATGCTACAAACCTTTAAATATTTCATTTTCTTAACTCCCACTTCTAAATCCCATCATTTATGCTATTATTTTTTGTCCTCCCCCCATTTTGTACTGAACATCATTATCTCTAACTTCCCTACATAAATTTTCATTCCTGATACCTTCTCAAACTAATCTCTGTTATTTTTGTTAGCAGAGACCTTTGGGTATGGGGCGGGATAGAAATGTAAATAAATAAATAAATCTTCCATCATTTGTTAAGGTTCTACATCCTTTACTAAAACCATAATAATCTTCTTTCACCAATTTTGGTATATATTGCTCTAAGTTATTTGCAAGGACCTTCATAAAAATTATAATCCTGATTACTGGGTATTATCAATTGGTATGATTCAAGATCATTCTCTTGTCTGTTAGGTTTCAATATCAGTATTAATTCAGATTGTGTCCATGATTCCAGTATCTTTGTCTGTTCTAATATTTTATTAAACACACTTAACATGTGTGGACTTACTTTGTTCTTAGGCAAAAGTGATCCTCCTCCTAACATTATGGTCTACTATGCCATCCAGGAACAACAGAGCTGTTTGTGCTTATTCCATGATTCACAGAGGAGAGTTGGAAACAACAAAAAGTAATTTTCATCAAATAATTCTTTGCTTACAGTACATCACAGATTATAATACATATTTCAAAGTATAGAAGGGAAAGACAGAAAGAGAGATACATTATCTGCAAGGGTCAACTATTTTTAGTAATATAACTATTATAAAGTTTTTTTTCAAATATGTAATAAAAGTTTGTTATTCTCAGATCACCCTCTACTCCAGTTGAACTTACACTTTATAGAACTAATTCAGCAATCTCCAAGCTGCTACCTAATGTTTTTGGCCAAGAGATCTATATACTCATCTTTGGGCATTCTCTGAATATTCTACATTAATGGTTCCCTATTACAGAAATCAGCAATACCTTCTTTTAACCTGCATAATTATCTGATGTCTTGTTATCTGTTTTCAGTAGTGCATTATGCTTACTTCTTGTCGTTTCTAAATGTGAATTTTGAAATGGGACATGTTATTAAAATACTTCCAATAAATATAAAGATGCAGTTTGTTCTTTGTTCATCTATGCTGTTAGAAAGTACATTGGAAGACCCAAAAATAAATACAGATAATCCACAGAAGGACCTCAGGAGCTGTAATTTCTAGTTGTTAGGTTGATATTGCAGATGCCTGCAAATCTGCACTTTTTCTATTGCATTTATTATTGAGATTATTGAGATTGTACTGCTGAAATGGGTCCCCTGTGGTATAATGAACTGCTGTGATATGCCATCTGTATGCCTCTGTGGTCTAGTGTGCCACCCTCTAATATACTAGTAGACCTCAAAAAGGAGTGTCCTAGCTTGTTTTATGCTCCATACTGTGCATACTAGGTGGGGACAGGGTTTCCCTTAACGTATGGAAGGGAGCCCCCTTCTTAGTCCAAGTGTAGAAAGGCCCTGTGATTCAAACATGGCACTTGTGAGCACTATGCCCAACCCAAAGCTTGCTATTGGGTATCAGTCTGCAACCCCATGGCCTTAATGGTAAACTATTATGGAAAAAAACTTGAAGCCTTACCTGAATCTATGAATTCTGGAAGACACCCCCCACATACCGGTTAAAGTTATTTACCAAGAAGCTGCTATATTCCATGTAGGGTGTTTTTCCACTTAGCACTAAAGGACCCATTAAAGGGTCCTTAATGGGTACTCAGTGCTAAGTGGAAAAACACTCATAATGTTGGAAAATACAAGATGTTTTCTTTCAGTGTTAAATAACTCAGAAAATTCACCTTTGGGAATGTGGAAAGAAAATTACTGGTCACATTGCTGATGTGTTCTCTCACTCTGAAGGTGGACTGAAGCTGGATTAAATCTTAGGTATGACCACAGCCTATGACACATTGTCAGCAGTGCAGATTTCTACACTGCCTGTAGAACAGCAACAACTGGTATTATTAAGCAGATAGATTTTGCCATCTCACTTTCCTCCCGACATTACTTCTCTAATATTTGCATTCAATATTTAACTGGAAGTAAGTGGGTGGAGACGGGACATTCATGATGCTGTTCCCAAATGAACACTTGTTGATTCTAAGGGGGGCAAAATAATGGTTACACGGGGAGCATCATGACTCTCCATAAAGTTCCTGAGTCAAAAACTAAGGTAGGTGTTATGTCAGCTTCTTCTTTTTCTCTCCTTGAAACTGTGCTTGGAAATAAAAACATTCTGTTGATATTTTGGGAAGGGATTCATTGAAAATGGATTTAGTGACCATAAATTGGCTTTTGTTCATGGGTTTGACACGAGCTGAGCTGTGTGTATTTTCCTAAATTCTTATGGTAAACAGTACAAGGCCTAAGATTGCCCTGGTGGGTTTTGTGGTTAAGTCACAGGGGAGGGGGACAAGAGCACAAGCAAATCAATTATGGTCACAGACAAGCTGCATCCTTTTAATGGCCATTCATAAGGCCAGGACACATGTTCACAGCAACAGCCTCACAGGACAGTATTTATTAAGATGTGAAGGGAAGGGGAAAAATCCCTGACTGCACCCCCTGGAAGGAGTGCAATGTGACCACAAGGAAGACAGGATCAAACAGGCTCACCTCAGCTGCCCTTTCTCTAGCATTAGCCCAAGAGTTTCTTCCACCAAATAAGGGGGAAAAGGGAAGGAAGGAAAGCGGGGCCTATTTTTGATAAAATGAGTTTAAAGATAAATTGTGTTAAAAAAGTGGGCAGTAAAACCAAAAATACCAGTTAAATAGTGAGGCAAGACTAAAAACATTATTCATCCTTTGAAATCTCTTGTGAATCACTGGGGTTTTAGTCAGAAGGTTATGCATAAATCAAACTTGTTAAATCAACTGTGGTGACACTCACTAAATATTCTTCCATCTGTAGCCATGTGAAAGGCTTTTACCTATTACGGGATGCAACCTGTCACATGGGGGTGGCAAATGAAGGACCCAAGATTCTGTCCCACTAGATTCTTTTCATGAGCAACGTGTCAGTGGTGCGTCTAGCTGTCAGAGACCGAGGATGAGTCAGAGGGGGGCTGCAGCTGGAGCACTGTTTATACTTTAGAGCAGTGGTTCTCAACCTTCCCAATGCCGTGACCCCCGAATGCAGCTCCCCATGCCTCAGGGACCCCAGGGGTGGGGCGGGGGCGGGGCCAGGGCTGGGGCCAGGTGGAGAGGTAAAGACAACACAAGGCGCCTCCAAAGTGCACTAAATAGGGTACACACGCCTTGTGTGTTTTTGAGCCTTGAGGCTACGACAGGTGCCTCCTTCACCAAGTCCAGGGGCGGCGGCGGCAGGGGAGGAAAACAGAATCATTCCGCTTCCGTTGCGTCGGTCGCCTGGGCTTCCTTCCTCCCCCCCTGGGCCGTCCCCTCCTCACTTTCCCCCGCTTCACCTTTGATGAACTCCGAGGCGCCCAGCAGCTGCTTCGAGGAGGTCGGCGGCGCCGGCTCCATGCGGAAGAGGGCGCGGAGCTGCATGGAGGCGCAGGAAGGCAGCGGTGGCGCCTCGGCGGTCACAACGAGCCCTACTGCTGCTGCTGCTGCTGCTGCTGCTGCTCCTTCCCGCAACCCGGCGAGTGGCTCTGGTGGTGGCGGCGGCAAGAGCAGCAGCAGCAGCCCACGGGTGGCTCTTTCAGGGCAGGCGGCGCTGGCACTCGCCACGGGACATGCCTGGGAAAGCGGGAGCCACTACCGCCTGCCTGTCTGGAGACTCTTCCCGCCACTGCCACCGCAGGAGACTTCTTGCCCGACGCCGCTCGCATGGGATGGAAGTGCGCGGCAGTGGCACGCAAGGAGGAGCAGGAGGCAGCGGGCGAGGCGAGGCAGGGCGGGCTCTGGTCCGGCCGGGAATCCCCACTCACAGCCGGCCGAAAAAGGAGCGGGAGGAGGAGGAGGAGGAGGAAGCGGCGCGCTCGGGCCGGGTGGGATGGATGGACAGGGCGTGCGGGCAGTGTGGAAGGGCTCTCTCCTCCCTGCTCCTCTATCCCGCCCTCCGGCGGCTTAAAGGCAGCCTCGACGCCAACTGCCACCCGACGCCGCCGACACCGATCTCTCCCCGTGGCGCGGGGGGGGGGGGCTGCGGGACCTTTGGCGACCCCGCCAAAATGGCCGATCGACCCCCGATGGGGTCGCGACCCACAGGTTGAGAACCACTGCTTTAGAGGCTGCACCCCTAGTGGTCGTTCTTGTTATAGCAGGAAGAGGATAACCCATGGTATTCTGCTTGAGCCATCTGAGAACACTTGATTCTTTTCATGAGAATTTATGGGCATTCTCCAGTTGACAAAGGACTGTGTTTTTTGAGAATCTGAAACAATGAATTATGCTTTCCTTGGAAGTTACATGAGGTGGAATGTCATACAGTTCACTGTCAAACTTCCCAAATAAATGATTAATCCATGTTGGAAATTTCTTTGAAATTGACTGCTATGCATGTATGAACACTAGCTGTATCCCATGATGGAAGACTGCAGTGCTTTATGGGCTGGAGCATAATGCTTCAGCTCTGCAGGTGGGGCATCAGTCTTTATGCCAGTCATTATGCCATCCCTTGGTTAACTTTGAAGCCAGGGAAATAAAATTCCCAAGTTTTCAAAGTGACAGCATGGCTATACCTTTTGATGCACCACAAATTCCCCCAAAGTAAGCCATTTTCAGTATGTGGCAATGATGCCCATGCACAAGTGTGGCACTGCCCAGTCACACCCAGTCTTCCATTGGGAAGAAATATGAATGGAGTGTGCAAGCATGACCTAGCCTGGCCACTTGTATAGATGTAGAGCAGTAAGAACTGCTCTACTACTATACACATGGGCAGCATTCTAGCACGCATGGAGCTGCTTCTGGTATAGAAGCATCATTTGGAGGTCTCCCCTGAGTTCCCCAGCATGCATAGTGTGAATAGGCTCTATATATCTACACACAAAAGAAATCAAGGTGGAGGGGGTTGCTACTCATTTTCTTGAAAATAGTTTTTCCACCCCAGTGAAAGTGATTATCAATTTTCTGCTGCTTTCTTGGAAAAGGGATAGGCTTTGCTGAAATATTTGTTGTTTGTCAGGAAGTGAGGCAGATTGGAAACCATAGAAGGAGTTGTCTCACACCATCCTGCTGGCTGTACCTTCATAAATGCTTTGGAGGTGAAATGATACACCATGTGCTATTGTGCCTGAGACATTCCAGGATATAAGTCAGCAGAGAGGTGTGAGTTCTGTGGATAGATATATTTTTAGATTATTTTAAAAGAAAGCCTTTGGCCTGCTTCTCAGGTTAAATAAGGTAAGCAGTAACCTCCTTCCTAAAATTGGGAGAAATTTAACTACCCCTTCTTCCAGTGTTTCATTTTAGCTGTCAGCAACCCACTCAGTGAATGGCTGAAAGAGAAATTTTCAGCACATCTCTAGTATAAAAAGCAAGCATTGTCTCCTACCCACTAGTTAGGAGAATTTTGATGACACGGCTGGCACTAAAATTTCTCAAATGTATTGGGGACAGAAGGGGACAAAGTGATAGTGATATATATATATATGAAGCATTATGGTCCATTAATCAGATTTTTGTATGCAATAGAAGATGCCTTCAGTATGTACATAACAAGGAAGAAAATGTAAAAATAGGAGGCTAGGTAGAAAAACATTTCTACAAAGGAAAGAAGTCCTCCTGAGTCTATTAGAAAATCAAGGTGGAAGTGGGGAAAGTAACCACCAGAGTTTGACAAAGGACAGTTTTGCACTGGCTGGCATACCAGACCAGCAAACATACTGGGATCTTCCTTTAGCATGTGCAGTCTAAGGGAGGTCTTTTTAACAATTGTAATCCAGTAACTACTTGGATGAGATTGCAGAAGCTGCAACCCAAAAAGGAAGTTTTGACAAAGTTTGATAGCTAGTTTCCTTGCAATCAGTATTGATAAGCAATCAGTGTAAGCCACAGGGCAAATCTGCGCTGGCTGGAATACCAGACCAGCAGCAAGTGTATTAGGAGCTTCTTTCTTTCCTCATCTAGGGCCTTTCTTAGATTGCACCAGTGTGCAGAAAGGGGGCTCAAAGTACATTTACTGATCATGTATACTGAGCAGTACAGAATCCCCCAGAGTCTTAGTTCTGTAGTTGTGCTTGTGGTATTTGCTTTTTTGGATGTATGTTTCCTCTGAAGATTCTTGAGCTATGGAACTCACTCTAGCTTATTGGGTGGGTGGGTGGGTGGGTGGATTCCCACCATCTCTCTGGAAAGGCAAATTGCTTCTGTCACATTGCTGAGAAAACTGTTGTTAGGGGTAAAGCTGACTTAAAAGAGGACTTCACCTTTTCCTTAAACTAAAGGAATTCACCAGACCAACTTTAGAACCACAACACAATTACAATTTTAAAAAGAGTGTTACCAAACTGAAAGTATTCTATTAAATAATTATCATACCTATTAAATATATCACCAGAAGCTTTAGATGTTCCAGTTCTGCTGATAAATACTGGATGACACTATTTGCATTTCATTAATAATGACGATTTTTAAAAATCATGAACAGATTTTGATTTCTCTAAAGATAGAAGTTAGGTAGATATCCCTACAGCTATTTATTATAGCTCAAAAGCAGTGAGTAAAAATATTTATTTTTAATAGTTCAAAATCTCTGGGAAAAAAACCCTGCTTGTTATTCCTTTGATAGATTCCACTCTTAAATCTCATATATATATAAAAAATTGTCATATCACATTTTTGGATGGCCATCTGGTTTGCTGAAAACTGGAAAATCTGCCTAACACCAACGCATAAATCTTGTCAGAAAGAAAACAAATCTCAAAGAAATCACTGCAAGCATTCACAACATGACAATTTAAAGACACACAGATACACACAGAGACAGACACAGGCACACACACACACACAATGTGTATGTGTAGGGGATATTTGCCAATGTGGTATCTGTGCATGATGTTGCCCTTTGGGCTCTTTCTGGTACCTGCGATCCTTGATTTTTGTTACAAGGATAAAGGTGATCGTTTCCTCCTTTAAAGACAGAGAGGTAGATGGACACATAATAGATCTCTCTAAAAGAAGAAACTAGAGGACCTTTCACTCCTCTTGACAGGACATAATTTTAAAAGCCTCACCACAACTTGTCTTGAAATCATTGAACTTTTTAAAGTCATGGACCCATTTCAGTTATGACTGATATACTTCCACCATGGAGAACAATTTCATTCATTGCATGTGTATTCCATCAGAAGACAGAGTAATCTGGAGAAAAGTCACGGCTCTGTTTCTGCTTCTCTGCACACACATACATACCCACGTCATGTCTTGAATATTCAAAATGGCCCTATAGCCCCATAAGGAATTAGATGATCCCCACTTTTTCTGAGCAGTGAAATATCCAGGGACAACATGGCAGGGTTTAGCTTATTTTGTATTTGAGAAAAAAAGAGTTACAGTTCCTTCTCACTTCACCCAGATAATCTGGGCAGAAATACAACTATTTAACATTACTTGTCAAGAGCAGCTAACTTCAGATTCATTGCAGTACCGCTCAGAGAAGAGAGAGGCCTCTTCTGCACTTACCTCAGTTAATCTGGCATCAGTGGGTGCATAACAGCCCAGCTTGCTGATCCAGATTGTGGGGAAATGAGGACAGGATCAGTGCCATCTGCACTAACAGTGCTGGTCTGAATTAGTACAAACTATGGCTGTGGAGCTTGTGTGAGCATTGCAGCTGCCCCATGTCTTGGTGCTACCCAACAACAAGGTTAGCAAGTCTTTTCCCTCATACAAAGAAGCATTTTTCTCTTGCAAAGAGACCCAAAATCTCCTGTGTCAGAAGAGTGACAAGCTAGGACCTACTGCCACCCAGACCACCTTCAGTTTCTTTAGTATTTTTGGTTGAACCTGAGGAGGATGAGTTCCAGGAGATAGGGAAGAGCCCTGGAGTTCCCTCTTCCCTTTAGATCCTGGAGAAATGGGCATGACAACCAGGATTCCTCCTGGCTTTGCATTGCAAAGTGGGGCTGTTGAGGCCCCTGCACCTCAAGGACCATTGGAATCCCTTGTGATCAATGAGACCAGAATTATGGAGAGGAGGACATTCAGATGCAGCTGGATGCTTTCTTTCTTTTTTTTTTAATGCCTTATGTACCAATTTTAATTATTAATTTGCAGTACTTGCACCCCCCTGTGTGCAAAATTTGCTCATTTATTTTTAATAAATGTGCCTGATTACTTTTAGAGTTAACATATTAGAACAGTCCAGTTAGGGGATCTGTGTCTTTGAAACTCCTCCTTCTACTCAGCTACTAAATACTTAGGAACCTTTTTTAAAATTGTTTTTTTTAAAAAATAAAGTTTATTCTTTAGAGAACAAAAATGTTTACAGCATTTATCTCACAATTATTTTAACATTTACATTCATCCATCATTATCACAATCCCCCCTCCTTTACCCGATAATAAGATGTATTTCAGGGATGATATGCTTTGAGAATTGTATCACTTTGCGACATAACCACCACATGTGATAACATGTACCCTTGAGTCCACAACTATGCCAACACTCAGATTATATATTTGGTACCCTATGGCGTAATGGAGCCCAGATCCTAGACCATTTGTGGAGGAACTTCATACTCAGAAGACTTAAGAACTTTGGCCTGGCTTCCAAAGTTGGTGTAGACTATTACTAGACCATCTAATCAAGCAGACATTTGGTGAGAATCTTTTCAATGTGAATCTGTACTGTTCTCTTTTGCATATATTTTATACAATTGTCTTCCTTTTGCCTTTAAATATCCCGATGCATTTTTGTAAAAATAAGTAACAAATTTTCAAGGACTTCCCCACTCTGTTTAATGATGGGCAATTCTCATGTACCAACACTTGTGCCAGTAAGAAAATACTTAATATAAAGATGTATTTTAATGGCATGAAGAGAATTTGTAAATACTGAACCCACTTCAACATAAGCTGTAACGTGTTAAATTGTATAGGGTTGGTGGTATTGCATGAACTAAAAACAACATACATTAGAAGGGGTCCTTAAATAAAAACAGTACTTAACAGAAAATTTGATTTACTCAGCTCAAAATTGTACTAAGTTTGAGTTTACTCAGCTCAAAATTGTACTGGTAGAATTCACTCACAAATAGAGTTAAGAAGAAGGAAGAGTTGGCTTTTTTTACCCTGCTTTTCTCATCTTTTAAGAGGACTCAAAAGAGACTGACAAAGTTTTCTGCTCTTCTCCCCAAACAATGGAGCTGTGAGAGCTCAGAAAGAGAGCTGTGACTAGCCCAAGATCACCCAGCTGGCTTCATGGAGGAGTGCAGAATCAAACCCAGTATTTCCAAATAAGAGTCCAGCTCCTTAACCACTAGACCAAACTGCATGCTGGTGCAGACTACAGGAGGCCATACTGGGCACTGCCATAACGTATATCAGCATGGGGATGGATGGTCCCTATCCTGAGATATACTCTGGTGTAAGGACCAATGCAGAAAGGAGCTGCCCAGTTTCAAGGGTCGGCCCTAACCATTGCATTTTTCAGTTGAGACATTTTTTGGCAGTACAACCACTTCCTGGTGTGCTCCAGAAAAGGGTCATCCACAGTATATTGATTATTGGGTATGCTATCTGCATCTCTTCATGGTGTGGTATACCACAGCTTGTCTGTAGACTGCTTTAAAAAGATCTGGCACTGGATTGGGATAGGCAGCCATTTCGGTACCCTATCCCAGTCCATAGCCTAGTCTGATGAGGACAGATCAAGAGGAGATGGACCTTCTGTATGTCCAGAACTAGAGTATGGGCAGTGTGGAAAGGGCCAAAAAGAGTCCTTTTAGGATTAGATAGAACAATTACTCTAACATGCAAGTCTCTTGTTCAAAAACTAAAGAACAACTTATTTTCTAACCACAAAAATTTACAAATCAAACACAAGATTAAAGTCCTACATTGAGATGGCTAATTTAGTTCTATATCTAATTAATTTATTTGCTCCCAGAAGCAATGCCAGGAGATCCATTAGAAAACTATTTTCTGCCCTTCCATCCTACCCATAAATGTTTAGAAAACCTTTTTACATCAGAAGCTGATAATCTTAGTTTCCTACAGTTAGGTTCTGGTATAAGCGCATAAAGGACATGAGATGCTTGGACATGTGGTTTAATTACAAGCTTGTTGATAACAGAGCAGGGCCTTTTTGGAATGGTATAATTACAATTAATTATTGTCATCAATTCATTATAGAGCACCAGAGATGGGCAAAGTATTTTGCAGACAAATAACAGTGGCCTGTCTGTATCCTAAGGTGCTCTATAATCTACTCAAACTGAGCACAGCAAGGGACTGAATTTAACAAAGCAGGGAAGCAGTCCTTCTGGCCAAGGGATGTTTCAGCAATAAACATATGCAAATATGCTTTTTAACATTACAAGAATTTCAGGCTGAATGGCAGTTCCTCTTACGTTGTACAAAATTTAGGTTTAACTTAAATAATGAAAATGGCTGGTTGGAAAACGTAAGGCCTTTTTACACTTACCTGCCCAGGATGGCCATGCACATTCTGGGATGCTCCATTTGTATACCATGATGCCACCTCCGCCACCAGGGTGGCCTAGAGCATACAAAGCCATCATGATCCCCCATAGGAGATGTAGGGGGAGGTCCCATTACAAGCTTAAAATGGTTTTGAAACGGTTTCGATCCTCACAGTCCCCACGTCAGGTTGGCTTAACACGCTTTCCCAAAGTGTTGTAAATGTTAACACTCATTTCAACAGGTTTCGCTAAAGTTCGTGCACTTGAAACTTTTTATATTTCTTGCTGTGAGAATGCATGTTTAGGGTTTCCCTGCCCCAATAGCTTGCTTCAAAAGATAGTGATTTCACTGTAAAAATCCACCCTCTAAGCAGCCCTTACACTGTAGCAATCCAACCACTTCACACCTGATAACAATGTTGCAATTCTGTGCAATTCTAAAAGTTCTGACCTTTAGAAAGGGAAAAGGGAGGAAAGCAGCTGAAGTTTTGGTGAGATGTGTGAATGTTTAATGTGTGAATGTGTGGCTGTGGAGGTGAGCAGGTGAAGGGGGCTTGAGTTGGCACTGCTGCTGTGTGCCCTGGGTAATAGGGAGAGGAGGGGAAAGAATTGCTGGCTGCCCGGTGTTGTTTTTCATCCATCCAGGCAAGCAGCAGCCACCCAGCCACCCAGCTAGGCTCCGTGAAGGGGTCCCTTATGTGTGACGTGTTCACGCCCTCAGGAAGAAGGCAGGGCAGCCCCGAAAAGCAGCTTTTAGAAAGTAGCCACTTGAGTCCTCCCTTGAGTCACACATGCCATGTACGATCCGCAGAATCTGGATCAAACGCGATTAAGTTGAAAGTAATGGGATCAGGCAAATTCGTGTTAGCATCCGGTTCTGTTATTTTGGTTTAGGAAAACAGTTTTAAGGTTGTAATGGGAACCGGGCCGTAATGTCCACACCACTTCCTGGTGCAAATTCTGCATGGGGGTGACATGGTCAGACACAGCCCCACAGTCATGTGCCATATTGCAATCACCATAGCAACAGCAAAGCTTTTGCTATGGCAATATGAATGATTTGGGATAGACCGTCTCCCACTGCCTGGGCTGCTGGTGCAGATTGATCTCGCACCATGCATGCACTTATCTTAACCTGCAAGGCTTCAGACACTCCCTCTGCATGCCTTCCAATTTGGAAGACATGCTAGAGGGTCAGGTAATGTGTCATGCAAGTGAACTGATGCATCGCATGGCATGACATGCACAGCACATATCAGTTGCCCCAGTGATGGTGCTCACCTGCTGGTGTTGGCAGCAGGTCTGCAAAATGGTAGTGCCCAGACACCCGTCTGCACCTCAGATAAGTGTCTGGTCATGTTAGGGAGAGTTTTGTGTGGGTTAAGCATTTCCAAATGCAAATGCTAAGTCCACTGGTGTGCAAGTTTGCACTTTCCTTGGAGCTGGTGTAGCTTATAATGCAGGCAACCCTTCTTTTGCACAGCTATTAAAGATATAGCAACCAAATGCTCTTTTTTATATGACAATTCTACATAGATTGAGGTAGAAGGCAGATCATTCAGTAAATTTCAATAAATAAGCAAGATTTACTGATTCCTAACTCTCACCAAGAAAGACATTCTGACCTAAATACAACTGCTGATTTTTATTTTTTTTTAAGGGAAGAACTCGAGTGAAATCCAGGAAAAGCTTTTGTGCAAATGAACTGCGAGTTCAGCCCTGCACTGAAAGCAAATTGTTGGGTTCAGAATGTTTTCAGAAGCTACCAATTTCTTAGCTCTAAGTGCATAGCTTTGCATTTGGGCTCCAGTTGGTGAATCTTGAGGATCAGATCAAAACCAAAATAGTAGTTTGAAGTCTGTCAGCCTTTTGTGATGGTTGTCATATGTCTGTTTTGGTTCGATTGATTAAGCTGAATCAGGAGGCTGAGTCAACATACACATAGAAAAGGCATTAATTTTGTTCCTTTTTAAAGGTATTTCAAAAAATAATGTTAACACATATGGAAAAGAGGAGAGGGTGCCTGCACCTTTAAAGATGTACAGAAGAGAACATTTCAGCTGACATAGCTTATATTACAGGCAGCACCTGCTATAATGACCTTTTATTCAACTCTTAAAGTCGTTCTAGCCTGTCTCCTTTTGCCTATGGTGTCCTTATCAGTAGAGGAGATGGACGTTTACTAATTTCAGATTCTACAAAGATAATACTATTAATGATAACATGGAGAAGCAAGTCTATTGTTAGATAAAGTAGGGTCTTTTTGACACTCACCTGACTGAAATCTGAATCAGTGGGTCTGGAAAAATTGGCCCCACTGATCTGGATTGTGTGGGGCCATGGGTCAGGTCAGCACCATCTGCACTAATGGGGCTAAGCTAGCCTGTGCTAACCTTTGAAGGCTAGGAATGAAAGTTCCTAGTCTTGGAGTCTGTTGTGTGTGGGTTTTTTTTGCCTCCAGTGTTCCAGATCCTTCATCCCCCTGGTAGTACTGATGGGGCATGACCAATGGGCGTGGGGCCTCCTGGATCTGCATTAACATGTGAGTGAAGATACCAGACTCCTTATTCCCCATCAAAGGTAAGTGCAAAAAAGACCTAGACAACCATCTTGTGATCTTGTGCCTTGCATTTGCAAAGACCTATTATGACATGATATCTTTCCCTTAACTGTTCTTGTACCAGAATCATTGGATCTAGACCAGATGTGCTGGAGGACATTTACAGTCATGGAATTACATGCTCAGATCAGAATCTTGTTTGAGGAAAATCCCTGGCCTTCAAAGCCTTTGAGTTGCCTTTGAGGATTCTTTGGAGGCAGTGGCTGAGCATAGAGTTTGATAGGCTGTCCAAATGCTGATGGCTCTGTCTCGCTATGTTGACAACCCATGCCGGTTTGGGATGGGTTGTGTATCACAGGAAGGACTGTGGAAATGGCCAAAAAGGAGTTCAGCAAAGAAGACTGGAGAGGGCAGAAAGCCAAATATTACAAAGAGTGTATTATAAAGAGTGGTGTATTATGAGTTAGATGGGCAAAGTGCTAAACTTCTTCCCTGTTTCAGTTGTATTTTTAAGACACGGTTTAAGTTTTAAGTCATGATTGCTGAGAGTGTATGAAAAAGAACAAAGACATGTCTTCACAAAGTCACCATAATCAAAAATTTTGCGAGTTGTGAGACTAAGGTTGTCTTTAAAACCAAGGGAATCTCTGCACCTCCGTCACTTTGCTTGTTGCTTCTAATCGTCAGTCAGTTGGAATAGGTAGGGTTTTTTTTTTGTTTCTTTGTCTCTCACACTCATTTTTTGTTTTTTTCTTATGAATGGTGCAGATAACCCTAACACTCCCCACTTGATCCATTTCTCTTCCTCGCTCTCCTTTGCTGTCTGTTGTTTTTCTCTTAAGCCCTACAGCATCAGATCGCCCACCTTCCCTCTTCCCTTTCCCCCATCTATTCTAGCTTTCTCAAGGCATTTGCACACTGGCAAAACAGTAAACAAACACACACTCTCTTTTTGCATAGAGAAGCAGCTGGTGGAAGGTTACTGAGGGGAGGGATAAGGCTGGGGCAGCCCTGGATATGGAAAGGAGAATGGAGAAGGACTATACAGCCAGCCCCCCCTTCCTTGAAGATGTGTGTGTTACTGGCTTGCCTTGTTGGTGGTGGAGAAAAAGCCTTGAAATAGCTAGAACAGATGGGTGGGCAGCAAGGGGGCAGGAGGAATGTGCTGGTTGGATGGGGAGGCAGTGGGAAGATCCAGTGTGCAGATGGGGTGGAGTGTAGGAGGCAGAAGGGCTAGGCTGACTGGAAAAGCACATTCCACTTCAGGACCTGATTTGAGCTGCAATCTCACAGGCACTCATGAAACAGCACAGAGCAGTTTCAGTATCTTGAAAGCAAAAAGAGCTACCATGAAGCTCATGAAAATATTTCTCGTGAAATTCCACCCTGCAGGAGGAGAAATCTCAGGCTCTGCCCCTCTGCCTCTGGAACACCCACTTGCTCAGGCATGTGCCCACATGCATACATATATGTCCTTCACCTGTTTACTACTTACAGAAGGGACATGATTGTAGGCTGTGTGTGAGAAGATCTGATGTGTAAGAGTGTGTTGCGGGCTTGTGTGTGTGGGGAGAAGAGTTTATTATCCCTCCTCCTGCCTGATGCTGAAGAAGTCTGAGGAAAGGGGACCATGCAGGGGTGACCCAGATTAAGGCTTTGGTATCATCGGTAAACATAATTAAATGAGCCTACTGGTGTACCAGAGGGCCTGATCCAGAACACTTCAGGGGCATGACATAGTACGCTGCTGAAATGCATTCTGCAGAAGCTCCAAGGGTAGAACCCTTTGTTCCTAGTCCTTAGAAGCATTGGAGCCTGACCTTGAAGCTCACATGTGCTGCAAGGCTCTGGTGTGTTCTGGTCCGGACCAACACTTTTGTGCAGACAACGCTGAACCAGTCCACACCTTTCTTGGTCAGAATCAGTGATCTGCTGGTTTTGATCATGGACCTTTCAGAGGAGGAAGGCCTGGAGAGCTTTACAGGGCAGGATCTGCTGTAGGCAACACCACAAGGAGAGAAATATTAAGGTAGGGAAAATGCTGCAAGACTTTTTCAGTAGTTATCCTCAAAAGGGTGGGAGGGATTCATTTGAGCTTCACTTCGGATTACAAAATCTGAGTGGGGTCAGCAAGAGAGCTCCATAGTCCTGACCAACATGTTTTGAAATGCTGTCTTTTTCATTGCTGCAATACAAGCTTTGTTTGTTTGTTTATATTTATTTCAGGAGCCGTGGTCAGTTTTCTAAGTTTTCCAGGAGTGCTCAAAATATTTTATTGTGCAAAGTGAAATGGTAAACAATTCTCTCTTTTTGGTGAAGATATGAAGACTAGTAATTTGTCTCATCATGAATCCCGTTCCAATTGCCTAGGGAAAGACAAGAAGCAGAATGTGGTGACATCAGTCTTTACTTCTATTCCTTCGAAGCTTGTCCCCAGAGGCCCATCACCTTTGACCCTGGAGGGAATGAACAACCATTTTGTGTGCTAGCCACTGATAGCCCCCAATTTTCACAAATTTGTCTCACTCCCTTTCAAAGGCACACACCTTAATTGGTGTCACAACACTGGCATTTACAATATCTCAGACTGGCCATGTCACCTGGAACCGGAGGCAAAAAACACAAAACAAAAATACAATTAATTTCAGAAACCCACTCATCTGGCCCTGTGAACAAACGTGGAATTTAAAATGAAATTTAAAAAGGGTCAACTTATTACCCTAATTAATGGCAGTTCAGATCCTGAGATGACCTCTTCACCCTGCTGAAAGTTGGGACTGGCTTGGCATGGCTGCCTTTCAGCAAACATCGTTCTCTCCTCTGTCTTGAGTTGGAAATAAACTTTGGTTTTCATTTTACTTTTGATTTAACAACTATCAACTTGAGGCTAAAAAGCCTGTCAAGGAGGCAGAGAAGCCAGATTGGAGGAGGAGGCGGTGAGAGTTCGGAGTGCGGAAAAGCAGGAGGGTGTGTGTGTGTGTGTGTGTGTGTGCCATTAAAACTTAAAGCTAGAAAAGTAGAGAAGAATGTTGATGGTGTGGTAATTAAGCAAAGTTTTTTCTTTCTTTTCATAGTTCCAACTCTTAGTGCCAGTTTCCATTGCTGTGCATTTGGAATGCTTTTAATTTCTCTTTACCCACAACTCTGAGTCTCCGGGAGATCTTTTTTCCCTCCACATTAGGGGGCACTTTTTAATGCCACAGTAAGATATTTTAGGGTGTATTGCTGAGATATTATCAATACTTGGATGGCTAAAGCATATAACCTTTAGCCTTAGCTCTGGAAGATATGCTGGAATCCTAAAGAGCAGTAGAAGCTGCCATGTCATATCCTGGGGAGAGGGAACTGTTCCCCTCTAAGAGCACTTTGTGAAATTGCTGCAAGTAGTTCAAATCGTATTGTCTAATATTAGATGTGCAGATGTCACTTAAAAGATTTTTGGCAGACAAACCTTTAATGAAAGTAACAGGTTCTCCCACCATTCCCTATAAAGATATCTTAAATTTTAACATACTATCTAGCTCCAACATGTTTGGCTGATAAAATAACTGGAATAATTGCAAGAATAATAAAAAAGCCTCTTCCCCCACCCTTTCAAAAAATTGATATAGCAATGATCAACTTGTGACTAATAACTTGTCTGTGTCTTGATGCAAACATATGAAGCTCCCTTATATGGACACAGAGATGGACAACACAGTGATGCCTTTGCCACGCTGGTCCCACATGTGTGTGCATTCTGCTCCACCAAGATGTAATGATGGCCAGAAAATTGGATAACTTTAAGCCTCAAAAAATAAAATGGAATATATCTTTTTAGTTACTCCTGTCAGGACATTTGAACTATGGAAACCGCTTCATTATAGAATGGATGCCTAGGTACCATCTCTGGGTTGGAGATGCAGGCAGGATGCCTCTAAATGCCACTTGCAGGGAATCAAGAGCAGATGAAGGTTTTGCCTTTGTCTTCTGCTTGAGATGCCCAGAAGCAAATGGTGGGCTACTGTGTGAGACAGGATGCTGGACTAGATGGGCTGTAGCCTGATCTTATGTTCTTTTAAAATTGAAGAGACCCCACTAGTTCAGTATAGGTTAGCTTGAAGGTTTTCTCTCACAGTCTTCTGTGGGCAAAATTGAGAAATAATCAGTGCTCTTCTGCTAATGACCTAATTACTGGGTTGCATGTTTTTGAGGCCACACGATAGCTACTGTTACTAAATTAACTGTAAAAGATGCAATGCGCCTCCTTCCAAATGACATAGGTCAAAAGATAAGCCAGAGTCATTGCTCTAGAACCATAATGTTGAGGCTTTCAAGTTTAAGAAGTTTATCCTGAGGTCATGCTGCTACACCCTTTAAAGATTCACAGTAGTCTAAGAGAGAGGAAAATGAAATTTTCTAAGGATAAGGGTGGTACAGGATCTAGAATTTTAACACATAGAAGCTTATTGCAACTGATGCAATTTTACTGTGGAAACTGATCCATGGAAGCATTGTTTTTCTTTTAAATATCAGTAATTTTCAAGGATAAGAGCTTGAGGTTTGGTAGGATTAACTTCACAGCTACAATGACCCCAAATATCTAAGCATAGTTTGATTAGTCCAAGAAAGACCTCAGATTGGAAACTTGGCTGTCCCCAATGGCCTGTGGTCCCAATCACTGTGGGAGGCAGCTGTGATAAAGGCCGATTCCATCTAGGGACCATAAGGAATGGGACTGAAAATAAAGTGCTAAATTATAATGCATTTATGCAAATTAATGTCATGACTGCCCATAGAATCTTATTTATAGTTATGATTGCCACAGCTCAAAAGAAATGCATCTGCAGTAGAACTGGAAATACTCAGAAGAGGCCAACTGCAATGAATGTATTTCTACTAAAATTGGAAACGCTCAGAAGAGGACAACTGCAAAAGTTACAACATTTGGGGATATTAGTTTAGAAAAAATCCAGGAAAGAGGGGAACTTGACCCAGTGTAAAAATGATACATGGTGTAGAAAGTGTGCATATGGGAAAGTTTTTCTGCTTTTTTTCCAAAGGAACCAGGGCTAGACACTACAATATACACTGAAGATATGGAGATGAATGACAAATGGTCCTATTTTTGAGACAGTACGTAATTCTTCCATAGAGGGAGAGTTGCATTTTATACTGTATTTTAATGATGTTTTAACTTGTTGTAACTCAACCTGGGAATCTTGGGTGAAGGGTGGGATACAAATACTAAAAACAAACACCACCATCTGGTATGGCTTCAAAAAAGGATTGGACAAACACACTGAGGGCAGGTTATCAATGGCTCCCAGTTTAGATAACTGGGTATCTACTTCCTGAACAGGAAGTTGTATGTCCACAAAGGCAGTAAACATCCTGCAGCATGCTATGGTGCACTATTGAAAATCACCCTGCATACTGTCTGAATGTCTCCCATGATCCAGGACAAAGCCCTTACTTTAGTTGTAAACCTGATTAAACAGTTTTACAGCAGATCCTGATTAAGAAGAAGAATTGGCTTTTCTAGTCTGCTTTTCTCACCTATTTAAGGGGACTCAAAGTGTCTGACAAAACTTTCTATTGTTCTCCTCACAACAGAACACCTTGTGAGGTGTCTGGGGCTGTGAGAACTCAGAAGAGAGCTGTGACTAGCCCAAGATCACCCAGCTGGCTTTGTGGAGGAGTGCAGAATCAAACCCAGTATTCCGAGATATGATTCCAGCTCCCTAACCACTCAACCAAACTGGGTCTTCTTAATTCAGATCTGCAGATATAGCTGAAGCAGTAGGGGTGAGGCCCCCTTGATCTATGGATCAGTTGGCCTGTGATCAGGCTCCTTATTCTGTATCAACCAGAAAGTGCAGAAGGGCTACAGATGCAGCTTGAGAACTGACCTCTTCCACATTGCCTTGGCTCATATCACTGAGAAGTGTCATAACACTCTCAAGACATTTGAGGAAGTCACTGATGGTATTTATACAACAATTCCAACTTTTGAGTTTGAAGCTAAACACTTGAATTCAGTAGAGCCTTTTTGCATCCAGGTGCACGAGGCCCCAATAAAACTAGGGATGTGCACAAATGTGGTTTTTTTTAATTAATTCATAGAGAAATGAATGCAAGAAAATTTGCATTTGTTTGAATAAATCCCTTTGAATGTGGTAGGATTCAAATTTGATATGAATGTTCCACACAAATTTGATACAAATGTTAGATATGAATCCCATATGAATCCGTAACAAATATGTAACAAATATATAACAAATATATAACACATGTATCAAAACGTTAAATTCAAATTCAAATGTCAGTCTCTGAATGTGCCAACATTCGATTTGAATTCAAATGTCCGAATTCATATGAATTTTGAATGTTATGAATATTCGTGCACATCCCTAAATAAAACATGTGAGAGTCTTTGAATTTTGTCTGTTTAAAAATTTAGTATTACTTACAAGAAGCTCTTTTTTTTTTGCACTCTGTTAACTTTCCCTTTTTCAAAACAAGAATGTGGAACAAACATATTATATGAATCACCAAACAAATGGAAAGGAATGAAGATAACTGATACAGTCAAAAAGTATATCTAACATCACATCTAATAAACATCTACATTCTTTGTTGGTAAAGTCTCTGTATGTGATAAAGTCCATCGCTCAATATCTGGGGAACCCAACAATTTGTACTGTCTAGAACCACCTTCCATGCACTTTCAGTGTTCTGATGCAGAGTTTCTCCTACATATAAGTGGTATCCTTTCCTAAAAAGGTTAAATTTGAATAACCCAATGACATTGTCATACCATCTACCTATTGTCCACCTATTCCTATCCTTCCACCCAGATGCAACAGCCAACAGTGCTGCCCATGTAGTCTTTGATAAAGTATTGATAACTTGGAAGAAGTTCATACTTACTGTGTTATCTCCAAAATAGCTTAAATTTTATAAATGTGATTGATACAAACAGTCTAACCTGATTATCTCTCTCTAGGTTCTGAGAATCCTTTTTCTTCTTCTTTCTTCTGATTTTTTTTTCTTTTTGAGCATTGCTCTTTTATGAAAAAGTCAAAATGAGATTTAATTCTGTGGAACAAAAATATTTGCTGATCACAGCTAACAGTTACTTACCTCTAAGTAGATTAAAGATCTTGATGTTAAGTATATACTATTCAGAATGAAATTTGGTTGTAACAAGACCACTCCTACTAACTAAGATTTATATTTATTCTGGGGCCTTCTTGAAAAATGGTCTTAATGAGTATGACTAAGGGCCTTTCCAAACTTACCTCGTATACTGGAACATAAGGGTCACTGGAACACTTTCCATTGCATGTGGAAATAGCTGAAGTGGGCTCTCTAGACTGGTCGAGGAGTGGACCTGCTAAAACAAGTGGTCCAATGTTGCTTTTCTGGGCAAAGCCACAGCACTTCCATATACCGCACCCCCATCTTTAACGCTTGCATGAGTTTCAGAGATGTGGTTGTGGGGGTTTCCATGGCTCCCAGTGGGAACTATGATTTCCCTTTTGCAGCCAGAAACAGAGGAATGTATGCCTGCCCTTGTGCCCTGCATGTAACAGTTGAGTGACGGGGACAGGGCCAATCATGTTGAAGGGTGGGTGGTGCTTGCACTGGTAGCACCCTTCACATGAATGGGTACAGGGTGGGTGCATTCTCAGTGCCAAGGGTGTTGGACCAGAACACTAGCAATCCAGCACATGCAATGTGGATGGCACCAACCAGGCTAGAAATGGGGTAGCTTGGGGTAGTCTAACAGAACTGCTCCACTGAGGTAAGTGCACAAATGGCCTAAGAAAGGAAGAATGTACAGATCAGTTGTGATCTGGTTAAGGTTATGTGGATGGAACCAAATCAATATTGTGTGGTTAAAATTTAATTTCAGTACTCAGGCAGAGTTGATTTTGAATAGTTATTTAGATGGGAAGAGAGATGACAAGGCTAGTCAGCAGACAATTTCATTTTAGTCAGCAAACAATTCTCAGTTTATCGCCTCAGACATCATCTTTCAAGATGGTATAAAAGCAGTAATATCAGCCCCCTTTCAAAAAATGGCACAGGGTCTCTACCACTCCAAGCTCTGATACGTATTTATACTGGTGCTTCTGAGCTTTGTTAAAAAGCTAATAGCTCTGTCTCACATATTGTTCCTCAGCAGTAATTAAGAATTAAGCAACAAAACCTAATACATCATCCCCTGCTATGGGGATTCAGCATTCTGACAGAAAGGGGGGAAAGTTCACAGGAAAGGTAACATTTGCAGCAATCAATTATGTTCCTTGAATGAACAAATGGCAGACTAGTGAATCATAACCAAATGGCAAAAGTCTTGCATATCAGCTATTTGGCTTTTATTTTCTAACAATAAAGAGAGAATAAAAAGTGTTTTTTGCAGGCACTACTAGCACATGAAACTTTAAAGTAAGAGAAACAGTTTCAATGTATTCCCCCCAATGTATTTCAGTGTATGTTTCTTTTTTAAATGAACGAACACTTCACAAACTGTTGGGTTTGAATAAGGTTGGGTTTGTTGACTTGGTTCTAGATGGAACTGAGCTCCGTGAGTTTCAGTTCAATTTGAACCAAACCAATAATTTTTAGTTCTCTTAGGCCCCGTCCCCAAGCACATTTGGTACAGTTCCGAGCGCCCAATTGGCACTTGACAGCTGAGAGTTCTGATTGCTGACAGGAGGCACGGACTTTTGCACACCTCTGTTCAAATGGGAACAAGGGAGAATGCTGTAAACTGAAAATCACACCTTACTATCACCTTCTCCACTGCTCCCGTTTGAGCAGAGGTGCGCAAAAGTCCATGCGTCCTGTCAGCAATCAGAACTCTCAGCTGTCAAGTGCCTACTGCCGCCGTCAGCTCACCTCCCTGCCGCATCCTCCTCTCCCTTAGCGGCAGGGACAGCCAGAGCTGGGGTGGGAGGCACAAAAAGAAACACAAATAAAGCTTCGTTACTAGAAAGAACTTTTTTTTAAAAAAAATTAATGATGAAAGCTGCAACGATTTAGTGGCAGTAGGCAGTTGACAGCTGAGAGTTGCGGCTTTTGATCCGGCTTCCAATGAGGGCAGAGGGGGTGGAGAGGAGGGGGCGCTTATCCCCCATGCCAGGGCTCAGCACGCTTCTCATGGGGATGCCTGCATCCACACCGACCCCTGAACCCGGCCCTCGTTGATGGGAATGACATGGGGACACCTGAGATGTGTTCCCGGTCCCGCACCTGGCCCATGCGAGCCAAAACAGCGCCCAAACAGTGCCACATGGCCAGTATGGGGACAGGGCCTTAATCACCTCATGTAAGATTTGTTCATAACAAACAGAATCCTTCTTGCTTAAGGTATCCTAACCCTAACCCTAACCCTAACCCTAACTTTGTATGTAAGGTCTCTTAAAATGGTAGAATCTGCTTGGTACATGTATTGTGACATGGAGAAACCCAAGAAGCATAGAGCTGGCACAGTTCTTCAGCCATTGGACCACCTTCCTTCATAGAATGCCAGAAAGTGCTGTTAGGGTTGCTTTTTTTTTTTCCTTATCAGAGGGATGGGGATGGATGTTGGTGGTTGTAACAACTTAACAATTTGTTTTTTGCCCATGATATTTAGCAAAACACAGAAAACGGCCACCTTCTTGGACTGCCTGCACTTCATTAAGTGGGCCCAGTTGGGTTTTCTGGTTTTGATCTTAGTATAGCCAGGAGCAAGGGAGAGAGTATATGAGCAGCACCAAATCCGCTGCTGGGGACACTGACTGGTCTCCTTTGGATTTAGACTTGGCATGGGGGAGACATGCCGCTCAGACATCACCCCAAAGCAGAATACTCAGAAAGAGATTTCAAAGTGATTTACTTATGGAATAACATCCCTTTCAGCCATTAGGACTAGAGATAGCTGCATCTGCAGTGTGGCCATTTGCCTACACCAATTTTAAGCTTGCAGTGGTTTATTCAGTTGCAAGTTGATCCTATGTTGGCCATAATGTCACTTGTAAATGCAGCCTTTTAAATTTAGAACACATCAGCAAAATGGCTGGCCATTTTCTTTCCCCTTTATTTAACCCCAAGGAGGATTTTCTGAACTGGATAATACCAAAAGAAAACAGTTTGACACTTTGCTGATGTGTTCTCTCATTCTAAAAGTGGATTGAAACTGGATTAAAACTTTGATGTGAACACAGCCTTAGGTTTGTAAAAGACTTAATTTTGTTAATTTACTCCTTGAAAACAAATATTGTACCCCAGCTGGGCATGTGACAATGGTGATGAACACAGAGTACTATACTATACATCTTGTACAGTGTCATGGGATATACTATTGCATTGTATAAAATACAGTATGTATGAAAATCATTTTATGTATTTAAAAAACAACCCAGACAATGGATCTTAAATTACTATCACTTTTTAGCAGTTTAGATTCTGCAGCTGAAAGGTTTACGGCATGTTTTATTGCGTGTCTTAGTCTGGGCGGCTTTGCCCTACAAAAAATAATTTCTTATGTTCTTCAGAAGTCTGAGTTCCCAGATCTCTTCTAATTGGTAAAGGGGAATGCTGAGGATGGATGGCAGATGTGTTGTTAATTAATATCCTACTGGGTTAATCAGCAGAACCTTGGGAGACGCTACAAGACTATTGATGTTTTTTTGGAGAAAAATATCCTTGATCTATAGATTTCTCTTTCAAAAGAATTACAGCCTTGGATTCTTCTCTGTGATACTTGCTTAAAGTAACTAGCTACAAGTGTAGAATTATAATATTTTTGATTTACTATTGTTCATTTGTCTGTCTGGCATCCTTCAGCGGCATGTGCCTGATATATAGATCCAATGATATATGTTTTCTCTGTGGAAAACATGTTTTTTTAAACTGACCTACTTTGATCGTGAGATTTTCCAACTGTTTTGCCACATATTTCAAAACTCTTAGAGCAGGAATCACATGAATTGAATCACTAACACTAGTTATGTTCAGACCTTGTGCCTTGTTGCATGTGTGATGCGCTATACCTTTTCTACTCAAATTGGTTGCAGATAGTGATGCTCTGACAGTCAACTTGGGCAAGTGGAAATGAGGCACACCACATGCTCCAATGTGGCACCACTATCCCACCTTGACTCTTTTAATTGAGAGTTTAACTGAGCACTAAGCCAAAACTTATCTGAAATGAATTCTATCCTTCCCCCAAGTATATTTAGCATGCTGCAACTGATTATAATGCTGCATGAACAAAGAAACATTTTTGTGAAATCCTACTTTCCATATTATAGGTAAAGGAACACCTTTTGCTTAGGTGGATCTATCCACATAATTTTTGGCAGATTCATCTGGCCTCATTTTCATTTTTAAATCAGTGCATTTTATACAGTATTTTCAGTATATTGCATTTATATTGTTTTTATTGGGTCAGTGACCATAAATAAATTATGATCTGTATCAGGAATTACAATATATAGGGCTGGCCCATCCTTTACTCAAAGAGAGGTATTTGCCTTAAGAGAGATAAGATGGAATAGAATATTGTCTTTCTCAAGTTCTTCTATTTTTGGGAGACTGAGCCAGCATTAGTTGAAGTGACATACTGTTATCGAATTGTAGAAAATCTAGACTCTATGTTGTGCAGGTAGCCTAGCCTACTTCACGTGGTTGTTGTGAGAATAAAAATGGAGGAGAAGAGAACAATTCAGGAAAGGAGTAAAAGGAAGGTCTATCTAGTGGATGCATTCCCATTTGGGTTGCTTTTATCACAGTTCCTAAAATGTCAGACATGATGACCATAGAATTGTAGAGTTGGAAGGGACCTCTAGGGTCATCAAGTCCCACCCCCTGCTCAATGCAGGATGTCCTAAGCCATCCCAGACAGATGTCTGTTCACTCTCTGACTGAAGACCTCAGCTGAAGGAGAACTCACTACCTCCTATGGCAACCTGTCTCCCTGACTGATTGCCCTCACTGTCAGGAAGGGTTTTGTAATATCTAATCTGTATTGACTCCCTTGAAGTTTCATACCTTTGTTTATAGTGCTCCAAGGAACAGCCCAAGTGGGAAACTACTTCTCTGACAGAAACGCCCCCTGCCTGCCCAGTTGTTAACTTATTGCAAACTAGATGTGGCATATGAAATTGTGCACCACACGCAAACTAACATTAATTAGAAGCTTACCTAACATGTCCACACCATGACCATTCACACCATTTCCAGTGTGAGGGGTCATCTGAGGTACCATGCAACATGCAGTTACCGCAGATGTCCCCAAATGTAACTGCACATTCACAGAGTGTCATCATCACCATGACAACAGTGGCAGCGCACATAAGTCATGCTGGCCACATGCACAGTCATGTCAGGTATTGTGATCAAAATGGTTGTGCCCTGTCAGTGATCAGACTTGCAACCAGATGTAGGTGAGTGTCTGGGCCCATGGGGTTAGGCTACTGTGTATTAGCATTCCCAAGTGCAAACGCTAGTACACGTTAGTCTGTTCTGCACTTTTACTGTCCAATGGATGGGAAGCTAAATGCAGAAATGCCACAGCATTGACCCATAGCCTAATCTCTTCTGTCTCAATTTTCCATTTTTTTCTCTTCATGGCTATTTTATTTTTCCTTTTCTTCTTTCCCATGGTTTTAGTGACTGAGTAATATATGCAATCCCCCCCCCCTTAAATGTCATCTTTTGTGTGCCTACTTGGTAACAGCTTTGAGGGCTTTTGCCCTGAGGGGTATTTGCTTGCTTGAGAAAAGAGTGGATATTTTATGTAGCTCTTTCTAGAGTATAGTTTATGTGAGCATGTGTAGTTGGTGGTAGAACTTGTGCTTTGCATACAGAAAGTTGCTGGTTCAGTGCTTGGTTTTTCCTCAGAAGGTGGCAGTGGCAACCTTGTTCCATATTTTTCCAAGAAAATTGCACAGGTGTTTCTATGAAATCACTAGAAATTGAGCTCAACTTGGGGTGTGTCCAGACTTACAGATACTGTGCATTCCAATGTGCGGTCGGGGCATGGGTGTTGCATCTGAATCCTGATACTGCCTAGCGGTGGCACAGTGTTCCACTGATACTTCAAATTTACCTATTGCAGAACGAAGAGCCACTCACTCTGCAGTATCAGGTACATTTAGAGTTTCCCACCAGTCCGTACAGGATGATGAGAACAGCAAACAAGAGCTGAGCCTGCAGCTCAGCTCCCATTGGATGCCATGTCCCCTTACTGTACTGTGCGTGCCACAGAAGTATCACAGCTTTCTCTAAAAAAAACTGTAGGGAGGCTGCTGGAGTCTGGACAGTGCATGGTGGCTTCGCAGCAGGTAAGCTGCACTTTTTTCCTCTAACAGGGGATTTTATTCTGTTAATCTGGATACAGCCTTGAAGGCATATTTATCTTCATCTTAAGTATATACAGCAAAACTCACCAATGTGGTGCTTGAGAATGTAGTGGTACTCTTGATGATGGCAAAACAGATCTTCTAACTTGCCACTGGGGAAAAAAAGCAGTAGTGCCTGAGGATGGGAGCAAAATCCAAATTTACTCAAAAATCACAAAGGTGTGGTAGCTTCTTATATATAATACTAAATCGTCTTTCTTAGCTTCTTCTCCTGCATATTGCTACTTCTGGCTCCATAAGCACTGGCTGCCGCTTAGCAAATTTAATAGGAAAATATATAAATATAGTTCAGGGCTGCCTCCAGACTTACACTATACTTTGCCATCCCTCCGAAGCCACTTTCTGTTGGATAGACCTGATAACTGGAAGCCGTGCAGGGACAGCACAGTCACTTCCAGTACACCTGACAGGGTAAACGGAAGCTGCACTGTCCCACTGAAGTGGCTTCCCATTGGACAGATGTGACATGCCATTGCCCACAGTGGGGGTGAAGTGTGACTCCAAAAAAGCACCCTTTGCACCCTTAAGTTGGATGCTGTGCTGCTGCTGTGGGCAGAAGAAAGCTGTGCTGCTTCGATGTAAGTCTAGATGTAGCCCAGATTTGAAGGTGCTAGAAGCCTCACCCTTGGTTGCCATTTTTTTAGAAATATGTAGGGATTCATAATTTGACTAATTTGGATAGAAGTCAGAGACTCAGCCTATGGATTTCACTTATGTTGCCTATTTTGCCTCATCTATACAGCCTCATAACACATAGGATTTGTAATGCGTTATTCTGAGGAAAAGGAAGAAGAGGCAGAAGAGCTGGCAGTAGTGTAAATGTGAACATTTTATAACACGAGAAGAATCTAAAAATATTTCCTAAAAAATGAGTTGAAAAAGATGTTATAATCCAGCATCTGATCCTAATTAATGTCCAAGAAACTAAAAACGTATTGAATTCACAATGGCACGATATAAAAACATATTGACAACCAATTATGTGGCTCACAGAAGTTACTGCTGTGAAATGGCAGTGCATCTGTTCAGTAAAACAATCGTGGAGAATGGATTTTTTTTTTTAAAGCAGGAAAGTGCTACATAAATGTGAGCTACGAGCTTCAGCCCTAAGCATCCTATTGCACTGAGTTGGAGACAGGAAGCCCAGTATAATATTATTTCCATGAAGTTGTTTTCCTTCCTTCGTGCAATGAATTGTAGAGTTTCAGCTCTTGGGGAATGTCATCTCAAAAAGGAAAGAAAAAAACCCCCGTTGCTTCTTAAAGTGACAGAGAAATGGTTTCCCTGGCTAATAACTTGCATTTTTGTCATTTCGAACACTAGCACACTAATATGTGTGGCTAGTAATTTAAACTGCTGCTGACTTTTTCCAAGTTACACTAGTGTGAGCAGGAGAAAAATTGGTCCCATTACTTTGGAAGAAGAATCTTGTCAGGTTTCTTCTAATTAGTAACCTTAATTAGCCATCTTGATTATTTTAAACAGACCAAACCAGAGACAGCAGTACATGGCAATAGGCATGTGGTTGTAAAGAGAAGAAAAGCATCAAAATGAATAAGAAAGACGACGGTTGAATCTAGACAAAATCTGGGATTCCCTTGGCACTATAGTGGCAATCCTAACATGGGATATTCCCAAGGGCAAGTCTTTAGCTGCTGAGCTAAAAGTAGCTCAGACAATTGGTAGAAAGGTAGGAAATATAGGAACATCAAGTGAGAGGGTGAAGAGACGTGATATTTGCCAGTGGTGGTGGGATTTGAATGTGGGGAAGGCAGCTTGGGGACTCCTAATGGTACTGGTATAGGCAGAGGAGGTATGGTGATGGGAAGAGGAACAGGATTTCACGGAAAAGGAGAGCTAGTTGTGTGAAGGCCACCTCTCTGAGTTTTCTCCCAGCCATCAGAATTTGGGGAAGAAATGTCAGCGGTCCAATAACTCTGGTGAAGCTATTGGTGAATGCAGAGTGTGTCTGGAATAAGTCATCTCTTATTCACACCTAATAGCGGATGAGTAGAACATGCCCATTTGTTCCCCTCCCTCAATGTTTTGTAGAACTGCATAGTTCATTATTTTGTTTATATAATTTTTTAAAATATATTTAATTACTGTATGTTGTATTACCTTGTATTGTACTTTTCATAGTTGTTGTAAATTGCCTTGAGTAATTTATTAGAAAGGCAGTATACAAATAAACTGAACGAACGAACGAACAAATGAATGAGCAGCCCAACCTCATAAGCTTCAGTGAGACCGTGATCGAAGAACTGGGGAGACTTATGCTTTCTCAGATCAGTCCCTGGGTTATTTGACATAACACCAGTTAAGACTTGTTGGATGGAACAGGGCTGTGGCCATAGTCCATAAGTACTATTTTTTGTTCACTAGATGACCAAGTCATGCTGCCCCTGGAGTTGAGAGTTTGTTCCTGCTGCTGTATTGACCAGACTACCTTTTTCTGCTTTGGCTGAGGAGACCTCCTGTCAAGGCCTACAGTAGCCAACCTCTACTTTTCTGCACTCTGGGATACCTCTCTGGAACAGTTTGCCTCCTGAGACAGATACTTCATCCCATGCCATGCCATATGGACACATACGAATGTTGTTGACATTTGTATTATCAAATACGAATTGAGTATGATACGAATAGATATGAATGTATTTGAATCAGTTCAACTTTGAATACATTCATTTTCTCTATTCGTATGAATTCGAACATTTGAATATTTTATTTGAATCAAATCAAATGTCAAAAATTGCATCTGTGCACACCCCTAGCAGCCTCAGTAGCAGAATTTGAAACATATTTTTAGAATATGTATATGGGTTAATGTGCAAATGGGACAGAATGGGCTTAGGGAAAGAAAATCCTATGCTGGTATGTACAGACCAACTTCTTCCAATATGTTGGCCTCTGTGGTAGTTTCCAAGACATTCTCAGGGTCTTAAGTTGGTTAAGGCTGCAATTGATTGAGGTCCTTTCTGCATTTACTTGTTAATCTGGATTAGGGATCTGCACAATTTTTTTTTGCATTCAAATTTGATTCAAATTGAATGTCCAAAGATTCGATTCGATTTGAATGTTTAGAATCTGAATGCAACAAAATCCAGTTTGAATCAAATACATTCAAATTTATTCATTCAAATGTTAGATTCAAATCTGAAGATATGGATGTCGACAACATTCATATTTGAAGATAATGGATTTTGACAACATTCTTATGTGTCATACGTATCTGTATGCATTTCATACGCAAATGCGTACAGATACATATGAGATGCATACAGATATGTACATGTACATTTTTATCTATACATTTGTATCTGTACATTAGTTTGAATGTTTAAATTCGAATGTGTAGACATTCTTTTCAAGTTTGAATGTCCACATTCAATCAAATTCAATCGAATTTTGAATGTTTAGAACATTCGTGCACATCCCTAATCTGGATCAATCAAATGCTTAAGAGTGCATCATCTGCATGGGAGTAGACTAGATCTAGAACAGATCTTTGCTAAGGGCTCACTAATCTGGATTAGTGGAAGACCAGATAAATGTGGTCTACATCTGTGCTAGCACCCTTAGCACACATTTGCTGTTTTAAAGCCCACTCAGTGTTTCTGCCTGTAGTTGATCTAGGTCTAGCTAATATGGATCTACCTATTATGAATTAATCGAGGTAAGTGCAGAAATGCCCTAACTTGCCTGTCCCTCCCTGTACTTTTTGTTAGCCAATGTATCTTAAATATTGCTGGCTTCTGGTTTCAGTGCCTCTTTCCTTTGGAACTAAATGCCCACGCCTTTCATTCCAGTATTCCTAACAGATAATTCCACATTATTCTCATACCATTAAAAAAAAAATTTGGGCAGTAAGCACAAAACAGAAAGGAGATGCTCTCCTCCTCAGTGATTCATTTCCATACAGAAAATGGTTGTCCTTCAGGAACAGAAGCATTCTTTTTGCAACTGCCATCACATTTGTAGAACAGGGTTTTATTATCCCAACTTGTTTAGAAAGTGAATGTTAAGCTCGCATGTGTAATTATTGTCAGAACATAGATTTGAGAGTCACCATCTGTGAGTAGTTACACTTGAAGCCTGATTAGAATCAAATGCATTCGATCAAGGAACAGAAGAAATGTTATGGTGCTGATGAGAACTGACAAATGCTAAGAGAAAGCTAGATGTCACATGAGTGATCTGATGTCCTTCTCTTGGATCTTATGACATCTCCCCCCCCCCCATTCCTTCTCCTTCTGCTTGAAGGGAGTGAGGGTGGAGTTGAGCCAAGACTATAGCCCTCAAGCAGTGTGGAGCAAACCATTTTCTCTGAAAGTTGTTCTGGTTGGGAGCGATGGAGGCTTATATTTTAAATATATTTTAGGTTATTGCATATATTTTGTCATTCTGTTGTTGTGACCCACCCTGGGAGGGAAGGACAGGATATACATTTTTAAATAAAAAATAAAATAAAATAATACATTTCATTGGTGGCTGCCCCAAAGCTGCTATAAATGGAGCTAAATGGAAAGGGACAGAAAATAAGGACATTTTCACACTTACCTGGGGGACAGTTCCAAGTGGATGGTTGAAATGTCATATTTGTAGGGATGTGCTGACTGTATTCATCAGCTTCAGATCTGCATGTGTATTTGAAGCTTTGACAATTCATGCACAGATTAAAGGGGGTCTACATTCATAGTTCCCCCTTCAAGTGCGAATCAAATATATTTAGTCTTGGTCAAAGCTTCTCCAAGGCTTCAACCAGAGAGCTGGGGACCCTTACCCACCACCCACCTCGTGTCTACCATACCTGCCCCTCCTCTCTTGCCCCCACTCACCCCATACTTACTTTCTTCTGCTGCTACATGCCTCCACTGTGCACCTTGCTGTGCACCCTGTCACCGCTGCTGTCACCACTGCACCCTGCCTTAAAGCTCCAGACCCTGCTGGAGGCATGTGTGGGGCTGAAATGGTGGCCTGATCCCCAAGGAATTATGGGGAATCTCATGTGATCCTCAAGTTTTCATGAGAATCTCTGCAATCCCGAAGGTCTCATAAGATTCTCTGTGATCCCCAAGATCTTGTGAGGTTCTCTGCAAACCCTGAGATCTCACGAGATTCTCCATGATTCCTAGAGGATCAGGCCACCATTTCAGTTGTGTATGCACCTCCAGCAGGGTTCATGGCTAGGCAGCAGCATGTGCGGCGGGCCTCAACGGTGGTGGCAGCGGTGATGGTGGGAGAGAGAGAGGATAGGCTTCTATACTGGGGCAATGAGCTTCACATGAAGCTGAACATTGCCCCCTTCTGTTTGGCTCAAATCAAAAGAGGGGAAATGTAGTTTGGACATTTGCAAACCCCTACCCATGTGCAGTATAGTCTGCTGCAACTATCCCTGGTCATCCCAACCCATTCCTGAGGCTTACCTGCTATGAAAAGCTCCAATGCTGTTCATAACCTCTACCATGATGTTGGGAACAGTGCATCTGCACCATTTTTGGTGTTTCAAGGAGAGGAATCTTTAGGTTTGTCCCACTCCTGTGCAGTAAGTGCAATGTTTTCTTACTCAGTTACATTGAGGGGTGGCTGGGATGTCTGACAACAGGACAATGTACCAGGAACAAAGCAGAAAGCCCTGCCATTCGCATTTCTAAAGTGCCTGGACAAGAACAGACCTGTTCTACTGCTCACCATGCAAACGGTCCCAGCCATTTCTGTTCTTCAGAGCCAGGAATGGTCTCCAGAGACTTAGCCTAAGGTATAAATACCTCTCTGTTCTCCACTGCTCTTAATGGTTTCAGGAAGAAAAATACTATTTTCATCAATAAAATAACCTAGAGTAAATGTTAAGCCACTCACTTCTAGTGTCACAGTGCAATTCTAATTCAAACTGTAGGTGAAAATTTTAAGAGAAGGTAGCCTGTCCAGTTTGGCCCTGATATAGAAAAAGCCAAAAAAGTTAAGTGACTGAAGAACAGGGGCATTCTGGCAAATCCCTTCCTGGCCGCTGGATGGGAAAGGAGAGCTGTTAGCCAACATTGACTAGTGCTTGCACTTTGGCAATTCACTGCCTCCGAGATTGGACACTCACCCTGCACTTCATAACTGTGAGTGCATCAATGTCATTGCCTTGACAGTGCTGACACTGTGCAGAAGTGCAGCCATGTCTACGGTCATCCGAGGTGTTAGCACCCTTGTCTGGCACCTCAAATGACCCCAGATCATTGGCAAGAGTGAATGGTTGCACCACTGGATGCTTCAGATAAGTCCCTGGTTAATGTTGGTTAATGTGTGGAGAATGATTTTTACTCCACTCCTAATCAACAATTAGTGGACTTCTGGTGAGGGCGAGCATGCTTGGAGGCTGCAATAGCCTACTCTGCCTGAATATGTTCTTCCCCAGGAGTCTATTTTCTTTGAATGAGGACTTCAGAAACTGTTCCAACAACCACCTCAGCATGTTGAGAAATATGACACACACAGCTGTGTTATATCTAGATGCAAAGAAAACTTGGTATGGCCCCAGGGCACAATAGCTCAGTGGGTCCACTTGTGTAGCCTCACTGCCAAACGTGAGAGAGGCTGTGTGGTTTCCTTGCCTCTGTATGTAGCTCTGCCAAAGTTCTGCTCTCAGAGGTCTGCCCTACTGATAATGTGTCAGACAGTTATTTTTGTAGGACCTATTTTGTGGCACTCACACAGAATCAATGACTGTGAAATGCCAGGTTGACTGTACGAATCCTGCTTGTTTTTCATTCTCCATAAAAATAGTTTATTTCTTCAGCTATCATCCCCTATGAATGATTGACTAAATCTATGATTGTGTTGCCAGTGAGTCTAAACAAGCCAATCTGAAAGCTGTTTAGAGGAGATAAACTGCATTCAACATTATTAGTTCTGTGATGTAATCTTTTTTTGTGAAATTCACATAGAATGATCTTGTTTGCAGTACTGTTAACCTACCAAATAAAATTACAAGAGAGAATATTGTTTGAATGACTGGAGCAGAGGAGGAGGAAGTATTGATTTGCTCTGAAAAGTTGAGAGTTTGAATTACCCGACATACACTGACTAAATATTTGTTGATAAAAAGTAACCACTTTATGCCATCTCTCTCCATACACATTGTGAAGAACCCCTGGGGGTAGGCACCTTGGCGGATGAACTCATGGCGTCCCACTACTAGGCACTTCCCAGGCTCCATTTTGGTGCATGCAGATGCCTGAAGGAATGGAGAATGAAACACTCATTGTTGGGGATGTTTTTATGACCCTGGCATTTCAAGTGGGTGCCATGATCGTAACCTGGTGTGTTGTGCCACTATGACGGGTGGGGCCTGTCATGGTGTCTGCACTAGCATGTGAATAGCAGGTCCCTATTCCAGAATATAATCCAAAATAAGGCACAGTGCAGGAAGGACTTTCACAGGCATAGTAAAGTGGAAAGGACACACTCAAACTTCATCCAGAAAGCAGTTGCTTATTTGACATTATTTGGATAATCTGGAGCAAAGCACATCCAGATACATTTTATTCCAGATTATCCAAATTTAAGTGTTGGCTGGATGAAGCTTTAGAAGAAGAAGAGTTGACTTTTCTACCCCACTCTTCTCACCCATTTAAGGGCACTCAAAGTGGCTACAAAGTTTTCTATTCTTCTCCACACAACAGAACACTCTGTGAGGAAGGTGGGGCTGTGAGAGCTCAGAAGAGAGCTGTGATTAGCTTAAGGTCATCTAGCTGGCTTCATGAAAGAGTGCAGAATCAAACCCGGTGACTACAAGATATGAATCCAGCACCGTAACCACAAGACCATTCCTATTAGAGCATTCCTATTAGCAAATTATGGCTTCTAAATTCTTCAAATCAAGGTATGCATTAGTATCTCCATCCCCCACTAATTTCTGGCTTTAAAATATTGAATGATGAGACATCTTCTCACTAGCCTCTTTCTCTCTTCTATAATTGTTAGAAGCATCTGGGTTATGACAAGTATATGGGTGGTTAATGCGATACAAGAAATGGACAAATATTTACCAGGCCTGGTAGCATTTCATAAAAAATAAGTACCTGAACATACATAAAACTAAGGAAGAAATGGCCAAACAAATGTGGGATGGATTTGGACATCTTCTGCTCCCCTCACTGGTCTTCAGGCAAACAATGCAGGGACAGCCTGCTATAAACACCGGCTGGAAGAGATAGCAGGTGGGGTTCCTGTTCTTTTGCTTTAAAACAAAAACAAAAACTTTTGCTTTTACTTTTGGCAGATACCATATTTCCGCTCCCAAGGGGAAAAAGAAGAGAGCATGGAGAAAGAAAAAGTATACTGTAAGGCTTCAGTGTGGGGGGCATATTTGTTGAAATAATGTTGTTGGAAGAAACTGTGGAGGCAGATGGTGGAGCTATTCCATGAGGGAGAAATGGCGGGCCTCATTATGAGTTTTACCTAGGGCTTTACCACCTCTAGAAACTCTTCTGCTCCCCTCACTGGTCTTCAGGCAAACAGAGCAGGGACAGGAAGGCATGCCTAAAAATGGAAATAAGAAGAAGCTGTCTCCATGAAGAGGTCAACTTGGCATGCCTCAACTTGCCTCAGGCCTACCACCTGAGTGTGGACTGGGTCAACTTCAGGGTGGGTTTTTGCATTCATTCTGTGGTCTTGAAAAACTCCCCCAGCAAGATGATGGGAAAATAGAAGTGGAATGGGAACCACTCATAAGAACAAGAGGAGCCACAGCCCATCCAATCAAGCATCCTGTCTCATAGGGCGAATCCCCACAGCAAGCTTATTTCGCTTTCCCTAAACCGAAATAATAGAACCGTATGCAAACGCGAATTTGCCTGTTCCCATTACTTTTAACTTAATCGCGTTCGATCCGGATTCTGAGGATCGTACGTGGCATACGTGACTCAAGGGGGGACTCAAGTGGCTACTTTTTAGAAGCTGCTTTTCGGGGCTGCCCTGCCCTCTTCCTCCTGGCATGGACGCACCACCTATAAGGGACCCCTCCACCGAGCCTAACTGGGTGGCTGGGTGGCTGCAGCTTCCATGGATGGAGGAAAAATGGCAGCGGGCAGCCAGCCAGTGATTCTTTTCCCTCCTCTCCCCATTGCTCAGGGCACACAGCAGCAGCGGCAACTAAAGCCCCTTTGCTTTAAACATTCACATTCAGCTGCTTTCCTCCCTTTCCCTTTCTAAAGTCAGAACTCCAAAAAGCTAGAATTGTGCAAAATTGCAACATTGTTATTCCAACCATCAAGGTGTGAAGTGGTTCCATCGCTACAGTGTAGCGATCCCTGTTAAGTGGATTTTTACACTGAAATCACTGTCTTTGGAAGCAAGCTGTTGGGAGAGGGAAACCCTAAACATGGATTCTCATCTCTTAAAATGGTACGGCCCACACAGTAAAAAAAATGTAAAATGTTTCAAGTGCACAATCTGGAGTGAGACCTGTTGAAATCAGGATTGAGATTTGCCACACTTTGGGGTGGTTTAACACGGGAAAAGCGTGTTAAGCCAAACTGCTGTGCGGACTCCAAGGATTGAAAACGTTTTGAATCCGAGATAAGTTTGCCGTGAAGACACAGCCATACAGTGCCCCAAACTGCTTACGGACATCCCAAGCAGAAGACAAAGGCTTCACCTGCTCTCAGATCCCTGCAAATGGCCTTTAGAGGTATCCTCAAAACCTTTGTGAGGCTGAAATGGAATTTTTAGAAAGATTTGTTCTTGAAAAAGGACAAGATTTCTGCTCCTTTTATAGCTGCACAGCAGAGGGAATTTCAGCAGGTGTAGCTTGTTGTGCAGGTAACACCTGCTGACATTTCTATGCAACTATTAAAGGAGCAGGGATTCTGCCCTTTTTTTCATATGGCAGCCATACTTATTTTGTGAGAGAAAGCCTTTTTAAACCAACTGATGACCAAAGCAAATGAAGTATTTTTCTACTGTAACAAATATTGGATGGTCTTAAAAATAAGTCTGAATTTTTTTATTATTATTAGTGTTGATTTCATGTATAATATTATAAATCCAATAAAAATAGAAGACATACTTCAAAATGTCAGTTCATGGGAACAAAATGCTTTAGGGTTTTAAAATTTAAGAATGCTTCTTTGGACAAAGTTCACTTGCAGTCATAGTGCCTTAGGCTTGTTTGTTTATAGGGAAATATTTTGCCATGGGCATAACCTTTGCTAGTTGTCTAATCCTAGGATGTCCAAATCCATCCCACATTTGTTTTCAGAGCAGAACTCAAGAGACTGACAGGTGTACTGAAAATTCTTATTCACTTCTCCAGCTAAGAATACATGATTATTCATATTAAACAATTTTTTTTTAAAAAAAAAGTGCCCTGGCCATTTCTTCCTTAGCTTTATGGATGTTCAGGTACTTATTTTTCATCAAATGCTTCCATTTCAAAGGGAAAAAATACTGAAAATAGATAAATCTTGCCAGAAACCATTTCACTTTGCAATACGCTTTTCACAAGCAGTAAATTTTACAGAAATACAGGTATTTATCATGATAGAAACACATATTCAGCAGTGTTCAATTCATTTACTTTAGATGGCCACCCACATGTTAAATTTGCAAAAAGCCACCACACACAAAAATAATTGAATAAAGAAATGAAGACAATGCTAAAATTATTTAATAATTTTAATGCAAAGCTGGTGAAAACCATGATTATAGCTACTACTTTAAATTAGAAGATATTAATATATCTAGCTCACCCAAGTTGCATTCACACTTAAGGTTTTGTCCCACTTCAGTCCACTTCCAGAGTGAGAGAACACATCTGCAAAGTTAGAAACTGTTTTCCTTCTGTATTCTCTAAGAAAATTCACCTTGGGGATAGATAATGTGGAGGCAAAATGAATGGTCACTTTGCTGATACCTTCTCTCACTCTGAAGGTGGACTAAAGCTGGATTAAACCTCAGGTGTGAACACAGCCCCAGTGTTCTTCACATGATTAGTAAGGACAAAGTGAAGCAGAAGCCCTGAGTATACTGATTTGAACAGAGAAAAGGGACATACAATTATATTGAAACAAAAAGATATGTGACCAAGAGAGACATTTTGCTCAAATCTTTATTTAGTCCACTTTCTTCCAAACAGTTTAAGTTGCAGAAATAATTCTGTGTATTTTACCTTCACAAGAACCATCAGCAACTTGCCTTTTATCATACCAATCTGGGTTTTCATCCACAGTAGACCAAAATGCAGTTTGAACAAAGCATGGTCAAAGGCAAGGAGCCAATCACTGCCTTAGTTGTTCCCTGGCCCAATGTGTGAGTATCCACTGACTACAAGCAGTGAGCTTTGTAGCTTAGTGGGGATTTGGCATTGTCTTTTTACAGGGAGAGGGATGCGCCATGCCTGCTGTCCTGAAACAGGTCACCCATCCCACAATGTGCTAGGCTGTTGATGTCATGCACCAAGACCCATATGCATTGTGAGCAGCCCATGCCAGCCCAACATCAGAAACTGTGAATGAAAGTTCCTGCCTTCAGCAGCATACTTCTGGTGCTGTTTTCAGGAGTCCAATGAAATAGCACCAGGTATGTTGGTCATGCTGTACTGAGCCAGGACCTGTGTGTTGTCTGCACATGAGTTATTGATTTAGTATACTAGCTGGAATACTGCATTGACCACTTACAACTGGTCCATGATTGGACCACGTTATGTGCCATAATGTCCCATGCTTTGTTACTGCAAAGTATACAGTATGTGGTCTGAAGGAGTAGCTAGCAGGGTAGGTTTCATTAACCAGCATGTGTTGGTTCTGGGTGTTTCTAGTGTTCTTATCTGTGCTGTCAGTTCATGGAGGTCTATTCTTCCCAAACTGAAAAAAAAAAGTTTATGCATGTTGATATAACATTTATGTGCATAGATGTGATTTTCTTTGATCAATTGAATATTCACAGAATATCAGCACAAGACTTTTATAGTAGGTTAAAAAGTAAAGGATGAGAATGCAGAAATACCATTAGCCTTAAGTGGACCAGATGTAGCAATGATGGCTTCTGGATAGGGATCATCTGATGGGTGAAATCACAGCAATGAATGATTGGAAGTCTTATTTCTACCCCCTCAAACCAAGATTAGCTACATTTCTCTCTTCTGTTCTTATGAAGATCCCCACCCAATGGGAATAAAGAATCACTCTTGGTGTTATTTTACCTTGTATGAGGAAGGGCATCTGTTCCCAGGCTTTAGGATTGGTAAGGAAGTTTTAGGGATTTTATATCTCCCCTTACAGCCTCAGTTCACCCAGATGTGTCTCATTAAGTGTGTCTGAGTGCACTGGTAAATACTTGATCTTTCCCTAACCCACTCAGTTTTTAATATTTTTTTGTTGAATTTTTAAATGTTTTTACTCTTGTTTTCTATAAACAATTTTGTGATTTTTTTATTTTTGCTGAGAAGCAGTACATAAATGTTTTAAATAAATTGTTCAAGTTGCTTGTTATTCATAAGAAAAACTATATAAGGATGATCCATAGTAATAATCTTTTAAGCCATATTTATATGTGTTTTTGGCCATATGAGTGCCATCAGTTTGTGTATTTTTGAGTGTTAAAGGATTCTGCTTGACCATATGTGATTTATGAAAGGTCTTCTTCCTTAGTAGCCTAAGGTGTTAACAATACTGATAGCCAGGCCATGTAGCCGGGGCAGACACAAGATGGATAAGTTATTTATGATATGTTCAGTTTTTTTACTGCTCCATTTTCTAAAATGTCAGGAAGGGTAATAGCATCTTTAAAATAAAATAGGCTGTTGCACAGAAATTATAAATTGTTAAAATAAAATAACTCAGGCAAATTAAAAACCCGATTCAATCCCTTTCTCTTGTTTCCATTCTGAGCAGCTTGATGAACCCTAAAAATTAGCAAAAAGGAGGAAGATTTAGGTATGATGCATGTACCTATGTAGCGTATGGAAAAGTGTTACTCTTGAGATGGGATTAAATACTACAATGAACACTGTAGTAGCATACTTTGATTTTAGATTATTAATTACAAGTATTGATTATAAACTGATGTTGTAGGTTGAGTCCACAAATAGACAGCACTCAAAATGTTTCTTAGGTTGTACAACTTCAGCTAAAATATGAAACAGTAAACTTTTTAGTAGGGATAACATGTTTAGGATTGAATCCTTTCCCACCACAATCCTTTCCTATGTGCAGATTTGCTTTCATTTTTAAGAACAGACGAATATACTGTTATAAAAGCCTAAAACAGCTGATTCCCTACTTATGGACTTTTCTGGACAGAAATAACTACGTCACAATAATTTATGCCCTGTTAAATTCCAGATTAGATTACTGTAGTAAGATCTAAGCTAGCCTGCCCTTGTTGATGGTTAAGAAAAGAAGCAACCACTAGTGCAAAATGCAGCAGTGAGGCTTTCAAAGAAAACACAAATTAAAAGAAATGTGAGGTTTGCCAATTTCCAATCAGTGCATTAAGATCCAATGGAGTCTCTTTTGGTAGATCCATTGCTCTCCATAGTTTAAGAGGTGAGCATTTACATGAGGGCCTCATCTGTAATGTTCTGTGAACTTTAGAATGACGTTTTTTCTGAGGCTTGTCAAGCACCATTATTTTATACATTTAGGTAACTGCTGAAAAGACACCAATCTTGGTGTTGGTTGTAAATGTCTGCAACCTAAAAGAGGCTCTTCTCTATGAAGGGGAACAGGCTATCATACAATTCTGGAAAGCATCCATCTCACATCAGGGGCAAATTCGCACTTCCCATCCCATCCAGGGTGCGGAATTGGTGAACTTGCCTTCGTATGTCATAGCATTCACACTCACAAATGCTAGTACATGCTAACCCCAACCCCCCACATGCCTGCATGTGTGGCGCATGAAATCACTTCCGTTCACTGCTGCATGGAAGGAACTGTTTCTGAGTTGGAAACAGCCCCTTCCAGTGCAGATGCTCTGTCTGGGAGTGCACTGGAAGCCAACAACCTGGCAAAGTGCAGAAAGGCCCCAGGTCTGGAAAGCAGAGAACTCAAAAGTGAGAATCTCCCAAAGGCTTAGAACTCAAAAGTGAGAATCTCCCAAAGGCTTAGAAATGGATGCTGTCCAATGATGTCATTATTTGATGTGATGTCATAGAACTTTGCCTCATGCCAATAGCTCTGGAGGCAAAGAAGGAAAAATGTCTGAATTTGTGTTGCAATATTAAATATTTTGAAACAGTCATCTGGACACTCTATATAGAGGGCCCATGTAGTATACATTCTGGGCCTCCATATCTATAGGTTAATACAGACTGCAGAGTCCCCCCCCTCCCCGGGCTGGTCTGGCTCCATGTGCATCTGACATAGGCTGATCCAGATTAAGGAGGTCCTTGATCCAGATCTCTGGTAGTACTATTTAATCAATATTATCAGTGGAACTGGCAGAAGGCACATTCACTGAAAAGCACCCTGCCCCTATAAGCTAGGAACTTTTGCTCCTAGCTCTTCTAGGCATGGGGGTGTGAGTTAATCCAGATCACCACTATTAGTGCAGATGGTACTGATCACACCCAATCCTCCCCATGATCTGGCTCAGTAGGCCAGGCTATTCCAGACCTACTGATCCAGGATTAAAGAGAGTTAAAGCTCTGGACCTTATTTGTGAGCCAGTTTGGTCTAGTGGTTAGGTAACCAAACTGTTATCTGGGAATACTGGGTTCGATTCCACCCTTCCCTATAAAGCCAGCTGGGTGACCTTGGGCTAGTCACAGCTCTCTTCTGAGCTCTCACAGCCTCACCTACCACACAGAAGAATAGGAAAGCTTTGTTAGCCACTTTGAGTCTCCTTAAGTGGGTGAGAAAAGCAGAGTAGAAAAGCCAACTCTTCTTATTATTATTTTGGATTATATCCTGGCATAGTGACCTTCCATTTGCATGTTGGTACAGACTATGGCTCTTTCTGCACATCTACATCTTTGGATTCTTGTGAATATGTGAAGTTTGCATTTCCATTGAGTTGCTTAATTTCTACTCTAATGGTTGTCTTTAGACAAAATATACAGATTGTGTGTGTGGCAGCTACAGCTGGAAGTCCATGAATTCCCAGACATTCTGAATCATCAAAGTCAACGGGAGGGGAATTGTGGTTTCAAGTTATATTCCCCATTTTGCTTCCTCTTGGACCTGCTTCAGTCTCTGTTTGAGTTGCGGGGAAAGACATGCATAGTATGTGAGGCCATGACAGGCCTCCTTATACAGATGGAGTAGGAATTCTACTTTGTTAGTGGCTAGGGAGAAAATTGTTTAAATCTGGAATATTCACACATGGAGATAGTTGTCATGTTTGCATATCTGGATACGTGCTTGCTAGAATGTTTGAAAATTAGTTCCCCCCCTTCATTTACTCTCCACCACCCAGCCCAATGGATTATAATCAAGACAGGCAACATGAGATGTAATAATTTTTATTTAGAAGAAAGATCAAATTTAGAAATTAGAGTACCTTGCATAAAAGGCCTTCAGTATAATCAATAATACATACCACTGGCTCCTGACATAAAGATACCTAATCTATATTTAGGACTTGAGCCAACAGTTAATCCTTATGGTATAAAACAAATAAACTCAATTTAAATAAGCACACCAAAGTCAATTTAGGATATCCCTATTTCTAGGGTATCACCTAGAAATATTTTACCATTTCCCCCCTTTGTTTACATACATACATGTATGAGGATGATTTCTGTGCAGCTCAAAAGTCTATGACTCTTCAGCCCTGAAAGATGGCATTTAAGAGGTGACCTGAATGAAGTATATAAAATTATACAAACGGTGGAAAAGGTGGCTAGAAGAAAACTTTTCTTTATCACACAACACTAGAATCTGGGGTTACTCTGTGGACTGATGGGCAGGAGAGTCAGGACTGACAAGGGGAAGTATTTTTTCATTCAGAGGGTCATCGGTGTATGGAATTTACTGTCAGAAGAGGTGGTGACAGCAACCAGCCTGTATAGCTTTAAGAAAGGGTTAGACAAATTAATGGACAACATGTTTTTCAATAGATACTAGAATGGATACCTAGGGTGTTTTTCCACTGTCACTAGAAGTACCCATTAAGTACCCATTAATGGGTACAAAAATGCCATTAATGGGTACATAATGGGTACTTTTAGTGACAGTGGAAAAACACCCCTAGATATTGCTTCCAGGTTGGAGAGACAATCAGGACCTCTAAAGTCACTTGCAGAGATCTGAGAGCAGGAGAAAGTTTTGTCTTTGTCTTCTGCTTGAGAATGACCAGAAGTAATTGTGTGAGATGGAAAGCTGGGCTAGATGGACTGTGACCTGATCCAGCAGGGCTTCACTTCCTTTCTTATGCCATAATATTTTGGTCAGTTAGATGCGAAGACATTGCTGGTCTTGTTACTTCTGCATCATCTCTGAAATTACCATATTTGAAATTAGTGATCAAACATTGGTCATATTAACTTATTCAAATGCTACCTGCATAAAACTATACAAGTGTAGGACTGCAGGTCTTGGCTCAAGAATTATCTGTGCCTCTTGTTTCTCCATTCTCTCTCTCTTTCCTCCTTCTCTTCTCTGTCCCATTGTTTCATATTCATTTATAACAACTCTGCTCTAATTAGATTATTAATCCTTAGTTATGTGTCAAAGCAGTTACACTGCAGCGTTTGAGTAGGAGGGCTCCTCTTTCTGAGAACTGTCTGTGGATCAAACTGTGTTGTCACCAGGTTTGAGTTTTCCAAGATCTTTAAGCAACTGTCTATGACTTGCAGCTATATTACTTTAAAAAGGTGTGATAAATTTATTTCAACACCAGCGTGGAAACAACTACAAGTTCTACAGAAGTTAGGCAGGAGTACATAGCTACAGAAATGTGTTTAATTAAAGTTTTAACCAGACAAGTAAGGAAGTGTTTATATTGCATATAGAGTTCTTCTTTTTAAAGGCGTATTTTTACATAGGGAAGGGCTGTAGCTCACTGGTAATAATGCAAGCAGCCTGCCAGTTTGATCCCTAGCCTCTCCCTGGAAGTAGGCAATGGGAAACCGTTGCAGTATGAACTGGGACTAGCACATTTTGGGAAATTACTCTTCTCCCCAGTTTACCCTAAGGATCTTTTAAAGTTAAGAGGTGCAATGAGCTGAAGAGTATTCACAGGGATTGGGGAGCTAAGGAAGGAGTTCTGAGGCAAGAATCATACAAACTTGACAATCTTTATTAAATAGGAACAAAAAGAAAAAAAGGGGATCTAAAGTGATACAGGCTCCAATAACAAATAACAGGCTTGCTTCAGTGGTGAACACTTCAGTATAAGCCAACGTTTTCTGAGGCTAAGTTACCATATAACTTCAGCAGAAAAAAGTAAACAAAAACACAGTTCAGCTTTAAAACACTTAGTTCCCAAGTGTATATACATTTACCTTTTCTGAAAATAAGGAAAAAGCAAAGACTGGGGTGGGGGGGGGGGAAGAGCTCCAAACATGCCCCTTGCTCTGCCTTAAATGTGAAGCTCCTTCCAGTAACCCAGACTGAGTCACAGGAAATTTTTGCAATACAGTGTGCTTTTTAAGCAGAATGTCTTCTCCATTATTGGTTCCAAATAAATTTTGTTTAGTACCGGGATCCAGGCTGTTGCTGTTCAACCTGTACATTCAACATATATTATGTCAATACTTTATGAGCCCACCATGACACAAGACTATTCCTTGTGTACCAAAGTCTGCATAAACTCATATTTTAAAAAGATATCTCGTAACAAAACCACTTCTCTATTTCTGCTAACTGAATAGAGGTACCCATGCAGTTAACCAGGAGTCGACCATGACCTGATGGAACCCAACAACAATTTCTACATAGCTTTTTTATAATGAGTGCAAACAACTTCTTCATTCTTTATATAGCTAAAAAAATTTTTTACATGCTACTGCTTAGTTTTAAGCAAATAATTTAAAATCTCTTTTTATAAGGGTGGTCTTGAATGACAGACATAAAATGCCAAGCAGTCTTTCAAACAATTCTTCCCTACAGAGCCTCAAAAATGTCATGAATCAATCATGTCTTTCCTACCCTGTTCATCAAGAAAATGTCTAACATATAAGAAAATTGGATTACCTTAGATGGCATGGCACTGATTGAAGCTCATTACAAGCTAATATGAATTTTAATCTTGAAATAGTCAAATTTCTTTACTTGTTAGGAAGACTTTCTTTCACACCCCAGAAGTTAGTTTCCATAAAATGGGGACATCAGATAACCAAGCAGGTGTGAGTTCATGACAGTAGGCATGCCAGGAGAGATCCTGGTCTCTTCTGACACAATTCTATTTGTATCTTTTCTGAAACTCACTCGACAACATAATTTAAGGATGGGAAAGTGCAATAATTGGCAGATCAAAACCATTATGAGAAGAATAACGGTAGGGTGACTGAGACTGTAAATAAATCACAAAATACCTTAAAAATAAAGTACTACTAACAAAAATGTAAAATATGCACGTTATTTCCAATATTATATAGTATTTCCTGTAACTAACAACCAGATTCTGGAGATGCCTAGTTAGTCTGATCCTATTTCTATCTCATGAAGTAATGTGAGAAAAGATGCTGATTTGGGCTGTGCCCATGCTGGGTCAGTAAACCAGCCTAGACCTCTAGAATGTGTTGCCCTCACTATGGAATGATCTACTGGAAAGCAATGCTTCCTAATAGATCATTTCATCTTTACAGATGTGCTATTGGAGTGTGTTACCAGATACGATGTTGAATGTGTCGCACTCACTATGGAATGATCTACTCGGAAGCCATGCTTCCTAATAGATCATTTTGTCTTTACCAGATGCAGTGTTGGAGTGGGCTACAATACAAATGTGGACTGCATATGGGCCATGGTCTGGTACACCATGCCCAGTTCCATTTCACTAGGCACTTGGAAGCGGTACCAAGTGTGTCCCGCTTCTGGGTGCCTGGTCAGAACAACGTCAGCCAGCAACTCCATATGTTGAAAACTTGTTTTTGCCCTCTGAAGTTTGGCTGGGATGGGTCATCCATACAGACTGTGGAGTCTGTCCTATCATGTGCTGGGATGCTGTGATAGCCTGGCCTATCACGTACTGGGTTGCTGAATCAAACAGAACAGTGCAGGATAGCATGTGGCATTCAGTGACATCTTTGGATATGATGATGTGGATTCTCATGACTTGTGAGACAGTCTTCCAAGGCTTGTATGCACAATTACTTTTCAGTTGATTGCTTTTCATCACTACTGCTGCAAAGAAGCTGAAGTGATTCCAGCAGCTTCTACTGTCCTGGAAAAAGCTGCCTTTGAGCAGCTGTTCTAGGACAGTTACCATGCTGGCCTCAGAGATCATGTCATCTTTGAGGTCAGCTTTTGTATACTCTAACGACCAGGAACTAATGTCCCTTGCCTTGAAGCTCCCAGAGGACCCATTTCAGTGGCATGCTTGTGTATGCCACCTGAATAGGTTCTCTTGCTAAATGACAGCATGGAGATGTGGGCCTTCTGCATGCCTCCTGCTTTACTTATGAGTGAGACAGTGGTAGACATTTTAAAAATGTCTACTGCTGTCCCATTCTAGGTGGCCGTTTTGAGTCACCTAGACTTGGTTATGCTCCGTCCAATGGGGATAGAGCATGGTAGCAGGGGCTATGTTAGAATGAAGAAGAGAGGCTCAGAAGAGGGCCACATGGCACACTTTACTGAGATACTGGTAAGTATGGAAAGGCCCTGCGTAACATCCACTGCAAGTAACTTTTTGTGTTTTGAGGATTTAAGATGGCAATTTTGTTCTGTGGGATCCATATTGGCAAATACTTAGCATGTAATTGTAAATAAACCAGTAGTACAATTAATGTCCTAAATATTAACTGAAATAATATTTAAATTCTCTCTCTCTCTGTGTGTATAAAAGCCCACAATAATCATCACTCAGTTTGGCTAGCACTCTTCTCCTTAGAAGTGAGACTGCTGTGAAATGTGAGGATAGCACTTGATGTGTTACTATTTGTTGTGAAGTGATTTAATAAATGTTTAAACAAGCCAATGGTGCTGTGACAGCATTTCTTTAGTGAAAAGTTGTAGCTTGGCTTTTTATTATGTCTGTGGTTCTAGTGATTCTCTTGTTATATGAACTTTAATATTCTACTACAGTGAAATGCTTGCCTAATTTTATTTACAATATTATTGTCAAAGCAAAGAACAAAGCAGTCCAGGTAAACTGCCAGGGATCTACCAGATCCTTTCTTGGACTTATATGTCACAGATTTCAAATGGCTTTATGAGCTTTATAGGTGAAACATGAGATCAAATTAAATACAAAACATTTATAATTAACTATGATCACCCCATCAGTTATTACCAAAGGCACATATAAACAAGGTATTAGATATTAAAGTGAGAGAGTTACCTAGATCACGTTTGGAAGTGAGTTCCAGGAAGGATTCCTTGCCCTTGGTTCCTGTTACCATAAGTTGGTCAGAAAGGTTAAAATCTAACAACTTCACAGGACTGGTAATAACTGGATGAGGAGAAGACCTCTGATTGCCTGGATGCTGAACCCGAAGAGAGGGGTCATCCTGTTATAGTTCCTGTGATTAGTGAGTACGCAGCTCACTACCTTTTGGACCAATAAAAACTTCAGCGTCATCTTCAAAGGCAGGTCCAGGTGGCGTGTGTTGCACTAGTCCAATTGCAAGATAAAAAATGGCCTTACTCACTAATATGAGCACTTGCTGGTCAAGGTAATGTTGGAGCTGTCATACTAGGTGAAGATGTGGAGAAACTCCTCTAGCAAGCAATTCTGCCTGCTGTTGAAACAAAAGGACCCCCAGGTCACACACCTCCTCCTTACAAGTGAGTACTGCCTCTCCTAAATGAATCTCAGCTCCTTCCTATAGGCCAGGATGAGTACTTAGCCATAAGGACTCAATCTAGAGGAACTGAGCCTGAGTTTGTTTCTAACCATCCAGTCTTGCTCCAGTTTGGTCTAGTGGTTAGAGAGCCGGACTCTTATCTGGGAATACCGGGTTCGATTCCGCCCTTCCCCATGAAGCCAGTCTCTTAAGGCAATTTAAAAGGTTCATATGGTTCATAGTACTGAATCAGCATTCTAGCAAAACCAGGAGGATAGAATTTCCAAGCTTCCACTGGGTCAGCCAGTCAGTATTGGCAAACTGTGACACTCCATCACTAGAAGCCTGGGGAATTCAACCACTGGACCAGCAGCAGCCTTAGCTTGTAATGTAGGCCAATTATTAAAAGGAGACACTTACAACCTACCATCTGTAAGGCAGCGCCTTTACTCACTGCTATCATGTCACAAACTATTACTGCAACACCGCCTCCCCAGCTGTGGGGACAAGGCTGATGAAGTATCCAGAGTCTGGTAGGCAGATATCTGAGAAGGTTACATTACCCTTTGCCCAGAATCAGGTCTCCATGATACACACACCAAATCAGCTACTTCTTCGACATTCAAACCCCAATCTCAAGCATTATACTCCCCTTATCTCATAAATGTAACAATGGCAACACTATCAGTTGATTGTAAGGTTTCCCTAATGTCCATACATATTGCTGAGGAGGAGGAGGAGGAGGAAAAAGAGTTGCTTTTTCTACCATGCATTTCTCACCCATTTAAGGGGACTCAAAGTAGCTGACAAAGCTTTCTATACTTTTCCCCACAAAAGAACACCCTGTGAAGTAGGTGGGGCTCTGAGAGCTCAGAAAGAGAGCTGTGACTAGCCCAAGGTCACGCAGCTGGCTGCATGGAGGAATGTGGAATCAAATTGTTTTTCCCAGATAAGAGTCCAGCTCCCTAACCACAAGTAGTAGTAGTAGTAGTAGTAGTAGTAATAGTAGTAGTAGTCATGGGCCACGTCCCCATGCAAGCAATTTAGTGCGGGACTGGCTTGCTTTTGACTGGGTGTGGGACTGAACCCAAATCTTGTCCATCCCATGTCATTACCGCTAAAATGAGCTCTATACGAATACAGCCATGCTAAACCCCGGCACAGGGGAACAGTGCCCCCTCCTCTCCAGCCCCTCTCTTCTGACTGGAAGCCAGTTTGACATCACAGCTAAAATTAATTATCTTTATAAAGGGGGTTAGAGGTTTTTTAAAAGTGTATTGAAGGCTACTACCAATGATACTTATGTGCTACTTCCAAGTTCATGCATCTGGGTGCCATTTTTATGATTTGCTATCAGTAGTGGTATAGCATATGGATTCCACAGGAAACAGTGTGCAGACAGAGAAGACAAGCAGGGGGCATGCCTGGATATGCTTCTGAAACCTAGGAATGACAGTTACTAGTCTTGGGGCCAGGAGGTGTTTTGGGGTGGCATTCTATAGCATGCCACTGAATTACCCCCTGATAGTTCTGGATTACAGAGGTGTGCTGCCTGCATGTCTCTGGTGATCTGAAAGAAGGCCCTTGGGATCCAGAGCAGAACAGCAGGAGGCATGGCCTCATAGATCCACATGAATGTGTGGCCCTATATCCATATAAGTAGACATTTATAGGTGTTGGTGACACAACAGAAAGACAGTGCTAACAAACTATGGGTGTTTCCGCACATGCCCTAAAAACACATATAAACACACATTAGACACACATATAAACTTATCTTCCGCTCAGGAGGCTGGATTAAGGACCTTTGTCGGCGGCACTTCCACATATCAGCTCCTAACATCAAAAGGTGAATCTGGATGGAGAATCTACAAAACACATGGCAGATAAAGTGCTTTAGTGGCATGCCAGCCCAAGTTGCCTGGAGTGGGCCTAGTCCAGTTGTGGGAGCCCATATTATGAGGAATTGGACATAGGGTCTTTCTGTACATGCCGCCGAAAAACATCTAAAAAGATCCATTTTTCGGCCATCCATTCTTCCGAGGATCTGTCCCAAATAGGAACAGATCCTCAGAGGCCCCATGCGTCCCTACATGTGTGGGGAGGTCAGATTGTGAAAACGGACTGGAGTGGGTGCTGTGCGGACGCATCCAAAGTTGCATCCAAAGTTGCCAGCCAGGCCAAAAAGCTGACACTTCAAGCACCAATTCCAGATGCTTGGTGTATACTGCTATACTAATCCATGGCCCAAACTCTGTTTGCACTCAGGCTATTGGTCTGGTATACCAGTTAGATTGCTGTATGGACCACTTACAAGTGGTGCATGCATGGAGTGGGATATAGTGCCATTTTCCCACCACAGCCCACTTCAAAGCTCTGTCCTGTGTGGATGAAGCAGTCTAGTAGGAGGCATGATCTCCCTGTAGACTGTTATGTAATGCCAATGGAGTGATCCAGCTGGTTCCCTGATTCAGTCTATTGACCCAGACATGGCCTAATTTTTTAAAAAACTGTTTGTGGAGGAAGCAAAATGACACACTCTACAGTGTCTGGTCATGTGGACACTATCATTGAGGGTGTAGATAGTACAGAAGAATTTAAAAGTGAAAGTGAGACTATCCAGATATGACCATGTAAACATAATCTTTGAGGCATAAGTGTTGCCAAAAAGAGAGTCTATTTGGCATTACATCCTCCTGAATGCAATTGTAGAAGTCGTATAACCTTCATTATAGACATGACATACTCAGGGGATATTAAATTTTAATGAGGATCCTATGGAGCTCTGCTATCATTACATTCCTTTCTTATATACCAAACATTTCAAAACCTGGACTTACTACTGAACTATATCTTTAATTCTGCTTTGATTTTTAAAGAGGAGTGGCTTCTTCTTCTCCTTCTTCTTTCCCTAAACACCTTGCTAATTAAAAAGAAAACAATGAAAAACAGTTAACCAAAGAAACATGACAAGTTACTTTCTGATCTCTACACATCTAGGTGACTTAAGCGCAACAGTTCTCATCATTTCATCTGTGCTGCTTGGCAACAGAACCTGAAATTAGTCATATGATACTGTTCAAAATGGGGAGGAGGCAAGTCTGATGACATACCTCAGAAATAATAAGGCAGAAATAATGACTTGTTTGCTGTGGAGGTGATGCTTTGGAAAGATCCAGAAGCCTTTACCTCTGCCAAATCCCCACTGCTGAAAGAGTGGTTCTTATAGCTTAGGAAAACTGAGCAATTTGTTTGTATATTCTGGGTTATGGAAATATGCTGCTTTGGTGGAAGTTTCAGGAACATTTTATAATTCTGCATGCTGAAGGCTACGCCAGGAAAAGTGAGTTCTGTGAGTGTCGCTGTGATGAGAATCAATAAGGTCATTGGTCCATCTTGCTTACTGCAGTATATTGTGACTGGAAATGGTGGCCCTCTGGGGTTTTAGGTAGAGTTTGATAGAAGCTACATGAGGAGGGGGTTATTTGAAGTCCTTTAACCAAAACGCTGCTGGGAATTTCCCTAAGAAGAGTGTTATGTCAGCCACTGCTCTTGAACATTGCAGCCAGGGGACGTTTGTTCCTTTGCTGAAATGCTGTCCGCTGAAACTGTGGCTGAATCTGCACCGCACTGTCATGGTGTACTGAGAGCACAGTGTTTGCTTGACGCTACACCTTCATTGTGCTCTCAAAAAGGAGAAGCATGGTGTCCATCAGGACACCACACTCTTCCTCCTTTATGCCACCACAGATAGTGTTAAGGCACTGTAGCAGCAGAGAAAGTTGAAGGGCTTGGGGTGCCCTTTAACTCACCTTGTCCACCACTGCTGCTTTCTGTTTCTGAAGACAGGAAGTTGTTCATGGGGCAATTCCATGTCTTCAACCCCCGCACACCTTCTTTTTTGAATCAGGGACCTCTTCCTGGATATGGGGGGTGGGGGAAACACTTCTCCCTGTCGAACAAACACTGAGAGGGCTTTCCTTGTCATCATTTGAAGGGTGAGGGGAGCTTGCGACAAATACCCAGGATGTAAAATGACATCTAATCCAATAAGGTGTTAACTTTTTTGAAGTGACATCCAATCCTGTGTCTGCACGTGTGCGCGCATGCACATGTTTGGAGCAAGCTTTCCTCAAATGGTCATAATGGAGCAGATGGAAAATTCATCTTAAAGGGAAGGGAAGGGCTTCCTTTTCAGGTAGTAGGGCTGGGTACTTTCCTTAAACCACCCTCCTGCTCTTGTCTAGATTCAGCTTGGGTCTTGGAAGACTGTGGCTGTGTTCAGACATAACAAAAGAATCTTCTCAGAAGCACCTCAGAGACAGTAGTGTGTAGTCCTCATGTTCCCAAGCTGTCTCTAATCCACCTTTTCTAACACAGAATTTTGCTCATTTTATGAATTTCTCTCCTGCTCTATATTTGAAGGTCTTCTGGCAGGTTACAGCAGAGGAGGGAGGGGCAAACTAGTGTGTGAACAATCCCACCTTGGAACCTCCCCTGATTTGTCTCAGAATAGCCCCAGAGGTGACTGATCATAGCCTGTATTTAAAGAGAGATGCCTGCAGCACATCACAGTGGACTAGGTAGATCTTCTCTAAATGATACTAGTGTGGTGTTTGCAGGGCTGGTGGAAGAACATGAGTATATGCTGTTCTCAGCGCCAATTTCTGTTCCTCCCTTTCTTCTGAGTTCTTTTGGTGGGATGGTAGCTTGCTGTGTGTGAGTCTGTGTGGACATAATACTAACCCAATGTGTCAACTATGTGAAAGGGAGCAAGATCAAACAGACCCTGCATCCTCAGGGCTCAATATGGTGTCACAATGGTGCTATACAAAGCCTTTGTTGGCTTTGGGGACAAAAAACAGCACTTGGCTGAATTCAGTTGATCTTGGTTAGTGTTAGACCTGGGGCATTGCACTTCTCTTCCCGTCCCTTAGATGAGTATGGTGTGCTAACACTGACTAGTGCTCACACTTGCGATCACTAGTCAGCATTAGCCTACCCCCTGCACGATCAAATACTCAGCTCTGTTCGATTGCCAGACGGATCCTCTTCTGGGTCCCACCATCTTGAGTGCAGTGCCCTCTGTGACTGTGCGTGCATCAGCACCATCCTTACGATGATGTTGATACTCTGCGCAGTCACCATCATGTTAGGGGGTCATTGGAGCTGCCAGTGCACTTGTGCGACAGCTTCGATGACCTTCCCAGTTGGCAGAGGTTTGAATGCCTGCTGGCTGGACACTTCAGGTAAGTGACTGGGGAAGGTTAGCATGCTTGTGGTGCACAGTTTTGTGCTCCACAGCTAGCATGCAATTAGTCAACCTCTGGGCAGGCAGGGGGCATTTCTAGGCTGTAGATGCCTCCTAACAGTGCAGATGCATCTGCCCAGAGGTTGCCTAATTGCATATTATGGGCTGAAGTGCGAATTCAGCCCTGCTTAGTGTTTGAACGGGAAAACACCAAGTCAAGTTATAGACTAGAGTAGGAAATGGGGGGAAAAAAACCCTTCGGAAGTCAATGGCAAGACGCTTCTGTACCATTGCAAGGAAATAACATGCATCTGCCCATCTTTTCACTTGGAGCTGAATCTGGCTTCAGAATACCTTTACCATTAGCTTCCTTGGTTCCTGGGACTTTGCATATGCTAAACACATATTCTTTTGCAGAACTACAATCCTTCATTTTAACTTAATGCCTGTATTGCTATTATAATTAGGAATAAAAAAAAATATTACCAACCATTGGAGCTAGAATCTCTACATCTCCGTTCCATCATGTCTGCCAGGATTTCTGTATCATTAATAATGGTGTAGAAAACTTTTATCTTCTACAATATCTTTGCACTAAGGAAAAGTTTTCGTTCCTTTCATTTTTTTTAATCTAAAAACCTCTATGCTGATGCTGCTTTAAATTTAAAACAGTCTAAAGCAATAAAGGTTTGGTGGGGAAAAAGGCAACAAATTGACAAGGGGGAAGGGAAGGGAAGGGAAGGGAAAAGATGGTATTTCTTTTGCTTTTAATATGCTTAAGTGGAAATCTTTACTACATGCTAGTTTGAAGCAAATCTGAACACATTTGCTACGTTATGGAAAAGGAAAAAGACTTCCTGCAGGGGGATCCCTGCTGGACAGATTAAGGGAGATGGGTGCAATTCTGTACATGAAACAATTTTATCTGAAGTTCATATTTCTCTTTATTTTGTCTCTTTTATTGTTCTTTTTTTTTTAAAAAAAAATTCCATTTGCAGATTTTGAAAGAAACAGATGGATGAGGTTGCATATTCCACATAGTTTGCCCAGTTTGAAGATAAAATCCTTTTTTTTTTAATGAGCACAAATAAGCATGCATTTTTCCTCTTTCTAAAAGCTGTGTGTATGTTTTGCAGGACTGACACGGGGTTGTAGTGTTGAGCTGCTGACCTCTCTTGGGCTGGTGGGAAGGGACAGGAGGAACTTCATGGAAGGCCTTAGCTGTCATTTCCCTCACGATACAAGTTCTCTCTTTTACATATGCAAAATGTGCAGAGAGCAAAGAGAAGCTCAGAGCTGCAGCAAAATGGCATCTGTTCTTTATACTAAAATGAAGAAGCTGCAGAAGGTTTGTGGAAACTTGCTGAGGCGCTTGTTGTCACTTAGCAGGAAGTGTTTAAGAGTTTGTGAAGAACAAAATTGCAATTTGTCAAATGTTGCAAACCTCAGAGCGCTCACACAGTATCTGATTCTACTGCTTCTGCAAATAGAAACTTCAAGATGACCATCTTTTATGCTTCCCGTTAATGCTTGGTTCTGTTCTAAGTCATGTGCCTGCATGTTGTTTGCAGCAGAGCAGGAGAATATAAAGAGAGAAAAAGAGAGAAAAAGAGCTCTAGAGAGCCATTTCATGAAAACTGGAAATGAGTGGTAGTAGTAATACATGCTATTTGCCTTAGCTTTTTAAGAAAACTATATTTTTCTAGACAGAATCAAGACAAAAGACAAGGACCCAGGAAGCAAAGGAGGGCCTTTGTACAGGCTTGGGGTGCATCCAAACAGGGCTGAAAGTGCATATTTAATGTGCAGCAGCATTTTGGTAGGCCAGACAAGTTTAGTAATGATTCTCTGATGTAGCTGTGCATTATAGCCTAATGCTATGTATTTAAAAAAACAACTGTCTAAAGGACTTTTGCTGTGGACTATCCCATTATTCCATATTTTTCCTCTTGTTTGGGCAAATTGGGAACTCATAAGAACAGTGCAGCACACAAATGGGAGGATTCCTACTGCTGCAATGTCTAACCTGTGGAGTGTCATCTATAAGTTGGGATGAATTGTTTTCTTTCCAGAAGTACTTTACTCCAGAGTATTGGTAAGCTGCACATTTTCACAGCAATGTCTAGAGGCACCATTGGTTTTCATCTTGCTTTCTTTATCAGACACCATTGCCCCCTCAAAAATGTCTTTCTGGGTGTTCCATCTCAATATTATGAATCTGACATAGAAACAGGCTGATTTTAGTATGGAAAAAAAATTGAAAAAAACTAAGCATGAGTCTGAGAAGCAACCTGACACAGCAGCAAATGCACTATTCACCACACTCAAGGTTAATAGGCCCTTGATAGTGCTATTGTATTGAAAAAAAAGTTTAACGCTAGTGTTGCCTGAAAATGCAGGCTTTTTGCATTTTGTTTTCTCTTCCTAACTGGTTATAAGATGCAGTCAAATGAAGTAAATGTATACGGTATCCAAAACTTAACTGCGTCTAGCAGCAATGCTATTGCACAAGAATTTCACTTGGTATAAATAGAGGGAAATAAGATATTTTTCATTCAAGTATGCAAGAGTTACAGGTGCAGCATAACACACGTGGAGAGGATTGTTTTTGGCCTGAGTTCTTGCTTCACTGCACTAGTGGGGTGGAGGGCCATTTATGCAGGCTCTGAATCCAGGCAGTGCAAACTTTGGAGGCCAGGGAGTGAAGCTTCCCCAGGGTGGAAGTTTTCACATGGATCCCTAATGTGAAGCATTGGAAATGCCCCTCTAAGTGGTGGCAGTTTAGGCATTCTGTATCATGTGCCTGAGTGTATAGTGCTGTCTTTTGAAGGAGCACCCTCAGGAACAGATTCTGCTCCCAGGAGTGGGATGAGTGCAGGTGGCACATGAGCTCTCTCAACTCAATGAACTCCCGATGTGTGGCACTGTGCAGTCACTGTTCTCCAGGCCCCTTTTAGATAAGGAGTCTCAGGGCTATGCAGATCTTGCTTGATAGTGATATTTTATTAGAGGCATTGCTAATGTTCAAATATCTGGGAATAGTGGGAAGTTAGGGAACATTGTTTTATATTTCCACCATCAGAACCTTGAGACTGGGAGTAGAAGTTGCCAAGTGACCATTTTGAGCAATGGGACTTGTATCTATGGCTCCTTTGGCACGGACCCTTATTCTAGATTATATTTTAGGACAAAGACCTGTAATTCACATGCTGGTGCAGACTACTGCAGGTCCTGGCATGACCTGCTGGGGTTTGTTCCATCATGCAGATGGCTTATCCCTATCCTGTGCAGAAAGGTCTAGATCATCCCATTCTGGAAAATAGAGGAATGTAGTGAAAAACCACCACCCCTGAATCTAAATCATTGAGTCTGCTGTTTTTTTTTTCTTTCTATTTAAAAAGGTTTAATTTTGCACCTAATCTTGTCAGCCAAGTGCAGGAAGGTGACACTTAAACAGTAAAGGTGGCCTGTCTTGGGTAAGCATAACTGTGGGATTGACACAATAATATGGGCACCCAAGTTAAGCACTCGATTGGATTAAGAATGTTGCCTGTTGCCAGACGTCCTTTTTAATATGAATTTTAATATGTGAGTTTTGGTACATAAGGTATAAGCAACCTTTTAAGTGCTTAAAGTATTTGCATAATAAGATATGTTGAATGTACTGGTTGACCAGTAATAGACTAGACTGCAGTAAAAGATAATTTATTTGGAAATGCTATTGGAGAAGATATGGGCAAATTGCAGTTTTTAACAAAATATTAGGTAAGCATGTTGTTTAGCTTTATCTAGAATTTTAGTAATCGTGATTACACTAATTAGGGAAATTTGTCTATCTGTTTAGTCTAGCTAGTGTCTCTACGCTAATGAGTTACTAGCTGACCGGCAGAATGTATTCTAGGGATGTGGACGAATATTCATCACATTTGAAATTTGTCCAAATTTGTCCAAATTCAAGCATTCAAATTTGAATTGAATGTTGGCACATCCAACATTGACATTAAATTATGAAGCGAATGTTCGTACATTCAAGGATTGACATTCAAATGTGAATCAAATGCTTCAATACATTTGTACAAAGCTTTGTTACATTTGTGAACCTGGGGAGGTGGGAAAGTGGCTGCCCCAGTCACATTTGCAATGAGTCCAGAGTGGATTCAAAGTGGACTGGGAGCGGTTTTGACACATTCTGAGTAGATATGTAGGGGATACATAGGGATTTGTAGGCAATTCATAGCAGGGATTCAAACTGGATTGATATTGAAAATTCATATCGAATTTGAATCCTACTACATTGGAAGGGGATCTATTTGAACAAATATGATATTTGTTTGCATTCGATTTGATACAAATCAAACACGAAAAAACATTCATGCACACCCCTAAGTAACCTTGACCCCATTTTTGTTATCTGCTTGGACTCAATTATGCTGCTCCCCTCCTATTCCCAAAATCCTTTTCACCTGATTGGCAACCAACTCAGAATGTTTTCCCTCTCAGCCCAGTCCAACTTCCAAAAATAAAAGACTGTAAAATGTGGAACTTTTGAAATTCCCTCTTTTTGTTTGCTACTGGAATCTAGCATTTTCCCCTCCTCTATTCCCTATCCCTATCTCCTGTTTGTCTATGTTCTTCTCTCCCCCATTCCCCTCTTGCTTAGTGTTTGTTTTTCTTTCTTTTCAGAAAGGGTAACTATATATATTCTTGGGGACTAAATGCTTTAAAGTTGGGTTGTGGTTTTTGCTTATTTGTTTTCTTTTTACTCCTTTTCCCTGCTAAAGTTATATTGTAACCTAGTCTCAGAAATATTTATTTTATATTACACTTGGTCAAGTTCGTCAAGGCTGTTGGAGCCTATATCTTTTGCTACTCTTTAAAGTGATCTTCCCCTTTATAAAACTTTGTTCCTATTTAATAAAGTTTGTCAAGTTTGTATTATTCTTGCCTCAGAACTCTTTCTTTGGCTCCCTTATCCCTGTGGGTACATCAGTGAATTGCACTGCCTCCCTTAAAAGATCCCCAGAGTGGGCTGGGAAAGAGTAATTCCTCCCAAAACCAATTAGCTCCAGTTCCACCATTCAACAGACCTGGACAGCCTAAATGCTGATAAACTTCCTTGTTTACTTCATTTTTGTTGACCAAACAGTCCAGTTTCCTGCCTTTCCTGAGAACAGAAGGTTGGGTATAAAAATGGTTCCCTGTCTCCATTTTGTGTCTTCAAAAATTGTTGGCTCTACCAAAGTCCATTCTGCATCTCAAAAGATGAAATCAGTTCTTTGGATGACTTTGGGCATTTTCTGGTTCCGTTCATCTTAATCACTGTAAGAGCTGAAACCTGGGCCCACTATTTCAATGAAAGTTGAATTTCTAGCTGTCTCTGCAAGAAGCTGAATTTCATTTGCTGTTTCTTTGGGTTCCTGAGGGCTGCAAAGATGGGGTTCAAACTCGTTCTTCTTCCCTACATGTATGAAGCGGGAATGAGACAGTTTGATCTTCTATGTATCATTGCCACAAAGAGACCAGGGCTTACTCAGATTCAGGTGAGTTCTAGGACCCTGTACCAAAAACTGAGGGGTTGAGGCTGGTGCTTCTTCTTCCAAGCAGGGGTTGACTATGACTCAGTGGTATCCCAGAATGACAAATCTACTTCACATTGTTGTTCCTTTACTTCAAAGGCTGCCAAAGCCTCTGTAGCAACAAATGCTCACCACTCATTGGCCACCAATGTGTTTCTGTAGAGTAACTTTTTCTTGGCATATCACATTCCTTGAGCACCACTAAAAAGGGTCACCCATAGCATACCAAGCCACAGGGGCATGCCATCACAAAACCTTTGTGGTCCAGTATGCTGCCAGAGGTCCACTTGTAGACCTCCTCAAAAATGTCTACCGATGGAACAGGTTAGGGTGCCATGTTAGCACCCTATTCTAGTCAGCAAACTAGGCCAAAATGGATAGACCATTTCAAGGAAGTGTGTGGCATGCATTGGTCCACATTAACATGAGAACTGCATGTCCCTCGATTACTCCTTGGTTTTGCATACCCTGTTCAGAAATGCCCTGATATATATTATCACACATAAAAAGCTAAGAAAGCTGAGCTTTGTCTACGTATTAATAGAATAGCCACTGTCCCTGGGAGTTTAGCTGGAAGTTCTAGCGCTTCAACAGAAATCTTTCTAAAGAGAAATGTTTTGGCATCAAGAAAAAATATAGGTATAGCCAGATATGTAATTGCTGTTAATAAATTTCTGTGGAGGCCCCTTTGCAAACAGTAGCTCTTTTTCTGCTTGTCTCTAGACCAGGCTTCAGGAAGAGTTTTTGGAATTATGTAGCAAAAACAGACATAGGGGCAGAACACAATTTTGCGCATCATGAGTTTGCTTTTGCTTGTCATGATCTGGTTTGGCCTCTGCAATGACTTACACAGATAGAGTGGAGCAGGATATGCATGACACCAAAATAGAACAAACACTGCTCTAAGGACCAGAGCAAGGGCTTTGGGCTTTGCGGTGGCAGGAATTTCCATTGTGTGGATCCTGACTGGATCTCTGCACTCCAGGATTAACATAGAGGGCAATTACTTGCCTAACATGCTTTTGTTCTCCAAGGTAGCATGCATAAAGTGAAGTATAAGATTATAAGAGGGACGGATCTATATATTCTCATATGGATATACAGGGCAAGCATGTTTCCAACAATATACATATATTTTCTAACATATTTTGCAAAAGCTGATACTCTTAGATTCAATCCAATTAATTTACTAGTGTAACACAATCCTCTAATATGAAATAATTTCTCTGAAGCTGACAAAAAAAGAACTGTATTGCTATATCAGTCATTGCTATATTATTTGTGAACCATTGCCACATTTAATCTGGTTTCGCTTAGGAGAAAAGGGATGGTTTGCATTTTTTTCTTACATGTTGGCCATTTTAACTGGCACATTTGAAGACATTTATTTCCTTTTCAGTGCTTGTAGGTTACAATCTGGTACGAGTACTGCCTGAAATGAAGAACAATGTCCCCTCACACACAAATAAAAAGTAGCTCCTTTGACTGGAGAGGTGTCAACACTGAAAAGAAAAGTTGTTGTGACAGAGTCAGACAATGACAAGCTGATGAAGTGCTGAATTTAAAGGAAAGTTTCTTGTTTATGCAATTTGCATTATATTTTATTCTGCTCAAAAACAAAAAAAGGAAAGAAGGGGAAAAAACCTCAACAACATTTGGTGTGACGTCGCCTTATTTTTTCCCCTGCTGTTCAAGCGTAGTGAAACATCCCTTCGCGTTAATGTAATTTGAGATTACTTTTCAGACAAGTTGAGCCGATGTTGCTAAGAGTCACCTTGCTAGGCTTTTGAGAGTACACGTTAACACCCTGTGATGAAATTTCCTGAAAGTGCTGCTGGAGTTGGTGTTGCTTCTCCACACCACTTGATCTCTCATTTCAGGCTCCTCCCTGCCTGCCTGTGCTTTGCTATACCTTCATTGTTTCCCCTTACAAATAAGGCTTGCCCACTGCCTTCACAAAAACATCTGTAGCATTGGATGAACCATTTGGGTTGGCTGGGATTGTTTTATTGGGAAAGATATGTCTCTTTCCAAGCTATAGGGTATAACAGCAGAATAACTCTCCCCTTCACCTGCCTGAACCCATCATATATTTTGCTTCAAAAAGGCAGATGAATTAGAAATAAAGACAGTGACAGCTAATACCTACTGTAAGGTGGAAGGCAAGGCAGTAAAAACAAAGTAGAACTGGGCACCAGAGTGAGCAGAATTAATGGAAAGGAAGACATTAAGGCCCTTTTTGCACTTACTTGCCTTTAATCTGCATTAGTGAGTCTGGAATAGCTCAGTCCACTCATCCAGATCCGGGAAGACATGAACTGAATCAGTGCCACCTACACCAATAGCACAGGGGAGTCTGTGGCCTAACGGATCCACATTAACATGCAGCCATATGAGGCCTAGAGCTACTTGGACCCTTAATCCATAGTAAGGATCCACACAGAAAGGTTGAAATTCATTGCCAACCAAAGAGCTAATTGACTTTTTTGCCCTTAGAGGATTATGAACACATCAGGCAATCCTGCACAGAAGCATACTTGAAGAAGAAAGTGATAATGGGCTACTGGGTGTGGTATGGTATTGTCCACTTTGCCCTTAAGGGCCAGCTGACCCTACAGATACCCTCCAGTTGAGATGGATTTTACGATACTATATAGACTACACATTGCTGCTCCTATCAGGCCTGCAGTCAGCTCCAAATGGTGGGAAATCTGCCCTCAGATGCATCCTGCTGCTAAACCTCATGGAAGGATTCCAAGGGCAGATTTCACTCTCTTGTGCCGCTGTCACAATCTAGACTAGACTAGCTTCCCTTTATCAGTTTCTGCACAAGCAGCAGGATTTCAGGCACTGAGTGTTCACCACTCAGTTTAGACGTTTTCGCACGGGGCTGAACGGTGCGCGTGGGAGACAGCTGCGGACACGGCATACGCATTGCCCGAGCGGGGCTTGCGCTCCGACGTGTCCGCAGCTGTCTTTCTCGCGTTCGAAATGTAGAGCACTTTAAAGTGCTCTACATGCATTCGAACGCGGACGAGCCGCCCGCAGGCGTTCGGGAGGAGAAGCATTCGCGCCTGCTTCTCCCTCCCTAACAGCTGCGGGCTTGCCTCCGACGCCGGCGCGGCTTCGACAATCAGCTGTTTGACAATCAGCTGATTGCCAATCTGCCTCCGCGGCTGTCTCCGCGCCCCTGGCCGGCCTTTGCCGGCTAAGACAGCTCACGATGCTTTGAGCATTCGCACACAGACGCGCCGGAACGCGTTTACACGCGCTCCTGCGCTCCTGTGTGTGAAAGGTGAAAGCGTCGTGAGCTGTCTTAATCTTCCCGTCCTACTCCCGTTCCAAATGGAACGGGAGTAATGCGAAAACGTCTTTTAAGTGTGAACAAGCCCTAGTCTCTTAAGGATGTCTGCACTTCAAATCAGCAAAGATGGCACATCTCAAAGAACACAAAAGAGTGCATCATTATTTGTAGGATGGTATGATTTTCTCAGACATAAATAGATAAAGACAGTATAGATGCACCTGTGCAAACTTGTTTGAAGTATTTATTGCAAAGCAATATCTGTGGACTTATGCTTTGCTTGAATGTTTGGTCAAGCAGTGTCTATTGCGAGAGGTGCAAAGGCCTAAATAGATGGAAGGGCAGGCTGGGAAACCAGCTGCCCAAGTCATAGACAAATATCATAGGAACTGACCAGAAAGATAAGATTCCCTCAGCCCTAATGAGCCTATTTAGCTGGTCAATCACAATGTATCTGGGATCCTTAATAGCAATGGATAATACGATGCTGAAAATGATGCAAATTCTCTCTCTCTCCCCCAAACTTTCACCTGCACAATAACACAGTTTGGAGACCATAGGTAAGCTGGTAGATGAAGCTACTAAGAAGCCTGAAAGATCTATTAAAGTGAACATCAGCCATGAATCCTATAAGAAATTACAGATACAAATAATTGGTTCAGCCAAATTTCCTATCCATTCCCCCATTTCCTCAAAACAGGAATTTATTTATTTATTTATTTATTTATTTATTTATTTATTTATTTTCTTAACAACTGAAGAATATAAATTCCCAACCCTGTTGCATTTTCTCCCCCACGTGCTGCTGGACAGCGATTTCTAGCTACACAGAAAACATGCTTTAACACAAAGTTTATTTGTGAGAATAGAAGTTGATTATTTTGCAGGATTTTCTAGCCAAAAGGCTAACAAAGGGTGGTCCCTATCATAAATCCATTCTTTTACTATACAATGCATTTGTTAGATTTTTGCTCTGTTCAAAAAATGGTCTGTGAGATTTTTTTCCCCCAGATGCTTATCAAGTAAGGAAATAAACATTAGAAGTTCATTCATTTTCTCTCCTTTTTTTCTCTTATGGAATTAATTCAACATGAACATTAAAGAGACAGGTGCTTCCTGTATCTCTGTGTTACATGTGGCAGCTACCTGGGTTGTAAAATGATTGGTTGTCAAGGTTAGAACTTAAAACTAAAGAATTAGCAGCTGTGGTTTATGCACAGTTTCAACCCATCAGTAGGGGGAAAAGAAAGAGAAAGTTTATCCTGCTGCTAAGAAGGAATATGTCATTTGATAATAAAAAGGTATGGAACATTGAAAAGAAAATGAAGGCATGTGTATGCCCTGGCTTGAGGCAAGTCAATATAAAACATTTGTGGCTGAATAGTCTTTCTTTGAGCCAACATAAACCATTTAAAGTTGCAGTCAGCCTTTCCCTTGGCAGAAGGAAGTAAATCAGGATGGGATATTTTGACCGTGAAGAAAGCAAAACTGTTTGGAGAATTAGCTCACCCACATGCTTGTGAGAGGAGAGACTTCCTAATTTATTGAGTCTTTCCCCTTCAAGTCTGTACATGTTGAAAGGCTCTTTAGGTCCATATAAAACCAGATCTTGCGTTGCAACAGTTTACTAGTAGATTAATTTGGGATTCCAGAGCTTATTTAAAAATAACATGGCCAAAGTACAACCTTCTGTCTCAGACAACACTGAGGACAGAGCCTGGTATAATGATGCTCCCAATCCTAGTGCCAGGATTTAGTCTTGAAGTACATGATAAGGGAATGCATGTAAAACTGCATCAGGGAGTCCCAGAGCATTTTCATTTACTCAAATTTATGTCATTACCAATATATTGGCAGAATGATTATGTCATTGTCAATGTCCTGGCAGTTCTAAAACTGAAGGATTGGCAGAAAACTTCAGACCCTCTTGTGGCATATCAGCAGATTGAATATTATATTGCAGCAATGAATAGTGCATATATATCTGCTGGAATGATTTAAAATGCTGCCGTGTGCCATCACTGTTTCAGAGGGTGAAATTGCTAATGAGATTCATCTATGATGTATACTAGCCAGTTTGGTCAAGCAGTTACAGAACTGGACTCTTATCTGGGAATACCAGGTTTGAGTCTGCACTCCCCCACAAAGCCAGGTGGGTAACCTTGAGATAGTTGGAGCTCTCTTCTGAGCTCTCAAAGCCCCACCTATCACACAGGGTGTTCTGTGTGGGAAGAATAGAAAGCTTTGTCAGCTGCTTTGAGAAAAGCGGAGTAGAAAAGCCAACTCTCCTCCTCCTTGGGCAGTCATTAGGTTAGTTATTATAAAATCATCCAGCAGAGTTCTCAAGGCATCTCAAGACAATGAAGCAGAGCAAACATTCAGATCTGTCTGAACAAGGCTGTGTAGTAGGGATGCCTGAGGCTGATTGGCCAGCATCTATCACCAGCCATCTTGGCTGAGCTGTCAGTACAGTTATGTGACATTTGCAGGAATGCCCGAACATATCTCTATTAGGGGTGTGCATGGAGCCATTTTTCCACATTCTTGGAAAAGAGTTGAGTAGAATGTGGGGGTATTTGTATCTAGGCGCAGAACAAATAAACCCTCCACCCACCCCTTCTTTCCAACCCCTCCTCAACTACTTTACCTCCTTGCTGTCACCATCCAAGACGCCTTCTCTGTGGTGCCTTCTCTGCGCTGCTGCCCTCGCCTTCTCCACTGCTGTCCCAGGCCTCTCTGCTGTCTAGGGCCCTCTGGAACTGTGAGCAGGCTTCCCAGGAGGTAAATACAGGTGGTTCCAGAGGGTCCTGGAAGAGGTCCGCGTTGCCACTGCAGTGGCCCTGGGGAGGTGGGCAGGCGGGCGGGCGCGCTCCGGTGGTGGCACAGGCCTTTTCCAAGGGCCTCTGGAACCACGAAAGGGTTCTTAGCGCTAAATACAGCCCTTCCCCTGAAGCTTCTATGGATACTGGATTACCCGATTCATGGACAGATAAGGCCCTTCAAATAGGGCCCTATTTGATCCGTCCACAAATCTTGGAATCTGGACATATTTGTCCAAATTCTGAATGCATGAATTATTCATGCACATCCCTAACTATACACATCATCATAGTCCTGGTTGATGGAGATGAACGACAGATCAAAGACTTGCCTATTCTGAGGGCAAGTACATCAGACTTTCCTGCCACACTCACTAGTATCTAGTGACAAAAGACGTGGCATCTGGGAAAAAGGTGTGTTGCAGACAGAAACTTCTCCTTCACACCACATTGGTTTGCTAGCTGCTTTGAATCTCCTGCAGTGGTCAATAAACCAACTCAGTCTGGGAAAGTCTCTTCCTTCCACCTGTAGTCCTATTTCCCAGCTAACACTGAACATTTGACTTCTGTTTTGCTTCTCCCCCCCCCAACACACAAACAAGTTATCCATGTGCCAGGTAAGGATTTAAACTGAAGTGTGTAAAATCAATGTAATATAAAGACAGGTAAGAAGAATATCTTCAATAGCCCCTAACCCTGTACACCTAGTTCCCTCTCCCTCCCTCTCTGCCACCACTGCACTGAGGTACAGTTGTGTTCTTTTTTAGTTGAGAAATGATTAGCTTTTCTATTGGAACTTGAAACTCAGCAAATTCAGATGTACTGAAAATCTTCTAAGGAGCAACCGTCATCCATTTTCTGAATTGTGATGAAGATAATGGAAATATTTCATTGATGTTTGTAATGGCTTTCAAGAGACAACTCTGCTGAAATTGTGAAGCACGTGCAGAAAACTGTATAGATTCAGTGCTATAAATACTACACATTTTCTCTGAGCAGAATGGGCATTATTTTGTTGTGTTCTCTTTATATTTTACATTTATACCCCATTTCCTCACTGGTGTCCCCAAGTAGCTTACAAGGACTAATTTCTTTATTTCATTTATTTATAGGCCAACTTAAGATAGAAGACTTTCAGAGGCTGTGGTCACACCTTCACTTTAAACAGTCTTCAATCCATCTTCATGTCTGACTTGCTCATACCATTTCATTTCTCTTCATTTTATCTGTGGAACTTAACAGGAGGGCAGATAGAGGGATCCTACAGTGCTATCATCTTTCCTTCCTGCATTTGGTTGACAGTATGGCTATCTGGATGGCAAAAATTGTAAGATATGGGCTGCATCCACAAAAAAATTACTTCTAGATGGTATCATTTGGACACCAGAATTCCCATCATTTTTCTGATCCACATTCAAAACCTGAAAATGACTTTAGAATGTGAATTAGAGATGGACTGGGAACACTATAGCATATGAGTGCTGTCACTTCAAATCCACTTTTGAGCTGCCCACTTTAATGCAGTGTGGATGCAGCCTTTGGTAAAAATATGCATCTGACTCAGTCTTCCCCAAAGTTTGGAGAATTTGCATCAGATTGCATTGTATAGGTGTCATTTATTAGGCGTCAGTTTGGTCTTGGAGTTAGCGTGCCAGGCTCATATCTTATGCTCAGCGAGTTTGATTCCACACTAATCCACTAATCACAGCTCTCTGTTGAGCTCTTACAACCCTAGCTACCTCATTGGATGTTTGTTGTGAGGAGAAGAATAGAAAGCTATGCCAGCTGCTTTGAGTCCCCTTAAGGGTGAGAAAAGTGGGGTAGAAAAGCCAACTCTTCTTCTTCTTCTTCTAATATTGTTATTGTGACTTGTTATTTTGTCATCGTAACTATTTCTAAAGCTGCTGCTTTTATGGACTAGGCAGGGAGAAGCCCCCTGACAGGCCCTCAAATTGGCATTGCCATAGTGGTGCAGACTACGGGGCCTGCCATAGTCTGCACCAGCAGCCGGATGCCAGTTCCATATTCTGGGATGTCGTCCAGAATAAGGCCCAGTGAAGAAAGGGCCTATGAGGGTCTTAGCCTGTATGGGGCTTTCTAAGTAAGCAGTAACATCTTGGGTCTGGTGATTTGAGCAAACCACTAGAATCCTCACAGTGCTTGGTTTGTGGCATTGTGATAATCCATGAAGAATGAAAACTTTGTGGCAATAAGATAAAACATCCATTGATGAAACAACCTATGTAAGAAACAAACAAACAAAAAATGAAGCTCTGTCATGCTATTTCCCCGATGGGCATTTGCAAGATCATCCCCATTTCTCTGTCACTTGTTTCAGAATCATGGCTTCTTTTGATTTTGCTTCTCATCATCATGAATGAAAATTATAATCTTACCTCTTCCTATAAATATGCTTTGAAAGCATGTGAAAAAGAAAACGGTAGCATTCCTCAACCAAATTGTTCCTCAGTGTGAAGCCCAAATTCCTTGTTGCACTTTGTTTGCATGCTTCATTTAGCAAAGTGAACCACTCCTAGGAAGAAAAAGCATAGAGCAAAGAGAGTACTTGCTTGCAGTTTCTGCACTTTAACAATTTACCAGTATAAAACACATCTAGAATTCTCACTCATTGTCTAGATGCTAGATTGATACACCCTGGTGCATCCGGACACCTTAATACTGTGCAGCAGAATGTGCTTTCACTGCAGTCTGTTCTTTCTTCAGATATGGGTGTGGCACACTGAGGAAGTTAACTTGGAGAGATTAATAAATATTGCCAGAGAGAGGCCTAAATATTTATTTTCATCTGTTTTACACTAAAACAATTTCTTCTAAAGCGTGATTTGCACAAGTAAAACATCTGATAAGCTAAGCTTTCAAGTTACTACAGTGTAACATACCATGTGACCCAGAGATAATTTAATACAGAGTAGGAATCTTAAATATATTAACATAACAAAATACAGAACAAAACAAATAAACCTTTGGCAGCAGAGCCAAAGATGCTTGGAGGTCCAAGATGCTTGGAGAATCTGGGCTCAAATGTACTTTCTGTTTTTCTTCTCTGTTCAACTTGGCATTAAATGCGATTTGTGTGCTATCCACAAAGCAGTGGGAAGCCCACATGCCGTTCCAGCTGTCAGTCAGGCAGATCATAAGAAGGAAGATGCCTTTGCTTTTTTTTTTTTTAAAAAAAAGTCCACAAAAAGCAAACCAGGCTTTGGTCCATGGAAAACTGGTAGCATTATGCAGGGATTTTCTGGTGGTTCCCAGCAGTGTGCTGACCAGATCTAATGCTGCATCACTTGTTCTCAGATCATTTGGTGGGATGATTTCATTACATGCCCACTGCAATCTTACAATAAAGAAGCAGTGAGATTCATGTGGGCAAAAATGACAACTATTCAATTACCTGTGTAGAGAGTGGATAAAAATGCAGTCGTAGAGTAACATCAGAGATGTATAGCCACTGAATGAAGAGACAGAATCTGTGTTGGATTGACCTGATTAATCTTTGAAATTAATTGTACTCTAATTGTTATGATTTAATGTTTTATCATTCCTCTTTTTAGGTTCAGCAAACCTCTTGTCCTTAACAGGGATTGTATTACCAGTGCAGGCGTTGTTTACTGTCAAAAGATCACTATGTATAACAAAAATGAGTTAATGTCAAATGAAAAGCATTAATTAAATTTTCCAGCCACCCTCAGCCACACAAGGTTATCTGAGCCTCCCTTTTTATTGATGGATCTTAGTGATGTGTATATTAAAATAAAATACATGCCTGTCTGTATTTCATTCAGTGGCAATGAATTAAGGTCCCAACAGATAAATGAATTCTTGCCACAATAATGCTGTTTCTCATTGCCTGAGACTTTCAGTTGCAAGTTTACATTGCAGGCTGTTTTGACTATATTAACACTCTGAAAATAGGTAAAGTTTAAGGGCTCATTCTCACATTCACGTTCTTCACTATGTATACAAGTGTGTTATTAAGGCTGTGGGCTTCACTTACATCTAGGACACTGTGCCTCCACTTTCACTGGAAAAGACACCTGCTGACAAGTATTGATGACTGATAAGACATGAGGAAGCGGGAAGGCACAAATCACATTCTTTGGAGAATCACCTTGGCCGAACCATTCTTAAACACCATTCTGCATTATCTATGAATATGTTGAAGTGTCCCATGGTCTGTGGGGCAGGGTGATTCCTTGGAGGCACCTGGTGCCAGTGGTTTCCCAATCTAGCCATAAAGGCATGGCCCGAGGAAGATTTGGAGTTCATCTCCACAAGTCTGGTAAGGGAGCACAGCCTAGTTTTTAAATGAATTCACCTCCCCCCTTCCTTTCTTATTGCCCCTTTCCACCCTTACCTTTATTCTGGAATATATTCTATAATAAGGGACTGCACACTAATTCAGAATATGACGGGGACTGCATACTAGCACAGAATATGATAGGCCTGACCCCCAATCACAGTTTGGCCACATTGGATGAAATGGTGGACAAGGATAGAGAATAACCAGCTAAAGATGTTTATCTCAAAACCAAAATAGGCAAAGGTGTTGACTAACAGTGTAGATAATTCCAAAAATGGCTACATCAAAAGATAACTATATCAAAAAATATAACCTGAAAAATAATCTCCTGAAGAATATAACAAGACTTGAAAAGTCTGTGTCATAATATCTTTACTTACATGTATAAAAATCTGTGCCACGTTAATTACATCCAATCTAAAAAGGTAATTTACACGAACAAGTTTATCATCCTTTGTACAAAAAATAATGCAACAGTATCCTGACTGAAACAAAGTGTCACAGACAAAAGGGAAAGTGAAATAGCTGGCTTGATAGCTTCAATAAGAATGTAACACTAATTTCTGTATAGACCAAAGGTCAATAACAGATATATGTATCAAAACTTGAAGGTGGATGTGTGCATAGAGCCAAATGCATTTCGACCTCTAGGGTCTTCCTCCATGGCTTCTAATGAGTTGTTGCCAGTGTAATAGTCACTTATCTGTTCAATACCCAATGGGGATAAAAAGACAAATGAGTTAACACATGCCACAATTCTAATGTAGTTTATGTCATCCAATGCCCTTGCAACCTTCTTTATATTGGGATGACTTGGATTTGTTACAGAATACCTTATTGGATATGTATTTGTTCGGATCGGATATGTATTTGTTCATATCAATATACATATCGGATATCTGTACAAATTTTGTACAAATACATATTGAATAGAATCCTACCACATTCAAAGGGGATCTATTCGAATGAATATGGATTTTCTAACATTCGATTTGTGACCAAGCAAATGTCAAAAACCCATTTGTGCACAACCCTAATTGTTTCTATTTGCTATCTAATAAAATTATTTAGTATGCTTCAGAGTCCTTAACAAAGCTATACCTTGTGTATTAAGATTGGTGTAGAAATTTCCTTTCTCTGAGATTGGCTGCCACCTGTGTGGTCTGTCAAACCAAACCTTTAGTCTTTAAAGATGGTGAATATGGAACTATCTAGAGTTGTTCTTTCAAATACTGAACAGAGATGTTCCAGCTATTGGTGGTAGCCTACATCTGTTCTAATCCCTGACCATTTAGCTATGGATCTTGAGGAGAATGAAGGCTGAAATCCTATAAAATCTAGAGAGTCACAGACTTCTGTTCCTGCAAAAAGAATGTAAATATTTTTTGAGCTGGAATAATGCTTAGACCGTCACTACACAGCTTCGTACTAACATCATTCTTGGAAGTGTAACTCAAACTTAGCAGTATTATTTTTCAGTGCTGTCCAGCATTTTCCACAATGCTTATAGGAAAAAGTACCTTTTAAGCTTGTGTACGCCAAGTTCAGTAAGGAATCCCTGAGCTTTTGAATCCCACTTTTAGTGAAGTGTGATCTTCTTCCACTGTGCTACACAAGCTGAAAGCTATTTAAGCTTTGTCCAGGTACTTTGAAATGATTCCTGTGGTATGTTATTATAACTTTAACAACTGCTGACTAAAATTATTGATCTGTTTAAACCAACAACTCTGTCCAATTTTCCAAAATGATTTTCCAGATACTCCTTTGCTCACAAACATCTATTCAAGTTATGAACATTTACCTCAAGTGAACCTGTGCTGGAAAAAAGATAGTGGAAACATATGTCTACTTCTGTCAGTCTTTCTCCAATTTGTTTGAAATTCATTACCTACACACTTTTTTCCTAGACAGTTATGGAAAGATATAGTAGGTGTGTGAGTGGCAATAACAATATTGTAACTTTATAGTGATGTTGTCTAGCAAAAGACACTAAGTCCTGTAGACTAATTTTCCCTTGACATTTAAGGTATAGTTACCATAAGGAAAAAAGGACAAGGCTCCTGAGTTTTTAATAATTGTTCAACAGAAGAAATTTGATCAGGGATTGCTTGTACTGTGAGCAGCATCTGCTTAAATTTCTTCTTGAGATGATTTTAGCATTAGACGCACTCTTTCTCAACTGAGGCAATGACTGAACTGATATGAAATCAACTTATGTCTTTTGCACTATGTCAAATGGCTATTTGGTTTATTTGATCTGGTTTCTCAATAAAAAAAACCAAGGCTACTTGGAAGTAGCAGTGTTAGTCAATAATATTGCATGGTTTCCTAAATCTTTGATTTGGATTAGAATTAACAATGGTTGACTGTGCAATCAACACATATTATCCTGAAATATTCTTTTTCCATACAGTAAAAATGGACAATCTGAGAAAAAGAATGCAGCAAAATTTCCCTTGGAAACAAAACCTTCAGGGCAAGACTGTTAAATTCAGTTGTGATCAATCTAACTCCAGCAAAAGTTAAGTTAGGATTCCTCTCCTGAAGTGCAAGTTTATGTGTTTCTACTTAGAAACTGATTTCAATGGGTCTTCCATTGGACCTTTCTTCAAAAACTGGGTTAGGTGCAGTCCTATTAAGCCTATAGACCTCTGCTTTCTTTGATATTGTTGCTAGATGTCACACTGTTGAATGGATACTTATATTTAATGTATTGTAAAATTTGGCTCCATCCCTTCCTCCTTTGTCTCTACTGCAAGACTAAGTTCATATTACAAACTCTTTGGAAAAGGAAAATGTCTTTCCTTAGATATCCCTGCCCATGTGAATTGACAAAACTAGTATTATCATTAGCCTCACTAACACATAGTTCATACTTCTCATCAAATATACTTCTACAGCCATGAACATTTATTGAATAAAAAATGTCTCAACTGAAGAGATTACTTCATATGAAGACTGCCCAAATCAAGGCCCTTTCTGTACTGTGCCTCAATATGAATTATATCCTGAAATAAGATATTTTATCTGTATGCTGGTACAGACTATGGCAGGTCCCATCTGTGGCTTACCATAGTTTACACTAGCATGTTGATGGTAGGCCCTTATTCCGGGTTGTAATCTGGAATAAGGCCCCATGAAGAAAGGGCCCAAGACTCTTAAGTTTGGTCTAAGGATCACATAAAACTCTATGAGAAGTTGATCAGAGGCTACTGGTTCTGTTTTGATTATACTTAAAAAGACTGGTGGTTTTGAATTTTGTGGGCCAAGATCCTGTAACAATCTGGCTTTGTGGCCCCCATTTACAAAAACTTTGGGCACCCATGTAATAGATATACGTGTATATAAACTATTATTTCAGCAATAAGAAACGGAGAGAAAAATTGGAACTGAAGAGCTCAAGTGCTTGCTTTTTGCTGTTCCCTGTTCCCTCCCACACCATTTTCCTTTTGTTTCTTGTCTCTTTAGATTGTAAGCCTGAGGGCAGGGACCTGTCTAAGATTAATATACTATTGTAACCCGCCCTGAGGCCTTCGGGTATAGGGCGGGATAGAAATATAAATAAATAAATATAAATAAATAAATTATCATATATGTCACAGTATATGAAGGATGCATGCTATTTCCTTCATAGAAATGCCCATTATGTAGTGAATTTGTCATTTTTGAAATGCTTATTGGAAGGCAATTTGCTCATCAATCATGTTTGGAGACTTTCATTTTAACCTGGTATAATTTGCATGAATAATAGACTTGATCGTAGTTTAAAATTCTTGTTCTGATGTATGTATGAATGAATATATATATTCTATTGTAGTTTCTTACTTTTCTATGGTTCAGAAAACTTTCTTGAATTCAGTTTCTTAAAAGCCAATAAAAAATATAGTTTTATTTTTAAGAAAACTGCAAGCTCACGCACATACACATTTTTACGTATTTCATCTTAGTGAAAGTAAACTGGTGATATGGCCAACTGTTGTCCTGGTAGGATGGCAGTAAATATTTATCACTTCATTGAATGGATTTGATGAATGTTGACGGGTTTTCCACCAGATATTCTGTAGATGTCTAATCACAACAGCAAGGAGCAACAACATAATTCAGTTTATCCATAATGCATGCTAAGCCAGTTGTCAGTGGTTCTGGCCTTAAGATAAACTTTCCTACTTCTCCCTCTTATCCCAAGCATTTTAATTGACTCAATAACTACAAGAGAACAAAACAAGCAAACAAAAAACATCACTGATGCTGAGAAATTATGAGCTTTAGCTCCCTTACAATCTTCTTTCTAGTGAAACAAGCATGGGATTTTTTGTTCCAGTGCATCTGAACCAGTACTGCTTATTGATCTGAAGAGTAGAGTGGAGACATGAAGGAGAAACTGAACTTCAGTCCATTTTGCTGACTTACTTCCTTTTGTACTGCAATTGAAATGTTTCTTATCTTTGGACTTCTACCTGATTTAATTATGGCCTTTTCTGCACTGAGCTGCTGGTGCAGCAAACTATAGAAGGCCCCACTCAGAGCCTGCTGCAGTCTGCTCTAGTGTGGGGATTGCAGGACTTATTCCTGATTATAATCCAGAATAAAGGACCTTTATCTGGAATTCACATCTTTGGATGCTACAAATGTTCTTGCATGTTTTGTTGGGATTATCTAGCATGTTTCTGCAGACCTACCAGAGATGTGCCTAATTTAAACACTTTGGGAATTGAAGACTTTTTTTTGGGTCATACGAAGGGGTCCTGCAGTTAGCTAATAACATGTTTATTTGGAATGATCACACCGTCAAAAGGTAGGAAACTTTACTTGATTTTTGATGAAATATGCCTAAAGATGTTATTATAATCAAGCATGACATGATAAAGAAATATGTCATCGAACTGAATGCACAGCAGTATGGATTTTGTTTCAGTTTTTGATATTCACAAAAACAAATTTTCTTTCACATAAAATGCATTCTGTCTTATCTAAAGTGTGTATGCTACATTACAAAACACACTATTTACATTAAAGTATCTATTATTCAAAATAAGTACTTCCACACTAAAATATGCATTTTGCATCACAATGTTATGTTAAAAATTTACACAAATGGGAATTGCATGGTCCTGCAATGAATGATAACAGAATATAAACAGGGTGGAATTATGCAGCTTTATTCACTCCATTGCCTTTTTTTAGGGTAGTGCAGATAGCTGTTTCAAAATGTCCAAAACATACTCATGCTTAAAGAAGGGGATAGTGTTTAGGCACATTAATACACTTTACTAGGCTTCTTTGATGGGAGAGCAGCCTTATCCTGCCTTTCCCTGTTTTGGACTGCCATGCCTCATGCCTTTGAGATCTCTGGGAGCAGGATGAAGTCCTGTGACATCATATTGCATTATGACATCAGCATGCTGTGACACTCACTTTAGGGTAGTTGGAGCCACACCAGCTACAGAAAAGTCAAACAATGCAAAACCGAAGTATTGTGATTTGTGAGCTGGCACAGATCTAAGGAATATTCCAAAGGCCTGGAAATGAGAACTGTTTCATAATAGTGCATCATGCAATGACCTCAGAGATCTGAAAGGCAAATAAAAGATAGAGTTCAGCTTCTGTCAGTGTTGTCTCAGCAGAGGTAAAGAGGTGGACGTGGTGCAACATGGCAACTGGAAACAGCGTTTTAGTCAATTGCGCATCAAAGTGCATTCCTATTTTTGGTCAACAGCATTTCTTTTGTGCTCCTTAACATGCTTAAGCAATACCAGCATTGCACCTCTTCTACTGATGATGGCTGTTATTTTGTGCATTATCCCTCCAATGAATGGTATTCAATACTAGCTAAGCTTTTGATCATAAAAGTCATGGTCATCTGTTCACCAGTTATTCTTGTAATGTAACCCTTTTACCATATATTCTGGCGTATAAGATGACTGGGTGTATAACACAACCGCCAACTTTTCCAGTTAAAATATAGAGTTTGGGATATACTCACTGTATAAGAAGATGACACCTGGCATATAAGACGACCCCCGACTTTTGAGAAGATTTTCCTGGGTTAAAAAGTAGTCTTATACGCCAGAAAATACAGTAGTTTACTTTTGTATATATATACTGCCATTCACCTGAGGATCCCCAGGCAGGTTACAACAGTAAAAATATAAAATTTATAATAGTTAAAACATAATTAAAATACCACATAAAATACATCCCACTCTCCCCCTCCTCCAGCAGAACTACAGGGAAGCTATCTATAAATATCTAGATAAAGAAGTATATATTAACTGGGTGTCAAAATCATATAGAGCTGGTGCCTGGTGAACCTCTGCTGGGAAGCTATTCCAAGGTCTGGAAGGCATCACAAAGAATAACCTCTTTTATGTCCCCTAATCTATATTTTTCATGAGCATGTATGTGTGGTTGGATAAAGTCTAGGACCAGTACCGCCACCATATATTTAGGCAGAATCAAGTGCAATTTTTATCTCATAAACAATGGCTGAGTTCAGTCACAATAGACATTAGACAAGTGCCAGCACTCACATTTAGAATGTTTAAAAAGATACAATACATGAGAAAGGGGACTCAAGCCCCCTTCACCCGCTCACCTCCACAGCCACAGCCTTAAACATTTACACATCTCCCAGAACCTGCAGCTGCTTTTCTTTCTTTTCCCTTTCTAAAGGTCAGAACTTCCAGAATTGCGCAAAATTGCAACATTGTTATCAGATGGGAAGTAGGTGGATGGCTACAGTGTAACTGCTGCTGTAAGGGGTGGATTTTTACAATGAAATCACTATCTTTGGAAGCAAGCTCTTGGGGGAGGAAAACCCTAAACGTGCATTCTCATCCCACTAAAACGGTACCATTCCCACAGTAAGAAATGTAAAACCTTTCAAATGCATGAACTGGAGTGAGATCTGTTGAACTGAGTGTTAACATTTACAATGCTTTGGGGCGATTTAACACGTGGAAAGTGTGTTAAGCCAACCTGACGTGGGGACTGCAAGGATCAAAACCGATTCGAAACTGTTTTAAGCTTGTAATGGGGACATGGCCTATAACAGCTTGAGACCTATAAAAATCAGACTCAGAAAAGTAAAGTTGAAGGGAGGAAAGTCCACAAATAAAATGGATTGGATTAAAAAGGCGTGAGTGGTGGGGTCTGAAGACAGACTGAAGAAGGATTAAAGTGAAGTCTGACCACAGGCAAACAGTCTCATAAAGGAGTCTCAGGATGGAAACAGAAATGTGTGAGCCAAAATGACCTAAACTGAGGATGAACTGAGGAAGGATGATCAGGTATTGGGTGTGATTGGAGTTGGTGCTGAAATAAGATGGATTATTTTAGCAAGGTCTGGCCATGGCCATAGTGGGTTCCCAAGTTTGCAGAGAGGGCTTTTTCCTAGCTGTCTCTCGAAGTGTCGGGCTTTTGAGCCATCCAACTTCCCTGCTCTGTTCAGTATTCTAATAGCGTCATAACATAATGATAGTAAATCCTTTCACTTATCTCTCCCACACTGCTGCATACAAATCCACATGACAATCAATGTCACACATTCTTTCTTTGTGGATTATTCTTCTTGTTAATTTCACACATTTCACCCTAAGCAATAAAAAAGTCAGCTCTTCTTGCTTCTCAACAGATGCGAGCACACAGTCCCCCTCAATGCTAGTCTGAGCACACGGTAAATATTGAATATAAATGGGCTTAAAGTCTTTTTTTTTTCTTAATAAAAAAATGCAAAGAAACAAGTAAATTTGGAGAATCAACAGACATCCTAATCGCTATCATGCTCAAATCAATCAAGGGGTGTTGGAAAGACTTTTCAAAACAGAACACAAATGCTTGCCATTGTTCACTCAGATAAATTAATATATTCAAAAAATGCTAAAGTGGCAGTCTTGCTTTTCCATATACTTTAAAACTGTTTTAAGAGAAGGAAAAGCAAAAGAAGCTTCATACATATATGCATATATCACACAATACATAAAGCTGTTATCAAGTTACGTAGGTCTTTAATGTGGATCTATTGTAGACCTGTTATTTCAGGTCTACAAACCATAGTAAGGACTGTAATCCCAGAAAATGGATGCCCAACCCCCCAATGTGACCATACCTTAAGTGTTATTTTCAAGGCACTGACCCTGCAAATTCATTTATATATTGGTTAGTTGGTTTATATTTCTATCTACCCCATACCTGAAGGTATTAAGGCAAGACACAATAAAATAATAATTAAAACAGATTCAAAGGCATGACTAAAATGAAAATTTCCCAGCTGAGTCTGTGTGCTGGCTTCAAGGGCTGGCTTCAGCCTTTGAAAATAGCAAGCAAAGCAGTAGTGGCCTGCAGAGCACCCTTAGCGTGGACTATCTAGCAAGAGCTACTACAGAGAAGACTAGCCCATGTCATGTGAAAATATGGTCATAGACATCGCTCCATAATAAGAGTAACTTTGAGTTGAATAATACAGCTGGATATGCCTCTGTTCCAGTCACAGCTGTGGGTTGCCAAGTTTCCTGAATCAAATATGTCTGAATTAAAGTGGAAAGAACTGAAGGCACACTACACCTTAGCTTCTGGATGAACACATTCCTGTTTAGACTTGATTTCTCCTACAACTTATCACTGTGAACAATTTTTTTTTAGTAGTATGTATATATTACGAACAATTTCCTCCTAAAACTATATTCAGTCTGGCTTCAGCCCCAGTTATAGCACAGAAACCACCTTGGTTGTCCTGGTTGATGACCTTCTCTGGTACAAACACAGGCGGAATCCTGTTCTGTTGTTTCTCCTGGACCTCTCAGTAGCTTTTGATACCATTTTCCATGGTGTACTTTTGCAATGGTACTAGTTGCAATGGTTCCAATCCTATCTCCAAGGTCAATGCCAGAGAGGGTCTATGGAAGAGTTTTGCTCAATGCCCTGGAAATTCACTTGCAGGGTTTCTCAGGGATCAAGCTTTTCTTCCATGCTCTTTAACATCTATATGAAGCTGATGGGATAGGTCATCAGGAGTTTTGGAGTGAGATGTCATAAATATGTAGATGTCACACAGTTATATCTCTCTGTGCCACCTGAACTAGGACAGATGATAGAACTGCTTGATAGGTGCTTGAAGGCAGTAATGAGCTGGACTGGGGCCAATAAATTGAAACTGAATCCAGACAAATGGAGATGCTTTGTTTTTCAAGGTCCCGTGTCCATGAAAAAGGAAGATGGGGTTTCTTTGCCCCGGAAGGGGCAGCTGTGTAATTTGGGTTACTCTTGGATTCTGTTCTGACACTGACTATGGCTGGTTGCCAACTACAGCCCTTTCTGGACAAAATTAGTCTGGCTACAGTGATCTATAATCATTCCAGATTGGACAGTTGTAATGCATTCTGCATAGGTCTGCCCTTGAAGATGGTTCAGAAGGTGCAGCTGGCACAGAATGCAGCAGTGAAACTGTTAACTGGCATTGCTGGCTGGATGCCCATCACAGCAATCCTCTTTGCTACCAAGCCCAGTTCAAGGTACTAAAGTTAACTTATAGGGTTCTAACAGCTTGGGCTCCAACTTTCTAAAGGAACACCTCCTCCCATATAGATCTCCCTGTGCCCTAAGATCTGCCAGTGCTGACTTCTTAGCAATCCCACAATCTTCAGTACTTGAGAGGGGGGAATGTGAGCAAGGACATTCTCAGTTGTAGCCCCCATGTTATGGAATGCGTCAAGTACCATCATTATACTTAGAAAATGGGTGCAGATGCACCTCCTTACCCTGGCCTTTGGCTGAGGAAACATCTGTTCCAACCTTTGGAGTTTGGGGAGGCACACCATTTCCAGCAGTATTTCCTGTTGCATCATCTATGTTATCTGGTTATCCCAGCTATTTCATAGCAAAATTCTTGTCAAAACCTCTGCACTTTAGCACAAACCATGAAAATAGGTGCCTTTTGCAGAACCACAATACCAACAGGTTGGGGCATTCATTGAAAATAAATTTTTGTAGTTTTTCCCCCCAGTGATGAAATAGTGCTGATGTTGTGACTAGAAGTAATATTTGAAAGACAAATGTCAAGTTAGGAATCACCTTCATTTTTGTTATTCTTGTAACAAACATTGGGAAAGAGATGCATTTTAAAAAATTAATTAAATATTGTTTGCTATTTCAGCATTATAGAGTGGATTCTTGGGGGGTAAGTAGGGGACAGAACCACAGACCTTTATTTATGACCTGTGCAGACAAGGCTGTGATCAGGTAGAGTAAGAGGGAAGGCCCTGGGGTGAGTTTGAGGCTCAAGAGACAGTTGGGGTGATTTGCAATTTGGGATAAGATGAGGTTGGAGGCTATGGAGGTTCCTGTATTCAATGCCAGCCCAGAACGAGCTACTACAACCAGCTGACCAATCAGGGTTGGAATCTTGGGTCAGCGATTGCTGGTGAGAGGTGACCATAGAAGGTAATGACGAGGAAGAAAAGTGAGATAGCAGGCTTTTAGCCATTCATTTTTAAAACCTTGTGACATATGGGTTTTTCTGAGTACGCACAGATGGGGTGATCCTTTGTATAGGGTTGCCTTAAAATGCCCTATCTGATCACATCTAGGCCATACATTTATAGAAGATGAATGTGTATTAGCTTTCTCTCACTTTTTTGCTGCTCCACTTGGTATTTTAAGACTGTGTGCTTTATAACACAGGAATACTTAGGTTTAAAATGCTTTCTAACCATCAGATGAACCTTGCTTCTGGGAGGCCTCTGATGAATACTTTTTGAAAATTTATGAAGTGAGAAGAATGACTGAGTGCTATGGAAGGTCTTCTGTGTATTTCATAAGCTTGCCAAAAGCAAAATATCTGGCAAAATGCTAATACTTTGGCACTGGGCAATGCATAACCTCTGATGCTGTGTGCTCAGGTCCCAGCTAACATATTTTTAAACATGCTTGTATTGTTTTTATGTCATCCACTTTTATGTTTCATCATTATACCCTTAGTTCATAGTGCCTGAGTTATGAAGAAATGTTTTAGCAAAAAGAAGAATTTTCAGATCTCCCTCTGCCACAGAACTGCAGCCACTGTAGGTCAGAATGTGAGATGCCGTGTGACGCTCACTAACAGACATGGGAAAGACTTTAGGTCCTTGTTCCATTTTAATTACAATTTATTCCAGGAAAACATGAAGTACATAGGATTTTAGAGCTAAATACAGAATTAATGATTTTAGCATCTGATTCTGAGTGCACAAGAATTCTTATGTAGAAAAATCTGGGCCCTACAGTTGGGTCTGAAAAGCTTTCTCTATATAAATGCACTGTGCACTGATGAACACTGTACTAAATATTATGTATTGCTTTTAAAAATAAGCAGCTGATAGAGCATCTAAAAATTCTATGCCAAATTAGAATGATTATTGCTGTTTTTGTCCATAGTTTAGGACTTTCAAGTGTCTTCCTTGTCTCTCTTCTTTAGAAGAAACTTTTCTTGGTTTAGCTTAGTCTTTGGACCCATTCACATACCTAAAAACATGGTATTGCCAAGCAGGCATTGGTAAAATGAATGTACCAGACAATACTGGCTGTGACTTCATGATAAATAATCACTAAGGCTGCCTCCAGATGGTGAGAGGAAAATGCAGGATTTTGTTTAGATTCTGCAATTGCCTTCTGATGTCATCCCTGCCAGAGGCAAGTGAAATCCTGTGGTAAGCCTGGATACCTTTCTGGAATCATGCAAGTGCCCACTCCTATACTTGTGCAGTGGGTATTTTCATTGTTTTATTCCGAAATATCAAAATCTAGTGGAATAAGTAACCTATGTCTGAGTGCAGACTTGGTGTCAACAGCAGACTTGGTTATTCCACTGGTTATGCCTGACCCTAGAGATTTTACATCAAAAAGCACCACATCCAGGACAGAATCTTGGGGAATGCCACTTGTTCCACCTCCTCATTGTGAGAAATGTCCATTTACTTGTATTTTATGCTTTCTTCTCCTCAACCAGCTTCTTATTTATATTAGGACCTGTTCTTTTATTCTATAACTATAAAGCTTATGGCCAAGTCTTTGATGAGGGACTTATGGTGTCTGTTCCTCACTGCCATATAGACTTGCCCAAGTACTGAGATCTCAAAGATAGTCCCTTGTTATAGTTCCATCTCTCTCAAAAGTGCAATGGGCAGGGTGGTGGTCCCCAGACTTTAGAAGAATCACCTCCTGGAGGTTCAGCAGGTGTGTATATTATGTGGTTTATCTGATTAAGCGATACACCTCTTCACCCAGGACTTTAATGTTTTGCTTCCTCCAAGTATTGTTCTTCTAGGGAGGGAGGATTATATTATAAACGTTTTAGGTATATTCTCAATATTTTATCTTTTTTTGTGTGTGATCAGCCCTGGGACATCCTTGAGTGAAGGATGCGGTATAAATTCATAAATAAAACAAATGACTAAATAAAAGGCAAAGCAACAGTCATCACTCACCTCCATGGTTTTCTCAAAAGTTGGTCTCTTTTTCTCAGCTGGTTTTGCATAGTTGCTAACATGTCAATAGCTTAAAGACTGAAAAGAAAGCATAGTATTCACTTGCTTTATAAATTAACATGCAAATGGCCTTTCAACAAAATAAGATGTCCAGAAAATTGACTGCTGGCACAACACATGAATCAGTTTCCAAAAAACCTTGGGTGTATCCAGAGAGGGTGTAAGACCCAGGATTATCCTCGGGCTAGGCTGGGATTGCCAAAAGTTGCAGTGACAATCCCAACATGGCCTCAGGATATTGGGGTGATATCCCTTATTAATGTTATCACGAGAAACCAGGTTTTCTCTAAAATGTGCAAGCACCTGCCTTGTCTGGACTGTTGCTCATGTGATCTACCATCTTGAGAATGGCCATTGTGCAGATGTGGAACCAAACCCAGCTGAAAATAGTACCACACATGCACATGGGGTGGCATTCTTGAACTTCCAGGTATCTTGTTTCATCAAAATATTCAGACGCCATTGCAGGAGCAAGAGTCCAGACTGATAGTTTGTCCCATGCTGTTGCCCCATGTAGGAGCATGCATGAAGCCAGTTTCCCACATTTGATTTGATAAGAAGCAAATGTGGGAAAATCTGGCCTTGGCCAAATCCCACCCCTACTAATGTGGGGGGCTTCGTATTTGTGCACAAATATTCAAACAAATACTTGTGCATGAAATGAAGCGAATCTACCACTCCCTTCCTGTCCCCCAACTCACCTGTCTTTGGTGCTGCCATTGCTGCTACTGCTGCTGTGAGTCATCATTCTAGACACTTCTGGCTCTGCACACACAGCTTTCCACCATGATCCCCAGATGGAGAGTCGCATACACAAACCAAGAAGTGTCTTTTTGGCACCCAGGGAGTGCCAAAATAGGCCTCGGGATGCCACTGTGGGGCCCCAAAGGTAAGGGGGGTGCATTGGAAGGGGACGGGAGGTGGTGGGGCCTATTTTGGTGCTCTACAGAGACTGAAACAGGCACTGCACATGCATAACGGGAAGGCCTAGGACAAAGGTGCAGCATTGGCACAAATTACGTGGGGCAATGGGAGGCTATGGCGAGGACAGGAGGCCAAAGGGGGGGTGGGAGGCCGGGTGCCTCCGGTATCTACCAAAGCTTCAACCAAAGTTTTGGCAAATACTGGATAATCTGATTTGTGGACAAATATGGCCTAGGAATGTAGGCCCTAATAGATTTGACTGCGAATCCCTGAATTCATACCTATTCATACAAATTCTGAATCTGCCGAATATTCATGCATATCCCTAGCCCCATGCTGTAAAAAGCGACTATTCTTGAAATAGCATGCTCTGGAATGTTGCTATGTATCGAGTTAAAGAAGAGATGTCTGGACGCAGCCCTTATAGGAAGACCCACAAGCTGAAGTCAAATGTGTAATCAGGAGATCTTCTCAACTTGTGATACCTTCCAGGTTTCATTATGAAGTGAATAACTTGTCTCCCTTCCATGGAGAAGTGGGTTTGTCGCATTCAAGTAGAAGAGATAATAAGGTCTCCCATCCTGTGTCAGAAAATGGGCAAAAAATATTTTCCCAAGTTCATCCCATTTTCAAAGTTCTAGTTTCATTATAATTTCTTTTTATAGAGAAATACATTTGTATAGATAATTACATCAACCAATCATATAATTTATGCATTACTAAATTACCCAATTAGTTTCATATCTAATTACAATCAATTTCCTAATAGTGCAGTCAGTTCTGAAAGGCGACTGGCTAAGTGTTTGACTCCAAAACATTCTGCAGATACCTTTTGTCTTTGTTCCACTTTGTTCACAGAAAACCTTGCATATGCTTGCCTGTGAATGCTAAGACTAAGATAAAAACTAACTCAACTTGATTCAGTTTGATTCAAAATCCACACTTGGATGTTTGTTACATCTTTATCACAGAAAGTAAAGGATAATGTTGAACTACTGCTATAGGATAATTTTTTGGTGGGGAGGGGTAGAAAGGGAAGAAAAAACTGAGGCATGGGATGAGGTACATGCAGTTCTCAAGGAAGTTGTGAAATTTTAAGCAATGAAGGAAATGTCTAACCTGAAACAAAAGATAATAGAATTGAGTTTATCTCCTGCACACGGTTAGTGTATCTGTCTAGTGGATTACTTCCAGGAGAGCAACAGCCTCATATGAGAACAAGAAAGCTACCAATAAGATATTTAGCCTGTTTTGAGCTCTCGCACAAAACAATAGGTGTATGTGTTTGTGTGTCAATTAGGGATGTGCATGAATATTCATAATATTCATACAAATTTGTAAATTCATATGAATTCAGACATTCATATACGAATCAAATGTTACAACATTCGTAGATTGACATTTGTATTCATACGAATGTTTCAGAATATTCATAACGAATGCTTCGGAACATTCGTAAAACATGGAGGTGGGAAAGCCAACCGCATTTGCAGAGTGCATTTAACATGGCTTGGGAGCGGATTCAAAGAGGATTCAGGGCAGATTTGACACTTTCAGACCAGATATGTATGTATATGAATGCGTTTGTATGGGATATTTGTATGAATTCATTTGAATACATTAGTAGTGACTAGAATCCTACCACATTCAAAGGGCATTTATTTGAGCGAATTCAAATTTTCTTACATTTGATTTGATATGAATCGAATGCAAAAGACCCATCTGTGCACATCCCTAGTGTCAACTGCTCAGAGGACATGGTTCACCAGTGATCTATACGTACCATAATCAAGAAATACATGATGTTTAGCATTGTTTTGTAGGATCCCCGAGTATTTCCCCTTCTTTTCTAATTGCCAGAATAATACTTTTTGAAATGTTCAGCACCATTAAGCTATTATTTCAGATGGTGGGTTACAACTAAAGGATACCAAGAGATAAGATTGTAACAAGTAGCCCTTTTGATTCATGGTTTAGACCACACTGTACTAACTTTTAACTATACATTTTAATGTGTATACTAGTGTGTTACATCAAAACCAAGGAATTTTGGAAAATAATTAGATCTCCTTAAGGGTTTATGTTCGTCTTGGTTTACGCACAAGCTGACTGGATCGTCCTTTGCAGGATCTACTTTGGATGCCAGGGAGTGCTTTAAGTAAAGTTTGGCTCAGAATCACACTAAGTGCTACATCTGTGGAGGAAAGTGCTACAACTGTAGTGCTGTTCAAAGAAATGATATCCTGACTGCATGCCTGTTTCTACTCTCAAGTGTGCAGTCATCACAGCCAGGCGACTTTCATCCCCCAGCTGTGATGTCACTAACCAGAGTTTTTGCACTCATTAAATGATTCCTGACAGCCAGAAGAAAAGGGCTAAAAAGACTGTCAGAAGTTTGGTGGTGACACACCACCAGAAGGGCAGGAGCAAATGCTCAGAGTGCTGGTCAATATGAAAAGATGATGGCTGGATGAGTGTGGCTCTATGCAGGGAATGCACTTGTCTAGTGCATCTACTGCGCAAGAGGAAAGAAGGTTGTGTAGCCCTTGGCCAAACAGGCGGTCTTCTGTGCTGCCCATTTGGAGATTTTTTCAAACATAGCAGTGGTGAAGCATTCTAGCAAAGTAAAAAGATACCGACTTAACAGCATCTTTTTACTTTGCTCTTACATTAGAATGCTCCATTACTACTGTGGGTGATTGAGCATCCTGTCTGGCAGACAGGAAGTTACTGTGAAAGGGTGTCACAGCTTCCAATCCATCTGGCAGACAAGAAGTTGCTGCAGAGAGGTGTCACATCATACCATGTGGCTGGAGGCACTCCTTGTGTCCACAAGGTTGAATTACCGTGCTGTATAGATATGGCTTTTGTTACTGAATTTTAGAGTAGAAGAAAAGTTGGTTTTTATACTTTGCTTTCCTCACCATTTTAAGGAGACTCAAAAGTGGCTGACAAACCTTTTGTTCTTCTCCCCACAGGAGACACCTTGTGAGGTAGGAGCGCAGAAAGAGAGTTGTCACTAGTTCAAGGACACCCAGCTGGCTTCATGGAGGAGTGTGGAATTGAACCAGGAGACTAGCAAATAAGAGTCTGACACTCTAACCACAAGATCAAACTGGCTTGCTTTGAGTACTTTTAGGAACCCTTCTTTTATATAAAATTTATTAGCTATTTCAGTATACAAGGGCAGGGGCTGCCTTGCAAGGCTTTATTCATAGAAATGTGACGTATAGAAGCAATTGAAATTAGTATGGCAAGGCTAAAGTTGACCAGAGGGATCCTGTGATTTTGGACAAGCCTACTCCATTTTGTTTAAAAAGGCAAGTCTCAACATACTTAATTTTCCTCCTCGCCCCCCCCCCCCATATGCTTGCCAGGAAGGGCAGACCAGTGAGTCATTCAGATGCAGCCAGGATGCTAATGGCTCAGATTAGTGGTGAACAAATAATCCATTCTTTGGTAGATCCTGTTTGCACCTAAAGGGTATCAAATACTGTGTGTAATAAGACACCTTTCATCACCCAGGTCAACTGTATTGTGTAAGCAGCTGATATTATTTTGTGAATTTGTAGAAAGTCTGAAAGAAAGTAGAATTACACAATGTACTTGTGTTTTTTTCATGTGCTGTGACCCTCCCTGTGACATCCAGATGAACACTAGTGTACAATTGTAATAAATAAATAAATAAATAAATAAATAAATAAATAAATAAATAAATAAATAAATCATTGTCTTCTGATGTATTAAAGACTAAGAATTTTATTGTCATATAATTTCTTGTTTCCTATACAAGCAATGGGAGAAGAATTGATAAGAAATGTGTATATGCATGCTTCTTTTTCTCTCTGAAAAGACAGACCTTTAAAGCAACTGCAATTCAAAAAATGAGACAATATTCCTGTTTGCAGATATCTTTTGTTTCTGCCTTGTTGCTTCACGTAATGTCTCCTTATGTTACAGGCTATCAATGAGATGACAGGTCTTGGAGCATCACCTGACACCTGATATAGGAAGATTGGGGAAAATCCCTGCCACAGCAGCTGCATTTCTTGACCTAAACAGTGACTCCAAGAACCAGGCCTCAGGGAACTAGTGTAACCAAGGCAGCTGTACTTCAAATCAGTATTAGATCAAGTCACTGTATTGTGTAAGGTAAGGGATCCAAGAAGAAGAAAGTATATCTGAAATATTCTCCCTTTTGATAGAATATCTGATAAAATCAAAGGAATATAATGTTGGAGAAAGAAGTGATAAGAGTAATAAGCTTTTTGCTAGAATGCAGATTGTTATAAATTTCTAGAAATTGTTTCCATATATATACATTATATTTACACAGTAATGTTCATGTAGAAATTTATATATATATGATTATTACCTAGATAATCATTGCATGTCAGTTCAGTTCTGATGTCCTTACACTCATAGCACTCTTATTAAGGTTGCAGCAAGCTATTTGCATGCCTGCCATTGCACATTGCAACTCTGAGATTACTATGAGATTAACTGCCAGAACAACACTATCTCCATATTGTTCTTCTTAAACCTGCAGTATCCTGCTTGTATGCTTGCCACTGTACAGTGTGGCAGTAAGACGATAAGAGTATGAGAACATTTTTTCTCAGCATGCTTCAAGAAGTCTGCTATGCTCATAGCACTCTTCTCACTGTGCTTCCTCTGCTATATGCACCATAGTTGCTGTGGATACGGAGCTGCCAGGATCCTAATCATGGGGTTGGGTAATGGCGTTTCCTGAGCATTCAAATCTGTACATTTGAATATTGTCTAGAAGTGCTGCCACCCAGTTGCATGATTTGAATGATCTCTGGGGGCTGGCTGCTTTCACCAGGAGCACCCAGTTGGATCTAAATCCATTGCAAAAATGACTGGGCAGCCACTTCTGCTAGTTGTGGTCTGCTGGTGAAAGTAGCCAGTCACCAGGATTCACATCATGCGATTGGGTGGCAGCTCTTCCAGGTAAGATTGGAACATACAGATTCAAATGCTGAGGTGGTTCTGCCACCCAAATGACACGAGGCCAGCAGCTGGTCCTCACATTTGTGAATATAATGAAGCTTTGAATGAATATACAAAAACATTCGCTTTGCATATGAATGTCAGTCCTCAGATGTAGCCAACCTTTGATTCAATTCAAATGGAACTGTTCAAATTTGTATGAATTCATATGGACTGCAAATGTGACAAATATTCATGCACACCCCTACCTATAAGCAGTTGGTGGGGCACTGTGTAAGACAAGATGCTGAACTAGATGGGCTGTGGGCCCAATTCAGCCCAATTCTACTAAATAACTGCGAAGTCCTCAAATACCTCCTGTCCCCTCAGACCAGGCAGAAAATTCTGCTTGCTCTTCTATTGCAACTTATTTTTGCGACTTGACTTATAATAAAAGCTACTTCCTGTATGCCTTTAGGTGTCAATAATGCAAATTGAGATCAGGCAAGTGTTTTCCCCGTGCCTTGGGATGGACTTTAACTCATTATCAGTTAAAGCAAATCAGTAGTCCTTGAAATCCTGTGCGTGTGGAAGAACAGTGCTAAAAGCATTTGCCAGAGTGGTTCCCGTAGCATGATGTCCAATGACACAGACTCTTGACAAAGCAACATGCGAGGCACTTGGGGGGAGGGTATCTTTTTCTTTCACTCCTGGGCTCCCCAAGCAGGCACTGCCCTCTTTGGTGGGCACTTTGTACCACTGGCTGTGTGGACACAGCCTTATAGCCCTCTTCCCCAGGCATCCACATATGGCCATGAAGACACAGTGTCATGAGTCCTGGGTTCAAGGGCCGTTTTCAGACCTAAGCATAAAGTAATGATGTAAAGAAAACTGCTTGCTTAAGTAGAGTGTGTATGATTTAATTATAATCTAAAGGTTCCAGTTCCTTTTGAGGGATTAACATCTGTGTTCTGCAGTGTCGCTGGGATTTGAAGTTCAATGTGAATGAGCTCTGTTTATTTTTCAGGTATATTTGATTATTCCCTTGTCTGTGCTAATTGTCTCCTGGGTATGCAGCCCATATTGTCTAACTTTTCCAGGGGATAGCTTAATTTCTGCTGTGCTAGTCTCAAACACACCTGCAAAAAGATTTAACAGCTTGTAAAGCTGAAGATGTCTCCCCTGATCCCTGTTGCACATTGAACATGGCTACCCGAGGAACAATCAAGAAAGGCAACGCAATAATAGTTGGAAACACAGACGGGAAGATGTCAGTGGTGGAGGTGAAATGTTGTAACACAGTGAGGTTATAATGAACAGAACAGGTGAAATAGGTCTAGTGAACTTCAAGGCATTTCTGAAATTAGAGACAGAATTCTAACAGGTGAAAGGAGTTTAGTAACCTGAACTTCCATCTGCTCACAGCTTCCTAATGATCACTCTAAAATTTAAACAGAGACAAAAACAGGAAGGTGCACAAATGTGATTTCAGTCTGTTGAGACATTTCATCTTCTAGAGGAACGAATTCAAGGGATGGGTATATTCTGTGTTTGACTTGGATGATAATGATTTTAGGACTGCCCTCCCCCCACACACACACTGTGCAAATAAATCATGAAGTATTATGATTAGAACGTACTGGGGATGTGCACAAATGTTTCTGTTTTTCTGTATTTGATTTGTATTGAATGCAAGAAAATTTGTATTTGTTTGAATAGATCCCCTTCTAATGTGGTAGGATTCGTACTCAATATGAATGTTCAATCCCATATGAATCATATACAAATACATATGAATCCCATACAAATCCCTTTCAAGTCCCATATGAAGCTTCATACAAATGTATCAAAACATTCAATTTGAATGTTAATCTTCAAATGTTCCAACATTCGATTTGAATCCAAATGTCGAAATTTGATCAAATTTGTATGAATTTTGAATGTTACGAATATTCGTGCACATCCCTAGAATGCAGCCCAAATTTTGTGATTGTTTCAGAAAGAGGAAAGAAAATAGAAGTAGGAAGATGAAGGAGAGGAAGATGCTTGTGTACTGAAAATATCAGAAATAGTCCAAGTAGATTTATGCATGGCAACAGGTAAAGATGCATAGATGCATAGAGGCCCTTGAACCCAATTGCCTGCAATGGACTTTGGCTCTGTGCGGATGATGGGGGTGGGGGGATATAAAGTCACTGTGGTGCTTCTGTGGTGGGGTTGCCTCACATATCTGAAGCAATCCCGCTGTAGCATTCCTATTTTGTCCCTAAAAAACCTTATTGTTGGAAAACCCAGCACTGCTTGTAGGTTTTTCAGCAATAGTGCTTTTTCCTAACCTTCTGGACAGAGGTGCCATCATAGCTCTGTCCACTGCACTTATGTAGAAGCTGAAGCAGAGATGCCAATGTGCACATCTAGGAATTTGGAACAGCTGAATGGCTGGATGCACACATCAGTGAAATTTGCAAAGGCATTGCTGGCTGCGGCAGTAATTGCAAAAGGAGGATTTTTTTGCATTTTCACCTCCTAGCAGGGTATCCAGCCACTATCTGGAAGCGGCCTCTGAATGCAAGTAGGGCTGTGCATGGATATTTGAAAATTCAAAGATCTGGTTCGAATTCAACAAATATCGATGTTTGAATTTGAATCGGATTTTCAAAAATCCAAATTCCTGAATTTGATTGAATTTCAGATTTTCAAGTAATTCAACTGAATAGAACATCATATATCACGTATAATATTTGCACAGATACGTACGTAATATATACGAATCTATACATTCAAATCATTTGAATATTTGAACAAATGTTTTGAAAAATCCAAAATCCATTCGGATGTCTAAACTAGAATGTTATTGAATCCAATTCAAATTCAAATGTTGACATTTCTGGAATTCAAATCAGATTTTTGATTTTTCAGATATTAATGCACATCCCTACTTCTTCCCTTTCACTTTTTAGGTATACTTATATTGCACATTTATAGAGGCTGAATATGGACATTCTAGGAGAAGATGAAAGGGCAACATTCTCTCTTTTCTTTTTCTTGTTGAGGCAATCTGTTATTTACAGTTATTTACAGAGGCATTGAGTTTCAGCCCCATGTTTGTAAATATTTGTAGGAGAGAATTCCCACTTATTGACTACTTTTTTCGTAGTTGCAGTTTTGTGCAGGATCAGTTCTTTAGACTTCCTAAAATGAACAGCTCTGCTGTCAAAATTGATTTCATTGCTGCAGACCTAACTACAGCTGCATAGATTAAGGCAGGAAGCACATTTTGGTGGGATTGAAAATGATGGAACATTCATAGATGGAAATCATTGAAAACCAGGAACATTCCTGTTCAGAACAAATTTCCACAACAACACTTTTGTGCAGAAACAAAGAACAGAGAAAAGGACTGGAAGAAGTTGTGTAGACCAGCGATTAACAATGGTGGGGAGGAGTTTGGATATGGTGTCGGTAGGAAGCAGAGCAACCATTTTCACATTATTCTTCTGCACATAATTCCTTTGGTGTGTCAGGAAAACACACCAAAGGAATTACCTTTTTCTACTCTATTGTCTTTTAACACAAAATTCAGATGGTAAGGTTTGTGTGTAGCTAACTCTTAAGAGTCAAATTATGATTCAGAGGAAGGAGGGTTTTTTTTAATGCTCAGGGCCTACATTTCCTTCTGATTAGCCTTCTGTAAATTATATGCAAGTTGTGAGCAAAGCCATAGGAAGAAAAAAGGACAAAACAAAAGTGAAGTGCACAGGGCAGTGAATTCAACCTTTGCCCTTGCTGTATATCAGGCGTGCAGAAAACCCCCACAGAGGCTACCACAATTTGAATGAAAAGCGACCAGCAAGATAAAGGGCCTGTTTAGGGGTGTGCACAAAGCCATCTTGACATTTTAGTTAAATGTGGGAAAACTCAGCTTTGGCCGAATCCCACCTCAACAAATGGGTGGGGGGCTTCATATTTGTGCATGAATATTCAAATCTCCCCCTCTCCTCCCACCACTCTTAACTGTCCTTGTCACTGCCACATCCCTTGTGCAGATCTGGAAGTGCCTTTTTTTTTTTGTCTATTTCAGCTTCCAGAGAGTGTGAAAATAAGCCTGGGGACACAACTGAGGCCCCTCAAAGGTAAGGGGGTCCGGGGAGGTGGACAGGAGACCTTTGGTGCTCTCTGAAGGCTGAAATAGGCCTTCTGGAGGCCAAAAAAGCACTCCTGATTCTGTGTGCACATGAACCAAAAGGTTTAGGAAGAAGGTGGCGCACCTGAATATGCAATTCAAAGATGAATAGGGCTCCAATTCAATTCATCTGCAAATGTTGAAATTTGTACCTATTCATACAAATTCTGACTTTGTCGGATATTGGTGCACATCCCAAGGCCTGTTCTCACTTTGTACAGTTATTATGCCATTCCAGTGAAGCAAAGATCAAGTTCAGAGGGAGTCATCTGCACTAGAAGTGCTGGTGTACCCCCGACTGAACTAACATGGCAACTGCTGCAGCAGCATATGTCACATGTCTTTGTTTTCTTGGTGACCCACAATGGGGTATGTGCCTGCACGGCCACAGCTGTGCCACCCCATCTCCTTGCTTTGTTTGCACCTGGAAAAGTGACCAGGAGCTACAGAAGATCGAAGAAGGTAGAGGAAGCTCCTGGATGCTCCAGGATGGTGGTGGCAGCTCATAGTGCGGATGCCTCCAGAACCACTCAGAAGAAGAAGAAGAAGAGTTGGCTTTTCTACCCTGCTTTTCTCACCCATTTAAGGGGACTCAAAGCAGCTGACAAAGCTTCTCTATTCTTCTCCCCACAACAGAACACCCTGTGAGGTAGGTGGGGCTGTGAGAGCTCAGAATAGAGCTGTGACTAGCCCAAGGTCACCCAGCTGGCTTCATGGGGGAGGGTGGAATCAAACCCAGTATTCCCAGATAAGAGTCCGGCTCCCTAACCACTAAACTGCACTAGATAAGGTAAATGCGACGTGGTCCAAAGAGAGAAATTATTTGTGGGGAGGCTTCAGGTCTGAAAACAACCTGGAGGTGCATTTAATCTATATACCTGAAGATACTTTTTGAGTAAGTACCAAGTGCCAGAAAAAAATCATGGCAGATATAGTGACAGACTGGGATTCTAAGAACAGTGGAACAGGGTTTAGACTGGTTTCAAACCTCGCTTTGCTTCTAAGAAATGCTGTTTTCCAGGAACAAGGTTTCCAGTCCGACCTACACCCATTTGTAGGGGAATGCTCTCTGAGGTATCTGCAGTAGAAATGAATTGCCCACTCCTTCCAGTATACCTTCCATATACTTCCCATATATCAGTGCCCAAGAGCTTAATATGATACAGGCTTCTATAATGAACTCTCACATTTCAATATTAACTACTATGCCATTTATAATTTCTACATATCTGTAAACTACCATATGTCACTCACTCCATGAAGTTCTCTGGACATTGTAAACTTTGCATTGTCTTGTAGGCTGTCACTTTTTACTGAAATTTCTGAGAAACATACAATGGATCATTAGTTCTTTTTGGAGTGGCAAAATTGGAACACCATCAAAAGTTTCTGTTCTGGCACTTGCAGTTTATTCCTCTATCTCTCCAGTTTGGACACGGATCAGCCAAAGAAAAAAAAGGTCACTTTTAATTTCTCTCTCTCTGTGTGTGTGTTAAGCGTTATTTAATAGACTAATTGGGCTAATTTCCCTGCAGAAACTGGAGTTAGTTCTCAGTAGATAAAGCCTTTTGCCTGGCTGAGACTGCTTTATGACCAGTTTCACAGATTTTAGGGTATTTTGAGAAGAGGAGAGTGGGAAGAGAGGGTTAGAGGATTTTAGGAGAATGAGCACTAATATCGGTACTCAAATGAGTATTCACAGTACATTTTTCCCCCCTGGAGCAGCAACAAAATGGCAGAGATGCCAGCTGCCACATCATACACAGACACAGACTCCTACACAAACTATGCTTTGTACATCAGATGTAGCATAAATACCATATCATGTGGCAGTTGCCATGGCAACTTTTATTTAATGAATAGCAGATGGAATAAGCATGTAAAACTTACAAAAGTTGTTAGTAATTCGTAAGTAACAGCAGATCTGCTGCTGTAAAGTTTTTTTCTTTTTTTCTTTCTTTTTTTTTACTGTTTCTATTTCCCCCCACCCTGTTGTACAATTATCAATCACTCCCTTTCTTCCTGCTGAGTTTACCCCACTCTGAGATACATGCTCTGGTGGTGCATAATAAACAGCATGAGATAATTCTTTCTTGATAAGGTTTCAAAATAATATACTGTGTGAAATATCAGAAGATAAAGCACTTTTCTCAGTTAGCTTTGCAAAGTCTTTCCACGGGGCTGCTTCAGAAACCGACATGTGTGTGTTTAATGGGAGGAGGGACTGCTGGGCATTGGGGCTGCTCTAAACTGCTGTTTCCTTATAGAAATCAAAAGGGGCTGCATTTTATGATCAGTTGGTTTTTAATTCAACAATGGGGGCTACAAATGATACACATAAGAAATTGCAGGAAGGAAGTACCCAACCCTTTGGGATATATTCCCTTTTTAAATTTCACCATTTCAAAGTTGCTTTTCTCTTCAAAGGCAGAGAAAGATAAGAAGCCACAATGAAGCAAGGTGAGGTGAGGCAAAGGTGGATTTCAAGGATTAATTCTGTTTTAAATCTTCTTTGGGGGCCCTTCTGCACTTTGGTAGACCAATCCAAGGGAGGTGCTGCTCACCACTGTTAACAGCCCATCTCTGTTAGATGGGGTGTAATCCAGATGATGGCCCCCTTGATTGCCATAGACCTGATTAAACAGATCTACTGGCAGACCAGTGTATTTCATTCCAGAACCCAGAAGTGTGCGGAAGATGTGCCTCCATTTTCTGGACTACTGGGAGACATACTATGGCAGCAGAACAAAGCATGCCACTGAAATGGATCCCTTGAGGCTGTGGTGCAGACTTTCATTTCTTGTCCCACCAGTCCTGATGCTTGAGTGAGTTTTGGGGCCAGTGAGGATGCTAATCTGGACCAGAACTGCCTTGCAGATGCTGCTGCTCCAGATGACTTTGTGCTGTGTTTTGGTCCACAGGACTTGGCTGATCCAGACCCATTGATCCAGTTCATGGCCTTTGAGTGCAGAAAAGCCCTTTTAATCTATTTTTATCCTTTTACATTGTAATCTGCTTTCAAATTGTTTAGATGATGAAGCAGCATATGACTGTTTCTGGACTGAGGCATATTCTGGGTTATGTTCTGGAACAGGGACTTGCCAGCTCCATACTAGTGCCATATTTCTCCATAAGACAGAGCCATCTGTACTCCTGTGTGAGAAGACCTCCCTTTGGATTCCACTCATCTTTTAATGATCTGATGCCCTCCTGGATGACAACTGCCCAGAGCATGGTCATATGTGGGCTTTCATGGTCCAGAGGATGAATTGTGGATGTAACCCTCAAAATCTGAAGACTGCTATGATGAGTTAATTAAATGTTATGTGGATAAAGTAAAAATGCAGAACTGGTATTCCTCTCTTGTAATAAAATGTCCTGGAAGAACAAATACCGAGAAGGATAAGGTAAATAAACAAATCTTTCTCTTTTACTGGTACTAATGATATCAAAGCTTTTCTTTTATTCTCCAAGCGACATATTCAAAGCAGCTCCAAGCAGTGATACACTTCTTAAACATTAACAATCACAGATGATATTTAGGTGCATCTTAGCTAATTGTACCTTCTAATATTTCCAGGGATTTCTATCTAAGTAATATGAACAATTGATGTAGACCCTGGAATTTAAGATCTTACAAGTTATTCTCTCACTTGAAGAAACAGAGGAAATAATTACTGCATTCTTCTTATCTCTCTTAGTAAATTAACCCTTCACTCTGTGGGAATCTAAGTGAAAATTAAGTGCTCTCAATTCATGAGTGCTCCATATTTTTCTGCCCCAAATTTACATTTTATTACAAGTGTAATTGCAGGCTAATTTTGTTGAAGTGGTATACTGCTTAGAACAGCAAAATAGCTGTAATACAAGAGTGGGAGAAAAGCTTTACTTTGAATGAATTTGATGGTTTTTTGATCTTGAGCTGGAGCTCATGAGAACAGGAGCCTTTAGGTGAGGAATGTTCACTCAGTGAATGGTTCAATGATATTTTTTTTTCATTTACTGTTATAAAAATATCATTTGATTTTTATACAAATAGTCATTTTCTACTGCTCATTCCCAGTAAGTTAAGCCCTCCCTATTTCATGTTTGTAGTATTGTGAATGGTTAGTAAGCCTGCTAACTAGACCAACATTTTCAAGCACGAGAGTCTTCTCAGACATTGCTGAAAGCGATTTTTTAATCTAAAGCTACTCCAAACTCACTAAATCAGTATCTCTAGCAAACTAATGAAATGAATTCTGGCAGTGTCAAGGCAGGGCACCTGGAACACATGGCTGAAATGAAGTTTTAATATTCCATGATAAAAGAAGTGAGATTGAAACTGTTTTCTCCTGAATGTTTACCATGATGGGATGGAGAAAGAAACTTGTTAAACTTCATCACAGATGTAGCATCATGAAACTGGATAGACATCAAGGCTGTGATCACAACTGGCTGAAATAAGCCATGCCATTAAGAAACTGAACTGAAGCTGTCGTAGTCCTGTTCACACCCAATTCCTGATAATCAGTTCTCAGATCGTCCTTAGCTTAGGCTGCTATGCTTGCATCTGTTATGTTATCTCCCTAAATTTCCTTTACATGACTCTTTAGTTCTCCACTCCTTTGATTGCATCAACAACACCTGTATTCAAAGTTCTGTCAATCAATAATGACAATGGGGTGTGTTCGGAGCTGTGTAGTGCTGACAGCAAACTCAGTGCTAACACAGGGAACTGTCAGGGTAAGGAGACTTTGACCCCAACCAAATAGATGCAGCCAAGGCATATCTCCACCAGCGCCCACCTTCACCTCCATAGCCCTTCCTGTGGAAAAATGAGAGGCTGTAATCTGACATTTTCCCTAAAGCTGCTGATGCTGTTTCACTTCTCAGTTTTCACTTTCTTGTTTTCACTGGTTTTACTTTTTATACAAACAAAACATTGTTTCCTTTGCAGGAGGATACATTCTCCTTAGAATTTTATTTATTTATTTATATCGATATTGATACTCTTGCTCCACTTTTCCCTCACTCCCCTTCCCAACAGTGCTTTTCTGGCCATTTATTTTTTAAATCCCTCCCTGTTTTTCACAGAATCAGAAATATGATTATTTCATTATCAGTCTAGTACAAAATAGACTATATTTTTTTAAAAAGATGGACAGAGTCCACAAGCTTTCAAATGGAACAAAGGGGAATGGGGGGGGGCAGGATCAGAGAGCATTTGACAGGAGGGAAGTCTGGATCCACCTACCCCAGTGTGGTTAAGCCCCTCTAGCCTCCCTCCCTGACAGCTGCAGGACATGCTCCCCCGCCACAATTAGACTGAAATTGGCCCAACAGGTGGCAGAGCCGTGCAAATCACTTACCTTGCCAGCCCCGGGGTTGCCATCTGCTGTGGTCTGTGCAGGAGCACGGACTCTGGTAGACAGGACCAGGCTGACCGTGTGGGTCCCGTCTACCGGGAGTGTGTGCTGTAATGCAAAAAGGCCTCTGTTCTGGACTCAGGAGGCCCTCAATTCAACAGCATCATTTAATTGTGACTATCAGAGAGACCAGAGCCCTGGTGTTGCCTCTCATCTTCAAGATTATCGGGAGGTGCTTTTTACTGGTGTGCCATAGCATGTCACTGAAAAGCACCCCACCAGCCCCCAGGCTAGGAATGTTCATTCCTAGCCTTCATAGGTTTTGGGGTGTGGCTGCAAAGTTCTTGCGAGCAGAACAGTGCTGAATGCATAATCCAGAACAGCGCTGCCAGTGCAGAGCTAGTATTTAATAGAGATAAGTGCAGAAAGGGCCTGATTCAGTGATGGTGAGAAGGAAGAGCCTTTTTGCACTTAAAAGTGATTATCTGAATCAGCAGGTCTGGACCTGTTCGGTCTGTTGGTCCAGATCATAACATATGCTGGTCTAGACCTTTTAGCTTACTTACCATTGCTGTGAATGCTCAATTTAAGTAATGATTGGATTCAACAGGGCTGGCAGTAATCAGGTCTAGGTGTGTCTAGTCTGACTGAATCCAATTATCAATTACATTTTGGTTCATTTATCTACTGAGTAGCTAAGAGGGCATTACTTTTTCACATAGGTGATGTAGATGTTGGAATTCTTTTTCCTTCAGTAAATGAAATGAGAGCTGTATTTTGTGTTTAGTTGGATTGTCTTTGTCTCATAGTGAATTTTCTTTGAAAATCTGAGTCAGTTAAGTATGACAAATATAAGAAATCAGGAAATGGGCAAATTGTTTTTCATAGCATTGTATATCTTATAATCTGTTGCTCTTCTTGGTGATTTAAAGAAAGAAAAATAGCACTTTGGAAGTGGTCAGAGTTTTATTTCAGGTGATAGGCTACTTTAGTAACGTTGCAGCTCATATTCTTTGTATGAATTTAAGACTATGATGGAAAATTTATAAGCACTGAAGAAACTTCCTTTTATTTCATGTACTTTGCCTTCTTACATCTCATGTGTCCTCACAATTATTTTCCTGTGTAATGCATTTACTTCTTAAACATGAATCAATACTAATAAATAAATGTATTTGATATCAATTCATTTGAGCATGAATTAGAATTAATGCAACCTTTGTGGTTTAAGCTCATCTGCTTAAAATGAATTCTTAGCTGAATCACTGATACATTTCAGACATGCATTTTTACATCTAATGTAACAATTTTGATAGAGCACGCGGAAGAAACATAATGCACATGGAATGCATTGGTTTTAAAATAATGATTCTTAATCTTTTATCTTACTCTCAAATCAAATTAAACCAAATCAGTTCTTCTTTTGCAGTCAATGATCAGCTTCAAGTAAAACACAACAGCATCAGTATAACAACAGGTCAATACAAAGACCTGTCAGATCTCTCAATCAAAGATTTATGAATAGAAAATTGATGGGGTTTGCAGGCTGTTGTAGAGAATTCAGCCAGCTTGTTAGACATGCCAGAATACTGATAAAAGAGAAGCAATTTAATGTACAAATAATCAGTTCTACCTGGATGCTTAACAAGGAGAGATGAAATTAAATTACATTTCAATGAAAAAGGTTGTATAACATACTGTTTTAACCATCTGATATGTTTGTGATTTGCATATGAAGGCTACACATATCCACTTATAAAGACAATAATAGGAAGAGAACATCAAAATGAGCTTTCATATATGGTGGTTTTAGCTACTTAGAGACATGTGCATTTTTATATCTAATGTAACATTTTTGATACATTGAGGTTCCCTCTACAACCCGCTATACTAGGGTTCCCCATATTAGCAAACTTAAGAGCACCTGGATCCTTTGGGTGTTCAGTAAAACTAAAGTGCTGTTCTGTTAGGCCCTTTCTGCACTGGCCCACTGAAAACCGGATTAAGTAAATCCGTTTTTATGAAAGTGTCTCTAGCAAGTTCCATCTCAAATAGATATGGACCTAATAAGGCCCCATGCTTCCGCACTCGCTTGGGAAGGACAGATTGCGAGGAACACATTATGCCTTCGCAGTGCGGACGCAGTAGCACAGATTTCCAGGTGGCCGCCCCAGAAGCCGCGTGATTGGAGCATTCATCCGGCAGTCACTGCTCCTTTTCTGCCATGCGCGGACCAATCAGCGGTGTGTCCGAGATGCCATGCCCACCTGGCACCAAAGTCTGCTTTTTGTGCATGGAATTGCTACATTCAGACTTGCTGTCCCTCTACCACCATAGCTGGGTGCCTGCCCAATGTGAAGCCTGTGTGAGAGGGACTTCATGGCTGGACTGTGCTTCTACCACCTCTCTCAACATGGTGGGTTGCTGCCACTGCCTCACTCAACATGGGAACTTCCTGTCCCACCCACATGTGTTATATCTCCCGTCCGTGTGCGGACACGTCCTCCATTGATGTGGATTTAGAGCACAAGGATGGATTAAGTACCCATTAAAACTACCTCCAATCAGGTTTTCCGGGTTACCGGTTTAAGGGCCTCTTAGCACACATTAGAGATGGATCATGCACGAGCCAATGCGGAAGCGGACTCCCCATTGTGTCTCTAATGGGTGCTGCAGTGCAGATGGGAATTTCACAAGTGTTTTGAATATGTGCTTAATGTGTGCTTAATGGGTATGAAGTGGCCAGTGCAGAAAGGCCCTTAGAGATTTTCTTCAGACAGAAGTTAAATATTATTGATATAGCTATATTCCATAAGAAAGTACTTCTGGGATAATCACTTTTGCTAGACAGTGGGGCAATCATGTGGGGCCAAGCAAAAGGACTTACCTGTTCTGGATGCTTGCTCCTACAGTGTTGCTGGAAAAATTGCTGCCCTGCGCATAATGCATGGCAACTGTATGGGCTCCACACATGCACAGTAGCCCTTTTAAAAATGGCAGATCATGGGAGCAGGTATCCAGATGACATAAGTCCCCTCACTTTTTTAAAAAAAAATACTGGTTTGGGAGTTGATTATTTTACCATAATGGAATACCCAGGGCTAGGTTAGAATTGCCATGGAAACCTTAGGCAGTCACAATCTAGCTTTGGAATAATGTAGCTGGGATTTATACCTCATCTGGGGTCAGCCAGAAAGTACCTCTAAAGTACCTCTGTTGCATTCTAAAGTTGCAGAAAAGTACTCTAAAGTACTTTCTGTTGCAGAAAGTACCTCTGTTGCACTCTAAGTGATAGGTATTCTGCAGAGAACCATATGTCTTGAATTTCTGTTACATGGCTTTAGGCCAATCACAATAGAAATCATGGCTTGAAACCTGTGGACACATGAACAGTTTCAACTCCAGATTATAGGAGTTAACCCATAGATAAATTTCTTCCACCAAGGATTCCGCCTCAAGATGTAAAGCAGCATTTGGAGCTCTGCAGGGAACAGTAAGAATAAAACTATGAAATTTTGATTGGGTACTAAATACAAAGGGAAGATCTTAGCTGGATAGCACCTTTAGCTTCAAATGCTTCAGTAACAGAAGGAGCACCATTTTCCCTTTTAAATCTCTCTCTCTTTTGTATATTTCTGTCTACTTTTTATTGTTTGGAGACTATGTGGTCCAGCCAAGTCTACCCATTAAATTTTAATATTATATATTTTATAAAATCACCCTATTATTCTGTTATAAATGTGTTCAAATAAAAACAAATGAGAATAAAACAAAATAAAAAAGTAACTTGAAAACATTATTCAGTCTTAGGATCTTAAAATATCTTCTTAATTTAAACCATTACACTTTTAAGTATACAAATAAATTCATCCCTGGCAGATGTGCTAATAACCCCACCTAATGAAAAACAGACCTTGTCTTACCAACCCAGAAAGTCTAGGGCTAGATAAAACATGATTTGCTGGGACCCAGGGATGGAAATCTTGCTCTGATTAAATTCCATGTTACTCCTTGTCCCAAGCCTCTGATTTTGAACATTTCTATGCTACCCCCAGGCATTGCTGCCATTTTGTATAGAGCTTACTCGGGGAAATACACACTTTGATTGGTGGGAGTAGTGGATGGTCTGACTCATCATCCGGCTACAGGCCTTCATCTTGGGGCACCACAACTGGACTTTGCTCAGAAAATTTGTGTTTGAGTCTGGAGATTGAACCTTGTTTATGTGAGATCAAGAAAAAGCATAAAGGGGAGAGATTCTTGTTAATGCAGAAAAAAAATGGAACATATGCAACTCCGTGTAAATGCTCCCAAATGTTTGTTTGTTCATGGATTTATTCAAGTCATCTGTTTGCTAAGTACAAGGTGCCATTTTTAAATCTCTGTGTGTACATGCATATAAAAACAGTACACACCTTTATGCCGCCTACACAATAAGTTATTGCCCCTAATATATTTTATATTCTATTTTCACTAATTAACTTTTTGCACATCTTTTTCTCAGATATTCATTTGTATTAGCACTTTTTTGTAGAGAACGGGTGTTTCCACACATACAGTAAAACCACATTTAGACACACATTAAGGACACATACGAAACACATATAAACTTACCTTCCGTGCCACATCCTCGGAAGAATGGCTCACTGAAAAACAGATCCGTTTGGATCTGGTTTTTGGCAGCATGTGTGGAAAGACCCAAATAGAGCAGAAAATAGAGCAGAAATAGAGTAGGCAAATGTGAGTTTTGAAGAACACTTGAATCTGATTTGTATATTGATTTGGTAAGTGTGAATTTAGTAAGTTTGAACTCATAATGTGAGGGAAATGATTTTTTCTCCTCTTCCCGTTTGGATATTTCTGGATGTAATACTGCCTGTACTGGCCTTTGGTTAGCAAAGCAGTGCTTGTGTTTTTCATTTAATGCTAACAAATGCAGAGCTAGTCCCTTGACAAATAGTGAAATATGTGTAGCTAGAGCCTTGTGTCATTGTAAAGCTTTGAGTGTGCCACTAGGGCTTTTCATGTTCCTATCTTTCCATATTGATTTCTTCATAAGTGATTTCTGCGTTAGAGAAAGCACATACGCATATTCATACATGAACAGTACTGTCCAGCCTTCCTGCTTTTAACACTGTTGGAAATTATAAATAGCAGGCAGAGCAGGATCTGGATGATGGCTAGAGGCAGAGATCTAATGAGACCACTGGTGTGCAACACATTAAAAGCAGTTCTACAAGCATGACATTCTTCTGAAAGCAGTAATGTGTCATCCACACACCTCCTATTGCTCCTGGGTGCACAAACTTCATAAGAGGGGAACGTTATTTCCCTGGTTGCATTGTTTCCACCTGGGCATGTTTCTTTGGCTGTTTCTGCATGGGGCCCTTAGACCCCATTAAGAACCCGATTGGTATGGATTTGGTATGCATTCGCTGTGTATCTTCCACACTGCAGACCCCATTATGACCCCATTGGGATCGTGTTGTCTGCAAGAGAATGGTCAAGCTCTGGATCTAATTGGGTCTTTGGGCCCCATAATCTGAATTAGCTATAGACCCCTTTTAAGCGTTCTGCAATCCATTCCTGGGCCTGGAAGACCGGATTTCAGAATGTGCATCTGAATGCATGCTGAGCCAGTGGGGTCCAGGAGTGGGTCTACGTAGCCGCTACATTCCCTCTCCATAGAATGACTATGCAGATGAGCTGTGCAACTGGTGGCTGGCAACATAGTAGCCGTGTAGGCAACTATGCAGCTGTCTCCCTTCCATACCCATGGAAGTGACTCTTGATTGACAGTTTTGCAGAACAATTGTGCTATGCCACAGGCGGCACTTCCTGCACAGACCTATTTGGGGCCTTAGGGTGGGTGCTACGGCATCGACACAACAGCCCTATTTAGTACCCATTGCCATCAGGTGCTATATGCCTCATGTGGACATATGGGGTCTTCATTCAGATCTGGAACTACAAGGAACAGATTTCCCAAGGTCAAGATTCCAAGGATCCGGATTTATTTAATCCAGATTAACTATGGTAAGTGCGGAAATGGCCTTTGCTGAAATGGTCCCAGGAAAACCTCTTCGAAGAATGGGACATAGGTTTTTGTGACACAAGGTTTGTTGCAAGAGCAGTGATGGCAGCACACCAGAGCTCTGTAAGGTAGAGGAGTGCTTTCTCTTATATTACCATTCCAGAACTCTAACAAGCATTTATGGTGGGATGCACTGGATACATGTGAGGGTATGCAAAGCCCACACTTTTCCAGTGCACCCAGTATTCAGTGAGTGTTCAGGCTCATGCAAGCCCAACACACTCATGGCACATTCATGGCACCATCATGTGGTGTCTTCAAGGATTCAAGTATAGATATACATGTGAAATGCATATGCATCATGAGCATTAAGCACATTTTTATGTATCACTGCCAGGTTTGGGGAGAAACAGTGTATCCTTGTCATCTTACATCATGTGTTTCTGTCCTATTTATGTAAACAATGTTGAGCAGCTTGTGTAGCCAAGTACCATTTGTGTAAACATTTCACAGCTTGAACACAATGCCCCAGATGTACTGGATGGGTTCCGGGCCATCTTGCATTCAAGTCATGTGACCTTAGCATTATCAAAGACAAACTTATTTAGTGTTACTGTGACATAGAAAGATTAGATCATCAGTAATTAGAAATAAAACAAAGGGAAATTATATCACCCAAATTACTATTTTCTTACAGTACTGAGGGAGAAAAAAACCCTTAATTTTAACAATAAAGTTTTGTGAGGGGAAAAAAATCAGTCAAAAAATCATGAAATGAAGCAAGATAAAACACCAAATCCCACCACTCCAAAATAATTACTCCACATCAATAGAACAAACTGTTGTCCTCTAGACATTATTGAACAGCAGCAGCTCCCAGCGTGCCAGGAAAAGACTTCGTCAGAAACATCTGGGAAATCATAGGGCCTGTTTGCACTTATCTTAACAGAATAGCTGCAAATGCTTGGGGTGAGGTCTGTCTGTGTGCTGCACTGCCAACATTGTCTTGGAGCATTGGGGAGCTGTCAAACAGTTTAGAATGTTGTTGTCAGGAACTGAAGAGTCAATGAGTCAGCAACTCATGACTCAGAGTCTTGTGATTCAGTCTCATGCTGTTGCAGTAAGTAGATGACATCATCCTAAAACCTTGTGATGATGACTTGCAGTTTGTGGGCTATATAAGTATCTTTGTGTTGTACAAGTTTTGGTCTTTAGTTTCTGCTGTTTAAAGAGAGGTTCTGAAATAAACCTGCTGTATCTTCCACTGAGGAAAGAAATACTTTGTCTCTGGAATTATTTGACTGAATGACTGTCCAGCTATTCTCAGAAACAGACAAATGATCTGACTCCAGTCCAGAGGCATTTCCGCACTGAATCGCGTTCGAAACCGAACGCGTTCAGGCGGAAAGCTTAAGCCAGCTTCGGGCGCTTTCCCCGTTCACACACAGACGCTCCGGAACGCGTGTAAACGCGTTCCGGAGCGTCTGGGTGCGAATGGTCAAAGCGCCCGAAGCTGGCTTAGCCGGCAAACGCCGGCCAGGGGCGCGCCGGCGGCCGCGGAGGCAGATCGACAATCAGCTGTTTGAAAAACAGCTGATTGTCAAAGCCGCGCGGCGTCGGAGGCGAGCCGGCAGGCGATCGGGAGACAGAAGCGGCGCGAACGCTTCTTCTCCCGAACGCCTGCGGACGGCTCGTCCGCGTTGGAACGCGTGTAGAGCACTTCGAAGTGCTCTACATTTCGAACGCGAAAGAGGCAGCTGCGGACACGTCGGGACGCAAGCCGCGCGCGGCCAATGCGGATGACGTGTCCGCAGCTGCCTTTTTCGCGTTCCGTTTTCGCCCGTGCGAAAACGTCTCAGATCTGCTACACTACGTGACAGGAGCAAACTTCTCACTGCCCTGATCTTCCATAGTTGTGGACAAGTAAAAACTTGTCCATAGCTTCACCAGGAGCAGCTGACGAGGTCCTGGACACAGTGCTCATATTCTTCTGTGTGCAAATGCTACAAGTGAGCAGAGTGGGGTGGCTGTGGCTGCAGCTGTACACTGTGGTCCAATCACCATGGCAATGTTGCTACAGGCTGCTGCCATGGCAATCCAGCCAGGCTGGGTTGAGTCATCAAACTTCAAGTGCTGGTGGTCTGGCTCAGGAATACACCAGCACTTGAAGTGTGATGTCTCCCTTTGCAATTGAGCTTTGTCTCTGTGGAACTGTATTGCTCTGTACAGGCCCACAGTCTGAAAACCAATGCTTTAACTACGAAGCATGCCGAAAAAGCCAGAAGAAAACAAAGAAAAAAACAACGATAGGTATAATATTTGTTGGAGTTTTATACTGTAAAGTATAACTTGTCCATGTATTAATAAGGAAGCAAGCCATTGTGTTCTGCTGATTGCTAACCCCCCCAAACATGGCTTATGTTATTCTGGTACCAAACCTAGTATGTACATCTTGTTTCATCTATCAGGAGAGGTCTCCATATAATATCATTTATGTTTTCCTCCTTCAAAAGATAATCTTTGGGGTGGTGGTGGTGGTTAAGTGTCTAAAAGATATTTCTGATTTTATTTAGAATCAACAGGGACTTTCACAACAGCAGCTTCTCCTTTCACTGTCTTTTGCAAATCCTCCAATGGGCCCACAAATTTCAGTCAGTAATGCTGAAAGGGAAAATTATTGCTGTGATAAAGAAGGAAAAGCATTAGAAAAATCCCCATTCTAAACCACAGCATAGGAACTCAAAAAAGGGAAGTTGCTGGGCTATCTGAAAATCCATTGCACCTGCCAGAAGCAAAAATCTCATTAAAAGCATGGGTATAGAAACATCTTTCTTTCTGAAAATGGAGGGGGGGGGGACTCAGCACATGAGCATTTTTTCCAACAAACCCCATTTGTTTTGGCGTCGTACCGTGCACATCTGCAGTGAAGCAGGATTGAGAAGTAATGCAGCGACTGCCATATGTTCCTGGTTCTCTTTGCTGAATTTCTGAAAGATAAATGTAGCTCATAAGAGATAAAAGTCGCAGTAGCAAGATGGAGCCTATCTAGGTTTGCTGTGACTTGGGTGTTTTCCATAGGTAATAGTCTGCTTGATTGGATGCGCACAATGAAAACAGCTTGTAAATGCTAAATATCGATGGACACAATAGGGATCCATTAAATGTTAACGGTGGTTATATATTATTGGTTTAAAGAGTTTGGATTGAGGACAGACATGCTTGGAGTCCATCTTCTCCTACTCCTTTCTTATTGTTTTTATTATTTTAATTGGTTGTTAGTTGCTTGAAGCTCATTATTTTTCTTTTGAGGAGCAGGCAAGATCAGGATGTTTAAAATCAATATTAAAGATAAGAGATCACATCTTCTTACCTGATGCTGTATTAGGGAGACACTCCATCAAAGCACCTAGTTTTCTTCCTTAAGCAAACAACCCAGACACCTAGATCTACTGGCAGAGGGAAATTTAGGCCCTTTCTCCACTGGGCTCTATTCTGGATTATATCCTGGAATAGGAGTGTGCCATCTGCATGGTGGTACAGACTAGGGATGCCCACGAAAGGGTATTTTTTGCATTTGATTGTATGAAATCGAATGTATGAAAATTCATATTTGTTTGATACAAATGTATTTGTAAGAATTTGCAAGAATATCCAATTCAAATGAATAAGTATCCGGAACGTATGTATCCCGTAACTTATTTGCTCTGAAAGTGTCAAATCCACCCTGAATCCAATTTGAATCCACTCTCAAACGATGTCACATTAGCTCTGGATCCATTGCAGATGTGACTGGTGCAGCTGCTTTCTCACCTCCCCATTTCATGAAAGTTGCAAAGCTTTGTACGAATTTTCTGAAACATTAGTATTCATATGAATGTCAATGTACAAATGTCATAACATTCGATTAGTATACGAATGTCTGAATTCTTCTGAATTTGTACAAGTAATGATGTTATGAATATTTGTGCACATACCTAGTATGGACTATGGCCTGCCACAGTCTGCAGTGCATGTAGATGGCAGTTCCCTATTCCAGGATATAATCCAGAATAAGGCTCTGTGTAGATAGGGCCTTATTTTAAGTAGAGTTCCCTCCTCCTAGCAAAACTGGACTTATATAGGTAGATCAGAAGCCTGAACAAAGTGACTTGTCTCGTTATACATTTTCTAAGTCTCTCCAGAAGCCTTTAATAGCTTTATGGTCAGGACAAAAATGTAAGAAATAAATATAATAATAAATCACCTTATTCGGTGAAAAATCCATTCTTCAGTGTAATTTACACCAGTGTTCAGTCCTCACAGGAATGTACTTTGTGTGAACAAAAAGTAACCCCATGTTACAAACAGCTAAAGTGTATCTTATTCTTTGATAGGGTGCCAGCCTTAAGTGGCATTGTGTATACGTTTCCCCTCCATTGCCTATCCTTGTTGGATGAACTTTGGGTAATTCTGCACTCACTGGTACATGGGACCAGCATGTTTACTAGGATCCTCCCTTCCACATGCTTGTCTGGTCTTAGGGGCCTCCCTTAAACCACACCAATATGTGGAAGAACACAAGAACATAAGAGGAACCTTGCTGGATCAGGCCACAGCTCATCTTATCCAGTATCACACTATACACAGTGGCCCACCCATTGCACATGGACATCTTAAGCAGAGGACAAGGGCAAAACCTTCACCCACTCTTGAATCCCAGCAAATGGCCTTTAGGGCATTTTAATGTCTTTCCAAAGTGGAGAATGTACCTAGGCATCCATTCCAGTCACCATTGACACACCCATCATCCAGGAATAAGTCTAACCCTTTCTTAAAGCTGTCCAGGCTGGCTGCTGTCACTATCTCCTCTGGCAGCAAAGTCCATAGACTGAAGACCCTCTGTGTGAAGAAATACTTTCCCCTGTCTGATCTGACTCTCCTACCCATCAGCTTCATAGAGCCCCCTGGTCCTAGGGTTGTGTGATAGACACCAGACATGATCCCATATACTTCAATTTGGAGAAAGGTTCCTACACATGGTGATCCAGTATCCCAGTCAATGCCAAATCACCATTTGTTTCTTTACTTGTAAGGGAAATACCGCTTTCAGAGGAAAGAGGGATGCGTTCCTTGTTGCATGAACGTGAAAAATGTCAGCTGTATGACCATTGTACTCTATGCAACAGTATGCAATTAGTAGAGTTGCTCAATCCCTGATATTAACTGTGCTTTTGTGTTTTGAAATTACTGTAACACAGAAAATTAATTACATATCTAATTCATGGACACCAGTAGTCTCAAGGTGTTTAATTTTAGCTGGATCATGCCCAAGACTGGAAGATCATATTATTAATTTTTCACAGTAGCTAACAGGCCTGGCTTGAAACACTTCCATTCTCTTTCTTTGGAAACTGCTCCAAGATGCACGGTGAAATATTATACAGTGTCTTTTATAGTGAATTATTATAAGCTGCAGAATTATATATGTTGCTCATATGCAGACTTTTATTGTCTAAAAACTAGCTAAGGCACTGATACAACAAGGATTTTCTAATAGTAGTGGGGAAACCAGCCATGAAGACAGTCCTAGTAATTAATATAACTGATATGGGGAAAGGGACAGATCATTTTTAAAAATAAATAAATAAATAAATAAAAAATTTAAGTTCTACCTCCTCATGTGCTCAAAATCATTTAAAATGAAAACAGAAAATACATTGCATGTACTGTGTGATTGGCCACCATTTATTTTCTTGTCTCCGGCATACTATATCTGTGCCCTTTGCTTTCTTCTCAGCACCTTCTGCAATGTCAGCCCAAACCACATTCTGATGTCATCTCTCCATGGGTGTTTTTCTACTGTCAAATAGTACCCATTTTTGCACCCATTAAGGACCCATTTGGGTGGGAGCTGGATGATCCCATTTCCACCACGGCACCCATTTGGGACCCGATTGTTTCCACTGCCGTGGGGGAAATCTGAATCAAATGGGTACTTTCTGACCTTTAATCCAGATTTTTTGTAGACCCCATTAATGGGGTCTACAATGGGGTCTTCTGCAAGAAAATCTGGATTAAAGGGAGCCTGTTTCCACAGGAAACAGGCAATGGGGTCTAGAGGAGGGTAGGGGGAGGGGATGCACCCATGGGGGAAGGAGCCCCGAAGTCCCAACTTCAGAGTGATTTCAGAGTCATTTTGAAATCATCTGAAGTGACTCCGAAGTCCCTCCAAAGAGATCGGCAGAAACTTCGAAGCCGCTCCGGAGTCTCTTTGGAGCGGCTCCAAAGTCTGCACTGATCTCTTTGGAGAGACCGGCGGCAAGACTCTGAAGTCCCTCTGAAGCGATTGGCAGAGACTTTGGAGTCTCGCCACTGGTCTCTCCAAATACATCAGAGCAGACTTCGGAGCCGCTCTGAAGGGACTCCGGAGTGGCTTTGAAGTCTCTGCCGATCTCTTCAGAGGGACTTCGGAGGGGAGTCCATGCAGTCTGCACTAATAGTGCACGGACTGCGCTGACAGCTCCAGAGACTCTCCGAAGTCCATGGCGATCTCTTCGGAGGGACTTTGGAGTCTTTTTAAATGATTTTGAAATGACTCCAAAATCACCCCGAAGCTGGGACTTCGGAGATCGCACCCCCTTATCCCCAGAGCTACCTGGGGTGATGGACCGACCCCTTGGGGGTCGATCCGGATTCCCCACATGGGTGCAAAGGTGTTTCCACGGCAGGGGGGTTAGCACCCATTACTAATGGGTGCTACACCTCTTGTGGAAACACATTGGGGGCTTCCCTTAATCCCGATCTACTAGATCCATATCTTCTTAGATCTGGGTCTAAGGGCTGCGGTGCAAAAACACCCCATGACATTCTCCATCTCCCAGTCCTATATAATGCCTAGGGATTAGAAATGGGTGGATTTGAATTCTATTTTGGCAGGAAAGAGAACAGGACTCTAATTTGTCCTTTCTTAGCTTTGCATATTGAATTTAAGAAAATGTTTACATTGACATAATTTGCTGCTACTGAAGGTTCTATGATCCTCAGTCAACCAGAGTAGCCCTTTTGGAATAAAAACAACATTTCCAAATCTATTGACATGCTGACTATACCTCTGGGATGTCTTTCAGACTTCATATAAGTAAGAAGCCACAAGACTCAAAATGGAAAATCAAGCAAATCCTATCCGATGGGATTTAAAGTAACTATTCCAGATGCATAGAACAGAACTTGGAAGAAGTCCAGGAGACTGGGGCTAACACTCCCTGTGCTTGCATAAAATGCCATGGGATCTTTTCACAAGACTAGCTTGCAGATTGCAAAGCAGTTACCTTAACTGGCTCCTGATGTGCTGTATCACAACACATTCAAATTTCCATCTGTGGTGTTTGTAACTACTGTTCATACACTGGAAATTTATCGGCAGAAATAAATAGGCTGGAGATTGGCAAGGCTGATGCTGATGCAGGAGGCTTTTATCATTTGCCAGGCCCAACCATCTAATCTGAAGGATCCTTTTAAACTGTAAGAATGCCCAGAAAACATTGCTTAATAATCTGGAGCGTGTTTGGCTTTATCAACTCACCATCTTACAAAATTATCTCATTGTTAAATTCCAGCTGCATACTTTGCTTCATGTAGTGCCATTCAAGTGATTTTGGGTCTAATTCAGATTTCATTTGTATAAGGTTTGACAACAGATTCATGGTACTGATATGTCTTTATAGAGTGTATGCTAACTTGTAATAAAAGCAAGACATTCATTTAAAGCCTAGGACAAAAGAGACACAATGTTGACTCAAAGTTCTGTTTTATTTAGTAGGCATTGAAAGAGCAAGGAGAGAGAGAGAGAGGGAAAGATGTAAGTCCTAGGGCTTTTTTATGAGTGGGTAGCTGTCATACTGAAATACATAATTGTTTTATGAGTTTCAGATCTGTCAAGTGAGTGTATAGATACACATGCCTTGTATCAGATCTTATTGGTGAAACATGAGAGATGTTTTCCTTCTTTCTAAAAGAATGGCTTAATTTTGAAGTTATGGATCCTTGTTCTAGGCAGGAAACTTAATGTGTTATTCAGATTAGTATGAAATTCTCAGGCTGTGCCCAGACTTGTTTATACTGTGTAGCGGAATGTGCAGTTCCGATTGAGGTGTCACACATGATGATCAGTGGGTCGTCGTGGCATTGCATTATCAGATCATTCCTGCAAACCTACCTTAATGCTGATCTAAATAAATATAGCATATTCAGTATTTGGAAGGAAAGTCAAGTAATTGTTGGTTCCATTTGTATGAACTTGTTAAGAACTGTGGACTTGTTTGCAATTACCTTAATGGAATGGCCCTGGATGCTCTGGGAGAGGTCTGTCTGCTATCTGCACTATCACTGTTGTCCTAGAGCATTCAGGAGTTCCTTCCAACTTCCACAATTTCCGTAGCTATGGTCAAATAAAAACCTGTCTACAGCTTTACTGGCCACAACTGCTTGCAATGTTCACACTCTCTTCTATGTCTGAACGCTGTGAGTGGATAGGGCAGGGTGGCTACAGCTAGGCAGTTGTGTGGCATGGGATGATCACCATGGCAATGTCCTGGTGTGTGCTGGTTTGCCATAGTGATCTGGCCAGGTTGGGCCAGACCATCTGCACTTTAAGAGCTGGTGGTCTGGTTCAATATATATTGAAGTGCTTATACTTTCTTCTGCACCTGATCTTAACCTTAAGTGCAGCCAGGCTGTGTTTCTCCATATGCCTGCCCTGAAGTTGACATGGGCATAGGACCAGACTCACTCTGGACCTTCCTCCGCATGACTTGCTCAGGTAAGTGACTTTTGACACAGCATGAAATCTGTCAGTGCTATTGTCAGTGGTGTCTGCACATATTGGTAGACCACTTGTGGTGCTCTTGTTTTATTATTGGACCTCTCCTTTTTTCAGATGTTTGAGAGTAGAGCACACTGAATGTCCAGTGCTCAGTCAGTGAGTGAGTGCATACTGGCTTAGATATCTAAATCAATTATCCTGAACTAGGTCAGATTCCATATAATGATGGAACCTGATTGTAGGCAAATATCACTTTTCTGTCTTTGAGTGGCAGTAGGGGGTGGCCTGCCATTGGGCTGTCCATCCTGGAAGTTTGCTGCTGTCTGTGGTAGGTAATGCTAAACTGGTGGCCTCCCTTTTCTTTTCTCACACTGTTTTTTTTTCCAGAAGAGCCAAAGGGACTTTTTACACTTGGCTTTATTCTGGAAATATCCTGGAATAGGAGCCTGCTGTCCACATGCTAGTGCAGGTTACAGCGGCCCCCAGGTACGGCCTCCCAGAGTTTGCATTAGCATGTGGACAGTAGACACCTATCCTGAGATCTACTTCAGGAAAGGCCAAATGTGAATAGGCCCTCAATTTGGTATATTGAAGCAAGGACAGAAGGATGCAACTAAAGCCTGGAACAGATCCCTCTGGGCTGGAACAGTTCAGTTTGCATGATGGTGCTGATCTAAACCAGCCCCCACACCAGCCCCAAAGGTCACGTGAGCTTTGGAGCCAGCCTCTATCAGCTTTAAAGGCCAGGAATGAAAGTTCTTGGTCCTGGAGGTCCTGAGGGACCCATTTCAGTGGTGTGCTTTGGTTGGAATGTTAAGACAGGATTGCGGTAAATGGTGATTATGTACCTGTGCTTAGCAGGCTACATATTGTGGCTATGTGCAAGGGTGTAAGGGCAAGATGAAGAAAAGGAAGCCCTATTCAGGTTCAGTTAGAATGTAACTGTTTGCACCATCACTGCATGCATGCAATAAAGTGAAAATATATCAGTAATAAGGATGGCAATTTTTAGTTTTCACATGAGACACCAAACATTGTGTATACTCATGTGCTGTTGTTTCCTGGGTGGAAATTAGCATATGTTACAGAGTGTATGATTTAGTGCTGATTATGCTCTTCTATGGTCCCTTAAGGGAACTTAAATGCATGGAAACAAAATGTGCATCTAGAGAGTTTATTTTCTATTCTCACTATCCAGAGCATGCTCCTCTGCCTTCCGGCTTGGGTACTCGTCCATTCATTCTTAGTGTTGTCCATAGGTGAGAAGCAAGGGGCACCATTTTGAATCTGGCCTTTATTCATCTTTCATTTTTATGTCCCACCTCATCACTTCATGGTATGTGCATAAGCTACATTTTGGATTCTTTTATTTGTTTCACTACAGTCATTTTGTGACTGATAATATCCTACAGAATTCCACCCGTACCTCAAAAGGTTGAAGATTTCTGAACTAGTGTCAGGATCACATCCCAGGCTCTAGGCCAAGAATATGAAGGCAAGTTTATTTGATAAAATATAACACAGAACACAGCACCAGCAAATGCATATATTTGTCAGCCTTTCGCATCTGATTCTTATAGGCAACTTCCACATCCAAATACCACAATAACTCCATATTCTTTCACAGGCTACTTTACTGAGTTTGAGACATCTTCATTTCCTAATTAGTTCCCACCAGGGAATTCTTATCAGTGGTTAAAGTTCACCAACAAAGCAAGAAAAATGCAGCATCTGTAATACAGGACAGGAGAGAGGGCTGAGTGTGACGTAGATCAAAGATAGCAATGCATTGGCCGGGCTGACAATTAGGTCTTGTAATACTCGTATACACTATTTCAGGCAAAACAAAACAACTTTCTTTTGTAGTTAAATGGAAAGATGTGCAGAACTTTTTTTTTCTAATTCAGATTAGTCCAATTTGAATGGGAGTGTCAAAAGAGCCATATTTGAACTTTCACTGGGTTGTTTCAAATAGATGCAACCTGGGGAGGGCACAAATACATACTAGTAAAATAGAATAATTCATGTTTGCTGTTATTTTGCCCTGCAAAGGCCCTTTTTTCTTAAAGGGAAAAAATCAAACAGGTTTGATGTTTGATTCAAACCTGTTTAAATAAATCTGAATCTAATTCAACCACTTAAGGTTTGGTTCTGTTTGATTTTTGTACATCTCTGTTTTTTACTTCAGATAATAATTTGCACTATGTTTAATCTTTATGTGCAGTATTAAATAAAGTCAAACACCCACTTCACCAGAACATGAAGGTATGATTATAACTGCATATAGACTTTTAAAATTAGTATGTGCATGCCCAGAGAATCTTTGTTCCTGTCCCTGAAGAAAAAAACTGAAGTTTCACAAGGGATGAATTTGGCTCATGATGTTGGTAGGAAAATGGGATGTGTTTTATGTCAAGCTGTTTTTTATGAACTTGAATCCAATTTCTAATCATCCAGATTGCCCTGTACAATAAACTCTTGATTATGACTGCTGGCATTTACAGTTTATAAGACAAGATGATGTGTAGTACAATTTTCTTCATTCATCTCTTCTTCTTCTACTGCTCCTAAAAAGTCTTTATATCTCTTTGCTAGCTTCGTTTTTAAAAGTCATGTAAAATTATTGACATTATGAAGCATGTCACATATTCCTAGTGCACACAGAGCATTTAGTTGATTGCCAGAGTTTGTCAATGGATGCTGTATTGAATTCTTGTGGGAGAACTGCAAAAGGTGACTTTAATGCATTTAGGAAGCAAAATCATGGATTATCCTTCATCTACCATCTCAGGAGGAAAGCCCCCCAAGCTCCCTCATACAGGTAGTTAGAGATGACTTGGGGTTTTGTATACACCAACCAATTCTAAGAAATCTTGGAGCAAGGAGAAAGAGATATTTGCTGTTTGCTTCAGAAACCTCATATCACAACAGTGCTGCTAGATAATCTTTGCAGCAGATCAGTATTTTCTCAGTTCAACCTTTAGTTTGGTGAGGGGTGAATATATGTTTGCGTGCATTTTGTTTCTTCCTTTTATGGGTTATTAAAAATTACTGAATTGGTGAAAATAACAGCAAAGAGGAATCTTGTGCTTTTTAGGAAAGTATGCAGAATTTGACTTTGGCCACATCTCCATTACACAGCCTTAGATGACTTTCCCATGCCTACAGTGAGGCATGTATCCACTATATGGCATGTGAAAGCATTTGGGAATAAGCACACATATCCCTGGGGTATGGGGATGTCTAGGGAAGTATCTGAGAAATGACTATGAAGATGACCTGAGTATTTAAGGAGTGACTATGAAGCTGCTAGCTCATGTCCTGACTCTTTCCATTGCATTGTCAGAGGTCATCCCTGCCTGCACATGGAGGTCAACTTGTGAGGAGAGCCACCAGTCTTGACCTCCATTTCTAGGCTGGTTGGTGCTGTTTGCATTGCAAGGGTTAGAACACCCTTGCTCTTCTTCAATAACACTAGCAATGCAGATGGTCCATCTCCTGGTCTGTTCCTTGCAATCTGTCTTTCCATTGGAAGTTCCACCCATCCCTATCCAAAAATTGGGCAATGTGTGCATTATTCTTACACTGCATCCAGTGTATGAGGGCAGGGCTGAGCATCACAGGGTCTGTACCTAGCATCATAATGTCCACACATAGCTGTTCAATCCCAGAAGCAGATCCATAAGGCTTCAACTCCCTGGCCTTCACACACTGGAGATGGTGTAAACTTGTGGACTGTTTTTAACCAGTGCACAGCTGGAGAAGAACAAGGAGCTCTTATGACATTTTTGGAACACTTCAGCAGAGACCTTCATATAGTAGACCCAATTCTGAAAACAGAAGTACATTTCAAGGAGACAGCAAGCTTGGGATGGTCCCAGAGAACTGGAGGCAAGTAGCAACCACAAATGGATTTTAGAGCTTCACATGTAGGTGAGACAGCTTTGCACTTTCAGTGGTGAGGCTGTGATGCAGTGGATGCAGGCCTTTTTACATCACTCTCCATTTTCCCTCTTTATTTGCTTAGTTTAGATATGCAGCAAAATGACATCTTGAAAATGTGATTATCTAGTGCTGCAGTTTTGTTATGGGCCTGTTCCCAAGCAATGTAAAGTCTGCTAAAAATCTCCTTTTGCCTCTGAGCGCCGCCATGCCAGGGTTTTTAACGAGCTTCCAGCGCTACAAAAGCAGCAAAACCCGCGACAAAATACATTCCCTTTAAAGAAGAGTTTCAGCGCTCTTTCTGGAAGTCGCGGGTTTTCCTCGCAACATTTACCTTGGGGATGCTCCGTGGCAAAAGGGGCTGGGATTGCTGCCTGCACACACAGCCATAAAGCATTCACACATTTCCCAGAAATGCTGCAGCTTCCCTTGCTTTCCTTTGTAAAGGTCAGAATTTTCAAAGAGCCAGAATTGCTCAGAATTGCAACATTGTTATCAGGTGTGAAGTGGGTGATCTGTGAAAGTGTTAAGAGTAAATGAGTGCATGATCGTGTGGCCGATGGCTGAAGCCAAGCCATTTCAAACAGAGAACAGAGTGAAAGTAAGTGCTGAGAGTGAATGAGCGAGCGATCATTCACTTTGCCGGCATGGGAAGCCATTTCGGGGTCGGAAATCTGGCTATTTTTCCTTTGAACAAGAGAGGGGACGGGGAGAAAAAGATGCGGGGAAAGAAAGCACGTTTCTGTGGGGACAGAAGGTGCGTTTTAAATGCGCATTTTGCTGAGCCTCATGCAGATGCTTATTCAGGAAGTGCAGGGCACTTTTAAAGTCCACTTGAATACAGTGACAGTAGAGTGAGACTAGAGAGGCAAATAAGTCTTTTGGGGACTCAGCCTATGTCTTCCATCTGTAACCTGTCTGAGGCAGGTGTATTTTTCAGCACACTGGAAATGTCCCCATCAGTTGTCTGTTTTCAGTGTACTGAAAAATATATCCTGGCAGAATGCAACAAAGGTTGGGTCCAGCAGCCATTGTGTAACTACGTATTGTTTTAATTATATTGTGATCTTCCCTGAGACGTGGTGAAGCATATAGTAGAAATGGCCAGAAACAAACCTTAAAAATTGTGCATTTTTAAAAATCTCTTTTTAGTTTTTGTTGTTAGGCCAGGAGATGGAGCCCAGAAGATTCTATCTTGCACCACACCAACCATTTTTGAAGTAGTTGTGGTGAGCTTTTGGCATTTCATTCTGTAGCAGGTATAGACGATCTAACTCTTCAGGTGTTGCTTGTCTGCAAATCCCATCTGCCCTATCATTAGCTATGCTTGCAATGCTGAGTCCAAGATCTGAAGGGCACAGGTGTGACCCATCCTGTTTTAAAGAATAAAGCATGTAAATACCAATAAAGCTGCTGAAGGTATGCACATTCCTTAGCTCACTCCATTGTTTCTAATAGCAATCATTAAGGCAGAATGGTGTCGATAATTTTGTTGATGTTGCATCGCAGTGCACAATAGTGCTCTTTTGTTTTCAGACTGAAACATTAGTATGAGATTACTGACACATAAAGAAAAGTAAACCCATAAATTCTGAAGACACAATGGGAACAGAGATGGACAGTAATGAGCTGCCATTACTTATTTTCACTATGGCTGCCTAAAACTTTACTTCAAGAAATAACTCCCTAAAGATTTCTAATGTTTAGTGAGCCATTTATTTTCCTTTGTCAGTTGCTTCTTCTCAGTGGCTTGATGGCTCACAGAAAAGAGAAACCTCAATTTAACTGATTCACCAGGATATTTACTTCTTTTGCCTGATTATTAGGGACTTGAGATAAGCTTCCAACAACATTGGTTTATATAGTGATTTTGGTTCAGTGTGGCAAATGATCTCAAATACTGTGTAGCAGGATCTTAGTGACTGTGATGAGCCATATTTGTTTCACTGAAGTTTCTCTTTTCTGAGCACCACCAAGCCATTGAGAAGTAACTACTGACAGAGGCAAGATCTTAGTGCACAAACTTTAAGCTCAGTTTTAATTTTATAGATAAGATTATGCCCTTAGAAAAAATGAATGAGAGGCACGAATTATTGAATGGATGCACTATCTGCAAACTTCGTAATAATAACATCATCATTTACTTTAGAAATCTTTTTAATGACAATAATGAGATGTTGTCAGATGACCATTTCCTGGAGATTCTGGGAAGGGGAATTTGGATGCAGGTGGAGGGATTGTGGAATTTCATGAGAGTGAATAATATTCAACAATTGATGAGGGGACATAGAGAGAGACTTTGAAGAAATTATACAAATGAGATTACAAATATGAAAGGGAATAAGTGCAAAAATTTATAGATAATTGGTCAATTATATGGATAATATAGTGGCAACAACAGATATACGGAACATGGATTTTCACTTAGGTAGGGAGGAGGTGGTAAGTAATGTTAAGGAAATTAGTAAGTTGAAGTATATTAAATGGAAGGAATTAAATCTGAAGATATTACACCAATGGTATCAGACCCCAGCTCAGCTCTCCCAAATAATTCAAATGTTTTCCTCTATATCCTGGCATGGGTGTGGGAGAAGGAGGATATACCTGCATATGTGGTGGTCTTTGCTTGAGGTTAAAAAAAAGGGGGGAAGCATTATTGAAACAAATATGGGTTATCTTTGATATGGATGTTGGAAGCTATCTTGAGATGTGCCTTCTACAGGAATATGGAAGGGTCCCCAATTTAAAGGGGGATAAGTATATGTTGGATTGGTTGCTGTGGGCAGCCCTGTTGGTTCTTACTGGAGGATGGAAAGAATTATTCAGTGATTGGCAATGAAACCTTACCAGCACGGGTGAAAGAAGAACTGGTAAAGATTCAGAAATATTTGCTTGCAGAACCACAATAGGATGGGGGAGGGGGAAAGATTTGAGATGTCTATGTAAGTAATATGTATTTCATTGCATATTTATAAAGACACGAAATGAGCAAATAAAAGAGAAAAAATATAGATATGAGACACACTACTTAGGATCATAACTAAGGCTACACTTAGATGATGACATAGGTTGGATCTATATCAGATGCATCCACCACACACCACTCTAGCCATTTCAGAGCAATTCAAGGTTAGAGTGAAAGTACTAAAATACCATAGGGCCGTGATCCCACTTGACTTATTTAAAGCAGAATTAAAAAAAACAAAAAAACACCAGAGGCGGACGCGCATTGTGCCTGTTTCCATTGTTTTTGTTAATTCCACTTTAAAGTTGAGTGCGGCAGTGGTGTCTGAAAGGGGTGGTGGTAAGGCAGGCAGGGCTCTCTTGCTTGCTGCCTGGTGTTTCTCCTCCCCATGGCTGAAAGGGTGGGCAGCAGGATGGGTGGGTGAGGAAGAGGGGGAGGAAAAGGAGGCCAGAAGGGCAGGCAGGCAAGGCAGCAGTGGCTGAAAGGGCGGCCAAAAGGGCAGGCAGCAGGGCCGGTGGGTTAGGAGCTGGTGGAGGTTGTGGCTGAAAGGGTGGCTGAGTGAGGCGGCGGTGGCTGAAAAGGCAGCTGAGTGAGGAGGAGGTGGTGGCGCTGGCAGCTGAAAGGGCAGCCTGGTGGGCTAGCAGGCAGGATACTCTGAGTGAACCATTACCAAAGAAAAATAAAGCATTTTAGAAACAAAAACAGGAGCGAGAGTTCTTTAAACAAGTGTTTTTTAAATGTGTTTCCCCCCAATTTACTCCTCTCAAAGTGCAAGAAGCCAATTTCTAATGTGGACAAAGAATTTTCAAACTGTTTTCAATGTGCAATAAAACTGTAGTGGGAATGCGGCCCTAGGAGAGGCTGTAGCTCAGAGGTAGAGAAAATTGCTGGAAAGCAGAGGGTTGCAAGTTCGATCCACAGCTCCCCCTAAGAAGTAGGCCATGACAGACCACTTCTGTATACTGCCAAGAAACCTGCATAATGTGCCCATAATGGTGCCCATGCAGTCAACCAGGAGTCGGTGACTCGGTGGTATACTAGATTTGCAGTAGACAATTAAGTTGCAAATTGTACAGTTTAATGTAAACATTTCCTTTCCCTTTTTTCATTCTTGTTTTCAGTGATCCATGGCAAAGTAAAATGCCAGGAATGAATGATAAAAGTAGAGAGTTACTCTAGAGAATTTTGTTCCTCTTCATTTTAGTAAATGTACTTTGTTCATTTTATCCACTTTATCCTCTTATGAAAACTCTCACTTCAGAGTGTTTGTTCTGGGCTCACAAAGCTGTACAGGTGGTGCTGCCTCAGCAGGAAACCTGCTCCTCACTGAAGAGCTGCCAATTACTTGCAGCGAAACTAAAACAGAAGAATAAATATTGCATGTTGATGGATGCTTGTCAGAAGACGTAGGGGTACTTTCAACAGGGCTTGTCAGGTGAAATACCTTCAACAAATCCACACGCTCAGTGGCGAAAGAGAGAGATCACTCCAGCTGCTCCACTGGCGAACCTCTAGCTTTGTCACATAAATTTAAATTATAGATAGCATAGTGGTAGAATGGAAACGGATTGCATCTTTAAAAATAAATCCTGTGAAAAAGCTCACACTTTGAGGGCTCGGTCATGCCACAGAATGATCTCTCCTCTTTCTCTGTGTCTAAAACTATGTCTGCGATCAGACACAGCAAAATAAAGCATCTCTGAGGTGGCTTAGGGAAGACTCTGAGCTGAGACTGCTGTTCGCACACACCACTCTGCGCTTCCCCCTGAACATTCTGTGCTAGAAAAGGCAAATTGGAGAAGGTTTGGAAACACAAGGACAACGCTCTAGCTGCATTCAGGTGTTGGTCTTATGCTACTATGTGTGGATTTTCTGGAATAAAGCCTTGATATTCTGGAATATTGATGTTTCATTCTGAAATATCCAAATATAGCAGAATAAATAATTTATGTCTACATGTAGCCACTTTCTTTCTGAGACACCTCTAGGACACCCCTTTTGTTATGTCTGAATGCAGCCTATGAAGATGTAGTTTTTCTCAGAATGGACTTTTGTAGGCTTTTTTTATATTGTGTCAGCAAAAAATTGTCATGGGCCTGGGAAGAAGGGTGATGTGTGAGAAATAACTTTCTTAAACTGAAATGATTGTTTGACCAAAAGCATACAGTGTGCCTTAATAAAGTCAACACACTAAAGGAAGACTTTTGCTCTGTTTTGCTTCCGTGAAAGTTTGTAGTAAAAATGCTCATGAAGTTGAAACATGAGAGCAAATGTTTGTAGCTGAAAGGTTCCTTATTTCTTTCTTTATTTACTTATTTATTTATTTTTAAAGCATACAAATGTAAATATGCATTATTTTGAAGGAGGTATAGGTCAAGGAGAAATTAGGAGGTCAGAAAAGAGAAAGTCTTCCTCCTTTTCCTGGACTTAGAAGCAGCAGCCTTGGAACAGAATTGGGGCAGAAATTTAAAACTAGCCTGGTTTTCAGTGGATTTAATCTATGTATATTTTGCACTTGAATAAACTGCCAGTTGACACAGTCAAAAGAAAAGAAAAGGAAAGAAAAGGGGGGAAAAGTAAAAAAAAAAAGAACCCCTTAGGTGCCCTAGAGAAAGTTTTGAGATGGGATTGTTCAGTCTGGCCCCCTCTCCTGAACACTATGTGCTAGAAAAGTTGGATTAGAGAACTCTTAGGCACACACACTGTTTTCACTTGTACACATACAACATTCAGAAAATGCCAAGGGGCAGAGTTCAGAAAAGGTGAGTCACAGTGAACAACTCAAGTGTCCGCAAATGTGTGTTCTCTGTGTGCTCATCCCCATGATAAGGATATTGCGAGGTGAAAGTCAGTTCGCCTTGCAAGAGTCTCCATGCAAAGCCCTAATTCGGGCTACATGAGGGACAAATGCCACAAATTTGCAGCAAAATAACCCCCCTTTATAACTGTTCCCACCCCAAGTTATGGGGCAAGAATGGGTTATCCTGGGGGCACGGGGACGCTCCCGGGTTATGATCGCAGCCTTAGTGGGCAGGTTTCAGTGTCCCCACTGCTAATGCTGTGATCACAACTGCCCCCCTTACCTGAGTGAGCAGTTGCCCAGGTAAGGGGTTGCTTTAGACCCAAACGATAAGCAAAAGTGAGTACAGAGGGTTGACATTTCTCTCTTTTCCAGGGAGGCAATAACGAGAGAAATTTCAACTCTCTATACCTCCTTTTTCTGATTTTCTGACAGAAAGAAAGACTCTTGGCTTTACTGCTGAAGTTTACTACCGAAGAGCACAAGGAAAGCTCTGGTAAGATGATTAAACCAGACTTGAAAGCTGTGTCTATTTAAATCATTTTAGCGGAGCACTGCTTGTGCTCATGTCAGCCCCTATGCCCTCCTGACAGTTGCTCAGCTGACTGCAGGGCAGCTGTCAGGTGATTGTTTGGGGTAAATCAAGCCCTTACCTGGGCAATTAAGCACCCAGGTAAGGGGGGGGACAGTTGCGATTCCAGCATTAGCAGTGGGGACAGCGAAACCCTGCCCACTAATGCTGTGATCATAACCCGGGAGTGTCCCATGCCCCCAGGACAACTCATTCTTGCCCCATAGTTCAGGGCGAGAACAGTTATATAGGGGGGTCTTTTTACTTTGATTTCTTGCCTTTTGTCCCTAATGTAGCCTGAATTAGGGCTTTGCTTGGGGATTCTCATGAGGCGAATTCACGTTTGCCTCGCAGTATCCTTACCATGGGGACGCCCACTAACTGTACATGTGAACTATTGCAGTGTGCTGTATTTCCCCATATTGTTTTTCCCCTTTCCTACCTAAGTTTGCATAATATTAGGAACTTCTGTGCTGTACCTCAGCAAAAAAGGTTGAACTTTCACGACTAGTGTTTACTCCAGAAACATCATGTCTAACTCTGAATTGGCACTAAAAATGCAATATTTTCCCCAGGAAGTGTAATGATCCTTTTCTCATCAGCAACATTTGCCACCCAGAGGGACACATTTCCTTGTCTCTCTCTCTTTTTCAGCTCCTATGAAGTTGAGACAAAATTTTAGCAGACATTCTGAGCCTGATCTGTTTCAGAAATGATTTTGAATGCTTTAAGATATTAGCGTAATTATCAAAAGCTAATGAGTTTTTAAAGCTTTTTAATATGAAACCATGATTTCAAAACCTCTTTACTGTCAGGACTATAACTAGGTTACAGACACAGTGGCATGATTTATGACCCATTCACACTAATGACTAGAGACAGAAGATACAGCTCCTTATGAATAAGCACTCTTGCCTGATCATGACAGGGCAGTGAAAGCTCTGAAAATATGCTTATATGCGCCTGCATAATAAATTAGAGGCTTAATAAAAGGCCACCTTAATAGCATGCATATATTCTTTGACTAATATAACAAGGGGAATCTTGCAAGCAGGCTAGAGTACCTAAATCCAAATTTCTAGTTGGTCAAAATTTCTGCTCCATCCTTTGCCCTCAACTTTACATCAGCAAGTGAGACCCGCTGGACAAATTGCTATCCCTGGCCTGCATTCCAGATCAGCAAGTGGACCATACTTGCAGACACTAAGCTTCCCTTAGACCACATTGACAGGTAAAGGGAGGCTACTAGTACGCTTGCTGGTTTATATATACCAGTCAGGGTGGAATTGTCTAAAGTATTTGTTTTGCTATTGTAGTGAATCTCTTTAGTTTGTGGTTGGAATATTGAATCTTAGAAATTCTCTGAATCTTCTTTCTGCAGACATTTCACTAACAGGTTAAGTGACACCATCAATATAAATGTTCTTTCTCGATTTGAAGTGGGATATATAAGAGCTAGTCTTCTGTGCATTTTGTGTGTGATTGATGAATATTCTATGTATATTTTGGCATTTGATCTTGTGGTTAGAGTGCCAGACCCTTACCTTGTAGTCTCCCGGTTTGATTCTGTACTCTTACACGAAGCCAGTTAGGTGACCTTGAGCTAATCACAACCCCACCTACCTCACAGAGTATCCATTGTGGGGAGCAAAACAAAAGGTTTGTCAGCCACTTTGAGCCCTCTTAAAGGGTAAAAAAAAAAAGGTGGGGTATAAAAGCCAAATCCTCCTCCTTCTGTATCCAGGGGCCTGTTTGCAGTTGGTTTTATTTTGGAATATATCCTGGAATAGAAGCTTGTTGTCCAGGCTATAATAGGCCCCAAGTGAGATGTGCCAGAGTCTGCATTAGCATGCGGACAGCAAACTCCTATCCTGAGATATATTCTAGAATGGAGCCAAGTGCAAATAAGACCCTGATGTAATTACATTAGAAAGGGTCACCAACAAGAAATTGAGATTTTGAAACTCTAGTTTTCAGAACAGCAAATTTGTTGGCCAGTGTGAAGCCAGCAAAAATGTTGAGAAGAAACGGCCATGTGTGATAAATTTCAGTCAATTATTTTATGTGGTGGGGCTTTTGTGGAGGCAGGGGGAAATAGCATGGCACACTCACAAGGAAGGTAAACAAAGTAACTAGAGGGTACATGGTGATATGAGGGTTCAATGACACAGGTGTTACTAAAAGATTGTATGCAGCCTTTCCAGCAATTGAGAAGAAGTACGGGGAGGGAATTAATCAGAAGATGAAATGCACTGTAACAAATGAGCTCTGGCTGTGAAATTCCTGATGGGAAGAACAATAACAGATAAGTGCTTTTCCTGTCTGTGTGCATGGAGGTGGGGAAGCAAAGAACAGTAACAAGAAAGCCCAGACAGAGCAGAAACCTAATTGTGTGGGACATCATGGGTTGCTGATTAGAGATGTCGTCCAGCTGTTTTGTTTCTATGGAGGTCACTCTCAAAATCCAACAGAGCACATGGATGGAATTTCTGGGATGTGCCAGCCCAACAGTGTTATGTTCCCCTCAAATTCATACCAAACCATCAGGAGGTGAGGAGGTTGTTAACTATAAGGGTCACTAGGCACACACAAGCTTACATTTCTTTCTTATTGCACATTTCAATATGTATTAATTTATTTATTGGAAAGGGTGGCACTGAAAGGTGCCATGCTGTGTGATCCAAGCTCCTCTCACTTAGCAATAATCTCTCTTTATTGGATTAGATGCAATTGCTTATAGATTTAGAAACTTCTTACATGTGGTTCACATTCTCTCCTTATAATTACTTGGAATTGTCACATAGTGTAGCAGATTTGGACTGGAGTCAGATCACTTGTCAATCTCAGAGAATAGCTGGACAGTCATTCAGACATATTAATCCAGAGACAAAGTATTTCTTTCCTTACTGGAAGGTTCAGCAGCTTTATTTCAGAATCCTTTCTGATAAAAAGATCTCTTTAAACAGCAGAAACCAAAGACAAAAACTTGTTCAACACAGAGCTACTTTTATAGCCCACAAACTGCAAGTCATCATGAGGTTTTAGAATGATGTCATCTAATTACTGCAACAGCATGAGACTGAATCACAAGACTCTGAGTCATGAGTTGCTGACTCATTGTGACTCTTCAGTTCCTGAAAACAACATTCTAAAGAGTTTGACTGGTATAGTTTTTTTCTAAAGCTGTGTCCACTATTTTCTGCCAGTAAAAAAAAGAAGTGTGTTTTATTTTAACTGAGTTTAATTTTTTCTTTCGTTCTTTCCTATTTCTTGTATAGAATTTCTGGGCAGAGTCCTGAATACCCTTTAATTCCAAGTATTGCATCTTGGATCACTCATTATGATATTACCCAAGTAAAGTCTGCTCTGCTTTTCCTAAGTTTGTTGATTGTTTTTGTCTTTTTTGCCTTTTTTTCTTGGGCAAGAATTAATCAGTTGTAATGATTTGCTGGTACACTGAGAAAATTTCTTTCTTTTTGTCAGTAGAATGGAGAGGCAATGAAGGTGGCTGGCAACCTTTACAAAAGTCTCTCTGGGATACAAAATAGCAGTGAAAACAAGTTTAATAGATTCATACAGAACCAGACATAGACAACCAAGTGTTAGATATTCTTACTTGGCAAACCCATTGGCTCTGATCCAGCAATCCACGTGTACCAGATGTGTGAACTCATTAAAGTTTATTAGACCATTTCCCTTACAGCTGAAGTTCCAAGGGAAAGAAACAAATTGAGAGAGAAGTGAAAGCGTTTCACTAAAGCTGCATCCAGACCGGGTATAAAATCTAGAATTATCCTGACAGTATTGGGCTCTGAATGTAAATAAATAAATAAATAAATAAATAGTTCACATCACTAATCCCAGGATATAGAGATGAAATTCTGGGATATCATTACTGCTCCTGGTATTCTGTATGTTGGAAATACCCACCGTGCAGATTTGAGGGTGATACCTGCCTGGAAACACCCACTGTGTAAGCATAGGACTGGGTACTTGAGAAGTTCTGTATATTTTTGTCACTGGATAACTCCCAGGAGCAAGTGCCAGAAAAGGTAAGGGTCCAGGCCTGGCCCAAGATTTTGCCCTGTCATCAGGCTGGGATGGTGAGACTCAGCTGCAGGATCTAAATGTTGCTTTGAGGGATTGTAGAGTCTTATGGGAGTAGAGGTGAAACTCACTTTGTCTTATCACCAGAAACCTCTCCTAATTAACTTTGAAGGTGTGGAATGAAACCTCCCCAGTTTTGAAGTGATGCAAAATTAGCCTGGTACAGATTGGAGTGATACTACAATAGCTACAGCTTGCCTTTTCAGGGTTTGGATTAGAACTTCTATTTACGCCCATCATTCCATCATCCTTCATATTATTAGAAACGGGAGATGCTGAAAAAGGAAGGCACCCTCCTTGTCTCTGCAGATCATGCTGGAAAAGGGACCTGTATGGTTGCTGAGAAATGCATGCTGTGGCTGGAAATGGAGATGGGTGCAACAGAACTTATTGGACGCACTGAGGTGTTCTGCATTGATTAGTGGACCTATTGCTGGTAACTCAGATTCTGTGTCCATTCTCCCTTTCTCTTTTCTGCATGTTTCAATCTGGCCTATTTATGCATATCCACTTGTTTGGAGGCATCATTTTTCATGTGAGCTTGAACAGAATTGCAGTTTGCCAGCATTCTGCCGACCTTTAGCCGACCGTGGGACAACTTCCCTGTCTTTGTCCCACCACCCACAACTCATAGCAGTCACAACCACGCTCGGTGCCATTATTACACAGAACCCGTATGGAAAGGCCACCTTCCTTACATAAGGTGCCCTTTGATACTTCTTGGTTTTTAAAGTACAGAAGCAGGGAATTGGTTTCATCCATTTCAGGCAGTATATAGGCCCTTTAGGGAGCCTGGGCATTGGTTCAGAGATCTAAAGATCTGTCATGTCTCCTTTGAAGAAATGAGATAGTCATTAAAACACACACACACACACACAGCAGTGGTGTTCTGTAGCCTTATAAATGCACAAACCTTACGTGAGGCCAACTGTTTCTCTGCAGAGATCTCGGCTTTTCATTCAAATGGCACTTCTGTCGCTTTCCATGGTGCATGAAAATCCCTCAATCAAATACTCAGTTGTTGTTTTGATCCATAAAGCTCTACTGGAAAGGGATCAGTCCTTTTGGAATGCACGCTGACAACAAATCTCAGACTAACTTGACTGGGACTCACTCATCACTACAGGTACTCCTTCTTAATTCTTAAGTCAGGCCAGAACCAAATGAGTGGCTTCCTGTTAGTCCCTTTCTATAAGCCTCAATTCCCTTTCTGAAAAGGACATTGATTTCTTGCTTCTTAGTGCTGGTATAAGGAAAACTAAACAGAAATCAGAAATCCCTTTGAACATCAGATCTACAGTAGAAACAAGGAATAAAAATACATTGTCCTGAGGTTGCAATCCTATGCCCACTTATCTGGAATTTAAATCCCCTGAACCTGATCATTAGAGATGTATGCAAGTGCGTTGTTAGTAATTCAAGAAACCCGCCCCCCCTTACCCAAACATAGGAAAGAGCTGAGCAACTTTTCCAGGCACTAAGCAGATTTCACTTCCTTTATCTACCACTCACTACACTTCTGTTTTTTCAGCCAGCCTTGCTCCCAAGTAGCCTGTTTTTCTTCCAAACCGTACAGAAATGAGGGGAAATTTGCTGCCAGGCTTGCAACTAATGAAAAGAATGAACCCAGCTGTGTACAAAGACGGTCACTATTTTTCAGATTGCTTGTATAGTATGTAGCCCATTATATGGATGACTGGGAATCAGTGTTTCCATGTGGCCACAGTAGTGCCAAGTGCACCAGTTAAAACAGAAAATTGCATGCACTTTCTGTTTGGAGATGAGGCATCCGCTTCTTATTAGTCAGAGCACATAAGTGGTCATAAACAAACACAGATGAATCACCACAAATTAAGTGGAAAATCGGAAACTGAGACGTTTACTTCATCGGGGGTGGAATGGCTGGCAATCCTTCCCTCATGTACAGTCCCCATGCACAATGAACACATATCTAGTGCCTCAAATGGAATGATCCTGCTTACTATAAAATCATAAACTGGAAGGGACCACAGAAGCCATCAAGCCCAACCCAATGCTCAGTGCAGGATTCACTAAATTATCCCATAAGCAAATCATTCCAGAGAGCAAGCAACAGTTTTGATAATCACTCCTCAGGTTTCAAAACTGAAATGAAATAGATTTGGCAGAAACATCAGTGATGGACAGGATTATCATGAAATAATAATAAATAGAACTTGGGGGATTATTCAAGATTCTGCCTTTGCATGCCACTTCTTTCCCTGAAATTGTCCATTGTTACATTTTGAAAGCTGTTGATGGCTTAGTGGTGAACAACAGACTAAATTTTAATATTTTTTTCAATGCGACATCGTATTTACATGACAAATACAAAGCCCAAATATCTAAAGGAACACCTTCTTCCTTATCGACTTGCCTGTGCCTTAAGATCTGGAGGAGAGACCCTCCTGATTGTCCCACCACCCTCAGTAATAAAAGAGGTAGACACCTGGGAGAGGGCCTTCTCAGTGATGGCCCCTAGGCTATGGAATAGTTTCCCCCTTGAGATGCGTCAGGCTTCTTGACTGTATATGTTTAGTGAAGACACACCTCTTTACCCTATCGTTTGGTTAAATGGGAATATGCAGTCTCTTCCCACTTTACAGATACTGTTACTGTTTTAATATATACTGTTGATGCTTTATTATATGTCTGATTTTAAATGTTGTTGCCCACCCTGAGACCTTTGGGTATAGGGTGGGATAGAAATACAAATAATAAATTAATAATAATAAATTAATAATTCTCGTACTAAGACCCTGCCCAGATGATGGGAATATAGCGCCATTATGGTGCTGCTATGGTAGTTTTGACACATATATGTGTGGAAGCCCCACCATAACCCCACTATATCCCCCACCCCCAAGAGCAGCTTTTCTTACCTTGGGTATGGAGCAGCCATCATGGTTCTTTCTACTATCCATACATGGAGGCAGAAACAGATGGCTACCTATGCATGGTGCTGGAGACACACACTTCTGTGTGTTCAGTGCTGGCTGAATACCTGGATGTGTACAATACAAAAACATGCAAAGACAGTGCTGTCTTGCTAGGATGCAATAGTTAGGGAGGCAACATCCCACATTATTGCTTTCTAGCTGGATATGCAGAGACTGCCTGGAGGTGGCCTAACTTTTAGTATAATCAAGCCACAGTTCCTTTGTGCACTAAATCTTATTTTGGATTATAACCTTGAATGGGATTTGCTGTCACTGTGACAGTTCAGTCTATAGCAGGCCTGAGGCAGTGGTGGAGGTTGCAGATGGAAGCTCCTCCTTCCTCACACACTGCTTCACCAGCTTTTTTGAAACTCCTGTATCTCTATCATGGGAGCTTCAAAACACCTAGCAAATCAGTAACAGACAAGGCAGGCTCTTCCAACTGCAACCCCCTTCAGCAGCCACCACTCATATAAGTCTGAACTATAAAGACTTCATAGATGGAAGGAACATCACACACAAGCCTAAAAGTTCCGTCCAGGCTGTAGCTGGGAGGGGGTACAGAAGACAGTCAGCCCACCCTTTTTTTGCTCCCCTCAAAATTTTTAATTTCAATTCACCTAATGTGATATCCCCCAAATTTGTGAGATACCCCCTCATACATATGAAGTTGGCTACAGGCCTGTATCAGGCCTGTATCTATCCAGTTATCATTGCTCTCCAATTTTTATCGAGGAGCTCCTTGTAGAAGGGAGGTTGCAAGTAGATATGAAGGTTCCTGAGTGTCTTGGAGACTCTGAAAATCCAGTGGAGCCTTTAAACAGTATAAGAGAATTGGTCACCTAGTAATCTTCCATGCTCCCAGTTTTCTATGTACAGTATAAGATTACTTTCACATACAAGACAGGCATTGTTTCAGATTGGTGCCCTTTTAAAAACTATAATACCATTACATTCTGCATTGGTATAGAGCTTAAGGATATCATACTGTATGCATTTTAATTTTTTTTAATATTTACATTTTTAGTGTCTGTATGGGTGTTTTTCCACTGTCACTAAAAGTACCCATTAAGTACCCATTAATGGGTACGTAATGGCATTTTTGTACCCATTAATGGGTACTTAATGGGTACTTCTAGTGACAGTGGAAAAACATCCTATTTGAATTTTGTATTTGCACTATCTTGTTTGGATGCAAGGTATGATGTGCTTGAAGTGGCAAGAACTTCACTGAACATTTTAAAGAAATACTATGGCTATATTTTGCTTTATCCATTAACTTAGAAGATACAGACTGTCTATTTCATGTAGGTTTTTGTGAACATCAAATTCTTCAAATATCCATACTTAGAATGCTGTTGGAACAGTGTGTTGGGCAAATGGTGCTTTATTGGCCTCCTGTGTATGTTCTAACTTTTCATTTATCCACAAAAGTGTCTGGTGGATTGCTTTTGCCTTCTCACTTACAAAACAATTCCTCATTTTTGTTCAAGCGGCAGCAAGCTATAGCTCATCATGGCTCGTCATACATAAATTTAGCCCCTTAATCTTTACTGCCAAGTTATTGTCATTCTTTTCTTGACGTCTTTTTGAATGTTTCTTGACGCTTGCTTGGAAATCCTGTAGTCTTTTCAGTCTTGATACTCACTTTTTTCATCTGATGATCTTTCTAGGTTCTTTAGATGTACAGATTTCATTGGTTTCTTTCAAATTTGGCTTCTTCAGTCATCCTATGAAAATCAGTCCTCCTGGAGGCATTTTCACTTCATTACTCTGTCCCCTTCTCTATTTCAAAATCTTGGCAGAGACCTCAAGCTTTCATATAGGAAACTTCCTCAAAATGAGAAAACTAGTAAAAAGGAAATTGCAAAAGAAAAGTAAGAGTCTAGTGATTCCATTTATTACCAGAATTATGGGAGTTCAGTTAGAATGCATACCTAAAAGAAGAAAGTCCAAGAAGATATTAGGATGGCTTACAAATGGAAGACTTTCTTGAATGAGAATAGGAAAGAACATAGGCTGTATTTGCACTTACCTTTGGCTTTCTGAACCTGTACTGGAATAAGCAATCCATTTCAAGCTGGGATTGATTGCTCCTGAACCGAAAAACGGTTGTCTGCAATGTAATGATCTGCTCTGTGCCAGCCCCACAAAGGCTTCAAATCTTGCATCAGCTTTGGGACTTACACAGTGGGTATCCAAAAGCTCCAAAGGCCAGGAATGACAGTCCCTGGCCTTCAGAACTTCTGGAGGAGGGAGCATTTTAGTGGTGGGCTTTGATGAGTAAATGAAATGGGTTGTCTCACATGATATACTGGTTAATGGTGGCATGTTGTCCACATGCCTCCGTGTTCCAGTATACTTCTGCCCATTAGGTGGTAGATCTTGAAAAATATATCTACTGGTAGACTGGACCAGGCTACTGTTTTGGGAATCCTAGCCCAGTCTACATTCTGTCCTGCACAGACAGGGTGTACTAGGAAGGAGCCTGCTCTAAGCTGAACTGATTCAACTGCAGAAAATTGCTGTTGCTGACAAAAATAGCCACGAAGGAAACACATAAGGAACCTTGGGCAGCAGTGAAAATAGTAGCATGAGTGTAGGGTCCATATGCATGCTGCATTTTGGTTAAGTGCCATGGGGCAGGCAGGGTGATGCAGAAACTGCCATCTTGTCCACTTATGACACATTAATGGGGTTCTTAAAGGTATAGTGTGGATACTGCCAATATTTGCAATGCCTGTAAGGCTAATTAAAATTTTGGGCCAAGTTTGAGGAACATAGTGATTCACAGTGCCAGGCGGCTGCTGATATATTACAACATCCTTATTAGAAGATAAGAACAGAAGAAAAACACAAAAGTTGTATTCAGTTCCACTTGTAAAACTGTGAACCTTCAGTGTTAGTAGTGAATGACTGAATTCTTTGGTACATTAATTTATAAGGTTAAATTTAGCTGTCACATTGATCTAAGCCTCTCATTATGTGGCTTTTGTCAACTAAGGTTAACTAAGATTTAATGTAATAAAATACATTTAAACTGGGATCTTTGTGTGATATCATTAGTCACTGCAAACATGGATGATAATCTCCTTAACAGTTTGTATCAATCATCAAAACTGATTCAAATATTAATTATAGCATATCTTACAGATATCCAGATCACAAGGCAAGATATGTACAACAGAACAACAAAACACTACAGATCTTGACACCAATGTACAGATAAAAAAGGAGAAATATCAGTTAAAATAACCCAAAGATTTGCATGATTTAATGTGACTTTAACAATAAAAATATGAAAGGCAAAAATGAATATACTAAAGAAACCAGAGAAAAAGCCTTTATAGACAATTGTTTCTCATTTTTTAACTTCACATTCACAAAAAAGCATATCAATACTGTTGAAAATTACTTCCTATATAGGTGTTGTCTCCATTAATGATTAGATGTACAGTATGTCTACTTTTTATTTATGATGGTGTGTGTGTGTGTAGATCTATTCCCTATTCACACTAACCTTTAGTATCCCGGGTCAAGGTAGAACATGGCCTTCACAGGGGCCTTGTTTTGGCAGTGTACCTTGTTGTACCACCAAAATGAACCCCATGCATACTGGAAAGAGGGCCTTCTGCACATGGCCCCATTATTCCAGGTCAGGGCCCTTGCATGTCATCAGACCTTGATGTGAAGATCTAATGCTTAATGAGGCTAGGGGACAATTTTGGACACCCTGTCCCAGTTTATGCTAGCAGGGAGTGGGGCCTCCCTTATCCTGCACTACCATATGGAAGGGAGGTCCACTGACTGTTTCCTAGCATGGAGGAACTTAGCATACTGAAAGTGTCCTAGTCTTGGCTGCTTTGTGGTTTTGCCTCTTTTGAATGTTCTGTTAAATGCCTAACTTCTCAAAACAGTATCAACACAGTTGAATTCTAACAGGATAAGCACATTTACCCACAAACATCCTTTTCACTTTCTGTGCTTAATCTTTTGATATTAACTTTGTAAATAAGCTTGTTCATTGTTTAATGCTTCAAAAACAGCATCAGGCTTCAATTCCCATGAACCAATATCAACAAATGCAGCATACACCAATATTAAAGGGATTCTGCTTGATAACCCAGAAGCCAAAGCTTGATTGGGAAGAACTCACCTTCACTTTTCTTCAGGTCTAGTATATCTGTTGGGCTGTAGTCATAAGAACTGGAGGAAAGAACTTCATACTAGTTAATCAACTTGAGAAAGTCTGTGGATTAGAGATGTTCACAAACATAAAAATAGTGAGTGAACTGGTTTTGAGTGAACTAAATCAGGCAAAGGTCAGTTCAGAACTGAACTGGGTTGAACAGGTTCAACCCAGTTCAGTTTTGAATATCAAACACATTTATGCTTGTTTATTTTTAAAGGTTATACTGAAATGTACTTTTAAAAGCCCTTTTAAAGGGCCATTGACTTGAGCTTGAAAATGTTCAAATCAAACAGGGGTGTCTGATTGGCTTGTGAGAACATCCCATGACCTGGTTCAATTTGAACTAGTCCAATCAAACAGGGTTGTGATGGTTTGAGGTTGAATCGGTTGAGTATATATTCGAGCAGGCTTGAACCCAAACCAGTTCTGCGTATCTCTACTGCAGATGAATTTTCTATGTAGTTATGAACTCACTGGTATGTCACTTCAACAATCGAACTATTAGAAGCTTGAAAGTTGCTCTATAAAGTGTCCAAGTATAAGTTTACTACAAGTTATAACTACAAGTATAAGTTTAGAGACAATACTCTTTGATCCTTCATACTGACTAGGCTGTTTTAAAAAGATAACATTTTAGAAAATGTCTTTTGTGAGAAACTGATCTGTAAACAGCAAGCTAAAGTACTTGACTAGCTGAGGTGAAATAAGTTACTTCCAACAGTTGTTAAGATACCATTAATAATCATGCATGCAATAAATAACATGAGAATTAGTTCCTAAGAGATATAGGGCTGCAAATTGCAGTAACAAATCACAGGCTGTGTAAAGAATGATCATTACTCTTGTGTGTACAAAAGCTCTTTTAACAACTATATTCTTTATGGTGAAGCTCACCCTAATTAGCCTCTCAGAATCCCTGAGGAACATCTGTGGAACACTTTGACATTGTGATATTTGAGCTGGAGGAGAGAAAGGGGGGAGAATTTCTATACCTAGAAAACACTGGGGCCACAAGCTGTGATTTCAATTATTCTACTGTATCAATCCATATAAGAAGTAAACAGGACCATTTAAACATATTGACATAAAAAAGGTTGATGGAGAATAAATAGCGAATCAGGTGGATCTGTACAGCTATTATATACAGTATCTTTACTTAAGACTAATCAACTTGTGAACAACATACTCATAACATCTCCCATAATTGTACCGGTTTTCAGATAAGACAAATATAAGGCTCGATTCACACGAAAGCTCAGTCTTCCACCAGCCCAAATGCTGCTACTGCATTCCCCATCCAAAACCCATCTACCAGAATGCTCTTTGGTTAGAGGTATTCTATTCTCCCCTTTTTTCAGATGGACCACATGGATGAGGCCTTAGGCCATGTTCCCACTTGACCTTTTAAATTCGGGTTGGACTTTTTAAATCCAGATTCAGGACTGAGTGTCAGGGGGTAATGGGGTGTCCTTTTCCCCCCATTGGTAATGCATAGCAGAGTTGCACTTGGTTCGTGCTTGGAAAGAAATCAATTCCCGTCTGTGCCTTTTCGCTCTCAGCCTGTCAGAATTCCTTCAGCGTAGCTCTCCAAGGTGCTGAAAGCCTAGGCTCCTCCGGTCCCGGGAAAGCCTGCAGATTCCTACTGCGGCCAGTGTAAACAAACAGACAGCGACGCCGTAAATTCTCCAAAGAGGTTTATTGCGTAACGGTTGCAGTCCACCAGCTCCTCTGACAACGAGGCAACACACAGCCGTGTGTGAATACTTTTATACCTTTCCACTATCTCAGTTGGTGACACGTTTCCTGTGGGTTTCACAATCCTGTGCTTTCTCTGACATCATTCAACCTTCAACAACTGGTGACTGTCTGGTGATTCTTGACTCCTAGTTACCTGTTCTGCACACATCACCTATTGTGACTTCTAGTTACCTTTCTGCACACAACACTTCATTTTACTTCTACTGGCTTTTCAGCCTGACACTGGGTGCACAATCTGGCTGTCCCCATTTGCCTGAGGATAACATGGGCTGAAATCGAATACCGTCATTCCCATTCAAACCGCAAAAATCCCCAGCATGGAGAAACAGGATCTTTTAATCTGCACCTGTTGTCCAAACCCCATAAGCCTGCCCCACTCAGAATAAGCAAAAGAAAGCACCCACTCTCTCTTTCAAATCAGATGCCCCCTCCCTCCCTTTACATTATTGGTTTTGCGCTGAAGCAGCAGAGTGAGACAACAGGCAGTACAAGTGATCTCACCCTTTGCAGTAGAGGAGCTAAAAGGGAACTGCTGCAAAGAATCAGCTTCAAGCTTGCTTTTAAAATGATGGGTGGGAGGAAGGCAATAACTTGACAAATCAACTTTCTCCTAAGGAAAAGCTGTGATCTATAGCTACAATGTTGATATCTAATGTATCTCTTGTAGTTACAGTGGCATTCAGGGAAATCCAAACCTTTTTAGCTAACATTTGCAGGCTTGGCAAGGGGAGAGGAGAGGCCAGATGTGAGATCCCACCCATCTGTGTCAGGCATTGGCCAGAAGCATATGGGGAGGGCAGTCCAAAAGGCTGATCTCCTCCTGGGATAGTCCAGTAACGTTCCCAAAGGGGGGGGGGGACAGGCTTGACTCCTAAACAGGACCAAGAACAGTTTTTCTGAGGACTGTTTTTCTGTGGACTTTAGTAGGATAGTCCTCATTAAGTCCAGGAATAAAAAAATAAATGGGACCATCCTATCCTGAAAATGGCCTAAATTCACATTTAAACTTGTATGGGAACGCCCCCTTAGAGATGATGTTGACATGCTTTAGTAATTCTATGGATGACTTATTTTCAGCAAAGACATTTTCAAATAGTAATACAAAGGGTGTATGGAATTAGTTCTATCCTGATGCATTTAGTAATCTTAACAGAGGATGATAGGTCATAGAGTGTCACAATTTTTACTCTACTTGTATCACTGATGCAAAAGAAAATGATTAACCAACCAGACAAACTTCTATTGTTGGTAGTATAGCAGATCAGCTAGGCATGTGACCCCCTCCATTGGCTTAAAATGGTAGCATAGGCTCAAATAGATAGTAGAGAAGGTATTTACAGCTCCCCACATATACCTAGTGACAGCTATCTTGTTTTAGTTATACTGGGGCATTGCTTATAAAATCTTCAAGGAAGTTTTCTTCCCTTTCTCGCAGGAATTTTACAAGGTGCTGTAATTTCCAGATAGTCCTTGAACTGAGTTAGTGGAATATAGTGGAAGCCAAGTTGATGTAAGATGAATGAAGCCAGTTAAACAACTGATGTTAAACAACTGATGATCAGACAGGAAAATAAAATTTCTGTCTCTTTTGCAAGAAGAATTAATTAGCCCAAAATCGAAAGGACTCGCGTCTTGGCAAACACCTATTCTTCTATATATACAGTCAGGAAATGTTCTGTATTCTACCATCTTTGCCAGCATGGTCTAGCATAGGCCAGACCTTTGTTTTTCATTTAAATCCACTGTAAATTATTATTAGTGCAGGTAGCTAGGCCATCCATTTTCCAGTCTGTCTGCAAAAGGGGCAAATGGTATTATATATATGTATATTTCTAGGGTCCTCTCACAACAGGAGGCCTATTTCTTTTCCACATATCCTTTTTGTCTATAATTCCATCTTAATTTTCTCTCTCACATCTATCTGTGGTCTTTAGGTTTTTATTGATACCATGATGATCTGGGATGTGCGTCACTGTTGTGAAAAGGTATATTAAGACTTGGTCAGTTGCAAATTGAAATGACAGAAACATCTGCAAGAATTTAGCTCATATTGCCAAAACACATTTTAAAAAATCAAGTGTAAAACGTGTATATGATATATTTTTAGAATTCATAATATTTTTGCCAAAAGAAATAGAAGTATGTATTTATTTTCCATTCACTTACATGATTGCTTATTATGATATCAGTATGTCACATTTTCTGAAGAGGAAAAAACAATAACAACTTTTGATTTGTTTTATAATGGAATCCAATTTTTCTTAACATTCTCTTTCATTCTTGTCATTATGAAATGACAGTAAGCACTGCTAAAAGTTTGAAATTTCATGAAGATGCAATAAAGAGGGCTATGGTTGCTTTAGTTATATTTGAGGAAATAATTTGTCAAAAATACCCTGTCATAGGCTGTGATAAGACACAGCAAAAATCAAAAATCAAAATTATCTCTGAGCTGCGTCTGAGGTGGTTTAGAGAAGATTTTAAGGTGGAACGGTCCATACATTGGTCTGCTCCTCCCACATTTCATGAGTCTTCTAGGTTAGAAAAGGTGGAGTAGAGAAGGCTTGGAACAAAAGCGTTACACACTGTTACTCTGAGGTGCCTCTGAGGTACCTCTGAGGGTCCTTTTGTTATGTCTGAACATAGGCTTAGAAGGATTTCTTCAGTCTATAGAGACAATCCATATGGCAAGTTTTTCCTTAGGTTACAGCCTTTCTGCATTTGCTTGCTGGGGAAACTCTGGGGAAAGTCCTGCATAGATCATCCACATTGTGCAGAGCTGCTGCTTCCCCAGATGCAGTGCCCTGGTGTGTGTAGACGTAGACCAGTTCCCAATGCTCTACATCTATGCTGCCTGCAGTCAGATGTGGCTGCTTTTGTACCTCTCCTTGCTGATGGTGGTGGTGATTTGCAGATCATCAGTGTTTAGGGAAGTGCCAGTTAGGTTAGGGAGAGTTCCAGCATCGAAACACCAGAATTATCCTCCATCTTTGCTTCCTCAGGAGATTTTCCCAGGGACGCGAAGGTACAAAATCACCCTTAGAGTCTCCCAGCCAAGCTTTGAAGCTCAGTATCATACTGAAGTTGTATTCTGGCCAGGATCTTAGCTGATTTCTTTTGAAACACAAGGATGAATCAGCTCAATCCATCCATGGTGTGTGGTCCAGGACTGTAAGACTGCTGGGGAATGAAGAAGGTTTTGTCTGGAAGCCTTTCTTTTATTTTCCTGAACTGTAGCTTTATCTGCTGTAGATCATAATTTATCCCAGGGAGATCAAAGGGTGCCTTCCAATAAATGTATCACCCCTATTCCATTGCTCCTGTGATTATGGTCTATAACTCACTGATGCCTGGAATTTGAACCCATTCTGCACCCTCCATACCCATGAGATTTGGTGTCTTGCAGTTTTAACTTCTTCCCAAATTTAAAGTGTGGTCTTAAGAGCATTCATTTCACCATGGATGATGAGATGAAGGGCACAGTGAAGTCATGGATCAAGGAAAGACCACTGGAATTCTTCATTAATGGGATGAGAAAACTGGTTCATCATTGGGAGAAGTGTATAGCTGTAAATGGTGTCTATGGAAAAGTAAATGTATCCTCTTGTAGGCAATATTATGCATTTTCATGCCTTTGTTTCATTTGAATATCATTTTTTGTTTGCGAGTTATGTGTGACTGTGCATTACTTTTCAGTCGCCCCTGGTAGAAAACTATCAGTAGAAATGAAATTAAATGTGAATCCTATCTCCTTCTCATCCTAGTGTCTAAAACAAACAGAACTACCAGAAAGCGGTAACCATATCATTACCAAGGAATGAACAGGTAAATAAGCGATATGAAACAACTATAATCTAACCAGCAGCATTATTAATAGTTTCTAACTTTAAACTAACATGGTCTTTATAGCAGACATTAATGTTACACAGAGCTTTGAAATATAAGATGAGTGATTTAACTGTGATTCAAAGAATAAGAATATACCTGTTCTGGATGCTTGTTTTTACAACGTCATGACAAGTCCATCCAGTATTTAATAGTATGTGATTAGTGCCCTGCATGCATGGCCACCATTTTAGGTCTTGTTTGGTCCTGCAAATGCATGGTGGCCATTTCCAAAATGGTAGATCATACAAGCATCTGTCCACACAGGTTTGCAGTTTTGACATAGCTCTGGAATAATCCTGGGTTTTACACCCTATCTGGATACAACCTGTATTTTATGTTAGGGACATTGCTGAATTTATTAATAAACACTGAGGTTATAATATTTTTTCTCTTTTTTTTCAACTTGAATCAAAATTCATACTGGAAAACATTCCCTCCAACATCAATATTGTGGTTTCCTAGTTCATTTCCCCACTTTTCCATTGCATTTTCAGGCTGTTAAACATAGCATCATGTACAGGAGAAGTGGGGAAAAGTAGGACTGCAAGCCAGACATCATTTATTTCAAAATTTATCAATTTATTGGTATAAAGGACATCCAGACTTTTCACACATTGTCCAGACATTGGATTGATACTCCATATTTTAGGATTTGCTGTTGTGGCAGAGTGACGTGAGAGCTGTGAGATTTTCTTTCCATATGATCCAACCATCCTGTCATTCTTTAGAGGTGACCTATAGCATCCCGTAAGTATCTCTGGCCGCATCTTCACGGCATGAGTTATTTCAGTTTAAAGAATTCAAAATAAAAGAAACGGAACAAAGCTGTCCAAACGACTTGCAAGTTGATCCAGTTCTGAGAGCATTCTTCTGCAGCCTTAACGCGGAATCAATCCTGAGAGTCCAGATTGCAGCCCTGTCCTCCCGCCATTGCCCAGCCCCTCTCTTGTGATTGGTGCTCCATCCGAGGGTCCCACCCTCCATTCCCTTTGCGTCATCCATGCTTCACCGGGGATCCCCTGCCCGCTTTGCCCCACTCCAATGCTGGCTGCTCTTCCCTCGGTGCCAGGCTAGAAGAGGAGGAGAGCCGAGAGAGACGGGCGGCAGTGGGTGTGTTAGGTGGTCCCCACACAGCAGAGGGGAAAATTAGTCCCTAAAGAGAGAGAGGGGAGGGGGAGAGGGCAGCTGTGGATGGGGTGGGGGACTGACTGGCTGGCTGCTTGGGAGGGAGCTGGAAGGAAAAAGAGAAGGGGGGAAGAACGGAGCCGCCGCCGATCAGGAACGGGGAGGAACGGAGGAAGCCAAATCGGGGGGGGCATGAGGAAGATGAGGATGGGGGGAGAGGGGGCAGCAGCAGCTGGGTGGGGGTGGGGAGGGGAAGGGAGGCGTTGCTAAGGCACCAAGGAAAAGAGTCTTGGGGGGGACTAGCAAAGGGGGGGTGTCGTCCTTGCACAGACGGGATTCTAAAGTGAGAGAAGCCCCCCTTTCCCAAAAAGAGAGAGGGAGGAAGGAAGGAAGGAGGGGTATCTGAGAAGCCCCCCTTTCCCAAAAAGAGAGAGGAGAGAGGGAGGGGTTCCTAAGAAGCCCCCCCTTTCCCAAAGAGAGAGAGGAAGGAGGGGTACCTGGGGGGGGGGAGAGATTGCATGAGCATCTCACGTCTCCCGCCCTCCCGAAGCCGGTGTATATGGTACATCAAAAAAGGAAAGCTGCACTGAGCATATGCAGAGTGCCTTACTGCCAAAAGAAGCAATCATAACCAAGCATTCCTATAAAAATAAGCACATGTGCTCACACACACACACACACACACAGAGGTACTCTCGCAGGTGCCAGCCCCAGAACCTCTGCTACGTTCCCAAGTTCCCGACCCGCACGTCTGAACGGGCTCTGGACCTTTAGTTTGTGGGGCAGGAGAAATGCATAAGGACTTTAAAACCGTCGCCTTTAAAAGAGTTTTTATTTTTATTTGTCTGTGCTGAAGAACGCTATACCAAGCCCCTTTACTCAGAAGGGAATGTCATACATTCTGTGGGGCTTCTTACTCCAGAGTAAACGAGCCCTTAGCATGGAATTGTAAGCGGATCTCGCGGAGGGGGCTAAGTCATCTCTCAGTGCCTCATTTTGAAAGATTACTTTACTGCTGCCTTCGAAAAGGAAGGAGAGAGGGAAGAAGAAAGCGAGAAGCCAGGCTGCATCCACCCACCCATTCTGGCACTGCGGGTGGGCAGCTTTGCCCCACTCCACTGCTGCTGGATGGGGCGAAAAAGAAAAGAGGAGAAGGAGAAGTCTCGATCCACTTCGGCTAAAGGGAGCCCAGCCGGAGAAAGCCTAGCTAGCCTTCCCCTCCTGGCGAGGGAGACAGCTAGAAAATCAGACACTTTTGCTACAGCCTTCACACAGCGGCTACAGTGTTGCAAATGTCCGCAATTTCAACCCTTCAGAACTTTAGAAAGTGAGGACCGGGGCTTTAAACATTAAAGAGGCATAGGGTGCATTAACCCTGAAAGAAAACCAGCTTGTCAGTTTGCTGGTGTATTCTCTCACTCTGAAAGTGGACTGAAACTGGATTAAACCTTAGGTGTGACCACAGACAGAGGCAAAGTAGCCTCTGAAGGGGGCTCAAAGCGGCTGACAAACCTTCTGTTCTCACCCTTCAGGGGGCTCAAAGCGGCTGACAAACCTTCTGTTCTCACCCTTCAGGGGACTCAAAGCGGCTGACAAACCTTCTGTTCTCACCCTTCAGGGGACTCAAAGCGGCTGACAAACCTCCCATTCTTCTCCTCACAACAGAACACCCCTTCAGAGAAGGGCTCCACTGCCGATGCCACCCGCCACTCCTCCCTCTCACTGCCTTCCTCCCCCCCTTTGCCTTTGCTGCTGCTCCTGTGCATGATTGATCGGCCTCCTCCAGCCGAAGGAAGATGCTCCGCTGCCGCTGCCGCCGTCGCAGGAGCAGGAGCAGGCGGGATTGATTCAGCGCGGGGCTTATCCAGCACTACGAGGGGTGAATGGCAGGCACCCCCCGCCCGCAGCAGGATGGGGGGTGTCGCTTCATTTCCCCAGCAGCGGTAGGAGACGGAGGCGGTGGCGGAGAAAGGAGCAGCCATTTCGCCGGTCCTGACATTGGGCTCCGGTAGAGCGGCGGCTGAGGCAAGGCACCGGCCGCACATCCCCTACCGAGGCAGGGTGGCGGTCTGGTGGGGAAGGAGGAGAGAGGTGTCAGATGGATGGCGGGCGGGGGGCGCCTGCCGTTCACCCCTCCTACTGCTGGATAAGCCCCGCGCTGAATCAATCCCGCTGCTCCTGCTCCTGCAACGCGGGTAGCGGCAGCGGAGCATCTTCCTTCGGCTGGAGGAGGCCAATCAATCATGCACAGGAGCAGCAGCAATGGCAAAGAAGGGGGGAGGAGGGCCACAGCTTTTAAAATACAGGCTCCAGGGCTTTCCTTTCCCTGTAGTTCCGAACCTTCAAAGGTCTGAAATTGCGCAAAATTGCAACATTGTTTTTAAGGTGTGAAGTGCTTAGATTGATACAGTGTTTCAGCTTTAAGGACTGGAGGTTTATAGTGGGTGTTTGAGGGTGGATTTTTTCAATGAAGGAAACCCTAAACATGACGTGCTTCTAATACGTTCAGCCATTGGTTACAGTGCGATTGGGGGGGCGGGACAGCCTTAAGACGGAATCTCATCCCGGAACGATACTGTCCACACAGTAAAAAATTAAACACGTGTCAAGGGCATGTTCCGGAGTGAGACCTGTTGAGATCAGGATTTATTTCAAATCGGGATAACGTGGTTTATCACGGAAATACCGCATTAAGCCGAAGTGACGTGTGCACGGCCCGAAATCAAAACGTTTTGAATTCGAGATAACGACGTCGTGGGGATGCGGCCTCTGTGTACAGACAATGCATGCTGTACTTCTTGCACAGTAATACAGACAGAAATCCAATTACAAAATAATAAGATATTGTGATGATAGTTAATTTTACCAGAACAAAGCTAACCCATCTTGCATCCAGACAATACTTGCTTATTCTGATACTTATTCTGGAACATCTGTGCTTTGTTCCAATATATCCAAATAAAGTAACCAATGTCTGGATCAGCCCCAGTAAATTGGGATGGTATTGGGAACAACATGATCAGGTACAATTACAAAATAATTATGGGGGATTGTCCCTATCTGGACATAGCCTAGGTTTCTGTCATCTTTCATTCTCTTTTCTAATGTTCCAGGATACTGACTAGAGATGAGTGAAGCAAGTTATTCTATCTGATGGAAATCTCATTTCTACAAAGGTTCCTCTTCCTGTGTATTACAAGAACACTGAAAACATTAATTTCCTGTCTCAGTCCTCAGTGATTCCCATAAAGAATGTACTGCTTTTGTCCCATGGAGAATACCAGGGAGCCAGAAGTTGAAATTTCTGCTGCAAACTAAGAATATGCACCATTTTTTTGTGTGTCCACTTCAAATCAAAGCAAATGGGAAGGAAATTCACATTTGTGAGAACAGAGCCACTTTGAATATGATAGGATTTGAATCTGCTGCGAATATTCTTTAAATGCTATTTGAATCGGTTTCAAATCCCTGCCTCCCGTCGTGCCTCTGAATCCCATTCAAATCCCCTCCAAATCTTTTATGAGACTGCTTTGAATCTTTTCTGAATTCTTTGAACCCACTTTGAATTTGCTTTGAATGCATTGCAGATGTGACTGGGAAGCCACTTTGCCACCTCCCCATCTTCGCGAGCAAATGGACAAAACCATTCGCTTTGCATTCTTCAAATCTTAAAATGCAGTCAAGATTCAATTTGAATGCAAAGCTGATGAATAATCTGTGCATACAACCCTACTGCAAATGGTTGGACCATGGCCATAAGCAAAATTTGATTGCAAGGCAGTTGTTTTACTAGCTGAAGGAAAAATATTGGATCTGATATGACTGCAAAATTTTTATCATGCTGTATCGTACAATACCGTACCTGAATCTTATACAAAGCAAAGGGCATGATAATACCATTACAGCACTGGATCCTCCTCATTTCATTGCCTGAATTCTTAGAATTCAGAAGGCTGTAAGTTCAAAGGCCTTGCTTTTCTTTATGACAGGTGAGGTGTTTGGATGGGATGAGGAGCTGACCAAATGGCTGCAGGTAGCAGGACTTCTAAAAAGAACAAATACAGTATCCAAAGGGTTGTGACTAATGCTCCCTAATCTTCTAAGCACCTGACAGGCAGGTTACACAAAACAACAGAATCTGAATGCTTGGAGAGTGGAGACACAGTGGGGAGGCATTCTGACAGCAGTATAGACTGTGCAAAGGGAGGGGGGGCTCATTCATTTCACCAGAGGATGTAATGTGTCATTTCCTTCAAGCAAAAAGAGGTACAGCTTCTCCTGTAAACATACTGATTACAGAGAAGTAAGGGTCAATTCTGGCCCTTGTAAGACTGTTCCTAGCAAACTGTAAAATGCATTATGTTCTAATGGGGTCCTATTACTATTTGAAGTGAAGAGATGAAAAATGGGTAATATTATGTAATAAAGATAAATAAGATAACGTCCAAAAAGAGACTTTAAAAAAGAGAAAGGAGAAGGGTCTTTTTGCATTTGCCTTTGAACTAATTTATGATATAGACTACAGACTTCCCTTCTGCCTCTTGAAGAAGAAGAAGAAGAAGAAGAGTGTGTTTTTCTACCCTGCTTTTCTAACAAATTTTAGGGGACTCAAAGCGGCTGATGAAGCTTTCTGTTTTTCTCCCCATAACAGACACCCCGTGAGGTAGGTGGGGCTGGGTGAGCTCAGAAAAAGAGCTGTGACTAGCCTAAGGTCACCCAGCTCGATTTGTGGAGGAGTGCAGAATCAAAGCTAGTATTCCCAGATAAGAGTCTGGCTGCCTAACGACTAGAACAAACTGGAGTCCCCTTGATCTGACTTGCCAGTAGACCTGGTCAAATGGGTCTATCAGTAGACCAGCAGGCCCTGATCTGGAACATGGAGGAATTCAGAAAGAACACCACTGATTTCTGGACTAACCAGAGACCAATTATGGTGACACACCAAAGTGCACTGCCAAAATGGGTCTCTGACAACTAGGAACTTTTATAGTCCTTTCATAGACCTAGCCCTTTATAGTCCTTGGAGATCAGTACCCAAACTGGTGTGAGCTTCAGGACTGGGGTTGTTGTGCAAATTATGCTGTTCAAGACCACTGCATGACATGATCTGGACCATCGGGCCTGCCTGGCTAGTTCAGATCCACTGATCCATATCGAAGCCTTTAAGTGCAGAAATGCCCCTTGTTAGTTTTAGTTGAAATATGGCTAAACTATGGTTTAATAAAAGGAGCCAAGACCAAACTGTGGTTTTAAAAAGTATTGCTCCCATTAAGAAAACCTTTAATAAACAAAGACTTTTTTCACCATGGCCCTGGACTGGAATATGTTCTGATCCAAGGCCTACCATTCTGCACCTTTTGTGGAATGTGGTAAGGTCTCCCCCACTTAGCTCACTTCATATGCATGGGATGTAATAGTGGAATAGAATTCAGTGCCAAAATAGCACCATATCCCATTCCTGCTGTAGACAGCTTTAAAGAGGTTCATAAGTTGACCAGAATCTGTATTTTGTAATATGAAGGGCCTGGCCTCATGGATAGCATGCCTCTATTAGCTAAATACTACAGGGGACACATTTTGGTGGCACTCCAGGAAGTACCACTGGAAGTGGTGCTGGAAGCTGTTGCATAAAACAGGCCTTCCCAACAACAGTAAAGGTCAGAAACTAAAGTTCCCGACTGGAAGTTGGGGCTCGTCTGTAAGAGACTGTTCAAATGCAGACAGTCCTTTGAGCAGGCTTCTGCTAGCATGTTCCAGTATGCCCGTATTATGCTGGCTGAAACAGTCCACATAGTGCATAAAAGTATGTAACTCTTACCTGGGGCAATTTTGCACTTCCCTTCCCTTCTGGTGTATGGGAAAGGAGAATAATCATCCAACCTTAACTAGTGTTCACACTTGCCAGTGCTAGTTAACTACAGAACACTCCAAGCACGACAGAACGCTCACCTGTGTTTGATTGTGCTGCTCCTCTTCTGGGCACCACCATTTCATTTACAGTGACATGTGAAACTGCACATGCATCTTTGCCATTGCTATGAAGACGTTGATGCTCTGCACAAAAGGTGCAGGTGCTCACCGCTGGACTTGCCAGGTAAGGTTTCAGGTAACTTTAGTAAAGGTGTGTAGCACAATTTCATGCTCACACCTAGTGCAACTTTTGGGAAGGCAGGGAGTGTCTCTAGGTGCAGATGCTATTCCCCAAAAGTTGCCTAATTATGTACTACGGGCTGTAGTCCAAATAGGCCAATTGTCTGCAGTTAGTTATAACCAAGAAATACATGTTTTCACATTTCTTGTGGATCCACTGAACGATAAGAGAAGACAGCTCAGGCCAAGTAACAAGCAAGTTGCCTGACACAGTTCTTTGAGTCATCCAGTTTTAGACACACATATTTTCTGTCCTTTTGAATGTATGTATGTAAATTATGGGTCAGTCAATGTGTGTCACGTAAACTCTTCCTTTTTTTTAATGTAGTGAAGATTTCTGTTTAAATGAAGAAGGTCTGAGTTTGAAAAGTGTGTTTGAGTAAAACCTTTAAGGACTCCAAAGAGAATATAGTGCATTCCTGTAACTATTGTGGAAGAAAGGCATTTGTTGGAAAGAAAAGCATTTCATGAGAAAAATGCTGCACGCAAATGCTCTGTTCTTAATTTTTAACAAAGAAACCATGATTTTATTAAGGCGTCACTCAGCTTTTAAAAAGGAGATAATTAATGTAAATTATCTCTCTAAAAACAATTTGAGCATATTTTAACATTTGTTTTGGGTTAAATTTCGTCCACCAACTGACTCCACATGTATACTAATTACTCCTGCAACCAAACCAAGCCATCTCATGCGAATTATTCAGAAAGCGATTTTTCCACTCTACAAAAAGTGTTCTTGTCATGGATTCCCCTGTATACAATGTTCAAGAATAGGAGACCTAGGAGGACCATTAACAGTGGTAGCTATGGACTTAACAACTATTTTTATTGAGGTTGTAAGGAGCTGTGCCATCTGGTTTTATGTTGGGCAGATCTGCCCAAATTGCTTTTAGTAAGATGCACATATTCAGCCAAGTTGTGGCACACAACTTGCCCTCAGCCAGTGCACATTCTGTCACAAGTGCTTCTAAGTGTGCTATAAAGGTAAATTGGGAGTAAGTGGCTTTAGAACTTTAGAATCCACATGATGGTGGATCCTGCTGGGAAGTGTACTGAGAACACTAAGCTAGCTGCATTCTTTCTAAAGCAGCAGTATGTTGTTTGCATACCTTCCAACAGTTCTAGTCATGTAAACATCACATCTGAGAAACTTTCATTCCAAACTTTGATGTTACTAGGCAGGAAGATTTTCACAAACAGAGAAAATAGGTCCCAGAAATGGAGCATTCCCATGTTCATAAAAACTGGGCTGTATTATCTGGTCTAAAGAAAGTGCTATAGATCACCACCTCACGGTTGTAGTAGCTATACAGGAGAAGAGTGGAAGTAAGTGTTGTTGCTCCTGTTCTACCTTTAATATTCACATATGGCTGCATCCACAAATGCTTATTTGCCTCTCTAGTTTCCCTCTACCGTCACTCTATTCAAGCGGACTTTAAAAGTGCCATGCAATTCTGGAATAAGCGTCCACATGAGGCTCAGCAAAACGTGCATTTAAAACGCACCTTCCATCCCCATGGAAGCGTGTTTTGCTTGCCTGCATCTTTTTCTCCCTGCCCCCTCTCTTGTTGATAGGGTGCCGGCAGGAACGGGGAGGGACTGCACTCTGTGCGGCCACAACCAGGAAGAAACCCCCGACAAGTTCAAAGGAAAAATAGCCATCGGTTCTCTGTTTGTCTCCCAGATCTCCGCCCCTCAAAATGGCTTCCCGTGCCAGCAAAGGCAGCAGCTGCAGCCATCTGCCACAAGATCGTTCGCTCATTCATTCTCAACACTTTCACAGATCACTGTCAAAATCCACCCAGTAGAGCAGGGGTGACTGTAGCAATCCACCACTTCACACCTGATAACAATTGCGACAATGTTGCAATTCTGTGCTATTCTGGCTCTTTGAAAGTTCTGAGCTTTAGAAAGGGAAAGGAAGGGAAGCTGCTGCACTTCTGGGCGATGTGTAAATGTTTTATGGTTGTGTGTGCAGGCAACAATCCCCGCTCCTTTTGCCACAGAGCATCCCCATGGTAAATGCTGCCAGGAAAACCCACGACTTCCAAAAAGAGCGCTGGAACTCGTCTTTAAAGTGCACTTTTTTTGTCGTGGATTTTCCTCCTTTTGTAGCACTGGAAGCTCGTTGAAAAGCCAGCTATGGGGGCTCTCAGAGGCAGAAGAAGATTTTTAGAGGGCTTTAAATTGCTTGGGGGTAGGACCTATGAATACATCTTTTTCTAAAAGTAATTAAAGGTGCTTACTGCATTTTTAAACAATAACAACACTGATTTCTGCATCTAGTTGAATACTGCATACACTGAGAAGTCATCCCCCAATGATTAAGATTTTTTACTTCCATAGAGAGGTTTTCTGGAAAATAACCAACTTCTGAGTGCAAAACAGTTTCTGATTACTGGATTAGAGGTCCATATGCTCAGGAGACTGTTGAATACAGCATCTAACAGGATGGAAACATATATTACCTTGCTTGAATGTTGCCAGTACATTTCTACCCCTTCTTAAAGTGAGCCAGTTTGGTCTAGTGGCTAAGGATCTGGATTCTTATCCAGGAATACCAGGTTTGATTCCACTTTCCCCCATGAAAGCCAGCTAGGTGACCTTGGGCTAGTCACAGCTCTCTTCTGTGTTCTCACAGCCATACCAACCTCACAGGGTGTTCTGTTGTGGGGAGAAGAACAGAAGCTTTGTCAGCTGCTTTGAGTCCCCTTAAATGGGTGAGAAAAGTGGGGTAGAAAAGTCACTTCTTTCTTCAAGGCATTCTTATTTTTAGTAAAATAAAAAGGTTGCAAAAGAAGCAAATGTAAGAAAAAGAAGCAGGTTCTTAAGGCTTCCAGGACTGTACTGTAGAAGATTTATTGAGCCAGCTAATACCCTATTATCTTTCATTGATTTGGATGGCTTGTATATTAACATCACCCTAAGGGTATTTATGCAGATACCATTAATTCTGATTAGGAGTCCCCTTAATCAGCCTCTGGGCCATGTTGATTCACATGTTAGTGCATGTCTATGAGACCCCAACCCCCAGTAGTACACTCCATCTGAGCTGGGCAAACAGGATTACTGGTACACCTGTTGAAAGAAGCCTACCAGTGAACCAACAGGCCCCGGTTCAGAATATGGATACATACAGTCCTATGTTCAGGACTACTGGGGAACCCGTTTCAGCAGTGCAACAAAGCATGCTGTCAAAATGGATCCCCCTGGGGCTTTGAAGTTGGAACTTTTATTCTTAGCTCTCAGAACCCTCAGAGCCCAGCCCCAAAGTTTGGGCATGCTTAGGAACCGGTGTAGAATTTGGGCTAGATAAGCACTGTCATGCAGATGGTGGTGTTCTGACCAGAGCATGTCCTTCCATGGTCTGAACCATCAGTCCAGACTCACTGATTTGGATCACAGAGAAGTAAGTGTACAAGATGTGTAGTGGACTCTGCCTCCCCTTGGATCCATTCAAATCTCCTAAAATGTGATAGGATGAACCATCTTCTAGGAAATGGTCTTCCATTCATAAATTTGGTCATGAAAACACAGAATTTGAATCTTGGCTGCCCCCCAAAAAAGGTCAGCCAATAATCTAACAATGAGAATCTAACATGCCTTCTCATGCCACACCTAATTTGACTATGGTCTACCAACACAGAAGATGTTTTCCAACACCCAAATGACAAGGAAAAATTAGCATATTGGTTTAACAAAGAACAATTACTAACCATTATTAAGGAAGACTACCAGGAAAGTATGGAAACTTGGGGAAACCCATTGAGGAAGCATGTCAGGGTAGGAATGACACAAGGAAAACTGCTAAGGAGGACTACTTAAAGAATGGACATATCAATTCAAGAGGAAGGAACTCCTAAAGGAAACAAAGAAAAAGAACATTCATTAATCAGTCAGATGCAAGGAGCCAAGAAGCTGCTGTGTTATCCTTCATCAATCAGGGGTAACCAAGCATTGATGATGCTTTCTAGTCCAGGAAGAAAACTCATCTCAGAGAACTCAAGTGATACAGGACCCTAAACCAGGGTTACACCTATGCACTGCTATAGCAAACTCTTCTTTGTCACTCTCTTCAGGGAAGATCTCTTTCAATTGCTGAATGGGTTTATGAAAGTTCTTCATGACTGCAGTAGCAGCCTGTGACAGTGCATTATTGATAGGTATGTTTTATAGCAGTGTAACTGTACTAAAAGGTAAGCAGTGGGCCGAGCTCATTAGAGTAGAAAAAGGAGGGGGGTGAAATAGCCCAAGAGTTCAGCCAGTGGAAAGAGACTAGACACAGAATGCCAGGTATAAAAGGCAGTCCCAAGTAAAGAAAATTGTTCTAGTTCTTGATGTAGTTGTTTGAGCAGTTCAAGTTTGAATGTATTGTTCCTGTGAAGGGAAATATTGAGATTAGATTCAGGTTCTTAAGCCTGGTGTGTGTGTGTGTGTGTGTGTGTGTGTGTGTGTGTGTGTGTGTGTGGAGTTAGCCAGGGAGAATCCTTATTATAGCAGAGCAGTGATCAGACAGTGAAACAAGTTTATGATTTTAAAGGTGGTTTTATTTTCTCTTCAGTAGTGTAATCAATAAAGCAACAGTTCTTGTTATTATCAAAGAAGCTTGAAATAATAAACACAGATGAAAAGGTGCCTGTTCCTTTAAAAAGTTAAAGTGTTCAAGCTGTGCCAAAGCCAATGGAAGGAGGTGTTTCTCCGCCATTGTTGCTTGGGGAGAAACAGGAGAAAGTGGCACCAGCTGAAGCGAGAGTGAATTGGGGTATTAAAAAGGTCATTTTGAACATTGCTGCTAAATAAAATAAGAAGTGAAGTGTATTCAGGCTAAAAGAGCCCTGTTATGTGGAATCCACCCTTGGCTGAGGCGGGAGTGCAGTCGCACAGCCCAATGAGTGAATATTAACCCTGCAGTAGGGATGTGCACGGATATTTGAAATATCCATTATTTGGATGAATACAGAAGAATTCGGACATTTGTATATGAATTGACTGTCCAGACATTCAAATTTCCAAATTCAAGCAAATACAGATATTTCAAGTTATTCATATGAATAATTTGGACGTTTGTGTGCATACATATGCATACACATCTCATACGTATCTGTACGCTTCTCATACGCATCCATATGGGATGAAAACAAGATGCATACAGGACGCATATGGGATGTGTACAGATTTGTATCAGATGCGTATGCACCCGTACAGATACGAATGTACGAATTATTTGAACGAATACATACAAATGTATGTGTATTGAATTGAATGTGAATACATTCTTTTCTGATATTCAGATGCATTTGAATATTCAAATATTCGAATATTTGTTTCATATCAAATTGAATTCAAAATTTGCATTCATGCACACCCTTATCCTGAAGTGATCTTGGATTACCACACTGATGGGCACCACAATGTTGGTGTACTGCCTACTGTTGCTGGTTTCAGAGGCAAAATCATTGCAACCAGGGTTCTTTCATGCCTCTTCTGTGATAGTCAGTAAAATAGTTCCAGGAGAAAATAACAAAAACTTCCTTGGAACTCAGCCACTTTCTTGTGTTCTAAAAAGCACAAGTGCTATTATAATAAGCCCATGTAGTGAGAGGGGAAGATAAGCCACAAGAAACACCATGAACATTCTTCCTATTGGTTTGCTGTTGTAGTGCCTAGTGAGTATTTACAGCAGATTGGGTGCCCAAAGGGCACAGAAGTATGCATATTCTGTGCCCTAAGAGCAGCTCTGTATTGCAAAAAGGGCACACAGACATATGACCCCTGCACCATAATAGCTTCACACGGATTCTTTCTGTATCAGTGGTTTCAACCTGGGCGTAAGATTGTAAGAATGGGTTCGGTTGAGCATCTTGTAACTGTGTAAATACATAGAACCAAAGGACCATCTTCAATGATGTGCCTGAAAATCAAAAACATTCTGTCCATAATCCACACCACAGTGACAATGGTGGATCCTTAGTCCAAGACCAGGTCCCTCGTGTGAGTAGTATCTTATAGAATAGCTCAAGAACAAAAGGAAACAAATTTACTTGCTTATTGCTTTATTTCCTACTTTTCAACCAAAAGTTCCAGGTCAACTTACATAATTAAGAAGGATATAAAAAATGCAATTAAGAACAATAGCAAAAACAATTTTTAAGAAAGCACTGCGATTTTAACATAAAAAAGCCACAAACCAGTGCATGAGAGGAGGGAGCGGCCTTTAAAAGTACAGTGTCATCACTGTAGCATGGTGGGGCAATGTTTTTATTTTGAGAGTTCAGTGTACTGTCTGCCAGGATCGCTAAATCATTGTAGTATGAAGCTTACAAAAAGCAGTGGCAATAATACAAGTATTAACTAAGGGTTGAATCCAAATCAGTAAACCATAGCAGTATTCTTTACATCAGAGGGCAAGAACCTTTACATTCAATCCTATGCTGTCAGCATATGTGAAAGGTATTATGAAAAGCCCAGAACATTTCCTGTTGCTGGGCTGTCTGGAAAATTGTCATTCTTGTATTTGAAAGGCAGATGAATTGTCCTCTGCTCCCTCTCTTCCCATGCCCCAATCCCATCCTTCATGTTCCAGGTCAAACAAACAGGGCTGAATCTTCTTTCCAAAAAAAAAAAAAAAAGGAAGAGAGAGAAGAGAAAAAAGTGAAATAAAATGAGCATTCTGCTTGATGAAGAACTACAGGCCAAAGCCCCATGGTTTCACTCCTGATTCATTAAAAACTATAGGAGGGATGCAATTGCCTTCAGCGGGGTCAGAACTGAACCCTGCGTTTTTGACCTTTAGTATCTTTTGACACAAATTGATTTTCTTCTCTAGACTCAAAAGCAGCTTGTCCCACTGATTGAGTAATTCAGAGGATTACCCAGCATGTAAGCGTTTTTCTTCTTTGAGATGTGGTTAGGTATATTTGGTTTCCTTTAATTAAATATTGGTATCAGCGATTAGGCTGATGTGATTTCACAAGCTCAACAGGATTCATACTGCAAATGAGAATTGTTTTTAATCTTTGATACAGTGCTGAAAACAGCTGGATTAGGACAAAAGGAAAGCTAGGTAAGAAGGGTGGTAGGGGGCATTTCAAAGTGTCATTCAGTAGTAGAACCATGCAACTCCCATTAATATAAATCACTAAATCACCACTTTGAAAAATTGTCCCTTGAAGTCTCTTTCCAAAGGAAACCCATCAGGTAGCTTCAAAGTGCAGTTCTTATTGTCTCCCTTAGTTTCAAAAAAAGGCTACCCATTTATTTAGCCTACTATGGGAAAACTACATATGACTTTGCTATTGTTCCTTTGGTTAATTCTAAAAATGCTCATTGTTGCCACTGCTGCAATTATAAGAGTTTTCTCCTTGAAGCATCATTATGCAACCTGCACACCCCAAGAGCAGGAGCTTTGTAAGAATCTATACTATGAGGCACAAATTATCATTTATTTGAAATATTTTGCTCTCTGAGTCTTAGTAATGAGTCTGCTACCTCAGGATTTGTCTATATAATTCCCTTTTTGTGGAATAGAGAGGTTGGCTGACTATGCCTTTATCCCCTAGAGTGGGAATGGCATTTATTCTTTCACCTGTTTCATTCCTTTATTATTTCCCCCTTTTTTCCTGTGCCTTATTCTACTTTTCCAGAATTCCTGCTGAACTACAAGAATTTAAAAACTATTTTCTGAAGACAGAGCAAGGCATTTTCTTTCTTTGTAAAAATATTTTATTTAAGTTTTTTCCAACAATTTAAAAGAAATTCTTACATTTTTTTCTTATCTAATCATTACATTACTTAAAAATTTTCTTTGACTTCCTCCACTCTTCCGACTTCTATATTAAGGGTCCATTGTTTATTACTCCACCTCTTTTCCCTCCATTGTTTCCTGTTTATTCTTGGACTTCACTCGAACCCATCAGTCATTAAATCCAATTCTGCCAGATATTCAATGAAATATCGTTCGTTCGTTCGTTCGTTCAGAGCAAGGCATTTTCAACATATTTCCCCACCCCCTCTCGGTTCATTTACATCTGTTGCCCTCTCTGCATAACCATGTAGATATTATGCATTCATAATCACTGCATGGAAACACACACATACACCCCATATAATCAGAGGCAAGGAATTGTATCTAAATTCTTTTTAGGCTGCATTTTCGATGCATACATGTACTCCTGAATTTTAGTTTCTCTTTAAACACCACATACTCATGAGGTGAACCTTGATGAAACAATACATATGATCCTGTCATTTCCTTCCCTTGGGAGACAATATTTTAGCAATGCATTCTTTGGTTAAATCAAATAAACAAGGACAGTCACAAAGAAATGGAATCATGTGGCAAAGTTCACAAGCATAATGCTCTGCATAATGTTCAAAATATACAGAAAAAGGAGAATTCCTAATGTGTTTCAAAAGATAGGCAATTTGTTACTGTCTTTGTAAAATACCTACAGCTACATACTTCAGGAGCCATAACTATAGATCTATAAACTAAGAACTGTACTTAGGGATTTTATTTTCCTTATTACTTCATCATTTTGAAACAAAAGTATCAAATGTTGGCAGATGTTCGAAGTTACAAGGATTATAAAATATGTATACAATAAGGTTGATTTTTTTTTGTAATGCTTCAACTCTTTATGGAGAGGTATAGACTTACCTCAGCAGCCCAAGAATTTCAGTTAAGTTACTGCAGTGTACTAGGGATGTGCACAAATATTTGTAACATTCAAAATTTGCACAAATTCATACAAATTCAGACATTTGAATTTGAAGTGAATGTTGGCATATTCGAGGACTGACATTCAAATTTGAATTGAATGTTTTGGTACATTCATATGAAGCTTCATATGTGATTCATATGGGATTTGTATGGGATTCATATCACATTCGTATCAGATACAGATCCTACCACATTTGAAGGGGATCTATTTGAACAAATACAAATTTTCTTGAATTCTATTCAATATGAATAGAAAAAAAAATAAAAAATTGCACATCCCCACAGTGGGGTTTTACCAAAGCGGTTAGGGTTAGAATAGAACTGCAAGAGAAATGATATTGTCCTTAACATTATCTCTCTTCTAGTGACTAATAAATAAATAAATCTATCTTCAAGGAAGACTTTGGTGTTTCAATAGCATCTTATTGCAATAGGTGCTTTTAATTAATTAATATTTTATAACATTTTTTATCCATTTTTACCTTTAGCCCTTTGGGAATAGGGCAGTATAAAGCAATGAAAACAAACTGTAAAATGCACACACTAGAAACAATAACAGTACTTGAAGAGTGGTGAGGGGAGGCTGTTTCCTCAGCCAAAAGGTGATAGTAAGTAGGCATGTCTTCACCAATATTTTTTCAGGTGCCTTTCAGAATTCAGCGAGAAGGCTATTTCCTAGTCTGGGAGCTTCCATACCCATCCCATTAAGTATTGAAGGTAGTGTACAACCAGGAGGGGCTCTCCTGCAGATTTTAAGTCATGGAATGGTCAATATGGAACAAGGCATTCCTTTAGATATTTCAGACCCCAACAATTTTGGGCCTTATTAGTAAAATATGATGTTTTGGATTGGGCTCAGTAGTGAATTGACAGCCAATGCAGCTACATTATGGCTGGTGTGATGTGCAGCGTAGCTGCTGCATTCTGCATCAGCTGCAGCTTCTAACTAGCTAACAGCTGTAGCTGGAAATTGCTGCTCTTTGTTACTGTCTTCAAATGAGCTTCAAGCATCAGTGCAGAATCCAAGAGGTCACTCATATTTTGCATCTGTCCCTTCTAGGGCAGTGCATCCCCATCAAGAACTGGATGCCTCCCTACATCATGAATCCAAGACTCTGTGACATACAGCACTTCTATCTTGTCTGGATTCAACTTCAATTTATTGTCCCCCATCCAGCTAATTACTGCCTCCAAGCACCTGTCCTTATGACCTCTCCCATTGGCTTCATATAGATATTAAAGACATGAGGGATAACCACTCTGTGGTATCAGCCTCCACTCTGAGGCAGCAGCCTGGAAGAAATGAGCAGAACCATTGCAATGTGGAGCCTCCAACTACCCAAATCTATGCTCTTTTTAGAAAGATACCATGTTCAGTGTTATAAAACACACTGACCAATCCAGGAGAACAAACAGGTCGCACTCCTCCTGTCTTTCTCCAAGAAAAGGTCATCAGCTCGAGTGCCAGAGTTGAACAGTGCATAGAACATGGCTGCAGTTGAACAGCCACAACCCTCTCCAGTACCTTGACCAGAAAGAGTATGTTATAGGGATGTGCACAAATGGTTTTTTTATTTGATTCATATCAAATCAAATGCAAAAAGTATGTATTCATTCAAATAGATCCCCTTCAAATGTGGTAGGATTTGTGTCCAATACAAATCTTCAAAACCATATGAATCCCATATGGATCCCATACAAATCCTATATACAAATGAATACAAATAGCATACAGTTCCCATACAAATAGCTTACGAATCCCAAATACAAATCCCATATGAATCCCATACAAAGCCTCATACAAATGTATAAAAAAATTCAATTCGAATTTGAAAGTCTATCTTCAAATGTGCCAACATTCAATTCGAATTTGTACAAATTTGTACGAATTTTGAATGTCATAAATATTCGTGCATATCCCTAGTACATTCCACTAACTTAATTGAAATTCTTGGGCTATTCATCCCTAGTATGTTAGACATTGGATGATAGTTGTTTAAAACCTCTAAATCCAGGGATAATGTCTTGAGGGGAGGGGGTGAGACATTCACCATTCCCCAGAATCACACAGTCGTACCCTGCCTATTAGCCTTAACAGCAAAGAAGAGCAAGGATCCAAAGGGCACAAGGGCACATGAATACCACCTCAGGCTGCAATAACTGAAATAGGTTCAAAATAACTGGACAGATGGTTCTATGGACAGTTCCCTCAACTGTGGCATCCAGTCCCCCACCAATCTCAGAATCCTTGCCCTCAAAGTGCTTTACAAGTTTGTCAGAACAGACATTACAGGTTACATCTTAAAAGGCCATCCACTACTTGAAAAACCTCTGCTGGATGGCTTCTCAAAGATGCAATAGTGGCAGGGAAATAACTCAGAAGTTGGCTTTTCTACCCTCCTTTTCTCATCCATTTAAGGGGACTCAAAGCTTTCTATTCTCCTCACAACAGAACACCCTCTGAGGTAGGTGGGGCTATGAGTGCTTAGAGGAGAGCTGTGACTAGCCCATGGTCACCCAGCTGACTTCATGGAGGCGTGCAGAATCAAACCCAGTACTCCCAGATAAGATTCAGGCTCCTTAACCCCTAGACCAAACTGGCACTGTGCTGACTGAAGATCTGTCTCTTTACCCAGGCTCGCTTAGAGTGATTGTCTCTCTTTCTTCTTAGATTTTAATGCTGTTTTTTATGTAGCTAATTGGCTTTAATTACTGCTATGGTGTTAAGAGATTATATTTTTAATGGGAAGTATATAAATATTTTAATATATAAATAAGTAATAAATACAGAGAATAAAACAAATATTTTTAATAAATAAAAGCTAAATTTCAGATCTAAATTTTATAGCTTTTTAAAACTAAATGATTATTACTTTTAAATTACATATTATACTGTACCATTTGACACTTCAAGTGGAATGATTAAATTATGAAGCAGCGGAGAGACCTCAGGAAGCAATGACAGGTGATCGAATCTAGTGAAAGTAATCTCAAAATGGGGGAGGAGGGAAGGGAACAAGACAAATGCATATGCCAGTGTCAGCCTTGCTGATTCCCAAGTAAAATTCACTTTCTAGTTGACACACATTTTCTATTAAAGCTGCAATTCCATGCCCATTAATTTGGGAACAGACTACACTAAACTCAAACACTCACATTTGAGCAAACATGAAATGATTGTTAATATACTTCTACTTTCCCGTCAGGTGTTACATATATTAGTATCTAAAAGAACTGCACTGTGTTCAGTGGGAGTGTCTTGAAGAAGCTGTGGTGAAAGATCTTGCCCTGCCCTCCTTTAAATGTATTTTGTCAAGGCATCAGAGAATCATCCACCCAAACAATCATGAATTTGCAATGTGTGCTGCAAAGAGGTACCAGTTTCCAATGTGTGCTGCAAAGATTTCTGCTTAATCAGGAGATAGGTAGGGAACAACAGTTCCCTAACAAAGAAAACATTATGCAGACTAAGGGTGAGATCAGACAGGGCTTCCTTTGATTGTCCCATTACTGAGGCTCACTCCATCTGTTGATACATAAAGTGTGTCATGGAGGTTTTTTTAAAAAAAACAACAACTAAAAATCTAGCACCTTCCTCTTCATTTGTCTTCACCTTCTGTAATAGCAAGTGTGAAGATTATTGGTTTCCATGGACTTGATTGGTTAGCCCATCTGTAGCAGCCATTTCCAGATTGTGATTGGCTACAGGAGTCTCCATTAGTTTTCAATCCAATTCACCACCACTCCAAAAATGAGTTGCCCTCAGAGTGATGATTTCCTATCTGGTAAAGGTATGTACATTCAGAGGCTTGAGATGCATTAAGTCAATTTTGGTCTGTCCCTTGAGCCTCACATTCACTCAGGGTCACCCCTTTAACTATATCTAATTGTACCCTCTAATCAAGAATATTCAGAGTGCAATAATAAATAAAACACCATAAGCAATATTCTGTGTGAATGCCTTGAATTGACCCTGGAAAATTAACAAGCAAACTGTGAAGATAAGAACACAAGAAATGTCTCAGTGAATCAGACCCCTTTCCCCAAAGCCTGTTCTTGTGGCACAGAACCAGCTGCACAGGTAACCCACAAGAAGGACACAAGAACAAAATCGCTCTGCTTGCAGCCTCCTAGCAGTTGGCCTTTGGAGATATACTTTAGTGTCAAATTGATATGCATCCAACCAAAGATCTATCAGCAACCTAAACTGAAGTCAGCTGGCATCACTTTGGTTGTGTTAACACCTAAGGGCCTTTCTGCATTTGCTGCCGAAAAGTGGATCTAAAAAGATCCGTCCTCTCCCAGATCTGCCCTCTCCCAGAGCCGTCACAAATAGTGACAGATCTGAGGGACCCCTGCACATCCGCACACACATGGGAAGGATGGATTCCGGAGGACAGATTGGAGTGGGCGCTGTGCGGATGCACCGGTACCCATTCCAAGCATCCTTTCGGCTCACCTGCTGGTGACGATGCCCCTGGAGCCATGGGACTGGAGCATGCAGCTGCCAGTCACTGTGTGTTTCCGGCGGCACCCGGCATGCAGGGGAAGAGCTTTGGAAGCAGGCAGTCCTGCTTCCACCCTTCCAAACATGGCGGTGGGAGGGAATCTGTTTCTTCACCTGGCTGTGTGCAGAAGTGTCCTGCTTTTGCACACATCCAGGGGGAAGTGACAGATGTTACATTTAACACAGATTTTGGTGGCAAATCTGGTTTTAAAAACCGGACTTGCACGCCGAAATGTGGAAGTGGCTTCCACAAAGGGTGCCAGAAGAGGACTCCAGCATGGAAGCATCTCATGGTAAGTATCTTTAATTTGTGTTAAGGGGGGGTGTTAAACGGTTTACGCAGCTAGTGTGGGAACACCCTAAGTTTTAATTCAGTTTCAGACCACTTTCAGGGTGAGAGAACACATCAGCAAAGTGATTAGCTATTTCTTTCCATTTTATCTAACCAAAAGGTAGATTTTCTGAGTTAGATAATGCTGAAAGAAAACTGCTTGACGTGTTGCTGATGTGTTATTTCACTCTGAAAGTGGACTGAAACTGGATTAAAATGTAGGTGTGAATGCAGCATTTGAAGCAAACCTCCAACATCATGTCTGAGATTAATTTAGGTAGCTTAGCTACAGAGGATGTTAGCCAGTGTGTTCTACAATAACAACAACCCAGATACGACTCTTTGACTTAACACAAGGGATAGACCCATCAATGCAATCATGGGGTGGACTGAACTTCCAGTTAGAGGGATGGAGTCTCCCAAACCACCTCTTTATATTGCTTTCTGGGAGACAGAACTAAGTAAGTACTAGGTCTCCAGCTCATCCACTTAGGTTACTCTAAAACACACTAGGGCCATGTCCCCATGCAAGTCATCTGGCACACTTTGGGTGCTGTTTGGGCCTGCATGGGTTGGGCACAGGACCGGGAACACATTTTGGTCATCCCCATGGCATTCCCGGCAATGCAGGACAGGTACGGGTTGGGCGCAGATGGTGACATTCCCATGTGAAGCATGCCAAACCCTGGTACGGGGAAGCAGCATCCCCTCCTCTCTGCCCCCTCTCTCCTCATTGGAAGCTGGTTTGACATCAGCCCACCCCTGTGCTGCATTCCCCGCTCCCTTAGCTGCACTGACAACCAGGACTGGGGTGGGAGGCATGGAAACAGGTAAAAATAAAGTTTCAATCATAAAAATGACTTTTTAAAAAAATTTAAAATGCCGAAAGCTGCAACGAAGTTTAGTGGCAGTAGGTGCTTGAGCAGTTTTAAGCACCTCCACTCCACCGGGAACTGTGAGAATGGCAGTAAACTGAAAATCAAGCCTTTATTTATGATCGCCTTGCAGATTGGGGAAATGGCGGTTGCAAATGGAACAAAAATCAAGCCATCATGCAACCTGCCTTGGCTTTCTTGAAACGGGGTTGGAATTACCTCCGTGGAAATGGCAGAAAATTTAAAAACCAAGCCATTCTCCAGCCTGCTTTTGCAATCAGCATTTTAAAATGTCAGTGCCTGTGATCTTCAATGGTCAGGGGAGGGAGAGCAAGCACACCCCATATCCAATGATGTGAGCACAAATCTCCTCCCTGTTAGCCTGTGAGCATCCCCATGTGCGTTCCTGGCTCACTGAGCAATGCGTACCAGTCCCCCCAAAAGTGCCAAGACTTGTTTTTTCAGGTATCAAATTTGGCACCCTTCTGGCATGGTTTGGGGGGGGGGGTTGGTACCAAATCCAAAACCCATGGGGACAAAGCTTACTGATCCCACGCTCAGAACTGTACCAAAGTCGCATGGGGACACGACCTAGGTGTTTAAAACTACTCTGAGACATTCTGCTCAGGGAGAAAAATCTTTGTACATTGGACTTGGCCATTCTACATTGGACTTGGACTTTGCACTCTTGACCCTGAAATCATAGACATAAATGCACCACATATCTACAATGTGAACTTTATTATCTCACAAATCAAATTGACAGTAACCAAGGGAATGGCTTCGTATACTATCTAACCTAAGAGAAATAACACAAAGAAGGCACACACTTACCTGGTGCAGATCTAAAATAGTGGTTCTGGAACAAGCAATCTGTACAGCACCAAAATTGGTTCTACTGTAACTAGAACAAGGGAGCATGCACCCTCTGTACACTTCTGGGTTCCAGACTAGGCCAAGCTCATACGCTGATAGACTTCAAGATTAGTTGATACCAGTGATCTATATCAAGAATGCCTTAATCTGGATCACACTCCATCCTCCGCAACAGAGCATACCAGTGGTGAACGGGGCCTCCCAAATTTTGCACTAATGCAGAGGGAAACTCTTAGTGCACTTGACACACACACACACACATCAGTAGGAAAGAGAATCAGATTGTAGGGTACTGCAGATTTGCAGTATGCATCAGAAAAATAGGGAAAAGACCAAAAGATGTAGCCACCTGTCCATTATGAATTATTGATTGTTCTTAGAGATGCTTGCAAGCTTCATATAACAGATGAAAGGCAAAGTGGGCAATCTTGAGAGGGGGAGGGAGGAGAACTTAGTGAAAATTCAGTCTGACAACATTTTGGGAAGCAATCAGCATGGGGAAAACTACCCTCCAATCCTGCTTCTGGATTTCTACTTTTTATAGTGTTTTCTGCAGGATCTACTGCAATCTGCAAAGAGTGGTGAGTGCTGTTTGGTTATGGTGGAATTATCTGGACTAACTCAGAATTAAGTTACAGCATCATCAGGCCATAGGGATAGTGAAAAGAAATCCCCAGTTTTGGATGGCCAAGCAGGAGAATAGAACAGTATAACAAGCCTGTTAAAATAGGCTTTCAGTGGTTGAGTGGGTGTATTGAAGTTATATCACAGTATGTAAACTTTTGCTGAATTATTATTTGGGAGAAATGTGACTTCATTTAACTTGATCTATAATGTATTGCACCCACTGGGCCACCTACCTTTGCAGAATTGCCTATATAATGTTCACCCCAATCCCCTGAAGGAAAGGCAAGATTACTGATTCATTTCCTGTGCTCTTCTTCTGCCTTCCCCTCACAATAACAGCAGCTGCCAACTCTTATTACATAGTGGCACACTTCCTCCCCTGGAGTTTAGCAAAAATTCCTCAGCAATGAGTTCTTCCACTAATAGTTCCCGAATGGCATGCCTCCTTGCAGGATGTCTTCTTAGACTCATTAAAATATTTGAAGTGACAAAACTCCTGGATTCCTCCCCCTCCTTCAATGGCATTTCATCTCTGTTCTAATTCTGTTAATTATCTAGATAAACATAATTACACATTTGTGTATGTTCAATAGCCTGTGCCTGAAAACCTTGTCTAAATATCCGCAAAAATGTATGAGAGATGAGTGGTTCAGGTTCAAGATTCTGGCCACTCTGAGGTTTCAGCCCCCCTCCCCCAAAAAAGGATTGGTTGACCAACTGGATCTTAGAGACTGGATTGTCATATGAGCTTTTAAGCAATGCAAACTCTTTAGCAAACCAATTAATGGGCACTTGGCTCTTAACAGTCTATTTAAAAATTACTAGTAACTGATGTCCATTGTGAATGGAGGGCCAAATGACACAAGATTTAAAATGAAGTGTTACCTTGCATCAAAACAGGCAGAGCTTTGACATGTCCATTGACTTATTTTTTGGGTTTGGTTCACATTGAACAAAACTACCGACACAGTTCTATGAACAGATCTGAGGCCTATTTGCACTTTGGCCGGTAGTCAACAATTAGTGAACTTCTGGTAAAGAGCATCTGCTTGTGGAGTAGGCTGTTTCAATTTCCAAGCATGCCTTGCCACCCCAGAAGTTCACTAGTTGTTGATTAGGAGAGACGGCATCTGTGCAAGGATGGTGGTGGTGGTACCTGTGATCAATCACTGACCTCTTATGTGACCACACCACTGATCTACGGGAGTGGCATCTGGTCTTTGAGTTGAGAAAGGGACGTTGATCAGCAACCAAGTAGTGGGTGTGCATTCAGTCATGCTGCTGATGTGATCGGCCACAATAAATCCCTCTGCTCGAGCAAGCCCCTCTGCAACGGCATCTGAGCACGTCACAGAATGGCCAATTGTGGCAGTGAGGAGGTGGAATTTCTGGCTTCGGACACAGTGGTATGGGCTGGTAAATGGGAGGACCATTTGCACTTCTGGCTGATAATGGACACTTTGTGGAAACTTTCCTCATGACAAGTATGAATGTTCCACCTTTACCAGAAGTTTACCAGCCCTAGTTGCACTCTTGGTCTCTTATAGTGTTTCCCCATACATAATTACATCATGATGTCTCTTGTCAAGATACAGGCCTCCCTGATTTGATTCCTTGTGCACATAGCCTCCATTAACTATGTCTGTAGCCTCTCCCCCATTGGGTCCACAGCTCCTTTCCTTTATATGTCCCATCTTACTGGCAGGTCAGTCGTACATTTTTTCAGTAGACCATTCAGACTGCTTTACCAGCCTACGAAGCCTTCTAAAATGGAAGACCATGGTCATTCCAGAAGGCCAAATGTTGCTCAGACATGATTGGCCTCAATCACCTACATGTTCATATACTGTCTTCTGTTCTGGGAGGCTTAGTAGGTTAAGAAAGCAGACTGAACCAAGGAAAAGAGAGATTGGATTCAACTTCTGAACTGTAGGATTTAGAAGGACATTACTTTTATAAGCCACCTACTCTTGGCAGGCATAACGGAGCTGAAAAGTTGCATGATCAGTAAAAAGACACATAAGGGCCTTTCTGCACTTGCCTTCTTTGTTCTGGGACAAGGCAGGATGTGGCAGGGCTGGCATATGGCCTAAGGACACCCAGATGGGTGGGGTTCCATTAGCCCTTTAGGTATGTGACTGGAATTGCATGTGGCAGGATTCATGTGGCTATGAAAGGCTAATTTCTTATGGAAGCAGCCAAGGGTAACCAATGAAGTTCAAAAAACTAAAGTATCTATCTTTATACAACATGACATATATTTATTATGTAATTTTACACACTGCAAAAAAAGAGTGGTCTGCAAAGAAGGGAGTGTTTCTGGAGTTAACCTGCTGTAACCAAGTCCTTCAACAGGGTCTGAGGTCTTTTCACTAATGGCTTCCCAGCTGTGCATTTGAACCCTCCCAATACTTCCCCAAATATTCCTTAAATGTGGATGGCTGCCAGACTGCAGCCATGTCTGGATCCTGGGTGCAGGTCCTGTAATCAGGGCAACTGCATCAAGTGATGCATCATATGACACATCATGTGACATGTCACATGCCCCTCTGCAAGCCAGGAAATGTGGATGGAGCATGACTAGCTCTGGTGCTAGTGCAAGATAAGTGCACATGTGGTGTACTTAAACCTGCACCATCTGTAGTTCATGTGGTGAATGCTCCTACGTGGAAGGAGCTGTTTCTGGTAAAGGTGCAGATGCTCCAATTGGGAACATTCCTCGCATGACGTACTGGGCCAAGTGCTCAAAGGCCCCTGGTGCAGTTTGGATTTGAACTTTGCATTCTTCAGCCAGCAGGGTGTTCAGTTCAATCTGAATACCTTCAAAATACCTTTGAACCTTGTATGTTTGCTAGGTTCATTAGGACACCCCTTTGTTTACTTTGAATTCAAACATTTTAAACACTCCCATTTGAATTGAACCAGAGGCCTTTTCGCACTTTGGTCCATAGTTGAAAATTAGCATCTGCAACTTAGAGGAGTCTGTTACAGCCTCCAAGCATCCCGTGTCTTCCCAGAAGTTTCCTAATTATCAACTAGCTGTGGAGCATGAAATTGTGCTCCACAAGCTACCTAACCTTCCCCAATCACCTCTGCCTAGATGGGCAGGGGAACAGAGCTGCCATGCAAGCACGCTGGCAGCTCTGCTGACTCCTTGACATGGCTGTGACTGTGCAGAGCATCAGCAACACCATGGCAACAGTGCTGACAGATGCACAGTTGCAGAGGGCACTGCACTCAAGATGGCGGCATCCTGAAGAGGACCAGCCAGCGATTGAACGGGAGGAAAGTGTTTGATTGTGGGGTGGGGTAGGCTAACATTGAATAGTGCTCTCAAGTATGAGTGCTAGTCAAGGTTAGTGTAGAGATTTGTGATGTAGCCATGTGAGAAACAAAGGAATAGACACACCAGTGCAATTGATTCAGGAAAGAGGTGAAGACGCACCTCTTTGCCCAGGACTTTGGCTACATGTTTGTCATGTTTCCCCCACTGCAAACATTGTTTTAATTGACATGATTCAGCTTTTAACATGTTGGATTTTAAATGTTGTTGTGGTTTTTATTGTTTTAATATATATTGTTTCTTGATATGCTGGATTTTAAAGGTTCTTACCTGCCTTGAGACCTTCAAGTATAGGGCGGGATAGAAATACAAATAATAAATAAAATAAATACATTGTCCCACTTAGATTTATTTGATTGTTTTACTGTACAGATGAAAATTGGATCTAGGAAGTAATAAAATGAAATAAAAATGATCCTCTTGAAAACAGAAGTATTTTGGAGGGTTCCTTCCCAAAAGTCACAGATCAAATGTATTTCCACAAGCTGATCTGGAGAAAAAAAATGTTTCTGGGACACAAATCTGTTTGTGGCTGATGTTTGCAATCCCACCAACACCATTTTCTGTGGAAGCTACTCTTGAAACTCAGCTCAGATGTGTTCAAAAAAGATTATAGAAAGAATATTCTGAGAGACAGATAGTCTGACTGTCCATTTACCTCCCCGTGTTCTCACGTCTGGTGTTTATGTTTGTTTAGTTTTGACACCCATTTCCAAAAACAGCATCATTTGCATAATGCTGGAAATTATGCTGATTTGTGTAATATGAAAAATAGACTGCTCAGATTTGGGAGTCTAGGATATGGACTGTCTTGGAGACATGAAACTTAATTTCCTTAATTAATAAGGGATGTTTGGGAACAAAAGCAGCTAAAAACACAACTAGAGAAGAAAAATGGAGAGTCATGGAAGGAATAAAATAATCACATTTTTGTAAGGCAAATAGTCTGTTTTTATTTGGGTTTAAACAGAGTTGCAAATTCTATGGCTTTATGGATCTGAAAATCATAAAAAAGCTAGTCCGTAAGAAGGGCTTAAAATTAGGTAGATACAACCTCTGGTGAACAACAACACACAGCAGATTTCACTATTTCATTATATATTTATCAAAAAGGAAGCCAAAATGGAAAAGCCATGTGTGAAAAACAAGAACTATGAATGTGCAGGAATATGTTACATTAGTTTTTTGTACAAATTCAACAGAATATGAATTTTGTTAAACTGGGGTGTTGGGAATGCAGCTGTGCCAGTCACATTTGCAGTGGATCCAGATTACATTCAAAATGGATCAAGAGCAGATTAAAAGTGGATTCAGATCAGATTTGATGCTTTCAGAGTACATATATGTTATAGGATATGTATTGCATACATATTCATTCGTGTCAGATACGTATTCATTCATATCGGATATGTATTTGTTCATATTGGATACGTATCAGATATTCATATGAATTCCTACGAGTACAGTGCAGAAAGAGCCTTTGTTAAATAAATAGTGAAATGGTGTAATTTTTCATGTATTGTTGTTTATCTGAGTTTCTGTTTCCTAATCTTAAGGCCTTCTAGGGACCAGTTATTTTTCATTATGTCCTGATACATAAAACTATAGAATTCAAAGAAGATGCACTTTTTTCTCATAACTGTAAATGACACTACATTTCATTTTGTCAGACTTGTAAAACTGTAAGGACAATGTTGTCTTTAGAGGTGACCTAAAACTTTTAAATTAATTAAATAACTAATTAAAGCAGTAGCTAAGACTACTTTCTTATTTGTTTCATCAAGTAAAAAAAATCAATTGTTTCACTAGCACTGACTGCAGGGAGAAATGTTTATCTCATCACTGCAGTCTGTAGGGAGGCTTTTGTGTGCATCATGATAATGATAAAATAGCAAATTCATGTAGATGACCAATTCTAGAAGCTCAGGATAATTGCAAGAAAATGTCATCCAGCCAAAATTTAATTTGATAATGTATTTAATTTAATAATGTGTTATTTTCAATTGCCTATATTCTATCATTCCCTCCTTTTTTTTGTTGTAAGCAGTTTTAAGCAGTTTCTTTGGAAATGTGTTATACAGTCAATAAGATTTCCCCCTCTCTTTTTCTTTGTGACTATGTACTTTTCTTAGAAAACCACAAAATTTCAGTTAGTGGCCTTGTGTTCATACTTGGTCTAAAGTTTTGTGATGATGTTTTTCTCCTCACATGCTCTATATAAAATGCCCCCCCACACACTCTTTTCCTCATCACATCATCTTTCCTGGTGACAGTAAGAGATGTTAATAGCATCTAGGTCCAGTTTCGGTGTTTGTTTCCCGAACAAACATGGCTATGTTGTGACTACCACTTGTGACACTTACTCAGAATTTCATTGGTCCGCAAAGGGTGGGGGACTCACACTAAAATGGTTAGGATTTCAGTGTGTGTCAATCCATCTCCTACTTAGATCTTCACGTTTGCAATGTATCTTTAAACATGGCTCCCTTCTGAAAATGGTTGGTTCTTTAAGGTTGAAATTCGGTGGTTACTTGATATTTGTGGATGAAGGAAACAAAATTAGGAGAAGCATAAGAGGACAGCTATGCATAAGTATCACCTGATATTTGATATTTGTATTCCACCCTATGTGAAAGATCTCAGGGCAGGTTACGAGAGATTGAAAAAGACCAACAGGTTAAAAATAAAACTGGCATTCAGGCTGTTTTTATATTTGATTTACTTTTTGAGAACTATTTATTTACCCTGATAAATTGTTTCTATTGGTTGATTTATCTTGCTTGGATTGTTGGGTTTGTTAAAAACAAAACTAAACCAATTAAAATAACAATTTTGAGAATTTAAAATTAAATTGCATCAATTTCCATCTTGAGATAATCGTACCTGTGAGATCTTGTTTCCAATGTGCAGCATTTCCCTTCCCAATGGTGTTTTCTGCAGAGCGTTTTTTCAGCACAGAAAGTGTGAGTTTTTTCTTTAAACATTAAGGATGTGCACGAATGTTCAAAATATTCATTATTCATACAAAATCATACGTACGAATTCAGACATTCATATACAAATTGAATGTCCAGACATTCGTACTTTAGTATTCGTATGAATACAAATATTTTGAGTTATTTGTACGAATAATTCAGACTTTCGTATGTGTGTGGATACATACACATCTTGTGCATATCCCTATGGGATGATACATATGGGATGAAAACAGGATGAATACGGAACGCGTATGGATGCGTACAAGATTCATATCATTGGATACATTGAATATTCAAACAAATAGATATGAATGTATTTGTATCGGTTCAAATGCCCAGACATTCATTTTTCTTTATTTGCATGAATTTGGATTTTTGAATATTTGATTCATTACAAATCAAATGTCAAAAAATGCATTTTTGCACACCCCTATTAAACTTTGATTTTAAAATGGAGTGCCCAAATTGCTTAGTATGAATGTGGGTGTTCTTTTTTTTTTTCTTGCAGAGACAATCAATCATTTATACTGCTGAAGGACCCCAGCAACATCATAGAATCATAGAATCATAGAATGGTAGAGTTGGAGGGGACGTCCTGGGTCATCGAGTCCAACCCCCTGCTCAAGGCAGGATCTCCTAAACCATCTCAGACAGATGGCCGTCCAGTCTCTGCTTGAAGACCTCCATCGCAGGGGAACCAACCACCTCCCGTGGCAGTCTGTTCCACTGGTTGATCACTCTTACTGTTAGAAATTTTTTCCTAACATCTAAACTAAATCTTTTCCCCTGCAGTTTCACCCCATTGTTTCTAGTCCTTCCTTGAGAGAGTGAGAACAGGGCTGATCCCTCTGCCCTGTGACAACCCTTGAGGTATTTGTAGACAGCTATTATGTCTCCTCTCAGTCTTCTTTTTGATAGACTAAACATTCCTAGTTCCTTAAGCCGTTCCTCATAGGACATGGTTTGCAGACCGTTCACCATCTTGGTAGCTCTCCTTTGAACCTGCTCCAGCTTGTCAGTGTCTCTTTTAAACTGGGGTGACCAGAACTGGACACAGTACTCCAGATGAGGTCTGACCAAGGTAGAGTAGAGGGGGATAATAACTTCACGTGATCTGGACTCTATGCTTCTCCTAATACACCCCAGGATTGCGTTTGCCTTTTTTGCAGCTGCCTCGCACTGTTGACTCATGTTCAGTTGATGATCTACTAGGACACCCAAGTCTTTTTCACATGTGCTGCTGCTTAGCCGAATTCCTCCCATTGTATCTGTGCTTTTTTCATTTTTCTTGCCCAGGTGCAGAACCTTGCATTTTTCTTTGTTAAATATCATTTTATTAGTTGCAGCCCATTGTTCAAGTTTCTCTAAATCTTTTTTAATCCTCTCTCTCTCTTCTCTGGTGTTTGCAATCCCCCCTAGCTTTGTGTCATCAGCAAATTTGATCAGTTTCCCTTCAACTCCCTCGTCCAGATCGTTTATAAAAACATTAAACATAACTGGGCCCAGGACAGAACCTTGTGGTACTCCACTTGACACTTCCTTCCATTTGGATGTGCAGCCATTTAAAGCCACTCTTTGAGTACGATTACTAAGCCAGTTTTGAATCCACCTCATAGTTGCCTTGTCAAACCCATATTTGATCAATTTTTCAATGAGGATCGCATGAGATACTTTGTCAAATGCTTTGCTGAAATCAAGAAATACTATGTCTACTGCATTTCCTTGATCAACCCATTCAGTGATTTTGTCATAAAATGAAATCAAGTTGGTCTGACACGACTTGTTTGATACAAACCCATGTTGACTACTGTTAATTATTGAATTCCTATCCAAATGCTGACATATGTGTTGTTTAATAATTTGTTTGAGAATCTTTCCTGGTATTGAAGTCAGGCTAACAGGCCTGTAGTTCCCTGGGTCTACCTTCTTCCCTTTTTTGAAGATAGGAACAACGTTTGCCCTTCTCCAATCGTCTGGGACTTCTCTTGTTCTCCATGACTTCTCAAAGACTACAGCAAGTGGTTCAGCAATTACCTCTGCTAATTCCTTCAGTACCCTAGGATGTAATCCATCTGGACCCGGGGACTTAAATTCGTTTAAGTTAGCTAAGCGTTCCCTTACTCTCTCAGTGTTGATTTTGTGTCTTGATTCTCCTAGTCCTTCATCAGTACAGTGAAGGACTGTTGCATGCACATTATCCCTCTTGGAAAAAACAGATGCAAAATAGGAGTTCAGAATCTCTGCCTTCTCAAGATCACTTTCGATCACTTCTCCATTCTCTCCCTGCAGACTTCCCAAAACCTCTTTGACTTTTCTTTTGCTGTTGACATATCCCCAAAACCCTTTTTTATTGTTTTTAGTCTCTCTTGCAAGCCTCAATTCATTTTTAGCTTTAGCTTTTCTGATACTTGCCCTGCAGATTGTACTGATTTCGTTATATTCCTCCTTAGATATGTATCCCTCCTTCCATTTCTTAAACATTTCTTTTTTCTTTTTTCTTTGATATCTATTGATATCTATTGCGAGCTTGCCTCCTCTGTTTTCCTTACAAAATTTATGTGTTTGTTCATTGGTACTATTTCTGGGAGTAAGAATATCGCCTGGTTTGATTGACTGAGTATTTTTGCTTGACTTTTTGTTACCCTTCCCCTTTTGTTTTAGTTTAAAGCTCTCCTAATAACCGAAGCAAGGCGCTTCCCGAATACATTCTTTCCTGTCCCTGTAAGGTGCAACCCATCTCTTGCAAGGAGTCCGTCATATAGGTAGTTTTCTCATAACCATGGTGGTTATGAGAGGCAGCAGGCTTCTTCCTTTTGTTTGTTTTTGCCATTTTGCGTTCCATTACATCTTCCAATCAAACCGTCAAAACTAACTCCAGCACAGCTAAATTAACTATAATCGTCTGAACAGGGGCAAGTGAAACGTGCAACTGGGTTGGATTAAAAACTGGCTACATATGCATTGTAGGACCTGATTAATGTAACTTTTCTGTATAATGAAGCTGCAGCCATAGAGAGGCATGGAAACATTCCTGATCAGAAAGACATTTGCACATTTCAACTTTTGAACAGAAGTAGTGAACAGAGAGAGGAGTGCTGCTGGACAGTGACAGGTTGTAGAGAACAATAAATTACAGTTGTGTGGGAGGGAGCTTTGGACAGTGTGAAGCAGAGACAAGAAAAAGTCCTTGTGAATTAGGCACAGTATTTTACTTCGCATAGACAGGAAAATGAATGCACAGGACATGTACCTTCTATTTTTGATAGTTTGCCTCCTGATGCAAAATTCAAGCAGATTTTCTTTTAAAGTGGAAGGTAAGGCTTATGGCTAGCAGGCGCCTAAGTATTAAAAGTCAAAGTTTCCTTCTTTTAGTTTCATTCACTTTCTTTCTGTGCCCTGTTCCATGCTCAATCACTTAAAGGATGTGGAAGGTTTCAAGCATAAAGCTGAAGCTCAGCAGAATGCTTCACACTCCTCTTTCATGGTGCCTCAAGGACTAGTTAACCAAATAGAACATTCTTGCTCCTACGCGACTTAAGAGCTATGAGGAAAAACTGGCTCAAACATTTCTGCACCTATTCTTTCTCCACCTGTTCACAGGAATAAAAATGCTTACATTTCATTCACGGCTTGCAGTTGATTATAGCTCCTGTTCATATAATACTGTAAAATATTAGCTTTTCACCCAGTAAGGAAGGATTAAATTTATAAATATGGCTTAATTGTAGGGATTTTGACAATAAAAAATCAGGAATGACAAAGAAAAACACTGGTGTTATTCAGTCTAAGGAAGAAAAATAACTGACATATGCATCTATCTGATATGCTGGAATCCCCATTTGCTTATGAGATTCATTTATTTGATTCAGTTGCTTTTGTGTTCAGTTCCATTATTCTACAGAAAAAATTGCTTGGTATAAAAGCTTGATTGCTGTTGCTGTTAGGGATGGTACATTTCCATGTGTAATAGTGTTACTTTTGTCTTCTGGGAAGCACTTTACTTATTCTCTTTCGGTCTTAACTATGCATACAGATCCTGAACTGTGAAAAACAATCAGGGATTTGTTTATCCAAATCACTGTAGCATATGTTTCCTTCCATTTCTCTTCTTCTAGAGTGAAATATTAAAATAATGCCATAATGTATTTATTTCTGCTTCTGCTGGAGTTACCAAAATGCACTATCCCTTCTTTATATGTTGCCTTCGATTTTACTTGTCAATGTCAGAATGATATACATTCATTTTTAAGTTCTGTAGGAATGTAATAGTTTAGCAATACCATCAGAACAAACTTTACAGAGGTTCATGAGCAAAAAGGAATGTGATTGCATGTTGGGAGTGGCCACAGTCTAGTCTTAGAGGAACCGCCTAGAAGCTACAGAGTCATAGGTTGGATCCCCAGAATTCTCCCAGACAGAGGACATTGCCATGTCTGCCAAGAAAACTATACAGATATATCAATATAGCCTCCAGCAAACAACGAGAATTGCACCTTAAACATTGATAGTTCTTTTCACTTGCACTGCTTTGGTGGCCTATAGAGCGCCCTAGGCCTCTTCTGTGTCCTCATCAGATTAGACTACAGAGTGGGATGGGGCAGCAAAATGACACTGTAACTCACTCCACCAATGGAGCCATTAAAAGCAGTCCACTAATGGACTGCTGTCAGTATACAGGACCATAAATGGCTTATGGACAGCATGCCTAGTGTTCCAGTATACCAGTTCTAGATCCTTTTCATCTGGGAATCCAGAAGTGGCACTGGAAATGTGCCACACAGCTGAAAACACCTTAGCCAGAAACATTAAAGGGCAGGAACCTTTCATTCCCAGCATTTGAAATTGGTCTGAGCTGTATGGAATATGGATAGCCATGAACTGACCCAACAGCAACCCACCCCACCTTGGGACAATTGTCTGTACAGGAACCATGCCCCACCTTAGTGTGGGCCAGAGCAGAGACCACTGATTTGTCTGTGACAGACAAAGTAAAGTGGACTGTAGTCTATGAAGGTTTATGACACACACAAATGGGATTCCCCCCTTGATGGGCAAGTTGCCATCTTACACCCCTCTTGAAGTTGCAGAACAACTCAAGCACCTTCAAAGCACCATAGTTCAAAATGTTCTACTTTGCCAAGAATGTGGTAATTGCATTTTTAAACCACTAATAACTTGGAGAAGTTCCAAGCAAACCAAGAATTCTTAAGGATATGAGAGCTAGCATATTCACACAAAGGGGAAGGGACGTGCTAGTGCCATCCATTTTAAATTACTGCTAATGCATCTTTGGTACTAAACAGAGCCTCACATATTTCCAAGACACTGGCTCAATTAAAACAGAGTCCTGGGTGACATCATGCCTTGGAACAAGGTAACCACACATATGCCTGTTAGTAAAATTATTAGAACGTAGCAGGAAGCCAGAGAAGTTTAGAACTGCTACCTGATATTTTTCTGGAATAGTCTGAGGGGTTTTCTCCAAAAATATGAGGAAAGAATGATTGGTCAACCATTAACCAGGCAGGAGAGAAGCAGGGTGGTCCTGGCATTGGTAGAAGCTAGGCCTGGTTGCCAGGGTGACAGCTAAGGAAACACATGTAAGACCAGCTGTTTCCTAAAATGGAGTTTGGTATTGTAAAATGGCCAAGCAAGCCTAGGATTGTCATGTTATCTTCATAATAATCTGGTATGATATGATTAAAACCTTATGCAGCCTTGCTGTGCCTGCATCCTTTGTGTCTGACAACTGACATCACTTCATTTCAAGAGTATTTTCCAGGTGACATGAAGAGGAAAAGCCACACAGTAGGCATCACTTTCAGGAGCAAGGAATAAAGGACTTCTAATGAGATAGGTCTTTTCAGAATCTATAATTGGTGACAATGGAAGACAGTTTCATAGCAGAAATAGATGTATAAAACAGGGATTATTAATGAGGATACAAAATCATAGCCAAAATGTCTGCCAGTGACTAGTAGACAGGGGAATGTGATTGTTATGCTATATTCTGATTTGACCAATATCTTCAATTTGCATCTTAAAACCTTTATTAGAAGTCAGATTAAGGACTTACGTAATAAGCATGTGGGCCTCTAGATCCACACATTAATGCAGATCTATGCGACCCTAATTCCCTCCTCTCACCACTGGCGCAGTTCTGTCTGCTTTAGACAGAGCATGATGCCAAATAGGGAGGCTTTGGTATTGTTGGTAGACCCAATGGGACCAGCAGCCATGAGCCAGAACACATTCCTTTGATCAGAAATACTAGAGGATGTATGTCAGTGGTACATCATAGAGAACTGCTGAAATGTGTGCCCATTGATCCCAAGATTAGGAACTTTTGTTCTTAGAAACTCAGAAGCATGGAAATGCACAAGCTTGGAGCCCATAGCACAGCTGTTCTGGACTAACACTGTTGTGCAGATGGTGCTGATTCTTCCCCTGCTTTCTGGTGTTTGGAATCAGCAAGCATGGTTGTGCAGAAAGGTACCTAATATGTGAGTAACTCAGTTTACCTTTTGTGCAAATTATAAGAAACATGGAAAGCAATCCAATAATTCTCCTCCCAGAGCTCCTAGATGTAAGGGCATGCTCAGTTTAGTTGGTTTACTTTGTTAACACTTGTTTCAAACTTAAACAAAAAAGAATTCTACACTGAATAGGCAAGAGGGGACAGCACTGTGCAGACATTGCACCTTCAACCTGTCATGTGGCATCATGTGGATCTTGCCAAAGTTTTATTCAAGGTCCTTATTTTGCACCCACAGGACCACTTGAGGACGTCTTCTGGGAAATTAGGAGAGAGAATATACAAACTCTCCCACTCCATCCTTCCGTCAGGACTAGTGGCAAGAGCAATATACCACTAAGCCGATTCAAGCAACTCTGAGGTCACTCTTTTTCTCCATCCACATCTTCAAAGAACTGACCTCAGGGCTGGACTGTACAGATGTGCACAAATACAGTTTTTGCATTTGAATTTGAGTCAATTTGAATATTTGAATATTCCATTTGATTTGAAATTAAAAAATCCAAATGTTCAGAAATCCGGTTCGAATCCAGATTATTCAATCCATATTTCCAAAAGTCCGATTCAAATTGAATGATTTGAATGTCAGAAACATTTGTATCTGATTTTCGAATTCACGCACATCCTGTTTTCATCCCGTTTGTGATATAATCGGGTCTATTCAGTCAAATTATTCAAAACCCGTATCGAATTTTCAAAAATTCAAAGTCCATTCAAATTCAAATTTGGAAATTCAGATTTTAAAAAATCCGATTCGAATCCGAATGTCGATATTCATCGAATTCGAGTTGGATTTTTAAATTTTCAAATATCTGTGCGCATCCCTACTGGACTGGGCTTCCCTTCAGGCCTCACCTGGCCTCAAGCAACTTTGGAAAGGGGTTTGGTAGTTCCACTGTCATCCCCAAACCTGTCATGTCCCCATTCAGAGGGTTTCCTTGACAATCATGTGCACATACAGAATGACATGGCCCATTTGATTCTAATGAGTGTGAAGCTCAGTGTGAGGTGAGAAGCTTTGGGGCTGTTTTTTCAAGCACTGAAGTTTTAGCAACTTAGAACTGGGTTGAAGTTTCTCCATGTGCCCTCACACTACTTCAGAGTGGAGTGCTAGGTAAACAAGGTGACGTCATCAAAGTATCTGCAAGCCAGTTTGAAAGCCATGTATAGACATGGCCAAAGCCTGCCTGCCTCCTTCTCTTTCTCACATAAACACCTCCTCTCTCTTTATGGCTCTCTTACATACATATATTTATTTTTGCAGTTAGTTGACTCTGAGGCTGCTTCCAGACAGGATCAAAACCCCACAATTATTTCATAATTGCACCTGATTTGCCAGACTTGATCATAGTGCTCCCGTAATAGTCCTGGAATATAGACTCAATCTACCTGGTTATTGTTATTCCAGTAGAATTAATAGTGAACAACATCCTGTAATTCTATAACTGCAGCTCTGAATTACCACATGAGAAGTACAGCAAGAGTTCAGCATGAGCTGTCACTACCCGGAAATAATTCACATGATACTGTTGATCATCTGTACAGCATGACAGGAGCGTTAAATCCATCTGAAAGAAAACCTTGCAGCTATACCATCACTTTGGGGCTGTGGCAAATACATTTTATACTAGTAAACTGATAAATTGTGGAATAAATAAGCAGTGTCTGGAGGCTGCCTGAAGCTGAAATCTCACCATCCAGTGAAGTGCTACTCACAGCAATGTTCACTCCAAAACTGTGTGGTCCCATAGCAGCATATGCACCTCTAGTCCTGAGGCAGGGAGTAGTGTGGATGCACCCTATAATCTGCAGCAGAACTGTGGGTGTGCAGCTGTAACTGCTGCTTTTTGCTGCTATGTGGAAGACCCTTCAGGAAAAAAAAAAAGGATTCAATTCATGCACTTTCTGCAGAATTGTATTCTAGTGTTGAAACAGCTGACTACTTTGCTTCTCAGATCTGAAATGCACATTTTAAAATTAAAACAGCTATGTCTGGTTTTGAATTGTAAGTAAGCAAGTCGATTGCCAAAGTGATTTCAAAGGCTTTCATACTACCCATGGCACCAAGCAGTCTGCATGCAGTTCTAATGGGTATGCACTATTGATGACAACTAAATAATACCAAAGGTCAAACTTGCTGAGAAGGGAAGTCATGGAAAGAAAAAAAAATAAGTGGAAAACAGATGGAATTCTTATGAAGAACAGCCATGTGGCACGACTGTTTTAGTGTTCTCCCATGGGGTCTTTATTTTTTCCCAAGAGCTAGAACTCTCTTGGGTGACATCTCTTGAAATATGAAAGTGTTGTTCTAATTCCAGACATCTCCTTGAGCCAGGCCAAAGAAACTGTAATGAAATCAACACAGCCTAACAATCTTCCCTTCTGACTGCAGAACTGACCACAACTAGCAACCATACCTGCACACTGGTTCATATTATTTTAAGGAAAAAGAGAGAACAATGCAATACATCTACAATAAAATTTTCCACTGGTCAGAATTCATTTTGTTGTAAAAAAAAGTTATTTTTAAGGTCACCTGTCCTAAACCTAACATATATGAGCCTTAACTTTGGAGTAAACCAGCCTGTGTGGAATCGCGTTGCTTACAAAGTGCCTCAGAGAGACAATGTATAGTTCTTGTGTTCCCAGGCCTTTTCTAAATGAACTTTTCTAGCACAGAACGTTGAGGAGGGGGGAGAGAGAGAGAGAGACAAGTGTGCCTTCTCTGAGGTACCTCAGGTACTCCTCCACCCCCTTATCTGATCATAGCCTAAGTCTGAGGTAGCACAAACCTCCCGTGTCTTTTAGCACCACAGTTCCACATTATTCAAAACAAACCACCCTTCTGTATACACATTTTATACATATACACATGTGCAAGACAGATATGGATGGAACTCTACAGCTGTTATTAGTACATCGTGGAGGTTGTATCTCATTTGAGAAACTTACTTGTTATGCAGAATTTAGAACTGAAGGATTCGTTGGATGCATTATTCATTGCAAATTTGACACTTGAGAAGGGAAAGTGGTTTCAAAAAAATTAAAAAGCTGTTTTTGCCCTTGGCTTGGAGTTTCATGAAGAATTCAGTTCATTTTAGGGATTTTGTTTTTGAAGGTTTGGATATTTGAACTTCAAGAAACTACTGGAGAGGAACATTTTCTGCACCTATTCTTTCCAGTTATTATGATGTGTGGCTATGAGCAGACAGTCATCTCTCAGGAGATCTGCATCACAAACTTCCGTGTCCCTCTTGGAAGCCTTTACACTATGTATTTAACAACATACTGGAGAATGCTTTTCAGAAGTCCTTTCAGAAGCCCCTGTACCCACTGATCCTATTATCGCAGTTTCACTTATCCACAAGCAACTGGATCAGCGTCCCCTCATCCCCACCAGCGCCATTAAGCTTCCCAGAGGCTTCCTGGAGGCCTGGTGTGGTTGGAAATGGCACAAAATCTCATGGGAATTCCCATGATTCCTGGGAAATTGCATGCAATTTCCCATGATTTCTGGGAAATCCCATGTGATTTCCAGGGATTCATGGGAACTCTTGTGTGATTTCTCAGAAATCATGGGAAATCCCACAAGGTTTCCCAAGTGTTTCAAATATCCACGGTTTCTGGTAACAGCAGTAGGATCCCGTACCTATCCCCTGTGAATATGGGTAGGGGGGCACCTGTAGTTATTTTATTTGAATATTTATATAATGACTCTTGCCCAAAGGTTCAAGGGAAGGTCACTACAATAAAAGATTAAAATTATGCACTAGTATAAAGCATTAAATATAACCCTTCCTCCCTGCCAGGACAATATAGATCTTCCTTTCCCCTCACAATAATCAGACATTCCTCCAGCAATTTGGCAATCCATACGTTTCATAAATGAAATCAAGTATTCATAAAACCTACATATAAAGCACTCTTTTAATACTGTTTTTCTCATGATTTCAACAGTTTTCATAATATGAGAGATATAATCATTTAAACAAGTATCGGTAATCTTTCTAGTACTTTTGGTCTACCATTCTTCTTTAAGGATGATTGTTTATGGTAAACAGAAAAACATGGTGGGGTTTAGTTTAGCACCAAAGTGGGCAATCCAGCTGGCAATTGTTTGAACCAGCTGAAGAAGGCCTAGCTGAACATGCCCTGAATAGAAGTGGCCATAATTCAGATGACATCCTTCAAAGGGCCAACCTTTTCTAGCCTGTGTCAATGTAGAGGAGGAACGGGAATCCGGAAGAAGAACCCAAAATCACCACATTCAATTTTGTGATTCCTTTGAGGACTATAACACATTGCATAATTTAACTCAAAGGGTTTTTGTCACTGCCAGATGCCATTTTCCTCTGCCACTGTTGCCACCCCATTATTCCTTAAGCCTGAACTCACGCAAGCCAGTTCAACATGAATTGGAGTTGGTTGGATGTGACCTAACTGAATCTCAAACTGAGCCACAAACAGTGCCACAAAGGTGCCATGATCATCTGTAATCCCACTAACGTATATAATTTCTACACATCACTTGAAACTACTGTAGCTCTCCACTTTTGATATATGAAACACCAAATGTCTTTTAATCACTATAATTACCCTCCCTATTGTGAGCTTTATTTATATGTCGTCTTTATGGCTTGCAGTAAAAAGTGATACAAAACATAACAGCAATTCAAAAGAAATAAAAAACCTATTTCACTAAAAGAACTGTAGAATAATAAATTGTGTATCATAAACATGACAATATACAGATACTCCACTACAAAGAAAGACACAGAAAGAGTTTTAAGTTGCAAACTAATAACACATCAACAGAAACCAGCAAACCTACATCTCTACTAGGAGAAATTTCTTATGCTGCAGCTGTAAATGTTTATAGTTGAAAACAGCTGGGTATGTTATGGAAAAGGCCCAAGCCAGAAACATCAAAGCCTAGAAACTTTTGTCCCAGCCTTCAAAATCTGGACCCACCTTCAAACCTCCCACTCACAACTGACCTGTACAGGCTCCCTATACTAGAATGAAGCATCATGTCTTGTGGGACTATTATGTGGGATAGTCTGGCCTAGTGCAACAATGACTTTAGGGCCTTTCTGCACTTTCCTTGTTGTGATCCTGATCAGTGGATCTGTACCAAGTGATGCCTTTTGGTCTGGATTACTGAAAGGCTTAGATTGGAACAGTGCCAACTACAGAGTGACTGCTGTTCCACCCCAGTCTCCATGCTGGGCCTGAAGCCTGCATAAACCCTAGAGCCCCCAGTAGTAGGGATGTGCATGAATGATTTTATAAAAATTTGATTTGTATCAAAGCAAATGCAAGAAAATTAATATTCGTATTCGATAAGACTGTTCAGTCCCATAGGAATCCCATAGGAATCCCATACGAAGCTTCATACAAATGTATCAAAACATTCAATTCAAATTTGAATGTCAGTCTTTGAATGTGCCAATATTTGATTCAAATTCAATTTGTACAAATTTTGAATGTTATATTTGTGAACATCCCTACCCAGTAGTCCAGTGTCTGGATCAGTAGATCTCGATTTTCTAGATCTATCAGTCTAGATCACGGGGAGATGAGGGCCAGATCAGCAAGTTCTGCATGGATTAACCCTCCTAAGGCTGTAAAGCTTATGTGGAATGGCACAAGCTTTGCAACACCCCCCCCCATTGGCTAGGAGTGAAAGAATCATGCGTGGGGATGAGTTTTGATGCTGTACTATGTCATGCCACTGAATGACAGCATCTTGTACTTCCAAATCACAGAGGTGTGCCATCTGCGGGCCTCTGTGATCTGGATTAAAGCATTTAGGCTGGATTGTAGACCTGATATTCTGGGTCTACACTAGATCTGGATCAAGGGCTTCTTGAACTTGATTTTGCTTTGTCTGATGCAGGTGGATTTGGCCTAACTTTGGGCAGGACCTCCACTATCCAGATTATCATGTGGTTAAGGAAGTGCCGGATCCAGATCAGAGGCCCTCTAATCCAGATCTAAACCTAATGCAGAAAGGGCCAAGAGCTACTGGTGATCCAGATGGATCTGGATTATACTTCATCTGGTGCAGATGAAGCATACTACCAGAGGGTGAGGCCTCTCTAGTCCACACTAGCCTGCTGACAAAAGAGGCTGTGAAGAGAGCTGGGGGTGCATAATTAAGATAAAATCATCCAACATGAACAATACTATTTTGCATGGGCCTGCTTTATCCATTTCCCTGTTCAGTACTCTAGGATAAGCTAGGGCATTTTCTGATAACAGGCAACAGGCTTTCTCAACAAATGCAACTCGTCTCTTTCATATTTTCTTCTGCCTACTTCTAAATTCTGAGTTTTTACACACTCTTAGTTCACCTGATACTTCCCTGTGTGAAGCCAGACAGAGGCTTTTGCAACCAGACAAAATATAATGTATGCTTGTGATTGTTAATAGATGCTGGAATCACTTGCACTCCTGGTCCCCACTGTGCTTTTCTTTCAATCATGCTGTATTTTCTTTATTAAACTTTTTATCCATATGTAGAACTTGTGCCTCTTAAAAAAAATCCTATTCACTAAATAAAATGGTAACTCTTTATTTTCCATTTTAATTTCATCCAGTTCTTAGAGAATTTTGTATGCCTCTGAATGCCCCTGGGCATATGTAATAGAAAATACCTGTGTACTCACTGAGCTCAGTTGAATTTGTTCCCAGGTAAGTGAATTTAGCATGGCAGCTGAAACAATTTGTTGATAAGATTAATATATAACAAAGGACACCAGCCTGCTACACCCTTTAGAACTCTTTATAAGGGTGTTCCACAAATGTAGATTGCAACGAAAGCAACTTTTGCTGAAATTTCACTTTTATGCAGTCATTATAGTGGAGTGAACCTGCCCTTTCTTCTATATGGCAAAGATAATTTTGGCCATTTCTGCACTTACCTGATTTAGATCTGTATCAGTAGATCTGGATTCATTGGACCTACTGATACAGATGTGGGGGAGGTATGGACCGGAGCAGAGCCAGATCACACCCCACACCCTTGACAGCTAGGCACAAAAGTTCAGTTCTTAGACTTGGCTCTTGGGTCCCCCCCCCTTGTGGTGCATTATAGTGTGTTGCTTAATAGCAGCCATGCACACACACACACACACACACAAAGCACTCCCCCAAATCCCAAGTTTCCATGATCAGATATTAAGTCCCTTAATCTGGTTGTAGACCTGATTTATCTAAAATAGATCTGGATTAAGAGCATCTTAATCCAAATCTGGCTCTGCCTTGTGCAAACGGAGCTGAACTAAGAGGTGTGTGGCTTCTTTGATCCTCATTAATGTGTGGATTAAGATGCTCTTTGATTTGGATCTACAGGTAAATGTGGAATGGACCAGAGGAAGGGGAAAAAAGAGGAAAAGCAGCATTTTGGTCTGCTTTTTAAATTGTTTCAAAATCATCATCATTATCATCAGTCTTCTAAAATGTCTATTTCTTTAGAAAAACAGCATATGCACAGCCCATAGATTGTGGAAAACATCAGAAAACAATCTGACCTGGTGCAATAATGAAACTGTCAAAGCTGAGGAGGTCCATTTCTTCTGAGTATCAATAACATAAGAAGTAGAGGAGGTTTATCAGATTTAGTGAGCGTCCCCATGGTAAGGATACTGTAAGGTGAATGTGAGTTCACTTCGTGGGAGTCCCCATGCAAAGCCCTAATTCGGGCTACACGAGGGACAAAAGGCAAGAAACAGAAGTAAAAAGACTCCCCTTTATAACTGTTCTCACCCCAAATTACTGGGCAAGAATGGGTTATCCTGGGGGCATGGGGACACTCCTGGGTTACGATCACAGCATTAGTGGCCAGGGTTTCGCTGTCCCTGCCACTAATGCTGCAATTGCAACTGTCCCCCCTTACCTGAGTGCTTAATTGCCCAGGTAAGGGCTTGATTTACCCCAAATGATCACCTGACAGCTGCCCTACAGTCAGCTGAGCAACTGTCAGGAGCGTATAGGGGCTGACATGTGCACAAGCAGAGCTCTGCTAAAATGATTAAAATAGATGCAGCTTAATGCAAATTAAGATTCACATTAAGACTGCCCCAAATCCACCACGAGGCAGGGGCAGCCCCATGGGGATGAGCCCTAAGTGACATTACAATTTGCCAGCTGTGTATGGCCTTTCTCTTTTTATACTGCAAACTCAGTGAGTGCAATTCTAGATAGGTGTACACTAGAAATATTTATTATTCATAATTATTTAAATATGACAAAAGACACAGCCTGCTTATGCTATCTTAGGACATGGCCTCCCAGGTAATGGTTCCAATTTTTTTTTATTTTTTTTTACCAGATGTACTTCTTAACTTTTAGCTGTGGGAAGCCTGTAAATCTGTTTCAATTTTAACTGTAATAACTCTTTTGCAAGTAGAAAGCCACCAAAATTCCCAGCCATGAAGTTTTCTTTTTTACTTCCCACAACAGTCTATTGCTCTGGGTTCTATTACAGCTATTCTAAAGTTGCTTGGCTTCGTTCATGTTAATTAGAACCACATAACTCCAGTTCAGCTCTATTTTCATTGGCTGTAATCGTTATTCTACTAAGATCACAGATGTGTTTAACCTCAGGGGAGACAGGATAAAATGACTCACAAGCAGTAGCTCATGGATGAAGAAGATGGACTATGAAGGACTCCATACGCTGATGCTACCACAACTCCCTGCTCAGATACCACCAATAATAGTTCTAGTACCACCTGAAACAACAGTACTAGGTTATTGTTTAAAATAATTTTCTTGCATTTATGTTGTCATTCTTCCAGCATGGAACGGCACATTGTCTTCTTAGCTTCACTATCTTTGTTTCATGCACCCGGGACTGAACCTAGTAGGGGAGCTCAGTTTTAACCTCACTCCGATGGTATGTTCTCAGTTTACAGGGTTACCACCACATTATATATTGTTTCTTGGATAGGAAAAATGATGGCCCTAACATAAGTACATTCCCTCCCCCACTGGAGGTCTTTGTGGTCTGAAAGGCCTGTGATTGAAAACTGTGGGTCTGGAAAAGCCAGGCCCACTGAGTCCAACCATGTAAAGGTGTAAGCTGGATCAGCACTTTCCTCATGATGGTACTGGTCCAGACCAGCCCACTCTATGGTCTTGAAGCATAAAGTTGGTCTCTGAGGGCTACAAACAAAAGTTCCTAGCCTCAGAGCTAGGAATGCAAATAGCTACCCATACAGCGGCCATGTTTCAATCCTGGTGTTTTCACCAGTGCACATGTGTGGCACCATCATCAGGACAACCACATGACATGGAAGTGCAGATGGATTGCCTCAATTAGCTCTGGCTATAGTGTAGGTTTAGTGCATGTGTGGTGCACTTAATCCTGCCCTACATGATCCATGATGAGCTCCCAGATGGAGAGAGACATTTCTGGTAAAGAAATAGCTCCACTATGTGCAGATGCTCCACCTGGGAGTGAACCATGTGTTGACTACTGGACCAAGTGCAAATTGGCCCACAGATCCACATTAATGGGCAGATATTTGAAGTCTAGAAATTTACTACTAAGTGCAAAAATGGCCTTGATGTCCAATAGCAGCTAGGGATGAACAATTAATGTCAGGGAAATGGTGCTGAGAGAAGGGTTAATCAGTACATCCTTTCAGTAATAGCATTCTTATGAAAATAAAACATTCCTAGGCTACTTTAAGGGCTTTTTTTCAATGTCAGCAGATGGAATGAACAGCGCTCAGCACCGTACTTGTTTTGGAATTGACAATTTTAGCTAAGTGCAGATGATCTTTTTATAAAAGACCTCTCCGAAACTACATAACTATTTGAAAGGGTGCTGCTTGCTGGTAGTAAACCAGCTGGTTAGTAGAGTCCTTGTAATATCCTATTAACCTAGATCTCAAAATAGGAGGGAGGCCTTTTTGAGAAGGCACTGTGTGCTAGTCAAGTATTGTGTATTGAAACAGATTGAAAATTCAGTGTCTTTTTGGTGGATGTGTCATCGTTATGGCTGCAGATTTCAGACCTATTAACAGTAAATGCTCGGTAGGGCAAGAGCCTAACTTCTATCACATGTGACTGTGGTAGGAGAGGGAGAAAGGAAAGAAGGAAACTGAGAGGAAGAGTTAGAACAGAGGCAAGAGTACCCATCTAAGAAAAAAAATCATGTAAAAATTTATCTTCCAAACAAAGTTTGGGGAGCAGGAAGATAGTTGCTATGAAACTGTTTAGTGTGTGTGTGTGTGTGATATTTGTTTTGTCTTCAACCATTCTGAGTTTGAGGGTCATCTAAACCATATGCAATCCTCTTCTATCTTTCTTTTCTTCTGATGTGCTCAAAACCTTATGTATCATAAACTCAGGTCAACCTTCATGTTACCCTCATGGTTCATCCAATACACAGAACAAGTGTGGCATCTGACACCCCTACTATGCTATCAAAGTGTTCATGGACCCCAGTAATAGCAGAGCAGGATGAAGGCAACTTGCAGCTATTCATACTCCATAGTGGTCTTATGGCTGTCACTGAATACAGGAGTTCTGTGTTTGATGATCCCTGAGCCCACTGTAAGCTTCACAGCCAGGATTCCCTCACTTCATTCTTGTCAGTGGGGGAGGGGCTGCTTGATGCAGAAATGAGGAAGCTGCCTTTTCTTTTGTGATCCTGATTCAAGATTGTAGCTGATTTTGATGCACGGGTAGGAAGCAAGAGGCATCCTTTCCCCTCTCACATTGAGATCATAGCAACACACACACACACACAGAGAGACAGACACACACACACAGACACAATGCTGCAAAGGCATCTTACATGAGGCCAATTTTTGTTGCTCCCAATGGCGATCAGATGCCCTTGTAGCCTGCGTGCTCCCAGAATCCCTCATTCATGAGTTATGCTAAGCACAGGCAAAGTTTCTGCAGTTCTGCAGGTTTTTATAACTATATAGGCCCAAGCATTCAAACAGATTTTTAAGGGACAGGGCAAGTAAGGTCTGGGTACAAGCCAGCCAGTAGCTGACAGCCAGTAGTAAGATGCTGAGAAGCAAAAACAAAGAGAAGTGTACACAAACAGGGTGAACATCACCAGATACCAATGTGAGGATCATCGCTACTGTATATCAACCTGAAGCTTACAAAAAGCATATATTGCATTTGACGTCCTGCTATAATGAAGCAGGCATAAGTAGTCATATATAGGCAGGGCATGACAATGGTCTGAATTAGGGATGTGCATGAATAATCATCACATTCAAAATTCGTACAAATTTGTTTGAATTTGGACATTCGAATTCAAATGGAACATTGGTACATTTGAAGATTGACATTCAAATGTGAATCAAATGTTTCTATACATTCGTACATAACTTTGTTACATTCATGCATCTGGAGAGGTGGGAAAGCAACTGCCCAGTCACATCTGCAGTGGATCCAGGGTGGATTCAAAGCAGATTCAGAGCAAATTTGAAGTGGATTCAGATTGGATTCAAAGTGGATTCAGAGCAGATTCAGAGTGGATTTATAGGGGATTCGTAGGGGATTCGTAGGCATGATTGGCATCAGGAATCTGAATCAGATTCATGTCGAACATTCATATTGAATTTGAATCCCACCACATTTACAGGGGCTCTTGCATTCTTGCATTTGATTTGGTTTGAACTGAACACACAAAAAACATTCATGCACATCCCTACAGTAGTCTGAACTCTTCAATGGGTGTTTTTCCACTGTCACTAAAAGTACCCATTAAGTACCCATTAATGGGTACATAATGGCATTTTTGTACCCATTAATGGGTACTTAATGGATACTTCTAGTGACAGTGGAAAAACACCCTATAAGACTCCAAAGATCTAGATTGCTGCACAATGATTAGATTGTCAGACAGCTTTCACTTGAAGAAATCTACCCTCCATTTGTTTACTTATTTATTATATTCTCTTTCATATATTTCCAGAAACTACCCATTGTAAGTCACAAATCAAAGCACAGACACTGTTGTTCATGAAGCATGTCTTTAGCATTCCTCTTTTAAGGATTTACATGGCATAATCTGTTTCCCCAAAACTAGTTTTAGGTTCTCTAAGACTCAAAAGTAGCTTCAGTGCCATCAAACACATTCTGCTTTTCTCCATCATCCTGCCTCTTGAAGACCACCTGCCATCTGGGGATGGTACCAGAGAAGGTTGTTGTTGTTTCCTATGGGGAACCTTCAGTAATGACTAGCATAGATGAATGCAGGCAGAACCTCCCCCTCTGCCAGGCACTTCCCCTGAAGTCCATGCAGTTCTTGAAGCTTTCCATTAATCCAACCATACACAGTGTTAGGGTTTGTGTTAGGCTCTTTCTGATAGGTATTCTACATCCCTTTGATCTTAAGGCTGTAGATTTTAACTATTACACTGTAAAAGCTAAAATCAAGTTCTAATGAACTCATTCACAGCACACATGTTCCATATGCTTCTATAGAAGGATGACTTCAATGAAAACATCAGCTATTTTGAAAATGGTCAGATGCTGTCAATTTTATTCTCCTATGCCTGCAAGATATAAGGGGTAAAAAACACGCACCTGTATCATTAACTGAGGGTTTGTTTGTTTGTTTGTTTGATAGGTTTTATACAAGTGATTATCAAGATTCACAGAAAAGGAATGTATTTATCTAGCACAGTTCATTATAATGAATGAAAAAGATGAATCTGGTTTGTACATGTCTCTGTTGAATGTTTTCTTGTATTGTCATGGATTGTTATTTCTTGTAAGCATGTGACTTTTAGAATTGGGCTCTAGACTGTTTATGTTAAAAGACAGTAGACATAAGCAATAAATCCAGTAGTAAGTGGAAAAGACATTTTCTACAGACAGCTGACTCCACAAGACTGTTAGTGTGAAAATAATCTTCTCGAGAATGGGAACGGGAAGTCATGGCTAGAAATCCTAATTCATTGCTGATTTCACCTGGACTTTAGATCAAATAGTCTATGGGTGTGCTGCATAGAATTGCTCTCCTGTACTAGTGACCCTCAAAGAGTGAAGCACCCATATTGTAGACTAATCTCCTAGGAGTTCATACTTACTGGTAGATTTCTGCATTCTTGGAGACATGACATTGAACCAAGCGCTACCATGCAAATGTGGCATTGTAGCCTGCTCCAATAAGAGCCTGCTTGAAAACGTCTTTGAAATATTCCTGGTGCTAGACTGGCCCATATGGATATCAGCAAGTGACTGGGCTGGTCTTCAGAATACAGTGACCGTGCTGCCATTTTGGTGGGCTCATAGAGTAAGTTGCTAGCAGACGTAAGTTGCCTCTGGGTATCTGGCTAGAAAAGACTCAGCCAGCAATCTTGGGTCAGAGAATATATTTTCCTGGCAGAAAGACATTCAAAGCCTTTCCAAAAATGAAACTTACACCAAATGTGGACTAAAATCTCAAGGTTTCTAATCTGATTATTTCTGGGAACAAGTTATTCTGTGGGTATTGTTTCCATATAAAGGGGGGAGGCTTTCAAGTCTGAGGGAAAGTTAGTTCTTTACACTTTTCTTTCCTAAGCTAAAGGATTTTTTGAATTATTTGCTTGGGGAAGCTGTAAGAAATAGCAGAAGAAATATGTGGTCCATTTTACTGATTCATAAGAAACCTCGACAGGAATCTCAAAAAAAAAAAAAAAACGCTTGAGATCAGTGGGATTGTCTACACAATGTTAGCTCATATCATGGTGTGGAAGAGAGGATAGGTACCTCATCCTTGTACTTAATCATACAATGATGCAAAAGGCAAATTACCATTCTAACAACCTGACTATCCCTCACCAAGCTGTCACCGATCAAATATTAGTGCTACACTTAGTTTCTGTGAATATTAAGTGAGATATGTCTATTTCTCTGATATCATTAAAGAAACAGTAGGGGGCATTCTGCACTTTGCCCTGTAGTTGCCTTCCAGTGCACTCTCTGAAATGGCTGACTCAGAAATGGCTCCTTCTGTACAGGAGCGCACTTACCTCCTCCAGCTCCAGAGCTGGTAAGGCTCTAGACACTGGATTTGCATCTCTTCTCTTGCTGGAGGGTCACTTGACACCACACAAGCACACCGGTACATCACGTGGCATGCTGGCACCAGCCTGCGTGTGCTGTGTGTCACCATCGTCCCAGTGATGGTGCTAGTGCAAGCATGCTGGCACTGACAACTGGAGTGAAGATGGTGGTGCCTGGACACACGTCCATACCAAGGTAAGTTTCCAGATGTGTGTGTGGGGTGCAGTAGCATTTGCTAGTGTGAATGCTTAGTACACGCCAGGGGAACTTTGACCTTTGCCATTAGTGGAGAGACGGCAAAGAGCAGATTGTTCTAGAATTCATCTGTGGTCAATAATAGTAATAATAAGGTGATCCTTATGGAAAAGAGATCATGCTATTTTTCTGCTTATACATAAATAATACACAAAAAACTTTGGGGAAAACAAGAACACAACATGTACAATATACACAGACTTGATGCATTTGTAAAGGTAACCAGCCAGTTTGTCGAGTGGTTAGGGAGCAGGACTCTTATCTGGGAATACTGGGTTTGATTCCGCTCTTCTCCTGGAAGCCAGCTGAGTGACCTTGGCTAGCCACTGCTCTCTTCTGAGCATTCACAGACCCACCTACCTCTCAGGGTCTTCTGTTGTGGGGAGAAGAAAGCCTTGTCAGCCACTTTGAGTCCTCTTAAATGGGTGAGAAAAGCGGAGTAGAAAAGCCAACTCTTCTTCTTAGTATTATTATTATTAGCCAAATATGACATGGCTTCTGTAAATGAGGTGTAAAAATATATCTGTTCATATCCTTTTCCTCTGAAAGACACACCATTCTTGGCACTGAACTCTAGTATTGCAATCTCTTTTATTTCAAGATAATGAAGTGTTTGGGAATATAATTAATAATCTTGAAATTTATTTTCACTTAAATACAACATCTGAAGCTGCTTCAAGTACAATCTAGGTGGCAAGTGGAGCCTTCATAAAAAGAATCATGTTATTAATATATCATCTTAGAGAAGCAAAGTAAGAAAAAGAAGAATGCTGCCGTTTATTCTAAATAGATAGGTAACTAAATTCCCAAGAGAATTAAAATAAGATCATCTAAAAATCATGTCGCTCTTTTTAAAAAATACCAAAATAGTGATGGGGAGAATAGTCTCAAGAAAGGAGGCAATTGGGGGTGGGGGGCAGAGCCTCTGTGATCCACAGATGTGTACTAGGATGGACACTTAATTCAGTTTAATGGTCTGTACAAAAAGGTCCAATGACGCCATGAAGTTCAGACCCAGTAACAAATATGTCTGCAGTACCATGGAAGCTAGCAAAGGCACCAGAGGACAGGCACATCCATCATAGCATTTTCCAATCTCCACTGATGCTTGGGAGGCTGCATATTCAAGGTTCCTCACCTGCACACAGGCATGGTAGCCCCAATAGTCACTGTGACCAATTCCACTGAGGCAAGAGGTCAGATCTCAAAAATGAGATTAGAAGGGGCTTTGGAAGAGTGTAAATAAGATTATTGAGGAACTGGTGGACCATCTTTAGAAGAAAAGCTTGCTACATCTGGTGCTTGCTAGTCCAGAAAGGAAATGAGTAAGAGGAGACAGGATAGAGGTGAACAAAATTATGCATGGTGTGGATGAAGGGGCAGTGAAAAGTTTTTCTTCTTTTTTCAAAATACTAGAAGCAGAGGTCACCCATTTAAACTGAATTCTGGATGAAACAGGACAGACAAAAGATTTGGTGTTTTTTTTCTTTAACCCAACAGATTGTTGAACTTTGGATTTTGCTCCCATGAGATGTATTGTCAAATAGAAGTATGGCTTCAGACAGGGGTAGAGCAATTCATGGAAGTCAAGGCTATCAATGGCTATTAGGCCTGATGGCAGTAGGACATGGAATGCCTCCAAAGACTGCAAGTGTTCAAGCATTCTTACCAGCCTCTATGCTTGCCATTTGAAACATCCCAATAGACAAATATAGAAAAAGCACAAAATACTCATATTTTCAAATGATAGAATTCATAAATTATTGCTAAGATATATAGAGTATTATAAATACTTTTTAAGTTTTTGGAAGATAGCATGCTAAATGTTCTATAAATGTGAATAGAAGTGCTTGGGCAAAATCTGAGTTGCTTTAACATTTGACCTTTACTGTTTAATTGAAATATTGTTTTATGAAGTAATAACCTTAACTGGATTACATATCACTTAGCAAATTTTCATAAGGGAATGCAAGTAAACAGCTTTGTAGGTTACAAGGAGCTACAATCCACAGTGAATAACTGAACCTGCAAATTAGAGGTCCTTAATTTAACAGACTTCTGATTTAATGGACAAATTTCTGGCAAATTATTCAGTTAATAAGTATTAAGGGCCTTTAATCTCTGATCTCTTTAAGGATATATGGAGTAGGATACATACCTTGCTTTTCTATGTGAATAGATGTATAACTAATAAAATTATTTACAATATACTCTGTTTGGTGCAAATAATATTTTTAAATTTCATTTTAAAAAATTGAAATAAACTGTACTACAAGACTGAGATTATCCACACAACCGATCCACACAATTAATAAAAATCAGATAAGTTCACAAGAAAGGCAAGTGGGAGTCATTTTGTAGAATATTTATTTATGCTGTACATTCTTTTTTTCCCTGTTTGCTATACAACCCACATGGCTGTATTATTGCCTTTGGATAGAGGCTGGTTGAGCTGTCCTGTAAAGATTAAAAAGCAGAAGGGGCAACATTTGAACTGATCATCTGGATAAACTTTTAGTTGCTGGATACTCTTAAAAGAAAGAAAGAAAAAAAACACATAATATTATGCTGTAGGCTAGCCCAGAGAACTGTGAATGACTCCAATTAAGAGGCGTGAATATCATTTACACGTTTCTACTCTAGTCTAGAAAGGCTACAGCTGTAAAATACAGACTTAGAAAGTGGATCTTTCAAGTGAAAATAGTAGATACTTTCAAAAATAAAATAATTAAACAGACACATGCAACTTTTTAGGGTAGCAGAAACAATTATTTACCTGCTGTTTTTTCACACATGAATATAAAAAACAGAAATGAATAAGACAATAAATAAAAGTCAACAGTCATTAATTTTAACAAGGTGTAATCCTGAAACCAATAATGAAATAATGCTTCATGTCCTTTATCTGATTCTAACAGAGACAGATAAACCAATTAATAGTACGGTTTTATTAAATTGTTGCAATTTTGTCACTTTGTGAACATTAATTGTTCCAGCTGGACTATATTTTGGAAAAAAGTAAATGCATATAAAAACCCATTATTTTCCATTTTCAGCAACTTGCACTTTGCCCATCCCTCATGGAATCTTGGATCTGTAAAACAGCCATTTAAGCCACTGAATTTAACCTTATATTTTATGAACCATTCAAATCAAAGCATCTCCAAGAAATTCAGCTTGGGAGAATTTCTTCTTGGGAGATGTTGCTTTATATGCAAAAGAGAACATTGAATCAAGTAATTTTGCCATGTGTGAAGGTGTATGTCAAGCTGCAGAATCACTGTGAATAGGGACATCAATTCATAAAAGTGGATTATCACTGAGGGCATGCTATCATCTCCTAAACCAGGAAGCACAAGGAGACCTGGAGATAGAGAAGGAAATCAGAGAGGCATCCCAGAAAGGAAGTCTTGAATCAATGGGGAACTTTGATTACTCACACATTAACTGGATCAATGTTTAATCTATGATAAGAGATATAAAATTCTTAGATATTTTAAATTATTGCATGCTGGAGCAGTTGGATATGGACCCAACAAGGGGTGAGAAAATTATGGGCTTACATTTACGTGGTAATCAGAATTTGATGGAAGAAGCTAATGCAATTAAAATAAGAATTGTGAAAATAAAAGTAATAAAGAACTAGACAGGGCAAGGTTTCTCCAGAAAGCTTGTCAGCTATTTATGGGTATGGCCAGACATTCTTAATTAGATACCTACAGGGCAAATATGAATTTCTAATGTTATACATATTTTTCCATTCATCTTACCCCTTCTTGAAGCTTGGCAATCAGAAGCTTTTCCTCAGTTGGGGTTTAATAAGACTGAAGGCACTTTGGGTGAGAAGCTACGTAAGCAAAGAGACAGGGTGGGACAAGGATACAAGTATGAAGCTTCTTCCTATTCATATATTCTACCATCCAATCGAAAACTGTCATACACCAAATGAGGATGTCTGCAGAGGAAATGAACACCTGTAGGATCAAGAGAAGCTGCAGATAGTCCTAGAAGGGCTTTTGCCTAGGGCTAAATTTGCACTTCAGCCTGTAGTATGCAATTAGGCAACATCTGGGGAGGTGCATCTGCACTGTTAGGAGGCATTTACAGCCTAGAAATGCCCCATGCCTTCCCAGAGGTTGACTAATTGCATGCTAGCTGTGTATCACAAAATCCTGCTCCACAAGCATGCTAACTTTCCCCAAACACTTACCCGCAGGCTGGGAAGGTCATTGAAGCTGCCAAGCAAGCAGAAAGGTCATTGAAGCTGGCACACAAGAATGCTGGCAGCTCCAATGATCCCCTGATGTGATTGCGACTGTGCAGAGTGTCAGCATTGTCATAACAATGGTGCTGACACATGCATAGTCACAGAGGGTGCCACACTCAAGATGGCAGTGCCCAGTAGAGGATCAGCCTGGGGATTGACCACAAGTAAGTGATCGATCATGTGGGGAGAAGGCAAATGTTGACCAGCAATCGCAAATGTGAACGCTAGTCAATGTTAGCTGATTGCACACCTTTCCTGTCCACAGGTTGGGAAGTATGAAAACAGCCCCGGTCAGACAAAAATGGATTGCATACCTTCATTTGAAGATAAATTGTAAAAATTTATTACACAATCATATTTTTTGAACATAAAACTATACATCTTATTAGGTATAACCTATCAAAATTCATGGTGCAGCACTGGGCAGGAAACTGCTCAAGTGAATATGGACTGTTGTAGGGCATGAGTACGTGACTACAGAGGCCTGGGCCCCATTTGAAGTACTGAATCCATTTTGGAAACCTGGAAGCCATTAACTTTTAACCTATCTGTCTTCCTGGAAACAAACTAAGAGCTGGAACAGATCTGAACTGGTGTAATTCTGAATGGAACCAAAAAGTAACATCAAAAGCTCTCTGTCACCAATTTCATTCTGTCTGGCCCAATTTTTGTGTGAGTTGGACAATGTGTCAACATCTGCAGGAAATCCATTTTGAATTTATTTGACACTCTTTAGCCTGAAATGGAGCAGTTATCCCAGTCTTGATTGGTTTAATTGCTGGTGTACCACGCCATTATTCAGTCTAGTCACACCTTTTGCTTTTGCAGGAGGAATAATCCAAACCCCATTAACACAGTCCAGAGTTGCAAAGAGCGGGTCAGCACATGGGCAGCTGACTGCACAAGGTCCCATTTTTGTGACGTATACCAAGCACATGTATATTTTGCACACAGTCCCCTCTTCACATATGAAATGATCTCTCCCCATTCATAGGAAAGTATTGCGCACATGTGACTCCCTTCCCCGAGGTGATATTTTAAGCTGTTTGGGGGTATTTTTATTCTGCTTTAATAATATTTTCAAATCATTTTCAAAATGTATTGTGATTGAGAGGTTTTTGGTGCTGTCTGGCTTTGTATTTTCCCAGGTGATTTGGCTTTTTAAAAACCCTTTCCTATAAGTTTCTGCTTTGAGAGTTTGTTGCCTGGATGAGCTATTTCTCCATCCCAGTGAAAGGTTGTGCTCTGCTCCTAACCATCTACAGTAGTTCCTGGAGTGTTGCCACATTCTAATATCTTATTCTGACATTGTTTGTATCAATAAAACAAAATTGGGTTTGATAGATGATGCTAGGAAGATGGCATCATATCAAATACAGATGTTTCACGTACACTTTCTTGTATAAAATGTAATATGGGACAGAGCCGAGAAAGAGGGGAAAAAAACCTGACCTCTACAGTAGATGCTGGCATCAGTAACAGAAGGGAGAGTTTTTCTCATTATAGCCCTGTCCAGAATGTATATCCAAAGGTCTCTGGGAAAAGTACACTGTGCACAGAGCATTTCCGAACTCAGTGCCCCTCTTTGTAACACAGAGACTTTTCTAAGTAAAGGCACATGCACTTTTAATTTACTAACAAGTATTCCCAAACAGGAAATCATGCATTTTTTTAAAAAAAAATCATCCACACTCTCACTTCAGAATCATGCACAATCTCTCACAGGACTGTAAAATGGAAATAAGCATAATGAACATGATTCTCTCTTGAATCTCATTCAAGCTGTGCCTTCCAGTTAATGAAAAGAAAAGCTTTAGCACGATTTTTACAGCCTAAGCAGTCAGTTCTAAGGTGTTGATGGTCATTAGCAATATCTCAATTCAGCCAATTAGAACTATTTTTGTATCAAATTAAGCTTCAAGATTTCAAAGGCTTTGTTATGTACAAATCCTTTCAAGACAAGCTCTGGAAAATTCCCATTTTGTAAGTAGTAGAGACTGTATTGAAATCAAAGATGTGGATATACAGTGAGGGCAGTGAAAAAGAAACAGGACCTGCTGACAGATATGGAGAAATGCCCTAGGAGAATATTAATGCTCATGGGCATGCTAAGTTGTTGAGATTTTTCAAGTTATCATAAGGTAAAATTCTATTAATATGGCTGGAATCAGGACAGTAAACATGTACGTCTGAGCTAAGCAAGTGTTAGCTGTTTCGTTTTGGATGAATTTTGCTTTGGTCCAGGTTCCAAGTGGTTTGAGAGTGTTTGAGTAATAGTGGGTCTGGAATTATAAGCAATCGGTTGATAGTAATAGCAGCAGTAGTAATAATTATCTTTGTCTGATGACACTCATTGATTATGCATTGTTAAGCACATGTTGAACCCCTGGAATTAGAGATTGCTGTACTGCTTTTTTTAGCCGGTTTGGTCTAGTGGTTAGGGAGCCAGACTCTTATCTGGGAATATCAGGTTTAATTCTGCACTCCTCTATGAAGCCAGCTGGGTCACAGTTCTCTTCTGAACTCTCACAGCCCCACCTACCTCACAGAGTGTTCTGTTGTGGGGAAAAGAACAGAAAGTTTTGTCAGACTCTTTGAGTCTCCTTAAATGGGGGAGAAAAATGGGGGAGAAAAGCCAACTCTTCTCCTTCTTGGAAATCTGATGTTGGGTCTCAGGGCAGAGAAACATGCAGAATGCCTCTAAAGGCCATTTGCAGGGTGCCAAGTGCAAGTGAAGGTTTTGCCTTCGTCTTCTGCTTGGGAATGGATCAGAGAGGTTCTTAGGACATAATCACTGAGAAGGGGTGTTTTTCCACTAGCACTAAGTACCCATTGAAGGACCTATTAAGGACCCTTTAGGCTCAGAGCAGGATGACCCCATTTCCATCACAGACCCCATTAGAGCACCATTAGTTTCCACCAGAGGTAGGGAAATCCTGATCATATGGGTCCTTCAGGACCTATAATCTGGATTTCCTGTAGACCCCATTAAAGGGGTCTACAATGGGGTCTTCAGCCATCAAATCTGGATTATAGGGAGCCTGTTTCCAATACAATTGGGCAATGGGTTCTAGAGGAGGCTCAGGGGGAGGCACCCATGGGGGGGGGGTGCCCAAACTCAAAACTTCAAAGTCCCTCCAAAGTTGCCTTCAGAGATTAGCATAGGCTCTAAAGAGAACCCCTTGTGAGCCCAATGCCACTGTCAAAGGCTGGAGGATCTTCGAAGTTAGCGGCAGATTGCTTCAGAGATTCTATGGAGCCTCTCTGGAGTGTCTACGGAGATTGCACCCCCTCTCCCCCAAAACACCTGGGGTGGCAGGCGAACCCCTCGTGGGTAGATCCGGATTTGCACATGGTGCTCTGGCATTTCCATAGCAGGCAGGCTAGCACTCATTGCTATTGGGTGCTAGACCTCCTGTGGAAAGGGAAGTACCAATTCCTTAGATCTGGATCTTCTTAGATCCGGATTAAAGGAGCTCAGTGGAAAAACACCCAAGTTCTTCCACAGCAGTGAAGGCAAGCTGTAGTCCTATATATAAATTGTTCTGTTGCTTTTTCCATGCAGGTAATGGCTGTCTCACTACGTGCAAGGGCATCCGTCTTCTTTCCAAACTCATGAGAAGGGATGTTCATGAACAAAAATCACATTTGCTTCTCTTTTCAAAATGAACACCCATAAAAAAATGGTTGTTTGCATTCAATTTCACACTGTTTTAAAAAAAAAATATTCCCATAACAAAACCCTTTTCAAAGGCAAAAAGCACAGCAAAACGCAAATGTTTAATCAAATTGTTTTTGTTTGCAAACAAGAAGCTGGTTTGATTGCATTTTTGGATATGCGAACAACCATGAATATCCCCGGACACGAACTGTTCAGTTGAATTTTTGTACATGAATTGAATTTTGCACATTTCTAGAGCCTGGTTTTCTCCTGCAGAGGGATGTCCCATGGAGTTTGTGAGAGGTAGTCCCTGGGAAACTTTCCAGGGACATTTTTTCTTACATCCCCACGTACCCATAGCTACAACAATGGCCATTTCTGAATTTATTAAGGTAAATAATGTGAAGTAGTCTGAGTTAGGTTGTGAATATTAGAAATAGAATTTTCATTCTCTGTGGAGCATTAAAAATGAACCTAACCTAGAATATGTGCCTTATGGCTTTCTTCCAAATGTGCCAGTAGCACTGTCCTGGGTATGGAACTTGCAATCTGAACTGTCCCCTTGTTGCTGTCCAGTTGCATGCTGTGTTAGGGCACAGAGGATTGGTCAAAAATGTGCCAAGCTGAGTTGACTGTGTTTTGTTGCAAAGGATGAGTAGATTGCATCGATCATTCCCTCCAACTGATGGTACACAGCACAGCTGCAGAATAAAACAGCTATGAAGTTGAATTGCAACACAGGCCTAAACTGTGCTAAAGGAGAAAATATGTATGTTAGTGATATATACACTGTGTTTTCAGGATACTACCATAGTGCTGCAGAGATTGTGCAGTTGTATCATGTAATTTTATGTCCTGATGAAGGAGTACCAGCAACAGTGTCATATTTTCAAACTCATGAAAACTATGTTGACTACTCAAGTTGTCAGCAGTCATTAAGAAGTCTAGCATTGCAAGCCTACTGAGCCTATAGCACAGCAATTTCAAGATTGCCTTGAATGCATTATGTCGCCATACTGGAATGCTACAGAATATTCCTTATGGGGCATATATCTTTGAGGACATCTCTGATGGGCATTCTCAGCTAATCCACGATAACAGGTGGAATAGCCTTTGCAGTTTCACTCTGTAATAAGAGGGTGGTGATCTTGCCTTTGTAAAGCTGTACTACATTGGTGAGAACGGATATCACAATTCTGGCAGGTTTGAAAAAAAGAATTTTGGTAAAGTTTATCAGAATATATTTTTGCCTGGACTACTTTATTATGAACATTCCTTCAGGTTGTCAGGCTTCTGAGGAATTCAGATTTTGTGCATAATTTCTAAGTAACCCCTCTGTTCTAAATAGCCCCTCTGTGGAGTGTATTCTCAAGAGAGAATGTGCTGAGACAATATGCAGATAAACATAAAGATACAATTCAGCTTTTAGAGAGGACTTACCTTTTCAAGTGGTCACTATAGAAGTAGTGACTATTTATAATAAATTACTTAATTCCTGTTTAAGTTAACTTGTCCTCTGAAAGGCTTTTATATCATGGAATTTTACCATTGCAAAGACATAGAGGAGGGGAAAGCAATAGACTAGTCACCTAGGCAGGATCAACATGTATTACAGTATCTGCTGTTGGCCTGGACTGGTTTTGGGTCACACTGAGCAATCCAGCCCAAGACTGAAAGGGCAAGTAGCAGCCACATTATGGACATCCCTTTCTGGCTCAGCTTTGGAGGCTGGAAATGGAAGGCACCAGGCTGACACAAGGGCTGTGATAGCCAGGCACCCAGAAGTAGATCTCTTCTGTGACTGCTTCTGGGAGCCAAGCAAAATAAAACTAGTCTCCTTGTGCCTGGTAGACTGGAGCAGAAACTTGTTGACATTCACATATGAGCAACTTGTCTGGTACAGTCCACCATCAAAGAGGACTTCAGAGACATACCTCTAAATCTTCATAGCTCTCTAGAGGAAATTCTTCCTGTGTACCTTTGATTTGATTTTGATTTTAAATTGGTCAAGTTACCTGGTTTGATTTGAACCAATTTAAAAATCAAGCAGTCTGGTACTAGAGATGTGCACAAATATATGTGGCATCCGGAATTTGTATGAATATGTACAAATTCGTAGATTGTGGCCGAATCGAATAGGGCCTACATTTGTAGGCCCTATTTGCTGATGGATTGAATTATCTGGTATTCATAGAGGCTTTGGTTGAAGCTTCAGCAAATACCAGATGCCCTGGGCCCACGGCATCCTGCCCTCCAGACCTCCCATCCCCCTGCCTCCCATGTCCCTCTTACCTTTTGGTATGGCTTCCCTGGCATGTGCAGACCTCTTTTCGCATGCTTGGGGGCCAAAAAGGCCTTCCGGGGGCCAGAGAAGGAACTTCCAGTTCCTGGGTTAAGCAACCCCAGAACCGGAAGGCCTACAGTAGTTTTAGCTCTCCAAAAGCCTATTTTTGCCCCTGGAGTGTGCCAGAATGGGCCCATGGATGCCAGTGGAAGCATCCTGTCCAGCTCCCATGTGCCCTTTTACCTTTGGGGCCAGCTCCACTGGCATTCATGGGCTGTTTTCAGAGTGCTCAGGGCCTGGAGAAGGTATTTCCGGTTCCTGGATCACACAACCCCAGAACCGGAAGGTCTCTTTTGGCCCCTGGAAGGCCTATTTTGTAGTGCCAAAATGGGCCTGCGGATGCCAGGGAAGGCATCCCGCCCGCCTGCCCCCCCACCCCTTTACCTTTTGGGAGGATCCACTGGTAATCGTGGGCCTATTTGGGCACATTCCAATGCCCAAAATAGGCCTCCTGAAAGCCAAGAAGGCACTTCTGGTTCTGTGCACATAGACTTGGAAGTGTCTTAGAAGAAGGTGGGGTGGCAGCAGTGAGGAGGACCAGTAAGTGTGAGGGAGGTTTCATTTGTTTTATGCATGAATATTCATTTGAATATTTGTGCACGAATACAAATCCCCCAACATTCATGGGGGTTGGATCAGCCAAAGGCGAATTTTCACACCTTCAATTTGTACAAAATCAAATGTAGGAAATGGGCTTCATGCACACCCCTATTGGGCATATCTCTATTCATTATGACAGAAACTGAGCCCCCATGTTTCTCCACTTTTCTCTCACCAAGGCATGTAGCTCCTTTCCTTCAGCATAAAATTTGCATTCATTGGAACAGATTCCCTTTGAATGTGGTAGGATTCGTATTTGATATGAATGTTCAATCTCACACAAATTCCATATCAATGCATACAAATAGCATATGGTTCCTATATATGAATGCATACGAATAGCATACGGATCCCATCATGCAAATAGCATAGGAATCCCATATATGAATCCCATACAAATCCCATATGAAGCTTCATTCAATTCGAATTTGAATATTAATCTTCAAATGTGCCATTCTCTTTGAATTCAAATGTCTGAATTTGGCCGAATTTGGCCGAATTTCAAATGTTATTAATACTCATGCACATCCCTAGCTCCTAGGGAAGCTGTGCAGCAATAAAAACTGCTCCACAGCTTTGGGGAATTAAGGATGCTCCAGGACTCTCTGGGATGTGGGGCATCTCTGACAGATAAGTGTGAAAAGGCACCTGATCTTTGTGACCCAATGCTGGAAGAAGAGAAACAAAGCAGACTAGATGGAATATTATCACTGCTAAAAAGAAGCTAAAAGGTAACAGATTAAAATGAATTCCTGTCCCCAAACCCTGGGCCTGTTTGCACTTGGCTTTAATCTAGAATATATCCCTGCTGTTGACATGATAGTGCAGGCTACAGAGAGCCTCAAATGAGCCCTGCCACAGTCTGGATTAGCATGAGGACTACACATCCCTATCCTGAGATATATCCCAAAATATAGCCAAGTGTGAACAAACCCCTGCTTCTCCAAACTATCCCCATATTGACCCTTACTGGGCCACTGCCCAAAGCTCTGCTGCTTAAGTAGCTGCTCAATCCCAAATGTACCAGCTGAATTCTAGCAGAAGCTCCAGTCCAGGTAGATATTCTTCTGGGGTGGTTAGGTCTTAATAGCCACAGGCAGCAGTTCTTCCTGAGCAGCAGAAGGAAGCAGTTCTTATACTAGCAGATTAATTTCACTTCAGTGTCACTTTGTAGCTGCTGACTTGACTAGGTGTGAAATCCATGTCAGCTTCACACTTTTCAGGAGAGAGAGAGTGACATGCAATTGAAATACACCCAGCTACTCAAACATGGTTGTCAGGATTCTTAACATGTGTGTCCATGAAAAGGTACATGTGAAATAGTTCTTTCTTAGGTATCACCCCCTACATACATTTGTGATGTATTACTCAAGCTACCCACTTATTCTGCATTTATTTGGTAGGTGTGGGGTCATTATAAGAATGACAGTTATGCTGTGCGTTTCAGGAGAGCAGGATAATGGCACTTTCATAGCCTAACATTTTGAAGTGGAAATAGTAACTAACATTTGGTTAATCTGTCTTCTTCCCTTTCATTGTGGCTGTTAGCTCTGGCCCCAGTCAGATATATCTTGCTCACACAGTGAGACTATAACTTCCTATCCACAATGGCTTGGTGTTCCTCCTGACATATTCCATCCCCTTCAGTTAAGGCTGCCAACTCCAGCTAAGGCTAAATTTAGAAATTCTCCACCTTCACCTCTGCTAATAAGGTCATTTCTGTCATTGTTTGTTTGGATTTAAAAGCAAGACCTTCACTGAGTGATTCCAGGATGGATAACAAAGTAAAAATAAAATAAAATAATCCAGCCCCTTTAAGCCTGTGGATTGTAGAAGTTTAAAATGAACCCGAAGCTAATTAAGGAGAAAATATTTTTGTGGTGCATCTCCATTATGCATTAAAGCTGTCTTTTGGGGGTTAGCGGGTCTCCATTTCTTTCAGAAAAGATTCCTAACAGTCAGTGCACACGAAAAGACTCTGATGTTGCTCCTATCCTGGAATCGGGGCCTGCCATGCACATACTAGTGCAGACTATGGTAGGCCCTATTCAGGGATATAATCTCGAATAAGACCCAGTGCAGAAAAGGCCTTGGCCTCCATTTGTAGGCACAACTGCTCATTAATGTGACCTGGAATGGGGGCAAGGAGATGAGGGCTGATCTTATTAGAGTAACAGGTATAAATGTTCTTCACCCATGGGCCATGTAAGTATGCACACCTGTTACCCATGCCCAGTCAAAGAGACAGGAAAAGATACAGAATGGGCAGTTCAGCACCACTCTCTCCTTCCATCTGATGACTTTTGTGAACAAAGAGAGGGTCCAGCACAACACCTAATTGGATTGTTCCACATCATATCCATCCAGAGGCTGGTAACATTTCGGAAAGTAGGTAAAAATTAAAAAAAAAGATCTCCAGTCAAACTGAGTTGTTGGTGACTATATGGGCATACCCATATAAGTCACCTCCCTTCTAATTGGTTCTAAAACCAACTGCTTTGGCACACAATTATTTATAGAATTTTAAAAATCTTTGTTACAGTGTGAAAAAATGTTTACTGAGAACGTGTGTTTTTGATGTCTCCCATTATCACAAGAGTTCCTCTTTGGAATGGTGCTCTGACCCTCCAGAAGCATTATGGTTTCAGGGCAGGAGCTAGAGTGCCGCCCTGTATTAAGCTACTTTTATCAACTAATATGTTAGCTACAGTCTTTCTTTTGACACTGGAGTTCAGTAACCTGAACCAGGGTGGGCCTGTCCAGGCTTGGAATATGCAACCCATTCCAGGCTAGGATTGGTTGCTGCTAGTGCAGGACAGGGATGGCCCATTCCAGGCTATGCCCTGTCGCTGCCTCTGAAGGCTACACAGCTGTGCCTTGTCAATGGTGCCAGTACACATGTGCAGTGCTATTGCCACATGACTGGGCAACACAGTGCACAACCATGCCTGTGCTACCAGCCACAAGCTCCATTTGCATCTCTCCCACCTGGAAGAGGTTGAAATGAAGCATGCAGCACTGTTCCAGCCCTGCGACTAGTACAGAGGAAGAACAGTTGAAACTGCTCTATCATTATATACATGGGAGGGACTCCAGCATGAGCAGAGCCACTTCTAGTAAAGGACCAGCTCTGCGCAGTGCAATTATGACATTTGGGGATTCCCCCCATCTTCAGCTTTTTGCCTAATGTAAGCAGGCTCTTAAAAAAGACTCTGGGGTAGGATTGTTCACACATTGCTCTGTCCCTCTACCATGTTCTAAACATTCTGTGCTAGAAAAGGTGGACTCTTTGTTATGTTTGAGCACAGCCTTTATTGTGTGACTTTGAGGTGAGGGACCTTTTATATCCATGGGAGTTCCCAGTATGCATGTTAGACCATTAAAAACAAAAGAAAACTGTGAAGGCAGCAGCATTCTTGAAGACCAAGTCCATTTCACTTCAGGCTCTTACATTTCATGGGATTGATGGCAGCATGGGAGAAAAGTTAACAAACTTATTCCTGTGGCTCTGTTCACAGGCTTAAAGGGATTCTTTAGCAGTAGTTGTCAATGCTGTGGAACTACCTTGTCCTTACAACAGGACTATGGCAGCTATCACATGACAACGGAAGCTGGGCCCTAAGCGAATATTGTTCTCAGAGCAATCTTTGCTTGATTAACTGAAAATTGCCCCAGCATCAGCATGCTGGCTGCATGCCTGCCCAGGCTCTTAGGGACAGGGTCATTAAAACTGTGGAATTTTGGCTCCCTGGTTCAATGTTTCTTTGCTCTGTAAAATTGGGAAGTGGGGGAGGTGGAGAGAATAACGAGAAGCATTGTGATTGCTTTCCCCATCCCTCTACCAGTATAATGCTCTAGCAACCTCCCAGAGGGCAGGGCCATGCATATTGTGTGACTGACCAGCACTCTTGTTGTGCAACAGGGGTACATAGATGCCTGCCTTCTGTACCATCAGAGTGCTCTCATGCCACAGTTAAAGCTCTGTGCTCATCTTGCCTTTGGCAGCCATGTGATGAGTGCTACAGTGTAGGGATGTGCATGGATATATACATAACATTTGAAATTCATATGAATTCAGCTGAATTTGGACGTTCAAATTCGAATTGAATGTTTTGATACATTCACATGAAGCTTCATATGGGATTCCTATGCTGTTTGTATGCATTCGTATGGGATTCATATGGGATTGAACATTCATATCGAATATGAATCCTACTACATTCGAAGAGGATCTATTCACGTGAATATGAATTTTCTTGCATTTGATTCAATATGAATCAATTAAAAAAATTAGTGCACATCCTGCTATAGTGCTTTGCCTTGATCTAAGAGGTATTTACAAGTGGATTGGTTTGGCTTATGCTTTTAAAAATAAAACAAAATAAGGATTGCACATTGCAAAAATCCTTCTTCCAGAAAAAGAATAGAGACAGAAAAAAAATGTAGGTACATGTCACACTGAAATAGCATCTCACTTAGAGTGCACTGAGGCGTGAACCTAATCCCTCTCTTTTCACTAACACAGTATTATTCCAGCATGAAACCTACCACACCATATTGTAATTATCAAAATCCTAAATTAAACTTTAAAAAAATCTTAGCCTTCACCCACAATTTGATATATACCCCAATTTATTTTTTACAATGCAATATTAGTTGTTTGCAAACACAGTTTTAATATAGCAGTTTGCTATCCCTTTTATCGGCCAGCAACGACCTTGTTGCTGTCTTGCCCTGTGCCTGCCAGCCATTAACAGAGGAGCACCATGGTGAAAATAGCTTCCCTGACATCCCTTCAGCTAGTCTGAAAAATGCTAATGTGACTGTCTCCATTGAACCTCTGCCATTTACCTTGAAATAATTTAAAGAGCTGCATGGTTTTATTTTTATAAGACAAGCCTAGAAGTGATCGAAGCATGTTTGGTTTTAAGTTACTGCATCCAAGCCAGCTGACCATCCCCAAAGTCTCTCCCTTTTGTTTCTATGTCAGCATGAGATCACAAGCCTCCCAGTTACCCTTAGGGTGCTAAAGCTGAGGGTCACGCTCTCACAGCAGCATGTGAGAAGCCAGGAGTGGCTTTGGGGAAAAAAAAAATCATTCTTTTGACCATAAATGGAGAAAATGTGTACATCAGTCTTACTGTACTGAAAACTGGAACAATTGGCTGCCCCCTCTCTGTACAGAGTCTCTTCAGACACATACTGTGGTCCATGCTTTCAAGCTAATCCTAACAGAGTGAATTTTCTATCGGTAGGAACAAGCAGGGCTGGATTAAATGCCTTGCTGAGGAAGCTGCAGAACAGGTATACTTGATAGGTAGTTCCATTGCTGATTGATTGTGATCGGAGGAAAAACAAACAAACCTGTTTCCAATTTACTCCCTCCTCTGAACCTCTGTAGCGATTATTGTATTCTATATGGGGGGTAGCAACATGCTGAAATGAAAATAAAAGTTTAAAGACACAAACTGTGTTTAGCTCCCACAACAATGCTGAAGAACAACATGATTTTCAGTGGGGAGGACTATGTCCTGAGCCAAGATTATTCTAGCTGTATCTTTAATTCTCTATGCTGCTGAACTGTCTCAGTTTGATTTCAAGTATATGTTCAAAAAAAAAAAAAAAAAAAAAAGGAAAAAAGGAAGGAAGGGAAAAAAGCAAAATAGTGAAGACAGCAAAAAACATTCATCTGAAAAACTTAGGGGTTCACTTGCTGTAAGCCTTAATCAGGAATGGGTTCTCTGTGGTCCTCCAGAGAGCATAGCTACTGAGCTCTAAATCCCTTGATGGACATCGTAGTTCTTCTAAATCCTGAGTCTTCCTGTTCTAGACAGGATGTTGTCCAAGGTAAAAGTCTGTATCATCCAATAGCCCCTAAAGTTTTTCAAGATAAACTGATCTTGAAGGAGTGGTAAAGTCACATGTAGTTTCATTATGGGAATACTTGAGTTTCCATTCAGTTTCCATGGATTATACTTCTGAAGCTGCACTCAAATGCCATGGGAACTCATGGATCATGACTTTAGGGTATCAGGGAGGGTGAAATTTAAGGAAGACTCTCTTTGATCTCCCTGAACTGAACCGATTTGCTGTCATTGATATGTAGTTCATAGTAGTGAAAACTGAGGCTTCCAACTGACATCTCTCCTGTCCTTCACTGCTCAGTTTCCCCAGTCTATAGGGCACCAATGGCAAAGACAGTGGCATTTAGTAAGTATTGTGGTAGGATTTCAGGAGAATAACTGGTTGAGACAACAATCATATGTTCAGTTAATTTGCACCATAGTTCCTGCTCCAGTTGTCTTGTACTGGGGCAGATATTCCGAGGCTGCATCATATGGCCAGCTTTTCCTTAGCAGATTTTTCAGATTTTTATATGCAGTTTTTACATGTTGCCATACCACATTAAAAAAACAACAACCAAACACACTCATGGTATTGAAATATGCCTTGAGCTGGGCATTTTGCCATTGTTTGAACATGAAAGATTTCTAACAGAAATAATGACAAATAACCTCTGGACTTTAATCATTTGAATGCTCTGTGATTTATTTATTTGCATGAGGATATTATTTAAATTTCGATTCAAGCTTTGGGTGATGAAGAGCCAAACTCAATACAACATAGAGCAAGTATCCTAGAATGGGAAAGTCTCTTGTTTCCATCCTACACAATTATACATGATGCACTTTTGGCAAACAAATCAGGTCCATATGCAACCCAGAAATGCCAAATTACTGGATGAAGTTTCAGATGTAGAAGAAGCCCTGCAGAAGATCCTCAAGGAATATTGGAGTGAAAGCTTTTTATTTTGAGCTTGTCAGAATATGACCCACATATGTAGGTCTCTCAAATCAAAATGAGAAACATTGTTTTTCCTTGGTTCTCATCTGTCATATGGACCGTTTATGTTTGTTGGAAATGCCAGTTTCATTCCAAGCTCCTTGGAACAGAGGTTGCATAGAAAGCTGATAGTTTTGTTTGTTAACATTCCATATTGGCTTAGAGTTTATACAAGAACATATGACTATTTATTGCTGTGGATTTAGACCAGTAGACGAAGCTATAACTACAAAATTCTGGGGGAAAAAATTCTACTTAGCAGTTTCCCAAGCTCTTTGGCTGCAGTCACACATTCACGTTCAAACCTTCTTCATTTCATCTTCAGGTTTGATGCTCATTTCTAGCCATTTTATTGGGAACTTTCTGCCTTCCATTTGGACCTTCCTGAGTAGAAAATCCACAAATAAAACAGATAGCAATGAAAAGGTGCGAGCAGTCAGCCCTGAAGTTGGTCTGAAGAAGGTTTAAAGTGAAGGTGTGACTGTGGCCTTTTTCTCACTGAGGGCATTTCCACATTTACGTTAGGAAGGGCCCATGCAGGAATCTCTCTTTTGCATGCTGTGCAGTTTATGCACTGGTCACAGCCCCTGCTAGCACACCTTGTTCTTGCTCCATGATAAATACCTTGAAAAATAAAGTTTCTTATTGGAAAATAAGACTAGTATATCCTTGACTGGTATACTCCATGAAGTACATTCACAGGGGGTGACAGAGAGGGGAACAAAGGTTCCCGTTGGGAGTCTGCCTTTGATTTTCCTGGAGGAAATCTTTATCTAGAGTGGAGAATTTAATGGGTCTTTTCCTATTGTTAACCCACAATAGGCCTTAATGGTTGAAAACATAGAGACCACATCCAGACAGGGTATATTCAGCACTATTATGGCTTGGCTATGTTGGGCTTGCCACGTGTATCTGTGGCAACTCCAACATATCCCTGCACTATTGAGGTGGAAACCTTATTTATCCTATTTTGTGAAAACCTAATTCTGAACATGGATTTTCCTAGAATAGTGCTGTATCTTTCCTTTCTGGAACTGCTGCTAGATGCTGCCATCTTGAAGCTGGGGACCGCACTCATGCAAGATAGAAACAATCAAACACTTCCAGGTATTTTGTGCTGTCAAAATACCTGAATCTGCACACTGTTATATCTATGGACAGAGTCAAACCTTCATTGCCTAGTCACCAAATAATTCTTCTGCAGGGATTTTACTCTGAAATATCACTTGTTAGCGCAACATTCAGGTGGCATCTGGAACAGTCCTGAGACTATTTTTAGATCTCCTACAAATCTTCTCATTTTGGTGTTTAGTATACATGCTGGAAGTTTGCCTACTTTCTGAGTGGGGAAGTGACATTTGTCATCATTAATGTTTTTGAACATTTTTATTTGTGTGGGATGATTGAGGAAAAGCAATTGTTACCAAAAAGGAGTCATGATACATTCGTAAAGCACACTGGATGATAATAAACAAATAAAGCAATGAAAGTGCTATTTTTTTCCTTAGGTAATGTACCAATTTCATTGGATGTTTCACAGTACTTCGAAATGGAAGCCGAAGCATTCCAGAAGCATCCTCTATATGTTGTATCCCATTTGACATATGAGTAGTACTCTGAATTGGAGAATCCAAACAAACAAAAATGAGTTGCTTGTTTAAGAATGACAAAAGCAATTTTCTTTTGTACCATCCAGATTATAGAGATAATGTCTCTGAAAACACCAAGTGATATGCTACACTCAAGAATGACTCATAAGAACCGATATTTAGTCTTCTTTTACTCTGAATATCTTTACCGTTGCTACAGAACAGGTGCATCTTGGGGTAGTTTTGTTTTGTCCCATGGATTATATTGAATAGTCAAAGTGGTACCTGAAACCATTAGCAGGCTTTCTTGAAATGTTTTTTAAAAAAAGACTTTGGAAACATTTATCTTTAAAAAACTACATTTCCTGAGACCCTTTCTGCACTTAGCTATTATTCTGGAACAAAGCAAACCAACCAAGGCTGGAATGGATTGTTCTGCACTGGAACAATGTTTGCCTGCATGGTGATGTGACTGCTGTTTTAGCCCAGCCCCTGCACCATTCCTGAAGCAGGTAAGCCCACACCTTTGGTGGCAGCAGAGCAGATGACTGGAAGAAACACTGTTGGAATGTTTTCTTCCCCTCTACTACCAAACTCTGTCAGCAGTATTTATGCCTAGTCACTTACTTGATGAGGGTGGGGCCGTATGAACCCCACACCCTTCAAGCACACACACACACACCAACCTTGAGGGATGTAACGGATCCTGATCGGAGACGTTTTCGCACGGGGCTGAACGGAACGCGGAAAAGACAGCTGAGGACACGTCATACGCATTGGCCACGCGCGGCTTGCGTTCCGACGTGTCCGCAGCTGTCTTTTCCGCGTTCGAAATGTAGAGCACTTCGAAGTGCTCTACACGCGTTCCAACGCGGACGAGCCGCCCGCAGCCGTTCGGGAGAAGAAGCGTTCGCGCCGCTTCTGTCTCCCGAACGGCTGCCGGCGCGCCTCCGACGCCGCGTGGCTTTGACAATCAGCTGTTTCTCAAACAGCTGATTGTCGATCTGCCTCCGCGGCTGCCGGCGCGCCCCTTGCCGGCATTTGCCGGCTAAGGCAGCTTCGGGCGCTTTGAGCATTCGCACCCAGACGCTCCGGAACGCGTTTACACGCGTTCTGGCGCGTCTGTGTGTGAACGGGGAAAGCGCCCGAAGCTGGCTTAAGCTTTCCGCCTGAACGCGTTCCGTCTGGAACGCGATTCAGTGCGGAAATGCCTCTTGAGTTGGTTAAGACTAGATTGACACCAGCCTTAAAAATAGGAAAAGCTTGTCTCAGAACACTCAGTAGGCTAGCATGGGGACCCATCCAGCCCAGACTAGCAGACCAGACAGATCAGTGTGGTGTGTGTGGGGTGGTGGTGGTGGAGGAAGATGCACAATTTCAAGCTCTACACCTTGGACGCAATTAGGACAGCTCTGGTACAGGCTGGGATGCTTCTAGGTAGAAATGGCCTTCTCAAAATGTGAATGGTCTGTACCAGAGCTGTCCTAATTGTATCCCAGAGGCCTAAGTGCGAATAGACCTAAGGATTCACCTGCTCTTGAATCCCTGCAAAAGGCCTTTAGAAACATCCTGCTTCTCTCCAATCTGGAGGCAGTACCTAGGCATCCATTCTAGTACCACTGATTATACCTGTCCTCCATGAATTTATCTAATCCTTTCCTAAACCTGTCTAGCTGTCTTCATTTCACTTTGAAGATTCAGACCCTGGGCTTTCCCTGGTTTCCAGGCATGTTTAAACCCCAATACTATTTCCTAGCCTGCTTGTACATGCAAGTATTGATTCAAGCTGACCAACAAATTGCAGACAATCAAATTAATTAAGGGCCTTTTTGAGACCACATTTTATTGGTGGCAATTAGACATGCTTTTATAAATAATTTGTATCTGCTGTGGCTCATTGGGATGTTGACTCTTATTAGGAATAATCTGAAATAAACTTTCTTCAGACATTACACTTGAACATAATTCTCACATACCCACTTTCTTCATGGAAAGAAAGATCTTCTGGCTTCCATCCATCTATTTGAAAGATTGAACAAAGTGTATGCACAAGCTGTATGTTTATGGTCTATGCCTCCCAATAATTATTCTTCAACTGTAACTTCAAGATGCCGCCAAAGGAGCTAATCATTAGCTTTTCAGATGTGGATTACTCCAATGCCAAATATGGTATGTCTTCATTACTTTGCTTTTTGTTAAGAAAAAAATGTTTTCCACATACTTTTTAAGTATTTTTTTAAATGTCAAACCAGTCCTTCAGAGGGACTACAGCATCATCCAAATCTGGGCTACCAATGGGCTATTTGGCCAGAAAACTGTAATGCTTCTGCCTTGCTTGAATTAAGCTTTATTTTGTTTGCCATTATCCAGTACAATACATTATCATGGTTTGACATTGATTCAGGTTGTCCATATGTGCCTATGTAGAGTGTGCGTGGGGAGTTTCTTATGTGAACTGTATCACACTCCATATCCTGTTTTGAAATATTCCACTAATTTCATGAGGAGCAAGAGACACTCTTGTGGGAACCACATTTCAGGACTTGTGTGGCCAAACTATCATCCCCAAATAATACCATTGGTGTAGGACATTCAGATAGGATGCCTATCACTGTCATACAATATTTTGCTTTATTCTGAGTGCTTGTCCCCATGGCAAAGATACTGAGAGGCAAAGGTTAGTTCGCCTCACAAGCGTCCCCATGCAAAGCCCTAATTCGGGCTACATGAGGGACAAAATCCTCTAAATTGAAACAAAATAACCCCCCTCTTTATAACTGTTCTCACCCCAAATTACGGGGCAAGAGCAGGTTATAAAGGGGGCATGGGGACACTTCTGGGTTACGATTGCAGCATTAGCAGGCAGGGCTTTGCTGCCCGGCTGCTAACACTGAGATGTCAACTGTCCCCTATTACCTGGGCATTTAATCACCCAGGTAAGGGCTTGATTTATCCCCAAACAATCTTGCCTCACAGCTGCCCTGCACAGCTGAGCAGCTATCATGTGCACAAGCAGAGCTCTGCAAATGATTAAAACAGATGTGGCTTTCACGTCTGTTTTAATAATCTTACTGGAGCTCTGCCCTGCTCTTGGCAGCCTAACAGCTGATTGCAGGGCAGCTGTCAGGCAGTTGTTTGGGGTAATTCAAGCCCTTACCTGCGCCCAGGTAAGGGGGTGGTGGAGAAAACCGCAGCATCCCGATGCAGGGATTTGCCGTGGTTTTCATGGGGACGGGCGGGTTCGCCTTGCACGTGCCCTATTCTCCATTGCCATGGGGATTCCTTCATGCGAATTAGATTCACATTAAGGGTCTCCCGAATCCACCATGAGGCATGGGCAGCCCCATGGGAATGCAGCCTAAATCAGACAGATGGCCCAGATGGATGATACTACAAACCACTGAGATATTCAGGAGAATCCACAGCATTACACTGGCTGCCAATTCAGTTCAAGCCATTAACCTTAAGTTATAAGGTCGTTAATGACTTGGGCTCCAAATATCTAAAGGAATGCCTTCTTCCATGTCAACCTGTCCCTGGCTTAAGATCTGTAGGGGAAGCCCTTCTGGTTGTACCACCACCTTCAGTAGCACAAGGGGTACTCGCCAAGGGTATGGAATAGTCTTATCTAACATAAATATTAATTGTACTTTTTTAATGTTGTAAGTTGTAACCTGCCCTGAGACTTCTCAGTATAGGATAGGATAAAAATTCAAATAAATAAATAAACCTGGAGAAAGACCTGGAGTCTTTCTGCTCTTGGCCTTATTCTGGAATATATCCCAGAATAGGGGCCTGCTATCTGCACGCTACCACAGAATATGGAAGGCTCCAAGTGAGGCTTGCCATAGGCTGCATTAGCTTGTAACCAGCAGGCTGCTGTCTTGGGATATATTCCAGAATAAGGCAAAAAGGGCCCTCCTTTCATACTAAGACCAGAGTTAAATGATTTTAGAAAATCTGATTATCTTGACTTGTCTGGCTATTACACACTTTGCCCAGAAAAGATACTGAGAACATGAATCTGGTAATTCAAACCCGGACAAAACTGTAGTTCATTTTAACTGGTTTTCTAAAATGAAGCAGCTTCAAGCCATAGCTTATGAAGCAGAATTTCCCACAAGTTAAAACTGTTTCTAATGTTATAGTTATGAAACAACATCTATGGGTTACCTCAAAGAGAGCTGGAAGATTCCAGATTCCTCAAAACTATAGCCACTTCCCATAGCCATGAAGGAGAAAACTTACTGACGGGTATTGCTGTATCCTAAACTAAGGTTAAACATTACGTTCAAAAGCAACTTGTGTCTCAGGACTGGACTATATTTACAAAACAACAAATTATTTTTGACTTAGGTGTGAAAAATGTCCTTACATTTTATCATTTGCGTCTGTTAGACTCAATTCCAAATAAACCTCTTTCTTTAATTAACAAATGTTTGTAATAATGTAGCCTTAGTATCTGTCTGTAGCTGGACTGTTTTGTTATCTCTCAGTAATGCTGGATGCATATTGTACGGTTAGAAGCTCGACATTAATTAAGGTAAGCAGGGGACTGGAGCAGATAATTACTGTTACAAAGTGTAAAGGATGTTGAAGAGAATATCCAGCTTCTCTTCTTTTCTTTCCTTTTTTTTTTTTCAAAAAGGAGAAAATACAGTGTGTGATCCTTCAAAAATACCATGAAAGGAAAGTTTTAAAAAACACAGTGGAGTTACAGAATTTTTCCTACTTAATTATTGCATTAACACCTCAAGGATTTTGCATTAAAATGACCGTTAAATGTAACATTTTCGGGGAGGAATGCATAAAATTTGTCTCCTCTTCACATTTTAAATTCTGATCAAAAATGGAGAGGATTTGTTCTTGTCAGAATGTGTGTGTGTGAGAGTGGATTTACATGCATAATGGCTATTACAACTTGTAAGAGTTAACAAAAGTAAATCCTAAAGATTGAAGACAAAAATAGCCCTAATTTTAAATGGAACTTTTATCTATGCACTGAAAGACTGTCAGTAAAAATAATTTTTTAAAAATTGGGACACAAGCCATCTCCTTATGGGCATAATCAGCATGAAACTCAGTGTTTTCCTCTTTTCTGCTTTTTGACCAAGGGAGGGTCATGAAGTAAAATAATACTGCTGAGGGCTATTTCATATACGACATGATAACAACCAAAGTAAACTCTGCATACACCATCAACAGAATATCAAGCTGCTTTCTTTCTGCATTTTCTAACTCAGAAAATCTGCCTTCGAGTCAGATAATATGGAAAGAAAATGACTAGCCACCTTGCTTATGTGTTTTCGCACTCTGGGCCTGTCCCCATGCAGGTTCTTTAATATGAATTCGGTACTGTTTGGACTATTTTTGGGGACTATTTTTATTCTGAATTGAGTTCTTGTCAGTTAATCCGAATATAGCCTCCCCAGTCCTGGTTTTGGGTCTATTTTAAAACATAAAAAAACAGGGCTTCTAAATCTCCCCCCATGCAAACCCTGCCTTCAATAAAGGAAGCAAAACGGCAGTTTTAAGAAGAAATTCTAGCCACAAATACTTTCCTTTTCACACCTCTCCCTTTTGAGATTACCAGCAAAAGTGTGCTCATGCAGATCTGCAAGGCATCGAACCCTGCAAGATAAAATTTTGGTGGCTATTTTAAAGGTAAAAAATAAAGCTTTTAAATCCCCCCCTCCAGTGCAAACTCTGCCTGCAATAAAAGAACAAACGTGAAGGGAATTTATTAATTACTTTCTTTTTCACACCTCTCCCTTTTGAGATTACTGGCAAATGTGCACAATAAAAGGTATCATTTCAAAGTATTTAAAGTATTTTAAAGGTTCTCCCATGTATCTTTTGAAAAAATACATGTTTCCAGCAAAAAATGTTTTAAAATCCCCTTTAAATAAAAGACCAAAAAAAGCCCTTCTCCCCCACGTCTGCCTTTTTTGTACCATACGGAGCTTTTGAGTATGGAAAAGGAGAGGGGAGCTTTACATCTGTAAAAAACCACCAACAGATGGCTGCCATTGGCCAGAAGGCTAGAGCTCCACCCCAAATAGCCCAGTATTGTCCTCATGTGGGGGAAAATAAGCAGACTCGGCTCCTAAAAGGGGACTCAGTCCTGTTTTCATTACAATTTTTCTTTTCCTCTGGATTTAGGCAGGATAGCCCTCATAAAATCCAGGAACAAGGAATTGCATGAGGACATTATTCTATCTGAATTCATTACAGTAGTCGTGGGGACACTCCTTCCTGAATTTGAATAGAATTCAGATTAAAGTGCCCATGGAAACACACTCTCTGAAGATGGACTGAAGGTGGCCATAAGCTACTCCAGTCACCACTGTCATTCTTCCTGGTAACAGTAAGAACAACCATGACCTTGGCATATTTTCAGAGCACGTTTTGCTTGCTCTGTAAATAGAGCCCCCCTCAGAACAAGTTCTATCCCTGAGAGCATGCCAGGCACCAGGGAAGTCCAGTCAACCACACAATAATGATTCTCCCATGAATGTTAAAAGGTTTAGGATCATTTTGTCCATTCCATGGTTTTCAAACAAGTGTCAGTTAGAAGTGTACAATTCATAAGGTGTTTTTTTGGAAGTTGTTGTGAGTTTTATGTATATTAATAATAACTTGAAAAAATTACCTCACAGTAGCATCCATACAAGAAAAAGCAATAGGTGTGTGTATTGATTTCACATTCTGTTTGATTTCCTTTAAGTGTTTATTCATAGAAACATTTCTGTGAAGTAGCAGATGCAGAGCAAACTTGTTATGGGTCACAAGGTCTCCAGGTTGTATCCCATTCAAGGCTTTTTTAAAGTATAAACATTTGGTTTACTATGTTTTGCTCTGAGATATAAGCAAATTTAGCTGAAATTCTGTATTGCTTCAATGCATAGTAAATCTCAAAGGAGAAACCAGGGTTGCATGACTGGGACACTTTATTGTTGTGTTTTATAGGATTCATTAACAGAGTGAAAAGACAAGTAGGGAATTAATCTAACAAATGGCTGGATCTGCAACCCAGTGTCTCCAAGACTCAAGAAGTTTTACAGTTTCCTTTAACACTTGATTAGAAGAGATATCTAATCTTCAAGAGGCAAATTTGATATTATCTATAGAATTTTTAATAGCCTTTGCTTTGCTAGAAACAATGTTCTACCATAGCTAGTGTCAAAAGCAAGGAATGTTAGGGCAGTTTACTTTTGGAATGTACAGATGAAAAGGTGATACTGATGAAAAGGATCCATAGCTTTCCCAAGTTCCCTGATGACACCAAATTAAGGGATACTTTTTACACCCTCCCTTGAGTTGTGCATTTTCTTCTCATTTGTGCTTCTCCAGTTGGGAATAATGAATGAGACTTTTCTAAGACTGAATCCAGATGAGAGGAAAAGGGCATTTTAAGGAAAGCACATGCCCTGTCACCTTAAAGAGGAGCAATTCATTTCCATTTAAATCCAGATGTCTTCTCTGTCACATGGCACGAGTACTTCCCCTACCAACATTTAACATTCAGACAGCTATACAGTGTCATCTGATCCAGCGGGGAACAGCAAACATCCGTCACCTATCAAATGGCAATGAGGAAAACCCTGACACCACTTCACAACCAGGGAGAAAAGCATCCCCTGTCCTCCGTATTGAAGCAGGGGTACCTGTTTTCTTTTAGGGACGGGCAAAAAATGTTTGCCACCTTCAAGACATGAGATGGGTGTTAGATCAGGCAGTCAACCTCCTCCTGTGATTTTTAGCATTCCCCAAATTGTAGAATCCCTGAACACAGCTCAGAAACTGAACGTTGTCTGCCAGTATCAATAAAAAGACTGGAGAAAACATCTTATCCACAAGGATCCATCAGATTTCATTCTCCCTGCTTAATTTTTAAAATGATATCTATAACTATTTCCTGTAGGATGAAATCACCCCATATCCAAATCCCCACGTTCTCTGTATTATGAAGCAGCATGCTTCATTAATTTTTTTAAAAAGCCCATTTCAAGACTGCAGTTCTTTGCAGGCATGTACACTAGAACTTGGCTTCTGCTTAATACATATGTTTCAAAAGTTACACAGCTGGGTGAGAAAGCCTTCTGGAAATAATGACTTTCTTATAATGAACAGGAGATTCCATATATAAGCTGCTTGTTTTGCTAATAACTATGTGAAGATCAGAAGAGGATACGAAAACCATGACAATAAGCCAGTATTTCATGCACAAAGAAGGGTTAGTGTAGATTAGATATGTCATTATTCAGGAAGGGGGGAGGGTTCTCCCCTGCCAGTACCTACAAAGTGAGAGATAATGGCTCTTCAAGGAACCCATAGCATTCTCTTCCCTTACAAGCCCCCACCTACAAAATAGATTTTGTAATCATGCCATTGTGACAGAAGGAGTCTGTAGATGTGAGTCTATGTCCAATCACTGGCAATATGCATACTAATATGTGGCACAGCTTGCATAATGAAGTTCCCAGCATGCAGCCTTGAAATGGTATCCTCAAGTGTGCTGGTTGATTTATTTCCTCTGTCAAGAGGCAAGACGGTGAGAACTTGTCCTCCTCAATGGCACCTGTAAGAATACTCTGTCATTGCTTGAAATTTTAATAACAGCTGAAGTGTGTTACATTCTTTAGTATTCTTTCATCTAGCAAGGTTACTTCTCCCATTCCTGACTCTTCTCTGCAATTGTATTAAGTCAGTTGATCCTGTCTCAGCCCCACACAACCAGGGGCAGAAGACAAGGGGCAACAGAGTTCCATTGTAAGTAAAAGCCTATCAAGCAGCTGCTACTCCAGCCATCAGGTTACCCTTGCTATACTGTCACCTAGTTCTCTCACAGCAGAATGTTAGGAATGATCAACAAAGGAGTACATGCTACACCCCCCCCCCAAGTAAATGATGCTCCCACATGGCTAGAGCCAGGAACTTACCTTTATATATTTCTATATGTAAACCACACTGATAATTTATATGGGCAACAGTATTACACATTTTTAAATCTGTTTTAATGGTTGTTACCTACCCAGAGACCTTCAGGTATGGAGCGGGATAGAAATGTAAGTAAGTAAGTAAGTAAGTAAGTCGGACGAACGGACGGACGGACGGACGGACGGACAGACAGACAACAGGAACCCTTTTCAGATGACTTCCAGGAAGTGCTACCAGAAATAGTGCTGGTAGTCATTGTTGCTGATGTGCCCCTCCGCCCAGAAGCTTTGAAGGCTTGGATCAGGCATTTTTGGCCTTCAGAGCCTCCAGTGTCAGCTCCATGGCTAACCCAGACCTTCAGAGCCTGCTGCCACAGTTGGACCCTTAGCCCACTACGACTAGTTCAGCGCAATGCAAACTGGACTACCTAGCCTTGGCTAGTCTGGTGCAGAATAGCCTGCATCATGCAAATGTGGCCTAAATTCAATTGTTTTCCAAAGAAGAAAGCTTTGGGTTTTTTTTTTTTTGGTTTTTGTTTAATAATAATAAGAAGAAAGCAATAAATGCTACTTTATGCTCTTTTCTTTTTTTCCCCAGTTTGTGGCGAAATGCTTGAATGCTTTAGGTGTCTGCACTTGTGGATGCTTAAAGCATTCATAACTTAGCCAGCACTTAACTAAGCGCTAACTAGATGCAAATCATTGCCATCACAGCAGTGAATGGGAACCCCTGCAATGGTGCCAGCATACCTCTGTGGCAGCATTGCCAAGACAACCAGGTGATGCAGCATGTAATCACACCTGCAGAGCCATTTCTAGTGAAGAAATAGTTCCACTCAGTCCAGATGCACTGTGCATGGGGGATGCTCACTAGAAATGGCTCCACTCAGCCGAAATACATATGCATGGGGGATGCTCTGGCATGTGCGGAGCCATTTCTAGTGAAGAAATGGCTCCACTCAGTCTAAATGCACTGTGCAGAAGTGTTCCTGTGTGCACCTATAAAGTACGTACAGAAAGGTCCATTAAGAGTATAAAATGGAAGAAATGCTAGAATACTGTTATATAAAACCTAAAGTTATTTCATGGTAGCCAGCACCAGCTGACTGAAATGGCTCCCTCTCTGTGACTACAATTTTGTCCCTGCTGCTCAATTTCCTTTTGTCGGAGCAGTAACTGAAAGCAATTGTACGATGCATATTCTAAAATGGGGTCAGAGGTAACTTCAATAACACATAAATCCCATAACAGCCCACATTGCTCTTTGTTGTATTGCTTCTCTTTGGTTATGAAATGGGAGCAGAAGTAACACATTTATGTCTGCTTCAGGAGCATTCCACTTTTTGTGTGACAATATGCACCATAAAGCTTGCATTTCATAAGCACGTGAGAAAAGCTACCCTGACCAGGCATTGCATGCAAGTGTAAAAACCTTGAATGATTACTGCTAGCACCATATTTGTTGAATTTCCCACTTTTTCTTGCAATGAATAGAAAAGTTTGGGCTTGCAGCGAAATGTATGGAAAACAGAAAATCTGTGTCCATTAGGATTGTAGCACTCAGGTATGGCTAATGCAAATTCAGAAAATGCTAATAAAGTCAGAAATTTCCCAGTGGGGGAGTAATGGAATGCTTTTAAAAAAGGTACTTTCACTTAATGACTAAGGCTTTTTTTTCCACTAAGAGCAATTTGACTTCTTATATCAGGTACCAGGAATGGTGTGGGTGAGGGGAAAGAAAGACACATTAAAGAGTTAGATTGAAATGTCTTTGCTGCAGTTCTGTAATGCCACTTGATGCTGTAGGGTAAGACTCATGAAAAGTAGCAATTTAGCTGGTGGCCATGATTCATTTTCTGGGTGAAGGAAGAGGTAAATATCCTACTCAGAAAAGGAACAGTAGTTTTAAAACATCTTATTAGGAGAACTGATAAGGATCAGGTTCATTTTACAGACAGTGTACTTTGATCACTTCATTTGGTTATTTAAACATTCAAATGCATTTCAAATGTTCAAAACATGCATTCGAATGATTTGAAACATTCAAATGTGCAGATATGTTTGTATTAATATCTGTACGAATCTCATAGGTATCTGTACGCGTTTGCGCTGATAGTATGGGATGAAAACAGAATGCATATGAAATGCGTACAGATACGTATAACACATACAAATTTGTCGACATTTGTATCTTCAGATTCGAATCTAACATTCAAATGAATAGATTCAAGTGTATTGGGTTCGAACAGGATTTTGTTGCATATGGATTCTAAATATTCAAATCAAATTGACTGTTTCTGGGCATTCTCAAGCAGAAGACAAAGAGGAAACCTTCACTTGCTCTCAGTTCCCTGAAAATGGCCTTGACGGGTCTCATGCCTGTCTCTCCAATCCAGAGACAGCATCTAGGCATAGTAGCCATTGATAGGCCTGAGGCTGATTCACATTTTGGCCCATAGTTTACAATTATTCAACATCTGGGCAGGTGCATCTGCACAAGGTGCTTATAGCTTACAATTTTCCTCCTTCCTGCTGAGATGTTGTCTAATTGTAAACTAGCTGGGTTCACAACATCGTGCAATGCAAGATACCTAACGTTTATCCCATGAGACTAGGACCTACCTGGAAGCATCTAGCTGGCAAGTATCTGCACTTCTTCTAGCTGGGGAGGTCATCTGAGCTGCCGTGCAAGTTCACTGGCAGCTCACATGATCCCCTGATGTGACTGCACTTGCGCAGAGCATCAGTGTCGCTATAGTGGCAGCGCAGGCAAAGGCTGCCCCACTCAAAATGGTGGTGCCCAGCAGTGGATCGGTCACGTGATCATTCTCAGGTAAGTGATCAATTGTGTGGGGTCTAATCAATGTTGGTCTCTTGTACACCTTTCCCATCCATGGGATGGGAAGTGCAAAATCACCCCGTTCTCCATGAATTTATCTAATATTTTCTTAAAGTTATCCAGGCCAGTTGCTGTCACCATCTCTTTCTGTAGTAAAATCCATAGACGGACAAGCCACTGGGTGAAAAAAAATACTTTCCTTTGTGAGTCCTAGCTCGTGCAAAAAAACTCAAAGAATGTACATAACCCAATGAAATACTGACATTTCCACTAATAGCAGAGAACTGTGAAGTGAAATAATTGATACTCTGGATTAGGTTTCCCCTCATAATACTTCTGCTTGCTTGCATTGACTATAACATTAATAGCAATTCACAATATGCACACTAATAAGAAACAAAGTGGAGGTTTTCCACTAAGAAGTTTTCCTGTGCAGGTCATTTCCATTTCAGCAGGGTTTATGCCCCTAGGAATTTTGGAGCCGAATGCCAGAATCTGAATTCCATAGTTTTCTAGTTACCGTGAGGAACAGAAGTTAGCTGGAAACAGAGCACCTAAGCACAACTGTAAACCTAGCTGTAGCACTATTAGTGAAGGAGGAAAAAGACAGATTTTGCCAACAAATACCATTTTTTATGAGCTACGTTTTAAGGAAAATAGGCAAAATAAGTATATACTTTTTTAAAAAAGTTCTCTGTGTGTGTCCTGTAACAGTTCACTAATATTTTCCCCCATCTTTTCCTGGGTCTGCATTGGCGGGTATTAGCTGGGTCTGCCCAAGATCTAACTTCCCTTTCTTTGTTCTTAATTGGTCTTCTATGCTACATAATGGTACATTTGTGTATATAAACTGGGTTATATTACACCAACTGACAGTATGTGTGTGCTGAAAGTCCTTTTAAAAATGACTTTAAGGCTTATGTAAATTTCAACATCTGGAGTCTATGAAACTGCTTATGGAAATTGTGTAAGAATTAGGGGAGAAAAATAACATTGGTGTTTCTTTGTGGGTATGGTAGAATCATATCTGTTTTCCCAAGCTTCAGATCTTTTGCCTTCCTATTTTAGATAACTTCTCTGACCAATAGAAACTTGACAGGGAGGACAGGAATATGTTATGGTTTTGAGAAACTGAGAAATTTAGTTAATTTCCATTACTCTATGACCTTTTCTCATGGGCCTTCATCCAAAGAAAGGACTTGAAATGATGCATAACTTTTAGAGGACGGAGAGCAGATTGGTTTCATCGAAACTATTCATGGGGCTGACATTCTGAATATGCTTGTATCATTGCCTGATTTGTGCAGATAACGCAGCAGAAGTATAAAATCTGATGAGATGTTTATAGGTAGAATCTCCTGGCCTCAGAGTACCTAAAGCTGGGAATCTGCAGTGTTGAGCTTTCTGATTAGCACCCTAAAACATGTGACACATTGTCAACATATTCTAGGCAGAAAAGTATCTAGAATTTGGTGGTCATCAGAGAGCTGCAAAATTTGATTTGCGTCTTTAAAATCAATTAAATATTTCATATTTATGGATATTTACATGGAAATGAAAACTCATAAAAAAGCTGCCTCCTGCTCACAAAGATGAAATATTTAATCAAACATTTGTGGTTTTGACTATGAAAAGGACTTTTCAATAGGAAAATTGTATTTTTGTGTGTGAAAAAGGACAAAAATAACAGAGAAAACCTCATTTTTTAAAATTTATTTTTCCACAATGAAACAAACAAACAAGATTTTGCTTCAATGCAGGAAATTGACACTTTTTTAATGCACATTTTTAGTGGTCTTTTCTTCATCATCTCCTCCTCTTCTTGATCTATTTTTCTTTTTCTTCCGAGAAATAGTCACAGGAAACCTCAGGTCTCATGCTTTGTAGAGGATAAGTGATAGGACAAGTGATAAGTGTTCCTGCCACTTTCAGTGGTTTTATTCATCAAGGCAGATGTCTCTGTTTAGCAGTGACAGCACAGTCATTTCAAAATGAGATGTGTCACAAGTTACCCCCAATAATTAATTTAGTCTTCACTGGGTGCATTCCCATGCACATTTTGGTCCAAATTGAAATTGGGTTCAGCAAGGATCATCCCCATGCATTTTTTATTTGGTCCGATTTTCTCATCACGGTTTGATGTCTCAGCATGCATTGCTTTGTGAGCTGAGCCTGTGCATGGGACGGTCCCAGGCTATCTGGGGAGGAGACTGGCTCTTGCATCATTGAGAGGTGGAGCTTAATGTCCTGTGCTCGCTGTTCCTGCCCTGTGCATTGGAGACCACAACCGCTGAGGGCGCAACCCCATGGGAGCCGGTTGCTTCGCTAGTGATGTAATTAATAAAAATCTGTGTTGTAACTCGCAATAAAGCATCCCCATGTGGTTTGGGGCAACGTGGATTAAAATCATACTTTCCTGTCCTCATGGAAGCCGTTTTTTGTGAGCCCACATCTTTTTCTCCCCCCCTCCACCTCACCTGCTGAAGCAATGACAAGGCTCCCTTCAGCTGTCAGATCCAGCTCCCTGCATTCACGTAATGGCAGCTGTTTTAGTGCACAAGCAAACCAGCAATCTGCCCCTTCCATTCTCTTTATTCTTCCTCCGTGGGTTTCCTCTTCTGTCCCCCCCCCCCCCCGTAAGCTTCACTAGTGTGTGCATCTGTCTCTTCACCTTTTCTCCTTTGTGACTCATCCAGCCTGGAGTAAAGCTGCTCAGGGGGCTGCTCCAGGGCAAAGGAAGCTTAACATCAGAGTATTTTTGGCCATGGGGACGCCCACAGAGATTTTTTGGGAGTAAATGGTGTTAAAGCCAAAATGATGAGGGGATCGAAGTTGCAACTGACACATCAAAAATAAGCAAAATACAGTAGCAAAATATCATAACAACACAACAGCAGGATCAATAAAAGAAACACAAGTACCAAAATGACAAGCAAGGTGGATAGCCAAAAGCTTACTCCCTACCTTTCCTCGTCTCATCCATTATGCTGTAGGTCCTACATAGGGATTGCACAGGGAAATCAAGTGATTCATCTTGACCAATGACATCTTAACAAACTTAGAAAGCTCTAGAAGGTAAGTTCTCCTCCTCCTCCCATCATTAACTCTCAGCTGTGACTATTTGGGATTGGTTGTTTGCAGGCTGAAGGTCAATATCTGGTATTTCGTTATCAAGCCTAGCCCTGCGCCTGCTCTCACCAAGCTTCTACAGAAAAGATGTTAACCCTCTTAACACCAATATGTTAAACCAGTTTCACTACAGGTGGAATCTGTGCTTCTGGGGTAGACCTGTTTATCCACTGAGCCTCAGGGTTGCTCAAGATACACCCTTATTTACCTATGTGAATGCAGCCTACATTTCTAATGTTGTTTGTAGGTGGGACAAAGAATATATGAGGGATTTTCTGTATGTGAAAAATAAAATAGAATAATGTGTTTTCTCTTTTCCTATCACACATTTTTTGCTCAGACCTAATCATTCTGGGGATGTGTGGCTTATGCATAGATGACAGGTGAAAAGTCCCTGTAGAGGACATAATTTATTTATATGAGACTTGGATGACATTTTCTTTGAGTATAAACTATAGTTGCACCCACCCAATGCCATTTAAAAAGTAACAATTGCTCAGTTGTGAAAAAAAGTGTTTTTCCCTAATTCCCACTTGCAACTGTTTTAACTAAGCAAAACTGATTCTTTATATAGCGTTTTCAGTGAGTCACCAGCAGTGCCTTAAATATTTTCAAGTCCAAAAAATTGTAGTTAATCCTGTTCCAGTCTTATCAGACTACAGTTTGGAGGCTTTTCATGCAATCATGTTAGTGGTTTACTGATCTTTAGGCAAACTTTAATTACCCTGGTGCCCCACTTGCAAGAGAAAGATAACTTATTTGAGAAAATCAGGAGAAAGTGAATTTCAGAGATGCTATATGAACTTGCTGCATCTGTCTTCAAGCCAGAGAATTTACAGAAAGTGCCGAAATCAGGTGTCGTTTCCCCAGATACTGAGTTCAGGGAACTGAGGCAAATGTAGGGCCACGATAATAAATGGGAAGACTTTATTTTTTAAAAAAAATTAATACAATTAAATCACTAAGTCTGGATGATGTCTATGCAAGAGGGTATTCAAGAGCTCAACGAGATTGGAGATTTTTTTACCTAGGCCCTTTCTACACTTACCTTCAATCCAGAATAGGATCCTGTATGTCAATGTGGATCTGTGATGCCCGATCCCCAAGAGGTACCCTCCTTCTACACAGGATGGAGTGTGATTCAAGTCAGGGATGTCCTGATTAGAAATACTGGTAATGAGTCTATCAACAGATCAGCAGGCCATGGTCCAGAACATGGGAGGCATGCAGAAAGCATGTTCCCATGTTTGGGACCACCAGAGGACACATTTCATCAGTCCACTAAAAAATGCCACTGAAATGCATTCCCCAGAGGCTCCAAGACTAGGAATGTTTGTTCCTGGCCTTTGAAGCATTGTAGTCTGTTCTACAAGCTCATACATGTTACGAGGTTGGAGAGGGGGCTGGCCTGGACCCACATTGCTATGCAGGTGATGCTGTTCCAGACCACACTTTTCTGTGGTTAGAACCAGTGGGCCTGTGCTGGTCCAGATCCACTGATTCCAACACACACAGGTAAGTGCCAAAAAAGCCCTAAGTTATTCAGTCTGTCACTATGCGCAGGTTGTATTCACATGAAGTTCAAAAGAAAAAAGCTTCTCTGAGGCAGCTTAGAGATGATTTGCAGGTGGAATTATTTCCAAGTCAGTTTCTTCCTCTACCTCTTATGAACATTCTGGAGATAGAATGAGAATAGGAGTGCTATATTTTACCATCTCTTTTGAGCTAGTTTGATTTGTTTATTTGTTTGCTAGCTACTTGTGAACACAGCCTTAATTTCTGTATCTGATGAATGGAAAAATGCCAATGTAAATCCTGTTTTGAAAAGGTTTCCAAATGGGAGACAGGAAATTATTTGCCTAATACATGTAGTGGAAAGATTTAGTAAAGATAAAATTATTAAGCTTTTAAGTGGAGGTTTTGCTCAAGAAAACCAAGTTTCTAGAGGTTTTTCTTAGTGTCTTGATAAGCATGTGGATAATTGGCTATCTGGATTTTCCCGAGTCCTTTCATAAAGTTGTTCGAACAGTGAGTAAGATTAGCAACCACAAAATAAAAAGGCAGATTGTCACTGGTAAACAACTAGCTAAGAAAAGGAATATAGGTGTAAAAAAATGTGGCTCAAACCTAGCTCAAAGGTGATACCAGTCATATGTTAGACTGCTTATGCACTGTGCCTTGGTGTACAGTGAAGATGCTGGTCTTGCCCTAGGTCACTTTCTGACATGGATCAAGACCAGAATGGTGGATGACAGTACACACCAAGAATCATCTGCTCTGCCATGGCCTGTCCCAGCTCTGGAGGCTGGGAACCAAAGTTCTCAAGACTCTGAAATTGCTGGCCAGGGAAACTACTGTAGCATGGAGGAAATAACCCATTTCTGGGACTGCTTCTGGGAGCCTAGGGAAATGGCACAGACAGAGTTCTGAGCCATTTGCATGATAGATGGCAGAACTAATCTAGTGCACAGGGAGTGTGCAGGAAACTGGTGGTGCTGTTTCGGTGCCAAGGAAAAGGCCAGTCACTGGAATCACATCACTAGAGCAAGTAAGTGGAGGCCAGGCCACACTCTATGAAGGCAGCTAGCATCATCCAAAATATGTTGCAGTGCCTTAATTCACATTAAAGGCTAGAAGAAGTGCTTCTAAAATGCAACCTCTAGCCATTAGGTTAGAGGTAAGACAGAAACATTACTGTCTACATCTTGCTACTCCTAAGAAGCTTTTGATAGACCTTTAAAATGTGTGCAGATACAGCCATTTCCAAGATAGAACATGAGACAAAGTGTCCTCTGAAGTTCCATAACTGGACCTATGCTTTTGAACTTATCCTTAAACTTAAATACTGAAGTGACAACATTTACTGAAGACACCAAAATGTTCAGAGGTTAAATGAAAAAATGAAATCCAAAAGGATAGCTCCAAATTGGGGAAAAGGGCACTAAAATGGCAAATGCAGTTCAGTGGGAGCAAGTATAAAGCAATGTACATTGGAAGAAAAAAAATCTTAACTGTGGCTACACACTGATGTATCGACTGACCAGGAAATGGATCTTGAGGCAGGGGTAGACAGATGAAAATGTCAAGCCAACATGCAGTGTCTATGAAGCAGATGAATTCTATCTTGGAGATTGTTAGGAATGGATTTGCAAATAAAATAGCCAAAATTATAGCAGCTTTAAACAAATAGGTGGTGTAGACTCATTTATACTACTAATGTGCAGAAAAGGGCAACTAAAATAGTAAAGGATTTGAAACAACTCACCTATGAAGAATGGTTACTGTATTTCGGGATTGTTAAGGTAGAAAAGAACTGAGTATGGGAAATACGACAGAGGTGTATAAAATTAAGCTTAAATACTAGAACTAGAGGTTACACAATGAAGCTCAGTCCTAGAAGATTCAGAGCAGAAAGAAGGATTTCTTCACAGTGCACAGTGTACACAACTTTGAAATTCACAGTCATAAAATGGGGAGATGTTTACCAGATTGGATGGCTTCAGAAAACAAGTAACAAATTAACGGCCATAGGTCTCAATGGTTGTGTAACAGCTAACAATATTAGATATTTTGTAGGGTGACAATATGAGATAAAACCTTATATCCTGTTTATGGACTTTCTGTGGATTAGATGGCTCCTGCAGAACTAGATGAGAATTTGTCTGAGCCATAATGGCATTTCTAGGGTGTTTTTCCACTGTCACATAATGGCATTTTTGTACCCATTAATGGGTACTTACTCGGTACTTCTAGTGACAGTGGATAAACACCCCTGATGTCCTTATATTCTTACCTTATTTATATATTGATTGTAGAGTTCACCAGATACAACTGATCTTTTGGACATCATTAGTTTGAATGCTAAATAAGAGTTAGTAATTAGAAGTCATCTTCAGAGAATGTCCATCAAGTTCTCAGTAATGGATACCTTGGCAGCATCTTCTTCCAAGATCTACTCATATATCAAAATGTTGCTACTAGAAACTACCTGACATTCAACAGCAAATAACAATAAGTTTCACTAAAATAGCGGCAAATGGAACCAATGAAGTTGGATATACAGCAGTTCTTAACTCTCCGGAACATAGTCTCTTATTTCTGTCTGCCTCAAACCCAACATCATGTTTCATCCCAACTAATCCCATCAGTTTATTTGTACACATTTTTCCATGGTTTGCAAGCAATAATTAACTAAAAAAAATCAAAATACAACAAATGAAACAAAAGAATAAAACATCAAAGGATAGAAGACTGCATTGTACTAGGGCTGTGCACAAATATTCAAAATATTCATTAATCATATGAATTCAGACATTTATATATGAATCAAATGTCCAAACATTCGTACTTTAGTATTCATATGAATACAAATATTTCAAGTTATTTTTATGAATAATTTGGACATTCGTATGTGTATCGATACATATGCACGGATGCGTACGGATGCATACGGATGCGTACAAGATTCATACCATTGGATATGTATTGAACATTCAAACGAATAGATACAAATGTATTTGTATTGGCTTGGATGTCCAGATGTTCATTTTTCTTTATTTGTATGGATTTTGATTTTGAATATTCAATTTGTTATGTATTGAGTGTCAAAAATCCTCAGACACATGTGAAGAGGCCGGATCGAACGGCCGGATCCTCTGGGTGCTGTGCAGAGGCCGCAGCACCCATTCCAAAGGGCATCCGGCCTCCTGCGCCACCAATGCTGCCCCTGGAGCCGTGGAACTGGAGCATGCAGCTGCCAAACACCGCGCGTTTCCGGCGGCACTTGGCACGTGGGGGAAGAGCAGAAGGAGCCAGACCAGCCTGCTTCTGCCCTTCCCAAGATAGTGGCCACCAGCAAATCCGGTCCCTCGCTTCTCTGTGTGCAGAAGCATCCTGCTTTTGAGTGGATTTAGGCGAGGGGCTGGATGGAAGACCTAATTTTCGAGGTCTTCCTGGTGGCCAGATCCTTTGGTGTCAAGACCCGATTAGGGTCGGATCTTGCTCGCCAGAATGTGGAAGCAGCATCCTTGAAGTGTCCTGGATCCCGCCTCCAGTGCGGAAGGTAAGTCTTAATGTGTTCTGTATGTGTCTTTATATGTGTTTTTACAGGCAGTGTGGAAGCACCCGAACTCCTGTTGGGATTGTGTGTAGATGTGGTTCTTCTTAAAAAGTTACTAGTGTGGTGAGGACAGCTCCAGCTGTGGATGTGCTATTCAGCTGTCATACCCTGGGCTATGCAAATGGCCTGTTAATTGTTGGAGCAGGTGGGAAAAAAGCAATAGGGTTGTGCATATGGAATAAAGCCACTCTGGGGTGAGATATTTACACTGATTCAATCAAATTGGGCAACATTCTTGATATGATTCCTGTTTTTTTACACTTGAATAATACAGTTTGCTCAAAATTTGATATGTCAACAATGCCTCCTTTTAAGATCTACTGAATTTTTGAAAGAACTGTACCAGTTTAAACCAGTTTTGCACTGTTGGCATTGTGTTAAAGGAAGCCAGCATTGATTGCTCTTTTGATTAATTCATGCAGCTGTGGTCCTTGTAGGCAGATGGGAGAGGGAGTTGACTTTTGCTCAAATTGGAGTAAGCTTAGCACAAGAATTCCAGTCTTTACTTATGCTTACAATATGTTCAGTCCAGTTCATATATTCTTGGGCATTTGGCAAGAGAAAGCTCCAGTTTTTAGCAGCAAAATAACTTTGTAATTCGTATTTCTGAGAAGGAGACATAACAGCATGTGGCCCTTGTGTTCTCATCCTATCTCTAATCCCCACTTTCTAGCTTAGAACATTCAGAAAAGGGAGAGGGGCAGAATGGCATGTGAACAAATCCACCTGAGAACCACCTCTAAGCTGTCCCTAAAATGCTTTTATTTTACTCTGTGTGATCCCAGCTTAGCCCAGCCTTTCCTGGCTGAAGCTCTGAGCCACTAACCCTGAAAAATCGCCTTCCCCTTACCAGCCTCTCTCCATTCAGACACCAAATTTGTGTCTTTTATTAATATACTGTAGGGATGTGCACAAAAAATCTTTTTTTGGAGGGGGGTCAATTCATATCGAATCAAATCGAATGCAAGAAAATTCACATTTGTTCAAATAGATTGAATTCATGATAGGATTCAAATTCAATTCAAATATTCAATACGAATTCAATTTGAATCCCCGCTATGAATCCCCTACATATCTCCTACAAATCCACTATATATCCACTATGTATCCCCCATGTATCCACTCTGAGCACTTTAAATCTTTGAATCTGCTCATAATCCACTCCAGATCCACTTTGGATCCATTGCAGATGTGACTGGTGCAAATGCTTTCCCTCCTCCCCAGGTTCAAAAATGTAATGAAGCTTCGTATGAGTGTACCTGAGTATTTGATTTGAATTTGAATGTCAATCTTCAAAAGTAGCATCATTCAACTCAAATTTGAATGTCTGAATTCAGATGAATTTGTATGAATTTTGAAAGTTATGAATAATTGTGCACGTCTTTCATCCTATTTAAAGTTACTAATCTATTTATATTATTTTATTCTGAGTGACATTGGTGGGATCCTCATAGGATGCTTGAGGGTTGAAATAAAGTTGAAGGCTGGAAGTAGAAAAGCACTGTGAACCATGCTTTGCTGGCAAAGTGGGAGCAAGCAATATGACACCACTCTCCCCTTCTCTGCTGTCCACCACTGCCATGACCACTGTGCCAATCCACCTGGCAGCACTTCTGGTGGATTGAACAGCACAACCCTATTTCAGAAGACACAAAATGGCCAACATCTGTGGTCACTAGGGATGTGCATGAATATTCATAACATTAGTTATTTGTATGAATTCATATGAATTTGGACATTCGTACATGAATAGAATGTTTTAGAACATTCATTAACCTGTGGATACATATTGGATATGTATCGGATATGTATTGGATATTCATATGAATCTATACAAATACATTTATATAAAATAGAATCCTACCACATTTGAAGTGGATCTATTCAAATGAATATGATTTTTCTAATATTTGATTTGTTACAAATCAAATGCCAAAACCCCCATTTGTGCACATCTCTAGTGGTCACTACCTGTGCCTTCCAAAATAACTCGGGGTAGAAACATCAAAGCCTGTGAATTAATGGCTTTGTAGTTGAGAGAAGCATGAAAAGAGAATACATCTCAGTTTCCTAGTGGAGCCATCACTCTAGCTACAGAGGTGACATAAACTGACACATTACAGATCTTGACTAAGTATACAGATGTCTCATTGAGCTCTAGCCTTCTCACAGATCATAGTTCTTTCTTATCTGCGGCCAGGCTTCTCCCTCTCCTGTGTCAGTCCTGACTTTTGCCAATCTCCAACCTGGGGGTAGCCCTTATGAATCAAGCAGTAACCATTGATAGAAATGTTCTCCATGAATTTGTCTTGTACTCTGTTAAAGCTATCCAGGCTGTTAATATATTCCATAGGCTGATGAACGTCTAGTATCATGCAATAGAGAAATGATTCTTTATCTATCCACCTTTCCTACACTGTGCATGACTTTATATATTTCAAGCAGATCCCCTAAAATATGGTCTTTCAAGGCTGAAGAGGCCCAGATGCTGCAGCCTGATTTCATAAGGGAAGTGTTCCAGCTCCCTGATCATTCTGGTAGCAGTAGGGTAGTGCAAGTGCTATAACAGCACTTGAAGCTCCATGGTAGGGGAACAGTATGGTGTTCATGCCCTTATGACACATCTAAAAGACCATAATGGAGCTATGGGGCTCCTGCCATAGCCACAGCCTGTTGTGCAGCAGATCTTCACCCAGGAACATAAAGCCATGTATTTCAATGGCACTGTTCCACTGCCTCTCTTGCCAAACAGTCCTGATTCACGAGCTGCTTCTGCTTGTGAAATGGACATTTCCCTTCCCAGTCATGCTGATGCATCAATGTAGAAAAAGGTTGTTCATAGTCTCGTTATAAGTCCTGAATCTGCATTGTTCCCTTTTTTTTAAGGAACTCAGGGAGGGAACTGCATAATCCTATGTGTTATTCCAAGGCCCCTTTCTAAAACCCTTGTCTGAAAATCTCCTAGTATTCGTAATCTCAAATTTGAAGCACAGAATAGGGATATGCATGAATATCTGTAACATTTGAAATTCATATGAATTTGAATTCGAACATTCAAATTTAAATCGAATGTTGGCATATTCGAAGATTGACATTCAAGTTCTAATAAAATGTTTTGATACAATTGCATGAAGCTTCGTATGGGATTTATATGGGATAGAACATTCGTATTGAATACAAATCCTACCACATTCAAAGGAGATCTATTTGAATGAATACAAATTTTCTTGCATTTGGTTGGATACGAATTGAATAAAAATAAATTCGTGCACATCTCTAGCATAAAAAGAAACTTTGAAAATAATTCCCCATCTATAACAAAACAACAGGGGAAAAAATGAGGTACCAAGATTCCTAAAAGAAACTACTTACAAGGAACCAGACTTAAGTTCACAGCTAAAAACAGTTTCCAGGAATCAGCTTTGTATCTGAAATGGAAAACTGCTTAGACCTATTTATCAACAAAAGTAATAGATTTTGCAGGAGCCCTAAGTAAGAGAGGGAGCCATATGTGTTGAGAACTCTTAGGAACAGGAGCCAGCTTGCTAGTTCAGAGTGTTAACTTGTTCATACCTATTTATGGCTGGAGGGGTTTGGCGTCCTGGACTCCCATCTACAAGCTTTTCATTAATTTACAGTCAAAATAAAAGTTAAACATAAGCTTGCGGAGATTCTTGTAAAATAGCTCTCATCTGTTACAGGTTTCTTTCTATCTGATCAATACTGAAATTAGCCTAAGTAGGAAGCCCTGTTCCTACAGTTTCTGGCAATAATCAAAAGCTTATAATTATAAATTTTTTAGACTGTAAAGTGTTCCTATTTTGGAATAGAAATATAGATTATTACCACTCCATGCTGCTATAATTATTACCACTGGCTGCAAAAACATGGCCTGTAGTTTTATAGTTGCAGAAGTTATCTATAGTTATAAATCTGTAAAGGAAAGTGCACAGCTTGAATTTTTCTGCCTGTCTAGGATACAGCAGAAAAGATCTCGCAGTGCTTTTCCTGGTGCTAAACCTGAAACCGCTCTGATTTAACCAACAGAATTAGGCATTTGCCACATGCTTGGGAGAAGATCTGTGCATTCTTTCACCTCTCAAATGAAAATATAACACATATATGCACTTGTACGCAGGTATGTATTAGTCTTGAAACTCACAGCCAAAAGCTGCCAGGTTGCTTTAAAAGAATGCTATTGCTTAACATGTTGCTGAAATGTGACTGTTTGTTGAGAATTTTGGAGATTCTGGGTCCAGCTCTGCCCTATATTTCTGATCCATAACATTCCAGGCCTATTAAGAGTGCAAAAAATAAGAGCTTATCCTGTACAGCATGTGTTGCCTCTGCCTTCAGGATTTTTCTTCCAGTCCTGGTCCCCTCCATTTCCAGGCTTCTAAGCATTTAGAACAAAAAGATAGGCTAGTTCTCCACTTTAAAATCCAGACAGGTTCTTCCCAGATGTGTGGGAAAGGTGCCACAATCACCACTGAAAATGATGCCTCCTCATGTCCATGTTCAAGCACAGAGGTGTCATGCCCTCCCAAAATGGTTCCTCAATTACCAACCATGCCTAGTTATGAGGTAGCGCAATCACTGTGAGGTGCCAACTGCTATTGCAAATGGAGACTTAAAGGCCGCTTCAGGTAAATGGAGATATGGCCATAATGGGATTTTCTCATCAGGGCTCTTGATGAAAGGAAGTTTCGTTCTTTATTCTAACAAATGTGGTTAAAATCTCCTTAGAACAAAAGTAGCTAACAACTCTCATCACCAGAATAAAATTGTCCATATAGTTCACCTATACCTAAGGGACCAAGTATAAAAGAAAGCCATCTGGTGCCTTGTATGAAGAAATACTTCCTATGATCCAACTACTTTAGAAAAGAGGAAGGAAGAGGGAACATGATAGAAGTGTTTCAAGTATGAATTGAGTGGACAAAGTAGATAATGCAAAGTTTTTCTTCCTTTCCTAAAAAGCTAGAAACAGGACTTGCCCAAAGAACTGAATCTTAGAAGACTCAGAACAGACAACCGCAACTCAGTATTTCTTCGTATAACACATTATGTACAAGATGTACTGTGCCCACTGACATGGATGATTTCAAAAAGGTTTCAAATTCATTGAAGACACATTTATCAATAGCAACCAGCCTGATGGGTGAATGGCTTTGGCTGCAGCCACATGGATCATTTCTCGGACACTCACAGTGATCAAGGGGAGAACTGGACAAACACACACAACTCACACTTCCATCTTCATTTGGCCTCAAGCCCAAGAAACCACCATAAGGGTGACTTAAAGATCAAGTTGGAGTACAACTATTACTCAGTAGTTGAGTGGATGGGGGAGGTGCCTCCATTTGCAGCACACTCATCTCCATTTTGAAGAGAGGAGGCATCGCTGAGCCATTGTGCCAGAAAATGGCCCATATGATTGTTTTAAGGTGCCTGCCGCCACCAAAAATGGATTTGGGGAAGCAGTAGTCACCCCATTATGATTAGTATAGGCGTAGCCCAAAACTAGCTATAAAGACAGTTAGTCAATTGTTCGTAAAATATAAAAATAAACTACCAATATGTTGTGAATAAATAATTATTTAAATTTCAAAAATCAGATAAATTCAAATGTTTTCTTTTGGTTTTGAAAAACGACTCCATATAAACATCCACTGAGCGCTCTGCCTATCATCCTGTGCCACACTCATGCTAACAGGAGCTTCTAGAATCTCTAGTTAAACAACCTCTGATATACTATGTTTTAATCACAAGTCTTCCTTTTTATTGGATGACCATCAGGGAAGTGAGGAGGTCAGGCAGGGACAATTTGCCCCCAAGGGCATAGTGAGCAACCTGTGCACCACACTAGTGGCCATTCTTCCTTTCTCCTTTATAATTATTTCAATACAGAATTGCCTGAGGTGTTCATGGGCATGTTCTGATGATGCTGTCCACACTGCTGGATTGGGCTTCCTGGAAAGTTTAAGCAGGCTTCCGGAAGCCTTGGGAAGGGGTTTCACAGCTCCATTGCTGATCCTGAGGCTGCTGTTCTGAAGTCATTGTGCTTGCTCTTGAAGGGCTTTCTCACCCTCTGTATGCAGGTGCAGAAGGCCTAGCTGTGTAGAGGGCTCACTTTTCACATGTGCTTCAGAGATGCTTTTCACATGTGCTCTGATGCCCCTTTGGCATGGCATGCTGCGGAAGCAGGAATAACTCATTACCCCTCCAAGGCATTTGGAACACCATTTTGAACACATAATTCATTTTTTCAGTGGGATCCACTTTCCTGTGGGTTTGGAAAAAAAAATGCAGCTTTATGGTATTCCACCTACTACTAGTTATACCCCTGGAGCCACTCCCATTGTTCACTAGCCAGTGTAAGATGGGGCATGTGCTTTAGTATATCCACATTCCATATTTTGTTTGTGCTCTTGCATATCATTTAAATAGCAGCAGGTATTTACTCCCTGCCCAGTATAGGTGGCAATAACTCAGTGGGTAGTCAATTTGACTCAAGCCTAGATAGTAACCTATCCTCCATCTCAGCTGTTAAAAAAACCACATCACTTGCTCCCCATTTTTTCTCGTGAATGTGGAACATGAATTTATTGCACTTCATGGGAGCCAGCAAGCATGATTGTATAGTTTCAGATAGGAATGTGCACAAATGAAAAATTCACTTTGATTGGCAGTCAAAATAAACATCTGAAACTCTGTTTCTTTGTTGAATCATTCACTCAAACATTTGAACTTTCACTTCAGTTTGTGTACTTGGGAACATTGTTTGCTTCATTCGAAGTCTGGACATTTGAATGTCTGTAGTTTTGCTTTAATGCAAAAATTTGCAAATTCGACTGAATTTTCTAATGCAAATTCATCTGTATACATCCCTAGTTTCAGATTTTTTGGGGGGATGTTTGTACCTCATTTAAGATACTCATTTTCAAATTACAGATCGAGCTTCTTCTGGGGCATATTATGGTTGATTAATTAAAAAACCCAACAGCAACTTGAGGATTTAAAAGCACTGGCACATTTTATCATTACAACCTGTAGGTGTGACAATTGTAGCCATTATACCAAGAGTTTTAATGAAGCTAAGAAGAAAATTTGATAGACGTCCTACCCTACATACATGCATGAGAAACTTGCTTTATTTTTGTTGTTCTAACCCGGATGTATCCTCAGCTAAATTTATTTTATTGTTTACCTCTAGTCCACTGGTTACGTTGGCACAATTTTGCATATATTGTCCTTGGCAGTGATAGAATCACCTTATATTCTCTAAACACAATTAGACATTCTTTCTTTCCCAGATGTTTTCTTATTATAGTCACCTCAATTATAGTATTAATCAATCACATCTAAAATTTTAATGTTAAACAAAAAGTTTGTATGATGCAATTTACAAATATTATACAGAAACATGCTGTCAAACCATTTCCATTAAACCTGATTTTTAAAAAATCAAATAAAAGGACATTGTAGTATAAATGAAACCAACAAAGATGAATTATTTTTATTTTTGTTACTTGTACACCAACAAATGGATTGGTTTAATTTCACCAGAGCAAGTAGTTTACCACTGCAGTGATCACATGTTAATGTTGATTTTTTTCAGTCCACTATATGCACCATAGAAGAACGTATTTAATCAATATTCTTGGCAAGAATAACTGTAGCCTTAATACCTGAATGGAATGTGAGTGATCCATTGATAAGCCTCACTAGCCATTATTTCCATCCTGTGAAACTATTCTTCCTCTGCTCAAAAAACCAGTGTAGTGCATCAAGTACCCTGATTCAGGAATAGATTCCTAAAACTCATATGGATCAAACTTTCTATCAAAAAATAATTAATAGATTTTGTGGGGGTTTTTGTTTGTTTTTGTTTTAGTGGAGATGTTTTAATGTAGATTCCTGCATGGAATCATGGATTGGGTTTAATGGCCTGAATTAGACTCTTCCTATTCTATTATTTTATTTATTGACAAAGTTAATCTTTGGTTGTTATTCAATACAATCCTTTCTTTTTCTCCAGTCAAACATGAGAAACAGGAATATAGGGATCTCAACTGGACAGTGCTAAGAACCATTTTCAGCTATGGAAAGTGCATTAAGATCTGAGTCCCATTTTAAGGTTTGCATCTGTGACAACACCTCTTGGTAAGTGTTAAATATAGATAGAGTGAAGCCTTAGGTCAGGGCAGCTCATAGCTAAAAAGGGGGCTTGGCTTACCAGCCTGAGGGAGGAGGGGGGTAAGTTAGCCCAGGAGAACATCCAATCAGAGAGAGTATTTGTCAGAAGGCAAGTATAAAAGGCAATGACAGAAAGGGATATGTGTTCTAAGTCTTGTGATCGTTATGTTGTGAATGGTATAACACTGGGAGGAAGGTGTGGACAAGATTAGAATTGGGTTCTTAGGCCTGTGAGGATAGACAGGGAGGATTCTGAACATAGCTGTAGGGCAAGGGAAAGAAAGCTGAGAGACCCAGGAGAACCAAAAGGGTCGTGCTCCATCTGTCTCTTTTCTGGGGAAGGTAATCAACCAGGGCAATTTTCTTGCTGTTGTCTTCTGCAAAATGGTTCTATATTAATTTATGTATTTCAATTATCACAATTTTCTTTTGGTATTTTATTTGTAATCATATAAATCTTATCTTTTTAAAATTGTTTTCTTGCACCATACTTAATTTTCAGTTTCCTTAAAATATTTTTTGCGTAATATTTGTAGATTGTAACTGGTTTTCACAGAGACAGACCTCTAAACATAATGTATCTTTTTATAGTGTGATCCACCCACTCTGGGGAAGAAAAAACCTACAATTCTGAAGCACAGAGTTGAAAATATATTCAGAATTTCACCCTTGAGGCATTATGAAATTACCTTAAAATATACCATATTCTGTACATTAGTATACACAGCATATGTCCACAAACCCTTGCAATAGGAGACATATGTGGAAACTAGGTGCTTATTCTCAAAAATACCTTACTCATTTAATCCATAACAGAAAGACAGTTACATTTTATGTCATTACCCTGGCGAGGTTTGATTACATATTGGAAGTATTTCTGAGATATGGGCAACTCTTTTGAAAGAGGAACATCATGTAGCAGGAGTTACACATCTGATGATTAGAAATCTCTGGCCGTTTCCACATTTGGTCAATAATTTGAACCAAACAGCTTTTTAGCTGCTTTGTCTATGTGGGGCTAATTCATTTATTTGCATTTTTATCCTGCCCTATACACCCAAAGGTCTCAAGGCAGCTTACAACCACAAAACAATTATTAAATAAACACACTAAAAACATTAACAGTACCTTGAAGAGGGAAGAAAAGCTGCTATTCCAACCCAGAACTGACCCAAGGGGGCGTTCTTCTTGATTAGCTTTAGACCTGTTTGAAGAGGTCTAGAACTGTACCAATGCCATCTGTTCTGGTACAGAACAATGAAAAAGCTTCAGCCCCATCTTTGAAGCTAATGCAAGTGTCATTTTTGAATTCCCAATACAGAAGTAGGCATGCTACCTTCAAAAACAGTTCTGTCCCATTCTTGTGCCCTAAGACATGACACACAAATGGCAGGGGTAGGTGTTGCCTTGGATGGGGCATCAGTTATGTGGACCAGAATTGCTATGGCACCTTTGCATTGCTGCTAGTGTTGCTCTGGAAGAGATGACATCCCCACTCATGCAATGCTGGCAACACCCACTGTGCTTCATTTGGAAAAGATTGGAGCAGAATAGTTAAATCACTTCACCATCAACCTGGCAAGTAGATTGGATGTATGATTTGTGACCCTTTTTAATGCAATGTGGGTAAACTGAGGCTGTGTGAAGAGCTTTGATTCTCTTTCATTCAAAGTTTGTAAGCTTTTAGCGGTTAAATTTTCCTTAGTTAACTCTTCCCTCTACTACTTAAGACTTGAGGTGCTTTCGCATCTCAACAATAGGTTAACATCCAGGTTCACGTGCAGGAGGAGTTTACACCTCTGTAACATCTCTGCACAAGCAGGAGGCATTTACAACCTAGAAACACCTCCTGCCTGAATAATATTGTAGATTAACCTATCATAAACTACACACATACTAACCTTAATCTAAGGCTTACCTGTCCCATCCAGTGTGTCATCATTAACACCATTTCCATTGCAAGGGATTGTCTGAGTTGCTGTGCAGGTGCGTTGGCACCTCAGATAACCCCAAACACAATTGTATGTGTGCAGAGCGTCATCATCGCCATGACGGCAGCACCAGTGCACGTGCAGTCATGCCAAACTCTGCAATCAGGATGGTGATGTCCTGTCAGTGATCAGACATGCAATCAGACATGCAGTGATCAGGATACAAGTAAGCCCTGGGCATGTGAGGGATAGTCTAATGTGTACTAGCATTCACAAGTGTGAATGCTAGTACACATTATTTGTTGATGCACTTTTCCCATCCAGCAAACGATAAGCCAAGTGTGAAAGCAAACCTGCATTCACTGGTCCAAACCAAATAAGACTAGCTTGAGAACCCTCTGGCTGGGAACGTGTCTGTCTATTCCCCCCCCCCCCGCACACACACATACACACACAAATCTACACTGATCAGGATGTACAGAGCCATCCTGCTTCTCTGTGATTCAGCTTCTTATTAATAGTAGGACAAGACAAAATGTGTGATGAACCAATATCAAAAAAAATCCCCAATGTCATTGTGCTCCGTGGCTGACTCATTTGAGTTCATTTTCCCAGACATATAAATCACAAAATTGATCAACAGGTGCCTTACCCATTCCATAGAAAAGCTGACCAGCAGTTGTTCCAAGCTGAACCTCAACACAGAGTCAACCATGTTTGCCAATCAGTTTGGAAAGGGCCACCCACTGACATCAGAAGGGTTTCTGCCAACAGAAGGGACACAAGACTTTAGTTTTAGCTAAGCTTTTTCATGTGCTGGCCAATCTTGCTTTTGTCATTTATATTTGTTTTCTGTTAGATTATTTGGCAGAAAGTACAAGGCCTTTGTGCCATCCATGCACTGTAACAGGGCAAGATCCTGCTCCTTATGGTACAGTCAGCACTCAGGACAAGTGCAGCACAACTTGATCAGCACATCCATCCTTTTGCTGTGCTGCCATAGGTATTGGTTCAGTGCTTCAAAAGCAGTGTAGGAGGAAGCATGCTCAAAAATAGTGGTATTCTCAAGGTCCAGGAAAGGAGCAGTATACTTGTAGCACTTCTTCCTTTTGAAATAAAGACTTTAATCTTATCTACTGTGTGCTTCTACCAGAAGAGGTGGTGACAACAACCAGTCTGGATAGTTTTAAGAAAGGATTAAGTAAAGTTATGGAGAACAGGTGTACTACAATAGCTACCAGAATGGATGCCTTGGTAAAATCTCTGGGGTGGATGCCTCTCAAGGCCATTTGCAGGGAGTCAAGAGCAGGTGAAGGTTTCTCCCTTTGTCTTCTGCTTGTGAATGCCTAGAAGCAATTGGTGGGCTACTATATAAGACACACAGTGCTGGACTAGATGGGCTGTAGCCTGATCTAGCAGGGCTCCTCTTAGGTTCTTATGTCTTTGAATCCAAGGACAACCTCAGCAAGACTAAGGCAAGACTTTTGCAGACTATTTCTCATACAATGGGAATGTGTTGGGGAGGACTATGGACAGCCTTGAGTCCCAAAGGCTGTTATTTTCCACCTTAGATATTATGCATTGCTTTTAAAGGAATCCAGCAAGAAAACCTCACAGCTTTTATCCAGGTGTAGGCATTCACGCAATCTCTTGGAAGTCAAATCTGTGATCACAAAAGATTGAGAAGCAGCTCCCTGGAAACGACTTTTATGGCTGTAAACCATAAAAGTCCTTTAAAAAAACAAATCATGCTTTATTGTCCTCTGTAACTGAACCCTTTTGTAGGGGTGTGCACGAATGCAATTTTTGACATTCGATTTGTAACGAACTGAATATTCAAAAATTTGAATTCGTACGAATAAAGAAAAAAGAATGTCAGGACATTTGAACTGATATGAATACATTCATATCTATTCATTCAAATATATGATACGTATACAATGATATGAATCTCATATGAATCCATATGCATCTGTATCCATCCCATATGCATCTTGTTTTCATCCTGTTCATATCCGTACACATAGGAATGGAATATTCATATTCGTACAAATACTGAAGTACAAACGTCTGGACATTCGATTTGTATATGTCCAAATTTGTCTGAATTTGGATGAATAATGAATATTTTGAATCTTCATGCACATCCCCACCATTTTGAGAATATTAATTTCTGCAGAATTATCAAAGGTTTGATATTTCTGCAAAGAAATGGTGCCATTTCCGAACATAAAACACAACAATCCCCACTGACTGACTGCACCAACTATTACAATTGCATCTGACTTTAACTTGCAGCTCTAATTTGTAACTTCTGTGGATAATTTCTTAAAAATGCTAATATTCAGGCTGTAATCAACTACAGACTTTGATTAAAAATGTAAGGCTGAAAGTGTAGTTTCCTGCTGTGCTTTACCTCTAACAAGGTTATACTTATTTCATGTAATCTTTTGTCTGAGGTTATTTCATATACACAAGTGCTCTTTTCAAAAAATAATTAAGAAAGTATAGGTAATTTCCCCCCCTTTCTTAGTAGTTTTCAATTGAATCTGTCTGCTTATACGTTGAAAATCAAGATACCTCTTAATTGAAGTCCCTTGAGTAATTGTTTTCACTGGTGGAAAAAGTTATGCATTCTTACAGGAATCTCAGTGAAAAACAACCAAATTGTTTCTCTTTCATGGTTGTGTCATACATGTTATAGGTAATAATTAATTAAAGGACAAAAGGTTTTCACACTTTCCCCCTTGAGAAAGCTCATACATTCCGTGTGCAAGAAATGATATATTATATCTTAAGGAGACATAATATTTAAATGCAATTCCGAGGATAGGAACAGGAGCCTCTAGGTGACATGAAGCTTAAGTAAGAGAGCTGTGTAGTGGCTTGAAGCTTGGGAGGTGACTATTTGTTGGAACAGCTGGCAAATCAGCAGGAAAATGCTGATTTTGAAAACTATTATTCTTCAGAAGAAACAGATCCATTTAGCAACACTGTTACAGCTGAACCCTACAAATACATTAAAATACCATTAAGGATAAAAAGAGAAATGGAGAAAGTCTGCCTTCTCAATTAAAGGCTGCCATAGGTCTCCTGAAAGCTGAAAGCTGAACTGAATACTTGGTACATTTGATTAATTAATAGTAATTAGGCGTGGGATATAAATTGGATTTTAATCCTACCCGAGACGGTGAAAATATTGTTCTTTGTACACAAACAGAATTGTTGATAATAATTTGTATAAGTCTCTGGCTTCAGGTGATGTGTTCTGCAATTCTTTAGAAGAAAATGCATCAAGCACAATTGGAAAACCAAGTACTACTAAGTTTGTTAGTTATATATTCTCCCTCTTTTCGGGAGGTTAGATATGCAAAGGGACAACTCAGGCACAGCAAAGTGTGCATGCTGCTCATTTAGTCCACTCACAAAAGACATATGCTATCTGTTTTACCCCATCATATGTTGAAAAATTCTTGAGGAGGTGCCTATGATGATTGGCAGTGAGGTTAAAATGGAATAATATTAGCTGCATCTTGACTATACAGCCCAGACAACCTTCCCAGACCCAAAGCAGTGTACCTCCACTTCTCCTTCTGCTAAAATGGAGGGAGGGAGGTTGGAATGGGCAAGAATGTTGTTGTTTTGCAATCAGTTCATATTGAATTGAATGCAAGAAAATTTGTATTGATTTGAATTGATCCCCTTTGAATCCCCTACAAATACTCCCTACGTATCCTCTCTGAAAGCATCAAATCTGCCCCGAGTTCTCTTTGAATCCACTCTCAATCCACTTCAAATCCACTCTGGACCCATTGCTTCAGGACATTCGTATGAAGCTTCGTTACATTTGTGAACCCGGGAGGTGGGAAAGCAGCTGCCCCTGTCGCATTTGCAACAGATCCAGAGTAGATTCAAAGTGGATTGAAAGCAGATTCAAAGTGGGTTCTGGGTGGATTTGATGCTTTCTGAGCAGATAAGTATGGGATACATATGAGATTCATATCTAACATTCATATCGCATTCGTGTGGAACATTTGTATCAAATCCTACCACATTTGAAGAGGATCTATTCGAACAAATACAAATTTTCTTGCATTCGATTTGATATGAATCAAATGCAAAAAAAAAAAAAAATTGTGCACATTCCTAATCGTTGCCTGTCATCTCAAGGTCCTAGGACAAGTCACAACACTCCTTCTTTCCTCTATCCCTCTCAGAGGCCTGATAAAGGCATACCAGTGCCCCTCAATACTAGCCTCTACTGCAAGAGAGATGTCTGTTGCAAATGTTTTGACACAATGTTCCACACAGCTTTTTAAAAAGGAAGTTACCTTCCCCCACTACCACCATACACAGCTGAACTAGGCAGTAGTCTGGAATGCAACCATTTACTAGCTGGGAGGGCCAGAGTGCTTAATAAACTAAATGGCATAGAATTTTCAAGTATGATTTTAGACATATGCAGAACATTTGACAGAAAGAGATCAAAGCATGTTGTAAGCTGTTTTAACATTTCCCTGTTAAATCCTGCTTTCTATAGAGGAGAATATCTGTAGCTCAGGATTAGACTGTGGCATTGTAGAAATTCTCCAAGCTGGATCATGTTGCTGTAGACAGGCTAGGTAACATCATCAGCATGAATGTTTTTCCTTGGATATAGTAGCTGGTCCTCTCTCTCTCTCTCTCTCTCTCTCTCTGTGTGTGTATGTGTGTGTGTTGTCTACTCTGTGGCTGATGAATAGGTAATGCCCTCTTGCTTCCTTTCTTTGATGATAGCTTCCTGGTCAGTGGATGTCATTGAGTTATTGCCTTTTTCCTGGAGTTCTTCCTTCCCTTTCTTGTGCAATGATATTAATTTTTAATCATAGTTGGGTGATTTTGGCTAAATCTGGATGTTACTTATTCCACTATATTTGGATATTCCAGAATAAAGCATGCATCAGCACCATTACCTACACTAATGGCCCATGGCATGGCCACAAAGCACACATGAGCTTCACAACCACACTCCATGTCTTTGAGAGTTAGGAACAAAAATTCCTAGCTTCAGGGTCTCTAGGAGATGCTTTTCATCAGAAGACTATGGGGTGGTGCTGAAAGGCACTCCACAGTAGTCCCAAAACCAGAAGGTATACCTTCTGCACACCTCCTGCTTTCCAGATCAGGGATGCACTGTTTGTGTGTGAACCTGATTAAATGGGTCTACCAGTGATTCAGATTGCCCTCCTTTGTCCCTAATACAGACCGAATAGACCAAAATATGGGGCATGGCCTGGTAGATCCACATTAATGTGCAGATTTATGAGGCCTAGAAATGTACTACACAGACCCTTAATTTGAATTAAGTATTCATGCAGAAAGGTTCTGGTCTCTTTTGATGACCTATTTATCTGAGTGTCCAATTTTCAGAAATTCTTCATTCAGCTTGGGTTTTTCTAGTATTTCTAAAGTTTCTCAGTCACACTTGTGGTTATTTTAACAACTAATGAAAATAGCCACAAATCTGACTGTAGAAATACTAGAACAAGCCAAGTTTAAAAATGCAAGAAAAAAAAATCATGTTTAGCTAGAGAGTCATAGAGCATCTCCAACAGGGAGACCAGTTAGGCCTCCATAAGATCATTAGAAAAGAGGGACAAACAGAACTTCTGGGGGTTGTGAAGGTGTGTTGCTACTGAAAAAATAGGAACAGGGCTGCTATTAGTCCATTTAGTGCACCTGCTGAAAAGCAACCAGAGATGAGTTCTTATTATTTCCCATAACTACTACTTGAAATTGTGCGTATTTGTGCTAACAAAAACTAAGAAGCCACTAAGGCCGTGTCCCCATGCACATTTGGTACGGTTCCAAACATGGATTCAGCAAGGGGTGTCCCCATGCATTTTGGATTTGGTCCATGGAAATTGGACCAAATCCCTCCAAACCGTGCCAGAACAGGGCCAAATTCGATACCTGAAAATACAAGTCTCCACATGGTTTGGGGCTCTGGCACACATTGGTTAGCGAGCCGATCCCGTGCATAAGGAAGATTGTGGTCTAACCTGGGAGGAGATTGGCACTCACTTCATTAGGAGGTGGGGTGTGCTTGCCATTCCTGCTCTGTGCATTGGAGATCACAGCTGCTGACATTTTAAAATCCTGACTGCCAAGGCAGGCAGGATACTGGCTTAATTTTTGTGCATTTTCCATGGAAATATTTCCAACCCCATTTCCCGATTGCCAAGGCAGGCTGGATAATGGCTTGATTTTTGTTCCAATTCCAAAAATTTTCAACCCCTGTTTCCCTGATTGCCAGGGTGATAATGAAATAAAGGCTTGATTTTCTCCCTTTTAAACTTGTCTGGCATTCTCGCAGTTCCCAGTGGAGTGGAGGTCCACAAAACTGCTCAAGTGCTTAACTGTCACTAAACCTCATAGCAGCTTTCGGTCTTTTAAAATTATTTATAAATTTATTATTATGAAGTAAGATTTATTTTAACTTGTTTTCCATGCCTCCCAGCCCAGTCCTGGCTTTAAATGCCGCTAAGGGAGGGGGGATGCGGCACAGAGGTGGGCTGATGTCAATCTGGCTTCCAATGAGGGGAGAGGGGGTGGAGAGGAGGTGGCACTGCTCCCCCATTCCAGGGTTTGGTGTGGTTTACATGAGGACGCCTCCATCCGCACCCAACCTATACCTGGCCCACTTTGTCAAGAGAGAAAAGCCCATTTTGGAACAGACTACAAATTGCAATAATTCTGTTGCCATAAATTGCTGTTTAATATTCAAAACATAAATAGGGGAGACACAAATGTATATCTTAAACCAAGATCAAAGAGCTACCACAGAAAAGAAGCCACATCATGAGTTTCCACCAGACCAGACATCAAGCACTTAGAGGTAGAACTGCAAGGAGTGCAATGAACATCTTGCTGAAATTTCCAGAAGGATTTTTTCAGGTACTTTGGTTCAAAGGTAAAGAAGGAATTTTCAGAGATACAATACTCAGTTGATAATGCAAAAAAGAGAATTTCATTTCTTGCATAAGTTTATATAGCAAGCAGATAAATATGAACTTCAGGAACCTCATTACAGAGTAGCAGCGGTCTATGAACTGGCACTGATGAGATGGTGAGGGTTGGTTGAGGATTCATTTCCAGCAAGAAAAAAAATGTGATTTGGTGAGATCACACAGAGACCTTTTCTGCACTTGCTCCCCTTAATATAGATTAGTGAATCTGGATTAGCTTGTTCTGGATCAATTGCAGGTTTAATGAGAGACACAATGTGGACACCTAAGCCATATTCTGTATCCGTGGATGTGAACTGCCAGTGACAGCACCTCCCAAATCCAATTAAAATGGCCAATGTCCCCACTGATCAAATGCTGCATCTGGATAATGGACACAAAGTATCTCCATCGGCTATGAAATCACCATTCTGATTCTGTGGTTCTGAAGGGACCACAAAGGCATCTTCACAGTCTTTCCATCATAGAATATGTTCCTCACTGTCACACCCACAATCTTCCTAGTTCTGTTCTACATGCAGATATTCTATCCTTGTTCTGGATCAAATGGTTCTAATACAGTTGTAGTACTGATTTCTCAGGTCCAAAACTGATCTGCATTACTGCACCCTTGGTACAAATGTGATTTGGATTATCACTAATCCCCAATCTAATGATATAGGCTACAAGGTTCCTTGATCTGGATCACCTAGTAATTGGAGAAAGGAGTTTTGTAATAAAACATCCCATCTCCAGCACCTTCATGTAACACCTCTGTGAGCCACCTCTGTTAGTGGGAACTACTGCAGTGAAACCAATAATGGAGGCAATGGCTGAAAAGCAAAGGAGCTGTAAATGCAAATATTGCATATTTGGATCCTAGCCCATGTGTGTAGGCTATTCTAAACTGAGAAAATGCAGTACTTAATAACATTATCACTATATCATTGCATTGCGAATCTGCAGTCCTCATCAATTTGGGCAGTCATTTAATCTCTCCACAGGTAAATAAGAAAAATTTAAAAAGTAAACAAAACAGAATGTCCCACTTGAGTTCATTCAGTGCCCATGAAATGTCCTGGTAAATGATCAAAGCACTAATGGATGAAGCATTGATTTTCTTCCCAAATAGTTTTAAAATAATAGTATCTGGCTTTTTGTTGTTGTTTGTTTTCTGGCCAAAAAATAATCCTTAAAATCTTTTGTGGAAAGAAATCACAAAACAATTGCACTCATTGTATATTTCCAGTATTACTATGATACATGCCCCATCCAAAAGATATACAAAGGAAGGCCAGCTAAGAGTAAATGGTACTTTAGTGACCTTTGTCTAAAACTTTTCTTATGTATGCAAGGATCAAAATTGAATAGCAGCATGCAAAACTGTAGTACAAATATTTGAAGAAAATGCAACCTAGGTTTGTTGTGGGAAATATGTATATTGTTCACAGCACCTCTTGTATGTGCTGAAGCACTGTATTTTGCATTTATATTCCTATGTTTCCTACACAGGTAGCAAACATTATGTAAGGTAGGTACAATACTTTGAAAAAGTACATATTTTCTTCCTGTTCTCTTCTATTTTTCTGTATTTGTCATGGATAATTGTTTAAGATCCTCAGCAAACAAAATTTAATGTGAGACAAAGACAACTTGAGTAAACACAAAATATTTTATTTATTTATTTATTTATCCCACCCTATACCCAGAGGTCTCAGGGAGGGCTACCAACATTTAAAGTCAAACATATTAAAACATTGGGTTTTTTTCCACTGTCACTAGAAGTACCCATTAAGTACCCATTAAATGCCATTTATGGACCCATTAATGGGTTCTTAATGGGTACTTCTAGTGACAGTGGAAAAACACCCAATAATAGTATATATTAAAACAGCACAATATCTGCAGTGGGAAGGGAAAATGTATCCCCATTTAACTACAGGCCAGGGCAAAGAGGTGCATCTTCACTGCCTTCCTAAATGTGTACAATGAAGCATTTGAATGATCATTTCATTTATTGATGGATTTTTTTAACTCACTCACCCGTCCAAACACATTAACAAAATGGCACCATAGCTGCGTTAGAACAGTGTAGGGTTCACATGTTCCTGTGCTCACCTAGCAAATAGTCCAGCATAGGTTCTCCAAAGAGCACTATTAACAAGAGAGCAATAGGAAGGACTGTGACTGTACTTTCTTCTACTTTTCTGCTCTGCCACAAAATCAGATCCTCGTTTCAGCCCATGAGACTGGTCTTAGCTGTCTCCAGCATTTCCTTCTTTTATTTTTACTTTGCTATATTCTACAATAAGGTGCCTTTGAAATTAGGGATGTACATGAATATTTGTAACATTCAAAATTTGGCCAAATTCAGCCTAATTCAGACATTTAAATTGGAATAAAATGTTGGCACATTCAAAGATTGACATCCAAATTTGAATCGATTGTTTTGATAAATTCATATGAAGCTTCATTGCGGATTCATATGGATTCATAGCTAACATTCATATCGAATTTGTATGGAACATTTTTACTGAATTTGAATCCTACCCCATTCATAGGGATTTATTCAAACAAATAAGAATTTTCTTGCATCCGAATGAATACGAATCGAATTAAAAAAACATTCATTCACATCCCCATTTGAAATCATTCTGTATTGTCCAGATGGCAAGGCTACGGTGCAGAGCAAGAGGAGATACTCACTGATGCAGACACTTGCTCCCATATGCAGCTGACATTTTTGGCTGAGTTTGGCCCCATGGTGACCATTCCCAAGATGGTGGGTCACACAAACAAGCATCTAGATCAGGTAAGTGTTCTTGATTTGTAGGTAAAGTCCAGGTTGGGAGTTGGTTTTCCCACAATAACATTGTCTCATGGCTATGCTGGGATTTCCATTGACACATATGGCAATCCCAAAATAGCTCTGGGATAATTCCATGTTTTACATACTGTATGGATGCAGCCCTTGTTTTCACAAACACGGGAAATGGCAGGATGCACTTACTGTGCTTGCAAAAAGAGCCTTTACTGGAAACATCAAAGCCAGGGAATGAAAGTTTCTTGACTGCAAAGTCTTCATGGTTGGGAGTGGCAGAGACTGTACGCATGGCACACCAGCTGCTTTACAAAGAGTGCTACTAACACACTACTCTTTATGACAACAACTCCCTTTGGACAGATCATGCTGATTTGATTCACAGGGAGGGTGTGACTGGAATTCTTAACAGGAATCTGGAACAGGTAGAGAAGATGTTAGCAACGCTCTACTAGTAGCTGGCTTTGGAAACTTAGGTTAGGATAAGAGGAACTGGAATTTGTCAGTGGCAATGTATGGATTATGACTATAATAGATAGTAAAACATCTATTTTAAAACCCCTTCCTTTGATATTAGCACACTTTGGGTTCATCTACAGCAGACCATCTGGAAGTTTAGAAGAGTCAAAGATAGACCTCCCTTTCCTGCCACCCTTGTGGAAATGTAAATCTTCTGCTAAAATCTGCTTACAAAATCAATATTCAAGCATTAGTCCCCCAGAGTGTCAATGTTTGCTGTCTATGGAGGTTTTTCTACTAGCACTAAGTACCCATTAAGCTCAGAGGACCCATTAGGCTCAGAGCAGGAAGACCCTGTTTCCACTGCAGACCCCATTGAAGCCACATTTGTTTCTACCTGTACCTATTTCTACCTTCAGGACCTATAATCCTGATTTTCTGTAGACCCCATTAAAGGGGTCTACAATCCAGTCTTCGGACATGAAATCCCGTTTATATGGTGCGGTTCACACCGTGATCGGGCAATAGGGTCTAGGGACACCCATGAGGGGGTGCCCTGAAACCCAAAGCTTTGGAGCTGGTGCCTAATCTCCAAAGACGGCTCCTGAAGAAAACTCCAGAGAATGGCACAGACTTCAGAGCTTAGGCCATTTCTACAGAGCCTTTCTACAGAGCTTTGGCCAAGCTCTGGAGAATCTTTGAAGATTCTCTGGAATGGCTCTGAAGTTTGCCCCCCACCCCCCGGGCAGGTCACCCCCCCAAAAAACATGGGGTGATGGACAGGCCCAACATGGGTAAAGTCAGAATCACCACATGGGTGCTTTGATGTTTCCACTGTGAGCATGCCTAGCACCCATCGCTATTGGGTGCTACACCACCCATGGAGACATATTGGGTACCTCCTTAGATCCAGATCTACTAAATCAGGATTAGTTGAAGGACCCATTTCTAAGATCCAGATCACCTTAGATCCGGACTAAGGAAGGTAAGTGGAAAAAAACCCTATGTTGAATCATCCATCAATTATCATAAGGTTTTGACTCTTTCTGTTGCTGCTTTGTAAACTGGTATGAGATTATTTTTTAGTGAAAAGTGGTTTAGAAATATTTTAAATAAATAATAATAAATAATATTTCTCTAAGAAATGTACTTGGCAGAAAAGCTACTTTCCTTTTGTTCCCATGATTGCCTATCCATTTCATTTTGAAAGCCAGGCCATAATTTTGCCAAATGCTATAGGATATATTTTTCCAGCTTAGTTTAGTTTCTCATCCACTTTCAAGAACTGTGAATAAATCAGTAGCTAAAGTGAATTTACTCGGTGCTGATTCTAATAATTAGAATGACTATCTAGAAGAAAAGTATTGTGAACGCAGCAGTGAACAAACCTGACAACATATAAAACAGCTGTTTCTGCCCTAAGATCCTCTGTATTCTTTATTTCCCACTGCTAAAAAATCTGGAAGGAGTGAGAGAAATAATCAATAATGAAGTATTAGCGATGGGATCCTAGAAGTCAACCCATAACTTTCCTTTTAGTGTGATGTTCAGAACAGCATTTCAAGGGGGTCTTCAGTGTATGCTGAAATCATTAAACTTGAATCCCTATGGAACATATTTGAAATAGTTGTAGTCAGATAATGGCTTTATTAATGTGGTCTCAATAGATTTGGAAAGCAATTGTTTGACCGTGGCCTTCTTACTCTTGCAGTAAAATAATTTACTGCTATAATATGGCTTCCATTAACTTGAACTAACATCATTTCCCCATAGTAACAGGGTCTCTGAGGAATTTAACAACTGTTTTGCTCTCTGCATGGCATGATGGGTAATCTTTCAGAAGGCTCATGTGATACTATTCTTAATAGACAACATTTGATATGTGATGTTTGGAAACAAACCTAAGCTACTCATTTTTCGAGGTTAGCTTCTGCTTCTCCAGTTCCAACTACCCTGGGAACTGAAATAGGTTCTGGAAACTGCTCCTGCAGAAGTTGTAATAGCATTTACCTTGTGATTTGAATCCAATGTTTTTAAAGTAAGAGTTTGCACCAATTCAATGCACTTAAGACCCTCTCTAGATATACTAAATAAGTGTTGCAATAGGCTATCCAGATATACCTCTCCAGGGTATGCCAAAAAAGCCGTGTAGGGAGCCCGAGGAAATGGGTTTTCAGGAAAAATCTGTGAGGAGATTTGAAAGCACCATATCCCCAGGGGGTGTCATGGTTCCTTTAACATGTTCAAAACTGCTGTAGAGGCTGGAGGTTGTGTGTGCCCACCACTTTTCTTTTCTAGGGTGTTATAGTGTAGTTAATTCCAACATCATTATAGGTGGGTCACATAGGGATCGGTGAAAAATGTTCATCACCTTTGCAATTCATACAAATTGTGAAGATTCAAACTTCGTATTCAAATAGAATATTGGCTATATTCACAGACTGACTTTCACATGTGAATCAAAAGCTTTTGTGCCTTCATTTGAAGCTTTGGAGTGGATCTGGAACATATTTGGAAGCATGACTGGTAGTGGCAAGGATCTGGAGCAAAGCGGCTCTATTTGAATGAATGCAAAGTTTTGTCCCATTTGCTTTGATGAAAAGCAAACGGGGTGGGGTGGGGGACATGCACCTAGGGTCACATTAAAACTCAAGGCAATCATTTTGGTCCTGCAGTATTCCTGATTGCCTGTGGGCATTGCAGAGGAAAATCTTAAGGCATTATTGAATAACTCTGCATCCAATTGCAGAACAGTTTCTTTTGCACTGTAGCACTAATCAAGTAAGCGAACAGGCAAGGAAAGGTTGTGCAGCTGCAATGGAACCAGAAAGGAAGATGCATGGAAGAAATTAGTTGCTTTTGGATTTGAGTGCTTTGATTGATACCCATAAGTCACGAATTAGTAGCAAGTCAGGAAGGGTTTTTTTCATGGCTAATTATGGACAGGGCCAACTATTTGGGGACCTTTTTCTTTGAGTAAGAGAAAACTGCACATTTCTCATGCTTCACCTATTTATTTGTGATCAATCTTCTAATGAATGCAAGTGCGTTATATTTTTAGCAGTTTCTAAATGTCTTTCTGCAGTGGGCCTTATTCAGGATTATATTCTGGAACATGTGCCTACCGCGGAGCCTGCCATGGCCTGCTAAACTAGCATGCAGATGGTAAGTCTTCCTTCCAGGATATAGTGTGGAATAAGGCCCAGTACAGAAGGGCCTACCACTGTAAAAAAGTTGTGTGCAGCAAGGAGTTAAAGTTCTTCTTTGAGATATCCAACTGCCTATATTTTACTAGTAATGGTAATGGTGAAGAGCAGAGTAGTGTGTGATTGCAATTACCACAGTTTTCTGTCACTAGAGCTGAACATGTTAGAATAGAACTGATATCCAGAAAATCTACTTTCACTGACCTTTGCACTTTCCTAACAAAACACTGAAAACAGCAGAGACCTTTAGAAGATGAAGGAGAGGATAGAAAAAGCAGGACTGATAGCCTCACTTTCACTCACCCAAACAAGTACATGAAATTCTATGGGGGTTAAAGAAAGGGAGAGTCCCCATGCCAATTTGGTGCAGTGCCTAGAGCAAGATCGGCACTTGCTGTCCACATGGGCTTTGAGTTTGGCAAACGAAAAGTGTGCCAAACCTGCCCATACAGCGCCAAAAGGGTCCCAAATCTGGCACCCTCGAAAACAGGTCTCGGCCCATATGGGGGGCCTGGTGCGCTTGCTTAGCAAGCCGGGAACCCACATGCAGACGGTGGCGGGCTAACAGGGAGGAGATTTTACTTCTGGTTTTACTTCTGAAGTGGAATAAAGCCTTTTCCTGCCCAGATTATGGAGGGGGAGGGCACAGGGTGTGCTATTTTCCCTTTTAGAGGGGGGCAACCTTATTGCCCCCTGTAAAAGGGAGAACAGTGCACCCTCTGCCCCCCTTCATTATCTGGGCAGGAAAAGGCTTTATTCCACTTCTCATTTTACTTCCAAAGTGGAATAAAGCCTTTTCAGAGGCTCACTAAAATGAGAGCAGCGCTTTCGCTGCTATATCATTTTAACGGGGTCTGACTGGGATTCCACTTCCCCTCTCTCTCCCCTCCTCCTGTCTTTCTCTCTATCACACACAGAGAGAGAGAGAGAGAGAGAGGGTGGAATCCCTGTGAAACCCCATTAAAATGATTAAGAGCAGCGAAAACACTGCTCTCATTTTAGCGGGGCTCTGAACTTGCGCACATTAGCCCCAACCCCCACTTGAATTCTGCTCAGCTGTCAAGGCAACTGTTGGGCACTCGTTTAGGGTTGCCCTGCACTCAGCTCAGCAGGTTTCAGGTGGGGGTTGGGGCTAATGTGCACACGTTCAGACGCTCACTAAAATGAGAGCAGTACTTTCACTGTTCTTAATGATTTTAATGGGGTCTGACTGTGATTCCACCCTCATGTGTGTGTGTGTGTGAGAGAGAGAGAGACAGGAGGAGGGCTCGGGCTGGAGGAGAAAGAGAGAGAGAGAGGTGGGCTCAGAAGAGAGGAGGCGGAGGGGGATGGAGCTGCTCCCCGTGCCAAGGCTCAGTGTGGCTTGCTTGGGGATGCTTCCATTCATGCCAAGCCCCAAACCCGGCGCGCCTTGCCGGGCATTCCATGCGGATGCCCTAAATGCATGCCCGCCCCCTGCACACTAATACAGCACCCAAATGGTGCTAACTGGCCACCACGGGGACACGGACAAAGACTCCCAGGGTCTTTTCATGCTTAACTGCCATGGGAAAATATCCCATGGCAGTTAAAATCAGGGCCTGTGGCTGGCATTTGCACTGCAAGTGCTGGCTTATCCCAAGCTACACCCAGACCTAGTAGTGCAAATGGTCCCATCCACCTTGCCATAACAATGGCCATGTGTTCCAGACTGTTGCTATGGCAACTGGTGATGCCATAAGGGTTAGTTATAGCATCTGCAGAACCTTGTTAGCACTCCACTAAGAACTGGTGAGGTTAAAATTGCCACTATTCCAGCACCAATCGTGGAACCATAACAACAGTGCCAACATACCTGAGTGTCACTGTTACCGTGGTGACAAGGTGACACTGCACTAAATATGTGTGTGTTGCTCCTTCCCAGGCTCCCTTTGAACTCCTCCCAGCAGGAAGAAGTGCAGAAGGAGCTGTGCTGGGTGGCAGGAAGTTTAGATACAAAGCAGTTCTCTACATCTATATGCTCTGGGGACACTGCTGTACACATGCAGCTGCACTGGAATAGTAACTATTCCAGAAAGTGCAGATGAAGTGTGCAGCAATTCCCCTGTAGTTCCCCTAACAGACAAGTGTGAAAAGGCTCCTAGTAAAGCTGTGGAGCAGTTAGTTGGAATCAGAATGGCTCACAGCTGCTCTGGAACAGTGATAGTTTCGTGAAGTGCATATACTCTGTACCAGAGCATGCTGGGCCATCCTGATTGCCTTAGTTCTAAAAGGCCCTCTGTTGTTCTTCCATTTCTGCTGTATTTCAGTTTGGTAAACTGGCTACCATAAGATCCCTGTTAATAGCACAAACATTTCATTGTATAGTAAGTTTTATGAAACCCAGGAAATTCTGACAGCAAGAAGCCAAGCTCTGGGACATATAAAATTGCCATTTTGCAGAAATAGCTTAGTTCATTTAATTCTGAAATCTGATCTAAAAATTCTGGCAGTCATTCTGAAAATATGCTATGCTTTCCATCAATCCACTAAAAAGAGTGAAGTTGACATGAATCATCATTTTTATGCTATCTGCTTTTTCAGGACATTTAAATTTGGGAGAAGTGCACTATGTTCTCATAGCACAGATGCATTCTTATAAACTTGGGCCTTGTTCATCTTCACAATCCAAGGTGCTGAGTACAGATTAAATGATCTGTTCTCTGTTTTTTCTTGCAACAATCCCATTGGGTACAAGAGGCCAAGTGTTGGTGGAACAAATGCCCTTTCTGCATCCACTGGTGATCCAGATTAAGGAGCTTCTTAATCAGGATCACTGGCCTTCTGATCTGTGTGTTCAGAAGGATCACTGGCCTTCTGATCTGTGAGTCTACAATCAGATCAAAAGTCTTGTTCCAATTCATGAGAGGCATGCAGTTGGCACATCTCTATGTTCCAGAACTACTGGGAGGTGCTTTTCATCAGCATGGGATAATCCAAGGCTAGGGATTATCTTTCATAGTCTTTGGAAGCATGGGGAGGGAGCTATGAAGACTACATGAGCTTCACAGTTGCAGGGAATGCAGTGCATCAGTGCAGATGTTGCTAGTTTGGTCCATGCTTCGACACAATCCAGATTAATAGGCCTAGTTATTCTGGATCCATTGATCAGGATTTATACCAGGTAACTGCAGAAAAGGTAAAAATGTCCAAAGAAGAATTTCATGGCTGACTGGATATTTTAATAAGCATTTCTTTGGAGCCTAATTTGAATCTCCATCACAGGGAATCAAAAATATTGTTTTCAGAAACTCTTGAACACCAACAATTTGATCCAAACAGCACAGCCCCAAAAGTCAGAGACAATGGAATTTGTAATCTGTCAACATCTGGAGACACAGAGGTTTGATCCAATATTTCATATCATTTTTTGTTTGTTTGTTTGTTTGTTTGTTTGTTTGAAGAGAACTTTCTCTTCTAAAGCCACTTTTCCCTAAAAATGAGAAGTACTAGGTAGAAAATTAGGGTCACGACACATTTTTACAACAAAGCATCCACTTGAAACTTACACCAAAAAGCATTGTATTCTTGTGTAACAAGAAAAAACGAGCTGATTCATTTATTTTTCTTTTGACTTGTATAAATCTTGCAGTGGAGACTGAAGAGAAAGGTTGTGGTTAGGAGCTGATGGCTTAACGGACAAAATCTTCTTTGCTGCTAAGAAGATTTATGTAAATCTCCATGAAGGGAGTAAATTTCAGACCTCTGGAGAAACTCATGATTATAATGCAACAGATACTTGTTTTCCATTTCACTTCAAGTGTTTCCTTGTTGATCAAAAGTGAGCTGAACATGAATGCCCTGAACACAGTAAGAGCACTTAACATCTGACAACAGTGGAGTTTCATAGAGCTTGTGTGACATTATATTAATGAGTATTTACAAAAGATGTTATATCAACTAATTGAGTTGCTTGGAAATGCTGTTTAAGCACCTCTTATGATTTGGAACCTAGAAGTTAAGACCCACATTCTGCTGTGTATTTGCAAGCAAGCTGCATGTATTTGTAAAATGTTTCTCCATTGAGGGTTATTTTTTAGGAATTTCCCCTCGAACTTGGAAATAGTTATGAGCCGATGGACTCGTACAGCTAAGTTCAGATGGACTTCTCTCAAGGTCTTCTTCATCTGCCACAGACTGAGGAAAAGGGCACAGCAAAAGCTGCTTGAAAAAATACTGAGGGTAAAGAAGGGCAGAGAGATTAAAGAAGGGAGTGATTTGTGTAGGTTTTAAGGACAGAGTACATTAACTTACTAAATGTGGCATCTAAGGACACAGAGCATGCCCAATATGTGCCTATGCCTTTTTAAGGACTTGGAGCATGCTTTCCTGCACAGCTCCTTATGCCAAATAATCCCTAAAGATGCCATTTTATGCCATCTGGCCTCTGCTGTTATCTCAGCCCACATTCACTTTTGAAATATTATTACAATTTCAAAGCTTTTAAAGTGGTGTGTGTGTACTTGTATGTACACATGTGTCTGCACACACATTTGTGTACCTTTACCTGTTACCTATGCTTACATATACTGTATACAGAAATGCTCAAATCTTTATTTGGACTTTGATCTTGACTGAAAATCTATTCTCACGTTTCTTATCTGCGGTACTGTGGTTGCAAATATTCTTACATCTTCCTAAAAGGGCCAAGACTCCTGTTTTTATTCAGCTGGTACGAAGTAGTTTCCAAAAATGGATGCAATTCTTCTTTGTAAATTGAACAAGAGCAATGGGAGAACCAATGGTATATGTTACTATATTGTTCAGAAACCAGGATATTTGGCAACCAGACTTCCTGGAGTTCCTTCCAAGCAAAGTGATTCTTTATTATGTTCCTTCCCTCAGAGGCTCTTCTAAGAAAGGGAATCAGTAGCTCATGCCACTGCAAGAAACATAAGCCCCTTTTGATGAGAAGAGGTAAGACTTTACCAGCAGGAGTTAATGGACAACCAAGTGCAGTTATCCATGCTCTGGTAACTTCCAGACTGAACTACTGTAATGCGCTCTACATGGGGCTGCCCCATGTAGCTGGATGCACACTGGTTGCCAATTTGCTACTGAGCCCCATTCAAGGTGCTAACCTTCACTTATAAGGCCCTAAATGACTTGGGCCCCAAATATCTAAAGGAACACCTTCTTCCATATTGATCTGCCCGTGCCCTAAGATCTACACACAATAGAACCAGGGGCCACACGGTGAGTCACTGTCATAGAGGGTGATAACAGCCATTAGTCTAGATGGCTTTAGGCAGGATTGTGCAAATTCATGGAGAACAGGCATGCCAAATACTACTAGCATGGATCCTAGGCATTACCTGCATGTTGGAGAGACAGACAGTAATCCTCTAATGGCAAGTTGCAGGGAGTTGAGAACACGTGAACATTTTAGCCTTGTATTCTCTTTGACAATGCCCAGATGCAATTAGTGAAGCACTGTATAAGATAAGATGCTGGACTAAAAGGTCTGAGGCTTAATCCAGCAGGACGCCTCTTATGTTCTTTTGTTCTTGTGGAGGGTAGATAGAAGGCATGGAAAACAAAATCTTGTTGATGTGGAAAGCCCTCTCACAGTCCTGATATGTCTGCATAGGGGACTTTTTCAAAGAACCCAGAAATAGAAGAAGAGTTGGCTTTTCTACCCCACGTTTCTCACCCATTTAAGGGGACTCAAAGCAGCTGACAAAGCTTCCTTTTCTCCCCACAACAGACACCCTGTGAGGTAGGAGGGACTGTGAGAGCTCAGACAGAGAGCTGTGACTCACCCAGGGTCACTCAGCTGTCTTTGTGAGGAATCAAGCATGGTGACCATGAGATATGATTCCAGCCCTCTAACCACAAGACCAAACTAGCTCCACAAATCAGTATTTCCAGTCCTCCTTCAATGTAGCTTGGGCTGAAACCAGTCTGTAACACTCCTCTTTTCTTCCCCCATGTATTCACATGGTTTCTGCAACTGGCTCAAGAACTCTTCAAGCAACATTTGGTAATTGTCTGCCTTGGGGAAGGGGGCAATAATTTGAATTGTGGGGCAGTAGTGGTGACTCATGGGCTGGATGCACCAAATTGTTTGTCTGGCCTACCTTTGAGGTGACTGGCAGGAACACATGAATCACTTATGGACATACAGCCTTATATTATGCTATTAATGTAAAAGTGGGAACAGGTCACTTCCTGAGGGGGCCTGGAATCCTGCCCAAAGAGAATGGTTCTTTCATCTGAGGATGCTTCAGACTTTTCAGCATCACTGCTAATGATTATCCTCCCTCACCAGGAGATAATTTGCTTCACAGCTGGTGAGATAATGCTTGAGCCTACCCCAAAGGATGTGGTGATGCCACTGACAGTCCCATCCACCCACAGCTGGTATTTAATTTTCTGAAACTCTACAAAGTAGGTGCTAATCAGATGTTTAAAGCAATGTGCAGATAGTCTGAGTTCAGATTGACTCAGCAATGCACTTTTTAAGTTCTAAATTGTCCTTTCAAATCATGAGGCCTTTTCGCATGAGGGGTTTTCGAATGTGTGGAGAACACGTGGGGACACGGCATTCGCACCTCAGGGGCAGCTGGATCCATTCTGAACTGCCTCAAGCATCCTAAACTCTCCACACATTCCATTTTCAGAGCAGAAAAACTGCTCTGAAAGCATCCCTGCGCATTTGGCGCATTCCCAGACAGCTGGGCCCCTACCCCGGGCTGCTCCAATTGGCTCCTCCCAGGGGCCTTCTTTCCCTTGGCTCCCATTGTCTCCAGGAGCTGAGATTGTGGTTCCTAGGGCCAGCAGGACTCCCATCCTACACCCCCCAACCAACTCCAGGGGCTCGCGAATGCAAACGAAGCTTACCTGTTCAGCACCATGCAGCAACTGAGGCAATCAGGCCGGGTGCACTCTGCATGTGCATGCAGAGTGCTCCCTGATTGTTCAGGCACCGACGCATGTGCAGATGGCCAGTTGAAGCCAGGAGGGTGCATGACCAGTCAGGGAGCACCCCACACGCACGCGCAGAGTGCACCCGGCCCGATCATCTCAGTTCTCATGCATGCCCCCTGGGGTGGGTTGGGGGGTGTAGGATGTGGGTCCCGCTGACCCTAGGAGCCACAATCTCGGCTCCTGGAGACAGCAGGAGCTGAGGAAAAGGAGGCCCCTGGGCTGCCCACCCCTGGCTCCAGAGGAGCCAATTGGAGCAGTCCGCGGGAGGGTCTTCAGCCTGAGAACAGTTCCCCGTTGACACATAGGCAGGTAAAGGATGCATTTGGAATGCATCTTTTACCTGCCAGTGCGAAGGGGAAACCTCTCTCAATGTGTTTGGGCCAAAGCATTCCGAGGCATCTTCACTGTAATGCGAAAATGCCTCCGGTTTTTAAAGCAACAGAAAAGAGCTGACCAGCATGACTGTTTCTTGTTTTCCTTTCCTGAAACCAAGGAGAGGCCACAAACCTAGGGATACAAACTACAGAGCTACAAAGAGCTTGAAAATTTAGAAATCCTTTATCCTTTGCAGTGACACAGACCAAGTAAGCCGACTAGTTTTTGAAATGTAAAGCAAATTCCTATGACACAGCAAAATTCATTTCATGTTTTGAGACTTTTGCCTCCTCCCAATCTGACTCTACAATGCATTTCTAAGCTGTGTTTACACTAAACTTTTAATCCAGCTTCAGTCCACTTTCAGCGTGGAAGAACATATCAGCAAACTGATTTATCATTTTCCTTGGCCCAGTTCCCACTAGGACTTTTTTGAGTGTTCAAAACAGTTTAAAAACACTCTGTACGGACTCAAAGTGGCATTCAGCATTAAAAAGAGGAGTAATTGGTAAAAAATGAATAATAAAAAAAGACCCTTTCAAACAGCTCTCGCTCCCATTTTTGCCGCTAGCCCATTATTTTTTCTCCCTAGTGGGAACGTTATGGGACTATTAGGGGCAGACATCTATCTGTCTGCCCTATGACGGCCAGATAGAGGTGGGATTTCACAGCTGGGAAAGTCTGCTCCCTCCCTTTCACATCCATCCCTGCAATGCTAAAGCCTCCCCCCCTCGCTCACCAGCCTACCTTCTCCTTTCAAGCCCCCCCCCCCTTTTAAAATGTAATGAAAATAGCCCCTTGTCCTTTGATCCTCTCCCTGGGCAGCTCAAGAGTGAGAGGGAAGAGGTTTGAATGAGGGAAAGAAAGTTTCCTTCTCCAATGGTTAGCTGCTCTTACATTGTAGCATTACTTTCTTTATCCATGCTGCATCCTGACAAACCTCCTTCAAAGCATTCCCCTCTCTCTCTCCCCGAGCTGCTTGCAGGTGAGTGAGCGGGAAAAAGCCACTCTGGTGCCTCCATGCACACACACAAAAACAGACCTCCCCCTACCCTCCGCTGCTTTAGCACAAGTTTGCCTGAGCACAGCCTCCCCTCTTTTGCCTGGATCTGCCTTTCTGATGGCAGCACCAGCAAGGGAATGCACTTTCTGGCAGCCCAGCTTCAGGGATGCCATGCATGTGTGGGCATGCATTCCCTTTCACTCTGTATTCCCTGGGTTGTGGCTGCCTTTGTGCCCTTGGGGGGGAGGGGCCTCCCCAAAGCAGCATCTGCATGCCTTGCATCTTTCCTTGGGGCACCAGGGTTTCCCCAGGGAGGTACGGCTCCACCCACCACCACCGTAGCCACACAAGTTTATACTGTCAGTCTTTCCCCTTGCTTTCTTTGCCCCTTCCTATGCCTATGGCTTCCCCTGAGTTGGTTGTATTCCAGAATAAAGTATGGATATTTCAGAAAATCCATTTCTTATTCCAGAATATCCAAACATAGCATAATAGATAACCTTCTGGATGAAACCAGAGGCAATGAACACAGGAACGCAGGACTTGCAGAACCTAAGGGCGGAGTGAAAACTACTCGCCGTGGCAGTGTCATGATTTGAATGATGGGGTCAGAACCAATCAGGGAGAAGAGTAGGAGGAGATGAAAAGATGCTGTTTGCTGGGACTGGAGATGGGAGTGAATGGAGTGGGAAAGAGTAATTCGAATGCAACCTGTTTTATCATCATATAAGTGGAAATAGCCAGGACACGAACTCACTCCTCAGGAGACTTTATTTCGGATTAACATGGTGCAGTGGAAACCTGTGTTTTCTAACTGAAAGGGCACTAAGTTAAAGATATTCTGAGTTAGATAAAGCCGAAACCAAACAGCATGTCATTTTGCTAATGCATTATCTCATGCTGAAAGTGGACTGAAGCTGGATTAAAATATAGGTGTAACCATGGCCCTACTGTCTCTTTTCAACTAGTGTCTGCTATTGATGCAAAAAGGTCAGATTAGTTTGAATCTTTTTAGCTGACCATAGCCATAAGCGTCAGTTGAAGGCTATACTTGTATAGTCTTTTTAAGCTTTTAAAAATACTTTTAAAAAGTTAATCAGTTTAAGATCAGAACTGTACCTCTTCCTTCCTTCCTTCCTTCCTTCCTTCCTTCCTTCCTTCCTTCCTTCCTTCCTTCCTTCCTTCCTTCCTTCCTTCCTTCCTTCCTTCCTTCCTTCCTATTTTGGAATTATTGAATTATCATGGATCAACAGCACAGTGCAGTTGGTTTTAAGAGAGATGCAATGAGATCTATATGAATCAATTTGGATTTCCAAAGTGCCATTAACCTTTGAAATATGGGTCAAAGCTTTTGAACTATACCTATGCCCCTGACTCACGTTTCCTACCCTGTATATATCGTGAAGAAGACTCCAGGTGGGAACAAATACTATGATTCCTTTTAAAAAAAAGAAAAGAAAAGAAAAGTTCAACCATAATGAGGCTTCTCGTGAAAAAAAGAAAAACAGCAGCCAGATTTTAAGTGGTATCCAGCACATGCAAAGATAACAGTCCTTCCCTAGTCAGTGGTTTCCCCCTCCCTCGATGTTTTCTTTCACATATATCTAGTTTACAGCTCAGTTTATATCAGGGGGATCAATTTTCTCCCTTTCCCTTGTTCTACTTTTGTGCTAGTATTGTCTGAATCCCAGAGTGAACAGCAATATATCATCCTGCTTCAACATCTGCTAGAGCCCTCTCTCCTCCTAATCTGCCCAGATCCCAAAAGCCTTCCCCACCTGCTCTACCACCAAATGCTCATTATAGCACACTGCAACGCCCTTCACTGTCCTTTCTCCCAGACTTTCAAGGTTAACATGGAACAATGGCTATTATTAAAACTGGGAGCTTCAAGAACGGAAAGGCAGCCTGGGGTGGAGAGAAGGGGAAAGAGCGCTGGGGACAGCAGGGTGAAATGCCAGCCAGCAGAGCTCTGTTGGAAAGCTGTGGCTAGCTTTCCAGTTGAAACATGAGTCATAGAACAGAGATGCACCAGAAATAAATAGCTTCCCTGTTCTTTGGCTAATATACAGTGGAACCACACCCAGCTGTGGTTTTGTGTCAGGGTATTGTGGGTACTGTACTGTATGGTGGCAACGAAACTGGCAATTTTGAAGGAACTGCCTGCCTTGGGAGAAGGGGGCAGTATTGCTTTGCACACTGCAAGTTTGTTTGTTTGTTTGTTTAAGCACCAGAAACTTTACTCCTCTTCTCCATATACATTTTTAAGCTTGTCTGAAAAATAATAACTACAGATTTGCTCCTCCTGGTTACATCACAAAGCCTTCTGTCAATAGAAAATGAAAGACAGATAAATCTGAGCTGCTTGAGGAGTTGGGAATGAGCCAAAAGAAAGAAGAAGAAGAAGAAGAAGAAGCCACAGCTTGGGAGCACTGATCATCAATCTATGCAAGTTTGAGTCTCACAGGAATTATCTGGTTGAACGTGAAGCATCAGCCAGATGCCTTCATTAGCTGCATCTTAACTACATGAGCCCTTTTCAGGTGCTTGGAGTAAAATTAATGTATACAGGTGAGGGATTTTGTCTGGAAACATGCTTGCTCTGTCCCTGATACTGTTCTAGTCATATTCCCATTTGTAGAAGACAGTCTTCAAAAGTGGGAGAAAATAACTGTTCTCCAAGACTGTCTAGCATGTTTTAGACACTTTCCACATCAAGAAAATGATGAGCCGACATTTTTCACTTACCTGTGATCTGGAACAGAAGCCTCTGTAATAGGTTTCTGGGCTCCATCAGACAGCATGTTAATGGGTATCTGCGAGGCCCCTGCCCATCACCAGTACACTGTCTGTACTGAGCATAATCCCAATCAGGAAATGCTGATGAAGATTACTGGAAGACTTCAACATCAAGGTTTACCGGCACACTAGCATGAATTAGTCTGAAACATGGAGGTGTGCAGATGGCATTATTCAGGACTACTGCGGGATCCATTTTGGCAACACACCAAAGAAAATCACTAAAATGAACTCCCCAGTAGCTGTGTGGCTAGGAACATTCATTCCTAACCTTTCAGAAAGCTTGGAGTCGAGCTCTGAGGTTTGTGTGACTGCCAGGGCCAGAGCCAGCGAGGGAACTGGTCTGAACCAGCAATGTTGTGCAGATAGCATTATTCCAGACCACGTCTTGTGCTCCAAACCAATGGGCCTGAGTGGTCTGGCCCCACTGATTTGAACCATGGATAGGTGAATGCAGACAGAATCTAATTCAGAAGGTCACCTTCCAATCCCTGGTTGCTCAAAGCTAATATTCTTATCCCCTTTTCTTCCTTCAATCATAGTGCTGAAATGGGCTATAATAATTAGTGTCTTTCTTCACTTGCCTGATATATTGGGACAAGGTGCTTGCTAGTATACCTCTTCCTCACGGAAAAGACCAATTTTATTGCAGAATTGTGTTTGCTATCTTTATGGAGAGGGCATAACCAAAACTCACAATAGCATAAAGCTGGAGGAAACATATTTGGCTAAGGAAACTGCTTGTCCTTTCCACTTTCAGGAACTGTTATTGTTTTTAGTGTATTCATGTTTGTATTACTGTAAACTACCCTAATACCTTTGGGTATCAGGTGAGATGAATGAATGAATGAATGAATGAATGAATGAATGAATGAATGTTTGGAGCCTAGGGGTGTTTCTGCACTGGCTGCGGAAACCGGATTAAACATACATTTAACACACATTTAAAACACTTACCTACTTCACTTCCACACTGGAGACTTCCTTCCTGACACTTGGAGGTGGCCACTTCCGATTTCGGTGTGTGAGATCCATTTCTACAACAGGTCTTGCCACCAAAAACTGGATTAAAATGAAGACATAAAGGGTGCTTCCGCATTTGCCGCCAGAAAACAGATCAAAGAAGATCCATTTTTCATCAATCCGACCTCCCAAGGATCCATCCCACATAGGGACAGATCTGAAGAGCCCTCGCACATCTGCACACGCGTGGGGAGGCCAGATCCATGCTGCCGACGCCACCCCCGGAGCCGTGAGAGTGGAGCAGGCAGCTGCCAGTCACCGTGTGTTTATGGCGGTGCACAGCGCATGAGGGAGGGGCTTCCAAGGCAAGCTGTCCTGCTTCCGCCCCTCCCAACATGGCAGCTGCCAGGACATCTGTCCCTTCACCTGGCCATGTGTGGAAGCATCCTGCTTCCACACGGATCCAGGCAAAGGGATGGATTGAAGACCTAATTTTTTAGGTCTTCAGTTTAATCCATTTTTTGGCAGTGAGACCCGTTTTAGAAATGGAAACACCTCAAAAATTAGGTCTTCAATCCGTCCCTTTGCTTGGATCCGTGTGGAAGCAGATAGCTTGCGGATGCGCAAGGGCCCTTCAGATCCATCCCTACTTGGGATGGATCCTCGGGAGGTCAGATTGCCAAAAAACAGATCTTCTTTGGTACATTTTCTGGTGGCAAATGCAGAAGCACCCTAATCAAAATTATGGTACCTAGCTAGTACAGACTATATTACTCAGCCATCTGAATGGATAAGACAGTAAAGAACTATTTTCTGCAAACTGGGAATCCTTGTTATATACAATTCCCATTCTGAAGAATTAATCACTACCCTCCAAATATGTGATTGACCTATGGACCCTTGACAATTGCAAGTTTACTGAATATGCCCCTTTGTACTCTCCAGGGAATGCATAACATAGACATAATGGTGCTTAACAGTACTTACCTGTGCAGTGCATAGAAAATAAAATACAAAGAAGTTTTCTCCTCCTGCACTCTGTTGAGATTTTAGGGCATAATCAAATAATTGTATTATTTGTTTAGATATTGTTGTAAGGCAAATAGTATTGTTATTGTTTCTAAACAGAAAAAAAATGCTGACCTTGAGATATTCTCTGTGAATGTACTATATATGGGGAATACACACTTTTCAGCCTTATCATATTGCTAATGTTTAATTTTGTCAACACAATAGATGACCTTTTAAAAAACTATTTTGATTTATAGCTTTTATTTGCTTGGATAGGCCACCTTTATTCTGTAGGCAGGTGATAGACAAATTCTTCTAGTGGTACTCTCATTGCAAGATTTTAAAGCAAGAAAGGCATTCTATTACTACAGCTTTTGGTCTATTTTAGAACTGAATGGTTGAATATTCCCAGAGAAGAACTGCTCTGGATAAGTATCTGCATTACATGCAACAGATACATTTGTCAGGGAGGCTCACTTTTTCTTCAGAAGAAGCAGTGTAATAGATATGGCATGGCATCCTATATCGAGTATGTTGCCCCCACACCAAACTAAGGGCCCCAAATATCTAAAGGAATGCCTTCTTCCATATTGACCTGCCCATGCCCTAAGATTTGCAGGGGACGCCCTCCTGGTTGTATCACCACCCTCACTAGCAAAAGGGGTAGGCACCCAGAATAGGGCCTTTTCAGTGATGGCTCCCAGATGTGTGTAATGCAACTTCACTACATGTGTTCAGAAGAGCTGTGCAGATACATCTCTTTGCCCTAACCTTCAGTTAGGTAAGGGAACAGCTTTTCCTCCCCACATCCAGGCACTGTTATGATTTTGGTATGTTAATATGTTATGGTTTCAATGTTTTCATTTTATACACTGTAACCTTCCATGACACCTTTAGGTATAGGGAGGAATACAAAATTAAATTTAAAAAAAGGAGTGGCAGGTCAAAAGGATATGGCATCCACATGGCATTCACGTCAATGATCAGGTAGCAAAACTAATTTCTTGAAGAGAATGCAAACAATAGGTCAAGAGAGTTATATTTGACAAGCTGCCAATTATCTCCTCTTGACCAAAGTCATTTGGATATGCCTTTGCTAAATTCTTTATATTGTGGAGACATAAGAACCTGAAGACATTCTGGATAAAGCCCGCTCCCATGCTCACACCGCACAAATATATTCACTATTGGCCCAGCCACACTGATAGTGTCACCATGTACTGTGTTGTGAAGGAGCTCTTTTGCTGCAGCTATTACCTTTTTTATGATATTGTCACCAAACTGACAACAATCTGAGCACATCAAGCAACATGAGACACAAAAGTATCTTTTTTCACAAAGCACAAGATTCAGGGGCAGAAAGACAAGAAGCTTGGACACTTTGTATGTGAAACTTACAGCACATATTATAGGGTGATACAGCAGATTTTTTGGAATGTCCTTTTAAAGCCCTCCCCCCCCAAATAATGCAAGTAGAGAGTCTTATCTGAATTATTACCAGACCGCAATATGGTATGGAATCCCTTGAGGGATTCATCTCAGCATCATCAGTTAATTGGTGACCAGTATACAATTCCAGGGTGAAATGAAAGTTTTATCTTGGCCTTAGGACAGACAAAACTGATCCAAAGTTATAGGAGTATGAAAAGCAACAATTCATGTTTAAAAAAATGCTTCGTTGACTGAGGTTTCGTGGATCTTTATCACAGCTAATAGTAATTTCTCTATATATTATACATCTTTCACATCAGCAAAAGGGCTGTTGTTTCACTGGGTATGGGACCGATATCGAATGTTGCCCATCCCCATGCCATTCACAGTAGAGCGGGCTGGGTGTGGGGTGGGTGCAGATACAGCCATCCCCATGCAAACCATGCCAAATCCCAGCATGGGGGAGCAGTACCATCTCCTCTCTCGCCATTGGAAAAGTCAAGCCATTATCATGCTTGCCTTGGCAATTGGGAAACGGGGGTGGAATATTTGCCATGAAAAAATGGAGAAAAATGAAGCAATTATCTTGCCTGCCTTGATGATCAGGGAAGGAGGGTAGAATACTTGTATAAAAGAGTCTCGTGGAGCAGCGAAGTTTTGGCTTTAACACCATTTACTCCCCCAGAATTTCAGTGGTTGTGATCTGCAATGCACAGGGCAGAAACAGTGAGCACTGAAACCCCACCTTCCAATTACGTGAGTGCCAGTCTCCTCCCCAAATAGCCCAGGACCATCCCCATGTACAGGCTTGGCTCACAAAGCAATGCATGCCAAGACACCAAACTGTGACAAGAACAGTTTTTTCCAGTACCGAATTTGGTCCTGGTCTGGTCCTCGTTTGAGTGATTTGGTCTGTGGAAATCGGACCAAATCTAAAATGCATGGGGACGCCCCTTCCCTAACCCATTTTTAATTCGGATCAAAATGTGCATGGGGACATGCCCTAATGGGCTCCTTCACTGACAAAGCAGGACAGGACACTTCTAAAGAACAAAGCAAAGAGAAACCTCTGATAAAGGGACCAGAGAAAAGAGAACAACTGCATAGCGGTGTGCACGATTGCATTTTTTGCATTTGAATTTGAGTCAATTCAAATATCCAAATATTCATTTTGATTCAAAATTTAAAAATCTTGATTTTTGAAAATCCTATTCGGATCTGGATTATCCAGATCTGTAGCTTCAAAAATCTGATTCAAAGTCAAAATATGAATGTTGGCAACGTTTGTATCTGATTTTCGGATTTTTGCGCATCCCATTTTCATTCTGTATGCATCCCGTATTCATCCCGCATTATGAGTGCAAATAAACACAATATTTGAATGTGATGTAAATGGATCTATAGAGTCAAATAATTCAAAAATTCGCATTGAATTTTCAAATACCCTAAACGCTATCAAATGTGTTAATTCGGATTTTCAAAAATCCGATTCAAATTTGAATATCGATATTCGTCGGATTTGAATCAGATTTTCAAATATCCATGCACATCCCTACAACTGCCCAGGGAAAGCCAAAAGACAAACTGAAGAAGCCAGCTACCAAGCTCCAGACTGTAAGAGAGATGGAGATGGTAAGCCCATTAGTTTGGATGATCAAAGGAACAAACTAGGGGTTTTACCCACCCGAGGAGTCATGGGTTTGATTCTGCCCTCCTCTACGAAGCCAGATGGGTGACCCTGGGTGAGTCACAGTTCTCTTCTGAGCTCTCACAGCCCCACCCACCTCTCAGGGTGTTCTGTTGTGGGGCAAAGAATAGAAAGCTTTGTCAGCTGCTTTGAGTCCCCTTAAATGGGTGAGAAAAGCAGGGTAGAAAAGCAAGCTCTTCTTCTTCCATATGACAATAATTAGCAACTAGCATGCCTACGACCTTGATAGTCTTGACCGTTACGGCATTTGCCAAAGCAGCCTATGCCCCCTACCTGGTACAATGATTCCCCCCCTCATACATACACTACTTTCTGGCACCACCCCAAGTCTATTCACTTATGGCACCAGCCCAGTGACATCACTTCCAGCCTCTTCACTGGATTGTCTCTGCCTCTATCATCATCAGGACCTGTCCCTGACCACCATATGGGCACTGGTGGTAGACATTTCAACTACAATTGCTCACTTTGTTTCCTTTAAATCCAGATGGATTTTTGTATGTTACTGATGTCTTTTGGATATTCTGATTGAGACTTTTATTAGGATCAGCCTTGCAGAACTCCATAAACCAAGAATTTTATAGCCTTGCCCTGCTATTGCCTGGGCAGTATCTCCACCTTCCAGCACAAATTTGGTACTGGCTGTTCTAGGAAGATGCCATGGCTAATGGCATCATAAGCACCTGAAACAACAAGGAGAATACATTTTGACTGAAATTTATCCAAATGAGCTAATTAGGTTGGTAGCAAAACTAAGGCTGAAGTCTTATTGCAATTGCTTGATAATGTAAGGCTGTCTTTCCAGTTCTGATGGAGACAGCTTTGGGTCAGGCAGATGGGGTAACTATCTCCATGTCTCCATTTCCACAGCATCACCACACAAGGCATGAAAATTCACTCTGTACATCAGCAACTGCTGATATTGTGTTGGTAAAGGGGCCATAATTGTTGTGAGGCACCCACACTTACTTGGGATACTGAGGTTGCTCCAGAGGAATTAAGTGGAAGAATATTGTGCAATAAGGCAAGGTGGGAGAATATGGAGCTACACCCCAATTCCTTTCTGTGAAGCCAATTCAAGGTGCTAACTTTAACCTATAACCAAATATCTAAAGGAATGTGCTCTTCCATATCGACCTGCCTGGGCCCTAAGATCTGTAGGGGAGGCCTTCCTGGTTGCACCCCCCCCCCAGTAGCTAAAGGGGAGGATACCCAGGATAGGGCCTTTTCAGTGGTGGCTCCCAGACTTTGGAATGGTATCCCTCCTGTGGTGCATTAGGCACCTTCACTTTATGCATTCAGGAGAACTGTGAAGATGCACCTCTTTGCGCTGGCCTTTGGCTAAGCAAGGAATGACTTTTCACCCCCACATTCAGGCATTGCTATGGTTTTAATATGTTCATTGTATATGTTCACTGGTTTTTAATGTTGTAACTTGCCCTGAGATCTATTGGGAGGGATAAAAATTAAAATAAATAAATGCATCAAGTATATTTACAAGTGTTAATGAATCACCATAAAGCTAACTTTGGGTTTCTCAGCCCATTCACATGAACCTATACATCCATTATCATTCTTTAGAAGCAGTGTTGAATGCACAAATGGAAGAAATGGGTAAGGACTATGTGCACTACTTCACCAAAAGGACAATCTATGCACAGTTATTGTATAAGCACATGGCATATTCCTGGATCATTTAGAATCCTTGAAAAGCAGCAATACACAGTGGGATGAGTCCTTTGTGCAATTCTGAATGGGGATAATGCTTTTCAGGCAGTTCAGCCATTCAGCTGTCACTCAAGAAGAGTGAATAATCAAGAGAAGGGAATGGAACTGATGTGCATGCATGTGCAACCTGTGCTTAAGGGAATACTTTGCTTAGGAAAGTGTTTTGGAAATGTGAACTATTAAATATTAACATTAAATATTACAAGCCACTTAACATTCTTTTAAACATGTGGCACCTGCAGGGAAGAACTTTTAGAAGATACGGCAGGCTATCATTAAATCACATGTAATGCCTAGCAGAGAACATAATCAAAATATATCTTTGGTGGTTCTGCACTTTGTCTAACAGGTGCTCATTGCTTGCAGTTCCAAATGAAATGTTAAGTTCACCACTTCCAGAGTTAAGAACAATCTACCTCTCCTGCTCCAGGCAAACTCATTCTACTGTATCCCATCAAGGGACCTTTCTGCACATGCTTTAGATCCATATTAAGCCTTTTGATCTGGATCACCAGCCTCTGATCCACACATTGATGTGGATCAAGGAGGCCCCATCTTCATTACTCTTGCTCCATCTGCAAAAGATGGAGCTAGATCCAGATTAAGAGCCCCTTAATCTGTATCTCTTGTATGTATGTATGTATGTATGTATGTATGTATGTATGTATGTATGTATGTATGTATGTATGTATGTATGTATGTATGTATGTATGTATGTATGTATGTATGTATGTATGTATGAATGTATGAATGAAAGAATGAATGTATGAATGAATGAATAAACTTTATTGATTAGTCATAAAACCGTATCAAGTTTACAGATCTCCTGTACATAATTTTAATTGGGTCTACAAGAGGACCAAGGGCTTTTTCCAGATCACACGGTCCATGCAAATGGCATGCCTCTGTGATCTGCCACAACCCCCCCCCCCCAATTCCCCACCATCGTGGGTGGGGGCTGCATGTGAGCTTCTCAACCACAGAGAGGCATGGACTAGATCAGCCTTGCCACTGCAGATGGTGCTGATCTGCCCACACCTCCACACAGTCTGTATCAGTGGATATTGTTATTCCAGACCCACTGATCTGGATTAACTGACAGTAAGTGCAGAAAAGGCCAAAGGGTACTGAATTAGTTTTTGAATCAGCTTGGGATTAGATAAACTTTTTCGTGCACTTCACAAATTCCATTAAAAAACAGGAAATTATTTTGTCAAATATCCTCTGTATGCAGTGCTCCAAACTTTCATCGTCCTTGTCCCTCTGGTTAAAAAAAAAGAATCCCTCCAGATATATAGCTTCTGTTCTACCAGGACCATGATAGCAGCTGCTCTAGGTAATGTTGCTCAAATACAAAATGACTTAAAGAACCTTACCTGGTGAATTATAGCTCTTTTACAGTCATGAGTTTGGGTGGAAGAGGCAGATACAGAACCTTTGAAGAATGTTTTAGAAATTGAGTCTAACTTTTTGTTCATATTAAATGACAGTATAACCCAGCAGAACAGCTGCAGCAATCTACCTGTGCTTTTCTTGGCTGGCAGGAAGTCATTTTAGTGCATTTTATGTATTCTTATGGTTTAATCTGTAAATCATTATGATGTTGTATGAGAGCCTAAGACTGTGGCTTCCCTCATCTGGGAGAAAGAAAAGAGAAATACAATTTTTTGAATTGAATATTTTGATATAAATGTCATTATAAAATAAATCAAATCTTGCATTTATAATTGATGATTTTCAGGGTCCTCGTCTTATCTACAGAGATCCTTTAGATGTTACTGAAATGTTATTTTAGCAGAGAAATTCAAAAGGAAGAATCTGCAGCTCCAACCTGAAAAGATAAGATTAGGGACTTTGGAAGTCATAAGGAGTCACTAAAAAGAGAGAGAGAAATCAGCGCAGACTTCTTTGCATTTATTTCTCTGGTCTGCACTGTTGCCCTCCTCTGGCTTCTTTTATCTGCACCCTGCCAATAAACTCTGTCTGCACAAGACAGCACATAATCTATATCAGGCAGCCCAAAATGGTTTCCTGGTCTAGTATAATTCCAAATACTAGCTGATGTGATAAAACAGGTCTACCAACATAGGGAAACCCATCTTGGTGGCAACTGAGATGGATCACCCTGGGGACTTCAAGGCCAGAAACATTCATTCCCGATCATCAGGAACAGGGCAAAACCTCATACAAGTTTCAGGATGAAACAGGAGCACAGATCCAGACCAGACTGGCACTAACTCCTGCATGCTCTAGACAAGCTGGTCTGGATCGTGGCAGGTGAGTGCAGAAAAGCCCTGAAGATTTTTCAGGCCAGGGTAAATGTAAAGAGGTAGTCTAAGCAGAGGACACATATAGTATATTAAATTCAGAATTTAGAAACTACTTAAGGACTTCATACAAAGGATAGATTTTGGGTGTTACCAGATGTGATGACCCCCCCCTCCAATTTCCACATCAGGCTCGCCCTCCGTAGAGTTGCACAGCTCAAAGCGAGACTGTGGGAGCACCGCTTGCCTCCCTTACAAGCACCCTAAAAGGCAATCCTGTGTACAATTGGCTAACTGGAAAACTCACCTCTCCCGCTAGTAATAATCCAGATATTGTTTAATTGTTTTTTTATGTTATGTTGCTTTTAAAATTAATAAAAAAGTAATTTAAAAAAGTAATAATCCAACTCAATTTTATTGTTAAAACAAGTATGTACAGTCAAACTTTAGGGTAAATACAAAAAAATTGAATGGTTAGCTTTATGTTACAGATTAAAGTAGAAGTGGCTAAGCACTCAGCTATAGCCTCCCTTCCCTTCAATTAAGTCCTTTTGAGTTGAATCCAGGCTTGAAGCTAAGTCCAAACCCCAGCCTGACTCTGCACTTAAGATTCCCTGCAACAACAACAATAACACAAACACCAGGCAAAGTCCCAACTCCTGTCTGAATCTTCTTTAAGTTCCTGTCCTTGCCTCAGCTCAGGACATTCTGATGGAATCTCCTAAATATGCCCTTCACTTGAATCCCTCTCAAGCCCCTGTCTTTGCCTCAGCTCAAGACAGTGGTTTAGAGCCCAAAAATCAGCCCTTCTCCTCTCTACTGAAAATCTGACTTTGACCCTGACAGCCCCTGGAATTCCCTCTCCTCACAGCTCTCTCTCACACACACATGAGCAGCTTGAGTTGCCAGGAGGAAAGACATCTCTTTCCTCCATTGTGGGGGTTTTATACTGCAGACCTGGAGGCTCTAGATTGGCTGCAGTTTCCCTCCTTGGTGTAGCCATGCTTCCTGGCTCGCCTTCAAGAATCCGAGGCAGCCAGAAAAGCCTGCAGCATTTTCCTGCTCTTTGGAGGGTTCACTTCTGGGAGCCAGCAGTAAAAGTTATCACCCACATTGGTCCTACCAGTTGCCCCAAGAGCATGAAATTCTCTTTCAGAATACCCTTAGTGCAGGACATTATATTTAACTCTCAGGCCAGATGATGCCCATATTCATTTTCTCTTCTGCTGTGCAGAGTAATGGTAGCAGGGGAAGTGAATTACTGAGGCCAACTTCTACCAAGTTAGTTATCCATTGGACTGAAAATGGATAACTTCTACAATCATTTCTCATGCAACTGATAACCAACAAGGTCAAAAAGTTATGAAGGCTTTGGAGGCCAGGCCAGGAGGCATTACCATACAATTGGTGTGCATCCTGCTTCTGCAGCAGAATTAAAGCCATCTGTTACCAAGAATACCTCTTCAGCAGCCTTCTGAAGGGAAACAAGGGAATGTCTACTCTTTCATGGCTGTCAAACCAAGACCCTTTCTGTACTCAGCTTTGACCCTGTACTCAGACTGAATCCTGGGCCTCCTCAAGGAATCCTCCCCCCCCCCCAGTCCTGCTCCATTTTGCACAAAATGGAGCTAGACCTGGACTAAGGGCTTTGTCTTGAATCATGGGAAGCATGCAGATGGCCTTCCTCTGTGATCTGAAACTGCAGGGGGGGGGGGGCTGCTGTTTCACTGCATGCCATAGCATGCCACTAAAAAACAGCACTCCAAGCTCTGAGGCAAAGAACTTTCATCCCCTAGCCATTGGGGGTGATGGGGTGGCTGTGAGGTTCAAGTAAGCTTTGCAGCTGTGGGGGGACATGGGCCATGCACTCAAGTAATCTGGATCAGTGGATCCAGTTATTCTGGATCCATTGATCAATATTACAGATAGGTAAGTACATAAAAGTCTCAGGTCTTGCTTAGGTAGTAAAAGAGTGACTTAAGAGGATAAGGGATGATGTGGCAATTGGAGTCTCACTTTTTAAGATGTCCAAGTGCTCTTTCATGCACAGCAAATAAAAAAATAGTTTGGCATAATCAAAAGTAACCAACCAATCCCTGCCTCATCTAGTACTTTGTCCATGTTATTAACTGGTGTTGGGAAAAACTTGATACCACCTCCAGATAGCAACTGCTTCAGATTGCAATATGCTAGGGAAAGGTTCCTAAACATTGCACAGTTCTTAATTCATTTCTGTTTCAGGTAGCCCAAAGCACCTAAAAGGGAGAAAATTGCAAAATAGGACCCGCATGATCACAGTTAATTTAATAAGAAATCATTTCTCAGAACTGAAAATGCCAGATTAAGAAGATTAAACCTCTCCTAAATTCATCTTTCTCCTCCTATTCTTCTTCCCCTACCTCTCCCTCTTCTTGAAAATAAGTAGGATTTCAGGCACAGTATATGCCGTGGATCAAAAAAAGTTGCCGCCAAGGTCAAGAATCTACTGATATAGTTGATAAGGGGAGTCAAACTGTGAGAAAAATGAAGTCTTCCTTTGGAAAGCAACAAAGAAAGCAAAAAGGAATATAAATTTTAGCAAAAGAAAATCAAAGCAAACAATGTCATAAAAATGTAAATATAATGTAAATTATTTATCTTAGACATAAGAAGCTAGCAAAGCAAATGATTGATACCTTGGTGTCATAGGAGTGGAAGCTTTAGTAAAAGAAAAGAAACTGTAGAGAGATCCAGTAAACTATTTGCACTTGTCCTCCGAACAAGGGATATAGGACAAATCCCTAAGCATGAAGTTATTTTCTCAGGAAGGCAAACAGTGATGACAAGAGATGTGTTAGATTTCATTGACAAACTAAGTAACAAATCATCCAGTCCAGATGGCATCCACCCAAGAGTTATTAAATAAATAAATAACCCAAAGACTGCAGACTTCTGACAGTAATATACAACTTGTTACTAAGCTCACCTTCCATACCTAAGGACAGGAAAATGACCTATCTATGGCTCTTTCTGTACTAGCCCTTATTCTGAATTTTATCATAGAATAGGACCCTGCCATCCAAATGTTTTTAAAAGGTAATGCCCAACAATTATAGGAGCTTTATCAGTTTATATTTAAGGGTATAAACTTGAAATATTCCATATTCCAGACTACAAATGATGTGCAGACAACACATACTATGGAGGATCCATTCTGGCTCCACTGGAAGTGGCATCAGCTCTAAGAAGTACCAACAAAAGTGGCACCAAAAGTTGTCAGGACTCCAAAATGTGCCCTCCTGGCAACAGCAAAGGCCAGGAATGAAAGTTTCTGGTCTTCAGAGGTTCTGCACCAGCTGTGAAGCTGGTAGCCAAGGCTGGGTCATAACGGCTGTCCAATGTAGACAATTTTGGAGTGGGCTACTGCTAGCCTACTCTAGGATGGACAGTGCTGTGTAAGCCAGAACAGTCCATGTCATGGAGAAAGGATTCCTAGATAATCTTAGGGGTCATAGAATAAAAATGCAAGGACCTATTATGTATATGCAGAGTAGAATAGTTAAAAGGACATGGCTCACTTCTGTATAATCACTCAGAGATCACAAAGGGTGTGTTCTCACCTGAGCTTTTTAAATTTTTTAAAAATGAAACAAAAAAAACCCAATGCAAATGCTCATTCTGGCTGATCTCACTTCTTTGATTTTAAATTGCAGTCAACCCCAATTCTGCTGTCCCCACAGAAAATGCTTCAAAAATTCAATGGGGAAAGTGAATCTTTTCCTCCCCATCATTTTCCAGCTGGGGTGCACACCTCTCTCCCCTGACTGGGTTTGATCCTGCTATGACATGGACAAGCATGGGGAATCCCAGCTACCCCTCCCCTTTTGGTTTTGCTGCCGCGTTTGTTTTCCCATAGCAAAGCCAAACCTTCCAGTGAGCATGACCATAGGGATCGCTTCCAGACTCACAGCACAGGAATTTTTAGAAGAAATATGGATGGGGGGAGGAGAGAAAACCCTTCTATAGCACCCTCACAGAACCTCAGGATTTGGCTGGCTAGGAGGCAGGCTTGTTAGCTAATTAGCTCTCACTTCCTCAACGTGGGAAGAATTGGGTTCCAACAACAGACTGAAGTTTTCTCCTTTAGGGACGAGAGTCTGCCCGGGAGCCAGACAGTTGCTCACTAAATGCCTGTCCAAGGGGACCTCTGTGAGCTCAGAGCCCTCCATCCCTCCTCCAACGACTTCAATGCCCCACCTTTTCCTTTATTGCACCTTTCTCCCACCCACCCACACAGGAAGGAGCCAGCCTAGCCAAAAAAGTAGAAAGTGAGGGGAAGTGTGGCAGGAAATTAAACTTTGTTATCAGTGTGAAGTGGACTGGGAGAATTGTTACTTGTTGTCAGTGTGAAGTAGGGATGTGCACAAATATTCAAAAATTAAAAAAATCCTATTCAAATCCAACAAATGTTGACATTCAAATTCAAATCAGATTTAATAACATTCAAATTTAAACATTCGAATGGATTTTGGATGTTCCGAAACATTTGTTTGAAAGATTCGAATGATTCAAATGTACAGATATGTATGTATTACATACGTCTCTCTACAAATATTATATGTATTTGCCCTTATACAGGATGAAAACGGGATGCATGTGGGATAAAAAGGGATGCATACAAAATGTGCACAGATACATATAACAGATACTAATGTTGTCGTAATTCATATTTTTAAATATGAATCTAACATTCAAATGGATAGATTCGAATGTTAGGGGTTCAAATAGGATTTTTTGACATTTGGATTTTAAACATTCAAATTGAATTGAATGTTTTGACATTCGATTTGGCTCAAATTTGAATGCAAACACCCCCCCACACACACACACACACATTCATGCACATTCCTAGTGTGAAGTGGGTGAAAACAAAACCATGAAGTGGCCTGCTGAGGGAAAATTTAAACTACTCTGCAAAGGAGGGATGGCAAGGGACTGTCCTACAGGGTGAAACCCCACCCGTTTCATGACACATCTCCCCTCAATTCTGCAATACCGTTCCCAAAGGAATAAAAATAAAGCATTTTAGCAGCAAAAATGGAAATGAGAGCTGTTTTTTCAGGATTTTTTCATTGCAGTTTTTAGCGATTTACTCCTAAGAAAGTGCAGGAAGCCAATCTGTAAGGGGAAAAACAATTTTAAAATCGTTTTCAAATTGTTTTAAAATGTAAGTGGAAACGCAGCCAAAATGAAGCTGGATCATAGAAGATGAAGATAAACATAAGGAATTATCTATTGCACAGTTTCACTATAGAATTCACTGTTCCAAAATGGGATGAGTCTACCAAAATATTGAACAAATTCATGGAACAATGGATTTCTTAATAATGTCTGGCACGCATGACCAAGTGGCTGGGGTGTGGTACCGGAGGACAAGGGGCCTACGGGGGCCTGGAGCAAGGTATCTCTCCAGCAGCATCATGATTCCCATGTGTAAACTTCTGAGGGTTATTTGCAAGGAAATAATTATTTAACATGTCCTACTTGTGATCACTGTGAGGGTTTTTTTTTACCTATTATATCACACCATACAGGTCAGGTAAGTTCACAGCCATGGCCATCTGAAGTTCAAGTGCGGGAAAAGACCCATACTGGGTCAGCAGCACTTGCAATACAAATAGCCAGGCCAGGGTAGGCCAGATCACCATGGCAATGTCTGTGGCAACATCTGACACACACAGGGACATTGCCATGGTGATCTGAATTCCATGTGTGACTGCACAGCTATAGTTACACGACCACACCCAATGGCCATGCCATATCTGAAAGAGGGTGTGGACACAACATCCAGGAGCAGACTAGCCAATGGTTTTTAGCAATCCACCACTGGATGGCTCCTAGAGATCCTGCAGCCAATCGCAGTAAATTATGGCAGAAGCTGAGGGTGGATACACCTTATTAGTGAACAGATTAGTTCACCAAGAGGTAAATGCAGACAGTCCTTAGATGTCTAATCCAAGATAGCATTTCTTGTCTCAGCCAACTTATTCCCAAATGTTGGAAGAAATGTCTTCTTCAATATGACAATCTGGGATGATCCAACAAAAGAGGCAGAGGAAGATTAATATTTTATACTCATTCTCCAGCAAATTATTAATTTGCATACTTTTTGACATGTACTTTCTATACAGTATGCCAAACAATTGTTCCTTTAGCACTGTTAGCATTGCTAAGAATATGTCCAAGGAAATTATATTCTGTAAGAGAAGACAAGCTGATGGAAAAGGACCAACAGAATCACATCTTGAGACCTATCTTTTGTCAGTCTTGGTTGCTTCCAACCAGCCAACATTTTAAGGGCATTGAAAAGAGGGAACAAAACTGAAAACATTTACATTCCTTGCACCATCAGCCTGAGAAGGAGAATTCTTCATTCATTTCAGCTTTTTTATCAGGTAGGCTACATAAGCAAACACGGTGCTGAGCTGTTGAGTCTGAGGTCATGCCTGTCCTCGAGATGGAGTGGTGGTATATTTTAGTATGCATTCATTACAAGGTACAGTGTATAGTTAAGAAACATGCTTGTGGCGCCAGCATGTGATTATGGCAAGACAGACTGACCACTGGGAAATTGCTGAGCTAACAGGGAGGGAGTCAGGGTGAACTACACTGGAGCCAAGTTTACAGATAGTTACCACACTAGAACACCTACTAATGATACCTCTGAAGCTCTCTGTGCTCAGGACATTAGCTCCATCAAGAAACTGTATCTGTAGGAGTGTTTAAAGGTAACATACTGTTACACACACACACACACACACACACTTTTTTTTTTTTTTTGGAATTATCTCTTTTCTAAAATAGCTTTTTGGATAGTCACAGTGGTTCATCTAGTGACAGTAGAGTTGCTTTTCTTACTGCCTACTTTATAAGCCCATAAGTGAGAAGGTGATACATTTCTTGCAGAGTCCGAAGGAGATTGCTGTTTGCAGTTCTAATCTATATATCAAGCAATCATTGCTGTAACAGGTATGTTTGTTTGTTGGACTTAATATACTGGAGGTTCCATAAAGGTTATGGTTTTACATATAAAAACATAAACTCCACCAATAAGCGGACAAAAATAATTATATCTGATTGTACATAAGATCAGCTAGAGCATCTGTACCACCTTAGATTGTTCTTGCCTCCAGATGGTAGCAGGATAGTCTGCTAAGAAGTGATAATGTGGGGTATTGCCTCCCCATTATTATCACATATACTGTGCATTTTTGTGACACACCCATCCAGGTATTCGACCAGCACCAAATACCCACAAGTGTGCGTTCCTACCACTGTGCATGTGCAACTGTTTATTTCCACCTCCAAACGTGTGGTGGCTGGATGGCTGCTCAGTTCCCAAGGTAAGAAAAACACTACTCCTTGAAAACCCACAAGTGCTGGGTTTCACAGCAATACTTTCTAGCACTTTTGGGGGGATATATCAGGATTATAGTGCAGTTGACACAGATACATGTGGCAACCCCACCATATAAGCACAATAATGGCACTATATTTGCCCAGTCTGGACAGGGCTTTAGGTGAATTTTAGATTCCTGGCTATTGGTTGAACAACCATCCTTCAAAAACAATATAGTGTGACTGCTAAAAGACTTCAAGGTTTTATCAAGAAGTTGTCAGACTAGTTCCTCCCCACCTTTGCCTGTGGAACATCAATTTCAGGAATCTGGTGAGGGTTATTTAGATTTATGTAAATCTGTGTAATGCTATGGAGCCAGCTAAATCTATTCCTGTTTGGAGCAGATTCTTTTAAAAAATGTTTTGGCATGTGCGGAAAGGCCCTTACTTTAAGTGGCTTCCTGACTAGAGGCCAGATTGGAGCTCCTTCCAGGAGGGCGCTTAAACATTTTGCCAAGCAAGACCTGTTTCTTAAACCGATTTTGCCACCGAAATCTGGCCTGGCTATTTGTACTGCAAGTGCTGCTGACCCAGTATGGGGCTTTTCCCGCACTTGAACTACAGATGGCCATGGCTGTGAACTTACCTGACTGGTATGGTGTGATATAATAGGTAAAAAATGGTCTTACAACCACCTCTTCCCCTGAATGTGCACAGAAGCAGAACGCTTCCGCACAAGGCCCAGGAAAGGAATGGATTCCCTCTGCCGGCCACTTTGGGAAGGGCAGAAGCAGGCTGGTTTGCCTGCTTCTGCCCTCCCCGGGATGCCATTGGAGCAACTTCATGGTGGGGCAGGGGCTGTTCCCGACTCGCCATGATGGCTGCCCTATTGCTGGGGAGAGGGGAGGCGGAGGCGGCAGCAACAATGCCACATTGTCACTACCGCTGCCACCTCCGCCCCCTGGACGGGGAGGGAGCATGGATGAAAGATGTCTCTGTCCCCCCCCCTCACCGTCACCACCACTGCTGCCTCCAGGGGCAGGGGGAATCTAGCGGAGGCATTTCTGCTGCCATCTGATCCCCTGCCCCCAAAGGCTGGGCATGACAGGCAGTGGCAGCAGCAGGGGAAGGAGGAAACAGCTTCCTCCTTGCCCTGCTGCCACTGCCACCTTTCATGCCTAGCCTCCTGGGGGGAATCAGGTGGCGGTGGAGATGCCTCCTCCACCACTAGATTCCTCCTGCCCCTGGAGGTAGCGGCAATGGGCCATCAGGGCGCGGAAGTGGCGTGGAGGGTAGCTACCTCCATCCCCCCTGCTGCCGCCACCACCACCGCCACCACTGCCACCTCCCCAGCAATGGGGCAGCCTCCTCAGGCAGGGGGAATCTAGTCAGCGACTCTGCTACCACCCGACCCCCCACCCCAAGGAGGCTGCATTCCAAGCTGTCACAGAGGATTTGGGCCAGATCCTTAGAAATAACGGTTTGCCAGAAAACAGATCTTTTTAGATCCGTTTTTTGGCAGCCAGTGCGGAAAGGCCCTTTGGTTCAAAGTCAGACTATTTTCAGTCTCTTTCCAACACAGTTTAACAACAACCACCACCAGAAGATGTTTGGAAGTGCCCCCATTTTAACATAAATTTCTCAGGTTCCCTCAACCAGCAAATCCTATTTAATTTCTGAGTTATGAATAGGTGGATCTTCTATCATAAAAGGGGCAAGAGGAAAAGGAATGCAAAGGGTGGGCGAAGCAAAAAAAATAAAAGTTAAATTGAGATTAGTGACATTTTGGAACCTAAGCTAATTTTTGTCCTTCTGAAACATCTCTCATACCTTGAAGTGTTTTATTTAATACTCACATGCTCCCATTATTTCCTTTAGTGGCAGCAGGTGATTTGATTATACACACACAAAAAGGAATCTTTAGGATTGTTAGAACGTAAAAGAAAGTCATATAAGCATGAGAATGTAGGCTGTAATAAAGAATTTTGGAAAGATGTTTGCTTCGTGACTAAATTGCATACTGGCAATTGAAACAAAAAGTGTGCTAATGTTGGTTCCCAGGTTACTCATCAACTGCCTTGTGTATGATACATCTAATGAGCTGTGGGGGCTTGCACTTTAGATTTTGACTTTGTAATGGAGCCAAATGATACCGATCTCTTGTAAGCCAATGCCATTGATCAAGAAACACTGTGATGCCTCTCTGCAGCTATGGAACTGGCAGTAAGGCATTAAGCCACACTTCTTAGGTTAGAAGCATTAATGGTTTGGTTCCTCCTACTGACACGTTCTTCCTGGAAAAATGCACAAGTCTTGCGGAACCTTAAAAATAGCAGATGTTTTTATGCCAAAAGTTTTTACGGACTGGAGTCTCAGCAGTTACACAAATAGGTAGGAGAGGGGAATTGTAGATAAGGTCAGAGAGATACATGATGCAAATTGTGTAAAAGCTGATAATTCAAAGCGTGTGTGTGTGTGATGAATACATTACACTAATGTGCAGATAATTTACACCACAGAGTTAAGGCTATTGGGAAATAAACTTTTGCTCTATTAAGATCCAAGGGAATAGCTGAACTACTTGGCCAAATTAAGATCTGGGAGTTTCACATTAATTCACTCCTCTGAAATGCCTTTGTCCAAATAAAACTCAGTAACAAAATGTCCTGTTAACTCTGAAGTATTATTATGGTTTATGGGCATTGCCATTTCTGGTGGTGGTACATAGAGCACTTCTGTGAGCACAATAGGGAAGGTGCCAATTGGAAATCTGTCTTTGATCTTTCCAAATTGCATTTTTATCACTTAGGAAGATCATCATTCTACTACATCTATGGAAGTCCTGATCTACAAATGCCGCTGGTCATTTCTGGTACAATTGTATAAAGATATGGTGCCATTTGAACATACGCAGGTGCGTAAGACAAGCGATGCTGGATCAGGTCACAGTTCTACTAGTCTAGTATCCTGTATTGTACAGTGGGTCACCATTTGCTTCTGGGCATTCTGAAGCAGATCACGTGAAATCTTAATCTGCTCTTGACTTTAAAGGTCTCCTGCCTGTCTCTCCAACTCAAGAGGGATGTACACGGATATTCTAAAATCTGGTTCGAAACCATCAAATACTGCCATTCGAATTCAGATCGGATTTTTGAAAATCCAAATTAACACATTCAATCGAATCTCAGATATTTGAAAATCCGGATTTTAAAAGTTTGAATCAAATTGAATATTCTAATATTCTAATCAACTTGAATTTGAATGCAAAAAATGCATTCATGCATACCCCTAATTCATTTTAGTTGCCATTCCATAAATTCATCCAGGTACTTCTTAAAATCCTCCAGACTGGTGACTGTCACCACCACTCTGGTTATAAGTTCAATAGTCCAATCACCCACTGGATAAAAAGATGTTTCCCTTTTTCAGTCTTAACTCTCCTACCCATTTGCTTCATAGAGTTCTAGTTCCCGTGTTCTAGTGCTGTGCAATACAGATTTTTTTGTCTATATATATCCACCACTTTTTCCATTCACTAAAACCCCAGTCAGCTCCTGAGTCTGTACAACCAGCCCTGGGAATGACATTCTGGTAAATGCTGAGAATCTAATTGTATGCAATTGCAAAGGCCAAGACACTCGCTCCATTCTGTGTGCTTAGAGGCGAAATAACCTATTTGCACCATTTCCATGCCAGACAATTTCTAGCAGATTGGGAATTTGGATGGAAGTTGACCATTTCTGGTCTCTTAGAAGACTAATAGAAAACAACATAACTGCAAGATTCTCCTCATAGCTGCATTCCAGATCCTGCACTGGAGAAAACGGCATTTGGATGCTGTGCCTCTTGCCCTGGCAGTAGGACCCCTGCCTCCTGTCTAAGATTCTGACCTTTGCAAGGGCCATGTGGATGCAGCCATTCTCCAGAACAAACAAGAGTTGTTAGAGGACTTCTTGGCTGTTTTTGCACTAGCAATGAAGACCCCATTAGGAATCCAATAGCTACTCAATTGGTACAGATCTCTTAGGTAGTATCTGCACACAAGACCCCTTAAGGACCCCATTTGTACCCACAAGAACCAGCAAAATGTTGATTTAATGGGGTCTTCAGGCCCTTAAATCTTGATTAATGGTAGACTGCTCTAATGGTGTCTTCAATCTGGTCTTCCACTGTGAAGACCAGATCAGAGGCCATGTATCTGCATGTATATTGGGGCAATGGGGTCCAGGAACAGGCCTAGAGGCTGCCATTTGCAGTGGGGTGGCGCTGGCTCTGCCCCTCAACACACATACTACATAGGCCCACACATCCTTCGTAGTGATCTACAAAGCTGAGCGCAAGCTTTGTAGCAGCTATGAAGGCAGCTATGAAGCCGTGTCTCTCTGCCACACCCAATGTAACCAGAAATGACCCTGATTGACAGCTACACTGACCAATCATGCCACGCCACCAGCAGACCTTCCTGCTTGGGCCTAATCAGGCCTAATCGGAGCTTCAGGATGGGTGCTATGGCATCCACATGGTAGCCCTCTTTAGCACCCATTGCAATTGGGTGCTAGATGGCACATGTTGTTATTGCCATGACATGGATCTTTGAGGACCAGATTCAATGAGGACTGGATATCAAGTAACAGCTTTATGTCTTGGTGACTCGGTAAACAACAAAGCTACCAGACTCCATGAGGGGAAAACTATCACTGAAGAAAGAAATGTATAATGGGTGGAAATGATTTTAGAATATTTTCCTCCATATTCATGCAAACTATTTGCATGTTCCTCAAACATTTTACATGTGGATGGGGCACCTTCCTGCCCCAGCCATCTGAAAATGCAGGAGTTTTTATGTAAGTTTTTTTTTTTTAAGTGACTGGCATAATTTTATAGTTTGAAAACATGCTCCTCCAGGAAAAATCTCTTACAAAAATCAAGGCAATATCTTATACAGTTTGGCTTTGGAATTAAAGACTAGTGGAATAAGAAGCAACTCCACTTTCTACAAATTTTATGATTTTTCATCTGCAATGAAGATGGTTAATATGAAATGGCATAAAAGCTGTGGCTAGAGATGTGTGGATACGCACGTGCAGATAATTAAACTGATCCCTTAAAATGGTTTGATTAGGTAGCACATAAAATTTTGGCCTAGGCTGAATCCTACCCAAAATAAAGTGCTTCCTGTTTTGCTTCCAAAGTCTGAACCTGGAGATTTAACAAGTGTGAGCTGGTTTATGTCTTCATGAGCACTTACTAAGTAGCAGGGTTTTCCTTCCAAGTCATAAGTTGTGTTAATGGTTTCTCCTGAAGGAACTCAGCTTCTGTGCATTATAGAAAGAATTGTATGCTGCAGTTGACTCCAGCTACATAAAACTATGACCCAGTCTTGTCCAAAGAAAGCAATCTGGTTCCAGTTTTAAAAAACAAAATTAATGTAAGGGTAAGGGGATCCCATCCTGCATACTACTAAGTCAACGAAGGATTGTCTCACAAACAACTCTTTATCAGTTGGACTCACTTCTACATTCAAGCCCAGATGAGCATTGAACTTCATTGGGTGTTCTTGCACTATTCTGAGCTTATTCTTCTTCACAAGCCTGTTTGGAGGATAAAATTGGAACATGTTGGCAGATCTCTACATGATAGCCACCCCAGGTCAACTTCACTGCAAAGAGAGAGAATAAAATTATCCAGCCTTGGAACTGCAGACTTTGATTAAGGAACTAGGTTAGAATCTAGGATAAGAGGCCTTTTTACACCACGGCCTCTAGTCAATAGTTAGTGCACCTCTGGGGAAGAGCATACACGCATAGATTAGGCTGTTATTGCTTACAGGCATGCCCACCCTCCCCCAAAGTGCACTTAACCACACCTTACCTAATTACTTACCTGAAGCATCCAGCAGTATGGCCATTCACTCTTGCTGGCGCTCAAGGGTCATTTGAGGTCCTAGCCATCCATTCTAGTAGCCATTGATACATCTGTCACCCATGAATTTGTCTAACTCTTTCTTAAAGCCATGTATAATGATTATACATTTATAATGATCCTTTTGGAGTTTGATCTATGTTTTATGTACAGTATGTTAAAATAATATATTGCAAAAAAGAAAAAGATCTCTGGTTATACTATGGGACTCAAAGACATTTCCATACGGATATGTTCTTAAAAACTAGGCTGCAATCATGCTGTCGGGGGGAAAGACAATAATGCACCCAAAGTGGTGCCCTTTCTATAGTGCAGGAAAAACAACTCTGAGGGTGCTTGTCACTTCGGCTGTGATCACACCTAAGTTTTAATCCCACTTCAGGCCAATTTCTGAATGAGAGAACACATCAGCAATGCAACAAATTGATTTCTTTCATCATTATCCCACTCAGAAGATCTACCTTTGAATGCTTAAAGAAAATAACTGTTCACTTTTCTGATGTGTTCTTCCATTTTGAAAGTGGACTGAAGCTGAATTAAAACTTAGGTGTGAACACAGCCTCAGTCACCCATGACACTGTTGAATGCATGGTTTAAGAGGGGGACAGGACACTTGCGTACATCGCTTTCTGCCTGACCCAACTTCAGAACACACAGAAAATGACCAGCTTTCATGACCATTTCCTGTGAATTCTAAGTTTACACCTCCCTTATCTGGGGCCAGACCAAATGATCTAGACCACTCATCACCTTTTTCTTTGGCCATGGGGATGAAGCCCTAGTTAATGTCTTTCTTTCCCATTGTTTTCTTACCCCTGTATCTCATTCTAAAATTTCCATGCCTCCTTTGATTTGTTATGTTTTAGGCTTGTGCTTTTCCAGTGCAGAAATTACCTCAGTTTCAAGGAATGTTACAGTGTGTGAAAATGTGAACTTATTAGAACAGGCTTCCTAAAGTTTTGTAATGAGGTTTGCAAATCCACCCCTGAAACTAAAACCTTGAATTTTACCACAGAAAAAGCCCTTTGATGAGCTGGAGAGACATGACAAATAATTAGCCATCAAGCATCAAAATATTTGATTTAGGTAACCAGTGTTAATTATAGCTGCTGGAACACTAAGGCCAGCTGAAACGGTTTCTACCGTTTCACCTATGTTACCTGTTTCTATAGATCCCCCACCCACCCCCATAGTTTTACAGTGATCTGATTTAAGACTGTGAAAAATGAATCTGAATCCGATTCAAATGCACATTTTAGCCTGATTTTGGTCTTCACGGCAAGCAATGCAAGCACCTTGTTCTCCAGGTAAATTACATTTGTAAACTGTATATAACTGAGTTTGTCACTCCTGTCTCTGTCTACTGTCAGTTTTATTGCTTTTTGCATGACTGATACTTTTTTCTTTCAATAACAAGTTTTTTATAAAGAAGAAACTTGGTTATTTAAATTGGAAGTTATAATCTTTTTGTTTTTCACAACAGATGCTCTGTGAATTTTTTGAACGTATGCACGTCAAAGCTCCTCAGAAGTATTCAGATGCACTGTTACAACCTGTAAAGTTTAAAGGATAAAAAAAGAGAAAATTATTCCTGACAGCTATTGGCCATAAACTCTCAGGCAAGAAATGCTCGGCACCATCTTTGCACTTGCTGGGAAAGATGTTGGGTTTACGCACACAGAACAGAAATACTATATAAAGTACGTGACCTAAAAGAATGGATCTTAACAGCTGAGTCCATTTTTTTTAAAAGGAACAATAAGAAAAACTGCCCATATGTGATTTAAGAGTTTCAGCAAATTTGCTATGCTATTATTTTATATTTTAAAAAATTGAACTCTAAGATTTAACAACTAAAGAGATTTGTTTTAAAGCAGCTATCGACATATAACTAAGAACTAATCTGTAGTAGGGATGTGCTCGAATGTTCTAAACATTCGAAATTCAATCAAATTTGATCAATTTGGAACATTCAAATACAAATAGAATGTCTACACATTCAAATTTAAACATTTGAATGAATTTTGAATGTTCCAAAACATTCATTCAAATGATTTGAAATGTACATACGTATCTGTACGAATCTCATACGTTTCTGTACGCATTTTGTACGCATGCCGTTTTATCCCGTATGCATCCTGTTTTCGTCCTGTCCTAGCAGTGCAAATGCTTACAGATACATACGAGATTCATACAGATACTTAAGTTCATTTCGAATCATGCGACTAAATGTGTTCAAACGGGATGCGTACAAAGTGCATACAGATACGTATAAGACATACGAATGTTGATGACATTCGTTTCGTCAGATTTGAATCTAACATTTGAATGAATAAATTTGAATGTATTCGATTCAGACCGGATTTTGTTGCATTTGGATTCTAAACAATTGAATTGAATCAAATGTTTGGATATTCCATTTCATTTGAATTTCAATGCAAAACACCAACATTTGTGCACATCCCTAGTCTGTAGTGATGTGCAAATTCAGTTCAAGTTCACCGGTTCAAGGTTGCCTCCAGACCTAACTGTTTAAATTCACAGTTTAGTGATAATATACTCATGGTGAAGGGAAAATTGATCATCTCCACTAAAAATCAACTTTGTAGTTTCCTGTTTAAGGAGACATCAGAGCAACAAGAGTTTAGGCAGCATGCACCATCACGTGAGTTCAGAGAGCAAATCAGTTTTTGAGCTGTGCTTCTGGGTTTAGCATCATCATGGTTGTGATTCTTGTCATTCCACCTGCATTTGCATGATAATGCAATGTAACTGCATACTGCACAGTGACAGCTGTTTCTCCTGCACTAAGGACAATGTGATGTAAAGGTCCTTTACTGTGATGGAACAATGATGAAAGATCAATTGGCCTGTCTGAGGGGATGACCAAGACTGCATGCTCCATTCGCAGTTTAGGATGTGTCTGGATGCACCCAAAATAGAACTAAACAGTTTGATCCAATTTAGATTAAACCAAACCACCTCCTCTGCATTCAAAAGGAGCTGGTTTGATTCAAACTGAACCAATGGTATTTGAACTGGACCAAACTAAACTGTTCAATTTGAACAGTTCAGAACTGACCCTTTCTAGCCCTTTAAATAGGGCTTTCAAAATGTAGTGTACTTTTTACTAATCAGTTTGCTTCTTTGACTCAGTTCTAGATCAAAACAACTAGAGTTTGCCTAGTTTAAGAATAAGACTACTCTTGGAAGTTGTATTGTTAGACAAATCAACAAATGGTTGTACTCTACCATAAGAATACCTCTATATTCACTATCCACCAGGATCTGATGACTTTCCATTCTTTAAATTGTAAAGTTCTCACTAATTTTTTACCCAATAAAAAAGTCAATCCAGATATTGATTCTGGTAAAGTGGCTGGAACAAGTGCTGCCTTTTGTTTCTGTACATTACAAACTCAGGATTCATAAATGTAGGCAAAAAAACAAAAGGAAATGAAATTGTTTCTCTCCGCACTGGCACAGCAGATTAGCTCAGTGGGACTCATAGAACAAGCCATCTGCACTATGGAATTATCTACAGGGAAGCCATGCCTCTCGAAGAACGATTTCATCCACCAAGGATGTGTTTGAGTGGGATATGGCACTAAAATGGCACCATATCCCATTCCAACTGTGAACTACCTGCAAGCCATCCACAAAGCATGCTATCCTGGTATACTCAACCAAGGCCTGCACGTGGAGAGAACACGACATGATACAGAATACCAACCTTGGTATCATTTTGTTGGGTACCTGAAATTAGCCTGGCCAGCTGATCTGGATCACAGGATGGCATGGGTGGGATCAGTGCCATTTGCACTGGCAGCACTGAGATTGCCCGTACTGCATGGTGTCATGTCTCAGGCAGGCAAGGGCAGTGAGGCAAACACACACGCATGCTCATGGCCATCCGTTGGGGACCCAAGAGTAGGCAACATCAGGTCAGTCCAAAGTTGGAGTTCCAGAGGTTCAGCAAGAGTCACAGCAAAGTCCAAGAGCCAGTTTCACAGGCGAAGACATGGACAGGGGTTGTACAAATACTTTGTCTGCAATGCCAGACCAGCGTTGCTCCTTGGTTAAGTACGGAAGCCGCTCCACACCCTTGAAAATGCAGCTGTGCCAAGTGCTGTAATCTGCATATCACCTGTTTCTCCTGTTGAAGGAGAAAAGGGGAGGGGAAGGGCACTCTTGGGACTGGCTGTCTGAACTCTCATCCACAGAACTGTCCTTGTGCTCCCCCAAAACTGGCCCCTGGTTCTCAATGTCCGTGCTGCTGTGCTCCAGTTGCTGCCCAGACTGCTGGGCCATTGGAAATGCACCCTTGTCCTCCGAGAAGGAAGCTGGACTGGCAGGATGGGGCATGACACGTGGCCTAGAAGCTCATGCCTGTGGAGTCAGGGTTTTGGTCTTCTGCATGACTCCCATGTTCTGGATTGAGGCCACTAGTCTACTGGTGTTTCTGATGAAATGGCATTACCCCTGATCCAGATTGGACCTCCCTAATCTGGATCAGACTCTACTGAATGAAAATAGGGTGTTTCCGCACCGGCTGCAGAAATCCCATTAAAGTCATATTAAAGACACATACAGGATACATCCAAAACTTACCTTCCACACTGGAGGACAGATGAGGGACCCTTCCAGGTGGCCACGTCTGCACACTGGTGCACGAGATCTGGCCTTAATGGGATCTCACCATCAAAAATCCATTCTCCGTGAAGACCTGGAAAATTAGGTCTTCAGTCCATCCCCTCACCTCGATCCCTTTGGAAGCAGGACGCTTCCACACATGGAGAGGCAAGGGGATGGATGTGCTGGCAGCTGCCATCTTGTGAAGGGCAGCAGGCCAGTCTGCCTCCAGAGCCCTTTCTCCACGTGCCACACACTGGCGGAAATGCGCAGTGACTGGCAGCTGAATGCTCCAGTTCCATGGCTCTGGGGGCAGCTTCAGTGGCTCGGGAGGCTGACTGCATTTGGGAATGGGTGCTGTGGCCTCCGCACAGCACCCAGAAGATCCACCCCTCAGGATCCACCCTCCCCGTGCATGTGCAGATGCGGGAGGCCTCTTCAGATCCGTCCCTATTTCGGATGGATCGTCTGGAGGACAGATTGCTGGGAAACAATCTGTTTCTCGGTGGCCCGTGCAGAAGCACCCATAGAGCCAGACCAGTGTGGGGTGGGGCTTCTGTGATCCGCATTAATGGATTAAGGGTCCATGCAAAAAGGGCCTTGAGAAATATATTGAGTATTTTGGGTGTGTTCCCCCTAATAGCAAATTCACCAGTCATTCAAGAGGGATTTTACATTGAAATACAGAAAGTGTGGTGACAGGTACCAGCCTGAATAGCTTTATGAATTGGTTAGACAAATTCACAGAGGACAGGTGCATCAATAACTATTAGAATGGATGCCTAGATATTGTCTCTCAATTGGAGAGACAGGTAAGAGGCTTCTAAAAGCCATTTGTAGTTAGTTGAGGGCAGATGAGAATTCTGCCATCTCCTGCTTGAAAATGCCAAGAAGCAAATGGTGGGCCACCATGCAAGACAGGATGCTAAACTAGGGCTATGGCCTGATCCAGCAGGGTTTCTGTCATGTTGTGTTGTGTTCTTCCTTTACTGGGAGCAGTAATTCAAACATCATAGTTCATAGGAGCAGAAGACAGTTCCTGTAATATGCTTTCATTAGGCTTCTCCAGTAATTCTATTCTGCCATCAAACCAATGGCCATATTTTCCACAAGATTCCTAGGCCCACAGTTGAATAAGTCTCCAGTTTCTTTCCTGTCTAATATTTTTGCATTAAAGATCATCATCTTCATTCCTGCAATTAGGCAAGCAAAATTTAGCTGCCTACTATAGCTTCATGTATTTCAAAAGCTCAAGTATCAGTAGGATTTTAGCCAACTTTTTAGTCTGTGTTTTGTTTTGTTGTTGTTGCTGCTGTTTGTTAATTAACCTACTAGCTTCAATAGGTCTTCCTTCTGTATGCACTTAAAAGTACATTTGGGGCTTAAGAAGGAGGCATGAAATACTGTATTCTGAAGTTCCACTGATTTTCATAAGATGAGTTATACACACAATAAATCTTTCCTATTAATATTTGTGAGATTGAAAACTGGGCCACTTTATTATGCCTTTCCACCCCTCCTCTCAATTCTGGTCTGGGTTTTATTCAAATTCAGGATGTTCCTGTATGGACTTAACAGGATGTTCACCTTACAGCAATTCCTTCCATTTTCCTCTGTCAAGAAGCCAGAATATTAGGATGTTTCATAAGCTAGTATTGCTTCTAAAAATTGTGTTGGCTCTCACTTTGTCCTAGGTCCTAAATTGTGCCTCATTCTCCTGTTTACATATCCTGATGGTAGCATTTCTGTTTCCAGTGAGCGTTTTCCGGAAACTGATTTAGAGGCCTTCATCACAAATAGAATGAGATTGTTGAGGTGGGTGTTCTCATTCCTCGCATCTTCCCCTGATTCCTTGCATTGGATGTCTCTAGTTTATCAGCAAAGACAACCATCATTTCTGAGGAGAAAGGTCCCTGAGAATTAGATTGAGGAGATCATATCTTGGATTATTTCTTGTGGAAGAGCAAAAGATACATTCAGAGGCATTTAAACGCTTTCTGAATTTGAAGTATTAATTCCTAAGAATATAGTTTAGAATTTCCATGAATGTAGTGACCAAGATGAACAGAATTCTTGTGTCTTGGTGTGTGCACTCTACAGTAAGCTGGACAGCAAGAAAGTGCACAGCTGCTGCCACTTCCATGAAAACAGTTGTTGGAGTGACAAATACCTCAGCTACTGAGGCTCTTGTTACCCTAAACCATAGAAGGGTACCCTTCTGAACAAATGCTGGAGTTTGACGGTCAGATTCTTAGATGTGTCACATTTTTCTGTAGAGCTTTGGACTGTTGTAGCAGCTGTTTGTAAACACAATGAATCCAACATTAGCCCAAGAAAGGAAGAGATTGTGGGCCTCCCCCCTCTCCCACTGCACATATTTCTTCCTCAACCATGATTTTAAAATATTGCAGATATGCTGACACTTCTGCTGCTGATTTAAATAGCAACCACTATAATCTCCCAACTGAGCAGCCAATTGGCAGGCACCATCTTTGACTCCATCTATGTCAGATGAGTCATCAACGTGTCTGAGAATGTCTGCCCGCCTGCCAACTCCAGTCACAGAAACACAACAGTCAATTAGAAAAGTATTTAGGAGAGGTTCGAATGGGCCTCTTCATTCTCAGCAACAAGAATATATTTGAAAAGGTGTTGGCGTGTCTTGAATCCCAGTGAGGTGTGCAAAACACTAGCAATAGCTGCCTTTGATGGCACCTTTTTTTTTAACAGGTGAAGTTAAAAGGGGAGGAAAGAGAAGATTTACCAGAAGCCACCAGACAAGATGGGGATTTGGTAAAGTACCTAGAAGTACAATGACAAAGAAAACCCCCAAAACAAGATACCTTAATAAGACTGTAGAAATGCACACATACTTGCATTTCCAGTTCAGTAAACCTGTTCAGTTACTGATGATAAACATGTGGGGTTTGCACACTCTAGAGAGTAAGAGCAGGAAGGGAAAGAGGTTTTACACATTAAAGAGGTTTTCAAACCATATTTAGAGGAGCTACTTAACAGGTTCCTGCCCTGTACTATAGCAAACCACAGTTAGACTTGATAATTTAGAAGTTGAGGCCCAAACTTATTTGAAATTTAGGGTACATTAAGACAGAATCAAATATATGTAATTATGTCAGAATGATATTTTATGTTACACATGATCAGAGTACTTCTGATATTATCCCACACTCACTACCTGATTTCCTAATATATATTTTTAATTGCACTAGAAAACGAGCAATCCCCATGGGACAACTTTATTACGCAACATTGTATTGATTCCTTCTGCAAGACTACACAAGAACACAGATGGGAATGGACTGATGGAATGTGGCAGCAGCAGCTACCCAGAAATCAGCTGGCTGTTTGTTCCTGTGGCTAGGGAGTCAGTCCCGTGTTTGGGGATCACCAGGTTTTATTCAGCACTCCTCCACAAAGCCAAGTGAGTGGCCCTGGGCTAGTCACAGCTCTCTTCTGAGCTCTCACAGCCCCACCTACCTCACAGGGTGACTGATGTGGGGAGAATAGAAAGCTTTGTCATCTGCTTTGAGTCCCCTTAAATGGGTGAGAAAAGCCAGGTATAAAAGCCAACTCTTTTTCTTTTTCAAATGTCCACCACCATTAAGAGTGTCATTGTCCTCCACTGTCACCGTCTTAGAAGGGAAAGCCATGGAGGGCACAGCAGGCAGATTTCAGGCACACCAGATTGAGATGCTGCCCAATGAGCCTCTTTTCTGTTGGTCTAATGTGACCCTGAACTCACCACCTGCAATAACTCCCCGCCCTTTGTCCCCCGTGAACCTTGTGCTCTGCTTGGCCAGCATCCAGCTTTCTCTCCATGCTGCCATGGATAGCAGCCAAGCAGAGCATGAGCAGTGGTGTGGCTCACAAAGGAGGCAGGGAGGAGTGGAGGGGAAAGAGTTTCAGCATACAATGGGCTCAGAGCCTCATGAGACTGGTGGGAAAGAGGCATATTGAACATGTACAGAATGAGGCAACATCTCAATCTAGATCACCTAGAACCTTTCCACTATACCCTCACTAGCTCTCCCTCTTCCTTCTAATTAGCATCTCAAGGTGGGATAACTCTTACCTTTCCCCCTTTAACAGTATTTTTAAAAGAATATTTTTTAAAAGCTGCTTGGGGTTTTAAATACACATCTCAATGTCACTGGCAAAAATAATCCAGGCTGAATTGCCTTTTGCCTATTCTTCCCCACTGTTTTCCATAGAATCTCACCTCCTAGCCAAACAGGAACATTGGAAGTGAATACTTGCTAAAGAATCCTGAGCTACTAAAAATGAAGGGGACAGGATAAAGGAAATCTTGGGGAAGTATCAGACCTGGAAAATCAACCCACAGTCTGATCAGAATGTGGTAATACGAGAAGATTTTATTTTGGAATTTCTAAAAATAGTGTGATAGGTAAGAGATGTCTGGATACAGCCCTCTTTTTGGAATGAAGGCTCAAGAGAGATGGGTTTTAGGGTTCAATCTGAGAGGACTTTTTAAAAGGCATCTTTTTAAGAAGTGTCCCATCCCCAAAAGGCACAAAAAGCCTCTTCCAGACAGTTGTCCAAATGCATGGTTGAGAAACTACTTTATTTCGCCACACTTCAGCCTGCATTTGCTTCTAACACCTATCCTGACTATGGATGCGATTCACTGATTGGCCACTTGGTGGGAATTTCCCCCCTCTTTGCTTCTGAAGAGACATCTTCAGAATTATGAAGTCCTGAATGTTGAAGAGGCAACCTTTCTGAGACTTTAAGGTAAGGCAAATGCAGAAGAAAAAAAGTCTGTTGGTACAGACTCAAATTCACCCAGAGAGTACCTCTTTAAGTGCTGAGCACATCCTTAGGAATGAATCAGCTTTTATCTTCTGGTTACCTATTGAATTACCTAATCTTTTCCCATCCTCTGACTGTCAAGTAAGTACTGATTCTTGGGGTGTTTCTGCATTTGCTGCCGAAAAATGGATCAAAGAAGAGCCGTTTCTCGGTGATCCAACCTCCCAAGGACCCGTCCCTATTTCAGACTAATCTGAAGGGCCCTCATGCATCTGCACACGTGCAGGGAAGCCAGATCTGGCAGGATGGATGGTCTGGGTGCTGTGCGGAAGAATAGGAATTTAAAAATGGAGAATTAGGATTTATGTTTAAATGAATAAAAGGGCTCAAAAGAGTTCAAAATTAAAACAGCTTCATACATAAACATAGCACAACAGCCAAATCTGGATCATCACATATGCTTAATTAATTTGTGTATCACAAATTCATAAAAAAAAAATAAAAATAAATATCCATTGTTACATAAACAATAGCAACAGGAAGAATTTTAAAAAATGATATACGCAAATCATGTTTTGAGCACCAAACACAGATTATTAATCACATTGTTAATCTTAGATATCATACGGTCATCCTTTATACAGTCCATAATTTTGACCATGTACCTTCACCTTACAATTACCATGTCTACCTTTACTTTCCTTCTGTTCAATACCTTACTATCATGATACAGTTGTTACTTTCCTCCAAAAGTAATGCAACACCATTAATGGCCAGTAATGCTGAACAGGAAGGAGTCCACAGCCCTCCCCACTACACCACTGTCTCCTAGTAAGGAGCATAGACCAGGCTAGGGCACCCAAAATGGTGTCCTGGCCTGGTCTAAGTGTGCCATGGGGAACCATTTCATTGATGGTAGAAGGTGTGCCACCAGAATGGGCAAACTGGGAGGTCCAAAGGCCATGGACTTTTCTCCCTAGTCATTGGAGCATTTGAAGACACAATATGACCATTGTCTCATTCTTGGTGGTCATTTTGGGCCTTCTAGACGAGTATATGCTTATTCCTAATCCTATACTCTTTCCCTTTTTGTCTGTAATTTTTTTAAGCTCCTGAAGAACAGGGGCTGTGCTTGAAGACTGAAGAAGAGAAAATGTTACTCCACTTTTTAAAAGGTGAAAGGAGGATACCTTAGGAAATTACAGACCAATAATCTTTACATCTATACTGGGCAAAGTTTTAGAACAGATTATCAAATAAAATTTCTGTCAATACTAAAAAGAATGTTACTATTCCCAAGAATCAAGACTAATTTGAGTCATTCTCTCTCTCTTTCCCCCTCCTTCCCTCTCTTTTTCTTTTTCTTTTGTTTTTGACAGACTGACTAGTTTGATTGACCACAGGAACTCTGTCAACACATCATACCTTAATTTAATTAAAGCATTTAACAATATTTCTTATGATGTCCTGGAGGACAAAGTGGTAAAATGTCAGCTACAGAGAATTGAAAAATGGTAGCATTACACTGATTGAACAACCACAGCCCAAAGTGATCATTCATGGTGCTACAATGTCCTGAAGAAAAGTACTGCCTGGAATCCCACCAGACTCTAGTTTTAGTCTTGTGCTGTTCAACATCTTAACAAATGACCTGGAAGTTGGAACTAAAGGGATACTTATCAGATTTGCAGATGACACTAAGCTAGATAGATTGGCTAACATATTAAAGGACAAAAACAAAATTCAAAAAGACTGACATACTTGACCTTGAGGTCAAATTCAACAGGATGCAATTTGGAGGATACACAGGAATAAAGTTCTGCATTTTGTTTGTTTATTTTAATCAAAATCAAAGAAAAAACAAGTATAAGATAGCAGACATGAAGCCTGGCAACAGTTCATATGAAAAGGAATTAGGTGTCCCTGTAGACCACTGGCTGAACACAAATTAGGAGTATGATTCAGTAACTAAAAATGCCAATGCAATCTTAGAATGCATTAACAAAAAATACTTAATCCCAATATATTCAGCATTTATCAAGGTATATTCAGTTCTGAGCACCACATTGTTAAAAAAAGAAAAACAAAAAGTTGGAGCAGATACAGAAGAGTAATACTGAGATCATAACAAATGAGATTGGTTAAAAGAGTTAGATGTTTTTAGCTTATAGGAAAGAAGACTTGAGGGACATTTGACAATGGCTCATCAGTGTTCACACAGCTAATGTGTACAATAGGGGGAAGATTTGTTTTCAGTTGTCTCCTAGCAAATAGAGCCAGAACTAATGGGGTGAAACAGGAAGGGTACTGTAAAGGAAAGAAGCAATTTACTGGTCAGGTATAGAGATAAATTGATTGATCGATCAATTGATAGAAGAAAAAGAAAAAAGGAAAGAAAGAAAATGAAATGACCTGATTGTGTGAATTATTGATTAATAGATGGTGTTCCTCATACAGTAGTAGATTCCCCTACATTTCATAATTTCCTTGGACTAAAAACCAAGGTACAGGAGAAAGTCTGGACTTTAACCCCTCTTTATTAAGAAGAATTGTATTGCTCAAAGGGTAATTCCTAGAGTATTTAACCAAACCAGGACTTCAGATCTCCCAACCATGCAACCTATGCTCTTTGAACCAAGTAGGTCTTATTCTATGCACAGTGCTCAGTGTTAGATGTTATACCAATCCTCAAAGTGGGCATCTCCACGGTAAGGATACTGCGAGGTGGAAGTAAGTTTGCCTCACAAGAGTCTCCATGCAAAGCCCTAATTTGGGCTATATGAGGAACAAAATCCTCAAAACTGAAACAAAAACAAAACTGATTCCAACTCTTTTTGCCATGAATTAGAAGGCAAGCACTTATTATTCTAATTCATGGGGACACTGCTGGGTTATTGGGGGAGGAGGTGGGAGATTGAGTCATTAACGGGTGGGGTTTTGTGTGTGCTCACTGTTCTTGCCATGCTCACTTAAATTATGCTGAAGGGAAGTGACGAGGGAGTCAAATCGCTGTCATTTGCACTGTCATTTGCCTTTCTCCCCCCCCCCCCAGATACACACACATGCACAGACACACAAGCTCACAGGGCTGCAGAACCGAGAACTGGAGGATTCAGATGTGCTCAAAAGCTCAACAGTCTCTCCACTCCAAGCCTGCAGAAGATCTTGCAGGGGGAGGGAAGGGTCTCTGCCTCCCCTCTCATTCTCTGGCTGGCTGTCATGCTTCAAAGGGGGAGGGGGACCCCTCCAGCCCCTGAGCCCCCCTTCTCCAAGCACACGTCTGTGCTTGCTGTCATGCAGATGTGCACACGTCCGCTAAAAGCTTCCAATTGGGGCAAAGGGGGTGGGGGGAAAAAGGATGCAGTTTCCCCAATGCCAGGGTTTACCATGTATGCTTGGGGACCAGTGAATTCGAATTGAACCCGTGCTCTCCTCCACCGCATGGGGACATCTTAATCCAAACTATAATGCAGATTAAAAATGCCCCAAATCAACAGTGAGGTAATTGCAGCCCATGGGGACAAGCCCAAATAGAAGAAGAAGAAGAAGAAGAAGAAGAAGAAGAAGAAGAAGAAGAAGAAGAAGAAGAAGAAGGAGTTTGCTTTTCTGCCCTACTTTTCTCACCCATTTAAGGGGACTCAAAGTGGCTGACAAAGCTTTCTATTCTTCTCCCCACAACAGAACACCCTGTGAGGTGGGCGGGGCTGTGAGAGCTCACGAGAGAGCAGTGACTAGCCTAAGTTCACCCAGCTGTCTTCTTGTAGGAGTGTGGAATCAAACCTGGTATTCCCAGATTAACCACTAGACCAAACTGGCTCACAATTAGCCCACTGAGCCCTGGCTGGCTTCCCAAAGGGAATTGTCACAGGTCACCCCAGTGTTTAAGTCAGTCCTTACAGGACGGTTGGCAATGAAATGTGATTCAGCACAATGGAGCTCCCCTTTCTGCATACATGGTGACCTCATTCTTAGCTACTCTGTCCAGCTCTCTGGGTGATTCTGCCCAGACCCTCATCATGTGACAATTAACCAGATCAGAATGATTAACATAGCAGTGTGAAACCTGCAAGAAAGAGGTAAATCTGGAAACTAATCTGGATATACCCTCAAAAATCCCCTACTTGAACTTCCTCAGAGCAACCAGCAAAGAAGACCACACCACGTGATGTGAATGTCATGCTGATGTTGTTCAATGAATCTCCCTTCTCGTTCAACCCTTACAAAGACTCTCCAGAGCATCAACTGAAGGAGCAGTTCTCCTTTTCCCATGGCCTTGTTCTTCCACATTAGGGTCAGCACAAACCTTTCAATTAAAGGTAAGCCCACAAGGCTACCTGTGGAGTAGATTCCTTCATAAAGCAGGAGCTTGAACAAAATGGCTACTGAAGTCCCTTTCAAGTCATTTATACAAACAATTTCTTCAAAGAACTGCCATGTAGTTTCCTAGCTAACTGCAAATCTTGTTTTCTTACTCTTGCTAACACCCCAGATCAGGTAAGTGATTGGATGCCTATCAGCCCAAGCCAAAACCTGATCAATAGCTGGGGGAGGAATCTCACCATTGCTGCAATGCAGAGTGGCTAACTTGTAGTCCTCCAGGTTTTTCTGAACTAGAGCTCCCATTATCCCTGACTATTGACTATCTTCACTGGAGCTGATGTTGGCCTTCCCTGCCATAAACCACTGCTGAGCTTTAGCCAGAATATGGTGTGGTAGGTAAACTGAACAAAGACATTATTTTTACATTATAAACACATTTTTATTGCAAATACATAAACTGATTAATCTAGTCCTTGTAGACTTTGCAATGACTGGTCTTTTCTGCACTGGGCCTTATTCTGGATTATATCCCAGAACAGGAGCATGCTGGTGTAGACTACACATATGGACAAGAGGATCCTATTCCAGAATCTAAGATTCAGTGAAGACAGGGCCATTTATTCTTTCTAACCCTTTGCAAAGCAACGGATATTTTAATTTCTGTGGCAGGATCTTCTAACAGTGTTTATTGTATGCTGAATGATAGCCAGTCAAATGATTCACGCACTGTGCACAAGCTGAGCCTCAACTATTCCTTCTGTGTTATGTCTGCTTACTTGACTTAAAAAAAATACTACAGCCCCATTTCCAGTATGAATCACAAGTATTATTCTTTTGAACATGCAATCTGTCTCTTTAACTCCTTGCAACCCCCACAGTGAAACTGTTTAGAGAACCACACAAATCTCAAAATAAAAATATAAAATTAGAACTCAAAATGCTGTGACCCTCCACATTCTACTTCAACATATTGGAGCCCACCTACAGTAGCTATTTTGGTTCAGCAGAAACTGAACTGCAGCCATGCTGCCAAGGCTACAGTGAGTAGGATAATTACTAAAAGTGTAGGGGTTGTTGATTTTATTGTGTCTGAACAACATTAGAAACCAAATGGCTCAGCACAATCATTATCTTAGTGGGTGACAGCCCACAATCCTTTTAAAGCAAATGTCTTGGATTTGAAAGCTGAATAAGAACCACCAAAGTCAACGGGGCTTCAGTTAATCAAACAAAGACCATTAGACTTCAATGGAACTGACCTTGAAGCCATCAGATATGTTATTTCTAAAAACAAACCATGTGTTTTCATGCTGTTGCTCAACCCAAGTTAGGAAGACATGCAAGCAAAGTTGCAACTTGTGACAGTATGCTGTTTGAAATGGAAACATTAGGCAGATGATGAAGGTCAGCATCCAAACAGAATTTTTGCAAAATTATGATGGGAATTGTGGCCCATCTAGTCCATCAGCCTGTTTTCACAGTGGTAACCAGATGCATAATGAAACCACAGGCAACACATTAGTACAAATCTTGTTCTACTAGGCCACCATTTAAAAACAGTGATCCTGACTAACATGGGTACGATTTTGAATTCTGTTCTCCAAGAATCTGTGTGAACCCATTTTAAAGCCATTCAGGTTGGTGGCCAACCCAGTGGTCTACTTACAGTGTTAAAAAAATCCTTTTGCCTGTTCTAACCCCTAGAAGGAGTTTCACTGGGTGACTGCTTTATCTTGACACCTCACACTTGCCTCTTTTCTAAACTAAAAAGGGCCCACTGTTTCAAACTTTCCTCATAAAACATTCCCTCTAGCCCCTTTTCCATATTAGCTCTTTTCCACCTAACCTTTTCTAGTTCTGCTATATCTTATGATACGTAGCAACCAGAACTACATACAGTGAGGCCATACTACATTTTCCATAAAGATAATATAATATTGGCAGTACCATTTTCAATGAAATTGCTTATTACCTCAACATGCTATCAGTCTTTTTTACAGAGCAGTGGAAGAAGTAACTTGGAAGTCCATATCTGTGACGTAAATTGCACACAGAGACTGGTAAATGCAGTGTACTTCCAGCCTCAGTTTTGGTCCTCCTCACATGCAATCCTGTCGTGTTTTTGCAGCTGCAACACAATTGTGCCACAGAAGCATACCCTTTTTCTACTGAGGGGCCTTGCATGAGTGCCCTTGCAGTAGCTTCTGCAGTGTTTCACACATCTTTCACCCCAAGCTGTGGTTCACATGGTGCCATACACTGGAACAATCCTTTCACTGAACTATCTACCACTAGTCCAACATTTCTTTCTTTGGTGTCTTTTGCATTTACTGTCAGAGTTAATCCAGATCAGTGGATCTGAATAACAGAGTCTCACCCCATCCCTACAATTCCTATCCTTGGGATTTGGGGTGTGTGTTTTACATGGTGCCCTGCTGAAAAGCATCCCCCTATAGTTCTAATTCACGGCATGTGCCCTCTGCATGCCTTCTGTGATCTAGAACAAGGCCCTTGGTCCTCTGGTGGACCCAAGTAAATAAGTCTTCAAGAGATTTAGATTAAGGTCCTCTTAATCTAGATCTAACTCCACCTTGGGCAGACAGAGCAAGAATAATGGGGGCAGGTCCTTATTGATCCACATCAATGTGTGGATCAGAGGCCCATTATCTAGATTGAACCTCCTTAATCTGGATCCAAAGAGTATGCAAAAAGGGTCCTACTTAATCACGGTCAAATCAGATCACATTAACCTAAATAAGTATTTAGGATATTTGCACCAATATGCATAACTTTAAAACTATGCACACTGAACAGGATTTTTTGATACCCATTTTTATCAGTATTCAGGTAACCTTTTGTAGCTCTTTGCAATTCCTGTCTGTTTTTAGCAGTCTGCAAAAATTTATGCTGTTAGGAAACTTGGCCTTTTGACTGCTCACTCTTATATATATGTTAAAAAGCACGTTCAAAGCCTTGAGGGACTCAACTTGTTATAGCTCTCCATAGTGAGAGATGTCCATTTACTCCTGCCTTCTTTCTTTTTCTTAACCCATTGCTTATCCATAAGAGAGAATGTCCTTTAATCAAATGGCTCGTCTGATTACTTAAAAGTCTTTAGTGAAGGACTTTATCATTGTCACTTTTATTCAATGCCAGCTTTACATACATAGGCCCTTTCAGCACTGGCCTTACTCTGGATTATTTCCTAGAATACGGATCTGCCATCTGCACACTAGTGCTATAGCCTGGCAGGTCCCTATTGTGGAGTAAGGCCTAGTGCAGAAAGAGCCATATTTACTGATGCTCTTAAAAAACAACAACACAACACTCTAAAATATTAGTTAAAAAGGACTTCCTTTCCCACAAACTATCTTGGCTATCTTTGGGAATGGTTAGTGCTTCTAAATGGTTGGAGAATTCCTCTTTAATAATGGATTTCATAATCTCTCCTGGGACAGAGGTTAAGGTGATGGGACTACATTTACTTGGTCTTCTCTTGAGACTCTTCTTCAGATTGGAGTGACCTTGGCTATCTTCCAGTCCTCAGCCATATAGGCTTGCTGGTTTACTGATCTATAATTTATCAATAAGTCACAACATACGTCCAAGTCACTTCTTCCCTTTTCACCACTGTTTGTCTTAGCTTATCAGCCTTTGCTTTGCTGAAAATTGAGACAAGTTCAAGGATCTCCAAGAAGACAGGTACAAAGAGGCTATTCAGCTTCTTTGGAGTTTTTGCTCCCCTTTTAGGTTGCCATTGGCTTCCTCACTGTTCAAGTAACCAACGGTTTTCCTACTTGGCATCATGTTTCCAATATATTTAGCTTTTTAATTACTGTTACCCTTCTTTAAAGCTTAGGTAATATTCTCCTCAGACTTCATCTTTGCATCTCTTACTGACCACTTGTCTGTTTCAGCAACATTTGTTTCCCCTTTGGTTTTTTTTTTATAACGATAGCTCTTCCAATTTCTGAATCATAGTGTTTTTTACTGATAGTAGCATCATTGACAGAGCTAATCAGCAGTGATGGATGCATCCCTTTCTTAATATTTGGACTTCATTGCAATTGAGCATCCATTACTGTTGCGTTCTAGTGATTCGGAATATTTGGAAATTTGAATATTCAATTCGAATCCGACAAATGTTCCGAATCATTTTTGACATTTGAATATTCAAGCACATCCCTAGACTGGAGCCCAGGAGTCCCTTGGTTCAAGTCCCCATTCTGACATGGAAGCTCATTGGGTCTTCCCTGCTAAGAGCAAAGTAGATTCACTGCTTTGCCTTGGGATAGGCTAAGGAAGTAATCTCTAGCAGAAAATCTTGAGTGAGTCCCTAAGGCTGTTGGATAGACCACAGGTAATATCTCAAGCAGTTCTTATAGCTAACCCAGTGCTAAATGTTATGTGTATACAACATGGATCACACCAGCAAGGTAAAAAGGGAAATTCTGGTGCCAGAGCAACTCAGAATTTCCATACTTTCATGCCCAGGCTCTTTCCATCAGTTTTCAAGACAGAATGATGCCAAAAATCTCTCTGGATAAAATTTGTTCTTTCAACTTTTACCTATAGCTTCCTTTACAACAATGCTCTGTTTTTAAAAGTCTCCTCTTTTGATGTTTGGCTGCGTTCAACTCCTTTTGCAATTTTCTGTTTTTAAGAAATATTTAGACTGTTCCCAATCAGTTCAACTACATTTACTTCTTTCACCAAGTTGGGAGCATTATTTAAGACTAAATCCAGGCTCATCTCTCCTTCATCAGTACTACAACCAATTGCTCAATTGCACAATCATTTATAGTGACTAGGCATTTTACCTCTTTCATGATTTGATGAAATATTTACCCTGTCAATGTGCATGTAAATGAAGTCTCACATTATTAAAACACTTCTTATTTTTTAAAAAATCCTTTCACAGCATTTTGTTTGGGGAGGAAATGCCTTGGCCTTTCTGCACTTGCCTTTAATCTGGATTATGATCCCTTGTAGTCCTTTTCAGGGCCTCATCAGTTCATATTTAGTGCAGATCTGTAAGGACCTGCTCACCATTAGAATGGTCCATCTGCTTTAGAGACAGCATGATTCAGATCAAGGGGCCCTTGATCTGGATCACCAGTATACCTCAATATCGAAGTCTATCATGGGACCAGCATACCTCTGTCTGGAGCACAGAAGCATGCAGAAAGCATGCACCAAAACTCTCCATAGAAATGGTTCTCCTGGTGGTTCTGAGGGTAAGAACTTTAATTCCTAGCCCTTCAGAAACCTTTGAGGTTCACTCAAAGCTTGTGTGAACTTCCAGGCCAATGGAGGAACTGGTCTGCACCAGTGCAGTTGTGCAGATGGTGCCTAGCCATGTTCTGAACCAGAGGCCCTTGCTGGTCCAGACCCACTGGCCCAGAACAGAATGAGGTGAGTGCAAAAAAGCCCTCTGCTACCTATAGATTCTGTGGTAGTAGTTGACCCTTACAGGGCCCTTACAGGATTTAATATTCTCTCCTCCATCCTTCTTTGTCCTGTGCGGAAGGTACAGCACCCATTCGAAAAGTCCGTCGGATTCCCGCACCACCGATGCTGCCCCCCAGAGCTGCAGGACTGGAACAGGCAGCTGCCAGTCACTGTGTGTTTCTGGAGGCACATGGCATGCAAGGGAGGGGCTCCTGAGGCAGGCCGTCCTGCTTCCACCCCTCCCAACATGGCAGCCGCTGGGACATCTGTCCCTTCACCTGACCATGTGCGGAAGCATCCTGCTTCCACACAGATCCAGGCAAATGGACAGACTGAAGACCTAATTTGTTAGGTCTTCATTTTAATCCAGTTTTTGGCGGTGAGATCCATTTTAGAAACTGCTCTTGCACACCGAAATGTGGAAGCGGCTGACTCCAAGGGTCTGGAAAGAGGTCTCCAGTGCAGAAGGTAAGTGCCATTATGTCTTATATGGGTCTTAAATGTCTCGTTAATCCGGTTTCCGCAGCCAATGCAGAAACACTCTTCTTTTTAAAGTCAAATGTAAGGTTTGTGTTTAACTACACCCTTAAACATATGCATGCCAGTGAGTGGACAACTCTTGCAGAAGACTACAGCATAGCAAATATCAGCTTGTGAAGCCTATGAGCTGATAATAACCATAAGATCTTATCACAGACCTCTCTGTCAAATTACAAAATCTCACACACATCCCCCCCCCCATACACACTTTCCTTTCTTAAATCCTCTAGGTAGTTGTCCATCTGCCAAGAAGACCTGGTTCAAATAAATAAAAGCCACACTTAGTATCCAGATAATATAGATACATTTCTTCAACTTCAGTCAGTTCTGAGACACCTCTGTGAAATTAACAGAATGAATATGCAATAACCCATTAATGGTGGTGATATTATAAAAGTGGCTTTTTCAAAATGTGACAATTTCTGACCGCTTTTTCTTTGTGAGACAGAAGATGGATGAACTATTTAAATGTGTGATCACCATATATAATGGAAATACTACCAATCTTCTCAGTCACCTGAAAAGATACCAGCAAATTAAATTCTGGTTTAACTTGTCAATCTTGCTTTTCCCTGGTTAAAGTTTGAGTAACCTGGTTCTCACCTCCAAAAAGGCCTGATATTCCTTGAGGAGATTACTAAGCCCCCTTCAGAACCAATGCCTTGAGGTTCCAGTTTCTTCGCTGTCCCTTATGCTTCCGTTCAGGGATGGGGAGAGGGGCTCATCTTGGGATTTGGGGGTAAGGTAGCAGAAACTGGAGGTCTTCCTCAAATATTGGAAAGTCTGGAATTTTCTTCTTTATGGACAGAGTAAGTGAAGCCCTTTCTATACACCTTGGTAAACCAGAAGAAAAACAGCCTGATATGGTCCACTGACCTACCATCCACATACAAGGGCAGGCTCTCTTGGCTCTCTCTTTGGACTAGGCCATGGAATGTGATAGGATGCTAAAATGGCACACTGTCTCAGTCCACCAAACCCTGTCTCCATGCAACCTTGGGACGGTTCTGAGCGTGGGATTGGCACAGTCCGTCCCCCTGTGTTTTGGATTTGGTTCGCGAAAAGCATACCAAACACCCCCAAACCGTGCCAGAAGGGTGCCAAATTTGGTACCTGTTGAAACAAGTTTCAGCACAGTTTGGGGGACCAGCACGCATTGCTCAGTGAGCCAGGAACGAACATGGTGTGCTTGCAGGCTAATGGGAGGAGATTTGCGATCATGTCATTGGGAAGTGGGGTGTGCCTGCTGTCAGCCCTGTCCATTGAAGATCACAGCCACTGACTTTTTAAAATGCCAATGGCAAAGGCAGGCTGGAGAATGGCTTGGTTTTTTAATTTTCTGCCATTTCCACAGAGGTAATTCCAACCCGGTTTCAAGAATGCCAAGGCTACAAGCATGACACACACCCCTTGCCTTATCTCCCAGTTTGCAAGGCATGGGTGGTTAAGGAAGGGCTTGATTTAGCTGAGTGCACTCAGCTGAGCAAGATCTGTCAAGAAAGCTGTCAAGTGAAGGAGCGCATCTTCAATAAAATAAAGGGAAAAAACAGCCACGGCTTCAGCCGCTTTAAGGGGCTGCAGAGGCGGCAGTGTTCTCCCTTTTCCAGGGTGGCAACCTTATTGCCTCCTTGGAAAAGGGAGAAAACTGCACCCTCTGCCCTCCCCCTTCACGATCTGGGCAGGGAAAGGCTTTATTTCACTTCGGAAGTCAAACCAGAGGGTTTTCAGGCACTGAAAACCATAAAGAAACCTAGCAAAGCTCAGCTGAGAGGCTGTTCAAACATTTGGGAGCCACCACTGAAAAGGTTCTTTCATCTGCTGCCATCCCCTGCACTACAGAGGCTAGCAGAAGTACAAGAAGGCCTTTTGTGACCTTGAAACCCAAGCAGAACAATATAGAAGTTGATGCTTCTTGAGATATTCAGGTCTCAAGCCATTTATGGCTTTTTTATGTTACAGTCAATGTCTTGAATTGGGCTTGGTAGCAAACTGGCAGCCACTGCAGTTCCATCAAGACTGGCATGATGTGCATTCAGCTAGAAATTCCTATCAGCAGTCAGCATTCTGCACTAGTTCCAGCTTCCAAACTTTCTTCAAGGACAGCCTATTTAGAATACATTCCAGTACTCTAATCAGGGCCTTTCTCCACTCAGGCCCATATTCTGTGTGCAGTACGCTCCCAGATGGAGCATCTGCGCTTAAAGGGGCTGTTTTCAGCTCAGAAATGCTCCCTTCAGTGCAGGAGCATACTACATGCAAGCAACACGTGGAACACAATTTCGTTCTCCACACACAGACTTACCTTGACCTGAGGCGGCCTTTTCTGTCTCTGGTAAAGCCCATTTGCACCTCTATGGTGCTAGGCAGGACATCTGTGCACATGATAATCCCAAATGTGAGTGACAGTGCTGGTGCATGTACAGTTGTGCCAGCTGCTGGGATGAAGATAGCAGTGCCTGGACACATCTGGACCTAAGGTAAGTCTGCAAATGTGTGGCATAAGGGATGGTGAATGCTAGTGCACATCAGTGAGAGTGCACTATTCCCATTCCCAGGATGGGACAAGAAGTGCAGAAAGGCCCCTGGAAGCATAAGGGAGCAGTGAAGAAGTACTTTCCCCTCTTCAGATCGGACGTTCCTGGTAACGTTACCACCATCCACGGTACCGGGAAGAGCGCATTTGTACTTAAGCACATCAGCGAAGGAGCAGAGCACAATCGCACGGCTTAGACAGCTCGTGCTAGGAAGAGCGGCTTGACTCACGGTTTTGCTTTTAAAACCTTTTTGCTTGATACGTATATAACTCTGATGATTGTTAGCAGCTACTAGAAATGTAGCTATGAGAGATACTTATCAAGCAAAAGGGTTTTAAAAGCAAAGTCATGGGTCAAACCTCTCTTCCCTCTTTCCCCATTCAGGGGATATCCAAGCCTTTACCTCTTCTTGATTGGAGCTGTAGCACTGCAGGCATGGCAAGGGAGGAGGGACCTTTGCAGCTGTGAAATCCCACCCACATCTGGCAGGCATTGGTCAGAAAGCTAGATCTCCACCCCAAACAGTCCAGGTGTGTTCTCATTTGTGTGTGTGTGTGTGGGGGGGGGGAGCTGACTTGGCTCCAAAAGGTGAAAAAAGTCCAGTTTTCCTCAGGACTTTTTCTCTCTGGATTTTCACAAGATAGTCCTATAAAATCTAGGAATAAAAAATTGAATGGGAATGCTAGATCCCAAATTCAGATTCTGTTCAGGTTTATAGAAAATTAAATGGGAACTCTGGATACCAAATTTGGATTTGATTTGGATTTAAACACCTATGGGATCACACCCACACATTCCATGCACAGGACCAAAGTGGAAGTCTGTGCAAAGGGAAATCCTTGTGAATGGAATGGATATTATTGAACAGTTTGCCCATGAGGGGGAATTTTTTGTTGTTGTTATTTATTCTTTCTTTTCTACTGTTCCAACCCTACTAAGTGGAAGTATTATTAACTCCACCGTCTTCCATCAAAGCTAGAGGGGGCAAAGTAGAATGATAAAAGACAGCCTATTAAGCTGTAGCAGCCTTTATTTATTTTCCATGACTCCTGTGGTCTAGCAAAATTGGACTCCACTCACTTCTTGGCATATTGGAGGCATTTAGAAATGGGAGGTCGGTGTAATATGTTCAGGAATGGCCTAGGTAGATTGTTGGGGAAAATCTTTTAATAAATAATATATATAATATATATTATAATATATTAATAATATTATTTATTAATCTACCTAGGCCATTCCTGAACATATTAAACTGACCTCCCATTTCTAAATGCCTCCAATATGCCAAGGAGTGAGTAGAGTCCAATTTTGCTAGACCACAGGAGTCATGGAAAATAAATAAAGGAGTCATGGAAAATAAATATAATCTGTGTTCCTCCCATCACTGTTTTCCTCCCATCCTCTTTATGGCTAGCCTAAAATCCACAGAAAGCATGCATGGAGTAAGTTCTGGGCCCTCATTTCATATGCTTTCATCATCATTTTAGGCATATCCAAATTCCAGTTTAGATAGTCTCAGTTCTTTCTTTTACCTACTAGGTGGCAGAATGGGGAGAAGATTTGTTGGTTGTTGTCAATTTATTGTTGATGTTTTCAAGTGTCTATAACTCCCTGCCTCCCCTCTCAGTTCAAAGTTATTTGCATTAGTCACAGATAGACGTATCATAAGAAGAACAGGCTGGCTTTTCAGCACTGTTTTCTGATTACATGTCCATGAGATGCCAAGGAAATGCCTATATTATTGAAAATGTCTGACCTTTTACCATAGTTACTTTTCCCTCGCGCTCCCCTTGCATCAGCTTTGTCCCCTATTATATAAAAAAGGTGGTGGTTGTTTTGTGGGGTTTTGTGCACACTGCCTGAGGTATTTCATAAACGGATTCTAATTTGATCTTTCCTACCTTATCATTTGCTTCAAAGTTGTGACTTGGATTTCCTAAAGCAATAATGTTTGGCAGATTCAATCCTCATTGTGAGGAAGCATTTCTATTTTTGGCCTCTGTTTGTGAAGGAGCTTTAAATATAGAAAGCCTAATGGAAAGTGTTGTTTTCCTTCTTAAGTTACATAGAATGAACCCCCCTTTTTTTTTTTACTGATTAGAGAACAACCCTAGCATTAGAAAACAAAGGGCTTCTTGCATCTGAAATGCAATTATTTAAAAGTTGTGCTGTGGAATGGATCCTGCACAAAATAGCAGTCAGTCATGCCCTGATGTCCTCAAACCTGATGTCTCTCCAGGATTTCTGTTACTAGCATTGGCCATGCACTGTTCTCATACTGGAGGTTCCCCTATTCTTCCTAGAATATTCTTTTAATGTCTTTTAACACTCCTTATTCTTTCTTGTGGGTAGACAGAGTAAAGATAAAGATCATTGCTACAAAAACTATTGTGAAAGAAATTCTTAGTGTAGCCATTCTTTTATGAACACTCATGTTCTTCTACCTGCTAGAAGGCATCCCAGAACAATAGAAGATCATGAAGTGTTAGGGTGCCATTGCTGTTGCTCTTATTTCACTTTTCATTTTCTTTAGTTAGGGATGTGCATGAATATTCATAATATTAATATTTGTATGAATTTTTACAAATTCAGACATTCATATACAAATTGAATCTTATGACATTCGTACATTGATATTCATATTCAAGTGCATTCAACATGAATTGAGAGCAGACTCAAAGTGGATTCAGGGCAGATTTCACGCTTTCAGAGCAGATACGTTATGGGATACATATTGGATACGTAGGGGATATGTATGCATTCGTATCAGATATTTGTATGAATGCGCACAAATATATTCATATCGACTAGAATCCTACCACATTTTAAGGGGAACTATTTGAACAAATATGAATTTTCTTACATTTTATTTGATATGAATTGAATGCAAAAGGACCCCATTCATACACATCCCTATTAAACATACTTTCTTGCCCTGCGACCTCACAATGAAAGCTTATTCTGAAACTCCTTCCCTGATTAAAATTCAGTGATTTCAGTAACCCACCACAATATCTTCTCCTCCCTGCTTTTAATTTTAAAATATTCTCAGACTGCTGAGTAGAGATTGGGTATTGAGTAACCCTATCTTGGATTATTTTAGTTATTTGTATTTCTATTCTGCCTTATAACCTGTGACCTCGGGGTGGGGTGAGTGGGTGGGTGATCAGAATGAAACCTACATAAAGTACAATTAAAGAAAACCAAAACCATGATAATGGTGCCTGAAAGGGGAGGTAAGTCTGTTTCTTCAGCCAGAGACTAGGATAAAGAGATGTCACAAGACGTCCAAGTACATACAGTGAAGGTGCCTGATATACCTGAGAGGCCAGTCTATTCCATACCCTGGGAACTATCACCAAGCAGGTGTTTACATGCAGTCTGGGAAGACCTGAAGGAAGTGAGTAAAGATGTTACAGGTGGGCCTGCCTTTCTTGGCCCTTACTTTCCTGTTCATGTTGCTTTTTACATGCTTAACTTTATCCAGAACTACAAAATCACCAGAGAGTTTGATGATGAATGAGTCTGTAGATGAAGTAAGAAGAGGTGGTCTATTAGCATCTTCAAGGCATTGGCAAGTGTCTGGAGCAAGAAGCATGTGCTGGAACACATCAGAGCAAGAATCAGTGGCCCTTCAGGATGACACTAAAAAACAATGGGCCTTTTCACATGGCACCTCCTAGAATGCTGTGTCTGCACCAAAATACTTCTGCAGTAGTTTTAAAGCTGTTTGAGCCATCCCTGGGCTGTTCACAGGCTTACCTGAACTGTGAGGGACAGCCTGAGAACAGCATCTTCACACCTCTTCTGGGTTCGTTACATTGAAGGTGTGTGGACTGTGGCTATGCAGTCATTTGCCATTTCCAATCGCCTTGCAAAATCTGAACCTGAGGCTCGGACTCTGCGATGACAATCTGTTTCAGCCATTCACACTGTGCACACTGCTGGAACAAAATGGGGATGTTCCAGTGTGCAAAATGCACATAGACCAAACTGTGCCCAAAACCATCCAGCTTGGAATTGTATTTGAATACAATTTCCCAGAGGTAAGTGTGAACTTGGCAATATCTCCAAAAATAAAGATGAAGTTCTGTCAAATTTTTACACATTTCCAAGCCCTCAGTCTTTCCTGAATTCCAAAGACTGCCAAAAAAATTGGCTCAGATAGATTCCAATCTAAAACAGATGTAGGAAATTGGCGATCCTTGGGACTTCCTATCAGGTTTTGCATGCAGCTTTCATTGCTTCCCTCCTCCAAGCAGGGAATTTCAGCCCTATTTTCTTAAGTAATCACATTACCAAATCCTTCACAATGAGCACCGTATACAACGTTATGTCTGAAAAGTAACTGCTTATGGCTGCACGTGGAGTGGAAAAGGTAGTAAGATGAATCAGTATTTTTCAGTAGAAAACCAGCGGAAGGAGTGAGTAGAACAGAAACTGAGATGCTTCACTTGTCTTTTGAGAAGTACCAGCAAATCTTTGGTCTTTATTTAGACTATTACATACTCATACCTGGTCATAATTGTAAATTACAGCAAACTATGGACTAATCCCAATTTGATTAATATCATGAGTAAGATCATGACATGTGACCCATACATTTCTAATGTCCTACAAACTGAGTTTTCTCCTATGAGGACTTTTATAGAATCTGCATATCATATATGATTAATGATCCCATATAGTAGTTCCATGCATTAATAAGACAGTGACAGCAACAGCAGTAGCCATATTTATACTTCTACACACGTTCCAGGGATCGCTTTTATCCATCAGCCTTCCCCGGAATTCAAAGAAATTTAGCCAGGACTACGGTAATTCCTAGAGTTGCAACACTTTCCTTGTAATGTGATGGAATGGCTTAATTAGATGACACCTAGGATGGGGCCACTTTGGGCCTCTGGGTGTAGTCCTGCCAGGGAGGGGGGAAGGGAGGAAGGAGGGTGAAAGGGTAATATTTTAAATAAGTTTTAAGAATTTTTAATGTATTATTATGATACATAAACCTGTTCACATGCTGTCCATGTTACCCATTACCCCCTTTGCTACATTGACACCTAAATTTTAATCCAGCTTCAGTCTGCCTTCAGTGTGGAAGAACACATCAGCAAAGCAAACAGCTTGTCACTTTGCCAGTGCACTATCCCACTTCCAAAGTGAACTGAAGCTGGATTTAGGTGTGAATGGTATGTGACACTTCTAATGTTGGTGTAATCAACCACATTTCTTTTCTCCATTTGTTTACCTGTTATGGACTCAAGCAGAGTTCAGTAATATTTATTTGAAAATGAACTGCTGTGTTAGAATAAAACTTTAAAACATAAGACTTTGTTTCTTTGCCTCTGCCATTTCTTCCTGCAGCCAATATAAGAACTGTGGTTGTTTGGGGCTGAGGCTATACTGAGGGGAAGAAGATCTTATTCTTAGCCTAATGGTAATTTTATGAAGATGTATAGCTCCACATGATGATTGTGTGATTACATAGCGAAATGTTTGAGTGTGGCAGTAACGTGTGAATTAAGCACTTTTTTCAGGGACTTTATGAACTGCTAAAATAAGTAGTATTTAAAGGCCACCTGATCTGCATGATAAATTTATATGAATCCTGGACTTTTTTTTCCACCTCAAAGTTGAGGAACTTTATGGGGCAAGTGGGTAAAATGAGCCACTTCTGGTCTGTGGCACATGGAAATATATTTACTCCTGCTTCATTATTAAAGTAAATTAAAAAAAAATCAGAAAATTTAAAAAGATTTTTTTTAAAAAAATTCAAATACACCTTTGAAAATGAACTTCAATATTTAGTTTTTTAAAACCCAAGCTGCAGTGAAACATATAAAAAGGGAACAGCCACTTGATCATGATGTTCCTACCTGCATATCTTGGGGATGCTGATCAAATTAATTCACAGTAGAACTAAGAAAGACTGATTCTTTTTCAAGCATCTCTGTCATGGACTTATCAATCTCATCTTCTCATCCCAGGTCCTTTCTGAACTGGACATAATTCTGGATTATATCTTGGATGAGGGACCTACCATCCTTATGCTTGTGCAGACTTCAGTAGACCTTGCCAAGGGCTTCTTGTAGTCTGCACTAACTATTGAATAGCAGGTCTGTTTTGTCCTAAGGGCTATACTAATGAACTGGTATGTGCAGGTTCAACTTCTGGCCCTTAGGAACACAGCCTGAACAGAGAACTGTCCACAAGCTTTCTGTTTTTGGAAGCTTTACTTATCTACAGTTCCACGAGTACAAGCACAGGATTAAGGGTTTTTCTGCACTGGCTGCCAAGAAATTGATTAAAGAAAATCTGTTTCCCGGCGATCCATCCTCCTGAGGATCCGTCCGAAATAGGGACAGATCCAAGGAGGCCTCCCACATCCGCACACGTGCGGGGAGGATGGATTCTGCTGCACCACCTGTTCCTTGATTGCCCAGGGACCCACACCTGTGCAGATGGCCAATTGAAGCCAGGTGGGCCCCTGACCAATCAGGGACAGCCTGGTGCACAGGTGCAAAATGCAGCCTGCCTCCTTGCCCAGTGTTGAACAGGTAAGCCCAGTTCACATGTGTGCGCCCCTGGGGTGGAGTGTGGGGTGTGGGCCCTACTGGCCCTAGTAGCCCAATCTGGGCCCTAGGAGTGAGCAGGAGCCCAGGGAAGGGAGGCGCCTGGGCTGCCCACCCCTGGCTCAAAGGGTGCCAATGGGGGCAGCCCAGGGGAGGGGCCCAGCTGTCACAGAGGGAGAGCATATTAGTGCTTTCTCTGTGGTACAGCTGAGAATGCGGTGGGATGGGCTGAACACACCAGGATGGTTTCAGAGCACTTTTTTGTGCTCTGAAACTCAGACGCGTTGGGACAGGATGGGGTGGGTTGGAACGGAGTTGCCGCCCCTGAAGAGTGAATGTTCCATCCCAACGTGTTCTACATGCGCTTGAAAATCCCTCGTGCGAAAAGGCCTCAGATCTACTAATGGTCATTGCTGGACTTATAAATAAGTAAGGAAAGAAATGGAATAAAAATTGAACTCTGTGGCTATTTCAGCATGGAATTCTGTGCATCCCATGGTCCCTAGTAAGAGTTGGGCTGCTCCATAAAGATTGTGCAGGAGTTGCCAAAGAGGAAGCAGTAAATATAGAAAAGGCTTTTGTAGTACTCAAACAACTATTTTCTTCTGTTGGCTGTATTAGAACACGGCCAAAAGAGTAGTGAAGTTTCTAACCAAATGAAATTTGTCTGTACGCTTAGGTTTATTACTATATTCTTTATCCTACCGGCTTATGAAGAAGTAGTTGGGTGAGCTTCATATGGTAACTTTCAGAGGCCATGCCTTTGCAACTTATTTTCACATTTAAAGTAACAGATGGCTATTGGCTAAGTATTTGCAAGTTCATTAAAAGGTCATATTTGTACACAATCCTTTGCATTTTTCTCTCTCCAAACAAAGGATCCACAAATCTTGACATCTTAAATTTCTGTGATTGGAATTTATTTCCAGATTAAGTAGGCTTCCAAAATATAATATAGTGAAGGTAGTACAATTTCAAGGTAACATATTGCACTGCAATTTGTGGAAAACAGAAACTTTCAACTGTAAAATGTGGCATGATGTAGCACACAGCCAGGAGAGCAGGAGGTTTATTGAAAAGAAGACTGGCTCCAGAGGAAACTAACATAAATCCAGTTCTGTAGATATTTGTTCATGCATTTACCCCATTCAGCTGTGTATAAGAATGACTTAAGTCACATACTTGTGATGGAACAGTTAACCAGATCACATTAAATACCTCATGGTTACATCTGTTTAGAAATGCTGTTTCATTCCCCCCTCCCCCAAGCAAACGTGTTTTGGAATAGTGTACGAATATTCCCACATATATTGTTAGAACCACAGCCAGTTTCAGCCAGCAGAGAACACAGCAAGAAGGGACAGGTCAGCTCTCACCCTAGAGAACAGCCAATGCGTCAACACAGGAGTTATTTTTATAGCAATTTGTTCTATAAATAAGCTGACAAAGAATTGCCAAAGGAAATGAAAAGCCCTACAGTGTTTCTTGAGAGAATGTCTCTGGGGAAGGGCTGGGCAAAAGGAGGCGGGTAAAGACAGATAGGTTCCATTGTTTATGTATAACGTTATTGTAATATGCCTTGGCATGGTCAGAACAAAAATGTGAAATATAATGAACACCACCCCAAACAATTGTGTGTGTGTGTGGGGGGGGGGGTGTCAGAGAAGAGAGAGTATGTCTAGATAAGTCTTTCCTTCCATCTTTGAACGCATATCTGACTGGGACAAATATTCTGGCTGTGATCAGTCACACCAAAAAAGCAGCATCTCTGAGGTGGCTTAGAGAAGGCTTTGAAGTGGGATTGTTCACAAAGCAGTCTGCTCCTCCCCCCTCTCCTGAACATTCTGTGCTACAAAAGAAGAAGAAGAAGAGTTGGCTTTTCTACCTTGCTTTTCTCACCCCTTTAAGGGGACTCAAAGCAGCTGACAAAGCTTTTCTATTCTTCTCCCCACTACAGAACACCCTGTGACATAGGTGTGGCTGTGAGAGCTCAGAAGAGAGCTGTGACTAGCCCAAGGTCACCCAGCTGGCTTCATGGGGGAGGGCAGAATTGAACTCGGTATTCCCAGATAAGACTCGGGCGTGTCTCCATGGCAACCTTATCTCGGATTCAAAATGTTTTGAATTCTCGGAGTCCAGATGACAGTTTGGCTTAACACGATTTCCCTGTGTTAAACCACCCCAAAGTGTGATGAATCTCAATCCTGATTTCAACAGGCCTCACTCTGGTTCGTGCGCTTGAAACATTTTACATTTTTTACTGTGGGAACCCTTCTGTGTTAAGGGATGAGAGTTTCCCTCCCCCAATAGCTTGCTTCCAAAGCAAGCTGTAAAAGCAGCAGCAGCCCGAATAGCAATCCAAGCAATCCACTGTAGCAAACAAGCAATTCACACCTGAAAACCATCTTGCTATTGAAAGTGCTGACCTTCTAAAAAGGGGAAAGAAACAAAAGCAACTTCCGTTTGGAGAGATGTATGAATGTTTAGCTGTGACGGACGAAAGGGGCTTGACTTGCCGCTGCTGCTGCGCGCCCTGAGCAATCAGGAGAGGAGGGAAAAGAATCGCTGCTTGCCTGGTGCCGTTTTTCCTCCATCCAGGCAAGGCAGCCACCCAGCTAGGCTCCGTGAAGGGGTCTGTTATGGGTGGTATGTTCACGCCTGGAGGAAGAGGACAGGGCAGCCCTGAGAAGCGGCTTTTAAAAGGTAGCCACTGGAGTCCCCCCTTGAGTCACGTACGTCCTCATAATCCGGATTGAACACGATTAAGCTGAAAGTAATGGGAACAGGCAAATTCGCGTTTGCATCCGGTTCTGTTATCTCGGTTTATGGAAAGCGAAATAAAGTTGTCGTGAAGACATGGCCTCTGGCTCCCTGACCACTAGACCAAACTGGATTAAAGAAGGTACAGGAACACAAGGGCCACACACGGTCTCTCTGAGGTGCCCCTGAAATTACCCTTTTGTTAAGTCTGAACACAGCCTATATCTGTTAGAAAATCACTCTTATTCCTCATAAAATTAAGACTTCTTCAATTTAGTTTACTGTGGAGCCAGCCAATGAGCCTTTCCGCACTGGCTCTAAATTTGTTTTTAGAGCCAGATTAAGGAAAGATTAAGACACAGCTTCTGCATTGGGTTTTGCTGCCGAAATCTGACCCTAATGTAAGACCTAAAAAACTAGGTCTTAATCTGGCTCTTCCCCTCAACCCGTTTCGGAAACAGGACACTTCCACACACGGCAGGGGAAGAGCCAGATTCCTGTGGCCCGTCATCTTGGGAAGGAAAGATGTGTATTCGGGGCTTCACTGACAGGCAGGGGTGGAGGTTGCCTTTGCTGGAGCAACTACATGGCAGGGTGAGAGCTGCCCCCACCTCATCATGTGGTTGCTGTTCTCCAACGATGGGGCAGCCTAGTGGCTGCCCATTCACTGAAGAGATGGGAGGCGGAGGCGGAGGCAACGTCATGTTGTCACCACCACTGCCACCTCCACCCCCTGGATGGAACGGGGGCGCAGATGGCAGCTGCCTCCATTCCCCCTGCCGCCACCACCACTGCCACCGCTGCCTCCTCCAGAGGCAGGGGGAATCTAGCGGCAGTGGAGGCATCTTTGCCGCCACCCGATCCCCTTCCCCCAAAGACTGGGCATGATGACAGGCAGCTTCCTCCTGCTGCCGCCACCGCCGCCTGTTTGGGACAGATCCTTGAAAAAATGGTTCACCGGAAAATGGATCTTTTAGATCCATTTTTCAACAGCCAGTGCGGAAAGACCCAATGATATTCATATTTGAAGAACAAAGGAAAATAACTCATCACAGTTAAACTGTAGCTAGTAGGGATGTGCACGAATGGGTTTTTGGCATTCAATTCATAATGAATCAAATATTAAAAAATTTGTAATGAACTCAAAATGAATGGAATGTTAGAAAATTCGTATTTGTTCATATACATCCCTTTCATATGCCGTAGGATTCTCTCCGGTACGAATGTATTCGTACACATTTGTACAAATATCTGATATGAATACATACGGATCCTGCATACGGATCCTATACAAACACATACATATCGAATACACATCCTGTACTAATTCATACATATCAGATGCATATTCTATACCAACACATATATATCAGATACTTATCAGATACTTATACTATACAAATGCATATGTATTGATACATATCCAATATGTATCCCCAGTTTAACTAATGTATGAACTATTCATACAAATGTTAATGTACAAATGTCATAACATTCAATTTGTGTACAAATGTCTGAATTCGTACCAATTCGTATGAATAATGAATATTACAAATATTTGTGCACATCCCTAGTAGCTACATATAAGCTCTAAAGATCAGACTCAATAGTTCAACAACAGAGGGGGGGGGGATACATTTTAATAATTTACAGGTTAACTGCAGGCTAAAGTTGTATCCAGACAGCCTCTAAAACCCAGGATTATCCCAACACTAAACTGGGATTGCCACATGCATCCATCAATGTGGAATCAAGGGCAGTGGGTACCAGTTATGGATGGTAATCCAGTTGAGACCACAGTAGTCATTGCACAAGCAGAGCTCTCCACTTTTCTTGCAAACAAAGAGCACTGGGGAGGTGGAGGGGCATATGAAACCCCGACGGAGGTTGGTTTCCAGGAAGTCCCGGAGAGCAGTGAGCTCCAGCTCTGCCAGCAAATAGAGGCACCCCACTGGTATAGGGGCCCCGCGGACAGATCGATGGCACAGTCATACTTGTGGTGTGGGGGGAGGCGGTCTGCCTCCTTTTTATCGAAAACATCTGCAAAGTCCAGTATTTCTCCGGCAAGACCACGGAGGCTCTAACACCACAGTGCTGGCAAGCTGGTCTGGTCAACAATATTTCTGGCAATGTTCTGAGGCAAAGAGCACTTCGTGCCACGTCCAGGATATTTGTGGGTCATGCTTGACCAGCCAGGGCATCCCCAGGACCAAAGGAAAGTTCAGCACCATTGTCAGGTAGAATTGCAGGGTCTCTGTGTGCCCCTGGCTCTCCATGTGTAGCTGCTTTATGGGCCCCAAGCAGAGAAACCAGCCATCAATTGTCTCCACAGGGCGGGGTTCTGGTAGTGACAGAAACGGGAAATTGTGGTGTTTGGCAAAGGTCCATAAAGCTATTGGAAGTGCCCAAATTGATCAGCAGCCCTACCTGGACAATTTGGATGGGATCCATATGGTGAGTGGCTGGTACCAAGAAAGAGTCTTGTCTGGGCTCTGGACTAGGTTGCACAGGCTTCCTAGAGCAGACACAGGCAACACCCAGATAGGCCTAGCTGTATCTAGGTGCAGGTACTAGCATATCTCAGGTTAACCTGGGAAACAGCTGTGGAAGGGGCCTGCCAGTATGGCTGGGACACACCTAAGAGAGTTTCCCATCCTGCTGGTGGCAGGGATCAATGAACATTCAAAGAACATTCAAAGTGAGTTTGAAGCCAAGCACATTTGAAGTTGCTCCATTTGCACCCATGCAAATTTCCATCCCATTTGTTTCAATGTGAAGCAAATGGCGGGGGGGGGGGATTCATGCACATCCCTAGATGTGGCTTATAATTCCCAAGATCCCCAATAAGTGTGGCCCTGAAAGATAGGGATGGCTCTGGGCCTCCCTTAGAACACACCAGCGTGCAGTAAAACCTAATATGCTTGCTGATCTGGTATACTGTTCAATGTGGAGTCTCCCTTAGAGATGGATGGTAACACAAATGCCACACCCTACCATCTTTGAAGTGCTTTTTTGAGCTACTTTTTATGCACTCTTGATTTAGGTTTTTTTATTTGCATTTACAACCATTCTAATAATGTCCTAATTACTGCTTCATTAATAAACAGGAACTGGATGGAACATTGCGAGAGCAATGTAAACAAAATTAGTTCATAGGGCATCAAGAAGCAATGAATCACAGATTCAGGAAGGGTCTGCTGACAAGATATTTTGGAACAATTTGGTGCTAGGAAGGAAGTATGTGTGGGTGGGAGAGAAGCGGCTGATATTCATATGATACAGAACCAGACACGTAACAAGGTCTGTGCCATAGAACAAAAAGGTGTGCAATAACTTATTTAAAAACATCTCAAGGTGATAAAAAAAATACAGCAGTTGTTGAATTTTCTTGCTGAGCATAATGGCAGCAAAAAAAAAAAATCAGCATATATTTCACCATGTTGAAGTGGTAGGAAGGTGTATTGTAAGAAGTATGATTGCTCTGTTTCTACGTATAATCTTAGGGTAAATGGCTTACACAAGGGCAACCCTGGAGGCACTTATTATGTTCCCATTACGTCTTATTTTTGTGTTTCAACTTTTCCATCATTCCCATGCTATTTTTAAACTCTGTTCCCATCTCATGTATGGTGCATATGCATACAGAAACTAATGGCACTGTTGTGATGAATCTATTGTCTAAGTGCATTTCTACTGTCATAATTAGAAAACCCTGTTCTTTTGAAAGAAAAGGAGGAAAGAAAAGAATAAGCTTCATCAGTGCTTAACATAAGCTAATCTTATGCTATCACGATGCTTTAGCTGATCAGTTCAATATCCATAAATCATATGGGCAATGCATTATACACATAACATTTGGAACAGTCCCTGACTTTGTCAATAAAGTGATCAGTAAAGTTTCTTATTAATGTCACTGCTGGGAAAGCATTAGCAGGATTGTGAGCTGCTTCTTTCTTCCCCCCACATCTCCTCTTGGTATTTTAATTAAAACAGATCTAGATTTGTGCTAGGAGAACTGTAATTTGACAGACTCGTCTCTTACTAAGTTGGGCTCACCCCATACCTGCACCTATATAAGGACAGCCCTAAGAACTTAAGGACAGCCCTGCTGGATCAAGCCACAGCCGGTCTAGTCCAGCATTTTGGCTCATACATGTGAGCCCACCAAATACCTATGGGCATCTCAAGCAGAAAACAAAGGCAAAACCTTTACCTGTTAACTCCCTGCAACCTGCCCCCTTTTCCAACCTCGAAGCAGCATCTAGGCATCAATTCTAGTAGCCATTGATAAAGCTGTCCTCCACAAATTTGTCTAACTGTTTCTTAAGACTATCCTGGCTGGTTTCTATCACAATTTCTTCTAATAGTAGTTTTACTTAATTATATTTTATTTTTCTAATCTTTTTTTTAAAAAAAAAACTCATTACACATGCATTTTGTGTACAATTATCCCTAACACATTATTTTTAGTAATCCATTAAATTATTTCCTAAAATGTACTTGTCTGTAAACAAATTTCATTCAAGACCACTATTACAAAATCTGAAGTGTACATTTCAAGGAATATTTGCATCTTAATTTGTGAATGGGTTCAGTAAGTGTACATTTTGTAATTTTGCAATTGGAAAAAAAAACAATGCAGTCCTAAATTGGGGTACATTAGCATGGGAAAGAAGTAACACCAGTCTTGGTCTTCCTTTGGAAGTATTAGTATGAAGTTCTGTATCAACCCTTTTGCCTTTTGAGAATGAAAAAAACCCTCCTGGTGCTTAATTCTGACAAGCTTAGCTCCACCTCCTTTAGTTCTCATGGGACCCATTGCTTCCAACAGTGACACTAGCAAGAGATATCCCTGGCTCTGGTCACACTTTTAGTTTAAGACAACTTCAGGTCATCTTCTGGTTGCTTTACCCATATTATTTTTATTATGCATTTTCCAAGCTGGCTTATCCCCATCAGATCATTTTAACCAGAGTCTTCTTTTCTGGAGGACTCAGCCCATCCTGGCATCCTGACCATTTTCTCTTCCTCCGTGTGAGTGATGGCTCGTGCTGTGATGGGTGGGGTCCAGTCTTTCCTTTTGACCAATATCTAGGGGAGGGCAGCACAAGGGCCATATGCTGGATTATATCTCAGAATAGGGATCTGCTATCTGCAAGCTAGCACAGACTACAGCAGGCTCTGGGTGGGCCATGTTGTAGTAGCATGTGGCTGGCAGGTTTCTATTCTGGGATATAATCCAGAATAAGGCCCAATGCAGAAAAAGCCTTTGTGTTTTTCTAAAAGCTAAAGTGCAGCTCTCAGCAATTTGTATGCATCAAACTGTGCATTTAAATATTTTATTTTCTGTTATACTGATAAGATTAAAACCACTTATATGATTTTTAAAAAAACAAGGAAGAGGAGGAACCAAAAACTTCCTAAACAACACTACATGACCAAGAACTTCTGTACTGGTCGATGCTTTTTCTGAACACCCTGGAATTCTGTAATAGTGCAAATTTAGTTTTTAAAATTGAAAACATGCTAAAAGCCTTGAAAGGTCTGTCCGTCACTGCTGTTTTAGAGGCTTTTAAACAAATGGAGGAGGGAGGTGGATTGCACAAAACATATAGTAAGTGAACTAATGACCCACTTCTATTGGGAACACATAGCATTCACTGGCACTTAGGTGTACCTAGATTAACAAATAATAAGAAAAAAATGAACATTTTACAAACCATACTGGTTCTTTGTTTCCACTTGCAATCATAACCTCATAATTGTGATGTAGGAAGGGAATAGTGTGAAACCACAGGGAACCTAAAAGCTTCATGCAATCTAACTCACCAGCCTGTCTGCAACCTTTTAGTTTTACTGTCTAAGTGCTATGTACTCTACTTAAAACCTTATGTTTATCTCTACTGGTCTCCTGATTTGGGGCCATAGGTTTATTACTTTCATCCCCCCACCTTCAGGTTGCACCATGCTTTAAATGAATAGCTAAAGTAAATGGTACATTTGTGCAAGTTCAGATATGGTAAATCTTAACCATCTTTGCAAGCGTGAATTTTTAAAAAGCAAATTTCTAAGACTCCCCAGGCATTGCCAGATTTTGACTTTAGCATTCACAGCAACTGATGGAATGAAGAAAGGAATATGATTGTCACCTAAAGAACTGACAATATTCTTATGAGTTATGGAAGTACACAATGCTCTGCAACATATTGCAGCATCTCTGATGCATGATATATGTTCTTGGAAAACACAACTTTTGTCACTTGCAGCAATCCTAAATAAGAAATCCCGTTCCAACCTTCCTATGCTTCCCCTGGTGTTTTCTTTATATAGTATGTTGATAGCTCTCTCAGTTTTATTTATTATTTATGAAGTAATGGTTTTGTGTATGATTATTTATGAAGCAGCTACAAAATTTCTATTGGCCTTTCTGCATACCGTGTAATTCCAGGTCTCCTCAGTCTGTACGTTAGTATGGACCTGTGAGGTGCAGACCACCACTGGTATGCTCCATCTGTAAAGGACCGAGTGTGATCCAGTCTAAGGGGCCAGTAGGTTCTCATCCAGAACATGGAGGTTTGCATTTTGCTTCTCATCCCGGGGAAGTGAAGGGTGAACTTGCCCTTGCATTCACTAAGCATCTGCAAACCTTCTTTCATCACATCCAGACACCTTCCTGCAACGTGGATGGGTGTCCAGGTGCTGCTATCTTCTCCTGCTAATGCTGATGCCAGGATGCCTGGGCACTGCATCATGTGACCCAGGAGCACTGGATGTGGTGTATCATCTGATGCTCCAGCACTGCAAGTTGTGCGAATAGGCCTGCCTGCAGCTTTATGGACTCCGGTGCAGATCAAGGTAAGTGCACCACTTCCGGTTAGAAAATGGCTCACTTATGTGTGAATGCTACATCTTGGAGGTCCACCCACAGTGACTACAGGGCCAAGTGCAGAAAGACCCTCTGTGTTCAGGACTATCAGACGGCCCATTTCAGCAGTGCACTGAAGTGGATCACCCACTGGATCCATGCCTAGGAACCTTTGTTCTTAGTCCTTTGGAGCACTCAAAAGAGACAAAATCATGGATGACAGCCGTATCAATGGCTACTGGACCGGATGCCTAGGTACATCCTCCAGGCTGAGAAGACAGGCAGGATGCCTCTAAAAGCTATTTACAGGAATTTGTGAACAGGTGAAAGTTTTGTCTTTGCTTTTTGCTTGAGATGCCTATAAGCAATTGGTGGGTTACTGTGTGAGACATGATGTTGAACTAGATGGGCTGTGGCCTGTCCCATCAGGACCCCTTTTGTGTCCTTATATACATCCATAATTGAGCTCTTCAGTTGAGCTACAGAAGACAGGAGGGGATTATTCAAATTCATTCTCCTGCCACCAGGAATGACTCAGCCCCCAAACAGGACATAACACCTGGTCTGATTGGTTGATATAACTTGCAAGACCATGCCCACTCACTCACCATTTATACCCTTGCCCTGCCTCTGTTACAGTGAAGTGTCCACACCACAAAAGCAAATGTGCTTAAAACTGACAAGACAAATTCCAGTCACAAAGCAGTCTGCAGATACCAGGTACCTTATGCACATCAGCTGTGAATTCACACCTTTAACTGTGATCACCGTGCTATGAAAACAATTTGAATATGCATTATAATTTCTGTGTGGCCGGGCCTTAAGAAACCAGCAGTGCCTTTTGGGGTGAAATCTTTATTACTATCTTTCAAATGCAGTTAATCTGCCAACTAGTCTGCAAGCCTCAAGCACAATATGAATAATGACAGAAACACCTGGAACATACCTCTAGTGGTTGCTATGTGCTAGAGATGTGCAGAAGCCCAATGATGGGGGTTAGGACAAATATCTAAAGGAATGCCTTCTCCCGTATTGACCTGCCCGTGTCTTAAGATCTGGAGGGGAGGCCCTCCTAGTTGTCCCACCACCTTCAGCAGCTAGGCGGGAGGGCACTCGGGAGAGGGCCTTCCCAGTAGTGGCCCCCAGGCTATGGAGTGGTCTTCCCCTGGAGGTGCGCCAGACCCCTTCTCTGTTTGTGTTCAGGAAGGCGGTGAAGACGCACCTCTTCACTCAGGCCTTTGGTTAAATGTTGCTTACATTTCCACCACTGCAAACACTACTGTTTAAACCGATTCTGCATTGTTTTTATCATGTTGGTTTTTAAATATTGTATTGGTTATTATCGTTTTGATATAATTTTGGATATGTTCAATTTTAAAGGTTGTTACCTGCTCGGAGACCCTCGGGTATAGGGCAGGATATAAATAAATAAATAAATAAATAAATAAATAAATAAATAAATAAATAAATAAATAAATAAATAAATAAATAAATAAATAAATTTAACTGAGCCTCTGCATCACTGAGCTTATTTAGGCTGTGTTCAAACATAACAAAGAGGCCACTTGGAGGCACTTGAGAGATAGTGCTGTGTAACCCTTCTGTTCACAAACTTTCTCTAATCCACATTTATTAGCACAAAAGGTTTAGGCAACAGGAAGGGGCAAGAAGGGCATCTCTTTGAGGCACCCATCTGGACTGAACTTGGCTGATTTAATTTGCCTGCCTCGAACTGCAACTTCCGTGCTCATTCAATTGTTTCGCAATAGCGTGTAGAGTCATTCACCATTGTCAGCAGGGCCTCAATCTCATCATCTTTTCAATGCTTTGCTATGTGGAGAAGGGTGTCTGCACTCACCTTCCTTGCTCCTGCCTGTTGGTCACACTGCAGAATGAAAGCAGAGAGGAATCAGAAGCCATTGTGCCAGTATGTAGGCATAGCCAATCCCACTTTCATACAGACCTGTTGGCCACTTCAGAATCAGGCTGCTGTACTAGACAGCACACAGGTCTGATCTTCTTATGTTCACAATAGAGCTCTTGAATTATCTGCATAATTAGAAAGCACCAGTAAGTAAAACAGTCACCTTGTCATCACAAATAGCAGAAGAAAGTGTTATATTATTGACTACCTAAATCATTTTTTGTTCACAAGTCAGTAAGGTAAAACTGACTGGAAATTTTTCCCTTCCCCCTTTTTTCAAAGCAAAGACTGTTATCTTGGCTGCCTATAGTGGGGGTAGGGATAGAATATGAACTTGGGGCTTATTCAGTGCCCAGTGAGGCTCTTTGGGTCCAATGGCTAAAAAGAGTGCAAAGATGGCAACTGTTCTGCCATCTTACTCTATGTCGGACACCAAAGGCCTTTTCGCATTACAGCCAGAACGGCTATAATGCACTTCGGCTAAGACAGTTTGAGACGGTTTCCCCGTTTACATGTAGGCAGGCAGGAATGCATTTACACGCATTCCTGCCTGCCTATGTGTGAATGGGGAAACTGTCCCAGACTGTCCTAGCTAGGAAAGGCTGGACAGGGACTGGGATGCCCCTTCCAGGCATGCCCGCCATTGGGTGGGAGCTCCCAGGGGTGGGCTGACCTGTCAGACGGCTTCTCCCCATTCTTGCACATTCTTCCTACAACTGGCAGGAATGGCCCCTGGGCACCCACCCCGGGGCCTGGGAGCGCACTTGTGCCCATCTACCTGCTGGTTGCTCTGCCGGCAAATGACCCAGCTTGGTGGTGCAGCACACGCGTCTGCACGTGCTCCATGGCCTCTGATTGGCCTGCCAGTCAACATGGGCAGGCAGGCCAATCAGAGCCCGCAGAATGTTTGCACATGCACATGCATGCCGCGCCACGCTGCCAAGCCTGGTCATTTCCCAGCAGAGCAGCCAGCAGGTAGGTGGGCATGCTTATGCTCCCGGGCCCTGGGGTGGGTGCCCGGGGTGGGTGTCCAGGGTGGGTGGGGGGGTCCCAATGACCCTCTGCAGGGCTCAGCTGCCTTGATCGAGGTGGCTAAACCCTGCAGCAGCCAGTAATCTGCCGCGATGAGCAGATGGGGGATGTGGGACCCCAGTAAACCGGACCCATGTGGGTCCAGTCGACCGAAGGGTTCCATAGCCCCTGGCCCATAAACAGGTACAGATCAGCCTCTCTCCACCCCGGAAAGGGGTGAGGGGAAGCCGATCTGGGTGTCTCCCCAACTCCTGCAGTCCTGATGGGACTGGAGCAGCCGGGAGGGAGCCATCTCCCCCCCCCCCCATGCAGCTATGCCTTACCTTGCCAGCCCAGGATTGCCATTGCGCAAGTGTGCGTGCTTGGTGCGCCTCCGCAGACCACGGCAGAGGTCAACCCCGGAGCCGGCAAGGTAAGTGATTTCCGCACCCCCACCACCTGTTCAGCTGATTTTCGGCCAATCGTGGCAGGGGGCATGCCCTCAGCTGTCCGAGAAGGAAGCGTGTGCAAACGCTTCCCTCCCTGGCCGGCCAGGGACGCTTCAAATGTGGAAAGACAGGTGTAGAGCAGAATTAACTGCTCTACTTCTCAAACGTGTGTAGATCATGTGGAGATGGGCTGGGATGGAACTGCTGCCTCAACAATGCGAATGTTCCATCTCCACATGTTCTCTGCAAGTTTGAGACGGCCTCATGCGAAAAGGCCTCAGGTTTTCACTGTTAATTTACCTCATAGATCCAGAATTTGTTTACCACCAAGAGATAAGAAGTGGCAGGTTTTTTTTTTTTTTTTACCTTAAAGCCAAACTGGTGGAAAGAGATGGGAATCAGGAAGGACTGCAGCTGAAATATATATGACTTTGCTTGTACTTTCTCAAATATGGTTTCTTATCAATAAACTTTGACCTGGGCCTGTAAGTGGTAGACTTGACAGAAACCACCAGTCAGCTTGAGATATGGCTCAAGCACACACACGCTGAGGGTTGGACTCATGTGACTGAATCCTATCCCAAAACTCAGGCAGCTGAACTCTGATGTTTGGCTGACAACCAGGACTAATCTCATGCAGAAATCTCTCAGCTGTAAGAGGAGAGTGAGACATTGAGACCAGGGACGTTTCTGCATTGCCTTCCCATCTGCTGGACAGGAAAGGTGCATTAGAGATCAGCCTAAGCCTATACACTTGGATACTTACTTCCACAGGGCACTGCCATTTGGGTTGCGGTGCCCTGCAGAACTGTGCATACACTGGCACTGGTGCCATGGCAACAATGACACTCTGTGCACGCACAGCTGCAGTTGCATCAGGGACCATCTGGGTACCAGCACCCTTGCATTGCCCGGAAAAGATTTAGATGGTCACCTCCTGAGGTGTTTCTGCACTTACCAAATTAGTCTGCCCTGTATTAGGGCTGGTAAACTTCTGGTAAAGGTGAACCATTTGCATTGGTCATGAGGAAAGTTTCCCCAAAGCATCCATTACTGGCCAGAAGTGTGAATGGTACTCCCATTTACCTGCCTGTGCCACCGTGTCCAAAGCTGGAAGTTCCACCTCCTCGCTGCCATGACTAGTTGCCGTCAACTGCTTCATCGCATTACGTGACGTGCTAGGATATTGTTGCAGGGGACTTTGTTCAAGCATAGGGACACCAGTCTTAAAAGAGTTGCACTGGCTGCCAATTCACTAGTGAGCTCAATAATCAGCCTGTCTGTGCCTTAAGATCTGGGGGAGAGGCCCTCTTAGTTGTCCCACCACCTTCAGTAGTAAAAGGGGTGGGAACACGGAAGAGGGCCTTCTCAGTGATAGCCCTCAGGGTATGGAATAGTCTCCCCCCTGAGGTGCGTCAGGCCCCTTCACTGTATATGTTTAGAAAAGTAGTGAAGACACACCTCTTTGTTTTGGTTAAATGAGAATATACTGTCTCTTCCCAGTTTACAGACATTGTTATTGTTTTAACATATACTGTTGTTTTAATATATGTCTATTTTTAAATGTTGTTACCCACCCTGAGATCTTTGGGTATAGGGCAGGAATAGTAATACAAATAATAAATAAGTAAGTAAATTGCAGCCAATCACATCGATGGCCAGGGGCATGACCGAATGCAGCTGTGATCGAACACACAGCGCTCACTACTAGTATGTGCAAAAATATTTGTAACATTTTATATGTGTAGAATTTGGCCAGATTTGGACATTCGTATTCGAATTGAATGTTGACACATTCAAAGACTGACATTCAAATTTGAATTGAATGTTTCAATACATTCGTATGAAGCTTTCTACGGGATTAGTACGGGATCCATATGCATTCGTATGGGATTTGTATGGGACTGAACATTTGTATTGAATTCAAATCCCACTACATTCAGAGGTGATCTATTTGAACAAAGAAGAATTTTCTTGCATTCAATTCAATATGAATCAAATACAAAAATAAAAAAAATAAAAAATCATTCATGTACACCCCTACCCACTAATCCATCCACTGGTCAAATGCCCCTCTCATGACTCTATGACCGGTTGCTGTGCTCGCAACTCTATGACTGAATGCCACTCCCACCACATCTGGGGGTGGTCCTGGGGATCGAAGTTCCAGTCACTTCAGAAGCTCATGATTGAACATGGCCACCACTGTGACTGCACCTGTGCGGACACCTCTTCCCCCACCCACCAATCACAAGGAACCAGAGGTAGAGTGAATGGTTGTGCTGCTGCATGCTCCAGGTAAGCTTTTGGATGTGGCAGGTAAGGGTTAGGCAGCTTGTGGAGCACAATTTCATGTTCCACAGCTAGTCAGCAATTAGGCAACTTCTGGGCAAGCAGGGGACTTTTCTAGCATGCAAATGCCTCCTACAAGTACAGATGCACCTGCCCAGATGTTGCTTAATTGTTGACAACAGGCCAAAGTGCAGTTGGCCCCTGGGTGCACCAGGTACGTTTTTGGATGGGATTGATGAGAGTTGGGTTGCTTATAGTGCACGATTTCATGGACTACAGCTGGTACACAATTAGTCAACCACTGGGCAGGCAAGGGGTGTTTGAGGCTCCAAACACCTCCTGCAAGTGCACATGCACCTGCCTACGTTGCTTAATTGCATACTATGGGATCCAGTGTAGAAATGCATCAGGCTACTCAGTTAGCAGTGAAGTTGCCCTGTGGAAAGAAGTACGCTGTCATGCCATAAGCAAGCACAGCCTGGAGTTTGGGGTAACCACAAAGAAGCTGTGATCTAGAATTCTTTCTGGCACCACATGAAGCAAAGGTACGTAAGTATTTTTCCATTGACTTGGTCATGGAGTTTCCCATATCAAGTGGTTGGACAGCCTGCGTGTTCAACATTTTGAGAAAGATATCTCTAGCTGTGCACACAAGCATATAAAGGGCATTGTAGGATCATGGCCTCATAACATAGTTATTTCAAACAATGACCATGCAAAGATGTCACATGATTTATTTTATCTCCCTTAACTTAAGAGTTATGATAGTAGGACATGAAAAGCAACAGGACAAGGTGCTTGAAGAAGATATATTAGTTGTCTTACTGTCTGAAATTGCATAATAAGCTCTGCACTAAAGGCAAGAGACTGCACAGCATGTGGTTCAACAAATGTAGGCAGAACATGTACCTTACACCATCACAGTCAGACTGAGGGTTGTGTTTGCTGTTGAACCGTGCTGTAAATAGGTGAAGTGGAATAATCTCTAAATGAAGAAATCCGAGGAAATTAGAATTCTGCCTGGGGTTATACTTGACAGCCAGAAGGAAAGTTGAGTCAATCATGTCACTGGCTTCAACATAATGGGAGCTGGGGGATGAAAACATTTTGAATTGGTGAAACCTCATTTTGCTAGTGAAATATAGACACACAGATATTACTATGTTGGATATTTCACATCTGATTTGGTTAGCAAACTAACTGAAATATATATCACAGGTGAAAGAGGGAAGGTGTAACAGATTTTGACCTCAATAGAGGTAGCAGCTCTAGGGAGAGGAAAGGGCAGCAGACAAAGCAAACGTTTAGATGTCATCTTGGCCTGATCAATATTTTCTTGTGTTGGAAAACACAGTATTTATTTTTCTCTCTATTTGACAATGAATATTTATGCCTATTTGGATAAGCATTGGTCACACAATCATGTCCTCTTCACTTGAGAAGCAATCCATGTATGGCTTTACCCCTTCTGTAAATGGATGTACACATATATGGAGTCTGCTACATTATACTTCATTTTCTACTGTGTAAAACGCTTGACTGGGCAGGTAAGCATCCAAAAATTGGCAGAGTCAAAATCATCTATGAAAATCATCTGTCATAGCAAACAGATCAGATAGCTCCTGCTTAAATCAGTGTGTTGATCTTGTCCTTCCCATAAGGAACTCTGGATGGTGGAAATTGAAATTTCCACATTTGGCCTTACTGTATTACTGTAAATTGGGCTAATCTGAGAGAAAATAGCTTACACAAAATCACCATGTGACCTTCACAGGCGAGAATCTTCAAACCAAGTCATCCTCTCTGCAGTATCCATTATACTACACTAGTTATACTGTGCAAACTTTTCAAGAGGCCATTGCTATAGCTTGAAAAAGAAGATCTTCCTACAGTATATAGCAAAAATATATAATCTTTCCCTAACATCAGGCTCTGTACCTGAGGACTGGAGGGTAGCAAATGTAACACCAATCTTCAAAAAAGGATCCAGGGGTGATCCAGGCAATTACAGACCAGTTAGCTTAATGTCTGTTCCATGTAAGGTGCTGGGAACCATTATTAAAGACAAAATTAGTGTGCATGTGGAGGAGCAAGCATTGCTGAACAAAAGCCATCATGGCTTCTGCAAAGGTAAATCTTGCCTCACAAACTTGTTGGAATTCTTTGAGAGTGTCAATAAACATGGGATAAAGGTGAACCAGTAGACATTGTCTATCTGGACTTCCAGAAGGCTTTTGACAAAGTCCCACATCAAAGGCTACTGAGTAAACTCATCAGCCATGGAATAACAGGACAGGTTCTGTCCTGGATTTGTGACTGGCTTAAGGGCAGAAAGCAGAGTGTAGTAATAAACGGCCAATTCTCAGGGTGGAAAAAGGTAAAAAGTGGGGTCCCTCAAGGCTCAGTGTTGGGACCAATGCTTTTTAATTTATTCATCAATGATCTAGAAGAAGGGGTACATAGTAAAACGTTTGCTGATGATACTAAATTATTTAGGGTAGTAAAATATGAAAGAGATTGTCAAAAGCTCCAGAGGGATCTCTTAGCATTGGGTGAGTGGGCAACCAAGTGGCAAATGTGTTTTAATCTTAACAAGTGCAAAGTAATGCACATCGGGGCCAAGAATCCAAATTATGTCTGTAAACTGATGGGGTCTGAGCTTTCTGCAACACACCAGGAAAGGGATCTCGGGGTTTTGGTGGACAGTTCAATGAAGGTGTCAATCCAGTGTGTGGCAGCAGTGAAAAAAGCAAATTCAATGCTGGGAATAATTAGAAAGGGAATAGAAAATAAGTCAGCAAGTGTAATTTTGCCTCTTTATATATCTATGGTGAGGCCACATTTGGAATATTGTGTACAATTCTGGTCACCACACCTCAAAAAGGATATTGTGGAACTAGAGAAGGTGCAGAGAAGGGCAACCAGAATGATTAAGGGGCTGGAACACCTCCCTTACGAAATCAGGCTGCAACTTCTAAGCCTCTTCGGTCTGCAGAGATGGTGTTTAAGAGGGGACCTGATTGAAGTATATAAAATTATGCATGTATAGAAAAGATGGATAGAGAAAAATTATTTCTCTATCACACAATACTAGAACCAGGGGGTACTCTATGAAGCTGAGGAGTAGGAACATCAGATCCAACAAAGGGAAGTATTTCTTCACCCAGAGGGTCAACGGTTTATGTAATGTGCTGCCAGAAGAGCTACCAGTCTAGATCACTTCAAGGTAGAGGTAGACAAATTTATGGATGACAGATGTATCAATGGCTACTAGAATGAATGCCTAGGTGCATCTTTCAGGCTGGGGTCGGGGGAGCCGGGACGCTTCTAATGCCATTTGCTGGGATTCTAGAGCAGGAATAGGTTTGCCCTTGTCTCTGCTTGAGATGCCCATGAGTATTTGTTGGGCCACTTTGTGTGACAGGATGCTGGACTAGATGGGTTGTGGCCTGATCCAGCAGGGCTTCTCTTATATTATGTTCTTATGTATGCAAGGGAGGCTTTGAACAGGATGACTTTTTGGACACAGTTAGAGAAAATAATGCATAATATTGCTTTCACTGGGCCTTATTTTGGACCTGCTGTCCACATGCTAGTACAGGCTATGATAGAACTTGCCATTTATAACATTTATAACATTTCTATTGTGCCCTTCATTGGAAGGTTCCAGCGTGGGACACAGCATACAATAAAACACAATCACTGAAATATATTTACAATACAATCTACCCACCCTCTCTCCCTCCATACTTTCTATGATTTTATTAACTTCTATGATCCACCCTGACACCTTCAGGTATATGTGTGTGTGTGTATATATAAGCATATGATCACTAGATGATTATTAAAAATAAATACCCTGTGCTATATCATGAGCTCTCAAAATAGGTTATAACAACAACAAAAGATTAATTAAGAATTAAAAGCTGTACAAAAGTGTACCATGCCCATATGAACAAAACCGAACTTGTGGAGGATCACTGTACAGAACAGAGTGTGGGGGTGAAATGACACCTATCAATCATCACATCATCACATTTTCCATTCACAGAACATCTTTCCATTTCCTTTTTTTATATACTGCCTTTCCAAAGAAATTGCTCAAAGCAGTTTACAACAGATGGGGGGGGGAACCCCATAGAATACGAAGTAATTTATTATAAAATTCATAGAAGCTACAAAATATATATGAAAAAAAGAAAAAAGCAGAAAGATGTTCATTTCATGAAGTGTACACTACAAAGTCTCTCCTACAGAGCACATTCTTAGCCCAGCAGTACATTCTTAGCCCAGAACACATTCTTAGCCTAACAGGGAGTAGCAGATGACCAGTTAAAAGAAGCAAGGGTAACAAGACAGACCAAGGCCCTTATCAGATCCAGTGATAAGCTGCAATTTTCTTCCCTCTTCTCCCCTCTCCCCATTACGTGCTTGCTGAAAGTCAGCAGCTTGCAATGTAACCGGAGACAATACATTGTAACAAGGTATTAGAGCATAGCCCTGGGAGAGTCTGATTTTACTTAGGTAGGGAACAGAAAGACTTTAAAATGCCTGCCATTTCATGGTGTGCCAATGATGTGCAAAGCTGGCACCTACTTTGTCTCTCCATTCTACCAGTGATCAAGACTTTGGAGGTTTCTGTCCTGCTGCCCCCTCCTTTCTTCCTTCCACCCAGTCTTTTGCCTCCCTCTCTGCTTCCCCATGGTGATCTGAATCAGGCTTATATAAGGTATGGGGCTTGAATTCCTGCCCAGGGTATAACAGAAAAGAGAGGGGGAGGGGATTTCCCCCTGCAAATTCACATAATAAGCTGCCAGTGAGATCATGAAAATACAGAGCTCACTGCTTATTTAAAAGACATGGATTAAAACCCGAAGTAAATGGTGCAGTGGAAATAAGCCCATAGTAAAGATATATTATCACAAGGACTTTCTTGGTCACAAGGCAATATTAAGAAAGAGGATACAATAAAGTTCCTCTTGAAAAAGAAGTCCAAGAATTGACTCTTGCCTTATCTTCTAATCTGTAACTTAAAATCACAACAGAAAAAATGAGGCCACTCCACAAGGCTAGAAAATCTCTTAGTTATCCCCCAAGTATAGTAACCTCTAGGGTGCACAGCTTTCCCCCTGGTTTCCTTTTCTTCAGCCCTCCATTTTATAAGCCTCAGAGTAAAAGGAGCCAGAGATTTTCCTTTCCACAGACTTGTAGTACACCACCAGGGTGTTGAATTCTTTCCACCCTGTGCAGCTGCCCTTAGGCAATAAGAGTTTCTCAGCCATGTGGAGAGAAAAAGAACAACTGCCCTTCTCTTCCTTCTGACCAGAGGATGTGACATCACCAGGACCTCTGACCTACAAAGCACCAGCTTTCATCCAATCACCTCCCCAGATGTTGTATTGATCCCTATTGTTTTTACTCATGTAACTAAAAATGTACCACTTTTATGTTCTCAGTGCAAGCAAAACAAGGGATCTTACTTCCACCTATGGTGGTGTTGTACAAATGTTGCAGATTAATGGAGAGCAATATGTAAAAAAACTTATTTAGAAGACCCAATCCCATCCTCCAGCACAACCCCCCTGAAGTTTCTGGTCACAGTAAGTAAACAAGTAGTAACCAAAAAAACTAAAGGAAGATAATACCAGTGCTCTAATTTTACTAGCCCACAAATAATTAGGCTGGGACTGGTAGCCATTAGGTAGACAGCTTATGATGAGTTCCCCAGGGATGGGACCTGCCCTGCCCTAATTGTTTGCTTTGGACCAGGAAGGGTGTTCCATGTTCCACTCATGCAGTATGGAAGCAGTCAGTGTATCTAAGGCTGTGAGCAAAAAACCAAAAGTATCTCTGAGGTACCTCTGAGGCAACTTAGAGGTGAGATGGGATTGTTCACACACCAGTTGTCCTCCCTCTCATGAACATTCTGTGGTAGAAAAGGTGGGTGAGAGGAGGATGCCATGCCTTGTCTTCTACTTGCTGATACTGAGCTGTCTGATAAAGATTCTGACACTAAGCAAGATTAGGCCATGGAACCTGAAAACATCTTGATCAGAGTAGCACAGTCTCTCCTCAGGCTGGGCTTTCCCATGCAGATACTGATGTGAGTAGCCCTTCAATAAATCAGCACTGCAAGAAGAAACCTGAACTTTGTAGGTCTTTAAGGTTACATCAGAAGAGAAAGGTATGCAATTCCCACCTTTGCTATCCAAAAGATTCTGACTCAGAGGAATAAATATCAGACTGCCAAATACCTTGGTGTTGCTGAGACAATCATTCAATCTCTGGATCAGTGCAACTTCAGCTCTTGGAATTCCGGCCATCATGACTTCTGAACTGGTTTTGACCTTGCATTCTGAATGACAAGTGTGAATTGGCCCTTAGTCTTGGACTCTTGCTTTAGTAATTTGATATCTTCCCTATTGTGATTATAACATGTGACTATCTCATTTGTAGCCATTTTGTGGGCTGCTTTGCCATGTTCCAGGTTTCTTCTTCTGAGAACCTGGAACACAACATAACAGCCCCAAAACTGCTAGAAATGAGATCAAATCCAGCCATGAAAGCCTGCATACAATCAATGTTATTTATCTTTCTAAATCAGTTTACATGCCATTTCATTAATTAAAGAGGACAGCTTAAAACATCCACCACGGGGCATTCATCTTAACAATTAATCTGTTTCAGAAATCAAGAAATGTTTGGCCAATCCGTTATTTTCTCATTTCTCTCCACACTTTGCTTATTTAGAAATACTTATAGTCTAAATGGATTCCATGTCAAAAGTGGGTATTGATGGGCAGTATGCTGATGAACAGACAAGTAGATGACTTTCTCCAGTGCTTTCTATGGGTTGTATCTCACATTGTTTTCTCATCTAAAAATCTAATTCTATTGGCATTTTAAAACTCTTTAATGGTGGAAAATATTCTGTTTTGGGAATCCTTATTTTAAACCTTTTTTTTTAATTATTTTTTTCTCTCTACTTCCTGCCTATACCTTTCCATTAACCCTTAAGAAACAATTGATAGCATTTCTCGAGATCCATAATGTTCCCTTTAAGAGACTGAAAAAGCAAAAGTTAGTTACAAAGGGCATAAACATTCCATATATGGATGGATATAGAGAGACAGAATGGATGCCTAGATACTGTGTCCAGGTGGGAGAGACAAGCAGGAAGCCTCTAAAGGCCATTTCCAGGGAGCCTTCTGCTTCTGGATATGAGAATACCCAGAAGCAATTGGTGGGTCACTGTGTGAGACAATGCTGGACTAGATGGGCTATGGCCCAATCCAGCAGGGCTTCTCTTATTCCTATGTTATTAACATCCCTTTCAGCACTGAGCCTTATTACAGACTATATCCCAAAAGAGGGACCTGCCACCCACATACTAGTGCAGACTGTGGCAGACCGCTAAGTGTAGGATCTGAGCAGCTATGGAAATCCACACTATGGTTACATCTTTTAAAGCTACTTCATTCTGTGCTATGTAACCGTGGGTAACTGGACATGCGGATGTTTAAACTGGTTCAGAGTCCTTTAGCTCTCTTCGTGTACTGCCATTTCAGACAGGGGAAGGAAAAGTATCCCTATATAAACAACACAGATGGAACTGATGCTAACAGTACAATGTCAGCAATATCCACAGATTGACAGAACTAGATATGTTGCCAGATGCACAGAATGTTGCACTACTTGTTCTTTATAAACGAGACTTGATGGAGTATGTCAATGTCAAACTCCTTGCTGATTTACACACGAACATACAGAGACAGGCACACTGACAGTCACTTACGTTCCTGTGATCTATATCAGCTATACCATCTGCTTTCTGCTTTGCATGTGGTAGCGAACTAACTATCCTACTGTGCATGGTTATCACAGATTACATGCTGTGGAAGTAAGCGACAACAGTGTTTTTCTTTTCTTCTTCTTCTCTTCTTCTCCTCCTCTCTCTCTTTCCCTATTTTAGTGTTGGAAAACAAGCTGTTTATCATCTATCATCCATAGTGTACATATATTTGACGTGCATTTCTGAAACTTGAGATTTTTTTCTGAATTTTTTTCTCCCATTGCCTTTGTCGGTGCAGCTTATTCACACTGATCACACAAGGAATTTCAATCTGTGCTTCACAAAAATCCCCCTTTTTAAGCACAATTCCTCTATCAGCTTCTGCACACCCAGATCCAGTGCAGCTCCTTTAACCTCCATAAAGAGACATTTCACACAACAGAATTTTCATTACCAAGAAAAATTCTTTGCCAACCCCTGATCAAACTAAGACCTCAATAGAAGCCTTCAGATGGAATCCTATGTGATTGTAATAAAGTATCCAAAAGTGCCCATTCATTTCTACCCATTTTACATGTGTATTTTCCACCATACCTATGGACTTTCGTGAATGGAAAGCCCACAAATAAACTAGATACAAGTGAAAAGGTTTGAGCGGTCAGATCTCAAGATGGTCTGGAAAAGGTTTAAAGCTGAAGGTGTGACTATGGCCACAGTGTCCAAGTTAACCATTATACTGGTCAGTCTGCAGAAGCATGTAGTGAAGTGTGCAAACGTTTTGTGCATGTTTGGTTCAAATCAAATGGAATGTGAACTTTTTTCTTTGGACAATAGTGTGTTTGGTTTGATCTGAACACCTTTGAACCATGATCAATGTTCCCAGATTTGCTAGAACACCCCATGGTTTGGTTTGAATTCAACTATTTTTGAACAGGCAAGGTATTTGACTTGAACTTTTCAAACACCACTTGTTTGATTCAAATCAGTTTGAACTCCAACCAGTTCAGCATATTTCCTAGAAGCGTGCCATGCATAAGCAAAACTGTGTGGAGTTAAAGAAGGATTCAACAAGATCAAGGGGAAAAAAGCTACTCCTCCATTCCTATATTAATGGTGTGCTGCTATAATTTACTGGTTGTTTGCTGATTTGTCGCTTCCATGATCAGGGTAAACCTAGCCATGTGCATCTTTGACTTTCTGTCCACCAGTTTGAAAGTGCAGCATTGGTCTCTCCAAACATACAGGTGGAAAGGTTTCTGGGTATTATCTAATGTTCAAATGAAATTGAAGTGCAACAGTCAACACACCAAGTTGAGAAAGAAAATAAAGTGGGATTCAAATTTAGGCTTCTTGTCCATCCATTCTCTGAAGTGACCAGTTTTCTACAGCAGGGGCCTATTCGCACTTGGCTTTATTCTGGAATATATCCTGGAATAGGGACTTGCTGTACATATGCTAGTGCAGGCTTCAGCTGGCCCAAAGTGAGGTCTGCTAGAGTCTGCATTAGCATGTGGACCACAGACCCCTATCCTGAGATATACTCCAGAAAAAGGCCAAGTGTGAATAGGCCCCAGATCTTAAGATTTTTAAAATAATCAAAGGGAGCTTGATCTTCAGCAAACTTTGAATCATTTATTGTTATTATTACCAGTTATCATAATACTAGGCCATGTCTCCACTGCCAGGTGGAGGCGGCTTGGGCAGAGTAGGCATTGCACAAAAAAAGGTGCACTCTTTGTCTTTGTCTTGGAGCAAGGAGCACCATAGAATGGTGCCTCTTCTGGGCAGTGCAGGAGAAACCATTCTGTACCGGAAATGTCTCTGCCATTGACCAAACTGACAGCACAGTCATTGTGTGGTACCACTACCACCAAAACATAAGATGGGGTGGCAGCAGGAGCCTTCTTGAACCAATGGAGGTGCCCAAGAGTCTCTGCACAGCTCTGCAATGAAGACCTTAGAAAAAGGTACAGAGGCATGACTTTCTAGTGGGCCCAGATGACCTCATGTTTCCTTTAAGATATCAATTCACTGGTTAAGAACAACAACAAACATTTACATTTTATCATAAACTTTAACAAATCTTATGTCTTGTTCCATTTCTTCTTCCCCACCATTCAATGGGCAGACATTGCCCATCCAGGAATTCCTGTCATTGTCACATTAATGCCAACTGCTGGGTGGGTGGGCTTTCTCCACATACCTTATTGGGGAGTGGAAAAGATGCACAAATCAGCCGTGGCACAAACTCCTCTTTCAGCTGTTTTTTTTTTTAATTGGCTGAAAGAGATGGGGGATGGAATATTATTTATGCTCTTTTTACACCCCCCCCTTCTTTTGCTTTCTGCATTTGCTGTCAGGAGGTGGCCTGGAGGAGGTACCTGGGGGTCTTGTTACCAAGGTGCCCTCCTTAGCAGCTTCCAAAAAAAAAAAAAAAAAAAAAGGCAATGCCAAATGACTCATAGCTATTAGATGGGTTCCGGAATCTTAATGATGCAAATTTATTCTAAATCAGGCAGACTCAGCTACAACCCTCAAGAATGTCTTGGACTATAATTCCCAATATTTCATGCCAGCCTCAAGGGGATGGCACGGGATGCTGGGAGTTTAGGAACATCTGGAGAGCCATAGCTGAGCACCCATAGTCTAGAGTATATGATGAACTAAAGAAAGCTCTTTCACAAGAATGCCATTAGCATTCTGATTTCTGTTTTTTTAGTGTTTAGGTTTAGGAATATACTAAATATGTCTGACATTTTTCATAGTTCTTTGACTGTAATAAAGCTGAATTTATCAACTGTCACCAAAAGATCTACCTTGCCTGAAGGGAAAGGATGCAAAAGAACAAGCTGGGAAGATCCTCCATCAGCACCCAGCAGTGGCCCCTAACTAGCATCAGAAGAACCACTTTGCCTGAGGGGAGCAGAGAAGTAAGAGCAAGTTCTCAATGGTGGCCTGACCTCATGCTGGCCATGTTAATGTGCCTTTGTGTGTAATATCTGTAATAATTTTTGTTGTTGTTGTTGTGTAAACTACTCTGACATCTCAGAGTGAAGGGTAGTAACATAATTAACAACAACAACAACAACAATAATAATAATAGAGTTTTGCAGTATGTACATAGAATTCATTATTTTCCCCCATATATAACACCTGCAAATAAATTCTTCTTTGTTAGAAGCAGGCATCAATCTCAGTAAGAAATGCATTTCAAAAATTACTCTTGATGGACAGAGCCAGTGCCTGAGTCTTCAAAATGTCTTTGTCTAACATAACCAATGACTCTGGGGGCAGAATATCACAAGGCAGAAACAGTGCTTAAAGGGACAGAAAGCTGACCTAGCAACAACTAGTGCCTAAGGTCTCTTCCTGACCTATTTCCTTGTCTGGCACCTGTCCGTATAAAAATCTCTCTTGGAAGATCTAAAGAAATTACACTTATCTTCTGGTAACTAGGTAACATAATCTCCCAAAGGCTAGCTAATTGCAGCCCATGATATCTTCACATACTGCAACTGTTAAATTTTTCATTTCTTTCAAATTATTATGGATCAGTGAAGAGGGTATTGATTTGATTCATTAACTGATTCCCAGTCTGTTCCAAGGTTAATGATTGCATGTATCTCAATTACATTTTTAACAGGTTATAGTCTATGATTTGTTTTAGCTGCATTGTACATTGCACATTGTCCACAGCTGAAAGCCTTCTTAGCACTTGATGATTTAACAAGGTATTTCTTTTCCCACTACAATGCACATGCCTAGAAAAGATGCAAGTATACTGGAAACATGGTGAAAAAAAAATCCCAACTTTTGACTCCGACTTGGATCATGTTTAAATGCATAGATTCACACCTAAAAGGCTGTAGCTCACTAGCAACACACAAGCTTCCTATGTTGTCACTGCCTCTTACCATTTCACTTACAGGATAGTGGTACAGACCAAATACTGAATTCCTGTTCACCTTTACAGCAATGGCTTTCTGTAAGCAAGGTTTTTATTATTTTTATTTTGTCTCTGCTTCATTCTAAAGTATAAATGTGAATCAGTGCACAGTTCATATACCTACACATTCTATACAAAGAGTATAAACATATATACATATGCAGCATGCATAAACATGCAAACTGGTTATAATTGAGTACATTTGGATTCTGAGTGGACTAGCATAAATGTGTTTGTTCATATTTTGTATACTGATACAGAACCAGAAACTGAAAATATTTAAATACAGAAGTCCGTATGTGTAGAACAGTAACTACTTTTGTGAATAAAAGATGAAAATGCCTTTTAAAAATGAACAAAACCTTTCCAACATCTGTGCCGTAGTTAATATGTAAAAATTCAACTATCAGAACCATTCTTTTCAGCCTGGGTTTTTTGTTTACTTTCTAAAACTACACAGAACAACACCAGTCAGAGCAAACTAGGGCTCAGCTACACCTAAGTTTTAATCCAACTTTAATTCACTTATCAGAGTGAGAGAACACATCAGCAAAATAAGAGCCTTTATTTACTGGCTGGTATATCAGTCCAGCATGAGGCCTGGAGACCTTCTGAGCCTTACATCCTGCTAGGCTACTCCTACTGCATTAAAGTGAGCACAGCAGTCTAGGTGGTCAAAGTGTCTGCCTAGTATGGGATACTAGTAGATCTGCTAGCACCCCAGAAGTCCATAGAATGGAACAAGGACACGTGTGGAAAGACACATGCTTCCTTGTTCTGGTTCAGCAGGGGAGACCCATTTCATTGGCACACCAAATTGCCATACCAAAATGAGTGGGTTTCCAAGGGCAGGAACATTTGTTTCTAGCTGTTCCAAAGCTTTGGAACAGTGTGACGAAGCATACAGCCTGCCCTAGAACATGCCGGCCAAGTGTGGATGGCCTTGTTCCAGGATAACTGGACCACTCTGGAAGAGAACTGTTAATGTAGGAACAATTCCAATCATCTTTGAGTTAGATGATGCAGAAAGCAAACAGTTCTTTACATTCCTTGTATGCTCTCTCATTCTGGAGGTGGATCAAATCTTGATAAAAACTTATTGGTGGTTTTTAGGAGGAACCTGAAATAGCATCCCCCATTGGGTCTAAGCAAGTGTATAAAATGTCCTCTCTTCCATTTTACATCGGCATCTCGAAATTTGGAAGAGAATCTGAGGGCTTTTCCACACTTGATCTGGTGGGACAGTTGAAGTCTGCTTCTATATGGAGTATATGGACTGCATAGAACTGTTTCTAGGCTCCATTCACACCTCTTCTGGGTGGATGGAGCCTGGGGTGGGGTGATGCAGCCATGGTTGTGAACCATGTTACTTGGCTGTCATGTGCATGCTCATTACTGCAGTGAGGTGATCCCAGCAATCACACTTACCCAGCACTTGGGGAAGCACTGGGTAAGTCACAGATGCATCAGGCATCACAAGGTGCAGACGCCTGATACATCCCAGAAGTTCACTGGCCTGCATGACTAAATAAGCTGCAAAAAGGTCCTGAGACTGGAGTCATAGGCTGTGTTCAAACACAACAAAAGGGATTCCTCAGAGGGACATCAGAGAGTCAGTATGTGGCCCTCATGTTGTCAGTCCTTCTCTAATCCACCTTTTCTCGTACAAAACGTTCAGGAGAGGGGGAGACTTTGTACTTATCTACCCAGTACTTTCCATTACTGAACAAAACACTGTCAGGTTTTTTTTTTCCGAGATAACTTTTTACCGTCTTTGTTCTTTTGGCCTTGAGGGACAGAGATGGGAGGTAGTCCTCTTCCAACTGGATATGCAATTTTCCACTTTTTTAAGCACCCCAATCTAACACTGAGACTTTTTTGTGACAGCTAAGAGTAAACCAAAGCTATCAGAGTTATAAAATCCTTCTTTCCCCCTTCTTTTTAAAGTTTGTAGTTAGGATACCTCACAGATATAAAAATATTAAAAGTACTGTTGAACTATTTGTTTCTGTGCATATATGTAACCACATGTTTTTTCAATTCCTCTCCCATGCATGCCAATGTAATCATTACATACTTCCTTCTGCAAAATACTTTATATTGAAATTTCTTCATTGTATTTGCATAACTTGTCTATTTTATTTTGGTTTATGTGTGTTAATAAAATTTCCTCATTTTGTACAAGAACTTCCTGCATTAAACTGGTCATGACACGCCAAGACCACTGTGACAAGATCTCTTTTGTCATATGGTTCTATGCATATGCAAAGTGTCTGAGCATATGCGGTAACACCTGCTTCTTACTTATATACCTCCCTTGGTTGAAGATCATGCAGGGATAATTAATAGCAGGGGCATATGACAAATTAGATTCATGTAAATTCCTCTGCTAGATGAATGTTTGGAACGTAACATTAATTTTCTTTAGAATCACCCACTTCTGAAGTGACCTGATGGATCAGATCTGTGGTCCATAAAGTCCAGCAGCCTTGTTCAGCATCTCTCAGTAGCTAATGTTTAGAAACATACCTCTTCCAATACCAGAGGAGGTGACACTGCCATCAGATCTAATAACTATTAATAGCCCTCTCTATCTTGTATCATCTCAATCACCTCCTTTCCCAAGCAAAATCCCTAACTTAGCAGATGCTCTTCACTGGGTCTTCTTGGTCATCCATGGTCAGGATCTGGTGGTGGAGATGTCAGTTGGCAACCAGCTCCATTTGGCGGGCCGGGGCTGACTAGCCAGCAGCATTGCTTGTTCATTGCATAAAAATTTCTGAGAGCTACATTTTTCAGCACCTCTGTGTCAAGCTGGCTTTCGATATAAAGAAATCATGGATTCATTGTTTCACCCTGTTCTGGTACCTACCTGTTTACCCTACTTTGGGTTTGCCTTGATATTGCCTTGCTTCTCATTTATTGGTGGGTTTTGGGTTCACATGCTTTAACTTTTGCTTCACATTTGTCTATTGTTTTTGTACAGTTTCTGGTTCCACACAGCCTCTGAAACCCAGGAATATCCTTTCACCATAACAGGATTACCACACTCTAGTGCGGCAAGTCCAACTTAGTCCCAGAATATAGATGAAAGACCCTAGAATATCACAATGATGGAAAATGAACTCTGAATCCAGGTTTCCCTGTCTAGTGATAAATCTTACCATGTCTGACACTTGTTTCTGGCTTTGTTTTGTTTTTCCAGATGAAAATACATATTGAAGAAGTGCAGGGGTGAAACACAGATGAAAATATCCAGTTCTGGTGGATGTGCAGTTCTGGTATTCCACCATTAGAAGTATCCCAGGAACAAGCCCCAGAATGATAAGAATCCAGTCTTGTCCCAGGACTTCACCCTGTTATCTGGCAGGAAGAATAAGGAGAGACAAAAAAAGAATCCACAACACATATGAAAATTCTGCACTGCACTGGGACCTTCCATTTTGCATACTGGCGTGGTATAAGGGAGGTCTCCTGGTCTTTCCAGGGGAGTAAAACAATAAATAATAGGCTTTCTCACTACTGCATAGATTTAAGAACATCTGCCATATGGTATCTCTGCCTTGTCCACATCCATCCCATCATTGCTTCCAGGCAAGAGTTAAGCAGCTAAAGTACATCTCCTAAATTAAATGCACTGAAGAGACTATTCCCAACACCTTCATATAGGTCTCAAGAAGTATCGGAGATAACATGAAGGTGCTGTATAAGTTGGTTCCCAGAGTACTGAAGTACCCTTCCATGTCTGCTACCTAAATTTGGCCTGCAGATGCCAAATCCCATAGCCTTTCCATAAGGATAACATACTTGATAGGCTGAGATAAGGCACAGCAAAACAAAGCATCTATGAGGTGCCTCTGAGATGACTTAGAGAAAACTTCATGGTGGGATAGTTCAGGTACCAGCCTGCTCCTCTCCCTTCTAATGAATGTTCTGTGTTAGAAAAGGTAGATTAGAGAAGCCTCAGGTATATGAGAGCCACACAGAATCTCTCTGTGGCACATCTGAGGGATCAAGAACAGATCAAAGAACAAAGATCAAAGAACAACTAAGGGTGTTTTTCCACAGTCACTTAGTACCCATTTTAGCACCCATTAAGGTCCCATTTGGGTGAGAGCTGGATGACCCCATTTCCACCATGGTACCCATTAGGGACACATTTGTTTCCACCACGCCTCGGGAAATCCAGATCATATGGGTACTTTTTGGACTTTAATCCATATTTTCTGTAGATCCCATTAATGGGGTCTACAATGGGGTGTTCAGCCAGAAAATCTGGATTAAAGGGAGCCTGTTTCCATGTTAGTTTGGCAATATGGTCTATAGGAGGCTAGGGAGAGGGGGCACCCTTGGGGGGAGCCCCAAAACCTAAGCTTTGAAGTCATTTTGAAGTCATTTTGAAGTCACTTCGAAGTCTGTGCAAAATAGCTCCGGAGCGTCTTTGAAGTCTGCGCTGATCTTAGGAGTGAACTTCAAAGTCACTCTGAAGTCACTTCGAAGTCACTCCAAAATCACTTCGAAGTTTACTCCGAAGATCAGCACACACTTCAAAGATGCTCCAGAGCTATTTTGCACAGACTTCGAAGTGACTTTGAAATGACTTTGAAGTGACTTTGGAGCCACTTCAGAGATTGCACCCCCTGTCCCCCCTAACATCTGGAGTGACAGGCAGACCCCTCGTGAGTAGATCTAGATTTCCAAATGGGTGCTCTGGTGTTTCCACAGCAGGGAGGCTAGCACCCATTGCTATTGGAAACACACTGGGTACTTCCCTTAATCCAGATCTACTAGATCCAGATTAAGGGAAGTAACCATTCCCTAGATCCAGATCTTCTTAGATCCGGATTAAAGGAGCGCAGTGGAAAAACACTGTAAGTCTGTGATCAGACGGAGCAAATAAAAAAGGCATCTCTGAGACACCTCTGAAGTGGCTTAGGGAAGATACTGGGGGAGGATTGTTAAGTCTGTCCCTTCCCCCTAAACATTTTGTGTTAGAAAAGATGGATTGGAGAAGGCTTTGAAACATGAGGACCACACACTTATCTCTCTGAGGCACCTTAACAGAGTTAATCCCACCTCTGCAAATAAACAAAGGATAAGGAGGCTAGTCTATGACTAACTATAAACAGTGACCTGAATAATCAACCTTAAAACAAGCCAAGCACTAGATTGTCAGGCTTCTTGTGATGTTTGATGTCTGAAACACCCCACTGTCCCTCCTTGATCTAATATACAAGGATTTCTACCCAGTTTGGGTCTTCAGAGAAGCCCAGTGAATTTGCAGAGTACATTTTGACAAGGATGACAGCCACTACTGCTTCCATGTATAGCACACAAAACGACTATTTTCAAATCTCATGAATTCTGCAGAACTCAAATTTCTATCAAATTTTGCATAGGTTCTTCCACAGAATCCTGGGAACAGGGGCAGAATGGAGGGCCAAAGAAGGAGTATGCAATAAAGCCATGAAGGAGCTGGTCTTTGTCAGGTCACCCAGTCTAAGAAAATCCTGATCTTAAATGAGCTTGACATATGGAGATATGAATTTATGAATGCTGTGCATATTGGTGTCTAGTTTATAGAAATGCCTCTGTTCTGGCAGGTTGCAGACAATTGTTCTGTTCAGTTCTTAGCAGTTGTTTAAAACAAATTTATGCTGTCTGGTATTTGCTGACTTAGCCCCTGCTAGGAACACACTACTAGTATTTTGAATATTTTAAGATCATGTTTCATTATGGATCGTTTCTCTTGTTTTGTATTATTTTAACAAGCTGGAGGAATTTTATGAAAGTTGGTATGGAGATAACAACAACAACAACCATTCATTCCTTGCAGGAGTCCTTGTGGTGTAGTACAGTGAGATAGGGGGTGTTTTTCCACTGTCAGTAGAAGTACCCATTAAGTACCCATTAATGGGTACAAAAATGCCATTACGTACCCATTAATGGGTACTTAAAGGGTACTTTTAGTGACAGTGGAAAAACACCCAAGGTCTTCTTCTAGGTTTGGCAAAGAAGGAAAAATTGTGATGAGTTCATTTCCTCCCAGTTTCAGCCTAGATCCATACACAGATTTCAGTCATCACACCAGCAGTCCCAGCTTTTCCTCACTGATTCCACTTCATTTCTTTATGACTAGTTTGAAATGGTCAATAAGGCATCTGCGGGTTTCAAATCAAGTTCACCCACTTCATATCAAACTCTGATACACACAATATCTTGTATTTTCCAAATCATAAAGAAAAGATAGGGTTTGTTCTCTGATTTATGTGGCAAGCTACAGCAATGCCTCTGTTACCAAACTGATCCCACAGTTAGAGACTGTCCAGGAACAGACCTGGTATCCATCTCACAATCAATTCACAGGTTAGTTCTCACTTATTTTTTCTTTGCCCAGTCAGTTTCTGATCGTTTGGCAAAACCATTTGCTTTTTTAATCCAAATTTCTGTGATCTCTGGGATGCCATATAGCATTATTTTCACATACACTTTTAGCTAAAATATCTGGACTTCGAAGTGCACATTGCAATCACTAATTATTAGCAAAAGTTAGTCTAAGACAGTTTGTAAAATAATATGCATATTTATTTGTAGAAACAAACACAGATTTATTCTTCTCAGTCTCTCTCTTTTTTTCCTTTGCTTACTGTCAGGAAGAAAGACAAGCTGGAAATATTTTTTTTTCTAATAATGCAGTTCTGTACCTGCCTACTCAGAGGTAAGTTGTCTTTGTAATCTATTTCATATAGAAGTACAGCCCAGACAAGAAATACATCTGGCATATAATAAAACATATTTTCTTGCTCTTACCTAAAGGTGGATATGAAAAGGGAGGGAAAATTCTTTCTTTTCTGTCCCCACCCCCATCATCACCCTTTCTTTGGAAAACCCAAGATACTATAGTTTAGTTTAGTAACTAGGAAGCCAAATGAATATAGTCAAGAGGAAAGACTTCAGTTATACAATCCATTAAGTAAAACAATAGAGCCTGCAGCTGAGCTATTAAAAAGAGTAGAGCAATTTCTATTTCAATGCCTACATTTTATTTCCTCTTCTGAGTGACTGTTAACAAAGGGCTGCTGAAAGGACTGGATAAAAAGTAGACGTCAGATGCAGGATCCATGAGTTAAATAACATTATTAGATACAATTTCATAAAATCTAGTTGCTTTTCTGCTACCAGAAATCATGTCCTTTTGTCAACTTGTGGTCACATCAGCACTTCTGTTGATATAATTTGCTCCAGCTGCAGAGTATAACTGGCCTGCAAATCAAGAATAGGGACAGTCAGGAATAACTCAATAGCTTGGATAATGTGCAAATCACTACACATCTTGCTATTAGTATAGTTTATTTTCACTCTGAATATTTGGAGCATGAAAAATTTATCTTTAGCAAAACAGCCGATCTGACACTTTCATGGAGCAGAACAGGGAAGTGCAGAATATTATACCCTCCCCCTTTCTCCATGACCCCATATCCACACAGCACCCTGTAATCATTTAAGTAGCATTATCATATCAAAACCCTTCATTAAGTTTCATTGAATTGAAACCAAACACCTCATTTTGTACATTGTTTGAGGTCTCTGTCTATCGGGGATTACATCCCTTCTCACCAACACATTAAATGCATAAAAAGGCCATCTTCTATTCACGATCCTCTTCCTTAACTAGAAGGTACCTGGGGTGGACAGTAAATGGGAGCAGAGTTTTCTGTTTACACTGACCAGAGGTTTTTCAAGCATAAGATGTAAAGGGATAAGAATGCTAATTTGGAAAGCTGAATTTTAAATCATAAAGAGAACAGGAAGAAGAAACAGGTGAGCAAGATACAGGAATGGACAACATAATACTTTAAAAGTAATTTAACAGAACTCTTTGAATGAGAGCCCTATAAAACAAAAATTCCATTCCATTCCATTCCATGTTTATTTGTATACCGCCTTTCCAAAAAACAAAATTTTGCCCAAGGCAGTTTACAACAAACAGAAGAAAATACAAAGATTACAACAAATCAATGCAACAAGTAAAAAATCAATCACAATAAATAATCATTGCATCAAAGAATACAAAAAATCAATACAAGTTTTATGAAATGAAATTTGTTTACAAGAATTGTTTTGTAGAAGGGATTGTTACTTTACCGTAAAAAATATTATCATTTCCATATGGAGAAAAGAATAAAAATAGGTATTGGCTGTTAACTTAGCCATTTTGATTCAAATGGTGGATGACTGAAATAATCTTGTAGATATTTCTAAGGAAGAAATGAATACATAAATGCAGAGTAGCTAAGACTTCTTTATAAGATGCAGAATCTTTATTATTACCAAATACTGGAGTGAGAAATTGTGCTCTTCCTAATGTTGCTGGATTGCAAGGTTCTTCTGACCCAGCTCACATGGACCAATGTTCAATAGCTATAACTTGATCAGGGTTGGTAGTGAGAGGTGTGATACAGCTGATCAAAGTTGCATTTGGCACTCTTAAAGGTGAGAATATAGGTGTTTTTCCACTGTCACTAGAAGTACCCATTAAGTACCCATTAATGGGTACAAAAATGACAGTGACAGTGGAAAAACACCCCACATCATCGTATTCCACACTCAGGCCAATCCGACATTATAGAATTTGTACTCTAGCAAAAGCTGCAGAACTAAAGGCTCTTGTAACAGTAGATTGTTGCATTTACAGTATTCTGTTTACAGGAATTTTTGGTACATTTAGCTACTCATTCCTTGGTCTGATTATTCTTAATAAGTGTCAATGTGATTCATAGCTCACAGCAATATGTAAATATGATTAGGACTCCTGGGCAGTGAGAAAGTGATGAGACAACATTTGGAAGGGTCTTTGTAAATTTCAAGAGCCACATTTGAATCCACAGTGAATCAAATCACAATTTGAAGAGATTGGCAACAGGCTTCCAAATGGACCATCTTTCATCTCCTACTGCTCAGTGGTCTCAATCAGTCTACCTGAATCTTCATTGGAGAGATGTTTCTAACTCCACTGGACTTTGTACATGTTTTCAAGATGGGATTAAAGAACCATGTTTGTAAATCAGCAATGAATGCAAGAATAAATACTGATTTTAATCATAGTTAATGATCTTATTGACTGTAACAACCATCAGCTCAAGTCAGCACAGCCATGCTGACTGGGGTTGATGGATCTGTAATTTATTCAGAATATCTGGAGAACACTAAGCTGGTGAACACTCACATATGCCATTTAAGTTCATTTACATTGGGAATTCAAAAGAACATGTATCGAATACTATGTGATAAGTAGATAGGAGCTCAATTCAGGAATGAGTTAGAAAGGAAGTTGGTCTCATTGTCTAATAATTTGTTCAACTATTAGGGCAGTGTTCCATCTTTAGATTGTACTTGTTCTGTGAGGTCTATAAATACTAATCCTCTCTCTGAAGACAATAATAAACACCCAATTCAATGACATGAATGGGCTTAATTAAGCAATCAGGCTGCATCCAGGCCTAATCATCACTGGAATATAGTTTCATGGCCCACTGCTTATTCAAGACCTTCCTATAATGGCATAGTACAGGAACACATGGTGCTTCCTATGGGCACATAGCAGAAGGGGAGATCTGCATCCAACTGGGCAGAAAGCAAGAAAAGGCAATAAACAATTTATTGGCTATTGTTCTTTTGCCCAGTTCAAAATATGCCTTGTTCCTTGTTAGCATAATGGTTGAATTCAAAGTATCTGAATAGTTGATTGAAACACCTCAGTTTCTTCAGTTTCTTGCTTGTGAAAATGATTTGATCAAACATTTGTGCTTTGGGTCATGAAAAGGGCTTTTTTCAATGGAGAAAAACGTATTTTTCTGTGCAAAAAAAGTTCAGACAAAAATGCGAAACAACATTTTTTGATTAAGCAATTTGACAATGAAATGAATTCACAGGTTTTTGCTTCGGCAGCAAAACGAACATGCAATTTGTTTTCCAAAAACATCTCTAGACGCAATTGCAGAATCTTCTTTGGATTCTACAATCGCTTCCTGCTTCCTAGACTTCCTTAATTTGTGTAGCAGGAGATACAGGGAGCTAAATCAATTAAAATGTTCCATAACTTTTCGAAAAGGTAAAAAAAACCCAATTTTATTCAGCAAGATTTAAAAGAAAAAAATGTTTTTTAAAACATATGTTTCTTTAGCAACAATATTCTTTCTTTTTTTATGATAGGCCAGTAAGAGTATACTGTATTGATCTAGGAAGTCTCTTACTGCTATGATTTTCTATAAAGCAAAACTCAACATTGGGTCTGCTGACAGACATATAAAGAAACTATGTACAGAAACTGAACAACTGCTGGGATCCGTTTTTCTAAGGTGTAGAATCTCCCCTGTGAAAAGAAATTAACACTTTTTGATCCCCCCAGATTCAAAAGAATTGCATTATGAAAGATGGGAATGAGATTATTGGTAGTCTGCGCAAGCTGGTCTGCTAGTGTAGGAAATGCTTTTGCTGGCAGTAGGCCTTTCTTGTAAAAGATAATGCTTTGTGCAAAAAGAAAAGCTTTTCATACCTTTTAATTTTATTGCCTTCCCTTTCTGCTTCCTGTAAGCTCATAATAATATACCCGAGATGTCAGCTGACCAGAAAAATACACAGGGGAAGAGAGTCGCTATGCTGGGACATTTTTGACATGCAGGATTCTTTTTTAAAAAATCAAAACAAAACAAAGAAAACCCAGATACAAAGTGCCACAGAACTCTTGGGGCTGAACATAATCACAGAGCTGACGCTGAAGGGATCCAGGACACAGAAGAATTTGGAAGCCCTTCTGTTGTTCCATCAGTTGTTTTGTCTGGTGGAAATAACTTATCGGATTGTTCTCCCTTTGTTTTATTTTGCATACAGTTCTGGATGCTCAGTTTGTGGAAACAAAGTGCGGCGGCACAGACAAAGCACCAGAAGGGACAGCACTTGTTCAACTTTGCAAGAAAGAGGATCATTTATAAAAATTAACACTGAAAGTTTGGCAGCCAGCCTGAAATTACTTCCATCGTTCTTTGATTTCCGTTCTCTGTACTTGATGATCAGGTTCAGTCCATTTGCTGGAGCCTGAGCATGGGCTCAAGACTGCAGATTCATTTGTAGCTACACACAGTCACTATGCTTTAGTTCCACTCATCTGTGAAATGGATATTATAATTGCCTCATTTCTGTAGGCAAAAGTTGACTGTATTTAGTTTTACCTAGCTTCCTCAAGGCATTTGTTTGGACAGGAGGATCTTAAATCCAACACACTAAATCATACACAACTAGTAGTATTTGCAGTTCTGGAAAAAGGTGTGTGAGAGAAAGTCCCTGCACATTGTTCTTCAAAACTGTTGGGTCTAACTGTTTGTGTGCAGTTTTGATGGAAGGACAAAGTATTACAGGTTTAGTGTACCTAAGGATCTGTTTGCACTTACCTGGCAGGTATGGTATAAAAATACCAGGTGAAGATCAAGACCAGCAAAAACCATCCATACTAAAGCCCCAAACTGAGCCATCTGCATTTAAAATGCGAATAGGACAGATTGCCATTGCATTAGCAAAATCCATGGCAACATCCAGTGCATACATCCAGTGCATGCTAGATGTTGCTATGGCAATTGGGATGTGATGCACAACTGTGCAGCCACGGCCATGCCACCCCTCTCACTTGCAGCATCACACGTGAAAGAGGGTGTAAACACTGCTGCCTGGGAGCCACCTAGCAGATCCTTGTTAAACCGTGGTCTGCATTTTAGCATTCCAAAGCTAGTGAGGAGCAGAAAGGCACTGGTGAGCTTTAGGATGATGCAAGCAGCAGCATGGTGAGGATGCATTTACCCAGTGACTGAACCAATACTCACTGCAGGTTAACTGTGAACAGGGCCTCTACAGCTGTTACTAGAGGCCTCAGTGACTGTGGGCTTTTTGCACTTACCTGACTGATATGATATAATATACCAGTCTAGTATGATCCAATGCAACAGTGGTCATCCACACTTTGAGTGCTGGGTCAGCTCATATGGGCCAGCAGCATTTGAAATGCAGATGGCCAGGCTGAATCATCATAACAATTGTCCACAGCCGCATCCAGCACATGCCCAGATGTTGCCATGTTGATTACTCCCAGCACTGCCACACCTATTCACAGGGCTACACACAGAAGAGGGTACAGGTACTCCTAGTCAAGCTGTTGTCTGCTTTTTAACAGTCTACTGCTACTTCATCCCAGGGAGGCATTAGCAAACTCTGGGGCAGCAGTGGTAGTGGTATGCCAAGACACTTGCCTAGTGAACAGACTGGCCCTAAGAGGACTTCAGCCAGTATATTCTAATTGTATTGTATCTGCTAGCTGCAAAACACCTTGAACATTATTTTGAATTAGAACGATAGGATACAAATTTATTTATTTATTATTTGTATTTCTGTCCCACCCTATACCTGAAGGTCTCAGGGTGGGTAACAATGCTTTAAAAATTCCAAACATTAAAACATAACAATATATATTAAACAGTAATACCTTCTTTTTGACATACCTGCCATTACCTAATGCTCAAGAAGACAGCTTACAAGATTAAATGAATGAATCCCAATCACAGCAACATGAGGAGTCCAGCCTCAAGAAGGCATTATTTATTTATTAAATATATATATATATATCCCACCCTTCACCAAATGGTCCCAGGGTGCATCACAATAAGAATAAAACATGCCAAATACTAAAACATAATTAAAAATATGGGTTCAGGCCTTCTCCATGTAACATGAACACTATAAAATAAGCTTCCAGCTAGGCAAATCCTTCCCTGCCTCATTTCAGAAAACAACTGCAAACATCATTGCCCTGGCTGCCAATTCACTACCGAGCCCAATTCAAGGTTTTGACTTTGACTTATAAGGCCCTAAATGACTTGGGCCCCAAATATCTAAAGGAACGCCTACTCTCGTATCGACCTGCCCGTGCCTTAAGATCGAGTGGTGAGGCCCTCCTGGTTGTCCCACCACCTTCAGTAGTGAGGCTGGTGGGCACCCAGGAGAGAGCCTTCTCTGTGATGGCCCCTAGACTATGGAATAGCCTCCCCCTCGAGGTGCATCTTGCCCCTTCCTTATATATATTCAGAAGGGCGGTGAAGACGCACCTCTTTACCCTGGCCTTTGGCTGAGTTGATTATATTTCCCACCCAGGCCACACACTATCATTTTAAACATAATGTGTATTGTTTTAAAATTGTTGAATTTTTAACATCTTTTAATGTACATTCTGTTTTAATCTGTTGTTTGAAGGTTGTAACCCGCCCAGAGACCTTCAGGTATGGGGCGGGATATAAATGTAAATAATAAATAAATAAATCATCATCATCATTACTATTTATGGCATTCACCTCTGGACAGCCCCCCTGAATTTTTTAAATCGATGTAAATTTTAATTCATTATTAAATTTTAGTATTGTACTTTTTAATTTTTCTTCCACGTGTATATTTTAACATTGTAAGCTGTCTTGAGCATTATACAATGGTAGGGCAGGATACATAAATAAATATACTCATACATGAAATAAAGCCAAAATAAGAGACAGAAATGGATACTACTTTTGAACATGGCAAGAAGATGGGAATATATAGAGACTGACACATCCCCAGAGTAGATACAAAATAAGAATGTTTCAACAGGAACCTAAGTTGGAAAGATGACATAATCAAGGTGGATTGCTACCTTCAGCTATAGACTCTAAAGGTGAATTCCGCTCCTCATGTGGCCCAAGGCTGCATCAAGGCATGCCTCTGATGTTCAGTCTGACATCAGAATCCTTGGTGTGGATATCAGGATCCCACCTCTTCACTCAGTGTGTCAGTAATTGCTTTCTCAACAGCCCAACCATTTTAAAATTGTATTTTAATCGCTTCTACCATTCTCACCATATCATAAGGTTCCTTTCTGGAAAAATATAACTTAACTTGAAAGCATGTTATCTGAGTACTTATTTATTTCAATGTTTATATCTTGCACTTCACTAAAATGTCCCACAATGGATCACAACATCAATAAAATAATAAACCAATATACTAAAAAGATAATTAACATGGAAGCCACCCACCCCCACAATGACTTAAAGAGAGCATTGGGCTCCTAATGCAAATCAGTGGAGGCGAACTGAAACTTATTTTGAAAAGACACGACCCAGTTAGCCCAGAGAGAACATATCATGAGAACATGTTATAACAAACAAATTCATGAAACATGCATCACTTGGATGCCACAAAAGATGGCATATACAATGCCAGAGAAAGAGCGAGTGAGCAAGTCTTTAACAGGCTGTAGTGCTGACCACACAGAGGCCCGTTATTATGCCAACCCTCCACACACCCATATAAGGGTTTTACCAAGCCTGCAATACTGAAATTCACAGATGTCATGAAAGTTGCTGTCAAGTTCTGGACCCCAGAATAATCGACCTGTCATGTCTGGAGCAGGCAGCAGCAGCAAAGCGCATGCACTCGCACAGCTAGTGGTAGCAAGAAGCCAAGTCAGTTTCAAGAGTCAGTTGCAGTACAGAGTTATAGGTATAGTCAGAAAGGCCAGGAGTCAGGCTACTAAAGAGTTGTCATCAGTCAGTCAGTTGAGAGTCAGGAGTCCAAGAGTTAACACAAGACAGGGGTTGCCATGGAAATCCTTTGTTTGCAACCAGGTGGCTGGGTGTGGTTTCCTTACAAAGGACTCAGACTGCCCTTCCCCCTCCAGCACAGCTGTTTGGTGTGGAGTCAGGCTGAGTACCGCAGTTGTGCTCTTTCTCTTCAGAGAGAACACGGTTCTGGGCAGGGCTCAGTGTCTGAGTCCAAGTCCCCTGCATCTGAGGGGACATCACCCATTTCTAAGGCTGGCTCCTGAGGTGTGCCTCTCTCATTTTGGCTGGCAGGGGCAGCACCATCAGCATCCAAAGAGTCAGAGAGGATACACATTTTTATTCAGCAGAATGACATGTTGGTTTATTGTTTAGAGGCCACCTGAGCAATTGAAAGTAGAGGGTTCTATATCCCTTGCTCTATATCTTTCTATTCCAGCCCCCCCTTCTCTAAGAGATAGATACATCCCAGACATCCCACTGTGCTAATGACTTTCCCAGACACTCAGCTCCATGTAACTATATCAGTCACATAACTGTTACCCTGCACCTATCTATGCCATGGGAAAACAGGATCAATCAGACAAGCAAGGAATGACAGGAACACTGTCCAGATGGATGCAGGAGGTAACACTGTGGCCCTCTTGACAAGTGGCAATCCCCCTCACCAAGACAAGGATATTTCACAGACTGCAATGATGAAAAATATATGCCATACAAAATGACAACTAACCAATGCATGAGTTTTCATAGATTGCAAAACATAACATCCAGATGCCATGTAGGATGCCTCCAGATGCCATGTAGGATGCCTCCCCTCCCCTCCACATCCTTCATAGGAGTTTAGTAGCAAAACTCAGGAATAGTAAGGTCTGACTTACTGGCAGCATTCTATGGTGGAGCCATTTCTTTCAAAAAGTATGCATAGATAAAAATGAACGTGTGTGCACAAAAATGTTGTGCACAACAGTGACAACAAAACTCTGTTCATAGCAACACAGTAACCAGCTACAGCACGTAAAACAAACAGTGAACACTACCAGACCAAAGAACACAAACACAGTGACCTATTCCACACTCCATGCACACCACTCAAAAACAGCCCAAACTTACATACAGAGAGGCAATTCCTGATGCTGTTTCTGGGAGTCTGTAAAAAATGGCATCAGGCTCCATAGTCTACAATGGAGAACAAATAAAGGACTACTTTAAAGCAGTCTCCTAGTGGCCCACACTCCAGTGCCATTTTCATGCTGAAGAGTGAACCAGCTGACACCTCCATGTGGAAGGGCCAAACCCAGGGAAGACACAGCTTCCCGCTGTACCAGTAGCAAGCACATATTTTAGCTAACTGACCAGCTTCCTCTCTAAAGAGTACAAGAAGGAAAAGAATTCCAGGTACAGGCAAAAGGTAGGAAAAGTGGAGAAAACTCCAATTTCTGAGTTTTGGTTAGAAACTTTCCTACTTTCTCTCCCAACCCCTCAAATTTCTGCTAACCCTACAACATGTGCAAATGGTAACACATACAGATGCTCACATAGCAAGCAAATGGGTTATATGCATATCCACTCTCTCACACACATACATATGCCTTACAATATAATTGCAATGTGCACATTTCTAAATGTATCTATTTTAACTTATTTTAGTTTTCTTTTAAACAGAAAAAAACTCCAATGTCTCTATTGCTCAATTTGAAATCCAAAGGATAATTATATTCCAATCTGTGCATTACTTCATGTAGTGCAGATCATATCAGCTTTTACCAGAATCCACAGAAATCAAATTCCTCAAGCATTCCTATGCACAGATTCAGGCTTTGTTCATTTTGAAATTAGTTTATCCTATCTTCTGAAATTGCCAGTATGCAATTTTCAATAATCATAGAAGAAAGTGTACGACTAAGAAGAAATAGTGTGAGTGTGTGTGGAATTGAGTATTGCGTAGGTGGCTTTGATTAGAGTTGGCAGCAATTTAAAACAAGATGCATCTTCCAGAAGAAAAGACAATTTTATGCAGGGAAAATAATGATAAGACCTTTGAAAAGAGATCAACAAATTAATTGAATAGGAGCGTTTTTAGGAAGAGAAGGGGCAGATTTTTTTTTTAGAAAAAAATCCAAGTAACAGATATTTATTCCCACTGAGTTTAATGTGGATTTAAGAGTATAACTGTCTTCTATGATTGAGAAAATTGCCCCCTGTATTCTAAACCATTTCAGATTTAACATGATCTTCGATTTCCTCCATTTCATTTATACAAGACTTACTTGCTACTATGCTTTTACCTTCTTGCTTTCTAAAACTGTATCACTATGTTGGAGAGAATGGTTGCGTTTTAGTGTGTATGAATATGTTTGGTTTTATTTTTGTTTTGTTATTGGTGGGGAGGAGAATTATTATGAGCCAACCAGAGCATCACGATAAAGAAACTAAGTGTGTTTCCGCACTGGGTGCAGAAACCGGATTAACCACTCCCCTAAAACAGATTTAAAACACTCACCTTGTGTGCTTCCACACTGCAGACCTCTTCAGGGACCCTTCACGGTGGCTGCTTCTACATTTTGGCAAGTGAGATCCATTTCTAAAATGGATCTCGCCACTGAAAACCAGTTTAAAATGAAGACCTCAAAAATGAGGTCTTCAATCCGTCCCTGCAATCTGGATCTATGTGGAAGCAGGATGCCTCTGCACATGGCCAGGCGAAGGGATGGATGTCCCTGCGGCTGCCATCTTGGGGAGGGCAGAAGCAGGATGGGTTGCTTCCTTCCACCCTTCCTTGAACCCCACGTGCCACCAGAAACACATGGTGACTGGCAGCTGCATGCTCCAGTCCCGTGGCTCCGGGGGCAGCGTTGGTGGTGCGGGTGGCCAGATACCCTTTTGAAAGGATGCTGCAGTTTCCGCGCAGCAGCCATGGGATCTGGCCGCCCAATCCAACCTCCCTGCACGTGTGCAAACGCCCAAGGGCCTTTGGATCCATCCAAAATAGAGACGGATCCTTGGGAGGTTGGATTGCCAAGAAACAGCTCTTCTTTGAACCGTTTCTGCACTGGGCCTTATTCTGGATTATATCCTGGGACATAATCCACATGTTAATGCAGACTACAGCAAGGCTTCCTCATTCACCATCAAATCATGTATGAGGCATTTTGGACTGAACTGTCATTTAATTTAGTTAATTTAATTTAATCAATTATTCACAGCTTTAGCCTGCTGAATAGCCATTGGGGGGGATCCCTTTCAGAGGCAAAAACACAACTAACATGAACAGGAGACTGGTTCAGATTGATCAAATTTTAACTCAAGCTGAATTTTGCACATTTCTTGTTGTGAACCCTTCAGTATTTGTCATGTAGTAGCTATCCATGCCTAAAGTGTGCTTAATGGGTGTTAAAAGGACACAACATATGATGTGGTGTTAAAGGGTGTTTCGCTGTGAAAACACATCCATTTAGGATGCGTCTGCACAGTGAAACTGTGCCTAGCCAGGGCCCTCCCCAGGCCCGCCATGATTGGCTTCTTGGAGCCAAGCATGGCGAATCGGGGGACTCCGCTGTCACGGCTCACCCTCACCCCAGAAGTGGCAGATTGTCACTTCTGGAGCCAGGGGGAGCTTCACCGAAGCCCTCACTAGCTCACCCAGGTGAGAACACGCAGAGCCCCCTGCTTACCTCTTTGACATTGCCCCGATTCTGGCCGCAGGGACCCAGGATGCAGCACACCTGCATCCTGCATGCCTCCTGATTGGCCGGGGCTGCATCCTGGGTCCCTGCAGCCAGAATCGAGGTGACACCAAAGAGGTAAGCAGGGTGCTCTGCACATTCTCCCTCGGGTGGGCTAGGAAGGGTTTCGGAGAAGCTCCCCCTGGCTCCAGAAGCATCGATCTGCCGCTTCTGGGGTGAGGGCGAGCCGTGAGAGCGGAGTCCCCCAGCTCGCCATGCTTGGCTCCAAGGAGCCAAGCATGGCGGGCCAGGGGAGGGGCCCCAGAGCACGGATGTGCGGAAAGATGGGGGTGGGTAGATCCATATGTATTTGATGCGGATCTACCCCCATAAATCCGGATCTACCATGCATCCGGATTTAGTAAAACCAGGTCTACTGGAACCCGGATTTACTAAATCCGGATGAGGTAGATCCGGATTTATTTAAGCAAATACGGAAGCAGCCTGATTGAACTCTGAACTTTTAGCAAGATTCAGTCTGATGGCAATCCTCGTGAACCTCCTTCCTGGTGCAGCAGAAAGCCAGTGATGAGCCAGTCCAGTAAATGCCTACAGTCTAACTTTCAGTTCTGTAGGACCAAGTCAAGGCAAAACTCTGACATTATTTATCTTCAGAAAAGATCTTATCTCTTTTATATACTTAATTTGATGTCTTCTAATTTTAAATAAATATAAAACGTTCATCATCTATTTACGGCCATAAGACTCAAATTTTCATGCCAAATACATTACTTGCATAATACAAACAAGTGATGAATTATAAGTTAAAATGCCATAAAAATTGAATGGAATAACTGTAAACTTACTTCAGCCTTTGCTCCTATTGGCGTCTTCAACTGGTATCTTCAGGATTTGTCACATGGGCAAATCCATATAAAAGATTTCATGTCTGTTCAGCAAATGATGGATGACTGGAAGGCACATAGGAATAATTATTTTGAATTGAAGATAGTCAGGTTGGATTTCTTCACACTTCTACTTGGAGTAATTCCACTGCTTTCCACTGTTTTTACATAACATTTGTAGGAAACAGAGGACTGAGGATTGAATTTCCTTGGATGCCAGCTATTTTATAAATCCTATACAACATGGCAGTTAAATCACAATTTCCACTGAGTTCCTTTTCCTTTCTGAAAAGAAGGGAAAAGCCTTCAGAAATTGAATAGATTTCTTTTCCCCACCAAATTGCTCCTTTAGCTATGTGTGCAATTAACATACTGTAATTATCACAAATTGTAGTAAGCACTGATAACTGACATGCTGCAACCAAACTAAATTGCTTTTTTATGTGAAGAAGCCTCATGGAGTGAATCTGGAACTTGAAGAACCTGCACTCCTTAAATCAATTTACTTGAAGTAGTTTCTGTGTATCTAGTAAAAATGCTCCAACATAAACAATTGAGCTACAGGTAATTACAGTAGTTTAAAACCATGGATTCCTTAAGCAAAATGCCCCTTCCATCATGGACATCTTGCTAACTTTTATGGCAAAAATAAGTTTAAGAACATGAAAAAATTATACCATGACATTTTAGGGTTGGTAGTCAGTTATTATAAAGACCACCAACTTTGGTTCCAAAGAATCATAAAAAATAAAATAATTTATTCAACAAGTAGCATTTGTTCATTTATAAGATGTAGGGACATGAACAAATGTTTGGGATTTCTTTTGTATTCAATTCATATTGCATTGAATGCAAGAAAATTTGTGGTAGTATTTGTATTCAATACGAATGTTCACTCCCAAAGGAAGCTTCATATGAACATTTGATTCTAATTTGAGTGTCAATCTTCAAATGTGCCAACATTCTATTCAAATTCAAATGTCCAAATTCAGCCGAATTCATATGAATTTTGAATGTTGCAAATATTTGTACATATCCCTAGTAAGACGCCTTGCTGAATAACTGTCCATGTCTGCTAGAGTGTGATAATGTGATTATGCCTCTCCATTCCCAGCTCTCAGCTGACCTTGAGCTTTATATAACTTTAAAAATATCTAAAAGTACAATAAAATTGACTACAAAATAAAAACAGTACATACTGAAGTGAAAATGAAATTTGTTTCCAAATATTTATATCACATCCTTAACTTGGAACACGTCACAGTGGTTTGCTTCAAGTGCTAAAAGATCACAATGCATGCATCAGATAGCAGTCTCTAATAAGAGCTTCATGTAACTATAATGCCACTAATGAAAATCTACAACTTTCTGCCAATCCTCACTGAGCAGAGACCTGAAATGGATTAAGAAGCAGAGAGAAGCAGCAAATTTGAGCAACAAGGAACAGCACACATGGAAAACCACTATGAAGAATGACTAATTTCTAAGAGCATTAAGGTATTATTTTTTTTAAAAAAATGCAAGTAGTAGAATAAAGGGGGGGATACAAAAAAGAGTCAGCTTCTTTTCAGTCTTTGTCTAGTCTCTGAAGCTGTTAGAGCTATAAAAACAGTTTCCTTGCATGAAGACTGAAAGGTCTTTCTGGCCCCTGAAAGCTCTCCAAGGGAGTAACCACATGTATGACCCTGGGGTCCCTGAAGAAGCCCCAGGGGCACAGCAACCAAATGTCCAGGGCATCTGCAACTGTACAGAAGAAGAAGAAGAGTTGGCTTTTCTACCCTGCTTTTCTCACCCATTCGAGGGAACTCAGAGCAGCTAACAAAGCTTTCTATTCTTCTCCCTACAACAGACACCCCTGTGAGGTAGGTGGGTCTGTGATTGCTCAGAAGAGAGCTGTGACTAGTACAAAATCACCCACCTGGCTTCATGGAGAAGTGCAGAATAAAACCTAGTATTGCCCAATAGTAGTCCAGCTTCCGAAGCACTAGACCAAACTGAGGGCATCTGCCAGTCTCAGGCACTCTCAATGCCTTGTGGACACCATAGACCTATTCATTTTATGGCCCAGGAATGCAGTTAGGCAAGCCCTGGGACAAAGCATTTGCTGTGCTGGGCAGGTGGTTCCATCCAGAACCATCCCAGCATATCCCAGGGTGGCCTAATTACATTCCGGGTGCAGAGCATGAAATTGTGCCCTACACCCGGCCCAGGCCATCCCAGGCTGTTCCACAGTTTTACGTCAGGGAGCGCATTTGCACTCTCCTGGCCAGACAGCTGCAGGCCCTGCCCCTGGCCTCCGCCATTGGACAGATTTCGGCCCAACAACTGGCAGACCCTGTCAGGGGTGGGGTGAGAGTGGGATAGCCTGCCCCATTGCCATGCCTGCTGTTGCAGTCCCAATTTGACTGCAGCAGCACACATGCACCCCCTGAGTACCACCCATCCAGGGCCCACACCATGCACCAGGCCTGCACATGATCACTTAACTTTGCGGACCCTCTGGTTTGATGTGATGGTTGCTCGCCTGGCCAGGGTGATGTGTTGCACCATGCGCAGGCATGTGTGACTGTCAGCACGGAGTCAGTCTACCATCACACATGCCTGCACCCAGAGCAGCACATCATTTTGGCCAGCCCTGTGACCACCACATCAGACAAGAGGGTCTTAAAAGGTAAGTGAATGCATGGCTGAGGGGAGGGAGTGAACCCCCTGGTTCGATCTCAGGCATTCTGTGCAGGTGCATGCTGCTGACCAATCTCAGGCTGTGGTGTGCACAGAATGCTGCAGACCGAACTAGCAAGCCCCACCGTGGGCTTGCCAGTCTAGTCTCTGGCAGCAAGCAGGCAAGATGAGCACATGCACGTGTGTGGGGAGGCACATGGCCCTGGGTGAGGAGTGGGACCAAGGGGCCTCCACGAGTTGCAGTCACCTTGATTGAGGTGACCAAACCCCATTGAGGCTGAGTGCCAGCCATACCCCAGCTGCCTGCCACTGGGTCGATTGTGAGCCAGTGGCAGCAGCCAAGGGCGGAGACTCCAGCCCACATGTCTACTTTTGGGCTAGAACACACAGGGACAGATTCCCCATCCACACCTAGGCAGGTAAGGGACATGTGGGAACACATCCCTGTGTGTCGTAGCCTTCCTGCACTATGGCCATTTGGCTTTAGTGCGAAAAAGCCTCATGTCTGCTTTGCTCAAATCTCAAGCCTAACAAGATCCACTGCTGGGCCTTTTTCTGTATGAAGGAACAGTGGGGTTAGGTGCAGGGCATGTGAACATCATGCTCCTTGCCTCTGGGTGCCACCACGTGTTCCTACCTTGAAGCACTTGGTGCTGTCAGAGGGATGACAGCCTAAGAGACTGTGGTTGGATACCACTGTTGTAGCTGGCTTCTTGCCACTTGGGGACATCCATGGGTCCTCTATGCAGTTTTCTTGGAAGAGATACAGGTTTGCCACTGCCTTTTCTGGGAACACGCTGGGAATTGTAGTGGCAAACTTCTGCTTTCCTGCTCTCCTGCTCTATTATTGAGATACAGCCAAGACACTGGTTTCAGCTTCTGATAAGTCCTAGGGATTGTGCATGATTTTGTGTGTGTGTGTGCTTGAATTGAACCAAATCAAATGCAACAAAATTTGCTTTTGTTAAAATAGAGCCCCTTTGAACATGATAGGTTTCAAATTTGATATGTATTAGGGATGTGCATGAATATTTATAACATTTATCATTTTTATGAATTCAGACATTCATACACGATTTGAATGTTATGACATTTGTCCATTACTATTCGTACAAATACGAATGTTTTGGAACATTCGTATAAATAGTTCAGACATTTTTTAAACTGGGGATACATATCGGATACATATTGTGGAACTAGAGAAGGTGCAGAGAAGGGCAACCAGAATGATTAAGGGTCTGGAACACCTCCCTTACGAAACCAGGCTGCAACGTCTAGGCCTCTTCAGTCTGGAGAGACGGCATTTGAGAGGGGACCTGATTGAAGTATATAAAATTATGCACGGTATAGAAAGGGTGGATAGAGAAAATTTCTTTTCTCTATCGCACAACACTAGAACCAGGGGGCACTCTATGAAGCTGATGGGTAGGAGAATAAGGTCTGACAGGGGGAAGTATTTCTTCACCCAGAGGGTCATTGGCTTATGGAATGTGCTGCCGGAAGAGGTGGTGACAGCTACCAGTCTGGATGGCTTTAAGGTAGGGTTAGACAAATTTATGGATGATAGATGTATCAATGGCTACTAGAACGAATGCCTAGATGCATCTTCCAGGCTGGGGGGGGGGGGGAGGAACTGGGGCGCTTCTAAGGCCATCTGCTGGGACTCGAGAGCAGGAGAAGGTTTGTCCTTGTCTCTGCTTGAGATGCCCATGAGCATTTGGTGGGCCACTGTGTGCGACAGGATGCTGGACTAGATGGGCTGTGGCCTGATCCAGCAAGGCTTCTCTTATGTTCTTATATTGGATACATATGCATTCATGTCGGATATTTGTACGAGTCCATACAAATTCATTCATATCAAATAGAATCCTACCACATTCGAAGGGGATTTTGGATGAATACAGATTTTCTAACATTCGGTTCATTATGAATCGAATGCCAAAGAACCCATTCCTGCGCATCTCATGTATGTTATTTGAATGCTATTTGAATCAGATTTGAATCCCTGATGCCAGTTGCATCTACAAATCTCATACTAATCTGCTCTGAACAAATGAAATATCTTCTGAATCCACTTCAGATTCACTCTGGATCGGCTCTGGATTTGCTGTAGTTGTGACTAGCAGCCACTTTCCCACCTCCCCAAGTTTACTAATATAACAAAACTTTGAACAAATGTATAGAAGCATTCGATATTCTCATTCAAGTGTCAGTCTTTGACTGTAGCCAACATTCGATTTGAATTTGAATGTACAAATTCAAACGAATTTTGAATGTGGCCTATATTTGTGCACGTCCCTAGCAACTCCATGTAAACAAGTATATGACTGAAAGGGATTTTTAAAAAACAGTCAAAATTTTTCACCCTATTTGAATAATAAGGCCACAAAATACTTTCAGAGAACAGTCAACTGGCCCTAATCAAATTGGATTTTTGTTTAGAGAAGGACAGTCAGTGTTAAAAGCTGACAACATTATGTCTCAGGGCACTGCAAAGCCTCAGAGGTGGTGGGGCAAGTTTACCACATGCAGTTTTGCTCTTTCCCTCAGACAATGTTTTGATTTTGGTTTTGGTCTAATTATAATTATTTGTTCTGCAGTTGAGACTAAACATGAGGAGGCTCTCTTCTCATCCCTCCTTTTGCTTTGAAAATGTTTGCAGTTGTATTTCTTTCTGCTGTTTTCACACACTGGGGACGGGCTGTAATGTTCTGTATACAAAAATGCTCTGATCCAGAAGATGTATGTCTGAATCCACCCAGTCAACACTTTCTTGAAGTAGCCTTGACTTCTTCTTGAAGCAGCCTCGACTCCAGATTTCCGCTTGGGTGAGGAATATTCTCGTCTAGTCTTGTAAATCTAGTCTTGCATACATGATATATTATGCATGAATTGCAGCAATGTATTACATATGGTTGTCTTTAAAGATGATTCAGAAATGGAAATTGCTTGAGAACGTTCTATCCCGGATATCAGACAGAAAACTTATTGAAACGTATTGAAAAATTATCTGCCTTTTTTTGTTGTTGTTCAGGCACAATTTCTAAAGAGGAGATATTGCCAAGTAAAGCACTTAATGGTGCTTTACCCATTCTTGGCCAGGTGATCAATGAATCCCTAGCAGCCACCTTGTGTGTCCCAATAACCCTAGAAACAAACCTAGCTACAATTGGAGCATTTGGCAGGCCACTGTGTGCGACAGGATGCTGGACTAGATGGGCTGTGGCCTGATCCAACAGGGCCTCTCTTATGTTCTTATGCATGGTAGGGCAGAGTAACTGGTGCCTTGCATTTCAGGTGCATTTCAGTGAAATGAAAGCTGAGAAGTCAGTCATAGCCTTGACTTATCATGCCTCCTACATTACATGAGCCATGGCTGGGTAAAAATTCTGGATTTGCCTTTGAGTACTGGCAGCATTAAAATATAAAGCTAAAGAAACCACAACAGAAAATAAGTCATGAAAGCTAAAAAGATTAATGATAAAAGGGGAAAAGACTAATATTAATCATCTGATTTTGATCAAGGAATCTTCTAGACATTAGCATCTCATGGGAAATCATAAAGGACTTTTCAGATAAAAATATTACCTATTATCTGAAAAAGATATTGCCAAAGGTAATCCACAAAACTGAGATACTTGCACTCGTATAGTGCAATGGCTAAAGATATAAATAAGTTTAAGAAAGGAAAGGAAAAGGAAACTCTTCCATTCAAGACTCCAGCACGGGATCTTGTTTGCATCTTTCGGGACTACATTGTAGGGCAAGCACAGGCACTTATGTGCCTGGATCCTTGATCCCACAATGGTGTGGTGTGTACATCCAGGTATTTTGAAGGCACAAAATACCGGAAAGTATGCAGTCACCGCCCAGTGGCCATTTTCAGCTGGGTTTGACCCCACACATGTCCGATTGACATTCCAAGATGGTGCATTATGGGAACACATATCCAGACAAGTCCTCTTGCTATATTGGTAAAAACTGGTTTGGGAGTTGATGTTCCCACAATAGCATTATTGTGTAATTTCTCCCCAAAATCTTGAGGATATGCCATGGACATGTGTTGAAATAACAATACAATGCTGGGATAATACCAGGTGTTACAACCTATCTAGATGCAGCCTTTAATATTTGTTCAGGTTACTTTTTATGTTGGACTCTGTACTTTAAATTTCAAACAAATAATTCAAAACTTACAATAAAATAGTGCCTCAAAGCTACTTAGGTTCTATAGAAAGCTTGAAATAAAAAAAGCTAAGCTGTGCTGACCATGGTACAATCCTGGCAAAACAATATTGGCTTCACGTTACGGGGAATAACAGTAAGGATCTGAAAGTGTAATCTATTTCTTTTTTTCTTTCTTTAAATAACATTTTAGGAAGCATGGGCTTCCATTGAATCCCTCTCCACAAAGCCAAAGACAAACACGTTTTAAATTAATTAGAGGAACAATTACAATTGCAAGTGTCTCCTCAATATTTACATAGCAGCAATTTACAAAAAAATATGTCTTTAAAATTACATTACAACCTTCAGAATCATCATCCCAGGGTCATGATCCACTTATTCATTGTTTCCAAACTTGTCCTGTTTATTCAACTTAAGAAATAACTGCTTATATTTTCAAAATTCTTCTTTCTCTCTCATCTATCTATCTATCTATCTATCTATCTATCTATCTATCTATCTATCTATCTATCTATCTATCTATCTATCTATCAGAAAGGAAGATAGATAGATAGATAGATAGATAGATAGATAGATAGATAGATAGATAGATAGATAGATAGATAGATAGATAGATAGATAGATAGATAGATAGATAGATAGATAGATAGATAGATGGCTATCATGTCTCTGTGTGATGTACTCTATAGAAACAATTTCTCCTGAAGAGAACTATGGGGTGGAAAAATCCAGATCCAAAGTAAAATACAGAAAGGCCCTAAGTATCAGTAAAACTAAATTTCAAGTATGTGTCTTGGGGTGTTTCCACACTGGCTGCAGAAACCATTTTAAGCCCTCATTTAACCCCCATTTAAGACCCTTGTGTACTTACCTTCTGCACTGGAGACCTCTTCAGTAACCCTTCCAGGTGGCCACTTCTGTATTTCGGTGCATGAGATGAGTTTCTAAAACGGGTCACTCTGATGAAAAATGGTTTAAAATGAAGACCTAAAAAATTAGGTCTTCAATCCATCCGTCCGCCAGGTGAAGGGATGGATGTCCCTGCAGCTGCCATCTTGGGGAGGACAGAAACAGGCCAGTTTGCCTCCTTCCACCCTCCCTTGTGCACCGTGAGCCACCAGAAACACATGGTGACTGACAGCTGCATGCTCCCGTCCCATGGCCTTGGGGGTGGCGTCGGTGACACAGGAGGCCAGATGCCCTTTGGGATGGGTGCTGCAGCTTCCCCACAGCACCCAGGAGATCTGGCCACCTGATCCAGCCTCCCTGTACTTGTGCAGACAGGGGCAGGCCTCCTCGGATCTGTCCCTATTTGGGACAGATCCTCCGGAGGACTGCTCACCAAGAAACGGATCTTCTTTGATCTGTTTCTTGGTGGCATATGCGGAAACACCCTTATATAGCAAAGGCACAGATTCAAGACAAAGAAGGAGTAGTACCACCTGTGACTAATACTGAAATGATTCTGAAAAAACAAAACAAAAAAACCTTAAGTAAGGATTACTTTAGTAATTTTGGTGTTATCAACAATCCTATATGATTCTTAATTGCTGGAATAAAATTAATGTTGATAGTCTATTGTAAATGTATTCTGTATTACCTGCATGCTATTTTTGTTTGATTTTGAAGTCAGACCAATATAACTTGTATTGGTGCTATTGCAGCCATATTGTGGATGGTATTCAGAGCAAGTGAGACTTTTAGCTCTTTTCTTTAATATAAAAAAACTTTCAGATAATTATACTTCCAGATCTTTATAGTTATTGCACATATTGTTTAAGATCAGAATTTATAGATGGTCTACTTCACTATTCATATTTCCATGGATTTGGACAAGTTAACTTGAATGGCTTCTATGAGATACTGTTAAACATTTGAAAAATCTGTTCCCACCATGACCAATCCACAGAACTGCCCAGAAGGCTAGCAAAAGAAAAGTTGCTTTTTCTCACCCTTCAATTAACTAAAATAAGTCCAAACTCCTGACAAAACAAGAATATATTCACCATTTGCCTCAGGCTAAAAGAGAAAGCATCAACTACAGGCCTGTAAAAATTCATTGCAAGCATAATCTGTTCTTTACTAGCACTAGTTCCCATTCTGTACTTTAAATGTGGAATTGAATCTGACAGAATTTGGCTCATTTTTAGTTGCGAATTTTTGACCTTTACTTCTGTAAGTAAAGGTTACCTTCCTTCCTTTCTTCCTTCCTTTAACTGCTCTAAGTAAAGGTTAGTTAAATGTTAACTTACTGGTGTTAACATTGCTGGCTAAGTTGAAAATCCCATTCTAAACAAAGGAACAGATCTGGTTGACAGTGGTAACCTGTGGATTGGAATTGCAGGGTGGTGAGAGAAGGGGCAGCCCCAGTTGGAAGTCTCAGTGTCAGCTAATTTGGGGAGACCTAACTGGACTCTCCAACTGTGAGATCAAGCACCCTGCAGCTTAGAGTCAGATCTTTCTTTCTTTCTTTCTTTCTTTCTTTCTTTCTTTCTTTCTTTCTTTCTTTCTTTCTTTCTTTCTTTCTTTCTTTCTTTCTTCTTATAATACAGTGATTCTCAGTTATTCATAATTCTTGAACAGAGGCTTCATATCTGACCTCGGACTCCCGGCAGTAAAACGTACAATACCGGCTTATGAAATCACTTAATCACAATTCATTATATGTATAATAATAAATGTGCATTAACAGAATTCTTTAAAGAATCTGCTGTATGTGAGAGTTTTAAAGGCATAAGTATTCTCCTGAAATCCACCCCAAAGCAGGAAATGCTGACGTCGTCCTCACCACAGCCTCTAAATTACATTCTTCTCGGGAGAAAAACATTGTTGATATGGCTAATCCAAGAATCTCTAAATAATTCTGTTGGCATGGCTAATTTGTGCATATTCCCATTTGTTTTATTAGGAAGTAAGTTCCACTCTTTTCAGAAGAATCGGCTTCCATATGGATATACACAGAATGAAAGCTTTGTGGTGCTCTGTTTATCCAGCTCTGCTTCTAGCTAAACCAGTTACATTTCCTGATAAGTACCATGTTCTCTTTGTCACAAATACCAATAAATACCAGCTGCTACTGAACAGTACATAACGCGGAAGGGCATTTTCTATTAAAGATGGAGTCTAATCAAAATCAGATTGTTACAGAATTCTCCAAGATTCCAAATGAGTTTCTCAGACCTAAGACTATATCATATATTTTGATCAGTGGAGCTTCTGAAGGCATACACAAAGCAAGGTGTATGATGATAAAAGAAGGCTGGGTTTCCACTTGCCCAGCTAGGCAGCTCCCTTGTGGATTCATTGGGGGGGCACTGAGATCTGCCACTGAAAAAGACACCTTCTCATCTCCATTTTAGAATGAAGAGGCATCATTTCTGGTGGCCAATCAGAGAGCCCCCAATTCAAGGTATGAAATTGTACCTTGCAAAACTAGCACTCCTGATGGTGATCATCGCATAGTTGCCACAAGATGCCTACTGCTGCCACAAACTGTGATGCAGTGGCAGCAGGCACCTTATCTGGCAGTGGTGAGTGCCTCTTTTATAAGTGGAGACATTTCCAAAGTGAATGAGAATCAAGCAAAGCATACAGACTGGTTTACAGCAGTTAGACCTGAAACACTGGAAGGACTAGGGGCCATTAATCACAATAATTTACTAGAGCAATACACACCAATAATCTTACTGTGGGAGTAGAACTGAGTATTTCATTTGTGCTGCCACTTGTGGTCGTACTCTGTGCACTGCATCTGTTGAGAAGCTTCCTCGGGCAAAGAAGGCAGACTTACATGATGTCGTTAGTAGGGATGTGTACCAATATCCGTAATATTCATTATTCATATGAATTCATACAAATTCAGACATTCGTACACAAATCGAATGTTACATTTGTACAAAAACATTTGTACAAATATGAACATTTTGCAATATTCATACAACTAGTTCGTACATTAGTTAAACTGGGGATAAGTATCTGATACATATTTGTTGGTATAGGATACATATCCAATATGTATGCATTTGTATAGGATCCATATACAGGATCTGCATGCATTCATACTGGATATTTGTATGAATTCATACGAGTACATTCGTATTGAATAGAATCTTTCTGCATTTGAAGGGAATCTGAACGAATATGGATTTTCTAACACTCAATTTGTTACAAATCAAATCCTCCAAAAAACCATTCATGCCCATCCCTAGTAGTTAGCTATATCCTGTCACAGGCTGTTGGACAAGATAAGAGATCAGTTTAACTCAACAGGACAATTTTGATGTTCTTGCGAAGTTCCTCAAGCATTCTCATCCCAAGGCAATTAGGGCTTCATAAGCATAAATGGTGTGCACCCAAATAGACAAGAGAATCCAAATGCAGATCAGTGCTACTCAAATATCACTAAATACTGTAAATATTACCTCAGCCAATGCTACAGATAATTGCATTTTGCAACTTTTTGCAAAGGCGTGCCCACATAGAGTACATTGCTATAATTTAATGTAAATATGAAAGATATCTCTGTAGTGATTTTTGTGGTCAGAAGAAAGAACTCATTTACAACTGTGTCTTGGAATTTCAGGTTAATTCTGGAATGGGATATCACCTTATGTAATATATAATTTTACTATGCAGGATTACAATCAAATTAAGTACAATTATTAAGAAGAATGTCAGACCTGCGAAAAATTTAGGAGAGAATGAAAACATTCCAATATATTAGTTACCTTATACCTTATAGCTATTAAAGTTCTTTCTGAGTCAAGTTTATTTTAGTATCTACCATTAGATAAGAACTTTGTGCCACAAAATGACTTTGGTAATGACAGGTTTTTCCTGTCCCTTCAATTTCACTCAAAGTGCTTTTCACTCTGGTTCTCAATTTAAATTCTTTATAAATTCAAGCCACATCCACATGCAGTTATATGAAGCACCTCTAGTTGGCTTAGAAACAGCCTAGAGATGGGTCATAATTGAAACTGTTCACATACCAATTTGCCTTGCCCCCTTCTAGACTATTAGATTAGAGATGAGATGAGAACACAAGTGCCAGATGTGGATGTGATGTTCCTCCATCCGGTTCAGGTTGTTTGGACAAGGGAAACTTTTTACTGAATTTATATTCTGCTAGCTATCAGTCAAGTTTGATATTTAGATGTACTGAAAAGGGATGTGCATGAATGGGGTTTTTGCACTCAATTCCTATTGAATTGATTGTAAGAAAATTTGTATTTTTTCAAATAGATCCCTTTTGAACGTGGTAGGGTTCTATTCGATACAAATATATTCGTATGGATTCATACGAATATCCAGTGTGAACCTATACGTATCCCATAAGTATCTGTTACGTATCTGATACATATCCATACGTATCCAATATGTATCCTGTAACATATCCACTCTGAAAGCATCAAATCCACCCTGAACCCCCTTTGAACTTTCACTCAATTCATGTCGAATGCACTCTGGATCCGTTGCAGATGTGACTGGTGCAGCCGTTTTCCCACCTCCCCATTTCACAAATGTTCCGGAGCATTCGTATGAACATGAATGTCAATCCATGAATGTCACAATATTCAATTCTTATACAAATGACCAAATTTGTCTGAATTTGTACGAATAGCAAATGTTACAAATATCCGTGCACATCCCTAGTATCAAAGTCTGCACAGGGTAAATTGGAAAAAATAATCAGAAGATCACCAGAACTGGATGGGGGTGGGGGGGAGAGAGACTGAAGAACACACTCAGTAATGGGCATCTTTCTAATCTAGCTTCTCCTCTCCCCAAGCCAAACTGTAATAACTTTATTTTTTGCAGGTTTGCTCACAGGGGGTCCCTAGCAATATCCCAAAAGGAATGACTGTAAGGTTAAAGATCAAAGACTAATCAGCTTGAGTGGGAAACTACCCAGTAAATCAATATATAGAGAGATATTCAATGATGTGACAGCTGCATAAAATCACTAAGTAGACCAGTCTTGCATCTATACAAGAAAAGTGAGAGTGATGGAGAGAGGTAGTTGCCCACAGACCAGTAAAATCTGCTCTGAGAAAGAACACTGAGGAGCATAGGGATGGGTGAAGAATGTAAGTCACATTCACAATTTGTACAAATTTATACAAATTTGAACATTCACAGGCAAACTGAAAATGTATCCAACTTTCATAGAAGCTTTGTAGAAGCTTTGACAAAGGGCAGATCTGCCCACCCCTGGCCTCCCATGCTCCCCCTTACTGTAAATCCAGCTGTGGCTGCCACCGCCACAACCACCACTGCCTTCGTACCCTCCTCTGAGGCTCAGCTAGGCCTTCTAGGGGTGCACGGTGGCCATGGCAGAGGCAAAAGGCAAGTGGGGGGTGAGGCAGGGATCAGGGTGGGGATGAGGATTCCCTTTACAAGTGAACATTCAGCAGATGTTCATGTGCAAAAGCAAAACCCTCCATATTCACTGGGGGGCTTTGCACAAAGCCAAACATTCCCACCTTCAATTCAAACTGAATTGAAGGGGGGAATGTGCTTCATGCACATCCCTAGTAGAGGGCATTTGAAGGCCCTCCATTGTCCTTCTCAGGACTTTCTACAGTGGCAGGTACCTTTGGTGCTTGACTGTCACACCTCTGGGACTTCCCAGAATGCAGCTGCTAGACTGCTGATCAGAACAGCTGGCCAGACACATATCATGCTGGTCTTAAAAGAGTTGCACTGGTTGCCAATTCACTACTGAGTCCAGTTCAAGGTGCTAGCTTTAACCTATAAGGCCCTAAATGATTTGGGCCCCAAATATCTAAAGGAATACCTTCTTCCATATCAACCCGCCCATGCCCTAAGATCTACAGGGGAGCCCTTTCTGGTTCTACCATCACCCTCAATAGCAAAAGGGGTAAATAATAAATACAAATACTTGTGTGAATGTGTAGAAGAATTGCAAGGTATAAAAACCAAAACAATAGCTGTCTTCATACAAATCAAAAGAAAAAAATGTGTCTCAAAAGCCCTTTGAGACAGTAGTGTCTGGTACATGTGTTATCATCCCATCTCTAATCCACCTTTTCTAGCCTAAAATGTTTCATGGGAAGTGCAGGGGGTGCTGAAGTTTTGAAAATGCCGGGGAAACCCTCAAGAAACCTTTGTACCCTCAGGCATACTAGAGATTTGTGCCTGATATTTTGCACGATGGTGCAAATGTCCCCATAATAGTAGGGCTTCCCCACAATAAGAATCTCTATTGCATAATAGCACACTCTTCCAGTAGCAGCCCATCTGTTGCCTTTGTGTTTCAAACTAAAAATGGTGATTTAAAATGCCTAAGGTGAGATATGGGATAATACTGGCTTGAGCTCTGACAGTTTATTGCCAAATATAGGCACCGTGGAAACATTTGCATCACACTGAGGACTGCACTGCCTCCTTTCTTTTAGAAAGACCTTCTTTCAACTCAGACGGAGTCCTCATTTGATCTCGGCTGGGGGTCTGCTGTGAATTGCTGTTGGGAAGCGGTTTCAAGACAGCAGGTCAGCCAGATCTTTTGAAGATAGAGCCATTTATTCAGGAACTAGAACAGTAACCACAAGCAGACAGAAAAGCATACATTTCATGTCTGGAGTTGGTCATTAAATAGGGGTTTACTGTCTGTGCTCTTGAACTGACTCACTAGCACCACTGCTATAGGGAAATGTTTAGATGTTCAATGCTTCAGTGCAGGTATAACTTTGTTGTGAAAGAACTAACAGCACAGAATGTTTGGAGAAGGAATGCTTGTTTGCAAGAATATTCTGGCAGAATCATAGACTTGTATTTATAGATTATGGACGTGTCTCCACGTACTGGAAGAGGAACCCAGGAACATATCTTCTGCCACCACGTAGCCATTTGCAGTAATGACTTGTGACAACAATGCCACCCCATTACTAGCCACAATCACTAACCAAACTGCCGCTTCCTGCCATTATCAGAGGTAGCACAATTGCTGCTGATGTCATTTTCAGTGATGATCATGGTGCCTCTCCCTCTATGCCCAGGACAATGCCACCTCCATTTTGGAGACCTGGCCACAGTCTGCTGGCATAGTTTGAGGATCCCCAGTGCAGTAGCTGTAGCTGCATCCAGACAACAGTTATTTATTCTGTTATATATGGTTATTTATAGCGGAATAAGTTACTGATGTCTGGATGAGGCGTTTTCTCCTTCTCCAACTGAAAGAAATTCTATGCGTTTTTATTCTGTGGTATATAAATGATTTGACTTGTTTTGGTATTAGGTAAACACACGTTGATCCACTGGCTTTTCTAAGGATGCATTTTCCGTTTGTCTTCCTAGTAAGGAAGGTTGCTTTGAATTGCATCTCAGAGATCCAAATGCCCATTCATATCTATGCCCACTTGAATAATAGGGAGGTCTGAGGAACACATTGTGCAGAATTTGAAACCACTTTCTATAAAGGCAATACAAAGTAAGTAGACATGCTACCTACAGCACACGCTCGCCCTGGGGTGGGATAGGGTTTGTGTAGGTGAAGCCCCCCGGCTCCAGAAGCCACGATCCATGGCTTCTGGGGAGAGGAGGAGCCCTGAGATAGGATGTCCCTGGCTTGCCATGCTTGGCTCCAGAGGAGCCAAGCATGGAGGCTGGGGGGAGGCCTTCAGAGCACAGCACCCACCTCAAATCCGGATCTAATTCCTTCCTTCCCTTGGGGGTGCAAACATAATAAGGTGTTAGTAGATCCGTATCTACTAGATACGGATCTACTTAACACGGATTTCTGAAATACGGATCTAATAGATCCGTATTTCGGAGGTCCAGTGCAGAACCACCCTTAGAGAACTTGTGCACAGTTGTGTGCAACATGCCAGCTGGTGTCAGGGAATACTGGCTCTGTATCCTTGGATTTGGATCTGCTGCAGCCCCCACCATGCAGATGGGTGATGGAGGTTTCCAGAGGCATTTTCATGTGTGCAACAGAAATCCGCCTAGCGTGCAACTTTCCTATGCTGGCCTCCGAAGATAGGACCTCAGAGGTGTATGGAGAAGTGTATGACATGAGAGGAGTTGCAAGAGCAGCCATGGTGGAAGAACAATAGACCAATGTTCTTCTACTGCTCTATCATTGTAGATGTCTACTGAGTGCTTACATCAGTATGCCTGATGGATAAGTGCAGGGTTTAGTCCACCCACACTGCCATGAGTATGCAAAATACATTGGTGGCACCATGCAAACATGGTCTCCAACTTTGAATTCTTTTACCAGGCCCCCAAGTTGCTCCAGCAATTAAAAAAAACAACCAAGGCTGCATCCTCATGCGACCTGTTTGGGTCTGATTGGGCACACATGGGACCGGCAGCGGGTCCAAGATTGAATCTTGCCCATCCCCATGCCATGCCTGGTAACATGGGCTGGGTGTGAGTTGGGTGCGGATGCAGCGATCCCCATGTAACCGCGCAAAGCCCAGGCATGGGGGAGCAGTGCCATCTCCTCTCCACCCCCTCTCTCCTCATCGGAAGCCAGATTGATGTCAGCCCACCCCTTCGCCACCAGCTGCAAATGCCCCTGTGCTGCCAGCTGCAAATGCCGCATCCCCCCTCCCTTAGTGGCACAGAAAGCCAGGACTGGGCTGGGAGGCATGGACATTTTTTAAATTTAAGTTTAATACATTTTTAAATAATTTTTTAAAACCCAAAGTCACTACAAGGTTTGGCGGCAGTTGAGCGGTTGAGCAGTTTTGAGCAGCTCCGCTCCACCGGGAACCGCGAGAATGCCCAGCAAGCTTAAAAGGGGGAAAATCAAGCCATTATCGGAAACGAGGGTGGAAATATTTGGGGAAAGGGACAAAATCAAGCCATTATCCTCCCTGCCTTGACAATTGGGAAACAGGGGTTGAATATTTGCTGTGGAAAGGGGGCAAAAATTAAGCCATTATCCTGCTTGCCTTGGCGATCAGGATTTTTTCACTCGCAAAAAATGTCAGTGGTTGTGAACTCCAATGCACAGGGCAGGAACAGCACACCTCACCTTCCAATGATGCAAGTGCTGATCTCCTCCCCAAATAGCCCAGGACTGTCCCCTTGTGCAGGCTCAGCTCGCTGATCAATGTGTGCCGGACCCCCAAACTGTGCCCAGACTTGTTTTTTGGGGTACCAAATTTGGTCCTGGTCTGGTACGGTTTGGGGTGATTTGGTCCACGGAAATCAAACCAAATAAAAAATGCATGGGGACACCCCTTCCCAAACCCAGTTTTAGTGCCAGACCAAACATGCATGGGGACACACCCAAATTGTTTCATAAAGAAGTTCACGAATCCTTTATGTTAGCTTTCCATAGCAAAGATTTATTTTCCTTCTCCTTTTACAAGAGCTAGAGAAGCATTCCAACTTGTTGTTGCCCAATTTATAATCCCAGGAGGATCCTCTTCTGAAAATCTGAATCGGTTTTAAGAGAGGGATGTGAAGTTTTCCTGGCATGTAAGGCAGTCAGTTCTCAGCCCTGCTTGCCAGGAATAGGAACACACTTTGTCTGCAGCTGTACATGTCACTGCTTGCAGTGATGCATTTTGAGTTATTCTCCAGGATCAGATTGCCTGAGTGACTTGCTGTTTTTAAGTATAGAAAAATAATAATAATAAATTGCACTACAATACATGAGGGGCCTATTATTACAGCATTGCATAGCTAATATTTCTTGAGCATGCAACTTGATGTTGCTTAAATATGCAATTTCCTGCTAAACCTCTAATTAAAAAATTTAAAGAGCAGACTGCTCAGAGAGGCAGAGTGTTTTTTGTTTTTTTAGAATTAGCAGTTAGGGTTTTTTAACATCTTGTGGTTAAGTTGCTATGAAAAAAAAAGCAGTAACTCATACTATAATGGTACTAATAATCATATTCTGTGCCCCTTTCCCCAGCTTATCACTTCTGAGAAAGAGAGAACTAGTTGCAAACTTTTGCTTATGGATGATGATGTAGAGAGCTGATTCCATTCCGTGGAAGATATTTTTGCATAAAAGTCTACAAGATTATAAAAGCCGACAAATGAACAAGAAAAGCCAAATCAGGGAGGCAGGTATCCTAGTCAGGCAGCATTTTTTTTTTCACAATAATCATGGAAAACTAAAATAAATGGACACACCCGTAAGGAAACTATTAACTCTGCACTGTACTCTGCTATTATATCATTAAAGACATTGTTCTCTTTTGGACTCCTTTGCTCATTTAGCAGTGTGAACCTAACCTCAAAGAACCCTTTTCATGTTGTGCAGGGAAAAAACCCTTAGTTTTCCTTTCACATAAGGCTTTGGATTGCCCTGAAGCCTCATAATGCTGGTTTCAAGCAATCCTGATCCACCTTCATCAGGGTTTCCAGAGGTCAATAAAATCAGCCTATCATCATGCCTTTCCAAACATATAGAAAATAACTTGCTGTTGTTGCGGTAAATGCAACATTCACAAATTCATTAGGAAAGTAGTTATTCCTGGAAATGGCAGCTATTCCAGTAACTTGTTGCCACTGATGTTTTTAACCATATTTTCCTTTTATGCTTGCATTACTGAAAAAGAAGGGGGTGGTGAAACCCTCCAAAATATGAATAATAATTACAGGCACAGCTTAGATCACTTCATATCTCTGCTACTTGAGCTGGTCATTTAAGCAATTTCTTCTTTCTTTCTTTCTTTCTTTCTTTCTTTCTTTCTTTCTTTCTTTCTTTCTTTCTTTCTTTCTTTTTAAATGTTGCAAATGCTTTTAGGTCTTGGTCCTGTGCCTAACATTTCTAATTTGTGACTCTAAAGATCCCTACAAATAATTCTTTTCTCTTGACTTGACATTCACACATCTGACCACACTCCAAGCTATTTAGTAAAATATATTTAAAAGGAAGACACAAGAGACAAGAAGTGGTGTAAGAATAAAAGAAAGGACATATTAAGATGGGATTAATTATTCATTCTCTTGTGCGGTGAGCCCCCTCCCCCACATCATCTTCACTTAGATTACTGTCATTATTTTTAGAAAGGATAGAAATAGGACATTAGTACAATACAGTCCCAGCTCCAGTATACATCAGTCTGGGAAATACGCTCAGTCTTTATTTCATGATATAGCAGATTAGTGTCATCGGGGAAGGCAAAGGACTAAATAAGTATGTCCAGGGTGCCACATAGCAGGTATACATTCAGCATTTCACTGGCAAGTTAGGAATGGATTATGCTTCCATAAAGTGCTGCTGTATTATACAGAATCCCCACATGGTGCAATTAAGAACCATTACAATATCCACATAATGAGCATACTTTGTTCATTCTGCTTTTGGCCCTTCTCTTAACACCCCTCTATTAATTTCTCTACTCCCAAGGCTTCTGTTGGTGGAAAAGTTTTGGTTCTCTTGACACTCTGATCTTGCAAATGGATTTTCAGAAACTGATGAATTACTACTGATGGAAGGAGAAAACACAGTTTTTGATGACTGTGAGCGTTATTCCTGTTCTCCCATAAAACTCATTCATACTGCACACCAACAATGTTTTTGTGGTTCTCCCTGATGCATCTCCAACTGCCACTTCACAGACATTGGAAGAACTATCTTAAAGAAACAGAAAGCTGGTGAACTCCTTCCAGCACCTGTGACCACACACTCCCACACTGGCATTACTAAAGGAATGGTAGGCATCATCTGCACTGGGTCACAGACCCACACCACTGAGTACCATGTCCATAGAGCTGCAGTAAATGCAGACCCACACCATTGAATACCATGTCCATAGAGGCTCTGGGAGGCTATGCAAGGTGTTGGAGAAAAACAGTACTTCTGGGTTGCACACACAACTCTCCATCTGGGGGTCGTGATCCCTGGATAGATAGCTGCACGTGTAGAATTGGAAGTGCTGTTTCAGGCAGGTTCCAAGCAGCGAGCACCAGCAGCCAGTGAGTGGGGTGGGCATCGAGGAAGGGAGGAGTAGGGGTGTTCAATTCATTTCATTCACAAATATTCATTCTAATATTTGTGCATGAAGTGAAACTCTGCCCCCATTTGTGGGGGGATTGGGGCAAAGATGAATATTCCCACATTCAAATTTCATCAAATTGATGCAGTGAATGTGGGAAATAGGCTTTGTGCACATCCCTAGTCAGGAGCAGTGGGCCTGACTATTACAAACCAACTAATCCCAACTTACAGCAGGTAAGTGCAGAAAAGGTCTTTGTGTCAAACACAACTGGTACCCAGACATTACACATGCAGATCAACTAGGCTTCTTTGAAGCCGAATTGATGTGGTGTATGTCAGATCAAAGAGACATTTGCCATGCTCTTTGGGCTTCTGTGAAGCCTAATGAGACTGCACCGAGCCCTTACAAACACAGGAACATAAGAGGTGCCAAATGGATTGGAACCATTACTCATCTAGTGCAGTTGCCTGTTCTCATTGTGACCAACCAGCATCACAAGGAACCTTTGCAGCAAGACATAGGCATACATTTTTACCCATAGGGGCATCAGTCTATGCAACTTACTATCCAAAGAGGTGGAGGCAGACTGGATACCTTTCCAAAGGGGTTAGACAAGTCCATGGAGGACAGGTCTGTATCAATGGCTACTAGAATTGATTCCTAGATATTGCCTCCAGATGGGAGAAACGGACTGCGTCTAAAGGCCACTTGCAGGGAATTGAGGGAGTAGATGGCTTTGGCTTGATCCAGCAGAACTCCTCTTATGTTCTTGTGTTCTCTGCTTGCAGTATCTCAGTAGTTGGCACTTCTGGGTATATTGTTAGCCAGTGCCTGTGCCACTACAGTGGTACCTTGACATACGAGTTTAATTCGTTCCATAACCTTGCTCTTATGTCAAATCGCTCGTATCTCAAAGCAATTTTCCCATTAATCCATTCCAGCTCCCAAAACACCACCTCAGTTGTTTTTGTTATGTACTGTACTGTATTTACATACTTGTATCTCAAATCTTGCTCTCATCTCAAAGCAAAATATCACTCGCTCGGTGGCTTGTATCTCAAAACACTTGTATGTCAGGGCACTTGTATGTCAAGGTACCACTGTACTCACTTGTGCCACTGTCCCTTTGGAATAAGATTATTGTGAGTAACTGCAGTAGATTTCTGTTCAGACTAATTTTTTGTTCCCCAGACCTAGATGGCATTTATCCAGGATTCTTTAAAAAAACAAAAAACCTAAAGGTAAAATTTCAGACCTTTTAAACAAAATACACATCTGCAAGCTCAACTGCAGGGAAGACTGTGGAAATCATTATTAAAGATAAAGTTACCAAACATTTAGAAGAAGAGGGCTTGCTCAAGGACAGAGAACACAACTTTTGGAAGGGGAAAGCATGACTACTTTGACATTTTTTGAGAGCAGCAATAGATAGTGTTGACCCAATAGACATTGTCTGCTTGGACTTCCAAAAAGCACTAGTAAAGATTTCTTAGTGAATTTAACAGTCTTGGAATAAAATGTCAGGTACTCTTATGGATAAGCAATTGATTAATGAACAGAAAGGTTATAAGTGCAATGAACTTTCTTTCAATGGAGAATTGTAACATCTTTTCATTTCTATCAGTTTTGTGGACTTTCTACCCTCCTTTTGGACTTTCCTGAATAGAAAACCCACAAATAAAAGGGATAGAAATTAAAAGGTGTGATCAGTCAGGTCTGAAGATGGACTGAAGGTTTAAAGTGAAGGTGTAGCCACACCCCTTGAGTCTTCTTAAAGGTGAGAAAATCTGTATAAAAGCCAGCTCTTCTTCTTCCTTGAACATAAAAACATCACTGCCTCATGCTGAGGGAAGAGTGAATGGTAAGTAGAAAGTGCGAAATTAATGGCTTCACTGACTGCTTGGATTTACCTGCAATATGATGCAAATCTATAGACTGCTTCAGTGAAAGGCACATTTCTCTAGACACTGTTCCTTGAATTGAGGATAATCACAGCTGGAATTGCTTATCTTATGACACCTTAGAGCTGTGATAGTAATTAAACTTTTTATAATAATGCTTCCTGACAACTTAAACATCAGTGTAGTTATCACTGATATGTTAGAATTGTCCAGACATTTCCATCAGGTAAGGAGTATAGCTGTCTAGGAAATGCTTATTAGAGTGCTCCAAATGTCATACGCAACACAGTGTGGCAGTGTGAGATACTTTCGCTCACTGTTTCAGCCATGTGCTGTTCCAGGAGGCTCCTGGATATATTTAGGATGGTGTTCCTCTTAAGCCCAAAATACTACTTTTAATGCCTTCTCTTTTAACATCATAACATCCAACATCTCTGTCAAGTGAATTTTAGGTTTGGTGCATTCCTGAAACTTCTTTCTCAGCTTGTGCCAGAAATTCTCCCTAGTGCTAAAAAAAGGAAAAAAAAAAAAGGTTCCTTTTATTTCTTTCATTAATTCTGTCGATACTGGCAGCATTTCATCTTACCAAATGTACATGAACAATAATAATCTCAGTTTCTTAAGGTTCTCAATGTACACACACCTACTCAAGATTTCCTTGAAACTGACAAGGCCTTCAAACCAAAAGCAAACATCCACATGATCCTAGGATCACAAGGACCACCTGTCAATGTGCACTATGGAAGGCCACAGTCTTCTGTGGCATGCAGTAGAGATACAATCCCCACACCTTGCCCACTCCCTTAAAAAAATATGTAATTTGATAAATTTTCTGAAGCTTCCTAGTCTAGTCATCCAAACTTATTAAGCTCTGAACAGCTGCCCAGAAAGTCAACTTACCTGTAAGCTAGGAAAGAATACTCTTGAGGTAGTGCTGGTGGTGAAATTTATCTATAGAGAAGGTAGTTCCAACAAGGCACACAATATTTTATTCCAAGATCATCTCAACTGCTGATTTTTTGACAATTTTTTCCAGTCCTTTAGGATGAGGCTGGAGGGAAACATCACTGCTGTGAGGAGAACTCCCCTTGTAGAAGCACTCTGGGAACTGTGGTGAGGTGTAGATTGCACCTCTGAAATGGCACCACTGAAATGCTACCTGAGCCACCTGCCACATTTTGGATAGTCCATGCCACCCCAACCCAACTACTGCCTCCAAAGTGCCCTCAGAGAGGAGCCCAGTCTCTGAAGGCCACTTCAGCAGCAGCAGAGAAGAAGTTCTTGCATGTTTCCAAAATAATTAAAAGAAAGACAATAAATACAAAATCTGCATTCATTAACTGCAATCCACAGCCCTATCCCAGCCAGAAACATCACGGGTGGGGAATGAAAGTTTTGTGGCTGTGATGTTTATGTGGCTGCAATAGCAGAAGACAAGCAAACAACATGGCTTCACTTTAGAAAGAATTCTACTTATTAATATGCAGCTCCTACCTAGATTATTTACCATGTCCTGTGCTTAAATAGCCAGTGCTTAAATTTTAGAAGCAGATTACTGAATCAAAAAGTGTTCCCCAAAAAATCTAAAGTTCAAAATCTAGTTGTAACTATTCTGTTGTCACCACTGGTCATAAATTCAGAGAAAAAAAAGAACAAAATATTCAAATTTCAGAGGATTTTTTTTTGCCTAATTTATTTTTCTAAAATACATCTATGGTACTTTCTGTTAAAACTGTAATCTTGAGATGGTTTACAAAACACACAGAGAAAGAGCTAAACCATTAAATATAAATGAAGCTTAAAACATTCACAGCATAGTGTAGCATATTCCACATTAAAACAACATATCAGTTACCACTACATCAAAATGATATATGGAAAAAAGGTTGTGGATATGTTTTGACCACCTGTCCATAATGGAAATCATCTTAGCTGGTGAAGGTTTATGGCAGCTGCTATTTTCTTTCAGTGCTGTTAGACTGTACATTTCCTTATCTAGGATCTGTCAGTACTGGTTTTCTTTGATAATTCAGTCAGAAATTCTTACTCTGAAAATGCTTGAGCAATACAAAAGGCAGTTAATAGGAGATTTGCAAAAGTTCTGATCTGTTAGGGCATGTTCCCATGCATGTTTTGGTCCAAATCGAAATCAGGTTCGGCAAGGGTTGTCCCCATGCACTTTTTATTTGGTTTGCGGACCAAATCGGCCAAACCCGTACCAAACCCATGCCAGATTTGGTGCCAGAAAAAACAAGTCTCGTCATGGTTTGGTGTCCTGGCACACATTGCTTTGAGAGCCAAGACTGTGCACGGGGATGATCCCAGGCTATTTGGGGAAGAGACTGGCACTTGCGTCAGTGGGAGGTGGGGTTTCATGTCCTGTGCTTGCTGTTCATGCCCTGATATTTTTTCTGAATAAATGATGCTGAGGGGTTCAAATGGCCTTTGCTGCCCCATGAGACTCTTTTATACAAGTATTCCAACCCCCTTCCCCAATCGCCGAGGCAGGCAGGATAATGCCTTGATTTTTCTCCCTTTTACACAGCAAAGAATCCACCCCCATTTCCCAATCACCAAGGTGGGCATGATAATGGCTTGATTTCCCACTTGCTGGATGCTCTCACGGTTCCCGGCAAGAGAGGAAGTGCACAAAACTGTTCAACCGCTCAACTGCCACCAAACCTTGTAGTGGCTTTGGTTTGTTTGTTTGTTTTTAAAAAATTCCGTTCAGGCCCAGCTTCTGTGCCACTAAGGGGAAGGAGGGATGTGGCATTTGCAGTGGGCAGCACATGGGTGGGGTGACGTCAATCCAGCTTCCAATGAGGAGAGAAGTGACAGAGAGGAGAGGCGATGGTGCTGCTCCCCTGTGCCAGGGTTTGGCTTGGTTTGCATGGGGAAGGCTGTATCCACACCCAGCCTGCATCTAGCCCACATTGCCGGGAATGGCATGGGGATGGGCAACATCTCAGACTCATACCCAGTCACATGCATGCCCAGTCAGAGCCAAATGGCTTGCATAGGGACGTGGTCTTAGTGTAATAAATATGTTGAAATAATTTAGGACAAATAACTAAAAGCAATGACAATATTATTTCTATGTATTATATATGTACATTTATATGCCTCTAAAGGCCACTTCCAGGGATTTATGAGCAGGTAAAGATTTCTCTTTGTCTTCTGCTTGAGAATGCCTAGAAGCAATTGGTGTGGGCCACTGTATGAGGCAGGATGTTGGATGAGTTGGGCCTGATCCAGCAGAGCTCCTTTTAGGTTCTTATTCCATGTACTTCCTACAGCAGGTGGTAGTATTTAGACAGGAGACGTTTTCGCACGGGGCTGAACGGAACGCGGAAAAGACAGCTGAGGACACGTCATCCGCATTGCCCGCGCGCGGCTTGCGTTCCGACGTGTCCGCAGCTGTCTTTTCCGCATTCGAAATGTAGAGCACTTTAAACTGCTCTACACGCGTTCCAACGCGGACGAGCCGCCCGCAGCCGTTCGGGAGGAGAAGCGTTCGCGCTTCTTCTGTCTCCCGAACGGCTGCGGGCGCGCCTCCGACGCCGCGCGGCTTTGACAATCAGCTGTTTGTCAAACAGCTGATTGTCGATCTGCCTCCGCGGCTGTCTGCGCGCCCCTGGCCGGCGTTTGCCGGCTAAGGCAGCTTCGGGCGCTTTGAGCATTCGCACCCAGACGCTCCGGAACGCGTTTACACGCGTTCTGGCGCGTCTGTGTGTGAAAGGGGAAAGCGCCCGAAGCTGGCTTAAGCTTTCCGCCTGAACGCGTTCCGTTTCGAACGCGATGCAGTGCGGAAATGCCTAAGGTCTGCAAAGCACCCAAATAGGCCATGGGAGTGCTTGACAGCAGATAATTCTAGAAACGTGATAAACTGGCTTGAATTTGACCATGTTCAAAATGAACAGGAAATGCTCAAGTTCAAACCAAACACCCTACCTATTTTTTTAAAAAAAGCGTTTAGATTTGTAACAAATAGGGACATTCAAATGAATCTGACACTTTGTTTGATTCAAGGTTTGAAAGTGTCAAAACATTCTTATTTGAACTGAACACCCTTCTTGTGTTTTTTTTAAAGTTTTTTTAAATTTTGAATTAAACAAAGGGGGGGTGTTCACTTTGTTCATGCACATCTCTAAATTATTTATTTCCTTATATCATATAAACATGTGATAAAAATGCCCTTCACTTGAAGTTCCCAGGGCAGAACAGCACCAGATGCACCAGCACCCTTCCAATCCGTCCTAGGTGGGTGGAACTCCTCTCAGCCCATTCGGGCCGAAGATCTTCCCCCCGGCCTCCCCAATTGGCTCCCTTGGAGCCAGGGATGGGAAGGCTGTCAGGTGGCTTCCCTGGGGTCCCGCTCACCCCAGAAGCCGAGATTGCGGCTTCTATGGCCAGGGAGAACTCAAGTCTACACAAAAACAGCACAACAGAAGACTGTTGAGCTCAGGTAAGGTTAAAGGAAAAGGCACTTTATGGTCATGTAATGTGTTTTTCTGTTATTTTATTGCCTGTGGTGGCAGGCACCCTTTTTTTTCCCTGAGCTTTTTATTTCCAGACATTTTTTTTCAAAACAAAAAAGCAAACTTCAGCAAAAGGAAATTTCTGGAAAAAATAAAAACCTTCACAATTGAGGGATGAAGCCAATTGCCTCAGAGGTTGATATGGGACTTTCTGATGGCCCTCAGCCCACAGCACCTAGAGATATGGGACTTCAAGAAAGTCTCTGCTGAGCCTCAGGATGTTTGGATGCAGCCTTGATATTTGGAGGGGGGCATTGGAAGGATGTGGATCTCCCACTGGCTCCATAGAAACAAAGAGCTTTCAAATCAATACATCTTAAAACATCAAGGCTGCATCTCATTGCCCAAGACCTGGCAGGGGCCTTCCTGGTACCCCCCCCCCAGTCTAATTTTGGAGGCTCCAGCTCACGCTCTGCAAAACGTTGGTCCTGCTGGCCTACCTAGCAGGGTGATTGTCATTGTGGACAACTCTGAACTAGAGCCTTCAAAATTGGTACATAATTCTGGGAGGCTGGCAGGAAGGCCCCTGTTGTGCAGCATGATGTTTGGATGCACGCTTCATTTAAAATCACCCACTTGCCCCCATAGTTTTATGAACAGCCCCCCCCCCCTTTGCACTCATCCATTAGAATAGGTTTGAAACTCTTGGGGTTTGGTTTGAACTGAACTGAAAATGTCCATGCACATCTCTGCAAGGGTTGTCTCCAGAAAGACAACCCACTAGCTATTTCTTTTCAATTGTCACCAGCACAGGTGAGTTGCATTCTGTGTATTTCACATGCTTTTATGGCATTTCATGCTGGCATCAGGCATCAACTGTACTTTGAAGACCAGTCTACTCTTTTTCTTTCTTTCTTTTAGGGCCAATGAAGGCTTTTGTCCATTTGTTTTTAAAAACAGCTAGCCTTGTAAACCATATTGCTTTGCCCGCTTTCATCCTTTAGAATATCCATTTTTAATATTTTTATTAAAATATTTTTAATATCATGAGAGGATGGGCAACTGGGGCATGAGTGACGTGCAGAAATATTTCTTTAAGCCAGATACCATTTTATTTTATCTAAAAATAAGGAGGTATTTTCCAACTTTCTGCTATGATTCTGCTCATTAAACTTTTGGATCCTATCGCATATATATAAACTCAGGTCACAAAATAGAAATGATATTATATAAAAATTAAATGGAGATACGTGTTTGAAAGTCTAAGACATTGATGACTGCTTTGATTTGCCACCTAGGTAATCCTACTACTTTGATGAAGGATTAATATGATAAAGTCCAATCTCCGTGCATTAAAATGAGATGTATTTGGGGAAAAAATTATAGAAGCTTGGCCCAATCTTCATGACAAAACATAGCTGAGCCAATGCCTTACACATTGCACTAAGGGAATTCAACCTTTGAAATATAAAGTTTTTGTTATCCAGGCAGCCTCAGACTACCTTAGAATGCAGAATCTTCTATATTAGTTGTAGACTTGGCACAATTTGGTTTTTGTGTCTGAAAGCATCATAAAGCTGATGGGCAAGAGAGTTAGGTCTGAAAAGGGGAAGTATATTTACTACCAGAAGAGGTGATGACTAGGGATGTGCACAAATGTTTTTTGGGCATTCGATTCGAGTCAAGAAGAAATTTTAAGAAAACGGAAAATGCTGCACTATGGGATCGGCATACCCACCAACACGTTTCGGCATGGGTGGGACTAGAGAAAAACAAACAAACAAAATACTGTATCTTGCCTCCTCTGGAATAAGTAGGCACAGATTAGCACAGGATCACATGGTGAGGAGATGACTGCAGCTGCCTCCATATGGTGGTGAAAAAAGCCATGTATATCGCCTCACTCCAGAAGCAGAATATATATATATATATACCCAAAGGTCTCAGCGTGGGTAACAACTTTAAAACAACAGATTACAAATCAGCATATATTAAAAATGATAATATACATGAAAACACTTAAAATATCCAGCATAATTAAAACATTATCCTAAATATTAAAATAATAGTATGTGCAGTAGGGAGAAAAAAATAAACACATTAGCCACAGGCCAGGGCAAAGAAGTGCCTCTTCACCGCCTTCCTGAATATATACAGAGACGGGTCATGACACATCTCGAGGGGGAGACTACAGTGGTACCTTGACATACGAGTTTAATTCGTTCCGTAACCTTGCTCTTATGTCAAATCGCTAGTATCTTACTGTACTGTATTTACATACTCGTATCTCAAATCTTGCTCTCATCTCAAAGCAAAATATCACTCGCTCGGCGGCTTGTATCTCAAAACACTTGTATGTCAGGGCACTTGTATGTCGAGGTACCACTGTATTCCATAATCTCAGGGCCATTACTGAAAAGGCCCTTTCCCTGGTGCCCACCCGTTTCACTACTGAGGGTGGTGGGGCAACCAGGAGGGCCTCACTGCTTGATCTTAAGGCACAGGCAGGCCAGTATGGGAGAAGGCGTTCCTTTAGATATTTGGGGCCTAAGTCATTTAGGGCCTTATGAGTAAAAGTTAACACCTTGAATTGGGCTCGGTAGTGAATTGGCAGCCAATGCAACTCTTTTAAGACCAGTGTGATGTGCATCTGGCTAGATGTTCTGATCAGCTCTCTGGTGGCTGCATTTTTCACTAACTGTGACTTCCGAACAGCCTTCAAGGGCAGCCCCATGTAGAGAGCATTACAATAGTCCAGTCTAGAAATTACCAGAGCATGGATAACTGTGGCTGAGTCATCTCTGTCCAGAAAAGGCTTCAGTTGATGCACCAGCGATAGTTGGGAATTGGTACTCCTGGCCACAGCCTCCGCCTGGGCTTCAAGCGTTAGTGTGGAGTCCAGTAGTACCCCTAAATTACGTACCTGTACCTGTCCTTGAAGCATTAATGTTCCCACTGAGCACAGTTAAAAGGCTGAGCAGAAAATGGTTATGCAAAGTAGTCATTTTATGTCTGACACTTAATTGCATCAAGCAGAAATCATGACAGATTCTCCCCTGCCCCCTGCCTCTTCACCTTCACATGGCAACAGCGGGGGCAGATAAGGATGGCAAATGGCTTTCTCTGTGTGAAGAATGTCACCAAGGATGCTTCCAGCCCTTAAACAGCAGGCTGCAGACCTCTTCTTTGATCCAGATCATGGCATGCTAATATGGATTGTAGACCCCATTTATCAGGTCTAACACTAATGCAAATCTATGAGTCTTTAGCACATATATGATCCAGATCTACTCTATTAATGTGCAGACATGTCCTGAGCAGCTCTTTGATCTGTATTGCAGTGCAGACAAGGCATCCTTAGCATGTCCTATATCCAGATTAACAGAAAGGGCATTGGTTCTGGTGCCTTCTTTCTCTTCCTGTGCTGCTGTTCTCAGTAGTTCCATTCTCAATACTGAAAATTGTGTTATACCTAGTTAATTATCTTAAGATAGGAAAAAAGAGTGCTGCAAATAGCAGCAGGGGAAAATGTGATAGGAACTGTCAACAGTCAAAGTAAATCCCATCAACAATTTAAATATAAAGTTTAATGTCACAATATCACGGCATTCGGTGTTTTCAGAGTAACAAAAGCATCAAAATGATTTCAGTCTCAAGCTGCTTCAAATCCTGCCCCAAGCTGCTTCTGATCCCTGCCCCAAGCTGCTTACGATTTAACAGACATCAAGACAAGTAGAAGACAGAGGGCACTGACAGCAGTGAATGCTTTCTAGGGATGCACACAAATATCCACCAAAGTCGGAATTTGTACGAACAGGTACAAATTCCAACATCTGCAGATGAATCGAATTGGGCCTACATTTGTACACCCTACCCATCTGCAAATTGGATATTCAGGTATCTGTCAAAGCTTCAATTGAAGCTTTGGTGGATACCAGATCCCCCAGGCCTCACCCCCCTTACCCCCTCCCATGGCCAACCTCAAAACAGAAGGCCTATTTCAGCTTCTAGGAGGCCTATTTTGGCCTCTGGAGAATGCCAAAATAGGCCTGGGGACACCACCAAAGGCCTCCCCCCGGCCTCCAATGCACCCCTTACCTTTTTGCACCCCAGAGGCTGAAATAGGCTTTCCTGAGGCTGAATTTGAATATTCAGGCATGAATATGAAGCCGCCCACATTTGTGGGGGTGGGATTTGGCCAAAGCCTAATTTTTCCACATTCGATTCACACTGAACCAAATGTGGAAAATGGCTTTCTGTACACCCCTAATGCTTTTTTTTAAATGTTATTTGTATTTATCTATCACTCTGATTATGGATGAGAATGATGAAATAAAATGATAGGCTCCTGGGAGTGGGAGTGGATAATGAATTTTGAGGATAGAATTGAGGAAAAAGAAAGAAATTGCACTTTTTGTGGAAGGAACAATGAGTGATGCTCATGCAGAGCTAACTTCCACTCTCTCTCTTATTTTTGTTAATACCTCCATACTTTCTAGAATTACCCAAATGGAACACAGGAAGCTCTGTTATGAAGCACTGGACCATTGGGCCATCTCCAGTGACTTGATAATCTACACTAACAGGGTTCCAGATTCCATTCTTTCCTGGAATGAACTTGGGACTTTCTGCAAAAAAGCATATGGTCTACCATGGAGCTATAGCTGTTTCATCTTTTCCACAAAATTCTCGTAGCTATTTTGCCATAACTGTTCTCTTCTTTGTGTTTGGCTTGGAGGAAAAAGGGAGCATGTGTTATGAAACAGCCAAGCCAGCAGGCAAACACACAAATAACAATGCCTGTTATACCTGGACAAAATAAAATCCCCTCCTCCCACGGAAAAATAATAAAAACCAGTCTTTTTCTTTTCTTTTATTTTTTACTTTGTACAGCAGTTCTCTTCAATATGGGAAAGAACATATGGTAACTACTCATCTTCTCCAGGAGGAGAGGAAAAGGTAGGGGAGGATATGCGCATAGCCCCAGCATCTTGGCAGATGGAAGTTTAGAGGAAATATACTTCTGTTCAACTTGCATCTGGCAGATTTTTGGAGTTGCTCATCTTTTTTGTAAACTGATTCCTACCATAAATCTATTTGAGGGAGGGGGGAGGGTTTGCACTGAACTTCCCTGGGCCAGTGTCCCAGAAAAGTTAAGATTTGGGATGGAGGCCAGCATTTGCATTGTGAATGTCCTTGGCCTACCTTGATCTTACCCTGCAGCAGAGTAAGTGTGAACACTGCACTCTCGCAGCTTTCACCTCATTTGGATGATTGTTGCTACGGTGATTGGGTGATGTGGCAAGTGATTGTGCAGTCGTAGCCACCCTGCCCCAACCCACAGCAGAATTTGCACAGAAGTTAAGGGTAAAGGATGCACCTGGTATAGCTGATGATGATCGGTGATGACCACAAACGCTTGGAGCTGCTCTGGAACACAAGTTGCTCCATGGTGTGGAAATGTTCTGAGCTGAAGTGGCCCCAGACCGTTCCAATTGTCACAGCGCAAAAAGGCCCTGATTCAGAGTTATCCATTCTTATTGGCAGCAACTCTCAAGGGTAGGGATGCGCATGAATATTTGTAACGTTTGATATTCTCATTAATTCGGGCACATTCTGACATTCGTACAGGAATCAAATGTTACAACATTTGTACATTGACATTCGAATTTGTACAAACGTTTTGGAACATTCGTATGAATGCTTTGGAATGTTCGTGACCTGGGGAGGTGGGAAAGCGGCTGGTTCATCACGTCTGCAATGAATCCAGACTGCATTCAACGTGGATCAAGAGCAGATTCAAAATAGATTCAGGGCGGATTTGATGCTTTCAGAGTGGATATGTTATGGGATATATATGGGATACATATGCATTCGTACTGGATATCTGTATGAATTCATACAGATACAGTCATATCAAATAGAATCCTACCACATTTGAAGGGGATCTATTCAAATGAATATGAATTTTCTTACATTTGATTCAATACCAATTGAATGCAAAAAAAAAAAAAAAGCGCCATTCATGCACATTCCTACTCAAGAGTGATATCTATGGTAAGATGTGATACTGTATGCTGTGGCTGCATTCATGGTCTTGAATTTTGTGTGCTTCTTGAGTACCCATGATTCCCAGCAAGAAAATGTTCCTGCCTATGTTAGCCTGCAGGCTGTCCCCAAGGGACAAAATTCACACTCAGAGATGTCCATCACCCAGAGAACGAGAAAACACTCTGAGGATTCACGTTCTCCCAGTCACCTCCATCCGGGCTACCCAGAGTGATGGAAGTAGAGGAACCGAACTACCAAAAATGGGTTCCAAATGGTCCAGTTTAGTGTCAGACCCAAAATGGCCAATTTACAAACGAATCTTTAGTCAAGTGGTAAAACATTCTGAGTGAAAACTTTGTAACTGCAGAACATGGGAGCCTGGGAGCCATGGCCATGTGATCAGTATACCTCCTGCCTCTGCAGTGGGACTGGCACACCATATCTCTGTAGGACTAGCACAGCCAGCCACTGGGGAAACTTTTTAAAAGGCCTTCTGGAAGAAGCCTGTTTTGCACGTACAACATGTGTTCATTAAGAGCAACATAGACACTTCATTTATATAGATACTGAATGCTCAAGGCCTACTGAACACTGAACTATAACTGTAACTGAACATAGGCTGTTTCTACTTTATATAGACTGTTCTGGCCCACATAGTATAGCCCAAAACCTGTCCTGGGCCAGACACTGAAAGCCAGGAATCTTTGAGGTATTCAGCTGGGGTTGTTTTGTAGATAAAGCCACTTCTGGTAGCATTTCCAGGTGCACTCCCAAAAAAGGGCTGAGTCTTCTATCCTGAAGAATGGGGCATACTGTCTGCATGCCCCTCATGGTCTGGAATATGCTCAGTAATTCATCTACAGACTACCTTGAAGAAGTCTATGTCTGGACCAGGACGTGCCCTTATTTTGGCATTATATTCTGGTCCATTGCTTCATCTGGTTGAGATGAAGCAAACTAGGAGTAGATGAGACACCTGCTGGTCTTATTTATTTTATTATTTATTTAAGAAATTCATATCCCGGCCTTCACCAAATGGCGGGTTACAATAAGGATAAAACATATCAAATATTAAAACATAATTAAAAACATAACCTCCTCCCTCCCAGCCCCATCCACCCTCCCTAACAGGACAGCACCCTGAGGAAGCTATTTAAACAGCAAAGGCCTGGGTGAAAAGATATGTTTTCAACAGGCACTGAAAACTATACATCATAGGTGCCTGGTGAACATCAAGAGGGATGCTGTTCCAGAGTCTAGGAGCCACAACAGAAAAGGCCCTCTTGCATGTCCCAGTGCCTCATAGCTCTGCAAGTTAAGGAACTACAAGAAGGCCCTCTCCTTGAGATTTCGGTGCATGGGCAGATCTATATGGGAGAAGGTACCCAGGGCCCAAGCCATCTCCACTAGTGTGTGGACAACAGAGATGTAGATTGTTCTGTGTGCCAGGAGACCAGCAAGTGTGGAAAGAGCATAAACAACACTGTAGATTAGTTCACCAGAAGGAATCTCAGGGCATCAGCTGATTCCCCAAAGTTCAAAACACTTCTTATGTAATGCAGTACACTGTTATATTCAGCATAGCATGGATGTCTGAGTAGAAGAATCAGGGGCAAGATTTTTCAGAGTGCCCTATGGGAGTTGATTGCTACAATTGTTTGTGTTCATTCTTGAACAAGTTTCCAGCCATGAATACAAAATTAATTGAGAAGCAAAACACCTGAACTGTTTCTTTTGATGGCACCATTAAAATAGAGGGGGAAAGGACAGGATTATTTCTGCTATTCATTTAAATTTGCTGGCAAAGCCCTTGAGTCCTGAGTGTCTTCATACCAGCAGGAACTAAATAAGTGCTGCTTCTCTTAGCACAGGGCAGATTTTCATGCAGTTTCTGGGTCTCTATTGCAGAAGCGATCCTGGCTGGTTAGCATAGTAGATTTTTGAGTGTCATTTCCGAGTATTCATTTGAACTGCTTAAATATACATTCATGACACATGAAAACAATACAGCTAATTAAGCACCATATCTGTACATGTCCTGGTTTATTTCTTTCACAATGAGGTTCATTCGAGTAAAACTACATACCTACGCAATGTTCTATATTTTAATTTGCATGCTTCTTCAAAGTTATGGAATAACCTCCACCAATGGAGGAGGGATGGTGGAGGACAAGGATGGAGACAGCAGCAAAAAAAGGTAAAACACCATCAGGTTAAGCTTAACTCTTGGTGATTACATGGATACATCTATGGAATATAGGAATGGCTTAAACAAATTATTTCAGCTCCAAAGGATGGATGAATCTATAACTACTGGATACATAAAGATCAGTGGAGCAAAAGAAGGATGGATAAAGTGCTCTTTATTGCACAAGTGGACTTAAAGTTTTAATGATCATGTTGCTCAATACAAAATGCTAAGGCTGTGGTTACACCTTTACTTGGATCCTTCTTCAGCCCAAATTCCAGCTCCATTGGTTACAGCTTTAAAAGCTAAGCCGTTTGGGTTGTTTTTCCAGATTTTCCTCCATCTATCTGAATTTTCTTTATTCAGGCTAACACAGAATTAAGGTTTTAATCCCTTTTCAACTTGAAGGGATTGTATGCCAGACGAAACCCCAAGCATCCGTGAGAGACTCTGCTGGTGTCCATCTCTTGGGTGTGTGATGTTTTATCTTGTCCCCTCTCTTTCTTCCTTCAGATCTGAAGTACCTCAGAATGGTACTACCTTGCTACCCTTTGCTGCTGCCGCACCCCCACTACTGCCACCACCACCGTGCTGCTGCCCTGCCACCCTTTCCTCCCCCTTGTGGCCTTTGCCCCCTCCCTCTCACATCCCCCTCACATTCCCCCTTGCCTCTTGCCTCTTGCCTCTTCCCCTCACCCCTCCATTGTGCCACCAAAGGAAGGTGTAACCAAGCCATTTCAGACCAAAAATGGCTTGGATACAGCTGTCTTTCTGGATTTAAAGGGCAAGGCCCAGACCCAGCTAGGTAAGGATGTGCACGGATATATGAGATATTCATTATTCGATCAAATTTGGATGACTTTGAACATTTGAATTTGAATACAATGTCTGGACTTTTGTTTTTTAGTATTCAAATGAATATGAATATTTCAAATTATTCATACAAATAATTTGGACATTCATATGTGTATGGATAGGTACACATCACATACATATCCATAGGCATCTTATTCGTGTCCATATGCATCCATACAGATATGTATGAAATGAAAACAGGATGCGTGCGGGATAAAATGAGATGTGCAAAGATGAATACGAGATTCGTATAATGAAATATGTATTGAATATTCATACGAACAGATACTAATGTATTCGTAGCACTTCAAATGTTGTTGACATTCGTAAGTACAAATTCAAATCTTCAAAATTTACCCAAATTTGATTCAAATTAAGTATATTCAAATCTATTTGTTCGAATTTTCAATTTTAATTTGCACTTATGTCGACAATATTTGTACAGTATGTGCCTGTACACATCGTTACACATACTCTACGCATCCATACACATTTGTTCACGTCCATATGCATCCCATAGTTATCCCATATGCAACCCATTTTCATCCTGTTCAGATCCATACAAATGCATACGGATGTAGAAAAGATGTGTACATGCAAGTACTTATCATGTACAAACCCGTACACATATGAATGTCCATATAATTTGAACAAATAGATTCAAAATTTGAAATTCATTCAAATGGTTAAATTTGAATTTATGGATATTCAATTGGAATTCAAATGTCAAAATTCAGATGAATTCTATCAAATTTTGAATGTCTTTGAATATTCGTGCACATCTCTAATGCACGCTTCTGGGACTCTCTGGAACGGAGATGGCACTTCCATGTGCAGATGCTCGATCCAAACCAGAATCAAATGGAATTTTATTTATCCATTCCAAAGCATTCTGGGCCTTGTTTCACAGTGCTTGAAATTTGTTCTTTCTCCAAAGAAACCAATCTGATGTGAAACAGTAAGAGAGATACCAGCACTGTATGCTGAAACATCCATTAGCAATTGTTTCATTTACTAGGAATGGCCAGTGAATTGCAAGGGGTGGGAGATGGTGGCAGAATGATTGAAGAGGAGGAATTTGAAAATCTTTCTTCCCTCTGAAGCATTATGATCAAAGACCAGATCAGTGCAATGAAATGTGGCTTGCCAGGCAGTGTTTCCCCTCCCATTCCATTCCACTGGTTCTGGCTCAGTAGCCAGGGCTGTCAGTTAGTCTAAAATGCAAATGTGAAACAGCAGCATGAGCAACCTCTTTCAGAAAGCCTGAAATGAATAGAAACATCTGGGCTGAGAAACAGAGCAAAGGCAGGCTCTGGTGAGTCTGGGCACAAGTCAGATGGATCTTGGTGTGTTATGATTTTTGTCTGCAGAAAACAAGAGCTGAGTGGCATTTCAGCTTGAGTTGCCCAGTGTCTGACACTTAGGCAACCAGTATGTAAGGGCAAAGTGGAAAGAAGCCCACCAAGTCTGGTAGTTCAGACCTTGAGTCCACTCTTCCTTTCCTCAAGAACAATTACATGTGCCTGTAATAAGGCATTTTTAAATAAAATCATAAAATCTGGAAAATATTATCCGTCTGTCATCTATCATCTATCTTAGGAATGTGCACAGACATTCGTAACATTTGTTATTTGTACAAATTTGTACAAATTCAGACATTTGTACATGAATTGAATGTTATGACATTTGTACAAATATGAATGTTTTGGAACATTTGTATGAATAGTTCATACATTTGTTAAACTGGGGATACGTATTGGATATGTATCCATATGTATACATTGGTATAGGATACGTATCCGGTATGCAGGATCCATATGCAGGATCTGTATCCAGGGTCCATGTGCATTCTTATCGGATATTCGTATGAATTCATACAAATATATTCATATTGAATAGAATCCTACCACATTTGAATGGGATCTATTTGAACGAATACTAATTTTCTAACATTTGATTCATCGCAATTCATTTAATTCTACCTACCTACCAACCTACCTACCTGTCTTTCTTTCTTTCTGTCTCTCCTCTGTCTCTCTGTCTATCTATCTCAGCAGTTCTCAACCTGTGGGTCGCGACCCCTTTAGAGGTCGAGCTACCCTTTCAGAGGGGTCACAACGAGTCTCCCGCCTTCCTGCCCCATCCTCATCTGAGCTGTCCCACCCCTGCAGTTGGGTGTCTCCACAACATGAGGAAGTGCATTAAGGGGTCGTGGCATTAGGAAGGTTGAGAACCGCTGATCTATATCTATATCTATATCTATATCTATATCTATATCTATATCTATATCTATATCTATATCTATATCTATATCTATATCTATATCTTTCTATCTTTCTATCTTTCTATCTATCTATCTAATTATCTATCTATCTATCTATCTGTCTATCTATCTATCATCTCTTCTTCAGGACTGAACATCTCAAACCCACCTCAGTCTTCATCAAACCATTAACTATAGTTGCCAGGCTAGGGTAGGCTGTGGTTTCCACTAGTTACATCCATATATTGGATTGCTTGTTTATCATAGCAGACACACTCCTCCATCAGTCGAGCAAGATTTTCCTGTTCTTTGAAGGCATTCTCAGAATGCCTGGACATGCCAAACAATGAACTAATGGTGAATTTTTGAAAGAGGCAGCCCCTGAGTTTATTTTTCTTTCCTTTCATAGTCCAGCTGTTCTCCATCCTAGGCATGGGAATGGAGTGACAGTGGAACACTTTTTTTCTCTGACTTTCTCAGTAAGTGAACAAGAGACATCCTTTCAATTGAGTCTAGATGTACCCTTCTTCATACACATTTCCACTAAATATTCTGGAATGTCTCCTCAAATGGGCACTTACTGGTATTCTTTACCAGCCAGTGCACTAAGGGCTTTCCTTATGCATCTTAGGATGGTCCCACCCATTGACAGGCCTCAATTCTAATCAAGGAAACCTTGATCTCAATCCCCAGTAGACCTTGATATCGAGTTTTACTGGGGTACCAGCTTGATCTAGTCTAGAACACAAAAGTGTGCAGAAGGTGCAGCCCTCCATGTTCTGGTTAAATGGGGACCTATGCCAGCAGTGTGCCTTATTGTGCTACCAAAATGGGGTCCCTTGGGGACTCTGAGGCCTGGAACATTCATTCCTAGCCTTCAGAGTTCTTGCAGGCTGGCTCCAAAGCTCACGTGAGCTTCAGGACTGCCACTGTACAGTCTTGAGACAGACCCACTATTCCAGATCTGCACTAGGTAAGTGCAGAAAAGCTCAGTCTTTATGTGATTTCCCACAAGGTTGCAGCCTTAGGATATCTCATTTACTATTAGCTTTACCCACTGCAAGCCCCATATCTTTTTAGCCATCTTGCTCACCAGCTCACCAGGCCCTGTAGGCACCACCAATCATTTGACAATACTCATTTTTCCTGAACTGAAATTACAGTTTCCTGGACCAATATTTTATATTGGTGCTACTTTTTTCCTTATTGGATATTACTCATAAGAAGTAATTGGGTCTTTTAAAACTGTAGGTAGCCTTCTTTCCAGACATGAGCTGAGGTTGGATTTACCTTCCGTTCTATGCAGCCAAAGGGAAAGAGGAGGTGAGTTGTTCCTCTTGCTGTTTCCTTGCCAAACCACTGGGAAATGAAGAGTAAGACCAGGGATCCATTCCAGGAATCTTTCTTTTTCCCTCTAGTAACTGAAAAATGATGAGGTGAAACTTATTTGAGACAAGTCTGGTTACACATCCTAATGCAAATCCTGTGAGACGGATGGATTCTTCTTGAAATCCAAGACTCAAAGAAATGGTTGTACCCCATCATCTTTACTTTAATCTTCAGTAGGAATTTCAGGGCCATCAGAAGTAAAACACTGGTGGTATTTAACTAGATTTTGCTCAGAATAATGAATGAATTATGGGGCACAATCTTCTCATATTATTGTATGAGTTGCTGATTGTTTTCCTGAGGCTAGCTGCCAAGATTTATTTCCTTGCCTTAACCTGGGCTGATGTGATTATTTTTTTTACCTAAATATTTGAATATTTTACCTTTGTTTGCCTTTTCTTTAAAAAAGAAAAACTTTACATGAACTATTCTGTGTTTAAACTCATTTGGTAGCAGATGTATTCAAGTCCAGTATATGCAATCCCTTGCCCAAATGCACATGTTATACACGTGATATTTATTTACATGACAAGGTGTAAACAGAAGACCTGATCAATTATCTCTAAAGTTATGCATACAACTAGGTGTGCACATATATTTGTAACATTCATTATTCGTCCAAATTCGTTCAAATTCAGACATTCGTATATGAATCGAGCGTCCAGATATTCGTACTTTAGTATTCATATGAATATGAGTATTTTGAGTTATTCATATGAATAATTTGGACATTCATATGTCTTTCCATATGGGATGAAAATAGGATGTGTAGAGATGCATACGAGATTCATATTGTTGGATACATATTGAATATTCATATGAATGGATATGAATGCATTCATATTGGTTCAAATGTCCAGACATTCATTTTTCTTTATTCGTACAAATTAGGATTTTTGAATATTCGATTCATTACGAACTGAATGCCAAAAATTGCACACCCATGCGTACAACATTGGACTATACTCGAGCTGTTGTAAAAATCTTATGCCCCCAGAAAACTTTAACTGCACATATTCCAAGACTATTTTTAGTCACAAAAGCAGTGATTTACGTATTAAACCAAATTTCAATCAAGTAAAATATAGCACAAAGCATTAAAATGAAACACTGACAAGTATATACCAGTATTCAGCATCTCAGCCGCATGTCTTGTTTTCAGAATGCCATAGAATTCTGTCCTTACTGCTGCTCATGCTTCATGGCAAAGAGATTTCCATAGCAAAGGGCAAGTAGTAAAAACATGTTGCTTACATCCTCACACAGTGAGATGCTATATGGTGGGGCCAAAAGGTACATGGATAAGTTGCTCCTGAGGTCCCAAGATCCTTAGGATTATGTAAGTATAGTGAATGTGGATACTTCAAACTGGGCATGGTAACATACAAATATCCAATGCAGATCCTTCAATGTAAATATTATTCTTTTACATTATGTAGGCTGTTCCAGCTGATGTAGCTGCCAGCTTTGTAATCAGTAGGGATGAGCATGAATATTCATAACATTTGAAATTTATATGAATTCAAACATTCAAATTCAAATTGAATGATGGCACATTGGAAGATTGACATTTGAATTTGAATTGAATACTTTGGAACATTCGTATGAAACTTTATTACATTCATGAACCTGGGGAGGTGGGAAAGTAGCTGTATCATCCATATCTGCAATGGATTCAAAGTGGCTTGAGAGCAGATTCAAAGTGGATTCAGCGAGGATTCCACACTTTCAGAGCAGATACATAGGGGATACGTATTGGATACATGGGGGATTCATAGGGGATTTGTAGGGGATTTGTATGTGATTAGTTTTGAACATTCGTATTTAATTCAAACTCTACCACATTCAAAGTGGATCTATTCAAAGAAATACAAATTTTCTTGCATTCAATTCAATATGAATTGAACCCCCCCCCCCAAAAAAAAAAATTGTGCACATCCCTAGTAGCCAGTGCAGATTATTTGAAGGGCAAGAACAAATGCTGTTTCTTTCAGGGTTTGTTATGGAAGTGTACCAACTTCTGGCAACTTTCTGGACCTCTGCTGAGAGGTCCCTGAGAGCATTCCATCCTACATGACAAGCTGTATCTATGCCCTACATGACAAGCTGTCTCCTTGTCTGGAACACATATTGTCTCTAAAGAGGTCCACAACAGGATCAGAAGACTGTGCCATTTTTTTTTTATTTTGCGATATCCCTGTCTGCTGCTTTAAGTTCCAGGTGATTGAAAAAGGGCAAATATTTCCACTATCTTTAAAAAGGGGAAGAAGGTGGACTGAGGAAACTACAGGCCTTTGAGCCTCACATTATTAAATAGCATTTGTGTGAGCACTTAGATAGGAATACGGTAATTACCCAGAGCCAAAATGGATATGTAACAAACAAGCCATGCGAGACTAATCTTATTTCCTTTTTTGACAGACTCACTGCCTGGATCAAACAGGGAAGTGTCATAGACATAAGGTATCTTGACTTTGCAAGACACTTGACAAAATATCTTAAATCATTTTTTAAAAAAAAAAAATGTTCAAAGGAGGGCTACCAAGATGATCAGTGGTCTCCTAACCATATCCTAAGAGAAGCAGAAAAGAAGACTGAGAGGAGACATGATAACTACTTCAAGTATCTGAAGGGCTTCTCCTTGCAGAAGAAGGAAGAACTAGAAGCAATGTGAAGAAATTGCAAAGATGTAGATACAGATTAGATTTTAGAATATGTTTAGTGGCAGTACAGGTGATCACTTAATGAAATAGGTTGCCATGGGAGGTGGTAAGATCTCTTTCATTGGAGATCATCAAGCAGAGGCTAGGTAACTATCTAGGATGGTTTAGCAAATCCTGCATTAGAGGGTTGAACTCAATGACCTTGGAGTTTCTTTCCAACTCTGATCTATGGTTCTAAGGGCTTAAAAAGGCAATACAAAGTACCTATCAATAATATTGCACCAGAATTCTCCACCTAGCTGATGTTTCTTGAATGGCAACCCTAGAAAGAGTGCATTCCTTGAGAAGTTATCACAGCATGCAGAAGTCTTTACCAAATAAGTTTTGTGCAGGAAAAGGCATAGATATATAACTAGGCAAAGCAGGAAACAAGCATCCCTTGCCATGGACACGGCCTGGAACTCAAGTGTTAAAGGCTCTAACAAGCCCCAAAATTATACAGCTTCTCTCTCAGGAGAAGTGCGTAACTATCCAGAGCAAGTAAAGTACCCCTTTCCTGAACCAAATGCCAACGCTGCTTTCAACATTGTAAGGATTCTGCTTCAGATTCAGTAAAGATGATCGTGTTTTGGCAGGACCAGTAACTCATTCTCCCAAACAAATGATTGGTGCTGTCAACGCTATCTCTTGCAAACTGTATGCGGTAACCATCTGTTAGTGTTCGCATGTGATGAAAACCATGCATGTCACTCTAGGATATGCTACATCATGTACTTTTACATATACATTTAATGAAGCACAACTTTCTGAAGGCCATTTGAAGATTACCTTATAGACAGGGTATAACTAAATATTTCTTAATTTACAGAAGGTGATTCCTCACTGGCCAGTATACCAGACCAACAAGCATACTAAGAGCCTCCCTTCTGCATGCTGCTATGATTTAAGGGATGCCCCAGGAGTGGTCACCAGCACATGGAAGGAAGGCTGCTAGTACACTTGCTGGTCCAGTATACCGGCCAATGCAGATTGCCCAGAGTTTCTGTTGCTCACTTATCTCCATATGGAGCTTCACTTTGTTTCAAACATAAAGCTTTTTAGTATTATGAATATAACAATTTTCTGAGATAAAAAGCTACAAGTTGAATCAAACTTTGAAAGTTGTGTGTGCGTGCATGTGTGGCAAACTAAAATAGACACCATTTGAAAAAGCAGAAAGCCAAGAAAAATGTGTAACATATTTTCCCTTGATAAAAAATGCAAAAAGCTCAAAAGTACTCTTGAGACATATGTATATCCTTCTGCTGACTGACAGCTGCAGGGGCAATACATCTGAGAGAGAACCTCACGAGGTATTCTTTTATTTCTCCTTGAAAAATAGAATGATCGGGGACATGCAAAATACATGCAAAGTGCAAACAATAGATCATTTCCATAGAATGTTTCTTTTTCTTTTATTTTCCATGGATGTGTGATTCTTTAATGCAGCTAAAAAGGGAGAAAATAGGTGAACAAGATCAGTGCTGAAATACTTTTAGCATGTTGACATGGGAAACAATGAACAAATATGTTCTCTCTTCAATGTGCCAAAAGTACCAAAATGCAAAAGGAGAAGGGGAAAGAAAGAAAGAAAGAAAGAAAGAAAGAAAGAAAGAAAGAAAGAAAGGAGGGAGGGAGGGAGGGAGGGAGGGAGGGAAAGGGAAAAATAGGGTTATAGTTTAACAGAAAATAAAGCAGTTTGAGACCTAGTAGTAGTAGTAGTTATTTAATATTTACATTTCTATCTTGCCCCATACCTGAAAGTCTCTGTGAGGGTAACAACCTTAAAACAACATATTAAAAACAGAATATACATTAAGAGACTTTAAAAATTCAACAAATCTAAAACAATATACAACATGTTTAAAATGATAGCCTGAAACCAGATTGAGATGGGTCTAGATAATTAGCTTCTTCCAAGCTTGCTTGCAGTTGAACAGCAACAGCCCTCTCCAGAACCTTGCCTAAAAAGGTATGTTAGCCACCGGGCAATAGTAGTTTAGGTCTTCCAGATATAGGGATGCCCTCTTCTGGAAGGGGCACACCACAGCCTGTTTCAGGGTCAGTGGAACTACCCCATACCTCAGAGAGGCATTTGCTACCTCCTGGATCCACCCAGTAATACCTTGCCGGCTAGTTTTTATCAGTCAGGAGGGGCAGGGATCCAGAGAGCATGCCATTGGCTGCACCCCTGCAAGTAGCTTGTTCACATCCTCAGGCTACAACAATTGAAACTGATCCATCCAAACAGGACCAGACAGTTCTCTGGATGCCTCATTTGAATTATGTCCAATTGTGACATCCAGTCTCCTACAAATCTAGGCAACTTTGTCCTCAAAGTGTTTCACAAATTAGTTACAGCAAATATTACTTGGCTCTGGCTCATACTTCTTTGAGCTTGATTTTATGAGGCCACTTACTACTCTGAAAAGCTCTGCTGGATGGCTACATGAGGATGCAATGGTGGCAGAGAAAAAGTTCTTTTTTGCCACCGTCACGGCCTCATGGTTGGTACAATAGTGTCCACTAATCGGGTTCAGTCAGACTCACAGCTGGATTTATGCCACCTGCGCTCTTGCCATCGACCTTCCTGTTTCATAGACCATAGTTCCATAGAGTACCAAGGAGCTTTTCTGGCTACACAAGCATGCCGAGGGCACTTGGAAACAATTGTGTCAATAACCCTGCTCATCTCCAATTCCAGAGGGAAACCAGGGCTTCGACAGGAACACCAGTCATACCAACCAGAAAATCCCCCAGAGCATTCAGGAATCACTCGGATTCCCTAAGTCAGATTCCACTTCAATAGGCCCTACCCCACAGATGGGAGCTGCCATTGCAAGTCCAAACCTCACCAGCAAATGATCTGTCCATGACAATGGGTTGACAGTCAGGCCTCCTATCAACAGATACTCACCAGTCCACTCTGAGGCAAAAACCAAATCAAGGGTGTAGCCTGTTATATGAGTCAGGTCAGATACAAATTGAGACAGCCCCATGGTTGTCATGGAGGACATGAAGAACTGAGCTGGTCCACTGAGCGTAACCTTGGCATGGATGTTGAAATCCCCCAACACCATGGCAGAGGCTTCCAACACCTCATCTGAGACCACCTCAGCCAGATCAGATCAGGAGAATGCCGGGCAGTGGGGTGAATGGTACACCAGCAGCAACCCTATCCTGTCTCTCTGGCCCAACTGCATAAACAGGCCCTCCACCCCTGTTATAGTGTGAATTGGTCATCTGGTGTGGGAGATGTCAGTCCGATGGACTACAGCAACACCCCTCTGGTCTGGAGCAGTGTATACGAATAAATAAAAATGAATGTCTGGACATTTGAACCAATACAAATACATTTGTATCTATTTGTATGAATATTTGATATGTATTTGATTACACAAATCTTGTACGCATCCGTACACATCCCATTTTTATCCCATATGCATCCTGGTTTCATCCCCGTATACATGCGTATGGATACAAATAAGATGTGTACGAATACATATGTGATGCATACATATCCATACACATATGAATGTCCAAATTATTCATATGAATAATTCAAAATATTCATCTTTGTTCAAATACTAAAAAATGAATCACATCTTATATTTTTAAATTTTGGGGGCTGTCCTGATTCCTTAAAAAACAGAAACAAAACTGTGTTCCCATTTCTTCCAAGGTTTTTCCTGCCTGGAATGAGATTATCCTAAATTCACATAATCCCAGCACCAAGTCTGTTTCTTCAAGAAAAGAACCCAGCCAATGGAATAAAGGGCAATTGCTTCAGAATTCTCTATACTGATGGCAGATGTGAAACAGTATTGTATCCATCCGTTTTGCTTGATGTTATATTGCTCATTTTTTCATGTCTCTGTTGTAAGGTGAGTCTACTCTCTTTGATGTCTGTGTACTGTGGTTTCACCTGCTGATGTTCGGAACACTTTGGGCCTCTGTTCATAGTTCTCTCAATACTGCCAAGAACTTCTGGCTCTTATCGTAGCAGTTCAAAAAGTGCAATGAGCCATAGTGAGATGAAACTTCTTGGCCTTCAGAATTCCCGGGGGGCGGGGGGCTACTGCATTGCCAAAATGCCCCCCAAATTCTGGAAGAGGATGTCATGTACTTTCTGTGCACAGCCAACTGTTTTAGGACAGATAGGCACCATGATAGTAAACTTCAATGTCAGAGTCTACTAGTAGAACAGGACAGGACACAATTTTAGGTGCCCTTTCTCACTCTATGCTCCATCTAGTGTGAACTAGTCCATGACTGTGTGTGGAAACTGGGCCCTTAGACCCCTTCCTGCTCCACACCAAAAGAAAGACACTAATGTGGGACATCTAAGGCATTTTTGAGCCAATTTTTACCACATGTGGATGCAGGTATTGATTGTGAACAATTATACTAGTAACTCTCATCTAGCACTTTCCAGTTTCAATGTACAAGAAAACACTTCAGTGTTGTAACTTTGGCATGTTTATTAACGATCTCTCATTTTCTTTTTTTGCTGGTGGTACTTAGTCACATGATTTACACATTGGGTCCCCCCCTTCTTCTTTTTTCTTCTAGAAATAGAAACTATTGTGAACAGACAAACCAACAGTTGCCAGTTTGTAGAATCTTGTGGTTTCTGACAAGGCCTTCAGGCTCACACAGAGGTCTACTGGATAATGAAGACAGACTATTTCAGTTCCTGTGTGCATCCATCTGCTCCTCTGCTAAGTTCTGGTTATCATATAAAAAGGACAGTAGTGGTTGAAACTGCCTAATGAAAAACTTTTTGGAAAAAAAAAAGAAGATAATGAAGGCTGCTCACTGTTCTGACTGATATCTTCTTGTGATGAATTTGATTAGTCCATACACTTTATGTTTAAAACATTTAACAACTTTGCAATAGGTTTGGTGTATTTCATGCTGCTGCTTCCAGTGCCAAGCCCTAACCATTCCCATTTCTCTCCTGCTTCTCATTAGACTTTGGACCACACTTTGCTTACAGTCTATGCCAAGGTGAACCCACAGTTAGGCTGTATTCAGACATAACAAAAGAGACTCCTCAGAGAAACAGTGTATGGCCCTCGTGTTCCCAAGCCTTCTCTAATCCATGTTTTCTAGCCTGAATATTCTGGAAAGGAGGGTGGGGGCAGGCTGGTGTATGAACTTCAGAGCCTTCTCTAAGCCACCTCACAGATGGTCTGATCACAGTCTAAGCCAGGCATGATCTCTCTAGTGTGAACAAGGTATGATCTAGTATGAAAACTGAGAACAAAAGTAAATATTCATTTCCATGTTGGAGAAAGTATTGGCAGTGGCACCAACGAGGTTGGGCATGGGGAACAGTGGAAAAAAGACAAAGTATTAAGTAAGTGATTGAATATGTGATGACAGCAAGTGATGGAGTATCAGAAAAAAAGCACCTCTGAGATGGCTTAGAGAAGGCTTCAAGGCTCTTCTTCTACATAAGGTGGATTAGAGAAGGCTTGGGAACATGAGGGCCATACACCATCTCTCTGAGGCACCTCTGAGGCACCCTTTTGGTCATGTCTGAGCTGGGGACAGACTGGTGTATGACTCCAAACAGTCTTGAAGCCAAGACTGCATGTGAATGCATCCCCTTTCTGCATCGGTCCCTATTTTGGATTATATCCCAGAATAGAGATCTGCCATCCACATGCTAGTGTAGACTACTGCAGGTTTTAGGGTAGATCCACATACTTTTCTTTTTAACAAAAGCAACTCAAAAGTGGCCAAGAGGTCTAATCCTATCTCTAATTAATGCAAATTGGATTTCATGCCTTAATATTAATTAGAGGTGGACTAGGAATACTAGAATATTTGATTCAAATCCATCGAATGTTGACATTAGAACTCGAATTGGATTTTTGAAAATCCGAATTTGAACATTCAAACTTGAATCCGATTTTTGAAAATCCGATACAGTTTTTTGAATAATTCGAATGTGTAGATTTGTATCTGTCATATACGAATCTGCGCAAAAATTATACGTATCTTGCACTTAAAATACGGGATTAAAATGGGATGCATATGGGATACATACGCATTTTTACAGAATGTGTACAGATACATACCACAGATACAAATGTTGTTGACATTCGTATCTTTAAATACGAATCTATCATTCTAACGTAGAGATTCAAATGTTACAGATTCGAATTGGATTTTATGATATTTGGACCTTAAATATCTGAATTGAATCAGATTTTGTGACATTTGAATCTATTCGGATTCAAATGTCAAAAATACATTTGTGCACATCCCTAATCTAGAGTATAGCAACAATCATTTCTAAGATACATTTGAGCTGCTTTTTTCTGTAATGGATGTGTCCTTGGTTATTTATCAGCTCATTTCCTAAAATTGTAAAGCACATATTTGGCAATTATGGACTGCATGGCTGTAATATTTTTATTTATCTATTATTTAAAATAAAGCCTTGTGCTCCATTTTTTCTCTTTCCCATATATCTAACCTCCACAAATGAATATATCTGTGTGCAAAAAAAAGTTGCTTCTCCAAAAAATCCTGCCATTTCAATACGATTCTTTCACCCTAGTAAAGGATTGTTTTATGCTGCTTTTAAAATTTCATCTGAAAAATTATGGGTAAGCACTTCACCTCATCACTAGTACAAGACACTTTAGCATGTTTAAACTGGCTGCAGATAAGCAAGTCAGTGAGAGAAAAACAACGTCAAACTCATCTGCTGAAAGCATATATGCATGTACATGAGTTTGCAAATAACTGTAAATGCAAAATACTTGAGGGACCAATATACTTGGCTGATCTTGCAAAATCTGACATCATCTCATGTTTGCTTAGAAAAGAGTAAGTTCTTTTTAGAGAAACTTTAGATTGTGCCTTTTAGGTGACTTTCTAAGGAATGCTGGAAAATGCATTGGCTGGAACTTACAAGTACACTCAACCCTTGGAAGTACCTAAACATTCTGCCAGACATTGAACTTTGGCTGCATCTCCATGAGTGTAAAGGGAGATCTTTAAGCATTCCCAAAGTTCAAATGTGCCCACCCACATCCAGCCTACAGGCTGTCTGAGGAACACAGAACTTGCCTTTGTAGCCACCCAAGGGATAGGGAAGGATGAAAGAATTCTTAGGAAAGATTGTACCTTCATTCACGTCATGTCTCCACTGTGCAGTGTGGAGGAGTTGGAAACAAATCACCAACTTCAGGGGCCATTTCCAGTCCAACACTAAACCATAATGGCTGGAAACCTGGCAGATGCAGCTGCAACATTTCAGAAAGTGGGAGGTACTGTTGTGTGATCTGCCCTGAAGACAAGTCTTATTTGCAGTTCCTTGTATTAATTAAAATGGGTGTGCAAATCAGCTTTTTGTTTTGTGTTATATCTTCCTGATTGCAATGCCTTTATTAACCCTGATATTTCTTTGGAAACTTCTTTTGAAGACAAGCATACTTCAAATAAAATATTATTGTATCAGTGTTATTGTTTTGGAAATATATTACACTATTTTATATAATTCCTATTGTGCATAATCTTAATTTATTTCTCTTCCGTGAAAGTTTCTAAATTCACCAGTGCTGTGTGGGTATCTAAATAAAAACATTGCCCCTCTAAGACAGAAAGATTTGTTCCTTTTATCAAGGGTGTCAGGAGCTTAAAAGCCATGTGACCACCATGCCACTCCAATGGCAGAAATAGCATTGGCTGGGGATGGGGGAGGGGGGTTGCCCTATGTTCCAACACCAGATTCAGACACTTCCCTCTGCAATGTCCAAAAGGGTGAAATATTTGCAGTGTGGATAGTTTGTCTTGTGATGATTGAGTTGGTATGGAGTGGCATGTATCCAACTTCCTGGTAAATGCATATATGGCCCAACTTCAGAGTCACCATCTGGCCTCTTTGGGAGGAATTCAACCCACAGAAAGGTTGTGGGCAGCAAGGAGGGTTGCATCAGAACAAATATTCCACCCCTTTTGGATTTAGCCCTAGCACCTTTATCACAGCAGGAGCTCACTTTTCATACACCTGCCTCCATGCAAACTCAGCCTTCAGGGGACAGTCTCGGAGCTGTTTATTCTATTCTGCAAAAGGAAAAACAAAACCCACCCATTTAGACCACTGGCAATAGAGAAGTGTACAAATGTTTTGTTTGATTCAAATCAAATTGAATGGAAGGAAATTTCAATTCATTTGAATAGAGCCCCTTTGAATGCGGTAGGATTCAAATTTGAGATGAATGTTCTTTGAATTCTATTCAAATCCAATTCAAATCCCTGCTGCCAGTCGTGCTTACGGATCCCCTATGAATCCACTCTAAAAACATCAAAACCACTCTGAATCCACTCTGGATTTCCTCCCCACTGCCTGCTAGTTCCAGCTTGCCAGTCCACACTGGAAATGGTCAGCATTTAAATCTAATGGCATAACCAGAAACATCGGTGCTTTTGTAAAGCACTGTTTGAAACATAAAAGTGGTGATTTGTGGGTGTTATTTATTTACTTACTTACTTTTAATACTTTAATATTCTTATACTGTTGAATCCACATGGGTGCATTTAAAGCAGTGTTGTTATTTCTTTAAGGTCTTCATAACTATCTCAGATTTCTGCAGTCTTACGGCTTGAGACTGCCCTTTTTGGAATCCAGTGGAAGATTTACTACAAGCTTTGGCAGGAGCCGGAGAAATGCACACAAATAAATACCAATGCTCTGTGTTTCACTGAAAGCATTTCTTAATCATGTCAGTTTTAGATTAATTGTTTGGGATGATCAAAGAGACAGCAGGTGGTAGGGATGATTTAGAAACCACAAAATTGATGTTATCTTGGTGATTGACATCCTATTAGTTCAGCATACATTTCCTGTTTGTCAGAAATATAATATCTGAACATTTTTTGTGGTAATAGCTAACAATATTTTGGAAAAGAGAAGCTATTGGTTGGCAACAGCTTAGCAAGACGAAAGTCTGGTGTTCTATTGCAAGTCATCCAAAAAATAAGTGCATAGAATCCAAACTTTGCTACCAGAAAGCTGCTCTGCTGCTGCTGCTGCTACTAGTACTACTGCTCTGACCATTAGAGTTTCACCTGGGGACTATTTCTTGGTCCTGATTGATTGTTTTCTTGGCTTTTCTTTCCATATACTTGCAGGTAATGGCCTCTGCATTAAAGAACTGTGTGAGCCTGGGCCTGAAAATTGCCAGATGCTCTGCAGGAGAGAGTAGTTGTGCCTGACATATTTCTGTGCCTCAGAAATTCTTTCATTTTTATTCATATGTTATATTTAAATATATGGTTACTGTCATCAGGCACCATCAAGTTGGATCCAGTTCATGGTGGATTTCATGGCTGCTTCCATGCGCACCTCTTGGCAAAGATTCCGAAATGGCTTGCTCTTCTGGGAAAAGGTTGTGATCCTCTACTATTCAGGCAGTTTGCTTTACCACTGAATTATAATGACACCCAGGTGTGGTATTTTGTATTATACGTATATTAATATACAATGATTGTATTTTGTTTTTGCATTTTGTTTATTGTTTATAAACAGCCTTCAACTTGGAAAGGCAGTATAGAAATAAACAAATGATGATAAAGGTAATGAATATCCTTGTGATCTACTATTTCTCAGTGTCAGTATTGTTTTGGCTAGCCAAGCCAAAACAAGGGGGCTTTCTGCACTTACCTGGGCCTGGGACAGCAAGGTTTCCCAAGGCCTCCCTTTCATATGCTGGTGTGGTTTTGGGGGAGGCTATGCACCCTGCTAGCATGCTGCATCTCCACTGGGTACAATGTAGCCCTAAACCAAGGTACCAGGTCTACCATTGGTCCAGTGGGTGCTAAACCAGCCCAGGGGGCATATGAAAGGGAATATGCCTCTGTGAGCCAGTTTAGCAGGAGGACCAATTTCAGCGATGCACAAAATTGGATGTCAAAAGGGGTTCCCCAGGAGCTCTGTGCCTAGGAACTTTAGTTCCTAGCCATTGGAGAACCCAGAAGATGGCTCCAAAGATCACATGATCTTCAGAGCTAATTCAAGGGCTGTCCTAGAACAGTCTTCCACACAACTGGTGAAAAAAAATGCTTCCCTTTAAAAGCCCTAGCTTTCCTGCCCAAGAAGCTTCTATCCACCTTTTCTACACCAAACATGACTTCAGCACTACAGTCTGAGTTCAAAAGAGAAGTGATCTAACCCCCTGATAATTCTCGTTACCCTTTCCTGCCTTTTTTCTAGATCCACAATGTCTTTTCTGAGGAATGGGGACCAGAATTAGACTCAATATTCAAAATTTGGTTTAAGCATAGAATTATAAAGATGTACAATAAAGTCTGTGGAGTTATATTCTTTCCCCCTTCCTCATTCTCCTTAGCACTGAATTTGTTTTTTTTCACTGCTGCTGTGAACTGGGTCAACACTGAGTTGGTTTAGACCACAGCCAGTGCTGAACCAATTCATCAGATGTGGCAGAAAATGTACTCATTTGCTTAGTATCTTGGGTTGCCTATTAATATGCATGAGAATACTTTATAAGAGGAGTTTGCTTGTGCTTTCCAAAGCAGAGTGTTTCACAAACCATGTTAGCCATTATAAATTAATTTGGGTTTACAACATTAAATCTACATTTTCAGAAGTTGATCTCAATATCCTTGTACATTTTATAAATGTGCTCTCAAGGACGAATGCAAAAATATATAATCTAGCAAAAATATATAATCTTTCCCTAACATCAGGCTCTGTACCTGAGGACTGGAGGGTAGCTAATGCAACACCAATCTTCAAAAAAGGATCCAGGGGTGATCCAGGTAATTACAGACCAGTTAGCTTAATGTCGATTCCAAATAAGGTGATGAAAACCATCATTAAAGACAAAATTAGTGTGCACATGGAGGAGCAAGCATTGCTGAACAAAAGCCAGCATGGCTTCCGCAAAGGTAAATCATGCCTCACAAACTTGTTGGAATTCTTTCAGAATGTCAATAAACATGTGGATAAAGGTGAGCCAGTAGACATTGTCTATCTGGACTTTCAGAAGGCTTTTGACAAAGTCCCACGTCAAAGGCTACTGAGTAAACTCATCAGCCATGGAGCAAAAGGACAGGTTCTGTCCTGGATTTGTGACTGGCTTAACGGCAGGAAACAGAGAGTAGTAATAAATGGCTAATTCTCAGGGTGGAATGAGGTAAAAAGTGGGGCCCCTCAAGGCTCAGTGTTGGGACCAGTGCTTTTTAATTTATTCATCAATGATCTAGAAGAAGGGATACATAGTAAAATAGCAAAGTTTCTTGATGATACTAAATTATTTAGGGTAGTAAAATCCGAAAGAGATTGCCAAAAGCTCCAGAGGGATCTCTTAGCATTGGGTGAGTGGGCAACCAAGTGGCAAATGTGCTTTAATCTTAACGAATGCAAAGTAATGCACATTGGGGCCAAAAATCCAAATTATGTCTATAAACTGATGGGGTCTGAGCTTTCTGCATCACACCAGGAAAGGGATCTCGGGGTTTTGGTGGACAATTCAATGGAGGTGTCAATCCAGTGTGCAGCAGCAATGAAAAAAGCAAATTCAATGCTGGGAATAATTAGGAAGGGAATAGAAAATAAGTCAGCAAGTGTCATTTTGCCTCTTTATGAATCTATGGTGAGGCCACATTTGGAATATTGTGTAGAATTCTGGTCACCATATCTCGAAAAGGATATTGTGGAACTGGAAAAGGTGCAGAAAAGGGCAACCGAAATGATTAAAGGTCTGGTACACCTCTCTTACAAAATCAGGCTGCAACGTCTAGGCCTCTTCAGTTTGTAGAGGCAGTGTTTAAGAGGGGATCTGATTGAAGTATATAAAATTAATCATGGTATAGAAAAGGTGGATAGAGAACATTTCTTTTCTCTATCTCACAACTCTAGAACCAGGGGGCACTCTATGAAGCTGATGGGTAGGAGAGTCGGATTGGACAAGGGGAATGTGCTGCCGGAAGAGGTGGTGACAGTTACCAGTCTAGATGGCTTTAAGGTAGAGTTAGACAAATTTATGGAAGACAGATGTATCAATGGCTACTAGAATGAATGCCTGGGTACATCTTTCAGGCTGGGAGTGGGGGAGTGGGATGCTTCTAAGGCCGTTTGCTGGGATTGAAGAGCAGGAATAGGTTTGTGCTTGTCTCTGAGCATTTGGTGGGCTACTGTGTGCATCGGGATGCTGGACTGGATGAGCTGTGGCCTGATCCAGCAGGGCTTCTCTTATGTTCTTATGTTCAGTCATAACATGGGGCTTAGCACAACAAAATTTAAGCACATATTACAAGTTTGGGTAAATATGAGATTAGAGCTTTCATATGCATATTGCAGCCCTGATCATATGAACAGCCCCATTCTTATGCACAGCTGGTCAGCTCACTGTAAATATGTGGCCCCATTCAGATGAGGCATAAACAATGCTTTAATGCCTAAACCCCACTATAGCCTATTTTTTTGGGGGGGGGGCTGGGACCCTCAGATGGAAGGATTTTTATTTATTTATTTATTTTTACAAAATAGGATTATAACTTACCAAGTGGAGGGATCTGCCATCCTGGAGATGGCTGTCATGCATGTGCGGGGGCCAAAAAAGATGACCGGGCATGCACAGTGGTAGAGATCATACCTTTCCAGGTGTCCTGTGCGTACAACATGCACAGACAACCCCAGCCCCCATGCTGCATAGCTAATAAGTAGGGATGTGCTCAAATATTTGTAACATTAGATATTTGTATGAATACATATGAAGTCATACATTTGTATACAAATCAAATGTTATGGCATTCGTACTGTACATTGACATTCCTATTCATATGAATGCTTCAAAACATTTATGAACCTGGGGAGGTGAGAAAGTGGCTACACCAGACACATCTGCAATGGATCCAGAATCCATCCGACATGAACTGGGAGTGGATTCAAAGTGGATTCAGGGCAGATTTGACACTTTCAGAGTGGATATATTACGGGATACTTATTGGATACATATTGGTTATGTATGCACTTGTAGCGGATATTCATATGAATTCATACGAAATAGAATCTTCCCACGCTTGAAGGGTATCTATTCAAACAAATATGAATTTTCTTACATTTGATTTGATACAAATTAAATGCAAAAAACAAGAACATCCGTGCACATCACTACTGAGTGATTATTACAGGGGGAGGGGGGCTACAGTCCACATCAGTAAGATATTCAGTCGGCATTTGAAGCAGCCAAAGTTCTTCGTTTGAATGAATGACAATGTTTTGTCCTTTCAGTGTGGCTATAATAGGTGAAGGGGAAAATTCTCATGCCTGTGAAAGCATCTACAATTCACTCCAATATTCTGTGTCTATGACCATTCAGACAGGGATAAAGATGCATCATCTTTCTACTGCCAATGCTGTGCTGCTATTTCTATGGAGGTTTTCTCTGCCGGCCAAAGAGTTTTAATGACAATTCCAGATTAACTGCATATACAGTATGACTACAATTGCAAGGTTGTTTGGTTTTTTAAAAAGTAGACTTACCATGATCTGGGAAAGGCTGTTACTGGAGCAATTATACTCAATACAGGTTAAGAAGAATCAAAGCTGTATAAGATGTTAATTGCCTGATAATCTTTGTTTCAAGTATGTATTCATATTTTATTGTCCCTTGTGAATTGAATGATGTGCATAATTGAACTGCTCCTCACAAACTAGTGAATGATAAGCAGAAATAGCACAGTGGCAATTTTTACACACACATTACTTTAAATGAAATTCTTGTTGCACTGAAGACCTGCTACCTGCAATTTCATTGAATAGCAGAGGGTGTTTTTATCTATCGCTACATATAACGCTTCCATTTTAGATTTTTTTTAAAATACCCAAAGTTCCACAAGTTCTAATCAGTAAATAAAATACACAAATTTCTAATCAGAGTGGCAAATCTCTCTGCTAAACATACCGGAAATGTTAGAAAGTCAACAGTAATTAACACATAGTAAAAGATATTGCATGGTGTATCATCTGTACATTGAGCAAAATTCTGAGCCTAGACGTTCTGCTTTAGATGGAAAATAACAAAATTGAACTTCTGTTTCCATTTTCCACTCCAATGACAAACAGGAAGCCAGATCAAATACCTGCTATTTACACTAAATTATTTTACGCTTGTACAATGATTTTTTGATCATGGTTCAGGAGAAAATATCTATTTTGTTATGGCTGCTGCTGCTGTTGGTTTTACTTCCTGTTGTTATTTCTAGGATAGCGTTGTTCTGGTACAGCTGAACTCTTTGACCTTCTGGACTACTCAAACTTGACTCCATGTTAGACTGCAGAGCTTTATTGCTGCTGTGACCTGACTGAGAGCCTGTCAGCATATGTACAGTACTGCCTTCATCCAGGGGTGGTGATGGGCACTGGGGTGGTGAATCTCCCAAGCCACTCTGGAGATTCTTCAGAGCCTGGAGCAAGCCACTCCGGGGAATCTCCGGGGCCTGGCCCAAGCTCCACAATACAGTCTGTGCCAATCTTCAGAGCTTTCTCTGCAGCCATCTCTGGAGAATAACCACCTGCTTCAAAGTGTTAGGTTTTGGGGTGCCCACACTCCAATAAGAGTGCCCCCAGAGCCCACCCCTAGACCCCATTGACCTGATCGTGGTGCAAATGAGCGCCGTCTAATCCAGTCTTCAAGGCTGAAGACCAGATTGAAGACCCCTTTAATGGGAAGACTGGATTTCAGGGCCTGAAAGACCCATTCAATCTGGATTTCCCTTGAACAGGTGTGAACACATTGGGTGCTAAAGGGGTCTGAAGTGGGAACGGGGTCTTCCTGATTGGTACCAAACTGGTGCTTAATGGGTACTTAGTGCTAGTGGGAAAACACCCTTGATCTACTGAAAATCAAAGCATAGGCTTCGAGTCAGAGCCTTGCTCTACTTCTTGCTGCCATCAGGGAAGTTTGCCACAATACACTGGTTGCGATGCCAATAATTGACCCTTGTACTTCAGGCAAATCAAAAGAACAAGGTCTAATCAAGCTATAGTCTGTATCTCCAGTTAAAGTAGATGTTCATGTATGGCGGGGGGGGGGGGGGATTTGCTAATTTGTGCATCCTACTGATTTATAGCCATGTCTAAAAGTGTTTCTGTTTTCTAGCTTCATTGCCATTATTTGTACAAGTGTTGCACTTTAAAAAGAACATTAAAAATTCATCTTTTTAATGGTTGTTGTAAATCATCAGCCATTTAAACACCTGCTAGGCTCCTTTTCACCAACATGAGCATAAGTCTATGAACAGCAGCCATGGCATTTGCTTGTACTACCAAGTGCCCTTTAATACTGCCAAAGTAAAATAGAAGGGTCTAAAATAAGAATTAATATTTACATTAATGTTAAAGTATCCACAGTGTCTGAAAATTGGCTTCAGTCTTACTAGGAAGACGTAGGGAAATGCTAATGGAGTAATAAACTCTTGTCTGATGAGCTTTCCATTTCAGCATTTGTGTGTTCAGTGTAAGAATGCACAGGACTCTATCCATATGTTCTTTTGAGACTGTACTGTAATTTTCCGGTCCAGGTTACAGGTTTCTCATAGGCATTTCTTTTGCTACTATGAGAAGGTTTCTGAATAGATGGACCATTTATGTTTACTCAGAAGTAATCCACATTCAATGTGTTATTTATTAAAAAGTGTTCAAGATTTCATTCTTTTAATTTCTTTTTCTTCTGGCCCTCTAATCTTTACAGGTATTAGATTTGGATTGAGTGTCCTACCACTTCTCAAAGGCCTTCCCTTGTCTTTTATGTTTCTGTGATATAACAATATCTCTCCGCTCCTTGCTACAGAGAACTGGTATAGTTTAAAATATCTGTGTCTAAAACCTTAGATTGTAGCCTGAAAGGGTAAAGCTGCCTTCAAAGAAGAGCATATGAACAAAATATTTTTTGCTTTAGAAGTCATAGATAAAATCCCCATTGACTTCAATGGAAGCCAGACTGTGTGCACTGACTTGCTACGCCTTACCATATATCTCTTTGACAGGTTTAAGGCATAAATGTGGGGCACATATGGAATTTCATGAAGTTTTTCTGTTTTAAAGGATGCTTCTTATTAAAATGTTTTTGTTGTTTTTACAATGTTTTTATTGTTCCACAGCAAGCCAGACTGCCTAGGAAGAAAGACGCTGCATAATTTAAAAGTTAGCATCATTTATTTTTGCAAAGCCTTATTGGATGCCTCACAAGCAGCATTCTCAGACTTCTTGCAGTTGTCTTTCTCTATCCTTTTGTTTAGGTTATTCTAAAAATAAGATAAAATTCAGACGCACATAAAGGCAATATCAGCTTTGTAGAACCTAGGAGATAAAAAGACAAGGAATTCTGCAGATGAACAACTTCATTTCTGGGCACCAAGTAAGATAATGTTAGGCACAGAAAATCAGTCAACAGCTTAGTTCCCAAACAGACTGTGACAATCACAGGTAAATCTCTTTTTCCTAATGTCAACTTTCTATCAGGTGCTTCTTTATAATTAAATATTTTTAATGTGTTTATTAAATTATTTAAGATCAATGGTGAAGACAGGAGTGCCAGTGCTAATAACAATGCATGAATGCTAAGTAAATTTGAATTGGATGGGGCATCCCTGAAATGGTAAATTCTTAACCTATAAGAGCCATCTTATCTATTTTGCCTCTTAGGCATTTTTATTTTGTATAAATGCTCAACTGGGAACAATCAGAGGAAATATGGGCCATCTGGAAGAAAAGATTGCAAGTTATCTTCTAAGTTATGTTCCTGATTACTAAAGCCAAGATCACCACAGTAGTAACAATTTCAGGCCCTAATACTAGAATTAAGACCAGAGGCAACTACTGTCTTGACAAACCAAAGTCTACTAGTTCAGGTTCTGGCTAGGGATGTGCACCAATGGGTTTTTTGGAATTTGATTCATAATGGATCAAATGTTACAAAATTTGTATTCATCCGAATAGATCTCCTTCGAATGTGGTAGGATTCTATTTGATACAATCAGCAGTTAGGGCTGAACTGGGGATGATCCAACTAAAAGCCCTAGTTTTATGGAGGCAATTTAATTACTGGACAAAAATCAACCAAATGAGCCTAAACAGGCTCCCCCGTATATGCCTAGAAGAACAAGCCCACTGGCAACATGAGACATCTTGGACAGAGGCCCTAAATAACCAACTGGCTAATATTGGCCTCCCTCTGCAATTTTTGCATGATCTAGGCCCCAGGGCAAAACAAGTGCTTATAGAACGCACTGCTGATATCTATTCACAAATGGACATAGCATCTATAGTTAATTCATCAGCCACAAACAGAACACCAACATTGAAAACTACCTGACCATCCCACTTCCGCTTTCCCTAAGAATAACTTACACCAGGACAAGATTTGAACAACTCCAACTTATGGAGCAAACAGGGCGCTACTGCAACATTCCAAGCAGAGAAAGATTCTGTGATTGGGGGGAACAGGTCGTGGAGGATGTCAAACATTTTCTGATTGACTGCCCAGCGTATTCTGAGCTCCGTGCCAAATACCTGGAACCAATACTATCTAACCTTGAGCCCCGGAGTAGAGAAGACCCTCTAAACTTTCTCCTGAAAGGTCAGGAGAGAGCTACTGTGATTAGAGTGGGACTATTCACCCTAGGGGCTATTAAGAAAAGAGCACACTACCTGAAAGGAAAATGGGATAAATAAGTACTTGACCATATGCAGAAGGATACCTGCTCACTCTTGCTTTTGTTTTGTCTTACGTGTTTGTATATGCACTTTGAAATGGTCTTATGACTAGTCAAATAAAGTTTATACTATTTGATACAAATGCATTCATACAGATTTGTACAAATATCTGATACGAATGTATACATGTTGGATATGTATCCTATACGAATACATACATATGCCAGATACATATCCTATATGAACGCATACATATCCTGGATATGTATCCTGGATACACATCCTATACAAATGGATATAACGAATGTCTGAATTATTCATACCAATGTTCTGAAACATTCATATTTGTACGAATGTTCATGTACAAATTTCATAACATTTGATTCATGTAGGAATGTCCAAATTCGTCTGAATTCATAGAATAACAAATGTTATGAATATTCATGCACATCCCTAGTTCTGGCATTTCCAGTAAAAGAATTTCAGATATCAGAGCAGGGACAGCCTTGGCATCCTCAGTTATTGGATTGCTATTGTTAGGCAGAGCAGACAATAGTAGATCAATAATCCAAATTAATTTAGCATTTTAATATGTAGCAAGAGAAAATTATCTATAGTCTCTGAAAGCCACTGCAAAAAGCCTACACAGACGGGGAAATGATGTTACAAAATACATCACTTAGACCCTTTCTGCTCTGTGCCTTATTCCAGGTTATATCCTGAAATTGGGACCTGCCATCTGCTTGCTAGTCCAGACCATGGCAGGCCTGAGTGGAGTTTGCTATCGTTTGTACCAGCATGACCATGGCAGGTCTCTATTCTGGGATATAATATGAAGTAAGGCCTAGTGCAGAAAGGGCATTGTTGGTCATTGCAAAAAAGGAAGATGATCACTCTGTACAATGAACCAAGAAAGGGAAGACTGAACAACATTCTTCTAATGACTAGGGATCAGATAAAGTGTGAGAGGATTCAAAGGATTAGAAGAGTTCTGAATGGTAGAGAAGGAGGAGATAGCAGTGGATCAATAAAGCAGAAAAGGAAATGAAGAAATTTGGGGATTGTTGTTTTTTTCCTTCAGTAGAAAGCTTCAAGCTTTGGTGGTGACCAGCCTGGATAGCTTTAAGAAAGGTTTAGATAAGTTCATGGAGGACAGATGTATCAGTGGCTACTAGAATTGATGTCTTAGTACTCCCTCCAGAATGAAGAGAAAAACAGGATTCAACTAAAGACCATTTACAGGGAATCTCTTGAGAATGCCTGGAAGCAGTTGGTGGGCCACTGTGTGAGATTAGGCAGAAGATTAATTTGGCTGTGGCCAGATCTAGCTGGATTTCTCTTACATTCTAGTATCATTCTTGCTCCATATGGGATCAAGGGACAAAAGAATGCTTCTTTTCATCAATCACAATAGTAGAGGAGCAAAATACATAATTCAAATATTATGCCTTTCTGATTAAATCTTAGGGTGTTTCCACATTGACTGCAGAAACTGGATTAACCCCTCCTTAGGTAAGATTTAAAACACTTACCTTGTGATGCATCTGCACTGTAGACCAGATTTGAGGGTCTGCATCCACATTTCGGCACACAAGACCAGTTTTTAACACCGCTGAAAACTGGATTAAATGTAAGACCTGAAAAATCAGGTCTTACATCCGTCACTTCCCCCTGGATGCGTGCAGAAGCAGGATGCTTCCGCACACAGCCAGGGAAGAGATGGATTCTGTTGGCCACCATGTTTGGAAGGGTTTAAGCAGGACTGCCTGCTTCCAAAGCCCTTCCCTTGCGTGCCCGTCACCGCCAGAAACACGCGGTGACTGGCAGCTCCATGCTCCAGTCCTGTGGCTCTGGGGGCAGTGGTGCCAGTGTGCAAGCTGGAGAATGCTAGGAATGGGTGCTGGTGCATCCCCAAAGCACCCACTCCAATCTGTCCTCTGGAATCCATCCTCCCCGCACGTGTGCGGACGCGAAGATCCATCACAAAAAGTGGATCTATTTAGATCCACTTTCCAGTGGCAAATGCAGAAACACCCTTAAAGTAAGCAATATTTATAATTTATGTTTTAATTAAGTTTTTTGAAAATCATGTTCTCCATGCATGTGGAAACAGATCTTTTCTGGGTACAAGTGTTTGCTTGGTGAAACACCTTCCACACTCTGTTAGAAGCCAGATGAAGGCCTTATCTTGGTTCACCTCCTCCTTCTTTACCCTTTACTGTTTCAAAACCTGAGGGATTAGAACCAAACATCATTGTTCTTAACAAACAATGACATCATCATGTGGTAAGACACATTTGGGCCACATCAAGGCTATATCTGGCCAGTGTCAGCCCTCTATAATTATAAGATTTATTATGTAAAAATTGAAATAATGCACTCATGTAATTAAAATGATTACTGGAATATCCTTGTGAGAACTGAGATGGAGATGTGACAAATTCACATAGTCAAACATTTGATCAAATTGAACACAGACAATTCAATTTAATATTGTTATGCAGTATTTTTCTTTTCAAAACAGTCTGAAATCAAATTTGAACAACCAGTTTTTAACTTAAATTGTTCGGTGGTGAAACAAATAAATGGATGTTCACTTTGATGGTGAAATGAACACTTGGATGCAAGTGCTTACTAAAAGAGTAAGGGGTTCCTGAGCCACTTTTTTTCTTTGTATGAACTCTTCCTGGGAAAAACAAAGCTTTTCACATCTAGTGATGATACCATACCCAAGATATTGCCATAATCCAGGAATCTGAAAACAACTTTCTCATATTTGTGTCAAGTAACTAATTTAGTGGCCCACACTGACTCCCAGATCAGTTCTGTTTCAGTCAAAGACAACCCAAACCCAGCAGAATATAAAATGACTGAATGACTAAATGTGAGACCAGGAAGATGTGGAAAGAGATCAGTGCTTACATTAAGAATAAACAAATGCATTCATGTGAAGATTATTCTTGCAATGACAGAATACCTCATGACATCAGACATAGAGAAAATTGATAAGAAACACTACTAACATGCCGATTTCATAAAAAGTGATTTGGCGAGACATCCATAAGACTACAAGTTCTCCTCAGGGTTGGAGACTGGCCAGAGGGCTATGGCATCATAAACAGAAGGGATCTACTCAGAAGGGAAAATTAACCTGTTTCAAAACCTTGATTGTTTTTGCAAGCCATTTTCCTGGATAGAGCATAAAGCAATTTCAGATGTACTCTTTCTCCTAACAAATGCATTTTTGCACAAACTACTTTTGAGTATTTCATTGATAACTGTGTTTCAGTCTGCATAATGGTTAAGAAAAAGTAAATCATTTCTCTACCCTAGTGATTTATTGAAGAATGCATTGTGTTTGGTTGTACCCCCCATGGACTGAGAACCAAGAGCCCCATGTGGTTGGCCCCAGGTCCCTCAGGGAATACAATGGTATGGCCCCCTGATGCAATCCCATTATGCAGGTAGGGACCAGAAGAGGAGATCAGGCAGAGTTTCCCCACAATGATTCTATGTGTGTTGCCAGCCATGCATTCATCCCCTGGCTACAGGATACAATGAGATAGTTGTCAGGGGTCAAAAGAAGAGCTGAGGAATATCCAAGAGTATTTTAACAGGGCTTTCCAAAGGCCACCCCTGTTGCTCTTTCAGGAGTCTCAGGATCCAAGATAGAGTGGAAAAATTTGGCTGCCCAATCCTTCCATTGCCAGAGACATTGGTATTTTCCCTGTGTGGATGCAGCCTCTCTTTCTGTGCTTTCCAGATTTCTTCCTTTTTTACATTCTTGTCACCCACAGAAATTAAGCTGAGGGTTTTATGCAGGCAATATATGCCTAGCAAGCATTAAAAGCTTTTGGTGGTGGAAGGACAACACCTTCAGCTGATCATTAGTTGTTTTCTCATTGTGCTGAAATTATCTCCATGTAGACTGTTTGGGTAACACACAGAAACATTTTGGAGTATGTTATTTCTTGATGACTGACAAAGTGTGTTTGGAGGAGATAAAGTGAAGAAGATGGATAGAGTTACTTCAGTCCTGAACTTCATCCATTTTTGTCTTCTTTCTTCCATTGCAGACAAATTATTTGAGAGGGAGAATCAATATCTTTTTAAAGGAAGAGAAGCAAGAAGTGGAAGTGACAGCACATAAACATGGAGACTAAGAAGAAGGCTAAAGTATCCTTTCTCTCTTTGTTCTACTCTTTCACCCACAGCTACTAACTTCCTGTGTAGTGTGGCAGCAACCCAGAATTCTGTAGCACTACACAGAGTACCTTTCAGGGTTGGTTAAGCACTTTGCACAGTATGAGTGATACAGCAAACTGTTCAGCCCTAAAGTTGAAGACTATAGCATATTATATTCTGTAGCAAGGTTAATTCCAAGCTATCTTGAATTGCTCATTGTCTCTTCTGTGCCTGCTGAAAATGCCTTTCATTGCCTTGGTGATAGGTCCAGGGACATGGCATTTTGTACTAAAGCAAATGATAATGGAATAAATAGATTTTGATCTTGCACACTTTAAAATACTTGACATCAAAAGCTAACTGTGTTGGTACTGCATTGGGGTTTACGATGCATCTGAAGACATGTGAACTCACAAGTAGGCTCAGATTCTGATGAACAATAGGGTTTGTTGCATTCTGTGGTGCTTTAACTGAAATTCCAGGGATATGATTGTCTTGCAATTGTGTTTTCAGGGTCTCTTGACCAATCTGCCTTATTAAAGACAAAGCATAAAAGCAAAAGAAAAGTCAAGTGTTCAATGTGAAAAGATTAATTTTGTACCATTCTTGTACCACCATCTTATTTTTGCATCCTCATTTCAGTTAGTTGAGAATAACGCTTGCTTAAACCTTTAACTTCAAAAAGTATACATTAATGGAATTTACACATATTATCCTTGTCATTTTAGGGGACCAAAGCCATATAAAAACAGGGAGCTTTAAAAAGTTGTCTGAGATATTTGTCAGGCATTGCTATAGTGTCATGGAAGGCATTTTTTCATGAGTTAATTGCAAAATGTGACTAAAAATATTCATAATTATCTACAACCATGGGGAGAGACCATGTTAGTTTATACTGTATTGGTGATTGGTTCTGATAATTTGCATCAAAGACTCATTGTTACCCCAATATGGTATGAGGCCTAGAATCCCTCTGAGCCTCTAATTCTGCACTCTGGTGCAGAACAGAAGAACATAAACACACACAAACTCACACATTTGGGCTGCTGGGTTCACATGAGATGAAGCATAGTCTGTTCTAGGCACCACTTAGAATGGAACAGTGAGGGATGTAGAAGGATGCACAGCTTTTCATTCTGATCTAGTGGGGGACCCATTTTTGTAACACACAAATTTCCACCACCAAAATGAGTCCCCCTAGGGCTCTGGGGCTAGGAACCTTTGTTCCTGGTTGTTGGAACCCTTGTAGCAGGTTCTGAAGTTTGTACGAGTTTTAGACCCCATCCTAATTGACGTGACCCAGCCATATCTTTGGGATCTTCTTCTGGTCCCTCAGTGGTGTATCCAGCAAAGAAATCCATCTCCTGTTTGGAAAAAAACATTCTGCCTAGTACAGAGAGGCAAAGTGAATCCATAGACATTTCTCCAAGCACAACTTCCACTCTACAGCTCCATCATCCTTGAGGACGGTTACAAATAAATGGAGCCAATGCCTTGAAAAGTTGCTTTTGGACTTAGATGAAAATGGTTTTCTTTCTTTCAGAGGACATCAGATGGCAAATTCTCTGAATCTAAGCTGCACTGCACAACACTTTTGAGGCCCTGCTTGTCCAAAGAAGCTCTGCTGAACAACCACAGGCCTACCTCCCTCTGTACCATTTCAGCCACTTTGGCAGATTAGCAGAGCAATTAGAAACTAAAAAGACAGAGACAAAAATGGCAAAAGAAGGAAGGTAAAATAGGTCAAGTGAAATAAATGAGACTCCTGGCATGCCCTCATCACAGAAACTGAGACATTCCAGAGGCTCTCCTCAGGGATAAATTTCTACTGGCGGAGATTCAGTGAATAAAGATCTGCCTCAGGGTGAAGTTCTGAATGAACCTAAGGACAAAGCACACATTGGCTCTAGTTGACATTAAGTGCTGCCTACAGATCAAAAAGTTATCACATGAAAACCATCAAAGCCCCCGGCTAGAAATATATTTTTTAAGACTATTCCTTCCTAGCAGCATCTTCCCCTCTTTTTCTTTGTGCTCTGTTAAGTTCAGTGGAGTCAACTGCAAAATTTCAGTTCAAATGAATGAGAAAAGAACCAAAAGCCCAGTCCCTAAAAAAGCTGGTATCACTTTTTTATGAGTTGTCAGTATCTGTCTTCTGATTAGAGGACAGATTCTGATTAGATTCTGATTTCCCTGCCCCAGCTCACTTTCCCACAGTCAAGTAATTTTTGTAAATCTTTAACAACAAATATTTAGCATGGAATTTCATGGATTTTTGTTTGTTGATTGTTTGTTTGTTTGAAAATTTGTTAGTGTTCACAAAATTTGCATAGTCATGAGAGGGTAAGAAAATGGAAAGCACTTCCAAAAATTAGAGCCAGACTGCATCTCCCTTACACATCAAAGGGGCCTTAACCGGGGCCCTAGGACAGCCAGTCTCCATTGGTGTAATGCAGACTGGCTATCCCAAGACCCTAATTAAGGTGCCTTTGCTTCACTTCAGGCCACATAAATGAAGTCAGTTATAGTTCCTCCAGGATTGCTTTGTCTTTCTGGTACTATTGCTGAATACCTCTACAAAGTTTATATGGCATAATGTCTAGCGTTTCAGGGTCTTTCTGCACTTAGTTTAGTACCTTAACTTGCTATGATTCCTCATAGTTCTCTTCAGGGCCTCATGGACCTACAATTAGTGAAGACGTCTGAGGCCCCACTGCCACTGGTACATTCCATCCATGAGAGATGGAGCAGAATCCTGATCAGGAGGTCATGTATGGATTACCAGTAGATCTCAACATCAAGGTCTACTGGCAAGTCAGCAGGTCCTGGTCCTGAATAAGGAGACATGCAGAAGACTTACCTCCACATTCGGGACTACCAGGGCACCCATTTGGGTGGTGTATCAAAGAGAGTCTCCAAGGCTATGAACTTTTGTACCCACCCCTTCAAGTGTTTGGAACCCAGCTCTGAAGCTCACATGAGCTTCATAGCAGGGGTGGATACAGACTGAGGGGAGAAGGAACAAACAGTGAATGTACTACATGCTGCTTTGAAAAAGGCAGCAGAGGCACACATGCTGTGGAAGCCTCATCCCTTAGAACTTGTGGCTTTTTGTCCAGGTATTTCTCTCAACCCCAGCATGTGGTATAGGGACTTATAAATAGCCAAAGGAAAGGAGAGGGAAGAAGTCAGATTTCTGCCATCCCATCCCCTTTTACCTCTTTCTCTCTGTCTCCCTTTCTTTCTCTCTTCCTACCTCCTGATTTTAAAATGATCTTTAAGCTGAGTGCCTTGCAGTAGGAACTCCTTCACATGCTCCAGGCCTTGGGTGGGGGAGGGGGGCAAGGAAACCTTAATCCAGGCACTAGAGGATCTGATGTCCTCCATCACCACTAACCCCTGGGTACGCTATAGTGGATTTCTTGGCAAGGCCAGGTGAGGTGGGGCAATTTGCTGATTACTGGCATCACTACCATGAATATCAATCCCTTCCATTTTCTTCCTTATTGTACCCTGCTTTGAAATTTCAAAGTTGCACAAAACTTCAAGTACAAAGGAATATTTAAGGAGAACAAATTTTAAAAATAGGTTTATTGGTTAATCAATAGACCGTATCAATAGTGGGTGAGGTAGTAATCTGGATGTAGACCCAAAAGCTTCTTTCCAGACTAAGCTATAAAGCTTCCTTGAGTACATGCTGAATGTATGTGCTATCCTCCAAGATAACCTGGTCATTTCAGTATTTCCCCCCCCCAAAAAAAAAAAGTCAGAGTCTTCTATGAGACCAGGGCCTCGGCAGTTGCTTGAAGGTGCTACCTGCTGGCACTTGGTGCCAGATTTTTTGTATGAAATCACTTACTGCTTTTGATTCATATCAAATTGAATGCAAGATAATTTGTATACATTAGAATAGACCCCCTCTGAATGTGGTCGGATTTGTATTCAATACAAATGTTCAATCCCATAGAAATCCCATACAAATGCATATGAATAGCATACGGATCCCATCCAAAGGCATACAAATATCATAAGAATCTCATATACGAATCCCCTACGAAGCTTCATACGAATGTATCAAAACATTCTATTCAAAGTCAAATGTTCAAATTTGGCCAAATTTTGAATGTTATGAATATAAGTGCACATCTCTACTGATCGCTAAAGGGAACCAGTGCTAAGCAGAGAAAGCCAGGGACTTCTCTTTTATCTGGCCAGTTGAGAGGCTTCCTATTAACTGTCATTCATAGGAACTGATTGCTGTTCTCTTCATCCCGTGGAAATATACGTAGTTAGTAAAATGTAAATTGCTATACTCAGTAATAAGTTCAAGTCCTAAATCCTGCGATTTCTGGATCTGGACTACTTTCCAGGCAAAGGTAATTCTCTTAGTCGAACCTGCCTAAAAGCACAATGAGGCGACTCTCTTGGAGTGCTTCAGATGAGACAAAATTTCATACACAGAACTGGCTTCTGTACAGGAAATTGTGATTATCCTCTCTGCAGTTCAGCATGCATAACTAATCCACTAACAATTGTATCCTCTTACACAGAATGTGCAGTGCATTGAACCACATCTTAAGAAACAAGAAATAACTGGGGAAAGTTAATGTACGTACACAACACTGTGAACCTGTCAAATAAGGAAAATGTTACCGACAGAGCCTGAGAAAGCCTAGCAGAAGGATAATGTTATGTATAACTGGAGTGGCCTAGTCCAAGAACTAATCTGAGCAGGAGAGACTGAGGTTTGCTGGGTGTTCCAATTGCATTCTACTATTTCTTGTTTCTAACAAGCTGTCATTACAAGCTCAAGCAAGATCCACACTTCAGTAGATTTTGGTGCTCTTAGTGCTCAGCTGTAGAGATGGACAAAAAATATTAATCAGGTTCACATTCATGTGCGTTTGTATAAATTCAAACATTTGCAGGTAAGTCTAAAGAGGCCTACATCCATAGGCCCCCATTCGCCCAGAAATCGAATGTATCTAGTCTTTGTCAGAACTTTGTAGAAGTTCCCATGGGGGCCAAGTCTTAACCCCCCCCCCAGCTTCTCATTCCCTCCCCCAGCTGTGCTCCCTTATCTGGAAATCTAGCCACCATCTCAGCCTTCACCACCATCATGCCCTCTTTCCAGAGGCATGCACATAGGTTTAGAAGCTGCCCCCATCCCAGATTCAAGGGAAATCTTCCAAGATTTCCTGCACTTGCCAAATGGGAGCAGCCTCTAAACCTGCATGCACACCTCCAGAAGGCTTAGTTGAACCTCAGAGGAGAATGTGATGGCAGCAGAGGCTGCAGTAGCAGCAAAAGATGAGTGAGGGGGCAAGACAAGACTGGGAAGAAGGGATGGATGTTTGTGCACAAAGCTAAAAAACCCAATATTTTCACTAAGCTCAATATTCTCCCCTTTGATTGCTCTAGCCCTACAAGTGGAGTGCATGCTGCCCTTGCACAATCCTCACTCCCAGCCATGCGTATGTTGAAACTAAGGAGAAAAAGTGAAAGAGGGAGTGAAAAGAGGAGACTACTACAGCTGAGGCCATCCAGCCACAAGGCAGCAGGATCGGAGTGAGGTGGAAAAACATTATCAGAGGGATGTGTGTTCTGTGTGAAACATCATTCCAGGAATGCTTTTTGTCCCTCTGTGGTGGTATGGTGGCCTAATTATGTGGGATCATGAGGTCCTCATGCCCTTCAGGATCCTATATTATGCCATAAATATGCTGTGTGGATTCTGCCTCTGAAAGCCTAAACAGCTCTGGGGTTATTTATTCTTTGCATTTATTGTCATTTATATCTTACCCTATACCAAGTCTCAGCCAGATTACAGGAGATAAAAGCAAGACAAACAAGCTAAAAATAAGACTAAACTGAAATTACTCATAAGTAACAGTCACACAAATTTAAAATTAAATCCCTTTCTTCACAGACTCTTAATTCAAGTTAAGGACCCAGTTCTATGGGGCCACACCCCCTGCTGGTCCACACTGTCACAACACCCACTGTTCAACTTCTGTGAGGTCAACACAATGAAGAGGCCTTCCTGTGAAGATTTTAGGATACAAATAGGTCTATAGATAGGAGTAGGGATATGCATGAATGGTTTTTTGGCATTCGATTCTGGCATCTACAATCACCTACCCTTAAAAATTATCTGGTACAGTGCTTCACTGAATAATCTGGAGGATATAAAATCATAAGAGCCCAAGAAATCATCCTACTGAATTGGATCTGCAATCCATCTAGTCCATCCGATCACACAGTGGCCAATATACTGAACAAGGAATCCCGTCAGTATGTCTGCTCACAGACATCCAGCTGATGGTTTTTAGAGCAACCCAACTTCCACAACAAAGGCATTCACCCTGCCATCAGGGCTAATAGCTATTGATTCCTTTGACTGCCATGAATGTATCCTAGCCCTTTTTAAAATTCTCTCAACCACAATTTGTGGGGATTTGATTCCAAAGATTCACCATGCATTGTATAAAAAGTATTTCCTTTTGTTTGTCCTTGTTTGTCCAGATTTTAACTTCATTGGGTGACCCCTTGTTCTAGTGTTTTGGGAAAGGGAGAAAAATATCTTCCTATCCACTCTTCCACTCTTCTATCATCTCCCTTCTCACTCTGCTGCTTTCTGTAGACCTATCTAGTTTATCTGCCCTGAGGCCAATTTGCTCTTAGGCCACTAGTCAACAAGTAGTGAACATCTGGGGAAGAGCATACCCATGTCAATTAGACTGCTACAGCCTACAAATGTGCCCACCCTCCCCCGGCATTCACTAACTGTATGTAGGTGTAGAGCATGATTTCGTGCTCCACACCTTTACCAATGCTAACTGGAAGCTTACCTGAAGCATCCAGCGGTGCAACCATTCACTCTATTGCTGGTTCGCTGCGTTTGGTGGACAGGGAATGCAGCATCTGCACAAGCATGGTGGTGTTGCCAGTGCTGATCGATCACATACCCATGTCGTGAGCAATCAGACAGCCATGATATGATCAACCATTCACCCATGACTGGGAGTGGTGACTGACTGCAGAATTGCTAGAGGAACTTTTGATCACTGGTTAGCCAATGATTGAACATTCTCCTCTTGCAGCAGCATCTGAGCAGCCAATTGCGGCAGTGAAGAGGCAGAACTTCCAGCTCTGGATGCATCAGTGCAGGCTGGTAAACAGGAGGACCATTTGCACTTCAGGCCAGTAATGGATGCTTTGGGAAAGCTTTCCTCCCGGCAAATGTGAATGGTCCACCTGTGCCTTAAGTTTACCTTCCTTAGTTCATGGCTGCCTAATCAGAGGCCTTTTCGCATTGGCCTTCCCGAACGCGTGGAGGACAGCTCCGGACGCAGCATACGCATTGCTGCGGCCGGGTTTCCGTCCCGGCGTGTCCGGAGCTGTCCTCCACGCGTTCCGGATGCAGAGCACTTTAAAGTGCTCTGCATCCATTCGAACGCGGACGAGCCGCCCCGGCGCGTTCCGGGAGAGAAGCGTTCGCACGCTTCTCTCCCTGACAGCCGTCGGCACGCCCCCAGGGGCCGACTTGCCGGGCCGGCGATTGCGCCGGCGCGGCGAAGCCGGTAGACGGGACCCACCGAATCGGGGTTCCCCTTTCCCGTCTGCCAGGGTCAGTGACCCTGGCAGATGGCACAGGGGAACCCCGATTCGGTGCGTCCCGTCTGTCGCCTCCGACGGCCGCCGGGACGTGGCTCCTTCCCGGGTCCGGCAGCCCCAATGGCGCTGCCGGACCCGGGAAGGAGCCACCAGCATCGGCGTCCTGTCGCCCCTTTCTGGGGTGGCAGGAGGTCGATGTTGGGCTCGCTGGGGGCGAGGAACGCCTTGGGCGGCCGGAGCGCATCGCTCCGGTCCCCCAAGGGTCCCCCCCGCCCCCATCGCGGCCATCTACGGGCTGCAGGCACCTGGGTCTAGGCGCCTGCAGCCCGCAGATGAGTCCCACCCCCCCAGTCCCCAAAACCCCCACCCCCAACCACCCTCCGGCCCGGATCGGGCCCATCTACGCTCTCTAGGTGCCCAAAGCGGGGCACCCAGAGAGCGAAGATGTTTCCCCCCCTCCCCCAGGGCCCTGGGAGGACGCGCGCGCGAGGAATGACTTACCTCGTCGCCGTCCAGCGTCGAACTGAGGGTGGCATTGTGGGAGCGCGCAAGACGCAGCCCACCTAGCCCCCCTATTGGACAAGCAGTCCAATAGGGGGACTAGGTGGGCTGCGTCTTGCGCGCTCCCACAATGCCACCCTCAGTTCGACGCTGGACGGCGACGAGGTAAGTCATTCCTCGCGCGCACGTCCTCCCAGGGCCCTGGGGGAGGGGGGGAAACATCTTCGCTCTCTGGGTGCCCCGCTGTGGGCACCTAGAGAGCGTAGATGGGCCCGATCCGGGCCGGAGGGTGGTTGGGGGTGGGGGTTTTGGGGACGGGGTGGGGGGTGGGACTCATCTGCGGGCTGCAGGCGCCTAGATCCAGGCGCCTGCAGCCCGTAGATGGGCCCGATCCGGGCCGGAGGGTGGTTGGGGGTGGGGGTTTTGGGGACGGGGGGGTGGGACTCATCTGCGGGCTGCAGGCGCCTAGATCCAGGCGCCTGCAGCCCGTAGATGGCCGCGATGGGGGCGCGGGGCGAGCCCTTGGAGATCAGATCCAGGGGCTCTGATCTTCAAAGGGGTCCGGCCCCATAGGGGCCTTGCCCCGGGCCCCATGATGGGTGCCCGGGTGCCCGGGCATCTTCGTGCCAGCCCGTAGAGCTGGCACGAAGCACGGGGCGGGTGGCTTGACAGCGCTGCCCACCCCTTGGGTGCTCTCACCCAATGGGCGGGCAGCGCTGCGGCCGAATCCCCGCCCCTGGCCGGCCTTTGCCGGCCAAGACAGCTCCCGGCGCTTTCACCTTTCGCTCACAGGCGCGCCGGAATGCGTTCCGTCGCGTCTGTGTGTGAACGGTAAAAGCGCCCGGAAGTGTCTTAAGCTGCTCGCCTGCACGCGTTCCGTTTGGAACGCGTTGCAGTGCGGAAATCCCTCAGGTAAGTGCAGAAAGGCCTTTGTTCTCAATAATGCATACTAAATCAAATCACAGGTGACTGATGTTTTATTCTGGACTGACCTGGCATTCAGAAGCAGTAGCACCAAAGCGATGGGGTCAGTTGACAGGTTTGGCTTCTGCCTACTGGAAGTCCACTGTCTGTTTGGGTTTGGGATTCAGGCTTACTTGTGGAAAGGTACAGAAACTGTCAGCCTCCTTATGACATTGACTGTTGCTGAAAGAGAAAGTGCTTACTTTGTGCATTATTTCCTTAAAATGCTGAATTTGGCTATTTAAAAATAGTTTGTTGAAAAATTTCAGGATAGCTTGTAATCAATATTTTAAAACAAAGATTTTGTAAAAAAAAAAAAAGAAAAGAAAGAAAAACACAAAGCAGTAGCACAAATTAGCAGTGCCAGAATAATTAAATAATAGCACAGTGAGACATAAATAAATGAAACAGCCTTCACCTGCCACCAGGAAGCATAGCCCTTATGGAGAGCAATGAACAGATGGGGAGACACAGCCGATCTCTCTCTTCTAGATTTCCACCCACATTACCTCTGAAAGTCAGTTGGCTAGATGCCCTACCTCATGAGGAACAGTGGCTGATTCTGAAGTGCTGTTATGAGGCCATTCAGTATCAAAAGGTATCCTCTGAAGGGGTGCCTAAGTCAAGTCCCCCTTAAAGATCAAAAAGACCAAGGTCTTGGATGCTGCCCATCAACATTTAACAGTAACACTTATGTAGTAGACATATGGGTCTCATCATGGCAAGGTCTCCTGCTAAGAAAAGTTATTTATTTGATTTTTGTTGTTGTTGTTCTGAATGAGAATATACAAATCTGTCATTCTCTTTTGGTAATAAGCTTGTGTTTGTCCTGTCTCTCTCTCTCTGAAAAGTCAGGACAGCTAGAGACAGACTTCAGTTGCTTAACATTTAAAGTTTTAAAATTGTATTTCAAATGCTTTAACCCAAGCCCTTCCTCCACTGGGTCTTGGGGATGTGCATGAATGTTCAAAAATTAGAAAATTTGATTCGAATCTGATGAATGTTGACATTTGAATTCAAATCGGATTTAATAACATTCGAATTTAGACATTCGAATGGGTTTCAGATTTTCCTAAACATTTGTTTGAAGGATTCGAATGTACAAATACGTATGCACTACATATGTATCTGTACAAATATTATACGTATTTGCACATATAATTCGGGATGAAAACGGGATGCATACGAGATAAAACAGGATGCATACAAAATGTGCACAGATACGTATAATGGATACGAATGTTGTTGACATTCGTATCTTTAAATACGAATCTAACATTCAAACGAATAGATTCAAATGTTATGGATTCAAATAGGATTTTTTGACATTTGGATTTTAAACATTCAAATTCGAATGGAAAAAACCCACATTCGTGTATACCTCTACTGTGTCTTACTACCATAGCATAGACAATTCAGCTCCCTATTCTGTGATATATTCCGGAATAAGGTCCAGTGCAGAAAGAGCCTTGGTTTCTGAGCAACAGGATATTGGGACTTTGTTATATTGGGCTGCTGTGTACTACAGAATGAAAAAGAAACAAATTTGGTAGAGAATTGTTAGAAACTACGGATGCCTTCACACACATGCAGAGATTCTGAGATTCTGGGAATGCTGCAGGTGATCAAAGCTTCCTGTCTGACCAAGAGGAAGCAGCTGTGAATTTCTTTCACAGTTTCCCATCATCCTGTCTGTCAGATGGGAAGCGGCTGTGAAGGGAATTCACAGCTTTCCTTGTGTCTGGGGGCCCTCTATTTGGGAAAACAGTTTAAAAGGTTTAGTTTTTGATGAATGGGGGAGGAGAGAACTTGCACCCACCTTTCCACTATGCCAAGGCGGATGTGCTGACTTTACCTCAGGCTGCGTTCCCCCTTCTGGCTGTTTGCATTTGCTTGACAATAACACGGGCTCAATTTGAATACTGCAGTTCCCATTTAAACCACCCAAATCCCCAGCATGGTGAAACAGGATCTTTTCATCTCTACCCCTTATCCTTTGATCCTCCCACTCCTCTTCCTGACAGGGACAGCTTTCATCACCTTTTTGCACAGCAGCAGCATAAGCGGACCTCTTCTCGCTTGACTTCTTCCCCTCTCCATAAGCTCTGATTTCTTGATTTCCTCCCTCTCTGTGCTCCCGGAGGGAATTTGCAGATGAGGGGTTTTCCCAGGCAGCTGAGAGTCAGGACCCAGCAGGGCTAAAGAAAGATTCCCTCTGCAGTTGTTAGCTGTTACAATGTACTGTATCTCTTGTAATTACAGTAGCATTCACAAAAAGGGGAAATTTATGTTCAAAGAACCAATAGTTTTTTTTATCTTCATACAGAAAAGACGAGGGGAACTCTAGCATGCTGATTGTCAGACTCTGCCTCTTGTAACAGTGTAATGTATCTCTCATAATTACAGTGGCATTCATAAAAAGGGGAAATCTATGTTCAAAGATCCAACACTTTTTTTGATCTCCATACAGAAAAGATGAGGGAGCAGACCTTCCCAGCCTTGAAATCCCATCCATCTAATGCCACACCGACAGTGGCTGCAGGCCTTGGCCAGAAGGATATGGCGAGGGACAGTCCAAAAGGCAGATCTCCTCCCCTAATAGTCCGGTACCATTCTCAAAGGGGGGCGAAAAGCAGGCTAGTCACCAAACTGGGACTGAGACCTGTTTTTCCAAGAACTTTTTAACTATGGATTTTAGCGATATAGTCGTAAAATCCAGGAATAAAAATTTAAATGGGATCAGACAATCCCGAAAATGGATTTCATCTTGTATGGGAATGTACCTCAGTGTGCTTTCTTCAGGTTGGATAACATGGCCTAGTTTTTACAATCACAAGAAATGAGGAACTTTAGTGTCTGTTCTCTGTGTTTGTGAAAACTGCAGCAATAAGCTATAGCCAGGGTACAAAAGTTCATAGCTGTGAAATTTGCATGCCCAGATGTGTGGACACCACTGCTCTGACTACACTGCTATGATGATAGCCCTCTCCTCAACCCACTATAGGGATTCTGCCAGAGAGAATCAATGCACAGTTGCCACATAGACAGTTAAAAAGAAAAAGCCAAAAGTTGTAGAAAAAGCCAAAAGGAGTGACCAAAACCTTGAACTGCAACAAAAAATTACTTTATAAAGTTGCCCACTTGCAAGACTAATTGCTGACTTGGGAATGTGCCCTGAGACAGTATTATATGAATCAAAAACAATCAAACTCTCTTATAAATATTTTCTTGCATCTGCAGTTGGAAAGTATTGTGCCTTTCTCTGTTGACTGAGGGACATTTCAAGGCCAAAATATTGACTTCCCTTCTCTGCTGTACTCAAGGCCTTACACAGAAATACTCTCATACTCTTTCCCCTCCATTTAGCCATAGGGTAATCAATAGTTTTTTAAAAAAATATCAACAAGGCCACTTGTTGAATAAAATGCTACTTAACATGGTAGGAGTGACTGAATTTGGCCTAACATGAAGGATGAGAGACTATTACACCATTAGTGTTATTAATCTATAAGGACAGAGTGTGAGAGAACAAGGGTGAGTCAGAGTTCAGTTTTTCTATATTTAGCTTCTACTGAAACCACACTGTCTCTGAATTTATGAGGGGGAGAGCTATGTTCCTTTAATCTAGTCTTTGTGAACTTTGGATTCGTTTTAATTGTCATGAAATCTACTGCAATGTGAAAGAAAAAAGTTTATTAATTAAGCAGCAGTGTTATTTTGGAGAGTTTTTTTTTTCTTTGAAGGGAACATAATTTTTTCTTGGACACCACTATAAGTAGTTTCATCAGTAAAAATGTCTGCTACTTCTTTTCATCTGTTGATAACGCAACGTATCTTTCAGTACCTGTTGCTCAACGGTATGGACAAAATCTTCCTTGCAATTAATGCCATTGTAATGTTCTTGCATTAACTAGATAATTACACATTTTAGGGACCTACATGTTTGGTCCTGATCCAAAATCGAGTTTGGGAGGAGCCGTCCCCATGCTCTTTTTGTTTGGTCCAATTTTCTCAGACTAAATGGACCAAACCAGGACCAAATTTGGTCCTGGAAAAAAACAAGTTGGGGCATGGTTTTGGTGATTTGGTCCAACCTGAGCCTGAGCATGGGGACAGTCCTTGGGTTTACTCAAGCTGGCTGACAGGCTTGTTTTTACTCCCCTTTTGAGGCAAGCAAGCAGCTTGCACAGGAAAGGGAGTAAGCTCACCATCCTGGCACAGTTTGTATGGGGATGGCTGAATCCGCCCCAAGCCCATGTTACCAGGAATGGCATGGGGATGGCTGAAATTCTATCTCGGTCCCGCACCTGGTCCCATGCGAACCCAATTGGTGCCAAACAACTTGCATGGCCAGTATAACTGCATTCCGGAGATAAAGGTTGTGTCACTAGTTAATGCAACTTCAGGGCTCTAAGTTTACTTCCAAGATTAATTCAACATGCAAGAGCTTACTTTTAATACTTTTAACCAAATAGCCAGATATCCTGGCCTGACATGCCTTATTTTCATTATCCACTGTGTGCCTTTTGCTCAGAATTGTGTCTTTCATTTCATTTTTACAGATCACAGTAAGTAATGAAGTATATACATTTAATTAATTATTTAATGTCTAATCTCTCCATTTCCAATATATTCTGTATTTTTGAAAAAAAAATACAGTTGCTAGGCAGCCAAATTAAATAATCACAGGACTAAACTCTGTTTTAAGAACTTGAATTTGTTGATTTAGTGGCAGCTGGATGCACAGCAATCTTTGGTAAGCTACTTTGGTATCGGCCAGCCAGTAACAGTGTCAATATCAAAACCATGGATGTGCGTAATGAGGGCTTTTGAGAAATTGCTTAATTCTTTGACCCTAATAAATCTTTAGCTCAGATTGAGTTTAATACTGTGGATGAGACTAGGGCTTCATTTTATTTGAGAAGTTTATTCCAATGGTTTTGTCACATAATTACCGAGCAATTCATTCTTCTCTCTTTTGAAAACATTCTGCACTTTTAAAAGCTGCCTATAGTTTTCTGCCAAATGAAGATTACATAATGTGAGAAGAAATCCATCAGGAATTAAGTAAGAATGATCAGAATAATTTCACAGACACTCTTCCACGATAATATGCTCCAATAGTTCCCATTAAAGTCCTGCACACAGTTAAATCTTCTGCTAATAGATGACAAAGAGGAGGCAGAACAAAATGGCATCACTATTTTCTTGCTCTAATAATATTGCGTTACACAAAGCTGCCTTGGAAATCTTATAAAGGTTGGCTTTAGTGTAAATCCGTGAGAGATCAAAGTCTATTTCTAAAGCAAGACAAACTCCCCCCCCCCCGCTCCCCATCCATTGTGGGAACATGAAACTGCCTCCTCTTATGACACGATGTCAGCTCAGAAAAAAAAGGAAGCACAAGGACCTGAAAACATTATATCACTGAAATGGCCAGATTCTCTATCTGCTGCCCCTAAGAACAGAGATGTCTAAGAAATCAGTTCTGTGTCATTCTGCTACAGGCCATCTGAACCAACATAGACCAGTCTTCAGCTTCAGAACAAAAGAGTCTATGGACAAACTGGCCTGCAATTCAGTGAGAAATAGGATGTGTAGTCAAAGGTTTGGCATTTAAACTTGATCCATTGCTGAGGTTATAACACTGAAGTCAGCTGTGTCATCCTCATTAAGTGTATGTGCTTGAACTGAGTTGCTATATCATATCATCATTTCATATTTCTTTTTTTTTCATTGATTTTGTTGTGTCTGCACTTAGGCTATATCTCTGAAATATTCCTAGATATTTCAGTGATGGCTTTTCCTAAATAACGCAATGCAGCATTAGGGCCACGTAACGAGTACCAATTAGAAAATAAGTACAACTGAGCAGACCCTTAGGACATTTTCGCACTTACCATTGTAAATCTGGCTTTAGTACATCCAGATTGCTGGGATCCAGTCCTGGGTTAATCCAGTTCATGTAGTTCCAGATCAAAATGCATATAGCACTCAATGGCAATGGGTGCTAAATGGGGATGCTGTGTGGACACCATAGCACATATCCCTAAGAACAGAACAGGCCCATTCTGGAAGAGCCGTCTGAAGCACACTGAGGTAAAGTGCTGCCTGCAGTGCTGTGCGATTGGTCAGTTCAACTGTCACTCAAGGGTCAGGCAGAGTGGGTGAGGCAGAGAACCAGTGATGTGGCTGCCTACGTAGTGTTTACATACAGCTACGGGGTTGTGAGTGGCTATGTAAACTGCTACATAAGACATACAGGGCTTCATAGGCCTATGTAGGGGGCTTCTGCACATGAAAGCTCCTAAGCCCACCTCTGGCCGACATGGATCCAGTCTACCATGCAGATGCTCACTGGGAAATCTGGTCTTCAGAGCAGAGGAATAGATTACAGATCCCTTTTGGGGGGTCTAAAGCCAATCCAGATTAGGGAGCCTGAAGATCTGATTAGATCTGGAGCTCTGTGATACCTGCACTGACAGCAATGCCTTAATGGGGTCTTAATGCAGAAAGTATGTAGCATATGCATACCTATTGGGTGCTTAATGGGGTCTACAAAGTGTTTGTGTGGAAACACCATTAATAAAAGTTCCATCACATCTGTGGAAACCTCAGGGAAAACAGCAATACATAGTGTTTTATCAAACAGTTACAACACAAAGATACAGAAATAGGGTACATCATCAGGTCAACATTTGTACAAATTCATACCACATTGATGGGCAAATTGAAAGGGCCTATATTTGTAGATCCCCACTTGCTCATGAATCAAATGTCTCCCCCCCTCCCCATCCCATGCCCAGCCATGCTACGTTACCTGGAAGACCAGCCACCGCCATCACCTCCTACCCTCAATTAGGCCTTCTGGAGGTGCACTTCTGGAAGGCCCAGTTGAGTCTTGTAGAAGAGTGCAAACATCTGCCGTGACCACTGCCATTGCGTGCTCTTCTGAGGCTCAACTAGGCTTTCCAAAGGTGCACATACAGCTGGTGAGCAACCCCCCATCCAGGAATCATAGGAAATCATGTGAGATTACCCATGATTCCCAGGGAATCTTAGCAGATTGCCCATGATTCCTGGATGGGAGGGCAGCCTCTCTAGCTGCACATGCACCTCTGTAAGGCCTAGCTGAACCTCAGAGGAGAGCATGATGGCAGCAGAAGTTGTGTTGGTAGCAACAGCATCAAAAAATGAGTGGGGGGGGGCAAGGTGGACAATGAGAGAGGGGATGTTGCACACAAATATTCAATGAATTGGTGAAATGGGCTTCATGCATATCCCTACACAGAAAAGGTGTAGCTATTATTGAGTGAGACAAGCTTTTTCCTGGGCTCTACCTCTCCATGGCATCTAAGTCAGGAGAGGCCATGAATATCTTGAACCAGTGTTTGATGTATTAATGGGTTGAATGAGGGCCAGCAAAGCAGACTAAAGTTGAATCCCAGCAAGACAAGAGACTTTGTGAATGGGTGATTCTCATGTTTGGGTGCCTGGGAATTGCCTGTTGCAGATAGAGTTTCCCTCAGAAGGAAAAGGAAGGTTATATTTAAAATATGTTCAAGGGTGCTTTGCATATTTTATCTTTTACTTACTGTGACTAACCCTGGACCTCTTCGTGAAGGGGGGGAGGATGGGCAAGCAGGTGGAGAGGTGACAAAGAGAGAGAAAGAGAGAGAGAGAGTAGGGGGACAGAGGTAGAGAGAGTTTAGGGATGGTCCTAGAATCATCCGTATCACTGGAACTCCATGGATGTAAATAGCTTAACTACTGTTGTCTATGTGCTAGTTATCTCATATTTATATTCAGAAGTCACAACTAGTGAAAAATGCAGCAGCCATGTTGCTGAGCAGAGAAACTCGCTATGCACATATCACATGGGTGCTTAAATACTTACCCTGGCCAGATTCAAGGTTTTATCTTTGACATACCAGACCCTCAACAACATGTGATTAGTTTACTTAGCAGATCACTACAATTAATATAGACCTGTGAGATCATTAAGATCTTCAGATAAGATCTTATTGTGGATACAGTGAATTACTAAATGTCATCTTGTGACTACCCACACTTGGATCTTCTCTGGGGTGGAACCCAAACTCTGGACACTCTGGCCCTTGAAAAAGTATCTACTCTTCTGGCTTCCATGTACCTTGGCTTTACCAGGTCTTCTCAGAGTGAATATCTTTTTCCCCATAAGCTGAATGACTATTCCAATTTAATCAGCATGAAAAAGTTGTTAAACGAATTATTGGCAATTTTCTGTTTATTCTCCCAATGGCATAAACCAGTGTGGTATGGTAGAGATAACAATTTTTCTCATTCCACTGGACAGTAGAATGCATGGTGCATTTAAAGATAATACATATTCTTCAATAAGGCTTTTTGTTTCTTCTTTGTTCAATTATTTCCCAATCTGACTTACTTTAAACGCCTTCTGCATTGGAGGCACTTTTTAGCACCCTTTGCGGAAGATGCATCTGCCGAAATCTGTCTTAAATTGAAGACCTGAAAAATCAGGTCTTCATTGTGTCTCTTGGTGTCGTTGGTGCCACCATCTCCACGCCCCCGAGGGGGCGCAGATGGCAGCTTCTGCCCAAGTGTCCATGGGTACCACTGATCCCAGTTGTTCCTATGAAATGATGTTGTCTTAATTCAGTCACTGGTAAATGAAGTAAAGAATACTCACCCTACTTTTTATCATCACATATAACTGGAAGTCTGTATTTTCTCTGTGGAATGAATTTTCCAGCAAGGTTTTTCAGAGAAATTCATCGTACCCATTTATTATAAAAACAGTGTGATACCTGAAACTTCAATTGTAGTTGATCTGATAAAGATGAATCTTGAAGGCTGGGAGGGGATCTTTTTTCAGTTCTCTTGTACATTAAGTTAAAAGTAAGCTATTGCAAAATGTCAAAAGAAAGAAAGGAGGACAAATAAGATACTTAGGGCTTAAGATGTAGGTTTCTTTTCAAAATGGCACATAAGGAGTGATGGTGAAGGCACAATTCCCATTATTTGCAGGGCTTGTGAATAGGAATTGTGTGTATTTTCCAGCACAGTGACCAGTCTTTAAAAGAAGAAGGCTTTGAAAAATATTGCTGTAGTGAGTCAAAGGCTAAAAAAGCATAAAGATATAAATGTGAGAATTGTGCCAAAAAGAAGAGATGAAATAGGATAAAAATGCAAACTCTTGAGCATTTATTTGTTTCCATTTTTGTTTAAGAAGCAGCTTTTATTTATAAAGAAACCTGTACATTATCACTATATTTTATTTGTTATATTTGCACTTTGTAAAAAGATATGGTAGCATTTTGCCTATGCTACTTAATTTCCACCTGCTGCACTGAACTTTCTCAGATTATCCACAGTATCATGATCTGTAGTTAATACGTCTTGCAGATACTTTAACATCCTAAGCATGGAATTAAAACTTCAATCAGGAAAAAGAAAAGGATGAGTTATGACTGAGTCAGATAGCTTTTGTGTCTTTTGAGAGAAACTCCTTAATAATTAGTAGCTTTGAAATACGGAATGCAGTACAATGTTGAAAACTTGGTTTTGTTGTAATGCAGTAAAGAAATTACTATATTGGTGGAAAGAAGGTACATGGAAACACATGGAACATGTGAATAGGGTTCTGGCTTGTTACTATGTGTTCTCCCAACTATATAAAAATACAGAAACTTTCACACAATTCTCAAGCCATCATCTCCAGAGCTCTCAATAGACAGATACACACATCTCTGCATTGGGTAAGCAAGTAGGTACAAATATACAGAACATGAAATGGTAATGAAGCAATGTTGTGTGTTCTAATTGTGAAAGTGAGTTGGTAAGGCATTTAGGGAATGTGACGTAAAAATGTTACTTGTCCAATAAGGAGGAGAGGCCTTCGCTCCTCAAAATCTGTCCCCCAAGTTCCATTGCCTATTTCCGTGGGAAGGCTGGGAATTGAACCGTCAACCCTCTGCTTTCCACACAGTTTGCTCCACAAGTGAACTAGAGCCATTTCCATAGGAATTTCATTATTTTATATGTGATGGAACTCAAGGTTTTATCTCTCATATTGGATCTAAGAATCTGAATAGGGATGTTCCTAGTGTACCTTCCCACATCATCGCTCAGCAGCCTCTTGGATGTATTGTTGGAGGCTCTCTTTTTAGCAGAATTCAGGGATTTCAGCATCCTTACTGAATAGATTTCCTGTGGACTAGCCTAGGATGTAACAGTGAAAACACATGCAGGTGGACACACTATCAACTCGGTCTTTGTGCCAAGGCTGGTTAATGATCAATTGATGAGAAATTAGTGATAAGCCAGTTGTCAGAGATGGATCATCCACTGGTGAGATTTGGACTTAGATTTGGAGTAGGAGACCAACAGAGTTAGTGCTTATGGAAACTTATGGAATATGAGCAATTCCTGAATGCTCTGGGGATGTTCAAAATGGTATTGATAGTGCTCTTTTTGGACTCACTGTGTAACTGAAAGTAGGGACAACAATCTTCTCCATCACTGGAAAAAATCTATCAAGCCACAGTGACCTGGTTTTAACTCAAGAAAGCATGGTATGCCCATGTTTTCATTATACAACAAAAGTGTATTTTCTGCCCCTCACCCCATGACAGTTGCTTTCCATTGTTCCTTCCACAAAGACCCTACAGGAGGTGCTAAAACTCTATTGGCCCACTAAAATATCTTAAAGTCAACACAGAAGAGGAAGCACTCAGATTGCCACTTCACATCTTGACCCAGCCCAGAATCTCATTGAAACTGCAAGCCCATAGAAGCAGAGATTGCCCTCCATGTGTAAACACAACATCTTGTCTGCCCAGCAGTGGCAATAGGAGAAAGACCATGATGATGGAGATGCCACTGGAGCGAAGGTGCCTTCAGCCACGTGCATAGAGCCACCTTCCTTCCTTCTTCCTTCCTTCCTTTTTGCTTAACTGAATTGTACATGTACAGCGCTTTAGAAATAAACTAATAATAATAATAATTGTTAACTCTTTAGAAATAATAATTGTACTATGATTATAATAGGAAGTTCACTGTTATCTTCTGAACATGCACCTAAATATACCATTTATTTTCCACACAGCTTATTTCTTTTGATATTATTTTTTCTCTGGAAAGGCTTTGGATGGAAATACTGAACTGGGGAACAGAACCGCAGACAGCGAACAAAGATCTTCATTAAGAACACAAGTTTTACCACCATGCAGAACCTGCCACAAATTCCTGCATCTCGCTTTTCAAACTGCTTATTATATCTTTAATGCCTAATTTCATCCTGCCATTTATTTTAACTCTACTGGCCACCACATCTTGCTTTTAGATATGGAAAATATATTTCCTTGCTTTTCATTTTTATGAAAATTTACTTGTTTTACATTTCCAGAGCAAAACACACCAGTTCTCTGATATTTACAATAAAAGCACCTGAAGAGTTTTCTAGTAATGCAGAAAGTGAGTATATTAAGGGTGTGTTTGTGTATAAGATGCATTGCTATGACAAATTCCTTGTAAAGATGTATATATTAAGGAAAACACACACAAAAACGTGCCCTAATTTTCAGGGTGATTTTGAAAATATTAAATACTTAAACGGGAATGGAGCAAACTAATTATAAGGCTTGGTAGGTGAGAAAATGGTGCCCAACCAGTAAATTCATCTATGCCATTTCACATTCCAATAGGATTCCTCAGACTAGGCATTCAGGGTTGTTGTTTTGTATGTGTCTGTGTGACTGTGTGTGTGCGTGTGTGTGCATGTGTGTGTGTAATAAAACATGTATTTATACATTTCACTTAATTTTATTTATTTATTTATTTATTTATTTACATTTCTATCCCGCCCATACCCGAAGGTCTCTGGGCAGGTTACAACAGGTAAAAATGAATTAGAACAAGATACAAATTAAGAGCAGATACAGATTAAAATGAAATACAAATAAAACAAGATGCACACTTAAAAACATCTTTAAAACATCTTAAGATTCAACAAAATTTAAGAGCGTGCACTCCGTAGTGCATTAAAATGATACCATTATAGCTGGGGAGGGAAAATAAATCCTTAACCAAAGGCCGAGGTAAACAGGTGTGTCTTTAAGGCCCTCCTAAATAAATATAAGGAGGGGGAATGGCACACCTCGAGGGGGAGGCCATTCCACAATCTTAGGGCCACTGCAGAAAAAGCTCGCTCCCGGGTGCCCACCAGCCTCACTACCGAAGGTGGTGGGACAACCAGTAGGGCCTCATTATTGGATATTAAGGCACAGGCAGGTCGGTATGGGAGAAGGCGTTCCTTTAGATATTTGGGGCCCAAGTCATTTAGGGCCTTATAAGTTAAAGTTAACACCTTGAATTGGTGTTATGAGTGAATGAATTTTATTTGTACGATCACGGACCAAAATCAGCAAATGTTAAAAAGTACAAAAATTTACAAAAAAAAGTTATTTAAAATCACAATGTGCAGATAAAATCAAGTGAAAATCAAGTGAGTCTACATGCTCAGAAGATAGTACATAAAAAAGGTAAAATGGCCCACAATGAGAGACAATAAAACAACATAATGGATCAAGACTAATTTTTAAGAATATCTCTAATCGAGGTCGCTCAGTATGCAGGGTTTAATTTTCTGACTTCTCCTTTATTTTTATAACTATGGCCAGGAATTTTGTAGCAGCTAGGGTCATGTCAGGATTGGTATGACTTAACAACACCTTGATGTAAACTGGGTCTCTCTGGATATGGCCTAAGCTTGGGATTTATTAATTCTTGGAGGGCAGTGTTATAGAGATTACAGAACAGAAGAACATGTTCTACTGTTTCTGTGTTACCATTTTTAAATGGACAAGTTCTGAGGGTAATAGGGATATGTTGGTATCTACTCTTCAATAGGTTTGAGGGTAGGACATTTAATCGGGAATTTTAATTATTATACTTGAACATAAAGGGAGTTTTTAACCACAGATATTATTCATATGCAAGAAACACTCAGAATAAGTAGGAAATGAATTTTCTTAAAAGTAAAAGAAAACAAGGAATTCATTTGAGTGTACATATAATTCTAAACTGAGATTACTGAGTACCTATTTTGGAACTATATGGAAGGTTTTGAAGTAATATAGAGGTTTTTTCTTTTAAAATGCACTTGGTGGGACTAAACTACACAGAAATAGCAGAGGATTTATCTTATTGCTGGTATCCAGATCATATAATAAAATCAGCACCTTTTTAAAAAAGAAACCTAATACAGTATTATGTTTTCTTGAGGAGCTGCATATATTAAAAGGGAGAAAAGGAATTTTATATATTTAACTGGCACAGTAAAAAGAGTCTTGATAAATGCAATTTGGTATATGTGTAGTATTACACATGCTATAGTGTGGTGCCAACGACTTACACGCTTGCCAAATTTTTGCAGTTAATTAAACACTTGGCCTAATTCATTTTCTTCAGTGGAGGTACCCCAGGGATAAAATTGGTCAATGTTTATGAAATGCTAAATGAGTTCTCAGTAGTAAGAGGCTTAATTGTGGAGAGAGTTTCTGTATTCCAGATTAAATTCCAGTATAAATTAAACCACATACTTCAATCGTGCTTTCAGAACTATGATTCACCATCAGTTAAGGACTGTAATGATAGAAAAGAGGTTTCTTTTTAATGATTGTCTATAGAAATATGCATGCATTCAGATGTACATATACACATGTGCAAACACACTTACCCCTTCATAATGTCAGATTTGTGGAGGATCAGTTTATACAAAGGTACAAACTGAACTGAAGGAGGACCACATCTAAATGTGTGATATCACTTCTAATGTACAATATTTAGTGTAAAAACCACATTTTATACACAATGCTTTGTTGTGGAGAGAAAGCACTTTGATTTTTTCTCAGATGGGGGGTTAGGTGTGAAGACATTACAGTGGTATAGAGGTAGGACTTGGGCATTCCAGGGAAGAGTAAAGGAAGGTGCTTCTTCCTTCTTTAATCAAAGCAACCGATCAGGAGAAGTACTCCATCATTCCAGGGAGTGAAAATTCAGTCGACTTATTCTTTCTCTTTCAATTTCACACTGGAGCTTGGTGGGACTCCCTGGCATTTTAGCAATGGTGATGGTTCCTTCACTGTTCTCAGAGGTACTAGAAACAGCATTAAAAAATTCTGGCTCTTAGGGTGTGTTAGAACCACCATGGGAGGCCTTAGGCTGAAGAACCACAAAGACATGAAAGTCTAGTTCAGCACTTGGCCCTCCCAGAGTTAGCTCTCAGCATCACATGTACAAACATTCCCAGAAATCCCCATCCATTTCTCACATAACAACCTTGGAACAGTCACAGCCAGGAATGAAAGTTACAATTTGGTGTAACCTCAAAATGTGTTTCTCTGTTCCATTCCAGAGGCTCCTGAACCACCAGTAGATCTGTTAGATCTACTGGTATCACAGTCAAGGTAACTAATGAGGATAGAGTGCCCTAACACTGGGCAGGACCTCTTCTCTTCCACTCCAGAGCAACAGGCCCAAAGGGATTCTAGTTGGAGAACCCTGAAAATAGAATTGTTTATAAAATTAGAAACAAGCCAGATGTGGACTTAAGAAGAAGAGCTGGTTTTTATACCCCACTTTTTTCACCCATTTAAGGGGAATCAAAGCGGCTGACTAAGTTTCCTGTTCTTCTCCCCACAAAAGTCAGCCTGTGAGGTAGGTGGGGCTGTGAGAGCTCAGAAAGAGAGCTGTGACTCACCCAAGGTCACCAAGCTGCCTTTGTGGAGGAGTGCAGAATCAAACCTGGTGATTCCCAGATAAGAATCTGGCTCCTGAACCACAAGACCAAGCTTGAGCTCTTAATTCTTATGAAACAACATTTAGAAATGCAGGTACTTCGATTGGGAGAGGGCATAATGCAAGCTGAACAGCCCCATGGAAGACTGCAAGAAAATGTTGAAGGGAGGGCAAGAGAAGAAAAAGTCTGTTCAGAACTGTCATTGTTTACTTTAAATGCAAGGCATAAGCTTTTGAACTGAATATTGTCTTAAGTGCTAAGCCAAAACCAAAATTATATGAATGGAAAGAAAGTAAAGGCCTTCAGTCCATGATGAATTTTTTCAATTCCTGTGGAAAGTTTGATGGCCTGCCTTTCGTTTTATAAATAAACTATTGTGGTTTTAAGACATGTGTTCAGTCTTGGTTTATTTAATTCACAATACCCAGTAAAAATGGCCCACTGGGTAATATGCAATATATTGGCAGTCTGAATAAGATACACTTGGCAAAAGCAATTTAAATGTGTACGTTTTGCTATGGGTTTATACTTTCCAATTACCCGTATCATGTGCCCAAAGATTCCTTTAAAAGCACTAAGACGGTAATCCTATACCCTCTTGCCTGAGAAGTAAGGCCTGCTGAATTCAGTGAGCCTCACTCCTGCATTTACATGTTAGAGATGCTGCTGCATGATATCAATGTTATGTATATTTACTTCAGAGCAAGGAGCATTGAAGATAGTGGCAGTTACCTGAAAATAAAGGAATACACAGGGCATGCAAGTGTGTAATTAAAATAACACAGTAAGCAGTGGCGGCTGGTGGACTTCAGGGCTGGGTGTTCACAGGCATGGGAGGGGAAGGGTCATGGGGGGGTGAGGTCATGTGGGAGGGGCCAATGTCATGTGGGAGGGGCCAAGGTCACATGGGAGGGGTCCAGGGCCAGAAAGATACAGAACCAGAATTGAACTCATGGAATCAATAACAATATCAACCTGCTTTTTCTGCATGCATGTCCACACTCTAAGTGCCATAGGATTTGCAGCAGAAAAATTGGTAGTGAAAGAATCCTCCTAAGTAGAACTGATACATTGCCTTCTTTCAAAGAGTATTTGGCTTTTGCAGCTTTATGCATGGAACTGCTCTTAGTACACTGGCATTACAGCCAGAGAACTTTCTTTCCCCAGTTTCAGTTGCTTCCAGTTGGGGAAGTTTTCATATAGGAAACAGCCCCAGAAGTCAGTTATGCCTGAGCTTGGGAAAACATACAGGACTCCAGATATATGGAACTCAGGTCCGAACCACTTTAGACTGCAAGTCAGTAATCAGGATTATGTGAGTAGGCCATAAATACAAAGAGTGCCACTTGCTAGGACCTCTTTGAATAAAGCACTGCAGAAGTAAGATACATCGTCCCACCAACTTTAACATACACTGCTTCAGACTGGAACTTTTATCTTTGGAAAATAAATAACAGTGGTAGCAAGGAAACTCTAATTGTGGGGGAATGGGCAGCAGCAATATAGAGGTAGGTAATGCTTGCTCCCCCCACCTTAACTATATATCACTGAAAAACAGTAATGTTCTTGCAGATTATGGCCTATACAAACAGGATGGACACAAGCAATGTAGTGAAATTCAAGGAACCTCAGATTCAAACTTGGTCTACTCTAAAATCCAGACAAATCTCATTATAATCTTCAAGTCATTGCTTCCCATGCCTGTCTTCCCGATACTGAAATCACTGCAGAAGCAACAGAAGAGTTGGCTTTTCTACCCTGCTTTTCTCACACATTTAAGGGACTCAAAGCAGCTGACAAACCTTCTGTTCTCTTCCCCACACCTTCCCCTGTGAGGAAGGTGGGGCTGTGAGAGCTCCAAAGAGAGCTGTGACTAGCCCAAGGTCACCCAGCTGGCTTTATGGAGGAAGAAGAGTTGGCTTTTTCTACCCTACTTTTCTCACCCATTTAAGGGGTCTTAAAGTGGCTGACAGAGCTTCCTATTCTTCTTCCCACAACAGAATATCCTGCAATGTGGATGAAGCTGTGAGAGTTCAGAAGAGAGCTGTGACTAGCCCAAGGTCACCCAGCTGGCTCCATAGAGGAGGGCAGAATCAAACCCTGGTACTCCCAGATAAGAGTCCAGCTCCTTAACCACTTGATCAAATAGACCAAATAGTCCATTACTATTTAAATTTCAGGGCATTATTCCTAGCATCTTCACAGTATGCATACATACGCTGGTTCTAGGAATAAACATCAAGAGAAGATCTAAACTGAAAATAAGGAGGTTTTTTCCTCATAAGAGCAGACAGAAAACACTAGTTATATAGTCAGACTTCGAGAAACAATCTGCCTTCATAAGGAAGAAGAGAAGTTGGCTTTCTACCTGCTTTAAGGGGGCTCAAAGTGACTGACAAAGGTTCTGTTCTTCTCCCCACAACAGAACATCCTGTGAGGTAGGGCTGTGGAAGCTCTGGAAAGAGCTGTGAAGGAAGGAGACGAAGGAGGGAAAGAAAGAGGGAAGGGGAGAGGGAAGGAATGGAGGGATCAAAATAACAGAAAGGACAGCTCAGAATAGACTTTCAAAAAACACGCCTGTGTCAGAAAAGCACATTTATAGACAGAATAGATGGAAGGAAGGAAAAGAGAAGAGAGGAAAGAGGAAAGAAAAAGAGTGAAACAGTGAGGGGAGAGAGAAAGGGAGGAAAGGAGGAGAGAGAAAAAGGAAGGGAGGAGAGAAAGAACAAGAGGGAGATGAGAAGAGATAGAAGGAAGGAAAGAAAAAGAGAAAAGCAAAGGGAAAGAGAGAAGGGCAGAAAGGAGGAGAGAGAGAAGGAAGCAGGAAAGACAGAAAGAAGGAGAGAGAGAAAGCAGGAAGAAGAAGAAGAATTGGCTTTTCTACCCGGGAGGGGGAGGAATGGGGGAATGAAGAAACGGAGAGAAAGGAAAGGAAGGAAACAGAGAAAGCAATAAGGAAGGGAAGTAGAGGGAGCTGGATGGAAGGAAGAAAAAGAGTGAGGCCCCCAGCTCGGCCGTAACGAGCGCTGGGCCGGTGCCGCCGCTGCTGCTGGCCGAGAGAGAGAGAGAGACATCACCACCTCTTCGCCACCACCGCTGCCCCAACCAAGCCGGTGGCACGAAGATTAACCGGTCGCCAGCACCAGCCCTTTCTCTCTCTCTCTCTCTCTCTCTCTCCCAGTTTGCCCCAAGTCAGGCGAAGGAAGACAGTGGCGAGCGAGCAGGACTCCTTTATCGGCAACAAGACAGGCAGCCGAGAAAGAGAGAGAGAGAGAAAGGCCCGTGCTGGCGACCGGTTCCTCTTCGCACCACGGGCTTGGTTGGGGCAGCGGGGGGCAGCGAAGTCACCTCTCTCTCTCTCTCTCTCTCTCTCTCTCTCTCTCTCTCTCTCGGTGGCGAACAGGGCTTCATTGTTGGCCACAAGGCAGGCTGCCGAGAGAGAGAGAGAGAGAGAGAGAGAGAGAAAGGCCCGTGCTGGCGACCGGTTCCTCTTCGCGCCACGGGCTTGGTTGGGGCAGCGGGGGCAGCGAAGTCACCTCTCTCTCTCTCTCTCTCTCGGTGGCGAACAGGGCTTCATTGTTGGCCACAAGGCAGGCTGCCGAGAGAGAGAGAGAGAGAGAGAGAGAGAGAGAGAGAGAGAAAGGCCCATGCTGGCGACCGGTTCCTCTTCGCGCCACGGGCTTGGTAGGGGCAGCGGGGGCAGCGAAGTCACCTCTCTCTCTCTCTCTCTCTCTCTCTCTCTCGGTGGCGAACAGGGCTTCATTGTTGGCCACAAGGCAGGCTGCCGAGAGAGAGAGAGAGAGAGAGAGAGAAAGGCCCGTGCTGGCGACCGGTTCCTCTTCGCGCCACGGGCTTGGTTGGGGCAGCGGTGGCAGCGAAGTCACCTCTCTCTCTCTCTCTCTCTCTCTCTCTCTCTCTCTCTCTCTCGGTGGCGAACAGGGCTTCATTGTTGGCCACAGGGCAGGCTGCCGAGAGAGAGAGAGAGAGAGAAAGAGAGAGAGATTAGAACCGGTCCTACACATGGCGGCCACGTGGAAAAGGAGAACCTACTCCTAGGTAGGGAATGCGGGGGGGGAGAGAAAGGGAGGGACGCGACGCAGAGAGGACGGAGGGAGAGGGGGCAGGTAAAAAGGGGAGGTTAAAAGCTAAGCTTAGGGGCAAAGGGAGGGAGCAACTTACCTTGGTTTCTTCAGTCCACCCGCCTCTCCAGAAATGGCGGCGGCAACAGGGCCAGGCGCGCACACACAGGAGAAGGAAGGAGGAGCATATCTTGTTCCACCAATCAGCTTTGTCAGAGCGGCGCTCTCTGGCAGCGCTCCTCCAGCGATAAAAAATAATGCGCCTTGAACCAATAGAAGGAGTGGAAAGCTGCTGATGGGTGGAACAAGCTATAATGCATTGTATATGCCCCCAGGGCGCAGGGTGTGCGCGCGCTCCGCCGCTCACAAGGCAGAACTGCCCCTGACAGTAAGATTTGACCAGGATGTTTTAATGGTCAATGACTTCTGCTTTGCTTCTGAAGCAGATAATTAATTGTTTGGCATATATGGAACCAAAAAGGAATTTGATTTCAGGTCCCATTGACTAAGGATTCCGAGATTTTCATAGTTGCATAATAATAAGAGATTACATATGCTTCATTTTAAGTCAAAGGTGAGGATACTGCAGAGCATATTCCCATGATATACGGTATTCTAGGAGCTATGCAGCATTCTAGTGTCCCAGAAGGGGTCATTTCACCCAGTATCGAGGACAGATTTATAATCATATGGTGTGAAGTCCTTTAGATAATCCATGATCCCAAATGCAAGTATTTTTAGAAACATAGATGTGTCTGAATGTTGCAGTATAGTTTCTCTACCAAAATTATCTTTTCAGAAAGATAACACAGAAATGCAGAAGATAAGAGTAATATTTTACTGAAATACTTTTAGAATTTCTTCTTCTATTAACTTTTATGTAATTTTATAACATAATATATCCTTTTCTTCTTCCTCTTTGCCCTGTTTGAAAACATTTTCAGCCTTTCTGAGGTGTGGCACCCAAAAGTGATATCAAATGTCAATAATATAGATGTAGTCACAGCATCAATGCATGTAGGGTAGGGATGTGAACATAACAAATCAAATGTTAGAAAATTTGTATTCATACAAATAGATCTCCTTAGAGTCTATTCAATACTAATGTATTCGTACAAATTCGTACAAATATCCGATAGAAATGCATACGTATCCTGGATATGTATCCTGGATACCAACGCATACATATCAGATATGCATCAGATAAGTATCAGCAGTTTAACGAATGTACAAACTATTTGTATGAATGTTCCAAAATATTCATATTCTTACAAATGTTAATGTATGAATGTCGTAATGTGATTCATGTACAAATGTCCAAATTAATAAGAATACCCAATGTTACAAATATCCATGCACATTCCTAGTGGAGGAACATTATAGTACTGGCAGTTTTGCTTTTAGTATCATGTCTTATTAGCCTTACATGTTGCTGGCCTTTAAAAAGTACACAGCTGATGCACACTAGTTTGACAGTATAACAACTGTGATAACAACAGTGTAAGATACTGTTATAATCAATTGTTAGCAAAGGACAAAAAAAAAGTCCTTACCACCTTCTAGGCATCCACTCCCTTCCTCTGTCTCTGCATTTGTATCTCCTTTTGACTTCATTATTCCGTCTTATATAGAAGAGCTTTCATGTGCCTATTATTTGCACTTTGCAAAGCTGCTGCATTTTCTTTGAAACTCTCAAGTGTATTTTATACTATTAACACAATGCCTTGCAGTCAGTGGGCGGCATATATCTGTAAGCTAAGATGTGGTGTGTTGCTAGATGTGATAGTTTTATTATGAACTGCAATAGTGGGGAGACATACGTCTTCTGAAGCACAGTATGGGAACTGGAGTGCAACCACTGAGCCACCTGGCCCATTAACAGTGTAAAGTCTGCCGTGTAGATCCACAGATGTTAAAGGAAGAGAAAAGCATCATGGCTGGGCCACCAGACAACCTTGGTGGCATTTCAAGTGAGTTGTGGCCCATCGGCTGCTCAATGTGAAGTAAAAATCCAGCACTATTTCTAGTTTGTCAGTATTCTTTTGCTGGCAATTTCTAGAAGTTTTGCTAAGTGAGAAAAAAGAAAAGAAAAAAGAAGCAATGCCAGACACCACCAGGCAGGGAAACTGTGCTGGGGAAGCTTCACTAGAGCCTGGCAAACCACAAAGACGGGCAATGCTGCATTCCCATTTATATGCAGTCTTTCTCACTCTCTGGAGGCAGATTTGTCCCAAAATGTCAGTGATTTATTCCCTTTCATGGATGTCCTGTCATGGAACAAGCAACCCATCCCATGTGAGTTGCTGCTGTAGTGGGATAGGGCCATTCCCATTAAGAGGACCTGTTCCACTTCACATCCAGCCACTGCTTCCAAGTGTCCTTGGAGGCAGTGCCAGGGCGCTGAAGACTGGGAACTTTCATTCCTATCCTTCAGAGTTTCTGGCCAGGCCATTTAATGGATGGTCCTACTTCTGATGGCCCTTCCTAGAACACCACCATTGCACCATAGTCTAATGGACCATGGGGGCATATGATCCATACGACTACACAATCTGGTACACTAGCTTTGGGCCCATTGTAGACCTTATTGTTGAGGACTACCATTAAACCAGGCCATGGTACCATTTTGGATGCCTGAGCCTAGTCCAAGCTTCATCCAGTGTAGATATACTAAAATTGAAACTACACAGAGAAGATTAACATGGCCCCTGAGCAAGATTGACACACAAATTGTGAAGCATTCCATGTTGTTGTTGTTTTTAAAAAAAGCATGATTGGAGTAGAGAGAGGACAAGCATGTACACAGCAAGACCTTGTTCCAGAATCTATCCCAGAACAATGTGTAATGGAAAAGGCCTCACTCTTCACAGGCTTCCATTTGTTCATGACAAGTACCTTAGACAAATAGTCACAATAAGTTTTTTCATTAACTTCTGAAGATGCATTTTTCTTAAAACTGGCTTTGAGAAAGGAAGAGATTTAATCTCTGGGTGTGGTTGTACTTTCCTCAGTGGAATAGTATGACCTAGCTGCTTGCCTAAAGCTAGCAAAGACCAGGGCAGTGGTAGTGAGCTCCTGGATGCTTCAGGGTGATGGTGTGGCATGCAGAAAGGCCTCCCAGAAGTGGCTGTGATCACTCCTGACTGGTAAGTATGGGCATGCCCTTTGTTTCAAGCTAAGATTCCATTGACACTGGGTGAAGGATTGAGGAGCATGATATCCACATTTCTATGGTGGCCTTGGAAAAAGCTGGCAAGATGTCCTTCTTGCAGAGCAAAAAAGGACTCTGAGGGTGCTGGCTGCCCTCAGATGCTTACACCACTACCATGAAGATATGTGAAAACTTAGGGTGTTTCTGCACTGGCCCTTAAAACCCAATTAGGGACCCATGTGGGATGGATCCTAAAACATCCTTCTCCACAGGAGGCCCCATTAAGACCCAATGAGGGAGGCCTCTTCCTCACAATGGCCTCCCAATTCCAGCCCTAATGGGTCTTCAGGGCCCTAAATCTGTATTTCCAGTAAGACCTAAAATATTGGGTCTACAATCTGGTCTTCAGGCTTGAAACCGGATTATAGACCCATTCAACCACACACTTCTCATGCAGATGAGGTCTTCTAGATGGACTGGCAGGAGCAGAGCTGCGTGTGAACATGGTGCAGGCTCCATTCTGCCACTGACAACTACAGAGGCCTGCATGGTCGCCATAGTTGTCAGAGGACTCCAGCACAGTCTGGAGTTGTGGGGAGGTGACAATTGTGTGTTGTCACCTCACTCCCGATGCAGCAGGGTGGGAGATGGAGGCAGCACGCCCCTGCTTCCCCCATGTAGCTGCTCCTGCAATGGGGCTTTGATGACAGGTGGGGGTGGAGGTTTGCCTCTGCCCCCGCCTGCCATCCAAGCCTCTTTGCTGGAGCAGCCATGTGGCTGCTCCTTTCAAGTAAGTGGATAGCAGGTGGTGGGTGCTGGCCTCCGCCCCCACCTGCCATCCAAATCCCTTTGCTGGAGCAGCTATGGGCTGCTGCTTTCCAGCAATGGGGCAGAGGAGAAGAGGCAGCAGCAGTGGCAGCAGTGGCAAACCTTCCCCCTCCACAGCAACAGAGCAGCCAGGGGTAAAGGAGGCTGTCATTGTCGCTGCTGCCGCCAGCTCCATCTCCCCGTTCGAGGCTGCTTCGCCAAAGCAGTGGAGACAGTGGGGAAGGTGGCGATGCATCGCCACCTCTCTGCCCATCCCTGATGGCCCAGCAAAGCAGCTGTCATTGTGGGAGGGGTGTGGTGCCATGACTGTGATTGTCCCGTTTGCCACGCCCCCTGTCCCCCAATGACAGCTGCTTTGCTGGGCCATCAGGGTTGGGAGGGTAGATGGCGATGCAGATCACCCCCAACCCCACTGCCTCCGCTGCTCCAGGTGACAGTGGAGCGAGTGTCACCTCAGGGGTGTGGTACAGGTGGCTGTGTGGCCATCACTATGCCCCTGAGGGGCAGTGGCAGCAGCAGCATGTCCTCCTGTTGCCTGATTTGGCCGCGGAAGGCATGCTGTGCTTCCACACAGCGCCTTTCTCAGCACCCATTCCAAATGGGTGCTAGAGAGCCTGTGTGGAAGCAAGGTGTCTCCTGAACATCTGAATTTTGAAGATCCGGATGTTTGAGATCAGTGTGTAGTTTGAGATCAGCACCCTTGTAGTCTACCCAGGTGTGTTTTTCAAAGCATTGAGAATGCCTAACTTCCAAGCTAATTTCCAGCGCATTGAAAAATGTGCCCTCCCGTCTCTTTAAAATTGGGAAACTTTCATTCTCCAGCTTCAAAAACATTGCAGGGAGAGGTGAATTGCATGTGGACCTCACACATGTTGCTTCTGGGAAAGAACAATGGCTTCTTCAGTAAGGCTCTTCTTCTATTTCATATTGTGGGATTGCAGCATTAGTCTATTTGGGTGTTTATTTTAAAAGAAATTTTACTGTACCTATAGGGGCTTCAGGAATGGGCCTGTAATTGATCAGAATTTTGAATTAGGGCAAATTTTAGGAAATTCAAGTTAGCATTTTGAAGTTTTGTTTTGAATTTAAATTAAGGTAGGCGAGTCCATGGGATCAGCTGTGAACATGTATGACACAGGGGAACACAGAGGGATCACAATGCTGCTAGTTTGGTTTCAACTGTACATGTTGATATGACCTCTATTTCTGTCTTTTTCTGTTGAACTACAGTTCATCGCAACCACAGGATTTATAATCTACAGCAAGAAACTATGGGAGCTGTAGTCACAAGAGATAGTTCAAACGTCCTGGTGTTGGACTCCAGGTAAAATATTGTCTTGGTCTTATATATATAATTTACTATAATTACTTGTACCCCCTGTTTAGTTGTGAAATTCATCTTAACAGAAGATCAATAAAACCCATAAAAATCATTTGGGTAGTAAAGTGATGATTTCATGAATGCTACCCATCATGCATCCTAACTGAGATGAGTGGGAGAAGAGACCAAATCATATGGTTTATAATCCAATACTGTCTAGCAGCTGCACCACACTGACTCCTTGATCTAGAGGTGCTTTACAAACAAATAATACAAGAGCCACATCCAACACACCCACAATTTTCCCCAAGACCAAAAAAGGCTTAATAACTAAAATATGTCTTCATGATGATCCAACCTCTCCAAAACACTTTATTGTCTTTTCTGTACTTTCCCAAGCTCCACCATATCCTTTGTGAGGCAGGAGTGACTCATATCTGGCTTGTTCCCTCCTTCCTCTTGTAAGAGTTCTCTTTTTTATGGCAATAAAAATGTAAGTCATCTCCACAAGTAGATCACAGTGTTAGTAGGACATGAATGTTACTGAATGAAAATTGGAAGGATAACTTTTATTAGACCAGCTAACCTTTAAAATCCTTGCTAATAATGGCTCACAGAGTACAGTAACAGTTTGAAGCTGCCATTTTGGGTATTCCAACTCGGCTTCCCTGCAGCACTGTGGCCTATTCCCCTGTCTCAGGGAGCCATCCAGATTCCAGCAACTTCTGTTGAAGCTCTGCCAAGTTTTCTGAGGGACTGTGGATTGCACCCTAAATTCCTTGCCTTTCCCTGAAATAGATTAATGTGTCTCACTAGTGGGTGATGTGGTAACTCACTGCCAGGCAAAAGTTCCTAATTCAAATGCCATGCAGAGCCCCAAGCTGGCAAGGGTTGAGCAACTGCAAGAATGAGAAACTTAGCAGCTGGTGGAGAGAGAATGTCTCTCCTATTTAATGACTCGCTCCAGCCAACTCAAGCAATATCGCTGACAGGTTCCAGTCTGAGCCACAATTGATCAGCAAGATGAAGCTACGTATGTACAGTACTTCTGAAGAGGAGAGGGCAGTAGGCTCCGATAACATCTCAATAATCAATATCCATCAGCTGCTGGTGACTTTATCCCACAGAGACTGCAGAAGAGACAAGAGCATGAAGTTGCTTTCTCCATGTGCTCATTAGGAATGCAAAGATTTAGTCGCTAGTGGAGATGTTAAGGTAATTAGCAAGGGGAAAATGGAAGAAATGTACGTTGCTATAGCAATACATTCATCATGATCTACTGCATAAACACCCAGATTAATTTACAAGATGCCAGATAGACATCTGCATGGTACTTGCAGACACCAACTTATTTGCTTTTATTAAGGTTTAATCATCGACAGTAGAGCTTTCAAGGTATGTGTGCTATCACTGTCAATCACAGAGAAATGCTGAATGCTTTTAAGGGCAAATTCACCAAGGCAGCAAACAGCTTAAGTGCTAGGTTGTGCACAACTCATCTCTACAGGGATCAGAGCTCATTGAGGGAGGGCGGTCCAGAATCTTTTTACTAGGATTCCTTTTGAAAATACCATAACCCTGGGGTGCTGGAAGACCATTCTCTCTTGCCGTGTGCTCTGCAGATGAAGTGGTGGGTGTCACTCTGGGAGCGTCAGAGGCTAGCTGTGTCCATTGAACACTTCATCATGGGCTAATAAAGCTAATGATTCTCTATGCGATGCTCAGATTTCCTGAGCAGACAGGGGAAGACATAAAAAAGAACATTTTTCCAGTGCAGCATTGCAAACGCAGAAAGTTAAATGGTGCCTAAAGTTGCAGGATCTGCTTGCTGCAGAAAGAGGTAGATGGGGAAGAACTTGAATTGTCATATGCTGGCATGGGTTTCAGGACTCCTTCTGCATCTGTGTATGAAGACTGGATCAAAGTAAGAGGTGCTTGGATTCTTCCTGCTGCTCACTGAACGTCATGTCACAATTTTAACAGACTCAATGTGGCTGCAGTCTAGGGTTACCTTCTTGTGTCCTGACTAGGGATGTGAACAAATGGGGCTTTTGGCATTCAATTCATATCAAATTGAATGTAAGAAAATTTGTATTCATTTGAATAGATTCCCTTTGAATGTAGTAGGATTCTATTCAATATGAATGTATTTGTACGAATATCTGATACAAATGCATACGTATCCCATACATATCCGATATGTATCCCGTAACAAAGCATCAAATCAAAACATATCCGATATGTATCCCATAACAAAGCATCAAATCTGCTCTGAATCCACTTTGAATCCAAGTCAAATGCACTCTGGCTTCATTGCAGATGTGATGGGCAGCCGCTTTCCCACCTCCCTGGATCACAAATTTTCTGAAGCATTTGTACAAAAGTCCCAAAATATTCAAACGAATACAAATGTCAATGTACGAATGTCATAACGTTTGATTTGCTTACAAATCTCTGAATTCGTCCAAATATAAAATGTTACAAATATTTATGCAAATCCCCAGTCCCGATTATTAGGAAAAAAGTCAGAACTTATTTAATGTACAACGTACAGCATCCTTATCATCATGTCTGTGCTTCAGTACAGAAGTCCCTAATTATTTTCTAGAATCAGTTTCCTAGAAAACTTGTGGATATTAAATTTGCATTAGAAATACTTTGCAGATGTGGGAAAACGATAGAAAATCAGGGCCATATTTTCACATACCATAAAATCAATGTCAGATGAAACTGGCTCCTTAACTGCCTTAGCAAATCATGTTTGCATGCAGTCTCTTTTGTAGCACATGTTCACACACAGTGAGTGTGGTGAAACTGCATTACATTTTGGACAGTGATGACTTAGGGCCCAGCCACATCTAAGTTTTAATCCACTTTCAATCCAACTGTGGAGTGAGAGAATGTATCAGCAAAGTGGCTAGCAGTTTTCTGACCTCCAATATGTAACCCAAAGCTGTTACATAATCCAGAAGAGAACTCCTTTTTCTGATGGGCTCATTGAAAGTGAGTCAAAGGTGGATTAAAACTGTGATAGATCCAATGGCCCTTTCTCCATGGATCCTTAATGCAAATTAAGGGTTTGTGTAGAACACATCTAGACCTCATAGATCCAAATCTATGAGGCCATGCCCCCCACTGGTAGACTCTGTCTGCCTCAGACAGAGTGCAGTTCAGATAAGGGAGGTCTTTAATCTGGATCACTGATAGATCATTTGAATCAAGTCTACACGTGGCCCAGTAGAAAGGATCCAGAACACAGAAAGACATGCCCTCCATATTCGGGACTTGGGGGGGGGAGAGACATTTCAGTAGTGTGCCATACCATGCTCCTTAAACACTACTCCCCCTCAAAAGGCTAGTCTTCTTCCTAGGACTCGGAGGAAGGGACATGCATCTATGAAGCGTTCGTTTTCCTGGAATAGCAATACCAGGAAATGAAGACAGAACCCATTAGATCAGTGCTGAACATGGTGCTGATCCAGCCCACATTTTTATGTAGTCAGGATCAGTGAGTCTGGCTATTCTGGACCCACTGATCCCAACTTTAAGCAGAAAGAGCCAATGGGAAAGTGAAGGAGAGACAAGGCTCCAACTTGAACTTCTGTTTAATCTATTCAAATGGTACCTTGACCTGCTCTAAAGCAAATTCAGAAAGATCAAAGGCAAAGCACTAATGGGAGACTTTACCTTGTCACCATTCTGGTTCTGCTGCGTGAGTTACAGCTGATTTTAAATAAATATCTAAAACAAAACTCTCAGAGCTTTGATATAAATAACATAAATAAAACAAAACGCTTTAATATTTTTTAAAGATAATAGAGGAAAGTAATCCTTATATCACTACCCACTAAACCTTGATACAATATATAATAACGTAAGGGAAACATACATGGAAACAATCAATTTAGATAGCAGAGAAATTATATGGGGATATGGTAATAAGGTACTATCTAAACTTGGTATAAAGTTGACTAAAGAGTATTCTATTTCTGGGAAAGCCAGTTTAGAGCTTATACCCAACATTAACTGTACCTGATGTGAAATGAAATTTGAGGCAATCTCTGAAAGAGTATTAGACCATTTTTTAAAATCTGAAGTGAAGCCTTATTGTCCCAAATTGTAATAATTATTCCTATGGAAGCCAGTAGCACGGAGATCAATAGCTGTTTGTTCCTTCCATTGAAAACAATGTAGTAAGCTGAGAACTGGTGTAAAATCTAAGTCAAACTAAAGAATCTTGCAGATTTTGTTTCTTGTATTTTGCCAGTAATTCTGCAGTGATGGACATCCCCACCACAAATGGATATACAGATCCTTATTATTATATTGTATCAAATATTGTATCAAAGGTTTATAACTTCTGAGAAAGAAAAAGTAAATGGAACTAAGAAAGGAAAATATGTTACTCTGCCATCTGTTGCAAGCTCCTTGTACTAAATGCACTTCAGTGCACTCCATTTCCAAAGGAATATCTATCTATCTATCTATCTATCTATCTATCTATCTATCTATCTATCTATCTATCTATCTATCTATCTATCTATCTATCTATCTATCTATCTATCTATCTATCTATCTATCTATCTATCTATCTATCCATCCATCCATCCATCCATCCATCCATCCATCCATCCATCCATCCATCCATCCATCCATCTATCGTCTGTCTGTCTGTCTGTGTATGGGTGTATGGGTGTTTTTCCGCTAGCACTAAGTACCCATTGAAGCACCCATTAAGAACCCATTTGGTTGAGAGCCGGATGACCCCATTAGAGACACATCTGTTTCCACCACAGCTCAGGAAATCTGGATCATACAGGTCCTTCAGTACCTATAATCTGGATTTCGTGTAGACCCCATTAAAGGGGTCTACAATGGGGTCTACGGCCTTCAAATCCAGATTGTATAATATTAATGGCCTTTCTATCTCCTTTTCTAAAAAACAGTTAATTCATCATTTATTAATTGCTGCAAAAAGAGTAATAGTATGTCAATGGAAAGGTAAAAATAAAATTTTGATTTGTAAATAGCATAGTTACATTTGGGAACTAATGGTTAAAGAATTTCTTTCATATCAAACATACTTTATGTAGAGTCAAATACCACAAATGTTGTTTTCAGAAATATGGAGACCCATTATTAATGTCATTCCCATTTTGGATCAGACATTCCTTCCTTCAGTAGAAATTCATTTTTTTTCTGCAATCTTAGTAGATTAATGGATGCTTATGAAGATATATCATTGTTTCTAATGGCCATAGATACATAGATATTTTCCACAGATTGGTAACTTATTATTTATTAATCATACAATCACTTGGGTTTTTTAAATTCATTCTGTAAGATACACTGATTTTTATATTCTGGAATAAAATGTATTTAATTTTGTAAAATGTTATTATGAATTCTATATAACAGCAATAATTTTATTCAAGTGTACACAATGTGGAAAAACATGGGTTAGGAGTAATATTTATTCCTTTCCCAAAATTCTAGAACCAGGGGTGTTTTCCCACTTAGCACTAAAGTGCCCATTAATGGGTGTTTAATGGATGTTTAAGGGGTACTCTAGTGTTAGTGGAAAAACATCCCAGGATTCATCCAGTGAAGCTGTATTTTGGAAGAATTAGAACAATGCATAAACTGTGGCCTATGATCAGACACAGCAAAAAGAGGGAGAGAAGCATTTCTGGCTGCATCCAGACATGAGTTATTTATTCCAGTGTATTTGTATATTCCAGAATAATGCATGAACATTTTGGAATATATATATTTCTCTAAGGCTTCTTTCAGTATTCAAGTATTACAGGTTGTACTCCTTTCTAGGTCTTTTGCCTTACCTTAGACACACAGCTTTCACACACAGGTTTTTTTTTTTTCAAAGTGATTCAAAGGCAGATTAGAGGAGGTAGTATCCAGGCTAATGTCTCTAATTCACATTAAAGGTTATGAAATGCACATAAAAAGTGTATTCAATGGCCTTTAATGTGGATTACAGGTGGGATGAAGACACTAAAGTGCTTTTAAAAAAATATGTGCAGGTGCAATGACATAGACAAGAGAAGAAAAGGGCAAGTCCTTCCCCAGTACAGCAAGTCTATAGGAGGGGATATGAGCAAAGTTTGGGGGATGGTTGAGTTTGAGCAGCTTGTGCTCTATCCAACTCAACAGATGAGGCGGGTGTTTGGCTGTAACAATCGCTCAGTCTGCTGTTGCTGAGATACTTATCAGATTTTCGGAACCTAAATAGATTGGAAGCCCTCAGAGAAGCCTATTTTAAAAGGCAGAACTGACTACGTTACTGCAAATAAACTCAACATAATCCAGCAAGAGAAAATGCTGGCAAGAATCCCTGCAGTCTAGGCCTGTAGTCTGGTTCTGTGTGGAGCTGCACTACCTCTGAAAGGCCAAGCCTATAGTCTGGGGTTACTCTAGCTGGCTCCAGGCAGGTTACACCGTGAGATTCTCTTGGGGCTATTTTGGTATTGCCACACCTAATCACAGCAATCCAAACAGCCCCAGAATATTGGGGTGAAGTCACGTGGTATTGCTATTCCAGGAAAACGAACGCTCCATACAGATTTTCCTGGAATAGTGATTGACCCCAGTGCATGTATGGGGGCGAAACCAATCCCAAAATTGCCCCTGCTCATGCATGGGGGCCAGCAGTCATGCAATTCCAGGTATTTAGCACCAACAAAATAACTGGAAATAATTGCCACACCATCATGAGACAAAGCATTCAAACAGGTTAATTTCCACTCTTTGGTCTGCTAGGTTGCCCTCCCACCAGGCAGGGATGGCAATGGCAATTGCGGTGTTCAAAGATCACACATTTTCTGGAGACAACTTCTTATCCCTGGAGCTAAACTGGGGAAAAGCTGAGAACTTGAGTATAATTAGTCTTTATTATTCCCTTTGATTGGTTTTATATCTTCATAATTATGGATTTGTTTTCACCTGCTTGTACATCATTTGATTTGTCATCGCTAGGGATGTGCCTGAATATTCACAACACTTGAAATTTGACCAAATTCAGCCAAATTTGGGCATTCAAACTCAAATTGAATGTTATGATATTTGAATGCTAACATTCAAATGAATATGAATGTTTACGAACATTCATATGAATAGTTCGGGCATTCGTTACATTAGGGGTGTGGAAAAACAGAGCACCAGTCAGATCTGCAACGGATCCAGATTGCATTCAACATGAATCGACACTGTATTAAAAGTGTCACTGTCATCATAGTTCACTCCTGTTTCTTAGGCTGTGGACACACTGAAGGTTTAATTCAGCTTCAGTCCACTTTCAGAGTGAGAGAACACATCAGCAAAGTGACAAGCTGTTTTCTTTCAGTATTAAAAAACTCAGAAAACTCACTTTGCTAATGTCTTCTCTTGCTCTGAATGTGGGCTGAAGCTGGATTAAACCTTAGATGTGGCCATAGCCTTATTAGTGAAATGCTGAAATAATTTATCACATTTTTTTTCTCATCCTGAATAAACCCTTGCATCTGGAAGATCTATAGCATTAGAGATTCCTAGCAGTCATATATCTTCTCTAAAACGTGCTTTCAGGCTGCTAGTGTTTAAGGTTCTAGTGTTCTAGTCTAAAAGACTAGAAATATGGTTTGGCATTTTCCCGAAGAAGAAAAGGGGGTATCCCAGTGAGATATGAGGAAGGGAGCTGCTCCAGAGAACATTTTTGTCTCAGGTTATGTCTGTACAGAGACTTTTAGGTGTCTTTAAGGCAAGATTTTGCATGCTTTTTGCTCATGACATCTATTATTTATCCTGCCTACAATAAAATGCTGTACTTCAGACCTACAGACTTCATCAGTCCTAGCAGGATTCTGACAGTGAGACCAGGCCACAAACAAGTGAGGGTGAAGCAGGCTGAATGCTTGCTCAGATTTGCTGGCAGTGCTCTTGTGGTGGAGAGGTACATGCCATGGGTGGATGGGGGGGATTTACCCTGTTAAAGAACAACTCTTGGTGCATGTCCAGCAATGTTTGACAGACCACGCCACTGGCAGTCATTCCTCAGGAAAGAGAAATAACTTAAACCAGTCTGAATACAAGGTATATTGGAAAGTATGAAACACACAAAATAACTTTGTTACAAGGCAACCAGAAAACATGTCAAACTTGGGACAAATTAACAGTAGTAGCAATTCAAAAGGAGGGGCCGTCAAAGTAAATAAACAAGATTAAACAGAAACAACAGCTGCTGCAAGACACTGACTTTCTGCAGCTTCCATTCAGGTGCCAGCTCTGCCAGCCTAGGCAGGGGAAAACCTTCATGCTCTGAATTAAGAGCAGAATCCAGATGGAGCAGGAATGGAAGAAGCCAGTGGTGAAAATGGAAGCTGGTGGTGGATCTCCCCAGCAAATCTAGCAGGAACCCTCTCTAGGCACTGAAGTTAATATTGCAAAGCTGGGGAACTTTTGGCTCACCATACGTTTCTGTACCCCAATTCCCATCAGGCTCAGTTTGATAAAATAAATTCTAGGTCCTTTACTGATACATTCCTCTTTGTATTAATCATTTTTAGCTTTGGTTCCCACAAGCCCAATGAGAATGACCTACCTGGAGATGTCATGTCATGTGACTGAGAATAATTGCCAACCAAATGCCAAAATGCTCTATTGAAAATAAATAATAATAAAATGCTAGCAATAGAGAGAAAAACAGCACTAATTGAGTATGCTGTATAGGTAAATGTCAATAACTCAACTAAAGAATGCACTGCTCGGAATGAAGAAAAACAAAGGCCATCCTTAAATATACACACACATATATATTTATAATTTTAAGTCTGCGTGCAGACTTTAATTGAAGAAATGTTTTTAAAAAAAATTAGCCAGCCTTTCAAAAGCATGTATTAGTCACCAGCAATACATTCTCATGCATATGTTCAATATTTAGGCAATTTACTATTTTTATCTTAATTAAGATATATCTTTTCAGCCAGCAACAAGCCAAGTCATCTGTACTGTCATTATGTTAGTACTATTCTAAATTCAGGGTTCTGTCTGGCACTGGGGGATTGTACTTAGGGGAATTTGTAGAAGTGTATGTATTCAGTATTATTTTTTAAATGGTGGTATTTTTATCAGCAGTTTAGAGAGCTGATGATCATAACATGCTTACTGCATTCTTACCCTGTGTAATGCATAAGACTCTTGTCTAGCACCATCAGCTATATTGTATTTTGCACCTTTAAAAGAGTAGCAGCAGCCTACTGGTTCCTATCCCTATACCTTGCTGCTCAGTCAAACTACAGTCTTCCCTACTCAGTCAAACTGCAGACAATTTTGCGGCAGTTAATAACACATGTTGTCCTCCACCAGTTTTTATGGATGCACTATGTAACAGTTTTGAAGGAATCTCTGAATGCATGCACAAGTAGGAAATAATGCCCAACATAAATTATTTCTAAGAAGAAAATGTTTAGGCAATATCACCCTAATATGTATCAGTTACATCCTGAGGCAAGAGGTTGAGTAAGAAGGGGAAAGTATGATCATGGCACCCCATCTGCCATGTAACCAGCTAAAGCATTATATCTGTAGCTGTATCAAGGTGTAGCAATAACATTGACCCAGCTGTGGCAAGAAGTCACACAGCTATGCCAATGCTTCTGCACATTATGCAAAAACTGTACCCATGGACACTGTTTTCCAGCAGCTATTCTTAGGTCAGACACACAATGACAGGGGTAATATTGGCCTTCAGTGCCTGTAGATGCCTGGATAATTATCCCTTTTCCACCCTGTCCTACCTTTGGTCTGTCACCCTGAACGTGACCTATATAACTATAGCTAAAACAAAAAAGATATGAGAGCATGTGTATAAAGGGAGAGGAAGCACGCTAAGCTGGGGAAATCTGAACACTCTGGCAAAAGTATAAACTGAAAGAAATATCTTATTCCCTTGCAGAAGAGCAAACATGAAATTGGGAGGTTAAAATATGACTAAGGAAACATCTGAAACAACATAGTATGCTGGAGAGTTGGCTAGGTGGAAGTATCCATTTGAGCTCACTTTGTTCCTGGACTTCTTAAGGATTGCTGGCACAGCCAACCCTTTTCATTCATGCTATACCTAGTGAAGGCCAGGAGAAGCCTAGAAGGCACAACATCATGTGTCACTGTGCTGTGATGGGTATCACTGCTCCCAAGTCTCCTAAAAAAACAGAAGGGGCAAAACAGCAAAATAAGCACAGGTGCTGTGGTTGAGTTTGCTAAGCATCCCACTGAGCAAACCTAAGGCATTTCCGCACTGAATCGCGTTCCAGATGGAACGCGTTCAGGCGGAAAGCTTAAGCCAGCTTCGGGCGCTTTCCCCGTTCACACACAGACGCGCCAGAACGCGTGTAAACGCGTTCCGGAGCGTCTGGGTGCGAATGCTCAAAGCGCCCGAAGCTGCCTTAGCCGGCAAATGCCAGCAAGGGGCGCGCCGGCAGCCGCGGAGGCAGATCGACAATCAGCTGTTTGAGAAACAGCTGATTGTCAAAGCCGCGCGGCGTCGGAGGCGCGCCGGCAGCCGTTCGGGAGACAGAAGCGGCGCGAACGCTTCTTCTCCCGAACGGCTGCGGGCGGCTCGTCCGCGTTGGAACGCGTGTAGAGCACTTCGAAGTGCTCTACATTTCGAACGCGGAAAAGACAGCTGCGGACACGTCGGAACGCAAGCCGCGCGCGGCCAATGCGTATGACGTGTCCTCAGCTGTCTTTTCCGCGTTCCGTTCAGCCCCGTGCGAAAACGTCTCTAGCCTCCACGCCTCTAAAAGCATCATCTTGAATGTTTGCAAAAGCATCTGAAAGATAGTTTTCACATTTTAAAATACAACTGAAAGGCAGAAAGATGGAAAATAAATCTATCTCAGTCATAGAACTATGATTCAATATATGCTAGAAGGATATCAATCTGGGCCCATTTCTGCACTTACCTTTGATCCAGAATAGGACATGCACACCTCATAGCCAGCTTCTCATTAGTGTGGATCTGGTACCATCCATCTGCACTAGGGATGTGGACGAATATTTATAACATTTTGAATTCATATGAATTTGGCCAAATTTGAACATTCTAATTCTAATTGAATTTTGGCACATTTGAAGATTGACATTTGAATGGAATGTTTTGATACATTTGTATGAAGCTCCGTATGGGATTCCTATGGGATTTGTATGCATTTGTATGGGATTCATATGGAATTCGTATAGGATTGAACATTCATATCGAATAAGAATCCTACTACATTTGAAGGTGATCTATTCAAACAAATATTAATTTTCTTGCATTCAATTCGATACAAAGCAAATTAAAAAAAACATTCATGTACATCCCTCATCTGCATTGGATGGAATGTACACCCAATCAGGGAAGCTCTGACTGGGATTGCCAGGAGCCCTTAATATTGAGGCCTACCAGCAGACCAGTGTGTCTTAATCCAAAACACGCAGGCATGCAAAGGCACAATTCTGCTGGACTACATGGGAACATGTTAGTGGTGCACAAAATGAACTCCTGAGATGGGTTCTCATTTGGCTCTGAAGCTAGGATCTTGTTTCTAGATTTTCAGAGTGTCCATACAATCTTTGGAGCTGGGGTAGGGGTTTGTCTGAATGAGCACCATTGTGCAGACTATGCCTTTTTATGGTCCAAACCAGAGGACGTGGCTGGTTGAATCCCATGTGTTTGGTCCACAGAGAGGTGAGTTTAGGAAAGAGCATTAATAATAAAATTTAGATAACTATGTTGTGATAGCTACCATTTTAAAAGAAGCCTGATGAAATTAGTTGTCATGAGAAGCTTTGCATGTTTATCCAGAAGAATAAATTACAATTAAGAGAAAGCACGGTTCCTGAGTTTAGTTATCTTAATTCTTGGACCACAGATTGTACAGTAATTGTGGAGGATCATATTTTGGATAAACATTAGAAATGTAGAATGAGTTGAACTGTGCAGTGGTGTAGCCAGCTCCCTTTTGAAGTGATAATCAGTCCTTCTGTAAATGTATTTTAAGCAGGGGCTGGATGTCCATCTGTCAGGGTGCTGTACAGATCATGTCCAATTCATATAGTTCCAAGATGAAGCTTGATACCTTTACATGTTGCTATTGAACTAATTATTCTTCCTCCTTCCATTTGGGGCCCCTTTAATTTAAACAATATCTTTTTTAATAATCAAAATATTAAACTTGTTAACTTAAACAGTTAACTAAATCTACAATTCACTTTAATAGGTTGTTATTCTCCCACACATGAGAACAGTGCAGATCAGAGGTTGCAACACTAAAATCTGATCCTTGAAAATGTTTAATTTGCAACTTGCTGTGCTTTGATGGCATTTCTTGAACTCAGGGCATATTATCTGTGGTGGGAAGGATGCATTGGAAGTGGTGGGACCAATTAGCTCATCCTCATCTTCCCTTTCATGCAATAGTAATAGAGATTCTTTTTTCCCCCAATACTGGGCCCATACATCCACAAAAGACAGCTCTAGGCCTAGGTGGGAAAGCATTTAGGGCAGAGGATTCACATATACCACGCATACCCCTATAGACCTTATGTCTCTTGCTGCTCAGAGGTGAGGTACAGGGCACATTGAATTCAGAGCAAGATTTCAGAAGTAGCCCATCCTATTGATTTGGATCACAGCAGCCATTTAGCTGCTGTGAGCCAAATTTAAGGGGCTACTGGTGCTTGCATGGCATGCTCAGTTGTCCTAAAAGGCTGAAAAGCAGCCCTACCACAAAGAAGCCAGGTCAGTTAGGAGGCAGCCGGGTAAATGGGCTCCCCCAATGGCAAAACTGTCCCAGCAGCAATTTTCTGTTCAGTTTGCCCATTTCCTATTTAGCTAGATTGTTTTGGATAATTTTATCCTATTCATAGAAACACTATGATAGTAAGCAGTGAGTTATGAAAGGTGAATGAACATCTCTAAGGATCTACCATGAGAAGTACATGTATTCGCTTTTTATCTCTAGAAGTCAATCTATTAATTATTGATTGTTATTAATAATCACAATTATTAATACTTGGTCAGTCAGTCGCTCGGTTGGTTGGTTACATTTTTATGTCACCCTTTACCCAAAGGTCACAGGGCAGGTCACAGCATATAATAAAAATACAAAGCACTAAAACATATTTAAAATTTAAACTTTCTACCACCCCTCCCTCCCTCCTTGGCAGGACTACAGCAATATTAGTAGTAATATCAGTAATAATACCTCTTGCAGTTTTAACCATGCAAACTACATTTTATAATCCTAATGTCATTCATTTAACATTTAAAATAGTAGAATCGTACTTTCATTTTATATTATATTCCTTCAGAGTCATTTTCATGCAGATCAGATTCAAAATACAGTTTGCAGAACTAGTAGATTTCTTTAAAGGAGCTAAAAAATCCTCCTAACTGACACTGAGAGATAAAGACATGAGTTGGATTTAAAATTAGGGATAGATTTACAGTAAATCTAGATGAATAGCTCAACTCTTGACGCTGTCAATTCTACAACAGGGACATTTTTACTTTCTGGTACTTGCACATGGGGTGTCCACTCCAGTGATCAAATTCCCTTATTGAGGAGGTAGAGAAAAATGCAAATAAAATTCAAAAATTTGCCAACGCATTCCAGACCTGAAACCTGGAATGCAATGGTGGGAAGGTAATGAACTAAAGATATGCACGAATATTAATCAGATTTGCAATTTGTATGAATTTGAACATTTATATTTGAATCAAATATTGGCTACATTCAAAGATAGACATTCAAATGTGAAATGAATGCTTATGCACCTTCATACAAAGCTTCATTACATTCTTAAAGGTGGGGAGGCGGCAAAGCGGCTGCCCAGTCACATCTGCAGTGGATTCAAAGTACATAGATTCAAAGGAGAGTCAGTGCAGATTCAGAGTGGATACAAAGCTGATTCAGAACAGATTCAGGGAGAATTTGAAGGCAAAATTGGCAGCAGGGATTCGAAGAGCATTCAAAGAGCATTTGCAGCGGATTCAACTCCTACCATATTCAAAGTGACTCTGTTCACACAAATGTAAATTTTCTTCACATTCACTTCGATGTGAAGTGACCATAAAAAATGTGCACATTCCCAATGAAAACATATTACTTGCTAGAATAGAGTCCATCAGATGTATGAGGAGATCTACTGGGGGAGGGGGGGGAGAAATGTTTTCCTACAACTACATTGGCTAGGGGAAAGTATATATACAACAGTTGGCTGGGTTGAGGAGAAAGAAGAAAATCACTGCTTTCTGTCTCTTACTTTCTTCCCTTCTGCTTCACTATTAATCATACTACTAAGAGCAGAGAGGACACGGATGCCAGTGGGCTGAACTGTTTAGTACCCATTTCAAATTATGCCAAGGAGACATAAAAGATAGACCCATTCTACAATGGAACTTGTGGCATCCAAATATTCCTGACCCAAATGAGAAGGGAACAGGGAAGAGTGAAAGACAATATAGTTCTCACAATCCACCCTGATCTTCAGAAGGGTTAGAAAGTTGGGTTGTCAACATAGCAGAACACATCTATCTTCTCTTTCCCCTCAAAGCAGAGTTGAAGAGGTCACAGGATCAATGCTGGGCAAGAGTGCAGTTCTGGATAGGCAAATGTATAGATTCTTTGGATGCAGGTCTTGTCTGGAATAGATTTTCGTTTACCAGCTCCCATCTATCCCCAAGCCATACCTAGGCATTAGTTCAGAGGTGTCACCACTGATCCTGCATGTAAAAAAGACAAGACAAATGACACTGTACTCCAGATATCCTATAATGTCTAACAGTGTCATTTATTAGCTTTCATAAATCAAGCAATAGTTGCTTGTGAAATGCTATCAGTGGGGTGGCAGCAGGCACTGGAGCGCCTGGTAAGCTTTGATCTCACCTGCCCAAGTCAATTCTCAGAGCAATCCACTCTGAGAACTGATTCAGTGAGGTGAGACTGAGGTTTACCAAGTGCTGCAATCACTCACTGGTGCCGTGCTGCTGTTTTATCAGCTGCTTCTGAAAACAAGATACACAGGAATGAATCTTGCTATAACGAATAGGGTAATTGCGATCAAATAGCATACCTGTCATTTCACTTTGCCTGGAATCAGCCCATCAGATTAAAAAAGGAACCCCTATGATGCAATGCCTCCAATTGCATGGATGGTCAAAAGGCTTTTGCTGTCATGCCAAATATGAATTAAAAAAATAGCAAAATGGATGTCAGCAATCACAGACTCACATTCTACAAATGCTAAATAGGTCAGTCAAGGAACTATCATCAGAAATTGATTTTAAGGTCCTACACTGATCTTTTTGAAAAGATTGGGAACATTTCATCATCCACACTTACCTTATAGGAGCAGCTCCAGATGCCCCAGGAAACGTGTGTCTGCAGGTCCCACCACCACAGCTGACCCAGGCCATGATCACACCTTGCTGAAATAGTCCATCCAGTTAAGAAACTGAGCTGAAGCCGTCCTAATCCGGTTCACACCCAATTCCTGATAATCAGTAATCAGATTGTCCTCAGCTTGGGCTGCTATGCTCTCACCTTATATGTTACCTCCTCAAATCTCTTTTAGATGATTCTTTAGTTCTCTACCCCTGTATTCCACTAGGATAAAGTTCTGTCAATCAACAGTGACAACAAGGATTTGTGTGGTGCTGATGGCAAACTCAGTGCTACCACAGGGTAGTGTTGGGGTAAGGGGATTGTGCCCCCGGACACATGCAGCCAAAGCATATCCGAACCAGGACGCACCTCCACCTCTGCAACCCTTTCCAGTCACTTCCCCTCTCAATAGTGCTTTTTCTGGTCTTTTATTTTTTAAATCTCTCCCTGTTTTCCACAAAACCAGGAAAGAGCAATTAAAGAAATATGATCTATTGCATTGTCAGTCTGGTACAAATAGATTTTTATTTTTAAAAAATGATGGACATAATACACAAGCTTGTGATCGGAACAAAAGGGAATGCGGGGGGGGGGGGGGATAGGGGGGCACTGGGCAAGAGGGAAGCCTGGATCTACCCAGCCCTAGCCCAGATCCCTGCTTACATATGACAAGAGAAAACAGAGTGCCGCCCCAAGATGAACTGAGTCCTGTGTAAAAAGTGGACTTCAGAGAAGCTGGCTTAAGGAAGCACAGAATGCCCCCAAGATGATCTGAATTGGGAGGGATGTGAGTGATGCAAATAGAAGACAGCCAGAGGCCATCTTGAACTATGGGTGTGATTGTAATAACATAAGAGGAATCCTGCTGGATCAGGCCTCAGCCCATCTAGTCCAGCATCCTGTCACACACAGTCACACACCAATTCCTTAGGGGAATTTCTAACAGAAGATAAAGGCAAGACCTTCACCTGCTCTCAAATCCCAGCAAATGACCTTAAAAGCACCCTGCTTGTCCCCCCAGTCAGAAAAGATGTACTTAGGCATCCATTCTAGTAGACATTGATACATCTCTCATCCACAAATTTGTCTAACCCTGCCTTAAAGCCATCTAGGCTGGTAGCTGTTACCACTTCTTCCGGCAGCAAATTTCATAGACCGATGACCCTCTGTGTGAAGAAATACTTGCCATTGTCTAATCCTACTTTCCTACCCATCAGCTTCAGAGAGTGCCCCCTGGTTCTAGTGTGTGATAAAGACATTTTCTCTATCCACCTTTTCTATACCATGCATGATATTATATACTCCGATCAGGTCCCCTCTTACATGCCATCTTTCCAGACTGAAGAGGCGTAGACGTTGCAGTCAGATATCATAAGGAAGGTGTTCCAGCCCCTTAATCATTCTGGTTGCCCTTTTCTGCACCTTTTCTAGTTTCACAATACCCTTTTTGAGGTGTGGTGACCAGAATTGTACACAAAGTTCCCAATGTGGCCTCAACATTGATTTCTAGAGTGTCCCGTGGCAGCCCCAATTTTCTGCAGCTGTGAAGAAATAAAAACTTCTCCGCAACTTCACTCCAGATCACTCCTGAACATAGTGTTTACTCTTTCTTCTGAGGGTGAATACTACATGGAGCTGGCATAGCTGAGCAGTTGTGTGCTGCATCATCATTGCCATATCAATAGCCAGGTGCACAGTTCCATGGCCATTGCAGTGGTGATTTTGATGCTCTGGGTTGGACCATCCACACTTGAAGTGCTGATGGTCCAGCTGAAGGCTACAGCAGTGTGTGGATGGCTCCCTCCATGCCTGATATTTGCCTCCCTGGAATGGTATGCTAATAGGAGGAGGAGAAGAGTTGACTTTTATATCCTGCTTTTCTCACCCATCTAAGGGGACTCAAAGCTGCTGACAAAGCTTTTCATTCTTTCCCCCACAGCAGACACCTTCTGAGGTAGGTGGGGTAGTGAGACCTCCACTCCAAGGTCACCCAGCTGGCTTCATAGGGGAGTGCAGAATCAAACCCGGTGATGAGGTATGAGTCTGGCACTCTAACCACAAGACCACAACACAGTGGCAATGTACCACAGACGATTTCCACTCATCTGGATCAAGGAGTCCCCATCCCCACCCTCACTGATCCAGCTTCATTTGTACTAGGTGAAGCCCCACCCAGATTAAAAATGCCCTTAATCTGGATCTCTGGTACTACCATTTAATCAGTGCAACCAGGGCCCTGATCCAGAACATGGCAGATGTACAGAAGTGTGCCTCTCATGTTTAAGATTATTAGGGGTGCTTTTCAGTGCTGTGCCATATCATACTACTGAAAAACACCACCTCCAGGCCCTGAGGTTAGGAATTTTCTTTCCTGGCCTTTGGAGGCATGCGGGCGCATCTTCAAAGCTCACATGGGCTTCGCAGTTGTGGTGCCAGTTAATCTGAATGAGGACAATCAATACACATGGCACTGATCCTGCCCATGCCGATCCAGGATTAACTGAAGGAAGGTACATGACAGGCCTTTGTTTTTGTTTTGTGCAACAGGGACTGTGGGCCTAGTACGCACTGCCCATTCTTCTCATTGAATATTCACCACCACTATTGTGGGCATGTTGTACTATCCAAGTCTTTAATAGACATCCCTGCTCCGAAGTAAGAGTTCATGTGGGCTTACTTCCAGGCAACACTACAGAACTGCAGTTTCACGGAGAGCTCCCCAGCATTCTAATGATCAGAAATAGCTCAGATTTTAAAAACCTATTCTAGACAGGGAACACCAACATTTTCAGAACTTTTATTACAGGGTTATGCTATACCTATCATTTTCTTATGCTTCCTTAACCAGCAAATGATGTGGTAAGATTGCGGATAGTGGCAGTATGTGGAGTAGAACAATTTTAATTTGTCCCATCTGGCATATTAACATTAATAAAAGATGTTTTTAAAAAGAGATGCTTTGAAAGGCTTTCACCTACTGATTTAAACAAGATAATAAGGGAAGCTTGCAATCTGCCACTAAATCTGACCAATAAGGAAAAGAAAGAGTTTTAAGATGATACACAGAAGATTAACCTCTGAGACACTTATATTGAAAAATTTGCAGATTTCAACCCAAAAGTGGCAAAGCTCATTCTTTTCTTAAACACACACACACAGAGGGAGGGAGAGATGCTTGTTTAATTGAGCACATCCACAGCCAGAAAAAGTTACATGTGGTAAATTTTAAAATTATTGCAAACCATTTAGGGTTGTTAATGTCTAGGCAACCAGGTCACTGCAAAAAACCGTTTTCCTAACCCCATATACTGTACTCAGAGGATGCTTCATGCTGCGGAATTAACTGCTCTTTGATTGTTCTATTAAATGTAGCCATCAAAGACTATTTTAAGATTGCACTAAGGGAGTAGGAAACAATATTAATTTCACTGGCATAATTACGCCCATAGTTATTGTGGTTATTTGGTTTACAGCGCTGCCATGTCCTTAGCATTCTGCCAGAGGAGGAACAGTTCAACTGTGGTATAGCCAAGTTACTGCACTACATTGAAACATTTTCATACAATCAGAAAGCTGAGTGATGCAAATAAAATTGCTTAACATTGACACACAAATTGGGAATTCATTCTCAATAAAGTGATCCTACATGAGGTGTACTTTCAAACTGATGGAGCATGGCAAATAATCTTAGGACACTAATAGACAACAAAGGCACCTTAACCAGGCACCCAAGAAGACCAGTCTTTATTACCCCCATTACTAAGGCATGTGGGGGAAATAGATGGCACCCCTGAGGCCCAATTAAGGTGTCTTGTCAACAGAGTGCCAGGGATGACTCTCAGATCATTCCTTCATGCCCTGATGTAGCCCCATCACCTTGCCTCAGTTTGCGGAAACAAGTGAATTAGGGACTGCTGCATATATTAATGGAAGGCAAAGTTGGTCTCTGAGATGACTTTGAATGTAGCTTGCCCTGGTGGCCATGAAGCTCCTTGCCTGGCTATGGCAAGACCACTATGACAGAGGTGTTTCATCCCAGTTGTCTTCAGCAGCTTCCATGGAGCTGTTGACCTATGCATGGAGAACCTCTACATATGCAAGAAGTAAAGGAAGTGTGCTTGGAAGCTTGCTTATTTGGCATTAGTCTGCACCCTGCGTGTACCTTTCACATGCTTGTGGATTCATATGGAGCCACGGTAAATACAGTAAGTAAAATGAGCATGGCAGAGATTTGTCATCTGCCTAGGAGTATGAGGCCCTAGCTAAACATGTGGCTTATCTTGAACTTTAGAATTGCTTTGTAAAACAATCCAGTTGTAATGCATGCTTAGGGAGATCATGTAGGAAGTAGTAGTAGCACATTCAGTGTGCTTAGCTGTCAGTCAAACAGGAAAGAAACTCATGCAGAATGCACTAGAAGTGTGTTCAGTCCATTGGAAACTGCTTTCCCACCAATGCAGTGATTGGTCCAAAAAGCTGACAATCACATGCTGTTTTCTTGACCTTTTATGGTTGTGCACTTAAGTGAATAAATGTTATGGAGGGCAACGTCAAACAAATGGAAGTACATTTGCCTTTGTTGAGTGGGTGAGTGAGTTTGGTCTAGTGGTTAGGGAGCCGGACTCTTATCTGGGAATACCGGGTTTGATTCCACTCTCCCCCACAAAGCCAGCTGGGTGACCCTGAGCTAGTCACAGCAATCTTCTGAGCTCTCACATCCCCACCCACCTCACAGGGTCTTCTGTTGTGGGGAAAAGAATAGAAAAGTTTTGTCAGCTGCTTTGAGTCCCCTTAAATGTGTGAGAAAGGCAGGGTAGAAAAGCCAACTCTTCTTCTTCTTTGTTTAGCTCTGCTAGAGAATAGTTACTTGCAAAATACAGATAGATTTGGGCTCCTTGCCACTCAACAACCTGTCAATCAGGTTTTGTTTGTTTGTTTTTCCTCCCCCCCCCCCAAACTGCCATGCACAGCAGTACTAAATTACCTTCTAGGGCAGTAAGTCTGTCTTGAGTTACTATGGCTACTTATGTGCTGAAGCACTTCTATGTTATATAATTGAGTGTTAATATTAACAGAGACCTTCTGACACAGAGCAAATGAACTTTAAAACTGACAATGTGCATTTCAGCTGCAAATAAAGCACTGTGCAGATAGCATGGATTAACAGGCACCTAATGCACATCTGGTACTAATTCACACATTTAAATGTGATCACCACATTGCTGGAAGGCGTATTATGATTTGTGTGTAGTCAGCCCATGATACACTGGCATTTAGTTTATCATTTTGATAAGATACTATTTTTCTGGCACAATAATTAAGAACAGTATGCTAGACCCACAATATGAATCCACACACTGCATTGAAAACTTACTGGCTTTCCCCAACTATGGGTAAAATGGCCACACTGCTTCATTAGTGCTTTGGAGAAAATAAAGGCATGGTCTTCTCTGCATATAAATTAAATAAACAGGATGTCATGCTCCTTTCCCAATCTTGAACTAATCGGTTGTTCCATCTTCGGTTCTATCTGGTACTTCCGTGTCTCTGGGAGCTTGCAATTTGTTGTGATCCACACAACCAAAGGCTTTAGTACAGTCAATAAAGCAGAAGTCTGGAGTTCCATTTTCTTCTCCATAATCCAGTGAAGGTTGGTGATTTGATCTCTAGTTTCTCTGCCACTTCAAATACCAGCTTGCACTTCTGTACATCCATGTCCACAAACCTGACTTGCAGAATCTTGAGCATAACCTTTCCAGTGTATCAATTGAGTGCAATTGTCTGGTGGTCTGAACATTCTTTGGCATTATTCCAATGGCTGCTGTTGAGTTTTCCAAATTTGCTGCATTCTGAGTGCAGTATTTTAACAGTACTTTAACTGCATCAACTTTTAGGATTTTAAATAGTTCACCTGCAATCCCATCAGCCCCACTAGCCTTGTTTTTAACAAGGCTTCCTAACGCTAACTTGACTTCACTCACCAGAATGTCTGGCTATAGGTCAGTGACCACACATTTGTGATTATCAGTGATGTCAGGACCTTTCTTGTATTGTTCTTCTGTGTTTTCTTGCCATCTCTTCCACTTCTGCTACCATTTTTATATTTTATCATGCTCATTTTTGCATGAAACATTCTGTTGATATCTCCAATTTATTTTCTTAAACAGATGTCTTTTCTATCCTGTTGTTTTCTTCTTCTTTTTGCATTACTCATTCCACAAGGTCTTCTTTTCTCTCCTTGCTATTCTCTAGAAGTCTGCATTAAGTCTGGTATATCTTTCCCTTTCTCCCTTGGCTTCCACTTCTTTCCTTAGCTATTTGTTCTTCATTTTCTTTGGATTTTTTTTCTGCCTCTTTTACAGTGTTATGAACCACAGTAACTCAGGCACTTTCTCTACCACATCCCTTAAATCTATTCATCACCTCCACTGCATATTCAAAATGGATATTAATTAGGTCACGCCTGTCTGGTCTATGGCTTTCCCTACATTTTTCAAATTTAATCTGAATTTTGCAATTCTAAGCTCATGATCTGAGCCACAGTCAGTTCCATGTTTGTTTTTAACTGACTGTATAGAGATTCTCCAGCTTTGACTGAAAAGTGTTAGTATTATGGCCCACACCAACAGCTGCTGGGGAATGTGGAATCTGACTCCTAGGGAATGTTCTACCACATAGACTTTGAGCTTAGAATTGCAAAATTGCACCAGATAGTGCTCTATTGGGATGTCACTTTAAAACAGTTTCCTGAACATCCCCGGCTGCAGTCCAGCCTGGCCTAATGTGCAGATGGCTGGACTAGTCAAAGTGGCACACAGTGGCTGAGGCCATTTCACTGGGCTCTAGAAACACTGCCAGAAAAAAAAAAAAAAAAACTGGTTCAGCCTGCAATTTGAGAGGTAGAGAAAGTTCATTCCTGTCCTCCAGAGTTAGGTTGCAACTGTTATATGAATGGCTACCAGCACAGAATGCAAAAACAGCCTGTAAGTATGGAAGGCTAGACTAGGTGAACCTTGGTCCAATCCAACATAGCTTTTCTTATGCCACTACTGCATGGCCTCAAACTCCCTCTTCCAGACACGGTTATTGTTGTTAGTGTGCTCATTTTATATTTTGTGTTTATGGTCGTAACCTGTTCTGAGACCTTCAGGTATAGGGTGGGATAAAAATGGAGGACGAAGTATTAGAATAGATTACTACTGATTGGCTACTCACATAGCAGAATATGTAAGCATTGCGGGAAAGACTGGGGCTCTGCGTGGGTTACTTTTACATAAGGCAATAACATCTCTAGGGGTGTTTTCCCACTGGCGCTAAGTACCCATTGAAACACCCACTAAGGACCCATTTAGCTGACAGCCGGATGACCCCATTTCCACCACAGACCCCATTAGGGACACATCTGTTTCCACCACAGCTAGGGAAATCCGGATCATATGTGTCCTTCAGGATCTATAATCCAGATTTCATGTAGACCCCATTAAACGGGTCTACAATTGGGTCTTCAGTCTTAAAATCTGGATTGTAGGGAGCCTTTGACAGCTGCATTGCTCTCACAAGGGTTTTTTCTTCAGAGCCTGCACTAATCTCCAAAGTTGCCTTCGGAGGGACTTCAGAGCTGCCTTCGGAGGGCCCTTGGAGCCTTTGCTAATCTCTGAAGGCAACTTCAGAGATTGCACCATCTGTCCCCCAAAGCACCTGGGGTGACAGGCAGACCCCTTGTGGATAAATCCAGATTTGCCTCATGGGTGCTCTAGTGTTTCCACAGCAGGCAAGCAAACACCCATTGATATTGGGTGCTAGACCACCCGTGGAAGTACCCATTCCTTAGATCCGGATCTTCTTAGATCCAAATTAAAGGAGCGCAGTAGAAAAACACCCTAGATCACACCCAGACTGGCTTACTGTTACTTAGCTTTCTTTCACAACATTTCATTCCTATTCATACATAAAGGAATGAGGATCAGCTCTTTCTGTCTAAATGTATCCCATAACACTCCAGTCAGCATTTGTAAATTATAATGCAGTGGAGATATTTACACATTGATGTTTTAAATACTACTAATGGGTTTTTCTCTCTTTTATATATTACTATATAAAGGGAATGGAGCTTAACTGGGAAGTGTAGAAGAGAGTTCTAGTGTGTGCAAAACTGAGATTCACGGGCATTAAATCAGGGTTGGTTTTGTTTTCTATGTCCCCAAAGCACAGCTCTGCTACCAAAACCTACCTTTGCCCTATGAATGCCCTTCCACTTCCAGTATGGAGCAGATATAGCCAATCAGACAAACTTTATGGGTCTGTGATGTACTGGAAGAGTGGATGGGAACAAGAACTATTTTCATCATTTTCTTAAGTCCCAAAATATTGCATCAAGAAACAATGGATCATATCACAAATCATATGAAATATACATGAAAATACTGTTAATCCAAGAAATAGTGTATTGTGAATGCAGTAATTTCCATTAGCAGCATAAATAGAATGCTGAGAAGAAAATCACAACAACGGAACAATGCTGGTAATGTAGCCATAATGCTGAGACTGTGAGAAGTAATGCATATGACTGTTTACAGAAATAATAGGTTTTATTTAGCATATCTATTTTCAGCTGGTTATATTTTAGATGTGGTTCTGCCTCTTATTTAAAGTGTGTGTATAGATGACAGGGAATGGGTTTGGTGGATTCTGATAAAGACTTCATTAGACGTGAAGCAACCTTCTGAACCTGGAACTGCACAGAATAACAACTGAGTTTCTCCTGTTACTGGGATTCAAGTACCCATCCCACTAATTCCTTAAGCCCAAAGGGCATCAATCATGTATGATGGATGTATTTGTATGTAGCCCTGTGTGTTTTCAGCAAAGATCACATTCAAAGTTAGCATAGGACAAGAATTTACTTGTTGTCATGCCAGATTTATTTTGACAGCATCCCTTCCCTCACCTTTGTTCTCTGGCATATATCTGGGAGCAACAATGGAAGGATTCACATGGCTCTTTTATGGTAGCTTAGATGGACAGTGCGCACGTAGTATCTGAATGACACTGCCCCCCCCCCAATTGTACATTCAGTGTGGAAGCAGAGCATGGCATCTGAATGAACACCATATGCTACACTCACCATGCTGCAACAAGTGCTGTTATGGAGCTTCTATTTCAGAGCTCTAGAAGTGACTTGATAGGATGGATTTCAGCATCTCAAAAAGACCCAAACTGTTCAAGGCATTGTGGTGTGTGTGTATACACTCTGAAGCAGCAGCCCTAGATCCACACTTTTTGTGGTTCGTACCAGATGATTTTTGCACTGCTCAAAACCGGGGAAGGTGTGGGCTGGATCAGGACTACCTGCACCAATGGCATTGATCTAGATCAGCCCACACTGTAGCAGCAAAGCTTGCATGGGCTTTGTGGCCACACCTCATGCTTCCAAGGGCTAGGAACAAGCCTCAGGGCTTCTTCAGTATTTGGTTTTCCAGCTGCACCTTATACCATCACTCTGGTAGTCCCAAACACGGTAGGCATGTTGTCTGTTCTGGATCAGGGCTGTGCTAATCTGCTGGTAGATCCAATTAAATGTGTGTCTACCAGTGATTCATATTAAGGTTTCCTTTAATCGAAATTACAGACAGAATGGACCAGCAGGGGGCATGACCTCATAGATTTGTATTAACATGCAGAAAGGCTCCCTGGGTACCTTATGAAAAGAAAGAAAAATCTTCTCTAACTTTAAAAACTGTACAGAAGAGGGAATTTAAGCAGGTGTTGCTTTTAATGCAAGAAATACCTGCTTCACTTTCCTGATTGTACAATTATTAAAGGTGCAGGGATCTCTTGCCCTCTTTCTCACGTTCTAACCCTGGTTCATACTATTGAGAAGCTTCCTAGGTATCATTCTGTGTCACATAATGTCCAATAGTAAATGGAGCTCAAGCAAAGTGAGTTTTTCAAATAGGTTTCAGTGAGCGTGAATGGAACCTAAGGCAAGAGGATTTCCTGAAATTATCCTTGCAATTCATGGTTGGTGAATTAGTGTAGTAATGGAAAGAACTTTACTTAGCATGGCTGAGGAGAAGTTCAAATTCTACAATAATTTTTCTTGTATGAAATTAAACCATGTAAATAGAATGAAACTTGTTCCCATTTCCTCTGTAATTACTGCTTCCTAGCTAGACAGGGCCTCAGCTAACACTGTCATCCCATGTTCTGCTGATGCACATATCCAGGCATTTGGCCATTCAAAGTGCCCAGAAGTGAGCATTGGCATCTCCGCACATGCATGGAAGCCTGTTTCAGCCTCCAAGCATGTGCAGTAGATCAAGGGATGATGACGGCTTTGCAATGAAAGTAAGTAAAAAGCATCCCTGGATTTTACAGCAACAGGTTCTAGTGGTTTTTAGGGGAAAATAGTGGAGTTATGGTGGGCTTGTGTTAGAGATGTGAGGCAAACTGACAATAGATTTGCTGTAATGGTGCAAATTCCCCCAGGCTGGACGGGGCCAAAGTTGACATGGCCATGGATTAGACTTGTGGGCTGGGGAAGCAGGACAAGACAGCACCTGCAAGAATATGTTTAGACTGGATTATAGCATCTTTAGTTCTAAGGCTCTGTAGCTTAAATTGATGGCATTAAGTACCAACCCAGCAAAGATTCACTTCTCTGGGTTCCCTATACCCACAATGACTCCTTTTCCACAACACAGAGGAAAATGGAGGCTTTGGCTGTGTTTGCATGGGCTTGTTCTCCTAAAAGAGCAATAATGAACATGTGTGGCAATCCCAACATACCTCCAAGATAATCCCACATTTAAAGCTGTGTCTGGACACAGCCTAAAATGAAGGTGGGGAAAATAAGCTTCATTTCTTTGAACTACTTGGATGAAGATGAGGGGTTGGAGTGGGTAAAATAATAAAAAAAGTTATGTCTGCCTCAAATTTCACACATTGTAGGCTAAGTGAAAGCCTTTATTATTTGTAAATTTATTTATATTAAAATAAATTCACATGAAAAGTAATAAGTAAATATTATGGTACCCCTTCAAGAAGCTCGTTGTTCATCAAACTAATTCTACTTCACTACAGATTGAATCAGCAGGGGGAAAAGGAGGAAAAATAGGAAATTACAAATATATTTTATGCTGTTACAAGCTGGAAATGGTCAACTGAAAAGAAAATAATTTTATAAACTTGTATTTTTACTTGAGGTGCTCCAAAAGAAAAAAACCTAAGGACTGTGCATGGCTTCCCTCCTCCCATAAGGTTCTACTTTAAGACCTCCATATGCTCAGTTTTAGTAATTTGTTTCCAGAAACCAGGAACAGTTCCAAAACTGAGTTATGAAAATAATGTGCTTCTTATTAAAAAGAAAGAAATTTGAAGTCCAGGTATCTTATCTTTGCACGATACTAAAAGAGACCGATTAAAGGCGGGAGTGGAAAACCTATGTTAATTTTATTATATTTCTTTTTTCCTCCTGTCAGATTATGATTTCAATAATATGACCAGTTTTCCATTGCAATCCCAAAGGGCAATTCCACACTGGCAAGTACACTGAATGAGCAAATGTACTAGGAGCCGTCCTTCCGCACGCTGGTGTGGACTAAGAGAGGTGAAGCTCCTAGTATGCTTGCTAGGCATGTTCAAGAATATTTGAAACATTCAAAATTCAATCAAATTTGTTCAAATTAAGACATTCAAATTTGGATCAAATGTCTATACATTCATTTTTAACATTCAAATTAGTTCAAATATTTTGAATTATTCATATGAATTATTCGGACATTTATATGTGTATGGATATGGACACATTACATACGTATCCGTACACATTTCACACATATATATGGTGCGAAAATGGGTTGTATACAGGATAAAAACATTAGCTTCCTTGGTTTGGATGTTAAAACACTAGGGCTGCCTCCATACTGAGGATTTTTAATGTTGATAAAAAGTTGCCATTGGTTTCCCAGCCTTGAAATCCGCAGAAGTGGGATTACCACTCATGAGATAACATTCCCTTCCTTGTCTCCATTTAACAACATCATACATTTAGTGTGCGAACAAAAGGCCTGTGCTCTTTGCCCCCTCTTTTTTTGGGGGGGGGGGCTAACATGGCTTTGCTTCAGTTGTTTTGCAATGCAGCTTCCTCTGTAAAGAAGACATATCCTTGCTAAACAACATCTGTTTATCTCAATCTGTCTATCGATTACAGCTCTTTTTTAGCCAATTAACCAGGCAGCTCTTAATTGACTAACTGATTAAACACTTTCCGACTAAGATTTTTTAAAAACGAAAAAACAAAAGATCCCCCAATGTGTTCATGTTGTCAGCCATATGTTCACAACTCTGGTAATGCAAAATATGCTGTTCTGAGCAGTGATGGGCCTTTGGTGAGGATTGGTTTAGGCTTCAAGCAAGCAAGATCTCTTTCCTTCATTTGCAGTATGTGTTATCTTAATGTTCACACTCAGGCACCTGGGAAGGCTGTGGGAGTTCACTGATTATACTGACAGCATGCAGAGAACCCATAGTTCTGGAAGGGCAGAAAGGCTACTGATAAGGACTGTGAACATACTGGGGAAAACTCTATCTGGAAATGTCCCTGAATTGCATTTTGATCAAAGCACAGAACAAGAAGATCAACAAAAATCTTTCCTCTTCCCAGAAGAACTGTTTTGCACACCACTGATGGCATGACATTAAAGCCTTTTCAATGGATGGATGGATGGACGGACGGGCAGGCGGGTGGGTGGGTGGGTGGTCAAATGAGCTCTTTCCAACCTCAGTTCATTCTAGTTACAAGGATCAGGAAGAAGGAAGCTTGGAGAAGCCCCTCAACAGTCCTTAAACAGCATTCTTTGAAATAAAACTTAAAAGAATTGTCACACACATCAAAAGAACTTGCTGAAGGGCATGGATTTCTTTCCCACAATCTGTTTCCATCCAGAGCTAAGGAATACTGTATCTAAGGCCATGGTCAAACCTTGCTGAGATATACTGTCTTATTAAGAAACAGGACTCAAAACGCACTAACTCCAACCTACCCAATAACTGATAATCCTTCCTTGGTTTGGATTGCTAGGCTCACAACTTTTTCTTCCCATACTGAGATTCCTCTATGAGACTTTTTTGGATCTCCACCCCCCTACACCATCACAACACCCCCTGTGCTCTGATAGAATAAAAGTTCCGTGACTCAACAACGTGCGTCACACATTGGGTAAAAGGGAAAGGAAATTCATGCAGTATTGACCCACTATATTATGGTTCAGATCCCTTTAATCCTCTTTCCTGATCACATCCTACATTAATATTCTACAACAGCTTAAAACTGTAAAAATCAGGACTCAGAGTACAATTGGAGGAAAGTCCACAAATAAAACAGATTGGACTAAAAAGGTATGAATGGTGGGGTTTGAAGATGGATTGAAGAAGGCTTAAAGTGAAGGTGTAACCACAGCCTAGAGAACATAGTGATAGCACTTCCACCAAAGGTGCTCTCAGAAGTTTCAGCAGGAAAGGTCCTTGGCATCTTCTCTCCTCAGCTCCAGAAACCATTCTTTAAATAAAAAATAAAAGGCAAGAGGGGAACAGAGATCCTCAGGACAGCAGAGAAGAATCATATCACCAGCATCATTCTAACCCACTTACTAGTAGAGGTGTACACGAATGCAATTTTTGGGATTCAATTTGATTTGAAACTTTAAAATTTGAATTTAACCAAATTCGATTCAAATTAAGCAAATTTGAATCTATTCATTCACATTTTTGATTCAAATTTGCACAAATGTCGACAACATTTGTATGTGCCTGTACGCATCGTTACACATCCTGTCCCCATCTGTACCTGTCCATATGCATCCCGCACTTATCCTGTATGCAACCCATTTTTGACCCATACAAATGCGTACAGATGCAGGAAAGATGTATATCTCCAAGTACGCATTGTGTAAGAACCCATATACATGGAAATGTCCAGATAATTTGAACAAATAGAGCCAAAATTTGAAATTCATTCCAATCTTTAAATTTGAATGTATGGACATTCAGTTTGAATTCAAATGTCAAAATTCAGGCAGATTTGATCATATTCGGATACCTTCAAATATTCATGCACACCCCTACTTGCGAGTCCTTCAGTATGCCAGCCAAAGGGGAATCAACCTAGAACTCAACCAAAAGGAAAGCAATAAGAATAATAAATCTCTCCTCTGTGCTCTGGGATAACTTCATGGGCTTCCTGTAACCGTGGTAATAAAAGTGTACCATGCCCAAGATTATTTGCAGTTCTATATTCTTTAATACCTCCTTCTGAGAACACACGCACACACACTGGTCACATTAAATGATACATTGTCAAAATGTACACTAGAACATTTTTCCATTTTGTGGGGCTGACAAAGCCAAAATTCTTAGTATAAATTTCTTTAAAAAATTATATAGTACTTCAAATGGAAAAGAGAAAAAGCTTTGGTTTCTGTGAGTTACTGGGTTTGGGGTAGTTATTGCTAATGTTCCTTAGAGGTTTTTTTTTTTTTTTTAAAGTTAGGATGCTTTCTCAGGCGTAAGTATTTTTCGCTGCCTAGGGTGAGGGCTGTTGAGATAAAGTTTAGCACCAAGCTCCATTTGTCTGAAGGTTTATTTGATTGACAGGTGTTTGTTGTAAGCTGCAATTAACGTGTCAATTGTTTTTCACATCACAATGATTTTTCACATGTAGTAATCGGTGTATAGCTTTAAATCAATCCAGCGCTATGGAAATGAAAATGCCTGAATGGTTTTTCTCCTGGGAAAAGAGAAAGCTGCTGCACTTTGCTTCTGATTCCTGCCAGCAAGTAAGGTAACAGTTATAATACCAAGTGGGTAGGTAGGTAGGTAGGTAGGTAGGTAGGTGAAGGACAGACCGAAAAACACACAAATACATCAGCTGTACTGATAACCAGTGACAGTGATATGGAAAACTGATCCTTTGACACTTGCATATATAAACCAATGTCGTGGATGAAATGACAGTACAATTCCTCCCTAGTGATAAGAATCATTTTGCATGATTTTCCCGTTAGATGGGTATTGCTGAATGGCTTGTGTTCTAAGAGTAGAGAGTTGGCATAACGTAGTGTCTGTGTATATTTTTACTCTAACTTTATTCCAGGGGACTTCTATCCAGACACTGAGCAAAGCCAGATCTGCTTAATTTTAGAAATTTTGCTCTGCTATGTTCTACAGCAAGTTAACTTGCTACAGGAAAGTTAAAGGGAAACCTCTGATTGACTCAGAAGGGAGCAAACAGCAACAGTGAACTGTTGGCCGTTTCTCTCCTCAACCCTCAGAACAACCGCATTGACCTGAGAGAAAAAACAGATCTTCAGATAGCCCTTCCCATGACATTTACTGTGAAGCACAGATCTGATATTGACTCAAGAGCCAAAATTCAGGCCACACTTCCCATCCACTGTTGAAGTTCCAGCTGTGTTGTTGTTCCTGTGTATGTTGTTTTACCTGAAGATCAATTCTGGCAATCTCAAAGTGTCACTTTTGAATCTCAGAGGTGTTGATGAATGACTTCCACCCATAAACCAGCAGCAACTCTCTGCTGGCCATGAACCATCCCATCAACAGCTTGTATAGATGAAGCCCATGTTGTATGTGAGAGAGATAGGAAGTGATGGAAAAGTTATCAATATCTCTGCTATGTCTTTGGAGGAAATGTCCAGTGCTCTGCTGAGCAGAACAAAAAGATAGGCTATGAACTGCAGTCGGCCTTCTTATCATGTTGTGAAGAAGTATTACCCATTATAGCTGAGGAGGTCAATTTAGTGCCAGCTCTCTTCATTCCTAACCACTGATCATGCTCTCTCAGCTGATGGAAGGTCAGGCCCAAAACATCTGAAGATCAACATACTGGCTAAGGTGGTTCTAAAGAGTCTCCACTTACCACATCCAACCTTTTATCTGTGGATGTGAAAATAAGCATGGACTTATTTCATTTATTTATTTGTATTTTTATCCCACCCTATACCCAGGGGTCACAGGGCAGGTTACAACATATAAAATGAACATATTAAAATGAATAATGTAAACATATTAAAACCGTGGCAATGTCTGAATGTGGGGAGGAAAAGGCCGTTCCTTTTCTTAGCCAAAGTCCATGGTAAAAAGGTACATCATCATAGCTCGTCTAAACACATAGAGAGTGTCTGGTGCACCTCAGGAGAGAGACTATTCCACAGTGTGGGAGCCAGTACTGAAAAGGTCCTATCCTGAATGCTCACACTTTTTGCTGCTGTGAGTGGCTGTACAACCAGGGGGGCCTCCTCTCTAGATCATAGGGCAGGTGGAAGAAGGTGTTTCTTTAGATATTTGGGGGCAAAGTCATTTGGGCCTTATATGTCAAAGTTAACACCTTGAATTGGGCTCAGTAATGAATTGGCAGCCAGTGCAACTCTTTTAAGACTGGTGTGGTGTGCATGCAGCCAGCTGTTCCTGTCAGCAGTCTAGCAGTTGTGTTTTGCACCAGCTTCAGCTTCTGAGCCATCTTCAAGGGCAGCCCCATGTAGAGCGTATTACAGTAGTCCAGTCTGGAAGTTACCAGAGCACGGATAACTGTGGCCAAATCATCTTTGTCCAGCTGTCAAACAAGCTGTAGTTTGGAATAAGCACTCTTGGCCATGGACTCCACCTGAGCTTCAAGTAGCACAGAGTCCAAGAGCTCCCCCAAATTTTGCACCTGCCCCTTCCAAGGCATCCAGGGCAGGGTTCCTCCTAACTTCATGGACACGAGATCCAGTGACACACAGCATCTCCGTCTTGTCTGGTTTCAGCTTCAATTTATTGGCCCTTATCTAGCCCATTACCTCCTCCAGGCACCGGTCAAGCACTTCAACCACCTCTCTTGATTCAGATGGTGTCATCAGATAGAGCTGGGTGTCATCCGCATATTGATGACACCTCACTCCAAATCTCCTGATGACTTCTCCCAGCGGCTTCATATAGATGTTAAAGAGCATGGGAAATAGGACTGACCCCTGAGGAACCCCACAAGTGAGTTCGCAGGATGTCGAACCAGAATCTTCAGGGCAATAGTGTCCTAAGTATGAGGGGAAATGATAAAGGAACTGAAATGACACCTTAATACCTTGTCTGTTGAGAGAGCCACTATCTATCAGTTACAAAAGACAGCACTACTGGGAACAGCACCCATTCAGTGCAAATTCTTTTGATTATCCTAGGTCCAGAGGATTAATGTGCTTGTCAGTTATAAATGTCTAGACTTTGTGCAGGTACTATTTTTATTATTATTCATGACATTTTTCCCAACAGCTTCTGTTCATACAGAATTCCACTCATATAGATTTTGACTTCTCATATGCATAACACATTAAGTGAATGTATTTTGCATATGTAGTTTGTGCACAAGCTGATTGCTAAGTCAACAAAAGTCACAGCCACATCCCATTGCCTTTATTTATCACTGGGTTGCTCTATTCCTTAGGTCAGGGTACTCAACTGTGGCCATTCAGATGTCCTATGCCAGTTATAGTTCAGGAACATCTGTAGGGTCACAATTGAAAATCCTGGTTTACATAGTTCATTTTACTGAATATGCTTTATTCATGCATTCATTCATTTGAATCTTTCTTGTCTGCTTTTCTTTCAATATATTCAAGATGGATTACAGATTAAAAATTAAAATCCTGGTCCTTAAGATGTCACAGCATTTTTGTTTTTATTTTGCTGTAGTTCTGTATTTTCTTTGTAAAAAGAAACTGTGTATCAGGTTATGTTTATTAATTTTGTCTAATTTTCCCTTTTTAAAAATGCTATGTTTTTTCCTGAGTCAAAGAGAGTGAAAGTCACATGGTTCTCTCTCTCCCTTAGCCCATATGCAACAACCTCAGCTTCTTCTTCTTCTTCTTCTTCTTCTTCTTCTTCTTCTTCTTCTTCTTCTTCTTCTTCTTCTTCTTCTTCTTCTTCTTCTTCTTCTTCTTCTTCTTCTTCTTCTTCATGCAATATGGAACAGGACAAAAGTGTTTAAAAATGCATTGTGAAAAGGGGCCCAGTGGTAAAGTTTGCTGAAGTGGCATTAGGGTACATGTTCGCAATTGCAAGCAGGTGGCAAAAACACAAATCCTACTGAGAAATAATGAGATGTGTATACATAAGTTTAGGAACCTCCTGTGCATCTTTTTGAAAATGACATAAAACAACTTGAAATTAAATTTCATTTGGTGCCAGATGAAAAACAAATGTTTTGGAGGGAAAGTTTTTTTAATACAAAATTAATTTGTTTTACATGTGCATGCCAGCAGGGTGTTTGGTTTTTGTTTTTTGTTTTTTTTTAACACTACTTTCCTAATGAGCATAAAGACTTAATAATCATTCTGTGAGTACTGAAATCTTTTGTCTTCTCTTGATAGTACATTCACTCTCTAGATGCATATTAGTAGTTGATAGGTCTAATACTCATGTATAGGCAATTATTAAGGTTTCCTGTTTTTCAAAAGCTTAAATCATGTGTTTAGTCAACAAAGGTATAATCAGACACCTTTACAGGGGTGCCCTCTGGGTAAATATGAGCTGGAAATAATATACTTTTTTTGTTAGCATTCACTTTACACCATCCCAAAGCCTTGGAAAGGTCACCTCTTCATTATCCAGAACTTCATAGCACTGAAGGCATCCCTTCCTTTAACCAGGTTGGGTGGAAAATTATGTAAACAAGATGAGAGTTTCTCACTGTGAAGGGAACCAGTTGATCAATTCATGAGTAGTACCCAGTGTTGGGAGAGGTGTTGCTGGTCCTGGAGATAAATGTATTATGCAGTGCAGCAAAATAAGGTAGGCTTTCAGCTGCATATTGGGCATCTGTGAAGGGACAACTTTAAAAAGCCATGTCTCATCACACCTGATTACACTGTCTGATTATACATACTTCTCTGAGAATAAAGATAACAAGGCCCTTTAATCAAGATAACTAAATAACACATCCGTGATGATTTTTTCTTGCCATTAATACACAGGCAGCTTCCCATAGGCACCTCCTGGGAAGAAGCAAAGGATGGATCCTGGGACCTTAGACATAATAAGCAGATGTTTTACCCATGTTGTCAGTAAGCACCACTAAATTCAGAGGGACCTTTGAGTATACATGTACAAGATTCCACTGAGCGGGTCAGATTGCATGCTTAATAAGATCCATAAATGGATGCCCAAACATTTCATTTAAAATATATATATATTTGCAACTCATACCTCTCAAACATTAGCTTTCTGGGGAACAGACAGCAAAGTGGCACAAGAAAAAATAAATATTTTGATTGTAGATTGGACAAATTCAATAAACTAAAAGAAATTCCAGTAGCTGTAGTTTCTAGGGATATGAACAATTCCTTTTCTAAAAACCTAGACCAGCACCTTTGCTTGTCTGAAACGCTTGTATCCAAACTTTTAACTTCAGTTATAGCATCTGAAAAAACTGTATCCTTTCTGAGGCAGAAAAGATATAAATATTTTCCAACATAAGAAGGTCACTTCAAGTTAAGCAGCATCCAAATGGCAGTGAAAATGACCATCTCAGGGGCAGGAAGCTAAGAATCTTCCACAAAAGCACAAGGCATGATGGTCACACAGCTGGCATATGACTGTAGACTTCAGCCTCTGAAAAAGTTCCACAGCTGCAAGATGTCCATCTGTGCCATTTTCACAAAGGACACTAGCCATTTCTGACCTGAAACAAATCCATCATCGGCAGAACTTTCCTCATCCCTTCTCTGTCACTCTAAACAGTGGATCCACTCTCAGTACTTTGTCTTATTCTACATCTAGAGCAATTCCAAGGTTTATGCACTTTCTAGAAACCCTGTAAACTGGTTGTGTGCCAGTTCATTTACCCACCAAGTCGCAAGGATACTCAAGGAGTAGCCTTTTCAGGCCAGTTGGATGCCTTTTCACACAGACCATTATAAGCTCTGCCATCTGCATGCTAGTGCAGACCAGTGTTACCATCTTACAGTCTAGTGTCTAAATGCTAGTGTCTCCATCTTAGAGTCTGTCTGCATTGGCTAAGCCACAAAGCAGGATAAGATGGTATGCTTGTAATACTCATTTAAAATGGCAGCATGCTAGTTGCATGACAGCCACTACCCTAGTGAATTTTGTTCCCAAGTTACAACGTTGACAGTTGAGGAAGGGAACTGAACACAGAAAAAAGCCATTTCCTGTGTTTGATAAACCATTCAGCCTGTCCAAGAGACAAGTAGATCTAGTTGAGTGGCAGCCTAGCAGTAGAAGGGCCACTGCTGAGAGTTACAGCAAGCTATGTCACAGCTCTTCCTACTGCTCTGCTATTCAAAGGCTCTAAAGAGCACCTATGGCAGCACTGTGACTGTATTTATATGAAACCATGTGGAACTGTAATGCACACCCAATCCACCCTGAGAAAGCAGTGTTGTATGGGCCCAGTCCGTAATGGAACATAGACACCATTAAAATATTGTTTTCAAAAGTACACTTTATTATTTATTTATTTTTATTTCTATCCCATCCCATACCTGATAATTTATTTATTATTTATATTTCTATCCTGACCTATAAATGTCACTAGTCTTCAGTTGGTTACCTAATATTTTTCAGGTAACCATAAATGGAGACAAGATATCTCATGAATGAATGTTTCTAAATAAATCTGGCATGTTCAGTTTTTAGAAGACTTGGCACTTTAGGTTATCTGAAGGTGAACAGAATTCTACTTTTATGCATTTTAGTTACTGTAACCTCAAGATACATGACAGGATAGCAATATAACTAAGATATAGGATATTTGTTCCTAATTATTTTGTTACTGTTTCATTATTTTTATTCATATTGTCATCAGTTCAGTGTTCTCGTTTGGAGTGAGGATAGTTTAAGTGCTGAAAATGCTAATATTCTCCTATAAGTTCCTAATAAATGGTTGCTGCTGCTTTCATGGGCAAGAACTTACAGTGGGAAAAGAGAAACACCGAATAAGGATATATAAGAATTATTTGTGCAAAATTGCCTGTGTCAAATAAAAATGGTTAGAGGTTATCTTCTATCTGTGTTAAGTTGTAGATGTAAAAACACTTGTTGTGATTATGGCAATTCAGGTTTTTGAGTTGTCTTCTTTATTTAACTGGTTTATTCCTAAAGCACTGAGATGTTGCTAAGCAATGTCTAACATCACAGGACAAGAGACAATGATTTGGAAGTGGTTTCTGCAATGCATCATTTGACAGGAAGTCAAGCTATCAGAACAAAGCCTTATAGGAATCAATCTTACATCCATACATGGTGTAAGTTGTAGTTACTATACAGATATGAAAAGGGCCATTAGGACTTCTTATCAGCTATATATTGATGTAATTAAAAGGTTTGATAGCATTAACCTGAACTGTGAAATTCTCCAGACAAAGCACTCTATCAGTCATCTGACCCTGGAGTTGGTCTTTCTTCTACCTTTCAAATTACAAAGGGATGCTTATATTTCAAGTCAGTGATTTCCCCCGCTCTTTTTAAATGACCGATTTCTTCTTGGTGATTTTCCTTTTTGCGGGAGGGGAGAGATAGCAATTATATTTTTAAAAGAATGAAACATAATTTTATTTCATTTTGCAGACCCTCACTGTTGGTTGTGGATTTGGGTTGGGGGGTTTGTTTGTTTGTTTTGCCATTTTAAAGGCACTGAAGTGATTGATATCTATTATGTTTTGCTTCCCCATTCCCCTAGAATTATAATATCACAGTTATAAAATTATAAAAGCCACAGTTCAGATATGAGATGTCTTGTGGCTTCACTAGGGTCCTGATAAAATTAACATAATTCATGCCAACTACCATCATGGAAAGCAAACAGTCCCAGAGGAAATTGGCCCAACAGATGGCAGGGCCGCACAAATCCTTCATCTTGCCAGGCCAAGGTTGTGATATGCCACAGTATGCGCAGCCGCGAGAACTCCGGTAGATGGGACCCAGTGGCAAGGTGAGTGATCGCACACGTGGGGGAGGGAGGTGGCTCGCTCCCAGCTCCTGCAGTCGTGACTGCAGGAGTTGGGGAGACACCCAGATCAGCCTCCCCTCACCCCTTTCCCAGCTGTCTATGGGCCGGGCAATCTGCTGCTCTGGTGGTATACCAGACGCACCCAAAGCTCTGAATGGGTGGGCCCAGTATACTGTCAGAGCACCAGAGCACCCGGCCCAGATTGTGGGCCTCTGCAGGGTTCAGCCGCCTGGATCTAGGCAGCTGAACTCAGCAGACTCCCCACCGGACCTCCACCCCACCCTGGGCACCCACCCACTGGCTCAGGGATGCACACGCATGTTCACCTACCTGCTACCTGTGCTGGGTCCAAGTGAGCTGGCTCAGGTGGTGCAGCACCGCACATGCGTGCAGCTCAGCCTCTGATTTGCCGGCCAGACCACGTGGGCTGGCCGGCCAACCAGAGGCCACCATGCACACATGCATGGTGTGGTGCGGCACCACGCCACGTTAGCCAGCTCACTTGGACCCAGCACAGGCAGCAGGTAGGTAGAGGCACACGAGCACGTGCTCATCCCCGGGGCAGGCTGGGGGCCCAGGGGGGCCCTACGAGCCCAAGGGGACACAATCCTTTCCCCTTGAACTCACAAGGACTGGGGAAGGGCCCTCCCAGATCTGCCCACCCATGGCTGTAATGCGAAAAGGCCTCTGGTCTGGAAAACACCACAGCCCGATCTTCAGAGCTTGCTTAAGCTTTAAAGATAAGATCTGAAGATGGGGCTGCAGAATTTTCTGTTTCTTATGCAAACTTCAAAGATCAGAACAGAGGTAGTTCAGCCCCGCCCTCATGCACCAGACACAACACTGGAGCAACTGGGACACAGATCAATCTCAGGGAAAGGCAGGTGGGAGTTACAGTGGAAATACATTTAATGTGGTGTGGACTAGGAAAGGTGCAACTGCATTTATGGCAGTGTTGAAAAGGAACAGATGGTGTGCTCCCTCTCAAGGTGTAGACTGAACCTGCAGCGCTTAGTCTAGAGAAGACTAGAGTGGATTAGTTAATCCTTTCCAAGCAAGGTAAGTGCAGAAAGGCCCTTAGTCTCTTTTAATTAGAGCCATAACATTAATATAGACAAGCCCAAGAGTGGCCCAAAATAGAGCTAGAGGTAGTACTTATAGATCTATCTGCATATCTGAAAAAGATGGTTTAAAAGTATCTTAGAGATCGTACCATGTGGTCCATTCACTCCTAATCCACATTAAACACCTTATAAGGGTTGAACATGATCCTTCATTACTATTTATCCAGCTTTCTTCTGCGATATTCTCAAACACAACTAAGTTGTTTTAGTTGATACATCAGGCAAAATAAACTAGTATGACTTAAGTACTGTAATTAAGGCCTTTTCCACACTGGGGCCTTATTTCAGTGTACTGTATATATATCTGGGCCTGTGTCTGCTGCATGCTAAAGGGGAACTTTATACTTCAGTAGTTTGAAAGCAACTTAGAGGTGGGTGCCAAAGCTACCTAGCAACATCATAGATACTGCTAGGGGTATGCATGAATGTAATTTTCAGGATATGATTTGATTCAAATTGAATATCTGAAATTTTGATTCAATGCACATCTTTAAATTTTGAATTTAACCAAATCCAATTCGAATTAAGCAAATTTGAATCTCTTCATTCAAATTTTCAATTTGAATTTCCACTTACGAATGTCAACAACTTTCGTATGTCCCTGTATGCATCATTATGCATCCAAACACATCCATATGCTTCCCACAGTTATCCCATATGCAACCTGTTTTCATCCCGTACAGATCCATACAAATGAGTACGGATGCGGGAAAGATGTATATGTGCAAGTACACATCGTATATGACCCCATACGCACGGGAATGTCCAGATAATTTGAACAAATAGATCCAAAAATTGAAATTCATTTGAATTTTTAAATTCAAATTTATGGACATTCGATTCAAATTTGAATGTCAAAATTCAGACAAATTCTATCGAATTTCTAATATCTTTGAATATTTGTGCATACCCCCAGATGCTGCTAGTATAGCTTTGGATAACTTTTTGTGCTTGACAGCTATCTGCAATCAGGGTCTCTCGCAGATGCTTAGAACCACTCTAAGAACAGAAGCAGCTCTGAACCAAAGCATCCCCAGACTGTCCCAGTCACATAAGTTCAGAAATATCCTAAGTCTAATAGAAATGGACCTGGCAAAAGCAGATATTATATCCAAACCTCTGTGTGCCTTCAGATCTGGATGTCTAAACTGCTTTGTTACACAGACTTGTGTTGTTGGTGTTGAGACTTTGGTTAGGTTGATTAATGCTTTGCATGTATTTAAAGAAGTGAAAAGTGATGTTGCTCCCATTATGCAGTTGTCACCAATTGCCTTATCAGTAACAATTTTTCACTGAATTTTTAATAGGGAAAGTAGGGGGAAGCACCTGCTTTACTCCAAGTCAAGCTCTCTCACTTAAAAAATCATTTTGCCTTTGCTCACTATTCCATTCTGGGAAGGAACAGAGATGACAGCTATGTGCTTTGTATACTATGGCTAACAATCTTGGACTATTCCCACACTCCACCACCCATAAAATGCATGACCTTATGGGATCCTTAGTTTCACAGGAAACTATAAATTGCCAAATGCATTCTTCCCTCTTGACTCATAATTTGTGATGGGATAATATTGGACATAACAGAAGAGTGATTTATCATGTTTTGTCGTTCACTGTTTACTTGTAAGAATAACACTTACAGCATATAATTTTACATCCCATTCATCTGAAGGGAAAGCACCTGGGATGAAGCTTCTACCTTTCTAATGTTTCAAAGGGGTAATATGGAGAACCCTACAGGAAAAGTGGCATTAGGAACATCGACAAACCTAGAATATAAGTGTAGCTACTTTGCATCACATTTGTTCCCTCATACTTGCCTTAAAGAGAGCCTTTCTGCACTGGGCCCTCTACCATTCACACACTAGTGCAGACTATGGCAGATCCTGAGTGAAACTTGTCAGAATCTGCCCAGCATGCAGACGGCAGTCCTTTGTTTTGGGATACAAAACAAGAGTCATCTTCTGTCTCGGACCACATTTCTTGTGTTTAATGTGAAGCCCAACAGACTCAAAACCTTAACACAACTTTGTAATGCGCAGACGGATGCACACACATGCGTATAGCATATTGAAACAGACCATGATCACAGCATCCTGTAAACCTTTGTGAAATTATACAGTTTAATTCATTTCTCTCTCTGAGGCCTTTTCCTCATTGAGACTTTTTCTGCACATGGCAAGTCCCTGTTTCATAATATAATCCAGAATAAAGCTCAGTGAGGCCAAGCCCAAACTGCTTTAGCTGTATTTTTTAAAATTTATTTAGAAAAGAGCACATATAAAGCAATACCTCTCAAACAAAATTTCAAGCACTCCTTCCAAACAAAACCACCAATTTTAACTTGAATGAGTTCTTAATATTAAACATGTTGCAGGCACAGGTTGAATACATTCCCTTTATAGCATCAAAATATGTACACCAAAGGTAAAGAAAAGATCCTATTTTTCTAGGAAATTCCTTGGTATTAAGAAGCTAATTTTGTATAATATAAGTAATTCCCTTTCTCATACTGCTCCTACAAACCTTTTCTATATACAATTGGTGAGAAGGAAAAGGTATAGGTTATAATATTGCCTTCATTATTTGCATGGATTCCATCCAGGGAAAGCCTGATGTATAAAAAAAAAACCCTAAATAAACGAGGCAGAAACCACCAATTCTGATCTCTCTATCTTAGGAAATCCTCTGGCATTGACTCCCAAGTATGCAAAAATGCTACTTACATGAGTTGCAGATACCAAGATTTCATTCCATTCTGCCTTCAAGGACACACAAAACCAATGTACACCAAAAACTATGAATGACCAGGAGAACTTTGTAAATACGTTTAGAGAGGTTTGGAAGCCAATTTATATTCATTTACTCTTAATTGCTCCCTCTCTTATTTAGAATTAGCTTCTAACATTCTTGTTCTAGTAAGGTAGCATCTTAGAATTTCATTTATTTATTTCAGTAAGGATGGATTTTTAAAACTTTACTATTATAATATCGTCAGCTGAGGTAAAGTACAGTAGGGGTAAAGGTAGCTTCTCTAGTAAGGATGCATTCAGGTGGAAGACTAATGTTGTAAAAAAGAAGATAATTCAGCTCTTGTGTGTTTGTTTGTTTATGGGAGTAAGGAGAAACCCAGATTAAACTGATAAAAATTACGGGCTGGCCATTTGGGCCATTTGCATTTGGCCTTTTTCTGGAGTATATATCAGGGTAGAGGTCTGTGGTCCATATGTGAATACAGACTCTGGTAGGCCTCAACTGAGGCCTGCTGTAACCTGCACTAGCATGTGGACAGCAGGGTCCCACTCTAGGATATATTTTAGGATAAAGCCAAGTGCAAATAGGCCCTTAATGAAGACAATTTCATGTGACCAGGTTCAAGAAACTGTCTGGTTCCAAGCCCCCAATAACTCCACCTCACTTCTGGGTGCTGCTTGGACTGAAAACAATATAAAGGAGATTGGAATTAACCTTTTACAGCTGAAATTCATTGTTCAGTGTAAGATTACCTAAAAAGAATGGCCACCAAATATGTAAATATATTTGTCTGTTGCCATGACTCTTCTAAATGCAAGGGAAAATATTTTGATAACACATTTTTAGCCTGGTATGACATCAGCTTATCCAAAGAGTACAAATTGGGAAGCCAACCTTTTGTGCTCTCTAATTGCTTCCTTCCACCTCTCAACATCAACCACACATGTGAGGCAGCTCAGAGGTTTTGTGGACCCATTTATAACCCCAACACCATTATGAGGAAGAATTTTGGAATAAGTTCCAAATCTCCATTAGTTAGCTCCAGATGCTTTGCTCACTCAACTTAATTTTTAACCAGTTTAATGCATATAACTGTTTTTATCAATAAAATTAAGCTGATTGAACTGAAAGTTTTACTCATTCTCTTTAGTGTTTTTTGTTTTTGTTTTTAGAAATAAAGCTGTTACCAATAGATGACTTTCTTTAAGGATCTTTACTCTTCCTCAGTTGGAAAACGTCACAGTAGAGAATTTAAAAAATCAAAATCATTATATCCTACAATACAGAATGAGGAATGCTCTGTGAAAGAAAAAATGGCCAAGGGCAGAAAATGATGCTAGAAAAAGAAATTATTCCAAAATGGATATTTATGTAAATGAACTCATCAAGAAAACAGAACAAATTTTCCCTCCAAGTAATCTATCCTATTACAATTTTCTTGGAAGTAATAGATATATGTAACAGAACTATCCAAATTAACATATCTGATTTCCTCTTCCCTCCCTCCCTCCCTCTCTCCCTCCCTCTCTTCTTTCTTTCTCTTTCTCACACACAAAGTCACCAAGCTCACAGGATTTTTGAACATTTGCAACATTTCTCAAAATGACTGAATGCAAATATAGACTGTACAGCAAACCCGTACTTTTTGTTCATTTGTCTGATAGAATTGTAGGCCATAGTTTCATAAGACCTCTGCCCAACCAACCTACAATAGAACTACATATACCATGAAAAAGTAATAAAATGACCCTTCTGCAACAGAACAGCCTTCCAGCAGCAGGAAAAAAAACACCCAAAGGCTATTCGGTAAGCATAGCCTTACTGATAAAAAATTATGTGGTCATCTCTTATATAACACCATGGCTCAACTTTAACAAGATTTGGAATATCTCTGTAGACAGCACTTCAAGAAGAGCACTGCAGTTCAGTACACTGTTGCTTCTGTTCCTGGTCGACCAAACATCACAACCAAAGAACTTCTGGCCCTGGAAGTATTTGATGTGTTCAATGAAGACAGGGCTGCATACACCATTCTGAAGAATGCTACTCAGTTAATTAGCATGAACAGTGTCAAGCAAAAGTACTGGCATAACACTCAGATACTTTGACCACATAATTAGAATATAGGACTTACTGGGAAAGACCATGAGGCAAAAGAAGGAGATAGAAAGGATGAGATGGTTCACTATGGTTATGGAGGCAAGAAACATGCACTTGGACAGTCTCCAGGGGACAGTAGAAGACACACAGGCCAGGTGTGCTGTGGACCATGGAGTCACAAATTGTCAAACACAACTAAACTAACAATAACAAGTAGCCAAACCCAATCTATGCAGTCCTCTCTTCATGTCTTTTCTCCAGGCCTGTAGCAATTTCTGGATTGACCCATCCAATGCCACGCTGGTGCAGGTGTGCCAACCCCTGCCTGTGCTGCCATAGCACCAATTGCCAGCCTCATAAAGTGCAGAAACTCAGGGCTTTGAGGAAAGAAGTCTAGCAGAGGCTGGCTGCTGGCCATTTTTAAATGTCTGGCAGCTCCCTCAGTGTTACCAGCAGCCATCCACTACTTAAAATCTTGAAAGTATCATTTCTTGTGAAGACTACAAATCTTTTACACATGTGAACATGAACACAGCACTTCCAGCTGGCTCTAAATACTGTGGTGGAATTGATTGCCAACCATGGACTCCTTGAAAATTTACCAGGAAGATAACAGTTCTTCCATTCAAAGGGCTATGATGTGGGCAAACGCTGAATGGTACAGAGCAAAACAGAGTTATTCAAGACCCAGAAGCTGGTGTGGTTTGCTGGAAACATATCAACTCAAATGTCAGATGAAAAGACAAACAGAATTGCCCACAAACACATGGTTCTTCTTATGCTTTTCCTTGCCAGATAAACTAACTAAATTGATCTGGACCAGGTTACTCCAAGTAAAATGTAATGCCACAAACGTGTATTTCACTTAGTCCTTGCTTGGTCACTGGATGTAATAAGGAGCATTACAATTAAGGTTGTAGTAGCAATACTGTAGAATTCAGCGGCAAAACTCCTAGTAGACTGTTATCTGCACATGCAGACTTTATTTCAATGGCATACTTCACAGAGCTTCTGGGCTGGTTTGAACAGAAATTTAAGGAGCAGTCAGAATTCATATTTGGCAAGTTGGATGAAATACTTCAAAAATCAAGATAATTCTGTTGGTATGAGATTTGTACATTGGCCCGTGGTGAAGGGCAGGGCAAATGAATAAGATTTTTAAATGTACAGAGAACTCTCTGGGCTAAAAGAGTTTACCTATGTTAAAATAAATGAGGTTTAATTTAGATTTAAACGAACTTCAGTGAAATTAGTGGCTTAAGTCTACCCTGAGTTCTCATTTTTCACTTAGATAATACTCCGAGGAGATAAGCACTTCTTCTTCTTCTTCTTCTTCTTGGTTGGGAGGAAATTTATTGGAGACCTTATGATACATTTAAATAAAAAGATTTAATTTAAATACTATCATATCAGGGTGGCTGTAACGGGAATGTGGGGGCCCCGAGTGCCCTCACACTCCAGATGCTCCAGTCCCCGTTGGTACTGACCGAGCGAAGTCACAGGAGACCCACGTGGATTTTTTGTGGTTTATTAAAAGGAAAGTTCCAGACTCAAGCAAAAGCACAACATAAGATATCTTCAGCAAAATAAAGAGGTTCCTTCATGCATGAGCATGAGGTATAGCCTTAGTTACAAAAGCATAACGTCAGCAGTCCACTTGCCTCTCGGTAGCATAGCAAAACACTTGGAGCACAGAGTACAGACAAAAGATTCAGAGTTCAAACTAGCATAGTAACTAGAAGGACAGATAGCAAGATCAGAATTCCATATAGGTTCATACACTCAAACTATATTCTCTTTTCAGGTTACGACATGTGACACATACAAGCCAATAGCAATGTGCAAGCTGAGATCATTCTGGCTAGTTAGTTGTTTTGAGAACTCGCCCTTCTGCCTATACACAGATTCCCATTGCCTTATCTTGTCCTTGAGCACCGGGTGTCCCTGGCTCTGGCAGAATTTGCAGTTTTAAAGTAGGAGCTTCTAATTCTTCCTACAAGCTAGGCTCTGCTAGAAAATTCTAAGATGAATACAGTTTGGTTCTTCTTATTTACACAAAGGCACAAGGTTTTAGGGATTCCCATTACAGTGGCAAATGTGATCTTTATCCAGCCCTGATACTTCATGTGCCTTCATAACTAATTTAACATGAATTAACGAAATCAGATTGCAACATCTAGGCCTCTTCAGTCTGGAAAGACATACCGTAAGAGGGAACCTGATTGAAGTATATAAAATCATGCATGATATAGAGAAGGTGGATAGATAAAATTTCTTTTCTCTATCACACAATACTAGAACCAGGGGGCACTCTCTGAAGCTGATCAGTGGGAAAGTCAGATCAGACAAGAGCAAGTATTTCTTCACCCAGAGAGTCATCGGTCTATGGAATTTGCTGCCAGAAGAAGTGGTGACAGCTACCAGTCTAGATAGCTTTAAGGAAGGGTTAGACAAATTTGTGGATGACAGATGTATCAATGGCTACTAGAACGGATACCTACATACATCTTTTCTGGCTGGGGGGGGGGGCAAGCAGGATGCTTCTAAGGCCATTTGCTGGGATCTGAGAGCAGGTGAAGGTTTGCCCTTGTCTCTGCTAGAGATGCCCATGGGCAACTGGTGGGTCACTGTGTGCAACAGAATACTGGACTAGATGGGCTGTGACCTGATCCAGCAGGGCTTCTCTTATGTTTTTATTTTTTAACTCCTTTTATGGATGTGCAGCAATATTCATCACAGTCAAAATTTGTACAAATTTGTATGCATTTGTACATTCACACTTGAATTGAATGTTGACTACATTTGAAGACTGATATTTGAATATGAAGCAAATGTTTTTGAACATTTGTTTGAAGCTTTGTTATATTCGCTAACATGGGGAGGTGGCAAAGCAGCTGCCCATTCACATCTGCAGCAGATTCAAAGTGGATTCAAACCATTCAGAGTGGACTGAAAGTGGGCTCAGAGGGGATTCAGAGGTGCAACTGGCAGCAGGGATTGAATTGTGTTAGAATAGCATTCAAAGAACTGCTGATTTGAATCCTACCATATATAGGGGGCCCTATTTGTATGAATGTGAATTTCCTTCAATATGAAGCAAAGATGAAAAAAATGTACACATCCTTACTCCCTTTCTCAACAAAACAACCCCCTTTCTTTAGCTGGTATTGTTTGAAGTGCTGTAATGCCATTTCCATAGCTGGCTCTAACCTGTCCCACCCTGGTAAGAGTTGCTAGTAGAGCAAGACGGAGCTGTCCAGATTTCTTATGGCTCATGCCAGCCCAGCCCTGTCCATCGGCTTCAAAGGCTGAGACCAAAGGCCAATGTCATTACATGATTTCATTACAGGTCAGATTGGGGATTTTGCATCTTATTGCCACATACATTTTTCTTCTAGGTTCCCAAGCTAAAACCTCAAAAACTATGACAGTATGATATTTTAAAAACTATGTCATCCTTCCATACTACTTTTTAACAGAAATAATGTGACCTTTTTCTCTCTTCTTTGCATAAAAAAGGCCTAGCAATTCTGAGAAGAGAAAGAAAAAAGGGCAAATCTGACTATTTTTTGACGCCTTCCTTCATAAATTACTATGAAAGAGCCACTCTTTCATGCTAATTGTAAGAATGAGCCTAAAATTTGGCAGACCTTTAGATTCAGCAACAATTTGTGAAATCCTGATCTTCAAATTTTGAATATTTCTGAATTTTCAGTTCGGCCCATTCTGTGTGCACTCTATGATATTGGATGAATTGCGTCAATTTTATTTAAAGGCCCCAGTACGGAGAACTGAAGTCTGGAATCTTGTGCTTTGGTAAATAGTACCCAGTGTTCACATTCTGTCAATTACTATTTATGAGAACTGCTCAGGAACAATTTTGCACAAGGAAGAAGAACAGAAAGGCTGCACCCAGACATCAGTAACTTATTCTGCAATATTTGGATATTCCAGAATAAAGCATGTAAATATTGCAGAATAAGTAACCAACATCTGGATACAGATGGGGAGAGCAGCCACAGATCTATCCAGGGGAAACAGACCAATCATTAAATCTTGGGGAGTAGCATCAGAGGGAGAGTGTTAAGGGACAGTGGCACCCCTGTGAGGAACTCTCTAAGTATATAAAAAAGGAAAAGGAAAAAAGCACTGGACATGCATTTAACATTATGGGTCCATTTGTTCCTGACATGAAATTAAAGTGCATTTAAAGAGGATTGTTGTTTAATGCAAAAGGAAATGTTCATGTGTAACTACCCCCTAAATCTCTGACTTGGCTGGGGTTCATAAAATGAATCTTTTCAGGGATGAATCTCATTAAGTATGAGCTTCTACATTGGTTAGGGGAAAACTAGGACTAATGGCTAGATGAGGATCCCGTCTTGCAATTGTAACTGAATAAAAGTGTCTTCCTTTTCCTTCCAGATGTATGAGTCTATGCAGATTTTGTGACGGAAAGAGCCTCGTGTTACGAATCAATTTGCAATGTTGAACTACAAAGCCGATTAAACTAGTGGCATAAGCAATTTTGCTTTTAGAGCAGGTTATGTGGTCATGAAGAAAAACTTCTGCTCAATTCTCTTTTGACAGCAAATCTATTGCTGTGATGGGCAACAATGTTCACACAGCCTCTGGTGAGTGTTTTTTTATTGTCCAAATTGTTTAAAATAATCATTCTCATCAAATATTAACAAGCACTACTTTGTCCTGCTGGAAACGAAAGGCGAGCTGCCTCCTTCATTTACAACAGTCTGAATCAAATATCAGATTAGGTGCATTGTTCAATCAGTTCCCATACAGAGATGGCATTTTTCTGACAAAAGCATGCAAATTAATTGCCATAAAACACAAAGGCAGGAATATAAAAGGGTGCGGTTGGAGAAGAATTCTCAGGAGAGGTCCATTAGGGGAAAAAAATCAAAGTGATTAAATAACTGGGAGAGAGAAAAATACTTCAGAGGGAATTTGTATATACAAATTAAAAGAAGAATATTGCAATCAATTAGGCTACTTAGAATCTATCCAATAAAGTTATGGTCACCTAACGATGAAGCCTGATGTGACAATTTCACAGTGCCCTTAAGCACTTGTATCTTTTTTGGAAAAAGGCTGCCATTACAGATTCCACCTTAGTTCATGAGCCTAGACATTTGTATAACGATTAATATATTGATTCAGAATCAGAGCTAGCAACACCAATATACCCCTGTGGACAGCTAAATGATAATCTATCAAGAACACAGTCATTCTGGTGCATATAAGGTACTTTCCATGGGCACTGTCAATGCAAATGCATATCCGGATACTTATCTGCATTCAGAAGCTATATTGAAATGGTTAAATATATCCTTTCATCAAGGAAAGGGTGCTTCACTGCTGTAAGGGACTGGATGAGGGCAAGGAAATTGCAAATGAATCCTTAGCAAACAGAGATCCCATCAATTTCTCAAAACAGAAACTGGTAAATGTTGTATTCTGAATAGGACTGCAAGAGCAAAGACATAGCTTGTGGAGCACTCTTTTCTAAGATGCAGATGTTCTGCATAGTTTACTTTTAAGTATTCATAATCTAGTGCCTTCCCATTTTTATTACTACAAGTAAGTCTTTGTGGACCTGGCTTTATGAAGACTGGGCAGAATGGTGTCAGAATCACCAGCCAGGGATCAGAAGGTAAGAGACAAGAGTTGCTTCATAGCATGTTGCTCCATTTTTTGTTGATAACAAAAGACTAAGTGTGTAGGTTTGCAGAAAGTATATCAAAGAGGCTACCAGTAAGCTGTCTCACGCTCCCACCATTATTCAAAGTCCTTCAAAGCAGTACCATTACCATTACCATTACCAAGATAACACCTCCCATGGCCTAACTATGCTGAGACCAAAGGAAACACAGCATCTGTTAGGAAAGCAAGCAGGCAAGGCTGAACTTTAGCAAAGTAACAACATGGGCATAGAGTAGCCCAACCCAGAGTGAGCAAATGACACAACTCTGCTCTGGCAGCAAATATTTTGCTGGTCTTCTAAGTACTGTGGAAAACTTAATGGGGGCTTAAAATTGGGGGGGGTCAGATGAAGAAATGTATTTCAGTATGCAGGCATGCCCCTATAATAACTGATTTACATTCTCACACTCTGGGGAAAGTTCTGCATGCTTAGAGCTCTGTCTGGTTAAGATGTAATGCCATGTAATGTGGACAGCCAAAGCAGGAGTTCCCCCAGCGGGTAAGTGCAGAAAGGTTCTTAGGCATCCTCCAAATGCATTGTACAAGCTGTCATTCTCCTGCTGCAGTGAAAAAAAAAATACCTGAGGAATTAGAGTGCAGGGGAGTCAACTCTGTATGCAAATACATTTGTTGTTTAGCAGCATTTGTCACATCAATGCGGAAGCCAGGAGAACGGGATTCCTTTTCCTCATAAGCAAACTCCTGTTCCACTCCTCACTTGAGTGGCTGACCTATCAGCGTGTGCTACTGAATCGCTCCTGCTTTTTTCCTTTTTTCCTTTTCTCCCCCACCAACCCCTTCATCAGTCAAATTTGGTAACCCTTAAAGCTGTCCTTCTGATTCTTCAAGGTATGATGGGCAAGATGGAGAGAGAACAGCTTAATTCATATCTTGTCATTTTTAGCAAGAGTTTTTTGTTTTTACTTTTTCCTGGAATGGACAGAACAGAGGTTGACCTGCACAGATGACCAATCTATCCCTACATGGCACCAATAAAAAAAATGAAGTGAGATGTGAGAAAAGTAGGGTGTAGAAAAAATATGCAGCAAATTTCCAAGCACTTAAAGGTGTACAAATGTGGTCTTTCCCTATTACAGCATTATTTAAGCGACATTTTTTTATTTCAGTCTCAAAAGCTTCCATTGAAGTACATTCAGGTATAGACTTACATTTTTTAATGCCACTGTCACATCATGCTTGTCTGAATAAGCATGGCAGATAACGGAATGAGTTGCATCAAAATGCTTGTCCTAACTCAGTTTCTACAAGGCACATGAGATAAGTGGTTCCTTTCTTTTCAGCTTCATCACCCTTCCTGATGAATTTTGAGTGCCCAGCACTAAAGTACTGTACTATGCTTCTGCTTTAAAGCATCACTTAAAAATAACTTCAAATTATTTGTAATCCTTTTTGCTTTGCTACACTTCAAGAGTAAAATGTATAGCAGCCCTGCAATTAAAACGCCATTCCTCCTCTGTTGCATTAAGGGATACTATGGATCTTCAATTGCCACTGAAATGTCCCTGTAAACTATGCAATCTTTTGCCTAAAAGATAATTATGAAAGAAAGAACACTCATTTGACCATGGCCAATAAATAATTTATGAGGAGGATGTTTGAAATTATGAAAATATTCAAAATTCTTTCTTGTTGTTGCTGCTGCTGCTACTGTTTCAACTAAATGAATTGCAAAAATTGTGCTAAGAATGTGTGTGTGTGTGCGCGCGCACTTGCGCATGTGCACATACAGTCATTATTCACTTCTATTATAAGATTTCCTTATCCCCATTCAGACAGGGGGAATATAGCATCATTACAATACTGCTATGGGAGAGTTGTGTCATGTACCATAGGCAATCCCACCTGCTACTCCCCCCCCCAAAAAAATGCTTTTTACTATTGCTGGAAAACCAAGTGATAATTACACATTTTCCATCAATAACACTTTTTAGATTAGCCACTTGCCTTCTGTACAGAGCCATCACTGTAGCTCCATCTAGCACGTATGGCGTGCATGGAGTAAAGGATAGCTAGGCCCTGTCCCCATGGCATTTTGGTACAGTTCTGAACATGGGATCAGCATGGTCCGTCCCCGTGGGTTTGGGGTTTGGTCCACGAAAAGCATACCAAATACCCCCAAACTGTGCCAGAAGGGTACCTGTTTAAACAAGTCTCAGCATGGTTTGGGGGACCAGCACATGGGGATACTTGCGGGCTAACGGGGAGGAGATTCGTGCTCACGTCATGGATTGGGGTGTGCTTGCTGTCCCTGCGCTGTCCATTGAAGATCTCAGCTGCTGACTTCTTAAAAATACCGATCGGAAAGGCAGGCTGGAGAATGGCTTGGTTTTTATATTTTCTAACATTTCCACAAAGGTAATTCCAACCCAGTTTCAAGAATGCCAAGGCAGGCTGTATAATGGCTTGATTTTTAACGTAAAAACGTTAAAGGAGAGAAGTGATCTTGGTTACAGTAATGCTTTTTCTAAGCAACAAAAAGCTCAGCACGCAGTACTCCTCTCTCAGCTGATCAGCTGACAGGGGAGGAGATAGCCGCTTGGACGAGCAAGACAGAGCAGAAAGTGTGTGTGTGTGTGTGTGTGTGTGTGTGTGTGTGTGTGTGTGTGTGTGTGTGTTGCAGAGGGGGAATTGGTTGTCAGGGCGGAGACAAGGCCACTGAGACAACTTTAAAAAGCAAAACCAGGACATTCAATGGTCTGAGGTGCCTGGCAAGGTGAGAGTGAAGCCCAGCCGCAATAATAAGAAAGGCTTGATTCTCATGGTCCCTGGTCGAGCGGAGATGCAGAAAAGTGCTCAAGCACCTCCTGTCAGCTGTCAGCACTGTCCTCCAATCCTGATCGAGAACATCAGGATGATCCATTCTCCCCGAGGAGGGCCTTTACTACAAAGTAAATGTGAGCTCTTCATTTTTAATTTGCTGTCTGGAGGTACCCTGATAAGAACAATTCAGATTTATTGAACTGGTGAGGAAGATGGCACTGAGTGAAACACCCTGACAACATCACTCCGTGGAAAAGTGCCTGGTGTTTTTTAAAACTGTCAGAACTGTCAAGCGCCAACTGCTGCTAAATTGTTGTGGCTTTCAGCGTTAATTTTTTTTTTAAAAAAAAGTTATTTTTATTAATGAAGCTTTATTTGTACTTGTTTCTGTGCCTCCCATCCCAGTCCTGGCTGTCCATGCCGCTAAGGGAGGGGGGGGATTTGGCACAGAGGTGGGCTGACATCGATCCGGCTTCCAATGAGGGCAGAGGGGGCAGAGAGGAGGTGGCACTGCTCCCCCGTACCAGGGCTTGGCACGCTTGTCATGGGGACGCCTGCATCCACGCCGAACCAGTACTTGCCCCGCATTACCGGGAATACCATGGGGACACCCAAGATTCATGCCCGGTCCCATGCTCGGTCCATGTGTGCCCAAACAGCCCCCAAAGGGTGCCAAACGGCTTGCATGGGGATGGGGTCCTAGAAAAGAATAATGTCAGGGATCAATATCCCCACACTATCCCTCGCTAGTGGGTTATTCGAACACTAACTGGAGGTGGTCCTTCAGTTGGTTCCGGTTACCTTTGACCTATTCAGAGCACTGGATGAAGGTGTACGGAGGCACACAGAAGCTTAAAAATGGCTTAAGGAAACAGTCTCGGAAACTGTATCTTTTTAAAAACAATGGATTTGTGTGTCATCCTTGTGCAGGGGCCATGCTAATCTTCTCTGTATCGTTCCAATTTTAGTACATGTGCTGCCAAAGTGAGCACTGTCTCGGAAACTGTATCTTGAAGAAAAGCATGCCTACTCGGCTGGCTGTTTGGTTTCCTCACTCACTCACTCACTGACAACTACGCATTGCAACATTTCATTAAAGATCTCCTACTGCCTCTAAAGGAAAGCTTGAACAAATCCTGTTTGAAATACAACACCTATGATATTGAGGGCATTTCCACTTTGGGATTTAGAAAGGCAAAAGAGCTGCAATCAAGTATTTAGTTGCAAATATTGCTGAGCAGATTTCCTATACAGATTGCTTACACTTCTATGGCAAACCTGAACTATCAACAGGAGTGCATACACCTCATAAGCCTCTCTCAAAGTTCTGGGGCTTTGGAAGAAAAGACCCTTTCATTCATTATTTTGATCAAATGCTACTCACTCCACCCCTTGAGCGAATCCCTATTGAAGACGGAACCCTGACAGTGCAGTGGCCCTCACATTGTGGATGGTTCTTTCCAGACCATCCACATCACCATAAGAATGGCCACAGCAACTTCTGCTGTGTGCCTGGCCATTGCTATGGTAATCTCAATGTGGTGTGTGACTGTGCAGCCACAGCCCACTCCCCTCCACGCTAATGAAGGATTCACACCCAGAAGAGCCAATGAGGAGTGGTACTAGATGCTCCTGTTCAAGCTGTGGAGGATAAGGACAGCCCTGTACGCTCCGGGCTGCTCTGAAACAGAGGCGCCCCATGGGGTGTGTATGGAGCATTGCAGAGCATGCAAGAACATCCCAATCACATAAGTGCAAAAAGACTCCAACTCTTGGCCTATAAAACATTTGTAATAAGAAGAGAACAAGAATTTCAAGAGACATCTTACTTTTGAAAAGTACCAGTCTTTCTCCAAGTAAAACACTAATGTAAGCAGCTCTTTAAAAAGATGGAAAACTAGCAAGAGTGCTTTTATAATAAAGAGAAGAGGCATTCAGTGGTGCTAACTGTGCTTGAGTGAGCTCAACCTTTTCAACGGGCCAAGGAGTATTTGCTTGGCTACTGAGCTTCTTGGTAATTAATTTAAAATTTATTTTAATATTAAGTTATTTAGCTCTTTGTGTGCTTTTGGTCTTTGCATCCATCTGAAAGAAACCCCAGTTTGGGTGGAAAGTGTGATCCCAAAATAAAAATATGCCTGTAAAGGATTGGAGGTACATTTGGCTTACAGCTGAAATTCTCTGCAATACTCTTGAATTGGAGATACTGGTGATGTGGATATTTAATGAGCAGGGGGTATAGCAAAATTTTATAGACGCAAATAAGCCAACTAGATTATTATTATTTTTTAGGTACAGTTGAAAACAAACATAATTGCAGTACCAGCCATTTTTGCTTCCAAGATCTCGGAAAGGGAATCTGAACCTTACATTTGAATTTCATTTCTATGAAAGCAAAAGTGAAAGTGAAAGAGCCATGAAGGGAACTGACCAAAGGGAATAAAACCTCATTTGTTGCTGTTCTTATGAAAGTCGTCCTTAATGTCAGCTGCGGGCATGCTGAGCGATGGTTGAAGGCATACATAGTGGGCATCTGCAACTGTGCAAAACCACTTTAAAGTGGTCACAGAAGAAGCTTTTAAAACTCTGAATAAAAAGCAAATGTACTGTTCAAAAAGAGCTTCTTGGCTTTGTGCTCAAACAAGAGGCTATTCTTCAGAGAATCATAAAAATCTGTTTCTTGTATTCAATGTAGGATGAACCAGCTGCACAAGCATCTGTGTTACAAGTGGGACTTTAAACACGCAAACATGCATGCGGACACCATACATGCATAATATGGAATTATGTGGGATTTACCAAATAGTGGATGACATATTCACTAGGTGTAACTAGTACTAAAAAGAGAATGACAGTCATGAAGATCATATCCTTCATTCCTGCTGTGTTTCAAATGCAACTGTTTCTGAGAAATAATATTTTACAAATTAACCAAAGCCCTGCTTTTAGTTTTACTCAGAAGATCCTTTTTTTTTTTTTAGAATGATCTGATCACACTTAATCCAGAGAATGATATAACTAAACCATTCCACTGCAGTTCAGTTTGGGGCTGGTGCACTATGTTCACACCATGAGTGCAGGTATATCCTACTAACTTTACCACCAGTGCTTGCAGTGTGGTTGGTCTGTTCTGGACCATCCAAATTGGCATGGCAATGGCCACAATAATTTCTGCTATATACCCAGCCATTGCCATGGTGACCAAATTGCAGTGTACAGTCACAGCTGCAGCCACCCCATCCACATGCAGTTTATGGTCTAGAAGTAAGTGCAAACATTGCGTCCAGGAGTTCACCAGCAGCTGTGGAGAATTAAAACTTCTCAACAGTTTCAGAGGATCAGGGCTGTTCCCAGGCACTCTGGGATTTTGAAAGTGGCAGAATGTGCAGATGCTAGCAGATAAGTGCAGACAGGCTCTAAGGTGAGCAAATCTAAAACAGTATCCAGGAGGGAGAGTCCTGCCTAATCGAAAGGATGTTGAGATACCAACAATTAGATATGATGGATAGACCAGTGTCCAATTGCGGACTGCATGGGGAGGGAGCTATGGGGAGGAGAGGAGAGAGGGGAGGAGATAAAACAGGGGGTTTCTTCTGTGCTGAGCACAGAAGAATGAAGAGTGGGAACGAGCAGCTCCATCTGGAGTCCATGTTATAAGGCAACTGTGGGAACAATCTGAAATTGTACTGAGTGCTCACTTACAGAGAATTTGGATTATCTTTGCTGTGTCAGAACATGGCCTTATTGTCATAGACTAGTATACTTGCCACAACAGTGTTTATGCAGAATATAAGTGGAGTTAATTTGTGCTAAAACTACTATCCACTGATTTGAAGTAGCATGTTAAAACTGATTACATACTCATCAATCGAAAGTGGAGGCACATTTTTTATGCAGCTCAAAATATTATAATATGTAGCACCGATTTTACAGTTTTAGGATTCTCCCCACCAGGGAAAATCCCCCACAGAAATCAAGCCAATACCATACATGGTTTGGCTGCATGCATGGACTAAGAATAAGTTTAGATATAAAACAACTTCCCTGTCCACGGTCATGAGCTAAAATGAAAGAGAGCTTCTACGTTAAACTCTATCAATAGTCACATGGCCATGTTATATCTGTCCAGTGAAAAGGCATGAACCATTGTGATCAGAACACTGGTTTTATGATGTAATCACTGTTAGGCTGCAGTCACACGTTTACTTTGAACCTTCTTCAGTCCATCTTCAGGTCTGACCGCTCACACCTTTTCATTTCTATTCATTTTATTTGTGGACACAAATAAAACAATTAGAAATGAAAAGGTGTGAGTAGTCAGACCTGAAGATGGACTGAAGAAGGTTTGAAGTGAAAGTGTGACCAAGGCCTTACAGTACATTCACCCAGTAATAGTGCCTATATTTAACATCTTCCAATACAGTTGAAGACAACGTATGTGGACTTACTTTTACGTCTTCTTCTATACATTCTCTTGGTTTTTGTGATAATTGTGAGAAAACACAGCCTTCACCTGAGTCCTTTCTGTAGTGTATCTGACAAGGAGCAATCTTTTATTTCTGTTAAAGGAGAGAGTTCTCTATACAAAATAGAAATTGACCATTCTCAGCCCCTTTAAAAAGGAAGGGAGGGAGGGAGGGAGGGTTCCTGGGCCACTTTCACAACATATGTTGGTGCAAGAGAGAATTCATATTTTGTTGGGACAAGAGCATTGCCTTTATTGTTTAATTTCCCAAGTACAGAATGCAAAAATAAAGCACTGGTAGTGACTCCTGTAATAGGGCCATCGAACATGCCTATGGTCATATAATGCCATGTTAATTTTACAAGGAAAAAGAGAAAACTTTTCAGAAGCTGAATTAACTCAATTTCCAGGATAGTAAAATGGTCTTCTGAAGCACTAACTGGAATATTTTGGCTGGAAGCACCAGAAAATACCACAAACAAAATATTTGTATAGCTTATAAAATGCTCAAGTTGAATATTAAAAGCATCTGTTCCCAAGGAATGCAGTGCAATTAAAATGAAGAGCACAAGAAAATTGGATTAAAAAACAAAACTAAAAACCTCTCCTCAAAACTACCCATCTGAATGGGTGAATGGCTGGAGTGACAGCCAGGTTGTAGTAGTAGGAAGAAATTACTTCAGTTACTTTCTGTCCAGCATGAAGCTGAACCACATTACAGAAGCCAAAGCAATTCATGATATCATCAACATCATAGCTTGAATTACAACCAGGCAATGGTCTCATTATTTCAGATAAATAGAGGAAAATGGGAATGTTCTGTGTGTCTCTCCTCAGTGCTTGATGTTACTCAATATTTGAGAGCAAGGGGAGTCAATGTCATGCTTTCCAAATGTTTTCAGAGTACAACTCCCATCATCCCTAATTGCTGGCTGTGTTGACTAAGGCAGGCGGGAGTTTCATTTCAGCAATGTCTGAAGGATAAGACATTGCCAATCTTCTACAGAATGAAGTGTATCTGTATTTCACAAAAACATCAAGACATTCAAATAACAACAGCAGCAATTGGAGGTGGCCCATAATTGTTCAAAGGTGGGGGGAGATTTCACTGGTTTCCTTTTCTTTTTGTAATCCCATGTGGCAGCAAATAGGCTACTTTTTGAAGTTGTCACAGCATGGCAGGAGTTTCAAAAAGAAACTTATTTGCCAAAATACAGGAGTGTCAAAAAAGCAAAACCAAACCCAGGAACCAATGCAGTATGTGAGGGGATTCTACGTCCAGCTCCCTTGATTGCTGACAACAAGATCTACTTCCTAAGCTGGAGAATGTTTCATGCTTTTCCGTGATACTATTTCTTCTGCAAAACCTCATAGCAGCTTCCAGGCAGTTTGTCTTTTTTCCATAATATCCATGCTTTATTTTGGAATATCCAGATAAATAATGACTGTCTGGATGCAACCTAAGGCACACTCTCTTAAACCCTTTTAGCTAGAAGCAGAGGATATTGAATTCACTGGGAAGCAGCAGTACCAGGGTGGAATGTTGATTTGCTACTTATCTTTGATGGCTTGGAAGGACAGTGAATTCCATGTCAGACTGAAGCCCCATTCACTCCAAAGACCCCAAAAATAGATGGTCAATCATCATTTGGCCTCACCATTATGCTTCCCTTGTCAGCTGCTGCTGGTAGGAGGCCTACTCAGAAGCACACTTTTCCTTTTCATATTTTTGGTTCTTTGAAACATTTACATAGTATATAAAAGCACTGTTAGATTTACTGCCTAAAACAAGGGCAAGACTAAAACATAGTGGAGAAAGTACAAATATATGTTTATTCTACATGGATAAACATATCAATGGGACAGTTGTGGGGGAGCTGGATTGAAGTCTTCTATATATCTCCACATGAAACTTTTAAAAGTCTCATAAAGCAGACAGTTATTCTAATAAATAGAATTACCACATATCCATGAACTCTGTCTGTGCTTACATAGCCCAAGAGTTGTGCTCTGGGCTGACCTATGTTTACGTGGTCAAAGCCTTGTGCCAGTGTCATTGAGATTCCCTTCTGCTTGCATTTTTCATATCTGTTCTCTGATACCTCTTTTTATTGATCAAAAACAACTCAATCTTGTCTGAATTTCCACTTTCCTAACCCTCATTGAGGCATTTATTGGTATCAGATAAAGGTTTGGAATAGGGTGCACCATTTACTATTAGTTTTAAAAGTATTAGTATTAGTATTAATTTGATGATGATGATGACGATGATGATGATAAATACCAATAATATCAACAACATATATATTTTTAAAATCTATAAACCTAGAAGAAGCAGGCAGTTGCCCTTCATCTTCAAAGTGTTTTAGCCCAGGCTAAAAGCATCAGAGCAAGAGCCCTTGATCAAGACTGGAGGAAAGTACTTCTTCACCCAGAGGGTCATTGTTCTATGGAATTTGCTGCCAGAAGAGGTAAGAACAGCAAACAGCCTAGACAGCCTTAAGAAAGGCTTAGACAAAATCATGGATGACAGGTACATCAATGGCTACTAGAATGGATACCAAGGTACATCTTCCAGGCTGGGAGACAGGCAGGATGCCTCTAATGGCCATTTGTTGGGATTTGAGAGCAGGTGAAGGTTTTGCCCTTATCTTCTGTTTGAGATTCCCCTAAGCAATTGGTAGGTGACTGTCTGGGACAGGATACTGGACTAGATGGGTTGTGGCTGATCTAGCAGGACTCCTCTTAAGCTCTTATGTTCTCCTATGCATGACTCTTATCCACAAATGGGTGAAGAAAGAAAACAGGGAAGAAAACTCCAACAGGGCTAACAAACAGTCCCTAGCTGCAACCACTGAGCTTTTCTTAAACTTTGTTTCATCAGCATATTGGTGGCACCAAATCCAGCAAGCCCATCAGTTTCATATAGTTTTGAATAAGTTGGGGGGGGGGGCAGAAGGTGGGAAGTTGAAAAACATCAGAGAGAAGCCAGGTCAGGCACACATTTCCTCAAATAATTTTCTGCAATGGTCCATTTACAGAAGACCTGAGCTATTGCAAAGCATCATCTCATTCCTGTCCCTGTTATGCAACTCTGAAGGATACCTTTCCTGGTAGTATCAAAGAATGCCAAGAATGGAAGCACAGCCCATAGGTTCATTCTCCTCCTGTCCATCTCAGAGATACATGGTAGTTTGTGCAATATTTGGCACCTGTAATTACCCAGTGAAGCCTGATGGTTCACAGATCAGTTGCTCCAACAATGGGCTGGTCTAACCTCTCAGGAGAACGTAGCAGCTTAGTCTGCCTTCCACTCCACCCCTGGTCTAAAACTCAGTATATTGCCCTGCAGGCTACTTCTGCACACACTACAGAGAAAACATAGTTTTTCTAGGAAATCATCAGACAACTTTCAGCACTGAATTTCTGGAAATTTCATCCACTGAATCATTTTTTGTAAGCTGAGCTTCCACTCATGTAAATTGGCTGCATGCCTCAAAAGAAACAAACTTAATTGTAAAAACAACAGGGCTGCACGGTTGGTTTGAGCTGACACTTCTTGGTGCCTGAATAAGTAGTCTACTATAAACATGTCTAGATAATCTACTTCATCAAAAAAAAAAAAAAACATCTGAGAGAAAAACAGCCTGGGAAAGATGGAGGAGAGTGTAACTTAGCAGGGATGTGCAAGAATATATTTTTGACATTCAAATCTGAGTAGATTCGAATGTCATAAAATCCAATTCAAATCCGTAACATTCATTTGAATCTTAGATTCATATTTAAAGATACAAATGTTGACAACATTTGTACCTGTTATACATATCTGTATCCGTTCCATAAAAATCCATATGCATCCTGTATTATCCCATATGCATCCCGTTTTAATCCCGTATTTTAAGCACAAGGTATGCATAATTTTCAAAAATCTTATTTGAGTTCAAATGTTCAAATTCGGATTTTTTAAAATCCAATTCACGTTTGTATGTCGACATTCATTGGCTTTAAATCGAATATTCAAATTTTCAAATATTCATGCACATCCCTATAGCATAGAGATCTCAAGCTGTGACATTCCAGGTGTTCCTGTACTACCATTCCCAGCATTCCCAACATTTTGTGTCAGCTACAGAGGGATGCTGGAAGTTGCAGTTCTGGAACATTGTGTGGGCTGTTGTTTGAGGCCTCTGGTGTTCTAAGAAAACATATACAGTCTCAGGAGTAATAAAGCCATAACGAGAAGCCTATAATGGATGACTAGATGGGAGAAAGTTTATATTTCCTCCCATCATTGTCCTAGACTGGTGATAAATGCTATATAGCAGCCAATGCAGCCTAAGACATCATGAAGACATATTTTGTTCCTATTCTACAGTAATATATACACAAACACCATTCAAGATGCAATCAGTCATGCCTGAAAAGGTCCTCTCTGGGCCCTCCTGGTTGTACCACCACCTTCAGCAATAAGGGGTGGACACTCAGGATAGGGTCTTTTCAATGATGGCTCCCAGACTGTAGAATAGTCTCCTTTCTGAGGTGTGTCAGGCACCTTCACTCTATGTGTTCAGAAGAGCTGTGAAGAACACACTTCTTTACTCTGGCCTTTGGCTAAGTAAGGGGATAGCTTTCCTCTTCACATCCGGGCACTGTTATGGTTTTAATAAGTTTAATATGTTATGGTTTCAATGTGTTCATTTTATATGTTGTAACCTACCCTGAGACCTTTGGATATAGGGTGGGATAAAAACAATTAAAAATAAATGCATCTAATTCTGAACTGTCAGACATTTCTTCTCTAAATTTGCTTCCATGTCTGCTGTGTTTCCCTTGCCCACTCCCATCAATATAAAATATGAGCCTTAGGATCTAGTGGTTAGGGAGCTGGACTCTTATCTGGGAATATGGGGTTTGATTCCACTCTCCTTCACAAAACCAGCTGGGTGACCTTGGGCTAGTCACAGCTATCTCCTGAGTTATTACAGCCCCACCCACCTCACAGGGTGTTCTGTTGTGGAGAGATGAATGGAAAGCTTTGTCAACCACTTTGAGTCTCCTTAAATGGGTGAGAAAAGTAGGATAGAAAAGCCAACTCTTCTTCTTCAGAACCATTTATCTTCTCTCACTTTAAAATCAAGTATTGTTCCCAGAAATATTACATTGAAGTTGTTTTGCCCTTCATATTCTGGCCCTGTTCAGACGTTCTGGTGGAAGTGGCAGGAATCTATCACCGATGGAACAGAACTCTCCGGGGCCTTTTCACTCAACACTGCTGAGTGGTTCCACACAGCATTTAATGGCTTTGTAATATGCTTTTCAGCTGTAAGGAAAGCCGGCATCCAATGGGCACTTCAAATGGCATTACAGGGAGGAAGCTCTGCAGAAACACAGGGCAAGGACTTTCCTCTGCCCTCTCCTTCTCCTCTCCTTCTCATGTTTTTGGACAGAGTGAAGAGAACAGGCATCTGCCAGCACTTGACCCACATGCCTTGGAATTGGACACCTGGCACTTTTCTAGGGCATCCCAACACAGCCTTTGTGTAAACTTTATCCCTCCTGTAAGAGAAACAGTTTCTGTGGCAGCAGTGAATCCTAAGATTCAAAGTCCATCCGTACGGCAGAGAATCCTTGAAAAAACTAAGCACTTGCATTACTGGAAAAGGAAATACAGCATCACCCCACAAATTCAACTAACACTCGCTTTGATTTCGTCCACATCCTCAACGGAAACAAAAGATCAACGGCATTATGTGAAGAAATGGTCAGACTGAAGCAAAACCATTATAAACTTCATTGTGCCAGTTCTTTCATTCCGTATGTACTTTTCTCCACTTGTCCGTCCTTTCTTTCGGAACGTTAGAATACAACCCGAATCCCTGACTGCTTTCAACAAGAGCAAATCCTAACTTGTATGAAGAGAAGACTATTGTTTTTCTGCCTTCCCTTTTATTTTTTCTTAACAAAGTGTGGAGCACCATTACGAATCAAATCAAAGCCTGATAGACCTTACACTCTCTCATGCTGAACAATAACATTGCGCATTTGTGCCTTAGCTACTGCTGCTGTGTTGACACGTGCAGTGTCCTGAGCTTAGATCAATGAGAGTGTCATTTTACAAATTTGAAAGGGAACATTGAGTTTTGTCGTCTTCGAAAGTCTTAAACTATTATTTTATAATACAGAATGCCTGCAGGTGCCATTCTAAGAAATGAATCTTATTGTGGAAAGTCCTGTTCATAGCCATATTAAGAGACAGCCATTCCCTGGAGAGCATAAGCATGCAAGAAAGACAAAGAGTATGAGAAAATGGAACAGAGAAAGAACTTGCACTAACTGAAATGTAGCTATCTAAAATCCCCAGATAGGCTATCTGTTATTTGCCTCCTAGATTATTCTGTCACCTGAACACCAGTCAGTTGTTGGGTGAAATGGGGTTTTGCTTGAACAGACACTTTCCTGTAACACCAAGGCCCCATTAATACATTAATGACTGAATGTTGACTGGGATCTATAAGCAGATCTCTTCCATGATTTGAAGCAGATCAGCAAGGACTGAAATGACTTTCTCCACTTCAATTAGCATGCAAAAATGAGGTTAACTAATCAGGCACTAACATATGCTATCAATTCGGTATTGTTCCTAAAAAACTCCTGGGCTCAGGATGTCCTTAGAGAGGCATCTTGTGCTCTGATTCTCTGTATATCAATTTGTAGAGATCTTGGGAACTTGCAAAACACAAGTACTGTAGATTGAAAACGTCAAAAATTCGTTTCCCTTGTCCTGCACTCAATCCCTGTTATTCATTTTAGCTGAGTTTTCTCCTCCTCTCATACTGGCTTATCCATGTGGCACCAAATCCCACATGTGTTTTTGAACTGCACCTTTGATATCTAGTGCAGATTATGGCTCAGCATGTACATAGCTGTGACACCAACTTGGTAGTGTCACTGCTGTCTGTTGTCCAAACATATCACAGCCATGCACGCTGCAGTGATGGCCAGACATGAATTCAATATGTGCTTCTCTGGGAAAAAAAACAGAAAGAAGGGTTGGCCATTGGTGCACTTGAACATGGGACACAGAAGTAGGAGGAAGTGATCCCATCCCTCGTTCCATTGAGAAGTCAGAATGCTGCATGTGCAGCCATTGCCACTTTTGAAATGCTGGGGCAATCACCATCCTCTGGCATAAGAAGGAATAGCTATGGAACGCCGAGCACTTGCACAACAGTGGCTGAAAACCCGTACTCAGAAATTCTCTTTATTCCATACGCAGGGCTTTGGAAGAATGAAGAGGCATGGTTTCTCTGTATCTCCATTATGGAGTAAAGGCACCTTGAGAGAAGCCATTTACCATTACTCCCAGAAGAGACCAGCTGTCCTGAGTGCCTAATTAAGATGCCTTCGCTGTGTAATGGAAATGCAGCCACAGTCAAGTAATAAACAAGTAATGGTCTTCTGAGACATTAGAGAGAAATGTAGGAATGACACTCAGCCTTGTTGCATGAGGCATTCTGAAGAGGTGAATGACCAATTGCCGTGATTACTCCATTCTCAAGTTTTTCATCCGTACTGTCAACAGAAGGAGGAAGGAGAAATTCTGAGTGGAATACAGTAGTTACTATGTTCCTCTAGAAAAAGAGCCTGGGTGTTTAGCTGGTAGAAACCATAATGGCCCAGCTGTAGAGATTTAATTTAATTGTATCCTGCCTTACTCCAAATAACTCATAGTGGCAACAGGCAAATTTGCACAAGGGATAGTTCCGGTCTCCACAATTATGGCACCACCTCTTCCCCTAACCTTGCCTGCACTTTTCCGGTACAAATTGCTGTTAGTGACAGCAACTCCCATCACCATGCCAATGTGCATGGATGGGTGGCACTGCTACCCAAATGACTGGTCAGTGCAGTGTTAACCACACATACATCCCCAGTCTCCCTTCAAACCTCTCTCGGTATTGGTTTGGAGCATAGATGTAGAGTTAGAACTGCTCTATATTTACACACTCCTGGAGTGCTCCTGCACACATGTAGCCAATCCTGGAATAGTAACTGTTCCAGGAAATGTGGATACTGAGTGCGGATACTCCCAGAGTTCTCCTACAGGCTAAATGTAGAAAGGCTGAAATACTATTTTTGTGTCCTAAATTTAATCGTAACTATCACCCTATAAGCTATGCTAGGCAGTGACTGGACTGTGGCTAAATGGAGATTATTCTTTTGCAAGCAAAGAGAGAAAGAAAGAAAAAGAAAGAGAGAGGAGAGCCTCCTAATTCAAGCCACTCTGTCAGAGGCATTCAGCTTGTAGTCTTGCATATGTTCCTGATGCAGAATCCTGGGAGTTGTAGTTCAGGAGCATCTGAGGGCTGCAAGTTGAGCAGTCTTATATGACACTATGCTGGATGCTGCAAGTACTCCTAAGGTCATATTTGCTAGAAACAACTAAGCAATTCAAGAGATGCAGAAAGCAGAAAGGAGAGCACACAGAATCTAACCAATCTATCAAATTTAACTTCTCACAATTTTTTGCATATTATCAGTTAAAGTTCTTTTGGTCTCATGTATAAATTAACCTTTTTTTTAAAAAAAAACCCTCACACATAACTTTGCTCAGTACATACATTTTTAAAAGCAATTTTCCCAAACGTGATGCATGTTTAATGCTAATACGTGAATATACACCCATTTTAGCACTAATTTCCCTAAGCATGCCTTTCTGCAAACATATTTTTGTTTGATAACTGCATCACAGTATTCAAAGAAATACAAATTCTTAGGAAAATATTGGTTTGGGAAGTGCAATCTTTTGTAAATTTGCACTATACAGTAATTTGCTCCTCAGATACAATCATTAGATTGTGAAGAAAGGTCTAATACATTTTTGTCCTGGCCACTATTCAGCTCACTGTACCATCATCACCTTGCCAGCTTCCAATAGTAAAGCAGTGGTTATGTATACCACTGCTTTACTATCACAGCCAGGCAAGATTCTGCTAAATATTATTTTCTAGAGAGTGTGAAGATTAACACTGAAACCAAACAAAAAAGCAACATTCCGTCAGCAAAGAGAAAAAAAAGACCAGAAAGGCAAGAGACACAATGATTTTGGGGTGCTTTGTTGTGGGGGAAAAATGGACTTTGACCTTGATGTTACCTTGTTAGGGTAACTCAGGGCCTTTCTGCACTGGCTCTAAAAATGGATTTAGAGTCAGATTGAAGAAAGATTTAGACTCGCCTTCTGCATTGGGAACCCAATTAGGGACCCTTTTCGGCAGCGCTTCTGCATTTTGGCGAGCAAGACCGGTTTCTAAATCTACCCCTAATGTAAGACCTAAAAAATTAGGTCTTAATCTGGCTCTTCCCCTCAATCCATTTCGGAAGCACTACTGCACACGGCAGAGGAAGAGCCAGATTGCCAGTGCCCACCATGTTGGGGAGGGTGGAAGCAGACTGGTTTGCCTGCTTCTGCCCTCCCTGGCATACTATTGGAGCTTCGCTGACAGGCAGGGGTGGAGGTTGCCTCCGTCCCTGCCTGTCATCCAAGCCCCTTTGCTGGAGCAACCACATGGTGGGGCAAGGGCTGCTCCCACCTCACCATGTGGCTGCTGTTTTCCAGCAATGGGGCAGCCTGATGGCTGCCCAACCACTGGAGAGAGGGGAAGTGGCAGTGGCAGTGGCAACACCACATTGTCACCACCACCGTCACTTCTATCCCCCAGACAGTGAGGAGACGTGCACAGCCACAGAGCTGCACATTGCAGGTTCTCTGCCTTATGCACTAGTTTGTCATTTTGTTTTAATCCCACATTTCTATTGATCAATTACTGAAACCCTTACCCTCCCTTTACCTCTGTTGGTCAAAGCATACATTACTTTTTCTCCCTTGTCTGGTACTTTTCAATGTTGTTATTATTTCTAGCTCTTATACTGCCATGCAGGTGCACAGCTTTACAGTTCCTGGTTCTCTTACTGCTGAGGTGTTGCACAGCTTTAAATGTGTGGCTTTTGCTATTACTATAAAGATAGCAACAATACAGTCAAGGGATAGGAGGAGATTATGGGTGAATCTGCAGACATGCCAACCAGTTAGAAGGCAACAGGCCCAGCAATGAAGATGGCTGTATGTTACTGAGCTCATTGGACCCACAGCCCTCTCCAGAGGGCAGCACGGTCCTTTCATGAAGTGGTGCCACCATGTGGAGGTGTAACACCAGCAGCAATTCAGCCAAGTTATCATCTATCTAGTCCTTTTGTTCCTGGTCATCATGGACTTTCCAGCATGGCCAGTTTTGTGGATGACCCACTTCCACTCATACTTCTTAGAGCACTACCACAACAGGCCTTCCATGGTATATCAGACCAAAGGCATTACCATCTGTACCTGTGCATGGTTTGGTAAACTGGCCCTGAGCCAGTTGTAGACCTCGACATCATGATCAACAGCTATACCAGGCTAGGGTACCTTTTTAGGTACCTTACCCAGTCCATTCAGATAAAGCATGACAGGGACAGGACCTGCCTTGATCTGCACTAGCTTGCAGACACCATCCCTATATTCTGGAACTCAATACGGAAGAACCCCAAGTGTAAAAATGAGCTTATTTCAACTGTTTTGGGAACAGATCAAGCAACTGATGACAAAAATACCAAATGTGATTTTTTTAAAAAATCTAGTGCTTAATTTCCCTACATTATTTCAGTAATCCTCACCAAAATTCTATACAGTGGCTTGGGATTATAGCCATCCCCATTCGACATATTAAACACATTTTGGCTGCATTTCCACTCATGCTAAAAAGTGATTTCCAAATGATGTGAAATTTCTTTGTCCCCATTACCAATTCAGTTCAGGTGTTTTTTGAGGACTATATTGCTAAAAACTGCAATTTAAAAACAAAACCCTGCTTTTTCAGGTGTTTTTTCCCAGTTTTGCTTTTAAGATGCTTCTTCTTTATTCTTTTAGGAATGCTACAGCAGTATTGGGGCAGATACGTCATGAAATGGGTGGGGTTTCATCCTGCGCAGGACAGCCAGATTTAAAGCCTTTTTTTCCTATACAGAATACATGGTTTCATTTTCAGCCAAGAAAGAAGAATTCAGCCTGATAAGAAGTAACAATTCAACCACTCCACTTCACACTGATAACAAAGTTTCATTTTCCACTTCCCCTCACTTTCTCTTTTTTCTGCTGGGCTGCCAGGTGGGTGATAAGTTGTCCTTCAAAAGATGACTTGGCGGGACAGGGAAGGGGAAATGGGAAGGGAAAGGGAAAGCAAGGTGGGGGGATCACTTGGTGTGATCAAACTTGAAGATGGACCTCTCAGCCAGCTGGCCAGCTGGCCTGCCAGAAAGTAGCCTTCCTAGATGGGGTGACAGACGCTTCCCAGAAGACCCTGCCTGGAAGCATTTTATTTGGCTGAGAGACAGAAGTGGCGGGTGGGGAGGTTGCATTTAATTAAGCATCTTTTTCCTCCTTCTGCTGTTTTTGTCTTCTTGGCAGAGTCTCCAGTGGTTTTCATTTGCCACCATTCCTTCGGCAGCAGCGCCTTTAAGTCCTTCCTTCTCTCTCTCTCTCCTCTGATCCTCTGATCTCACACAGTTGCAGAGAAGCAAAAAAGCAGCAGCAGAGAGAGAGGATGCTGCCTGCCCGTTCAGCTGCCTGCCCGCTCAGCTGGCTGGCCAGCCAGCTGCACACATGCACACACGCACATGCTCAGTCACCAGAGGGGCATGAGGGGAGGTGCTTCTCTCCTTCCCCAGGTCACAGGATTGGGAGGATCCAGTCGGGAGTCAGGGGCGGGCATCCTGGATGGCAAGGGGGAGGGGAGAGAAAAGATTTGTTTTCCCTAATGCAATTCTGAAGTGTTTTGTGTAGTGACAGCACAATCGGGGTTGAATCGGGGTTGACAGTGATTTAAAGCCACTGAGGTGGGTTCAGCCAAAATGCGCATTTGCATTAGGTTTTTCTTGTTTTGTTTTCAAAGCATTTTAAGAGGTTCAGGTGGGAACACGCACTTTAAGAACTAACCTACAGTGATAGCATATTTGGTTAGCATATTTACGTTTGTGTTTACCCTTCCCCCTTCAAGTTACTCTAATCTGCACTCTCATCTTCTCAATTTAACTGGACATCATCCACATTGCCCAACAAAAGAGCCTTCTTCTGAATTGTCTGAGAACCTTGTCTGCGAGGTAAACACTTCTTTCATATTGGCATGCCTTGACATTGCTGCTGCTTTGGGATCCTTTTGCTGGTTGCCATTTGTGAAGTGCAGCTGTTACAGTCAAGAGACCAAGAAGGGAAAACATGCAAGAGCCACAGTTTAGGGGTAGGGAGCAAAAGAGCAGGAAGTCTTAAATAACAATATCAGTCTGAGTAGAGCGGTAAATCTCACAGGTCACAAGTCTACTTACCATAAAAAATACAAAGCAAATGGCATGCAGTCTGCAAAATATTAAAGGTAAGGAAGATTTGGAACTTTTGCCTGCAAATAACTTTTTGGTCAAGTATCTCAGTAAGAGTAACCAACTAGCCAGTATACCAGACAAGCAAGGGTTATAGAAGTTTTCCTTCAGCACACTGGTGTGGAGAGAGGATGCTAGCATACTTGCTGGTCTAGTATACCAGTCACTGCGAAATCATAACATGGGTGATTAAATAAACAAGCAAAGATAAAGGCTGCAATCACAGCGCATTTTTAAAAGTAGCTTAAAGGCACCTTAGAGGTTATAGCAAATGGACACTAGTGTTTCCCTCTCAATTCCAAATAGTGGTAAAGGCCAGATAATGCACTGTGAAAGCATTTTATTGCCTTTAATATAGATTAAAGATGGGAACCTCTAAGGTGCTTTTGAGGTCCTTTTTTAAACCGTGGATAAATGCTGCAAAAAAAGAAAGAAAGAACTGGAATAAGTCAGGGGAAATCAGGAAATACATTCCTTGCATTTTTCTATAAAATTGTTTTAATATTTTTCTTTCTACTCTGAAAGCAAACACTTTGCTATGATACAGGAGAAGCTGTTGGCATGGTTCAGTTAAGGGTTGCTGGCACATGGAAACCAGATTCCATGCATGGATTGTTGCTAGCTGGATACATAAACATAATATGAATGTACATAAAATGGAATGTTAGTACACTTCCAAAAAAAATAGCCATGGATGAGAATTCCTCACCTTTCAAAATATGGCTGAAATCTGCCTGACATAATTTACCAGAAGTAATCTCCTTCCATTAAATGCATGTTCAGCAGGCTCTGGGGCAGCCTTGACCAGTGACTTTATAGGCTGGAGTTTATAGTCCTGGCTGTTCCACAGACATCCTTGTTGAATAAGAAACTATTCCCGAGTGATTTCAGTGATTCATTTCTACCCAGTCTATACAGGAGAATTCTGTTGCAAAAATATAAGTCTTCCCAGGTATTTTACCTGCTGAACTCTATGTAGAATTCTTTTAAATTATTCAAGTACATTTGTGGCAGCCATATGTTCATAGCAAAGCTGTTTGAGATGCCCTACATATAGTAATTGCAAATTGTATGTATGTATGTATGCATTAATGTATGTATCCCTCCTTATATTTGAAGATGGGTCACAATAAAATAATCCAGTTTTTATTTGCCATAGTGTGCTGCTGACTTGTGGTTTTCCACAAAATATGCTGGAAGACAGAAATGTTAAGATTTCTATGATATCAGAGTGTCTGAACTAAAAGGTGCTCAAAATTATGTCACCAGAAAAATACTAATTGCTTTCAATGGCATCATCCATCACTGAGCCAGACACTCAAATATGCCAAGGCATCTTCATAGTACCAGTGTGATATAATGGTCAGAGGAGTGTTTCCCAGATGGATGTCCCACAAGTTGCTGAACTACAGCTTCCTTCATCATTCTGCCATTCAACATATGGATTGGAGACTATCAGAACTATAGTACAACAAGATTTGGTGGCCCAGGGCCTTTCCATACTGGTATACTGGAACATGCTGCTCCCTAGTACACCACATGGAGTAACACCATTCTGGTCCAGAACTGTCCTAAATGCTTCTTATCCCAGTTTGATGGGGGGTCCTTTTGTAAAGATCTGCAAGCATACTGTAGTTCAGGCATCACTGTTTCTGCACCTGGCCCAGAAGAAAGAAAATGCAACATCCTATCATCAAAGCCTGCATAAGCTTTGAAGTTAAGCTCCAAAAGCTTGCATAAGCTTCAAGGATGAATGAGGCTGCTTATTGTTCCTTATGCAAACGTTGAAGATCATCTGTGAAACCCAAACACAAATGTATTTCAGCTCTGCCCTCATGCATCAGATGGGCTGTTGGAACAATGAGGCCAATCATAAGGATGGGTGGGTGAGACTTGCAGAGGAAGTATTCTTTGAGTGGAATGGGACAGGAAAAATATGTCCAAGAGCTTTCCGGTCCTCACAATGTGGACAGCACCTTTTGAGTTTGGATTTGGGACAGGGGCCTAATCTAAGGGACATGGGATTAAAATACAATCCTGAAACATGGGAAAGCTATGTTCAGACATAAATGAAATGCACTGTAGGACTTTGAGCTGTTCTTTGCATCTTAACCTCATAAGTTTCTTGTAATAATAAACTGGAGATTAGAGGAAATCAAGCACAACACCTTGACAACTTTTGCAGGAAATGTGGAATGCCTATTTATTTAAAGCATTTCTATAGCACTTTTCATATGAAAAATTTCAAAGTGGTTTGCAAAAATTTGAAACCAAGTTAAAAGCCATTAAGACAACCATCTTTAGAACAATTTTTAAAACAAGGTGGGGCTATAAAATATAAATCTGAGCAAAAGAAACAAATGACATACATACCCACAAAACATTATGTCACAACGTGCTTTTAGTCATGATAAAGGAGAGGTCATAAATTCAAATAATAAACACCAAACAAATAAAGGAGTGTGATTTATGGGGGTAGTAGTCATATTCCTTCTGGGTTCCTTTCACAAAGCAATTGGCGGTGTGCCATACAGCAGTTTTCAGTAGCTTATACAGATGGAGTACCTTTGGTTTCTTTGTAACTTGACGGTGCAATTCAAAAATATAGGAAAGGGAAGCAAAGCTGTTTGTTATCTCTTTGACCCACTTCCTGCAGTGTCAAACTGATGAGAAAAAAGAAGCATTTTGCAGACAAAGAGAAAGGGGATTGGGGATCATATAAAAGACAGATTAACCCTATGCAGTTATCACCTAAGTGTCAATAAGAAAATGTGAACAGGCTCCTGCATTGTTTCCTTCGATTTTTTTTTAGTCTCACACCTGTCATACCTCAAGATAACTATCCATCATGGAGTCAAAGTGGCGAGCAACTGTGTGGTCCTTTGATAAGGAACAGTGACACAATTTGCCTCTTTCTCCTCCCACAGATTTCAAGTAATGGGCTAACAGCAGGTTAAGACAAAATAGGACTAGATTTGACTGACTGTTCAGACAACAAAGCAAGGACAGCTGCAGAAACAGCCTGTAAAACACTTTGGGTTGAGAGACAGATATTGGAAGTAGCATGTAAAATTAAAATTAAATCAATGGTAAAAAAAAATACTCTTCATAAAAGGAAACTATTTTCATATATTAAACAGGGAGCTTTGGAAAATGCCAAGCCACAATCTCAGCATTCCTTTATTATGCAGCCCCAGAGAGGAATCATTTCCAGAGGGATGAAATGAATTAAAAATTGGAAGGATCCTGAACAGCATTTTGGAAAAACTATGAGTTTTAGCTGATACTTCTGTGTGGGTAAAAAAGGAAGGGAGGGAGGAAAGAAGGAAGGAAGGAAGAGTTGATTAGCAAAAGCTGTAATCCTGTACACATTTTTCTAATTGTAATCCCCAGTGAAGTAAAACAGAAAACTATTCTCATAACACAGCTTATTCTGACAGCTGGCTTGCACAATCTGCAATGTTGAATGTACATGAGGTATGAGAGTCTATATCATATTGCCCCAGTTCTCATTAACTACATCTATGTCCTATTCTTTCACTCAAAATCATGCATCATATTAATTGAGACAGAAGCCTCATGCAGTTCCTCTTCCTGGCCATTATTCCATTCTTCTTTTATCATTAGGGAAGCCATTAAAAAAATGAATGGATGAATAGGTGTCATTGCACCTAAGCATGCATCCATGATAGACACCTGTCTGCTAACTTCTTCTCCTAGTTGGTAAACATGGCAATGCCAAAGACTCAAAAAGATTCCTATTCATTCACATGTCAAGGTTTCCTGTCCCCACCATGTCTTTGGGAAATAAGCTGCAAGAAATTTAGCAGAGTAGGCAGGGCAGCTTAAAGCAAAACTGTTTGTTACTGGTGTTTCTCTAATAGCATATACATGTCCAAATATTTTGAGAGAGGTTACAAGTTTTTAACAATGGCTGCTCCATTGCCCAAGTTGAGCCAGAGAAAAAATATGGAGGAGAAAACTCTATTTAAGCCCCATTAAAGCATCATTACAATTTTGAGGGGAAAGAACATGACCCACTCACACCAGCATATAAATGCCATAGAATTAATAATGACAGTGGAAACATTAAAAAGAACTCAAGCTGCTTCTTAACAATTAGAGAGAAACCTATGAGGCAGGAGGGCCATCAGTCTGCACAGACAGTTGAGGGATACCTCAACCCTCCTGGAAGGATACCTCAGCCCTCCTTAACATGGCACCAGTCAGCATGGGCACAGCGCATAGCTGCACTTTATGAAGAAGAAGAAGAAGAAGAAGAGTTGCCTTTTCTACCCCGCTTTTATCACTCATTTAAGGGGACTCAAAATGGCTGACAAAGCTTTCTGTTCTCTCCACATCAGACAGTCTATGTGGTAGGTAGGGCTGTGAGACCTAAGAAGAGAGCTGTGACTAGCCCATATTTACTTAGATAACACATTCCATTGCATATTGTAGTCTCTGGGTAGTTTACAAAGAAAAGTTAGAAGGACTTTAAAATTAGAACAATTTTAAAAAGGGGATGAGTAAAAAGATTTTTTTTAAAAAAATAATCAAGAAATCAAACAGCAGTTCAAACAGGGACCATAAATGACGGAAGGTGCCTAATGTAGATTACTTGGCATACCTCTGTGGGAGAGATTGTTCCTAGGGATGTGCATGAATATTGATAATATTCATTATTCATACAAATTGTATGAAGTCAGACATTCGTACATGAATCTAATGTTAGTACATTCATACATTAGTACAAATATTTCAGACATTCATATGAATAGTTCGGACATTTGTTAAACTGGGGAGGTGGGAAAGTGGCTGCACCACAAATCTGCAACAGATCCAGATTGCATTCAACATGGATCGAAAGTGGATTAAAAGTGGATTCAGGTCGGAGTTGATGCTCTCAGAGCATGGATTTGTTACAAGATACATATCAGATACTTATTTGTTTGTATCCGATATGTATTGGATATTTGTACGAATTCATACAAATACATTTGTACCGAATAGAACCCTACCACATCCGAAGGGGATCAATTCGAACAAATACAGGTTTCCCAACATTCTATTCATTATGAATCAAATGTCAAGCCCCCAATTTTTGCACATTCCTAATTGTTCCACAACCTGGTTGATGGCCTTTTGTGACCACGGGCCATACTGCACGGTCAAAACTCAGGCAATCTGAAGTGACATTTGGACAACATGACCTTCTAAACAGCCATTTACAATGGCATTTAAGAAAAAAAGTCCCCTGAGAGTGGGAAATGCCATTTTCCTGTTAGGGTGAGATCCATGGCTTTAAAGCTGGGGACTACAAGAAAAGAACAATTTCATTCCTTACATGCATGTATGTCTAGCATATGCTTAGTGACGGAAAGAGGAAATCCTGGCAAGAATAAGAAACAGTAGAACTGGGCAGGCCTAGGAAGGGTAATAAACCTATCATGAAATATTATGAATCATGGCCCAGCTGTTTCTTTGCTCAAATGCTAGTTTCAAATCTGAACTTAACATTTGAGTAAAATTGCTTTGAAGATATGATGGCAGTGCCCCATTCTTTCCCATTGTCATGGCAGCATGAATTTTTTTGAAAGTAAAGAACTTATAAATCAAACAGAAAAGGTTAAGTGTAACTTGCAAAGAGGGCAGCTCCAGATCTCAATAAATGAATTGCAAGATAGGAATGTGCCAAACTGTCATTTGTTGAACACAAGCAGCAGTTAGTGTCTAAGGATGTTAAGTGTTTTCCCTGACAGCTCTAGCTCTTTTCAGCACCACTCCTTTGCGCTTTAGACACTCCTTTGCAAAGTGGATAATTTACCTAATTGCTCTGGGCATTCTCCCCTCCATTATAGGGCCCTTCATGGCAGGCCTACAGCGCATGACAGTGCATGTCAACACATATGCACAGAGATTGAAATGGTATCAAATGCACACCTAATGATGGTATGTGCATGTCTGCCAATGTGCATTGTAGGTCCACCCAAAAGGTATGGCAAATGATATGTGAGCAAACAGGTAACTTCTCTGCTTCACAGTTTACACTCACCTAAAAGATCTTGGCCTCTAACTGCCAGTGGTATTTAATCAATGTGTGCAGATTCAGTCTTTGAGATTCACTCAACTTCCATAGAAAAGTAGGAAGGTGACATCATTATCTTGGAACGACTCACGCTACAATATCAAACCTCATCTGTAATACTTTTAAATTGAAAACACACAATCCACAACATCTGGACATTGTAGTGCAGAACATTGACATTAAAGCAAGAAGGCCTCAACGCAGACATCAACAATACCTTTTGCAGAACAAAATTTCATTTATGTTCTCTCCTATAGTTCAGCTTGTTTGTGCTGATATTCTTTCATCAAAGGTAATGATGTCAAGCAATGAAAAAAAGTTCCTGAAAGATCACCAATGTATACCTTTTCATATAAATGCTGGAGAATTTCAACCTATTGAACTGAGGCAGGTTCCATATGATGTTGGAACCTGCACTGTTAACAATGTTGACAATAGTGGTGACATGCTATTCACACAGCTGCTGCTGCTGCTCTGAGCAAGTAGAACCCTGTTCACTGTTTCTGTCCAAGGTCCTTTCAGGAAGCACAGGGAATGGCTGTAGAAATCAGCAATTTTTCCTGTGCTCACCAACAAAAACTGGACCAAATCAGTTAAGTCCAGACACTGTTATCTGACATACTACTGCAGAGTCCTGCCTGAGTTTTCTGCTGAAGTTTACCGTTATAAGTGCCTTACAGAGCACTAATGGTGGAGCAAGAGCTTTTAGGGTACAAGAACATAGAAGTCTCATACCCCAGGAAAACTCATCTGCCTGGACATATGTGCAGCAAGTATGTCTCTGGTTCAGTCCATAGCAGTCTTAAGGTCCCATACGGATCCTACCTGAGACAGATTTCAGTGCTTGCTTTTCTCAGGATGGTGGAGAAAATTAGAAACCAGAATTAGAATCCCACCCATTATCTTCATGAGTCACTCTGAATCAAAATGCAATTTAGTAGAATGAAGATTAAGACTTCATCCATTATTTGCTGCTAATTAGTTTGTCATATCCACATTTTGAAAGATTTTTTTTAAAATATAGTTTAAATAAACAAATAAATCCTGATTAACAGAGGAATAGGACAGATTGGAATTGTAAGCAATCACAAGCAAAATTGATATAAAGGAGAATTGGACGTTCCAATTAATGTAGTAATCTACTTGTGAAGGATCAGCACAGTACGCCTTCCAACATGTGGGGGCAGGAAAAACATTACTTTCCATCCCACCAGCATGGCAGTGCACCTGACCCCTTGCTACTATCAAGCTCATGGTTAGATTCCCTGGCAGCAATAATCAGGTTTGTGGCTGTGATCTAAGCAGGCAAGCAGGCAGATCATGGCTATGATCTTGATGCCAGGGGAGGCTGTCTTTCACTCCCTTCACCTGAGTCAAGAACAGGTACAATTTTGATCCTGGATGGATCACAGCTGACTTTCCTTCAACTGAAATCTACATTGTTTCTCCCTTCAGAGTAGTCAGCTGGGGGTGGGGGGAGCATTTGTATCACTCCCTCACCCCTTTACTGACTCTTCACTTGGAATATTAGACTGTATACCAGGAATGCACATTAACTTCTGAGTCTGAGTCTTCTCCAGCCAATCTACTGTTTGCATAGAGGGTGAACCTGCACAAAGTTTGCTCATTTGCCAGAGGCCCTTCCACCTCTGTACCAACTGAGAGGTATGTTGGCTCCCTGGCCCACAGGTGGCCTCATTGGAATGAAGCCTAGTCTTCATTCTTCTTCTCTGAATTTATTCCAGTTTGGCTGAATTCTTCTAATGTCTGAGGCTGCTTCTAGACAATGTGTAAAACTCAGAATTATCCCAGGGCCAAATTAGGATTGCCTCACACTTTTATGGCAATCCCAACATAGTCCTAGGATATTAGGGCTTCTTCATTGGCTCTGCAGTATTGGGGTTGAAAGAAAAAACAACCACTCCCAACCTGGGTTTTCTGAATATATCAACATAACTTACCAAGTCTGGACCTTTGTTACCAGGATCAGTCATTTTCGTAATGGCCACCATGCGTGTGCATGGCCAAACTGGACCTAAAATAGTGGTTGCACACACACACAAGGCATCAATCCCAGATGCATCAGGACATCACAGGAGCAAATATCCATACCACATAAGCCATTTTGCCCCTTGCAGGGATTATTCTGCTTTCTTCCAGAATATCACTAAAAAACAGGATATTTAGGCACCTTCTAGAACTAGATATAGTGTTTGGGGGTGGGTGGGTCTCAATAGCTGCCCAGGTTTAATCCAGGAAAGTCTGAGAAAAAAACTCATCTCTAAGACCTCAGAGAACTGCCCCTTGCAGTTTGGGCACAAATTTGGCCTAATCCATGGCCTTCAAGATGATCCCAAATTTTAGATCCCAACTGCTTCTCCATTGGTGCTACATAGCCAATAATGGAACTAAGCTGAACAAGAGCTGGAGAATATTGTTACTTACACAAGATAGAAAGTCTAGAAACAATGAGATGAAACTTCAAGGGAGTCAATACAGAATGGAGATTAGGAAAATCTTTCTGACAGTAACTGTATTCAGTTAATGGAATGGATTGTCTAAGGAGGTGTGAGCTCTCCTTCACCGGAGGTCTTCAAGCAGAGGGCTGGACAGACCTCTATCTGGGATGATATAGTGAATACTGCATTGAGCATAGGGTTGGACTCAATGACCCTGGAGGTCCCTTCCAACTCTGTAATTCTATGATTCATTGGGTTGGCCACTGTTGGTATGTATTGCTCAATGCTGAGCTCATAGAATGCAACTTTCTGCATTCCTGATATTTGCTAGTACTGGGAATACTACGGAATCAGAGAGTGGCAGGTAAGTATTGTACAATGTAGTTCCTGAAGCTGTATAGGCAGATGTCATCAGCAGAGAAAATTTGCACAGATTTTTACAACTCTCTTTCCTGGCAAACTAAGGAGAAATGGGAAATTCATACTCTTACTATGTTACAAAAACAGTGGGGAAAAGTGCTAGTTTAAAGTATGCAATTGTCATCCTCAAATGCTGCAGACTAACTGTGCTTTTTGTTTTGGGGTGCCCACATTAGAGTACCAAAATGAAATGAAGTAGATGCCTGAATTTCAGTCAGGCATTGTGCTCACTTTACTTCTCTTGTCTGGCTTAATCTGCAGAGGGCCTGGTTTGTTGAGGACCTCCTGGGGAAGGGAAGGTTGGTTTTCATGACCTCTTGCTCTCCTCACGTTTAATGATTCTGTATCATGCCACCTAAATTCCTTGTACCTTGTATTTCCAGCAGGGCTAACTTTCTCCTCTTGCTGCCTGAATAAAAATAGCCTTAAACACTCTACTTGTTAACTGCTTTGCTCAGACCCATGCAGTTCCTTGGGGAAAAGTGATTCTATTAACTATGGAATGATTCCTGCTAAGAAATGAGAGCTTGATCCCTGCCATGACATACGAAACAAAAGACAAATACTATCAAATTCTCAAAGTAATGTCACTGAGTCACAGAAGTGATTGTGACATCTGTGTGACAAATTACAAATGCAAGTTATCATAAGCAGTGCACCACTTTAGACACACATAGGGCCATTTCTTCCCACTCCAGCAATCCAGACACTAATTAGCTGTCCTTAGGGATGGAATCCATCTGCCATTCCAAGTTTCTAAGGAAGTTTTCAGAGTTGGAAAGCAACCACCTCACAAATACTGTATTCCTCCCTGTTTTTGCTCTCTGTAGGAGTGGCTGTAGCTCAGTGAGGCAGTTTAGTCTAGTGGTTAGGGAGCCGGACTCTTATCTGGAAATACTGGGTTCGATTCCACCCTCCCCCATGAAGCCAGCTGGGTGACCTTGGGCTAGTCACAGCTCTTTTCTGAGCTCTCACAGCCCCACCTACCTCACAGGGTATTCTGTTGTGGGGAGAAGAATAGAAAAGCTTTGTCAGCTGCTTTGAGTCCCCTTAAATGGGCGAGAAAAGCGGGGAAGAAAAGCCAACTCTTCTTCTTCAGTGTTAGAGCAAATTGGCTGGCTCAGTCCCCAGCCTCTCCCTGGAAGCAGGCAATGGCAAACCACTGCCTCGCGGTGGATTTGGGGCAGCCTTAATGTGAATCTTAATTCACATTAAGGAATCCCTATGGCAATGGAGGACAGGGCAGGTTCAAGGCAAACCTGCCCATCCCCATGAAAACCACAGTAAATCCCTGAATTGGAATGCCGCAGTTTTCTCCACCACTATCCTTGCCTGAGCACTTAACTGCCCAGGTAAGGGCTTGATTTACCCCAAACAATCACCTGACAGCTGCCCTGCAGTCAGCTGAGTAACTATCAGGTGGGTATAGGGGCTGCCAAGAGCATGAAGAGAGCTTGGCTAAAATGATTAAAACAGATGCTCAGGTAAGGGGGGGACACTTGCCATTGCAGCATTAGCGGTGAGGACAGCAAAGCCCCACCCGCTAATGCTGCAATCATAACCTGGGAGTGTCCCCATGCCCCCAGGATAACCCATTCTTGCCCCATAATTCAGGGCAAGAACAGTTATAAAGGGGAGATTGTTTTGCTTTTGGAGATTTTGTCCCTCATGTAGCCCGAATTAGGGTTTTCCATGGGGACTCTCGCAAGGTGAACTCACATTCTTCTCACAGTATCCTTACTATGGGGACGGGGGGATAGTCTCCAAGTAGGACATTATTTCTAATCATCATTTAAGTTCTTAGCCATGATCATACCTTGCTAAATTAGTCATTTCTGGATGGCTTCATCAGCAACACACATACAAATGAATCCAAATGCTTGCAAGTTAGCTCATTTCAAGTTCTTCATATTGCATATTTTGCAGTCAATTCATTGCCTTTCTATTGAGAAAGTCCAATAGAACTTACTCTCAGTACTGTATACCTTGAACTGTGTTTGGTGCTTCATGTGTATTTTTCTATGGTTTAACTAATTTCTAATGCATTTTTACAACATTTTCTAAACAAATAGAGGTTTCTAAAAGCAATAGTTTTTTAAGTGTTACTGCTATCAACCATTACAGCTAATACAACCTGTATTACTGAAGTAAAATCTATAAGAAACTAGCTTTTCTTTCTGTGTCTTTCTCTCTTTAAACTTTATTTATAGCCTTGCAAAATACTTGCATTCACATAACCTGCCTTTGCAGACTTGCCAGAAGATTAATGATATCACAGTGTTCTTGAGAACAGAAATGTGTCTACCACAGTGTTGAATAATCTTTCCTTTCACACATTAAAAGTGAAATGAGGTCTACTTTAGAAAGCAAGGACAATGTGTCATGCAGAGCTGGCTTATAGACATACCATGGTTAGCAGTCCTGAATCACAAATCACTTTTGCGTGAAGTATTCTGTAAAATAAATGTAAACTTTAGACAATCTAATTCCCATTGCTCTAGGCTGAAAGTAATTTGGAATAGTGACTCAAAGGGTTTCAACCCCTTTCCTCACATGATCTGCTACTGAAAATCTTTAAGTAGGTGTCACAAAATACATTGCATGACACAATTTGTCACTGTTTAGCACTTCAGTTCCAATGTGTTTATATGTTTACAAAAAAAAAGATGTTACTAGACAGATGCAATCTATCCTGTACTTGGTCTATGCAAATATCATCTAAGCTTATGATAATCCCTATATGCCAGGGGAAAAGCTAATTTCTAGAAACTGCCTCTAGCCAAAAGTTATGATTATTTCATATGCATTGGTGGCATGCTGTAATGGACAGAGTCAGAACATTCCAGCTATAACACCAGGCTGAGGGAGGCAAGAACTGCTGCTGTCTCCTGGGTTTGTCTGGACCATGCCCTCCACCATCCCAGCTATAACACCAGGCTGAGGGAGGAAAGAATTGCTGCTGCCTCCTGGGCTTTGGGGCCACACCCAGCATCCAGCTATAACACCAGGCTGAGGGGAGGGAAAAGGAGAACTGCCAAACTCCTGTACCTGGGCATTTGCCCTTGCTCCTCCTATGTAGTCAAATTTTAAACTGTCGGCTAGGGTTTTGTTTTTAGAATTGATGTTTTAACTGCTAACTGTTTAATATTGTTTTATCTGGAGTGTATATATTGTTTGCTTTCTACTTAAGAGGAGAACCGGCCTTAGTAGCCGGCTGTCTCATCTGTTTTATAAGGTTTTTTGGGTTTATTATTATTATTATTATTATTATTATTATTATTATTATTATTATTATTATTATTATTATTATTATTATTATTATTATTATTATTATTATTATTATTATTATTATTATATAATTTTTTTATAATATGCAATGTATTTTGATTTATGTAAACTACCTTGTCTCTGATTTAAATCGCTGACTATATTTATTTGTCATTTTCTTTGATGTTATTATTATTGTTATCTTTGTTTTTTCCATTTGTTGTAAACCGCCTTGGGCAAAAATTTATTTTTGGAAAGGCGGTATATAAATAAAAATGGAAATGGAAATGGAAACATTAGATTTGGCCCACAGCCAGGAAATATGGCAGCCATGTGCCATGACTCTTCTGGCTTTTCAAACTCCAAAGCTGGAGAATAAAAATTCCCCAACTTTGAAGTATTTGTTTAAGTCCATTCATCAACACAGAAAATGCCCACCTTCCAGAACTAAATTCCTCCTAATACAATTTGTCCCTTTGCATAGTGGTGGCAGGATCAAATGAGGGTAATGGTGACAGGATCAAATTAAAGCCTTCTGGGTAGGTATTCTAGCTCTGTAAAATAGTCAACTCCAAAACCACTCTCTGGCTTCAGATGCAAGCTATAGGCAGCTTCCACACCTCTTTCCATGCAGATGCAGTCGATATCAAAATATTACTGAACCAATAACACAGAAATAAATAAATATATATATACTGTATTTGGGCTTTTATTTTCTCTTAGGAAAGAGAAATAGAAACTGTTCGAACTCCCACAATGCTAGTTTTAACCAGTGAAGAGTTCTGAGAAGTCTATCTGATATTCTCAAAATTTCTCCAGAGAACCAGTAGTTCTTAGGTCCCTCACAGAAACTACAGTTCAGATCCATTTATCTGGATCTAAGCCAATAAATGAAAAAGAGCCCCAGTTTAGCAATGGGCATGTTTGTAAACATCTGTAAGCATCTTTTCTGGTTCAGGTTTTGGCACTTCTGCAACCCTCCTGGATCAAGCAGAACACTGTAGCCCTGTCTTCAAAACTTGCATAAGCTTCAGAGATAAGCTCAGAAGATGGGGCAGAGGCATTTTCTGTTGTTCCTAATGCAAGCTTTTGAGATTATCTTTGAAACCCTGGCACAAAGGTAGTTCAGCCACACCCTCATGCATAGGACATGGCCCTGGAGTGACGGGCCAACCACAGGGAAGAGTGGTTGGAACTTGCATGGAAATAATTTCACCTGAAAGGCACCTCCACATTATTGCCAGTGTTGGACTGGGACAATGATATTCCAGCCCTTTCTTTCTAGGTGTATAAACTAGGTGTGCACATGAAAACATTCAAATTTGTTTTGCTATCAAACTGAACATCCAAAAATTCAGTCCTTTGTCAAACATTTGCAAAGATTTTGTGACACTTTACCCATTAAAAAGTCCTTTTTATCATAAAAAATACAGTGAAATATTTTCACAAGTAGGACCTTTGTTGATTTATTCAATGCAAATGTCACTAGTTTTTTTTTTAAAAGATTGAATTTGAAAATTCAAATCTTGTTCTGCACATCCCTACTGTAAAAACAGGGTGAATATGACATAAATCATGCCCGTAAATAAGTAGGATTTTCTGTTTTGCTTTACTTCAGCGTGTTAAATGGATGGAAACATTTGTTTAAAATTTTAAATTTATATCTCTGGCAATATAACTAGATGGCCTTTTTCTGAAATAGATTTGAAGACTTATCCCTGATTTTTGCCTGAGGATTTCATGCTGTGTTTCAGTATCAGAACCACAGTAGGGCGAAGGAGAAGCAAAGAAATCCTACCAGCAACTAGAACAGTACCATTCTCTTTGACAATTCAATTATTTTGACTTAAAAATATGTAAAGTGGTAACTAAAGTTTATTTCTTGTACTTGGCAACCATCTGTAGCTTCCATAGTTGACTAAAGAGGTTGGAAGAATTTAACACCCCAAAGTTTTAATGTGTAAGAAAAGTGGGGAGACTATAGTATATATATTTAAACCTTTTTTTCATGCTTTACATAGTAGCAGGAATCACCACTAGCAAAATGACAAAATATTCAAAATTCAGAGTGTAGTTCATGGCTGGTGCTGCTTAGCTTTAAAAGTAAAAGCAGATGAGAAGCTTCTACTCCAAAGAGTAACATCTGACCCCAAGCTTGTGACACATTTACAATTAAGTAATGATGTCCCATTAGTTATTTTGCTGTTACACATTTTACCACAGAATTGTTCTCTAAGCTGCCTCCCCATATGCACCCTTGTGATAAATTTTATCAGTGCTCAGCTGGACAGTTTTGCACTCCGCAGCTGCATAGTGGGTTTTTTATCTAGGTTGGCACCCCCCAAAAAACAGCATATCCCTGACTTAATTTATATTGTGGCATTTCTGTCAGTAGAAGTAAAGTCAGCAGTTTGTGTTCCCAAAGGAAGTTTACAAGGAAGCAGAAGCTTAACTGTAGAATAAGAGAAAGATGGGATAAAAGTAATAGAAATTGTAATTAAGCAATATTAGCAGCTATCTACTGCTAAACAACAAATAGCATCTAGTGTTTGTTTTCCTGCCAGTCTGAGGGTTTTTGTTTTTCTACCCAAACTCAATTTGTCAACAGCATTTGTGGCAACAGTATTCATCTTTTCAGAAGAGTGTCTGGACCATTGTTCCCGTATTATTATTTTTTTCTATTTTAAATAAAAATGTGTCTAGCTTAAGATTCAGCTGACATAAACAGATAACTGATGCACAGTTCCATCCGTTGACACTGAAATCAGCTTCGCGCCTGGGTGCATTTGATTGTGCATGTTATTGTTTTAATTTTGCTAATTTACTGTAATTTTAATGTACATTTTAAAGTATTTATCATATCCATAATTACTGTGCTTCTCACACTTTCTTCCACACAGGCTATCCTAAGATGTTGTTCCATGAGAAGAATCGACACCAAAGTACATACGAAGTTGTACTTCTTCTGGAACTTCAAGATGTCACCTTTCGGTAAGTGGCCATAACGTAAGGCAGTTATATCCAAGCTCTGAATGCCAAATAGGTAAGTCAATTAACCTGGCACAGATTTTGATTTATTATTTTTTATTGCATATATACATCCATACTGTTTTCTGGAAATTACAGAAATAGTCCAAATCTGCAGTTACCTGAATGGAATGGTCTTTGAAAGACCATTCCAGGCTGGTTAGTGTCCAGTGAGGCTGGGGCCAGTTGCACACTGGGTGCAAGAACATTCCCATTCCTGGCCAGGTGTGCAAACGGCCACATTTCAAGCTTTGTATTGAGCCATCAGATGCTACACCCACCTCTAGCTGCAATAGAGTAAGGGGACAGCACTTATGCTCTGCAAGGGCAGGGCTAGCCATGTCAGGACACAGCAACCATACGCATCCCACTTGTACTGCTCCCCTATCATTCCTGAAGGTACAGGACAGCTTGTGGACAGCTGTTAGCCTCAGGAACAAGCAGGAGGCCTCAGGGACTGTTTACAGGATAGCAGTGTGGAAAACACACTGCTGAGACCCACCTAGAACTGAAAAGGCTGATAGTTTGCTGTTACTATTTTCCAGTTAAGGAACTGGGAACTGAACCTAGAAGCTTGTACGTATGAAGTAGATGTACTCTGTCTTCTAACCTCTGAGTTCTACCTCCAACTGCAACCATTCCAAATAAAGAACACATTTTGCTTTAAATCATAAGGTCATCCATTAATACTTAGGTACGTACATCAGTAGTCCATCTCAGGTGTTACAAGCCAGTTTCATAAATCCATATACTAAACGAGAACTGCTGCTAGCCTGCCAAATTATCAAAAGGACATGTACATCATTAGCTATGTTCATTTGTTCTCCTCACATAGAATGTCCACTTGAAAAAAAAAGGGGCAGCACATCCATGTCATGGTTTCTAGCAAGGGCATCTCACAATGCCATGGTCACTAGCAAAGGAAGAGCCTTTTTTGTGTGAGCAGTGGCATACATGTAACCTCCATCTGCTCAGATCCATCTGCAGTAGGCTTTCCCTGTGCAGATGTCCACACCAGACACTCAGAACTACTGCCCTATGCTTCATTTATCATTTGGACACACAGAGAATAGCCAAATAGGACTGTTATCTCCTACACACATTACATGATTGTCTATCAACAGGAAGCAAACTGGGAAGAACAGCTCTGCCACAGGTTGGCTAGCACACATGTTTATTGTGCGAGACTATTTATTTATTTATTTATTTATTTATTTATTTATTTATTTATTTATTTATTTATTTATTTATTTATTTATTTATATCCCGCCCCATACCCAAAGGTCTCTGGGAGGGTTACAACCTTCAACAACAAGGTTCTGGGCTCCTGGGTGTTGATTCCAACAGAGGCACAGGATTGCTGGAAATTATTATGATATTATTACCCTCTTATCCTGCTCAAGAGCCTCTCACAGTCCACAGGCCCTGCTGAACATTTGGCCCAATGCAGCAGACGAATATCAAACCCAAAAAAGGCAAGATGGTGGCTACAACCATGGTGCCATCCAATATACCCAAGACCGGGCCCCAAGATTCAGACAAAAACCAGACTGATTCCACTTGAACTTTGAACCTTTGCCTAATGCCAAGATGATCTCTGAGAGTACAAACTTTAAAAAATCAATCAATCAATCAATCAATCAATTTTGTCCTCCCCTGACTGTTTGGTGCATGCAGTCCCCGAAATAAGTTACTTTGATCACCTCCACAACAGGTTCGTAGAGGTCTGGGAATCCGAAGAAGCGGAAGAACATACAGTGGATCAGGCTGGCCAGCTGTTCCAGGCAGCTTGCAGCAGAGTTGGAGTTCTCCTTGTTGAGGGCGGCCACCACTCTGGGGATTTAGTCCAATTTAATGAAGCTAAGAATCCAGGATGACACAAAAAATCCTCACTTTATCAAACAGTGTGAGGGCTTGTCCTTTGTTAATAATTTTTCTGTGAATTTTCTCATCTGCAAGTCATGTTTACTCCTCAGACTATAATAGCTCTGAAGAAGTATACTTAAATATGTACAATATTGCTACCAAAATGTATATTTAACTCAGTAAATATGTCTTTAAAATGTTTCACTATTTGGTCAATCCTAAATATGTATTTACACAGGTCTACTTTCTGTGTTTACCCAAGCGATTGGAAGAGTCTCTCAGGCAAATAACACTGAGTTTATAACCTTCTCTGAAAGTTTATTTTTATTTGCTCTTTGAAAAAAATAAATAGCCACATAGTGTTCAGGGAAAAGAAAAATCTTTGCCTCCTTGCAAAGTTACTGCCTAGTATTCTAAGCATCCTAAAAGTAAATGCTTTTCTTTCTTAATTACCTTCAAGCATTTTAATTACCATACTTACTGTGTCAGTTCATCAAGATAACAAATGATGCGCCTAATTCTATTTATATGCACCATCTTGTACACAGATTCAGTCAGAAAGAACATAAGACAAGCCTGGTTGAATCAGATCCATCTAGTCCTATAGCTTCTTGTTATCAGCAGCCAACCAGAAATACATGGGAAGAAAAGAAACAGGAGACAGTTAACAGGCTTTACACACATGTTGTTTCATAGTTGGTCCTCACAAGCATGTCACTTTTCCTCTTGAGAGCAGTACTCAGACATCATGACCATTGATTAACAGGCCTTTAATCTACATCTCTGGTGGACCCAGGACCTTGTTCTGGAACGTGAAAGGCATGCAGACAGCACACCACCATGTTCCAGAACTACTGGGAGGGTGCTTTTCAGTGGCATACCACCACCCCAGTCATGTAGAGAGATGGGGTAGATCAGTGCTGTCCATATAGATGGCACTGATCTGCCCCAAGAGCCCACATGATCTAGATCAGCGGGGCACTAATAGCCAGATCAGTGGGCCTGGTTATTAGTGCCCCACTGATCTAGATCTGGGGCAGAAAAGTACAGAAAGGGCCCAATTTTCAAAGTATATCCAGGGTATGCTATTTGCTTTGATGGAGGATCTCATTTCATCCTGGATCCCACAAACAGACTGTGCATCTGGATGAAGCCATAAATATAGGGGGGAGTACATATGCAGCTATGACAACTCTGTATACACACAGACACATTTGCCTCTCTCAAAAACTGAATTCAAGGAATGGTCTTTTTGATACAATTCTTGGTATTATAGCACTTCACTTGCATAACTCCAGTATATCTAATGTAGATTACTCGATCTGCATTTCAGAACTTAAAAGGCATTTATTGGGAAAATGTGGAACAGTGTTGCTACCCAACCTGCACTTATGATATCAAGGGCTGATTTGGGCACAATCAAAGATGTGGTGCCCATCCTACCATAGGAGCTAATGCTGATATATACTGAATATGAGTGGTCACAGACTAAATCTCCTTCCCCCAGTGTGTGTCAGCAGGCTTCATTTTGACATCAACGTGGTTCCAGCAAATCTTCCTTTGATCTGACCCAAAATGGCCCCACTCATGCCAGCTGTCCCTGTACAAAATGCTCAGCATCGACATTCTACAAGATCAAGTCAAATGCTTAGGGAAAGTTAGATATATCCCTTAAGTTCTGGCAAGCCCTTATCAACCAGTGCATGAGTCAGGATACTGGAATTTAAGTTTCATAATCTCTATCTGACCATTAGGAAATAATGACAGAAGAAATAAGCCTCATGACTGAAGAAAGAGTAAGGAGTGTATCTGAGGTTTGCTTCCATGCTTATCAGCTTCATCCACCTTTCCAAACTGACTACAAAAAAATACAGTCAATTCTACTAAAAATACATTGCAGACCATTATATCAATCAGAAGAATTAATGCCTCTAAGACAGGCAGGTTTAAGCTTTTCCTATGAAAAGCATAGAGAAGAATAGGAAAGGCAAATGATAATTCTGTTCATTTTCAATGCGACTGTGTACTATATTCATATTTTCTGGTTCAAAATTGTTTTATGATCTTCATTTGACACTCTTGCATTTAGTTGTTACAGGTATTTCACCTATTGTAGCCCCAGGGTAGCAAAGTAAAAATAAAAGTTTTAAATGGCTCTTAAAATTCAGTTTAAATATAATCCAAATGATTCGCAGAGTGCTCCACTATGGAGGAGCACTTTGAAAATCATAAGCTTTAGATAAAGGTGCCTGACAAAAGAAAGTATTTTAAGAGAGCACTTGATAGACTTCAGAGGGAGTCATTCCATAATCTGAGAGGTCACTTTCACATGCTTCCATTCATGATGGTATTAACAGCAGAACTATCCGCACCCGTCTTCACATCCAGGCAGGCATCAGGTACCAAGAGCACGGAGCACACCAGAAGCTCCTGGTACCAGTTTGTACCTGCTTGGCTGTATCTCCATTACACAATAAAGGTACCTTAATCAGGCTCTCAGGGCAGTTGGTCTCCACTGGAAGTAATGGAAGCTGGCCTCATTTAAGGTACTTTGCTTACATAATGGAGATACAGCTTTGCTGGTTTCATTTGCAACCAAGGGCAAGCCAGCACAGTTCTCTATGATCTAATCTGTGGGGGTGAAAGGTCAAAAGGAGTGTCATGCCTAAAAAACAGCACACTGCTTACCTGACCAAAAAGGACTTGCTAGCACACACGTAGGCAATGTCCAGCCAGGAGGTATTGTTACAACCTTAGCCTATCAGGGGACACATAAGGGGTATTGTTGTTTACAAAAGGTGGCAGTCACTAACCCCTGGCCTAAAACTGTATTGTACACATGCATGAGAAAAAAAACGATTAAAAGGAGGGCGCCAGGATTTGCTCATGTGTGTGAGAGAGAGCAGTCAGAAGGTGCAGAGGAGAGAGAGAAGCATTAAAGATCCTCCACCGCACACCCTGAGATTGTCTGTCTCATTATTTCATTACTTCGGTACAGCACTAATCCATTTTGGGCTGGATGAAAGAAAAATTGGCTGCAACCATACTGAACTAGTCGTGCACCCAAAGGGATCCTGATGGGCAGGATATCTTGATGCTAGTGTCTTTGAGAACCAACAAGCCCCTCAGAGACATCCTTTTCATGTTCAGGTGCTCATGCTGTCACCTTGTAGATGGACAGCAGCTATACCAACAACCTACCTGAAAACACTCTGCATGGCAACAATTTTTAAAAAAACTTTTCATTCTTCTTCTTTTTTGCCTGGCACTATTATTTGACATGCTCAAAACAGCCAACTTCTGGTGTCATTTCTGGCTTGTCAAAAGTGATGGCTGTGTTGTGGCTTCAATTCAAACCTAGGGAATTTTGAAGTATTTTCTTATTGTTATTGGTGTTGTCCTGCCCTATACATGAAGGTCTCAGGGCAGGCTACAATAATATCACAATAAAAACAAATAAAATGTTTGACTAAAACAATGACAAGTCCAACTAAAATTATGAGAGTGCCTATATGGGGGGGGGTTCTTCCCCCAGCCAAAAGCCAAGGTAAAGTGATGTGTCTCCACCTGTCTTCTGAATGCAGACAAGGCAGGTGCCTGATTCACCTCAGAGGGCAATTATTTTATAACCTGGGGGATACAACCAAGAATGCCTTCCCACATGTTCCCATCCTCCTAACTATTGCAAGTGGTGGGACTGCCAAGAGAGCCTCATCAGCAGATCTTAGGGCTCAGGCAGGTCTCTAGGGGAGGAGACATTTCTTTAGATATTTGGGGTCCAAGCTGTTTAAAGCCTTATAAGTTAATATCAGTACCTTGAACTGGGATTGGTAGTAAATAGGCAACCAGCACAGTTCTTTTAGGACTGGTGTGATGTGTGTCCAGCATGCAGTTCCAGTTAGCAGTCTAGCTGCTACATTCTGCACCAGCTACAGCTCCTGAACTGTCTCCAAGGGTTGCCCCATGAAGAACACATTACAATAGTCCACTCTGGAAGTTAGTGAGGGGACAAGGTGCATATTGGAGCCAGAGCGAATATTCCACTCCATAAATGGTAGTGGTGTTAGCTGGATGACTTCCAAATCAGGAATTCACTGCTGTAAAAATTAGACAAGTTTTGTGTGATGACAGCAGCACAGTAGTCCAAGATCATCCCAAAAGTGGTCTTCTATCACTGTTCTGTCAAGCACTCCAGAGGCAACATGCTAGCTGCATGCCTGCCACTGTTATCAATGGCAAAAACATTGAAGCCAGGAAACATTTGTCCCCTAATTTCTATGTTTCCAGCTGTGTTTGTTTTGAAGAGCACAAGAAATGGCCACTGAAGTTGGTCATTTTCCTACATCATATAAAAAAGGAAATGCAGTTAGATGGGTCCTCATGGCATGGGGGGAAAGAAAAGTGATACTTTCACGTACTGTGTTCTTGGAATCCTCCTGTGACACAGCAAGTGTGCGCAGTTATGCATCAGTCCAGTTCACATCACCACAAAGATCCCATGCAGATCTTGCCATAGTATTCACTTTTGAAGTTTGGACAAATTCTAGGAGGAAAAGAAATCATCAGCGGCCACTAACCTTGGCAATAGCTACCACTTTCTTTATAGCAAGCCATATGCTTTAAAGGCCAAGCGCTGGAAAATGTGAGCAGAGCAACTTTTGTTCATATTCTGCACATGGATTTCCATGTGGAACTGCTTGCTACTACGAGCTGGACTGTACAAGCCAATGGTTTAATCCAGCTGGATATTTACTATATCTTTATGCTTTTCAGAATTTACCTAACATAAATTTAAAGCAGAGTCAATCAAACTTTCCAGCAGAACTCCAGACCTCTTATTCTTTCCACATGTTAACAAGTATGTATAAAAGCTTCTTACTTTCTTTATATCTATCCAAATACCTGATATCAATAAGAGAAGCCCTGCTGGCTCCTCCCACAGCCAATCTGGTCTTAGACAATGGCCCACCAATTGCTTCTGGGAATCTCAAGCAGATAACAAAGGCAAAACCTTTAACTTCTCTCAACTCCCCCAAATGGCTTTGAGAGACATCCTGCCTGTTTCTCTAATCCAACCCATTGATACACCTGTCCTCCATGAATTTGTCTAATCCTTTCTTGCAGACAGTTTGCTTCTCAGATAAAGGTCATGTCTCTACACCATGTATCATTTCACACCCTGTCTCACTGAGTGCCTTCACACTCTGAAATGGAGATGTGGAGGAACCTGTTGATATAACAAACGAGTTGCTCATCCTCATGCTTGATGTAGAGACATGATCATTATTGACCCTGGATATGAGGCAAATGTAAGTGAGGTGAACATATAAGATGTGTTAATATTTCATCTTCTTTGTTTCTTGTCTCACCAAGAAAGAGATTTTGACACCTCTCAGATGCGTGTACTAGTCACATTTTAAGTAGCCATAAGGAATTTTTCAAAGTGAACATAAATTCAGAAGGCAAAATAATTAAGAATCCTCAAATGTGTGACTTCAGAAATATATGTTGGCCAGATGTCCCTTCAGCTATACCTGAATCTGTGCTCATCCATCCATCATCATGTTTTAATACCGGATACACCATGACTGGCAAACAATATGGAATTCATCTGCTTATCTTTTTAAAGTTATTGAAAAGATTGAGAAGTTGCAGGGTCCTGAGAATATAAAGAAAAAAAATGGAAGAACAAAAAATCATCAAGAAGAAAGGCTTTTTCATCAGAATCTGATTCTCCTTGCACATTGTTGTAACAATATGTTCCTTGCAGACAGTGGAAACAGTTCCTTTAGCAGAAACATCCCTTGTTTATTAGCAGAACCGGTTACCAGCGTGTCTGTTAATTAGTACAGTAATTTTCAAAAGAGAAAAAGTGGTTGCTTTATGAACTTCATAAACAGCTCAGAAGGGGCTCTCAACCTAGCCATACAAGATATATAGATTTACATATATATCTTGTAAATACCAATTACTTCATCAGGAAGTACCACACAGCATGTCCTTGAAAATATCATGTTTAAAAAATTAGATTATATAAAGTCTCCTCAGTTTCCAGATTGAGATGAACCCATTCTGTTCATCTCTGATGTCTCATGCTAGATGAAGTGCAGAAACTTTGGGCCTTTTCACACTCAGAAGATGGGGACAACTGGGAACGGTCTGGTGCAAAGCACACACATTCTGCAGAGTTGCTTCCATTGCAGAGCAGCTCCCACCATCCATGGCCATCCCTGTCTTTGTTAGCTGTGGAGCAGTAATATGCACAGCCATATTAGGAGTAACTATGGCACTCCTAGTAAAGTCCCACATACAGCCTTCGCATTACTCCTGTGAGAAGGCTGTGGGTGGGTGGGGCAGCACAGCTATGGCTATGTATTTGCACACCACATTGCATGGTACATGACTGCTGCTACAGTGAAGTAAATGGTTCCAGGTGGGACCATTCCCATTTCACCCTTACCTGAGACAGGCCAGTGCTCACAGTGCAAACTCTGACCACTGTCCCTGATCTTAAGTGCCATGGGATACTATGCCAGAGCAGTTAAATGCAAAAAAGTCCATATGGCTTCAGAAGTATATCCACAATCCCTACTTCTATCCCTATATTTCATACGACTATCAGTGCAGGCACAACTGTCTACAGCAGTGGTTCCCAAAGTTGTCTGGGCTACAACCCATCTAATATAAGTTTACCAACTCGGGACCCACCTCTAGGAAATTTAACTATTACCAATATGAATAAAGGACTTTTCAAATAACAAACAAAGTTTTAATACAATTTTTTTATTACTTAATTAAATAATTACATCAAAAAAGTTATTTCAAATACGGTTAAATTTCCTAGAGGTGGGTCCCGACCCACAGTTTGGGAAACCCTGGTCTACAGCAAGGATGGACAGAGATGACTTGGCCACAGTTATCCATGCTCTGGTAATTTCTAAATTGGACTATTGTAATGTGCTCTACATGGGGCTGCCCTTGAAGATGGTTCCAAAGTTGCAGCTAGTGCAGAATGTAGCCGCCAGGTTGCTGACTGGGACAGCTAGCCGGATGCATATCACATCTGTTCTAAAAGGGTTGCATTGGCTACCAATCCACTACCGAGCCCAAGACAAGGTTTTAACTCTGAATTATAAGACCCTGAATGACTTGGACCCCAAATATCTAACACCTTCTCCCATACTGACCTGCCCATGCCTTAAGATCTGGTGGGGAGGCCCTCCTGGTTGTCCCACCGCCCTCAGCAGTAAAACACGTGGGCACCTGGGAGAGGGCCTTCTCAGTAATGGCCCCCAGGCTATGGAATAGTCTCCCCCTTGAGGTGTGTCAAGCTCCTTCTCTATACATTTTTCAGGAAGGCAGTAAAGATGCACCTCTTCGCCATGGCCTTCAGCTAAATGTGGTTACATTTCACACACACACACACACACTTTTAAGTAGTACTGTTTTGAATATGTATATGGTTATTTTTAACATCCTGGATTTTAAATGTTGTTGTAGATATTATTGTTTTAATAAGAACATAAGAACATAAGAGAAGCCTTGCTGGATCAGGCCACAGCCCATCTAGTCCAGCATCCTGTCGCACACAGTGGCCCACCAAATGCTCATGGGCATCTCAAGCAGAGACAAGGACAAACCTTCTCCTGCTCTCGAGTCCCAGCAGATGGCCCTAGAAGCGCCCCATTTCCTCCCCCCCCCTCAGCCTGAAAGATGCACCTAGGCATTCGTTCTAGTAGCCATTGATACATCTGTCATCCATAAATTTGTCTAACCCTACCTTAAAGCCATCGAGACTGGTAGCTGTCACCACCTCTTCTGGCAGCACATTCCATAGGCCGATGACCCTCTGTGTGAAGAAATACTTCCCCCTGTCAGACCTTACGCTCCTACCCATCAGCTTCATAAAACAATATATATTGTTTTGTTTTAATGTGTGGAATTTTTAAGGATTGATACCTACCCCGAGACCTCCAGGTATAGAGCAGGATAGAAATACAATAATTAATGAATTAAGCAAAGTGAATTGGCTGTCTATGGCAATGGATTTTCTGGTGTTACTAAACAGCAACAAGTTGTTATTTCTTCATTATTATTGCATTTTTGCTGCTAGGAAAGAAAAGAGGTACTGTGGGTGCTCTGGAACAAGTACCTCAGGCACTGTACATCTTGCCTAGTACGGCAGAAGGGATTTCCTACTGCAATTCATGCAGCAAAATCAGGATGTAAGCATAATTGTATTTGCTGGAGCTTCCTCTGAGGAAAGTGAGTCTGGAAGTGGTTAATCTGGAATAGCTACTATAATCTAGTCAATGACAGTGGCTCTGGTTAGTAGGCTCACTCTGACATTCCCACATTATGTTTTGGTTCCTTCCATCCTAAATATACTTTGAAGCCATAGAGAGGTCCTGCCACACCTGTTCTTCTGTATGCTGGCATCAGAAGTGAACTTGCTCTGTGCCATATTTCTGAACGCTCCACAAATAGAATGCTCCCAGGAGCCTGTGGAAGATAATCGCTTGTTCATATCACACACCAGAAAATATATAACCACACAATATATTATCTTCTGACAGACTCCAAAGGGATCATATGGATCTCTTCTTGATTTCGAAGTCTCGGGCACATGTATGAGCATGAGTATAAAATAGGTACAAGACAGAGAGCAAACGGTGAGTTTGTTCAGTAATATTTCTATCCAGTATCAATATGGCTGTTCCTACTGTGGAGGGGGAATAATTTATTATGCAATAGACAATGAAAAGGTATTTCACAGGTACACGGTATCATTTTATTTTGAAATATTTCCCAATAGTTCTGTATTTGTGTAAAAATACAGAACTGATAAAAACATTCCAATTTAAAGAAATATAGTTGTTAACTATCTGCTATGCCACCAGTGGTGGCTAACCCATAATGCAATGGGTCAGCCTCTGCAAAGTCTATTTTCTTCTGCCTACTTTCTCTCTCTCTCTCTCTCTCTCTCTCTCTCACACACACACACACACACATCCCTACATTGTAACCCATGAATAGTAGATGTTCACATTTCTTGGGGTTCAATCATGTACAACTGTGAGTGCGCAGAGCATTGCAGTCAACCAGTTTCCTTTTCTCTTTTCTCTTAGTTCCATCTCCTATAAGACTGCCCTGTTCTCTCTGCCCATCTGCCCATTGACCAGAACTGTAAAGGTCCACTGACATAACTAGAACAAGACTCCCTTCCTTCTCTCAGGCTCAGCACTTGCATGCTCACATACATAATCTAAGCTGAGAAGAGGTGGGGCCATGACTGGCACTGTCATGGCAGAAATCACCAGTCTGCACTCTCTTCTCCATTCCCTTCAGGCAAGAAAACTCTTAGTTCCCACCAACCTAGGCAATGGAAGACACCTGCTGGGGACCCATGGGGTGCAACAGCTGCCCACCAATAGCACCCCCAGCTGTACAAAACTCCATCAAGACCACTTGAGGTCTGGCCGGTACCTCCCACAGCCCTCTTCCCTACAGCAAGGAAAAATCAGTTCTGTACAAATAGCTTAACAGGCTGCTACCAAGTGGATGCAGCTTTACTCACAGTTTGTAAGTGTCTCTAGGAACTTAAAAGGTGGACTAAAAGTACAGTAAAAAAGGGGGGGGAAAGAACCACCTTTTCAGCCCATGCCAACATCAGGACACATACTTTTTGTGCACTAGGACATTCCTGAGTACAGAAAACCACTGTTACAGAGCAGTCCTACTCCCAAGTAGACCAGGAGGATCAGTTTCATTCTCCCTTCCCAAGAGTTTTCCAAGGGAAGACCACATTTCCCCTATTTCTGAAAATTTTATTTCCATCCAACATGCCTTTCTCTACAGTAATTTTGTGAAACAGCAAAGGAAGGCAGGAAAAGTTAGCTGACACCTCACTTCCTGTTTGTCTATCTTACTTCCTCCTCATCTGAGCTGAGAAGGGAGGGTAGGGTGTGGCCAGTTGATGTGTGGAACAGCAGAGCAAGCAACTGATACCTTTACCCTATTGCAGTCATCCTGCTGCTGAATGAAAGGGACCTCACTGGCCTCCTGCATCCTTCCTAAACTATAAAACCTCAAAGTTACCATATTTCCTCATAGTGATGTCCTTTAGCTGCCCAACAAAATGCCATCATATGATCCTTTTCTATTTCTGCTACATCATTTTTGAAATGAGGTCACTAAAACTATACACAGTATTCTAGGTGGTGTCACACTATCAATTTCAGGAAGAAATCTCCATTCTGTTTCACCATCAGGTTTTATTCCTTTTTTCCAATTACATATGCACAGAAAAGTGCATACCACAATACATGTGGATATCACATGCCATACATTTTTACATGCATTCACTCCTATCCAATAAATAAATAAATAAATAAACCATAGTTTTAACCAATCACTATGTAATCAACACAACACAGAGTGCTACAAAGCCATTTGAAATTTAGCAGGTGTCAAGTTTCCCTGCCAAATTTTATTTCAGAGCAGCTGCAATATCTTCCAACTACATGGAAACAACAGTTAACAAAAACCTTAAGATAGAGTTTTGTAGCAATGGTGAGGGAGCAAGGCAGATTCTGTGCTACATGCTATACCCTGCACTGCAGATACTGCTGCATACTGAATAGGCCAGGAGCAGAACAGGGCAGAACAAAACTCGCCAAGAGCTATCCACAGGATAGACATCCCACCCCAGCTTCCCCTTGGAAACAGGTCATAAAAGTTCCCCATATTCAAAGTTCAGCAATGTACTCAGAAATGGTCTCAGAAGGCTATGTCTCCTGGAACCCAGTACAATATCACTAGACTCTGGAACAGGGCTAGGCCAGTCCTGTGGATGGCATTGTCTGCATGGTATTGTCAGAAACAAAGCTATTCCTGGGATGCAAGGAAGGCCACTTTACAGTGTTTCCTCATTAGAGCATGCCCAGGAGCAGTTTCTATGCAGAGTACAAGGCAGGCTCAGCACCCATGCAGCCGTCCATTCTAGTATGTGGAATGCTCAGATATGTGGACACCTGGCATGGTCTAAAAGGATGGTATATGGATGCTGCCTAAGGTGAGATATTGCCCTTCCAACATCCCTTTAACTTGCGTAACTAAATGTGGAATCATTGGAACAGCATTCATATATCTTCTGAAGAAAATTTTCGAAGAGTGTAACAGTCAAGGTAAAGTGGCTGCCCCCAAAACTAGCACTTTGTAGCATGTCTACTGGTTTTAGTGAACCCTCTACTATTATCGATGATTCTAGGTTACAGCTGAGCTTGATATCCATCTACATATTGAATTAAATGTGGTTGGAAAGAAAATCAACTAACTATTCAGTCATTGTACCACCATTTACCAGTGACCTTTACAGAAGACACTTTTCAAATTTCATAGCTCTGTTGTGGTCACCCTACACTATTAAGGGCAGTCCCTTAAGACAGTAAATTAATTTTAATTTCATAAACATTGATCTTCCCCTCTCATACTTTCCTCAACAAATATTTACCATTGCTGTTGTGGTTCAACAATTCCCACTAGTGAGAAGTGTTAATATTTTTGGTTGCTACTATCAATGTTAATGAATACTGAAATGGGAAAACAAGTCTCTTCACTTGTAGATTCACCCAAAAATAGTTGTCATCTTTGTGCATATTGACAGTGGTAGCTATCAAGAAGCTATTTAATGTTCAATAAAATGAAAAGAAAATGTGGGCGGAAACACTGCAGTCTAAATATAAATGAGTCGTCATTAATATAATTATTTATCATTTACCAGAGAAAGAAAGCTGGTCATGCACATAACATGCACTTCCTGTGGGCTAAATGCTCCTCCTGGAGTATCAAGGCTGCTATTTCCAAGATTTAGATTTTATAACATCCTCTAAGTGTAGTCACACAAATATTACCTACTACCTATTTTTCTTTTTTTCTTTTTCTTTTTTCTATCACAGCTGGGGAGAGGTAAGTTATTACAGACTTTGGAAAAGATCCAAAAAGATCACAGGATTGGATTCACTTCCCTATGAGAAAGGTTTTAGTAAACAGATTCAAAACAGAAGTACTTATTCATGCAGCACTCAGTTAAGCTATGTGGCAATGGTAGACTACCTCAAAAGAGTGCTATATGCAGTCATGGAGAATGGACTATCAGAAAGTACCAGTCAGTGTGAACTATGTCCTACCTCCAGTACCCTGCCTCCAGAGTTAAGGTTCTAAAGAAGAGCAACTGTGTAAGTGCTATGGACTCCTGTACCGCTTCTGGAAATCATACCGGCATCCAACTGACTTCTCTAAAAACAGGCAACTGGACTAAATGGGCCACTAGTCTGATCTGGTAGTCTGATCTTATGTTTTTTAAACAAAGTGAAGTGCAGCTATTGACTGCTAAAATTTGACTCTGACTTGCAGTGGTTGAAATGATTTTGTAGTGAATACTGACTTCCCTTCAAGGCTATTCATTTTATTGTTTAAAGCTGGAGAAGTAAAAGGAATATCCAGGGGAAAGTTTCACAAACTGCTTTTCGTTGACATCTGGCAGAAAAGTTGGCAAACCATGAAAGATTCTAAGTAAGATCATGAAAGGAAAGATGAAATGAAGTACAATTATTATAGAAGAAGGTAGCATCAAGAGAAAGATGAAAGGCCTGGGTATGGAATGTATTGGGGAAGATTTATAATGAAAGACTCCCTCGTTCCAAAACGGTGAAGGTTTCAGAGGAGAATTATAATCATAATCAATGTCTCCTTCCAATGAGCCTTGTGTTCTCATGATGTCACTGCAGTGCCAACTAATGAATAAGACCTCAAGAAGGTGCAGAGTTGTGGCATGTTCAGCTTGCTCTAGGACCTGATTTGCAAAATGTTCCACCTAGCAAACTTGGTTCTCATGTAAGAATGTCATGGACATTTCAAATATTCTATAACATATTCAAAATACAATTTTGCACACACATCCCTAATTGGTGGGGGTGGACCTAGGCTGCATCTAGACATGGTTTACTTATTCCACTATATCTGGAATTCCGGAATATCTAAATATAGTGAAATTAATAAGTGACGTCTGGAAACATCCTTACTTAAAGGCAGCATTTTATTCTTTAGCTAAAGCTGAGAACATGTGTTCACTGCAAAAATGTTCAGTTATGGATGATAAAATGACAGATTGTTCAGCTGTGCACTGTATCTATAATGTAATTCAAACTTTTTTACCATGTGCACATTTAAATAATTAGATTACCAAGTATTTTACCTCAATGCTCTAACCCTAAAAATGTTCTCTACCAATAGCATTTTCTAACAAATAATTAGAAAATGGACTGTCTTCTTCACCACAGTAGAAATCTAAAGGATTAAAGTAAGTGATGTCTAGAAATTGCAGTGTTCTTATTAATACTGTTGTACAATGTCACAAAATGTCGCAAGTGTGAAATAACTGTGTATGGGTGGTTTATGACTATACATTCTACTGCTGTCAAATTAGCCAGTACAAATTTGTCAAGTAAAGTGGGCATCCCGCTAAGGAAAATCTGTGCTTTTATGACATATGCTGATTGCCTTTCTTACAGATTTTAAGTTCTACTCTAAAAATCTGTGAAGGTAAAGGAATCATATTTAGATTTACTATTCACTATTAGAGGCTATTGTCCCACTGGTATGGTTATGGTCCATCTTCTAATGGCCAGGCCCTTGAACTATTTGAAGCTTTTGAAACTGCAGAGTCAAAACTTAATCAATTAATATGATCATAATCCATATGTATGTAAAGAACATACTGACTTTTTGAGCCACTGAAGGTGTGACTACATGGGGATATTCTGCACTAATCTCATTTGGCACTTTGAGTATGAATTCCTCTTTCCGTCCCCTTGTCTGTAGATTGCCACAGCATTCTGACTCCAGATTTTGCTGTCTGTATCCTGGGGCCTTTCTGCATTTACCTTGGCAGTTTATAATCTAGACTATGGACCTTCCTTATTCTTCATAAGCTGGTCCAAAGGAGGCATGGGATGGATCAATGGCAGATCTGATCAAACTTTTTGATTCAAATCTGCACTTATGAATGTCGACATCTTCTCACATCTTTACGCATCTGTACACATCCGTATGCATCCCATAGTTATCCCATATGCAACCTGTTTTGTCCCGTACGGATTCATACAAATTTGTACAGGTGTGGGAAAAATACAGATCTTCAAGAACGCATCGTGTATGAACCATACACATATGAATGTCCAGATAATTTGAATGAATAGATCAAATAGTTCATTAATATAAATTAATATGATCATAATCTATATGTATGTAAAGGTTTGGCTCAATTTAAAACCATGTTGAACAAGCTTGGGCAGTTCTAGATCAAACCTGAAACAATTCACAAACTATTTGAATGTAAGAAACAAAGTGCACAATTCTATAATTGCACGAATCTTGTTGAACAAAGTACAGAATTGTGCAATTGTTTAATTCTTGCTTTTTAAAAAAAGACAAAAAGGGCAGCTATATGAGGTCAATTTCAAACAAACTGAATTGAATCATTCAGTTCAATCCAATTCAGATGAACACCATTGGTCCAGTCCAAATCAAACCAGCCCCTTTCAAATTCTTGAACCATTCAGTTTACACATTTTTACTGGCCACTGCATTTTATTGCACATTTTACTGGGTTGTCTCATGGACAACCCAAATTGGTATAGTGGGAGATAGAAATGTCAACCCCCCTACCCCTCTTTTTCTGCCAGTTTTTCTGCATCTCTAGATCAGAGAACAGCCAGTAGGTATTCATCAGTGTTTGACCGTGGTATTGTGGAAGCAGATGTCTGTTAAATTTTTCATCCCTTCTGCATTCAGCCTTTATTATGTACAGTGAGATCCCTGGATTTGGCTTCCCAAACTCTCAAAATCCTTGACAGTGCTGTCTTGGATTTCACTCAGTCAGAGCACACCACAAAAGAAGCTTGAGAGAACAATAAAAAGAACAATTTGTAAGTGTTGTTTTGAAACATGTAAATAGTGCTGTCAGTTGGTGGTATTTTCTCCCCTCCATTTTGTGCATTTACATTTTCTGACTGCAGTTAAAGAACATTTCACTGCATGGTACTATCAATCATACTTAACCCAGAAATGTGCTGTACATTAGTAATGCTTAATTGGCATATTTAAAGTAAATAGCTACTTCACTTTTGCTGTAAATTCCCTGGAAATAATTCTATGATACCCTTGAAACTGTTCAGAAAATAACTACAGAGAATCTAAATTTGGGTAAGATACTTTTAGAGGTGTATTGTAATACCAATCTTGCCAGGCTACTTGAGTGGAAATACGAGTTGTCAGAATACGATCTAGATACATTTGTAGTGGTAATCTAGCATCTCCAAAGAAAAAAATAAAATAGCCATGGTAGCCGTCTAGTTTTGAAAAGAATACAATTTGAAGTTAATGGTGGTACATTTGGGTGTAAAATTTGATTAGCGCAATTATTTTGGTGGTTGACTTTTCCAATCAACTTTGACTGTGTCTGTAGATCAGAAGAGACCTGAAGGCTACAGTCATACTTCACTAAACCTTCAGAAGTTGAAGAAGAGATGGAACTTCCTGGAAAATACCAAGGGAGTGGTTAGGAATATCGGGGTGGACAGAAAATTTTATACTGTCTAGCAGTGTGTCACAATGACTCTGTCCACCCCAGGACCCATTCAGTTTTGCACAAAGAGAGTCTCCAGGACCTATTGCACAAATCTCCTCACACTGCAGTCTGCTTATTTGCACAGTTATATGCTGATTTGAGGGAATCAGCATCAACTAGCAAATTGTGTTTGTCACATTACATGACTTTCAGCAGAACCAGAACACACATATGAACATAAGTCTGTTACAGCAGACTCATGAAGCCTGAATTTTATAGACCAGAGGAATGTGAGGACCAGATAATAATAATAATAAAAAACAGATCATTAATGAGATCAAGCTTTGCAGGAATAGGATGAATTTCACAATAGTGGGGAACAGATTCTGAGACTTTAGAAGTAATTTAGCTCCCTAATCTTTTTTACTGTTTAGTATTACCAAATTTTATTCTAATCTCTAGTCATTCTGAAAGACAAGCAACAACTCAGAAAAATTATTCTTCTCCAATGTACTTTGGCACTCCACCGCCATACAAATGGTACAATATTGACTAGCACTTCCAGTACTGTGAGGTGTTTCCTTTCTAATTGCCAGCTGGCTAACACTAGCCAAATGTTTGTGCTGAGATACACAAGAGAGCTAAATGGCCATATACTTTGGCACAACTAATAACGATTGCAAAAAATATATCATTCTCCATTACAGGCTGGTAATACTTCAGCCAGACCCTCTGTTCTGTCTTTGCAACTCTGAGGCATTCTGTGATTCCCTGTGCTACATATGAGAACTGTGCAGCAGATTGTTTGGGCTACAGAAAAATGGAGACAGGAAGCCCCATCTGGTATGAGTTCTTCATTTCTCTGCTTGCTGTACACTGGTTCTATGGCTCATGCAGTTTTGAAGATAAACGCAGGAAGTACACTGGGTGAGAGCTACAGAAGTGATTGTTCCTTGCAGCCTCTTATTGTTTTTGCAAAGTGTTCGCTCACAGAAGACAGTGTTTTAAACATTCCACAATCCTGAAAGTCTACAAGAAAATTGTCTACTGAAGGAACATTATCTCTCAGGACAAACATTTGGTTATACCCTGGTGCATAATCCATACTGACAACCAACATAAAGATCCTCAGTAGGTATTCTCAATTTCATGGAATAACGAATTTGAGCAATTCATCACAGCTGAGGTGCAATCTTATTGCAACAAAAGTGTGCAGAGAAAGAAGCAAACTCTTATGTTGTTGAATAGCTATATAGAAGGAGGCATTTCAGCAGGTATAGTCATCCTCTTCTATATAACTGTAAACAGTGCAGAAAGTCCCTCTTATCCGATCATACAAGAGATCTGCATCCTTAAGAAGATGCTTTCTTCTTTATCCCTGCTCTTCTTTGATCAGGGTCATAACTGCGATTAATTGAGCCAAACCACTTTCTCCCACTTTTTATCTGGATGAGATGCAAAACATAAGGAGAGATAGCCACCAATATAAGAAGAACTCAATCCAAACAAAAGAAGCTGGGAATTCTGGCAGCATTTTCTATCACTAGGAACAGAGGTTGTGGTTATCGGAGTACTAAAAGCTACCACATTGTGGCACTTTCTTAGTCTTCACTGAGCTAGTCCAGAATCTACCCTCTGAACCAAAGAAAACTGTGCTTGCCTGTATTAGGGTTTTTTCTGCACACATTTCTTGAATTTATCCCCACCAGAGACGCTTATATAACCATTTCTTACACACAATCTCTACCTCCTGCATTTGTCATCATTGGTAGCAATAAAGGATTTTTTTTCCATACTGACCAGTGTAGACCATTAGATGGACAAATGTAGATCATTCAGCTGGGAAGCCAAGCCTCACAGTAGAATGCTGCAAACATATGGGACGAGGCACTGGAGCAGGCCACAGTACTAGCCCACTCCAACCATGAACCACTGGTTATCAGTCCACACAGCATTCCAGAAACAGCCACTCTTATGTGGATAGCACATGAGCAGGTAATATAGTATAACCCAGCCAAAACTCCTAGCTTGGCTGTGGTACTGGAAGTGTGCCACTTCTGGGAGCCCTGGAAAAACAACCACAATGGACAACTATGGATGCCAATGACTACTGGCCTCCAAAGGTGGGCCAGTAGCCCTTCGGTTAAGATAACAATAAAAACAAAGCCCTTATCCCCAGCATCTTTGTGGAAATGCTCCATGAGTCTGTATAGCAGCAATATATATAGAATGATTGCAGTACATCCTAATTCCAGTGGTTTGGAAGAGGGATTAAATGAGGTTGAGTCCCCACTGTGACAAGGCTGAGAAAGAGAACTGTTATGGTGAAACTATGGTTGTGTTCAAACATAACAAAAGAGGTTCCTCAGAGAGACAGTGTGTAGCCCTCAAATTCCTTTTTCTAGCACAATGTTCATAAGAGTAAGGAAGAGCAGACTAGTGTGAGGAAAATCCCTCCTCGAAGCCTTCTCTAAGCCACCTCAGAGGAACCTCAGATATACTTTTTGGCCATGTCTGATCACAATCTAAGACTACCACCAATGCTAATCAAAAGAAAGTCCAGGCATCCAGTTTGGTAAAGTATTTGCCCTCTGAAACTAGCAGAAGCTTCTTCAGTTTCTTTGCCTTCAGTTGTTTAGTGTGATTTTCACAGACAGAAAAAGTCATCCACTTGCCTAACTTTGACTTGAAATGGTTTATTTAAAAATAAAAATAAAAAAAACTTATAGTTCATTCTACATCATAGATCATTCCGTGTCAATCACAGTTATGGCTTCCTCCAAACAATGAGGGAAAATTCAGGATCCTGCAAGTGACCCTCACTGTCCCTCCTACACATCAACATGAAATTACTATGTAAGGAAAGGCCCTTACCTTATCTAGTGGTGCTCTTACAGTGACTTGATGGGTATTTCTGGGTATTTCAATACATGGAGGTACACAAGCATCAGCTCCCATGCTTATGCAGTCAGCATTTTGGAGCCAGGTTCACCCCCTGCATACATGATAGACATTTTCAGCAAGATGGACCCTGACAGAAAGCATCCAGGCAAGGTCAACCATAACACTACTTTAGGAAAACCCAAGCTGGGAGTTTATTTCACCAATATAGGCTGCATCCCCAAGCAACTTATTTACCTCTCTAGTTTCCCTCTACTGTCCCTCTATTCCAACGGACTTTAAAAGTGCCGTTCAATTCCAGAATTAGCGTCCGCATGAGGCTCGGCAAAACACATGTTTAAAACACACCTACCGTCCCCACGGAAGCATGTTTTCTTTGCCCGCATCTTTTTCTCCCCACCCCCTCTCTGGTTGATAAGGTGCCAGCGGGAATGGGGAGGGACTGTAGTCTGCTTGGCCACAACCAGGAAGACAACCCCTGACAAGTCCAAAAGAAAAATAGCCATCCGTCCATCTCCCCCTCCCCCCCCCCACAAAGGCAGCCGAGCTGCAGCCAGCGCTCAGCAGAAGCACTTCATTAGGCTATGGCTTCCCATGCCAGCAAAGGCAGCAGATGCAGCCATTGACTGTGTGATTGTTCGCTCATTCACTCTCAGCACTTTCACTCTGGGCTCTGATCGGGAAGTGAAAAATAGAAAAATAGCCATGGGTATTTACAAGTTCTCTGTCTCCCCTGCCTTTTGCTTCCAAAGGTAGTGATTTCACTGTCAAAATCCACCCCGTACAGCAGTTGTTACACTGTAGCAATCCACCCACTTCACACCTGATAACAATGTTGCAATTCTGAGCAATTCTGGCTCTTTAAAAGTTCTGACCTTTAGAAAGGGAAAAGGAAGGGAAGCTGCTGTAGTTCTTGGAGATGTGTGAATGTTTAAGGCTGTGTGGGTGCAGGTGGGCAGCACAAGCAGAGCCAGGGTGCTTTTTTCAGAGATCTTGGCCACCAATCCCCACCCCTTTTGCCATGGTGCATCTCCATGCACAATGTTGCTTGGAATACCTGCGGCTTCCAAAAAGTGTGTTGGTAGTCTTCTTTAAAGGGCAGTCTTTTTACTGTGCATTTTCCTCCTTTTTGTGCCGCTGGAAGCTCAGAGAAAAGCCAGGCATGGGGGAACTCAGAGGCAAAAGAACCTTTTTAACAGACTTTTTATTGCTTGGGGACGGGGCCATAGTGCCAGGTTTTAGGCCCATTTGAACACAGCCTATGAATTACACAAAAATTAGTCTTTGGATAAATGTATCCATTTCTCATCTTGATTCTCCTTCACACCCATAATACAAGGGAAGGGAGAAGTATAACCTTAATTACTGTATCAGTTTCATAATGTTTGCAGGCTATTTTTTGTCAAGATGACCAGGAACAATAGACCTATGGAATGGAACTGTTGTTTTTTGTTGCTGTTTTTTGGACCATGTAATTGCTTGTTCCATTTATCTATTCGCTTAATATTGGCAGAAACAGCCTGTATAATCAATCATACATAGCCTGGTTGTTTGTTACACAAAGGAAATGGCATTTTATTTCCTGTATAAATCCCAAACTATGTTCATGATATACAAGAGGCAACTGTACAACTTCATACAGTACGACAGTAAGTATTTACAATTAAATATAGGACTAGCTCTAGAGCTTAGATTAATTACTGCATTAATGTTCCAAATCATAACTGACAATTTGAATTGAATTCAAAACTAAGTATAATGATGTTGGAATTACATGGTACCAGCATCGCCTTTTCTTTTTCTTGGTAATGTTCAATGTTACAGATCATATACTATGGCATTTCATAGTGTTGATAGTTCCAATACAGTAGCACAGAATAAATGTTAGAGAAAAGAAAGTTGCAGAGCTTCTTGGCTCAGTAAAGTGACAACTATACTTTATACTTCCATCTTAGTGAATCTGTGCAATCCTCAACATTAGCTTCACTTTAATGAACACCACCCCAAAAGGCATTTCCATCATTAAACTGAATCCCAGGATAAACACTAGAAGCGGAACAGCTTTGGAATGGATGTTTAAAGAGAGAATAAGCCTTATATACAATCTGAAATTAAAGCCTTTCTTCTCTGGGTTTTAGAGAGGTTTTTAATATGTCTAATATTCCATCAAACAAGCAAAGATATCACAAGAAATATTTGAAGTGTAAAAGCGAGGTATTGATTGTTATGCCTGTTAGTATAGCCCATGGAGACAAAACATTGGCAGGAAGAAATAACACCTGGAGGGCATCTGATTTTTAAAAAGGACTGGAAGATGATAATGCAGAGAGGTTTAAATTAAGTTGAAAGATCAAATGTTTGATCTTTAAAGGTGAATCTCACAAAAGAGCAGATAATGTTTAGGAAAGAAGAGTTCAGTCACAGAAATTCAATAGCCTTGCCTGTTGCACTCTTGGATAAATTTCACCAGCATAATACTAGTGTAGCAAGGTCAGGATTCAAGGCACCAGCAGAAAAGTTAACAATGAAATAACTGTTTCAGAAAAGACAAAACTGTAGCACCATGGTGCCGCCAAATATGCTGATCTTGTGCCAGCCAAGTATAGATGGATCCAATATGTGCACTGCAGTGGCAAATAGCCCACTGACATCATGGTATTTGCCTGGACTGCTGGGGTTGGAGTTGTTCAATGGATCCATGTAGGAAGTCTTTGATGGCCCAGCCTGAACATCTTCTCTGGCTTTTGTCACTGTTCTCATGCAGGCAAAGTCCTCTGCAGAGAAGAACTAGTGGGGACTGGACCAGAAAGCTCCAGATTTTCTACAGGAAGAACAGCTGTGTGAGAGAGAGCCTGAAAATTTTATTTTCATTTGTGTTTCATTTATATTATTTATTGATCTGCTTACTGTACTTTATTTTTGTATTTTGTTAGCCATGGCATGGAAAATACAGTGGGCATGGTCACACCTTCACTTTAAACCAACTTCACTTTTTCATTTCTATCTGGTTTCTCTCGGGACTTTCCACCCTCTATTTGGACTTTTCAATCAAGAAAGTCCACAAATAAAACAGGTAGAAATTCAAAGGTGTGAGCAGTCAGACCTGAAGATGGACCGAAGAAGATTTAAAGTGAAGGTGTGACCACAGCCAATATGCAAAAAAGCAGGTGGTGGTGGTGGTGGTGGTGGTGGTGGTGGTGGTGGTGGTATTCACACACAAATATCAGCATTCAGTGTAAGTAAGAATGGATGCTCCAAATATGTCCATTATAGCAATAAGAGTACAGAAGGTAAGAGATGGCACTGATGTCTGCTTTGGTTCCATTTTATTTTATTTTTAGCATTGACAAACTTTAATAATCATATCAATGGAAATTGAAATATCATGGGGGGGAAATCAGGCTCATCTAAATTCCAATTATTTGATCTGGCCCTTCCCTAGATTAGGATAGCTATGTTACAGTGATTGTAGAGAATAAAGCTGGTATTCCAGATTCCCTATACATGTACCTTTACCAGTTTTTAAATGAATATTGCTTATAATCTTCTGCTTCTCTGAAATCCTGCCAAAATGCTGATGATTTGAATACAGAAGACCAGTGTCTGCAATAAGGAAGACATATTGCAGTGCAGAATTCATAGATTTGCACTCCACCAATGGAAAGGTAATAGGCTAATTGTCTAATCAAGCAGAGAGGTATTAAGGTAGAAATGGGTCATAAAGGAATTCATACTTCCTTTGGTCCAGCTTTATAGTTTGGCACATAGTGGACCAGGACAAAAATCCCAGAAGTACAAATTTGGGGCAACTGGAGAGTGTATTACTTGCTCCACACTGCTGCATAATGTAAAAATACAATATATTTTGAATCTATTTGTAATTGCTCAATTGGGTAGATTGGATTTTTTTTCCCCTAGATATGCAAATTATCAATTACAGATCCGATTTCTTTTTGCCTCTAGCCTCTGTCAGAGAGGCGTCTTAACTACTTCCCATGGGAAAATGCACATAGCCTGACTCATTTTCAAGCCCTGACAATTGGGATCCCCTGCAGTCACAATTGTTGAAGAGTTCCACATTGTATTTTTTTTTCAATTCCACCTACTATATATTGTTAAAGGTGCTGACTGATTAAATCTAAACCTCCAAAAGGTGCCTAGGGAATGTCTTAACAATGAGAAGGTAATGCAAACATCAGGTGCGTTTTAGATTTTCTATATGATAAGATCTATACCTTATAAGAGAGCAGATTCAAATGTTAGTATTTATATGGAGAATATAAAATTTTAAAAAATGGAGAAGGAATGTGTTGAAAGTACAGCTGAAGGGATAGGAGTATTATTTATAGAGGGTGATTTCTGGAGGATTCATTTGAGCAGTATTCAAATGCATTAGGTGAATACATTAGAACTTCGAATAATTGAGTTGATACCAAAACCCAGGCTTCAGCGCAGGACTGATCCACCCGGTAGAATCAATCATTGTGATTGGCACCACAGCATGTTTCAAGAAAATAGGTAGATGTGGAGGGACAAAAATTGAGAGAAAAACAGCTCAAGGAAGCCCACAATAAGCCAGCAAGGAAGCTATGAAAGAGTTCCAGCTATTTGAAATTGCATTCAATTTGGCAGGGAGAGCCAAAGCGTCTGAAGTATACTTCCATCTGGATTACCCTGCCTGTGGTCTGACCAGTGGACTACTTGCTGTACTCATCAAATTCTGAGAAATGACTAACTGAATAAAAGCTTCTATGGCCTTTTTCATGAAGATCTCCAGATAACTCTTAGCAAGAAAGACACAGCCATGTGCTGGCATTAGCATTCAAGTCGCCAAGCATGGAAGCATGGAGTTTCTCCAGTGAAGCAAGTGGCCTTTTGATGAGTCTAAGAGGTCATATGTGTTTGAAGGAGGAATAAAACAAGGGCAGAGGGTAGAGAGACAGCTTGATTCCCCTATACAAGACCAGAGTTCACTAACAAGCTTCATACTTAATTGCTTCATACGCAAGATTAATAATGGACAGTATGTAGCAGTTTACAAACTTCACAGCAAAAAGAACTTGCTTGTTCTAAAAAAGAATATGTTCATGTCCAAAAATTGTCTCTCTTTTGTCTATGTATCAATTAACTTTTTCAATTACCATTTTAAAGAGCATGATCTACTGGCAAAAAACACTGTTTTTAATTGAATCCTGATGAAAGCTGCTATCACAGTAAATATTAAATAGCTACTGTAAAAATGATTTTGTGCACAGACTTTACACAGACTCACCTAGAATGATTCTCACATTAGCTATGACCAAGAAGTCTGATGCTTTTAATATGCAAAGTTCTAAACCAAACCAAATATTCCCCTTAATGTGCAGTGATTTACATAAGACTGATTCAAAATTAACTTGTTCATCTCCACTTCTCATTTTTTCTATGTTTGCCTAATGGAAACTATACCTTTCTCTCAACACTCCTCAACAAATTCCCCTCCTTGTGCAGACAGTGATTGACTTCACAGGGGTGGGAAAGTCAAACTTCACCCTCCATATTTCCTTGCTAATTCATCAGAATGTGGATTCCCTTGGCAGCGTTGTTGGTGTTGAGGCCACTCATTTCTGCTCCTTCTTTCCCTTGTGTTTTTGTTCTTTTGGTGGAGGCTGCTGCATGGACCTTTGGAAGGCATTCTGTTTCCCTCTTGGCCATGAGGAAGGGAACAAAGGAGAACTGGAGAAAGAGGAATGACAAGGAAAGTGATGATCAAGCCAGCCAAGCTGCTGCCACCATTGGAAGAAGAAGAGGAAGAGGAAGAATTAGAAAAAGAGTTAGCTTTTACACCCCACTTTTCCCAACCATTTAAGGAGACTCAAATCGGCTGACAAAGCTTTCTATTCTTTTCCCCTCAACAGATACCCTGTGAGGTAGGTGGGGCTCAGAAAAAGAGCTGTGACTAGTCCAAGGTCACCCAGCTGATTTCATGGAATCAAACCCAGTGACTATGAGATATGAGCTGGCACTTTAGCCACAAGGCAAAACTGGGTTACTGGTACTGCCACAACAACAATGGCATAAGAGCATAACACCAGCAACAACAAGGGCATAAGAGCATAAGAGAAGACCTTCTGGATCAGGCACAGCCCATGTAGTTCAGCATTGTGCCTCAACCCATGGCCCATCATTTATTTATGCGGAAGACAAAGGCAAAACCTTCCTGTTTTCATCTCCCTAGAAATGGCTTTGAGAGGACCCGGCCTTTCTCTCCCGCCCAGAGGAAGTACCTAGACATCCATTCTAGTAGCTTCTGATACATCTATCTTCCATGAATTTATCTAACCATTTCTCAAAGCTGTTGACTGACCTGACTGTCCCCTTTTCCACTACTCCTTCCTTCTCCTATTCTTCTTTGTTTCTTAGGCTGGAAAGTAAACAAAATGCCTACCCCAAGCTGCCCATTGCTGCTTAGCCAGTTTCGTCTATTGGTTCAGGAGCCGGTCTCTAATCTTGGAATACTGGGTTTGATTCCGCACTCCTCCACAAAGCCAGCTGGGTGACCTTGGGCTAGTCACAGCTCTTACAGCCCCGCCTACCTCACAGGGTGTTACGTTGGGGGGAGAATAGAAAGCCTTGTCAGCCACTTTGAGCCCCTTAAATGGGTGAGAAAATTGGGTTAGAAAGGCCAGCCCTCCTCCTCCTCCTTCAAAAGAACAAATTCCACAAGGGAAAGAAGGAGCAGATATGAGCAACCAGCCCTCACCCTCATGAGGACAACACCCACAATAAAGTCTGTCACTGAACAGGAAAAAATTGTGAGTCCTCTCTTGGTAGACCCAGAAATGAACAGTTCCCTCCCAAACAGTCTACCTCCTCATTCTCGCTTTCCCAAATAAAACAAGCTAAAGATCTAACCCGGGTTGAAAACTCCTTTCGTCTGAATGTAGAAATAATCTTGATTTCAACACTTTGGTCCGTAAAAGGTATAAACAGCCAAAATCATATTGGGACAGTGGGAAATAAAGATGGCTTCCAAATTGTTTAAATCAGGGGTCCTCAAACTACGGTCCGTGAGCCACATGCGGCCCACCGAGGATATTTATCTGACCCACCAGGTGTTTTTGCTACCGCTGCCTGTCCTGCATAGGAATTTGTTCATAGGTTTTTAAAAAACTATTCCGGCCCTCCAATGGTCTGAGGGACAGTGAACTGGCCCCCTGTTTAAAAAGTTTGAGGACCCCTGGATTAAATGTGTCAGAACATGCTCGAGATATATTTTTGTTTTGTTCTTTTCAGGAAGAAAAATAAAATATTATTTCAGGCAAATAAGGAAGTGTTGTATGGGTAAGAAACCTCAGACTCCCACATTCATCAGCAACCGGCATAGCCAGTGCCCAGATATTACAGAATTTCAACTATACAGCCCCTGAAGAATCACAGTTTCCCAAGTTAAGGAACTGAGTATGTTGACCAGTGATCATAAATAGCTGTGGTGCCTGCACACTCAAAAATGAGGTAGAAGACTGCCATTTTCTATGGAAATTGCTTACATTAATTCTGGCCTTTTTCAATTTGCCATCATAACTCTGCATATATGTTTAGAGTCGATGTTTTATTGTAAGCCACCCATAGATTTTTGGATATGGGACAGGATATAAACATTTTAAATAAATAAATAAATATTCTGTAAATAATATAGCTAGGTAGCTCACAAACAGGCCTTCTCAATGATAGCACCTTTTCTTTGGTATGCCCTCCCCTCTGCTGTTCATGAGGCACATACCCTTACAAATCACAGAAACCTATTAAAAATGTATCTTTTTATGTAAGTGTTTCCTGTGTGAAAGTTTCTTTATCCCCTGGACCACTCAGTTTTTAATGTGTTTTTACCGTTTTTATATTTGTTTTTAATGATATGTAAACCACTTTGATTTTCTTTTTTAAAAAAACAGAAAGCAGTATAAAAATGTGTTAAATAAATAGAAAATATAAAGCTTCCTAAAATGCTGAGAAGGGTGAATAGCAAGACAAAAACCCAAACCATCTAATATAAATTTTATATCTTCTACAAAACATCACCAATAATGTGCAATACGCCCTAAGATCATCACAAATTGCTGTTTTCACCCACCTACATCCACCACGCAAAGGTGAAAGAAAGAGATTCCTATGGCTTTTAAAGATTCCCTTAGTGTCAGGCATACTCAGCTCTGCTATTACGGAAGGGTATACTCAGACCAGCACCACAGGGAAATTCCTTTTCCCCTGTCCTCCTTTGTCCAGATAGCACGCGATGCATAGATATGAGGGAGAACTCTCATTTGTTTATGACCCAGGATGACGGATGTTCATGCAACCACCCAATGGGGCTCAAGAGACTGGGAAAGTGACATTTAGCTATAAGGCTTTGAAGTCTGTGAATGGTGCTTTCTTCCACAACTCACCAAAGCACCATTCACCAAAATAAAAGCCTAAGGTTGAATCACCGCATTCTCCCTTCCATGTCCTGCCACACAAGCTGCAGCTGGTCACAAGCACACTATTGTTTGTGAAGACACAGAAGGATCCTTGGCTTTTTTTTCTTTTTTCTTTTTTTTTTTTTTTACAAATGACTATTTTGGCTGGAACATGAGCCTTAGTAGAATGAGTAACAGAAAAAGAAATTTAATAATAAAAAAGTTTCTGAGGAAATAATCAGATAGTATGACTGTTCCATCTGTTTATAATGTCATTTATTTCTCACTTTTCAACCTATCCACAACTGTAAATTGTTCTGAGTGAAGTTTATCCTACATTAATAATGTGTTTTTTCTCCTTTTCAGTTCCTGTTTATGTGACCAAACAGTATTTATTTCTAGATCTGTCAGTTATAGTCCCAAAAGAAGCTGCCCTGATCACAGAAAAGGACCGTGAGAACTGATCCTTTCCAATGTTAAGGCAATCAAAAACTCTTCTTCAAACATATACGTACACATATATTCAATTCTGGCCTTTCTGTTCAAGTGTAAAATCAAGATGGTAGGTAGAGTTGAGTCAAACGACCTTCAGTGATTTACGGCATGTCTGCACTGGACTTGTAGATTGGTCTAGGGAACATAGATTGGTCAGCTCTCAAAAGATCAGTACATTCACACCATGTGAGCCACTGGAGTGGATGCAAAGCATACTAGCTGGTATGCCCAGGACTAGTGAGCTTGTATACCATGCCCACCAAATTTCCAGGTTCCTTAAATTGGGCTGAGATGGGCAACCTGCATTCTTACACCTAATCCAAGCCCTTAAAGCAGGTCAGCGGCAGCCCAGTTCATCATAGAACAGGCTGACTGGATCAGGCCAGTGCAGCATGGAATAGCCTGCACTGTGTTGAGTGCAAGTGGTTACGGACAGAAGATTCTGGCATAGGTACACACAGGTTTGTATGTTTTACTTGAAGCACAAGCACAAGACCAAATCTGCCTTTAATCTAACACATATCAAAGGGAGAACCAGCACACATCAGTACTGATAGTGTCTATCTTCCCTGCTCCCTGAACCAGCAGCTACTGCATTTATCATTGCCTTCTTCCAGGGAGAGGATGTAGGTTGAACCTCAGACCATTTTGAATGAAAAAGAGCATGCAAATCTCTGGGCTGCAACTACTCTCTAAAATGCAATGTAAACCACTGGTAAGAAGCTGCAGTCATGATATACATTTAAAAAAAATACTCTAATGATACGATTTCTTATAAGTTATTCACCATCTATACCACATAGGTTACTGCTCTACTATCCTTATAATCTTAAAACAGGATTCCTTCTAATGCCACCTGTTGCTCCAATTATATCAGTATGCTGAATTTATACTAATAATAGTGTACTAATAATAGCATTAATTATGCAGCCCTGTTACCTATACAGCTTCAAAGAATTTTCAGAGCCATTAACCAATTAGTACAGCAGTGTACTATTATCATTACCATTTTGCAAAGTAGAAAAATTGAAGCTGCTGGGTCAGAAGACCTTAAAAGAAACCATCAAAGTTAGAGTTAAATGCTTTGCAGTTATTTTCACTGTGTATATTGCTATTGATCCTAGTTATGCACTGTTTTCAAATCCCTTTTGTCGAGTAAATAGCTCTGAATAATCTAATTTTTGTAGCATTTTTGTAGCATTCCTTTTATCCTGTTGAGATTCTGCAGATCAATGTTTCATAAGATCACTGTCTCATCTCAGCTGATTTTCAGCTCTAAGTATTAAATTAGCCAATGTCTACAACGATGCTTTCACAAATCAGGGCTTTGTTTATATTGTCAGCTTAGAGAATTGATGGGACGAGGGAGTGTAATACAAATTACTAATATCAAAGCAAACAATCACATCAGTGCTTTGTGTGATTGCTATAAATGCTTAGCAAATGTGTTTACTTTTCAATTGTCAGCCTTCTTTTGTTGCGACTTCAGAGTAAAATATCAATGAAAGTATGACAAGCATCTGTGATGTTTTTACACACTGTAGTGCCTGGTCAGAGCTATATAAGATAAATTTATAGGAGTAAAAGACATTCTAATGGTCACATCTCACTCCTTGTTTCTTATGACAACACTTGGATCCATCCGTAAAAAATACATTTGGAAATGCACACCATGCCATCATATTATATAAATCAAAGGGAAATTCATATCTCCTTCTTCATTCAATATCCTGTAAGATCACAAAAGCCATTCAGGTTCTGCTGTCACTACTACAAGTTAACGAGCATCGTCATGCAATTGACTGCACCCTTTTTTGTAGACCTTTAACTATAGTCCACTGGGAGCATTTTGGTCACAGAGCAGGAAAAATGAAGCAAAGAGTCACGTACCCTTCTCCTGGGCCAGCAAAAGCACTCCAGCATAGGATCTCAAAAGGATTTAGCATCTACTTTGCATGCCAGCATTGCCCAGCAGGGAAATTTAGAGAAATACCTATGATTTACCATGTCAATGCACCTCTGAAAGCCACAAACGCCAGATTTGACCAACTTAGTAATGATGAAACTTGGTCATTATCAGAACATCTCACACTATAAAAGACTCTGGACCTTTCTCCACCTTCACTTCCCTGGCTGGGACAGCATCCCAGGGAAGTGAAGATGGGGAACAGATTTGGAGTTTGCACTTTGGGATGCTGAATTCATCCCAAACCTCACTAGAGGTTCCCTAATGGTAGTGAGGTGCAAATCATGGGGATTGCCTCTGTGCTAGAGGTGAGCACGTCACCACAGCAGTGGCACCAACGGGCATGTGCGGCACCATTGCTGCAGTGAGCAGGTGATGCAGCACACAACCATGCCTGCCCCACCCTGCCCCCAGACTCTGTTCACCAAAAGAAGTGTGAACAGAGCTGTGCCAAACTATCCCAGCCCAACACTAGTACAGCAGCAGAGCAGTAAAAACTGTTCTACTACTGTACAAGTAGGAATAATACTGGCATGGATGAAGCCACTTCTAGGATAGAATGTAAACATTTGAATTGAATTTCAAACCTCAGATCTATTTGTTCGAATTATCTGGACATTCATATGTGTATGGGTTCATACACGATGCGTACTTGAAGATTCGTATCTTTCCCGCATCCGTACACATTTGTATGGATCCATACAGGACAAAAACGGGTTGCATACAGGATAACTACAGGATGCACACGGACGTGTACGGATGCGTATGTACGTGGGGAATGTTGACAACATATGAATGTTGTCGACATTCAACTGTATAGATTTGAATCAAAAATTCAAACAGATTCAAATTTGGCAAATACAAATCAAATCTTGTTAAATTCAAATTTAAAAGATTCGAATCAAATCAGATTTTGTCAACAAAATGTCAACAAAACATTTGTGCACATATCTCTAAAACAAACAGACTAAAAACAATAACATGCCTGGTTTATTTGGGAGTCTTTTCCAAGTTGGATTTAAAAATTGCCAAATATTCTGGGCCGTTTTCAGACTGGATTGAAAGCAACCATGATGTTTTGCTGCCATGAGGTTTATATCAGACTAGAAAAGACCCAGGAAGTTGGCCTCTTTGGGTCTGATTTGAAAAGAAACCAGGCCTGTAAGGCATTTCCTGCTTCCTTCATCCTTCATGCGTGACAAGAAAGAGCCAATGGAGCAGGCACTGACCCTGTGATTCATTGGAACCATCTGTGGATAAGACAACTCCCATTGGGGGGAATGGGGCAGGATCAGGAATGGAGAAGGGTAGTGTAGATACACACACACCCCGAAGCGTCTTCATACTTTGATGCCTTATTCTTGGGGTCAGCTGGTGAAACCTTATGACACCCATGTGCCATATTTTTGGCTTATGAGTACTCATCTTTACTTTATTCTTTGATTTATACCCCACCCACCCCACAAGTAGGCTCTATCTAAGCCATCACTTCATCTGGGCACTGATCCAGGTCTTGCACTGCTTCACCTGATCCAGTTGTAACAGCAAAATAAAGGAAGTGGGGGGAAATATACTTGAGAGAGAAAAATTCACAAACCAGCTCTATTTCTGGAACTATTAAACAAGCAAACATCTGGTAAAATTGATGTTTTTCATCAACTTTAGTCATAATTCTCTCATTCATATCTAGATCTAGGGAGCTTAAGCCTGTATTCTGCATGCATGCTTTTTACTGGGGTAGAAATCATTGCTAAACTTGTAAAGAATACAGCTGTAAATAAACAGTTGTAATAATTCCTCCACATTTGTGTCAAGACATTATTGTCATTTCTCTTCAGTTGTATAGAAATCCCATACATGCCTAAAAGTGCTATGTTCGCAGCTCACCTTTACAAGAATATAATGTGCGCTTTATTCAAGAACATCCAAATATAACAGAATAAATAACTGGCATCCAGATGCAGCTTTGATTGCTAACAATAATTATTTAAGTTATCAGGGGATCACCAGTCTTGGAATTCTGCTATGTGTAGTCAAAATCAACACATGGTTGGGCTATCTGAAGACTTATGAATTCATTCTGCATTTTGAATTTACATGCCTTCACATAGCCCAACCAAGTGTGTGTATCATGTTGCTTTCAACTTCACGTAGACTCAATGGCTGATGATCTCCTGATAACCTAAATAATCATATATATTTGTAACCTGTTGCACTATTTCCGTGACTATTTCTCTAACAAATATGACTTGTTTGCTTTTCATTGTGTAAACACCTGCTCAGGAGATGCTTGCATCATATACCTCCTGTTCTCTACACATCATTTATACCTGATACAATATAAATTGTTATAGTTGCTTCAGACTTGCAGATAATCACATTGTTTCAGGGAAGAAATGGTAGAAAAGCTTAAACTGTCTTAACAAAATTGATAGAACAGTTGTTTAGAGATGATTGTCAAGTCTCATAACCACAACTCTCAACTCTACCATCTTAGCCATTCAATAGTTTTCTGCTTGTCATTTCAACATACATAATGTATCAGGAGAAAATGAAGAGAGACAAGCCATAGAATTTCTAAAGTTGCTTTTTGAATAAAAAAAAGTTCCAAACTAGCCAAATATAAACACTTTTTAAAATACAGTGTTTTTTGCAGTGATCTGAAATACGTAGTTATTAAAATGCTCTTGGACTACAACTGTCATAATCCTCGACCCTGATGGTTGCAGCCAATTGAACAGAACTGGACTGGAGTATACAATACCAGTCATTTCCATGCCAGAGAATCACACAGACCCTGAGCTTTACAAATAGTTACTTCAGAGTAAATGTGCCCAGAACTTCAGTGTGTTAGGGATGTGCACAAATATTCAAAAGATTCAAAATTCAATCAAATTGCTTCAAATCCAGACATTTGAATTCAGATTGAATGTCTATACATTAGAATTTAAACATTTGAACAAATTTTGAATCTTTTGAATCATCCATACAAATTATCCGGACATTTGTATGTGTGCGGATACATACGCATTACATATGGATACATAAGCATCTTATTCATATCCATACGCATTTGTACGGATACGTATGGGATTAAAATGGGATGCGTACAGAATAAAAATGGGATGTATGCAGATGCGTATGTGTGCATATGGATGCATAAGGATGCATGTGAATGTTGTTAACATTTGTATATTCAAATATGAATCAAAAATTCATATGAATAGATTTGAATGTATTCGAATCAAATCAAATGGGAATACATTCAAATTTTAAACATTCAGATCAATTCCAGTCTTTGGATATTCTATTTGAATCAAACTGAATGCCGAAAATTGCATTCGTGCACACCCCTATACTGTGTTACTTGGAAAGATGAGGGGGGAATAGATGCAGAATGAATGCAAACATATTCCTTCTGTCTGACTGAAAGGAATCCTTTTAATAATCAAATGCATCAGTCAGGCAGAAGAACTTGGACAGACTGAAACCAACTCAAAGTCCAAGGGAAGGACAAATAGGATTTGCAGTCAGAAGAAGCTAACATGTCTTAGTAGGAATTAGATGTGTTTGATTTTTGAAGGAAATGTTACAGATCACCATCGGAAGTCAGGAGTCACCACAAACTTCAGAAAAAGATCAACTTATGCTCTATTCTGGCATGGATATTCTCCTGATTTGTTCCACATCTTTAAAAGAAGATCTGGAGCTACATTTCCACAACAGGAGATTGTGGCTCCATAAGATCTGGAGTTGTTGCTTCCACTCCAAAGGCAAGGCATTTTGTGAAACTGGAAAACAAAAGGTGTTCATTTTTGAAGAGATATCATTGGCATATGTATTGTTAATACTCCATAAGTGACCCCAGAAGTCAGCCATTTTCAAAAAGTTAAAAAATCAGGGCAGAGTGCAGCAACAATAAGTTACTCACGTAGCTGCTGTGTGTCTACAAAGTGGTTATGTGGGCACCTGAGGGTGGCCAGCGCCTTTAGAATCCGTTTTCTCCGACTCTGTGGGAAAGAGGCCATTGAATTCCTTAGATAAGGAGGTGTGCTGCGTGCCCAGGAATACCACCAGGATGTAGACGTTCTGCCTTTGGGTCCCCACTGGGTATGCCTTAAGCTCAGATGGTTTCAGCCAAAGTAATTAAAATACTTCATGATTCAACTCACAATTAGAGGACTGGAGGCATTTTTGTGTCATTTCATCTGTCCTTTATCTATTTGTATATATTCATTAACTCCTACAATGTTTGAGAGAAATGTTACAACCAATGAAACAAACATTTGCTTCTTACTGGAAATTATACTGTAACAGCTACTGATTCTTGAGAAGACATGCTAAATCTAATTATCATGCTAGAAAATACATAATGACACATAATCTAGATATATCTAAGAATTTGTTTTTCAAAAAAAAAACATAATTCCCAAAGATAAACATTTTAAGCAAGGAAATCCTTAGTCCTAAACATCTTCAGTAAAATTAGAACCAGAACTCAGACAGAAATGATGTCAAAATCTTTCTTGGCAATATATACTTACTCAAATAAATTCATCAGTTCCGGTGGACTCAATATAAATGTGTATAGGATTACAACTTTAAAGCCAATCCTTAAGTGTAAAATCTCTCTTTTATATCTGATGCTATTTGATTTTAGTATTTTATATCTGACCTGCAGATCACAATGTATTGGCTCTTATGGGTAGAGTCTTCTTGCTTTGGTCTTTCCAAGCTTAGAACAAACTGAACCATGATTTGCTGAAATGATTGGGAAGCTTCCACCTGAAGCATTGCTTCCTCCACCCCCAGCTTTTTGAAAAGAATCAATAACTAATCAATGACTGAGATCCAACACTTATTGGAACTGTTGTTATGCTTTCAATATACTGCTAGTGAACCGTGGCTTTAATGCTCTATGATTTTTTATTATTGTTGTGTATTATACTGATATATTAAGCAAGATGTTCTGATATTGCATTGGGATCATTATAATTTATCATCCAAAAACTTTGTACACAATAAGTGCACAAAGGGCCCATTTTGTTCTTGACTGACTTGGACAGCTGTGCATGCTTTGGCATGATGCAATCACACAGTGCAGAGCTTCCATCCCAGTGCAGTTCAGTGGAACTTACCCGGTGTACAGTCCCTTATGCAGTTTTCACATAACTTCCTTGCAAAAGTGGGAGTGGCAGGGTGGTGCGGCTGCAGACTGGTCAAAAAAGTCCAGGTTTTAATCCAGATTTTTTTTTTTGACCAGCACCGAAGGCTCCTTGCAGCCGTCCTGGCTCCATTGGGGCAGCAGGGAAGCAGCGGTGATGTTGCTCTCCATGACGGGAAGGAGAGCAACAACAGACACGCCTCTGATTTTATATTTCTTCTCTATCCATCTTTTCCACACCATGTATGATTTTATTAACTTGCAGCCATCAAATAAGTAGTCAAGATGCAGTGATCAAATTGACAGTCCAGACTTGTTCTGACAGTGTACATTCTAATTCCAAACTCTGCACACGATTGCTAGTCTATATCTACTATTTGCTAATTCAAACTGGATTTTCTTCCTTTGAACCCCTATGACCATATCTCCACTTACAATAGGAGGAGCCCACTGCCACCCACAAAGGCACCCATTGCCACTGTCTCTCCACTTGCAACAGCAGCAGGTACCTTACCACCTCATTTCTAGGTATAATTGCACTGTCCCATTTCTGAATACAAGTGCAGAAGTGTCATTGTTTCAGGGTGCAAATTTGCACCCTAAATGGAGGCACTTCCATTTGCCACTAAGACAATTTCTCCTTTAAAAAATGGAGGCAGAGGAGTCTTCTTCAGCGGCAATCCTGGACACCTCATCTTCCTGCCCATAAAGTAGACACATCACCAAGTAACTGGAAACCTGGCATATACAGGCCAATGCTGATTTCCAGGATGCATATACAGTATTTCTGGATCAAACATTCTTTACAATTCAGATTCCTTGTGTTTTTCTTCATGCAGAAGAGAGTATTTCAGCTAGTATGGTGTCTAAGATTACCAACAGAAACCAATGGCACCAGAGTCCACCTTTCAAGCATGTAGACAAGATTTCATCTGACATATTGAGTGTAAATACATCTTTCTCATCTTTTCCTGATGCCTTAGGCCGGAGGTTCAAAACATTTGGCTGTACTACAACTCCCATTGTCCCAGATGTTTTGGATCACTGTCCCCATCAGCCCTAGTCAGCAAGGGCAATGTCAGGTAATGATGGGAGGTGTAGTTGGATCCATTTAACTGACAATCAGGCAGCATGGTACAATGTTATGGGTTGAGAAACAGCAGAAGGAAGCAAATGGTAGATGTTCATTTCCCAAGAAACACAACCACCAGTCTTGCATAAGGCTTCCCAAGAGAAATTGTATAAACACATTGATGCTTATAGAGGCAGCAAAATGACAGTGCATAGTTGCATTCCTCCATTTTTGCCCACTCAAAACCTTTTGTTAGAGTGTTGCACACTGGGAACTAATTCTAGGCAGTGAAAAGTGAGACTTGCAATCATGGACCATTGCTTTGCTTTCACAATCAGTAGTGACTACCACTGATTCCACTTGTATATTTGTTAGCTCTGTCTCATCCTTCATACAATTCCAGCAGGTTTTCTCCAACAGCTGTTTGTGTTCTTCCCTGCCCCATCAGTCTAGGAAACTGCCCATCCAAGCAGAAAATATGCTTTCATACAACTATTTATTATAAACTTTTAGATACCATTCCATCCTACTTAAAATTTTAAGGTGTTGTTCAATCAATTGCTCTCAATCAATGGACCTAGTGAAGTTAATGGTGTTTAAGTGGATGAGTTTAAAGCTCCATTGAAATCAATGCTCAGTTACAAATCTTTGCAGGGAGCTAAAATCCTGTTGCTGGAGTCCAGTATCAACCATGTGGCTGTTGACAAAAAAAGGGAGGGTGGGCAAACTGAGAATAAGATTACCCTTTCAGCACTTGCAGAAAGGTGCAGAAAGCTAAAGACATCCCACTTTGATCTAGCTCAGCCATTTGCCCATCTTGGATCTCATGCATTAGGAAAGAAAGAGAGAACTCAAAATCCTCATCCATCCCTGGAGAGCATCAGGCCTCTTCATACGTTCCTTTGAATCCTTTCAAACTGAAAGCCAAATGCATTCATGATGGAAGATTTTCAACTTGAATGACAGTCAACTAAAGAGAGTGGCACAGGTAAATCAGGCCTGGAGAGCGTCATTAACACCTTTACGAATGAGTTTGCTACAATGTAGGTAAGGTTAATGATAAAAAATAATTAGTTATGTAATTAGATGCTGTCCACATGAGACTCATGCAGATCTAAGTGCTCTGAATTAGATAATACCTGACTTACCCAGAGAGAGGAAATAATGAAAATTTGTTAAGAGCTGTGCTCTTTTTTAATTAGAGTATTATGAAGTTCTGGAATTTTCTTAGTTTGTTATTTCATTCCTGCTTGGCAGAAAAGAGAAGATTACCACTGGTATCTTGGCCTAATAAATTATTTAGTCTTAAGTTTAGAATAAAGATGCACAATCTGTGTTCTGCAAATGTGTTGAACACCACTGGTATAGAATGACAGAAACCAAGTCAAATATCTAGAGAACACCATCTTCTATCTCTTTGCTCATGTGAGAACGTAGATGAGATTAAATGAAGTATACATGACCCGCTGTTTTTTAACAGACATGGAACCTAGAGTAGGCAAATCATTGGGCTCGTCCCCATGGGGCTGCCCCTGCCTCGTGGCGGATTTGGGGCAACTTTAATGTGAATCTTAATTTGCATTAAGGAGTCACCATGGCAATGGAGGACAGGGCGGGTTCAAGGCGAACCTGCCCATCCCCATGAAAACTGCGGCAAATCCCTGCATCAGGATGCCGCGGTTTTCTCCGCACACACACCCTTGCCTGAGCACTTAATAGCCCAGGTAAGGGCTTGACTTACCCTAAACGATGACCTGACAGCTGCCATACAGTCAGCTAAGCAACTGTCAGGTGGTTATAGGGCCTGTCAAGAGCACAAAGAGAGCTCTGGTAAGATGATTAAAACAGACACAAAAGCTGCATCTGTTTTCATCATTTTAGTGGAGTTCTGCTTGTGCGCACGTCAGCCCCTATACCCGCTTGACAATTGCTCAGTTGACTGCAGGGCCGCTGTCAGGCAATTGCTTGGGGTAAAGCAAGCCCTTACCTGGGCAATTAAGTGCTCGAGTAAGGGGGGACAGTTCCAATCGCAGCATTAGCATTGGGGACAGTGAAACCCCACCCGCTAATGCTGCGATCATAACCTGGGAGTGTCCCCATGCCCCCAGGATAACCCGTTCTTGCAGGCGAGAACAGCTATAAAGGGGGGGGGTCTTCTTACTTTGATTTCTTACCTTTTGTCCCTCATGTAGCCCAAATTAGGGCTTTGCATGAGGACTCTCACTAGGCGAACTCATGTTCGTGTCACAGTATCCTTACCATGGGGACACCCACATTATTTTCTAACACAAAAGGTAAACTATAGTACTGTAGAATTATACACAGTGCCCAGTTACTTCAGTAACAGTCTGCAAGGCCTAGGAGTATCTAAGGTTACAATCTTGCAGGGTATTTTTTGAGTGTTTATTTCCAAGGGACTACCCCAGCTGTGGATGGAGTTTTAAAAAATGCTGCACCACACAGTTTTTTAAAAGAAGTGCTTCTCTGTAGCAACAAGTATTCAGCATTCATCAGACACTGACAACAGATTTCTAGGTCCTTGATTGTTCTGCCTCTAGGAGCCATTTCCATTGTCTATGGGATCTCTGTAGCTTCCCAGCCCACTCACCCAAAATAGGACTTTCACTCCAAGAGCTTTTCCTTCTTGTCTGGGGAAAGAGCAGATAAATTGAGGCTTGGGAAGTGTTCTTTTTAAATTTTATCTGGCCATGATCCCACTTGAGTTATTTAAAGCAGAATTAGCAAAAATGGATGTGAACATGCATTATGCACATTTTTTTGTTAGTTTCACTTTAAAAAGCAGAGCACAGCAGTGCAGCAGAAGCAGTGGTGGCCAAAAGAAAGGAAGGGAGGAAGGGCGGGGCTCACTCACCCACCACCCAGTGTTCCTCCTCCCCATGCCCCAAGAGTGCCATGGCTGCTCGGCAGGCAGCCGAGAGAGCAAGGTGGCAGCAGTGATTCAGCCCAAAAGGTTGGGCAGGCGGACGAGGTGCAATCAGCCACCACAATGGCAGGAGGGGCAAGGAGCAGCGGCAGTGGGTGAGAGGCAATGGAGGCTGAAGCTGAGGGCACAGGCAAAGGGACAGGCACAATGGTGGGAGGGCGAGGTGGCCATGGTAGTGAGCAAGGGGCAATGGCAGCTGAGGCGAGCCCGTGAAGTGGAGGCGAAGGCCAAAATGGCAGGCAGGTGAGGCGTGGGCATCATATACTGTACTTGTACCATTCCCAAAGCAAAAATAAATTGTTACTGACAAAATCAGGAGCAAGAGGTGTTTGAACGAGTGTTTTTTTTATGAGGTTTTTTTTTCCAAATTTACTCCTCAGAAACTGCAGGAAGCCACTTTTCAATGTGGACAAAGTGTTTTGAAAACATTTTCAACACGCAAAAAAGTCCCAGTGGAAATGCAACCTCTGTGTCCCTAGGGTATAAAAACCACTCCAGGAGCATCCAAAAGCATGTGTGTGTGTGAATAGACCCTTAATGCACTGTAGTCCTCAGAAGCAATAAACAGCTGGGCTTCAGGCTTTCAAAACAGAGTCTATAGATGCATTCGCAGTTGCAGAGGGTGCCACACTCAAGATGGCAGCACCCAGAAGAGGAGCAGCCTGGCAATCGAACATAGGTGAGTGTTTGATCGTGCACTGGATGGGCTGTCAGTGACTAGCAGTCACAAATGTGACCATTAGTCAAGGTTAGTTTATCACACACCTTTCCCATCCATGGGACAGGAAGGGAAGTGTGAAATTGCACCAGGAGTGACTAGTTTGCTCCTGATCACTGCATCTGCACTCTCTTCTGGCATGGCAGAGCAAGTGGGCATGGTGATGCAACTGCAGCTGCACAGTCATGTGCAGGGTCTAAGTCATCATGGCAACTTCTGAGAGTGCACCTGATGTTGCCACAGATGTTGCCATAGTGATTTTGCTTGCCCTGATCTGGCCATTCACACTTCAAATGCTGCTGGCTCAGTATGGGGCTTTTCTAGCACTTGAAGTAGAGATGGCCAATGCTACTACCTTACCTGATTGATATTAGTATACCATACCAGTTTTGTATGTGAAAAGACTCTGAGACTTCTGGATGGGAAGGAAGAGAAGAAAGGAATGGTTTGACTATTATCCTTTTTCAGAAGAATTTCTCTCCCATTTACAATCTTTCTTTTGCAGCAGTGACTCTGCCCTTTCCTAAATCTCAAAACAAGAACAATACAATATTTCACAACTCGAAGACATACTGCATTCACAGCATCTGTTTCCCATGAGATCCGGCATACATTTGCTTTAAAGTTATTCCGTGTCCTTTCTCAACTTGGATAGCGCACACCACAAGTAAGAATCTGTTCAGGGAAAACATAAATGCGATCCCTCAGTGTAACATTCTTAGACAAGGAGACCCTGGCCCAACTGCTGATAAGGCCTCACTTTTTCAGGGAAAAAAAAGTATAATCTTGTAACACAATATTTTCAAAAACCACCAGAGTGAATGAGCAGTAGCAAATGTTACACTTTTGACAGTCAGATCAAGAAATGAGAATCTGCATAAAAATATTTCACCTCTAGGAAATGTTCGTGCTGTTGCTCCAACAGAGTTGAGGAGTCACCAAATTGGGGACTGGGGAGTCTTGGAAGTTTTTTTAGCAGCACTGCTCAGGTTGTCCTTGGTTGGAGATCTGAAGAATTTCCACAAGCTGACACATAATGTTCCATGCAGAACACAAAAGCACTGCACACAGCAACAGCTGGGCTGTAACATCCGCCTCATTGTGAAAACACTTCATTAAGAAACATAGAAAAAGCTCCAAATTGTTCTGTGCTTCACACTCTGAATCTGGTAAACTGATTAGAAAACAAAATAACCTGCTTTCCATAAGTGTTGTGGTTTTTAAATGGAATTGCCATTTTATTCCAAAGCTCCCTAAGTGTCACTTAGATTTCTCACACAGAATATGAGGGTCAATTAATAGTGCAATGCTGTGTATGCTTACTCTGAAGTAAGACCCATTAAATTTAATGAGGTTTCTTCCTGTTGCATTCACACACAATAAGAGTAGATTCCAAACAGAATTACTATTACATGCTTTTAACTGTTTTCCTAGCAGATAGTAGTAAAGTTTTAGGCAAGCACTATCTCTTTTTAAAAACCAATAAGTCTCACAGATTCCCATGTTCTGCTATATCCACAACAATAAAACTGGGTTTCCCTAACTCGCGGTCTGATATTCTGTTTTTTTCTCTCTTATTTTTCCTGTATCAGATTTGGGGATATAAAATATGTCCACAGTAACCACTGATCAGGAACCTGTAATATGTCCAAAGCAGGACATGATAATAAAATCCCTATCCTGGAACATGTCATGCAGCAGTCAATATCCAGATGCATGTTACCATTATGGCGCTAAAGGTGAAATCCCACTTAGCACTTAATGGGGTGTTTTATTTAATTCATTTTATCAGTTTTACTCCTCTTTTTAATGCGAAAAGCCACTTTTCAGTGCAGACAGAGTATTTTGAAGTCCTAATGGGAACTGGCCCTCATAGTTTTACCCTTCTTAAACTTGCATGGTTTCTTAAACTTGCATGTGGTCACACCTAAGGTTTAATCCAGCTTCAGTCCACCTTCAGAATGAGAAAACACACCAGCAAAGTGGCCAGTAATTGTCTTTCCACATTATCTATCTTAAAGGTGAATTTTCTGACTTACTTAACACTGAAAGAAAACAAGCTTGGCACTTTGCTGATGTGCTCTCTCACTCTGAAAGTGGACTGAAGCTGGAGTAAATCTTAGGTGCGACCACAGCCAAAGATGTTCCAGCGAGTGACCCTTATGATAACTTGTAGCAGGAAATTCTCTTGTTTAACAATGCATAGTGAGTTTTGGTTTTGTCTGTAGTGAAACTTTCCCCCACTTTTAACCATAGTTGTAGATGGTTAATTTCCCTCTATCTTATTTGCTTGCAATCCAAACTGAAACACTTCAAAGACAAGTTTTCTTCATAGAAAAATTTATCTAGCTGTTTGATCACTTAAGTTGTCTTTTTAATGCTTCATTCCCAATTGTACACCGTTTCTTTTGTGACCAGACCTGTACACTATATATTCAAACTTTGTTCATGACACAGATTTTTATATAGGTCTTTGATTTATTCTTTCTTCTTTCCAAAGATTTCTACAACATGAAATTTGCCTTCCACCAAAGTAGCACATGCTGGGCTGGCATTTTCACTCTGCTACTCATCACAACCGCAAGATCAATTTCCTGCTAATTCCTCTCCCACCACCACTTTAAAAAACGTCTCTATATGCATCGCTTAGGTTTGCTTACACAGAACAGCACTTGCCATACCCATGCTCACTGCTCCAGTTTAGAAACATTTGTCCAGAACTGTTTCCTATCCCCTTTTTGGTTTCACCATCCTAAAGAAGACTTCATCTATAGGGCACTAAAAGCTGAGCAGAGTTCAACAAAGTGTGGGGTGAGAAAATAGCAGTGCACCAAATGTGCCTGCTCCCTGCCCCCATGGCCACCAGGATAACCAGAGTGGTTTAAAGCGCTTTTACCCTGGCAGCCTGATCTACATGGGGGGAGGGGGGCACCCGGAACTCTGCCTTTGCAGTTCCCTGAAGATCGGAAGAGTGACATTTTAAATGATGAGCCCTAACGTATCGAATGACCATTTAAAAGCAAATTATATCTAGGTAACATTTGTCCAATTAATTATGGACAGAAACAACTGCATTTTAAAATTAAGTGCCTTAGCTTAAAACGACAAGTGCTCAAGGTAAATCAAGAGAGGTGAGAATATATAAGTATTCCAAAACATCTGAATCAAAAGTAATTCTAGCATGCCATTCAAGTGCATAGGCTCATTTAAAAAAAAAATCAAATCTGAAAGGGTTCCCCCCCCCCCTTGGATAGTGCTGAGCTTTGCAAAGAAAAGACATGCATCATTTGGAAGAAGGCGTGAAGATGTGTGCTTCCAAAGGCTGAAATACTGACAGTCTTGCCAGTGAAAATCCTCTTTATTCAAAGGCGCGGTACACGACAGGCAGCTACACAGAAGCTTAGAGTCCTTATATTACCTTCCTAATAATAATCTTTAGGGCTGAACAGCAATGCAATGCCCATGTCAGCTTAAAATGCAAACTTCATGCTGATTGAGTCAGGCAGATGATTGTGAGGGAAGGACCTTCTCTCTTTTTAAGAAACAAATTCCCTTAAGCATCGCAACTTCTGTATTTCTTAAAACAAACAGAAAGAAAAGCAGGACAGCAGCAGTACAAAAAAATCAAGTTTCTTCTACAAGTTTCTTCTGCTATGGATTATACATTTAAATTCCTCAGCAGAACACAGAGGGCTAACAAGCCAGCCCTAAGACTTGCTGAGCTAGCACACAACTGCTTAGGACAGAATCTTGCTGACTGCCATGTCAGGGTTGCAGATAAACTAATTCTTGAAATTGAGCAACATGGTCCCTTGCACAGCAATCAAGGCAAGATATATAATATTCAGGGCCCAGAGTACAAAGAATCCCCCTTTTTACATATACATCGCCAAGCAGAAATTGCTCTTCAGTACTGCACTTTGATCCTATCAACCTACCCTCAGATCTAGTATTCCATACAGATACAGAGAAAGATGATCCACAGAGAGAGACAGATAGATAGAATTAATCTGTATGAGCATATCAAAGCAAGTATAGTACTTGGAAGCTCATTAGCAATTAAGACCATTCCCTAATACAAATGCTTACTGCCCCTAATCTATTACAAATACTATCAATTCTTATGCAAACCCATCCTCCGCATTCACAACTCCTATTTGTTCCACGTAAGCTGCTCTAATCTTTGTGGCTTTAAAGACAAATGAAGTCACTCTTGCAGTTATACGATAGTCAGTGCCTTAGAGAGGGAAAGTCATTTTAGATTGAACATCAGGCAATCTAGTTTTAAGAAGTAAAGGAGCTTGTTACAGGTTGTGGTCTGGACACATATTTTATGTGGAGTTATTAGCCCAGTCCAACCACAAACACACACACACACACACACACAGAGGAACTTAAGTACTTTTTGGCTTTAAAAATGATAAATCACACAAGTGGTAAGCAAGATAAACTTCAAAAGGCAGTTTCTTTAGTACAAGGAACAGTTTTTATTTTTCAAAATATCCATGAAATAGATAATGGCCATTTTAGGTGGGCACTGCGCAGAACACTATCAAAGCAGACTGTGGCAATTTCTAGTAAAAGGAAAGGAAAGAATCTGTCTTAGAAATACCCAGAATGAATCAGAGATAACACCTCATAGGGACAATCAATTCTCACCCTTAGATGTGAAAGGGGCTTGGGAACAAAGGTCAGGCAAATAGGATGGAGTTGGACTGGAAACCTCTTCACTGGAGCTGCGGAAATGAAGAGTTGGGCAACTTTGCAATATCAGATCAGTGGAACTGTGGCTTTAGCATGGTTTGTTCTACCAGTAATTTCTGTGAGGCTCCAGTGTGGAGCGGCAGAAAGTAGGCAAGCAGGCTGTAAGGCAAAGCTAGCTGGATCAGGAGGTTTCTTCAGCATCAACAGGATACTGGATTAGCAGTGAAAACAAGAACCAGAGATCAAGCAGTGGGATGATGTAGAGGAACCATGGAGTTGGTGGGTGGGGGTAAACTCAGTGTGCTATTTTTATACATCAGTATATTTTCACCTTGGCTGAACTTGATGGTTTTCCATTTTGGTCCACAAAACAAAGGGGAAAGAAAGCACAAGGCTATATAGCTCAGTTCAGAAATGTTTGCATCTATGTTGTGCTAGCAACTGGCACTGGCACCCCTGGTATCTTAGGTCTTGGGTATAGCGGACTGAAGGACCTCTTAAGAGGTTACCAATTCACTATGAATTTCTTCCTACAGAGACCCCACCAAGACCACGAGCATAAGCAACTAATCTGGTCTTTCTGTCGGTGGCATCAGAAAAGTATTCACACTATCTTCATTGGCATATCTGCATACACTAAAAATGTAGATCCAAAGTGGCTTAGAGGTGGTGGCATGTGGATGCTAGTGTTCCTATCTGAAATAATATTCTAAAAACAGATAAAGTTGGAGAATAAAGGTTTTTATAGAGCATCCATACTGGAGTGAAGCACTATGATCTATGCAATCTTAACTTCATAGAGAAATGCAACAGTGTTGTGCTGTTCTGGAGAGAAAGCTAAACTGAGGAAAGTTTATGCCAATTATATCAATTGGCCATACCCATTATGTGCCAAGCACTGTGTTTAGGTGCCCAAATGAGTAGGGAGAGGCCTATATATACAAAAGTTTCCTAGCTTTATGCATTCCAAGCACAAACGTGGAGCTAATGCTCAAAAAAAGGGGGGATCACAATTAAAGTCTGTGAATGCATATTACCTCCATCATGTTTGCAATTTTCAGCTATGATCTTTCTTCCTTTCTTCCCTCTGTTTTATTTCCCAATGATTTTTGAAAAAGAAAATACATACAGTTCCTGTAATATATTTCTCCACTTCACATGAAGGTGGCAATAAGTAGAAAAGAAAACACACAACCTTTGGACATTCCCAAAGCTGATAAAAGGCATTAGTCTGGCAGTCAAGTACTAAAGGAGACCGTCACAAAAATGGGTGAGCCAGTAAACAGCTGCTAAGACATTCCCGGATTATGTCAACAAACTGACAGTGATGGTGCCATGGTTATGTCTGTAACTGATTGTGAATGCTATCATGGTTCCAGTACTCCTTTTGAACCATCAGCCTGATTTTCTGTAGAGAGATAGGTGAAGGTGAAAAAATAACTTTCCATCTGGCTGGGCACTTTATGGTTCAAATTATTCAGCTACTCCATACACTACATGAACCACAAAATACCTCTCCCAAAATTTTGAAGCTATGGCAGTTGCAAAGAGATACATGCCCCCACTCCAATCATATCACATTATAACAGTGATGGTGAACCTTTTGAGCTCTGTGTGTCAAAATTCGCAAGAAATCCTAGCTTAACTGGGTGCTGTGTCACATCTAGAAGTATCCATAATTTTGTGATATTTGTAGATATAGTAAAAAAGTTATATTTTTGATATATGTATTTTATTAAAAGCAAAAACAAATAATTCTTTACATTAGTGACTTTTGTTGCTGCATTTTGTTTGCTAAATCTTCAATTGAAAGTTGGCATTTCGAACACTTCAAGAACAAGCAAGCACTACACGCCCAGGTGCCAGGGTGACCAGGTGTGTCACCCAAAAGGGCTTAGTGTGTCACCTGTGACACAAGTGTCATAGGTTGGCCATCACTGCATTATAATATACCCAAATCCCATAGTATGCTCCAAAGCAAAACCTTGAAATCTATTTTTATATCTGAATGGTTATTGCTTAAAATATTTCCATTTCCATTTGTATTTTCAAAATACCAGCAATTTCTTATGAACAATCCACGAGTGGGAAAAGAGTACAAACATCTATAGGCTTAGATTCTAGGGGTGTTTCTGCACTTACCTCCTGAAAGCTGGATTAAGAAAATCCATTTTTCTGAAATCCGGCTCTGGGAAGATCTGTCTGAAATAGGGACAGATCCAAATGAGGCCCCACGCTTCCACACTCACATGGGGAGCACGGATACTGAGGCACGCATCATGTGCTCACTGTGCGGACACCACAGCACTGATTTCCAGAAGCATCTGGCCTCCCTGAGGCCCCGCCAGCCCAGGAGCTGTGTGATTGGAGCATTCAGCCGTCAGTCACCGCTTGATTCCCCCCATGCGTGGGTGTGTCAGAGACAGACTGCCCACCAGTCAGCAGCATCCCTGAGATCCCATGGCTGCCATGGTGCTGCTGCCTCACTCAACATAGCAACTTCCTGTCCCACCCACATCAGTTCCCTCTCCTGTCCATGCACGGAAATGTCCTCCTTTGATGCAGAATATCCATGCAAGTACAGATTGAAGACCTAATTTTTCAGGGCTTCCTGGAAACTGGATTTAGCGGCACCTAGACCCCATTAGCGATGGATCTCGCGCGAGGCTGTGCAGAAGTGGTGTCCTCAAAGGGGCCCTAATCTGTCCCTCTGTGCAGAAGGTGCCTTGCACATGTGTCTCATATCTGTCCTTATTGTGTGCTTAATGGGGTTTTAGCATCCAGTGTGGAAACACCCCAGAGATCACATGCAGTCTTAAGCTGTACAATGACTCATCCATATGGTGGACTGGTCTACCAAGAGATTGTGCCTCCTGTGAAATGCTACATCTACATGGAACAGGGCACTGGAGTAGCCGACTGTGCAACAATTGAGGAACTGCTTTAACATGGAGTGGACACTCCAGGTTCAGGGAGTTCAGTGTCATTTTATTGGGCTCCTAGAAGCAGCCCTGGAGAAGCACCACTTCTCTGCACATAGCTAAATCAACATTGGCTAGAACATTTCATTTCCAAGCTCTGCAGTTTAGTCAGAATGGGCTGCCATAATGTAGACAGTCCATGGCAAGAGCTACCAGCCACCCTTCCAATCTTGTAGCATATCACTTGACCTAGCCTAAAACAACCCAGCCTGGAGCAAGATACTGCACTGATCCTGCTATCATAACTAATAGTCACTGATTGCTCCTGCTATAAATATAGTATGTTGTTGCCTTTCATTTTTCCTTTTTCGCTTTCCCCAATCTTCCTTCAGCACTGAAAGCACTTCTTCCAGTCTTTTGCAATTTCAATCGTATAGCCATAATTAAATTACTAATCGTCTCCTGATGTTTCATATGCATCAAAATGCCTATAAAATTTCCAGAGAAAGCTTAGTGGTATTAAGGGCAACATATATTACAGTGCCCACAGCCATTTTAATATATTATTTTGTGTTACATATAAATGGGTATAACAGTTGGCATCACTCACCATTCCTCACCTTTCAAATGCTGACAGTATGCAACTACCTTACATTATCCCAATTTAACTTAACGTGAAGTATTTTGCTCCCTAGTTTTGAAACTGAACTAATGAAACAAGCTGCAGCCCAATGGAAAAATGTCCCTATAAATAGCAATGCCATTTCTAGGCAAAGAGAAGCAGTATTTGACATTTTCTTGAAAATGTTCCCACCTGGTTTTGCTTGGAACAGCAGCATGATCGTTCAATGACAGAAAAACTCTGCCAAGCAGCTCCTTCAATATGATACCACTTCTCTCAAACCATGCAAAGAGAGTTCCTACAGCAGTTCTTTCAAATATCGTATATGAAAAGCTATATAAAGCTGTGTGTGTTTTGATATGCAGCCCTGTATTAATAGCCTTCTGCTGCTCCAGCAACTTTATATTATTCATCACCTTCTATTCTGGTGGTGATAGTTGCATGTTTACAAAACAAAAGTCCGTCACAGGCAAACATTCAAATATGTATCGGTAAAATCATATCAGTAAAAACTCAAAGCCCATTTCTCTTGATGGAGGTGTCTTAAAATGGTGTGTTGCCATAAAATATACTTCAAGAGCTTCTCAGGTTCACCCATAAAAAGTCTTATGGCTCTGAGGCTATTTTCAGGCATAACAAAAGGGGCATCTTAGAGGTGCTTCTGAGACATTAGTGTGTGGCATCTGTGTCCCAAGCCTTTTCCTATCCTTCTTTTCTAGCCCAGAATGTCCATGCAAGGGGAGAGAGGCAGACTGGTGTGTATGAACAATCCCACCTCAGAGCCTTCTCCAAGCTGCCTCAGAGATGCTTTTTGTTGTTGTTGTTGTGGCTGGTCACAGTCTCAGAATATTAAACATCACTACACATGAAAATTATTCTGGTAGTGTCCTCAGTTCAGAATCTTTATGTGCACTTTTGCAGACCTGGTGGATCCCTGAAAACAAAAACATGTCCAGACTGTAAGCACAAAGAAAAATAAAGTTCAGCATCCAGATAAATTTTCCAGAATTCTCCTGGCTTTGTTTCCTGGGCCTCCTGACAAAAAAGTTACTCAGTAGTAGTTACATCCCATCTGACTGGAAGAACCCAAGCTGACGAACTGTTAAATTTAAAACAAAAACTGCTGGTGTCACAGCTTTCAAAGATTTTGGACTTCAAATTGACTCTCATTGATTCTCTGAGGGCTTCAGATGGTTGGAACAGAGCATAGGAAAGGTCTAGCATGTGATGAATGTTAAAAGTCCTGGTTTCCTACTTAATAATTTTAAACGATACAGTATATTCCATTTTCCAGGCTGTGGCTGCATTGAATCAGAGCCATGGTGTTCACAGTGTTGCCATCAGAGAAAAAGTTTTGAAATATGACATAGTTTGAAGTATGTTCCTTGCTGTACAACACATCTCCCATGTTTTTTATTAAATAAGGGGAAACAGGAAGCAGAAGCTGAAGTTTATGTGGCATTTCACTTTGTTCTTTGAACAAAGTTTTGTCTGCTCTGTTCTATTCACTAAGAATCAAAGTAACTTTATGGCTCTTTAACACACAGTTAGAATGAATGGAAAATTGTGAGGGCTTATAAATCAAAGATCTATTAGGGAGTAGAGCTGAAAACTAATTACACTAATATGTGACATGCCGTTTTCTTCCCATCCCATACAATACTCACACCCTTACCATCTCTTTCTCAATTTTACCAGGTTATTTATATGGTCACATTCCCTGTTGGCAACTTTCCTTGCAGATGAACCTTTCTCCTTTACACAGCCCAAGTTGTTTACTTGGAAATCCTCAAACCAAAGAATGCTTTTTATATTTTTTTTTAACTGTCTTTGAACCCTAATCTCTCACAGATCTAAAGCCTTTAAAATACTGGAAATCATCACTGGGAGTTGTATAGTTTATTTCACTACGTTTAAGATGAGACTTACAGTAAAATGTGCAACTATCATTGCCTTCTACTACAGCTCTGGAAGCTCAGAGCTTCACTAGAAGGCCATGCAAAAGAGAAAGATAATACCAGCTGGAAGCTGCCAGGAGGTATGGGGTAAGGCCTGAAAAGACACAGATGTAGGCTGAGGAGGCTACAGGCTTCATACCTGAAGAACAAGATTCAGTCACCACCAGCCCTCCACAGGACCAAATGGTATCATTGCTCACCGTGCACACATATAGGCTATGTTCAGACAGAAAAAAAAGGGTGCCTCAGAGAAACTATATGTGGCCCACATGTTCCTGTTTTCTCTAATACACCTTCTCTAGTAAAGAATGTTTAGTGGGAGGGCGCAGACTGGTGTGTGAATAATCCCATCCCAAAGCCTTCTCTAAGCTGCCTCCAAGGCTGTGTTCAGACATAACAAAAGGAGTGCCTCAGAAGTGCCTTGGAGAGACAGTGTGCCCCAAAACGTTCTCTAATTTAGGAATGTGCATGAATGTATTTTTTGCATTCAAATTCAATCTGAATCGAATATTCAAAAATTCAATTTGATTTGAATTTTAAAAACCCGGATTTTTGAAAATCCAATTTCGATCCAGATTATCTGGATCCGCACTTTCAAAAATCCAATTCATATCTTGATATACGAATGTCAATAAGATTCGTATCCCATATACAAATTTGCACAAGTACATATTTATCCCTTATGCATCCCATATGCATTGTTTTCATCCTGCATTATATGCACAAATATGTATAATTTTCCCACATATTAGTATACGATAGATATGAATCTACTCATTCAAATTATTCAAAAATCTGCATCGGATTTTGAAAATCTGAAATTCGTCCTAATGTGTAAATTCAGATTTTTGAAAATCTGATTCGAATACGAATGTCAACATTCGACAGATTTGAATTGGATTTTTGAATTTTCGAATATCCATGCACATCCCTACTCTAATCTACTTTTTCTAGCAAGGTATGTTCATGGGAGGGGGTAGGGACAGAGAAATGTATGAACAATTCCACCTCCAAGTTGCTTCAAGGGTACCTCACACATTCTTTCTTTCCTTCTGATCACAGCCACACACACACACACAAGACTCATATGTGCAAATGCAAATGAGACATAGAAGAACACACATGAGATACATATAGACAACATATCCATACATGCTTTAAAATGCTAAAACCAATAACCAAAGGCAGCTTTACCTCAGCAGGGTTTCTGCTCTTTAATATTTGCACAGAAGAGGGAATTTCAGCAGATGTAGCTTGCCACACTCTGAAATTCCCTTTTCTGTGCACCTGTCAAAGGAGCATGGGCATTGTCTTATTTCCCATTTGACAACCCTAGTCAGTACTACGGCTGCCATCTCCACCCCATCATCACTTGAAGCACCATATCAGGACAATTTCCCGTAGAGGAGCTGTCCTTCTGTTTCATGAATATGTCATATTGGTGTGCCTGGAAACTTGAAAATAATGAGGTTCTGGAAACCAGGAACTTCTAACCCTCACCCACTACAGTGGGACAGTACTTTTTTTGGGGCTCCAAATCACAAGTAGCAAAACAGTGCCATGTTTTCCCTTGTGAGTACAAACAACTCACAAGTAACAAAAGGTTTGTGCATGATCTGCTGTGGTATATACAGTCTTTCAGATAGCACATTATTCAACCCTAGATAGCCAAGTATCCCACTTAACAAAAGATGAGTCTTCTAATTTAAAAAACTATCAGAGGGCTGTCCTTTATAGGAGACGTTTTCTATTTGAAAATCTACTCAGACTAAGACACAAGGTAGCCCAGAGTTTTTGGGTGTTGTCTATCAGTGTAGCCCTGCCTCATATGTACAGCACAAATGTTGCAATTTCCCTTTACAACATAGTTTTGTACATTACAGGATTGCTGTTACACAGAGAATAAAACATGCCAAATGCAATCCTGGAAACTTGTGATCAGATGGTACAGTAGAGATGGTGCCAACCCGTCATTGATGGAATGGGCCAAATTGCAGCTGCAAACATGGCCAACTGCCCTACTGCTGTGCTGGAAGAGAGCATCTCAATGATGCCCATCCAGCAAAGAAGGATGGAGAATATATGGATTATGCAAGATCCTACTTTCCCACTACCAGTTTTTTTCAAAGCTCCAATGCAGAGCATGGACAGATAGAGTACATAACTGTGTGACCTAGGCATTGCAGGAATGTATGCCTGTGGTTTTTGAAAACCCATCAAATCACACCTTTGCTCTCCTCGGTGCCATTGGTTTTCATTGGTAGACTGGGATTGTGGTCTCCTGATCCCCAGTTCTCCATAGGCAGCACTTAATTGTGCAATACGCTTTTATATTTTAAGAGAAGAAATAAATGTAGTTGGGCCCAGGAGAGCAGATACAGGAGTTACCTAGTCACACTTTTCACTAATATGGTAAATAATTATAATAATTACTTCTAGTGTGTGCAAATGCTATACAGATCTGTGCCCTTCTTTTTTCTCAAAGAAAATGTGTGCCTTCTCTTCTTAACACAGCTACATTTCTATTCATGCAGCAGGAAGCCAGACACAGTATCATTAGAGCAGTAAGGCCCATATGGAAGAGTTCTCATTGCAAATAATCTGCATGTGTTTATTTACTGGGGGTAAGGGAGTGAATTTATACCGTTCTCATTGTAAAAGCAGCAAAAAAAAAAATCAAATTTACAACACAGCCCTGGAAATACATTTCTAAAGAACACAAAAGTCCAGGCCACAGCCCATCTGGTCCTGCATCTCATCTCACACAGTGGCCACCCCACTTGGATCTGGACATTCTCAAGCAGAAGACAGAGTTGAAATCCTCACCTGCTCTCAGCTCCTTGCAAGTGTCCTTTTGAGGATCTTTCTTATCTTTCCAGCCCAAAGATGGTATCTAGGCATCCTTTCTAGGAGCCATTGATACACCTGACTTCCTAGAATTAATCGAACTCAGGTTAGTAGCCAACATCACCTCCTCAGGAAACAAATTCCACAGACCAATACTTCACTTTATCAGTCCTAACTTTCCTGAGGAAGGGAGGCCTGTCATCCCTTTCATAAACTGGACTACAGCAAAGACTGCTCCTTGCATGTTTCAGCTGGTACACTGCTGACTAGTTCCCCTCTCCATTCAGAACCATCTACAGCCTTCCTCTTTCAAATTTGCATTTTCCTAAAGTGGATGCTGTCCAACTCTTGCTGGCTTTCCCCCCAGATCAGTTTAAAAACTGTCCTGCAACTTTTTAAATATTACATGGCAGCAGTCTAGTTCCATCTTAGTTCAAGTGCAGCCTGTCCTTATTCTAAAAGTTTGGCTTTTCCCTGAATGCTTCCCAGTGCCTCACAAATCTAAACCTTTCCTCTTGACATCACTGCCTTATCCATGCATTGAGACCTCTGAGCAATGCCAGCCTAGCTGACCTTGCATTTTGGACTGGTAGCGTTCTAAGATTGCAACCTTGGATGCCAGATACAAGTAGTCTTCCGTACTTCGTGTTGCAACTGCACTGTAAGAGCATGGCAATAATTAAAAGTGCATAACCTGTGTAGTCTGACTCCAGATTCATATTCAAATCAGACATATGGAGCACATTACTCAGGAATTAAGCACTTAAAAGACAATTTAGACAATATTTGCCAGTTTTACAAAGGGAAAATACTGAGGGCAAGGCTTTCTATTATGAAGGGCAACCAGAGAACATAATTCAAGGAAGCAACTCAGGCCAAGGCTACAAATCAAATGAACCTGTAGCAGAGGACTCAAAACATATGCAGAACAGATTACTTAAGAAACAGTAAAGTTACCCCATGAAAAGAGAACGGAGTTCCTTTAGCTTTAAAAACTGTGTAGAGGACATATTTTAAGCAGGTACTGTTTGTAAAAGCACAGGGGGCCTCACCTGTCCTCTTCTTCAAATGGTAACCTGTTCCTTTTCAGACAGATACTTCTCCACCTGCACAGTCTCTGAAGCCACCTCTAAGCTGCTTCTGAGGTGTTTTGTTGTTGTTGTTTTTACTTTGTGTGTGTGCAGAACTGTCTCTTGGTAACCAACTGGCAGGTCCAGAAGTGGCTTTGGGTTGATATAAAGTTCGTTAGGTACACATCTGGCCAGCAATCATCCACCTTTAAAGATATTCTGCCTCCTCAGACTTTAAAAAGCCTCTAAAAGCTTCTAAAAGCCTCAGGGCTTTTCTACCAAGCCAGCTTTGGACAGGAGAGAGAGCTGTGTTTTGTTTCCTGGTTTATCTACCTTCGGCCCTGTCCCCAAGCAATTTAAAGTCTGCTAAAAATCTTATTTTGCCTCTGAGTGCCCCCAAAAGCGCTACAAAAGCGGGAAAACCCGCAACAAAAAAAGTGCCCTTTAAAGAAGAGTTTCAGCACTCTTTTTGAAAGTTGCGGGTTTTCCTTGCAGCATTTACCTTGGGGACGCTCCGTGGCAAAAGGGGCAGGGATTGCCGCTTGCACACACAGCAGTAACACATTCACACATCTCCCAGAACTGCAGCAGCTTCCCTTCCCTTCCCTTTCTAAAGCTCAGAACTTTCAAAGAGCCAGAATAGTGCAGAATTGCAACATTGTTGCAATTGCTATCAGGTGTGAAGTGGGTGGATTATTGCTACAGTGTACCAGCTGCTGTACGGTGTGGATTTTGACAGTCAGAGGGAAAGTGCTGAGAGTGAAGTCTTGAGAGAGATCGTGTGGCTGATGGCTGCAGCCACTGCCTTTGCCGGGGTGGATTTTGAAGTGTTGAGAGTGAATGAGCGATTGCGCGGCCAATGGCTGCAGTGGCTGCCTTTGCTGGGGCGGGAAGCCATTTCGGGGGGGGGCAGAGATCTGGGAGATGAACAGAGAACTGATAGCTAGTTTTCCTTTGGACTTGTCAGGGGTTGTCTTCCTGGTTGTGGCGGTGCAGAGTGCAGTCCCTCCCATTCCCACTAGCAGCCTATCAACCAGGGAGGGGGAGGGGGAAAAAAGATGCACACAAAGAAAACACGCTTCCGTGGGGACAGAAGTTGCGTTTAAAATGCACGTTTTGCTGAGCCTCATGCGGACGCTTATTCCAGAAGTGCACGGCACTTTTAAAGTCCGCTTGAATAGCATGACGGCAGAGGGAACTCAGAGAGGCAAATAACTCTTTTGGGGATGCAGCCTTCTTCTGCATAATGCCTTTCATCTCTTGAATCTGCGGTCTTGCAGCTTACTAGACTTTACACCCCTGCTCAGCTGCCAGTCTGAGGTCCTCAGCTTTAGTCCCTGTAGTGGTGAGTTGTTTCTGGCCTTTGAGTTCCTAGTTCCTACTCCTCTTTTGTTCCTCTCACCTCCAATTTGACTACTACTTTTGAACTGTTTTACTGATTTTAAACTCCTGATTCACACATGGATTTGGGTTTCTAACCTAGTCTTCTAAACACTCTGCTTCTCTATTACTGCCACAGCTCCAGAGTCTCATCTCTACTATGCTACTCTACCCAAAATGACTTCAATCTCCTGCTAGGGATGGGTGAAAAATGTTGGTCACCTTTGCAATTTGTTTGAAGCTTTGGAGCGGATCCAGAGTGGATCAGAATGGATTCGGAAAGGATTTGATGGCGCAACTGGTGGTGGCAGGGACTCAAGGCAAATTTGAAGCCTAGCACATTTGAAGTGGCTCCATCTACACAAATGCAACGTTCCATCCCATTTGCTTCAGTGCAAAGTGAACGGGGAGGGGGGAGAGAGAGAGAGAATTGTGCACATCACTGTCTCCTCCTTCTCCTTAGTCTTGACTCCAGCTTCACAAGAACTAGACAGAGTTCTGCTGAGTATCTGCTTCCTACTTCTTGACTGTCTTAAACAAACAGCAGTATGTGGTATGAGCCATCTGTGTTCTGACTGCAACGGTGGACCAAGACATCTAGCTACTAAATGCATCTCCTCTCTTAGCTGACTAAGCAGTACTTGTTTGAGCGTAGGCTTTTTTTTTTTCTGGTACAGACTCCTACATAAGTGAGGCGTGACTGTACAAAACACCTGTGTTTTAAAAAAAATAAAATACTACTGTTGAAACTTTTGAAGCTTTAGAGTGGGGGCATCAACAATAGCCCCCCCCCTCCAATATTAGTCAAAGCCATTGCTGTTCCAATCTCAGGGCTACCAATTCTAAAGCGTGAATTGCCTTCAAGTATGATTAATGTATTTGTCTGAAGCATTTATAGTCTAAGATTCTTCTGAAGAACACATTATTTTCTTCCATTTTTATCTTCACAAAAAACCTGTAAGCACCCAGTGTGTTTCCAAGGTTTAATGGGGAGCCAAGCACAGGAATTCCTAGGTCTCAATTAGAAGCTCTAGCCACTACACTGCACTACAGTCAGAACCATTTCTGTTTAGCTTCTACGAAGTGAGAGGGAGGGTCTGTTTGCACTTACCAGTTGGAGTGGTTCCATCATTCCCTGTTGAGGTCTTTCTTCACACTGCTGCTGCCATTCTGGAGCTCACTAACCTCTCCCTGGTCCTAACTAGCTGTAGACTGGGAGAGGCTAGGTGGCTCCTAGGCAACAGAGTTCACACCCTCTTCTTGGTGCAACTTTGTGATGCAAGTGATGATGTGGCTGTGGCTGTGGCTGCACACTCATGCACCATGGCCAAACTGCCATGGCAACATCCACACATCTGGGCACATGCTGGATGTTGCTGTGGCCATTGTCATCTGCACTTCAAGTGCTGGTGCTCCAATTCAGGACTACACTGGCCCTTGAAGGATCAATGGTCACCCACTACTGTGCTTAATCTTCTCTTGACTAGTATGGTATTATTATACCTTAATAGTCAAATAAATATAAACAGGCCCTGAATGAATTAATGAATAAATGAATATAGATGGAGGAATTAGTTGAATAAGAGAGATGGTTAATGAAACTTGGATCACAATTGGGCTTTCAGGCTTCATGAATTAGTATGGCATTCCTCCTATGACCCTACAATTTCCATTTCACTGACCATCCCTGAATAACAATTCAGCCTGGTGGGCACCTGGGAGAAGGCCTTTTCCGTGATGGCACCCAGACTATGGAATAGTCTCCCTCTCAAGGTGTGTCATGCCCCTTCCTTGTATATATTTAGGGAGGCAGTGAAGATGCACCTCATTGCCTTGGCCTTTGGCTGAAGTGATTATATTTTCCCCCCAGTACAGATACTATTATTTTAAACATGGAATGTACTGTTTTAAAATTTGTTGAATTTTTAAAGTGTTTTTAATGTGTATCTTGTTTTTAACCTGTTGTTTTAACGGTTGTTACCGTGCCTAGAGATCTTCAGGAATGGGGCAGGATAGAAATGTAAATAAATAAATAATATTGATTATTGTTCTAACGTCACTATCACTTTCTTCCATTGGGTCAGTATTACCATTGCTGGGTCAGAATGTCAGTGCTGCAAGATTTTCCTGTTTTCTGAAGATTAAGTTCATGCAACTGTGCTTTGATATTTCCAAGAGTGATTATACAGAGAGCTGAAGATTAGCTAATAATGCCATTGATCCATTGTATCATCCGCTGAAGGAAGTGGGAGCACAAATCAATGTGGTGATGTATTTTAGATGAGATCAGCTGTTGGAACATTTTAGCATGCCTTCTGGGAAATCAAGGCATCGAAGCTCAGCCCTTTCAGATAATCCTCCCCGTTGAAAGTTTTTAGAGCAGCTGAGAAACCACGATGGTGGGGATGCAAGCTGGCAAGCTCAGCTTCGTCGCCATGAGCCAGAGATAGGCTCAGTCCTGCAACTCAGCCTATTCTATTCTGGAAGTCTGCACATTCAGGAAGCTTTGATGCATTGCACAGAGCAGTCTGCAGTGCAACATGCACCTGAAGAAAGCCATCTATTTTAGAAGCCTTGATAAAAATGCCTTACTGTGCTGACATTTTCCCTGTATCTTCTTGAAATCTTTACCAAAAGGCTATCTCGGCTATGTTAAGTTCCCTTATGAGAAAAGTTGTAGATACCTGGTGAACATAATAAAGAATTTAACCTTCTGGAAATTGCAGCTTCAGTCTTACCTCTGCCCTGTGGCTTTGTCTCTGGATAAGCTATTGATAGTTCTCTGGACTCAGGGTGTCCACCTATCTTGTTCTTCAGCTGAGCCTCACACTTTTGTAGGCACTTGCCTGCCCTTGTGGTTTTGAACTCAAGAGTTTGATTTTTTTTTCCACTGTGATCTCATCACGCTGGTCTCTAAAGTTTGTGAGAGGCAGCTTCTTCATTCTCCTTATCAGTGTGTGGTGGTATAAGGAGCAAATAAAGAACAAGAAGAAAGGGGACAGCTTTCACCCTTTTCTTGGCCTAGTAAATTGATCCATAACATAAAAAACTAAAATATATAAATGCTTTAGAAACCTCAGAGCAAAACTTTTAAGATATCAAGACAAGGAACCCCTAACGATTTTTTTTTTGCCTCAAAAAAACACTCTTCCAGTGAATAGAAACTGAAATTCTCTCTCTCTCTCTCTCTGTATAGAGAGTGCAGCTTTGTCCAGTAGATAGGAAGGCTGTTTTTAAAGAAGATAAAAGAAACTCATACAATCTGAAGATGAGCTTCAGCAGGCCTGATCCATTTTGCCTAAGGGCCCCCTTCACCTAATATATAATCACCTTTAAAGAACTTTTCTTCTGAAGAGATCACAGTCATTATATTGAAATGCATTTTTAAAGTTATTTTCCTGAAAGATAGTTTAATAGGTGCTTATAATCTGTAAGGATAAGTGTCTCACAAACAGCAGTAGGAAGAACATTTCAAAGGTTCATTGAGATGGCCCAACTGACAGCCATCATACAGTGATATTCTGTATCACATGGAACCTATTGAAAGACCTTTCCAGATGATCTCAGGCTTATAACAGATTCTTTAGGTACCATGTGTTATTTAGATCTTTATATGCCAAGCATAAAACCTTGAATCATGAATGAATGTAGGAATGACTGAACCCTTTGTCACCAAAACTCCTGTCTCCAAGTATTCCAAAGAAACAGGCCAAGTTTAAAATATATTGTCTTATTAAACTAAAAAGGCAAAATCTGAGCAAGATCAATAGCCAATAAAATACTGACAATTAGAGAAATTCCCCTTTCTCAAGAAAAATTTAAAATATTAGAAATATTGAAGCAGCAGATTGCAGCAACATCAAAGAAAATAATTCAAACAAAACCTGCAGTGTACAATATATGGATAATGTTCTTTTCAAACAAACCAGTGATGATGATTATCAGGCTATTAATACAGCAAATGGGAACTACCCTATAAAAAAGCTTTGGAAAGACCTGTGGGACAATCTAAAGGAATACAATACAATTTAAAGAAGTGGAAACTGAACTAAATGGAAGCCACATGGAAGACCTGATAATAATACCAGAATTAGATTAAAGTGATTTGAGAAGTTAAAGGACAGCACCAGGGAAGAATGACTATGTTATTTCTGGCTGAAATATCTCACTGGTTTACATGAAAAAATACCCCAGCAATTAACATAGTCGTTCAAGAAGAAGAAATTGATGGATTAATAATACCAAGCAAATAATGGAAGATTATGAAAAAGGTGCAATACAAAGCAACTAGACAATCAACTGGTTCCCAACAGGCTGTAGCTTTTGTCAGGAATAATATCAGGATCACTTAGAAAAAAATGTCTAAGAGCAAAAAGAGAAAACAAAATAGCAACAAATACCCAAAAATGTTTCCAAAGAATTGTAAACTAAGAAAATATTAACTTAGATTTTGCTTGTTTAGTTACAGAAAGGTGTTTGACTCATTACCATATAATTGGAACTTAAAATGTTCAGAGATGGCAGAAGTTAGTGATGACAGGTCAACATCTGAAGAGGTATATTTCATGGTGACTATAGCCCCATCTTCACGGCATCGTTATCTCGAATTCAAAACAATTTGAGTCCTCACAGTTCAGACGGCAGTTCGGCTTAACACGCTTCTTCCGTGTTAAACCACGTTATACCGATTTGAAATAAATCCTGATTTCAACAGCTCTCACTCCGGAACGTGCCCTTGATACAATCGCACTGTAACCAATGGCTTGTCCGTATTCGAGGCACGTCATGTTTAGGATTCCCTCCCCCAATAGCTCACTTCCAAAGAGTGATTCCATTGAAAGAATCCAGTCTCTAAACAGCCACTACCTCCAAAGCTACACTGTAGCGATGTAGCTTATAACAATGTTGCAGTTTTGCGCAGTTCTGAACTTTAAAAAGGGAAAGGAAAGCCCTGGAGTCCCCGGGGAACTTTCCTTTCCCAGCCAGTCCAGTCCCTCTGAAAGGGGGGGGGGGAGAAAAAAGAAAAGAAAGAAAAAATTCCCCAGAGCGCTGCTGGCTGGCTCTCCCTCCTTCCTTCCCTCCCTCCTTCCCTCTCTCTCTCTCTCTCCCCCTCTCTTTCCTGCTGGCAGAGAGATTTAGTTGGCAGCAGCGTGGACACATCGCTGGCTGGCTCGCGCTCTCCTCCTCTTCCAGCCAGCGGCGGCAGCGGAGGAGCGGGGCAAAGCAGCGGCGGCTCTGCCACCGGGCAATGAGGAGTCCCAGGGCGAAGCCGCCCGTGCCGCACCAGGATGGATGGATGGATGCTGCTGCTGCTGGGAAGGGAAAGGGAGGGGAGAGAAGGGGACGGATTGGGCAGGGGATCCCCAGCGGAGCATGGATGATGCAAAGGGAAGGGAGGGTGGGATCCTGGGAGGGAGGACCAATCACAGGGCACCATGACTGGCAATGGGCGGGAGCACAGTGCTATTGTGGGGATTACCAGGATTGATTCCGTGTTAAGGCTGCAATCGGAATGCCCTCGGAACCGGATCAATTTGCAAGTCGTGTAGACAGCTTTGTTCCGGGTCAGTTATTTCGAATTATTTAAATCGAAATAACGCATGCCGTGAAGATGCAGACTTATAATCACCATTACACATGTAAACTGATGGGGGCTGAGCTTTCTGTGACAGACCAGGAAAGGGATTGTGGTTTTCTGGTGAACAGCTCGATGAAAGTGCCAATCCAATGGGGGAAAAAGAAGTAAGTTCATTACTAGGGTTAATTAGGAAGAGACTACTAAATTTCAGCAAGCATTGTTGTAGCTCTTTATAAATCTATGGTGAGGTGACTCTATCAGTGTCCAAGCTATTAAGATGTCACTCCTGCTCTTTTGGGATTGTACCAAGGACACAACTGTCACCTTCCATTGCTCCCAATGTTCTATTTCAAATTTCTGGTGTTTGTTTCTGGGGACTTTTTCCAGCTGTTTTTTCTCAATTCTACTATTGTCAGGTACTTCCACACTGATAATCCACAAATGGCTTTTCTCAAACAGTGATGCCAGGAGTGTCAGTGCAAGATGCTTATCAGTTGTAGTCTGAAATCCTACAGTATTTTGGCCTACTCATTTTCTATTGCTTTTTTGATCTTGTGGTTCCACAGATTTTTGCCTGGTGTGAATTGCACCTCTTACTAATGGATCATACTTGTCACTGTTTTCTTAACTACTTTGCACAAGTGGCATTGGATATCTTTGCATGAGCAACAACCATTGAGGTTCTGTGTCCCCTTCTATAGCCTATTAAAATCTTTTTTACCTTACAGATTTGGGGTTAAGTCTCTATCGTAAATGCTGGAGAGACCCCTATAAGTGTTACCTAGCAGAAAACCTTTGTATCCAAAGATAATTTGACAGCACTTTATACAGTAGAGTGTGTAAACTGTCAGTACTTGCATTGTTGAATATATGTTCTACCATAAGCTGGCTAGTGGCAATGAGTAAAATGATTTACAATAAACAGTCCTTGCTTCTTTGAACCTTAACTTTTCCTCCTCTCCTCCTACATTGCTGAGTCAAAATAGGTAGCCAACAAAAGCAAGGGATATTTATTTGGTTTGCCGTTGGTTGATTTTTCCTTGTCTTGGTTGATTTGTTGTACATTTAGGATTTGCTTATTCAAGATAGTTTTGTGGCTATAGTAGCCCTTTTGTATAACTCTTTGTGGTCCTCTGGGAAAGGGTTCTTTTCGTTTGTTGGGGTGTGTATGTGTTTTATGTACACTCATTTTTTTCTTTTACTTCTAAAATCAGGGCTTGTTTGCTAAAGGGTGTAGGTGTTACATAAATCATGAAATGGTGTCAACAAGGTCTAGAGGTATTGCTTACTTGTGCAAAGCAACTTATTACATTATTCAGTATTTTTACACATGCACTAGTTATTTATAAATATCCTATACTTCACAGGAAATTGTTTGGTTTTGGAAACAGTCTGGCAGTTTTGAAAATGAGAGGTAGCAAGAATGCAAACACAACTTATCCCCTTCTCTGCATATATTTAGCTATTCTCATCAAGGTGGCATGAGTATCACTGCTACTAATGTTTTAATTGCTGCCAGTGAACTTGAATATTGGCTACCTTTAGAACCTCAATGTGATCACTATGGAATTAATAATTTCAATACAGGAATATCTTCTCTAAAACATTCTTTGGCAAAGGCTGCATAAATGAACAGTTGGTTTTTATCCTCACTTTTCTTACCCTTTTTAAGGGGACTCAAAAGTGGCTGACAGAAAGAGAGCTATGAGTAGTCCAATGTTACCCAGCTGGCTTTGTGTAGGAGTGCAGAATTGAACTGGGTGCAGAATTGCTCTCCAGATATGAGTCTGACACTCTAATCACATGACCAAACTGGCTCATAGAGCCATCCTCATTAAACCAGAGCCATCATTGTTAGGCCAGGACATCCTTTGACATTCTGTAACGTTTTTGGACTGCATCTCCCCTATCAGCCTTAGCTGCATTGACCATTCTGATTGGAGCTGATGGAATTGTACTCTAAAACATTTGGAGGGCTTTAGGCTGGTGAACACTAAATGAGAACTAGACAATGGAATGGTCATGACTTAAGATATGCCTTCTAGAATATGCACTAATAACATCCAGTGACAAGTTCTACTAAGTAGTCCTTGATTAATAATGTTAACTGGTCCAGAGCACGGCAGTGGCTCGTTCTACCTGTAGTTTCAGAAAACTGAAGTTGGGCATTTTGCTAGGACCCCAGAAAGCAGTGCCCCTCCCTTTTGGAGAATTTGTCCAGCTGCTGAACGTGCTATTTATTATGACACTTTCAGCATTTTTTTTTCTATCTGAATGGCATGTAGGGCTTAGTTTGCTTTCTTTGCCAAGGGCCTATCCCACCCCAGCTACATCCCTATCCAATACTTATGACAAAGTGGTGTATAATTGGCACAGGATATCATATGTTATCAGTGTGGTTTTCAATGCTGCACAAGTTGCACCACTGCTGCTATCAACATCAGTGCAAATGACTCACTTCAAGCAAATTAGAGAATTAATTAGCACAAACATTTTGTCCTTCGCAGTTAGCATGCATAATGCCATGTCCTTGCATAAATAAGCAATTTAAAGCTGCTGGGGATCTCACAAGGAATAATGACAGGAAGTATTAACTAAGTATAAACATTTTTACCAGGCAGAGTATGCATGACATTCATGCTCAGAAAGTGATCTAAAGTAAAGACACTCTGTAAATTAGGTTTGTATGTATACCTTATACAGGCATTTAAAAGAAAAAAAGCAGTAAAGCATTTAAAAATCCATGCTTTATGCTTAATAGTGTTCTGTATTATGGTACAAACTCTATATTATTCTCTTTTATTGGTTGACTACTTTCCTTCTACTTTCAGTACCCTTTGAAATACAGTGTTCAGCAGGTGACAGTATTTTGGCCTATTTTGCTAAAGAGCTAAGTACTTGTATATCAGACCACCAAGATTTTTTTAACTGAGCTATGGTTATATGCCCATGTTCATATAGTCATCAAGAGTTGAGCTCTATTCTTGATTACTGGTTCCCCTAGCTGCCAACTTTCTATTTCTGGCTTTTACTTTCATAATGTGTTTTTGGCAACACAATTTTGTGCAAAATCTCTCACATTTTCACCCACTATAAGCAATGCATGGTATTGCCAAGACCCCTCAATATACACTCAATAACTATTCAGTCTGTGAGCAGAAGACATGGATAGAACCTGATCTAAATGTAGAGGCTTCTGTGCAATTCTCTATGGATATGCTTATTAATGTCCAGAAGGAAAAGACAAAGGAAGAAGAATCCCTTGAGAATCAGTTTGGGTAGGAACATTTGACCTAATTCTGGGCTAACCTAGTACTGCAGAAATACCAGACTGGACACAAGCAGAGCTAGATGCACTGGACTGGAAGATGAGGAAAGTAATTACCATAAATCACAGTCCATGTCCCCATAGTGAAGTTGACAAACTGTATTTCCTATGATATAGAAGGCAGATTGGGAATACTGCAGGTTAAACAGACAGTTGATGAAAAAAATAGGATCAATGCAATTCAAACTCAGTATATTACAGCATCACAAAATTACAAAAGTCATCATCAAAATATAAGAATCATATGATCAATAATGCACACAAGGGTAGTCAAGAAGAATCACTAAAAGAACCTAGTGAAGAAAACTTACTAAAGACCAATGGAAAAAAGGAGGCCTACAGAAAGGAAAAGCTGAGAAATTGAAGAAATAAGCAGAAAAATAGATCACAGAAAAAAAAAGAAAACACCACAATATAGCAGTAGCATAAAAAAAGGATCCTGAAGAAAGAAAAAGAAATGCTCACATTTGCAGCACAAGCCTTTTCACAAATGCCATTAAGGACTGAAATATCCAATGTAAATACACTAGGTGATCCTAATGGCCACTGACTGCTGGGTATTAAGAGAGCAATTTGAGGAATGAATGTACCACAAGCCAGGGACTCGTTTCCTCTAAAAGTTGTTCATGTCACATTAGACGTGCTGTTGGAACAGATCAGAGGTGCCCCAATGTACATACTGCACATTGTTCTAACCAGCTTTGATCTTGACCCGTCTCTTCTTGGGGGTCTTCCACTAGCAGGAAGCACCCATTTAGAAACAATTAGGGTGTTTCCGCACTGGCATCTGAAAACCAGATTAAAGAAAATCCATTTCCCAAGCGATCCGTCCTCCAGAGGATCTGTCCAAAATAGGGATGGATCCAAAGAGGCCTCGTGCATCTGCACACATGCAGGGAGGACAGATTCTGTGGGACAGATCTTATGGGTGCTGTACGGAGGCCGCAGCACCCATTCCCAAAGGCAGAAGGCCTCCCACACCGCCAAAGCCGCCCCCAGAGCCACGGGACTGGAGTATTCACCTGCCAGTCACCACGCATTTTCACCAGCACGCAGTGCATATGGGAGGGGCTCCGGAAGCAGACTGGCTTGCTTCTGCCCCTCCCAAGATGGCGACTGCTGGCACATCCATCCCCTCACCTCTCCATGTGCGGAAGTGTCCCGCTTCCACATGGATCAAGATTGAAGACCTAATTTTTCAGGTCTTCACAGAGGATGGATTTTTTTGGTGGCGAGACCCCATTAAGGACGGATCTCACATGCCGCTGTGTGGAAGCGGCTGCCTGAAAGGGTCCTTCATCTGTCCTCCAGTGCGGAAGGTAAGTTTCTAAGTGTCTTGCATGTGTGTCTAATGTGTCTTTAATGTGGTTTCCGCAGCCAGTTCGGAAACACCCTTAGACACCTAATCAGTACCCAGTTGGTACCAATCAGTAAGACCCTGTTTCCACACAAGATCCCATTAGGACCCCATCTGTTCACACCAGCATGAAGGAAGTCTGGATTGAATGGAGTCCTCAGGCCTTAAATGCGGACTTCCTGTGGATCACTTTAAAGGTTCAATCCAGTCTTAAGGCTTGAAGACCAGATCTGAGGGCACCTGTTCACACTGCAATCAGTGCAGTGGGGTCTGGGGGGGGGGGTTACCAGCCACCATTTGCAGCAGGATGGATCTGGCCCCACCTCACCACTCACATCTACCTAGCCATTCAAGTCCTTCATAGCTGCCTACAAAGTCGAGCACAGGCTGAGTAGTTGTTATGTAGCTGTCTACGTAAGAGGGAACTATCTGTGTAGCCATTAAATGGTCAGCCCTATGTGTCCAACGGCATCTTTATAGATGAACTACGCGATTCAGCTGTGGAGTGTGTGCTGGTCTTCATGGGTGCTACATAACCTGCTATGAAACTTTACTTCTCCACCATGACCACTGTTAATGGAAGTGGGCCTTGAGTGATGTCCACACTGTCCAATCTCGCCATGCCAGAAGTACACCTTCTGCTTAGGGCAGAACAGATTTACCTGATGGGTAGTTTGGCATTCACACTGTGACCTAGTCTAGCACCCATTGAAATCGGGTGCTAGTCTGCTACTGGAGAAGCATTGGGTCCTTGCAAAGACCCAGAACTTCAAGGACCAGATTCATTGAGGACCCTATTTCAAAGATCTGGATCTTAAGAAACATAAGTGGGGGGAAAACCCCTTATTTACTAGGACAAATCCTGCCCAGTAAGTGCAAGCCAGGCCTCAAGTCTGACCTGTCCCTGACTTAGTGAAGCATAGGTTTATTGAGTAAGCCTTGAATGTGATACTTCAGTATTTTCATTAGATTATTTTAAAAATTAAAATATTACCATTATGATCACATACTTCAAAATCAAGTACTAAATCAGGATGTAAGGGAAACTTGCACCAAAATTTATTGTTCCAGCATTTAGCTTTAGGAAGAATTGACTCTCAGGCATTTTCCCCCAAAAAAAATATAATGTAGATGCACATTAAATTCAAACATAAGCCTATATCTGTTGCCGGTAGAAAAATGGGTTTGTGAAAGCTTTTACCCCCTGAAAAACCACAAAGAATAAATCCATATTTAGCATATTTTGGACCTGCACCAAAATCTTACATATTAGTTTCTCAGAAGCTCTCTAGTTTTCACATAACATACATTTCCACTTAGTTTTCCAGGTCACATAAAAGAGTCCTCTAAACTCTAATTGCTGTGATTAACTTCTGTGTGGTCTTCTCTCCCCATCACATTGAACCAAGTAATTCTTCAAAGTGACATGTGTCTGGTTACAGATCCCTCTTACCACTGATATGATTCAGAACAACAGATAGTGTCATGCTGCTATCAGCACAAGGAATTTGGGTACTGAGGCCATAATCCCTCCTTACTAACAAAAAAGGAAGGAAGGATGAAAATGTTAGCTAATTGGCTGGCAAATGAAAAGATATATCTCTTAAGGGTGCTTCATTCATAAGATCAAGTTGTTTTCCTCAAATCTGATGCCAACTTGATCAAAGTCTGCATTATTTTGACTGTCCTGTGTTCACAATATCACCTATATGCAAATATTTTCCCCCCTTAAGTTCTAATGCTTTCCTTGAGATACTGATGTGGCTTTCTGGTTCTGTTCAATTTTAAGAGTGCAAGGTACTTTTAACTGGATATAGTTAATCATTTTATTTCAACTGAAATCAATTTAGATTACTTATGTGTCATAAACGTTTTCTCTACTTTTAAAATATTTAACCCCTGTATAACACTATAGTTTGTTTCTCAAATATCACTATGGAGTGTAAAATTATACTATGCAATAAGTTGCCACCTATGGAAAATTGGAGACTAGTGGAACCATAGAGGCCCAGTCTACCCAAGGAGGTCAATGGCATAACAGAGATTGATCCAGGAAACCAGTCTAAGGATGCATTCACATGCAGTTCTGATAAGGCTTAGAGAAAGTTTGGAGGTGGGAACCCAGTTTTCCTCTTCTCTTCTTGTGAACATTCCAGTCTAGGAAATGTAGATTAGAGATGGGATGATAACTTCGGAGCCACACACTACCATTTTTGAACTACCTATTTTTGCTACAAGCAAATGCAGTCAATTGCCCTGTGAACAGGAGTTTCAGTCTATCAGTAAGTCAACAGCACTGCCAAAGATAGACTCAATTTACCCTTGTGCTAATGGTATTATGGAGTGTCCCAGTCTACCAGTATAACTTAATGATCCCTGTAATTAAAAATCACATTAATGTAATCATGTACATTTTCAGCAAATGAATGAAGTCACATTTTATCAACTGTGGGAAAACAAAACCATATGAGAAGTTTTCCACAGCTATCCACATAAAAGCAAACCAGAAATTGCTATGCACTTGCCCTTATTCTGGAATATATTCCAGAAAAGGGGCCTGCATGCTTGCGCAGACTACAGGAGTCTCCATGTGCGGCCTGCCATAGTCTGCAGTAGCATGTGGACAACAGATCATGTCCTGCAGTATATTCCGGAATAAGGCCAAGTGCGGAAACAGTCTGTGTTTTGCAAGGGACAACTGTGTGTTCTTTCTGGTGAAGGTAAAAGTATCCTTGTGTTGATCTAAGGAGTGCATAAAATGAACAAGCCCATTCCATTTTCTTCACAATGTTGTTTTTTTCAAAGAAGATGCTTAGTTTGGACCTGAATTTCTCTTTTGTAGCCTTAATTTCTATATAGACACCAAAGCACTATAAGCAATGAAAATTGCATCCTCTTAACATATTAATAGATTTATCATTAAAACCTCAGTTTTAAAATCACTTGCACTGAGTGGGGAAGGATTTATACACTTGTTTGGTCATTCCCCACCCCTATGAAACTATAACATAACAAAGTATGGGCTACACATTAATTGGTTTATAAGTGATAGTATTGCCACAAATTGTATAACTTTAGAACATCTCAGGCCCAATCCTCAAAAGACTTATTAGCCCCTCTCGGCTTCCTCTGCTGTCACTCTGTTATAGCTGACTTTAAAAGTCCCCTCCACTTCCAGAATAAGCACCCCCATGGTAGCCGCGATCTAAACGGACTTTCCGTCCCCAAGGAAGCCTGTTTCCTTTCCCCGCATCTTCCCCCCCGCCCCCTCTCTTGTTAAAAGGAAAAATAGCCAGATCTCCGTCTCCTGAAACAGCTTCCCGCCCCTAGCAAAGGCAGATGATCGCTCATTCATTCACTTTCAGCACTTACTTTCCCTCAGTTCTCTGTTAGAAAAGGCTTTCTGCCCCAGGAAAGTCAGCGGCTGCAGGCATCAGCAGCGTGATCGTTCGCTCATTCTCTTTCCGATCACTGATAACAATGTTGCAATTCTGAGCAATTCTGGATCTTTTTACAAAGGAAAGGAAGCGAACCTGCTGCATTTCTCAGATGTGTGAATGCTTTTTGGCTGTGTGTGCAGGCAAGCAATCCCCGCCCCTTTTGCCACGGAGCGTCCTCAAGGCAGATATAGCGAGCAAAATCCGCGAATCGCCGAAAGAGAGCTGGAACTCTTCTTTAAAGTGCACGTATTTTATCGCTGGTGTCTCACTTTCCTAAGCTCCCTAAGCGCCTTGTAAAGTCTGGAATGGGGCTGCTCAGAGGCAAAAGAAGAGTTCCAGCAGACTTTCAATTGCATGGGGACAGGGCTTCAGTTTCTAATGTTTGCTAATGTTTGAGGTCTAAAAGAGCATTCCTGGAACCAGAAGGAGCTATCACCTTGTTTTTGTGGAGGAAAGCCAACAGTGGTGAATGCCTCCTTAAAAGATGAAATAGCCCCACTGGCTTTATGAAGCCAAAGGTTCACCCTCTTTTCAAGAGGTTCTTCCTAGATCCAGACAAGCTAAACAACTACTGCTGGGCAGCTAATATACCTTTCCTGGGTGAGGTCCTGGAGAGGGTTGTAGCTGCTCAATTGCAAGCATGCTTGGAGGAATCTAATTATCTAGATTCATTTCAGTATTGCTTCAAGCTCATTTATGGCACAGAAACTGCCTTGATCACCTTGTTTGATAACATTCTTCAGCAAAAAATAGAGGGAATGTCATCCTGTTGGTTCTCCTGGGTATCTCCAAAAAAGGTTTTAAAGTTAGGGAATTTGAGGCACTGCATTGTGATGGTTCCATTCTTATTTCCAAAGCCAATGACAGACAATGGTTGTGAGAAATTCTTGCTCAAGTCCTGGGAACCTACTTCCGCATTATTGATCTTATCTCCCATGCTCCTTGACACCTCTATAAAGCCTCTTGGAGAGGTCATCAGAAGTTTTGGGGCAAAGTGCCATCAATATGCAGATGACACCCAGATCTAACTCTCCATGCCATCTGAATCAGGAAAGGTGGTTGAAATGCTTGACAGATGCTTGGAGGTATTAATAGATTGAATTGGAGTCAACTGAACCCAGGCAAAACAAAGGGGCCCTGAATCACAGGGTCTCAAGTCCATAAAGAACGGAGGTGACCAAGTGAAAAGATGGCTTTCTATTATTTTACAGACTAAAAGCTGGTTACATGTTTTTTTTCTCCTGTAAACAATTTCTTTTTAAAGGGATATTTATTACTATCATTTAAACAAAAACGAGTACACTTTAGACCTCTGAGACAAATTAACAAGCAAAAAATACCCTTGAAGTTTGTTCTAAAGGTCATGGATTACCTTCTAATTCAGACTGTCTTCTAATTATGAAGCCAGTGGAAAACCTTATGGGAGGTTTGCCTTGATTTTGCACATTAAACAGTGCATTGATTTCCAGAATATTGAGAGAATAATTATATATTTTTTCCATCATTTTATTCATTGCCAAATGCAGTGATGTCTACTGTGGACTAGTCATCATGAAAAATATGTTGACATCTCTGTGGTACTAATTGGAGAAATCAGTAGAGAATGGCTCAAGTTCACATCTTAGGGATCAAGAAGGAAAGTTAGAGAAGAGGAAGGCAAAGAAGAAAGGCAAGGGCAAAGGATGGCAAAACAGAAGACTGAGGAGTGGAAAAGAATAAAAATCGGAGTTGAGATCAGAGACAGTGAGGAGAAGGAGAAGGAGAAAAGAAGAGAGAAAATGAGAGCCTGGAAGCCAACAGGACCAGAAGGGAAGAATCTCAGGACGGACTGATAGATACTTTTATTGCATCAATGATATTCTATTACCTCCAGATTCAGACTAATCTATTTTAATCTGTTTCTCTGACTTTCTTTATTGTCCCGTTATTTGAATACAGAATTGTTTGTATATTTTGCTATATCCCACAGCAAATGGAGAAAATGTCTGCAATTCTTCGTCCTTTATTGAGTCCTCAATGAAACTGTGTCCCTATAGTTTATTAAGGATTATGTTTTATTATGCTTTTAAGATGCATTCACAGAGGATTTAACCTTTTTGTGCTGCTCCAAGCTTTTTGGATGGATGGATGGATGGATGGATGGATGGATGGATGGATGGATGGATGGATGGATGGATGGATGGATGGATGGATGGATGGATGGATGGATGGATGGATGGATGGATGGATAGATAGATAGATAGATAGATAGATAGATAGATAGATAGATAGATAGATAGATAGATAGATAGATAGATAGATAGATAGATAGATAGATAGATAGATAGATAGATAGATAGATAGATAGATAGATAGATAGATAGATGCTAAGATATTTTAAACATTGACATAGCTGTTATTTATATTGTTTGCATGGACATCTTTCTCACTACATACATCAGTTAGCAATATCTTTTTTCAGCAGTAGAAACTTCATTATCACATTTTATTCTGGTTATGCAGCACATTAAGCTTTTGAACACTTAGGTGCTTTCTTTTTTTTAACAAAATGGGAGGGGTAAAGAGAGAAAAAGAAATTTTGAAGCATACATTCAAAGTGGCAGATAAGTTTTCACTAAAGAAGAGTGCCATGGGTCCAACCCACTGATGGGAACACCAGAAAATTCAATGATAATTTGGCTGGGTTTTATTCTTAAAAATAAGCTCTAGTTATTACCTTGATACAGTGACCATCAAGCAGAAATGCACATACTTCATGCTTGTGATTCATTTGAACAACAAACAAGAAAAACTAATTAGACTTAGGAGGACAAAGGACAGCAGGATAAGAGAGCTGGCTAAGATCAAAGTGACTACTAGAATGTCCTTGGAGAAGCTATGAGACTATATTTAAATATAGATCAAGACTGAGCATTCGTCTATACAGTTACAGGAAATGAGATTTATCACACTTAACAATATTATGGTGTGAATCTCTTGAATGCAATTGTGCAGTTATGGATGGATATCAGGGCTGACATCAAGGGTGTCACAACCCCACCCCCCACCTCCACCCCCACCCCACATAATGAGCCAAGTGATAACAGTAGCAGTCAGGTCCCAAGTCAGCCCCAAGTGTTCTGACGTATCAGGAAAATCAAAGCAGTTTTAAAGCACAAAATGGAAGTATTCAGATAAGTGTTGCTTGTGTGTTTCACAATAGAAGTGATGCATATTTTTAAATAATCCCATAGGTCTATGGGGTTCAGGACCTTAAATCATATAGCTGTAGCTCTACAAAGTTTTTAAAAATGATTTGGAGGCTGCTCTGTATAAATGAGAGTCAACCAGAGCCATCAAAGACTCTGTCCAAATATTTATTATTTATTATTTGTTTATGAATTTATTTATGAATTTCTATATTACCATTCACCAAAGTTCCCAGAGTAGTTCACAACAAAATAATATAAAGAACATATTTAAAATGTAAGTCTCCCTCTCTCCCTGACAGGGCAATACTCAGAGGAAGCTAAGCATCAAAGGCCTGGGTTAAATAGATACATTTTATCAGGCACTGAAAACCATATAATAAAGGTCTGGTGAACCTCCAGAGGGAGGCTGTTCCAAAATCTGAGCCACCACAGAAAAGTTCCTCTTGCGTGTCTCTGTCCTTGGACCTTTCAAAGAGGAGGAACTAAAAGAAGGCCCCCTCCTTGAGGTCCCAAGCCATTCGGGGTTTTATATACGAGAGCTAATACCTTGAATTGGACTCAGTAGCAAATAGGTGGCCTTTCAGAACCAGCGTAGTCTTTCAGAACCAGTACGATGTTTCTCCATCCAGAAACTCCCATCAGCAGTTGAGCGATTGCATTCTGCAGTAGCTCCAGCTTCTGGGCCACTTATAAGGGCAGCCCCATGAAGAGTGCATTACAGTAGTCTAATCTGGAGGTTACCAGAGCATGGGTCACCAGGGCCAAACTATCCCTATCGAAGAAAAACTAAAACTGGAGAATATGTCAGAGATGGAGGTAAATGCCTCTGATTACAACTCCCACATGGGTCTGAAATGACAGTGATAAATCCACCTGTTCCTTTTGGGGAAAATAACCCTATCCAGAATTGGGTGCTCCTTAACTTTCTGAACTTGGGACCTGATGAAATATAGTACCTCTTGTCTGGATTCAGTTTCAATTTATTAGTTCATATCCAGCCATTACTGCCTCCAGGCAATGATCAAGCACCTAAACTGCCTCTCCTGACACAAAAGGAACTGATAGAGTTGAGTCATCAGGATACTAATGGCATCTCATTACTGATGGCAAAACTCCCGATGACCTCTCCCATTGGCTTCATATACAGTATATGTTAAAGACCGAAAGAGACAAAACTGACCCCTGAGGAATTCCTCTAGAAAGTTCCAAGGACATTGAACAAAAGTGCCCCAGTGCTACCTCCAGTAGATCACTTCCAAATGTGGAGTTCAATTCCATGAGTGACATTGCTCTGAAAGTGTCTCACAGCAAGCTTTCAAAGATGACATGGTCATATTTTTATTACTAGATGACAACAGTCCTTTAAACATCTGGAACACCTCTTCTTCTTCATCATCACCACTGCTACCTCATGGTAGGCATGATAGATAATGTGCTCTAGCAAGTGTTTGGTCCGGTTCACATTGGGATTTTCTCCACTTGCACTCTAGCCTCTGGCCCTCCTGCTTCTTTGCTATACCAGGGTGTCTTACAAAGCTCTACAGAGTTGCCAAGGTCACTTGGGAACAATTATGTCAATATCTTTACTCACCTCATGATTTCAAAGTGAGACTAGAGCCCTGACATGAGCACCCGCCATGCCAATCAGAAATTCTCCCAGAGCCATCAGGAATCTGTCAAACTCCATAGGTCTCCAAGGGAGGGTGATCTTAATGGGTCCTTCACTCCTGCAGTGAGGAACAGATACCAATCAGTTAGTCAGTCAAGTTTATTGATTAGTCATATGACCATATCAAAACACTAAAAATGTACACAGATACGAGTACAGTGGTATAAAATATCATAAAACCAGAAACAGATTATGATCTGTTCTCTCCATCCTCTGTACATAGCACTGCATTATTAGCAAAGAATAAAACAACTTTGTGTATCACCTGGTAATTACATGCATTTTCTCCCTATCAAATATAAAATATTTTTTTCTTCTGCATTCTAGTAAGTCCTATTTTTTTAAGAAAGACACCAATCATGTTGATCTTACTGGGGAATACAACTAGCAATCAAATAAGATAGGAAGTAGGTCTCACCACAGATACATAATCTCTCCTTAAAGGGCATGTGACAATGTTTCCCATATGGAATCAATTAATTTGAAACAAGCATAAGTAAAATGTTTTCTTAAATGATTGGGGCATATTATAAGATAGACATTTTTCAAGATGGAATAACACTTTCAAATGCACCATCTAAATGATTTTGAGTTGGAAAGAATAGCAATGTCATTTTATGCACTTATGTCTCTTACATATTGCTTCAAGATCTGTCTAGCTGACTGGCCAATGTGCCACAACACTTGAAAGGAATAACCAAAGTGGGAGATTATATTATATAACCCATGGGTAAAAAGCTGTCCACGAGCTGTCCCACAGAGGTGGGAACAGGTTGGAAAAAGTGCATCCACAACACATCTGGTGATGCAAGATCAGGGGCCTTTACATTCAGAACTTCAAGGCTCACCCTGCCCTCACACACCAGATGTGACATCCCCTCACCCACTCACAATTCATCATCACAATGTCACACCAGGAAAAGAAAAGGAGTCTTGCAATTTGCTCTACTAGCATTGCTGGACAGGAGCAGGACTGTTCCAGTGCACAGAATGTGAATTTCCCCAGCCATTCCTGTTGTGAGTTGGCCTGTCTCTAGAGACCATTTCTAAAGGGTAAGTGAGAACCTAGCCTGAGAAACCTTCCTTGATGGCAATTACATGCCGCTGTACACTTTTTGGTTGCTGCTCCGAAAAAAGGAGATTTCATTTCAAGGCAGCATAAAGAGCTACTCATCATAAGAGGACAACAAATAATTTTGTCAAGAGCCATGAAAACCACGTGGTGATGCAGTAGGACTGGTATCATGGCAAAGTGTAGATGTATCCCTAGTTTGTGTTTCAAGTAATTGTTTTACTCCTTAGTATTGCTATTGTAGCAAAGAACAAGAAGCATTTTCAAAGACTTGAAAAGGGAGAACTGTAGTTATCTGGCAACCTCATTAACCAGTGCAGGGTCGTCTCACAATAGCTCATGCTATCAGAAAGCAAGTATCCTACTTGTCAATTGATTGCATGAAATTACACAACAGCATGTTCCACTTTCTTACAGAGTCAAATTATAGGCATTGAATAGGAGCACTTGAAAACAATGTGATGCTGTCTAACAAGTGACGTGATGGGACGCATGAAAGGGGAAAACAATATTCTATCCTTCCTTTAGGTCTACTACCTTATGTGGAGTGCAGTGGAGAGACAAAGTTTTTCAAGTTTCCATTATCAGAATACTGTGCAGCACACACTTTTTTAAAATGGAAAACGGAAACATTTCATCTCATCTCCTCAAATGTATTAGTCATGTTTTAGCTTCTTTTATAATTACTTTGTGTCTTAAATAAATAAGAAACAACTTTTCTCAAGAACAAAAATTAAGTCTTTGTCTTAATCCCTGCATCTGACTACATGTTGTGGAGAGAACAGAATTTGGCTCTTTCTGCACTTACCTCATTTTGATCGGGATAAGTACATCTGGAATAACCAGACCTACTGATCTGGAACATTTGGAGGCATGGGCCAGATGAAGACTATCTGCACTGGTGGCTGCAAAGCTCACACAACTTTTTGCAGCCACACCACACACAACTGACAGCTAGGAACAAAAGTTTCACTTCTAGCTGTCCAAACTTTGGGGTGCTTTTCAGTGTGTCCACAATAGATCCAGATTTAGGGCCTTTTAATTCAGATGTAGTTCCACCTTGAGCAGATAGAATAGAACTAATTGGGGGGGGGGGGATGGCTACCTTGATCAGCATTAACGTGGAGTTGAGGAGGCCCAGAATGCAGACTAAAGGTTCCTAGATCCAGATCACAAGATAAGTGAAGAAAGGACCATTGCACCATCTAAAATACATTTTGAGACAATTGTAAATTCTCCTGATTAACTAACAGGCTACTTCTGCATAAATTTCAGATATCGTTCATATATGTCTGTAGCATCCCTTCTATATTTAACATGCATTTTAAAATATAAATTTTAATGTACTTCAACATAAAATGTACACTTTTATAGAAATTTTGTATTTTTAGGAATGCTGTTCAAAAGTTTAAAAATATCTAAAAAATTGAAATTTCATGAAATAGTCTAGAATGTAAACCAAGCATATCAAGTCCCTTCAAAATGCAATATATTAAATGACATTCTTAAGGATCTGTAGCTCGGTTGGATATGATTCCAGGAAAGTAATTATACTCTGCTTCTGCTTCTAACTTTATTCTTCTTTTTTGTCTTCTTTCCTCACTTATAATTAATCTCTATGAGGGAGCAAGAAAAAATGTGCGCATTTCAAATGAAGTCCAAGCAATATTATCTTGTTGTACCCAAATCAGGGAGACAAACAGGAAGGAACATAAGTATCCTCCTTTTAACTTAATTAGGTCATATGTCCATGCTTTAAATGGTATTGGTGCAGCACCAACCCAAAAGGTTGATTATTATTGGCTTAGGCTGGGGCAGAAATCATAGTGTCCTTTGCATGGTGTTGAGAGGAACTGTAGTCCAACAACTTGGGAAGGGAACAATGCTTATCAACCTTGGTTTAGTCTACTCATTCATCAGCTACATCAGATATAGTTTGAATTCTGTCTTGGTACAGATGAAGAGTCTTTCTGCATTTCACCCTTTACCCTGGAATGGAACAGGACACTCCATCCCAAGATATGCAACCCATCTCACACTAGCCAAGGCTACCACCACCATTCAGCCAAGACAGGACCCTCCGTACTTCAGGCAGCCAAGGCTAACCCAGACCCAGGGGCTGCCTGCAAAGTCTGAATTCAATCCTTGAAGCTAGTGCCCATACTTCAAATGTCAAAAATGAACATTTTCAGCCTCCAGAGCTTCCAGCCTGGCCCTTTATGGCATGAGCGACTTCCATAGGCACTTCCTAGTGTGTCACTGAAAAAAGACCCCATATGCTCACTCTTCCAGTTGTAGACCTCATTGTTAAGGTCCACAGGTAAACAAGATTAGTGAGGACAAAATGTACTAGGAGGGGGAGAGCACTGTTCTGTCTTGTATTAACATGAAGAAGGCAGAGCCTTGGACCCTGTCCTAGTCCACACGACAGGTGGATTTAGAATGGTTAGTTTCAGCAACTGCTAGTTTGTCACTGTAAGCTTAAATATAAGAGGATATATTTTGGCCCTACTACCCCAGTCTGGTCGAATGAAGGCATCTCAAACATCACTTAGCTCTGGAAAACTTTCAACATCTGCAAAAATACTACCTTTCTTAGTTAATAATTCTTGTTTCTGTAAAAAGTAAAGCCATGCTATTTTAAAAAGTGTTAGAAATGGGAAGTCCTATTTTACCAGCAGCAAAACTATGTCATACAACACTGTGTTTATGTAAGAGAAAGAATTACATGATGGAGAAAGAGTCATGGAGGATCACAGGGAGACCTTCATTTTGGGTCTTGAAGACTCTGCAAGTTTCATTCAGGCTTGCCAGAAATTGTACAAAGCCCCAGTAAATGCAGGATCACAATGGGAAACAATGTGACATCATTAGCACGAACCATGGAGCCCTGCCCTCTCCTAACTGGAAAGTCTGTTGGGAGGGGAAGCAGGAAGGCTGGCAAATGTGATGAATCCAGGTGTTACTTTCCATCCTCGTAAGTGCTTGCCTGCCCTTCATCTTCCCCTCATTTTAGGAGATGGACAGGTTTCCCAATTGTCAGACAACATTGCCTGCTGTGAACATATAACAAACTCAGTTGTGCACATCCCTAGAATCTGCATGTTCAGGATTCAAAAGTGTTCAGTGTTCAAAAATGTTCAGTCCATCTTCAGATCTGACTGCTCACACTTTTCTGTTTCTATCCATTTTATTTGTGGACTTTCCACCCCACCCCACCCCACCCCCAACTGGACTTTCCTGAATGGAAAGTCCACAAATAAATCAGATAGAAATGAATAAGGTGTGAGCAACCAGACCTGAAGTAGGTGTGACCACTGCCATACAGGCAGTTCCTAATTGTATATTCTACCCACAAGCTAGAAACTGTCTAAAATGAAGCATTATCCCAAACTTCAACAAAAAATGGGATTTGGAAGAAGTTTGTGTGCCTGATAAGAACAAGGTCAGCATTTGTTAGAACATTCACTTGAACTATTTGGGACATGAACATTCAAATTTTGATAAATGGGAAATTGCATTCCCACTGAGACCTTTTGAGGATAGGCCAATCTAGCTTACACTCCTCTGTGTTTTGAATCTCAGCTTTCTAACATCCTCATTCAAATAACGTACATAAAATAAAACCACTCTATTTCCTCACACACAAAAAAAATTACCTCTGCTGACAAATGTAAGCATACCAAATGATACAAAACAACAATTAAAGCAAAAAGTAAATATGGCAAAAATTCCTGTTTAGGAGTAAAGGGGCAGGTACGAAATTTCAACAGTAGTGTCAATGTAGCTTTTGAAACATGGTCTCTCCTCAATTTATTTAGATAAATCTGAATGTGCAAATATATTCTACTGCCCATTGTGAGGTGTGTTTAGCTAAGCAGCATGCAGCTTTGGAAGCTTCTGTCAGTTGCCTTTTGACACAAGTGCAGCAAAGTAGCTGCCTCTCCTCACGGCACCAGTCTGAGCAGCTGTATCCCTTAAATCATCCATCCAGGTCTCCGCTGCTGCGTGGGTGGTAGAAAGAGAACAGAATGACAGAGCAGGCGGTGAGTGCCAAAGAATTTAGGAGCAGAAGCCTAAGTTAGCCATGTACCAGGAAACAGCCATTGCTGTCTCTGTGAGGTGGCGGTGCCCTGCCTGTCATTCAAATAATCACTTGACTGAAATGCAGAGAAAGCTCTTGGGGCACTCAGTATTTCATTTATGTTGTTTGTTAAATTTTATTTCTATCCTCCCTTCACACGAAGGTCCCAGGATGGATCACAGCATCCAAACAGAAACAATAGCTTAGTGAAACAGAATAAAACATACTTGAAATATGAAATACAGCCCTCCCACCCCAGCAAGACTACATTCAGAGGAAGCTAGGCATCAAAGGTCTACCTCATAAAACTGGGGGAAAGACCATCTACTACTGGAAGAAAAGAAGGAAAATAATGAAACCAGAATTTAGCAACAACAAAAAAAGTCTCTTTTGGACTTCAGCCCCTATGATCCCCCGGTTTGTGGAGGGGGAGGTGTTACACAGATCTGTGGAGATTGCTATCCAAAATAAAAGAAACTATATTCACACTTTGGTGAGTACTATAATGTAGTACTAAAAGTTAGGGTGCATAACTTTGCAAGTTCGAGACTGTTAAGAATGATATATGTTTCAGTGGAAGGATGATGGCCTTGACTGACAACAGCAATTCCTGTCAATTCTTGCTTCCTTAACAGAACAAAACATTCATAAGAAAATCTGATTATTTGCCAGTGACTGAAAATTGAGATAGAAACTGTCTGCACAGGTGGATGAGGGTAGGTGTGTGGGTGCAAGAGAAACTCTGCAAGAACTCACTTCACTCAGAACGTGCAGACATATCAGAATCTACTTCATCCTGAGCACACTAAGATGGGCTAAGCTCAGGAACACAAGAATCTCACCAATGTGAGGTAAAAAACATGCTAAAGGGCGCTTCTCCATGCTGAAAATACTCCGAAGTTAATCTTGTTTTGCCTCGGAGCATCTCCATGCACAGCTTTACTCCAGGCTATATCAGGTGTAAAGGAGGAAAATCTGCGGCAGAAACCCCCCCCCCCCCTTTCAAACAGTCTACATATGACTTAGGGGGAAACCGCAGATTATCCTAGGAGCATGGGGACGCTGCCCCACTAAAATGGTGAGAAGAGCCATGAAAGCAGCTGCTTTTAATCATTTTAGTGAAGCTCTGTATGTGCGCACAACAGCCCCTATCCCTTCCTGACAGCTGCTGTCAGGAAGGGAAGGAAGGTGAAGAGACAGACGCACACACAAGTGAATCTTACGGGGGGGGGGGGGGGAGAAACAGAAGAGGAAACCCAAGAAGAAATCAAGAGAAAGGAAGGGAAGGAAGACGAAGAGACAAATGCATAGGGGAGTGAAGCTTACGGAGGGTGTGTGTGTGTGTGGAGAAACAGAAGAGGAAACCCAGGAAGAAATTGAGAGAAAGGAAGGGATGGAATCTCTCTCCCCCTCCTAATAATGCAGCGTTGCCCCAAACCATATGGGGATTCTTTATTGTGAGTTACAATGCAGATTTTTTATTAATCGCATCACTAGCGAAGCAACTGGCTCCCATGGGGACATGCCCGAATTGCAGAATATCTACTATGGTCTAGGTGAATCATTTTTCCTCTGCCACCACTTTAAATGCAAGTTTTTAAAGTAATGTCTGGAGGCACGCAAACATGGGGAAAATTCATTCCTGCAATCGTTCTTCAGTTTCTCTTTTGAGAAAAGTGCAACGCCAGACACATCTCCACTTACAGTCTGAGGCTTCTGATAAAATGCCTTCTGCTGCTGTATTTTTACTTGTGGTGCAAGAAAGCACCTTCCAGCAATCACACTACTCCATTTCTGCCACCAGAGAAACAATTTTTGGCATGATTCCCGCCCCCCAAACAAAATGCTCCCAGATGCCACTGGAAGCAATGCTTCCACACTCCAAACTGGAGATACAGAGATGTGTGTTTTTCAATGTGCAGTCATGGTACCTCCATCATACAACTCTGAAGAAGCTTCCTGAAGATGCATTCTCCAGTTCAACAAAAGAAGGTTCAATTTGATGAATCTGCAGCTCCAATATCACAGGAAGCTGTTTGTGACCCCAAGTGCCTGTGCATGTGAGAGAGAACTGTAGGCAGGCATCACTGGAACTAACAGAGGGCATTTGTGCACCTTGCCTCCATTCATTAGGAGGTAAAGCACTAAAATGCTCTAGCCATCCTCAATTACAGAGGACTAGAGCACTTGAAATTTACCTAGAGTGTGAATGGCTGCCCACATGGCAACCATCAAGAGCTCCAATGACAGTGACAGCCTGTCTATGTGGTGCTGTCACAGGGGTGACCTGATGATACTGTGCATCATTGTGCATGCGCTGCCTGTCACATGCTCTCCCTGCACCTCTTCCACCCAGAAGAGGTACAAATGGGAGCTCGCTTAACTGCTCCACACTTATACTGCTTGGGGAATGCTCTGGGATGTGCAGAGCTGGTTCTGGTTAAAACAAAAAACAGTTCCATAAGGTGTGGTTGCACAGTCTGGGAGTTTCCCCCACCTTGACTACTAAGGCCCAGATTTGAACTCAATTTTCACTAAATCTAATGGAAATGTGGAAAGCTGCACTCCTTCATCATTCACTGAACACAAATGCATATATTTTCTACTGCTCCTATCAAATAGATCACGGGCTTCGGAGTTAGTTTGGTCAAGTTTTGTATTTCCTGAAACAATGAAAGTGAGCATCAGAAAGTTATAGGAAATATTATGAGTTAACATTTAATTAACATAAAGCACATTTTCAGCACAAACTTACTGAGGTGTAGCACTTTTCTCCCACCAGAAATGCAATTCAGTGTGAGCTATTTCCTAAAGGAAAAGTACATGTGAGAATTTAGATTATTTTGTCTAGCACAGCTGCTGCTTGTACTGCAAAATGAGAGCTGCAACTGATGACAAGGTAATATGGAACTTGACACCTCTTCTGGCATTCACCCAAGAATGCAGAATGTTTTAGCCAGCCCATGGCATGTGATACATTTCTTAATTGTTGATAACATATAATTAGGACAATGTAAGCTAAGTTTAATGAAGGCAGTAAGTTAAACCAAAGGGCTTTACTATACTTGGACAAACTTTGTTAGTCTTGGACTGTGACTGTGCAGGATAACGTTTATAAACAGGACAAAATAGCATCTTCTCTTCACAAACTATCAACCTAAAATTATGGCTGACACCCTAAGCCACAGTAAATGTTGTGCGCTGAATAAACGTCAGCTGGTCTGAAGGGGGCTTGGTGTCTAAAATAAACTTTTCTCCTTAAAACGCTAAAGTCAATGCTTGCATAGAAATTTTGAGAATGCAAAAAAATGCTTATCTCATACTTCAACTGCAAATTAATACTGCACAAGGCTACAAGGGTAGGAACACGTTTCTAGCAGTTAAAAACAACTGAATTCAAAGTCATTCCAAGTGACATAAACAGGATGGGATCTGGAGCAAGAAGGCAAGGGACGTGTTTCTGGAAGAAGAGAGCCTTGGATAACTGTATACTCATTAAACTGTCTCCCCTTGGCCTTTTCTGCACTGGCCCATATTCTGGATTATATCCCAAAATAGGGACTTGCTATCTGCATGCTAGCGTAAACAACAACAGGCTCCAGGCGAGGCCTACCATAGTCATCACTAGCATGTGGATGGCAGGTTCCTATTACAGGATATAATCTGAAAAAAGTCTAGTGCAGAAAGGGCTTATAAGAATTCCAGCAGAAACTTCTGCACCAGACCAGAAATACATCCAGAGGTCAGCCTCTTTCTAGACCATCACAGTGAATCCTCCCAGAATTTTCAGCCCTTGAGTTGCCTCTTAAACCCCCTGCACATCTGAGGAGGAATGACACAGATTTTCCACATGACAGGGTGGCAGCTCTCAGGAGCTAACTAGGAGCAGAGACATTTGTACACCTTGCCCCTAGCCAGCCAGAGGACTAGACATTAGGGATGTGCACAAATATTCATCACATTGAAAGTTCGTATGAACTTAATACAGATTTGTATATTTGTGTTTGAATTGAATGTTAGCTACATTCAAATATTTGAACACGAAGCCAATACTTTTGTGCATCCATTCAAAGCTTCATTATATTTGCAGAGCAGTTGCCCAGTCATGTCTGCAGTGGATTCAGATCAGGTTTAAAGTGGTTTCAAGGTGGATTCGAAGTGGATTCAGATGATTTGAAGTGTTCAGAGCAGACTCAAAATGGATTTTATTTATTTATTTATTTATTTATATTTCAATTTATATGCCGCCCCATACCCAAGGGTCTCTGGGCGGCTCACAACATTTAAAACAGATGTATAAAAACAGTATCAGAAAATAAAACAAATTTAAAAATACAGTTTTAAAAGTACAAAACAGTTAAAAACATCAGCGGTTTTCAGTGAGGGGAAGTGTGGGGAACATTTAACCAAAGGCCTGTGTGAATAGGAACGTTTTCACCGCCTTCCTGAATAAGAACAGAGAAGGGGCCTGACGCACCTCAAGGGGGAGACCATTCCACAGCCTGGGGGCCACCACCGAGAAGGCCCTCTCCCGGGTACCCACCCGCCTAACTAAAGAAGGCGGAGGGATCACCAGAAGGGCCTCCCCTCCAGATCTAAGAACACGGGCAGGTCGATATGGGAGAAGGCGCTCCTTTAGATATCTGGGACCCAAGTCATTTAGGGCTTTATAAGTTAAAGTTAGCACCTTGAATTGGGCTCGGTAGTGAATTGGCAGCCAGTGCAGTTCTTTCAGAACCGGCGTAATATGCGACCGGCTAGATGTTCCTGTCAGCATTCTAGCGGCTGCATTTTGCACCAGCTGCAACTTCCGAACCGTCTTCAAGGGCAGCCCCATGTAGAGCGCGTTACAATAGTCCAGCCTGGAGGTTACCAGAGCGTAAGAAGATTCAGAGGTGCAACGGGCAGCAGGGAGTTGAATCAGATTCAGATAGCATTCAAAGAACATTCACAGCAGATTCAAATCCTACAACATTCAAAGTGGGTCTATTTGTACAAATGTGAATTTTGTTTCCATCCACTTCACTGCAAATCAAAAATTGTGCACATTCCTACCAAACATACCTCCGTGGCATGATTCTACCCAGGGCAAGGTTCAAAAGTACTCAAGGGAACAGGGGGAGGATTGTTCAGCCCTGGTTTTCCTCTGTATGGCAGAAGAAGAGAGCTGACTTGTATCTCCAGGCAAGGGCTTAGTAAAAGTACTACTGGTAGTTACTGCACCCATTGGAACCCTGCATTGGAACAGGCACATGCAAAGCTCAATGCCCACAACCCTTTTCATCATAGATTATTTTGTGCAGCAGCAAGTACTGTCATGCTGGTGGCAGAAGCACCAAAGGCAAATGAATGAAGCTCCAGTCCCTCCTTGCTGCTTAAAACCTTTGGTAGGGCAGCATACGCCCTGCAGAACTGAATTACCAAGCAAGGGACACAAGTCAAGGAGCAGAGAATTATTCAGAGGTCAGGACACACACACTGTATGTGCCCCAGAACTTAGGAGATAGGGGCAGCATTCAGTCAATGCAATAAACACATGCCACCATCATACCAACTCAGCCACCATGAGGAACCTTCAGAGTTATTTCTCACACTCTGCTGGGAAGCTGTCTCGTTAATTTGTGGGTCAGAAGGCAACTGCACTAATGTGGGGACATGCAAATAACCTGCCCTCCAGCTGACCCTATTTTGGCCATTTTGGCCATGCAGAAGCTCATCCTCTATGGACAAAATTTCTCTTTAGCTCTTTGCATAAAGCAATTTGACCCAGGAAAAACTGCAGAAACTAACTAGAAAGGCAACTTTCTGAAGTTGTGAGTGTGCTCTTCTCTTACAAAGACCTGAACATTTTAGAACTTTCATTTCTTGTTTTCCTTCCACATATATTAATCCCTCTTCCAAATGCATGAAAAATTACACAAATATCCGCATACTGGCTACCACTTTAGCTTGAATCTTTCATGCCCAGCAGCTTATCAAGCATGAGATTTATTTATTTATTTAATTAAGCCACTGTACTGGCATTGGCACCAAGTGAGAGCAGCCACACAGAACAGTATGAAATAACTTCATCATAACTATGTAACATAAATCAAGATGTTTATCATCTTCCATAGATCATTTTCCAACTACTAGATCCATCTGAGAACCTGCATTTTAACACCTGGCCAATTAGTTGAGTGGTTTTTGGTTTCTTTTTAAAGGGTTGTTAGAATGCTCTAGATTAGGGAGTTTATGGCCTGGCAGGTTTTGGAGTTACTCTGCCTCCTTCTTAGAGCACTGCTAAAGGGGCTCCTCCAAAGTATACCCTACCATGGAGGACATGCTGCCTGCATACCTCCATGGTCAGGTTTACTGGCCCTAGTTTGCTTGTAGATCTCAACACAGAGTTCTACAGCCACACCAGACTAGGGTGCCATTTCCAGCACCCTAGCCTGGTCCACACTTTGACCAATGCAGATGATGATGGTGATGAAGAGCTGCTTTTTATACTTCACTCTTCTTAGCCCCAAGGGGACTCATCATGCCTGACAAAGCTTCTGTTCTCCTTCCTACAACAGATGTCCTGTGAGATAAATGGGGCTGTGAGAGCTCAGAAAGAGAGCTGTGACTAGCCCCAGTTTCACCCAGATGGCTTCATGGAGGATTGCAGAATTGAACTGGGGGTCTTCCAAATAAGAGTCTGCTACTAACCACAAGACCAAACTGGAGTGGGCAAGGTTTGGCCTAACTGTTCTGTATTCTGGAATTTGTTGCAGAATAAGAGACACAGCAGAAAGGATCATCCCATAGTTTTTAAACTAACATTTTTCCCTCTTTTCTTTTTAAAAAGGGATCAAGAATTTCAACAAATAAATAAAAATGTTGATATTACAGTGTCCTAAAATATATCTGTACAGGGAATCAAGAGGTTTGTGTTTGTTCTCAGTTGCTTTTGAAGGCTTTTTGCTCTTTAAATTTGTTCTAATGTTACTAGAATTGATTTTAGCCTCGGTAATCCCAGAGAGAATGGTATTGGTGAAGCTCTCAGTGGTTACCTATAATGCAGAACCCTGTTTGCATAAGAGTTGCTGTGCTCACTTTTAAATCCACAGCTTAGCAAAGGAAAGGAAAAAGTCTTATGCAAACAGCACAATTTAAAAGTATTGTATTCTGCAGATATCTCTCTCACATTGGGCAAAAGGATCCAGAATTCTAGAAAGCTATTTTTCTTCCAGTATTGTCTAGAATTTAAAATACGATTTGAGTCTTCCTGAAAGCTTACTTACAAATAAATAAGAAAAAGAAAATTGTTTTACTGTCACTTATGGAAAAGAACATAGTTTAATACTATGTGGAACAGAGCCTTTGAGCATGGCATTGATATCCCTTTCCACACTGGCCCAGTTTGTGTAACTCAGCCAACACATGACTGGACAGCTGATGTCTCACACCAAGGGCCATCCACTTTGTGAGTAGCCAATCCCAGTCCAACTACAGAGACTGAGCATGAAAGGACTCAACCCTTGTAGTTGCCAGCTGGGGCTGTTTTGGGCAGGCACTGAGAAGTGGTGCACTTCTAGTGCTGCTTCCAGGTGCCTGGCAAAATGGCACCAGGCATCATTGCAATGATTAAACAAGCAACCTACTCATGTACTATCCACACATGAGTAACTGGTCTGGTGTACCAATTGGAATGTTATGTGTGCCATTTAACAGTCGCCTGTGTTTGGAACAGGCAATGATAGCTTTTGTGTACCATGGGCTCCCAGTAGATTAGTCCACATTGCAGACTAGATAATCTGGCAGATCCATTGGTTTATCAAGCCACTGTGGAAAGGCCCATAAGCTGTATGGTTCTCAGACTGATGTCACTTTCAAGTCTTCCACCTTGGCAATACACCTTGAGAACACATGTACACGTGTACACATGGGCTCATTGTGACTCAGATAGGGAAAAGTTAGTTTGGGTGTGCTGCCCTCATCTTCTTCCACACTTTGGCATTCTATCCTATTCTGCATTCACCCATAAAAAATAATGCAGCATATTATATTCATTCCAATGCCAAAACTCTACTCCACTTTTTCTAGCTTAGAATATTCATAATGGAGGAGGTCAGATGGACACGTGAACAATCTCACCTCTGAACCACCTGCAAGCTGCCTCAGAGATGTCTTTTTTTTTTTACTGTGAATTGTATTTTACAATATACAAACACAGCCACAAGTACAAGATGCACCATTTTGTAAATGGGTGGAAAGTGGCACACATTGTGGGTAATTACCCAAGTGTCTTAGCATCTGATCTAACCACTTGGAAAGAGCACTTGGTCAATCCAGACACACTATCTGACTGCGAATGGTACCAGGACACACCTTCTGAATTCACCCCAGAAACCAATAGAAGCAGAATTGTGCATGGAATCACAGTGGCTACATCAAAATAAAGTGGCTATGGAGATGTGTAGACAATGCAGGAAGTCTGGGAAGCACTTTTGGCATGAAAGACTGAGTATATGTGACCAAACCACCATATCCATAGGTTCCCATGTGGGACTGGATCACAGACGCATTTAAAAAGAGATAGGCTCCTAAAATAAGCAATGTATGCAATTTAGCCTTGTTGCCAAGTAACTGATGGTTCTTTAGAAAGGTAGTTAAGTAGCAGTCCCTGATGCTGTTACATAGACAGCATTCCACGAAGAAATCTTCTGGGATGGTATCATTGTATATACAGTTTCTTTTATGGTAAGGGATGTTCTGTAGGCAACCCAGCTTTGTAATGATATCTAATTGTTCAAACCTTGCATTTATGAAGACATTGAGAAGTAGGTGAGGCAAAGAGAAAACATGGTAGTTCTCTAGGTTAGCATGTTGTTTAGCAGGAGTGAGATAAGGAGTGGACTCCAGTATGTGTGATGGCTGCTGAATCATTTTGAGCTGCTATGTCCAGGGCACATGCTACATTTAGATTTCTTAGTTCAATTTTCAAAAATTAGGCTGTCTGGATTTAGGGTTGAATAAGCCACAGCAACTTTAGTCTAAAAATGTTACTTCTTCCAAATTCTGAATTGCATACAGGTTCTATTGCTCGCATTTCCAAATTAATGTATGCCTGAAGCCTTGCTTTATCTGTTTAACAGAGTATGGAATACTGAAGAAGATGGGAAAATAGTCTTCCCTTACATAAAGAACCCTCCTATGTTATTTAGAATAAAGTCAGATGAAGCCAGGTTACTAAAGTCTGCTAAGATATTTACTTTTTACCTTATGTTTAAGGGTGTTATCTTAACAGGGCTGTTGCTCTTAATGGAGCTATGGGACACTTGGATAAAACATCCCATTCTATTTTGAGATGTTATGTGTCCTAAACTGTACACTACAGCACAAAGCAAGTTGGGAACAAGGAGAGAAACACTCTCTCTTGTTTTTGAGAACCATCTAACACAACTTCTGAATTTCTGCTGAGAATCATACCTCCTAGTATTTTCCAATATTACCAGAATTGTAAAATAATAACATGTTATACCATGTTATATTCATTATATTATGGCATAGATATGAAGGAAGGAAATGAATGAATAGGCAGTCCCCTTCTTTCTGTGTCATTTCTACTAATCTCAGGGAACATTCTTCATTCCCTAAACTGCAAGTGTCATTGGCCCTTTGTTAACTGATAGGTAAGAATCTCAGTTTGGAATCTTCATCTGACAATTTCAGAACTGCTGCATTGTTGGGATACTCCAAGCTTGCTCTCTCTTGTGCAGATGTTTCACTACCAGATTAGGTAGAAACTCCAGAGCACACATTTTTCTTTGATTGGTGGTGGGACACATAGTATTTGTTTTTATGTGCTTCTTGGTATATTCTCCGAATATATTTCCAGAACCGCTAAATATCTACTGCCTTTCTTCTGTGGTGGGGGAAATGAGATTAGTTCTGGGATGAAAGTCAGTGTTTCCCTCCCATAAAACAAAAATTGATAAAATACGTTGAGGTTCTTCTGTCAGAACTTCTGACAGCTCTTGGGTCATCACTGGGTCATCACTTACTTATTGAGGCTTCTGCTTTCCAGATAAGTTGGGGGAGATGGCCACAATGAAAAAGGTATCTCCTCTGTCACGATTTTTGAAGTTGTCTCAGCAGCGAACAGAAGATCCTCCATTCAGGATGCAAAATTATGTCCTGCAACAATAGCAGGCAGCAGATGCCTCCTTGGACTGCAGTGGTATTATTTTACTAAGTGGAGACATAGCCTCTATTCTTTAGTCTCACACACATACACACAATATTTAGAACTAGCAGACCAGAGCATAACTCCTTCTTGAAAAAAAAAATCTGTAAAACTTTTTTTTCTCGCTTGATTATGCAACTTCTGCTTCTCCAAGCAATTATCATTCAATGATGAGCTTCACTGATTTCAGTTGTAGCTTGGGAGGGTAAGGGATGGAGCAGAATTACTGGTCCTTGCACAGCTGTCTATTTTTTATGAGGCCAGCTTTGGATGACCCTTTTTTATTTTTATTTTTTTCACCTGCACTTGTCTCTTTGCCACTTGAAACTCGGCTCACAGTTCTGACAATCAAATTCCATTCTACAGATGTTTCCTGAAGACTCAACGCATACTAGCCAGCAGGCAGCCACAGAAATTGTCTGCATGTCATAGAAGGAAATGGGGGATGGGAGGTATTGACTGCTAGTGACTAAACAGAAATCATTGAGAAAGTGTATGTGGAGAAGGCAGTAAAAGCACAAACAAGAACATAAGAGAAGCCCTGCTGAATCAGGCCAGAGCCCATCTAGTTTAGCATCCTGTCTCACACAGTGGCCCACCAATTGCTCCTGGGCATCTCAACCAGAAGACAAAGGCAAAACCTTCACTTTTTGTTGACTCCCTTCAAATGGTCTCTAAATGTATCCTGTCTGTCTCTCCATCCATTCTAGTACCCATTGATACATCTGACTTCCATGACTTTAATCTTTTCTTAAAGCTGCCCAGGCTGGTTGCTATCACCACCTCTCTGGTAATAAACTACATATACCGATGGACTTCTGGGTAAAAGAAAATGCTGTGCATTGCACCATCCTTGTTCTGCCACTTCAGTCTAAGTGAGTAGCAGCAGCATCTACAGCGCCTCCCCTGCTCTCTCCCCACATTAGTAAGGAACTTTATTAGCAAAGCAGTTTACCCCTCCCAGTAAATAGAAATTTTCACACAAAATATCAAATGGAGTAGAATTACAGGTGGCATACTACTATGTATTCTTGTTTTAGCTACTTCCTGTCTAAACACTTAGCATGAAATTAATTTTTTTCAATCATACAGCACATTGAAGTTTTTCCCTGTGGGGATTATTCATGAAGCCAAAACATTTCAAATCCAATAAGTGTATATCCAGTTGTACATTATTTTATTCTAATAAGCATCACTTCACATAAATTTCTACCCAAGATAATATAGAGATAGTGAAAATATTATTAAGAGATTGGTTTGGTGCTGAATCAAAGTTTTATCTTGGTTAGGAAATGGCTATGCAGTCTGCTTCCTCCCTAAAAGCAGCTACTGGTAAAGGGCAAAGTTGAAATTGTTTCACCTTGAAGAGGGAGTAAGACAGAAATATGTGGTGAAGAGCAGCACAAGAACAATCAGAAATGAACATTTGATCTAACCAGAAATAGTCTTTTGTTTATAGCTTGGCAGCTGTTGTAGTGGTCAAATATGGCTTGATGTCATTGTTTGTTTTCCTACATATAACAGTCCCTGGTAAGTTCTCAAGAGATGGTACTGTTCCCTATTTTCTAGAGTTTCTCATGCTGCTCTTCAAAGGGATACCTCAAAAACCCGCCAAATGTTTCAGTTTCAGCAGTAACCCTATTCTAGCAATCCATAGGCAAGTCAAGCTTTTTCTACAAGCCTTCTCCCTCTGCACCTGAACCTTTAGAATGGCACACTATTCTCTGTGAATGTCTCTGAGTACAGAATTGTTCCCCACCCACAGGTGAGACAGGAGGTGGTAGAAGCAGGAATACTGGAGGCTTTAAAAATATCCTGAGGAACTCGAGGAGACTTAGGCCATTTCCACACTAACACCCCATTCTGGATCAGTGGGAAGCTGTAGTCCAAGATAGAACCTCTATCCCAAGCTGGAATTGATTCCTCCTGACATGGAATGAGGCTGTCTGCATTAAGATGGCCTGTTGAGTCCCAAGCCCCATACTAACTCCAAACTTGATTTCAGAGATCCTGGGGAAGGGCATTTCAGGGGTGTGCCTTGTTGCATCTCTTAAGTGGATCCTCTGTGGTAAACCAGACCACAGAATCATGCTGTTCACATACCTCCATGGTCCAGAGTACCACCTACTAGTATGCCAGCAGACCTAAAATTCAAGGTCTACCTTAGCCCAATTGACTATCTGTCTTGACTGAACAGAGCATACTAGGAGCAGGAGGGGTCTCTTTTAAATCCCACCTTAGACCCCTTCTTGTTCCACACTATGGGCAAGTGTGGAAAGGCCCTTAGGGTTTCTTACCTTTTCTTCCAACTTCCTTCTAAGTCAACCCTACAGTTCATTTTGCCTCTTAATGTGATCACTTTGACCTTTTGGGGGAACTTTCTACCTCGTCACATGATGAATATTGTAGCACTACAATTTCACATTTTCATGTGGTTTGATAGCATACATCTCATCATGGCAGATGCTACCTCATAGTCACTCTGCTAATTTTTCTGAAGGGTTTTGATAACATACTTCCTGTCTGATCCTAGATGCCACTTAGGATTAAGTCCAGGGTCACCTGTCCTGGGAATCAGCCTCCACAGTACATTTCTTATCAGGTGCATTCAGAAAGGTGCACGCTGACCAAGGCCAATGAAAGTTCAAAAGTAACATCAAGTGGGACTAGGTCAGTAAAAGTCATTATGGATGGTTCCTTGACCAACAGATCTAAACACAACAGTCTGTTTTTAAGTGTAGAAATTTGTGTTATGTTATAGAGTATAGCCTAAGAGTATGTTTGCTCAAATAGTGAAAGGGTAATGAAGGGCAGAACTGCCTGTTTTGCTCCTTTTGGAAGATTAACATTTCTAGGAATCTAGCTTTTAAACATAGAGTTCTCCTAACAGTGAATTTTACCAAAGTCTCAAATGCATATAAATAGTTTGAAACAAAGGTTGTATAAATATCTGCCTATGCCAGCATTACAGCTTGACCGAGAATGCTATAAACATAAGATAAATTAGAATGGGTTGTGTTTTGCAGAGTAGATGGCAACTGGTAGGAACTGTAATAAAACATGTTGCTGTAGGGCATGACAACACATACCAATGTGGCTAACCTACACTGGCCAAAAAAACAAATGCATCAAAACCTAGGACTTCTGCTGTACCCAGACCACAGTCCCCAAGAGAAATAAACTAATGGGATAAAAATGAAGCGCAAGCATTGTGGCAAATAATTATCTAGTCACAGGCACGCTGTACAGAAACACAGTGGAATTCTGTCTGATGAGCAAGTCGTCCATGCAGTGCAAATAAAACACACTATTATTCTAGAGATAAAGGAACATTGTTTGGTATATGCCAACAAATTAAAGGAAGCTAGAGGCATTTTTTGGCCAAATATAGTCCTACTGGCTTACTCCAAAAATCCTGGGTTTTGGAAGCTGAACTCATTGAAAGGAGAGGAGGGCTGAGGACTTTGCTCCCTATAATACTTCTAGAAGACTCGACCCTCTCCCCGTAAGTTAAATGAATCAAAAGCAGCAGCAGGAATATTAGTTTGGTAGTCAAACCGTGATGCTTTAATCTATCCCCAAGATAAACCCAGGCCGTGATCCCACTTGACTTTTAAAAAGTGGAATTAACAAAAAACGGGGCAAGCAAGGAGGAGGAGGAGGCACAGTGAGGTGGCGGCAGTGGCGATCCAAAGGGCAGCCAGGTGGGCTAGCGGGCAGGATACCGTTCCTAAAGAAAAAAAAAAGAGCATTAGCAACAAAAATGGGAGTGAAAGTTGTTTAAACAGGTTTTTTTAATGTGTTTTTTTTTCCCAATTTACTCCTCTGAAAGTGTAGGAAGCCAATTTTTAATGCAGACAAAGAATTTTCAAAAAAAATTCAATGCACAATAAAACCCTAGTGGGAACGTGGCCCTAGAGTCCTATATTATTATTTACCTGCTTACACCATTACATATGGGGAAGGAGAAATATTCCCACAGGAACTTAACCCAAAGTATGCGCAGATGCGCACTGAAGAAACAGAAATGAGAGGTTGGTCTATACCCACAATCTTTTCTTTATGACCTCCATTTATTTATTCAGAATTCTGAATAGAGGCTTTCCATGTAAGTGCATCAGTTCTGAAAGTGTGATCAAGGATTTTGAGTTGTGCTGAGTTTCCAATCATGCAGAAAAAACTTAAGTGCACTATTCTGTCCTCCGATGAATTGATCTTACCACCAAAGAAGTGGATGCATCCCTAATAGCTGTATAATTCATTTCACGAAGTTCATCACTTGACTACACTGTTAAGATTATAATGATTTCACCCAATATATTGAGATACTGTGTACTGAATAACAAATGCAGCAAAGACGTTTAATGAAAGGACAATTTTTCAAATAATAATAACAAATGTACAGTTGTTGTACCATAAAATGATAAATGAAGGTCAGAACTTGCTTAGTCTCTTGAACTACAGTTACAACTATATAACAAGAATAAAGAGAAATGGTTCTCCTGCTGCAAAGGTCAGTACACTGGGATCTTTGTTTTCTGCTTTTTGGCTGCAGAAACTGAAATTTCACTTCTGTGTTATTTCTGGAGTGTCTAGCCAAACCTAAGATGAGAGCCACCAATGTATTACAGACAAAGACTTTCCCTGACTTCTAGAAACAATACAATAGTAGCAAAATTATCCTGCTAGCTTCACCGTTTTAAACCTTTGCCGTGCTTCAACTGATCTTTGGGCGGGGGGGAGGAGAGATGTATGGAACAGATACTAAAAGCCTGAACACATGAAGAAAAAAAATACCCAAGTGGGTACAGCAACAGCATGCTCTACTTCTTCCACATGGATGGATTTATGGTCACACTTTTGCTTGAGCTACTGTGACTGATCCAGCTGCCAAACCCAGCACTTGATGTTTTGTTCAGAATAACATGAGGAAATAGGGTGGAAATTTCCAAAATGCAGACAGTCTGTTTGGACAAAGACAGCCTTTTACAGCATTCAGAGGTGTGGCCTCCATGATTGCTGGTTCTAGCAAGTATGCGTTTATACTGGTGCAATCCCCTAATGAACTCTCCCTTCTCCTGCAGTTTGCTCCTGGTGTGCTCCATGGCCCAGGGGATTATTAAACATGAAGTAAACTGTCAACAACTCCTTGCAGTTAACAACAAACAGCTCTTAGTGAGAGTGTACTTAGTTCATGGCTAGAATGCCATTATTGTCTGCTTCCATAGCTGCCAAGGGTGGAGAGGAAGGGATAAAAACTGTTTTCAAAATGATGCTATTGTTAGTAGGGGTGTTTTGCTCACATACAGTACCCTTTACTCAACAGTAGCACAAACAACAGAGTGTGAATTTATAGCCTAACCTAAAGTCTGCTAAAGCAAATGTAAAATCTTATTTTGCCAAATGCAGGAGTGTCAGAGTAGTGGAACAGTTAGAATAATATAATCTGTGGTGAAGGATCAGTGGAATGATTTAACAGTAATCATTAGGCCTGTCCACACTTAACTCAGTGGGATGGTATAACAATACTAACCCACTGGGGTGAAGATCTGAAACAGAGGGAGGCAGCCTCACTTCAAGTGCTGGTGCACTCCCCAACTAGACCACCAGCACTTGAAGTGTGGATTGCCCAGCCCAGGCAGTCGGCTCACAATGGCAACATCCAACTTGCACTGGGATGTTGCCATGGTGATTGACCAGTGGTGGCATGTGACTGTGCAGCCACAGCTGTGTTGTCCCACACACTCACAGTGTTCACAGCCAGAAGAAGGTGTGAGTACTCCTAGCTGGTGAAGCTGTGAACAGGTTTTTACTCGTCCACAGCTGTTGAAGATTGGAGCAGCTGGAGGGAGCTCCCAGGCACTCAGGAACAACAGTGGCAACATGGCATGTAGACAGACCTTCCCTATCACTACCAACTTTCCTAACACCATAATCCCAAAGTTTATGGGAGCGGGGGAGTGGGAGACAGAGGGGGAGAAAGAAAGAAAGACTTGGAATAGTTGTTAAATTGTGGCCAAAGAATAGAGAAACCCTTGTTCAAACTGTGGTTCAACCAAGACGTTCCTTCAGGAGACAGTAACAGCCTAGCCTGTGAAGATAAAATAGAGAGAACCATTTACACTGTCTTGCATATTTTGCAGAAAATGTGGCCTGCAAATGTTATGAATTACAGATCACCACCAAGTCCCCCCCGAGGCGCATCTGTTTTGTGTTGCCCATGTGAATATACAGTTAACTCAAATTATTGGAAAGTGTTCCTATACAGCAAACAATCTGTTACATTTTGGCTGTGATCTATTACTTCAGAGTAAGTGAATGAATCAATCTATTTCCAGTTCATGTGCATTTTACATGTACAAATTCACTGCTTTTTAAAAATCAGTTTCTACAGCAATCTTTTGAAAAAGAAAAATTGTCTTATTTTTGAATACCTTTTTACAAAATTCATTTTATTTGAATTGTATCCTAAATACACATATTATTCATTTGATCATAAAGGATTTTTTTGTTTTAGTTTTACAAATTTAAATGTAAAACATTATATATCCTTTGGTACATTTTTGAGCCAGCATCTATATAATTCACTGCAGAAATCAAAAGATTATTGTATTCCGAACTGCATGCAGTGTCAAAGATATTTGCTCCTTTCCTGATTTCTTCAATTCTTACTAATTTCTCACACTTAATTGTTTCAAATCTTTTTTAAAAAATTAATGAGACAAAGACAATCTGAGTAAACACAAAAACCAGCTTTCAAATGATCACTTCATTTAATGAAGGGACAAAGTAATCTAACATCTATATCACCCATGTGAAAAAGGAATTGTGCCCCTAAACATAGTACCTTGTACCACCTTTAGCAGCAACAACTGCCATCAAATGCCTCAGATAACTAGAGATAAGCCTTTCAAATTGCTGTGGTGGAATTTTGCCTTCACAGGATTGCTTTAATTCAGTCATGTTATAGGACTTCTGAGCATGAACTGCCCATTTAAGGTCTTGCCATAGTATCCGAATGAGGTTCTAGTCAGGATTTTGACTAGACCACTACAAAACCTTAATTTTGTTCCCTTTGAGTCATTCAGAGCTGGACTTGCTCCAGTGCTTCAGAATGTTGTTGCATAAACCAATTGCTCTTGAGCTTCAGATCATGGACTGATGACAGGAAACTCTCCTTCATGATTTTCCAGTATAGAGCAGAATTCGTGGTCCTGTCAGTTATGTCAAGTTGCTCAGGCCCTGAAGCAGCAAGGTATCCCAGCATCACCACACCATCACACTACAAGGAATCTATTGTGAATGCTGGTGACAAGAGGACTAATATTCTCTGACACTAGAAGATGAATATTTCTCTCATCTTTCCCCTCTTCCTTAAATACTGTGAAACAGAGAGACCAAAATCAGTTGCTTTTGCCAGGGTTTTCTAAATAATGTTTTTAGAACTTACTTCACCTGCTCCCATATTTGGATATTTTTCCGCAGCCTTTTAAAAAGCTGTCTCCTTCTTTATGTTTTTGTCAAGGATTTCACAGTTAACATAAACTGCAATAAAATGTAGAGTAACATGAAACACTCTGTGGTATTTCTGCTATCAGGGACAGGACAACCAAAAGCGAAGGTACTTTGAGGAGTGCTGATGGATAAATTGGATACTCTCCATGAGTTTAGAACCCATAATTCTTCTGATAGCCAAAGAAAGCATTTTTGGAGCTGGAAAATGGCTAAATATAATGTGAATGCCTGACAATTTTTTTAAACGTGTGAAAATATTGGGGCTGTTATCCTTTAAGAATGAAAAACCTGTATAATGTGGACTAAACAACAAATCATTTTTCCTCATTTCAGTTTCAAGGTCTACACATATATATTTTTCCTGAAAATGAAAGAGGGAAAGAGTGCAAACACAAGTAGCCATGTGGTCATGGGAAACTGGAAGAAATGACCACTTGCTTTGGAAGCAGCACAGTGCAAAGCCCAAAACATTTTTGTTTACCTAGTGGCTTGACTTTCAGTGACAGCTTAAAAGAAAGGGAAACAAGAGGTGCTTGAAGGATCACGTTGGCCTTGTAAATTCAGGAATGTTCCCTCTAGTGCCAGCCATGCCCCTAAATGATCTCATATAATTGGCTTTTCATGAAACCTCAGAGGATTTCAGACATTTTTGACTGAACATGTTGGCCTGAGGTGAGATTTATCAAACAGTGGCAGAGCCAGGGCACAACACAGCTTCTTTTGATGGCTAACCATTGTATGGCTCTAAAGGGTTTGTCCCCAGTCCTCTGGATACTCTAACAGAAGCTACATTTTCACACAGTTTAAGGAAAGCCCCTCAAAAGCCCTTGTGATCTCCCACATCTAATGCACATTAAAGGGCAGGAAATGTGCATTTTATTTTATTTTTATTTTGCTTATTATTTACATTCCTATCCCGCCCCATACCCGAAGGTCTCTGGGTGGGTAACAACCTTAAAACAACAGATTAAAAACAGAATATACATTAAAATACTTTAAAAATTCAACAAATCTAAACAATACACAAGATGTTTAAAATGATAGTGTCTGTACGGGGGGGGGGATATAATCAGCTCAGCCAAAGGCCAGGGTAAAGAGGTGCATCTTCACCACCTACCTAAATATATATAAGGAAGGGGCATGACCCACCTCAAGGGGGAAACTATTCCATAGTCTGGGGGCCATCACAGAAAAGGCTCTCTCCCGGGTACCCACCAGCCTCACTACTGAAGGTGGTGGGACAACCAAGTGGGCCTCACTGCTAGATCTTAAGGCATGGGCAGATTGATATGGGAGACAGCATTCTTTTAGATACTGATGCATTTTGATGCTAGTAACCTGCACATCTTGCATCTGCCATATCTGAAAATTTGTCAGGAATGTGTGGTAATGCATGAAACAACCACTAGGGCTGAGTCCCCAAAAGACTTATTTCCCTCTCTGGTCTCCCTCTACTGTCACTGTATTCAAGCGGACTTTAAAAGTGCCCTGCACTTCCGGAATAAGCGTCCGCATGAGGCTCAGCAAAATGCACGTTTAAAACACACCTTCCGTCCCCACAGAAGCATGTTTTCTTTCCCTGCATCTTTTTCTCCCCATCCCCTCTCTTGTTCAAAGGAAAAATAGCCAGATCTCCGTCCCCCGAAATGGCTTCCCGTGCCGGCAAAGGGAGTGATCACTCGCTCATTCACTCTCAGCACTTACTTTCACTCTGTTCTCTGTTCGAAATGGCTTCCCGTGCCGGCAAAGGCAGCGGCTGCAGCCATCGGCCACACGATCGTGCACTCATTTACTCTTAACACTTTCACAGATCACCCACTTCACACCTGTGTATTTTGTCACGGGTTTTCCTGGTTTTGTAGCGCTGGAAGCTCATTAAAAACCCTGGCATGGGGGTGCTCAGAGGCAAAAGAAGATTTTTCACAGACTTTAAATTGCTTGGGGACAGAGCCTAGCAGTGTTATTTGTATAGTAGGATTGAGTAGGGGAAGTTCAGCTTGCAGTGTAGTATCGCACACCTTATTGGTTTGGTAGGGTTTTGGGGGTGTGCTACAGTGATCCAGATTGCACGACTGGAAGTATTTCTTGCTGGTAGTATTTGGCATTATTATCCAGGTGAGATGTTTGGTGTTTGCTGAGTCATCTTAGCTGCCAGCCAGTGTGTGCAATTTAAAGCAATTTCTCCATAGTCTGCAACCACATGCAGCAAAAAGAAAAGTGGAGGAGTGGCTCAAAACTAGTTTGGAGATGAAAACATGGTGCACAAATCTTCTCATGCCATCTCTAATCTCTGTTTTCAAGAATGGTTTGGACCAGTTTATGGAAGCCAGTGCCTCTAAAGGCTGACTGCTGGGGACTGTAGGCAAAAAAAGCTGTGTGCTCATGTCCTATTGGTGGGTGGCATCCCTGTGTGGCTGATTGGCCACTGCAAGAACAGACTAGAGCCAGTGGGGCATTTCTAATGCACTTCGAACTGCATTTTATGACTTTTAATGTGCAATAGAGGTGGAATGGTACAGTGGTGTGTGGCAGCTACCACCTCTGAACTATCTAAGCCACCTTCAAAGAGCTTTTTTTACTGCATGAGAACACAGCCTTATTTCTGCAGAGCTTGGTTCTGCCACCTCTATAATATACAGTGATCACTAGTTGCTTGCAGTTTTAGTAACTGCAGATTCTGTTTCTCTACAACTACAAAATTCTATAAAGTTTTGATATCTGTACCCCATGTAATTGATATGAGTTTTATATTTACAATATTTTCTTCAAAAGACCCTTGCAAATAACAAGGGATGTATGGGAAAAATAAATGGAATACATAAAATGTTGTAGCAGTTTTCAAACATGTAAAGCTTCTGACCTAAGTCTCAGGCTGCATCTCCACTAACCATTGGGGTCACTTACCAGTGCCTGTGGCAATCATGGGTGCTTCTCTCACACACCTCCTCGGAGGCTGCCTTACCAGGTAAATGGAAACCTAGCCACCTAGCCTGAAAGAAGGGATGTTAGTCCATTCTGGTGGAAGCTGAGATCAAGGGATTGTGGTTTATAGCATAGCCTCGTAGCTAGTCATATTACAAAAGATAAGTCATTACCACAACACAGTATAACATAAGGTTACCTCACTACTCAACTAGGAAAAGGGGTAATTTATTTTGTCTTCTTTGGGCATTTATGAGACACTCTTAATTAAATCACCTAGCTTTGAACCTAATGAAGTTATTTCCCCATTTAATTAGGTTGGTGTTAATGAAATAAAACACCAATGCCAACCACAGAAATAGCTAATGAGCCAAAACTTACATAATTTCACATGTCTATACAGCTGTCAAAAGATATGTTTTGGATGTATTTTAACCCTGAAGGATTAAAGATGTTTATGCACTTCATGATTTTTGACTGCACGCACACAACAGTCAAACTAATGGTCAGCCTACATAACAGGGTACTTTGAAAGAAAACAAAGAGATGTGGCATATGTTTAATGTGACCAAATATACTAAAAACCTCCCTTACAGTGATCTACATCTAATTTTTAGTATGTTGATCCTTTCTTACTATGATAGGGGCAGATCTTGTGACATCATACCTTACTTTTACTTGTATTCCTGCTGTGCATAGGACAAAAATGGCACCTATGGTGGTTTTAAAAAACAGTTTTGTCAAAGAAAAATAAAGGAAGGGCACACTTTGAAACCAAAAGAAAAAGATATTAGAAAAAATGCTTAGTTATCTAGCCTCAAGGCTTAAAAATTCTGTTCTTTGTCAGGAGTTGCATGGCACTGAATATTAAGAGAAATGCTGCAATAGTAGTGATTCTCCAAAAGCAGTGGTATGCTGTCCATACAATGCTCACTGCTACCAGCTGTAATGTTGATGGATGGGGGAGGTCACTGAACAAAGGAAATTATTCCATGAGTCATTTCTGGTGCTGCCTCCAGATGGCAACTAAATTTTGTGTGATGAGGCAATATTCCAGAAGAAAGCACTTCTGGAATAATGGTGATTTCCCAAATAGCTAGGCAACTATGCAGAGCAAAGAAAAGGACCTACCTAGGATCAGTACTTGCTCCTTAGATGTTGTCAGCAGGATCACCACCCCACAAGCATAGGAAGCCACCATTTTGGCTTTGGTTTGGTCCTGCACACCCACAGTCACCATTTCCAAAATGGCAGATCATGGGAACTGTCGTTCAGACCAAGTAAGTCTTTTTGCTTTTTTAAAAAAAAAATCTGGGTTGGGGGAGTTGATTATCCCACAATAATGTTTTTGCAGGATATCACCCCAATATTCTGGGATTCTGTTGTGATTGCCACAGACACGTGTGGCAATCCAAACATAGCCCTGGGGTAATCCAGGTTTTACACCTCAGCTGGAGGGGCAGCCTAACTTTCACAGAGATGTGAGACAGACATCCTTAAGTAGCAGAACTGCCAAAGAAGAATGGAAACAAGAGCTGTCAGAACTCTTTCTACCACTCTGCCTTTCAAGCATTCTAAGGAGCCCTTATGGTGGTATGATGACTGGGCAGTGTGAGTGCATAAAGCTAATGCGCAAACTTTGCTGGACTCAAAAGTTACACAGCATGGAAACTTTGTTTCTTTTTAGCCTTCCTTAAAGAAACATATCTCTCTCCCTTGTAAAAAAATATTTACAACAACTTGCGAAATAGGTTGAACTGAAAGAAGCTGCAGATCAAGACTGCCTAAGTGATTTTTCCTAGTTCAAGTCCAAGTGATGCCTACCTTAAGAATATTGAGCATCTGAGTAAGCAGGTGAAGGATAGTATTTTGTGTGTGTTATATGTTGTAAACTGAGTTGCTTCTCTAGCCATTCTGGGCTTGAATGAACTCTCTGTGTGGTCTGCTGCCCTGATTCATTCCAAGTCATGGTTGTATTTCACCCCCTTTGCATCTTCTTTTTGATAGCTTCCACCTGTTGCACAACAGGTGTTACTGGGGCAAAATTAGGCATGAAGAAAGAAGAGGTAAACTTACTTGCAGCGTATGAATGCAAGGAGGAATACCATCTCTTCTCATTGAGGGCACATGAAACTATCTTTTGCTGATTATGTTTATTAGTCCACTATCATATTATAACTGGGAGTTAATAGCTATCCAAAAGCAAGTCATTCCAGGCCTTACCTAGAAATGTGAAGGCCATAATGCAAGACTTTAGTGTACAATGTCTCCTGCTGTCATTGGCCTATAATGCCTATGTATAGGCTGCACTGACTTGTAGCTGACAAAGTAGTTCAAAAGCATTTTAGAGGTGTAGCATAAGACACTAATGATCTCAATTCTGTTTCCAAATCCATCTCTAATACACCCTTAATTTGCTTTGGAGGTGAATCTTCTAGCCTTCAATGTGCACCAAAGAAGAGAGAAACACAAATGTGTGGAAGGTACCACTTCTTAACCATCTCTTGGCCACTAACTTGCCATTTGTGTTTGTGTGTGAATAAAACCATAATGACTGGCTCCATTTCAAAAATGTACTTCAAAGGTGACTCAGACATGATTCAGACATGGTACTGTCCCACATTCCACATGCCCAGTGTCCTCATGCCACCTCTGATTCATGTTAAAGGCCAGAAAAAAACCACTTCCAAAGTTAAGATGAGAATGGGATGAGACCACTCTACCACCTCCAAGAAGCTTTTTATCCGTCTCTTCTTCTCCTTCTTCCTCCTTTCCCCCATCCACTCACTTCTAGGTTTATCATGGGAGAAAAAGAATTCATGCAAGATGAGCCTATTGGTGGATACTCGTCATTATAACAATAAAGTCTCCAGGTGCAGAGGCATATTGTGCATTAAATACCTGCCAAGCACAGACACTGAAAGAAAATTACTCCCTTCCATTCCAGATGTGTGCCTTACAGAGATGAGTGGGACTAATGTGTTAGTTCAGATGCAGCCTCTAACATGAAGAAACATTTCATGTTATCTTCTTACAAGAACTATTTGGAAGACCACAGCGCCTGTCTAGGTCAGATACCAGTGGAGACGATTAGTAACATCAATGGTGTGAAAAAGAACAGAAGACATGATATTTAAATAATTAGCAGCTAGTACTTCTGAGGCAAAAAGACTACTAGACACACATACTTATATTTTCAGTTCTTCCTACAAGACAGTGTCATACAGGAATACTTTATTGGAACCTTGTTTATGCTTGCATTTGATGGACAGTAAGTGCAAATCAGTCACACAGGGAAAACAGAACATTAAGTTTCTAGATTGCAGTTCAGTGAGTGCTTACTTCTTTGATTCTTTTTTTCTTTCAGGACCTTCATCCAAGGAAAACATGTTGAAAAGCACTTTGTTGTGTTTCTTGGCTTATCAGTATAGTGTCCATTAGTTACATTTTGCCCTTGAACACTTGAAACCGAATGCCAGTTCAGATATTAAAGCTGGAAAACTCTGAGGAATTTTATGACTAAGATAGGAATTTAGTCCAGAAGTATACCAACAATTTCTGTGGGGCAGTCCCAAACTATTTAAATTTATTTACTGTATGTGCTAAATTTATAGAGTAACTTCACACCTGTGTAATAGGCTGCTCTAAATCTTTCCCTCCCTCCCTCCCTCCCTCCCTCCCTCCTTTCAACAGTAGTGTTGGGCTATCTTTCTTCTGTTCTCGAACCACACTGTTTCTAGAAATGACAGGTTTGCCTGGAAGTGGTAAACAAGTGCACAGAACAAAAATACCACTGTCCTATTTGGACTCTCTGCCACTCCTATCTTAAAAATGAAGTCCTTTGTTTTCTTTTCCATGCTCCTGTTTTCATGTGTGGTTTCTTTACTTTGCTCATATTTTCTTATGTGGTTTCTTGTTCATAACTTCCAGTCCATCATATCTTTAGAACTGAGCCGCTTATATTGGGCTTCAAAATTTCTGCTAATGTTGCATCTGGGTACTAAATGCTCTCTGTTCACTGAATGATTTAGAATAAACGTTCTCAGCTTATACTTGGACAAATGTAATTTTTTTGTCTTTTTTTAAGAATGCTTTTCAGACATGCTCTGCATCTAACAGAGAATATTCCTTAAGATGTACTGAATAAGCAAAAATACTGCCTATTCCATATATCTGACAGCAGCCTTTCACTCACTGGTCGGAAGAGGAGGGAATCACTAGCAATATCGCTATCAAATCTTCTGCCCATGGGGGAGGGGTTCCTTGGAAAAAGAAAGTGACAGAATGCCATGTCATCCCAGGTCTATATCTTTTTCCCCCTAGTCTAGCATGACTACAGAAGTTTGAGGCAGCCAGAACAGAGCTGTTTAGGTGGAACTATTTCATAGGCACCAAGGTTCTTCATGTTTTTTTAGTTATAGATATAGGCTGCCTCCAGACTAGCAGAATAAATCTGCAGTTAAATCTAAAAGCACAGTATATTCCCTGCACGGTGAAGACAGAGAGTCCCGACTGGAAGTCAGCTCTGTAGTTTCCCCTATTGGAGCTGTGAGAGTTGAGTCAGCGCATACTATCAATCAAGCAACCAATCAAACTTTGAGCTGCCCTTCCTGCTTAGCCAGCATTGGCTTGAAGCTTCAAATTATCAAAATAGTGCACAACTAGTGTCACTGATCCCGCATTAAGGTAAATACGCAGTCCTGATCATCTAATGCAGCACCACGACAATTGGTTGATCATCATGTGTGATGGCTCAATCAGGACCACGCATTCCAATGTGCAGTATAAACATGTCTGGACACAGCCATAGTTACTCCCATTCTTTTCCCAATTTCTGTTCACCATTTGTATCTTGGAATGCCTTCACGCTTTCCCTCATTGCACCATTGCTGCCCTATATTGCAAAACTCATGATGTGGAATACGTCATGATACTGCTCTCACAGTGACCTAGAAACAGAAACTTCAGGGAGTGCTATTAGTACTGTGCTAGGTTCAACAGGAACCCAGCAATTTGATGTTAATATTGTGAATCCAGAATAGGCTTCCACATAGCAGTTGTATGTCATTTGTGCCATAAAGAAGAAAGCATAAATAAACCTTAACTTAAAGTTAGTAAGCTTCCTGTGATATGCATCTGGAGAACATCTTCGTAAGGAATATTAGGATTTTTCTCAGCAACCACTAGATCTGTGGCGGCACCTGCATACAATAAAAAAGAAGTGCCTTGAAAGTGGCTTAGAGGTGGTAGCATCCATACACTATTGTCACTAATCTACATTGAAGGCCAGAAAATGTTCTTTCAAAAGCATTTTGTCTGGATTGGAATGGGAAAACACAAGAGTCTACATGCTACCATCTCTAAGCTACTTTTGAGCTGCTTTTTCTTATGTGTGGATGTAACTATTGTTAGGTGGGTTTTTGCAAGAGTTCTAAGAGCCAAAGAGCAGGCAGTAAACACTGTAGTTGGCTGGGCCAGTTGCACTATAGTGTGGTTGGGCTGGCTGCTGCACTTGATGTTCTTTATCACGACACACTACATCATATAGGAGCTAATTTGCTCTCTTCACCAGGGGCTTATTCCCACCCTAGCTATAGCTATATCCCTGCTAGGTCATATTGCTACCAAAGCTGCAACCTTTTTGCATTATCATACCATGGTTGGAATTAGTGGATCTGGACCAAAAAGAACTGCTGGTTCAGATCACAGCAAAGCATGGTCTGGAACCACACCATCTGCATGATGATACTGGTCCAGACCAGCCCCTGCACTGGCCCCAAACCTTGCATGAACTTTGGGATTGGCCTCCAAGGACTCGAGACAGCTAGCAATGAATGTTCCTCATGTCAAAGCCCTTGGAGAACCCATTTTGGCAGTGTACTTTGATGTTCCACCAAAATGGGTCACCCAGTAGTCCAGAAACAGAGGTGTGCCTTCTGCATGCTTCTATATTAGACCAGCCATCACTGGTACATCAGTAATTCTCAATGTAGTGGACTACTGGTGATTGAGGTTAAAGACCTCTTGATCTGTATCACACTCCATCCTGGGTGGAAGAAGCATACAAAATGAAGTATCCTACAAAAATGACCAAAGATGCTGCCTTAAGAATATTTACATGACATTATCTGGAAATGAGGCTAGAGATTTGAATGGAAGATTCTGATTTTTATAGGAGAACCTATTCAAAATAATTAATAACCATGAAAACAGTTTTGAATCTTTACTGTGGTTATAATTCCCCTATTTTATGTTGAGAATCTGCCATCTCCTACAACAGAGAAGTGGGCATCTGTTTGTGCGTGTGCATGTGCGCACAGTGGAAGCCATCACCCTTTTTTACAAGTTTAACTGATAACAAAAAGGAGTCAAAGCATTAAAGGTTATTATAATTATATTTGCTTCCATTTATTTTTATTAGCTGCATTTTGTTAACTTTCTAAATTATGTGGTGTTGCATCAACCTATATTTTAAATGCCTGAAAGAATAATAAAAGAACTGAAAGGCAGTAATTTTGGACTTACAGTAAAGTTTGAACTTTTAATGCTTGTATTTTTAGTACATATTCTCAAGGTGCTTGTTGAAGAAAAAAAGTTTTAGGTCAGCAATAAGAATAATTTGTTTTTTAAAAATAGTCCTTTTGTTGTTGTTTTTAATTATTCAAGATCTGAATGTCTAAAGATATTTTGTCTTTGATAATTATGGAATATCACAGTTTAGCCAAGAAAAAACTAATCTGTTACTAGCACCTTGATCACAATAGAGTATCTTACATTCTTAAGATCTTGTGAATTCCTTGAATATAACTGTAAAATAAAGAGATCCTGTTGCAATGCATGATGTAATGACTTTTATTCCAAAATGGGATCTAAGCTACTTTTCATTCCAAAATTCTTAAGAAATATTTGAGATTCAATAAGCACAAGATATGCTTAAATGTTTCAGACTTTGTGGCCAATGGCTCTTCAAAATGAAAAAAAAAAATCCCACTATGAAATTTGACAAACGTGAAACAACTGTTCTAAAAGAATGTGGTTGACGATTTTTGGAATGAATGGCAACAGTTGGATTAGGTGTCACAGGGAGTACAGACTAGTACACTGAAGCATTAGAAACTCCTGTTTTATCCACAGAAGACAAAAAGTTTTATTCAAATTTCAGCTTGGGGAATAAAATCCTAACACTTAATCTATTAATGCTTCCACACAGAGTTGGAGAAAACAACCAGCGCTGAAGTAGCCATACTGATTTATATTGAGCTATTATAACTCCAGAGGAGTGACTTAGGATGTATAAGGTTTTGATAGATTTCCACGTATTGTTTTGTTTAATAAAATGAATCAAGTGCCTTTGTCACTACCATGTACTATCATCACTTTATGATTTTCTGCAATTAGAAAATCTTTTACCCATGCCCTTTGCTAAACAGTAATGTTGCTTCACACATGCTGCCTGCTTTTGATTTTTTCAAAATAATATTTCATGGGATTAGGTAGTTTTGTGTGGCTTCAAATTGTTGTAACCCACCCTGAAGCCTTTGGATATGTCAGTGGTAATCCTTCAGAAATCATGCCATCTCTAACATGAATCAAAAGCATAGAAATGGAAATTCATTTTGTCCAGTTTTGTGGGTCAGCAACAGATCCTGGCAAACTCCCTAGAATATGTGCTCTGCATGGCAGCCTTTGTTTTCCTTTATTATAAAGTAGCTGAAATCTGCTTGCTACTCTTGCATTATCTGCAACAGCTGAGCAATCTTTCAGTGCCACAAGGAGATTGAAAACTTGGCTCAAATCTAGCATGGACAAGCTTGCCTTAATCACATTGCTCTTTTACATTTGCACAAGGACATCAACACTGACAGTGGTATAGTCAATCCACCATTTGCTGAAAACAACTGTCAACATTAAGTTTTTGGAACCCTTTACAATGTTATCCATGTGGCAAAGCTTGTATCACAGCGTACATCAGCTGTACCAAACTAGCAAAGTGCAAAATGTGCTGAAGATACATTGGATGTTACCTGGCTATGCTGATTTGTAGTAACAGAAAAACGATTGCAGAATGAACAGATTTTTAAAAAATGTATTTTCTCTGCTTGAGTCACTTTAGGTCTTCCAGCAGCCCTATCCAAATCCTTTCCCTGAATACTTGAGCTGAGTGCACCATAGCAGTGCTGTAATGGCACTATTTTTGAGCTGGTCTGGTCTAAGGACTCTTCTCTGGGAATACTGGGTTCAATTTCACACTCCCCCATGAAGCCAGCTGGGTGACCTTGGGCTAGCCACAGCTCTTTTCTGAGCTCTCACAGTCCCACCTACCTCACAGGGTGTTCTGCTGTGGGGAGAAGAACAGAAAGTTTTATCAATCGCTTTGAGTCCCCTTAAATGGGTAAGAAAATCAGTGTAGAAAAGCCAACTCTTCCTCTGTTGCTGCTGCTGCTGCTGCTGCCGCCACCACCTGCTTGCACCCTTAGACAGGCTCAGGAGCCTCAATGTGTGGATGAGACAGTGGTGTAGAGAAGAAAGACTTCAATTTATTGGGAAATAAGGAACATTTTGGGACAAACCAAATCTGTAGAAAGGAACAGGTTGCACTTGAACCAAGATGGAACCAGGCTGCTGGCAGTTAATATTGAAAAGGTTGCAGAGCAGCTTTTAAGCTGATCCCTGGGGTAAAGCTGACAGAGCTGAACAGCATCTTGGCTCAAGAAAGCGTCTGTTTGAGTGAGGATGCACTATACAAATGTAGTAAATAAATTTTAAGATGTTACTATGGCATGCTGTACACTTTAGGCAAAAAAAAAGCCCACAGTGAACTATGAGGACTGTATGTGGAAATCTACCATAAGTGCAAAGAAGACCATCTCTATGAAAGTTTGCAATGACCTTTTTAAAGCCTTCAGCACCTTGCTGCCAATATAGTGATTTGAGACATTGTGGCTGTCAGTTTTCACATGCTAAGGGCTTTTTCACACTTGCTGGTAGACCAGTCCACATACCAGTGTACTGGCCTACTTTCCACATATGTGGTCTAAAGGAGGACATGTCCCTTCCTACTATGCTGTACCTAGGCAGGACAGAGTGCAGACCAAACCAAGATACCAAAAATTGCATCCTATGAACAGCATACCTCTGTGGTCCACACCCATTTCAGTGTTGTGGTACCAAAATGGGTCTCCCGGAGGCCAGGAACTTTCAGAGTCCCCCCGCGCAAGCTTTGGAGCCAGTGTGAGCTGAACAGATCATGCTGAAGCAGATTATCTTGTTCCAGTCCAGATTCATTCTATCCAAACTTTGGATGGATTTTGCAGGCTGGACCAGAAGAACAAGACAACAGAGGATAAACGAGAAAACAGTCTAGCAACGGATCCCCACTTGGCTATTTCAAGTTGGATTAGACTATTTTAATCCAGATTCAGAATCGAGTGCGCATTCTGAATGTTCCCATTTGCTTGATGATAATGGGGGCTCAATCTGAATACTGCAGTTCCCATTCAAACCACACAAATCCCTAGCATGGAGAAACAGGATCTTTTCATCTCCACCTCTGTAAGCCTGCCCCACGCAGAATCAGCTGAGCAAAAAAACAGATAGGACGATCACTCTCCCTTTCAAATCGGACACTCCCTCCATTCACTATGCTACTGGGAAGGCAGCAGCTTTGCACAAAATCAGCTGAGCAAAAGAATAGACAGGGCAAAGCACTCTCTCTCTTTTAAATCAGCGAGGGATGGGGGCAGACCTTCCCAGATGTGAAATCCCACCCATCTGATGCTGGCTAGAAAGATATTGTGGGGGGGGGGGACATCCCAAAAGGCAGATCTTCTCCCTGAATAATCTGGGAGCATTCCCATTGGAAATAAAAAGCAGGCTAGTTGCCAAAATGGGACTGGGAACAGTTTTTCCAATGACTTTTTTCTGCAGATTTTGGCAATATAGTCCTTGTAAAGTCCGGGAATAAAAATTTAAATGGGATCGGACAATCCCAAAAATGGACTGAATTCTCACTTGATCTTGTATGAGAATGCACCCCAAGATACTTAGATACATATGTCCCATCTCAGTATCTCTGAAAACTATCTACTATTTTTCCTTACTCCTATCTTTAAAATAATTTTCTGTTTTTGTTTTATGGACTACCACGATCATACACTCCATTTTGATGAGTCATGCACATATATACACAAGAGTATATTTGATAAAAGTGAAAATAGATATTGAGCACTATTCCCCAAAATACCACAAGGAATGGACTGATTTTCTCACATTAGTTACTTTCTTCTTTTTCTTTCTTTTCTCTCTCTGTCTCTCTCTTTTTTGGGCTTTGCACTAAGAAGCGTTCTTTGAAATTTCTGAGTAAACAGTCCAGGATTCTTGATATGCAGAGCACCCATCTGGCTAGAGAGCATTGTGTTCTCCATCAGATGCAATGAGGTTGTACAGTTAATTTTTTAGCAGCCACAGGCAGCAAATAATTTCTGTCCAACTCCAAGGGTTTGTCTGCTGCACAGTTGTGACCAAAGCTCTCTGATTCTCTAAAGGTGCAGGATTTATAGCTTTTCTTCCCCACCCTCCCAGAAGTGATAAGGAAATATATACATTGCTATGGGCTTGAATAGGTATTTGCTTTCTTTTCACACTGCAATGAGTTTCTAATTGTCTCCAAAGTTTACAGCCGATAAAATGGTTAATCTTTGTGATGGCAAAAAAGGAAGCAGGAAAATAACGTGACACACTTGAATGAACTGTAAGGAAATAAAGTGCACAACATGTGATAATGCCATGACTTCGTGTTGCTGCTGCACATTTCTGGGCTGAAAAGATATAGCTTGATGGGTAATTTGTCATGCTGTGCAATAGAGAACAACAGTAAAGAGACTTCAGACAGAAGAAAATTACACAAATAGTAGGGTGGAAAGGTATAATTGAAGATGGCAAAAGATTGAAAGAAAGACATTTAAAATTACTGTACTGACCTGCTAAATGCACTTGGGCGTGGAATCCTGACCCCACAAGAAGAGGCATTAAATGACTGCAGGCTGTGACACTACTACGGGATAATGCCAATCTAGCAAAGAGCGGGGAAAGAAGGAGGCAGAAAAAGCACCTACGGAAGTTACTGGAGCAAGATCCTGAAATTTGCTCATAAGGATTTCAGTCGACTCAAACGGATAACTACTGATAAATGAGGAGAAATGGAGTGTCGTTTTTAAGTATGTAATTCCTGTATTCTTTATCTACAATGATGGCTTACTATATCAGATTACATTAAAATGTGGGAGGGGAGGGTTAGGGGTTACATCATGCTTCCCATTCAGTGGCAGAGCTGAGGTGGGCTGGGAGCCTATCAAAGTAAGCAGGACGAGTTCCTCATAGCATTCATACTGAGAGCAAAAACATTCACAAAGTTCAATAATAAGCAAACAACCAGCTCAGCAGCCAGTCAAACATCACCAAAATATCCTGCCTTTGCTTTGGGAGTCTTCAGTAAACCTCTGGTAGCTATTCTCCTGTAGTCATCATTATTTTTCACCCTTTACATGGAACAGGGTTGTGTTTCTATTCCACCAATCTTTGCACTGAGCCAACTTGAGGGCTTTTTTCTTCATCATTCATTCTTCCCTTTGTGCTATCTGTTCCCAAATGGGGCTTTTGGTGATTCTGCCATCATAACTGCCATAGTGAGGGCATTTAATCTTCCGTCCTCTGGTAACATCGAGAAGGCTCAACATTTGAATAGAGGATGCCCTTCAGAGGTCATTTTCTACATGCAGACAGATCCTTCCTGGACTGAAATGCCCATCTGCATTTGGACAGCTATTCTGCCCCAGACTCCAACGCTGGCTCAGAAGTTTGTACCTACTTTGGCACTGGCTCCAAAAGCTCCTGGCCTATGGAGCTCCAGGGGACCCATTTTGGCAGCACAACAAGCCATGCCACCAAAATGAGTTGCCTATGATAAACTGGACCACAGAGGCATGTGCCATCCACACATTCCTAATTGGTTTACCACCACTTGGCATGCTGGTAGATCTCTTTAAAGAGGTCTACTGGTATACAGACTTAGTGATCATTTGGGGCCACCTTTTACACTTTATTCCAGTCTATGCTCTATCCAGTGTGGACAGAGCATACTAGAAGTGTGTGTGGGGAGTCTCCTTTATACCACACCAGTAGTGGTGAGGGGAGGTAAGTGTGGAAACAGCCAGAGGGGAGAAATATAAAGAGAGAAGCTTCAGTTTCATCAAAAGGTTTTGTTATAAAGCACAAAAAAAAATTTGCATTCAAATTCGAGTCAAACATTGAATCGAATGTTTAGAATCTGAATGTAACAAAATCTGATTCAAATTGAATACATTCAAATCTATTTGTTTGAATGTTAGATTCAATTCTGAAGATACGAATGTCGACAACATTCATAAGTGTTATGTGTATCTGTATGCATTTCGTATGCATCCCGTTTTATCCCATATGCATCCCGTTTTCATCCTCTACTATCAGCATAAATGTGTACAGATACATATGTAATACATATGTATCTGCACGTTCAAATGTTTCATATCATTCAAATGAATGATTTGGAACATTCAAAATCCATTTGAATCTTTAAATTAGAATATTTAGACATTCTATTTGAATTCGAATGTCCACATTCGATTAAATTTGATCAAATTTCAAATGTTTCAAACATTTTAACATCCCTACTTGTTACCAGACATGGCAAAGTAAAAATGTCAATGTTAATATGATGCTAAGTAAGCTACCAAATTACTTGCACCTACAAGCTTTCACCAAGCACTGTAAATGTTTTAACTTTTTAAAGTAAGAGTTGGGTTTTGTTATCAGCTAAGCCTCAGGATGCAGCTGGGCTTTTCAACCACAGAAATTTCCTTAAATTCCTGTGAGAACTTTAGATGTATGCAAAGTGTGGGATCCTGAAAGGTGCAGGCGTGGTGATCTGCCGGGCCAACTGCCCATGTTAAATTTTCATCAGTAAGGATTTAATACCTGAAACTGAGCAAATGCAAATAAGTTGTTTCTATTATGGTAGATTTAAAGAGTAAAGAGGAGGACTGACTTGGCATAGTGACAAGTAATAATTATTCAGGGTCATCGTTTAGCTAATTTTGTTGCAGGGAAAGTACTCATTGACCAAACTGTGTGCATACTGTGGTCCTATTCATGCACCAGACACTAATGTGCAAAGGCTGGGCTATCTGCATCTGCTGTTCACACAGTATTTGTGCAAAGACTCTCTACTGCCCTCAAGCTCAGCTCAACATTTTCTGAAGTTTTCTTGGCACCAGCACAGGAGTGCCTTTACCCCTCTTCTACTGAGATAACCTACAGCCTAGAATTTCCTCATAGTCTCCAATCCCAATTAATCCTGACCAAGTTTTAAGAGGGTTGGCCAGGTGTTGCCATCTGCTGAGGATTGTATGGTTCATATTTACTAAAGGGAAAAATCTTAATCCTACGGTGAAAAGCCTTCTTTGCACAACTCACCATATTGCCACATTTCTGGTATGGGAGCAGGCTCAGCACTAAGGCCTTTCAGCAAGAACTTCAAAGTCTGCCAATTCTGAAATCAAAGTGCAAATCGGAGTTCCTGCATTATGAAGTAACAATCTTTTGTAGAAGAAAACGTAATACAGGTGGCTAGCATTTTGATAAAATGAGTCAAAGTATAACAGTGCAGAACAATGGAAGATTTAGGGAAAGGATGAGAGATTCAAATGTTTGTGTGCATGCGCACATGTCTACCCTTGAATTAAGAAAAATACCCACATTTAATTCATACAGTTAACATCATGTCTAGTTTTGCTCCTGTAGTCCTGTGCAAGCTACTCCACCGATTCTAGTTCTTGACTTTACTCCTCTGTAATAAAGCCACTGCATAGAAATAATCAAACCATTATGATATAGAAAACAAAGAGCTACCCATTAAGCTGTTGTAAGGATGAGTAAGTATATTGCTAGACCTAAACACCAAACAGGATAGATAGTGGCACATACATATGAATAACCAATATAGCTAAGCTGTCAAACTGAGTAACAAAAACAATGCAGCATTCAAAATCAGCAAACAGATTTTGAAATTTTGGCTTCTCCAGAATCCAGTTCTAGTTGTTTGTGATACTAAATAAAAGGAACAATTCAATAATGCAAGTTGCTGCATTTGTTTGGATGTCCAATGAATCTGAGGCAATGTCCAAATGTTATTCCATGGCTGCTGAATACGCCAAGTAATCCATCTGCTTCTCCAAAACTTGGCTCAAGAACTAAACATCCACTTTAAGCAAATTAAATTAATTAAAGATCATAGCTCTTTCATTTAATAGTAAACTAAAATCTTGCCAGGTTTCAGCTGTGGCTGCCCTATTGATCTCAAAGAAGTATAACACTGAATTCTGATAAAGGATTTAGAAATGGGCAGCGCTCTAACGGTCACTCTGTTTTCGCAGACACATCAAATTTACTTTTATAACAGGTTTCTCTTGACTAGATTCTTGAGGTGCCTCTGGTTTGCTGCTATTATATATATAAAATAGGGAGGACTTTCAGCTGACAGAATGACTCAGCAAGAGCAAAATGAGTGCAATATGCAAAGACTTTTGGCAAAGGGCAGAAGTGAACAATTTTGAAATGAATAAGGAAGAACTTTACAGCTCAACTCAGATTTCATTCTGGGTGAAAGCTCCATCTTCCTTTATTAACAAAAAACAGATGTGTGAATGGATGACATAGCTAGAGAGAACATTTATAGGCAGAGTACTTTCTGAATTCTTTCACCTCATGCCCTGTTTGTGAGCTTCTAGAAGGTGATTGGGCTCTGATTATCCAAAGCAAGTCAACTCTTTCAGCAACCATAGCCCTCAAAGTAGCCTACTGTGTTCAGTTCTGAGGGAATGAACCTGTCACTAGTCCTGAAGATTAACTGCTTGTCAGGGGCATTTCCACACTTGCCTACAGTAGACTGAACTAAGTAGACCACACCTTGTTAGGGCAGATTTTTTTCTGATGTGGAATAAGGCCATCCACAATGGGATAGCCTACTCCATTCCAGCCCCTGCACCAACTCTGAAGCTGGTGTTACTTTTAGAGCTAGTGCAGAAATCCTTCAAAAGTTCTGAAAGCCATGGTAGCACTCCTTGTTGCACTTGTGCAATGTGTTATGTAGTATACTGGATTGCAGAGGAATGCCACCTCTAAGTATACCAGCAAACCTCTTGAAACAGGTTTACTGGTAGGTCAAACCTGCCCACCATTTGGGTCAGCTCATCCAGTCTCAGCTCCATACTTTGAGGGCAGATCATACTTAGCAAGGGGCAAGGTTTCCCTTAAACCACACCAGCATACTGAAGGATGCTCCTAGTAAACTTGCTGGTCCAATTGCTCTTAGTATTTGTCAGTATACAGTACATAACTTTGGAGACACCATTATTGTCCAAGGAAGGCAACTCAGATTATTGCTTGAAGAGATCTGAAACAGGAACAAGGGATCTTTTCACACTCTGCTCAGAAACAGTTCCAGGCAGAGTGTAGGAATATGTTATACACAACATAATCTGCCTGGAACAGTCCATTAGGCCTTCTGCCCATTCCCCATACTTTCTAATGGTGGACAGTTTAAAAGCGTTCCACAGGCTGCCCCATGCCACAGAGACAGTATGAACTGCCCAGGAGCAGTATGAACAAGAAACTTCCAGGCCTTCCATCCTAACCTGGCTTGTTCCACCTACATGCAGCATACATACTGTCCTGAGGCCTATTCGCACTTAGGCCTCTGGTATGCAATTAGGACAGCTCTGGTACAGAGGCCTAAGTGCGAATAGGCCTCTGTTTTCCAATCCCAGTAAGCAGTGGGTGGGATATCCGAGGTCAGGACGCAAGGCCTGGAATGAAGCTCCAGGGGCAGGAATGTTCCTACTCCCAAGGTGTGAATGGCCATAGCCAGTATCAACTGGCCTGAAATGGTCCTCCAAGACCATCCAATTCAGGTAAGTGTAAATTGTGTCAAAATATGGAAATGGATTCACTTAATTTCCATTAAATTACTAACTTATCTGATTTATTTCAATGGAAGCTATACTGAATTAAGTTTATTGGGACCCAACACAAACTAAATTACTGTTTGGAACTCATCCACTGGGCCTTAAATGTTACATAAAATAATGCAGCACAATATAAAGAAAATTATTCAGATGAATGGGGTACCCTGATGATGTGCTTATTTCTTGGGTGCAGAACAACCTAATATTTCTCATGCACCAAAGCTAACAAGCATCAGTTTACTCATAAATGATCAAGCCAGTCTATGACTCAGGGTGAGTTCCCATTACCACTTTAAAACAGTTTCAACACTGTTTGGATCCGCATGGTTCCCACCCCCCCAATCAATTAAAATGGTTTCAAAACAGTTTAGATCCTCGTCTTCCCTGTTCTTAATCAGTTTCAGCTGTATTTTGAGGATTATTTGGATTAAAAAGGGAATGAACACCAGATTTTTCCAGGTTTTTTCTGCTTTTGCTTTTAAAACGTTTCTTCCTTAGTGCTGTGGGAACGCTAGAGTATTCCCCTATACAACAGACTGTTTCATTGTAACAATTCAGCCACTTCACACCTGATAACAATGTTTCCTTTCCCACCCACGCAAGCCTAAAGATTGAAAGAGGCAATCCTGCGCAATTCTGCCTGTTTCCCTCCTTTCTTGATCTTTGAAAATAGAAAGGGGTGAAGCTGCTGCAGGAACTGGGAGATGTGTGTATGTTTAAGTGTGTGTGTGCAGGTGGCAGTGGCAGCATAGCGAGCCAGCCGGCCAGGGTGCTTTTTGAGGGGGAACTCCTGCTGGGGATGGTGGCTGTGGGGGTGGAGAATGCGAATGGGGCTTGAGTTGCTGCTCCTGCTGTGCGCCCTGGGCAAAGGGAGAGAGGGATGGGGAAAGGCTGAGGAGGGGAAGGAATCACTTTCCCCCACCCATTTTTGGAAGCGTTTTAAGTGTTTAAGAGGGGGGACACAAAATCGGGGTTGAATCCGATTGCCAGATGCTCCTTTGCTTCTTTTTAACGTACTTTACATATCAATGTAAATCCCAATGTAAATAGCCTTGTATATATAGCATTTTATTCCTTGAATGAGAACTCGCCCTCAGTCTTTTTGACATGCTTCGGTTTTAGCAGAATAAAAATGACAACGTAACTACTACTGCTCTTTTTATTATTATTTCTTTACATTTCTATCTCTGCCTATACCTGTAGGTCTCAAGGTGGGTTACAAGTTTTAAAACAACAAATTACAGCCAGTATATATTAAAAACAATAATATTCATGAAAAACATTTAAGAAATCAAACATATTTTAGAGCCCTTCCTGCCACCACTTGCTAGTTTGGAGCATATTCATAGTACTTTGTCAACCTAACAGCACAATCATGACCTGAACTTTGAACAGGTAAACAATAAGAGGTTCGCTTATTAAACCCATTGGTGCTTAATAAGCCTGAAGATGCTCTGGTAATAATGAATCATTGCACAGTGATAGGGTTGCCAATGAATAACAGCAAAGTAATCAAATATCTGCATGACATCATTGACACAAGGAGAAAAGACAGAAAGGTTGGGGTAGAGAGGAAGGGTAATATAGAAACATGCTTTGCTTAGGAGACACTCCCACCTGACAATGGCAAGTTAGTTTTCACAGGAAGTGACAGAGAGTAAAACTTTTGTTTTGACTTCAGTGGACGTGAAGCCCACACATACATTAGTTCCCACTATGCACCCATGAGGATACAGAGGAACAGAGTCATCCTTGTGCAAGAATACAATATATTCCACTTATATACTGACTGAATGAGGCACGAGGATTGGAAATGCATCTAAGAAGCGACAAGCATTCAACCACCTCTATTGAACACCTCAACATGGACATTATCTTTCATAGCTGCCAAATTAACAAGCAATGGAGACCACAAGGAAGAACTACAAGCAAGATTAACAGCAGCAACTGGTGGCAACACAGATTGTCCCTTGGGGCTCACAACCATTTGTTGTTCAGAGGCACAACATGGAAGAATAGATGCACAGAAAATGGAATTTTAGCAGAGGTTGCCTGCATTATGAGCAAGAGTAAGTCCAAGAGAACCTTCTGGCCACAGCGCCCACATAAACACTGATCTCTCCCAATTTCTTTCTTTTGGGTGTCATGTCTTTTTAGACAATGGATCTTTTTTCACTTGCCCCAGGGGGGCAGCCAGGGACTGCTGTCACATGGAGCATCTGCACTGTACAGAGCCACTTCTGTACCTGAAGCACATGCCAGAAGGTTCCTCCAGAGGTATAACTGTAAAGCATTAAAAGGTGCTCAACAACTATAGTTAGCTACCAACTCGTATAGCTGGTCATGCTCCATTCACACCTCTTCCAGGTGAACAGAGTGTAGGTGGGGTGGTGCGGGTGCAGGTGCAGGTGCAGGTGCAGGGGTGCACCACATCACCCCGTTCCTGCAGCAACGGTGTTGTGCATGCCCATCGCCACAGTCAGGGAATTACCTAGTACAGAGGCAATCACACTTAGCCAGTGCTTGGGGAAGTGCCAGCTAAATTTGGAAGGGATCACACATCACAAGATAAGGACACCCAAACCATTCCAGAAGTTAGCTGGCCTCGAACCTAATGAAAGTGTGAATTGGCCGTATAAGCCTGAGGGCAGGGATTTGACTAAGATTATATACTGTAAGCCACTCTAAGGCTGCATCCCCATGCTGGCCATCTGGAACTCTTTGGGCGCTGGTTGGTCACACATGGGCTGGGAATGGGAGCGGGAACACATTTCAGGCTTCCCCATGACATTCGCAGCAACATGGGACAGGTACGAGTTGGGTGTGGATGGTGGTGTCCCCATGCCGAATCCTGGTACGGGGAAGCAGTGCCACCTATTCTCTGCCCCCTCTCTCTTCATTGGCAGCCGGATTGACATTAGCTCACCCCTGTGCTGCATTCCCCCCTCCCTTAGCAGCACTGACAACCAGGACTGGGGTGGGAGGCACAGAAACATGTAAAAATAAAGCTTCATTCATAAAAATAACTTTTTTAAAAAAAATTAAACTGCCAAAAGCCGCTACAAGGGTTAGTGGCAGTAGGCACTTGAGCAGTTGTGTGCACCTCTGCTCCACTGAGGACTGTGAGAACGTCCGTAAACTGAAAATCAAGCCTTTATTTATGATCGCCTTGCAGGTCAGGGAAACTGGGGTTGCAAATAGAACAGAAGTCAAGCCATTATGCAGCCTGCCTTGGCATTCTTGAAACAGGGTTGGAATTACCTCCATGATAATGGCAGAAAATTTAAAAATAAAGCTGTTCTCCAGCCTGCCTTTGCAATCAGCATTTTGAGAAGTCAGCGGCTGCGATCTTCAATGGACAAGGCAGGGACAGCAAGCACACCCAACTTCCCAATGACATGAGTGCAAATCTCCTCCCCATTAGCCCATGAGTGTACCTATGTGCATTCCTGGCTCACTGAGCAATCCATACTGGTCCCCCAAACCATGCAGAAACTTGTTTTTTCAGGTATCAAATTTGGCACCCTTCTGGCACGGTGAAGGACAGGATATAAATAAATGGAGTAAACAAATAAACAAAGAGCTTAACTAAGCATGAAGTAAAGAAATTGGGAATGCCATGATACCCACTGTCCTTCCTGCAGTTTTAAAGTCCCAGGGACCTGCACAGAAAATCTGAGAGTCTGTTGGAGCCTAAGCTAGCAGTCTTTCACACTTCTTGGGTCCCTTTTTAGGACAAGTGACTTTACAAACTTTGTTAGGACATGATTTAAAAGTAATTCTGCTATGATTCTTATAAAACACATATTCCTCACGAGGACTTCCTCTTAAGCAATTTGTTAGGAAGACAAAGTCATCTGTTATGGTAAAAGAGAGAGGTATAATCTATTCATTTTAATTTTTTCTTTAAACACCCTCCCCCCACTTTCCCCCTATTCCCAATCAGCGAAGGTATAAGGAGATAATGTTTAAAGTGTCAACTTTTTACATTACTGTAGTGCCTTACCCCTCGGTTTGTGTGTGTGTCTGTGAGAAAGAGAGATGGAGAGACAGAGTCAAAATATAGTTTGGAGGACAATGATCAGCATGAGTTAAATAGGGAAAAATGCAGTAAACCAACAAAAATGCTAAGTAAGCAGGAAAAGCATTGCTCATGTTACAAAATAATATTGCACAGGCTGAGTTGTGTGATGCACTCTGGATGGCTAATTAGAGTGGATCAATGAATGCTAGAAAGATATGTGACAGTTGTGTGTCATCAAATTTTTACTTGACCTATCATCAAATCCCATGAGAAGATGGCCTTGGTAAGTATTCTGAGGCATCAGTCCCACAAACACTAACCTGATAGCAGAATCTTAAAACTGCTTATGCTGGTTTGCTATTACAATTGCCAGACTTCTGCCTGTTCACATGTTGCATTTTGTAGGGAGGACTCACATATTCACTGTGGCATTACAGTATTTATGCTTGAATGCTTTGTAACAATGTAGGGAACTAGAACACCCTTGTCAAACTGAAATATTCCATCCATTTGCAGGGACTGATACCCAGAACAAGACATTCTTGATGGGAAGATAAGCAATTTTGAAAGATTTTGGCTTTCTTCTATAGCATCCAATTCTACTGCATGTGCCCAGGTTCAGAACGGAAGTCTCTGATCAATTAAAAATGCTTGAAATATTGGATATTTGGCATGATCTCCTCTGTTATCATGCTAACCTGCTGTTACATGGTTTGCGGTTTCAAGACGCTCAGAGGCTCAACCAATTCAGCCAAATCTGAACTAACAATCTCAGAATCACCAAACTACAAAAAACATGAAAGATCATGCCAAGCTTCCACCACATTTTTCAAGGTGGTTTGCAGGGATTGTTCCAACTTTGTGCCCATAGAACTAGCTTCTGCAGAGCAAATCAAGGATTTTGGAAGTCACTTCCTCTATGAAACAGTGTACAACCTAAATGCAACATTTCATATCGTATTTGATAGTATGTAGCACAATTAGAAAAAGTTCAAAGGAAGACAATTAAAGTGATCAAGGATTAGATGGTCTTCCCATGAGGAATGATTACATTTGAGGGAATGTAAAATCATGCATGGTTTGGACAAAATGGGTAAAGAAAAGATTTTTGCCCTTTGAACCAGGAATGATGCTAAATCATGGAAGAAATAGGGCAAAGGACATATTTCTTCAAAGTAATCTATGGACTTTGTTCCAAGAAACCTAAACAGCTTTAAGAAAGGGTTATACAAATTCAGGGAGAACAAGTATATCAATGGGTGTTTTTCCATCAGGCTCCTTTAATCCGGAACTAAGAAGATCTGGATCAAAGGAATGTGTTTCCATGGGTGGTCTAGCACCCAATAGCAATGGGTGCTAGCCTCCCTGCCTTGGAAGCACCAGAGCACCCATTTGGAAATCCGGATCTACCCATGAGGGGTCTGCTTGTCATCCCAGGTATTTGGGGGGACAGGGGGTGCAACCACCTAAGTGGTTTCAAAGTCATTTCAAAGTCACTTCGAAGTCTGTGCAAAACAGCTCCATTGAAGTCTGTGCTGATCTTCAGAGTGAACTTCGAAGTGACTTCAAAGTCACTTCAAAGTTCACTCTGAAGATCAGCACAGACTTCAAAGACGCTCCAGAGCTATTTTGCTTAGGTTTTGAGGCTTCCCCCTCCCATGGGTGCCCCTCCCCCTAGCCTGCTCTAGACCCCATTGCCACACATGCGTGGAAACAGGCTCCCTTTAATCCAGATTTTCTGCCTGAAGACCCTCTACAGAAAATCCAGATTAAAGGCCAGAAAGTACCCATTTGATCCGGATTTCCCCAGTGGCAGTCGAAACAATTGGGTCCCAAATGGATGCCATGGTGGTCCTTAATGGGTACAAAAATGGGTACTTTCTGACAGTGGAAAAACACCGAATGACTACTAGAATGGAAACTTAAGTACTTCCTCCTGGCTACAGAAACAAATCAAAAGCAGGTGAAGACTTTGTCTTCTCTTTGACAATGGCCCAGAACAAAGTGATGAGCCATGTGCAAGACAGGATGCTGTGCTAGATGGGTTATGGCCTGATCTAGTAGGGCCCCTCTTATGTGCTTATGAGAACAACTCGATGTATGTCTATCAGCATTCCCACAAGTAGCATCTTTAAAAGACTAGAGGCTGGTAGCTGTTACCACCTCTTCTGGCAGCAATCGTAGTGTATACATTGTATATTTTTCTATTTTAAAATCTTGTTCAAGGGTCTATTGACTTCAACTGATTGATACAAAGTATATATTGAGAGGTAGGAAGCACACAAAATAACTTTATTACAAAGCAACTGGAAACAATGTCAAACTAGGGGCAATCCTTTATATGCATTTTTTAAAATCCTGCCCTATACCTGAATGTCTTAGGTTGTTAAACTCAATCATAGTTGCAATTCAAAGCAGGAAGCAGATAAGGTAACATATATCAGGTGGAGAGGTTTTAATTCTAACCATGGTAAAAATTACACAAGATAGATCTGAAACTTCTATTCTAAGTCTAACAGCTGAAACAAGGCATGGGAGTCAGAGAGGTTAGGGAAAGTCAGAGGGAATATAATTTACAACCAATTAGAATGTTGCTTGGAAGGGGAAGGCAGAGGGTCTGAGGTTAAGGGTTCATGGAGCTCAGTTTTCTGGCCACTGGTTGGAACATTTCAATCTAATGAACTCTTCTCCTGTATTTCTTGGTTCAAGCCTCCCATCAATTTCTGCCCTCATACATATATGGACTATTCTTCATGCCACATTATCAGCTAAGCCCTCAGAATGCTTTGAAGCGACCCAACCATGTTACAATTTCCTTTTCTTATGACAGGAGTTGAATTTTGACAAGTTTGAAGAGTGAAGCAGTGGAGACAAAAAATGAGGAAAACCAGGGTGTGGGGGGATATACCTATCTCAGGATCTTCTCTTGATCAAATACAATCTTCACACACCCACACTCACATGGATGATAGGACCACACTTGGTAAGAAAAAAGAAGAGGCTTAGGTAAAATTCCCACCACTTTAGGTCACTTTCTCTGTGTATCAGTATTGATACAGCTAAGGCAGAGACTACAGAAACCTGTGTATAATGAGCTGCTAATACCTCCTTGGACTTATCACAAGCAAGACATTATAAAGGACTGATTATAGAGTCAAAAGTCATGTAACTGTGTCACATACTAGGTAAGTCAAGGCCAGGCTGCTCCAGACCTTAGCAGCAATAAAATACCTCTAAGCCTCAAAGTACAAGAGGCAGGTCTGACCTCTTTCTTTAGTCCAAGAATAAGCATACATATCCACTTTTAAACTTTGATCAGTTTGATCTTGGCATAAGACCATTACCAACTGGTGAATGTGACTTTTTACCATCTTGTGGAAACTCTGAATTCCAGTCAATGTATCTTTTCCTTGCAAATAGGAATTGTGTGCACATAGGAATGGCAAACTATTCTAGGTTGTTGCATTTATGTATATTTACCAGTATAAACTGCAGCATTAGTTAACATGTTTTTCACTTAAGAGTTTGATAATAAAAGGTAAAATTTGATAGGTAAAGTGTGATAATAAAAAGAAAAATGGACAAGGTTTCTTTTTAATCAGGACACTTCTTGCTGAAAACCAGCCCTCTTATTTCTCAGCTTTCCTATTTTTAATAATGAAGTAGTTGTCTTATATTATAGTTCTGCCAATAAACTATGTTCTTGGCTACAACTGATAACTAATTAGCGACTTCAGGAAAAGCTTTATTTTCCTTTTACACCTAGTTCTTTAACTTAAAAATATTCAGTTCTGTAATCTATCCTTTGGCAAGTGGAACAGACTAAACAGGCAACTAGATACTGAAATCAAAACTGTATAGATCAGCAACTATCACAAAAGCTTAATAACTCTAAATAAAAATAATGCTTAATAATATCAAGAATAGTAGGTAGAATGTGCTTTTAATTATTAACTTCATTAGTAGCAAAGTTTCCTTTAAGGCATTGAAACAGTGCCTAAGGAGAAAATGTATTATGGAAGCAATTGACTTCGGTGTAGATTTTAAGTTCAGTGCATCAACTGACAATGTGGTTGACCGTCTCTGTTTAAAATTATATTGACTTAATTGAGGAATGAATGGATGAATTAATGAATGAAAAGCATGGATTTCAAATGGGCTGCAATGCCAGCTTCCCTGCACACACTGCAAAATCTTTTCATAGACTGCGCTGCTGAAACACTTTGATGCCACCTCCTTCCACACACATCAACACATGTGTTTCCTACAACATCTTGATGCTGGTACCCCACATAAAGGCACAGTTTTCTTACTGGCTGCAGTGTAAAAACACTCCTTTCCACATCAAAGCACAAGTTTCTCACAGGCTGCAATGTAGGGATGTGCTAAAAGTAAAAATCACATTTATTTCACTCTTGAGTCAAAAATCCAAACATTTGTTTTACTGTCAAATCATTAAATTGAAAAACTGGATTTTCACACACACAAAAATATTTTTCTCATTGAAAAGTCCTTTTCAAGACCAAAAACTAAACGTTCAAACTGTTTGAACTGTTCATTTTAGCAATCAGACTTGTTCATTTTGACCTGATACAAATTTCTATAAATTTAAAATGTTCTATTGAATTTGCAAATATATATATATATTATGTGTGCACATCCCTACAAGCACCTTACACACTCACAGAGAGAGATGCCAACAAGAAGCTTACACATAGTATTTTTCTACTTGGCTTTGACACTGAAACACTGTCTCTGACTTCTGATGTCTTCTCATGTAGCCTGTGGCACCTTAAGATGGTCAGAGATCCCTGGGGCCCAAAAACTGAAATTTCCCATGCAGCTTCTAAGGAAACCTCTTGGCAATAGAATAGGGAGTTAGTGATCATGTTTGGCTTTGTAACCAGAGCCAGGACAAAGAGGAAAAAGCATCAGAGTCTTCAGAAAAACCTTGAAACCTTGGAGGAGGACATCTACCTGTGTTTGGGCTTGCAAATAGAACATAGAGGAAGGAATACTAACAGGAACTAACAGGAACTTGGCAGGACTGCTATTTCTCAGTCTTGGTATCATACAGAAATGACTTGACTTGGATCTGGTTACAGTATCTGGACAAGGGACTTCGAAGCAACATTTTTCATCAGTTAGGGAGGCTAAGACCCACTTGAGTTTAACTTTGCAGTTGGAGGATAAATATGAAGGAGGAAGCACAGACAGTCATTCTTCAGACAGGAAACAGGGGACCTAGCAGATATTTTCCTTGGTGTTGGTGGCACCACATGGACCAGGAACTTAGCATGATAACTTTTTTAACATCAATAGGAAGGGTTAAAAATCTCCTCCTTTCTTTTCTTCTGCCCCTGCTCCTCTCTTCTTCCCCCTCAGTTTCTGAGGCTGGTTCAGGTGGAGGCTGTTTTCCAGGCTGTGATATTGTCCTTTTTTGGCTATGCAAAAGTCATGTGGCATGGACTAATGAGTCTTCTGTTGGTCAAATGCTTGCCCACATGGGATCTTCATTTTAGGAGATGCCCTTAACTGTCAACTTCATGACTTCAAAAAGGCAAACCCTCTATCTTCTTTGAGTGTGACGAGGACTTACAGCCTTTCTGCTCTACTTTGCCATAATGTGAACCAATGGGTCTGGTCCACTGAGCCCCACCGGTTCAGACCACAGCAAGGTGTCATCTAGAGCATGGCTGTCTGCTGAACAGCACCCTTTTGGTATGTCACCAAAATGGGTTCCCCAATAGTTCAGAACAATATCAGGACTTAGTTATAGATTCAAGTTATAGACGTAAGCCTCTGAAAGACTAAGGTAAAACACCTCTTTTCAAAGGAATGAAACACTGGTCTGCTGCTATTTGGTTTTGGACACCAGGTTAAAATGTTCTTCTGCAGGCCTTTGATGATTATCCCCCTCCTAATGTCCTGCAAAGAATGGGAAATTTTAGTATTTTTATTATGAGTGCTGTTTTGTGTTATTTTAAAACTGGTTTTATTCTTTATTGGGTTTAATCATTTTCTTACTGCATTTAATGCTTTAACTGAACTATCAGAGACCTTTGGATGAAGGAACAGTAGAAACATCTTTAAACAAACAGTTTCCATTTGGATCCCAAAAGAATATAAAGCATTGGCATCAATCATACCTCTGAAGAAAGGTGCATGATCATGAATAGTCATGAAATGGACAATCCCAAATTTCAGCAATGTCAGCAAAACTCCCAGATAGGAACATCATGTTGCAGGTCCCAAGGTGCAGAAGTAAGAACAGCAGCCACAACAAATTTATTATTGATCTTTAGGCGTGTTTTTGGTCAGTGTTGCCCTCTTATTGCTTGGACTGCAATAAAAGGTAAATGTGGTAAAAAATACTGTCTATATGTCTATCATATTGTTTCCCAAACTCCCATCATTTCTGCACTACTCTTCACTGTATATATTATTATTTATTATTATTATACCTTTAACCTATATTAATCTATATTAAGAATTACAATAAACAAACATTGTACATCTTGAGTAAATTCCGATTATTTAAATAGATTATTTAAATAGATGACAAGTCATTATATAAATTATACAGTGTTTAAAAATTAGCAATAATTGTCATTCTATGTGTAATAACTACTGATAAAACTAATGTTTTTAGTAAGGGTTTCCATATTTTGGACAGTTAAATCCACCTATATTTACTTTTTAATAATTAAAACTATTATTTTTTAAAAAACAAACTAAATACTTAACTTTGTTTTTTAAAAAATGTCTGCATATCAAGTGAAATTATCTTATGTACCACAACTACTACATCGACCACACAATGAAGAAGAAGAGTTGGGTTTTATACCTGACTTTTCTCAGGGGACAGTCACCCTGTGTGGTAGGTGGGGCTGTGAGAGCTCAGAAGAGAGCTGTGACGAGTCCAGGGTCACCCAGCTGTCTTCGTGGAGGAGTGCAGAACCAAGCCTGGTGATGATGAGATATGAGTCAGGCACTCTTACCACAAGACCAAAGTGGTTCACGGTGGGAAACAAAGGCTTAGAAGTGGGAGGGAGGCAAGCCTAATGCTCACAAAAATATCAAGGCAACAATCCTACCTCAGAGGCTTCTCTGACGTTTCAACCAGAAATTTTCTTACTTATTCCACATTATTAGGATAATCTAGAATAAAACATGGAAAATCCAGAATAAAATGCATGGTTGTGCTTTATTCCGGATTATCCAAATAATATGTAATAAGCAAATGGATGAAGCTTACGCGTTCCCACCTACTGTGAACCCGGGTTACTCTGGTTCAGAGTGCGCCGCCACCCTGCCTCAGCTGAGGGTGTACTGCTCAATACCTCAGCACTTTCAGCCTAAAACTACTCTTGAGCTTTATTTTTATATGTAATCGTATTTGTGTTTGTATTTGTATCTGGTAGCATTGTTTTAAAATGGCCTCAAGGCTTCCCATTTCACCCTCACCTTGGCTGGCACCATTCTCTCTCCTGTTTCCCCTTTAAATAACAAAAATGGAGAAACGCCTCCCACTGCCAGCTGCAGCAAGGCTAGAATTAACACTTTCACTCTCTTAAAGCATACAGAAACTAATTCTTCTACATTCCCTTTCAATTGCCTTAGATAATAAATACTCCAGACAGAGCTTATTTAACTCAACACAAACTGCTGTTTTATTAAATACATTTCAGTCAATAAATAAAAGACGATCTTTAAAATATCAATCTTGCTTCTCTGTCTGATTACCCTCATTTTAATAAGGATTCCCCTTGCTAAACTCCCTCCCCAGGCCTAAGAACCCAGATCTGACATGAACAATACAAAGCGCATGAACTGCTCAACCACAAGAATAAACACTAGAACAATTTTTCCCTCTTTGGCATTGTCTTTTATACTTGGCACGATGTGCCTTGGCCTCTTCCTATTGGCTGCTTGCTGGGCTACTTCACCACCCTTTCTCCAGCCTATTCTAATGAACTACTCCCATTGCTTACCTTAACTTACAGTTACATTACTAATAAACATACCTACCTATAATGCGTCATCACATGGAGTAATCCGGGTTCTGCTGTGGGTTTAGTTGGAGGCCAGGAACAGCATGGAGTGCACATTGGGTTGTTCCCAAACAGGACCCGCAAGTGCGCAGAAGCACTTTTTTGAGGACAGGAGGTTTTTGAGGACAGGAGCCACTGCTGCTGCCGGCCTCCTCCTCCTCCTCCTCCAATCCTGCAACCATCCAACACCACCGCATTCCCTCCCCACACCCCACACTTGCTCGCTCGTCCCAGCCACTGGCTCTCCTCCTTCATTCGCCTTCTTCCCTCCCAGCACCCCTCACTCACTTGCTTGCCCCGCCTGCCCGCTCTCCTCCTTTCCTTGGGTTCTCAGGCACTAAAATCTGGATTGTTGAAGTTCTGTTTCAGCAGGGTTTCCCCGCCCCCCTGGATTTCTGCATGGGTTTCTGCAGAAAATCCGGGGGGAAAGAACTGGCATGGGAATGGAGCTTGGTGGATTTGGACTACTGGGCAATTTAATGGGAATTCTGGATGCCGAGTCCAAATCCAGTCTGGATTTTAGTTCCTATGGGAACGGGGTCACCTCAGAGGTGCAGCCTATGGAGTAATTGTCCCAGTCTTCTATAGTTAAAATGGTGTCATGCATACATACAAAATAGGGTCATTCTCTCATGTGTTACAAATATGAAGTGGTATGTTTAGGACTATGCTCAGGGATTGAGCACAGTCTCATGCAAACTGCCAAAGATTGTCTCCAAATCACAGAAAATCAGCAACCTAGCAGTTCCTAGCCACCACTTCCCCTGCCAAAAACAAAATTCTGTTAGAAGTCTGCAAGGTGGTCTTCTCACACATACAAAAGACCTCATCTAGTGTACTCTATCCAGTTCTGAGCACCTCAGTTTAACAAAGACATTGACAATCTAGAACAAGTTCAAAGGAGGGCTACCAAGATGATGAGTAGTGTGCTAGCTACATCATATGAGAAGTGGTTAATGGAACTTGGCATGTTTAGCTTGAAGAAGAGAAGGCTGAGGTGAAATATGATAGCTATTTCAGGTATCTAGAAGGGCTGTCACATTGCAGAGGGATCAGCCTCATTTTCATTTGCACAAAAAGGAAGGACTAGAAGCAATAGGAAGAAACTGCAAGGAAGCAGATATAGATAAGTTATTTAGAAAAAAAAACCTTTCAGACAGTAAGGGTGATCAGGTCACCGTAGGAGGTAATACATTCTTCTTACTGGAGATCTTCAAGCAGAGAATGGCCAGCCATCTTTCTGGGATGGTTTAATGAATCCTGCATTGACCAGGCAGTTGGACTTGATTATCCTGGAGGTGCCTTTCAACTCTATGGTCCTATCATTTTATGAATCAACCTTCTTTTTTTTACTGTATTGTGAACACAACTCCAGTTGCACCACTGTTTTATCACTACAGTCCAGTTCTTAAGGCTTTTACTGATAACAAAGTATTTTCATAGTATTTTAAGGGTTCAGAAGGGGATGCTGTAACTTGGTTCAGATTTAAAAAGCACCAACTTTCACCACCAAACCTATGCCCTCAGAAATTATTTTCCCTTCTTAACTTAGCAAAAAGAACAAAAACATTGCATTTTGTATAATCATCTGTGCCATAATACTGTTAGCCAGAACTGACGGAATGGAGAAGGAAATGAAATATCCTAGAAGGAAACAGGCTTTCAGCTTGAGACAGACTTCTATAAGACTAACTAGGAAAAATTTTCCTGGTGACCTTAAATTTCATACAAGCTGCAAATGGAGGTGCTCTGTCCACAGGAAGCACACAAAAAAGTGCACCTCCAATTCTTCTAACTTTCCCTCTCCAATTGGGATTGTCCTGGAACTTAGGCTCCCTCCTCACCAGGGATCATAGCAACTTATCTGTAGGCATACTTGCTCTCATCTCAGGGGTGAGGTGTGCGGTTTCTTTACAGCTTGCTCCTCACGCCTATGAAGATGGCCCTGGAATTTGAATGTTTTCAGTGTGGCAGAAAATTCTTGTGGCTGGATTGCAACACCAAAATGTTGATCTCAAGGTTGCTGTGTAGCTACATGGGACCAGAGAGAGCCTTCAGAGTTCTCCAAAGGATGCTTCAGTGGGTGCAAACCAGTTCTCAAGTAGCCTCAGCAGAGTGCCATACACTAGGTAACATGCCCTCAGGTGTCTTCCCTTGTTCATGTGGATTTTTAAAAAATAGAATAGGTCCTCCCAAAACACTTCTTTCACTAAAAAAAATGGTTCCACATGTCAGAGCCCCAAAGGAATACTTCCCTTTCAATGAAAAGATGTTCATTTTTTAAAAGCATGACCATAAAGATCTTATAAAAGATCTGCTAACCAAAGGTAAGGTTCTATAATCTTAAGAAAACTTCTGAGACTTCTATGAAGAATCTACATGCCTACCCACCTACTGCATGAAGGAGAATCTGAAGTGGGCATGTGGTAAAGTATAGTTTTTATTTCACTAAGAGAAGTTTAATATAGAATGTCTGCAAAACCATTCTGGCTTATTGAGTAGAGAATCTGTGGGATCATTCATGCCATCTGTACTCAGCAGGGATGGTTTGCTGAGAAAAGTTAGCAAATAAAAGCAATAAAGAAAGTAAATGAAAATAATATGCAGAGTGATAAAAATAGGGAAGCTAGAACTCTAAACCAGTTGGATTTCAGCTACCTCCGCCAGATCTTTGAACAGAAAGATGCATCGTTGTAATGATTGCCTTTAATGAAATGTGAATGTAAGAACCTGGTTCAGGTAGGGGAAATGCTATTTACTTGACTGAAACTGCAATTCACAAGCATCTTAATCTGGAACAGTTATATTAGCTTCAGTGGGATTCAGGAAAAGCAAAATTAATTTTAAAATAGATGTTTAATTTTCAGAAGTAATGGACTGATAGCATCAGCATATTGGAAAGCAGGTAGAAAAACCTTCATCTCCCTGCATCTGGGCTTTTGGAAACTCCTACAGCGTTTTGCTTTGTTTTTTTAAAAAACATTTTGGTACTTTCTTCCTGTGGAACTTTTGTATAGTACTGACATTTATATGGAAATTTCTTTTACTGACAAAAAGCACTTTTTGGGCTTTTTCTATCTAGTAACCATTTTCTTTACCTTTCACATCCTCCATTTCCCCCTCACCTTTATTTTCATTCTAACTCCCTAGATCAATTTGCAATGAATATAAAATGTCATAACCGTATTGCCCATATCTTTTTTTAAAAGGAAAATAATGGTTAATCTCAAAGCCATAAAACTAATTTATCACCATCTAACAGTCTAATAAAACAAGAACATTTTTCTAAAAGTCTATTACATTTGATTTACATAGACTTTTCTTAGAGACATCATGATTGAGGACCATCTGATACTTACATGACCAGAACTCACTTTCTAATTATATTAAATCTAGGTCAGAATTTTCCCCTACTGATACACTTAAAAGACACAGTTGTTCATGAGTTTAAGAAGTCACAGATGTCTCTGTTCTCCAGAAAGGAATACAGATCTAATAAGTTTGCTGATAACTGTGCATCCATATAACAGCATAAAGTCTGGGAAAATTAGCTGTTTGTGAAACTTCTCTTTCACAAAAAAATTGTTATCTTATGTGAAATTATAGCATTACTAGATACCTGGGTTACTTTAGCCTCCAGTTTTCAGTTTTCAGTTTCAATTTGTTTACCTTCATAGATTCCAAAACTGTATTTAGATTATATAAAATGCTAATTTTTGAGAACTAATTTTATTAACCCCAGTGTTCAATTGTACCACCACTTGTCCATGGCTTAATGACATAACCAAAAATTTCACCCATGATTGTAGCATCTATACACACATACTTTAGCCTTAAAAAATTCTTTCCTATGAGTTATATCTATATACAGTTTTAATATATACAAAGTTCTGACCACTTATGCATGACTTCATACCACCTGGATAGTTTTATACTTAATAAAGTATGTAAATGCTTTTTAAATCTTTCTAGTAATCCATCTATTGTCAAGGAGCAGAGTCTAATGTACTATAATGAATATTCTAAAGTATTAAAGAAACAAACATCAGCCATCTATACTTTTAAAGATCATTGCAGCTTCAATTCTTATTCCTTAGAACTTGAAGATCTTTTTTTTAGAAAAATAAGAAATTGTAAGTTTGAGACCCCAAAATAATAAAATATGTACATATATGATGAAAGTGTAAGGGCTTTGTTATGGCACACACAACCACCAAGAACCTGTTTCTCCATCACGAGCTTCTTTTAAAAAATCCTATATAATTATTAAATGAAAACACTCACCCAATACTCAGCCTTTAAATCTTGAATAAGAGACGTTCACTTTCTGAGAGGTACTTACCATGTTTCCATGGATACCAGATGATGTCAATCAGGTTCATGTTTTTATCTGAAAGTGGTACCCTGCAGAGAAATAGAGTTTGGTGAGTAGCTGTTTATGTGCAGAAAGTAAATAGGAAGCTTGTTTACTTGACAAAAGGTCTGCGACCCAGGCTTTCCCCCCATACCCCTCACTCTCTCCCTCAAACTTCTTCAATACATTAACAGAGGAGCATGATGTTAATCAGTTTGTACAGTTTCCTGCCAAATCACTGAAAGCTGAGATTTGATTATTCAAGGGACTGCTGAACTGCCCAATGATTTGTCCCCGAGTTGACTTTGAGTTGATATTGACAAGATAGTAAAGGGAAAAACTAACCCTTTAAAAAAAAATTCCGCAATTGGTTAGTAAATACATAACAATAGTAGGGTCTAGAGACATGAAGGCCATTAGCTATTAAGAAGAATATCCAAATGAAAAGGCTTCAAGAATTATGTTTCCTCGAATGTTAGCAACCATGCAAATGTTCCTAAATTTTTAGAGCTGTATTATTTATTTATAGTATTTATATCCCAGCCGCCCTTCACCTGAGGGACCCAGGGAGGGCTACAACAGTAAAAATAAAAAAAAGAATTTATATGCGTTAAAATAAAATTACAGTATAAAATACAACCCCCCTTCCCCCCAGCAGGACTTCTGAATGTAGTTTCTCAACATTACATACTTTATTGAGAGAGAGATTACTGAAGCTTTTTAGAAAAGCTACTTTCAGTATTCCTCTGGATAAAACTAAGAGTGAAAAGGAAAGCAATCCACTTTAATACTTAACACAATTTAATAACCCAAATGATGTGTGCTGTTTCCATTTTTAAAGAAATTTCCTTCCAGCTGCAATTAAAAGTACAAAAAGTTGTGCTGTTCTAAAATTATTCTTGGAAATGTGATTTTTTTAAACATCACTGTAAAGGAAGGATTTTCTTTCATCTTTATTCTGTCTCTCTCTCTTTCTCTCTCTTTGCCATCTGAAAGTCATTTCATTCTGTTTCCTCTAAAGGAGTGATTTTTGGGTAAAGCTACAGATTTGATATTTTCCAATTGAACTTACAGCATGAGTTGTGGAGGGAGCAAGTCTATGTTCTTTTGCCAGAGCTGACAAAGGTCTGGTTGTCAGTGATACCTTTTACAGCTAAATTTACTCTAGAGTGACAGGAGCAGGTGGGCACAGGCGTGCCAGACACTTGTGCATGGAAATCACGCATCTTACAGGTCAACAGCAAAGGGGAAAAAGCTCTTGCCTTCTGAGCAGAGGGTGAGTGAGGCAAACAGAACCCAACTGGGGGGTTTCTCTTCAAAGCCAGCTGGTCTGGCTTTATTCTACAGGAATTTTTTTACCTGTCAGTTTAATCAACAAAACCCTCAGCAGGTGCTGACGGGTACATCTTCCTGGAGAAGAAGGGCACTGGTAAGTTTTAATAAATAAAATTATTTTCAGAAATATGAATTATATATTTTCTAGACATATAGGATTCTACATGGATCCAGGTTCTTAATTCCACTAGGGAGGTATGTCTAGGCCCAGGAACCACAGGTAAGTTTTTTTAAAAAGTTATGTTTTAAAGGATATTAACTCGGAAACATGTTGTTTATGAACTCTTTAATAAACATTTTGAACAAGATGCAGTGTTTATACTTCATTCTGCAAAAGAAAAGTTTGGGAGAGACAGAAGGCACATCACTTTTTTTAAAAAAAATCTTTATTTTAAAATAAAATGTGATAATGATAAATTGCATTTCATTTGCCACATTCTGTTTTTGTCTAACCTAGAAATGCTTCAGAAAGTCCTTTGCAAACTCATACTGAAGTTATTTTTTTAATTAAAATAATGTTAACACAAAAGAAGATTGCCATTGTTATTATAAAAACATTATTGTGGTGATCCAAATGCAGCTTTTGAAACTGGTGCCGATTTATTGAGGACAGAAAGTTGGATTATGGTGATAACTATTAGGAGTATAAGACTGCGGCTCTGAACTTAACTTTCCTGGGAATAAGCGTCATTAAATCCATTGGGACTCATTTCAGAATAGAAGGCTGTGTTAGGATCACACTTTTACTTTAATCACAGTGTTTCTGCTATTTCCACAATTGTTCTGTAACCCCAGCAAGGATCTACTGGAAGAATCCATAAAGAAAAATATTTTTTAGGACAATCTTATTTTAATTACTGCAAATATGTTGGGAAAAAGATCAAATGCTAAGGCACATTTGGGGAGGAGCAGATTTTTTTACGATAAATTTCTATTTTCACAAGCTTGTGCTTTTAACTGTGCTTCACAGCAGTTTTTACAAACTGTCAAACAAATTGAAAGCATTTCTGTAAACAAGTAATCAAGGGAGTTTTTATTTTCTTTCTTTTAAAAAGCCAAAGACAATCTATATACAAAATGAACATATGAAACTGCTTCTAACAACCAGATTCCTTACTGACATATTGCCTGCCATGCAAGTTTAAAGAGCATAAAACAACAGATAGATAATTTATGACATTAATTTGGCAGTGGGGTTATTCTGCTTGAAAAAGAAGGGTTTTTTCATATGGCATTGGAATTTTAAATCCAATTGTTCATCAACTTTAAAAAGGGGATGAGCAGAAAATATCTGTAAGATTTCCTGAGTATGGAACATAAAATTCATGCGAATCTGAAAAAGTATAGTATTTTAGATCTCAGCCCTAGCATACTGATCAAATTGACTTCCGTGGATCTTATTTTCCACAACTAATTTGTGCTTAGGATCACAGCCCCGGCCTGTCTGTCATTCTCTCCTACTCGTTTTCAAAAAGAAGAAGAGAACCACATGGAACAGCTGATTTGCCTTTATATCTGTCTTAAAACCATGCAGCTGCCCAAGGGAAAAAATGCTACAGACACTTGCAACAATTTTCAATTTGCAAACTGTCATTGAAAGTCATTAGTATCATGATCTACAAACTATGAGGGGGTGAAATAATAAATTTGGTAATATGTAATTCAGACTTATCATTTATACTTCCTAAAAAAATTAGGTTTCATCTGATATAAACCAAAAAATAAAATGACATATAAATCAAAAGCTAAAATCTTATACTTATTGACAGCAAGGGTTACTGAACACAGTAGATTATACCTGAATATTTCACTGAGAGATAAAGTATTTTATAAGTTATTTTTGTTTGTTTTTAAGATATCTGTGAGGCATCACAAAATAGGGCAATGTTAAAAGCAGTGGCAAAAATATTATCAAAATGACTCTGCTTTCATTTCATGGAGTCTAACAATCTGACCATCTGAGAATAGGCCTCATTTAAACAGTATTTTGATCTCAAATTCTATTTAAAAATTTGGAAATTTTGTAACACCTACTACAGAGGCAAAAGGTTGGCTTTTAATGGTAAACACAAATTTGCTTTTGGATAATTTCATTAAAACTTGTTATGTGTTTCAATATTCTCTTAACACTATATAATTTTAAGAGTGTTAAAATCTAGCTGAATAATAAAACAATACTATATTGATATTAAGAGGCCCTGTCTCATGAAATTCTTAGTATATAAATTAATATATACTAGTATATAAATTAATAAATAGACCCAATTGGACTGTCTTTCTAATACAGGCTTAAGAGCCAATGATTTTTTAAAATGCGTTTAACATTCACCTGGTAGAGAAATTACCGAATCCTTTTGTTTGGGAAATATCCAGGTCTACTCTCACCATTCAAGATGTGTAAACATAAAATAAGGCTGTCTTCATAATTTTGTGTCGAGTATTTATATAAAAAAATCAGAAGCTCCTGTGATGGTTTAATATTACAAAATTCTTCCAAGTTCCAACATGAAAGTTTTTAGAAAGGTGGCCTTTTCTCTTCTATATTTAGAAGATGCTGCACTGACTCTTGTGAGCAAACTGTCTTAAAAGACAGACAGGGGCTTTTACCAGAAAATTTCCCAGTGGATTGTCCCTCTATTGAACAGTTGCTATTTCTAATTTGTACCATACATTTAAATAATAATAAAAAATACCCAGGGGAGTGTTAAATCTACTTGTTCCTTTTGATTATCTAGATATGATTTGACTTTGCAACTTTTAATACTTCTCTGTTTAAAGAGAAAAAAAAATCACCAGAGCAAAAATATGCATCAATTTTCTGCACCTTTGGGTTTTACCATTAAATCCTAACAGCTGTCCTCATCATTTGTAGTTGGCCCCAACTATATTTTAATCACTGAGTGTTCGTTCATTTCATTTTAAACACAAAACCAGGGATGTACCATATACTTTCAAAGGAAATTAAACATCTTTCTTGGACTTGCATTAATGCAGCAGTTGAACAGCTTTAATGGGTGGAACTATGTAGTTTACTGACTTCAGAGAAAAGGCTCAACTTTCCTTTTCACAATTCTGTGCATAGCTGTTTATTTTAGTTAGATTGTGCCAAAAATGTTATTTTCAAATACGAGTAGAATATAAGAATTTCCACGACTTTTCCTTTATTGACATGAGAAAGGCTGAAGAATATATCTGCAAATTAAGCTGAATGCTGCTCCTAAAACTCATTAAATTTGTACTACAAGTATATAAAAAAAGTACAGTACCTATATTCAAACTATTGCAGCAGAACTGCTCAAGTATTATTAAATAATTCAGACTGAGAGGCTCACAGAAGGAGGTGATATACATAGTGATCATGTGTGAGAGCAAAAATTACATTTTTCCACAATTTCACCTGTCCACATAATCATTTAATTATATAGTCTTCTATCCTTTGAAGATACATTTCATGGGAAATATACTTAAAAGCCAAAGAACAGAAAGAAGCTTGAAAATTGAAAGGAAAATAGTGAATTTGTTGTGATTTACAAAATTAGAAGACTAATCTTTTTCTTAGCTATACTTTGACTGTGGCCTTTCACTAATTTCAGAAATTAAGAATTTTCTTGAAGGCTCTTCCATCAATTCCCAAAATATCAATCTAATAATGTTTGTGTATCATTTTAGGTTACAGTCTAAATCCAGTTTTAATCCCAAATTCTTTTCTATTAAAATATAATCTAGTTAAGGACAGCTGGCCATAAGGCAAAGTGGATGGTGCCCTACACACCTAGAAGCTCAAAGCTTGAGACCACTTTTTATTTTTTCCTCCATACTTTTTCAGTTCAGAGTTGACTAAGGAGGATTCTGCAGTATATTGGACCAACAAGCATATTAGGAGCTCCCCTCCTGCCCATTGGTATCATCTAAGGAAGGCCCCACCAGGAAAGCTGTTAGTGCACCTGCTGGTCAAGTATAACAGCCAGTGAAGAATCATCTTAACACATGTAGGCCGTGTCTTCACAGCAACCTTATTTTGGATTCAAAATGTTTTCACTCCTCGGAGTCCACATGGCAGTTTGGCTTAACACACTTTCTCTGTGTTAAACCAACCCCAAAGCGTGGTGAATCTCAATCCTGATTTCAACAGGTCTCACTCCGGATCGTGTGCTTGAAAAGTTTTACATTTTTTACTGTGGGGACCATACCGTGTTAAGGGATGAGAATCCATGTTTAGGGTTTCCCTCCCCCAATAGCGTGCTTCCAAAGATAGTGATTTCATTGAAAAAATCCACCCTCAAAACAGCCACTATAAAAATCCAGTCCTTAAAGCTACACTATAGCGACTTAGCCTCTTCACATCTTAACAACAATGTTGCAGTTTTGCGCAATTCTAAAAGTTCTGACCTTTAAAAAAGGGAAAGGAAAGGAAAGCCCTGGAGGTTCTGTTTTAAAGGCTGTGGCTGTGAAGGGGGTTTGAGTTGCTGCTGCTGCTGCTGTGTGCCCTGGGAAATGGGGAGAGGAGGGGAAAGAATCGCTGGCTGCTGGTGCCTGTTTTTCATCCATCCAGGCAAGCGGCAGCCACCCACCCAGCCACCCAGCTAGGCTCCGTGAAGGGGTCTGTTATGGGCGGCACGTCCATGCCAGGAGGAAGAGGGCAGGGCAGCCCTGCAAAGCGGCTTTTAAAAAGTAGCCGCTTGAGTCCCCCCTTGAGTCACATATGCCACATACGATCCTCAGAATCCGGATCAAACGCGATTAAGTTAAAAGTAATGGGAACAGGCAAATTCGCGTTTGCATGCGGTTCTATTATTTCAGTTTAGGGAAAGTGAAATAAGCTTGCTGTGGTGATTCCCCCCAAGTTTCCTAATGGTGAACACTAAGTACAGTTTGAATGTAGTGTCTGTGAAACTGGAAGCATGTTATTTGGGATAGCCATTTAAGGAAATATGAGCTGTCATGTAATGGTGGCATGTAGTTCAAGGGTGGCTAATATGAGGCCCTTCAGATATTGCTGACCCATAATTTTGATCAGCCCCAGCTAGCATGGCCTAAGGCTAAAAATGAAAGGAAATGGTTCAATAACACCTGGAGCAGAAGACAATAGGAATTCCTGCAGTAATTGCATGTTGGATGCCAATCTCTGTTCCTACACTTATATAATGAAATTCTAAGGTCCTTTGACCTGTTCCTAAGTGACATGCCCCTTCTGGGACCTGTCACACTTCCCAGTCTTGCTGTACTTCTGAAGTGGGACCATACATTTTATAGCTATGCAGGAAGAAGCACTCAAGAAGCACTTGGAGGATATGCTATCCTGCACTCTACTTCTTCTCCTGGTTGTTTCCATATCTTCATTACAGAGCACCGACAGTGGATGCATGTGACTCTCATAACTCAGATGGCTGCCACATTAACATCCAGCCCAGCCTAGCTTCTTTCACGTTGAATACAGATTATGCTGCAGATAAGCTGCCATACAGAAGAATAGCCCATTGTTGTCTATATAAGAGAATTTGAAATAGGCTTGTAGGCAATATATCATTACAGACCACAGCAAATCTCCCACTCCCTCATGAATCCACAGCAATATTTGACTGCCAGAGTCTTTGTCCTTTTTCACAATGGGAAGTCACCATGGTCCAGTCTAGCCCTTTGTCTTCCATATCCTAGTGCAGAAAAGCAGAGGCCCCATCTTCCAATCATCCATCAGAAGAAACATGGACTGTGTTGAGGTCTACAATTGGCCCAGGGTCATTATACTAGACGAGAGGTGTGTTTTGGGTGGTGCTCTAGGAAGTACCACCAGGAGTGGGTCTTCCCCAAAACTGGCCAGCCCAGAAACTCCAAAGGTCAGTAATGAAAGTTGCCTACCCATACGGCCTTCAAGGCCTCTTCAGAAGAAGAAGCTTCTGGAGACAGCCTCATCCCACTTCAATAGCAACACATCCCAGCTTATGATGGGTTGTAAGTCCTGGGATGAGGCAACCTTCCCTGTCCCAAGATACAAAGATAAGTGCACAAATGGCCTTTGATTAAACAAATTATTTTACACAGGAATCCAAGAAGGACAGGGTGCTTCTGTTTGTTTACAAAAAGTAATATTTACAGTATTTGTGAGTCTGACATTGCTACTGCTATTTAACTTGCTATATGTATCAATTACCCTATTTAATATTGGCTGTACGTATTCCATTAACCACTATTTACTAATTTAGCTGACTTCCAGTATTCCTGTAAAAAGACAGACTATTCAGGAAATGTTATGGATTTGGTTCCTGATTAACCTATTTGGCTGCTTCCCCCCCAGCCTGTTATTCACAGAGAAAGAGTGGTGAAAAGTATACAAATAAATACAAAATAACCTCTTAACCGTCATTTCTGACACGGGGACTTAGTAAATGGTGGCGTCTGGAATTTCAGCTATAAACACTGACTAAAAAAAATGTGTCTAGAATGCTCCTGCACATTTCTTAATTAGAAGAAGCCTGTTTTGTAGGTAACTGGAAATTGTTTGTATTTGCTTAGACAGCCTCAAGATGGTGAGAGAAAATGTGGGATCTTGTTTAGATTCCACAATTCACTCTTGCCATCCCTGGCAGATAGCAGGGCAAAATCATGGGACAATTCTGGATCCTTACCTGTCTGGATGCTTGATACCACAATGGTGAACGTGTAGTTCTAGAAGTGTGGAAGCACTGGGGGCCATGCGTGTGCAAAGGTAACTTTTGGTTTCGGGCCAGGATGTGTGTGGTGACCATTTCCAAGAAGACAGCTCCCAGGAGCCAAGCATCCAGACAAGGTAATATTGCTAGTGCAGGAAAACAGGGGTTTGGAATTCTTTTTCTGGAATAATGATATGCTGAGATTTCACCGCAATATCCCGGACTGTGTTGGAACTGTCACTGACATGTGTGGCATTCCCAATTAAAGTGAAGGAATAATCCCACATTTTAGACCCTGTTTGGATGCAGTTTTTTTTTTTTAATTTAAGAACTAGCATGTTGTTTAAACTTGCAACACTAGAGCTAAAGTATTCTGGACAATGTATATATGCTCTGTTCTTGTAGATAAATTACCTACTGAAACTTTTCACTAGGCTAGTATCTGTTCCCAATTACACTATAATGCCTGAGGGTCTGTATAAGGCTTTTTTCTTATTTCTTGTTCTTCAAGTTATTTCTACTTCAGCAAACAAATATACCAATTGTGAACATTTTGTGGCTCGGCAAAGCAGTGGAATATCATCCCAGTGAGCATTTTGTTTTGTAATTCATATTGCTTTAACACTTTGGCAGCTGTCTTTTAGACTGGATTAACCATTAGGCTAAATATGCTATTGAAGAGGGTACTAGCTACACTTTGGTTTCTGCTGTAACCCAATCCTCTGGGAGGACTTGACTGAAAAGAGTAGGCTGGGCTTCTAAGCCCTCATTCCATGCCAGACTCCTGTAGAATTCCAGTCAGCTCTGAACATGGCAGCTGTTTACTTCATCACATGACTAGAGAAGAGTGATCTCATGCCCTCAGTAAGTTACTGAAGGTTGCAAAGCAGAAGAATCTGTACTGGAGTACAACAGCTAAAAAGAGCATGAAAACTTATAGAATTTAAATATTCTGAACTTCAGCACTGGTATCTGTCTTCAGTGTCAAAGTTTAACCCTGAAGCATATGATGTTATCCTACCATATTCATTCTTGGGAAGGAAAAAAGAACCTGGTAATGGTCAGCCTATCTTGCAGATGTTCCCACAACAACAACAACAACAACAACAACAAAGTGGGGGGGGACAGACCGCTGCTTAAAGGGAGTTTGGGAGTCTGGGTAGCAAAAAGCAGAAAACATTTGGGAAAGGCCTTGTACCTGTTTCCATACTTGTTAAGATTAGGATTTGGGAGTTCATCTGATTGGCTTCTTCCATTTTCCTTTTCCATTTCTGAAATTGTTTGTCCCATGTATGCTGTTATGCTGGGGGGGTGTCTGACAACAGATATAGCTTGGGCTTATAGGTAATTAAGTAGCAGCAAGCATACCACAAGCTCTAGGCCTTTGGTACCAACTGTAGGAGGGTTCTTCAATATGTTCTGACTTCCATCCTTTGCCTACACCCACATCCCCAGGTTCTTGTGGGGTTTCCCTCTCCTCCCCCAATGGACAGACTGCTGGGGTCTGGGTAACTCCCATGTGGCTTGACTAATTGTCTTCTTAATGGAAAGTCATTGGAAGTTTTTTATTCAATAATTTGTTTTGAATTAGGAAAGGATTTCATTTTTTGCACTAGGATTTATTAAAGAATAACTGTAGAGGCTTTCAAATATGCAGGTGAAACTTACACAATTTAACAATGGACACTGTACAGTTATTTTAAAAAACTGTTATAGTTCTGTAGCCCAAACTACTGTGTAATGCCAAACCCTGTTGTGCCACTAATTGCTACCTATACTAAACTGGTTGTTAGATTAGGCCCTTATGTAAAGCAATGGCACACAGAGAGTAGCCCCAGTCTAGCAATGTAAATCACTGGCACTATGGAGGGAAGGTCACTATGGCACTATGGAGGGAAGGCGCAGACTCTCAAATTACTTACAATGTGAAGGGAAAGCCAATTCTACCACTGCAATACAATGATACTGGAGAGGCCAAATCAAAGTTTCTGGGATTAAATTAAATACAGAATTCACACTGTACTAAGCAAATCAAAGCAAAACCATGTTCCATACACCTGCATTATGTAAAATATTATTGTACTGACTGGATTTCCATTAAGTGTTTTCCATTAAAATAATGAATATTAACTAACATACTAGTACAACTTAAAACAGGATTTATTTATTATTATTGCAGGCCAAAGTCTGCTATACCTAAGAGCAAAGCTGTGCTATAAATGTACCTAAGAATATCCTCTTTTCAATGGATTTGTTAAAATGTGTTAATTTCATTACAAGTACAACATTCTTTCTGAATACTAGCTCGTTACCTTTTCTTCTTTTTCATTCCACATATTTTCAATTAATGTTCATTCATTTTCCCATTCCTCTCCTTGTTGGCTTTTATTAATATATTATTTCCTCTAAATATTGTTTTCCATTCACTTCCCCATTTTCTTACAATCTACCTGCTTTCTTCTGCAAATATTGTTTTCAGTTAATATGTTTGAATTTCCTCAGTTTTTTTTCTCATTCACTTCCATCATAAACAAGCCCTTTGCTTCAGCTTTAGTTTCCACATAGAACATGTCAGTTTCCTTATCCATTTGCTTCCTAAAAATATACAAATTAATTGGTTCACCTTAAGTTTACTTTCAGCCTACTTGTGTTTTTAAATTAACCACTTAGGGTGTGTTCCCATACAAATTTACATGCGAATCCTTTTTTTTTTTAATTCCCGGACTTTATGGGTGCGCCCCATGCACAGTTTGGTCCAAACTGAAATCAGGTTCAGGAAGGGGCATCCCTATGCGTTTTAGATTTGGTCCGAATTCTGCAGACCAAATCGCCCAAACCAGGACCAAACAATTTGGTACTAGAAAAAAATGTTCTCATTACAGTTTCATGCAATTCTATGTTCCGTGCTCGCCATTCCTGCCCCGTGTATTGGAGATCACAACCGCTGAGATTTGGGGGGAGTAAATGGTGTTAAAGCCAAAACGATGAGGGGGTCGAATGGCCTTCACTGCCCTATGAGACTCTTTTATACAAATATTCCACCTCCTTCCCCAATTGCCAAGGCAAGCAGGATAATAGCTTGATTTTTCTCCCACCGCTTGCTGGGGGTTCTTGTGGTTCCCAGGTGGAGCAGAGGTGCACAAAACTGCTCAAATGTTCAACTGCCGGCAAACCTCATAGCGGCATTTCTCAAACAGCTGTTTTTTTTAAAAAAAAAATTGCCATTCAGTCCTGGCTTCTCTGTGCTGCTAAGGGGGGAAGGGTGCAGCATTTGTAGTGATTTCCAATGAGGATAGAGAGGGCAGAGAGGAGATAGCACAGGGGAGCAGCACTGGGGTTTGGTGTAGTTTGCATGGAAACAGCTGTATCAGCACCCAGCCTGCGTCCAGCTTCCATTACTGGGAATGGCATGGAGATGGGCAGCATTCGATCTTGGCCCTGCACATGGTCAAATATGAGCCCAATCAGAGCCAAATATCTTGTATGAGGACTATCCTGCAAAAATCCACAGAAAAAAGTCCTCACAAAAAACTGTTCTCAGTCCCCTTTTGGAGTACAGCATACTTTTTTTTTTTTTGGCCGCCTTTGGGAATGCTACCAGACCTATTTGGGGTAGAGACCTATCCTTATGGCCAATGCCTGCCAGATGTCAGTGGGATTTCACAGCTGCAAAGGTCTTCCCCCTCCCCTCGCCATCCTTGCTCTGAACAACTGTGATTAGGAGATACAGCCACAGGAAAACATTTAAAAAACACAAGTCTCAAGTGATACATTGTTGCAAGGCTGGCACAGCAAGGGAAAGCTAAGCCAAGATCCTGCATATTAGAGAAGGAAACCGAAAGGGAAACCGAAAGTGGCCTCCCCCGCCCTCCATACAAGCTGCCTTAGCCTCTGTTTTGAAAGGCAATTTGTGCTGTCAGTTCTCCTGTTTAAGCACAAAAGTGCTGCCTTCTTGGCAGGGAGGGAGCTTCTGATTTGAAAGGGAGAGGGAAAGTGTGAAAGAGATGTTTCTCCATGCTGGGAATTTGGGCAGAGAGTGGGAACAGCAGTATTTGCATTCAGCCCATGTTATCCTCAAGGAAATGGAAATACCCAAAATGCACACTCAGGCTGCATCCCCAAAAGACTTATTTACTTCTCCACTGTCACTCTACTGTCACTTTATTGAAGTGGACTTTAAAAGTGCCATGCAAATCAGGAATAAGCGTCCGCATGAGGCTCAGGAAAATGCGTGTTTTTAACGCACCTTCCGTCCCCATAGGATCCCTGTTTTCTTTGCGCGCATCTTTTTCTCCCCGCCCCTGCTCTTGTTCATAGGGTGCCAGCGGGAATGAGGAGGGACTGCGCTCAGTGTGGCCACAACCAGGAAGACAATCCCTGACAAGTGCAAAGGAGAAACAGCGATCGGCTCTCTGTTCGTCTCCCAGATCTCCCCCCCCCCCCCCCGAAATGGCTTCTCGTGCTGGAAAACATTCACTCTCACCACTTTCCCTGTTATTGCTTTCAAAAATCCACCCTGTCCAGCGCACAATCGCTCATTCACTCATCACTTTCCCTGTTATCGCTTTATAATCCACCCCTAGCAATAATCCACCCATTTCACACCTCACAGCGATTGCAACAATGTTGCAATTCTGCGTGATTCTGGCTCTTTAGTTCTGAGCTTTAGAAAGTGAAGCTGCTTGTGTTTCTGCTGTGTGTGCAGGCGACAATCCCCGCCCCTTTTGCCACGGAACATCCTCAAGGTAAATGTAGCAAGGAAAACCCGTGACTTACAGAAAGAACGCTGGAAGAGTTGTTTAAAGTGCATGTATTTTGTCGCGCAATTTCCACATTTTGTAGCGCTGGAATCTCGTTAAAAACCCTGGCTTGGGGACGCTCAGAGGCAAAAGGAGAGTCTTGGCAGACTTTTTATTCCTTGGGGACAGCCCCTCAGTCCTGAATCTGGGTTTTAAAAGTCTAACCCAAATTCAAAAAGTCAAGTGGGAATGCAGCGTTAGGGTGCATTCCCATAGATGATTAAATGTGAATCCAGTCAGTTTTCGGCATCATCTGATCCCATTTAAATTTTTATTCCTGGACTTTATGAGGACTACATTGCTAAAATCCGCAGAAAAAAAGTCCCTGGAAAAACTGCTTTTGGTCCTGTTCTGGTGCCCAGCTCACTCCCCACCCCCCCGGGGAATACTACCAGAGGAGCTGTCCCCCACCCCCACCCCCACCCCATATCCTTCTGGCCAATGCCTGCCACCAATGTGTGGCATTTCACATTTGGGAAGGTCAGCCCCCTCCCCTTCCCATCCCTGCATTGCTAGAGTCCTGGAGATCAAAAAAGGCTTGGATCTTTGAACACAGATTTCCCCTTTCTGTAAAAGCCACTACAATTACAAGAGATGTAGCATCTAACAATTGCAGAGAGAAACGGTTTTTAGCCCTGATAAAAACCACGAGCCTCTGTTTTCTTCCCACCCCTCACTGATTTGAAAGGGAGAGATTGCTTTGCGCTGCCTGTTCTTTCACCCAGCTGCTTCTGCACAAAGCTGCTGCCTTCCCGGTAACGTGAATGGAGGAAGCACCCAATTTGTTCTTTCACCCAGCTGATTTTGAGCAAGGCAGGCTTACAGGGTTTGGACAAGGAACAGAGATGAAAAAATCCTGTTTCTCTGTGCTGGGGATTTGGACAGTTTGAATGGCAACTGCAGTATTCGAATTCAGCCCATGTTATCCTGAAGCAAATAGGAAGAGCCAGAATGTGCACTTGGTCCTGAATTCAGATTAAAATAGTCAAGCGGGAACACAGCCTTAGAGTAAGTATTGCCTTATTATCCTGCACAGCTTTAATTCGTATTCAGTCAACTAAAATAGATGCTTGAGTGTCTAGAAGAAAACATGAGAAGCCATGTTGCATGAGGGCACAGCACATCTCATCCAGTGACCCACCAGTTGTTTCTGAGAATCTCAAGCAGAAGACAAAAGCTTCATTTGTTCTCAACTTTCTACATATGGCATTTAGAGATATCACACCTGCCTTCCAACCTGGAGGCAAATACTTAGGCATCCATTCTAGTACCCATTGATAACCTGTCCTCCATGAATTTGGCTATGGCTGAGTCCCCAAAAGACTTATTTGCCTCTCTGGTCTCCCTCTACTGTCACTGTATTCAAGTGGACTTTAAAAGTGCCCTGCACTTCCGGAATAAGCGTCCGCATGAGGTTCAGCAAAATGCGCATTTAAAATGCACCTTCCATCCCCACAGAAGCGTGTTTTCTTTCCCTGCATCTTTTTCTCCCCGCCCCCTCTCTTGTTCAGAGGAAAAATAGCCAGATCTCCGTCCCCCGAAATGGCTTCCCGTGCCGGCAAAGCAGCACTTACTTTCACTCTGTTCTCTGTTCAGCTGCAGCCATCGGCCGCGCTTTTACTCTTAACACTTTTACAGATCACCCACTTCACACCTGATAACAATGTTGCAATTCTGAGCAATTCTGGCTCTTTGAAAGTTCTGACCTTTACAAAGGAAAGGAAGGGAAGCTGCAGCATTTTCTGGGAGGTATGTGCAGGCAGCAATCCCTGCCCCTTTTGCCACGGAGCGTCCCCAAGGTAAATATTGTGAGGAAAACCCACGACTTCCAGAAAGAGCACTAAAACTCTTCTTTAAAGGACATGTATTTTGTCACGGGTTTTCCTGCTTTTGTAGTGCTGGAAGCTCATTAAAAACCCTGGCATGGGGGTGCTCAGAGGCAAAAGAAGAGTTTTAGCAGACTTTAAATTGCTTGGGGACAGGGCCTATATGTTTCTTAAAGCTATTCAGGGCAGTTGCTACCACATTTGCTCTAGTAGTAAGTTCAATAAGCCCCTGATCCTCTAGGTGAAAAAATACTTCCCTTTGTTTGTCTTAGCTATGTCATCTCTCCTGCCCAGCAGCTTCATAGAGTGTCCACTGATTCTACTGTTGTGTGATAGAGATTTTTTTTTTCTATTCACCTTTTCTACATTATTTTCTACATTTCAGTCAGGTCATCTCTTAAACACATAGGTTTTTTTCTACTTATCTTCCCTGGGATGTTAAGATCAGGGGTGCTGGCCCCGTTCCACACCTACCTTGAACTTTCTGTGTAGCAAAGTAAGTGCAAACACTGCCACCTTTCAGTGTCTGCCTAGCTGCAGCAATGGCCATGCACTGACAGCCATTGCTACCGTGATCAGACAATGCAGTGCACAACCGCACAGCCACCCCACCCAGACTCCATGGAGTATCACCATGCAAATGCTGCATGCAGGGCTTACAAATAAATACTATGAGTGCCATAGGTGCTTCTGATACAGCAGCAGAGCAATTTTTACTGCTCAACAATTTATGAAAGATGGGAATAGACACACATTCATGCTAGAGCCACTCTGGAATGGGAGCAGTTCCATGGTGTGTGGATGCTCCAAACCTGAGTGTCCTTGGGGCATCTCCATTGTAAAGAGATGTAGACATTATACCTGAATGTATAAGAAAGGTGTTCTAGCCCCTTGATCATTCTGGTTACATTGTTTGTACTTTTTCAGTTCCACAGTATCTTTTCTGATACACAATATTCCAGATGTGGTCTCATTTCTATACCCTTAATATATAACCTTTGTATACTTTAATAATCTGCCCATTGTCATCTAATGGTCCAACTGCTTTCCTGATTGGATTCCTAATCTATTTAAGGAAGATATTATTTTCTCTAATATTTTTTAGCAATTTGCTTCTCAAAATTGTTCTTACTGTTCCTGACTGCCTCCTTGTATTGGTTCTTCCAGAGTTATGTTCCTGCTTATTCCCCTCATTAGGATAATCCTTCAATTTTCTAAATTAGCTGTTTTCAGTTCTAATGATTTCCTATACTGCACCTGTAAACCACATTGGTGCCCTCTTTGTCTTGGCAGCATCCTTTCTTTTTTTAGGTATACATTCCAATTGAGGCTCCATTTATGGCATTTGTTAAATAGTCTATATTGCAGAATAGTACATCAGACAAATAAGTCATGCATTATAAAATTACATATCATAGTTTCTTTTTCCCCTTAAAAGGCTGGATCTTCACTGATACTTTCTTACAATCTTACATATTGCCCTTCATTACATACCCAAAGTGATGATGATATATATATTTAATGTTCAAACAAGAGAATTCGTGCACAGTATGTAACTTTTGAATAGTTTAGTTCTTAATTATTTCATACCAAGAAGTTCACCAAGGATTCTGAAGTACTATGCATGGCTATCTTAACTTAAGCAGATATTTAAAAGTGACTGTATTTATTGATACCTCATTCAAGTACACAAATACAAAGGGGATATTCTCCTGTTACCATAATCAAATTTGGGCCTTGGGTGTAAAATGATGGTGTTCCAGCTAACATCCTGTTGAATTTGACAGTGCCTGATGACTATTTACATACCTAGATCAGGAGAAGTTGCCTTGCCCTTGAACTCCCCCCATGGATTGGACCAACCAAGTTAGATGTCTGCCTCTTCAGTGGTGGATCTATGGGCAGCCCTTGAATACAGCCCCAGCAGCTGGATTACTGGAGCCAGGTGTTGCTTGAAGGCATGATTGGAGAGCTGCCTTAGAGAGCCCAATCCTTTCAAGAAGCACCTTCACTTTTGCAGCTCAATAATCCTAATGGTGCAACAATTCTAGAACTGTGGTATAGAAAAGCCCAACAGGGTTTTGCAGCAGGAGCAGGAGCTGAGCGCACCTGGTGCAGCTTTCCATTCTTGTGGCAATTTATTATCTATATTTAAATTGAAAGTTCTCACACTGGGATAACTGTTCCTTATGGGATCAATCTCAGTAATGTTCTGTATCAGATCCTGAGCATTATTAGAATCAAATCAAAGATCCTCTTTCCCCTAGTTGGTTCCACATGCATCTGTTCTAGGAACAAGGGAATTATAACTACTCTTTCCATTAAAGATGTCTCCTTTACCTCATCTTCCATATGGTGATCTCCTACAGGATGATAGTATTTCCCTAATATTAGACTAGCTTTTTGACCTTATATGAATGGGTCTGATCCACCTAGAAATTCAATGCATAGGATTCACTCTCTTCTTTAACATGTAAAGGTTAAATCAAACTTCCCCTTTCCTGTATGGTTCATATCATGGGATAAGTATACCCTATTGGTTTAAATCAGTCCACTATGGAGTGGTATGCTCCTTCTGCATCCCTGAAGGCCTCACCCTAATGACTGTTTTTCTCTCTCTCCAAGTATGGAGAAAGTTTTTAAATCAAATCCTTGCAGGCCATTCAACAGTCTGTTCAACTCTAGCAGTTCAACAATGCAGTGACAATGAAGAAAAGTACATTTAAAAAACATTAAGTGTTGTTTGGGAAAGTAAAATCTGCATAACTCACGACTGAGGAACTTTCAGTTCCCCATATCAGGTCAGGATAAATATGGAGACATTTTGGACTGTTCATCCATGTTTGAACTTAAATCCTAAGCTAGGATTTGAGAGACCAACACTATCTCTGTAGAAGGGCAGCAAGCAGGGCAGAGAATTGATCCCTGGGAGGCACACTTCCAGAGAATCAGATTGTTTGGGAACTCTTGCGTTTCAGACAACTTTAATTGACCTCCTGTGTGGCTCAGGCTTGCTCCCCATCCTGCTGAAGATATGCAGAAAACTAGTAGTGACAAGAATGACTCAGGCCCCATTCCGGGGCCCAATGACATTTCCCCAGACTCCAGAAGGCAGCCCACTTCTGGGACAGTCCCCAGGACCATGGAACTTTAATTCAGGTCAGGACAGCCATCATGTAGCCATCTGCCAGTGCACTTCATGCTACCCTATCATGTTTCTGGTTTGCATGCATGTTCTAGGGTCAAACTATCCTCTGCATACATCTAGAACTTACTGATGATGACCAAAGTGACAAAGCCAAAATGAGAAGCAGCCCCATCTTTAGACAGAACAAAATTACTATTTGAAAAGATTGTTTTGGACCACTCCCAGGCTATAGTTACACCTTCATCTTCAGTCCAGGTTTCGTTTTTATTCATTTGTTTGTGGATTTTCCATTCAGGAAAGTCCAAATAGAGGGCGGAAAGTCCACAAACACAACTGATAGAAATAAAAAGGTGTGAGCAGTCAGACCTGAAGATGGACTGAAGAAGGTTTAAAGTGAAGATGTGACCATGGGCCCAGAGGCTGCCAGCATTTTTTGTTTTTTCTTCATGTGTCTTTCAATGCGTGCCTCATTATATTCAGGGGAGTCACTTTTCATAGGTGTTTGATCAGAACTACAATCTTACACACTGTCATAGCTACTACAAGCTCTTAGGCTGATTGCTTGTACTAAATTCCTCTAGCTGCTTTGCCTTCTTCTCCAGCTGTCCTGGTGAGCACCAGCCACCACTGGATTTGGAGTGTTGTTTACTTCTTTATTTATGGCAGAGAAGAGCAAAGGCACTTATGGAATTTTTATTTTTAGCTGAAGTGGCACATAAGTCGACTGGCGTTTAGTGTTATGCACCTTGACTTGGAGAAGGGATAGCGTATATGTGTATCTGTTATCTTTACCCTCCTTCTATCCAAAGTTCTCAGAGTAGTTTACAACAGTAAAAATAATTTTTAAAAACCAACTAAAAACAATAATAGTGCCAGAAAGTGAGAAGGAGAAGCTATTTCTTCAGCCAAAGGCAGGGAAAATAGTCTTTACAAGTCTTCTACATGCAAGATAGTGAAGATGCCTGGCAGACCTCAGGGGGAGACAGTCCCATAGTCTGGGGACTTCATAGGCTGCGCATCATCTCTTTAGCTACCAAAGGTGGTGGTACCATCAGCTGAGCCAGCCAATTAAGGACTGTTTCCTAACAAATATTAAAATTCCCCAGTATCACCACAGTAGAGGCTTCCATGAAGACCTAAGCCACTTCAGATAGGCAGGCTCTTGGACAGTTGGGTGGGTGGTACAACAACAACATCCGTATTCTGTTTTTCTGGCCCAACAGCAAGAACAAAACCTCAAACTCAGCTGCAGAGTGAATGAGATTGTACTGAAACCCACCCACCCCCACCCCCCGCTGGTTTGGAACAGTACTGTACTGAAAATCTGTGGGACAAACCTAGGTAAGGTTTAACCCACACAGTTCATTTACCTGGGTAAATAATGCATGCAATGCTCTTCTGCCTCCCATCACCATGCCCCCCTCCAGATTTGCAGAATAAATCTGTAGTTAAGAGAAAAATTGCAGCTTACCTATTGCAGAGCAACAACACACTGTCCTGACCTGAAACATAGCTCTGTAGCTTCACATGGGAAGCTGCAAGAGCTCAGTTGGCGCACACCATCACATGGGATGAGGCAGCCAATCAGGTCTGAGCTGTCCTCCCTGCTCTCATCATCTCTGCTCACCATCCTGTCCAGACTGGCAGGATCATTTGAATTTAGTTAATACTGCACAGTGAGTGTTCTTCATCCCGCACTATGGTAAATTTGCAGTAGCGATCTCTCAGTCATGGTGCGTGATGCCCCCACCGGGACTAGGCATTTCCCTGAGCATTATTAATGTGTCTGGATCCACCCCCCTATCTCCTCCTGCCTGTCACCACAGGAATGATAGCCCCCCTGTGACAGATCCCCCCTCCCCCCCAAGACAGGACACTGCACAAATAAATAAGTTAAAACCACAGAAAACAACAAAATCAAAAATAAACCAATTTAAAAGCACGAAATCCAAATGTTCTAGTCCAGGGTCCTGCCAAAAAGTACCAAGGGGAAAAGTCCTCTTGCCCTTGGTACTTCTTGGCAGGACTGGGCCTTGAAAGGCAGCCCTTGAAGAATGGCCCAGCAGCAGATGAATTACTGGGCCCGGTGTTGGCTTCTTCTAAGTGCTGCCTTTCAGGGCCCAGTCCTGCCAAGAAGCACCAACCTCCCACAGCCAGCCATCCTAGTGGTGCCAACAGCACTAGAGACTGGAGGTCATAGTCCAGCAGGCCACAGATGGTCTCAAGCAGCAGGAGCATGGACCAAGAGGTGGGCGGCCTAGCCTCTCACGCTGGGCACAGATGGTGAAGCTTCCCACTCTCCTGGCAAGGCTTCGGGTTGCATAGCTTGTTACGCTATACAGTACAGTAAATTGGGATGTGGACAGGAGAGGAAGATGTCTGAAATGGAGAGAGAGAAAGAGAGAGAGCCTTCTAATACTTCCCTGCTATCAGAAAAGCAGAGGAAAACTTTATTTTTCACTCAAAGACACATATTCCACCACCCATTTTGCAAAGGACTCTCCAGGGGCAAGACAAGTGAAAATGTTAAGAGAATTAAACACACTGCAATCTATAAAACGATTCATATTTATTCTACTGCTTTGGGGTTTTATCTTTTTATCTACGGGCAGGATATAAATATGTGAATACAGAAAAATTAAACAAAATTAAACACCATCTGTACTGTCCTTTTTAAAGATTGCAGGGCCATGGACAGCAGCTAACAAAACCAGGGGCCTAAAAATAAAGCATGCCACTATTTGAACCGGGAGGAAAGGAAAGGGAGAGAGAGAAAGTAAAAGAACTAGAAAGAAAGAAAAGTTTCTCAGCCGTTGAAAACCCAACCAAAAATTATTCGCTGGCAAAGTTTAGACTATTTTCCCCTTGCACCAAAGCGCACAACGGGCCACGTGAGTAAGCGAACCGGTTCCTTCCCCAGCCTCCTATCACTCTGGATTGGCACGAAGCGGAGGGGGAGGCGGGGGAATCTTTTGTTTCCCCCAAAATACATTATAACAACGAACTGGGGACATGTTTGAAAAGCTGCAAAGGGGCGGGAGCAGCCCTGTAACGAGTGGGAGCGTGTGGCAGGGCGAGAGAAATACAGTAAGAAGTAACTTCTCGCTTCCGCCATCCCATCCTGCGCCGCTCGCTAGACTTGCGCGGGCTCTGCGTTTGCTCGTCCCCCACTAGAAAGAAAGAGCACCAGTGAGAAGAGGAATGAAAGACAGAGGAAGGGGGGCGGGGGTGGACGCGGCCGCTGCTGCTTTGGCAGACTGAGCGGCTGGCAGCGCCGTCTGACTTTCCAAGCATGCAGGCTGCGCTCTGCGGCCAGTCATTGGCTTTTCCCTTGAGCTCCTTCCCGCGGGTGACACCAGAGCTGATAAGGCGACGATATGGCGTCGAAAGGCAAGAAATCCGCTTAAAAGGAAACGCTCCCGCCGAGGAGTCGCTTTGGGGACGCACGGCCCGCTCCTTGCCTGTTGTTTGGCCTGCTGTGGATTCGCTGCCTGTTTTTGGTAGGCGATCGGCTACACGGGGGTCGACGCCGGCACGGAGACGGAGATCGCATTGCAGGCGCCGTAGGGCATTTGCCTCCGGCCCCCCCGCCCTGGTCCCTTTTAAGAGCGATCTGGTCTCGAAGCAAACGCGCCGGCACTGGGCAGGTGCCTTCCGCACCCGCAACCCCCAAATCCTTCACGCACAGCAGTGGAAGGGCGGCATCCCGCGCGCAAATCCTGCCTCCTCCCGAGCTTTTAAAGAGATAGAGGGTCGCCCTTGGACGTGCAGGAAGACGAGCGGAAGGCGCTCCCGCGCCCAGTTATCGCATACTTCGTTAAAATCAAATGGAAGATGAAGGAGTGCAAATAAATAAATAAATCGGACGCAGTTTTGGATTTAAAGGCCCCTTCAGTCCTCTTTCAGAATGAAAAAATTCATAGGCAAAGTGAGAAGCAGTTTTCCTCTAGCATTATTTAGCTCAGAAAAGTCACTTTTGGGATAGGTAATGTGAAAAGACAATGACTGGGCACTTGGATGGTGTGTTCTTTCTTTTTTTATTTAAAGGAATTTATATCCTGCCCTTCACCAAATGGTCCCGGGAGGGGGGTTTACGATAAGTGTTAGACATATTAAAACATAATTAAGAATATAACCTCTCCTTTTCACCAGGCGCTGAAAACTATACAGTGTAAGTGCCTGGTGAACCTCAAGAGGAAGGCAATTTCAGAGTCTAGGGGCCACCACATGTGACTGAAGTAAATGATGAAGTAGATACATGTGGACTGCAGCAGGATTAAAACAGGTGTGAACACATATTACTGTCTTCAACAACTGAATTACTAATTGAATTGTTTTCTGATGCTACTGTGGGCAGCACAGGAGCTCTGCTTTAGAAATGGTGGCCGTCCTGGCAACACACATGGTATAGAGAACGTGTAATTCTGCTGGCAAGTGCAGAGACAAGCATGTGCATACAGCAGATCTTTCTTTTTTCCAGGGCTTGTGCTGCTATGTCAACAGTGCCTAGAAAAAGTGGCACACAGATGTCATATTCTCCATTCTTGCCCATTCCATTCTTAATTCTGTTCAAAGCCTATCAGATCAGCCACTTTGCTTCATCTGCATTAGCGTGGCTCCTAAAAAGGTCACGTTGCATGTGTGATACAAAGTAACTACTGAATAGAAAGGGAGGCAAATGGCTTTCTACTGCTTTAAGATCTGCTGCTGCTGTGGAAAGAACTTCAGATGTTCCCAACTATGCTTATGGCATGAACTGCAAGGTTTAAATTCTCCTACAATGGTACTGTGGAGCAGCTGTAGCTCAGTGGAAGATCAAACTGCCTGAAAAGCAGATTGATAGTTTGATCCCCTGCCGCTTCTTGGAAGTAGGTAACGCCAAACCACTTCTGTATCTCTGCCAAGAAAACTCCATAGAGGTATCCATGCAGTCAATCAGGAGTTGCCCATGACTTGGTAGTACTCCAAGTAGTAATCACAACAAAGTGATTAAGGGGGCTCATTTCTAAAGATTGTACACATGTACACCTTTACATTGTGCTTTCTTTCCTAATAGAAGCATGCTCTGCATCCTTCCTACATTTAGATCATTTAGCTTTCTCCCAAACTCTTCTATATACCTAAATATTCCTTTCTCCAAATGAACACACATCTCCCTGAAGTCAAAATGTACCTAGCATGTTCCTTCATTGCCATGCCCACTTCAGTGCTCAACCACATTCAGTAAGAATCTCAACAGCACACCTTAAGCCCTGAGTAGCAGTTTCACAATTAGAAGTTTAGCCTTCCTGGTTTTTCATCTAGTTAAATGGTGCTGCATGGAAGACAATAATTAAAAAAAAAATCAGGAAATCAATCTTTAGGGTCAATTGTTACATATCATAGCTGTACCAAAATGTAAGAATAGTATCTTCGTGGGCATTTCTAAGTATGGTTTCATGTAGAACACAGAAAGTACAAAGGGAAGAAGCAACAAACAGGAAAAAGGTTACATTTGCAATAGAAGATATATTTATTATTTAGCAGTGAGCAAAGTCTGTGGAAAACAGGCTTTAAAAAAAAGCCACATGCTTGAGTGGTCAGAGGGTTTATCAAGTCAGAAGCAAATTATTTTATAGAATGCACATAGGTTGTAGTTTTACTTAGTAGATTTAAGATACCTCCAGATGGTAGGCAACTGCAAGATCTAAAGAAGATCCAGTGACTGCCCCTCACTAACTTTGTCAAATGCAGGAGGCAGCTTCTTTCATGATAGTTCCTTTTGCAAATAACCAGAAGTCAGCCAACACTCACCTACTTCCCTTTATTTGCAAAAGAAACAATTATGAAAGGAGCTGGTAGATGGAGGTAACTAATCACTATTAGGGGAAACTCAGCACTGCTGCTGTGATAATGAGATAGCACCTTCATATGCCAGGACTATACTGGGAAAACCATAATTCCTTGTGGTGTTCCCAATCTAATCTTCAGAGAATCATAACTTTTGGCCTGCTGAAGAGGCACCTTTTTTTTGTTTACTTTTTGGCAAAAAGAAATATACATTAAACGGTGAAAAAATGTATTGGAAGTTTGAGGACAACATGAGTATAGCATGTGGACAGTGCATTTATTTAAGTCTGTACTTAAACTTAGGTCTAGACACAGCTAGTAATTGAACAGCAGAGCTCTCACCCAGAATGGCTGAAAGACTGCATGGTTCATTATAAGAGTATATAGAATAAATCATGCATGTATTTTGTAATGATGCTGAAGTGTTTCTTAATATTTATTGTAGCATGCATCCCTTTAGGTCTCAAAATGTTTTTCACCCCTTTCAAAAATCATTAGAACACATTATTTCTGTTCTAGAATCTAAGATATGACATAACTATAAAATGAAAGTAGCAGGATTAAATAATTTAATTAGACAATAAAATTAAGAATGAGGGCCTTCTTTTTTAAAAAAGTGACATGCCTTGCACTAGCACCCCAAAAGATTGACTCCATACCTTGCCACAATTCAATTACTCTGCATTTCAGCCCACTGTTCCTTTCACTGTCATATGTTTCAAGTTTGGCTCATCTGTGCACAATTCAGTCTGTTCAGTGGCATCAATTATCATGTAGGTTTGCACAAGATTTCAGCCTTATTTATATTTCTATCCTGACCTGGGCCCAAAAATCTCAATGTGGGTTACACAAAAACCATTATATAGTGTCACTTCACTTATATTCTGACCCTGCAAAGCACTTCCTTTTAGTGATATCCTCTAGTCTATCAGTCACAACGGGTCACTAATCACTGCTGCTCAGCATTGGCAACCAATGCAAGTAACCTCAGCCAGAAGCCCCTCCCTGTGCTGAAAGCAGATTCATTAGCTTCCTTTTAACACCATGGACTTCCCAGTAATTTCACAAATTTCATCAAGATGTACAAAGCTGCTCACAGCAGAGACCGCATTCACCTGTGCCAGCAGCTCAGGTGTGTTTACCCAAGACTCCTTGCCTTGTTAAGCATCCTTTTAAAAAAGCCAAAAGTGTACAATTTCACTCTGCTGTCTAGAAGGGCCCTGTAGTTTTCTTGTGGTCTTGGAAACTGTAGTGTGTCCTATCACTTTGAGTGTGAACTTGCTTAGCTCCAATGCCATCAAAAACCTGCTGTCCTCAGCGACAGCAGAATCCTAAAGAAGTGTGGCGCTGAAGCTGAGCTGCTCCCGGCTACAACACAGCTTGTCCAAAAGCCATGTCTTGATAAATTTCAGGAAGGCAGAAGTGCAGATTGGCACACTTCTGGCTTTTAAGAAGAGGGACAGTAGGAGTGAAATAACTGCAGATACCATATGCATCCTAATGCAGCACCATTTTGATGCCCAGGCATTGGAGCTAAGCATTTCCTCACCACCACCAAATTGCTTGCCCCAAAGCCATGTCATGATAAACTCCAGCAAAGTAGAAGTGCAGATTTGTGCACTTCTGTTTTTAAAATAGAAAGTCAGAAAGAAGGTAAAATGGGGCAAGGACTGCAAAGAAATCTGCTGGGTTCCTGTTTACATTGCATGTACAGTCTTATTCTATCTTACTCCCCGGCTGACTCAACCATTACAACTCCAGCACTGGATAACGCACTAAAAGGCCACCTCTTACTTCCCTGTCTGTGGCATTCAAGCCTAGGAATGTGCAGAATTCTGTTGTAACAACAAAAAGAGGGAAAGGCCGAAGGGTAGAGGGTGGCCTTACCATCCTCTGGGAAGCCAAAATTTAATTGACAGGAGTTCAACCAATCGCAGAGGTCACCGAGTTGGGAAGGATGATAGGAGTAGAGAGAAAAAAGTTCCCGGTAAGCAGATTGCTCCTGGGGAAACTAAGTGTGGACAAAGAAAGTCAAATCCAATATTGTGATGAAACAAAAAATGCCATCAATCCCTACCATCTCTTAAGTTGGACTAATCTGTTGTGGTATGACCATGGACTAAGAAGCTCTACTGTCTGAGTACTAGCCAGATGAGAGTTGAAGAAAGCATTGGCTCATTTGGGGATTATGACTATTCATTACGGGTGACAGGTTTTTCTTCTTTGTTGTCCTTAGCTAATCTGAGACCTTAACAAAGCTTCAGTGGCTCTCCTTGTCTGTCATGGTCTACAAGAAGCCACATCTACACCATTTCAGCTATCAGTGGAGGGTGTGCTCCGCACCTTTTGGACTTAACTGTTTATTTACAAAGTACATCTGGGAACAGATGGGAAGAATGCATGCCCACTGATTAACAGTCACTAAGCAACAACAATCCATCTTCTCAATATCCTAGTATCTTTGCTTATCAGCTACAAACCTCTTAGCAACCTTTTTCAGATTATGTGCTATTTCCCTCCTCTTCTGTTCAACTCCTGTTTCTGTTCAAAATGCAGAAAACTTTTTCTCTTGATTCAGTGAACAGTCTGGGTGTAAGAAACATTTGTGAGTTAAAGCAGCCAGTGATTTTTGAAAATCAGGGAGGGGTTCATTGCAGTTTAATAATCTACTTAAGTGAGCTTTATAATGTTTTTCCCGGGCTTCTATATATATTTTTATATGTCTTTTTTTAATTCGTGAATTTGAGTTATGTTCATATAAAAAATAATTTGTATTTGCCTTTTCTAAAGCAGATTAGTAGTATTGGTAATATCAGCAACAGGGGTTATATTTTAAATATGTTTTATGTATATATTGTTGTGACCCATCCTGGGATCTTCAGGTGAAGGATGGGGTATACATTCTTAAATAAAATAAAAATACACCATCTGGTATAATATGTGGTAGCAACATTATATACAGGCAATATAAAAACATAAAAGTCTTTTTTTGCTGTTACAGCAACGTATGAAATGGCACTGGTATTGTCTAAAAAATATATTTTATTTTCTATAAGTAAGTAAACAAATATAAACAGTAGCCAAACACATAAGTATTTGAAGACCCCCTCGCCACAGACTTTGGGCATTCCTGCACTGACCAGTATACCAGACCAGCAAGCAACTAGGAGCCTCTGTTCTGGGTGCCAGTGCACTCTAAGGGAGGCCCTGCGCAAGGAATCAAAGCTCTTAGTATGCCTTCTGATTCGGCATACTGATCAATACAGAATTGTCCCTTGTATGCTCAGATAGCAATAAATGGCTTTAATTTCAGTATCTCAGCAATTAAGGTACAGCAATAGGCCCTTGTTCATAGTTCTTTCTAAAGCTGCAGTTTGTAATATGGGTGTGCATGAATGCAAATTTCGGAATTCAATTCGAATCCAATATCTGAAAATTCAGTTTGGATGGAATCTTTAAAATTTGAATTTACCCATATTAGATCCGAATTAAGCAAATTTGAATCTATGTGTTTGAATTTTCAATTCAAATTTGCACTTTTGAATGTCAACAACATTGGTATGTGTCTGTACGCATCATTACAGATGCAGGAAAGATCCATATGAGTATGCATGGTGTATGTATCCATTCACATACGCATGTCCAATAATTTGAACAAATAGATCCAAAAATTCAAAATTCTTTCAAATATTTAAATTTGAATTGATAGACATCCAAAATTTAAATGAATTCAATCAAATTTCAAATGTTTTGAATATTCACACACATTCCTAGTCTGAAATATAACTGTAAAAAGCTGCTTTAAACAGAGTTCTCTCTGTTGTAGTGCCACTGATGTGGACAGTCCTACTCATGGACTTTTGCTTTTCCCAGATACAGAAATTCTTAAACTACTGCAACCCTTCTTTTCTTCTTATTTAATAGTGACAATAATAATAGTTTTTACTTAGGGCATGCTTGTCCTACCCTTTAACCTCAAAAAGGTTCCTAGAGTGCTTTACCAACTGTTAGTAAGACAAGTCCCTGCCTTCAGGCTAACAACCTAAGAGCAGGTGTGACACTCTTATTAAACAAAATGATGTACAGTATATAGGTTAACAGCATTTGGAATCACAGGAGTTGTTACTGTTTAATGGTTTCATTACTTTTAAATGGATTGTTCCCTACTTTGCACATCTAATTGAAGAAGTTATAAATTACAGAATATTAAATTAAATGACCAGTGAATCACAATTATCCTGCACAAAGATAAAAAGTAAATAAACTATTCCCTGGACAGAATGGGTATATTAAGGACTGGCTGCAAGATAGCGTTGGGTTGCCATATGAAACACAAGAGAAGGTTCTTACTCCTTTAATAGTTGCATAACTGTACAGTTTATATTCCCTTTTCTATATTTTTTGTTGTTGTTTAGCAACTTAAGGTGCCTCCAGGCATTGCTATAAAAATGTGCACCTTACCTATACTCTGAAGTAAAGTATTTCCAGAGGGAAAACAGTTTGTCCCAACCTATAAATGATACTCTGCAGTTTAGGCATAATAAGAGTGAGGATTCTTCTGTTCACATACTGAACCTCTCCCTGCATGTTCAACGATCATAGGTCCCTGCTTTTCTTAGGTGAAGGCAAGCTCTCACAGATTCTTGGGCCATTTGCCTGAACAAGAGGAAAAATGCAGAGTAAAGGGATATTCTACAGCAAAATACCATTTGAAGTATCAGGCTATAATGCTCAGCTACACTGAATAATCATTAAACCTTTCTGGCCAATCAAATGCTGCTGTACATTAAATATCCATTTTTAACGCTGTCTGGGCACAGCCTTAGAAACAACAAGAAATGTAGGTAGAAGTACTTATATGGATCACAGGTGGAGAGAGGGTGAAATACTGGCTTATGCAATATCATTGGAAGTTGCTGGAGCGTGTCTAATGCATCTTCTTCAAGCCATCAGCCATGGCTGAATCTAGCTATGGCCTAGATGTGTGAAGGATGGCTTATAGCCTACTGGAAACTCTTACCTTAGTGATGGAATAAATGAACTGTAGGCACGTAAGTGAGGCTTAGAAAGATTATAAACGAATGCATGAATGAGCCTTGGAAAGAATTTAGGAGGAGGTGAAGACAGGTGGGATGTTGTGCTAAAAAGGGATTGCTTAGACCCATATGGAGTATGTCTGATGGTAGTACTATCATGACCTATGGTTCTGGTTAGTCAAAAGACTAACCCTTATACTACTAGGAATTCTAAGGGAATTGCCATGTTGTCTTTTAATATGAAATTGAAGGAAGACTAGGATCTTGTGGGTATCTAAAGATGAAAGTGCATTGGGGTGAGTGTGACCTTGACCTCCTTATAGGAAGATGTTAAGATTAGGAACTGAGAACAAGTTCCTGAGAACAACTATTGTTCTTCTGACATGAGAGCAGAAAAGGGAGGGACATAGTTATTGTACAGTTACCACACTGCAAGAAGAACAGGGATCCTGTACTTCTAATAGTTGTGCAGAAGAGGAAATTTCATTAGGTTTTGCCTGTATCGCAAGCTATACCTGCTGCTATTCCCTATTCTATACAGGTTAATGGTGCAGGAACCCATCCTCTTTTCTATACTGTAACCCTATCAGTGTCTTGGGGAAAAAAGCTACTGTATGGATGGAGCGTAAATAGTTTGCTGATCCACTGCATTTTTGCTAGCAGTTTGCAAAAATAAAAACACTCTCCTCCTATTAGTCTACTACCTGACAACATCAGAGCTCAAGTGTGTATCTACCTCCACTGGAGGAGACAGGTAACCTTTAAAAAGCTATGCTGTCTGGGTGAATTCAGAAGTTTTGCAACTGGAATCCCTTCATTTCCCATCATCTGCCTTATGAGTTACTATTGCATTCTCTAAACAATTGCTGGCTTTTTTTTTTTAAGAAAAATGGTTTATGGTAACCAAAATCATATTTTCACCATTTTTCTGTTCTACATTTTACCTGTGGCTATTCTCTTGGTCTAATATATGAATTCAGAGTCTCTTAAAAATTAGAGCAAATACAAGGTGTCTTGTAGAATATGCATGTTTAAATTTATTTTAGCAGATTTGGTGTAGCTCACTTTGATGAAAACAGAATTTTCAAAAGAGGTTTGATGCTTAACGTTGCTTGCTAACATGTGATAACTACAGTATTTGCCTGAATTTTTACAGGAATTGCTTATTCCAAGAGTTTTCATATTATTTGCTTCACTCAAAGCAAACTTGCATTTTAATAAAGTCTTACTGTTGTACACATTCAAGGTGCCAACTAAGAGTTGTAAACTGTGAAGTAACTATCATGGAACAGATTAAGTAAAGTACCAACGGCGGATGAATTTCAGAGTACAGAAGGTGTATGTGGTAAGTGTTACACACTTTTTAAAAATATTCAGTCATACAGTATTACAAAAAGCTCTATGTATTGCTTTCTTTTCTGGATTTAGACTCAAGATAAACCCTCCAGTTGTGTGTGCTAAAAGGTATACTGGTGACAAAGCTTTTCTCTAATCACTACTTATTGCACATTATATCGTTTTAGCCATGGCATGCCATGCATTTAATATTCATGTGTCACCCTTCAGCACCTGCCTTTGAAAATATCTTTTACAATTAATTCATTTTACTAGAAATTATATACATTTTCATTCTCCCCTATGGATTATGAAATATTTAAATTACCCTCCTGAAACCTGCATCCTATTATAATGAGATTTGGGGAATTTATATGTTATGGGCAATTATAAAAGCAATATGGATTGAAAGAATATTCTGAATGACTGGAGAACAAATACTGCATTGTTGAGCAATCTATAGACCTTGGTGTCTCTCAGGGTGGGTTGCTGTGGCAACCACCCCTGCACACTTTAAATTTTATATATATGGGCCACACTTAAAAGCAGACAGGTATGGAATAAGTATTTTTGTATACTGTTCTTTTAAGACTGGGCTGTGGTTGAGAACAGCAAGGGAAGGAGGGCAGTGAGGCTAGAGTTTGAATTAAAAAACTGAAACCAAATCACCCAGGGTTAGGCTGCATAAAAAGTGAACCCTCCAATATAACCTGGTGCTCTACAATTTAAGTGTCACTTTTACAGTGTAAATTGGCAGCCTCACTTATTTGAAAGAAATAAACATTTGACTATCATTCCAAATTGAATAAAGAGAAAAGTTGGTATAATTGCCGAAAGGGGATGTTAAGTGAGCTCACCATGAAATAATCGTGCTTGTAAGGAAAAGAGACATTTGGCTGCACCTCAGCCTTTGGGAAGGCTATAGAACGGTTGATTATTCCAATAATTACACCTCCTGTTGTGATTTTTTAAAAAATAATCAAATGTGAGCTTCAGGTGGAGGGCTGAGAAACGGTGAAACATTTTCTGTTTCCTGTTGCCAGCAGGCCTATACCTAACACGAACCCTTAATCTTATCTTCCTGGAAGGAATCCAAAGGAAATTTGCTGCCAATTATTGGCTGTTTGTAACACATGTTTTTAAAATATGGTCTGGAGGTGCTGGTGTTTCAGTGTAAATTATCCTCAATTCTAAATGACACAGGAAAATTCTACAGGTGTTGTAAAAGCTATTTTTGTTTGCCTTCTAAAATGTTTTCTACTGAGTTCCAGGAATAAAAGAATTTGGTTTCTACAGCTTTTTTTTTTCCTGAAATACTGAAACACTTTTTTACCAGTCGTTGCTTTGAGATTTGTTGGCCTGAGTCGAAAAATAATGTTGGCATAAACTGAGTTATCAGTCCACACTATAAGGTCAGGTCTATTTAAAGATTAGGCCCTAACAATCTAAGCATGTAGATCATGCACAGGACATATGAAGCCTCTGTATATATTTCTTTCAGCAGTGTCATTCTCTGATTTCAGCCTGTATCGCCAGAGTAGTGCTGACCTTCGCCCTGTTACACTCAGATTGCTTTAAGATCTTTCTCTCCTTTTCCCCATTTCCCATGCAAAGATATGTGGAAGCTGAGATTGCAATCTACAGTTTTGCTTCCTTCACTTCCATAGACTTGGGTTATTTTTACATAATTCACTCCTTGAGTCCTCAGTAATTTTTCTGCTGTTTGTTAGAACTGTCTAGAATGATAAGAGATGATTTGTTGAGAGTAAATTTTGCTATCACTTTTATAACATACTGCCTAGGGATGTGCATGAATATTCACAACATTCATTATTCGCACGAATTGGGACATTCGCACCCAAGTTGAATGTTACAACATTTGCACATTAACATTCGTACCAATGTTTTGGACATTTGTTAAACTGGGGATACTTTTTGGCTATGTATGCATTCGTATTGGATACATATGCATTCGTATTGGATATTTGTATTACTCCATATGAATACATTCATATTGAATAAAATCCGAGTAAATTTGAAGGGGATCTATTTGAACAAATTTGAATTTTCCTAACATTCAATTTGTTACAAATTGAATGCCAAAAACCTCATTCGTACACAACCTTCCCATCTTGATACATATTAGTAACTTTTCTACTCCAAGAAAAGTGTCCCCAGATAAGTCTCCTGAATAGGTCTGGTTGGTTTGAAAGAGTTCAGATGGGTGTTGCTACAGAGGCGTACAGTTCCTATATAATCGTATGTACTTTTTATATGGAATACAAATAAGAACATAAAAAGGTTAATAATCTAAAGATGTAAATTTGGGTGTTTTTCCACTGTCACTAAAAGTACCCATTAAGTACCCATTTGTACCCATTAATGGGTACTTAATGGGTACTTCTAGTGACAGTGGAAAAACACCCTTTAATGATTATCCATATACCCTGATCAAGACTAGCTTGGGGAAGAGCATTGGATTTTTTTCTTTCTACCATAGCCATAAATTGACTTCAGTAAGTCAGTAATATTATCTTAGACATACACATATTAGAACCTAGTACGACCAAGGGGTTCAGAAAATAATATGTGTCTGAACAAACCATTAACTGTAATTAAAGATAGCTCAGATTAGACCTAGGGCCTTTCTGCACTTGGCCTTATTCTGGAACATATTTCAGAACAGGGGCCTGCTAACCACATGCTAGTGCAGACTATGACAGACCCCAGATGAGGCCTGCCTTGGTCTGCATTAGCCTGCGGACAACAGGCCTCTATCTGGAGATATATTCTGAAATAAGACTAAGTGCAGGAGGGGCCCTAGTTTCTTTCTCATACATGGCTTACCTCCTGGTGCTTAATGGACAGGTTCAGTTGCAAGGGAAGAAATGGAAATTTTATCTCTTTGGAAATTCCATCCAGGTCTTCATTATCTTCCTGGATTCAACCAAGCTCTGAAGAGAATGATGGGTCTCTTAAGCTGAATGAGTGTCCTTTCTCCATGTGCGGTTCACTGATGGACCAGTATTTTTGTGCATATTAACAGCTCAGTGAGGAACCAGAGTCTTTGTGTGCTTTCACAGAGCAAACTCCACAATGGACCTTGCTCCGTGAAGGCACACAAAGATCTTCATCATAGTGTCATTGTAGCCCATAGACAAAAATGCTTACTGGTATTATCCTTTCTTTTTCCTCATAACACCTTGTGGCTAAAGCAATGGTGTAGTTCTACTGCTAGTTAAATAACTTCTGGGGGTTCAGGTTGTAGAGAAAGAAAAGCTACCAATGAAGTTTAGGAATATAATTTAGAACTCTTTTAAATGCAGTTTGATGATTAAGTTGTTAGCACGACTGGCACAATATAAACTAAGAATCAGCCTCTTACTTCTCCATTTCTACAGCATCAGTTTCCAAGTGTTCTAAAAGTATTCCATTTCAGACAAAAGAAACCCAGGGTAATTATTTACAATGCGTTCACATAATGACAATGACTTCTTACAAGGGATGTGCATGAAGGTTTTTTTAATTCGTTCAGACTGAATCAAATGCAAGAAAATTAGTATTCAGTCGAATAGATCCCCTTCGAATGTGGTAGGATTCGTACTGGATGTGAATGTTCAATCCCATACAACACTGCACATAAATGTACTGAAACATTCAATTCGAATGTCCAAATTCATACAAATTTCAAATTTTATGAATATCTGTGCACATCCTTACTTCTTACCAATGTAAGAAGGGAGCTTGGAGTACTTAATATGTATGTATGTAAACTAGTTAGTTACTTTGAAAGAAGATTGTTTTTTACATTTATATTTAAGTTATATTTATTAGAAATTGAAATAATGGGGGAGGGAGGAAACTGACACTTTATGGAGGTGGATGAGATTTAAGAATACCCTTAACATCTGCATTGAAGTCAATTGGAGTTAGAGTAATTACATACATACTGCTTAATAGGAGGACATAGATGGATCTGGAAAAGTTTTCAGGTTGTTGAGTGCTGAGTTCAGGGACATATTCACACTTAGGCCTCAGGTCTGAATAGGTGAAATCAACACTATCTATCCCACTGCCATCTTGCCTCTGCTACTCTGTGAACTTGATACATGGACCTCTAGTGGTAGTATCAGTTGTGAAAACACCACCTCATATTAAATAATGTTTTTTAAACGTGTAGTGATGTGATATATTTTTCAGTTCCCTTAGATATACAGTTGTGGCCAAACTCTAGCCTTCCAAGTCTTGTTAAAGCACAGATATCATGGTCCCCAGGCAATCTGGTCAATAGAAAGGAATAGTGTTGCAGTTCACCAGCATCTGGAAGTCCACTGTTTACTTCCCCCTGTGGCTACAACTTGGTTTTCCCAAGAAAGCTCTAATCCCCCCCAAGATATAGTAGAACTCTTAGGATGTTTTTCAACTTAGCACTAGAGTACCCATTAAGGGTCCTTAATGGGTCTTTAATGGGTACTTTAGTGCTAGTAGTGGAAAAACACCCTTAGTCTATAAGAATATGTGGCTTCTCTGGCCATTTTCATATTGAACTAGTCAATCCCCTCTTAGCCTAGGCTTCCAGCCAGGCCCTTTTTGGCAGTATACCAACTTCTGGCACTGATAATGGTCTCGTAGATAGTCCCCTATCCTATTCCACAGTGTCATCTAAGAGTGTGGCACACTAATGTGCAGACTACAGAGTCTCACACCAGAACATGTTCTAGTCTGCCCTCCAGTGCAAATATGCCCTTTAAATTATTCCCACATAATTACCCCACTGCCTACAGGATGAATATGCCTTGTAATCTCTTTGACCATGCAACTGCTCAAGTGTTTTCTGACAAGGGCATCTTAAAGATATATAATGTACTCTACCTATCCTTTACTTCTTAATTTCTACAGTTTCCCCCAGACAGTTATAAATAGTCACAATAAATTAATGTCTTAACTATTTATGGTTTATTATAACAATATACTAAATTATGTTCTGAGTACCACAGATTTCTTCAACACAAAACATTTTGTGAACGTTCACCATATAATGAAAAAATCAGGTAGAAAAGGGGTGCCATGAAACCATTTCCAAATAATAACGGTATTTGGCAACGAGGGCAATAGTGCTTGGCGCTGTGCATTTGCATCTTACAGATCTCCTCTCCTGTTCATACAACTTCCTGAATATACTGTTTGAACCCAGACTATACAACTAGAGCAAACTGACCCCCATCAACCAGCCATTGACAGATGAACCTTTTTGTATTTTAATGTGCCTTCCTGTGGTGGAATCCTGTTTGCCTCTGGAAATGTGAGAACAGCAACACTTCTCAATTAATATATTGTACAATGAATGTATTAAACAATGTCTGCTTTTAATTTACTACTATATTTTGGGTGGTGTATGATATGATAGTACATCGGGTATGTAAGAGTTTCCATTTTTAACATTCAGGGTGAACGTAAAATGTCCCTTTTCAAACAAACAGGAGTGATTTAAAACTTCCTTTCTGGGTCTTCAATACTGAAAACATGAGTGTCTTTCCCCCCAAAAAATCTATGCATCTAAAGTTCTCCTTTACTATGAACACTACGATGACGATGTTTTATATTTACATTGATAAGACTTCTAACCATCTGAGATTTTTTTAAATAAATATATTTCTGAATGTCAAATAATGAAGCTGCTGGGGCTATTCATAACAGCAACAATTACAATATATATATACACATACATAATATTATTAAAACCTATTTGAAATGTAACCGTCCCTTCCTGCAGGGCAACATTCAGAAGGAAGCTCAAGCTCAATGTTCCAACAGGCTGTTCCAAAGTCTGAAGGTCACAACATAATAGGCCTATTTCGTCCTAAAGACAGTGTAATGATGTGGCCAGAGACACTGGAAACCTGTACTTATATACATTTTTCTTCTTAAAAAAAGGGAAACCCTTATATACACAGTTATATCATACACCACTCAAAATGTGGCAGTAAATTAAAAGCAGACATTTTTTAATACATTCATTGTACAGAATATTAATTGAGAAGCATTGCTGTTCTCACATTTCCAGAGGCAAACAGAACTCTGGCACAGAAAAAGGTTCAAGACTTCCGTCAATGACTGACTGATGGGGTCAGTTTGCTCTAGCTATATATTTTGGGCTTAAATAGTATGCTCAGGAAGTGGTGTCAACAGGAGAGATCTGCAGGATGCAAATCCACAGCCCAAGCATTATTGTCCCCATTGGCAAATTCTGTGGTATAAATGGTGGCATATGATATTGTAGAAAAATCATTACATACTTAGGGAAAAGACTTGAGCCTTCTAGCACTTTCTACTCCTTGTCCACATACAGCATTTTTATATCTTCCTTATGCTGTCTGTAGTGTCACTTGCGTGCCATTTTCTGTACAAAATCCTGAGAGCAATACAGTTTTGTGTAGAAGGCTTATGGTCTTGAATGTACTTTGGGATTGTCCGAATCATGTAATGCAGAATCACAGACACATGTGGAGTACTGGTGCTAATTTACTACCCAGAAAAAAGCTATCAAGCAGCAGCAATTTATGATGGAACCATGGAATGGTCAACCCTGATCAACAGAGTTGAGATAGTAGTTCGCAGCAATGTCAGTGAAAGAAACTGCTACAAAATACTGTAATATGCTCTCTGGAACTGGTGTAATTTTCTTGAGCATTCAGTTAGTGTGTCATTTCAACCAGGTGTTCTGGATCCTGTACATCCAAGGGTTCTTTTGAGTTGCGCTAGCAAACTTCTGAGATGCGTCATTTCCACAACAGCAGAAACTTCCACCACAACAGGGACACGTTTCACAAAGCATAAGAGCCACCATCCTTATGATAAATTAGCCTCTCATTTTTATTTAAAAATGGGGGGGGGTAATCTCTGAAATTAAGAGTTGCACTAGTCATTTTTAATTGAAGAGATGCTTTTTAACCTTTTTCGACAAATCAGAGTTTGGGTAGACATAGTGGTTCATCACAGACACAAGCCACACTTGCAGTATTTCAAAGTAGTGATCAAGGTGGTTCAAAGCGCTCTAGAACACTTCTGCAGGCTGAAAGATTTTTTTTAAGGGCAGAAGGAAAAGTGGCTCCTGGACATTTTACAAAAAAGTACTTAATACATTCTGGATTTGCCACCACTTCCAAGAATCTTCCGCAAAGATCTTTATCTGAAGAGGCTCTCTAGGAACTTTTAAAACCAAGTCATTAAAGGTTAAGTAATAAATGGAACTTCATTATCAAGAACGTATACATTTATATTCAGCAAGTCAGCCGGTGCCATTGGGCCCACGCGGAAGGCTCTTCCAGCCCTTACACACCAGTTCACCGATATCATTTGAAATCCATGTGGCTATTAGCTGCTTCTGCCAACCACCCCTTATTTTCCAGTGATAGTAACTACTGCCTGTCGGTGGACGTTAAAGAAAAACCAAGAGATACTTGGACAAAGAATCGCATCCCTATTCATTGCTTTCCTAAAATCAGTTTGAATGATGAACTTTCCTATTTTGTCTCCCCAACAAGAGTCAGTCTGCAACCAACATAAACATCAGAAGCGAAGTGACACGATGTGATAACCCTTCCCCCCCTCCCAAATATCCCAACGCTAAGCAGAATAAACGCCGGGTTTCTCAGGGCGCCGATAAACCATGCAGCCCTGGCGCGGCCCGTTTCCAGCGCGGTCACTTTAGGACCCAGCGATGGAGCGTGGCTTTGCAGAGATGCCGTTGCAAGGCGAGGGAAACAGTTTTGTTTTTTGAGGGATTCCCGCGCGATGTGATTCGATTGCCAGGCTGCTGTGGCGAGCTGGCAGCCGCTGCCGCGCACACGCTGCGGAGGCAAAGCCCGTCTGCGTCTGCGGGGCGCGCGGAGTCGCGAGTTCCTGCCGGCGGAGTCTCCCGGGCATGGGTGTTTCTAGAGCCAAGGAAGGAAGGGGACGGTCGCCTTATCTCCCCGGCCGCCGCCGAGCTTAGCACACGGTGCGTGCGAGTGGCGTTGATCTGCCTTGCTGCAAACTCCAGCGTGCCGGTCGTGCCCCGCCTGGAGCCGGCGTCCTCCACGGGCGGGCGGGCGAGCGAGTGAGCGAGCGAGGAGGGTAAGTGGCGTCAGCCTAGCGGTGCTCGCTCGGGGGCGGAAGAAGCCTCGGGCAGTTTGGGGGAGAGGGAGGCGGTGGCGGGTAGGGCTACTACTTCGCGGAGGACCCGAAGGCGAAGCTGACTCCGGCGGCCGGGGGGGGGGGCAACCCGAGAGGGAGAGGCGCCCGAGGAGAGCTGGTGGGAGGGGAGAGGAAATGTCAGGGGCCGCGATAAAAATACCCCTTCGGCCGCCTCGGTCCCAGCGCGTCACATGCCCGCGGCCGGGGCTGCGCGAGGGAAAATGTTTCCAAAGTGACTCGAGAAAGTTGGACCGACTGGCCGGGCGGCGCGTGGACGGAGAGCGCCAGTGCTGCCGCCGGCGGACTCGACGTTGCCCCTCGTTGCCCGGGGGAGCCGCGCGCTCCGCAACTCGCCTCGGCCGAACTGCTGGTTGGCTCGGAGCCGGTGACGGTCCCGCCCGCCCGCTCGCCCTTTAATGCGGAGCGACTGGCGGCTCCCTCGCGCGACCGACATCGCCGCGCGCGCCGCCACCGCGTTGGCCCTTGGCGGCAGCTCGCCGCTTGACTCGCGCCGCAGCTGGCGAAGGCGCGACAATCTGCCCGCCCGCCCTCGCCGGCTTTCCACCCCCCCCCCATGGCCCTGGGGCTTCCTCCGTGCTTCTGCTAGGGGGGCCACCCCGGCTCTTCACCCCCGAACCGAGCAGGTTCCGGCGTCTTAATGGCCCGCTGCTCCCGAGGCCGAAACGACTTCGCGCCGGAGTTTGGGCGGCACCGGCGAACAGCTTACGCCCCCCCCCCCTCGCTTCACTTTTCTGCCCGTCTCCAGCCGGCAGCGGGGGGCGGGGGAGAGTGGGAGGAAGGGCCCGCCGACCGGCTCGGCTCGGCTCATCATCTCATGTGTAGCTGAGCCCGGCCGACGTCGCCAGGATCCGCTCCGTGGCGCGTGTCAGTCCCCCCCTTCACCCCCCCCCCTTCACCCCCCCCCCCACCCGCAGCAAAAAACTAAAATTAGCAAAATGTCAGGCAGGGTAAGATTGATTCAGCCAAGATGCAATTATCATTTAAAAAGTGCTTGATTGAGGTGCCTGATGCCGGGTGATTTATTCTGCATACCATATACATAATTAAAGCGGGCTAGTGGAGTAATTTATCAATCTCGTTGGGGCAACGGCGGGCGGGCGGGCGGGCGGGGAGAGAGAAGCTCCGGGCGCCGCTGCGGCTGCTTCGCCTCGCTGTGCTTGGGGCGCGCGCTTTGGGTCCGCACTCGCCGCGCGCTCGCCCCTGTTTGTTTTGTTAAAACGCTTTCGGGCTATGAGGATGATCCCGCCCTCTTTTTGTCAAGAGTGAAACTGATGCTTTCTCCAGCTCGGTAAAGGGGGTGGGGGAGAGTCATTCGTTTGGGATTGTGGGGGAGGGAGGGGAGGAGGGAAGACAGGAGGAAGAGCAGCCTCGCCGGGCGTGTAGTTTCGAGTCCTCCTTCCCCTGCCTCCTCCCGATGCTACAAAGCCTGTGAGCTGTTCTTTTCCCATTCGCCTCCTGTCACTTCCTTCCTGGACGCTCCCGGGACGAGCCCGCTCACTTTTAATCCGACCGTCCGCACACGCGCACTTTCGCCTCCTCCCTCCCTCGCTCGCTCACACATGCAGAAAGCGGCGGGGACGGGCGGACACCCCACGAGCACCGCCACCCTCCTCATCACTGTGGCCACAGACCAAACAGCTCCTGGCTGTTCATTGGATTGATTTCCAAGGGTGGGTGTCTGTGTGCGCGTGTGCGCGCGCCCGCCCGCCTGCCTGCCTGCTTGCCCGCGCGTGTGAACGTATGTGGTTAAAGGAGGCTGCATGTTGAACCAGGTGGCGAACATCTTGCAAGACTGGAAGAACTAAAGGCTCCTTCTCTCCCCCTCCCCTCCATCTCTTTCTCTTTCTGCCCGTCTCCCGTTCCCAAGAAGGGAGCGTGTCTCAAGGACTAGCCTGATCTTCTTTGCAAAGTAAGTACACGTGCAATTCGAGCCCAGAGCTGAAAGGCTCTGTATCTCTGCCCTGGAATGCCCGGTGTGCTCCGCATAGGCATTGTAATGTCTAGGAGAGTCGGGGGACGACATGCATGTCGTAGACCTGCAGGCGTCGCATCGTATATGGAGAGCCTTTAAAATAACTCTCCACTCCAACGTACCTAGTTCACTTAATTAAGATTTGTTCCTCTGCCTCCCCCCCCCATCCATCAGCTGCATGAGTGTTTAAACTTCCATGAAGTCGGTTCACGTCATTGGTGTGTTTTGATATTGTGAAGTGTGCTCAGGTTTTGTTTGTCTTTTAACATTTCACCAAGTGCTTATGACCTTGGAGTACTTGCCCTGTGAATTACCAAACAGTGCAGTGAAGAAATAAGCTGGCGTCACAGCAAATGTCCTTTTAAACTTTGTTGTGTGTGGCACAGCGTTCTTCTCTTAATGCTCAAGTTAGAAACACAGCATCTTTCCCAGCATCTCTTTTTATTTCCACACATCTTGATGGGTGGATAGAGGAGCTGGAAACGTTCAGATGGGGAGTAAATGCCTACGCAGTAGTATTTCAAATATTTTGGTCACAACTTGAGTGAGAGTTAATTGCTCCATGGTGAGATTTCTGATTTCATTTATTAACATTTCACCAGGTTTGGGCTTGGAGTAAGAAGAGGGGTGGACAGAAATACTGTTCTGCTGTAGATTTTTGAAAGGCACATTGGCATACAGCTGCCTAATGCTGCTTGTAAAGATGATGCTTGAATTATGAAACTTTGTGCAGCTTTCGAACAGCCTGAATAAATCTTTGAAATACAGTGCCTATTTTATCCTTGCTTCTGACTAAGATAATTAGAGCAGCAAAAAGTATTTTGCCAATATTTCAGGAAGGTATTTAATGACACGTATGAAATGAAACATAAAAGCTATTGTCTTCAACACATGGGTTCCTTGCATATATTGTGATCAAGAATGTAAGAGTGTCCAGCTGACCAATCATTTTATATAAATATATAAGACCTATTTTTATTTCAGTCATGTTCAAGAGTAGTTTTCTGGTCATAAACTACTGTATTTGTATTCATAGACAGTATAAGTAAATCAAGACCCTGAGACGTAGTAGTAGCAGAGCATGGTGTAATGATCACTTGTGAACAGTAATTTTAGGTGCTCATAGGCTACTTAGGAGACATGTTCCATTCTAAATTAACTGGAGAGGTTCACCATACATAAAAAGTAATAGGCAGTACTATATAAGGTGCTTGTTTTGACCTGTTTGATCATTGTGTTCATTCATAATATTGCATGTTATTTCTCTAACTGCTTTTCACTGACTAAAATCTTTCAGGATTTGTAAATATGCCTACACATATGCGGAGTGCATAGAATATGGCACTTTGGTTTCAATGTCATATATAATGAATTACTCTGGAATGTTTTTAAGCTGGTTCCACTGATCTGATCTGCAAACTTTGTAACATTTAGGGCTTATAGGACTGATTGGATAGCTGTAGAAAATCCACACAAAATAAGTGAATGTCTGTGAAATGGATCTCATGGCAGGAACAAGTATCTTTGGGGAAGTTTTCAGACATGGTGTAAATGACTGAACAGCAAACTTATCTTTGCTGATAACTACAAATGCTTGAAGGATATTATAGCATGTGAAACCATGTGCACATATGCAGAGGTTATTTTTAAAAATGTGTATTTGCCCTTGCACTGGAGGCATATAATTTATGTCCCTGGATTCTCCATTTTAGAATCCTTCAGGAATGTAATAATGAATGGTGAAGATGTTTATAGATAAATAAGTTGTAGTCGTACATAGTACGTGGCATACTCTTCTTTACTGATATTTCTTATACAGAAATAGACAGTATCATGTAATCATATGAGCAGGTGGGTGTTTTTGTACAATTGGAATGTATATATTTAGAAAAGTTAAAATTACATTTTTTCCTTTGATTTTAAAGCAAGAAACATCTTGGGATATGCAGAAATGAGTTTTGTGAGCTTATTTTTGGCAATCCTTTTTTAAATGTCTGAATTGAAAACTTCTGTGTATATATGTTTGCTACTGAAAAACAGATTTGAAATTTAAAACTTACCTGTATTTTATTGCAAGTTTCATAGAAGTCTCTAGGATTTGTTTCCAAACAAATTGATTTGAAAGTGTAGTTATAGTCATTGAATAAATTGTGGGAAGCTATGTTGTTTTCCAAGTGCATTTTTCAGACAAGTTCATTTTCAGAAGTCTGATAATGTAAACTGAGGATGTCCTAATCACTTTGCAAAAAAAGCACCTTTTTGATATTTTAGCCAGCCATTAATTCATGTCAGATGCCAGAAGCAATGAGATAACTTTCAAGTTTTAACCTGTTGGACCTAGACCAACTTCATAGCCATGTAATTTACCAAAATTAGTAAGACATGGATCTAAACTCTTATTTCCTTAGGAGGGTCACAAAGTTCTATTAAAGGAAATAAAAATAGAATTTTAAATATTTCTACACATCTCTGCCATGTCTTTTCCCAGGGCATTTCTGTGATCTAGATTATTTTGCTTTATGAAAGTTTGTTTTATATAAATGCAAGTTTTGGGCAACTGGGACATTAAGTGACAGAAGATATTCATGTACATAAAATACTTGCTAAAACTTTGCTAAGTGAAATGTGGTCGTTTGTGAACAGAGTAATGGCATAGGCCGCTTTATTGCGTTTCTATTTCTGAAGTATAGCCTGTATACCTTGGAACTTACTAGTTGACGCACACAGCAAAAGTTTAAGGGAATCTATGGATGCTGAAGCGCATTTCTTTGGTTTTTGAGTATAGTAATTGGTTTGCTGCTTTGAACAGATTTAAGCTAATCTTCTGAGAGCTGATGGTCAATATGCTACGTGTGGACAGGTGATTAAATTGTAGTATCTTCAGTCCTGTACCTTAATCTGAACTGTCGCATTGCCTGCAGTATAGTAGAACTTGGCTGTTCTCTGGCATCTGTCATCTTTAGGAAATCAGAGCAGCTTACAGAGACAATTCACAAAACCAACAGTGACAACAAAGTCTTATGTGCCTTACAAAAGGAGGATTAGGCAGTTCAGATGTCAACTTGATTGGACAGAGATAAAAGCTGATTGCTGCTGTATGGCAAGGCACACTTCATTTTCAGTTGCTTATTTGTTACATAAGGGCTACCGTAGCTTCGTTGCTTAGTCATTGTTAAGTGCACTGGAAGCATAGGGAATTCAGTTTTTTTAAGTTAGTGAGGGATTTTTATTTGGCATGGGGATCATTGACAAGTTGCGGCTTTATGTTATCCGTCTCAGTGGCTTTTATATAGTGACTGTAGGACTGTGACATTTTAGGTGTATGAACTGCAGTAGTTGGTGCATGACACCTTAGCTCCAAATATCTGTGAGATCATTTGGAAACTAGGAGACTACATCATTTATTTGCTGTATGAACAGCTCTTTGCAATCTAAAAGCAGCAGTTTTATATACTGTGAAACATTTGTTGAAAATATTAGGATTATTATTTTATTGATTGCATTTTATTAATTTTTTTTTTAAAAAAAAACTTTCTAAATGGTCAGAAATTTGCAATGTTTTTAGACTGCTTTATTCCCCGGAGCCCTCAACTTTAAGCCCTCTTAAATGGAAAAAAATCATTGTGCGGTGTCTTTTCTGCTTAATGGACTTTCTTTTTGTGTTACAACTCTGAAGGGTCATACTCCTATGTTGCTATTAATTTATATTTTATTTTTAACACAAACCTGTAATGACCCAGTTATGTTTTACACAGTGGTGCCAGAATGAGTCTAAGCATGGGATTTCATTGCTTGTAATCTCTGAAATTAAAAATCACAAACTGAATTTTTAGGATAAGAGAACAGTATTTAAAAGAGGCAACGAACCATTCTTTGTCAGTCAGGAAGCTTATAATGTAGGGAACCTGCATATTTTTCTCTTCCTTTTTCCTTTGTTTCACTTTATTTTCCCTTTATTTCTAGGACTCATAGGCTGGTTAAGATGCAATGCCTTTTTTAACTTGTAAGCTGTGACCCTGAACATGTTTACTTGGAAGTTAAGTTCTACTGAAATCAGTGGGACTGAAAATAAATTTATAGAATTGAGGTCCCAGTCACCTGGAGAGAAGGTTGTCACCCAAGATTCTGCTTATTTGGAAATTAGCTTTTAAAAACCTAGATGCTTTTATTTATTTTTTAAGTAATGTATTACTCTAGTTTGGTTAAATCAAAGGACTCCAATTTCCAGATTGTAGGATGGGCTGGGGATGAAAACAGATGTTCTAAGACTGCCGCCTTACTTTGAGACTGAAGATAATACATAGTGCAATATAGTAGGTAACCTAACTTAAGTGTTTCAAAGTAAAAAGTTTAAATAAACTAATGAGAACTATGTAACACTTTGTGAAACATTATGAAACTAAATATAGGTACTCTATTCATTTACTCTAAAACCATGAGAATCAGGACCTAGAAGGATGTAAAAACACCATACTTCAAATGAGATTGTTTGTTCAGTGTTTGTGAAATCTGGACATGCTTGTGTTTGTCATTTATGTATCACACAAGTGGAACTCATTCAAAATTTATTAATCCACAGGGACGTTTTGTAGCACAATCAGTTATGGGACTCTTAACAGCTTTTTTGTGGGTAGTTTTGAAAACCTTAAGAGGGACTTAAAACTATTTTTTAGAGCTGGGAATGTGAACCTTCTCACTATATTGAAATAATGACATGAAAAAGATGGTATACTATAAATCTGGAAAATAGAACATCATAAGCTGTTCTGTTAGGAGTATGGCTGATGGCCTATATTCCAAATACATGGTTTAAGTGATACATTTTTTCTTAAGGACTTATTATTTAAAAGTTAAAATGGTCCAATAGGAACTAGTAATTTTTCCACAGCTCAGAGCCATGTATGCTTTATATATATGGAACTAAGTTTCACATAAATGAACCATCAAAACCATACCTTGCTATTTCTGGCTGTGTACTTCTTGCTGACGTGCTATAATTTGGTTTTGATCATGAGCACAGATACTCTTTAGACAAAAACTCTGTCCCATGCCCAGCTTTATAATAATTGTCTACAGAGTTTAAATTAAAAAAAAAAAAATTCTGTAATTCAGCCTTTACTTGCTCTATTAGAATAGCACTCCACCTCAGTAATAGCTTTATAGGTTATTGTTGTCAAGGTAAACTTTTTAAAAATGCTTCTAGCAAATCATGGTCTTCATTTGCTACTGTACATTTGTTATTCAGGGAATAGGAGTTTTGAATACAGTTCTCTGCATAGTCAGGGCTGGTTAAACACCCGTGAAGCTAGTGTGATTTAAACAGCCTTGCTGGGCACAAGATTTTTTTCCCGTTTTGCTACATCTTCTGTTGTTGCCCAAGAAGTATAAGTAGACAAGAGGTGAAGATGGGATGTTGTTTATGTGTGTGTGATTGTTTGCTACAGCAACACATGCCATTTACCTGGTATCAGAATGAATACTCAGTGCTTGCCCTTGGATTGGTGAAAGCTGCTCTAATCTTTAAGGCCCCATCAGTTTCAGCTAGCAGGACAGTCTGTCCAGATAAGCTATAGAAGACTGATAAAGTGGAAAGAGAATCTGATTTACTTTCTCATACGTACCTGTCAACACCTTATAGAGTAGGAAATATGATATGCATATGATAAGCTGTGTTCAAGCCTTCCCTTAGGAGATTTTTCTGGCAATTCCCAAAAGGTTTGTCAACTATGTACGTAGTGGAAATATTCCAAAACATTTGAAAGGGTTTCACCCTTGAGCCAGGAAAGCAAACAAGCGAAAATGGGTTGACTTGTTCCCATGAGTTTCTTATCCTTTTTTTCCCCTGGAAAATGAAATGCTCCTTTTAAACTTGTGCGTGCTACAATAGAGAGGATGTGGATTTTATTGGCCAGTGCAGTCAAGCAAGTGTGCCTAGATGTGACTGTAGATTCTCAGAGCCTGCTAAATACACAGTGTGTTTCACTGTGACACATGAGATACTAGCAGTAGCACTGCAATTGTGATAAAGCTAACAGAACCAACCTGGAGTTGTTTCAGAATGTTTGGCATTCTGTTATACTGCTTTGCATGGCAGTATTTGCCTAAGGATCAATATTTAGTTATTTTCTGAAAGTCAAGACACTTCTACTGTGGATACAATGCTTAGATAATGTGTGGCCTCTCTAACATTGGCCTGCTATGTTGGTCCACTGTTCAGTTCTTCAGGTGCTTCTTATCCCAGAAATGTATATCCAAAGGGAAATTATGCTTAATGAATAAGGACATGTTATAATGAATATCTGATACATCATTGCAAAAGAGGCTGCAAGAGTGGGAATAAAGGGCCCACTCAGATTTGCCTCGCTGAAGTCACAAACCCATGTGAAGATGGGTTGCTTACCCGTATTGCATAAGGCACTACATTGCAGTCCAATTTTTTCCTTCTGAAATCTTGCATGATTTCTACACAAGGTACAGAGCAGATAACTAGAAATGGAGCCAGTCTCAGTTTGTGCATTCTGAGTCTATGAAAATGCTCTGTCCACATTGACCAAGAAGATCATCTAAGACTGAAGAGGTCAAGAGAAATGAAATATAGACCATATGTATTGTATTTTATTTTCCTCTACACAGTGCATGCCATTGAATTATGATGATATAGCAGAGTCAAAAGTAGCTTTTAGATGAACCAGATTATTTGGAGTTTTGAGACTGAGCCTAAGTTAGGTTAATTTCTGTGGAAAAGAGGAAGCATCCATATATTTGTGGTCACCAAAACTAGATCACCTTCTGTTATTTGGGTGTAGATCTGCATCCATAACAGTCAGAACTAATAGGCAAGGATAATGGAAGATGGAGTCCAATAATTTCTGGTGATCAAGTTCTGAAGAGGCTGATGTGTTTCTCTTCTTGTCCAGGAGGGCTCATGGTCAATTTGGGTGGTTAGTTCTAGTTTATCACTTGAGAATAGCTTCACTGCCATGTAAATAAAGATGCGTTTTACCTATTAAACCACACAGGTGACCCGTACAAAGCATTGATTCTAGCGCTGAACAGCTGCTGATAGCGATGATTAATACAAAAGATACTTTTGTCACAAACTTGAAGTTTGTTGTTAGAAGATCATGCAGTGTTTGATATTTTGCCTGTGTCAAATCTGTGCATTCCACTAATTTTGACAGGTTATGTCTGATGATATCAGAACTGTAGTTGATAAATGGTGGAGACTACAGGATTCTGGTACTTGGTCTTAAGAATTCTTCAGCAGTATTATGAAAGCACAGGAGACCTTACAAATAATGGTTTGTTTTTCTGGCAGATTTGGTATGTTAGAACATAATGCGTAAATTTACCCTACTTTTTAATTTATGTTATAATACTTCTTTTGAAAATCTGAAGTGCTTAGGAGAGGGAGATTTTATAACTATATGAGATGAGAGCACTTAACCCTGTTCCTGTCAGCAGCTTTTCTGCTGTAAGTTTTGTTATTATTATTTTTTTAATTCATGAAGATGAAAATCTGTTCAAGCAGGAATTTTAAACATATCATGGGTAGTGCATAATGCCACTTGGGCAGCAATTTCAAATAGGAAACCAAATTATTTTGGCCTTGAAGTGACTGTTTGAAAAAATGGATTTCAGTCATATACACTATAGTGTGGAAGATATATTTTAAAAAGCAGCAGGAAAATTGATTATCCGTTTAAGTTTTAAAGAGCCTACATAAATACATGGGAATTCAGAAAAGGTAAGCAAGAGGTCAAAATGGTGGTAAAATGGAAGGATCAATGTGTATAATATGTGCAGAAGGCTTTTCAGAGAGATGCTTATCATTATCTTCTACTTCAGCTGACTCTTATTTTTTATATTAAGATGATTTCAGGAAATATCATGCTTACATACTGGTACAGAAATCTATCCAAATTATATTTGTTATTTGTTAATGTTTTAAGGGAAAAGTGTACAGAAAGGTAGATTTGGTGAAAGACAGCCAGTCTTTGTGTATAAACATAGACAATGAATGCCACCTATGGTCTATGACCGTCTTTAGAGGTAAACTACAATAATGACTTCAGTCAGTGCATCTTAAGAACTGAGGAGTAATTAAGGAAACATCAAATAAATTTTATAATCAAGTCACAAAATCCTTGGCAGTGATATCTTTAAAGATAAAAAATATATTTTGCGATTTCTTTAATTGTGGAAAAATAAAATGTAAAACTATTGTATATTTTTATTTTTAATAAAGAATTTTTTTTTCTGGATAGTTTGACTAAAAAAATGTGTTGCTGCTGCAGAATGTTTTATTTTTTTTTCAAAGAAAAAATAAATCCAGAGGTGCTAATCTACTATATTGCCACATTTGGCATAGGAATTGGGTGCTGAAACATTGAATTCTAGAATGGTTTTAGCAAAGATTCCAAAATTTAACACAAGATTCCAAAATTTTAAAGGCTTTAAGTGAATTAACCGGGTGGGATTACTTCTGGCATAGTTGGGATTTATTTGCAGATACCTTTCTATAATATTGCTGTAGATGTATCACAAATGGAAGAAATTGGAGATGGAAGTATTGCTTGAAGAAATTCTTCATGTCATTGATTGTATTGATCTAACTCCTTATTCTTTGGTTATGCACTATAGACAGGAGTTAATTTGGTGTGCAGCAAAGAGGTTTTGTGTGTTTTTGTACAGGAGATATCTATGCAGAGTTTTAAATAGACAGAAGGTCTAGACCACTGAGAGGAAAAATTTAATCTGGTTGACCATTTTATTGTGACTTGTGTATTTTTTCTTTTTCAAATTACAAATTCCTTTACAAATTACAAACCTGACAAGAAGTGTCTTATGATGTATTTCTTAAATATCAGTTTGTTTAAATTGCATGGTATTTTGCAGCTGTTCTTGGTCAAATTGTTGACTGAGTAATAAAAAATAATCATGAACTACAGATACAGTAGAACGCTCAAACTATTCTGTATAATAAGTATCTGTTTACTTATATTTCTATCATACTCTATACTCAGAGGTCTCAGGGCAGTTTACAATTAAACCTATATAAAATCACAATTTAAAATGATCTGACTAAAAGACCATAAAGCAGGGCCTCGAAGGAAAAAAGAAAACTGTTTGTTCTGCCAAAGGCTAGGGTAAAGAGACACATCTTGACCATGCATCTAAATACATGTATTGTGCAAGTAATATTAATCCTCTGCACAGGATTCTGGGTGCAAAATTTGAATGCGCATAGAAGTCTTAAACATCACAGGTTTTGTAATACACGGTGAAAAAAATACATCTGCGCTACTGCTTTTGTGTGCTGCTGTTGAACCTCACCTAAAATGCATTTATGTATAAATTCACATCTTGTAATATGACCATTAATGTTAACGAGGTACTGTAACCTGATAGACTCATTAACTACCAAAGAGAATGAAACAGTATTTCATTAAAATGCTTGAAGTGTAAACATTTTGTTTAAAAAGAATTTTGTAACCTAGTGGTATCAGATCATGGATACTGTTATTAAAATTAAAAGCATGGCAGTAGCAGCAATGGAGGATAATTTAATCTTGCATTTAAAGGAAAGGCGCTAATTAGTGGAAATGCGACTTTTAAAAAAGAAGTGATTGAATGTACAGCTAACAGACTTCTTAATGAACATATTTGTAACGATCAGTTTTAAGTCTAGAAGAAGTAGGACTGCTATATTATCTTCATCCACCGGATTTTTTGGGGTGTGCGTTTCTGTTATGTTTTTCTTTTACTGGGAATGAATAAAAGCTTTGCTAAACTTTGTGAGTCCACACCTTCCACACTTTAAATGGCTGACCCATGCACTTTATGGATTGGAAACTTCAAGTAGCTTTTGAGTTTGGGACCATTTCAGTGTCAGCTTGAAGTGGCTTGATACAGGATATATTGCCTGGAGATGGGGGTTGGTGAATTTTTCAAGATATCAATTTAGTTAGAGAATAGATCTATATTACTGTACATAATGTCCATCTCATAGATTTGTGTTTCAGCTTCAGTGACAAATTGCATTGCAGTGCTGACTGATGCATGCTTTGACCATTTTTGGCACAGGAATTTAATTTTTCAGTAGCTCTTAAATTCAGGGGAGACAAGGTTCCCAGTGGCTTCTAAACATCCTGGTCATGCATTATATCAAGCGCTAGCAATGGCATGTCTCTGAAGCTTAGCTGCTTGGAGCACTTTAAATGAGCAAAATACTAGCGCGCTCCTGTCCAGTTTGTTGGAGAAGGATCAGTGGCATGCCAGCCGTTGGGCCGGATGGTGATTGGCCAGAGGCTGCATTCATCATAGGGCTTTCATTTTGCTTCCAAAACAGCCTTGATTAGGATTGTTGAAAGGCAGGAAAGGGTTGAAATTTGCTGGTAAGGATACGGCAGTATGTGTGGAAGGAAAAAAGAGATTAAAACAATGGTGGCTGATATTACCTTCCTTGCTGTGGAGGTAGCCATGTGCAGGAGTGCTGGTGGCAGACAAAAATAACCAGAGCTGGTAGTGTATGTTCAGAATAATTGTACTTTGGGGCTCTCTCATTTATGGCAGGTGTTCAAGACTGCCATCTTGGGTCAAGGCTCGTTTCTCTAGGGTCTTCTTCGATTCCACTTTGGATCTAGCACCTGTGTAGGTGAAATTACACTCCTCTTTTCCTCTGATCTTCTCCAGTTCACACTACTAAGGACTGGAAAAGTAAGCAGAACTGGAAACAGTGCTTTGCAGCTATATATGACATGAAAGTGGGCAGCTGTAGGAGAAGCTGCCTCGTCTGTTCTTTCCTCCAACAGCAGTAGCAACAAACTCCTTGGAAGGTTAGCAGAGTTAATTATAAAACTGGGTTTCTATTCGCTCCTCTTGCCAAGTTCAGAGCTTCCCTCGTCCCTGTCCCATTCTCTTCTTTCTTCAGTGACTTTTGAACAGAGAGAACTAATGGAAAGCTTGGATCACTCACAGCTCAGTTTGCTTCTCTCCTTCCCATGAACATTATGTGCAAGAAAAGAGGATCACAGATAGAACGAGAATACGAGGGCCTTGTACTACTAGCTCTGAGGCACGTCTGGGTGACGGTTTTGTTTCTGTGTGTCAGATCCTAAGATAAACAGGGTGCCCAAGACTCTTTGGGGGGGGGGTAGGGCTCCAGGTTTTATTTGAAGATCCCATGCCACCTTCTAAGATTGCCAGAGGTTTGCATGCATATGCCTGTGTGAAAGAGAGCACCTGTGTTCTGTAGTGGAGTTCACTAAGGTCATGGAACAACTCAGGTATACTTTATGTATTTATTTACAGCATTTATCTCCCAACTTTTTTGTAAAGGGTGCAGGGTGGCTCCCTTTTATTTTATCCTCACAACAAATCCGTGAGCTAGGAGAGGCTGAGAAGTAGTCAGCGGTCACCATGTGAGTTTATATGGGTAAACATGCCAGAGTTTGGCCTTAAGGAACTGTTAGGTGTCTGTGGAAACAGGAGTACTACATATAGCTTTCATTGTAGCTCTCATGGCTGAAGGACACCCTTACAGCCAATTGGTGAAGATGCACCTCTTCACCCTGGCCTTTGGCTGAGGGAACAACGTCCCCTCCCATGCAAGCCATGTCACTATTTTAGCAAACCTACCTTTATAATCATTAATAGTGCCATGCCCTGAAAGCTTTGGGTATAGGGCAGAATGGAAATATGGCTAAATGAATAGATCAATCAGTCAATAAGGGCAATCACTCCATAAATAGACTTGACTTAGACAGTGCCTAAAGGACAAAACAGACAGTCAGGGGGCAGGACAGGTTCACAGCAGTTTTATATGGGATGAGTAATATCCCACTGCCACCACTTTATTTGGTATACCTGACAGGGTAGGAGGTTTGACTTCTGGTCTGATTTCCAGTCCCTTGAACAAGTGACCTTGTCTCTTAGGCTGCATCCAGATGTTGCTTACTTCTTCCACTATATTTGAATAGTCAGGAATAGTGATGTGTACAAATATTCAAAATATTTGAAATTTGAAATTTGATCAAATATGGACATTTGAATTTGAATCAAATGTCTCTACATTTTTGAATCTTTGGAATCATTTGTACAAATTATTCTGACATTTGTATGTGTACGGATACATACATATTACATACATATCTGTATGCATCTTATTTGTATCCATATGCATTTGTACAGATATGTACGGGACAAAAATGGGATGCATATGGGATAAAAACGGGATGCATACAGATACATATGGACACATTCGAATGTTGTCGACATTTGTATCTTCAATCCCAAAATTTGCATTTGTGCACATCCCTAGTCAGGAATAAAGGACATGCAGACACACTTTGCCCATGCTTTATTCCAGAATGTCCAAATATAGTGGAAGAAGTACAAAGTACATGAAGTCTAGATGAAGTCTTAGATTCTGTTTAGTGGAGACTGTTGATCTGGAGCAGCATCAGCGTGATGGAGCTTCTCCTATTTATGGCATCGAAAGTCTTTTGTCAATTCCTTTGTTGAGCAGGACTATTCAGCTTGGAAAGAGGATTCATTTGGATAGTGCAATGTTTCTGTCACCTCCAGATATAGGGCTTCTGCATGGATTAAGATGTCTGCATAAAATCCAGGTAGCGTTCTCGATTTAAGGTTCCTCATTTTGTGACATAGAGGTTCAGGGGGAGTTTTTGCTGGAAGCTAGATCAGTTGCCTAGATTATCTACATGACTTTGTTGTCCTTGTCCATAGTGTGAACAGAGCTTGGTAACAATTAATCAGGCAGTATAGGCTAAAAACTGTAAAAATAAGATTTACCCGTATATTCCGGCGTATAAGACGACTGGGCATATAAGACAACAACCCCCAGCTTTTCCAGTTAAAATATAGAGTTTGGGATATACTTGCCGTTTAAGAAGACGACACCCAAGACGACACCCGACTTTGGAGAAGATTTTCCTGAGTTAAAAAGTAGTCTTATACGCCAGAATATACTGTATGTAGTGGTTTATTTAAAACCTACCTGGAAAGTAAGGATCTGCTGCTGTTATTTTAATAGTGAAAGATTCTATTTGGCTTGCTGAGTTTTGTTGTTACAGCATTGTACTCTGTTACAGATTCTTGGCCTTAGTCTACTATTAAAAATGCGAAAAACAAATCCTTTGGTTTGAGTAGATCCTGAGCTTAGGCCATGTCCAGACAGGGGAAATATAGTGCCATTGTGACTGCTCTATGGCACGGTTGCTACAAATATGGGCAGAGATTGAGCTGGCAGCCAAAGATAAAAATTCAGCAGTCTTCTGGCACTTAGTATCAGGGAAAATGAAAGAAATTAAATTCCTTTTTGATACTCCTATTGCAGCCTCAGTATGGGAGAATTTCTATTCGGTGCTCTTTAGTGAGCCAGAGCCCCACATCTGCGAGGATTCATATGGAGTCTCTCTGACCGATACTGACAACTGTCCTTTATGGCCTCCGGTAACCACAAATGAAGTTAGACGATTGCTTTCTTCCCTGAAATCCAACAAAGCTCCTGGGGAAGACTGTCTGCCACCTGAGCTTTTCAAAACATATATAGATTGGTGGGCACCACTCTTAGCTGGGCTGTTCACCCATATAAACTCCACAGGCCATATTCCTTCAGGTTGGAAACTCTCCATCATAGTACCAATCTTTAAGAAAGGGAACAGAAAAGACCCAACAAACTATAGACCCATCAGTCTGATCGATATAGTGGCTAAACTTTACGCCAAGTATCTCTTGCACAAGATTGAGAGCTGGGTGGACTTAAATGACCTCCTAATTGAAGAACAAGCTGGATTTCGTCCTGGCCGCTCTACCATGGATAATTGCTTTATCCTCTCTCACGTAATTGAAAAATATACACATAAGGGGGGACAGCTTTTCTCGGCCTTTATTGACTTTAGTGCTGCATTTGATTCAATACATAGAGGCTTACTGTGGGAAAAGTTAAAGGCACTAAATATAGAACCAAGATTATTGTTCTTGATTAAGACCTTGTACTGTAAGACCAGCCTAAGAGTCCGTACAGGTACGCATGGCTCTTTGACACAAGAAATTTCAACCTTCAAGGGGGTAAAACAAGGCTGCATTCTTGCCCCTGCTTTATTTAATTTGTACGTGAATGACATTACAAAGGTCTTGCAGTTTCCTGAGGCACATGGACCCAAAGTTCTAGATAGGCATGTTAATATATTACTTTATGCTGATGACATAGTCTTATTCTCTCAGACTAAGGTTGGACTTAGAAGACTTTTACAAAAACTCAATCTTTATTGTAAGGCCAACTTCCTTCATATAAACAAAAATAAATCAAAGGTGGTTGTGTTTGGGAGAAAGAAAACAAGACATAACTGGCATCTGGATGGGGATATCATTGAGCAAGTCAGTTCTTATCGCTACCTGGGGGTTGATTTTTCAAAGACCGGCTCCTGGTCCTTGCATTTGAAGAATTGCATGCTAAGGGCCTCAGCAGGATTGAATTCTCTATATAACCTGTTTAATTACAGGCATCCAGGCACTCTGGTCCCCATCATTACTGCATACGGAGCAAAAGTCATTCCAATGTTGACCTATGGAGCAGAAATCTGGGGTTTCTCAAACACCTCTCAGTTAGAACAAATCCAGACCCGCTTTTTAAGACGAATGCTAGGTATCAACAATACCATACCAGCCCCTGCTGTTAGAGCAGAACTTGGCATTCAAGCTATCCAATGCTCCATTAATATCAAAATATTTAACTTTTGGATGCGCTTAGTCTCTTTGCCGGGAAATAGGTTATCAAGAATGTGCTTGGAGGAACAATATAGGAATGAGAACACCAATACATGGGTCCATAAAGTACACAGTGAAATTTCTCGCTGTGGTCTGTCCCTGCAAACACTAGGGCATACCAGTTTGATAGCAAAAGAACGCTTTAAGCAGCGAGTAAAGGACATCAGTGCCCAAAATGATATTGCAAACCTCCGCAACATAAAATCATTAAAATGGTTGGCACGTACGAAATCTATTTTCCAAACTGAAAAATACCTGGTTTATAAGATGCCCTATCCGTTGAGACAGCAATTCACTTATGCACGATTTGAATTGACTGACTGCATGATGAAGTATGGTAGATACCTTCAGATACCTTATCAAGATAGACTGTGCATCTGTGGGGCAACAGAGGTTGAAAACCTCTTACACATTTTGTTTACTTGCCCCTTGTACTCTCAATTAAGAACAGCATGCCTGGATCCCCTTTTGCAAAATATGACATTTTGGAATGCAGAGCAAAAAGTGAACTACCTTTTGCAGGGAGAGAATGCTCAGGCAACATATAAGGTAGCTTTGTACTTGCTTAAGGCAGCCCGGCTCAGGAAACTTTTTATGGAGACTAATGGAGTGCCTTGTAAGGGTGACGAGGATTTGTAACTATAACATATGTACAGACCTGATTTTACTCTTGTTTATACTGATTTTATTTTTCTATGGTTTTATCTTTGTATACTTGATACTTGATATGGTCAAGCGACTAATCAATAAAGTTCATTCATTCATTCATTCATTCATTCATTCATGCTACACATCTGTGGTAACCCCACCATAGCTTCATTATATCCCCCCCTGAAAAGTGTGATAGCCTATTGCTGGAAAATCCAGGGCTCGTGGTCAGTTTTCCAGCAGTAGCACTACTACTTAAGATTACTGTCATGTATGTGCAGGGCCCAGAACAGATGGCCATGTGGTGGCAATGTACAGTGGTGGCAACGTGCAGTTCCAGGTATCCCACGCTGGCTGAGTACCCAGACATGAATGTTGCTAAAACTGTAAAGACAGCACTGTCTAGTAAACAAGTGATAATGCTGGGAGGCGGGGCACATTGCTCCAGATTATCGCTTGTTAGTGGGATATCAAGCCAGCACCTGGAAGCAGCCTTCATGTGTTAAAGCTCTTTCTACATGGTTTTGGTCTCAAGTTTGCATTAAATAGGACCCACCTGGTCTTCCTTTCCAAGAAAAGCTCTTCCAGCCTGGCTATATATCTAATCTGTTGTTTGCTAACAAAACAAAAAGGCTGTGAAAGTAGGTGGGCAATTAGCTTTATCCTTCAGGGCACTTCTTAAGTTTGTAGTTCTGTGTTTCTCTTTTTGAAAGCGTTTAAAATATGTATAATGTCAAAAGAGGCTACAAGAAGGAAGTAATTGAGGGTTATTTTTCTTGGTCATGTCAGTCCTCAGAGATGAAATGTCCTGAGTTCCCATTTACTGTTTCACTTTTGTTAACTGTTTTAATTCTGTATTTTCTATGGATCCATGTTGACTACAAATTCATAAATGCTAAAAGTGAAGTAATAAAATGAGAGCCTGGGTTCAAAACCAGTCTGATGAGACTAGAGGCGAGTTCCCATTACCGCTTTAAAATGGTTTCAAAATGGTTTGGATCCTTGTCGTTCCCACCCCCCCCCCAATCAATTAAAACTGTTTCAAAACGGTTTGTATCCTCTTCATCCCCATTCCCAATCAGTTTCAGGAGTATTTTTAGGATTATTTGACTTAGAAACAGAATAAATAAACTCTGGAATTTTCCAGTGTTTTTTTCCCCACTTTTGCTTTTAAAATGTTTCTTCCTTAGTGCTGTGGGAACACTAGAGTATTCCCCTATACAACATACTGTTTCATTGTAACAATTCAGCCACTTCACAGCTGATAACAATGTTTCCTTTCCCACCCACACAAGCCTAAAGATTGAAAGAGGCAATCCTGCACAATTCTGGCCATTTCCCTCCTTCTTTGATCTTTAAAAAGGGAAAGGGGTGAAGCTGCTGCAGGAACTGGGAGGTGTGTGTATGTTTAAGTGTGTGTGCACAGCAGCGGCAGCAGAGCGAACCAGCCAGCAAGGGTGCTTTTTTTTGGAGGGAACCCCTGCTGGGGATGGTGGCTGTGGAGGTGGAGCAGGCAAATGGGGCTTGAGTTGCTGCTGCCACCGTGCGCTTTCCCCCATCCATTTTTGGAAGTGTTTTAAGTGTTCAAGAGTGGGGACACAAAACCGGGGTTGAATCCGATTGCCAGATGCTCCTTTGCTTCCTTTTAACGGATTTACATATCGATGTAAATCCCAGGGTAAATAGCCTTGTATTTAGCGCTTTATTCCTTAGATGGGAACTCGCCCTAGATGAAATGGGCAGGACTGTGAATGCTGTCACTGCAGGCTAGAGTCTGCTTTAGAAGTAATTCTGAGCCATAGTTTGATAATGGTTCATACTCTGACTGGGTCTGCACACAATAAGAAAAAGTATCTCAAAGCAGCTGGGAGGTGGTAGTGTCGACATCCTACTACTTTGGTCCATGTTTAATGCCATAAAATGCAATCTCTGGCCTTAAATGTGGATTAGTGGTGGGCTGGAAGCACCAGCGTATACATGCTGCACTGCTAGTTCACTTTTGAGCTGCTTTTTAAAACAACTTGTGTAGATGTACCTTCTGCCTACCTGCTTCTTTTGTGAATTGAAAATATTTTCGTATGTTTCCATTTGATCACAGTGTATTTTTTTTTCTGAATCCAGACTGTCTATTGCCTAGGGTGTATTTTATGAAAGCCCTTTCCAGAGTTCCCTTAATCCGTAACAAAATCAAGATTAAGGGGCAACATTCTGCAAATGAGTGTGCGGCAGGATGAGCTTCACCCGCATCACACTTTGCCCGCATTAGATGAAGTGTGGACTGGACTAGGGCATCAAACATTGTGCCATAGCTCTGTACAGCTGTATACCTACAACTGGCCCAAGGGATAGTGTACCTGACTGCAGAGATTCCTATTTGGTAGCACTCCAAGAAATCCTGAAGGCTGGCAACACAAGAGGCAGCGACAAGTCCTGTTCCACTCCACTGGCAACCTGTTCCAGCTTAGGATGGATTGCCTTTTATTTTATTTATTTATTTACATTTTTATCCCACCCTATACTTGTAGGTCTCCAGGCAGGTAACAACATCTAAAATCAAACATTATTAAAACTGGGTGGCCCTCCCTGCCTTGCAACACTGCATACAAGTGCAGAAAGACCTGGGATTGTCTTTTTCCAAATCTAAGGCTGCATCCCCATGCAAGACGTTTGGTGCTGTTTGGGATCGCATGGGACTGGGTGCAGGGCCGAGATCGAAGCTTGGGCATCCCCATGTCATTCGCCCTAACGTGTGCTGGGGGCGGGCTGGGGGTGGATTCAGCCGTCCCAAAGCAAACTGTGCCGGGATTGTGATTTTGCTCCCTTTCCCAGGCAAGCCGCTTGCTTGCCTAGAAAGGGGAGTAAAAGCAAGGGAGTAAGGATGACTTTGGCAGTAAAGCCAAGCCTCTTTCTGTCAGCAGATGAGAAAGAGGGGGGTTCAGAGGCTTGAGATTTCTCACTGTTCCAGGGGGACAATAAGGTTAATCATCAAACCAGAGAGCCTAACAATTCACCAGTTCTGTTTTCCCTTGCAATTTACAATTAATTTTCTAGGAAGGAAACTAATATAATTTATAGCAATAAATATTGCATTTTTAAAAATACAGACCCATTTATTTTATTTTCAGCAGATAAAGATTGTGTTGTATGTACTCCCTCTTTGCTCAGTTGGGTTCACTTTCAGATATGCGTGAATAGAAAAGCAAGTCTGTAACACTGATAAATTTTGAAACATGGAGATTTTTTGCAGAACTTCTAATGAGAACTGCTGCAACAGCAGGAACCTTTTTGTAAAACAACAGTTATAAATACTATTTTTCAAAATTTTCTGTGCTACTGTTTCTTTATGGAAGCAGCCACAGAGTTTTTGATGTGTTGTGGCAGCCTTCTAGCTTTCATTATCTGTCACTCTCGTATTCTGAACAAGGATCATAGGGGTATGTAATGACAGTAAGATAAAGAAGGACTTTTTGCTGGCTGCAAAATCAGAAATGCCAATTATCTTTTAGTGATAGTAGTTCTGGAATGTCGTAGTGTGCAGAAATTCAGGAATATTGAACATCAGAAACACAGGATGCAGCCAGTATTGCTTCCAAGTTGTTGTTGTTGTTTGCTGAACAATCTACACATGAAGCTGTCAAGAATTACACTAGACATGGAAAATCCTGATTGCTGCTTTACATACAGAAGAGGAATCTTTTATACTTCCGTGAAGGCTAGACTTAGGCAAGCGCTGAACGTTGGTGAGATATCAAAAGTTGTTCCATAACAGACAGGAGGAGCTAACTCATTTGTCAGGCACTGTATTAGTGCAAGTAGAAGTTTATCACAACAATAAATTGTGTTGTCTAGAATTTGTCCGATATTTAACTTTAACACCAAACAAACTTGCTTCTCTTAGGGCCTGTCCCCAAGCAACTTAAAGTCTGCTAAAAATCTTCTTTTGCCTCTGAGCGCCCCCATGCCAGGGTTTTTAATGAGCTTCCAGCGCTACAAAAGCAGGAAAACCCGTGACAAAATATGTGCCCTTTAAAGAAGAGTTTCAGCGCTCTTTCTGGAAGTCGCAGGTTTTCCTTGCAACATTTACCTTGGGGATGCTCCGTGGCAAAAGGGGCGAGGATTGCTGCCTGCACACACAGCCATAAAGCATTCACACATCTCCCAGAAATGCTGCAGCTTCCCTTCCTTTCCTTTGTAAAGGTCAGAACTTTCAAAGAGCCGGAATTGCTCAGAATTGCAACATTGTCATCAGGTGTGAAGTGGGTGATCTGTGAAAGTGTTAAGAGTAAATGAGTGCATGTTCGCGCGGCTGATGGTTGCAGACAAGCCATTTCGAACAGAGAACAGAGTGAAAGTAAGCGCTGAGAGTGAATGACTGAGCGATCGCTCCTTTTGCCAGCACGGGAAGCCATTTCAGGGGATGGAGATCTGGCTATTTTTTCTTTGAACAAGAGAGGGGGCAGGAAGAAAAAGATGCGGGGAAAGAAAATACGCTTCTGTGGGGATGGAAGGTGCGTTTTAAATGCGCGTTTTGCTGAGTCTCATGCGGACACTCATGCGGAAGTGCAGGGCACTTTTAAAGTCCGCTTGAATACAGTGACAGTAGAGGGGGACTAGAGAGGCAAATGTCTTTTGGGGACTCAGCCTTAGTCCTGGAATTATTGAAGATTTTAATTGCTTTGCTGTTGCAATTGCTCTTTAATTGGACATTGAGATCATGTTCTGTCCTTAAAAGCATTACAGTCGTGCTGCCTGAAACAACTTTCAGTGTACAGTTTGGGTCCTTGGGATGAGGGAATAAACTTCAGATAACTCTTAGTGTGATAAAGGGCAAAATAACATTTTTTAAAAAAATCAATTATTAGGAACTGCTATGGGCTGATTGGCTTAGTGTTTTGTCTTTTAAATACCTTTTATCTATCACAACTGATAAAGCAAAGCAAGTGGGTTGTCCTGTTTAGAATACTTTGGGATGGCTTCCAGTTCTGTAGTCCTAGCCAAAAGAGGCAACTTCAAATGAAATAAACATTTCAGAAAGCCTTAGAAGGAAGTTTGTGGCTTTCCCTTTAAAGCCCTCAATCTTAGAGGAGAGTTTCTATCTGTCCTTTCTCCACTCTCTTTCAGTAACCTTGTTGCAAGGTTATGGTTAGTGGGAAATAGTTCTTAATCACCAGTTGTAATATTTTGTCTCTTTATTGCAGCTGCTTCAGGCAAGCTAATGCAAAGAGAAAGTTTATCTTAAATCTTATTGCTGTCTTACCAAAACTCCTGCAATGTTTCTATTTTTTTAGATCCAAAACTCTACAGGGAAACACATCATATTTGTACCTGTATGTTAAAATGGAACCGTGTCTATTGAAATACAGGTAGCATTTTTAAAAAACAAAAATTGGCTTAATTCTCATTAAACAGTAGCGAAAGAAAGTTGTTTTAAAAGGTTATCATAAATGTTCTTCCTTAAAATAAAAATTCCACAATATTCCATCCACCTACAATATGCTGTTGAATTTAATTAATTAGAATTTTAACATGTTTTTCTGAAGTTTTTTTTTGGGGGGGGGTGCGCTCATGATTATTTTTCAGTAATTCTGCCAAGCTATCCATGTGTTTCTTCTGTTGTCACCTGTCTTATTCCCAGCAGATGCGCACAATCTGGTCTCCTGTCACTAACAGGGTTAAGTTTATGAAGAGGATGTTAGAATGTGCTGCTGCTGTTGCAGTTAACGCACTAACATCCCCTTCTCTTTTGAAATAGTGGAAAAATCAATAGTGATGGTTAAAAAGAAAAATCAATGTCTTCGCTAAATTTTATGGTCCTAGCTTCAGTAATAGCAAGAGTCTTAAAAATTCACTTGAGTGTTTAACCTGGCTCAGTTTGATTTTGTGGTTGTGAGCAGGCTGAAGTTGCTCTGAGCTGAATGCAGAAATGGTGTGGCTAACTTCTTGACAAACCCTTCGTTTCATCAAACAAGCAAAGGAACTTCAAGGCCTCTAATCTCCTTTCTGAACTGTTTTGTTTTTTTTACTTGTTACTTGTAAATTGGTCATGGATTGGACAGTCCATCAAATCGGAAGAACAGAAGATTATTTGCCGTACATTGGTCTCCCTTAAAGGAACAAGGTCTGAGCTACACTCCTAAGGCAAGTTCCCATTGCCACTTCAAAACGGTTTGGATTTTTTTCATCCCCATTAACAATCAGTTTCAGGGGTATTTTGAGGATCATTTGGATTAAAAACAGAATAAATAAACACTGGAATTTTCCAGTGTTTTTTCCGCTTTTGCTTTTAAAACGTTTCTTCCTTAGTGCTGTAGGAACACTAGACGCAGAGGTGTCAAACTCAATTTTGAATTTATTAAATTTAGAATGTGTAGGCGGGCCGGATTCAAATAAAAAAAATGTACTGAATTATTATAACATTTTATTTATTTAATTATATAGTATAGTATATTATATACTCAAAGCAGCTGACAAAGCTTGTGTTCTCTTCTGAGCTCTCATTGGTCCAACTACCACCCTGTGGGGAGAATAGAAGCTTTGTCAGCTGCCTTGAGTCACCTTTAATGGGTGAGAAAAGCAGGTATTAAAGCCAACACTTCTCTCTCTCTCTCTCTCCCTCTCCTGCCTGCCTGCCTGCCTGCTTCCTTCCTTCACGAAGGAAGCAAGGAGGGAGGGCAGGGAGGGAGGGGAGGCAGGCAGGCTTCATTTCTTCTCCGATCGCATGGAGATCGGAGAGCTTAACTCGCAGCTGCTGCCTCCGCCCCTTGCAAGCAACGCCAGGCCAAGGGGAGCAGCGGCAGCAGCAGCAGCTTCAGCTCTCTGATCTGCACGGAAGGGATCTGCCTCGGAGAAGAACTGAAGCTGCCGGAGAGAGAGCGAATTTCTACAGGCGCCGGCGCTCGGCTCTGCTGCTGCTGCCGAGAGAACCAGCATTAATTCTCTCAGCAGCAGCAGCAGCAGAGCAGAGACGGCGCCTGTAGAAATTCGCTCTTTCTCGGGTTGCTGCCTGCGCGCGGCGGCGCCTCCTCCTCCTTGAAGCCGAGGCGAAGCCCGAGCATATCGGGCCTCGCCTTCGCTTCACGGAGGAGGCGGTGCCGCGCGCAGGCAGCGGCCAAGAAAGAGCAAATTTCTACAGGCGCCGTCTCTGCTCTGCTGCTGAGAGAATTAATGTTGGTTCTCTCGGCAGCAGCAGCACAGCCGAGTGCCGGCGCCTGTAGAAATTCGCTCTCTCTCCGGCGGCAGCATGCGCGCAGCGCCTCCTCCTCCTCTGCGATCGCGGGCCGTATGTTTGACATGACTGCGCTAGAGTATTCCCCTATACAACAGACTGTTTCATTGTAACAGTTCAGCCACTTCACAACTGATAACAATGTTTCCTTTCCCACCCACACAAGCCTAAAGATTGAAAGAGGCAATCCTGCGCAATTCTGGCTGTTTCCCTCCTTCCTTGATCTTTAAAAAGGGAAATGGGTGAAGCTGCTGCAGAAACTGGGAGATGTGTATATGTTTAAGTGTGTGTGTAGGCGGCAGGAGCAGAGAGAGGCAGCCAGCCAGCCAGGGTGTTTTTTTTCTGGGTGAAGCTGCTGCAGGAACTGGGAGATGTTTGTATGTTTAAGTGTGTGTGCGCAGGCAGCGGCAGCAGAGCGAGCCAGCCAGCAAGGGTGCTTTTTTTGGAGCGATGGTGGCTGTGGAGGTGGACCAGGTGAATGGGGCTTGAGTTGCTGCTCCTGCTGTGCGCCCTGGGCAAAGGGAGAGAGGGGTGCGGAAAGGCTGAGGAGGGGAAGGAATCGCTTTCCCCCATCCATTTTTGGAAGCGTTTTAAGTGTTTAAGAGGGAGGGGACACAAAATCGGGGTTGAATCCAATTACCAGATGATCCTTTGTTTTCTTTTAACACGCTTTACATATCGATGTAAATCCCGATGTAAATACTATGTATATAGCGCTTTATTCCTTGATTGGGAACTCACCCCTAGTGTTTCTGATATCCTCACTATATCTTTCATTAGGGACTGGAGCTTTACGTCAAAAATAGTAAAATATATAGAATATGTTGTAAGCAATTTCTGGTCTGGTATATGAACTATTCATTTTATATAACCAGTGGGAGTTCAGAATTCTTTTTAAACATATTTACCCATGAGTAATACTGTGTCAGTCTTGAAGTGAATTGCTGGAAGAAGCAGAGCCTTTTGTTTTTTAAAAGAACTGTTAATACTAAAATGTGTAGATACAATGCATGAATATTGAAGAACAGAACTTGTGTTACAAGTTAACGTCACCCATAATCCTATTATTCTTATTCTTAATGATAAAAAACTTCTATCTTTGAATTGCCCTCTTTTCAGAAGAGTTGATTTCTTTGGGCTTTTTCGATAGCTAAAAAATTAATTCTTCAACAGTGGAAAGCTCTATTAATTCCCAAAATCAAAGACTGTTTTAATGAGCTTAGTGACTTGGCTGAATTTAAAGTAGCTGCAATATACATTTACATAAATTAAATATATTTAAAGAATTTGATCTCTATTTTTAGTTTTTTTAAAAAACGTTCTAGTTGAAGGTTAGTTGTCATTAATTTTAAACCCAAATTGATCATAATTTTCAAGTTTTTTTTAAAAAAAACTCCTTACTCTGTGTTTCTTAAAACAAACTCAGGTGATATACTGATAAAAATTATTCAGTGAAGACGCTAATATTTAGTGCTGATTACACTATCAAATATGTTTCTGATATCCTGCGCGCCAGAGTAGAATGTTGAAAGACATGAAATGAGTTTCATCATCTGTCTAAACTTTAAGTTTCGGCTTGCTATTTTAGCAGATTTAATTAGCAAATGATATAGTATGATTAGATGTTTATTAAGATCTGATATCGGATCCTTTTACTTTTTAATATTAAAGCAAAGGTACATAAATTGGCCCAAATGAATTTAGGAATGTAGGAGTGATCGTTACATCACTGTGAGAGCATGTCCAGTCATATTTAGGGCCCTATATGAATCCTTTAATATATCCAGTGAAGGAGTTTCCATGCACTATAAGGTTTGCCTGTTCATCTCCTGCCTGTTTCTCTGTTAGTACATTGCATAATTAGGCAGTATGCCTGTCTTCTCACTTGTATACTGAATATGTAAAGGATAATAATAATGATGATGATGATGATGATGATGAGTTGGCTTTTCTACCCCACTTTTCTCACCCATTTAAGGGGACTCAAAGTGGCTGACAAAGCTTTTCTGTTTTCCCCACAAGAGAACACCCTGTGAGGTAGGTGGGGCTGTGAGAGCTCAGAAGAGAGCTGTGACTAGCAAAAGGTCACCCAGCTGGCTTCATGGGAGAGGGCGGAATCAAACCCGGTATTCCCAGATAAGAGTCTGGCTCCCTAACCACTAGACCAAACAGGCTCATTTTATCAGCTATACTGGTAACCTCAGAGTTGGTATCTGGTGGCAGTGGTGGATTGGAAGAGGTGGATTGGAACAAACTAAGGTTGAATCCTGACAACGGGACAAGTTGGAATGTAGGAAGCTGTTAAGTTCGCTTGTTCTTGAAACAGTTTTACTCCTTCAGGCACAGCTATGTAGTTTGGGCATACTTCTAGAATTATAGCTGTCCGTAGCTGAACCTCAGTGGCTGGAATTACCAGATTCATTTGGCAAACCAGCTAAACCCCTTATCTGTATAGAGTTAGGCAGCCTCCAGACATCACTAATTTATTCCTCAATTTATCAGCTGACTGATTTAAACCACAGCTGCAATTATCACACATTTGGTGTTTTTCCACTGTGCTCCTTTAATCTGGATCTAAGAAGATCCGGATCTAAGGAATGGGTACATTCCTTAATCCGGATCTAGTAGATCCGGATTAAGGGAAGTACCCAGTGTGTTTCCATGGGTGGTCTAGCACCCAATAGCAATGGGTGCTAGCCTCCCTGCCGTGGAAACACCGGAGCACCCATTTGGATATCCGGATCTACCCATGAGGGGTCTGCTTGTCACTCAGGTGTTTGGGGGGACAGGGGGGACAATCTCTGAAGTGGCTTTGAAATTTCAAAGTCATTTCGAAGTCACTTTGAAGTATGTGCAAAACAGCATTGAAGTTTGTGCTGATCTTCGGAGTGAACTTCGAAGTGACTTTGGAGTGACTTCGAAGTGACTTCGGATCACTTTGAAGTCACTTCAAAGTTCACTCCGAAGATCAGCACAGACTTCAAAGACGCTCCAGAGCTATTTTGTACAGACTTCGAAGTTACTTCGAAATGACTTTGAAGCTTAAGTTTTAGGGCTCCCCCCCATGGGTGCCCCCTCCCCCTAGCCTTCTCTAGACCCCATTGCCACACAAGCGTGGAAACAGGCTCCCTTTAATCCAGATTTTCTGCCTGAAGACCCCATTGTAGACCCCATGAATGGGGTCTACAGAAAATCCGGATTAAAGGCCAGAAAGTACCCATTTGATCCAGATTTCCCCAGCGGCAGTCAAAACAATTGGGTCCCAAATGGGTGCCGTGGTGGAAATGGGATCATCCAGCTCACACCCCAATGGGTCCTTAATGGGTGCAAAAATGAGTACTTTCTGACAGTGGAAAAACACCCAAAGTCTATACATTAGATGGATAGTCTGGGTTTTGACATTTCTTCAGCAGCAGAGTGACATTATGGCTGTGAGATTTTCTTTCCACATGCCCTAACCCTTCCAATGTTGTAACACAGTTTTCTAGGTTGTGACACCTCACACTGAACTTGTAGTGTGCTTCTCATGCAATTACAGAATAACAGAATTTTTGTGCTACAATATTTAATTTTACTGGAATAATGATAATCTGATAAATTGGGTTTATATTCTGGGATTGTGTTTGGAGCATCATAATCATATCTGGCAAATCAGGTACAATTACAGAATAATTACAAGTTTTTTTACTCTGTCTGGATGCTGGATACCAAAATAGTATCATTGCATTTGGATTACTATAATATACCTTTGAATCTGATTTAGACTGAGGTGACCAGGCTACTGAGCCAGGCGTTGGTTCACACACGTATCTCTGTTGGTTGTGTATTAGGTGCCAGATTCAAAGTTCTGTGCAAGCCATAAGTAGCTTGGAATCAAGATACATGATCAATTGGGTTTTTTAATTAGTTTGATCCTAGGTTGTATCATAAGAGACATAGATTAAATATTTTAAAATAAGGTTTTTACCACTCATAAATTTCTAAGGATTTTCCTGTGCAAAATTTAAATGTATAGATTTAGCATAATTCAGCTGAATTAGTAAGCAATTAGGACAAAGACGAGTAATGAATCAATAAAAGTTAAGCAGTCATTAAAGCACTGAACTTGATCAGTCTCTTCCACTGTGGGAAAAACTTAACTGTTCTTTATTTTTTTATGAGTGCTCCATTTGAAGGCGACTTCCCAGATATTGTTCCACATGTGATGCCAAAAATTCTAACAATAAGCTTAGTTAGAAAAAAGCTCAGAACCCATGTGGTAATGTCTATTATTCACCTGAATGGTACAAGAATTGTTAAAATTGAGAAATTTCACTACACTGCACAGGCATGGAAAAGTCAAGTCAATTTTTCTGTTGTGCTCTTTTGACCACAATTCCTACAGTAGTTTGAACATTAGTATGCATTATGTGTTGCGTTTTTATTTCTTTTCCCTTATTTGGCCATTTAGTAATACCTCAGTAAGACATTGGTAAGGAAAGCCTTAGTCCAATTACTTATGTATCAGTCCTCATTATGAAGGATTAATAGGCTAGCAGCTTGGTCTGGAAAAATTAATTTAAGCCAAAAGCACAAAGCTAACACTATGTTCCAAGGAAACAAGACCGGAGTCCATTTTAACTGCTACAGCAGATACACACCTAGGCAATATTAATATTTGCTAAGAATCCTAGAATTTGTACTGAAGAAATTCCAGCTCTGGGGTCAGAATGTTTAAACAGATTGCCTTCCTTAACACACTATGGGAAGATTGTTGAAATCACCTGTGAATGTCTTGCTCCAGCAACCATCCATTACTGAATATCATTTTGTGGTATTCTGCAGCAAGCTCTTCTCAGTGGTGGCACTGATCACTGTTGAATGCTGTCCTATCTGGTGATTATGAGACACCTGTTACCATATCTTTTAAGGTAATATCCAGACAGGAATACTTTGCCGGCACTGCAGAGCAGCTGTCAAAGTGCCAGGCAATTGTACAATAAAGTACAATTGTCCCATAAAGTAAAGAAAAACCAAATGCTACTTACATTATCATGGGCTGTTGAGTTTCCCTTCCCTCCATATTTCCCTGTGTTTGGGTGAGATCTTTTGAGATTTGCAAAAGTTTCCCTCACCTGGGAAGCAGCAGGAAAGGGTCAACCACGTAGCTGGAAGAGCAACCTGCAACTTCAAAGTTTTGGGAGAACATGGGGACGATCTGTTCTCCCTGCAGAACTTCTTTAATTACGGGTAAGTAAGCTTCACATTTTCAGTTTATGTTTGGAGGCAAACAAGCTGATTCTTCACGTAGGCATTACAGTTTCAAAATCTGTCTCCTTACCCTGTACATCTTGTAATATTGTTTTTAATACAGTCTATATTGTAAGGAAGTGAAGAGTTGGTTTTTAGATATCACGTTTCTCACCCTTAAGGGGACTCAAAACAGCTGGCAAACATTATTAAATTGTGGAAATAAATTTATTTAAAATTATTATGTCTGGGGGATATTTGAGAATGATGGGGTATATGAATTGAATTGAACAGGATCTTTTGTGAAATTTATTTAAAGTGAGCAAACAAACGATGAGTGGAAATGAAGTTGGATCCGGACAGTGCCGATTGATTAAACTGAAATTATGTTGTATGGAAAGTTAGTTAAATCTGCATTCTTTGTGGTTGAAGTTAACAAGAGTGTTAGTAAAAAATATTTATGCAAATAAGTTTTTTTAGCTGAATGTCCCATCTGACAGTGTTTGGTATAAGAGGCACATTGAACTGTGAAACATCCAAATATAGTTGATAATCTGTATCATTTTTAACAGCATGTTTCTGTCTGTGTAATGTACCATATATTCCGGCGTATAAGACGACTGGGCGTACAAGACGACCCCAACTTTCCAGTTAAAATATAGAGTTTGAGATATACTTGCCATATAAGAAGACAACACCTGGCTTATAAGATGACTCCCAACTTCTGAGAAGATTTTCCTGGGTTAAAAAGTAGTCTTATATGCCAGAATATACAGTATTTGTTGCTGCCTTCATTACCTGCTTCATTTTCTAAAGTACTTCAGTGGGGGTTTTCCTCACTTCTTGCTGCTTTGGAGTTGTCATGTACCCTTCTGTATCTTTCAAAATATGGTAAGAGGATGAAGATGCCCAGCAGACCCTTTGGGCAAACTAGTTCATAGCCGAAGGTAGACAGAAATAATTTGCCTGATCTGGGATGCATCTGTATATTTTGTATTTTAACTAAACTTCAATTAATTTTTAATTGCATATTAAAATTGCATTTAAGTGTATACACACACACACATATATATATTCCCATTACTGTATTTCTTTTATCAGATTTTCAAAAGAAATACAGTAATGGGTATCCAGCAGCCAAGCTACCTATACTTAGGAAGGAGTTCTATGCTTCTTCACTCTATTGGCTCTAACTGTATGAGACCTATTATTATTATTATTATTATTATTATTATTATTATTATTATTATTATTATTATTATTATTATTATTATTATTATTATTATTATTATTATTATTATTATTATAGTTTATTTCTAAAGCGCTGTACATGTACTCAGCGCTGTACAATATTATATGAATCTTAGACAGGTCCCTGCCCTCAGGCTTACAATCTAAAGAGACAAGAAACAAAAGGAAAATGGTGTGGGAGGGAACAGGGAAAAAGCAAAAAGCAAACACGTGAGGTCTTCAGCTCCAGTTCTTCTGTTCATTTCTTATTGCTGGAATTTTCTTATTCTCTTTACTTTGAATTTTCTCTTCATTGATGACAAACCAAAAAATGGTAGACATGGTCAGCTGGCATCTACTCAGCCCCACCTTGCTCAGTCTCAGAACCAGACGTTTCTTCAACTGGTGGATCCGCTGCCATAGTCTCTTTGCCATCTTGTGATGGGAGCAGTTCGAGTAAGGAGGGGCACTGCTGCGGGCAAGATGGCAGAGCCCAGCCTGCTGCCTCTTCTCCACCCCTCTCAGGCAAGATGGTTCTCAGCCTTGGGATGGCAGTTGGAAGAGGGAGGGGCACTGCTGGGAGCAAGATGGCAGAGCCCAGCCTGCTCCCTCTTCTCCACCCCTCTCAGGCAAGATGGTTCTCAGCCTTGGGATGGCAGTTGGAGGAGGGAGGGGCACTGCTGGGAGCAAGATGGCAGAGCCCAGCCTGCTGCCTCTTCTTCACCCCTCTCAGGCAAGATGGTTCTCAGCCTTGTAACGTACCCCTCTCAGCCCCTTCTATGCTCACCACTCCTCAGAGGGGCGCAGAATAAAAGCAAGCTGTGGGGGTCACCAGACCCTGCCAACTTTTCATTTATATAGCTCCAAAAACTGGCGCCCCACTTTGCTAGTCTGTCCTTGGACAGGTTTACCACAAAGCAGCAGACAGTACAGTAAGGATAACTCTTAAACTTTATTAATACAGTAATGAAACAAAATAAAGAAATAAGCTTAGGTTGTGCTTTGAGTCCTTTAGTCCATGAGAAAGGACTAAAATGGTAGGAACACAGAGTAAAGTCCTTTGGTTGTTCACTCATCAAAAGTTCTCATTTAAAAACATTGTTTTACTGTCTGAAAGGGGCCTCCCTTCTCTTGATCTGAGGTAAACTTCGTACCCTAACTCACAGGCTCTTAATAGCTTCTGCCTTTTTTAAGCTCTTTCCCTCTGTTTAGATAAAGCTTTGTCTTTCTCTTCTTATTTCTCTTAGTGTTCTGTCTCAATACTTTATATATCTTCTTGTTTGTTCTCCCCTACTAACTTCTGCATCTAACTCTCCACCCCTCTCAGGCAAGATGGTTCTCAGCCTTGGCATGGCAGTTGGAGGAGGGAGGGCACTGCTGGGAGCAAGATGGCAGAGCCCAGCCTGCTGCCTCTTCTCCACCCCTCTCAGGCAAGATGGTTCTCAGCCTTGGCATGGCAGTTGGAGGAGAGAGGGCACTGCTGGGAGCAAGATGGCAGAGCCCAGCCTGCTGCCTCTTCTCCACTCCTCTCAGGCAAGATGATGTGACGTTGATTTAATATGATGATGTGACGTTGTTGAAATACCAATTTACTTAACCATGCAGCTTACTGAAATGATTTGTATCCCACCCTATAGAAATCTTAGATTAGTTCACATAACATTATAAAATAAATTAAAAACAAAACTTAGGCTGCAAAGGTAAATACTCTCTTGTTTTGGCTATAGGCCCTGGCAGTGTTCTACCAATTTAAGGTACTTTCAAGTTTATATCCCTAAGTTTGAACAACATTGTGATTTATTGTTGTGAATGGATCCTGATCTATAAAAGAGCCACAGTTATTCATGTTGCCTGTTAACATGCCAGCAGCTGAGGCTTTTCCCCAGTTGAAGTGGTTGGTGGAATTACCGGTAAAAATGATGGTGGTAGAGAGTCACAGCATTTTCTGGAAGCCTTCCTTTGGCCGTACTGAATGATGTTCCAATCTGCAGTGAATCAAAATGCAGTTCTTTAAGGTTAAGGGAGGACGTCCGAATGATTCTTCTCCACACTGGAATTGTAGAAGTGGTAGCAGGGCTTTTCCCTTCCCACATGTTAATACAGTGTGAGTGACAGGAGTATTCCAGGTGTTAATTGACTTGGAAGTAAGATATTTTGGCTTGGTTATTTCATTTAGCACTTTAATAAGGTAACTACTCTTCAATTAAAATAAGAAAATAGCAGCTAAAAAGTTATTTGTAATCATATTGATTTAATACTGCAGGTCAGTTATTTCTATAGTTATGCACACTGAGCCCTTTGGGTATAGGGCTGGTCCTGGATAGAAATATAAATAATAAAAAGCTATTTTGAACTGCATTCCTAAACTTCTCCTTCTGTGTGTAAGCCCCACTGAATTCATCAAGATTACTATTTCACATATATGTATGAGAAAATGCTATAATTTTCACTGAAACATGTAGGATTTAAGTGTCCTAACTACATGCAGGTTAGAAAGATTGTTCTGATAGACTGAACTGGGACAAATGCTTTTTGAGTCCAATAAAGAAAGTAAGCAGTATGCTCATATGGGAGAGCATCCAATAATAGAGGATTTTTAAAAATTTCCTAGGCTGTTACTGTCCACCTTCTGGGGACAAATGTGTGCTTGCCTCCGGAAAGCCTGAAGATATTTAGCCACCCAACAAAATAACTTTGTCATGCCTCTCAAAGGAATATTAACTACTTTCTCAATGAAAGAATTGGAGTTGTGTCTTGGGAGGGAGGAGGTATTTTCAACCACTAATGGACTAAAAGGTTACATGATGCTTCTGTTATTTCTGGACATCTGTGTACATGATGCTTTTTTCAGTATCTGTTTCTTATTTGAGTTCTGAATCAACATTTGTCGACATCTGAATGATCCTTTCAGAATAAGTTACCTGGTAAGGACAGCAAACATACACTAAAACTTACTTACTGTGCATGTTTACTCAAAAGTAAGCCTCATTAAATTAAATTGGGTTTACTTCCCAGTATGTAAGTGGATAGCTTTATACTCAAGGCTTTATAGCACACTTTGTAAGTTGTTTTAGAAAGTAAGTTCTGCTGTGCTTAATGACGCTTAGGCTAGTGGCATTATATTGCTCTTCTCAACACTCAGCACCAGGAATTTTACACAGTCAGAAATGCAATAGTCCAGCAAATTATACACCGTGTCTTGATAAATTCAGACTTGAATTTATCCTTGAAGATGGTTGACAAGCTAGGTGGAATGTAACCTCTTGCCTTCTGACAGGAGTGTGCACTAGTTGGTTGTTTGCTGTGAAGCTCATTTCAAAGCTTATGTTAACATATAAATCCCTAAATGGCTTTGGCCCTAAATATGTGAAGGACCCCCTTTTCCTGTATAGATATGCCTAGGTATTAAGCTCTCAAGGGGAGGGCCTTTTTGTAGTTCCACCACATTCAGAGATGCAAGGGCTGGTGGCAGATGAGAGGACCTCTTCTATGGTTGCTCTAGGCTTTGGAATGCCCTCCCAGTGGAAATATGTTAGTTGTCTATATCTCTCTTCACCTGTTTTTTTTATGATTAGCTTCCTCTGAATGCTGCCCTGCCAGTGTGGGTAGGTTATATTTTTATTATATTTTTATTTTATTGTTTTATTAATCTTGTGACCTGTCCTGAGACCTTTCAGTAAAGAGTGGGGTATGAATACTGAAATAAATAATGCTTGGGCTGCTTTCCTGGGCCTTTGACTAAATGCTCAGCAGCAATAGGTAATGGAACATTTCTGTAAAATTACTGGGAGTGGGTTGAGGCTGTAGTTGAATCTCTATAAAGTGCATTAAAGGAACCCCACCATTCTGGATCAAAATGGAATTTGCTTGCTTCAAAACAAGGCTTCCAAATGGAGCTTCCCTTCTCCAGGCCACTGCTGGCATTTAGGAGGCCTTGCAGTTTGGACATACAATATTTATGGTTGGGCATGAAACACTGACTCCACATTCTCCACCGTAGTGATTTTGTTGTTTTTGTCAAGGATTGCATTTCTTATGTGACTTTCTCTGTTCCTTTTTTGCACTAAAATGTATGAAGAAGATGCAGCATGTGCCCCTGTGAAATCTTGTAACTTTTTAACATTGTACCCTTTCCTCAGCAACATCATACCCAGCCCTTGCTTTTCTAATTGGGTTGAAGCTTCTCTGATCAATGTAATAAATGGAACAAGCTTGTACCTATACTGATCTTCCATTATTCCAGCAGAGTTGCTTTAGGATTTTTCATGTGCTCAGACTGCGGTAGAAGAGTAAAATGCACCATACAGAGAAACCTCTACCATCTTACTGTTCATAAGGGGAAGGAGTCTAAAATGGTGAAGATATTTCTTTTCGATTCCTTGCATCACAACATGCACAGTCATATGGCAGTACCTCCAAACCTGTCAGCCAACAACTGTTTTGGGAGCACATCACACACAGAAAGGTGAAAAGTACATAGTACAGTACAGTAATCATGTACTTTCTTTGGTTGGACGTATCCAGTCTTCATGAAACCAAGAGGACAAGACTGAAGATGCCTCGAGACACGGTTAAAGCTGTGCAGTGGATTCTGGTCCACCAGTCTGGTGGACTGGAAGCTTTGCAGGGGCACCCAAATCATCTTCTGGTCTGCAGGGTCAAGCAGACTGTCCGCCCTTATAACTGAGTTAAAGCAGCATAAGTTGTTTTGCAGATCCTGCCTGCAATTGCTTTCTTTGCATGTTTCTTCATCTTGGTCTGCAAGGCATGAAAATCCCACGTTTTCTAGAGGTCTGTTTCACTTTGGTATACCCTGGAGTTAGACTTTAATGGCTGGCCATGCATTTTAATTTTTTAATTAATTATAATTTTTATTTTGTCCAAAGACATTGCCACAAATGTTGCTCAGCCATAAATTTGTTATTTGGATTGTGACTCTAACATGAGCCTTGAATCTTTTCACAGAGAAGCAGAAAAGTTCACACTGGCCCTGTCCTCAAGCAATTTAAAGCCCTCTAAAAATCTTCTTTTGCCTCTGAGCGCCGCCATGCCCAGCTTTTCAATGAGCTTCCAGCGCTACAAAAGGAGGGAAATCTGTGACAAAAAAAGTGCACTTTAAAGAAGAGTTCCAGCACTCTTTTTGGAAGTCGCGGGTTTTCCTGGCAGCATTTACCATGGGGACGCTCCGTGGCAAAAGGGGCGGGGATTGCTGCCTGCACACACAGCTATAAAACATTCAGACATCTCCCAGAACTGCAGCAGCTTCCCTTCCTTTCCCTTTCTAAAGCTCAGAACTGTCAAAGAGTCAGAATGGTACAGAATTGCAACATTGTTGCAATTGTTATTGTATGTGAAGTGAGTGGATTGCTACAGTTACCGCTGCTCTACTGGGTGGATTTTGACAGTGATCTGTGAAAGTGCTGAGAGTGAATGCATGAGTGATCACTGCCTTTGCCAGCACAGGAAGCCATTTTGGGGGGCAGAGATCTGGGAGACGAACAGAGAACAGAGTGAAAGTGTTGAGAGTGAATGAGCGAGCAATCACTGCCTTTGCTGGCATGGGAAGCCATTTCGGGGGCAGAGATCTGGGAGACGAACAGAGAACCAAAGGCTATTTTTCCTTTGAACTTGTCTGGGGTTTCTTCCTGGTTGTGGCCGCACAGAGCACAGTCCCTCCCTGTTCCTGCCAGCACCCTTTCAACAAGAGAGGGGACGGGGAGAAAAAGATGCGGACAAGCAAAACACGCTTCTGTGGGGATGGAAGGTGTGTTTTAAATGTGCATTTTCCTGAGCCTCATGCGGATGCTTATTCCGGAAGTGCACAGCACTTTTAAAGTCCGCTTGAATAGAATGACGGTAGAGGGAAACTAGAGAGGCAAATAAGTCTTTTGGGGACTCAGCCACTGTGAAATTTCTAAAAATAGGAAACATGCAATTTGCACTCATCACATCATGATACCAACTGTTTGAAAATATTTGATAATGCCTGTTTTTCCTGTCTAAAGCCCCATTTCTTAAAACTTTTTTTTCCACTACCAAAAGGTTTAATCCTATCAACCTGTTCAGGAAGGCAACATTTAAACTATTACAGTTCATCCCTGGGGCAAGAGAAGCTGCATAAATGGTATGATAATATGCATGCCCAAATTGAACAACTAATTGAACTCCTCCAACTTGTTCATGTGGCTTGGAGAGCCCAAATGTTTTCTGTTTCCATATTTACCCCTTTTCTCTCCTGAATAGTGCTGTATAGTGCTTCATCTCAGGCTTGCAGTGCAGCTCTCAAGCATCATAAGAGCGAAAATCAATGTCCTTTGTTTATTTGCATCTTGCAACAAGAGCTGAACTTTGGTGTTTGGTTTTGCCCAAGGTTCACTCTGTCATAACTCCAAGAGCTGAATTACTGGTCTTTGGTTCCCCCCAAGTTCACCTTGCAGCCTGCCTTCATGATTAAATGTAGGCTGAACTTCATGGGCTCCCTTTGAAGAAATACTAAGAGCCAACTTCAGAGGGTGTACTTTCAGAGAATTGAGCTGACTCTCCCATTTTTACTGCTCTCATGTGTTTTGGTTCCTGATGTATATTTTGGGGGTGCCACCTTCCCGTTCGTAAGCAGAGTCACTAAGCTGGAGAAGATCCATGTTATCTCCTCTTTTGAGCTAAATAACTAAGCAAAGTTGTGAGGTACCTTACTCTCCCCACCTGTGTCCTCAGAGATGCTTAATTCACCAGAGAATGTGTGGCTTTTGGCAAAACCTTGAGTTCTCTGTGGGACAAATGGGCTCTGTTTACTCCGGGGTGGACTCGGGGCAGCCCCAGTGCAAATTGTAGCTCACATTAACACAACCCCATGTGATTGAGGACAGCATGGGTTCAAGCTGAATCCGCCTGTCCCCATGAAAACCGTGGTAAACTCCTGCATCAGGGAACCACATCCTTTTTCTTCCACCCCTCCCCCCTGATAGGAAGCCCAGCTGACGTAACCATGCCCTGTCCCACCTGCTGCAGCGATGACAGGGGAAAACCCTCCCGATTGCATCTGCAAAAACACCACACACTGCATCGATAAGACAAAAAATGATAAAAGGGAAAGCGGCTCATTGCTTGAAGCCGCAGGTGTGCTTCAATCATTTTAGTGGAGGTGCACTCCTCTGACAGCAGGCACACCTCCGCCTGACAGCAGCTTCTTCTGATCTTGCTCAGCTGTGCAGGGAAGCCACGACCGCTTTGCCCATTAAGGCAATCAAGCACTCATGCACTAAATCAAGCCATTTACCCACACATGATTTGCTGATCGGGTGATCAGGCAAGGGGGGTGTCATGCCTGTAGCCAGAGAGACACTTGCAGGGCAAATGAGAGCTCATCACTTCTCTTGCAGCTAAATTTCTTTGCTGCCTTCCCCAAGAAGTTGCGATCACAGTGCGCACAGCAGGAACAGCGAGCACAGGTGAAACCCTGCCCGCTAATGATGTGATTGCTAAACTCCTCCCCTACTAACCCAGGAGTGTCCCCATGACTCAATACGTTCTTCCTAATTCAGAGTGAGAACAGTTGGAAAGGGAGGGGGTACCATGGATTTGTGCCGTTTGTCCCACATGTAGCCCAGATTATAGGCTTTTCATGGGGATGCTCTGAGGTGAACTCAGGTTCACTTCGGAGTATTTTCATCATGGGGATGCAGCCTGTGTGCTTGCTTTTGTAATTTTTTTTGCCTTTGTGAAGATTGCTCCCTGGGAAAAAAATTAATTCTTACTGGCTCTTTCTCTTGCTTCATTTATTTTAGTACTTTTTCTCTTCACTTTGCCTTTTCTTCATTTTACAACAACTTAAAAGTTGATGTTTTGCAGATCAAACTACTCTTTTACTATTTCCTTCGCATCACCTTTTCCCGGTTACTTGGAGATAACTGACTCCACGGATGCTTACTTCTGTGAATAAAAGTGTAGATGATTAAAAGCAGTCTAAATTGTCGTAATATAAGTGGAATGTTATCTCAGGACTTTTTACCTCACATTGGATAATTTTTTTCCATTTTGGGGAAATCATAGCAAGATGTGAGATCCTGTGTCCAGTGTATTGTATTTTCCTTCCAAACCATGCTTTCTGCATTTCCCTCCCCCTGTGTAGAAGGTATATTGCTTCTTCCCAAAGCACTTTTTTTGGAGGGTACCCATATTGTGAATTTATATAGACTGGGCATGTCATTTGGAGGAAGGTGAAATAATTTATTGAGTTGTTCCATTCCAGACCGCTGTTCACAGGTAGTTATGGAACAAGTTCCTGCCTCTAGACTTTTTTCTAGTTTGCAGTTTTGCCTAGGACCACTCCTTTAGACTTTCCTTTAACCAGAAACATTTTTGCTGAGAAAAATGCACAGGACCACTTTTTTATAGGGTTATAGATGCACAGGACACTTTTACTCAATAGCAGAGATGTACAGGTCCACTTTTTTTGCAGGAATAAACATGAAAAGGGAAGAAAGTTTCTGCAGATTGATAATTATTTATAGTAGTAGAGAGTAGGGATGTGCACAAATATTCATGACATCCGGATTTCATACGAAGATGTATGAATTCATAGACTTGGGGCCGAATCGAATAGGGCCTACATTGGTAGGCCCTATTCATCCTCAAATCTGATTATCCAGTATTTGTGGAAGCTTCAGTTGAAACTTTGGCAGATACCAGATGCCTCAGGGCCTCCCACCCCCCTGCAGCCCCCCACATGCTCACTTACCTTTTGGGGTGCATTCCACTGGCATCCCAGGCCTCTTTCCACACTCTCCAGAGGCCGGAATAGGCCTTCTAGAACACAGAAAAGGCACTTCCAGTTCTGGGGTCAGGTGAAGACCTATGTTGGCCCCTGGAAGGTCTATTTTTGCCCTCCAGAGAGCGTGGAAAGAGGCCTGGGATGCCACCTGAGTGGGTCTGCCCGCCTCCCACATTCGCCTTACTGTGTGAGGCACATTCTGGTGGCATCCCAAGCCTCTTTCCTTCTCTCTGGAGGCTGAAATAGGCCTTCTGGAGCCCAGAGAAGAAAGCACAGCAGTGAGGAGGACAGGTAAGTGGTGAGGTGGTAATGGAGGGCTGGGGGAGGTTTTATTGTCTCGTGCACAGATATTCGTTAGAATATTTGTGCATGAATATGAAGCCCCCCATATTCGTGGGGATGGGATTCGGCCAACGCTGAATGTGAAAAATGACTTCATGCGCACCCCTAGTAGAGAGGAATTTTTGAGTACACAATACTTCTACTGAGTAGACATGATATTTCCATTGGTTTATTAGAAAGAGTAAATCACAGGATATGCATTATCTATTTTTCTTTTGTTCTCTCCTAATGAGAAACTCAAACATATTTCCTTTTTAAAGTGGAAGGTTAGGCTCATGCATACCTAGGTTTTAGCGAGAGCTAAGCTGAAATCTTCTATTCCAAATAAATGCTTTCAAAATTAATTCAAAGGCATGCTACAACTGATGCTAATGCTTGATTCACATGTGGCCTGGAGTTCCATCAGGAATGTTATGGGAACTATCCACAAGCTGTTCCGTTAAGAATGTTATGGGAAAAGTGTAAATGGGATGCCTTCAGGTGATTTGTCCCAACCCAGCTTGCCTTTCCCTCACACAGCATATGTGCCATCTCTTCCCTAGCAGTGGTTGGGGTGGGTAGGGCATCTGATATCTGGATGTAAGGGCTGGAACTTGGTCATTCACATGCTTGCTGCTGCTGGGCTGGAATGGGAACATTACTACACCTAGCATGTGAATGGTCTGAGCTGTTCTGGGTGTTAACCAGCCTGGAATGGTCTTTGAAGAACATTCCATTCAGGTAAACATGAAATTGAGCTTAGTTTCAACTCTCCTCCTCTGTCTGTAGTATAGATAGTCAAAAAATCCTGACCTGACTTCATTTATTATTCCTAATTTTTTAAACTATACCTATTACATTCCATTGAAATCAAACCACACCAGACCAACTCAGAGGAGGCTTAGAGGCATCTTAGAGATGGTTCTCAGTTGGGATTGTTCAAATGCCAGACTTCCAGTCCCTCTTCCCATGAACATTACCAGCCAGAAAAGGTGAATGAATTAGAGAGAGGATGAGAGCATAGTGTGCTTTTAACACAGCTTGGGAGCCACATTTGCAGCACTGGAAGGATTTTAATTTGTTGATTATGATTGCGGAATGAGTTAGGAAGGTGCTATTAATCACATTGGGAGTATGTAGCTTGTGTCCTTATTTATCCTTCAGTGACCTTATGATGCCACACATAGCCTTTTAAAAGTGGAGAAAGGATTATTGTTAATTCCAGCTAGAAGTGCTCCTCTGTCACTTTCAGGCTTCCAGGAATGCTCACAGATTTGACTGGGTGTGTTTCACCCTAATACATTCGCTTTACACATTTTGAAGTAGGTTTGAGTTTTTAAAAAAGACTGTGCCATTCAAAAGCCTACAAGTTAGATGTTGAGGATGCTGTCTTTGATTTTCCCTTCAGCAGGCAGCTCTGTTGAAGTACATAATATTCTCTTTATGAACCTTTTCCCTACATGTGAGATAAGAAAATGATCAAAATTTTGACACAATAATAGAAGTCTGTGTTGCCTCAGTTTGACTTCATAGAGTGTTACATATCTTCTGTTCTCCACCTATCCTTCCTTTTAAAAGAAATGTTTTTTGTCTTGCTGCACGGCAGATTTTACCAAGGGACTGCATGTATGCATCAGATAAAAACGTGATCTAAGCAAAGTTGACAGATTGATGGAAAGTAGAAAACCATCATGACACTGAAGTTCAAAATCAAAGGGATTTAGAATGAGAAAAGGTGTTCCATTGGTTCTCATCGTAATTTTCAAGCATCCCAAAAGGCTTTAAAAAAATAGATAAAATCTGCTTATTGTGTAATAGAATGATACTTGAGAAACTGATATACACATTGCAAACCATGCATTTAATGATATTGGTTATTTATCTATTTAAATGTGTTTTCTTTGTGTTATAACTACAAAAGTGAATTTTAAAAAAATTGTGGGATCAGTGCTTTCAAAAAACGATTAGCTTGGGTGGTTTTTTTAATTTGCATTTATAGAAATGACATTCTTAGATTTTTCATGCTTATTTGTCGTATGACAGGTGCTAGTTAATGAAAATTACTATGTAAGTTTTATATTAGTGTGCAGCTGCTTCCTTGATAATATTATAATCTTGGTGAGCAAAGTATACTACTTGTTGTTATAAATGGCAAACGTATTGACAATGAGTTATTTAAAGAAGAAAAGAGGAAACAGAGGAAGTTGACATAAACACCTAAATTTCTGCCAAGCTATATTTAGTTCCTACGAAATGTTGTTTTGGTACATTGTTGTTTTCAGGTCAAGTCCCATAGATTGGACAATGCAAGTACAATGTCTACATTCCTTATTTTTTTTCTTCAGCTTTTGTTTTGTGATAGTGAAACTCCAAAAACTCAGATATAACTCTGTGGGAAAAGAGTCTGTTTTGATCTAGACTTTTCAATTTTTCTTGTTGTGGACACAACAGATAAGGCTTCTTTTGATTTATTTACTGAATTTTTAATATGTCATGTTTCCATTCGTACCAGACAAAGCAAGGTGCAGTTCCAGTCACAGTGGCTTATGTGAATGTGAACAACCTTTATGATTATCCTGATTTTTTTTCTTTAATAGTGTATCATATTTGGGTACCCGTTAATGAAGATACATGGTACATGGTTTTGATTTACGATTTTAAAAAGAGGTGGGCTTCTGATATGTTAATGTGACCATTTTGACTAAATTTAAGTGTCTTGACAGTCCCCAATTGTTTTGAACTAAACTGATCTTTACAACAGTGGAATTGCAGATTATACTTCAAAATGGTGATTTGGACCAAAACCCACAAGTGTATATGGGTAGTTTATTTTGACAGCCAGCAACAGTAATTAAAAGAAACAATGCAAGAAGTTATAAAATACACATACAAATTGATGCAAGGACATGAGGCCGTGGCCAGGAGTGCCTACTCCCAACTACGGTTGGTGCGTCAACTGAAACCTTTCTTGGACAGAGATGACCTGGCCACAGTTATCCACGCTCTGGTAACCTCCAGGTTGGACTATTGTAATGCGCTCTACATGGGGCTTCCCTTGAAGATGGTTCAGAAGTTGCAGTTAGTGCAAAATGCAGCCGCTAGAGTGCTGACCGGAACAGCTAGCTGGACGCATATCACGCCGGTTCTAAAAGAACTGCACTGGCTGCCAATTCACTACCGAGCCCAATTCAAGATGCTAACTCTGACTTATAAGGCCCTAAATGACTTGGGCCCCAGATATCTAAAGGAGCGCTTTCTCCCATATCGACCTGCCCGCATTTTAAGATCTGCAGGAGAGGCCTTCTTGGTTATCCCACCGCCTTCAGCGGTTAGGCAGGTGGGCACCTGGGAGAGGGCCTTCTCAGTAGTGGCCCCCAGGCTGTGGAATGGTCTCCCCTTGGAGGTGTGTCAAGCCCCTTCTTTGTTTACATTCAGAAAGGTGGTGAAGATGCACCTCTTCACTGAGGCCTTTGGCTAAATGCTCCCTACACTTCCCCCATTGCAAACACTACTGTTTTTTAAATAACTGTTTTTGTATCATTCTTATTATTATTATTACTATTATGCTGGATTTTAAACCTTGTACTGGTTTTAGTATAGTTTGATACAGTTTTAATATGTTCATTTTTAAATGTTGTGAGCCGCCCAGAGACCCTTGGGTATGGGGTGGGATATAAATAAATAAATAAATAAATAAATAATGTAGATCTGTGAGACCATACCTCCTGCTGGTTTGTCTGCATGAGTCAGATCCGGATTAAGGAGGTCTTTAATCCAGAACTACTGGGGGGGGGGGGAAGGGATTTTCAGCAACAATAAGACCTGCCACCACTGCCAGCTCCAAGACAAGGAACTGTCATTCCTAGGAAGGCATAGACCAGATCAGCACTGTTACTGCAGACAGCACTGATTTGGGCCACACCTCTACATGATCCACAGATTGGGATCTAACTGAGGTAAGTACAGAAAAGGCCAAAGCTGAACTGCAGCTTGTGCTTACAGAACTGTCCGCTGTCTGCTGTAAGGGCAGAAGATGCTATGTTAAAATGCTATATATTTTATGTTTATTTTTTTAAAAAAAAAATTGAAAAAATTGCAGCTAACCCATTCTTGGGAGAGGAATGCATACAGTCTAAGACCAGGGAAACATCATAGCACACGTGCGTATTTGCAAAGAACAGAGCCCAAATGCTCTAATCCAATCAAGGGGATCTGCTACTATCATAATCTCAGACTGAGTGGTTCATAATCAGCAGCTGAGACTGAGAATGAATTGCAGCCCTTAACAACATATTTACTGAAGGGTTATGTTTAAGAAGATATTCAAAACATATGTTAGGTTTATTATTGGTGAGTACAATGTTCTCCTCTTGCTTGTAGCTAAGTGGAAGTGATTGTGGTAACTCCACCAAATAGGGACAGAATGAGATCTGGGATATCATTTCAGGACAAAGTTCTGTTTCAAATTTTGAACTGGACCTTTACATTTTACAACAGAGGTGAAAAACAACTGGCAAATCATTGCATGCTGTCATTGTTTTAAAAAATGAGATTAGAATGAAGTTTCATGCATATATCTGGGGCAAAAAGGCTGTTGCTTCCTCATCTGTATTCAAGGGCAAACATGGTACCTTACTGCAGGATGAGGTTCTGGAATCAAAGTGACTACCATGTTAAGGATATAATTATGATTACTGTGTTCACAGAAGAGTTCAGACAACAGTGCAGTTTTCAGAAATAACAGATAAGTAAAACATAAGTGATTTCCTTGGTTAATAAAATAGTGAAATGAAATTATTATACCTTTCTAGGGGGTAAAGTGCAAACAGGCCCTATACATATTGTCTTGAAATTGGTTACTAAAACTATATCAAATTTTCTCCAAATGGCTTCTAATCTGAAATTTTAAAATTGGCCCCACTGGTCCTTGATTCATGTGAGAATTTGGTTCCTGGAAAACTGCATAAGTGGAAAATATGTGAATCAAACAATTGACGTTAATGTAAAACGTTAGTGGAACTGAGACTAAAATCTATACTGGCTTAGGGTTTTTTCTCTCATATAATCAATTAATAAAATGTACTTTCCTTGTGGTAAAATGAAGATGCCTGATGACTGTTCCACAGCCTAGGGGCTATCATGGAGAAGTCTCCTCTTTTTAACTTTTAGGGGTAGCAGAACATTCAAGAAGGTCTCCTAGGCAGATCTTAGAGGATTTACAGGTCTACATGGGAAAACATGTTCACCTAGATATTTGGAGCCCAAGCTATTCTAGACCTTAGAGGTTAAGGTTAACATCTTAAACTAAACATAGTGATTACACTTCATATTTTCTCCTAATGTCTCCCAGTGGCTTCATATATATACTGAGGAGCATGGGAAATAGAACTGATTCCTGAGGAACCCTAAAGGTAGGTTCTCAGAGAATCCGGGAAGAATCTCCTACAACTGCTGTCTGGTACTGGCCTCGGTGATAGAAGCAGAACAATCACAGTGCAATGTTTCTGACTTGCAGGCTGCTCCTACACTTGCCAGTAGACTGGTGTGGTTCAAGGGCGGTCCGTACTTCTCCTCCAAATACACACTGTTTGCACAGGATGGACTATAGACCAGACGAGGATGCCCAAAATGGTGTCCTGAGCTAGTCTACTGGGAATGGTAGGGGTGACATACCAGTCTACAAAAGCATGTGGACAGCTTTGAGATACGGTACACCATTTCGGTGATGCAACAGCACACACTACTGAAATGCTCTCCCCCCAAGAGCTCCAAATGCCAGCCTTGTTCTCTGCCAAGAGAAATCTGTCACAGCTTGAAATGGATTAATTATTCTGGAATAGGGTCTTCTACCCTGTACTGGAATAGTCCTCAAAGTACGTAGACTTTCTAGTAGGCTACCACAGTCAATGGTATTCAGTGGGGCTGAAGAATTAAGGAGAATCAATGTAATTGCGCTTACCCTGTTTTTCTGCCAGACAAGATCCTCAGAGTGGCCGAGGTGGTTTCAGTACCATAAATGGGTTAGAAGGTAGATTCAAATGGGTTTTGATAATCAGCTTCCTCCAAACATGCCTTTGGTTGAACAGCTGTGATCCTTTTCAAATACCTCACCCCATAGAAGTACATAAGCAATTGAATTGTGGTAATTTAATAATTCTGTATCCAGGGGAGATTTCTTTAAGAGGAACCCCATCTCTCGGGGATTTGCCCCTACTCAGACACCCGATCCACTACCTGCCTGCTCCCTCCTTCCCTCCTTCCATGATCATTTCTTCTTTCATTCTCCTTCCTTCTTCTGCATCATCTTCACTCCTTCCCCCTTTTGCTGCACTTCCCACCATCTCTCACTGCTTAGCTGTCACGAGCTAGGGCAAATCCACCATTAAAAGAAAAAAGAAAGAGAAATCTTTAATACTTTACTGCCTTATTAACGTGGGGTAAAAAGTTGAGCCACGGTAGATGCAAGATGGAGGGGGAGACAAGTAGTGAATTAAAACTGCAGCCAAAGGCTTCCATGGTCTGATGCGGGACAGGTTTCATGCTGCTTTAAATTACAGCAGGGTCCATCCAGGGTCTGTTTTAGTCTGCAGTTGCATGCGGACAGCAGACCCCTATTCTGGAATATAATCTGGAATAAGAGCCAATATAGAAAGGGGCCATGTCTCATAATCCATGTGTGTGCAGACTTTCTGATAAGACATTGATTCAGACATATATAGCTGACTGGAATGCAAAATACTCCTCAAGTTCTAGAGTAGTTAAAACTTTGTGCGGCTTATTGCTGAACAGAAGTGAGACAAAGTGCAGTGTTATGATTTACTGAGATTAAACGCAGGCTTAATTTAAATGTAGCACTGCATAAAACAGTTGCAAATGATTGCTTCTCATATTCCAAAGTGTATTAAGAGAAAATAATTCCTTTATTTTACTGTTTTGAGTTTTGTACTGATATAAGGAGAAAAGGAGTATGATCGCGCATAGCATTTTTGAGGTAAAGGAACACTCCATTTATGAACACAGGGAAAAAACCTGCCCCCCACTAGTTTTTAAAGGAAGTGCCTAAAAGCTGCCTATTTTTGTCACGTCTTTGGCCCCAAAGCCTGCCTACCCCTCCTTAGGAACAAGAGATCAGTTTTCATTTGATGCGACTAGCCAGTTTTCCATGGATCTGATTAGTCAGCAGTGGTAGTAGACTGGAACTAACTCAGTAGCTTTATAGCCATCTTTATATGATCTTAACTCCTTCTCAAAAAGACACCTCAGGACAGACTAAAGAGTGTTAAATATTTTCTATGTGTCCCACGGATTTAAAAATTGCCCCAGGGACATGTGAACTATGTGTCTGAACGTATCCTTAGTCTGCAGAGCTACAGTTCAAATTAAGCTGCGATCAAAAGATGAATATTCCTTAGAAATTGAATGCTTCCAAATATCAGTTGTCTATCTATCATACCCTGGTGGAAGTGCCAGATTAGACAATAAAAGATATTATCCAACTCAGTAGAACATTTCAGCATTTTTCTTTTAACTCTGCAGTTTCCATAAATATGCTGTAGGTTAGTCTACCAAATGTCTCAAGCCAAAGCACACATGTTGCCGCAGGAGAAAGCAGCAAAAATTGCCCAGTCTTTATTTCACTGATGGATGCTTTTCATTGGCAAAGGGGAGTCCATTGAACACTATCCATTGGTGATTTACAACAGTAACTTTACTGTTTTGGTCCTTAACACCATCCCTGCTAACTGTCCTGGCCTGGAAGTGATTGGATCATGTCAGCCGCTCATATGGATTCAAGGAGGCAGAAAGTGTTTCTTTCTCATTAACATGGTCTGACCATATGTCACACAATTTAAGTAGTACATGAGGCCTTTTAATTAAGGCTGACAGGTCTTTAAGAAGACAGCTAATCTTTCACCCTACATTTTTTTCTCACATACTTCATGAGTACATTCGGTTGTTTCTTTGCATTGGGAAGTCTGATGATAGCCTTTTCCCAGACTAATTAAATTTTAAGGCTGTGAATTTTATTTTGTAAATGATTTGGGATTATGCATCATGTTTCTGTCAGTGATCCTTCACCCTCAGTTCCTGTGGTGTTATGGAAGTTTACAAGATTTGAGTTGCCTTTTCAATGCTATAGAAAAGGTGGATTCCTCTTAAATTCTTTTTTCTGTCTAGCTTTAAAGATTTCGGAACCAAATCTTTTCAAGTATTCCTTTTTCAGAGAAACATTCTAATATATTTTCAAATGTTAAAGCTAAATTATACTTTTATTTTTAACATAACCCCGCTGTATGAAGCCTTTCAACTTCCTTAGCAACTTCAGCAGTGTTGATAATAATATGACAGATAGGTCCTAGAACATAGAACACTCTGAAAAAAAGATTGTAGGCTGCTGAATATACTGAGTATGTAAAATTCCATTTTTGGATTGCACTTTTTGTGATTGGTCCCCCAAAGCAGACACTAGCATATGTGTTCTATTGTCGAGTTTCTTGAAGAGAGAGCATCCACTTTTAAATTCCTGTCATCCTTCAAATCCCTTTGTTTGTTGTTCCAGATGAGGGCTGAGTGTCAAGATATTTGTAAAATAGGGAAAATGTGCCACTAATATTGGTTAATGTCATTTTCATAACTTAAAAACAGCCAGCAAAGAAAATTAGATTTATTTTAATCTTGGGTATAAAGAAAAAAAAATCAATACTTATATGCATGATTTTTTTAAAAAAGGTTGTGTCAGCATGCATGTATATGTACATGTTTGTTTATATATTTATAATTATTAATAAAGACACATTCAGGCTGAAATTTTAAATGTACTTACTTACTAAGCATATATTTTAATTCTTCCCTATTGAAGTAAAAGGTATTGAAGAGGAAGGTTGCCAGATATATAGAAGGTCATGTTTGCAATGCTGGTAACTGCACAGAAGACAAAAGTCCAGCCTTCATCTCCCTCAATGATGAAAGAACAGGAAAAAGATAGGGAGAGTACTCTTTCGATAATGTTGACCACAATATTCTTCTGGAACGTTTGGTTTCAAAAAGCAATCATGAGGGGTTTTGCTCATCATCTTAGGAATTTGCATGCGGTAACTCCCATAATTTTAATGTTTATGGGCCTGTTAGGAAAGAGGATTTGGAGAAAACTGTCAGCAGTATGATGACAACCAATCTCGTGGGCCTTTCTGCACTTACCCCAGAAATGGATAATTATTCCTTGTAGTCCTTTTCAGAGCTGCTTTCATCAGCAATGTCCTCCACTTGCAATGCCATGGTGATCCATGTGCTTGTGATCTCAAGGTTAGATTTTTATAATGCACCTTATTGAATAACACTGTTAAATGAACTTCACGGAAATAAACTTCTAGATGCAGCGTAAATTTCTTGGCAGCACAGTTAGTATTAAAATGTGTGGTGTCCTGACGTTTGTTAATTTCATTCCAAGACTGAAGTTTCTTCATATAGGTAATACATTATTGTCATTGATTAGGCACAGATCATGATATCATGTGTGTATATGTATGGGGAGGGGTAATTCAGCTGAGCTTAAGGATTGATTTTCTAGCTGGAATCTTAAAGGTTTTCTCAGTTGTTTTGCAAATCAGTGAAATAAACAAGAGTAAACCATTGTTCATGCAACCTTTACTGGCTTTAACATCATACCTACTGGGTGGCTGGAATTAAGAACACCTTTATCAGCTTTGGTGGTGCAGCAACTACTGGCATTCCTGGACAAAGACAGTGGCTGAACTACTGGTTTTAAGAGTAATGCTTGCTGTGCAGTGGAGACCCACGAAACTCTAGGAACGTTTTAGTGAAAATTTTGATACTGATGTATAAAGACATAAAGAACTTGGGACCAGCATCAGCCGGGGGTGTGGGCAGTTTATGGAGTCTTTGCATCTCTGAAAACTATAGTGTCCATTGTTCATTTTGCAAGCAATAGCTTGAAACATGTACAGCGGGATAGAAGTACAAATAAATAAATAAATAAATAAATAAATAAATAAATAAATAAATAAATAAATAAATAAATAAATAAAAATATTCATTCCTTTACATATTCACGTGATCACTGGCTGACACTTTTTTAAAATGAAGATCTTAACCTGTGTCTATCACTAATGTTAGACATATTGCATTTTAATATATATTTTTGGGATTTTCTTTTTTAAGAGCAAAATGAGTCTGGAATATTTGCTTCCCATGCAATTTCTTAACCTTCCCAGCTTTAGTAAGCTCCTATTCAAGGAAGGGATATCAGGGGACTGCAGTAGACCATAAACATGGGAGTAGTGATCTTCTAAGAGTTAATTGCTATTTTAGGAAAAAATTGAAATGAAGTCATGCAGTGGGACATTATATAATCAGTCTATAGAAAGTTACTTTTCACCAAGTCAGATTGTTTGTCCAACCAATATATATTGTCTTCTCCTAAGGGAAGTGATTGACTAGGTATATATGTATTGTTTTGCATGGTATGTTTATTTTTTTCACATGGGGCTGTGTGGTTCTTTACCCTGCAGTTTAACTGTGCAGCAAATTAATTTTTTATTGATCTGACTTCAGGACCCTGAAATGATTTTTTCAGCTGCACTGGACTTAAGGACATGCCTCCCAGGTTACAAATCAATAGAGACATATGGTCACCAGGCTATGCAGCAATCTATAATGTGTACTGAAATTGTCATACAACAAGTGGGTTTCAGCCAAAGGTTTCCCTTGCACTAGTCAAAGGCCTATTTTTAATTACCAAAATGGCACTGTGGATGGGAAAGCTTTTTATGCCCTCCCAAGATTGCTTCGTAGATGAAAGACTGCTGAAGGATGAATGGGAGAAATTGCTTTCTTCTCAATTTCTTTGGCTAAACTTAGATGTACACCATCTTTTCATACATACAGATTTCCTCCGGATTCCAAACTACTATTTGACTTATACAATAGACACTACTCTCTCTGAAGCAGGTATGCTTATTATTTCACCCTTGGCTTATCCACAGCGAATTCAGTCTAATATTTACACACCCAGAAGTACCCTTGGAGTTGTTGTGACTGGCAGTGGTATGGTAAGATGTAGTGCACTGGATGAAAAACGTTTGACATTATTAAAGGCAAAGATCTATTAGACCTCTGCTCTTCTGCCACTTCATTCCTGGTTCTCTTTCATAGCTGCTGTCACACATAAGCATGCAGGTGATTGTTACTCTTTTTACTTATATATATAGCCAGAAAGTTTGGTCTTGTGGTTAGAGTCTTAGACTCTAATCTGGAGGTCTCCTGGTTTGATTCTGAACTCCAACACAGAGCCAGCTGGTGACTGTGGGCTAGTCACAGCTCTCCTTCTGTGATCTCCCAGCCCCTCCTACCTCGCAGGGAGAAGATCAGAAGGTTTGTCAGCTGTTTTGAGTCCTCTTTAATGGTGAGAAAAGTGGGGTATAAAAACCAACTCCCTCCTATGACTGTGGCAAGTATAACATGGTAATAAACATTCACAGGAAAATGCATGGGACTTAACTGGAAGAAATATGAGTGATGAAACAGGAAGGAATAGACAGTAAGAAGTGATCTCAAAAGGAATGAATGTTAACCATGCATATACACTATAAATAGAAACTGGAGTTATTCCAAGTATTTTAATAGAAGAAAATATCTTCTATGATGATGCGTCTTCTGTGTTGGGTATTTTTATATATATTTTAATTTGATATTTTATTTTACCTTAGATTTTGGCTACACTTGTTCATTTTTACTAAGTTTTTATAAGAAAGTTCTAAAATTCCTATTGCTATTGGGTGCTACTAGATCCGAATTAAGGAAAGTACCCATTCCTTAGATCCGGATCTTCTTAGATCCGGATTAAAGGAGCGCTGTGGAAAAACACCCCATGTAGGTTTTCTTGAGGAGGGTTCCTGCACAGAGCAGCATATTAGGGTGATTCTGCATTTCTGGTATATTGGCCAGCGTGGAATCACACTTACACTCAGTTGAATAAGTGTCATCTTCCAATGAATACAATTTCTGAGGTGTTTTAGGAGAGAAAAACATTCCATTAGATCCAGTATTGTCTATGATCAAAAGTTGCTCAGTAGAGTTACAACAATGCCATGACAGCACTGTTTTTCAGATGCATAAGCTGTCAAATAATTATGGATAGGTCTGTTATGTATTTCACAATTAAATATGCTCTTTATACTAGGGCCACAACCTTCTACCAGCATATTTGCAGTCTTAATATAGAGGCTGGAAGTTCACCAGATCTTATACTTATTTGATGGTCACAGATAAGGATTTTGAGAAAGCATGCACATGTAGAAAAAGTATTAGATATGGGCATTGTAGCATCTACTCACCCAGGACACTTCCCCATTCTAGAATTTAAAAATCTTTCAGTTTGTTCCAAAGAAGACAATTGAAAAGGAAAAGATTCACACCCAGATATTTACAGATACTATAGTAAAACAGAATGGCAAAACCTGGGATAACACTTTTAGATCCTTTGGCCCCATTAAAAATTTGCTTCCTGCACTTTCCAAGGAGTAAATTGCCCAAAAATGTGTTTTAAAAATCCTTTAAAAAGCCTCTCGCTCCTGTTGTCCCCCCGCCCCTAGCCTTCTGTCCAGTATCTGTCGCTGTTGTGGGTGCATCATTAAATGGGTGGGGTTTCACTCTCGGGAGGGCAGCTCTTTGCCATCCCTCCCATGTTATCATTCCCCTCCTCTTTTGTGGTAGGGCAAAACAGAGGATAATATTGCCAAATAAAGGATCCATTTGGACATAAAAAGCCCCCTCCCCAGTCTGTTTTTCCCTCTCTTCCTCATCCATATCCTGTCTTTCCCCCATTCTTTTCTCTCTTTTTCTTCTTTCCCCCACTTTTTGATCGCCTCCTGCCTGGTTTTGGGCACCAGCAGCAGAGCTCTTCACTCACAGGGAAATGTTCTCTATGGCAAAGCCCTCTTTCCTGTGCTTGGGATTTATGAAAAGCAAAGAGGTAAATTTACCAAATTGTGACAAAATCACCTGAGATCTTGCTTTTTTAGACGTTGGAAGTGGATGGAGAATTTTAAAGAGAGGGCGAGAGAAAAATCAGCCCCCTAAGCCTAGATCTAGCCCTTGTTTTGCACCTGGCAATGGGGGCGCATTATGGTTAATACATTTCTCTCACCCACCACCAGGCTCAAAACATGGGGTAGATCTAGGCTTAGGGGGGTGATTTGGCGCACGACCACAGCTTCATGGAATCAGTCCACGCAGAATCGATCCCTGTGGTCATGGGGGATCACTAGTCTGCATTACACAGTTGCACAAAAGAGGCTGGGTGTGTGATCAAAGGCTGGAGCTGGAATTCCCACCCTTGGCTACGTCATGATGTTAACCATGGGACCAAAGCCAATCAGAGAGACGGGAGGGAACCCCGAATGGCAAAGGGCAGGGAGCAAGAGATGCTGGTTCCTCAACGCGTTTTATGTAGCGTTTTCAATGGGAAAGGCAAAATTTGGGTTCTATACATTTTTATGCATTTTCAGTGGGATTGGGCAGAATGCGTGTTTGCCTCGAATTTAGGTTAAATTCGTATTTAAAAAGTCAAGTGGGATCACGCCCTTACTATGAGATAATAACTGCAAAGCAAACACAGAGGTGAGGGAAACGAGAACACTGAAATGTGATATATTAAAATCAAGAAAGGGGATCCATTGACCTGTGGAGTAGAATGTTCTTTACCAGGAAGCCAGTGACAGTGTCTCTTGATTGCTAGTGATGCCACTTTTGGCAGCTATTGTTCTGATATCAGGGTTGTTCTGACATCAGGGCTGTTCTAGTGAGGAAAAGGGACAGAATACCCAGGATGGGTGTTTTGCCTTATCCCAAACAAAAACTGAACAGGGGGGTTCTGCCAAAGAAAAGAAAGCAACCCAATAGGGTAAAATAAATGAAGACAATGTCTACCCCAAACACCTATGTGAATAAGAAATACAAAACTGTAGAACAGAAAAGCAATTATAATTTCTAAAAAATTTTTTCCTCATGCTTGACTGGCTCATGGTAGCACCAGGCGAGATTATAACAAAATGGGCTTACAGACATGGAGGTAAGCATGGCTGTTCTGGGAAACGTGGCATTATTGCTGTATTTCCTGTAACAGCAATATTAGGGATTGTTGCTTCCTTAACTCGGTACTACTGTATATTGGGAATTCTGCAATACTATCGTTCAAACTATAGCCCCAGGAAAATAGCAGGCTTTAGCTTGCATCTGGAGATACCCTAGCCATGGTTATACCTTCACTTCAAACCTTCTTCAGGTGTGTTCAGATCTAACTGCTCACACCTTTTCATTTCTGTTTTATTTGACTTTCTATGTTCCATCTGGACTTTTATAAATGGAAAGTCCACAAATAAAATGGATAAAAATGAAAAGGTGTGAGCAGTGACCATGGGTCCCATGTAACAGTTTTATTGCATGGATTTGATAACTTGGATTTCAGTAAAATAAATGGGAGGAAATAGTTCTTAATGAGATGTGATCTGTCTGTGTGTATTTGCAAATCTTCTGCAAATAAAACTTAGAAATAACCACTCTTTTCTGCTTATTCTTGGGAAAAACCTTGGATTTGTTCATGGCCTGTTTGTTGTGCAACAGTAGTTACAATGCTGTAATGAACAATCATAGCAAATCTTGGTAGGAACTGGAACCTTTGGCCTTTCTTCCTAACTAGAAGCTATGCTAATTGTTTTTATCAGTTAGAAGCACCATGAGTCTCTCCCCTTTTTCTCAGATATATTTGGGTCTAGTTGAGACTTGATTGCCTGTTGTTTACCTGGGTTTGTAAATCATGTTGCTTATGTAACTATAATCAAATTCCTACTTGTACCTCTTTCAGGGTTGCACTTTCAGAAATACTGTTGGTTTTCAGTAGAATTTTCCTTCAAGTAACAATTTGTGATTTTAATAGCAAGCTATGCAGCCATTTGATGGAAGTGAAAAAGGACCTAGGTTTGTAGTGATTTGATTTTCTGTTTAGAATTGGGATTGGTTCCGTATACATGTGCACTGACTTTTATTTTGCAGTAAAGTCAGATTTAATGACTTAAACAAGAATAATATTACAGAAGATTCCAGTAACTCAATGGATGGAAATTGTTTTTAAATTCTTATAATGCTAAATGACTTCTCGGTTTCAGCAAGGGATATGCACTATTTCTACTGTCAGCTGGTAATGTATATACAGTAGTATATTGATATACACATACTTCCAAGGTTGTAATTCCCAAAACAGATACTATGATATCTTGTTTTTGAATTACAATAGCCACTTTAAATTTAAATCATTCTCCATACTATAGTATGGTTTGGTTCCAGAAAACCTTTGTGTAGTGCTAGACTGAAGTTTATACAGTTAGCTCCTATGGAAAACTGGATGTTAGAAGTATTACATTTGCCTAGTCTGCCAATATGAATAAATGGCACTTTGGAGGGAGGTCTGATCTCTCAGAAGATGTCATTTCCCTCCTCTGTGCTTCTGTACTTTCAACCCAAAGGAAAAAGTCATCTTGGGCCCCATTCCCACTACATGCTTAAAACGGTTTTCCTAAACTGAAGTAAAAGAACCGGATAAAACACGAATTTGCCTGATCCCATTACTTTCAACTTTAATTGTGTTTGATCCCGATTCTGAAAGCGCTTGAAAACTTCAATTGGGAAAGCATATCTTTTTCACCCCCTGCCCTGGCGACCATCCTGAGACGAGGCGAGAGGGCGGTGTGTGACCCCCTCCCTCCCTCCTTCCGGCGGTGGCGGCAGGGACCAAGCAAGGGTCAGCTGCCACTGCCACATGGTCTCTCATTCTCCCACCCTCCTTCTGGTGGCGGTGACAGGAACCAAGCGAGGGTCAGCCACCGCCGCCACGCGGTCTCTCATTCTCCCACTGCTGCCTCCACCGCTCTGGCATGTGCCCGCTGCCGACCCCCCCTCCCTCACAGATGCGCCCGCGCGCCCACACAAGGAGAGGCACCCGCCTATTGCCAGTCATGGTGTCCACCCCCTCTCTCTGATTGGGGTTCCTCCTGCCACAAAATTTTTGACATGACAAGGGTGGGGAGTTCCTAGAGTGCTACTGGGGTAGGGAAACCATAAACACGCATTCTCATCCCACTACAATGGTACCGTTCCCACAGTAAGAAATGTAAAATGTTTCAAATGCAGGAACTGGAGCGAGACCTGTTGAAATGATTTAACACGCAAAGCGTGTGTTAACCCAACCTGACGTGGGTACTGTGAGGATCGAAACCTTTTCAAAACCGTTTTAAGCTTGTAATGGAACAGGCTCTTGGTATTAGTTTAAGGCATCTGAGGAAGAGGCACTCATTCCCAGGCTTCAGAGCAAGGTAAGGTGATTTTAGGGATTTTATATTTGTCCTTACAGCCTCAAATTTGCCCAGAAAGTGTCTCATTAAGTGTGTCCAATCACACCCCGAGTTTATTGCTGTGAGTCAGTGAACTGTAGAGAAAGTAATGTTACTGCATTAAACAATAGAAGTTGCACTTTATTGTTGGTATAAGAGCAAAACCAAGTTGCATACAACCGTTACATGAAGCATGACTGTACTAACATTTCAATGTTTTTTGCTTTAAAATACAGAATACTGTGCTTGCCTTGGCTCTTTAATCATATGTTATTAGTTCTGGAACTTCTCTGTTTCCCAGCATATTTTAATTGACTGTTTTCTGTGACAAATTATGGGCTCTTACTTTGATGAGGCTCAGTTGCAATCTTATTGGAGACAACTATGTAGAGCTTCTAGTCTCTGCTTGTATTTTAAACCACTACAAACAGCTGCATGATATTGCAGTGCTGAGTAATGGTTGAATTTGTGTCAGTCTTATGTCTCTAGAGATTCCCACCCAGACATACACACACCGGATATCTCTGCTCCATGCACTAAATCCATTACAGAGCTTCCTCTTCTTCTTCTTTATCATCCTTTCTTATTAATTAAACATTATTAGATGTTGTGTAAAAAAAATGCATATTTAGATCTGCCTGACAGTCATAACCCACTAAGTTCAGAACACGGTGGATTCTGTCAGGCATTTCATAACCGCTTACTTTTCCAGCTGATGGGCCAGGACTTGTGCAGCCTTTTACGTTTAGTTGTCTCTAAGTCCTGTGAAGTCACAGGGATTTACTTGTGGCAAAATGCTCTTAGTATCCCACAGTTTGTTCTCTTTATTAGGTTTCACTTTACAAAAAACTAGGAAAGTGTGAGTAACTTCGCCTTTTCGATCTTTTCAGATCTTCCTTCCCTAGTATCTAGAATTACATTACAGCAAATTGTAAAAGTATTATGAACACTGTAAACACTGTTGCTTCTGTGACATAGGCTTCTGAATAGATTATCTTGTTTACTTTGTTTCCTCTAGAGCAGCGGTTCTCAACCTGTGGGTCGTGACCGCTTTGGGGGTCAAACTACCCTTTCAGAGAGGTCGCGATGAGTCTTCTATCGCTCCTCCCTCCCCACTCCCAGCAGCCCTGCCCCTGTGGCTGGGGGTCTCCACAACGTGAGGAGCTGCATTAAGGGGTTGCGGCATTAGGAAGGTTGAGAACTGCTGCTCTAGAGGAACCCCCAGTGAAACAAACTTATTACAAGATAGGCTTAATATACAAACTTTTTGTGGGGGAGGGGGGAGAGCTGGGTCTGGGCACATATTTTCACCAAAAATAATTATTTCATTATACTAAATAAATCATTTGCTATCCATGAAAAATGAGCCTACCCTTCACTGTCTGAAGATTGATGTTTAGGATCGATATAGTTCTTGATATGTTTGTTTTTAAATGTTGTAAGCCACCCAGATACCCTTGGGTATGGGGCAGGATATAAATATAAATATAAATATAAATAAATAAATAAATAAATAAATAAATAAATAAATAAATAAATAAATAAATAAGAGCACATTTGATTGGCACATGGGAGAAAATCTCTCTGCCCACTAAAAATCCATCTGATTCACAGCCTGCTCTTTCTGTATAAACACATATAGACATTTTTTTTATTTAGGAATCTGACTAATTTGACTAGCTAATTAAATCTCTTTATTTAAAAATGTTTTACCTTCTTATCTATTTATTTCTGTTTTCATTATTACGTTATGTGTAAATCTGTTTGGATTGTTTAGTTCTTTATCAGTCTGCATAATAGAGGCCGCATCCCCATGCAAGCCATTTGGTATGGACTGGGCACACATGGGACAAGAAGCAGGTCTGAGATCGATCCTTGTCCATCCCCATGCCATTTCTGGTGACGCAGGCTGGATGCGGGCTGGGCACGGATGCAACCATCCCCATGCAAACTGTGCCAAACCCTGGCATGGGGAGCAGCGCCCCCTCCTCTCCGCGCCCCCTCTCCTCATTGGAAGCCGGAATCACATCAGCCCACCCCTGTGCCACCAGCTGCAAATGCTGCTTACCTCCATCCCTTAGTGGCAGAGAAATCCAAGTCTGGCTGGGAGGCACGGATTTAATTTATTAAACTTAGATTAAGTTTAACAAATTTTAAAATATTTTTTTAAAAAACCAAAGTTGCTACAAGGTTTAGCAGCAGTTGGGTGGTTGAGCAGTTTTGCACACCTCTGCCTTGACGATCAGGAAACGGGGGTGGAATATTTGGGAAAAGGAACAAAAATCAAGCCATTATCCTGCCTGCCTTGGCAATCGGGAAATGGGGGTGGAATATTTGCTGTGGGAAAAGTACAAAATAGCCTGGGATCGTTCCCATGCACAGTCTCAGCTTGCTAAGCAATGTGAGCCAGTACCCCAAACTGTGCCCAGACTTGTTTTTTCAGGCACCAAATTTGGTCCTGGTCTGGCACGGTTTGGGGTGATTTGGTCCCCAGAAACCGGACCAAATAAAAAATGCATGGGGACACCCCTTGCCAAGCCCGGTTTTGGTATTGGATCAAATGTGCATGGGGATGCACCCACATAATCAAGATACAGGATATAAATCTTGAAGTATATAAATATGATATTCATTTGTTGGTCTTGTATTATCTTTAAAAATAATCTCGAGTGTAGTTCGGACAGTGTAGATTTGCATTCAGGCCTGAAGTACTTTCACTGAATGAAGTTGTGTGTGGAGATATGAGATGTGGCAAATCGATGTTGGTGATAGTTTGTGAACCATACTCAGCCAGATCAGATGCTACAAACAACTTATGCAACACAATAGTGTGTTCCAAACTTTTCATTCTCAGTGGACGGCCCATATGAAATTTCTCCCTTGAATCCAGATCTCTGGTAGTCATGATATTAAATGTGCTAGTTTTGAAGCTAATGCAGGTGGTTAGGGAGCTGGACTCTTATCTGAGAATACCGGGTCTGATTCCGCCCTCCCCCATGAAGCCAGCTAGGTGACCTTGGGCTAGTTACAGCTCTCTTCTGAGCTCTCACAGCCCTACCTACCTCACAGGGTGTTCTGTTGTGGGGAGAAGAATAGAAAAGCTTTGTCAGCTGCTTTGAGTCCCCTTAAATGGGTGAGAAAAGCAGAGTAGAAAAGCCAACTCTTCTTCTTCTTCTTCTTCTTCAGTATGTTCTTAGTGGGCATGGTAAATCAGTCTCAAAAGTTAATGTGTTTCATCCAGTTCCATCATCATACAACAGGAAAAAGAAAAATACTTTGATATTTGTGCAGAAACATCTTTCTGTGGAAACAATTTATAAGAATGAAGGACTGTGTGATGATGTGTTAGATTTAATTTCCAGAGGGCTAGCAAGTAGTCTTAAGCGGTTTACTGATCTCCTTGTGCAGGACAGATGGAATGGAAAAGGCTTCAGGATCTCATCCTGATCTGGGACAGCTACAGCTTAGGTTTCAGTTGTGACTGAAAGCAAAATACAATTGTACTTGCTAAGATGGGGTTTGATCAACATTTGTGTCACTTGGAAAAGGGAGGGTTATATATAGTGCGAGTGAGCTAAGGTAACAGTATGGAGTAAAGAGAATATAACTCAGTTATTTAATAGATACTTTGGCCCTTTCTGCACTTACCTTAGATCCAGATTAATGAGCCTTGTAATCCAGATCTTGGGACTCCACATCTGCACATCAGGATCACGGAGGCCGTGCATGCTGGTCTGGCTTCTCCTCCACTAGAAGGAGCAAGATCCAGATTAACATCCTTAACTGGATATCTGGTTAGACCAGTTTAATTGGGTCTACCAAAGGGACTAAGGGCCTTCCTTGTTCCAGAACAAGGGAGGCATACCTCCATGTTCTGGAAGTACAGTGAGTGGTGGTGTTTTTCAGCATCATGCCATAGCACTCTGTCAAAAACTACCCCTTCCAGGCCCCTTAGGCTAGCCGTCTGAGGCATGGAGAGTGACTGTAAGGGTTGCTCAAGTTTCACAGCTGCGGGGAGGCATCGGCTAGATCAGTGCCTTCAGTACAGATGGCTGATCATGCCCCTACCTCCATGCAGTCTAAATTAGTGCAAACAGTTCCTGTGATCTCTTTTATGCTGATGTCAGATCATGTGTACTAGGCACGTGGTGTTTGATCAGAGTAGAACGTATCTGCAACTCTGACCTGTAAACAAGAATTGTAAATTGGCCCCAAATCATGACAACCCCTATGGCAGTGGCTTAGGGCAGTTTGCAAAGGTGAAACATACAAACTTTATTTTGTATATTATTTTAAAAAATATAATGTTAAAACATTCAGTGATTAAAGCACATTAAACAAATTAAAGGAACTCAAAGGGATAGTCCAGAGGTAAATGGCAAGATGAATGAAAAATACTTAGAGAAAACTTGCATTAGGCTTGCTGGCAAACACCTGCTTCCACAGCATCTCAGGCATATAGGCTAGTTAGCAAGCCAGCTCCAAAACTCCATGATGATTGGTACTGAGTAAACAATCATTCATATACCCAGGCCCAAACCTTTATGGCTCTCATTCTTGTCATTGTGATGACCTCCAGCTATAAGGGCATGGAGGGGCACATGCCTTAAGGTTGGCAACCTTGCCCATACATATACTTGCTCAGAGTATCAAATACATGGGATTATGGAGAAATAAAACCACAATTAATTTCATTGTTTTGAAAACAATTAAGAGGCATATGGAGCAATTTGCAAAATAATATCTCTTTCCCTCTCAGTCTCACAGGCTACAAATGCAGTGCGCTCATGCGTATCACATGTAGACATGTACACGAAACAGAGAATCTTAAATGAAGAAATGAGTTGGTCTGAGGCCACAGACTGATGCAGTGTGTCATGAATTGGGATATGCAGTAGGATTTGGTTGCACTGCATCAGCAAAGCTTAATTGGCATTAGCGAAATAGACCAAAGTAAAGAAAGATGTACAAGTGATAGAATTCGTCCCTTTATTGGATTTCAAGACCCTGTGAGCCATGCATCTTAATTGGGGCCAGTTGGGATCATTTAATAATTGCTGTCAGAAGATCAGATTTAATTCTCTTTATAAAAAATACCACAGTGGGATGAAGCTAAGCAAATTGTCATTCAGGGTTTCAAATGAACAAAGCTTTAATTAGGTTGATTAGCTTACTGTAAGAGAGAAGAAAGAAACAGAAAATTGATGAATCCAATTTGAGCCATATGTGTGCCAGATATGGCAATATTATTATCAAATATCTATTTCTGCATTGCACAATTAATTTTAGTCACATTTTCTATGTATATGCCAACAAGATAGTTTGCTTATTTATTTTCTTTGCTCGCTCGTTAGTTTTACAACTAATGCTTTTGTATATATGTACAGATTCTTAGATCATTACGACCTGAAATCTAAAGATTTAGACTAAAATCCTATAAACAGCATGTGTTTGTTCAGAAGTTAATTACGACTGAATTGAGTGAGACTTAATTCCAGATAAATGTGCCTTGCGTTGTGATTAAAAATACTTCCTATTTGACGACATTTATTTATTCTGAGTAGCTGTGACTAAGAATGTACTTCAGGACTAGAATGACCAAATGTTTTAGGCTGTGATTGTCTCCTCTATATTAATTTATCCTAACTGTATGAAGCATAGAAGCAATGGTATGGGAGACAACAGCTATTTCTTTTGTGTTCTTTATTATGTCAAATAGTAGCTTTCAGTTATTGTCAACTTTTGATGGTTTTATAATCACTCTTTTCATCTAGTAGATGTTTACTTTAGATGCATGTGAATCAGACATATGGAGCAATATCCTCTAAAGCTGTACAGTTAACATTTGCGTAATAAAATATGGCCTGATTTGGGCCAAGGTGTCTGGCAGTCAGTTCAAGGAACAGGATGCTGACTTTTCCAGCACAGATTGTTCAGGTGAAGGGGTAGGAATAGAGAACTAGGGATGTGCACAGATTTTCAAAAATTTTAATATCTGATTCGAATCCGTCAAATGTTAACATTCAAACTCAGATTGGATTTTCAAAAATCCAAATTTGCACATTTGAATTCGAATTGGATTTTTGAAAATCCGATATGGATTTTCAGATAATTCGAATGTGTAGATTCGTATTCGTCGTGTATGAATCTGAGCGAAAATTATACGCACTTTGCGCTTAAAATACGGTATTAAAACGGGATGCATACGGATTTTTATGGAATGTGTACAGATATGTATAACAGATATGAATGTTGTTGACATTCTTATCTTTAAATACAAATCTAACATTCGAATGTACAGATTTGAATGTTATGGATTCAAATCGGATTTTATGACATTCAGCTCTTAAATATCCGAACTGAATCTACTCAGATTCAAATGTCAAGAATACATTCGTGCACATCCCTAGCATGAACAATCCCACCTTGAAGTGAGAGGTACCTCAGAGATGCTTTTTGCATGTGTGCCTGATCAGACTGTTAGACTTTCATCTGAGGCTGCTGTTGTCGTTACTGTACCTTGTGGGAAAGGAGGCTTAATGCTTAACTTCTGGTACAGGAATGTGCATAGAAGCCTATGATTTCCAGAGACTTCGTACAAGCCACAGCAGTATATATTATGAACAAGATGTCCTGCAAGATATTTTGTGATCTGCCTACACAAACCTCTAGACATTAAAAGACACATTGAAGGGTTTGTTTTTGTCCAGCTTTCTTCATACCAAAACAAATTCTCATTAAAACTACTTCTAAGTGTAAACCTCATGCTGTTAAATTGGTGTTGTTCATACACATTTTAATTAATTGTGTTCTTGCTTTATTGCTTAGATGTTGACCCTGCTAAGAAAATACAAGTTTTTGCAGTTCTTACAGCTTTCATTAATTGTGTTTATTCTATAGACCAATAAGTTAGAAAAAAAAATTTCTGAGAAAACATAATGTACATTTGAAGGCCAGGGAAAAGCTTAGCTAATGTATCTTTCAATTGATTTTTTTTTCCGGCTTACTCCTTATGACAATAATAAAATGAAAAATATTGATAATTATCCCTGAACTGGAGAAAGACAGCTTCTTTTCCACTGGAACAGAGACTGTTAAGCAAAAGGGTATTTGGTTACTAAAAGCTAAAAAAAATAAAAAAAATCAGCATGATGGCAATATTTCAGCAATGTAAATGAAGTGCAGTCAAAAAATCCACACTGTAATCCTACATAAATAGCCAAAGTTATCCTAGCCGTTCTCCAGGTTGTCCTGCACAAAATGACTGCAGTGATATGCTGCTTTCCTTTTTGATCTTCCAATTTCCTTGGAAACAAGCTCAGGGGTTAAAACTGGTTTGCCAAACTGGTTTGGTTGGTTTGTGGTTCACACTGAACCAGCTGGTTCAAAAACGCCTGCACTGAACTGAACATTAAGTTGTTTGAATACTTAGAAATCTGATTGAACCAAACCAGTCCCCCCACTTGCAAATGCATACTGTTTGATCAAACATTTTGCATTCCCTATGGAAAAAATGGTTATTTCTTGTTTATTAACCAGTTCAAAACTGAACACAACAACCACTTGAGTAACTAGTTTGCTATTGAACCGAGCAAACAGGTGCAGAATGAACTTGCGATTTTAGTTTGTGCACATCTCTAATGGCTTTGGAGTTTAGAAGTTTTGGAGGGAGAAGAGTATGTCCCCACTGTTCACCTGATGCTCAGAAACTAGCAGGAGCAGGAGGCAGGAAGCCCTGTCCTTTCTGAGAGAGGCCTAATGCTTTTTCTGAGAGGCCTGTGTTTCCTGGTAAGGGCAAACTCTCGGGAGATTTCACAAGATCTCGCCCATACTCCAGGAAGAAGGAAACCCAAAGCTGATGCTGGGTAAGTCCAGACTTCCTGATGCTGTGCTTCTGAATGGACAGCCATGATTGAGCCATCACACACAGCAGCCAGTACTTTGCAGTGGTGGTACTTTATAGCAATGCTACTGCAAATTTACTTAATGCTGATATAGCAGCACTCCCTATGCAGCATTAAGTAAATCTGAAGCTTCCTGCCAGTTCAGACAGGATGGTGAGAACAGCCAATGAGAGCTGAGACTGCAGCTCAGCTCCCATTAGCTGCCCCATCCCACATTAAGCGCCCCTCACCCCATGTGACCACGCATACCACACAGAAGTCTTGCAGCTCCCTGAGCAGACTGCTACAGCCTGGATTCTGGACCGCCGCTTCACAGCAGGTAAGCTGTGAATTTTTTTAATACTGTGGATTTAATCCGCTAATCTGGAAGGGGTCACAGGCTTTAAATACTCGGCATCAAGCTTTAAGTTGCAGGGACTCTGGAGCGCTCTAAAAGCTGTGCTGCTCTTTGATAGCAGCTCCGAAGCCCCTACCATGTATACATCCTGTATGGATGCACCCCCAGTAATCAGTACAGTTAATTCTATGACGTCTCCTGGGTACTGGGCAATTGGGAGCCTCAGAGCAAGTTGGCCAGGTGAGACCAAGGTTGCCAGGCATTATTGTTGTGACATTGCAGTTGAACACTGGTGTCTGTATTCTGGAGATGCAGAAAAACAGGAGATGACAGGTACTGGAGAAAACATGATCCCAGTGCTTGGGCAGCACTTTCTTCCATACTGTCAGACTGGGATGACCTATACTGGCATAGTAAGCTATTTGACCGTGAAATGCTGTGTAGCACATTTCCAGCAGTGGGCCTGTGTAATGCACCAGGCAGGGTCTGTCACTTCAGTGCTGGTTAAGCCAGCACTCCCACTGTCTTGTTAGAACATGGTCTATCAGGTACCTGGCATCCCAGGCTCTGTCATTGCTGCACAGGAGCCTAGGCTATTCTAAGAGATGGCATTGTTCACACACCAGTCTGTGCTAGAAAAGATGGATTAGAGAAGGGTTGGAAACATGAGGGCTACGCACTACGATCTCTGAGGTGCCTCCAAGTTGTCCCAAACCTTTGGTATGTCTGAACACACAGCCTATGTTTTCATTCTAGCCTCTCCTCCTGTTATATTTTCAGTATTTTTATTGTGTATCTAATTCTGATTGCATTACTTTTTGATATGGCATATATATATAATAATACAGTTATTTTAATAGAATAATGAGAAGCAAATGAACAGGAGATAACTCCATATGATGTTTGGTGCTGTAAACTTTCATCCTTCCACCTTCAGTAAGTCATCACAGCTCCTCCTTGTGGTGGAAGAGCTTGATATACAAATATGTGGTTATAGCCCCAAGCCTCAGGGCTTCAGAGTAAATGTAATATGCTAAAGCAAAGAAAAATAAGCAAGGAAAATAAAAAAATAAAATAAATGCAGAAATTCTAAAACCAAAGTTAATAGGAACTGTGGCAACAACAGCAATAACAATTTTTTATTTCAAAAGGAAAGAGAAAGAGAAGAAGTAGATTCCAAACATTCTTTCAACTACTAAATGCATATTTGTTTTCATACCTCCCCCTAAGGGTCTTTTGGCAATTCATATTTTCTAATAATTAAATCCCAAAACCAACATATCATTTTTCTGACACATAAAGTTAATTGGGCTACCCATTTAAACAAAACAAAAACAAAGCAGTAATGCTGTTTTTCTAATCAAACATATCAGTTTGTCCATTTCACTAGTTTCACTATCCATGCAGACCAATATTCCATGGTAAGCAACTCTGAATTCTTCCATCTTTTCGCAAAACTGGAATTAGTAAAAACAACCAATTTAAAATAGAGTTGTGGGTGTGCAGTGAAGGCCAGCAGGGTGGAAGAAAAGCCTTATTAAAAAATAAAAAGCCTGAGGGAAAAGGTGCATCTTAACATTGGATTCTTTTCCAATGTGCCTGACACATCTTGGAGACTTTTGTTTCACAATATGGAAGTCATCAGTGTGAATGTTGTCTCATTTACCATAAAGTATTCTTTATATGCCCTTTTTGATTTTTGGCCCCTTTGCGTTGCACTTGCATGCATAGTACAGCACACGTAAGCCTTAGGTGAATATTCAGAACAGTTTCAGGCATTGAGAATTATTCAAGTGTGTAAAATGTATAACTTTCTTCTCTGCTACTTTTGTTCTTAGTAATAAACAAAAAGGCTATTTAGATTACAAAGTTGCTTGGTTGTAAGTTAATAAATTGCTGTCTTTTAACAATGTAATGTAATATATAAATAGCAGTACAGTTCTCCTATATTGCCTCCTTTGCTTTAACAGGAGGAAAGATTTATGGAAATGAGGCCTTTATAACATATAAATGTGCTCTGTATTAAGTTTAACATTTGGTCATCATCACACTCACCATTTGAGATTTCTTGAATTCTGTTGGCTGCTATATATAGCTAAAATCAAACAAGTCCTTGTCCACCACAGACTGACCAAAAGGTTGTTTTCTTTAGTGTAGTTTATACTTATAGGCAAGGTTACAGCTTCTGTATGACTTCGGTGTTTGTACTAAGCTTCCTGTTGTAAAATGTATGCTCTCTTGAGATGAATTGAGCAGATTAAAATGAAATCCCTTGCACATCTTTTAATGTGGCATCCTACCCATGAGACCAAAACACGTGAATGTAGGTTGTTCTGTTAAATTTCTGAAGTGGAATGTTTGGGACAGATGTTTGGAATCTTAAGATGACTTAGATTTGTTTCATTTTTCTAATACTTGTCTGCCAGAATTGGATTATCATGTATAGGAGACAGTGCTGTTTGTATGTTGCTGGTATTACGCAGCGGTAATGACCTCTAGTGTATACTTTTATAATGAAAAACTTGTTTTTAAGGGGTCAGATTCTTGTTACATTCTTGGGTGAGTGATGCCAAGGGAATGGATTTGGTACCATCTGTAGCCATCCATGCCAATCTCTGTGTGTTCTAATCACTGGACCAGCAGAACTACAGGGACTTTTCCAGATTTAAATTCCTATTCAGCTGTGAAACATCTCTTGGTGACTTTGGACATATATGTTTAGTCCAGTATATCTCTCAGATTCAACCCTGAAGAATCATTACAGCAATCTTAATGTAATAAAGGTTATGTCACCATATCATATTCGATATGCTTTCCTTCTGGCTGCCACCTTATTTATACATTAAATATTTAGATTCCTCTGTTTTGATACTGCTGTGTGCCCCTTGAGTGGTTTGTCCAAAGAGCCTTTGGTTGTGGATGTTGCAGCAGAAAGTTCTGTTCAGAGAAGGAAGTAAAGAGTTTTGGTTCCCATTTTGACTTCTGGAACAGTTTAAGGAAGGAAGCACCTTTACACCTTTTATTGTTCGTGGTTGCTGACATCATCTCCTTCCCTGACCACTCAATGCGTGTTTCCTGCCATTCTGTCAAGACTTTGCAGTGTTATGAGTGGAAGAGAGAGAATGTGTGAGAGGGTGAGTAAAGAATGGATGAATTTGGTGCTACATCTGGCCACTTGAACTAAAATCACTCTTCCCTCAGCCTTCTGTGCCTCTGCCAAATCATAAAGCAAACAGAAGCCCGCCAAAAATGAAGTTCCTCTTTTTAGTAAGCAGTCTGATTTTTTTTTAAGTGTTTGGGTTTCCAAAAGGGAAAAAATGCTGAAGAGTGTGATTCTAGAGAATGTAACAACTGAAGAATGTAGCACTGACTCTTTTTTTGAAGATGCATTTGTTTACATGCAACTCTGTCATTATCTTGGATGGTTTCTTTAATGTGGGTTTTATTTTGACAAGGCTTCTGGAATAATTTTAACTTCCATACAGCTCATTTAGTCTAGTACACATTTTTACGGCAGCCTGGAGTCTACGCTGTTTTGTAGTTTTCCTAGCACTTCTAAAGTATGCACTTCCAGTTAGTATTAAGCACTTTACAACTAAGTGCAAGGTATACTTTTAAAGTTCCAGAGAAAAGTGGCAGGCTGTTCTGGGTCTCTTTCCATTTTTGACATGGTTTTTAAATATTTGAAGGCTTATGGCTCATAACTCAGATGTTTATTCCACAGTGTAGTTTCACTGCTTTTCAGTATGTTTTAATATAGGGTTGTTAGGATTGCCTGGTTATGCAGTACAAGATATGCTGCCCTTTAAAGCGTGAGAGTGTATATCAGCAGTTGCAGAAAAGTAGCTGGCTGAGTTGTTTTTTCCCCTTGGGTTTTTTTTGGGAAAAAAATGCAAGATTAGGAGAGAAACCAGTGTCATAGTATCAATGTCACAATAAAAGTACGTTTCTCAGTAAGCTTTAGGGGGGAAAAATCCTGTCAACCAAACAATTAGAAGCAGTCTGTCTCATTCACAGTTTTGCTACACAGTAGATGTGTATCTACATTGCTGTGTGAATGGATGGAAACAGTTAGACAAGTGTTTCTTGTTTCTCAGCCTTTCTATATACAAGAAACAACAACACAATAATTGGAATCAATGCTTCCTTTTAAAAACCGAGTGGACTTCTCCCCACCACCACCAACTCCCCAAACTTGTCAACAGATTGTTGCTGAAAACGTGAACAATGAATCAAATTCATTTCTTAAATTGCTATGATGTAAACTTGCTGTTTTCCCAGTGTAGCTGGTGGGCATACTCTAGATTTATGTCGGCCGGCCCAACAAGTGTTGTGGAACTATTTTAAGAATATTTTATACAGATGCCGAATGCTCACCCTTTCTGATGCTGGGTTGTTTATAGTCCTTCCCCCTGCCCCAGTTTTCTGCAAGCTTGATTGGAAATATGGAACTGATAGTTGTGTGGGAGGGACTCATCATGCTGTTAGTTCACCAAGGGCTCTGTGTGCTTGTCCTAACGGACAAGAGTGTCAGCATTCAGTGATTTCCTCTCTCTCTCTCCCGCCCCCCCCAACTTCTCATTCAGCTACAGAGCCTCAATCTGTAAAGCAGCTCTCATCCTAGCTAACCCTGTCACCACTTCTCTAATCTGTCCACTCTGACCTTCCACCCTCAACAGAACAAGAGCTTAGGCAGGCGTAGGGCTGTAAGCCGATCGTACCTCTGGCTCCACGTGAATGAGAGGAAGGGAAATTGTTCCATATGCATTTGCTGTGGATTAGTCTATTGGCTTACCGTTGTGGAGAAAGCCTGTTAGACTTCCTTGGGTTCTGCACGTACATGGGAATTACCTGGCTTTTTATATCAGAGGTAAGCCTAACAATTTGGCAGGGAGGGGGGGTGTCTGCTGGGAAGATGGGCTACCCCCCCAAAAAAAAAGACTGAAAATAAGTGGCAAAATATTCAGAGTCAACATGTTCCTTTTTGTCACCAGTGAATACCAGAGGAGAAAGGGTTTCTGAAGTTTCCATAGATTGTTTAGTGTGTTGAACTTATTCTGTATTGCAGGAGAGATATGACTAGGCAACTATGTTAAAGAGGTAAATGCATCATGACAATGTGAAGAGCCATTAGTAAGAGGATTTATTTGCTATGCGTACATTATTCTGTAAAGCGATAAGGTCAAAACTCAACTTATTAAGATGAGCTAAAGAAAGAAAGAGCAGGCATGCGCTGTGTAGAATTTAGTGTTCACGAAAGACACAATTTTCTTTTTTTAAAAGTACCTCAGACAGAAAACTAAGACAGGTTAAATAAGAGTAGTAGTTTTCTAAATTTGAAGAAATAAATTTGGAAACCAGAACTTCATTATAGCATTGATTAACTTTGGGAAGAATTTACCACGTTGATTACGGAGGAACCAGTCTGCAGTTAAAAAAAGGAAAGTTTAGCTGGCACTGCAGAATTTCAAAATTATCTTGACAATAATGTAATTATCAAAAGAATACTGGTTTTCTTGTGCATATTAGAATCAAGTAACAGACCATTTTTGTGCATGTGTATCCAATACTAAGTTCTGTTAAGCTCTGTAATGCTTACTTCCAGGTAAGACTTCAGTCTTAGTTGGCATCTGTAAGAAGCTTGAAGAATTATAGAAGGAATACGTGATTTTCCTAAGGCGTGGTTGGCATGCACCTTTTGTTTATGGAATTTTGTATGTGTTCACAGATTTTTTATTTTTACATGAACATTATATTTGATTATACTATGTATTTTCTTTCGTTGTTGTTACTATTTGCAAATTATGTATGATTTTTAGTGGGTATCTGCAGTGTATGAAGGAATTGTGGGTGCCTGTGCTGTGTTAACAGCCAGCACCAATTATTGCATCATTTCTGGATGAGAAAACATGCAAATATTTGTATACTTTAAAACAAAGTTTGCATATATCAGAAATAAAGGGACATTTTACTCCTAAGTATTTTAGGCTGCAGTACTCCTACCTTCTTTGAGGGGAAAATGGCGTTTATGATTAAAGGATTTAGATTTTGGCTGACGTTTCTCATGTATCATATAGTTCTTTAATAATGGTCTACCCTATTTGCGTAATAAGAAACATTATCACCACTTCTGTTTTCCTTCAAAAGTGAATTAACTTGATTGCGTAGCTTGCACAGGTATGGAAAGGTTCATTAACTCTCTGATTTAGATCATTTTTCATATTTTTCACAGACGTATTACAGGATAGAAGAATGCATCTATGAGTAGCGTGTGAAAATGTTGTTTAATCATTTTATTGATTCCTTAAAAGCTTATTTCAACATTTAATAGCCTGTGCCTGAGCGTAAGATGTGCATCCTCCATTTAATTTAATATATTATGTTGTACTTCTAAATAACTGTCTGTTAAGATTTGGATTCCATAGCTTCCGAAATGCAACACAAAACACAAGGTTAAAAGTTGTCACTAATTCTTAATTCTTCACGTACTTGCTTATTTGAATTTCATTTAGTGCAGTATGTAAGATCCGTGATTAATATTGTTCTGTCTGAATGACTTCCAACTGTTTATATTCTTGTGTTTCTTCTCCTGCACAGGAACGGATGCAGGGGTTTGTGAATTGAATCGTGTAAGTGCTGAAGAAGGAATCTTGGTTTGAGGAAACAGGAAAGAGGAAGGAAAAAAGAAGAAAATACATAAGTGTAGGAACAAGCGAAAGAAGAAAAACGGGGACTATGGGGAGAAAAAAGATTCAGATCACGAGGATCATGGATGAACGTAACAGGCAGGTAGGTTGTAAAACAAGCTTCTTTTATTAGAGAATCACTTCATAACTTAAGGGAAAATGGGGTTTTGTGGCTACAGGACATTAAATTAACATTGCATATGTGACTTATGTAGTAATACTATATTACATCAGTATTGTCACGTATTTTATCTTTTATCTTAATATCATGTTCTAGGCTTGATATAATACAAGATTGTCTACAGGGAAGAGGTATAACTATAAATGCTCAGGCCAAACTTTTTATTAATAATCTGTAGGTTTATGCCTAAATGCAGTAGGACAGAGGAGAGAGTAGACAGCAAGGTAATTTCACTCTACGAACACATGAAGTTAAAATTATCCTGAGAAATCCCATATGAATTCATGCTGTCAAAGAGAAGGGATATTCCCATCTCTTCTGCACAGGACTAGTCTGTACTAATGTGTATGGCTTCTTGCTTATGTGATCTCCACCCTCTAGTGTATTCTGCGCTGTTAGCAGTTCAGCATTGGGAACTAGGAATACAATTCCAAATGTTGTATGCAGACATGTAGGCACCCACTTGGAGGCTAATTGCTTGTTTTGTCCTGTTGTGTTCTTGGATTCAAATCTCAGAAAAGTAGTTGGAAGCTTGCTTCTGTTCATGAAACACTATATACTTCTTACAAAAACAAAATGATGTAAAAATAATATATCAGTATTTAAATGAGGCTTTTATAAATCATAAAAATTATGCAGTGAAGAAACATCCTGTCCTCTTCATGGCTGAAGGTTATGTTTTAAGTAAAGTAAATGTTAATATTTATAATTAATGACTCCAGAATTTCCTTCTAGATAGCTTAGCCAGAATAGACTAAGCCAGAAAGCAGTTATTCTATCAAAACAAAAAGACCATATTTGCTTGAATTATTTGTAGATTAGAATTTAAATTAGCAATAAAATAACATGATATTAAGTATCTTGGCAACTGTTGCTTGTGGCACAAACATATTAATTTGTTTGGCTACTTCTGTTTTCACTATTGCTGGTTAATAGGTATATTAAGAATGGCATAACTAAAAACAAAAGTACTTAGAATATATTTAAGCAAACTACTTTAAAAATGGTTGCTCAAAATGTGGACAATTTTTTTATTAAGAAATATAAATTCTTTATTTACTGAATGTAAATATGCATAGACATGATTCCATCAAATGTATCCATATTTCAGTGTAAAAGATCTAATATTTTATTGAAACCAGTAAGAATTAAAAGGTAATTCTCCTTCATGACAAGGACTGGAATGGTTATCTTATGGGCTGCCTGTTATAATTGGGGTTCAAGTATCAACCCTACTCACTCTAGGAAATTCTTAAGGTGTTGCTTGGCCAAGTAGCAGTTTTAACCCCATTGATCCTCAGCAAGTGAGACTTGTAGTTTGGGCATCCATGCTCAGATGACTGTTGTAGGCCAGTACTGTCTGGTAGGCTAAGGTTAAGCCAGTTTTGCTCAGTGTTGCAATAATCAATGTCATGCTCATATTTTCATAAATCAAAAACCTATTTTTTTCCTTTTGTGGCTTATTTAAATTGCTATTCAATTATTGTTCCTTGTTTCTTTATTAATCACCTGGCTTTATGAATGGGAGCATCAGGATGTATCATAAGTTGATCCAAATTTCAAATCGGTTCATTGGGTACATTTATATTCAGTGAACTAATCTATGAAGGAGGATAAAATAAGATGTGCTATAAGATGTTTGGATAGCTGAATTTGGTATGTAGTGTAATGTGTCATTGCTCACAGTCAGTATTCTGACTTACGCATGCACAAAGTCTAGTGAAATAACTTTTTAAACTTCTTAGGTGACTGCTTCAGTAGTGAACAATAAACCTTTTAAACTCTAAACTCTAGATATGTGATGCTGTTTTTTTTTTTCTTTTCCTAAATGGGCATTACATGTAGGCTAGATAATGTACTGTTGAACCATATCTGTAGGATTTGTTCTAATAAAGATGGAGCTGATCTGGAGCTTCAGTACTTCTGCAGTCGCTGCAGATTACTTTGGTGTCAGGCTTGCATGAGGATGTCCTTGCTTTATTTTAACTGCCCTGACCTTTACGGGTGAAGGAAGGGGCAGCTGGGAATCCACCCCATTTGGACATCTTTTGTGAGGAAACTGTCATGCAGTGGAGCTGAAAAATGTATACAATCCAAACTGCGAGTAGAAGAAAATACAAATTATTTTTTCCTATTATGGCACTAGTAGTCCTGAATTAAATGGAGCTTGTGATTGATAATGATTTCTGTGACAGGAGTATTGCCAACACTGTTGGGGCTAGGATTGCACTAATACATGAGGGCTTTCTTACAGAGCAGTAAATCCCATTTGAAGCGTTATTTTTGATAGTATAGATTTTAGATGCCACATAAATAAGGTGTGAAATAAACCTTAAACCAGGAGTTCTTAATCTCTTTTGTTCCATGGATCCCATTGCCAGTCAGGCCCATGCTCAAAATGTAGCAGCTGATAATTTTATGACGCTCAACATTGGCATGTCGTTAAAAATAAAAATAAAGATAAGTTGATTTTTTTTTTCAGTCCAAGCTCACAGACTCCCTTGAAGTAGGTGGACTCCTGGTTAAGAACCTCTACCTTAAACGTAGTTAAGGCACTACATAGAAAGTTGACTGAGGCCCTGTCCCCAAAAGACTTATTAGCCCCTCTCGGCTTCCTCTGCCGTCACTCTGTTATAGCTGACTTTAAAAGTCCCCTCCACTTCCGGAATAAGCATCCCCATAGTAGCCGCGATCTAAACGGACTTTCCGTCCCCATGGTAGCCGTCTTCTCTTTCCGGGCATCTTTCCCCCGCCCCCTCGCCCCCTCTCTTGTTAAAGGAAAAATAGCCAGATCTCCGTCTCCTGAAACTGCTTCCCGCCCCTAGCAAAGGCAGATGATCGCTCATTCATTCACTTTCAGCACTTACTTTCACGCAGTTCTCTGTTAGAAAAGGCTTTCTGCCCCAGCAAAGTCAGCGGCTGCAGGCATCGGCAGCGCTATCCTTCGCTCATTCTCTTTTAAGGCTTTCACAGATCACTTGATAACAATGTTGCAATTCTGAGCAATTCTGGCTCTTTTTACAAAGGAAAGGAAGCGAACCTGCTGCATTTCTCAGATGTGTGAATGCTTTTTGGCTGTGTGTGCAGGCAAGCAATCCCCGCCCCTTTTGCCATGGAGCGTCCTCAAGGCAGATATAGCGAGCAAAACCCGCGAATTGCCGAAATAGCGCTGGAACTCTTCTTTAAAGTGCACGTATTTTATCACGGGTGTCTCACTTTCCTAAGCTCCCTAAGCGCTTTGTAAAGCCTGGTATGGGGCCGCTCAGAGGCAAAAGAAGAGTTCCAGCAGACTTTCAATTGCATGGGGACAGGGCCTTACAGTAAGAAAAAAACACTTATACCAAAAGCAATTCTTCAGTCTTTCCCATTCAGTTTTTGTGGAACAACATGGATTCTTTTCCCTTGTACTCAAGAGATACCATTTTTGAGATAGTCTGATGTGCCAAAAAATGCCCATATGTTTTATTTCTTCAAAATAAGATATCTACTTTAGTTGTGTTTATTTCAGTCAGTGAAACAGAATAATACAAAAAGGGATAAAAGCCAAACAAACTGTAAAATGAAACAAAATGAAATTTAAACATTTGAAATTGATAGTCAAGATTAGAAAGAGCAAACCTTATATAAAAGAATGCAATATTTTTCCATAACAAAGGTCTGAATTTGGTAACAAATACAGTAAGAATTTGTCAATTTTCCTTGGAAAGGTGTTCTAGGTGAGTGACTATCCCTAATCTTGAAGACACTTTATAAAATGAATGAGGATTTTTACCTCTGCAGTAGGAGAAAAACACAGGTGATCTCCATGAAGGATTTCCTTAAATTTGCCAGCTAGTAAAACCAAAAGAAGCATAATGAATCTGGCTTTTTGAAAGGCCTATGATAATAGTGACATTAATTAGCAGGCTTTGCATAAAGGACTAAATTTAAGAAATTATTTGCTCTGCTGAAAAGCAATATATGTCTACTGGTCCTTCTACTCTTTCTGTCTCTATGATTACAAGTGCATAAGTCACAAACTAGTACCCTACGACATGTGAATCAAGTTAACAATCACAAAATTAAGTATATGCCCATAGTTTCCCTTTTAAATATGTGCTTTAAATAATTTGTATCTATAATTTACAGCTGTTGATTTCTTAATTTTTTTATCTGTTTAAAGAACGTTAAATTTACATGGCCTCTGAATGATTAGGTTTTAATTATTAGGAAGATGTGTTTTAATCATGGTTATTCTGTCATTTTAATTTACTGTCCGTATGTATTTTTGCATATTTATGTTTTAATGCTTTTGACTTTTAGGGCTTCAGTCACCCAGAATCCACTAATCTCAAAATAATAAAAATTGCAGTTTCTGTTGCTTCTGAATATGTCAAATATTAATGTTACTCAAAATTTTTTTGTGACAGAGTCTAAATTCCAGAGAAAAAAAAGTATGAAATCATCATCATCATCATGCAGGGATTTGCTATTTCTTTCAGGCTTGAACTGGCAGACAGTCCTTCAAAAGTAGTCTTCCGTTTCTTTAGGCTCTAAAACAGAAGTCACTGTGGTTAGGGGAAACTTGTGATAAACTTGTAGCTTTCTTCTCTTCCCTGCTGATTTTTTCTCTGTGCCTCTTCTGTGTTCCTCAGAAAACTGTGGTCAAAACATGTGCTTACTGATAGCTGTAGTCACACCTTCGCTCTAAACCTTCTTCAGTCCATTTTCAGGTCTGACTGCTTGCACCTTTTCGTTTCTATTTGTTTTATTGGGGGACTTTCCATTCTGGAAAGTTCAAATGGAGGGTGGAAAGTCCACAAATAAAACCTAGGGTGCATCTCCAAGCAATTTAAAGTCTGCTGGAACTCCTCTTTTGCCTCTGAGCGCCCCCATGCCAGGCTTCTCAAGGTGCTTCCAGCGCTACAAAATGAGGAAAACCCGCGACAAAATACATGCCCTTTAAAGAAGACTTTCAGGGCTGTATTTGGAAGTCGCGGGTTTTCCTCGCAACGTTTACCTTGGAGGCGCTCCGTGGCAAAAGGGGCGGTGATTGCTTGCCTGCACACACAGCCAAAAAAAGCATTCACACATCTCAGAAATGCAGCAGGTTCCCTTCCTTTCCTTTGTAAAAAGAGCCAGAATTGCTCAGAATTGCAACATTGTTATCAGGTGATCTGTGAAAGTGTTAAAAGTGTGAATGAGCGAAGGATCATGCTGCCGATGCCTGCAGCTGCTGACTTTGCAGGGACGGGAAGCCTTTTCTAACAGAGAACTGCATGAAAGTAAGTGCTGAAAGTGAATGAGTGAGCAATCATCTGCCTTTGCAGGGACGGGAAGCCATTTCAGGGGATGGAGATCTGGCTATTTTTCCTTTTAACAAGAGAGGGGGTGGGGGGGAAAAGGATGCAGGGAAAGGAAACAGGCTGCCTTGGGGATGGAAGGTGCGTTAAAAACACGCATTTTGCTGAGCCTCGTGCGGACGCTTATTACGGAAGTGCATGGCACTTTTAAAGCCCGCTTGATTAGAGTGACAACAGAGGGAACTCAGAGAGGCAAAAAAGTCTTTTGGGGATTCAGCCCTATAGAAATGAAAAGGTGTGAGCAGTCAGACCTGAAGATGGACTGAAGATTTAAAATGAAGATATGACCATGGCCATAGAGATATCTTTCTATAGAAGGGGAAATAATACAACCAGCCTAGATAACTTTAAGAAAGTATTAGACAAATTCATGGAGGACAGGTGTATCAATGATTACTAGAATGGATGCCTAGGTAATAATAATAATAATAATAATAATAATAATAATAATAATAATAATAATAATAATAATAATAATAATAATAATAATAATAATAATAATAATAATAATAATAATAATAATAATAAAACGTTTATTTATAGTGCCCCTTTCACCAAAGGGCATAACAACAAAACAAATATAATCTAAAATAAACAATACATAACAGACAATACACCCAACAATACCCCCCATAGAAATACAAAATAGGATAAGATAAATACCTCCAACTGAAATTCAAAGAGAGCAAAACCATCAGCCGGCAGTTGGCTTATGAAACTGAACATATGCCATAACACCATCTGCCATCGGCCAATAAACTGGCTTCAGACTGAAGAATTGAAAAGATAAGTTTTCAGCGCTTTTCGAAAACGAAACAAATCCTCCTCTTGACGAAGTGCAAGAGGAAGACTATTCCACAAACGCGGAGCAAGATCTTGAAAAGCTCTCAATCTAGATGGTGCTACTTTTGTAGATGGAACAAGTAAACGCCCCGTAGCAGCTGAACGCAGCGTCCTAACAGGGACATACCATGACACTCTAGCAGCCAAATAGCTAGGGATCTTCAGACGTAGAGACTTAAAGGTCAAGACTAGTAATTTAAAAGAAGCTCTAGCTCGAATTGGCAGCCAATGAAGAGATCTACGTGGTATTGACACATGAGAATATTTAGGTAAATTAAGAACCACCCGCACTGCAGTATTTTGAACTAAGGTCAAGGGAAGAAGAGAACATGAAGGGAGACCCGCCAGTAGACTATTACAATAATCCAAGCGAGAAATTACCAACGCTTGGACCAGAGACTTAGCAGTCTCTACTGATAGAAACTTACGAATCCTCCTAATATTTAAGAGATGAAAATTACATGCCTTCGCTGTTGCAGCAATAAAAGGGCGCAAGGACAAGCGATCATCTAAACAGACCCCCAGGTTGCGAGCAGTTGCCACCGGGACCACAGGACGATCCTGGAGGATGACAGATGGGCTAGGCAAGGGAGCCGTGGGGCACTCAGGCTGAAACACTAAAATTTCTGTTTTATCCATATTAAGCTTCAGTCGATGTTCTGTCATCCAACAAGACACACTAGACAAACAATCTGTAATAGCACTCCATGACAATGAATCCAACACATTAAAAATTTGAAAAATTTGAACATTATCAGCATAAATATGACGCTGAAAACCTTTATTAGATATAAGAAAACCAAGAGGAAGAGTATACAGTGAGAAAAGAAGAGGACCCAACACCGAGCCGTGAGGAACACCAGCCAATAAGGGAACCGTGTGCGAGGAGATTCCTTGAAAAGCAACAGAAAAGGAACGGTCAGATAGGAATGATTGAAACCAACCGAGAGCGTTGCCCTGTATGCCCAATGATGCCAATCGTGAACACATGATTTGATGGTCCAAAGTGTCGAAGGCGGCAGACAAATCAAGCAGAATTAGAACTGATGTCTGACGCCGCGACTTTGCCAACAAGATCTCATTTAGTACATGGTTTAGGGCCGTTTCTGTAGAGTGACCTTTCCGAAATCCGGATTGAAATGGGTCAAAGAAATTACACGAATTCAAGTAGGGGAGTAATTGGGATAGAGCCACCCTCTCTAGAACCTTAGAAAGAAAAGGAAGACGAGAAACAGGACGGTAATGGGCACAAATAGATGAATCCAACCCAGGTTTCTTTAACAAAGGACAGAGCACTGCATGTTTAAAACATGCTGGGAAAATACCCATTAAGAGAGAACGATTCACCAAGTGTGTGATAAACGTCACAAACAAAGGCAAAAGAGACGCATACAGGAATGAGGGGAAAGGATCCAAAGGGCAGGATGTAGGAGAGACCAGCAGGTTGTTTCTAAAAGCCATTTGCAGGGAGTAGAAAACTTCATCTTCTGCTTGAGAATGCCCAAGAGCAATTGATGTGGTATTGTGTGAGACAGGATACTAGACTAGATGGGCTGTGGCCTGATCCAGTAGAGCTCCTCTTATGTTCCTATTCATGGGTAGCAAGAGGCAATATTAGGTAAACTAAGACCTTAGATGAATCAGACATAAAGTGGTACTGGAAGCATGTATGTTGCTCCTTGCGAAATTCATGGCTATTGTTTGAACCCAAGATCAAAAAATACTGTAGAAAGATGGGCAGTCTGCACAAACAGGTGTGCTTCTCCGATATCTAAGCAAGACCTCATGTGACTTGCTTCAGGTAGTGATTCTGAGGCCCTTTGCAATTACCTAATTAGCCTAATGTTAGAGCTGCTTCTGCAGTTAATTATCCTTCAAGCTGTTCTTCTAGCTTTGATGGCCCAGTTTACAGCCTGGACAGGAACATTGCTTTTTACCTTAGATCTTGCACTTTGGCCTGCCAAGTAATCATAAGTATTCCTACCGAATAGAAATTTCAGCTGCTCTTCTTGATGCAGTTTTGCTTCACTCTAATAGAATACAAGAGTACACAGTCATAAGCTAGTATTTCTCATGCCAAGAAACTGGTTTCAAATACTAACATACAGCCTCCCCATTTCCTAATTTTTATTAAAATTCATTTTGTCTTAGAGTTAACCATATGCATAATACTTATGTTGGCAGCAGTACTTCTGAATTGTGGAAGTGCGTCTGTTTCCAAACCGAATTTGGGTTGGCGAAGGGGTGGCTGTCATTGTACAATAAAGAAAATAGTTTCTGCCTGCTATTTAGTAGGTGCACCGTCTGAACTGGCTTTAGTTGGGAACAGACTGCTAACTTCATGCACTCACTCTTCCTTCTGGTGCTAGCATAAATCTTGTTCTTGTAGCCTCTGCTGTGAGCAGGTGAACAATTGCTCAATGGGAAGAATATGTAGAAGAAGTGTCTGAAGTTACTATTATTAGATATAGAAGATTTGGAGATCCATTCCTGCAAAGACAAAGAAAAGTCTTATGGAATCTTGAAGATTTAATCTTTATTGTACTATGATCTTTCATGGGAATTCATTTTGTGAATTGAGATAGTAACCCAGAAACAAAATCCTGCAATAAAACTAGTAAACATGATCTCAAAAAAGGATGAAAATCCTGTGGAATTAAGTAATATAGCACTGGCCCAGTCCCCGTTGGCATTTTAAAACGGTTTAGAAACAGTTTGGATTCTCTCTGTCCCCATTACCAATCCGTTCAGGGCTATTTTGAGGATTATTTTGCTAAAAAACAGAATAGCAGATGGGGTGATAGCAATTTAAAGTGATTTAAAGCCACGGAAATCTGCCAGAATCTGTGTTTGAATCGCTTTTTGTTTTGTTTTTAAACCGTTTAAGAGGCATGAGTGGAAACAAGCCCTGAAAGGCTTATATTGAAACTGTAACATTTGTCCATTTGCACAAATAGATGGTAATTCAGCAAGCATTCAACACCTGCCAGCTCTTCATGTTTAGGGCCAAATTGGGACTTTTTTTTCCTTTCTGCCATTTTTCACCAAACTACCCATTAACTCTAGTGGAAGAAATTTAGGTTTCATTTGGCAGATGTTTTCCAGGAGTCAAAATGCTTTTCTGTCTTGTGGATGATATGGTTCTTTTCAGGTCTCCCAATATGGCCTGGTTCTGCCCCCACCATTGGCGAATTACTGTTCATCCAGTTTTCTTGTGGCTTGCAAAGCTGACTTGTGCTTATTCAGCATCAGAGCCGACTTGGCAAGGTTTGACCAAGCTGAAAGTAATGACATCTAGTGGCGTCCAGAAAGCTTTCAGCAGAGCACTTTGAACCACTGCTGTGCTATTTCTGCATTTGCAGGCTCATTTGAATCCTTCTGAACCTCAGAGTTTTGACCCTCAATTGTTACTGCTTTCTTATCAATCTTAAGCAAGTGAGGCCCCTGCCTTTTCAACATGCTCATAGATGACCTGGAAAATTAAATCACGATGATGCTAAGCTAGTGTTGACATCTTGGAGGACAAAAATAATATTCTACTTTAGGCCAGGGTAACATAATAGAATTTAATGGCAAAAAGCATAAATTTGATTTGGACTTATTGTCATTTTGAGGAACCAAGTATAGGAAGGGAAACACTTGGCTTATGATAAGATCTTCATAACTTGAAATGTGTATAAGCCATCAGTATAATGTTGTAGCTAATATTTTCATATTAAAACTAAATTTTACACAGAGCAGTGTAAGAGACAAGAAAACCAGTAAGAGTCCTCAAGTATTTTATGATATTTGGAGTGTATAAAATGAAGCATCTCTGAAGATGATACGATACAGATATAAGGAACAATACAGATATAAGGAACATTTTTTCTTTTCCTTTTTTCTTCTCTTTGTGTTACTGATTTAGAAGCAAATGGGATATGACTTATAAGTTAATCAATTAAATGGTTACATGATTAATCTAACCAACTTACTGAATTTTCATACACCATATTTGGTTTTAAATGTTGTAACCTACATAGTGCAGGATAGCGTGGTGCAGGACAGCTTGTGCCATCCAAAAATGGGAAGAGAGAATGTGCTTAACTAGGACTTATTTGGCAAACGACACAAAGTTTTGTTTTTCTTCCCCTTTTGGCTTAAGTAATGAAATAAGCCCGTTAAATCCCTCTACATATAAATTATCTCATGTGTGGTGTGACATGCAAAATGAGTGCAAAGCTGCAGGGGGTTGATTGTGCCTTGGTGTACCATCATCTTCGGATTATCTTAATTGACTGATATATGGCATCTCTGCTTTCAGTGTAAGTTTTAATTTTGCATTGCAGAATGACACGTGTGGGCGCACGCACACACACACACACACACACCAGCATATATAATGCACATACACAAGCATTTTTACTCTCTTTCAGTCCTTAAGTGAAGAACACAGTCCAGTGAAAACCTATACTATAATTCTTTAAAAAAAAAAACAATTCACCAGGTGCTGTAGCACTTTTTGTTGTAAATTAGCAGAATATATTGTAGGTGTCTTCGCTTATGTGTGCGTTTGTTTTGAATCACCACGTATCACCCACTTCAAAATTCTCATTTTAAGTACATAACTTAGATTAGTTGCATTTTTGAATTTCAGCAATTGATTGCTGCCTAAAATAGGAGTTTATTAAGGTGGTAAAACATTATTTAATTGTGCTGTTCCTACTGCGACTCTTAAAAGAAAAGCTGAAACCATTGGTCCTTATAGGCCGCATCCTCATGCGCTCCATTTATTCCGAATTGGATAATATTTAGTCCGAATACGGAGCCGAGTCCAAATTGACCCTTCCCCATGCGATTGATGAAAAGCACCGACTCAAGTTGAATATACCTATCCCCATGCAAACCGCACTAAACCCCCGCTCGGAGAAACCATCATTTTCTCTCCGCCCCCTCTCTCCTGATAGGAGTCGGGTTGACGTCACCAACCCCTGTTCCACCCGCTGTAGCGAGGGCAAGGAAATGCCACCCAGTGCCCCTTCCCCAATCACAAGCGCTGGCCATTCTTAAACAGTGATCAAAAAGAAACGAGCCTCTTCTCTCTGCAATCTGATTGCCAGGCAAACATAAATGAACTGATCGCCCAAGTTTGACAGGTAAAGATGCAGCAATGAGGGGGGGGGGGTCATCTGTTCCACAAGCCTCTTCCCCCAACCCTTATTCGACCCCCACTTCCCGATCACTGGCAAGCAGCTTCTGACCATAGCCGCTACAATGTTTAGAGGCAGTTGAGCAGAGAAGTACTTCTCTGCTAAACTAACATTAAATATTGTAGCAGCTTTGGTTAGCTTTTTAGCTGGCAAATTTCAGAAGCTGCTTGCCAGCTAAAAAGCTAATCAAGGCCTCTGCAATGTTTAAAAGCAGTTTGCAGAGAAGTGCTTCTCTGCTAAACTGCCTCTAACCATTGTAGCAGCTTTGGTTAGCTTTTTAGCTGTCAAACTTCAGAAGCTGCTTGCCGGTGATCGTGGTGGTGGGTGGAATAAGGGTTGTGGGAAGAGGCTCATGGGACAACAAGGGCCAGATGAGCTCCCTCATTGCTGCATCTTTACCTGTTGAACTGGGGCGATTAGTTCTTTTATGTTTGCCCAGCAACTGGATTGCGAAGAGAAGAGGCTCGTTTCTGTTTGATCACTGTTTAGGAATTGTAGTGAGTCCTTTTCCTCCTTAGCTACTTGTGAATAGGATGTAAGAGCAGGCCCAAGCTATTCTTCAGAGTGGGACTCCAGCATTTATGCTTCAAGTTTAAATAAAAATTGTTTTAAACTTCCAGTTAATTACTGTGAAAAGTCATAAATAATTATTACTGAAGCAATGTTTAGCATTCAGCATACCAACACATATTGCCTCTACTTTTTTATTTGTATGGAAATCAGTTTTATTGAACCTGCAATACTGCAAGTGGTTTTTTTTGTTTTTGTTGTTGTTGTTGTTCTGAAAAAGATTTAGAAAAGTTCTGGTTGCAAATTTCAGAGCTGCTATAAGCCTATCGGAGTAGAGTTTAACAGCAGCATAAATGGCCTCTGACAAGTAAAGATAAAGAGACCAAACTAGCGATTTGTCAGTGTACAGTAAACTCAGGCTGGTTCCTTCTGAGGATTCCTTTGGAAGGCCCAGAGGGAGCTAAAGCTGGAGGTGGGAATCAAAACTAAAGTCATTGTGTGGAGGAAGAAGTTGCACTCTTCCTGTTTTGACAGGAAATGGAGACAAATGTGCTTCCTGGCCATTAGCTCAATAGGGAATGAAATATTCTGTGACCTTTACCTCACGTACATTTTAGCTTTGTTTTAACTAGTAAACATGTTTTCACCCCAAACATTTATTTGTATTTTCCAAAGTCACTGAGCGTTACATGGCTAAAATGTCAACTTAATTGTTGATTACCACACATCATTAAAACTTATTTGTAGTATGATTGTAAGATTACACAGCAGCATTTCATTGCAAATACACTTAAAATGTTTTCCTTTGAACTTCAGATAGTACAGTACACACACAACTGCCATTTTTGTGCATGTTTTAATGCATTACAGGTCACACAGTGAAGCTATGCAGTGAAACAACTTGGGACAATCAGCCCTAATGCTCTGTACTGTGTTGGACCACCCTGAAGTACAGGCTTTCGCTGGTTTCGTGCTCCTGCTGGCTAACACACAGAAACAGCTCATTTGAAAAAAAGAACCGAAATGTTTCTCATCTAGAATGTCTATTGATTAACATAGCTTTGAGTTGCTTTTTTTCCTGGTACTCCTAAAGGAGAGTGTAAGAACAGAAATGGTCTTGCCTGTATTTCAAAGGTTTGCCCCTGTACTAGATTGCAGGGAGAAAAGGGAATTCAAATAGTTAACTTTTTTCTCAGCTATTAGTTTGCTGTTATTGTAACTAGAAAAATAAAAATAAAACTTTTTTTTTGTAATTTAACTGTGACGCTTTCGGTCCTGACACTTCTCTCTGGTTTGGGATGTTCATAGGCTGCTGCATTTAGGTTTTAACTCATTCAGTTCCACTTAAGTCAGAGATATTAAATATTTCAACTTAACAGACTTGTTGATTAATGTATGTTACATATTATCATCAGTATTCTTTATCATAGTCTCTGCTTGCAAACTTCTGGATCACTATTCTTGAATCAAGGACAATAGTCCTCTTAGCAATCTCTCTCAGTGCTGTCTTGTCCCTGTAAATTACACGGAAGGATTATAAGAGCATGGCAGCAGGCTGATGAAGTGTCTCTTGCTGTTCTTTTTAAAGGACTTTTCATTGAATTGGTCCTGCCCAGTTGATACACAAAGGAGGATTTGTCGTGGGGAAATCTTTCAGTGATGCATCTGCCAATTGGTGCAGCTGAATGGAATCATAATAGATGGAGGGAAGCTTTGTTAAAACCATAGTTTGAACACACACAAACACAAAGGGAGATGCAGGCTTTTGCAGCGCTATTACAGAAAATTGTCTACAACTCAGTATGAAAGTTGCTTGTAACAGACTGTTAACACAGGGAAATCGGATTTCCTGGAATGGAAAAAAATTGGTTGGGGAATGAAGATTTATAGAAAATGAAAGCATCCATTAGAGAATGATTGGGACTTGGTCATCATTAAGAGATACTGAAATCAGTGTGAAAAATCAGTCATATAAATTGCAGCAATTAGCAGGTTAATCATGCCTAACATGAGCTTTCTGTGTTGGTCTGGTAGGCTAAGGCTTCTATATAAGTAACATGTTTTAGTGACTCTACTGGAAAGGGATTGAAAGGTCACAGTGAATGTTTCTCCTTCTACGCCCTCCACGGACATCAGCACTGTTATTATAGTGCATATTATAAAATTATTCTGCCAGTTTACAAAAAGGAGATACAGAAATAGTTGATGTGTGTGGGGAGAGGAGGCAAGACAACAACAAAACCCTGTATCATCATGATCACCACAAAAGAGGATGACGCAGTGGGTAGATTTGTGGTTTTTACCTTTCACCAGTAATTTTTGCTCCTACACTGAGCAATTTACATCTAGGAGTGGTACAGACTTTCAGCTATAATTGTAGATAAACATAAACAATGACCAAATGCTGTTCCTTTTTGCTACCACAAATTGGTGGAACAGCTTCTAGATGCAACAGCTGTCATTATATGCAAAATGACTTGCCTTATCAAACAGGCATGTTTCAGTGAATATGAATCAAAACATCCCTTGATCTCTCCAATTGTCCACATTTTGTTTTTAAACGAATTCTGGTCATATTACCTTTCATTAGAACAATTTTGTACTACAAATAGTGAAGGATTAATTTTCTACTCATGCTATTTAAGACTTAGAATTCAGACACATGGGCTATGGTCACGCCCATTGTTCAAGACAGCTTCTGGCCGTCTTCTCCTGTTTTGCTCAGATTTTTTTTTATTTTTTTATTTTTTGTAGGGATCGTTCTGGGGGTGGGCTGGCCCTCCTCAAGCCAGCTTCGCCAGAGTCCACTCAAGCCAGCTTCTCTGGAGTCCACTTGAGCTATCTTGGGGAGGCACCCCATTTTTACTTCCCCTGTGTGAGCACAGAACTGGGCTAGAGGGGGTTTAATTGCCCTGGGAAGGAGGAATCCAGCCTTCCCTCCTGCCCAATGTCTGGCTGTGGGTGGTACACATGTGATCACTCTTCCTTGCATCCCTTTCCACTTCTGTCACCATTCCTAGGATGGCACCCGCACATGCAAGGTGGCCTTTCCCAAGATAGCAGAGCATGCAAACAACTGTTCAGATAAGATAAGTGCTTGCATGTTTTATGCAAATCCTTGTTTGAGAGTTGATTTGCACATGATAACATTATTGTGAGATACTACCTCAGTACCCCAGGGCTATGTTGAGAATGCCATAAAGAGGTATTCTTGGAACTGTGCCGTATACTTGAGTATTGCAAGTAGAACTCCTGAGAGCTGCCACACAAATTACAATGTACAACAGAACAGTATCCACAGTAGTGAGATTACACATACACGTGTGATTTGCAGCTAATGCGCATTAGGTATCTTTTAGTCCATGGTGTTTGCTGAATGTTTTGTTTGCATTTGGAATGTGCATTTTGAGTTATAAAGTGTATTTGCTTCTCTGGTTTGGCCAACTGTCATGGAAGCAATGGTGGGGCAAAAGCGTATAAGGCTGGGTAACTACGTATGAATGTACACATACTTTCAGGCAATTGGGAGTAGTGTCAACCAATTAGGATCTCCTGTTTGGGTTACAGATTTTTTTTAAAAAAAATCTGCATAAGCATTCAACTGGATATAATACTTTTATACTTAGGTGGATATAATCATTTCTTTTTTGCTTAAGTGGATTCTGTATATCCCTATATAGCACTTATGTGCTTAAGGACATAACCTTTAAAAAAAGAGAGAGAAAAATCTTTTTTAAAAAACCCAAGAAAGCAGAAAGTATCTGATTGACAGCTACCATCAGCCAATTACTACATTTTTCAAGGAAGCTGTTTTCAATAGATGGAATGTACTTCCAGCACGTTCAGCATGAATTCCCTACCTATGTCACAGTCAGACAAGCACACTGGCTGCACTATTGCTACTTCTTGTGTGGTCTTCCTAAACACATTGCAAAGAGATTGTTTAAAACATGAATCTAAACGGCAAGTTAAGCTACCAGGGTACCTAGGGTCTGACTGTATGCCTGGAGCAGTAGCAGAATACCACCTTTCCAAGGTGTTCTTGGAGCAGTACTACATACCAGTCGCTAGCCGAAGAACATTTTTCTTTAAAGTGGCATGTTGAGACTGGGATTTCCTCTATTTCACTCAGTGTTTCCTTTCTGGACCTTTGCTTGCAGCTTCTGTGTGACCAAGAATTGCCCTATCTAAAATGTGTAGATGCAACTTAACATGTGGCAGCAGTCATCAATCTAGCGGAGTTGGCTTGTCTGAAGTCAGCTTCATTAGAGTGATATTTGAAGTTGAGAAGCAGTGCTGGGCTAGAGTTAGGAACTGTAAATGGTTGTCCCACATGCTGGTTATTTAACTTCAGATTATTCTTCAAAATAGCTCCTTCTCTGAGCTTTTACATTTCAAAATGAAGGGAAATTGGAGAGAAGTGACAGATTGCAGGAAACCCCCCCCCCCAGAAAAAAATGAACTCTTCCATTCAGATCAGTTCCAAATTCCCTTTTGTGAAGCTGAGAGTGGCCAGGAGATGATAATGTTTTTAACGTTTTAATATTAGTATGAATGAATTTTATTTGTATAGTCACAGACCTGAATCAGCAAATGTTACAATATTAGTATTTTTAAAAGACCGAGAATAAACTGTCAGCTTCCTAAAGCCTTACAGTGATATAATAGATGTCCCTCATGTTTTGATTTCTGAGTATTTTGAACTTAAGGCTGTGTTCAGACATAATAAAAGGGGCACCTCAAAGGCTTCTCAGAGAGACAGTGTGTGGCACTCATGTTCCCAAGCCTTACTTCATTGGCCTTTTCTAGCACCGAGTGTTTAGGAAAGTGGGGAAGAGCAGAGTAGTGTGTGAACACTCTCACCTTGAAGCTGCCTCTAAGCCACTCTGAATTGTTTATTTATTTATTTATTGCTGTGTCTGATCACAGCATTCATGTCCTGTATCATCTTTGTTGCCCTTATTGCACAGTGCTTGGTGGCAAAGTAGGCTGATTTTTTTTTATCTTGGTACTAAGTTGAAACTCAGTGATGGTTGCCTAGCACCAAGTTTTCTCTTCGGCTCAGGGCTTGTTTATACATTTCCTTGTCTCTGTAGCTGTAACATCTTGTTGATAATTTGGTTCTACAGACTGCTTAGAGAGTTTTGATGCCAGTACCAGATGTTCCTTTAAGCATCTGTTGCTTGTGTGGAAAGCCTATGCAAAGGATCCATGTGGCAAACCACAATAAAAAGTTCAGCTGTTGCCATAGCAGTCAGTGTGTAGAGGTTTTCCGCACTGAATATGAAATAATGTGCAGAATGATAAACTGATCCTGAACTGTGGGACGGTGAAGTGCATAATCCGTCTTTCTTAAAATACTCTGCCCTAGGGTTTTCCATGAGAGTATTCCTCCTTGAGTCTCTTATTTCTGTAATAAGTTGTGAAAACAGCTTCACATATAATGCAGCTACAGTTTCAGTTTCTTCAACAACTATATAGAATTATTTTGCTATCTATCGGCATGGGGGTCCCTTGTCTTTTTGCAAGTCATAAACAAGGATGCCTTCTGAAACAACACTCATAACTGTTGGGTAATTGAGGGAAGCTGGAAAGAAGCTTTAAAAACAGAATGGGAAACAGCGAGTATGCGGAAATAGTTGGTTGACGCAAGAGGTAGCAGAAGTGATAGAAAAGGACAGGTGCTCCTGCAAGCAATCTAGCATCAGGTTTTAAAAGTTGTATTGTTGTAGTGGTAGGAAACAGTAAATACAAATATGCAACATAACTATTGATCAGTGAGTCCATTGGCTATTTTGATTAATAGTATCCTTTTTACAGATCCAGTACTTTTGAGATCTTTGGGCATAGGGCAGGATAGAAATACAAATAAATAAATAAATAAATAAATAAATAAATAAATAAATAAATAAATAAATAAATATTGTAAGTATCAATGGTGGCCTGTGTAATGTGTGAGAGAACACAGAAAGAATTGGCTTTGGAGAAAGAAATGCGCAGGGGGGGTGGAGTCCGTAAATGCAACAGTAACACTGCTAAGAGACTTTGCCTTTGAAAAAAGCAATAAACTGTCCCTGAGAAGCTGGAGTCAGCTTCTGCGCTGATAAACCTGTATATTGTTCATCCTGGATTATACAATTTGGCCTAAAACTTGAGTTTTAATATCCTTTGCATGATCCATGATATCTCTGTATAAGAAGCAATGGAATATTCTGCCATTTCTAAGTATTCCTGCAGATCAGATTGGACTATATTTTCTGAAAACATTCTGGACGTTTGTTTGATGGTCATATTACTGTCTCTGTCCAGGTTTCTAGTGATCAGACAGGAAGTAAAGAAACAAAACAGTATGATAGGTGCAAAGGGTGCAAAGGAACTCAGAATGGGGCTTAGAGAAAGGAAGAAGCTGGGCAAGAGGTCAGGCTGATTGGCTTGGGAACTTTGAGGCTTCAAAGGCCATTGGTCACACCTTCAAACTTTCTTCAGGCCATGTTCAGGTCTGACTGCTCACACCTTTTCAGTTCTATGCATTTTATTCTATCCATTCAGGAAAGTTCAAATGGAGGGTGTAAAGTCACTGAATAAAATAAATGAAAAGGTGTAATCAGTCAGATCTGAAAATGGACTTAAGAAGGTTTAAAGTGAAGATGTGACCACGGCCAAAGGGAAGACGGGAATAGCGAGGCAGGGAAGTGACTCTGGGACTTGTGGGAGAGAGGAACCCAAAATGATCTGAACATTCAAGGTACTGGTTTCCAACCACCTCTGGACTACCAGCAACAGCCAGATCTACTGTGCTTTGCTGCACCAGCAGAAGACAAAGCCTGTGCTCACATGGCTTGTCATCCCTTTCTTATCCAATGAGATCTAGCCATCTCGATCAATGAGAAACATTGATAGCATTGGTAGTTCAGTATTTTATCTAACATCTGACAAGTCCACTGCTCAGTATTTAGAAAGTTTTTATGTAGACTTCCTTGTTAGATGTTTTTAGTAAGTCTTGCATACGATATACTGGTAAAAATTAATATATAGTCCAAACAGTAGAAATAAGTTTCTTGAGCACCAAGTTACAAGAGTACTTTTGGATACAGAGTGGGATAGATAGATAAATAAATATAAATAATATAATATTTGGAGATGACAGTGGCATGTACTGAGACAAAAAGATGTCATGCCTCAGTAATTTATAAATAATGATGAATAATTACTTAACATCTCCACGAACTTTATCTAACTAAATATTGTGTCTTCAACAACATTTATCAGCTAATTTTAATTAGCTGAATAGTTTAACACAGTTGACTAGCGATCAATTATATAGTTTTCTAAAGCATTTTAAAACTTTTTATTACTAATATGCATAAAAGTTCATATGGCTCTGATTTAATTTATGGATAAGATTTTAATTGATGAAAAGAAACAAAATTCATTCTTAATTCAGAATGGTGTTGTAGTCCTAGACCTCTCACCTAATACTAAACTAATAGATTCATTTGTGAAATATTAATAATTTATGATGATGTTTTACTAAGTGAAAAAAAAAAGCTTTTAACTGAGTGGCATATTTTAAACGAATAGCAAAATTTCTCTTTCATTTTGAAACAGGGATGCATAAAAACAATTTTATTTCTCAGCGAACAATGTATCATATAATATATTTGGAGAACATGATAATGAATCAGTTAGCAATTCAAATCCGATTTTAAAGGGGGGAAAAGAACCTTTTAGTTATTCTGTCATCATTTTAATTGTAATGAAAAGAAATAATCGGCAATGGACTATGACAAGACTTATGAAAACCAGTATGGGCTGTGTAGCACATTTATGTGGTCTCTCTAGATGTTCAGAGCACCTAACTGTAAACACAAACCATGGTCTTAAAGATATTTCTGTCTCAAAGTGTACTTTGATGGTGAGAAGCTATAACATGCTAAATTCTGAGGTTTTGCTGTAACAGAAACCATACTGTATACAGCCACCGCTTCTCCAGGACTGTGGTCTGTAAGTCTGATTGAAAATAGCTTTAGATGCAGCACAGTATGTGGGCTTCGTGCATCCTACTCATTCTGTGTCCTGAACTGTACTCATGACACTCGAAAAAATGTGTTACCATTTCCTACAAAGCCTAGGCGAAGTAGTACCACAGGAGACTAATGGTTTGTCTCCCTCCTCCTTTGCGCACACACAAATTTCTGATAAATTCCAATGAGAAGAGCCAGCTTGATTTCATGAAGGTGCATTGGTAAGATGCAGATTAGTGAAGCATTTAAGCTGCACTTTGGGGCTTGTTCTTAGAGCGATTAAATAAGGTCGGAAAGGTAAGAGCAGAGGAATTTCCATGCTGCTCTTAGGGATGACATAAAGCTTCTGCTGTATTGATCTTCAACTAGAAGTTTAGAGCCCAAGACATTTATGCCCTGAATAGTGCTGTTCTCCCATTTTGTTTTGCTCATATTACTATCTCATATTACTAACCTTGCATAACAAGGATTACGAAGGCCTTTTCATTTGCCCCAGTGCTTTAAAAAAAGATTTGTGAGGACAGTACCTTCTCAGTTTGGATAGAACCCACAGATCACTGGTCTGTCATTCTTCTTTCGGTGAATTCCAAACATCATTGTATTCCTGTGTAATGCTGTGGTTATTTTGAAAGTAGCAAATTTGGATTTGCTGAATTGCTTATCCTCTTCTTCCACCATGGTTCCAGTGATCAGAGATTATGGAGGTTATAGGCCTGGAGTGCCAGTGTTTTTCCTGATCCATTGTGATCCAGAAGAAAAAGAAACATGGGGAAATTAGAAAGGACATTCATGTCATACTTAAGCCTATTTTGTTGTGCTGTGGTTAGTTATTCCACTCAGTTCACAGCTTGACCCAAACAGTGATACAAAATCTGAACTTCACAGGTATCGTAGGATGCAGTCCATCAATCTTGGCTGTAATACTGAAAGTGGGGAAGTGACTCTATGATGCTGTTGGGTGGGAGAGTTGGGACTTACAAGGGGAAGTGTTTTTTTCACCCAAATGGTCAGTAGTCTGTGACATTTACTATTAGAAGAGATTGGTGAGAGCCACCAGGATGGCTTTAAGAAAGAGTTAGACAAATTCATGAAGGGTAGTACATGGCTACTAGAATTGACAGGTTGGAGAGATAGGTAGGATACCTGTAAAGGCCATTTGCAGAGATTTAAGAGCTGGTAAAGGCTTTGCCTTTATCTCCTGCTTGAGTTGCCCAGAAGCATTTGGTGGAGCACTGTGTGAGGCAGGTTGCTGGACCAGATCAGCTGTGGCCTGATCCAGCAGGGCTTCTCTTATGTTCTTATGAAAGCAGTGCAGGAGCAGTTCACATACTGAACTGCCTTAGGAAAAGATACAAACCTTACTCTGTAGTATAGTCCTTTGGGGTGCATTTATAATAGAAGCTGTGGAATTGCGGTAGCAGTGTGCAACATGATTTGACCTGTAGTGAAGCAAATAAATGTGCAGAGAACTGGCATCTAGCCACATTTCTGTGAGATGGACTGGCTAGCAGGATTAAACAGACTTAGTGTCACGTTTTCCATGGCATGACCAGCAGAGATTTTATGGCAGACTAGGGTTGCAGTTAGCATTAGTCTGTATTAGGCATGTAAGAAGATAAAACAACAGCTTTGTGATGCATGGACTGTGGAACCTTTTATGCCTAGAGAGATTCATGTGCGAAGGGACTTTTACATATAATTCAAAGAGTTTTGATAGCCAGTAGTATCTAATTAATAGCCTGTCAGCGTGTGAACTTGCCTTTGCTAACTGTCATCTGGTTTTGCTGGAAGTTTGGAAAGCAGAGATGTTATTTATCTCTCAATCAAGTAATGTTAAACAAATTTCATTTTATATGAGGGCTAACTCTATACAATACTGAATAGTGATTTGCGATTTTTTTGTTGAGGGAAGATAATTCTAAAACAGAGAGAAATCCGCATATTCTGCACAGCACTTTCTTCTGCTGAGACAGTAGTTATACATAATAAAGCAGAGTCTGTGAGTTAATCACACAAAGAACACCAATTAGTACAGCCCTTTGCAAAGCTTTGCTTCAGTATAGTTTACCAAGTTAACTGTGTGTGCAGTTCTCTACTATGATCATGTCTGTTGATTTATCCAAGTAATTGAGCACAGTTCTGTCTCTGACATCTTTAGGAGTTGCTCAGTAACCCTGCCTGAAAGCCGAGATGTAATTGAGTATGGGTGTATGTAGTGTAATTGTTTTTGGGCTTGGTTGACACGGGTTTTTTGTATGTTTGTTTTGTTGCTGTTTATCTCAGAATCAATGGAGTCCAAGCAGTTGTTTTAAGACGGTCGGTCCAAAACCTGTTCCTGGAAGCTGGCGTTATGTGCTATTTGTACAGGATGTATTGGGAAGCCAGGAATGGAAGAGCAATATGTCTTAAGTCCTTGGCTCATGTTGAATTTTAATAGACCTTCATTCCTGGCCTTTAAAAAAACTAATTAATAATTAGTTGGTTTTTGATGCCATGAAACAAAACAAAATTGTAATTCTCTGTATGAGGGTTCTATGCTGAGAAAACATCACTGTACGTGAAAAGGCATTATATTAGCTGTAGACTCATAGAAATTGGGGAATTTGGGAAATTGTGGGAAGGAGCTCCATTGACTTACATTGTGATTAACCAGACTTAAAAAAAAAAGATTGACTTGGAAGAGGAAAATCTCCTAATGCTAATCAGTGGAGTAAGGAAACAATCCTGTCTGAGAATATATCCCAAGCAGGCAGTGCCCAAATGTGCAAATGCCATTCTTGAAACCTCTACTCCATAGATGCCAGCCAAGATCCGTACAACAATGTTCATCCACATGCAGGACAGGGTTTTTTACAGACTGCAGTGTGAAAAACTGTCCTGCAGGTGGATGAACATTGCTATACAGAAGTACCACACAACCCATCCAATACTCCAAACAGGACTTGAGTGACAAAACTAACAGGAATGTTAGAAAGAAGAGTATCTCTTACTTTTGTACTCCTAAGGGGATAAAGAGGGAATATACTGGAGAAGCCTCTAACCTACTAGCAACACATTTTGGAAACATTTTCTTCAAAAACCACACACAGAAAATGAAAGTATCCACAGAAAAAAATGATATGCACAGAAACTAGGACATGTGCAAAAGAGGGCACATGTGTAAACCATAAAATGCTCTGCACTTACCAAGGAAACTTGCACCTCAATCATCAATCATAGCTCAGACACCCAACAGCAGACAAAACACTTAAAAGAACACAAATACAAACAAAACTAATCACAAGCACTCAAAACTCAACTAAGACCCAGTCAAAATTCACTGAATCACACAAATCAACACAGTAGTAGTTTGTTCCAAAATCAGCCAGACCAAGCACCTTCCTTGCACAAAATCAGATGGTAAAATGGCTGCTGGACCAGGAAGAAGGTTCATATGCTGTAGGTTGGTATCTAGCCTCTGGCTTTTAGTGGCAAAATGTATAGTAGCAAAACAGAAAAATTCCTAACACAATACTAGGTATGGTCACCAGTTAGTAAAAAGTATAACAGTGAACACATGGTATGTGAAATAGCACCATATCAGGTTTTACTATATCAAGTTTGCTGAAATAGATTGTGGGGTGGCTGTAGCTCAGTGGTAGAACAAACTGGAAAGCAGAAGGCTGCCATGGGTAACGGCAAACCACTTCTGCCAGGAAAAATGCAAAGATATGCTCAGGCCGGCCACCAGGAGTTGGCCCCAACTTTGTGATACCCAGCAGCAGCAACAACAACAAAGTGGGTCATAATACATTATTGTAATGACACTGGAAGATAATCTTGATGTTTCTCACCTTCTGAATTATTGCACATATTGCTCAGATTCTGCATAATCCTCTGGATTAATTGGTTCACTTTATTTTCTCAACTTACTAAAGCTGAGAAATTACAATTAATTGCATAGTAACATTTCTTAAAAGCAAAAAGAACAGATCTAATCTCTACCTTAATTTATTTATTTCTTAGGTGACATTTACGAAGAGGAAATTTGGGTTAATGAAGAAGGCTTACGAGTTGAGTGTTCTGTGTGACTGTGAGATTGCTCTAATAATCTTCAATAGCACCAACAAACTGTTCCAGTATGCCAGTACTGATATGGACAAGGTGTTGTTGAAGTATACAGAGTACAATGAGCCACATGAGAGTCGAACGAATTCAGATATTGTTGAGGTAAGAATATTTTATTCTAGATCTCCTTGTGCTGAGTTGAAACTGATATTTAATTTCCTTGTGGGTATTATCTGAAACTGCTTCACTTTTATGTTTTTATAGTGCACAGATTATTGAATTCATGATAAAACACTATAGAACTCTTTTCACTTGCTTTCCTTAATTAAATTTGCTTCCATTTTATGTCCATAAAATTTCACTCCTGTCACATGCCAAATTCTTTCCTACTGCCAAGCAAAAAAACACAGTCTTCAGTTTTTTAAAACCATGGAGTCACATTTAAAGATGTTATTTTTGCCTTCTAGTATTTTTTAAAGTTGCTTGCAGCTGAAACATCAAGTAAGAGACCAAAACCTAAAACAACCTCCAAATGCTTTGCTTATATGTATTAATGTTCAGTGATTTTGGAAGCATTTTTCTGCTTTGCAGACAATAATAAGAATACATCGATTCTCAAATTGTTTTTGTTTAGTGTCATTGATTTATTCTGTAAACCGATGACAGTACCTTAGGCAGAATTGTACACAGACTGGTGAGTCACCACAGTCAGTTATAATACTCTTTGACAAGTACTTTTTCTCAGATAATTTTGCTGCCCTGTTCGGTGGAGCCAGATTTTGTTCCTTGTGGCTTCCTCCACTTCTGGATCTCAGCCTTAATGCAAATCCAGAAGTGGATTCTAACATTTTGGGTTGACTTTTAGTTAGTGTTGATAGAATTAGCATGTAACAAAACATATGGAAACCATGTAGGTTGAAGATTCTATGGTCTTTTCTGCACTTGACATCTGGATCAGTGGGTTCCACTGAACTGGATTAAGTGGAGACCCACTGATCTATATTAGTCGGAGGTGTGGGCAGGATCAACACCATCTGCACTGATTACAGCCTCCCTCCCATGTCTCAAAGCCTGGAGATGAGATGCTTTTCATCAGCACTCTATGGTACACAGCTGAAAAGCATTCCCTGGTAGTTTCATATCATAGAAGCATAGAAGCTGCCCACCTTGGTCATTTGGATTAAATGGTTCTACAACAGATCCAGATTAAAAGATGCTGTAGCTCCATCCAGTTTGGATGGGACTAGACAAGCAGGGTTGGGACCTCCTTGAACTACATTAACACGTGGATCAGGAGGTCCACAGTCCAGATTAAGAGAATGAATGCAGAAAGGGCCTAAGTCTATCTGCATTTTCCAGATAACCTCAAACTAATGTAAGCTTATATTCTAGATTTTAAATTACTGAAATTGGGGGAAATCAACTAGGATGGACAAGAACAGTGGCTGTAACTCATAATGAAAAAGTTTTATTACAGTATTTTCTTCACTTGGTGCACATGAAACATCAAGCTGCAGTTTGTTTTGCCACTTTATTCAGCAAACCACGTTTTTCTTGAAAGTTTAGTTTATTCTCTAGTTACTCTTCATCTACTTCCCAGTTCTTCCACACTAAGCCCTCATAACCACTTTAGCCAAAACAGTGTGGATGTCAGATGCTGAATACTTATATCTCAGAGCTGCATCTCATTAGGTGATGAAATGATACATAAATGTTTTTAATGAATGAATTAATAAAATGCATGCATTCATTTATGTACTTGAAACAACTCTTATCTACTGTGGCTGTGGTCCTGCCCCATCATAATTAGCCTTGAACTTTCTTGTGGATTATTAGAGCTGTTCATCTGTTAGATCTTGTCACGGTGCTGTTTTCTTATGCTGTATGTTTCCTTTTCTCAGTATAACTGAAACTTAAGAATAATGAGCTTTTGATTCTCCATGGGAAAATAGTAAAATGTAAAAAGGCAAGCAGGCTGTTTGAAAAGAACGCCCATATGCATTCAAAAACAGTTCCTCAAACAATGTACAGTAAGTGTAGTATAAGTATACTGTATGGGCAAGTTCTGACAGTTGGCAGGTTTGCACTCCCTTCTTCTTCCAAAGATCCAGTAGCAAAAGGGATACTTTGGTGATTGTTTTAGAACACTTAAATGGTTAAGCAATATTCAAACAAAATAGGGAATAAATGGTTTGTGTATTGTTTCTTTACATACGGCTTGCTAGCTGCTAAAATAGCTTACTAACTTGAAAGGATGTGATTTTCTATATTCAGACTGAAGTATGGAGTGCATGGGTCATTCTGGATTAAGCACTGTTTCAGGGTCAGAGGAAATAGTTCTGCAGTGTGCATGGGTGTTTAGGAAAAAAGAATCTTTACATTAACAAAAAAAACTTCAGTGTAATTATATTGTTTTACTTGATAATTAGCATCACTTGCCAGTACAATGAAGCAAGAAAACAAAAGCTGAAGAGGCATGCAGTTTTGCACACAGAAAGTAGCTTGAGTACATGTCTTAGTGCAGAATAAAGAATTGCCATTTTCAAAATATTGTGGAGTGTGTTTGCAAAATGCTACAAGGAAAATCCCACTAAAATCATATTTCTTAAAGAAACAGATATGGTGATCCCAAGAAGATTTCATTTACTTTTTCCATGCTGTTTTTCATTTATTTACAAGCTTGGGTTTGAAGCAACAGAATATTTTTTATTAACCTACTGATGGTTTTTGCCACGCTATGGAGTACCAAGCACAATATGGTCTTATATTATTAGTCAGTTCATAATGAATTCATACTGAGCAGACCAGTAGAATGACCTTAGCACTGGTGGGATTCAAATGGACTATAATCTTCCAAGAATTGAGGTCTCATTGGAATGGTCTACCATAAGAGGCTTATGGAATACAAAGTATTCCTGTTTGCATGTTAAATACATCTTTTGGATGCCCAGGCAAGTCTAGAGAGGAGAAGGCACTCCTTTCTTCTGAGCTCTCACAGTCTCATCTACCTCACAGGGTGTTCTATTGTGGGGAGAAGAGTAGAAAGCTTTGTCAGGCACTTTGAGTCCCCTTAAATGGGTGAGAAAAGTGGGATAGAAAAGCCAACTCTTCTTCTTCCTCCTCCTCCAGATATTCAGGATCCAAGCATTTAGAACTTTATTAAATTGAGCTTGGTAATGAATAGGCAGCCAGGGTGATATATGACCAGCTAGATATTCTTGTTAGTTGAGCTTCTGCATTCTTCAGTAGCTCTAGCTTTTGGGCAGTCTTCAAAGGTTGTCTCGTGTTAAACTTTGGAATTTACTATCACAAAATGTGTGGTTGTCTACCAGCTTGAAATATTTCAAAAACAGTTTTGAGAAACCGATGGTTCTAGTTCCAGATGTAGTCAATAATTACTAGTCCTAATGACTTTGGGAATTCATCTTACAGAAAATGCAGTATATTGTGAGTAGGGCAAGATTTGTGTTTGTGTCTTGCTTATGGCCTTTCATATGCAACAGGCTTGCCAGTGTTGAGAACGGACTACTGAACTGACTACTGAACTAAATGGACCACTGTTCTGTTCTAACAATATGTTAGCATTGTCCTTCTCTGACTTTCCATTGCATCAGATATAGGAGATGCTGTTCAGATGCTACACTTGCTGGCCAGGTATACATTTGGGGCTTAGAACAATACACTGAAAGTCAGTCCAGTCAGGGTGGAGGTACTATGGATCTGTTTGCACTTGGCAGTTTGGTATGGTATAAGAAATGCTAAACCAAGCCTGTACCTGGGCAGCAGCACTTGAGGTGTGAATGGCCAACCCAGATCACAGAGACAATGTCTGAGACAACTTCTGGTGCGTGTTCAGAAGTTGCCATGGCAATCTGGACACTGCACTGCACCTGGAAGAGAGAGTGGACACAGTGTCCAGGAGCAGTCCAGCCATTCCTGATAAGCATGCAATTAGCAGTCCATAGCTGGATGGCTCTGGGGGAACCTGAACAACTTCTGGTGAGTTGCTGTAGCTTCCTGGTGCAAACGGGCTTGACCAGTGGGTGAACTGGAGATTACTACAGGTTAAGTACAAACAGGCTCTGTGTATTAGAGCTCTCGCTTTCAGAATGTAGGGCAGTGTCTTGTTCTTGATGAAGTTGGACTCCTGCTACATTACATGACATTTTTCGTTTGTGATTCTGGTGACAGAGTCTTAGGAGGTTTCTAGGGATCAGCAGTATCAAGCTATAGTCAGTAGAAAGACTTCAAGCTGTTTTTTCTTCTCTTCTGCATCTCTTACACCCCATACTTTGATGTAAAATTGACCAAAGGAAGAGGAGGTAGCATTACTCATACCAGATTCTTGGCCCACAGACATAGCAGTGGCTATTTTCATCTTTAACTCCTAAATAGGAACTGTAGTCATGTTCTGGTAACCTCCAAGCTTAACTTAAAGCAAACCTGCATCAGTAAAGTTGCTTTTGAAGGCTGTTCAGAGGCTGAAGCTAGTTGACAATGGAGCAGTGAGGCCAACAATAAGTGTCTCTAGCCTGGCTGCTAGGGCAGAGCATTTAATAGCAGCGTGATGTCCACATCATGCTGCTATTAAATATCAGCACTAGGAACCAGTCTCTAACAAGTTTAATTCAGGTTAATAGTGCCGGGGAAGTTATCCTGACAGTGCCACCATCCTCAGTGGCTGACTGCTGGGTAGGGCGGGTTCAGCCTTATCGATATTAACTCCCAGATTGAAGAATTCTTACCTCCCGTAGTTGCATCATGTACCATCTTACATCATCCAAAGATACACCTCCTTCCCAGTGGCTAGGGAATGTTGCTGTCTTCCTTTTGAAGTTTGCTTTTAGTAATTTTAAGTATTTGTTTTAAAGATTCCCTTTCATTTGTTTCAATACATACTGAGACTTCAGGATAGGGCAGGACAGAGAATTGCATCAGTGATAGTTATATTGATAGGGACTGCACAAAGTAGTTAGGAACAGTTTAGTAGGGATATGTGTTCACTTTTAAGTATATTTTGCTCCTTGTAAGGTGCTTGGTCAACATGTATCCTTTCATAAGAAATTTGTTATTTTTAGTTGTGCTAAAAGAATTGCATGACACTGAATCACACTTCATCTTTTCTTTCAAATGTCAGATAGTACTTTTCAGTGTGGCATTGTTTGTTTTTGTTTTTAGTACTCTAAATAATACTTACCTCAGTATTTTTCAGTCTCTGCATAACAAAATTAGGTATTGGAAACAATAAGGCAAAAACTCATTGTTACATATTAACTCTTTGACCTTTTAAATAATGCGCTCTTATTACTTAACTCACTAAATAGAATCCTTCCTGCCACTTAACAGTGAATCAAAATATGCATTAGGAACCTTTCATTATTGACCGAAGTAGATTAGACAAAATATAAATGAAGTGGGTAGCCTTTTGAAATGTTACCTATAAAATAAATTTGTTTTGGGATCTGTGAATGCTTTGCCCATGCTGTGAAAACACCTGAGCCTTTTAATTAATCCAAGCAAATGATCCCTAGCATTTTTTTACCACTTCTTATCACATCCAATTTTCATAGGCTATACATTTAATTCGCATTGGACTTCAGTTGTAACAAATGTATGGCTGGTGTGAATTTCCCTAATTTTCCACCTTTGCCATCCCTTGTTCTGCAGAGTATTTGCTCTTTCTAATTATCCATTTCCATTGTCTTTATTTTAATAAAGCCACACAGCTTCCTGGCTGTTGCTCATTCTTTTTCTTACCTTCAGTCCCATCAGACTTTTACAGCTCTGCTATTCTCACCATGCATCACCTTTTCCTCTCTCACTAATCCACTGCCTTTTGTCTGTTCCATGATTGCTATGCTGCTGTACGGATTTCTTTTCCACCTCTAAATGCTGGGTCTCAGCAATTCTTAGCACACATTTATGCATGCAAGTATATGATATAAACAAGTGCTTCAAACATCCTGGTCTTGTCTGTTTCTTTTTACTAAATCCTATTTTAGGATACCTGTCTCTTTGAGTGATTAAATACATGAGTACTTCAAAGCAAGAATTGATGCATATGCAGTTTAATCACACAGAGTGTATATGGGTTGAACGTGAGGTGGAAGAAGTCATTCCAAAGCAGTCATTGCTCTTCTGTGGTGCTTCTAGTGAGTCCTCCAATGCTGTTGTGTAAGAAAAAGTCACTCTGGCAATGTTTAGCTTTAACCCTGTCTCTACCTCTCATTAAAAACTCACAAAGAGACATCGATGAGATCAGGAGGAGAAACACATTGCTCCAGTGGCTACTTAAATTTCCTAGCAGATATCTTTTCTAATGCAGATGCTTTTCAACTAGCCTATTGGTCTCACCAGAAGAGCTTCGCAAAAATAAGTTCTAAGTTATAAATGATCAGAATCACACAAATACACTACAATATTTTATTTATTTTTATCATTACAATGTCAGGGTATCTTCTGAACTCTTCTCCAGTTTATCATTTTTAAGGTCCTCTCTTATATGCTAATATATACATCACTATATAATCATATCTACAAATACTGTCTTTCCATTAAGTCTCCATTACTGTTTGTTTAGTTCTTACTTATTTTAAAAGTTCACACATAGCAGTCTTCCAGATGTAGTGCTTTCCAGATATTTCAGAATGCAGCTGAGTTAATTAATTTGCTGTGCATCCATGGTAGTTCATGAAGAACTGAGCTATTTGTTTCTGATAATTATGATTGTTCTATAATGGTTTCAGTATCAGAGGTTGTATGCTTATGAAGGCCAGCTGCTCAAGACTTCTGTGGTATCATCCTTAGATCTCTGAGAAGGTCAAAAGGCTGACACTTAAGATTAAATCAAGAGATTGTGCTGCCGTAATACTAGGGATCTGCATGACATCAGATCTGATAAGTCAGCTTTTGCGTGATAGAAATGTATCAGGTCTGAAATATTTAAATAGATGGGATAGAGAAATCCCTGATCATAACTGGTCACTGTTGCTAATAAGGTGATTCATGAGACAGTTTGTTTCTTGTTTAAATCAATTCAAGTAATCTAGAACTTAATACAGACAGCACTTATTTATTCCACATTATTTGGATAATCTGGAATAAAGACCATCCAAACACATTCTGTATTATCCATGCTGTATTCTAGATTATCTAGATAATGCAGATAATGAATGAAATAGCTTTAAATTGGTTATGGTGGGAGAGAGGTGCCTTTGCATTTCTTTCTATAAGATCACACAGCAAAAGGGCAATTCTTTATGATACGTTCATCTGATAAAGAAAATGCCTTTTTTATGGCACAACTTCAAAGGAAGTTACATGTTGTACCAAAGTTAAGTACTTTTTTTTGTACTGCGGCCATATTAAAGCTGCCACTTTAATTAATCTAAACAAAAAAACCCAAATACCTATTCTGCAACATAATTATCAAGCATTTTATGCTTACACTGAATTGTTACCAAATTTAATACAAAAATCTTCAGTATTATCTGGCTCTCATATTCTATCTGGTAATTTTGTCAGCACAGGCTTCTACATAATGCCAAGTTTCTGATGAGGTTCTCCAAGGTTGCAGTCCATCTTCCTGTGAAATCAATGGTACATGTCATATTGATTTTAATAAAATTGCATTGCATCCAAAGTATTAAACCATTCATAATAAAAGTGCTCTTAAGCGTGTGTATAGTGCTTCTTAGCTGAGAACTGATATAACAGGGAGTGGGTTGGATTGTGAATTGTAAAACAAAGCCTCAGTATCATATTCAGTTCAAGTACTGATCCATCACAAAGCTTTCAGCAAGCTACTTTACTGGATTCATGCCCCCGTTCCTGCAGTATGGTGATAATATTAACTCACTCTTGTAACTATTATTGAGTTAATGGCCTAGTTCGAAGGTAATAACCTTTTTCTAATAAACTTTGGTTTCTACATGTTCTGTTCTTACCTCCACTCTTACTGCTCATTTCAGTGATTGTTTCATAGTGCATTAAACTACTCCTTTCTGTTATATCAGAATTTTGAAGTTGCTGTGAATCACCTTGTTTATGGACCAAAATGTGAAACTAGTGTATCCTAACTGAATATTGAGGTTTGTGGGCAGAGATTATATGCCAGTTTCCCAGTTTTGATATATAATAAATGTCCCCTAAACATTTAGTCTTGGAAATAAAAGGAAACTGACCAAACACAACAGGATGGCTACATCAATTTGCAACTAAAATACAATTTGGGATTATACTATATCCAGGGAATTCCTAGTCTTCTATGAGCCATTTTCTATTTTCCATCTTTCTTAATACAAAACGTATAGATATTTTTGCTGGTTAGATGGCAGTATACCTAAAAGTTCAGAAAAGTGTCACTGGCTGTTGGTCCAAGGCTGTTGGTAATAGAAGGACAGAGGTGGAAGCAGAAACCATTTCTACTTGGAATGTTCATAGGCAGGATAAAGGCACTCTTTGGCTTTCCATGATTAATAGGCTAGCCTGACCAACACGTGACTCTTATCATGACAGCCTATGACATAATTGTCAATGCCATAATAATGAATATGACAGATACTTATTACAGCCTATGACCCTCATAACCAGGAACCATAATCCATATCCTGTCATTTCTTGTATCCGTGATTGGATGGGGAAGTGTGCAGATTTGTACACAGAGACATAAATGGAGGACAGGTGTATCAATGGCTACTAGAATGGATGCCTAGGTACTGCCTTCAGGTAGGAGAGAAGAGCAGAAAGCCTCTAAAGTCCATTTGCAGAGGTTGAGAGCAGGTGAAGGTTTTGCCTATGCCTTCTGCTTGAAAATGCACAGAAGCAATTGCAGTAGTAGGGTAGGGAGCTTCTTGGGTGGCAGTAGGCTTTTCCAGTACATCACTGCAGGAAACAACCTACTTCAGGCTCTTGCAGGGGGCATACTTGCACAATGAGCTCCCTCTGCCTGTGCAGTTGAGATGCCCAGTTAGGTGAATAAAGCAAATCACATGAACACTGAAGTTTAGAACAACTCTCCTTATATCACATTTCGTGCAACAGTAAACACTGTGTTCCTTTATTACTGTACTAATGATTATGCACATTAATATAGCATGTGTTGACACTTCACATACATTACATAATCATTTTGATCATTTGTTAAAAGTGTCTAATCCCCAGCAACTTTATGTTCCAAGATTCTGCTAATTGGTCAGTTGTGTCAAAAAAAGACAAATCTTAAAGAATTTGTATGTGATATTTGTTATATAAGTTGGCATGTGCTCAAGGAATGGTTGGCTGTTTCTATGACAAATAAATGCTATAATTATGGCAAATTGTAAAATGTGGTTAATTTGTTCTTGATCTAGTCCAGTGCTAGGGTGATAATTCACATATATGACTAATACTAACAATTATGTATTCCCTGTTATACCTATATTATATTCAGCAGGGCTATAGTTCTAATCCTGAAACTATAGACAGTAACAGTTATTATCAATGAAAGGATTGCTTACAAGTTACCCTACATAACACATGGTGTGACATACCACTCATTGATTTGCTGTTACTCTTCTATAGTATTGTGAGAGGCAATATGAATAATTGCTTGTTTATGATAGTATCATTTTAAGAGAAGTTAACTTTGCATGTTGTGGTGTTCCTGCTGATCTTAAAATTGTCATGACAAAATTGTTATGCACAGGTTTATAAAAATATTGGTTGATAATGGAAAGAAAACATATTTACCATTAGGTAAAAGCGAGGCAGCTGCCTCAAGAAGCAGGTGTTAGAGGGTTGGTGGGTTAGTGATATCTTATACCAACCTGCCATTCTTTTCTGTTGAAAGACAGAACTGTCTGTAAAATTCTTGTTTTCATGGCCAACTTCTGTGTATGGTTTGAGTGGAGACAGTATTCTTTGCCTCAGACAGCAAAATGTTTTATGCCACCCTCCAAGAAATGTGAAAGCCATGTTAGTTTACAATGGACATTGCTTTGGAGATTTATTTGCTTTGGATTGGGTCATAAATGCTTTACAGAGAATTCATTTGTTGCTGAAAATTTAAACAGTGTTTTGCTATAATCAGTAATATAGTGTAAATGGTCAGGAGTAGTTGAGAACACTTCTGTATGGTCTTGTGGAGAGTTCTCTGTTACAGAGTTAGTGTTTTAGGAAGTTGGGAATAAGTACTGTTTGCTACTTGGACTGTATAGAAGCTACATTTTTGTGTGCCTTTCAGCATTATTGTGTGTTGGGTTGGAAAGAAATAACACAATCCTATTTTGCTAATTGAGTCGTTACATATTTTATCATATATTTCTTGCAGTATATCCAGAGTGTATGTGAGATTAGTTACCTGGTAGGAGGTTCTGCATCTGATGAAGGTAGAAGAGGGAAATCCCCTCTCTCAATTATTTCTAAAGGTCACAGAACTAAAGACTAACTGAGAAGTTAATTAGATTCTGAAAGCCTTTTCGTATCAATTAAGATTCTTATCAGTATACCATAGTAAATAAGCATCTCATATTAGTTCGGAATCTTTGTTTTCTTACTCTGACAAGTGTTGGACATGACAGAATTGCATTCTGTAGTTTCTGTCATACAAGGGACAAAGTTGAAGTAATTCCTCATGATTGCTGTGATCAGACAGAATCAACATTTCCCATCTTTTACCAGATCTTTGTATACCTTTTGATTTTAAAGCACTACCTGTATTTTGTAAGGAAAGAAATGTGGATTTACTTATATTTGGAGATAGTGAGCTTGAGGAAGAGTGTTGCAGAATAGATTTGTGGGAGACATAGGGTAAACACCCATGTATGTACTGATCTTACTAAATTTGCTTTGACGATGGCTAAAATTGCTTTTACCCTAAAGTCAGAAAATGTTTGTGGTAATGAGAATATGAAATCTAAGTGATAGACTTCCTGTGTAGCTCTGTATGTCCCATAAATCTATGTAACATTTTAGGCTTAAGCAGAAATACTTAGGATCAAGCAGATGTACTGCTGGCATATTGCCTCCCCCCAATCATACTAATGATAGGCTGGTTGTCCTAGGCTGTCTTTCAAATGCTGGCATGTTGCTGGAGGATCTCGTGTTTGGTGCATACTCTTTGGACACAGTGTGGAACTTCCAAAGGCTTTATAGAAATAACGATAGCAACAATAGGGTTGCCAGTGCAGTGTGCTTTTAGCTGTTCAAGCCGGCACTGTGTTAAAAGTGCATGTGTTAGTCTGGTAGCCCACACTGGAAAGAAATGTTTAGATTCTTGGAGGTCTGATGGATTCTTTAGACTGTCCTAAGTTAGACCAGCAGTTTGCATGCCGTTGACTCAATAATGTGTTTGAAACCTATCATAAGGTGTTTTTCCACTGTCACTAAAAGTACCCATTAAGTACCCATTAATGGGTATGAAATGGCATTTTTGTACCCATTAATGGGTACTTAATGGGTACTTCTAGTGACAATGGAAAAACACCCATACTGCAACAGAAAAGCTGTGCCATGTATCACTGGTGATTGGAGCCAGTAGGATGAAAATAAAACCAATGACATTCACTAGAGGTTCCTGTTTATTTTTATCATTACTGATTAAACTGTACCTGCTCTGAGAATAAAGTGAGCTGGTAGCTTATCTGTGAAATCAGTGGAGGGAAAAGAACAACTGCCAAGTGGCCTAATATGGACAGAATATTTCTGTGGGAAAAAAAGTGAGGCTTGTGGAACTCTGGAGAAATGAAGCAAAATAAAGCCTCGTTTCTGTATTAATTTTCAAGGAAGGAAAATTAGTTTATACAGACAAGTTCCTAATAGTCTCCTTTTGATGTTTCCTGGCTTTTCTACTCTTATTAATCATCCTGTGAGTCCAAAAGTGGGGCAGAGGGAGAAAGAGAGTGCTTTTAAAACTGATTCACAGTTCCCTTTTTAATATAAAAATGAGGTCGTGAAGTAATACTGTGCACTGCTTGTTCTGCTTCACAGATAAGTGTTTCTTCTTCAAGGCATCAGATATCTGGCTCAGAAGCTGGAAAAATCTTACACGTCTCTGTTACATTCTTATAACCTAATAGCTCTACTGTTTTGTTCTGGCGTCTCCCCCCATGCATGTCCCCCGTTCCTCCTCCCCCCCCCCACCCCTCTGCTAGTCACTGGATGAAATTCTTTGTATTTTCAGTCACTGTTTCACATAGTAACAGCTTGTTGTGTTTTGGTCCTTTTGCCAGAGGCTAGGTTTATTTTTAAATCCTTGAACTTTTGAGTTTTTCTTTTATTCTGTCCAAGATTGGAAGCAGCTGAAATGCTTAAGAGTTACAGGTTGAAACGCTTGCTTTACACAATATGGGAAAGGAAGCTTCAATTCCCCCTCCCCCTTTTGTGATTTTTTTTAAAAAATTCCCTAACAAATGTCTCTAACTGGTAGTTGCCTAAAAATAGAAAACCACCTAACTAAAAATAGCTTGGCTCTCAGTCTTGCCAAGGAAAATGGAGAGGGATGGGCGTGGACTCAAAAAGTCTGAGTAATCCAGCTCTATTCATTCAGAGATCCCTTTGAGAATGCAGCCGATGATAAAGCCCCCTCTCTCTCCTCCCGCCCACCCCCAAAGCCACAGGCATCACTTGCTCTCTTCAGACTCCTAGGTGCCAATAAACATTTTAGCCCAAGGATATATTTTTTTTCTCATAGTCGTAAACATTTTTTATGAAAGACAAGGCTTTGTTTCACAGAAGCTAACTTGCTGTCAAAAATAGCTGGCTTTTACTTAAACCCTTCCTCCAGCCCGTTTCTTGCTTTTCACAGCGTTTTTAAAATATGCTGCCAGTGGGTCCAGAGAAGATACAACCAAATATTTTGTAAAATTGTAACTTGCCAACTGTGTGGATTTGTTATGCTCGCATTTTCATTATTTGACCCTGTAGCAATTACATTTGTTTTTGGAGTTTTAAGCTGGGCAGTTGCTCTAATTTCTCATTAAATCTTATGCTGCTTCAGAGTTCTTTCAAGAGTTCTGGCTGAAAAATTCAAAATAGTGAAATGGACAACTCTTATTTGCAGAGTTTATTTATTTACTGTAACTTTATCCCTAACCTTAAGCATCTAAAAGATTCTCAGAGCAGCTTACAAAATGTCAATATTATGAGACATAGCATGAAAAGGGGGATAATTTTTTTTCTTCCTTTTTCTTTACTTCCGGTACCAGGCTAGGGGTGTGCACGAATGCATTTTTTGCATTCGGATTCGAGTCAATTAGAATATTCAGTTCAAATGTCAAAAATCTGGATTTTCGAAAATCCGTTTTGAATCCAGATTATCCAAATCCATATTTTTGAGAATCCAGTTTGAATCCGAAAATAAAATGTCGGCAACATTCGTATCCGATTTTCGAGTGGATGCAATATAAACGGATCTATTCAGTCAAATTATTCAAAAATCCGTATCAGATTTTTGAAAATCCAAAATCCAACCAAATGTTTAAATTCAGCTTTTTGAAAGTCCAGTTCAAATTCGAATGTCAATATTCATCAAATTTGAATAAGATTTTGAATTTTCGAATATCCGTGCATATCCCTATACCAGGCATCTATCATCTTTCACTTAGGGGGAAAAGGCATATACATTCTTTATTATCCGATTCTTTTTAAAAACTTCCTAAAAGATTGGGGCTGTAGACAGCATCAGTGTGAAGATCTACAAGTTAGTTGATTCAGCTCGATTTTGATAATATTGCATTGGGGCACACAAAAGGCATTCTTAACATGTCAGTTTTGGAAGATAAATGAGTAGGAATGTTTTTTTTTTTAATTCTATGGGTAATATTTTTTAAGTTGTTTCAAAGCACTTTTGTTTTGTTTTAAATTTTCATTTTTCTGATAAAGTAATACAAACAAATATATTTGTGGGTAATATAGAAACAACAGCAGAGTTTGAAAGGTTATTTGGACCTATGTCTTGTTGTGTTCCGTTCCTATAATGCTGCTGGAGATAAGACTCTGGAGACAAAGAACAATAATTGATGATAGAGGACTTAAATCACCCTAGAAGAATCAGGGCACTTTCTTATAGGGAATTCTATCCTAAAGCATGTTATAGCCCTCCCAAATACCCCCCTCCGCTGCACACATTACTGCTTTTTGTGATGGTGTCAGACCACAGATGACCTCTTTATGTAGTGAACAGAGTGTGATTGTGTCTGTGTGGTGTATTAGTAATTACCAACACTGAATTCCCATATTGTATCTTCACTGCTTGCATGGAAAAACAGGACAACTCTATGCAACTGTTTTCAGTGGCGGTAGGGATCTACTTATTTCTGTGCTAACAGAGAAAAATAGTTTTTCTGCGCAAATATGTTTTTAATTTTTGTCTTTAAGTCATCCTGCTTTTGCTCTGTAAGTGCAAATCTGGGCTGTTTATGTGAATTTTCTTTATGTAAACTTTATGTAGATCAATTTGCTAGAAGATTAAAAGCGATGCGCACACTAAAGCTGAGTCCAGATGTAACTTATTCTGCTATTTTTGAGTATTCCAGAATAAAGCACTCCTTGGGAATGCTTTATTCTGGAATATCCAAAACCAGCAGAGTAAGTAAGTGATGTTTGGATATAGTCTAACTCATCAGTCAGTGTCTGTGAGCAAAATATTTTGAACACACATGTCCTTGAGAATGGAATCAGAAAAACAGAATAGTATAGTACATAGGGTATGTTTAGAATGGCCAGTTGCAAGGGAGTTGCAGTGGTACAGAAGAGAGCATTTCTGCAGATGTAGTCTTCACAATGAGTCACATCTGCTTGAACTGCACTTCTGAACAGCTCTTAAAGATGCAGGAGTGTTCTCATCTATAGTATATGCCCTCTCATTCATTTTTAGAAGGGCAGCCTTTGCTTTCAAATGTTGTTATTGTTCTAGTACAAACTGTAGTGATAATACAATCAGAAACTATTAATTACCTAGAAAACTAAAAGGTAGATACATTTTGCAAGGAGAAAGTGGACAGAACTCTGGTCCATCTGAAAGTTTTAGCATAATCAGGAAAACTTTTAAATTTTTAAAATTAATTTAAAGGCATTTAATAATTTATTTTTCAAGTCTAATGCTTCTCAGATATTCTGGTTGAAATAAGGCTGGTGTGAGCTGAGATTTGGAGCATGTCATTTTTAAAAAGATAGATCAGGCACTAGAGAATGCAGTAATAACTGTTCTTGTATGTATGTGACTGTTCGGCAAAATGCATGAGGTTCAGGTGATTCTTGAGTGATGTTCAATTCTGCATTATACACATGGATTCATTACATTATCATATCAATGTTAATTTCTGAAGAATCTTTTGATATGGAGCAGAGCTGTAGAACTAGTATGTATTTGTGGCTTTTAATCACACTTCTTGCCCAAAAAGTACAAGTGCAGAGCCTTCCATTTTATCCTCATAATAATCCTGATACTGCATTAGGCTGGGGGCCAGTTAGTGTGATCCAGTGAACCTTCATGGGCATGTGTGCACTTGAACAGAGGAGCTTCCAGGTCTTAGGGTTCCTCCAGACACATTGAGAGCTTTGGTGTCCCTCCACAGACACTGCCAGGCCACCAGTCACAGCGAACTGAAGCTGCAGAGTCCATGCACAGCCACTTCTGGTTGGACAGATGTGCCAGCTGGGGAATGACTAAGCAATTGCTTCCTGACAGGAAGCTTTACTCACCTGCAGTATCCAAGGAGCTTTCCTGAAAACTCTGGAGTAAAAAGCTGCTGACTAACCAGCAGCTTTTTACTTTGGAAGGTAAGGAGAATGCTCCATAGATGCTACAGGAGATTGAAGCTATGATGTCCCTACAAAGCTTTCCTTGTGTCTGGAGACACCCTTAGTCTAATTGCCTAATCTAGGGATGCTCAAAATGCAGCCTGACAGATGTTGGAGAATGAAAGCATTTATGGCAGGAGTGCTGGGATTGACTGATCAGTAGTCCAGGTAACTTACAATGTGACAGTCAGAGTGTTTTAAGTGTGGCAAACCAGTCTTTGAACTAGTGTATATGCCCTTATATCCACATCAGGGCTTTGAATGGACCTGGAGGTAAGGATTTACACATAAGTTCAAAGTATGACGTGCCATGATTGAAATGTTCAGAGGTTATCATTAAATTGCTGCTACAGGTGTTGCACACCCAAGATTAATCAGCACATCTTGGTTCACCTAACTAGGTATTCCCTGTTTGCCCACCAAGAAGGCTGTATCCATTTAACTTCTGGTAGGCTAAGTTTGCTATGGCCACAACGCTATGCTGGCCAGTACTGTATTTCAGATGATGGATAGCAGTGAGGACAATGGCAAAGAGAATAGAAGTTAGATCGAAAGAATAGATGAGTATACAATAATAAAGATAAAAGACTATCTAAACTTTTCCCAAATATATTTCATTTTATCTTATAGCATCTGCTATTGCAGCTTCAGATTTTTAAAAGTGGCTTCTATAATTGCAAGTCCAAAGTACTCCATAGACCCTCTCTCCATGGTACAGTATGTACAGGAGATCCTGTACATATGAAAGCAATAGACTTCAGTTTAAATCTGGGGTTTAGGAAAACTATGGCTAAGAGCTCCATTGACTTACTATCTTCCTCAAAATTATATTGACTTGAATGTGGATGAGAGTATTTACCATGAGGAGCAACACCATAACACAAAAAATGCCCTTCCTAAGATTTCTACTGCATAGTTGCCAGCCAAGATGCCTGCATTGGTGCTTACTGACATCCTGGATGAGAGTTTTCCACAGACTGCAGTGAAGAACACAGATATCAGACAAGATGCCATCCTCACACATCCAGACAATGCTGATCATGTAGATACTAGCTTTCTCCACATCAAGGCACAAATACTCCACAGACTGCTTTTCTGAAACATGCTGATTTCATCACCACACCAGCATCAAATCAGAAAGTAGTCAGAAACCATCTACCATAGAACGCCTCCCCCCAATGTCGCAATCCATTCTGTTGCACATTACTCAGAATAGGCACACAAAAGCAGCCAAAACTCACCAAAACACAGAAATCCACACTAAGAAATATTTTTTTAAAGACATGGCCATGCCAAGCACCTTCCTCTCTGTTCAAAATATGTGGAGGAAATGGCTGCTGGACCAAGAAGCACTCCCAAGTTGCTGCAAGGGTCACTTCTGTCCTCAAAATATCAGCGGCATAATGTGCAATAGTGCATCAGTAATTGCTTAATGACAGATATGGTCAGTGTGCTAGACATGTGATAGAAAATGTGTATCTAAAGGAACAGCTTCTTCCACATCAACCTGCCTATGCCCTAAGATCTGAAGGGGGAGGCCCTCCTGTTCCGCCACTCACAGCAGCAAGAAGGGTGGGCACCTGGGATAGAGCCTTTTCAGTGGTGGCTCCTAGACTGTGGAGTAGTCTCCCTTCTGTAGTGTGTCAGGCACCTTTACTCTATATGGGTGTTTTTCCACTGAAGCCCTTAGATCTGGATCTAAGAAGATCCGGATCTAAGGAATGGGTACATTTCTTAATCTGGATCTAATAGATCCAGATTAAGGGAAGCACCCAATGTGTTTCCACAGGAGGTGTAACACCCATTAGAAATGGGTGCTAACACCCCTGCTGTGGAAACAGCTTTGCACCCATCTGGGGAATCCGGATTGACCCACAAGGGGTTGGTCCATTACCCCAGGTGTTTTGGGAGGCGGGGAGGGGGGGCAGTCTTCGAAGCAACTTCAAAGTGTGTTTGAAGTGACTTTGAAGCATGAGCTCAACTTTCGAAGTTGAGCTCATGCTTCAAAGTGAGTTTGAAGCTGACTTCGAAGTCACTTCGAAGTGAATATGAAGTCAACTTCGAAGCCAATGTTGGGGGGGGTCAAAGGTGCATCCCCTCCCCCTAGCCTCCTTTGGACCCCCTTTAATCCAGATTTTCTGGCAGAATACCCCATTGTAGACCCCATTAATGGGGTCTACAGAAAATCCGGATTAAAGGCCAAAAAGATCTGGATTTCCCCCACGGCAGTGGAAACAATTGGGTTCAAAATGGGTGCCGTAGTGGAAATGGGATCATCCGGCTCACAGCCAAAAGGTACAAAAATGGGTGCAAAAATGGGTACAATTGACAGTGGAAAAACACCCTATGTTTAGATGAGCTGTGAGGATGAACCTCTTTACCGTGGCCTTCGGCTAAGTAAAGGAATAGCTTTTTCCTTCCCACATGGTTTTAATATGTTTAATATGTTATTGGTTTTAATATGTTCATTTTATTTGTTGTAACCAGCCCCAAGAACCTTGGGTGTATGGCAGGATAAAAATACAAATAAACACAAATATAAAAATAATTCACTATTTAGGAGGATCTACTTTGCTTCCTGGCATTTTTTAAGAGACTTCAGTGCATATAGTCCAAGCATTTCCAGGCACCAGTGTCTTGGTTTTTTAAAAGGAAAATTGTTCACTTTTAAAATGGAGACTTGGCATCCGTCTTGACCTCTCCACATAGAAAGAATGCTTCTTCAAACGGAGCTTCCTTCATAGATTTTCTGAACTTATTTTGCAGTTCCTGTTTCCTTTTGTTCTGTGATTTTCTTATCTCCTTTCAAAGTTTTTTTAACAAGCTTCTGATTAAACTTCCAAATATGCTGACATTCCCTATTATTAAGTAAACAAATGTTAATTATTTATTTGTGCTCTATTTAATTTGCATCTGTACTTTATGAATTAAATACATCATATTGATTTCGGCTACATTTCCTTTCAGAAAGGTCTATAAGTGTATATGACATTGTTTAACTTAAGCACAAAATAAAATTTACACAAGTTACCAAACCAGCAGTCACATAAGTCTTTATATACATGAATGCTTGATAATTATGAGGTCAGTGATCGTGAATCGTGAGCAGAAGTTATTGACATTAATTTTATGATTTAAATATTAAATTGTTTGATGCAATTCAATGTGCAGTGATGATTTGGTTTTATTAAAATGCTTTGCTACCTTAGCAAAGCAACTTCGACTCCTCCCCCTTTTAGTGCTCAAAAATTAATGATAAAGTAAATGTACAAGTAAAAGAATAATTTTGAATAATGTAATGTCTTTACAAATAGAAGCTGGCATTCAGTATTGCTTATGCAAACATTATAAAAAATCTTATACCTACTTCTTTACATCGACTTAATCTATAAACGAGCATAATTATATTTTATGGAGCCCTAGTCTATATATACATGCACTTTATGTTCAGGTTGTAATGTCTGAGCGTATTTCTTGGATCAAACACTGTAGCACATTGGCTGCTCAAAGGAAGTAAATTATAAAATAGTCGATAAGAGTATTTTAAACAACATGCTTAAAGAATATTTTCAAACTGGCTCAGACCTAAGTCACCCGCTGTTTTGAAGGGCTGTATTTGAGTTTGAACCAAACCAGGAATTACTTCAGACTGGTCAAACCACCTATTTTGATTTGAACTGGTTCACAGTTCAGCCATAGTTGCCGTTAAAAATGGCTTTTCTCTGATTTTTTTTAAAAAAAATTTAAAGAATAAACATGTTCAAATCTGTTTGAGGTTCCAACTCAAACTGGGTCAAACCTGTTTAACATGGTTCAATTTCACACTGAGCACCATGCAGTTTTGTTAGATTCAAATTGAACTGCAGTTTTGGCATTCACACCTTTCTCTACATACAGCTGCAACAGATTGATTCAAAGGAGATCAAAATCTTCACAGAGAAATGATTCCTAATGAATTATTTGCATAGGCAAAGAGAGCTGACACCACACAGGATCATATATATGTAATAACCAAGCATACACTTTTCATTAATGTATAGAACTGTAATTGAAATCATTATACTGTACTGTATAGCTTTAATGTGTTGAAACATATATCAACAAAATGTCTCTTTTATCGCCACCTACAACCACAGAAGGTATGTTACGGATGGAACCTTTTTCATCATATTTAAAAATGACATGGAATGTTACAATTTACATTTCCTGAAACACACCTAAGAAGTAACTTCCAGAATACCATTCAGAGACTTTTTTTGACATTTGTGGGTTCTTTTTATGTGGTGTCTTTGGTTTCCTTTGGTTTCCTTTGGTTCTTCTCTAATGCAGGAGGGAATTGGAAGAGGAGTTATATTACAAGGTCCTCTGATTTCCTAAAGAAGGAAAAATAATGTCATAGGATGTCCCTATTCAACACTACTGTCGTTGTAAACATCAGGCAAATTTAGTGGTACTAATTACTTCTTTGATCTCTCTAGCCTTGTACACATGACTCCCAGAATCTAAAAAGAATCAGTGTAAATCTCTCTCAAAACTTACAAAGAAGTGCAAATCCACTCAGGGTGTTTGTGAAAGAACAGAATAATTCACAACTGGCAGCTACTTTTCTAGGCTTCAAGTCTGTTGAGTCAGCCTTGACTTATGTTGACTGCATAGGCAGATCTGTGAAGGTTTTTGGCAATAAGATAGATTTTCCGTTTCCTTTTTCCAAGATATTTTTCAGCGTTTGAGTGTAGTCTGTAAATCTGTGCAACATTCCAATGCAGCGTTCCTCTTTACGCACTAGTCTTAGTTCTCCATGGATTCCTCTCTAGTCTGCCAACTGAATCCTAACTAGGCCTAGCCTTGATTAGCTTCTAAGACAAGGACAATGATGGCCAGTCTAAAAGCTGAAGCAGGCATTTAAATATATGTATTTGTAAATATTGTTTTACAGTCTTGAGTAATGTATCTTTTAAAGTCACCTCCCAACCTCAGCATAGGTAACTTTCAGGCTTCAGTCTTAGAATTTTCTTTGGTGAATTTCAGTGGTGAATAATTTACTTAGGCACACTTTACAGGATGAGAAGAAATGCCAATTTTTTGGATAAGACAGGATTCCCCTGTTATGCCTCCCCACCCCCCAGAGGTCATTAGATTGCCTTGTACCCTGGCAGTGGTGCAGTGGTTTCTTCATGCTGTTCCAGGGGCATGCCACTCTTTACTAACACAAATATGGCCAGCTGAACTAGTACTGTTCCCAGAGGAGTCAGGCAAATACTGATATGAATGGAAGAATGCTATTTTTCCCCTTAATGCTGCAACTGTGGTATAGCCAGCACTATAGTGACAGGCTCCTGGGCTTATGGGTCCAGTCCACATTCAACTTGCTAAAGTAATGTTGCAGTAATGTTTCTCAAGCAGTCCCCAAACCAATTTATTTTGGTTTATGTAGCAGTATCAGAAATAAATTATTGTGTGAGAATAATCCATTTTGGCATTTAATGCCAAAATCCTACATAAATATTTTTATATGAAGGGAAGACCAAACAGCTAAACAAAATATTCATAAATCAGGATCACCAATGATCTTTTTTTATTTCAGCTTCTCCCCTTCCTATTAATCAGCACTATTTGTATGAGAAGACGTATTTGTGAAATAAACATTTGAAGTGGCAATTGATGGGAAGAGAACCGAGCAAAAAGATGGGAACTGATTGTTACTTTTTTATACATGATATTTATATCTTACCCTTCTTCAGATGAAGTCAAGGTGGTCACGCTACTGTTCTTCCCTCCATTTTATCCCCATAACAGCCCTGTGAGGTAAATTAACCTGGGATAAGATTACTGTCCCAAAGTCTACCATAGTTGAATGACGATTCAAACCCCCAGACCCTCTAGTGCTCGCCACTATACTATGTTAGTTAGCTACAGTGAATGAAAGAGTAAAAGTTCCTCCTGGCTGCAGGAGGAACATCCTGTGCCAAAATGACAAGCCCTGGTATAGCTTTACCTGCAGATCACACTGAAAGCAGTTTTATGGCTGCGAGACTCAATTTACAGCCACAAAGACAACCACACATCGTACCGAGCTGCTGCCCATTTTGACTGGTTGTTCAGCTACTGTGCCAGTAATGGGCTTCATGCAATGCCCATCATGGAAGGAGTGCTGCCAAAACACCCCGAGAACAAAATTCCAACATGTGCCTGCCTGTTCTTTCCTTGTTCCTACAACAGGGATATGTGCACATACAGCGTTTGGATCTTGTGTGAGCATTCCCGTTGTCCTTAGCAGGCTGTCTGAACATTGCCTGAAAGTTCTGGTGTTTGGCTGATCACAGGGTTTCTGGTGGAAAGAGGTGAGGAGGAAAAACTGTATTGCGAGCTGTACTTCTTGAAATTCTTTTCTCTGCAAAGCTAATGTAGTTGAAGCAGCTAGCCTCAAGTGATAGTAGCTGTTGTGAAAAAGTCAGGTTGAGGGTTAAGGTATTAGGTAGGGAAGAGAAACATATGAGGGAAAGTGTTGGCACAGCACAGACTTATTTTGACAGGAACGAATAGATGTACATCAGGGTTTCTAGAACTAAGGATACCATATCAGTCCTTCATGAGCAATTATATACATGTTTAGCAATTCTTTTTCCAGTATGAAACAAGGAGAGACCCAGTACAATATGCGGCTGGGGTGAAGAAACCAGGGCACTTTCCTTGGGCAGCAACTGTACTTTGAAAGCTTTAAGGTGTGGACAATAAGACATCCCATGGGACAGACCAGGGGTGATTTAATGTACTCAGGAAACTTAGATAGTAATTGCAAAGTAGTAAGCTGGTTAACAGTAGAGGCCGAAAAGAAAGAAGTAGCTGCTATGTTAGCATTATTTAAAACAAGTATTTATAGGCAGATCTGTGCAGGGTTAAAATAGATTTAAGTTTTAGAAACAAAAGTTTACAAAGATAGCCTCTGAACTTTTTCAGGGCCTTTCCTTCTAAAAATACATCAGGCATAGGTTCTTCAGTTTGTAAGAAACATGAAGGCCAACTAGTTCTCACAACACTGCATATGGATTGTAAGTTTTACAGAAGCATGCCTCAGTTCAAGAGAGGAACTACTCTTCTGAAGCATTATCTAGGGATTTAAAAGGTGTTTATTTCCTTCTTTCCAGATGTCTCCATTTATAGCTTCCAAATGTTGTCAGGTATAAACGGTTTCAGCTAATTGTCTTCATTAGCAGAGGCCTTGAACTGTCAGGCCCCCTGCAGATAACGAGATTTGACAGTTTTGACTAGACCTACAACTTCCTGAACTAATAGTACAAAATAAAACTAGCAGAAAATAGTTGCTTTAGAAGACTTATTTAGTTGTACTGTGTATTTTAAATAGGAGTGAGAAACTTTGCTGCAAATGCCAAACTCTCCTGTATCTTATTTGTTAGTAAATGGTGAATATGTTGTTAGCCCCAACTATGAATTATGTAGAAAATCTATGGGTGTTTTTTTTTAAAACCGCACTAGGAACAGAAGGACTGCAGTGGGACAGTTTTGATCAGAGAACAAATGCATAAGAGTTAACATCTTGTTGCTTTTATATCTGTTGTTTATATTGCATTTCAGGAGAACGCAGTATAGTTTGATCCTTAATTTTGCTTTTATTCATAAAAATCCTAATGTGAATTCTGGTTACATCACATCCACTTTCACATCTCCATATTTGCTAACATTCTGTCTCTGATTAGACATGGTAAAATGGGCACCCCAGAGCAAGTTTGAGGATCAAGGGACAGGCAGAAAATATATTTTTAAAAGCTTGATCACATCCTGAACCCTGCGCCCCTTTCCCAGCTGGGGATTTCTTAATCTCAGGGGGCGATGTTTGAGTCAGATTGCTCACAAGGCATTGGAGGCTTCTATAGCTGATCCCAGCCTAGAAATGGCCAGTTGACCAATTAGAGCCAGGGAAACATAGGTTTTTTTTCCACTAGTACTAAGTACCCATTAAGTACCCATTAGAGACCCATTAGGCTCAGAGCAGGAAGACACCATTTCCACTGCAGACCCCATTAGAGCCGTATTTGTTTCCACCAGTTCTAGGGAAATCCGGATTACATGGGTCCTTTGGGACCTATAATCTGGATTTCCTGCAGACCCCATTAAAGGGGTCTACAATGGGGTCTTCAGGCATCAAATGCAGATTACACGGAGTGCATTTCCACTGTGATTGTGCAGTGGGGTCTGGGGGGGCACACCCATGGGAGGCTGCCCCCAGACCCAAAGCTCCGAAGCCTGTGCACAATCTCAGAAGCTGGCTCTGAAGCACAGGCTTCGAAGAGGACCTCACGTGAGAGCAGAGCCATTCCTATGGACCTTTGTCAAAGGCTCCAGAGGATCTTCAGAGTTTGTGGCAAATCTTTGGAGTTTATGGCAAAGTTCCGGAGATTCTCCAGAGAATCTTTGGAGTTTGTGGCAAAGCTCCGGAGATTCTCTGGAGCCTCTCTTTGAAGAATCTCTGGAGTGTCTACAGAGCTTGCACCCCCTGTCCCTCAAAAAACCTGGGGTGACAGGCAGGCCTCATATGGGTAGATCCGGATTTGCCACTTGGATGCTCTGGCGTTCCCACTGCGGGCAAGCTAACGCCCTTTGCTATTGGGTGCTGCACTGCCTGTGGGGACGCATCAGGTACCTCCCTTAGTCTGGATCTACTAGATCTGGATTAGTTGAAGGACCCATTCCTTAAATCCGGATCATCTTAGATCCGGATTAAGGGAGATAAGTGGAAAGCCACCCATAGGCTAGCTATGGCTAGTGAATGGCAACAAGAAAGAACAGTGAGGTAGGAGGCTTTTAGACAGATGGGGCCATCCTTTGAAAATGAATGCCCCCAAAGCCCTGTGTGATCACACTCCAGGTGCTCAACTGCCATGTACCAACATTTGCTAAATCAAGTTTCTTTCTGAGTTCTTGTTCCAGCAGGCACTGACAAAACAAGAAGTTTTCCATTAGCAATCACTAAGGTTATACTGTAAGCAAAGTAGAAATCCTGCACCATCTTGAGACTGTCTTGACTTGGTTTCAGATTCTGTGGAAACATAAGTTAATTTAAGGGTTAAATCAAATGTATTCTTTGAAATATAATGTTGAAATAAGTGTAGTTGAGAATATGATATTGAAGTGCTGGGTCATGATTCACCAGAAGGTTTCAGTAGGTTGTGAGAGTGTGTATAGGTAGGTTGGGTTGACATTGCGATAAAAGGAAAGGCTATAATTATGGCTTATAAAATAGATTTGGCAATTATAATTGGTTATATCAGCTCAGCCATACAAGGTACAGTACAGTCATTCCTTGACATTTGTCAGAGATCTGTTCTGCCAAAATGGTGTGAATATGGAAACCTGTGAATGTCAAAAGACCCAGAAGTTGTTCTCTGCTTTAAAAAGAAAAAAAAAAAAAGGAAAAAGTGTGTATTTTTCACCGTTAATAGAACATAAGCTTCCATAGAAATGCATAAAACATTAAGGGACCATACACATTAAGGGATGAATGTCTAAAGAGATTTATGGGGATGGAAATAAGATGTTGGTTTATGGTGCTTCCCAGTGTAACACAAAAAAGTTGAATCTTGTGATTTATATTTAAAAATGTGTTATGGCAAAAGCCTTCATTACTGAAAGTTCACTACATGAAATTTAAGATGTGTTAAGATAAGATGCAGGATTGCTTGTTGGTGTAAGGAGGAATATAATCAGAAAGGAATGAAATGTATAAACAGGCTATTAAAAATTGCAGTATGCAAATAAAAAATTGCATATCCTAAAAACACACAGTCGCACAGACACAGAACACTTGTAGAGCCATTGTTCTTAGGAATGTGTACGGATATTCAAAAATTGGAAAAACTGATTCAGATTCACTGAATATCGACATTCGAATTCAAAGCAGATTTTTGAAAATCCAAATTTCCGAATTCGAATCGAATCCGGATTTTTAAAAGTCCAACGTATATTTTTGTATATAATACAGGATGCAAATGGATTTGAAAATCGGATACGAATGTTCCAGGCATTTGTATCATTCTATTTAATTTGGATTTTTGAAAATATGTACCCAGATAATCTGTATTCGAATCACATTTTCAAAAATCCAGATTTTAGCATTTTGACTGGAATAGAATTTTCAATTCGAATCAATTTGAATGCAAAAAATGCATTCGTGCACATCCCTAATTGTGCTTACTCCACTCCACAAGTGTTAAAGAATCAAGTTGTTTGAAATATAATTGAGCAATTTTAGATCCTTCCCATTTGTTTTCTAACAGTCTTTCTTTTGCACTATGGTTGCATATGAGTTCATATATCTGGATTACTCTCTGAATACTTTATTACAGTCATACATCAGCATGTAAGCAATACTGCAAAAAATATTTGGATGAAACACAGATGTCTTGAACCAAAAAATCCTTTGGAATTTGACTTTTGGACAATTGCTTACTCCCTAGAGAAGACCTTTCAACTCAAATTTACTTGAGGGTAGGATTGTCTTTAATTTTATTTTGCGTTTTTGTCTTATTCAAAGAGTTTTAAATGGTAGAAGGAGGTATCTGAAAGGTTGGAGATGCCTGATAGAGATTCTTCAAGATAAATAGTTTATGCTCTGGGAATTAATGAATCTTTAAACCCTAGAGATTGGATACCATTTTTATTTTCCTAATTTGTCAATACTGGACTAGTTAAATTGAATGGAGCTAATAAGAACAGGACTAAAACAATATTTTAATAATATTTAATAATATTTCAATAATATTTTATACCTTTCCTGCTTTAGCACACAATTGCATGCAAATTTTAGAAGTTGCCTGAGAAACTGTATCTCCATAGTCATAGCCAACTTGGCTAAGGAGATTCAGCCCAGGCAAAAGGAGCTTCCTGATTGCATGACCAGCAACAGAGGAACTGGTATCAAGATGCATTATTAAACAAGTCAGTTTTTTAAAAAATGGAATTTTAGTGTTGTGAGCTGCTCTGGATCCCATCTTGGGAGAAGGGTGGGATACTGAATGAATGGATGGATGAAAGGATGAATGAAGGAATACTTCTTTATCAATTACCGAATGCCAACTTCTTTACCCTTGAATTGCATAAACATGAAAAATCATTTTGGGAACATAATATTTGTCCTTGTTAGATTGTAATAATACCAGATGACCGCACCTGATCAATAAACTCCAGAACTAGCAGAATAGAATTGTCTCTCTGATTATGTGTACATAGGAGAACAATATTGCTTGGAGTTTACCTGTCTATTCTATTTTGAATGGGCAGCTAAAGTAGCAGAGGAAGGTATGTTTGTTTCACTTATCCACAGAAAAATTCTTGCAAAGGCTTCAGTTGATTATATCAGTCATATCTTCTCATGGCTAGGATGAGGATTTTAAGCAGTACAGCGTAACTTAAGAAGCAGGGAGTGGTGACCATGTGCATTTGTACTTGAAAGAAGTCCAACTGAACTTATGCGGGATGATTCAAATGTGGGCACTGCATAAAAATTACCAACAATTTATTTTGCTTGGTGGCAAACCAACTCGCTGCTTACATCTTTGAAGCCATGACTGATTGATTGATTATCGTTTTTTCTGTGGAAATTTTCTGTGCTTTTTTTTTAACTCTGTGTAAACAGAATTTAATATAGCCAAAGTAAAAAGGTTCAAAAACTTCCATGAAAATACCTCTGCTACTCAGATTAATGCATCTTTCTAAGTAATCATGTTTGGCATCTGACTGTTAGCAATAGTGATCTTGGTCTCAAGCAGTTAAAAGCTTTATTTAAGATGTGTTTAGTATTATACCATTTCAGTTAGGGTATTTGAAATTCCAATGGTGACTTGAACTGAAAGTATAAGTTTAGATTTCAGATTTGATATGGCCTGCTATTCTTAATGATGGAAAGACAAACTCCACTGGTTTCCTTTCCTGTCTCAAAAATGTTATGTCTTGGATCATCTAACTTTCTAAGTTTCAATTAATAAAAGTCACATTATTTTCATGAAATGTCTGCCCTGAGTAAGAAGAATTGTTAAGTAATCTAGTTCTGTAGTCTTAAACAATTTTTTCATCCACTTACCAACTGTATCCCTTCAGTGTAGTATGAATATTAAAATCTGTGTCCACACTCAGTTAAACAACAAATTAGCACTCATAGCACTCAAAAGTTATCTCAAAGATTGTTCAGAGGTGGTACTGCTACATATTCATGTGCCTAGTGAGCTCATCCCACACTTTCAAGGCAGATTGCAGGTGGATTGAAGATGGCATGAGGATGACTAATGTCACACACCGCCACTTTCACGATGCTTTTGAGGTGCTGTTTTGCTGCATATGAATGTAGCATAACTGCTAGTAAATTTCATTTTACATAATTGCAGTGTAAATGCTGCTGTGTTAAGTGTTGTATCTATTCTTTGAGATTAACACCCTTGGATAATTTTGTTTTCTTGGATCTTGAAAAAATGCTTGCTTGCTTGTTTGCTTGATACGATCTACTCATAGCTGATTCTTGGTGATCGTATGAATTGACTTCATTCAGAATGACCAGGCTTCTACCATCTTTCTTACCTCTATTTTCAAAGATGCAGCCCCGCATAGCAATGCAGGATGACCCCAGATATAATGAATTTGCAGTGCCCAATCACTGCTGTTACGCTTCAAGCTTAAATTAGAGTGACAGCTTTCTTCCACATCTCTAACACTTTGTGGCTAAGTGGGCAGTTCCCCTTTTACAAGGGAGTGATTCACGTTTAGGAATCCATTGAGTGGGAAAAACTTTATTACTCAGTCTTCACTCACTGTTCCTGATCATGATTGCTTCTTATGCAGCTTGGATGAGGGTTTGAAACACAAATAAAGGAAATGTTACAGAGCAACGGAAAAGTTGATTATTTGTTTGCATTATTTTGCTCAAGGAAATGGCAAAAGATACCTCTACTAGCTAGAATAGCAACATAGTCTATCCGCACCTAAGGAAACTGAAGGAGTAAAAGGTCTTTTAAAAAAGCTCCTGGAAACTGGATCAGAAAGAAAGAGATGGAGCTGTTTGAATCACAGTGACACACAGATGTAAAAAGTGAACAATATATGGCTAGTAAATTCTTAATGTATATGCAGCAATGGGTTCCTTTTCACTTGCACATTAGCAGGTCAGAATTAGGGATGTGCATAAATATTTTTAGGCATTCGAAATTTGATTGAATGTGCCAGTTTTTGACATTTGAATTTGAATAGAATGCCCCAAAATTCAAATTTAAACATTCAAACTGAATTTTGAATTTCTGGACTATTCATTCAAATTATTCTGACATTTGTATGTGTACGGGTTAGTACACGATGCGTACTTGCAGATCCGCACCTTTCCCGCATCAGTATACATTTGTATGGATCTGTACGAGACAAAAATGGGTTTCATACGGGATAACTATGAGACGCATCTGGACGTGTACGAATATCGGGAAGATGCGTACAGGCATCTGTACATCTTGTCGACATCCGTAAGTGCAAATTCGAATAAAAAATTCAAACAAATAGATTCGAATTTGCTTAATTTGAATTGAATTTTGTTAAATTCAAATTTAAATCAAATCAAATGTTTGATTATTTGAATCGACTCAAATAGAATGTCAAAAAAAACATTTTTGCACATCCCTAGTTAGAATCACTGCAATGCTACTGTTGTGAGTAGACACAAATCCTTTTATCTCCTTTTGCTTCCCGTTCATCCATCCGTCCATCCATCCAACCATCCCATCCATCCCATCCATCCATCCATTCACATGTTATACCTATCCTTATAGTTCTGAATAAAAGTAGTATAACAGGACAAAATCTTGCTAACTGCATTTTTGTCATTGTTTCCCAAAGCTATAAACCACATTTGGACAAAATGTTCTCAAACGAAAAACACAGACCAGACAACTCTGAAATAGTCAGACTCTTGAGTTTTAAAAAACTAAGTGAGAGCTGGTGAAGTTTGTGTAATTATTTAGAGGAGTAAGTGCCCCAAAACCTTTAGGAAGGTGTCACAGAATGAATATACGGGTAGTAGATACAGTGTTTTCAAGGAGAAGATCTCAAGTTTAATTACTGGCACTGAAAGGAATTAACTCTGGGACTTATATTTTAAAAAGGAAAAATGCTCACTGTGGGGACAGGGTGCTCTCAGCTAGATGGACCGAGAGGATGACTCTCAAAGTAAGGTATATTCCTGCATTTCTGTAAGCTGGTACTTAATACTTTTTTAAGCGGAAATACAAAGATAGAGCTGGGGTCATTCTGTTACTACAGTAAGTGCTCAGTGACAAAGCTATGAATCTTCCCTATAATCCCTGGATTGATGTATGGTACTTAAAATAGGATTAAGTTGCTGTTAGGTAGCTGCAGACAACACCTTTTTTTCTGTCGCTGTTTTCTCTCAGTCATTTCATAATAGGCATTTCATTAAGAATTATAAATGTTTCAATTTGCAACATTTGGATTTTGTGTTCAGCTCTCTCCTGGGACTTCATGAGAGAAGGAGATGCATTCAAAACCAGAGTCATTCTAATGAGCAGATAAAATGCTTACAGCTGTTAATAGCTTTTTAAAGACAAGGTCTGTGATCTTGCATACAGGGTTTTTTTTTAAGTATATAAATTCCATTAATTTTGTTAAAACAGTTGTGTGGTTTATGAGAATTATTTCTGTAGATTAATTTACTGGTACATTAGAAGTTTTAAGAATCAACAAACATCAATTGTTTCTAATGATGGCATCACAGTAACAAGTAAGGTGCATGTAAAAATTCTTATGCCACTCATTTAGAAAATATAACTACCCATATATTCTGGTGTATAAGACAAATGGGCATATAAGACGACCTTTGTTCCAAGCCCCCAGAGGCCAACCCTGAAGTTTGCAGAAGCATTGGGGGGACAGCACAGAGGCTGGGTTGGAACAGCTGTCCCCATGCAGATGGTATTGCTCCAGCTCAAAGCATTCTGTCCCAGCCCTGGGACAGATCACTAAGTTCCAAACCTACTGTTCTGGACTTCCCCAGGTAAGTGCAGAAAAGCCTCATATGTGCAATTGCTTAAGTGCACATGTTTCTGTATGGGATTTTGGGGAAAGGGGGTACATAAGGTTTTCTGTTTCAACATTTTCCCAGTCCACAACAGCCTTGCCTCATATTTAGCCATAGACTGCCGGCACCTTTGCAATTGTCTGATTACTAGTTTGATAGCAGGACCAGCTAGAACTATGATCCAACTTGAATATTTGTATTTCATTTGTTGCATTTTAGAATTATTGCTTCGGGTGATTTACATCACCGAGTGGATGACTGTAAGCCAGAAAAGAACATTGCATCTGTGTGAAACAACTAGTTTAGTTGCTTATGTTATGCTGGCAGTATAAAAATAAATAAATAAATCTAATTTGATGCATTATAACATTTGTAGAGAATTAGTTTTCACAAGGGAAAAAACTATCCCTAATATCCAGTTGCTCAGGGTTATATAGATTCACAGTGCATTTCAAGACAAGCCTAGGTCCTGCTGAAAGTGGTGTCTCATTTGGTAGCATATACTCTGCTGAGTCAGTGTTGTACAGCCGATGGTTTAGTATCATCTCTGGAAATGCAGCCTTTTAGATGAAATGAAAAATCAAAATATTAGTCAGAATTCCACACCCTGTTATACAAGAATGAAGAATGACTATATTAGCTCCAAGGTCTAAGGGAAAAAAGACTGCCTCTAGTAATTATATTGTCGTTCAGTTGTGCTGGCTACATCACACATCATTTCCTGCCCTAAAAATAGTTCTGGCAAAGGATAATTCTTATGTTTCCACCCTAGAGGTGCCCACAGTTTAAGAGAGAGAGGGAGGGGGAGAGAGAGGGGAAAAAAGCTCAGAAATGTGGTTGGATATTTTTGTACATATTCATTCAAAATATAGTATGTAAGTCTTGTTTCCTTTTTCCTTTGGCAGTTTTAATAGAAAATCAGGATAAAAGGAAATAAATTGACTCAAAATAAAAACAAACACTGTTTCTGTTGTCACAGTAATATGTACACTGCATTGTAACATTATAATCTATAGTGGAATTTAACACTGTTTTGAAATCATGTGGTTATACATTTTGATTGTTTTAATCCAGTCGTAAGACCTTAAAATGTAGAGAAGGATAGAGATGTTTATGTAGCCAAGCACCTTTAATGGATTAATTCCTCCCCCTGCCTCATCGAGCATCCTTCTACCTGAGTTGTTTTCCAAAAAGGCAAAGGGTGATTCAGAATTTTTAAAAGTGGAGATTTTTGCTGGCAAACTCATTTGGAAGCCAGAATTATAGTGAAATGTGAACAGATGGTTAGAAGGGGGTGGGAGTGCTGAATACCCTCATAAGAAAAAGAGAGAGAGAGTTTTTTCCATCCTCTCTTCAGATATTTGTGCAAAAGAGAAAAGAGTCTGGATCAGTTGTCTACAGCTATAAGGGTATGATCAGACAGGGCTTTTTCAGTTGCTACTTCAAGAAAAAGTGTCCCTTCCGTAGATGCATAAAGAAGCAGGCATCCAAACAATTAAAAGAATGAGCCTAAATATTTTTCCTCACTTTGCTTTGAAGTCTGGCAACACCTTCCTGACAATAAGGACTTGCCACTCACCTGCCTAGCTTTCCATTACCCCGCTTGGTCACTTGATGGCAGCATTTCTTCCCATGCTGTGATTTCCCACCTCTATGGTTACATAGCTCCCCACCCAATGTGACTGAAAGAAAGAATTGCTTTTGGTATTACTAACCTGAATATGATGAAGGTGCACCCATTCCCAGGTTTCAGGACAGAGTAAGGTGATTTTACGGATTTTATGTCTGCCCTTACAGCCTCAAATTCATCCAGAAGGCATTTCATTAAACGTGTCTGATTGCAGGCTAGGTTTGGTGCACTTGTTGCCTGTCTATGTATGATGAGATCTTTCATCCCTCTAAGACCAAAAGCATGCCCAGAGTGCCACAGTAATTGAACACCAAGTTCAATAAGCAATCAATTGCTCCTGAATGCCCCCCCCTTTTTTTTTCTTGGACCCCTAACAAAAAGCTGGGCTTGTTTGATGGTTGTCATGATCCTGGTGGTCTCCAAAGATATAAAATATACGAAGCTGGAAGACTCATCTTCATTGTCTTTTGTGCTCTTTTTACTGGTAAGATTGAAATGTAAATCTAAATGTTCGTGATCACAGGGTTTGGTTTCCTACTTAATGCAGTGTGGTGGTGCAGGGAAGATAGCCCACATCAAACTTTAGTCTTTGAAGAAAAACAGTCTTAATTTCACTTTATTGAGGAGGAAGAGGTCCCAACCCAGGATATAGATCTGTCTGAGGCCTATTGTGGGAATGAAGTCTATAAAAAGCATGAATGTGATGTTCTTAAGCATTTAACACAGTGAAGAACTGAAAATTGTAGCAGCGTTACAAATACAAAGAGCAGACTACTGAAATCCATAGTGATTAGCAGCCCCAGTCTGTGGAGAGACAACTGAGAAAGGCCATCTATGGCCATGCAGCAGCAGAAGCAGCTACGATTGGCTGATGTCATTTGGTCTTTGCCGGAATAGACAACAGGTGCAGAGTCGCTGACAGGTGTGGATATCTGGGATAAGTAAAATTGCTGATGCCTAGTGATGTAGCCTTATGTCAAATTGTAAACTGCTGAGCTCTCACAGAACAGGGAGCCAACTTGCATGTTTTCAGATCACTTGATGTGCATTCATTCACTCCCTCCTCCCCATGGGGCCTCTTCATGAATTCCTGGATGACTCAAATCCTGCCTGTATATGAGGATGTTGGTGCATCTATGGGTACAAACCACAGCATTGTATCCTGCAGAAACCTCCTAGTGGAGAGAATACTTGGACAGGTCATATTCTGTTCAAAGGAACAGCTACTAAAGAGCTTTGATCCCTGTTTCATCCTCCTGAACGTTGCTATCAGAAGCCATAGCTTACTTTTTTGTCAAATGAAAGTTTGCTGAAGAGTTACAGACCAATATTCAGTCGGGCCGAAATTGTACTTCGTCAGATTACTGATAACAGAGAAAACATGTCACTTACTAGCTTTAAAAATTAGTGAAATTTGAACTTACTAGGAAACTGCTTTAGACCTGAGATAAATACAGAAAAAAGTTGGGTATCAGTGGTTAGACAGAATGGGACCGAATTTGGACATTCAAACTACTCTGTGTCTCATAAAGAAGAAACAGCACAACTTGGGGGCATTTCTTTTTGCTGATCAGGAATACAGCTGAAGTGCAAAAAATGAAAAGTCCACACAGATTTTCCTTTTCTGATTGCACTCGGCAGCCGTAGAGATAGTAAATGATCAGTATGATCATGTCACACTTACTTGAACGATCAAGCACTGAATTTAAATGTTAGGAGTAGATAAGGCTAATATGATTCTATACTATTTTAAACAGTGAATTTATTAAAATTAGATCTAATTGCTTACAAGATCTTCTAAAACCAATTTTAAACTTTTTTTTAAGTTAGTCAGTGCTACTGTTCAGAATGCTATCCAACACCTTTATTGAACTTTCTGCATTGCCAAATGCAGTGACAGCCTCTGTACTCAACAGTAGAGGTGAACTGGGAATATACTGTGCAGATTTCTGCCTCCTTGAGTTACTCGAGACATAAATCTTCCTAATGGGAGCAAGGAGCGTAAGACCTGGCTGGCCTTCAATGACAGAGAAAGACATTTCAGATCCTCGCTAAGAAGCTGTGATGGAGGGGAAATAGGCTTTTCGCCACTACCTGAGAATTCATCCACATTCTATATGCTGTAGTATAAGGATTTTTTTTTAAGAGTTATACTCTAGACTCTCAAAATTTTGTTGTTCCCATTAGCAGACTCTGGAAATCTTAAGAGGTCCTTTGTATGTTCTATACTTAGCCTATTTATCTTATTGCTGTCTTGAAGAAGAAAAACCACAGATCTGTGCAGATAAATTATTCAAATACTTCCATAAACCTGAGGTTTTCAGATGTTTATTTTTATTGTTGTACACTAACATTGTTTCATAAAATAGACTAGAGCAAGTGTTTCTGCTTCAGGCTTGCATTTATTCTTTGTTGCAAAGTGATAAGGAAGTAGTGCATAATAGCTAAGTACTTTATTTTGAGATTTCTTCTCATAGTTCATGCAGACTGCTGACATTATTCTCAGATTAAGAAAATGTCCAAGAAGTTTAAGTATGTTTTGTTTATCCTATTCCCAGTGGCTAATCTAACTGCATGTAGTTGTTTACCCAGTCATTCATGTCCAGCTCTTCATGGCCCCGTGGACCATAGCTAGCCAGGTTCTTAGGCATTTCCGCACTGCATCGCGTTCGAAATGGAACGCGTTCAGGCGGAAAGCTTAAGCCAGCTCCGGGCGCTTTCCCCGTTCACACACAGACGCGCCAGAACGCGTGTAAACGCGTTCCGGAGCGTCTGGGTGCGAATGCTCAAAGCGCCCGAAGCTGGCTTAGCCGGCAAACGCCGGCAAGGGGCGCGCAGACAGCCGCGGAGGCAGATCGACAATCAGCTGTTTGACAAACAGCTGATTGTCAAAGCCGTGCGGCGTCGGAGGCGCGCCCGCAGCTGTTCGGGAGATAGAAGCAGGCGCGAATGCTTCTCCTCCCGAACGGCTGCGGGCGGCTCGTCCGCGTTGGAACGCGTGTAGAGCAGTTTAAAGTGCTCTACATTTCGAACGCGGAAAAGACAGCTGCGGACACGTCGGAACGCAAGCCGCGCGCGGCCAATGCGGATGACGTGTCCACAGCTGTCTTTTCCGCGTTCCGTTCAGCCCCGTGCGAAAACGTCTCTTGTGTCCTCAGTTGTCTCCCAGAGTTTGTTCAACCTCATGTCCGCTGCCTCCATGGCACTATCTATACATCTCATCCTCTGCTGTCCCTTCTCCTTTTACCTTACATTTTTCCGAGCATCAGGGTCTTTTACAATGAATCTTGTCTTTTCATTATGTGGCCAAAGTATTTGAAAGCCAGTTTCAGTATTTGGCCTTCCAGTGAACACTCAGGGTTGATTCCCTTTAGTATTGATTGATTTGATCTCTAGCACCACAGTACAAAAGTGTACTGACTCACCAGAAAACTGATTTATTTTTTAAAAAAATAATAGATTGCATTTTGTATCTCTGGATTCAAATATTCATCTATTTACTTATTGTGTTTTCCCATGAGTCCATTGAAGAAGCTATAAATGGTACGCAGTAAATAGTAATAAACGATGAACAAGCATATGTGTTGTCTGACCTGAGTCTTCCTTATTCCAGAATTGATAGGGTAAGCCAGTATAGTGCACTGACCCATTGAAGTTTGCTTCAGGTTACACCAGAATAATCCAGTTTTATTCAGATTAGATTATTGAACCAAATTATTGATGGATAAACCCAAAATCAAATTCCTCCTAACTCACAAACCGTGCTTTATGATGTGCATTTCTCCCAGAGTGACTGTATGATCTAGCATGTGCAGACGGACTTCCCCTCAGGACAGGCCCTAAGTATCTTCAGAAGCATTAGCACTGAGAAGTAGAAAAAGAGAAGTCTGATTGACCATTGCAGATTAGTATCAGATCTCACCCACCAGCGACTCAGAACCCAAAACTAGGCAAGAATAGCAGACATACACAGGATTGCAGCACAAGCAGGTTCTTCTGTTTATTAGACGGGTAGCAGAAGACAAAGGGCATAGACACTGTTAGCTTGGGCTATTTCAGAGGTACAAAGCACAATAGGTTCCTACAGAGTCTCCCTCCCCCCTGCCAAGGCTACTGTGGTGTGAGAAAGACATGATAATACTAAGGAGGCATCCACAGGAATTCCCGATCAAGTAAGAACGCAAGTAAACAGAGCTGCACTTTGGTGAGAGCCAAACATGGACGGGCAGTGGCTGTCACGATTTGTACTTCACCATTCTGGAAACTGTCGTTTTGTTTGTTTATCTAGGATTACAAAAGAGTGCTGGCAGTTCCATATCTGATCAACCACTACATTGGCCTTTCTGTGTGCTAAGACAATGCAAATGCTGATTTTTCTTTAACCTATTGATGTTTCTGTTGCAGGGGCAGTCATTGATGCTTAATGCAGACATTTTTTAAAAATAGTTTGTGTAGTTCCTTCAGAAGAGGTCAAAATAGATCTTGCATGGGGTTCTAATAAGCCCTGTAGTCTGTTGACTTCATTCATCCTTCTCTTTCCCTTCTTATTGTAAAATATAATAGCCTTCAACCACCAGGCTGCCTGAGCTATGGTAAGGGACCTGGATCTCTCTTGCAGCCTGTGTCAAGGCTTGAATTTTCCAAATTGTGTATTTCAGACATTGAGAAAGAAAGGACTTAATGGCTGTGACAGTCCAGACCCCGATGCAGATGATTCAGTAGGTCACAGTCCTGAGTCTGAGGACAAATACAGGAAAATTAATGAAGATATTGATCTAATGATCAGCAGGCAAAGATTATGTGTAAGTACTCTGAACTTCCTTTCCTTGTTTTTACTTTCTGATATTTCTCTGAACCTGGCAGGCATTGAACAAGAAAGAAAACAAAGGCTGTGAAAGCCCAGATCCTGAGTCCTCTTACGCCCTCACCCCACGCACTGAAGAAAAATACAAAAAAATTAATGAAGAATTTGATAATATGATCAAGAGCCATAAAATTCCTGTAAGTACCAAAGGTTAGATGGCTGTCTGCTGATAACTGCTGCAGTAACACATCCTAACCCTTTCAGTTCTGGTTTCGCCATTTAAAGAAAAAGCATCATCAGCAAGATGCCTCTCACTTGAAACCAAATTGCACATGCCCTCGTGGTGTACAAAGTTCCCTAACAATAAAACCGATTTGACAAACCAAAGACAAAACCTAAAGAAGGAAATTTAAAAATATACATTATTTATAGTGGATTTTCAAAATTCTGGTTTACCTCACTAGGTGCCCCTAAATGTTTTTAAAAGACATCTGCAAACTTTGAATCTGTTAACACACTCACATACAGCTTCCTGTGGATCTGCAGGAAGAAAAAAAATGGTTGGAGCTGACTTTTTTTTAACCATATTATAAATTTAAAATATGTGCATCCTGCTACCACTGTTATTAAAACTGTATTCTAAATTCAGTTACCACACTGAAGGGTTATGTAGCTAATTGCGAATTGCAGGAGAACAGACTGCATGAGAACCTAATGGTAGCATTCAGTCACATGTGTGTGTTGGAGGTGATTTTTACAGCTTAGTCAGAAGATTTTGCTTTGACCTCATCAGCATTCCTCTTAATGCTTTAACAAGCGCTAAATTTTGTTTTAACCAAGACAAAATTTCTAACAGTCATATGCCTTGCCAGAAACTTAAGAGAAATAACTCTGCATGTAGCTATTTTGTTTGTAAGACATAAAGGATGCTTAGTACATAAATATAATCATGTATCATTTTTCTGTACTGTGTTGGGGATCAAATATTGGACTAGTACATGTGTCAGTCTGTTATGGACAGAACAACACTGAGCTCCATGGTACCTAAAAGACCTAACAGATTTCATGTTGCAAGATGACCATCTTGCAAGATGACCATTAGGAAAGCTAAGAAAGATTTTGAAGAGCACATTGCTAAAAACATCAAAAGAACTAACAAGAACTTCTATAAGAATATCAGAAGTAGGTATCCAACCAGGAAAGCAGTTGGACCATTAGATGGTAAAGGACAGAAAGGGATAATTAAAGAAGACATGGAGATCGCAGAGAGACTAAACAAATTCTTTGCCTCTGTATTCATGGAGGAAGACAGAGGATGCATGTCAGCAGCTGAGCCTGAATTTTCTGAAGAATTAAACTGGACAGAGATAACCAAGGAAGAGGTTCTTGCATATCTTAATAAGCTAAATGTTAACAAATCACTGGGACCAGATGGTATTCATTCAAGATTATGTATTTTTGCCGACCTTCTAGCAAAAATACATAATCTTTCCCTAACATCAGGCTCTGTACCTGAGGACTAGAGGGTAGCAAATGTAACACCAATCTTCAGAAAAGCATCCAGGGGTGATCCAGGCAATTACAGACCGGTTAGCTTAACTTCAGTTCCATGTAAAGTAATGGAAACCATCATTAAAGACAAAATTAGTGTGCACATGGAGGAGCAAGCATTGTTGAACAAAAGCCAGCATGGCTTCTGTAAAGGTAAATCATGGCTTACAAACTTGTTGGAATTCTTTGAGAGTGTCAGTAAACACATGGATAAAGGCGAACCAGTAGACATTATCTATCTGGACTTTCAGAAGGCTTTTGACAAAGTCCCACATCAAAGACTACTGAGTAAACTCATCAGCTATGGAATAAAAGGACAGGTTCTGTCCTGGATTTGTGAGTGGCTTAAGGGCAGGAAGCAGAGATTAGTAATTAACAGCCAATTCTCATGGTGGAAAGAGGTAAAATTGGGGTCCCCCAAGGTTCAGTGTTGGGACCAGTGCTTTTTAATTTATTAATCAACATTCTAGAAGAAGGGGTACATAGTAAAATAGCAAAGTTTGCTGATAGTACTAAATTAATTTAGGATAGTAAAATCCAAAAGACATTGCCAAGAGCTCCAGAGGGATCTCTTAGCATTGGGTGAGTGGGCAACCAAGTGCCAAATGTGCTTTAATCGTAACAAGTGCAAAGTAATGCTCATTGGGGCCAAAAATCCAAATTATGTCTATAAACTGATGTGGTCTGCAACACACCAGGAAAGGGATCTCAGGGTTCTGGTGGACAGTTCAATGAAGGGGTCAACCCAGTGCACAGCAGCAGCAGCGAAGAAAGCTAATTCAGTGCTGGGAATAATTAGGAAGGGAATAGAAAATAAGTCACCAAGTGTCATTTTGCCTCTTTATCAATCTGTGCTGAGGCCGCATTTGTAATATTGTGTACAATTCTGGTCACCACACCTCAAAAAGGATATTGTGGAACTGGAAAAGATGCAGAAAGGGCAACCTGAATGATTAAGGGGCTGGGACACCTCCCTTACAAAACCAAGTTGCAACGTCTAGGCCTCTTCAGTCTGGTGAGATGGCGTTTAAGAGGGGACCTGATTGAAGTATATAAAATGATGCATGGTATAGTAAAGGTGGATAGAGAAAATTTCTTTTCTCTATCGCACAACACTAGGACCAGGGGGCACTCTATGAAGCTGATGGGTAGGAAAGTCAGATCCGACAAGGGGAAGTATTTCTTCACCCAGAAGGTCATCGGTTTATGGAATTTGCCGCCGGAAGAGGTGGTGACAGCTACCAGTCTAGATGTCTTTAAGGTAGGGTTAGACAAATTTATGGATGACAGATGTATCAATGGTTACTAGAGTGCCTAGGTACATCTTTCAGGCGGGGAGCGGGGGAGCAGGATACTTCTAAGACCATTTGCTGGGATTTGAGAGCAGGAATAAGTTTGTCCTTGTCTCTACTTGAGATGCCCATGAGCATTTGGTGGGCCACTGTTTGTGATGGAATGCTGGACTAGATGGGCTGTGGCCTGATCCAGCAGGGCTTCTTTTATGTTCTTATGTTGTGATCCTTTATGAATTAGACACTGCTCTGTGAGAACATACATCACTTTTTTCTTGCATAGTGATGGTGTTAATTCAGAAATGAATTCAATCCTGATATAGTTTAAATAGGTTGGTGGTGGGGAACAGATAACAGAGTTAATCTTATAGACAGGGTGATTAAGAGATACTCATGCCTGACTGCTGTTCACAGGTATGTGTGTGAAATCTTGGCTCAGTTGTTGATTTCATTTTATGCAGTTGCTTAACAATGGGAACTATGGTGAGCTCTGAAGGCGGAGGAGCCTGTGGCTCGTGCTTAAATCAAATATGTGAATTGTTCTCTGAAACCTGCAGCCTGCACTTTTTACCACAGATCAGAGTTGATAATACATCTAACCACAGCTTTTTAAAAAAAAGAAAGAAAAAAAGAAAGAAAATTCATCCTGGCACATTGAGAGCCTGAATAGATGTGATTCCAGTTGAGTTCTTTGGACGCTACATAATATTATTCATTTATTTCCTGGGTGTCACCCTTGCTGTGTATAGACTGGGCAAGGCTGCGTTTGCACACATGAAAAAAGGTAGGTTGAAAACAGCTTAGAGGTGGTAGTGTGCAGACAATAGGTTTCCCATCCCAACTTTAATCCACGTAAGGACCAGAGAATAAGGGACTAGCATGCACACACCATCATTTCTAAACTCCTTTTGAGCCTTCTTTAAAAAGAAAAAAAATTGTGTCTAGATGAAGCCCAAGTTTGCCTGTCTGCACTTGCTTGTGTTGTTTTTTCCCCAGCTGTTCCTGTTCATGGGCATATGAGTAGAGCTGTACTTTGCACAGTACTTTGGTCTTCATCTGCAACATGAATTTCTTGTAGCTGTGCCATTTAAATTTTGGTGTGGTTATTCCAAGATATCTGACTCAAACAAACAAAAGACTATCTAGGGCAGATACTTACAGTGCCAGAAGAACAGCTCAGCTTGTTGTGCTGCACTGTAAGGCGTGTGGTCTTTCTGCATAAGAAAGTGGGTCAGTTTGAGAAGTGCTTCAGGCAATGAAGACAAGTTTGCTGTGTGGAATAAACCAGAGATACTATATAATAGACAAACAATTTTACATCAAAATATGCTCTTGGATCTATTTAGCCATTTTAAGCAAGCCTCTGCTAAAGACCGTGCAAGCACAGATGATAAGCAAAGTTAGGCTGAAACATGTTGAGGGTAGGGAGACACTGTTTTATCTGCCTGGGGCAAAACAGGCCAAACCTTCTGCATATAACATAGAAGCACTTTTGTACACACAGCCCATTACATCTGACATCCAGATGGGCATTTGCTCATAAGAATTTTTGCCATAATTTAATTTTTTTAGGATGTTTGTAACTCATTCCTAGGAGAACAGATCTTTCATGTGCATTAAATAACACTTCACTGGATTAATCCAGCCTTTCTAGCAAAAGTCATGTTGTTGCAAACTTTTGGAAAACTTAACGTTTTACCCAAGAGACCAAAAGGACTTCAAATTGGATCAATACTCTTTTTTTTTCTTGAAGTGCTAAACATGTGCATGCAATTTTTAATTGAATGCATGCATCTTATATTTCCCTTTCCACTCACGCTCTTCTCACTTGCGTAATTCCATATGTTGGGAGGAGAGCTTTGAAGTTGCCCCCATGTTTTTAGGAGACCAAACTTAACACATGGATCTTGCTCAATAGTGCAGTAGCTTATAGCTTTTACTAACACTATGGTCTTATGAAACCTCCAGCCCTTCCCTTCTTCACCTGGTGAACCTCTTGCTGCTGTAGATTTTTTCCTATTTCCCTTGCTACTCTTAGATCACTCTTAGAGAGAATAGGACATTTATTATGTTTAAATGGAATATGAGTAAGGCCTAACAGAGGGTTGTCCACACCTACCCTTAAGCAGGACCAGAGGGATACTTTCCACATGGTAGACTTGCTTGAGAGGAGCCCCTCTCACACACACCCTGTTAACATGCTCTGTCCACAGTGGGTGCAGTCTAGTCTGATCTAGGCAGTCAACAAGCCTGTCAGCATGCAGCATGCTCTTCCCTGTTCCAGTTTAAGAAGGGAACCACTTCAGCAGCACATCAAATTGCACTGCCAACCCCCTCTGGGGCTGTAGCCATTGAAGAACCTGAAACTGACTCTGAAGATGGTATGATCTTCAGAGCTAGCACTAAGCGCTCCTGGAAGAGCCTTCTAAGTGCAGAAGGCTTGTTCCAGGACAGTAAAACTGTTCCTTCCACTGGAACTGCTTCAGCCTGGCCTGCTGGAATCTTAGTAGGGCAATTGTACCTTGCTTCCATTGCCTCCTAGGAAAGTTTTTCATAGTATCTGCCTTTAAGCATAAGGATTTTAAATAACTAGGGATACTCTAGCTCATCGGTTCTCAGCCTTCCTAATGCCATGACCCCTGGGACAAATGAAGGTTGAAATTTAGAGACTGGTTCATTTTAGAGTAGAAGTGGAAGTAAATGTTTGTATTTTTTTTAATCTATTTAATTTATTTACTATAGTAATAAAGGAGTCAATGAGAGAAATTGTGCTGTCATATATATCAATTAGAAGTCTGGTGTTTCTACATGGCCTGAGTAATTTTGTGCCATGCTAGCTGATGCTAAACTGGATTAGCCCTAGCACAAACTATGAACAAGACTTGGCTGCCTGGCTTCAGATGTGGGCCTAGCCCTTGAAGCTAGTGCCTGAACTCTGAAAGCTGGGACATTTCATTCTTAGTCCTCGCAGTTATCAAAAGGGGCTGTTGCGCTGTGTGCTGTATTCTGGTTCCACTGACGGCAGCTCTTCCTGATAACACTGCCAAAATGGATCCCCTATTATATTCCAACCGATGCACACCTCCATGATCCAGAATACAGAGCCTGGTCTGCTGGTAAACATCATTGTCAAGGTCGACTGCAGGAGTGAAACAAGGTACCATTTTGACACTGGCTATATCTTTGTCCAGTGTGGACAAAGTACACTAGAAGGGGGTGATGCCTGGTCTGTCTCACAGGCTTCTGGATTCTTTCATGGAGCACTTAACAGGTAGGTGTGGAAACATTTCTTGCTTCACAGCAAAAGAGGAAAAGAGGGGAAACACAAGAGAGATCAGTTTTCACCAAGGAGGTGAAACAGATCGAAAGGAAAGGAAAGGAAAGCCATGCAGCTACTGACCGTTACACCAATTATTAGTTTCGTTTCAGTGAAAGATATTTCCACTGGAATTATTTCCTAACCTCACTGTCTCTCCCTCCTGTAGCTCAATAAGATATTGAGTCAACAGTGAATCCTAAATAGCATTCTCACTGCATTACCAGTCGCTTTTTCTACTCTACTGGACTAGTGGTTACGGAGCTGGACTTTTATCTGGGAATACAGGGTTTTATTCCATTCTCCTCCATGAAGCCAGCTGCATGACCTTGGGCGAGTCACAGCTCTCTTCTGAGCTCCCACAGCCCCACCTACCTCACAGGGTGTTCTGTTGTGGGGAGAAGAATAGAAAGCTTTGTCAGCCACTTGGGTCCCCTTAAATGAGTAAGAAAAGTTCTTGTTCTTATTTTTTTCCCCCTCACTGGACGATTTGACTATACATAAACACACACACGCACCTTTGAGTATAGGGCAGGATAAAAATTCCAATCATCATAATATTTTTTTAAAATTACGTATACTGTACCTTCCCTCTCTTTTTCTATGACTGTGAGCAAAAATCTGAGATTCCACAGCTGGAAAAAAGTAGCTAAACAAATAATGTATGCATGTGAAGTTCTTTATTATGTTGGAAAATATACAGGTTGTGTACGGACTAGATGAAGTCTGAATATCTGAATTGTGTATTTGTGAATCTTGATGCAAATGTGTTCTGCCTGTCCTAGATGAGTACTTCATATTTTAGAAACATATTTAGCAAAATGCATATTTAAGGATAAAATGTTTTGAGAGTAATATATTCTGAAAGGAAAATATTCATAAAAATACCTATGTCCTTTATTATACAGATTTTAAATACCATGTAGATTGATAAAATGGAACAAACTCAATTTATGGATTTGTATGTATAAAAGTTGTATGAAGTAGAAACAGTACTCTCTCATAGTGTATACAGAGTTATGGTGCTGAAAACAAATATTTTTAACTATAATATAGAAGTATAGTGTTGAAGAAGAAAATGAGAAATGTATTGCTTTCAGATATGCATACATATATGGAAGAATGTAGCAGGTGTGTGTGTGTGTATATTCAGTAGCTTACAACCCAAAGGTAAAATCCAAATCTGATTAGAAAACTATGGGTTTTTTCCACTGTCACTAGAAGTACCCATTAAGTACGCATTAATGGGTACTTAATAGCATTTACCCATTAATGGGTACTTAATGAGTATTTCTAGTGACAGTGGGAAAAACCTCTATGAATAAATCAGGTTAGGGGTTGATGCAAAGCAAGACAATTTGTCTCTGGCACCATAATGCTTCTGTATACCTGCTGATATCCAAAGTGAAGCAGCTGTTTGCTTGCACTGAATGCTTGCAGCACACATGATGGTATGTACATTTGCCAGACTGCTGCAGAAGCTGAAAAATGTCTGTTTCCAGAGAAGAAAACCTGTGTAATACTTTGTATGCCTATTTATGTGACTGTCAAAGCTTGATGCTTTATATGGCATTTATCATATCAAGTTGGTTGTACATCTTGTTTCTCAGTCTCCATAATTCACTTTTTTAAGCCTTTTCTCTTTTCATTAGCCACTTTCAACGTAACTAACAATATACCCTGTGTTTATTACATTAAGAATGTTTTGTCAGCTCCACTAGCTCACTTTTTATCTCTAGCATTTGATCACATATTTCAACCTGCTTAGGTGGTTGTAGGCAAGACTGCGGCGGGAATTCGAAGAGCATTTGAAGTGCATTCAAAGTGGATTTGAATTCTGCCATATTCAAAATAGCTCTATTTGCACAGGTTTTTTGTATGTGTGTTAGCATTGCATTGAAGCAAATGCAAAAAAAATTTGAGCACATCCCTATTGCCCAGAGAATTTGCAGAGTTGCATGCAACAGCTCATACCTATAGCATAACATTTAAAAGATAAATGATTGCCAGGGAGATAATTTAATATAATGATAGGTCTTATACTTTTTAACTTGTATATATACTATATATAGGGGTGTGGTATGGTCAAATGAACAATCAATAAATAATTCTATTCCTATTTCATAGATCTTTCATGTATGTAGGATGCCTCCAAACCCATTAAAGCTTTGCAGCTGCTAAGCCACCACTGGCGACATGAGTGATCACATGACGATGGATCATTTGTGGCAGCAGCGCTATAGCAGAGAAAGTGTGTTGTAAAAAACCTGCTGATGAATTAGCAGCTTTTCACTTTGCACTTTCCCTCACATACTGCAAAGATACTGTGGATAATCAGGATGATGGGACACAGCTCTGCAGAGGCTCTGCCCTCTCTGTGCAGCTTTCCTTCATCCCATTGGGATGACAGGAAGTGGCTGGGCAGGGACTTCTAATCTTTAATGGTGCCTGGAGGTACCCATAGTTGTATATGGATCAGTTCCCACATTACTTTTTCACAAGTTAGGTGAAACTCTTCTGAAACGTGGAATATAGAGTGTGTGCAATGCAGCTAAAGTAATGTAATTTTTAGAAGGTTAGATAGGAACAGGCAAACCCAGCTTTAAATTCTTATAGTATCACAAAATCTTACTAAGGCTGTGTTGAGTCATATTAAAAGGGGCACCTCAGAGACTGTAGTGTGTGGCCCTTATATTCCCAAGCCTTCTCTAATCTACCTTCTTCTAGCACAAAGTGATATAGAACAATCCCATCTCAAAGCCGCCACTTCAAAGGCGCCTTTTTTTCTGTGTCTGATCACAGCCTTGGAGATATTGGTATGGGCCTTACTATCCAGTCTTATCTTACAGGACTGTTGTGAGATCACATGTATATTCCCTTAAGCTCTTTGGGAGGTAAATTATTACCTGGCTATTTTCCTTCTCTTTGAATCCAACTAGAGGATACAACTTTTACAGAGAGTATCAATACAGCTAAAGCATGCGTCTAAAACAGTGGAAACACTTTACGCAACCCCTTAGGAATAATTTCCACTTTACTTTTTGTACTCAGGAATGGATGAGCAAAATCATGAAGTGCTGAGTTTTCTTTTGTGTCCTGTTGGGATTTTCATTAGCATAATAAAATAATAAGTCTCCATAGCCAAGAATGTAGAAAACTCTTAAATACTTGACATCTGTGCCTCCATCACAGTACAAAGTGCAGAGCAAGGACTAAAACATCTTTTCTGCAGTAGGATTGATCCAAAGGCTTTGGGTCCATTGCTCACAATTCCATAGGTCAGATGTGTTGCAGATGCACTGTCAGACAACCTTCCCTGTTCTACATATTGGACTCACATGTGTTCAGATCCTGATATCATCACTAAAATGTAATTTCCTACATCAGAGTTAGTACATATTTTAGATTAGTGGGCTGCCACTAGTAGTCAGAATGAACAATATACTGAGTTATATTGGTAGAAATTATGAATATACCGAGGCTCTGTTCAGAAATAACAAGAAGAGGCACCTCAGAGTGACAGTGTGTTCCCAAGCCTTTCCTAATCCACCTCTTATAACAGAATGTTTATTAGAGGCGGAAGGGGCATACTGGTGTGTAAACAGTCCCACCTTGGAGACTTCTTTAAAGCGCCTTCTCAGAGGCACCTTGCAGATCTGCTGCTGTATCAGTTCACAGCCTGAGTTAGACACATCAATATGTCTGTATTAAAAGGACTGGATTAGGAAGGAGCTAAAATTCAAAGGTCTGAGCGAAGAGGTAAATTTTAAATATACTCATACAGTCTTGTCATCTGGTTTATCTCTGTTGGGAGATTATTTCAGAACCTTGGGACTGTCATGGAGAAGACCTTTTCATGTGTTACCATCCCTCAACCCTCTGAGTGTGGTGAACTGTCTTCAAGGGCAGCCCTATGTAGAGCACACTGCAGTAGTCTAGTTTGGAAATTACCAAAGTGTGCATTGCTATGATCAAGTTGTCCTATGCAGGAATGGCTAAAGCTGGTGAATTATTCAGAGATGGCAGTAAACACTCCTGGATACTCCTATCGCCTTAGTCTAAAGTGACAGTGATGAATCCAGGAACACCCTTAAATCATGCACCCTCTATTTCTGGAGTAAAACAGCCCCATTTAGAATTCCATGGCTCAGGATCTCATAACATACAATAACTCTGTCTTGTCTAGACTCGGTTTCAATTTATTGGCCCACAACTAGCCTGCTACTACCTCTAGGCAGCAACCAAACACCTGACTTGCTTTCATCCCATCTGAAGGCACTCAAATTGCTTGCCGTGAAAAACAAGCATCTAAGATTTTGGATTTGAGGAGTCCAAATGCTACACGGATGTCATTACAAAAAAACACAGAACGTAGCATTCAGTTGCATAAGCCAGAGTTGTTGCCTTTTTTTAGAATGTCAGCTTCTTTACTCTTATTTTTGTTTTCAAGAACAGAGCAGAGAGATTAGATTCTATTCCTAGTTCACAAATTCCAAAAAGTTCCTATTGCAGAACTCAAGCATTCAAACTTTGGGCTGCAAAGGGTGAATTTTATTTCCTCCATTGTGTTTCTATACTTGGGTACATAATTGTATGATATTTTAAATTACATGGTGCATATGTTTCCTAAGAAACTAAGCCTTCATCATGTTTCTTCCATTGGTGTGGTATATGGGTTGAAAAACAGTCTTGTCTTCCTCCACTTCATAGGACAGGTTCATTGTGCAGGCAGGAAATATTTTTAGTTTTCATTTTGAGTTAAAGAAATTAGTCTGGGACTTCAAATAAGAAGTTTTTGCTTCAGCATTGATTCTTACTTTATTATAATTGGCCCTAGACATTCTAAAATATCAGCAATGAAGAAGCTACCAGAAGTTGCAGATAATTTTTTTTTATTTTTCCAGTAATTTGGAGGGTACATATACATACATGTACATTTATGCATGAAATCTCCAGAAGTTAAGAGTCTTGATATACATCCCATTTCCATCATAGTCAATTGAGCTTATTATTTTGTTTTAAAGGATTTTTATACCACCTTTCATGAGAGCCCCAGGCCAGGGGACAAACAGAACCGTACAATATAAAAGCAATAAAACAAAAAATGGAGAGCATCTAGCAAATCCTCTTTGGCATCAGGAGTCTCTCTCTCTCTTTTCATCCAGACAGCACTTAATTGATCCACATTATTTGGATAATACAAGTAAAGCACATCCAGACATATTTTATTCCAAATCATCCATGTTTTATTCTGGATTATCCAAATAACATGGATTAAGCAAGTGCTGTCAGGATGAAACGCACACACACACATGTATACGTGTCTTTGTGTGTTTAAACAAGAAATTCCATGCAGAGTTGTACCAGCAGCATACGCAACTAGCAACCATCTAACTAGTTGCCCTTAAGACACCATAAGTAGGTCTGGGGATGCTATCAGTCTTGTCTTGATTTATGTTTCCTCAGAATCTAGTCCATATGTGCCAATAGGAATCATCCTTGAATTTGCCCTCCTGTCTTTTGTAGAAGCCATCTAAACAAGCAGAATTTAAATCAGCTTTTGCTTTTTTGAGAACTAGTATCAATCATGCACTTGAAATTGTAAGAATGTTAACATTCAGCAACCTACGTGGTGCACAGAATTCCATGCAGGTAAATGACTGAGCAGACCGAAGAGTGTTCAGTTCTTCTCCTTTTACAGCTCACTTGTTTTCAAACAAACTATACACCAAAGGAGGAAGGGGGAGAGGGAGGCCTTTTTTCTACATGAGGAACAGCTTATAGCCATGCTGTTTACGTTTTTCTGACGTTCATTACTAGGTTGTTTCCTTTGTTTTTCATGCCATTTTTAAAAAGAAATTACATTTGGGCTTCTTATAGAAAGTAGGAATTTTGTAAATAACATATTATGGCTGCAAATGGTGTATTTTATGGAAGAAAATAGTATTTTATGTAGAATACACGTCTGAAACTAGAATGCAAAATCTGTCATTTGTGTGACAGGTTCACAAAAATGCTGCCAGTTAAGTCACTTTTCTGTTTTTTTGATAGTAACAGTTTGTTTCTATCAGTTTTTTTTTTTTAAAAAACTGCTTACTGGCTAAATAAATAAATGCATTCAAATAGCCAAATTGTGATGAAGTCAAAACGGCAGCTAGTTAAAAAAAAGTCTTTCATTTCTGCCAATAATTAAAAAAAAAAAATACAAAGGAGTCTGAACAGATCTTGATCAGGAAAGTATTGCAAGTGCTGTTCAGCATTCCTTCCAAAAAGGAACCTTGGCAAAGGAATGGATGCAGAGGCGGCTTCTACATTTAGCCACTTTTTTGTGAACATCCGAAGCCATTCTTAGATTTGGTTTGTTGGCTAGAATTGCACAGCGACTGCTGCCACAGTAATGTTTTCACAGTAATGTTTCTTGGGTTTTTCAGAGAGCTACATGGTCAGCCAAATAACTTCAGAGTACTTCTGTGTCCCCACTAGAGTGTGGAAAGAATCCATTGGATCCATGCAACTTGTATGATTAGATTTGTGTATGTTTATATTACTCATTTTACATAGTAGCTATTACAGAAGTTACAGAGTTTAATGGTGACCCAATGAAACAGAAGCACAGAGGTGGCAAGGAAAATTGACCACGCTGCTTCCAGATGTGAGGTAAACCCTGGGAATCCTCTTGGCATTGCATTGAGATTGCCAGACATACACACACGAGGCGTTACCAGTGTAAATGACAATCGCCATGCTTTTATGGGAAATCCAGAAACAACTCCTGGCTTCCCATAATAGCCCTGCTTATCTGTACGTCTGGCAAGGTACATACATGATTGGCTCTCTGGAGACTTCCAGGGACCAGCCAAGCATTTGAAAAACAACAAAAGGGGGCAGGAGCTTGCCTGGTTCCTAGAAATCGCCAGCATATCTCATGTGCTGCTTGCCACATGTGCAGGTTAGAGTTGGAGGCTCATGTTTAGCACAACTCAACAAAAAGTGCTTGGGAGATCTTGTCCATATCCATCATTGTCTCTCTTCTTTAGAGATATCCTTCAGGGACACCAGCATTTAGCCTGCTGCTTTGAATAAGTGCCTTGTAACAGAAATCCACAGACTAATGCCCTGTCCAGTCAGGGGGAATTTAGCACCATTATGGCACTGCTATGGTGGAGTTGCCTCACATATTGTAGGCATCCCCGCCATAGCCCCACTCCCCACGCCCCTTAAAAATTACTATTTACTATTGCTAGAAAACCCAGCAAAGGATTTCCATCAATTGCGCTTCTATTCACCACTGAAACAGCTGACTGTACATGTGCTGGCTGAAAACCCGAATTGTGCATGACAAAAACACACAAGGACAGCATTGATCATGGCACTATCTAGGCAGGAAGCAATAATGGTGGAAGAGCAGTACCCTGCATTATTGCTTTCTACTGCCATCTGGGAGCAGCCACATTTTCATTTTCTTTTATTTACTCAGAAGGCTGTGGTACTATAATGGAATGCTGTCCATGGAAAAGGTACCATTTCCCCAAGGCAGACATATCTAACCTTACCTTCCAAATGTTGTTAACTGCAATTTCCATTATATCTAATAACTAGGCATTCTGGCCTGCTTACAAAAGGCACTTTAATAGCCTGTTTAGCATGACATACATGTGGAAACAGTTTGCTGGAGAAACTGATCTTCTCAGTGATTAAAGCATTTAAGTGATTTGGGGGTTGGGGGGTTGGTGTGGGGGTTTTTTTCCAGCTTCAAGTCTCTCAATGTGAGAACTTGTATTCCACTTATAGGGAAAATTCCCTGTAGAGTTTCAGCTTCAGAAATTCCTTCTTTCATAGCCAGATAGTGCACAGAGATGTCAGTGTCTGAAAAGCATTCTCTTACTGCTGTGGCAATTGGGCTCCATGTGTAGAATAATAATCTTTAAAGCTGTAGAAATGTAATGAGAGAGCATCCTGAATAGATTCCCAGTTTGAACCTGCCCATTTTGCTGTCCTCTTTCCTAAGCATCTGCTACTTCCCTAGGGGGGACCAAAGTGTAGAAATTCACGAAATCAGCTGGTAAATTGGATGAAATGTTGGAATATTGTTGAAATATATATATATATATTTAAAAGCCTGCTGCCCATTCTCCCATCTCCAAAATAGTTTCGTCTTTCCAGCTGATGACGAAAGTTTTTCTGTCCTAAAATGTTGCTTGAGAATTGTTATATTTGGGTGAGAAGTAAAAAAAAAATAAAAAAAAATATCACATTATGAGATTTCCTTTCAGTTACAATTCTGTATGCCATCTGGCAAGCTTTATATAACATTTTTATACCATTTTCATTTTTTTAAAAAAAATCTCAAACTTGATTTAAAAAAAAAGAATAAAAACAGGCTACAACTATTTATAGAGAAAAGTTATCCAGACTTTCCCCAAAATAGCAATATTGCTTACCTGTGTGGCATTTGCTCCTGGCTTTTCCTTGAGGAAAATGCCCACCATGCAAAGTGTATGTGTGGAGGGGCAAAAACAGGATGTTGAGAAAGAAATGTGGTATCTAAACAAGATCCCACATTTTCTTTTGTGGTCTGTAGGCAGCCTGATATTCAGAAAAGCAGCCACTGTGTCAGTAGGAAGATCCGTTTGAATGCCTTTTAGCTGTTTGGTTCACATAGCTTCCAGCAAATTGTTTAAGCCCAAGTGTGGCAAACTGGCATAAAATGTTGTGCATTAATCTTTTATTAAGTGGAAGAGTACTGCCCCAGAAAGTAGTTCCTCTTACCTGGCTGAGCTTTTGGGGAACTTTTTGGTGCTCTTATTCTTATTTATGCAAGCTGTCATCTTTGAATGGTGAAATATCTGTTGAATGTCAACTTGAGGTGGTGGTGGTCAAAGCCCAAAGATATGGGCATCTGTATCTCATGCCTCCAGATGAAACTGCCATTCTTAACCAGTGAAAAAATAAAAAGTAAATATACTCTCCCAGCAAAAGCATTAAGAATATGAGCGTCATTTTTACAAAGCTGATCATACTTCTGACCTTAATGTGGATTAGATTTGAGATAAGAACATCAGGATCCATATGCTACTCTCTCTAAGCTGTTTTTGAGCTGTTTCCTTTGTTTTGTGTGTGTATGTATGCAGCAGAAGGTGCTGCAGGTAACAGTTCTTATTCCAATATGTGGAGCAAAGCCAAAACGAAGCAAAATGAATTTATTTATTTATTTATTTATTTACATTTATATCCCGCCCTATACCCTAGGGTCTCAGGGCGGGTAACAGCATATTTAAAAGACAAGAATATTTAGAATAAAACCATATATAAAAACAGTATAAATCATTAGTATGTACAGTAGGGAAAAACTGTGCCACGTTCAACCAAAGGCCAGAGCAAAGAGGTGCGTCTTTACCCCCCTCCTAAACGTATACAGTGAGGGGGCCTGACGCACCTCAAGGGGGAGGCTATTCCACAGCTTGGGGGCTATTACTGAGAAGGCCCTCTCTCGAGTGCCCACCCGTCTTGCTACAGAGGGTGGTGGGACAACGAGAAGGGCCTCCCCTCCAGATCTTAGGGCACGGGCAGGTTGGTATGGGAGGAGGCGTTCCTTCAGATATTTGGGGCCCAAGTCATTTAGGGCCTTATACGTTAAAGTTAACACCTTGAATTGGGCTCGGTAATGAATTGGCAGCCAGTGCAGCTCTTTTAGGACCGGTGTGATGTGCGTCCGGCCCAATACCCCTGTAAGCAGTCTTGCAGCTGCATTCTGCACTAGCTGTAGTTTCTGAACCGTCTTCAAGGGCAGCCCCATGTAGAGTGCATTGCAATAGTCCAATCTAGAGGTTACCAGGGCGTGGATGACTGTGGCCAAGTCGTCTCTGTCCAAAAAAGGCTTAAGCTGATGCACCAATCATAGTTGGGGATAGGCACTCCTGGCCACGGCTTCCACCTGAGCTTCAAGCGTCAATGCCGAGTCCAGGAGTACTCCCAAGTTACGCACCTGTCCCTTCCAGGGCATTGCGACCCCGTCCAGGACAGGGTATTTCCCAACTACACAGACCCGAGACCCTGTGACACACAGCACCTCTGTCTTGTCTGGATTCAGCTTCAATTTATTGGCCCTCATCCAGCCCATTACTGCCTCCAGACACCTGTCAAGCACTTCAACCACCTCTCCTGATTCAGATGGTACAGAGAGATAGAGCTGGGTATCATCTGTATATTGATGACACCTCACCCCAAATCTCCTGATGACCTCTCCCAGTGGCTTCATATAGATATTAAATAACATGGGAGATAAGATTGACCCCTGGGGAACCCCACAAGTGAGTTCCCAGGGCGTTGAATCAGTATCTCCAATAACCACTCTCTGAGATCGGTTCTGGAGATAGGAGGAGAACCAATGCCAAGCACTGCCTCCCACTCCTAAGCTCCATAGCCTCTCCAAAAGGATACCGTGGTCAATGGTATCAAAAGCCGCTGAGAGGTCCAGGAGAACCAACAAGGTGGCATTCCCTCTGTCTCTCTCCCGGAGTAGGTCATCAACCAGGGCGACCAAGGCGGTTTCAGTGCCATAACCAGGTCTGAAGCCAGATTGAAATGGGTCTAGAAATGTCATTCTTAAGTTTTCATCCACCTTAAATCCACCTTCAGAGTGAGAGGACACATCAGCAAAGTGACAAGATATTTTCCTTCTACATTGTCTGACCAGAATAGCCACCTTTAGGGTAGATAATGCAGAAAGGAATTTTAGCCACTTTGCTCATGTGTCCTGTCATTCTAAAGGTGAAAGGAGATGAAAGCTTAAGTGTAGATAGGCTCAAAATTACAGTTTCAGTGACCATAACCTTGCTGGTAAAATTTCATTTCCGTGTTTTTCTAAAAAAGACTGCAGTTAAAGATAAATTGAACTAACAATATTTGATACTGTTATGCCTCTGTACTAGACTTGTTTTTCCTTTTCTTTTTCTTCATTTATACAGGCTGTTCCACCCCCTAACTTTGAGATGCCAGTTTCTATCCCAGTGTCCAACCACAACAGCTTGGTCTACAGCAATCCTGTAAGCTCATTGGGTAATCCCAACCTTTTGCCTCTGGCCCACCCTTCCTTACAGCGGAATAGCATGTCTCCTGGTGTGACACACCGGCCACCGAGTGCAGGTAACACAGGTAAGCATTGTTCAAGTCTAAGCTTTGACCATAAAGTTATGTTTTCATCTCCTTGTGTTGTCTTCATGCAAACAACATTTTTCGGTCTCCCTGGGACAAAACAGAGCATTCTACCTCAGTGTGCAATCCGCTCTCAGAACTGCAGTTGAATAGAGATGAATTCTAAAGAAAAGAAAATACTAAATAAAATAAAGGGAGTGAATTTAAGGAATCAGTATTTTTCAGTAATAGGAGAAGAAGGGGAAATGTCAAAAGAAAATGCTGTGATAGGTAATCATAAGCTAACCTGATGAGGAGGAAAAAAAACAGACTTTAATAGATAGTGTCCATAATTCATTTTCTACAGTCTTATCCTATTAAGCCTATCAAGGCTATTTTAGAATATAGGCTCTGCATCTGGAGCCATTTGCCATGTCATAAAAATGTAATGCTTCTTTTTTTATATGAGAACAACCTGGAGGAAAATTGGAAGTATGGAAAGGTTATCATTGCTGGCAAAATAGGTCACTTGAATACGTAGTTTAGAGAATAAGGCTGCATCCAGATGCCGGTTACTGATTCTGCTATATTTGGATATTCCACAATAAAGCATGGATATTCTGGAACATCCATGCTTTATCCAGAATATCTAAATATAGCGGAATAAATAACCAACATCTGGATGCAGCCTACAGCTATGTTCATACACAGTTTTAAGAGAAAGCCCCTCTGAGGTGGCAGAGAGATGCCTTAGAGGTGGTTTGCACATGGGGTCAGTTAGAGGCCAGCCCCCCCCCCCAACCATTCTAGGCTAGAGATGGTGGATTATAAAGTGGATGAGAGCACAGGGGCCACACACTGCTTTCTCTAAGGTGCTTTTAGGCAGATGTTTTTGCTTCATGTGAACACAGCCATAGTGTAGTGATTGGGGCTGGAATAACCTATTGCAGACTGAATTATCTTTACATATAGGCAAAATGCTGCCCTTCACGCATGTCTAAGATCACCTGTAAGCTGGATAAACAGAAATTAGGGTAATTCACTTTGTATGCTGGGAGCAGAATTGGCCTTAAGCAAAGGAGCTGGTAACTTTGTGGTTATTGCAAAAATCATATGCAGAAAGGCATTTAAATTGTTGGAAAAGGTTTTCAAAGGAAACAAATTCTGTGGTAATTTTGTAGGTCTTACTCAGTACAGGATTGTTCCCTGTGGCTTTTTAGACACGTTGACTCTCATTGTAGCTTCTGGAACCGCTAATTTGGTGTTGTGATACACAGTCAAATGGGCAAAAAATGTTCCAAGAAAAGACAGTTAAATTTCCTCTGAGGTATGTATTTATTTGCCACAGGGAATAGTTGTGACCCAACCCCACTTCTTTGGCTTGTCAGAACAAACAGAAGGTTGGAAGCATGGCTAGCAAATGAACATGGCTGTCCAAGGGGAAGCAAAAAGCAGCAGTCATTCCCTTAGTCATAAGCAAAAGTGCATTATGTCCAAACAGAAAACTCCACAAGGACGTATCTTCTTACTAGGCAATAATGTGATAATAAGCAGTCGCTTAAGTAATAATTAATTGGTTAAATAAGTAATAATATTCTCCTCCTCAGTTGGAAGAAAAATCTGCTACTTGGGATGCTGTTTCACTTTTTCAGCATTCACAATATCTTCTGGTCACATGTGCTTTCATGTAAAGTCATAACAACCTTGCTGACTGTTGAATATTTTATTCAGCTTTCTGAGATACCTCAGAGTTTATTCACTGCATAGTCCGTGGGTATTGTCCAAATTAGTACCCACTGAAACCACTAAATAATGCTTGTGCGATTGGGGAGGCACGAGGTCAGGTTGTGTGTAGACAGAAATCAGTGTGGCTCAAACAGTTTGATCTTTATAAGAAACTTGGTGGCATGAACTCTACTGGGGTTTGCATTACTTTGAGAAATAGGCTGTAATTTTTGTTTGACCTTTGTGGTTTATTTCAGCTCGTCTTTCAATTTGACTATTTTATTTGTTTTCTCCTAGGTGGCCTGATGGGTGGGGACCTCACAACCGGTGCAGGCACCAGTGCAGGTAAACAGAAGAACGTTTTATGTCCTCTTTATAAATGGCTTCAGACTCCACAACAGAGAGTTAGCATGAAGACAGTCTTAAAATAACCATATGTAATTTCATTAGGAGCAGAATTACATTGGCCCTGGATACATCTGAAAATCATACCTGCAAGAATCTTCATAATATCAAACTTTCTTATATTTTAGTACCTCCTGAATTCTGTTTTTAAAGACTTGTTCTTTGCAGTGCTCTGTGCTCTCATTAGGAAGCATACCACTGAGGCATCGTCTAACTGAACATAAGAACATAAGAGAAGCCCTGCTGGATCAGGCCACAGCCCATCTAGTCCAGCATCCTATCGCACACAGTGGCCCACCAAATGCTAATGGGCATCTCAAGCAGAGACAAAGACGAACATTTGGCTGCTCTCAAATCCCAGCAAATGGCCTTAGAAGCACCCTGCTCCCCCCACCCCAGCCTGAAAGCTCCACCTAAGCATTCATTCTAGTAGCCATTGATACATGTGTCATCCATAAATTTGTCTAACCCTACCTTAAAGCCATCTAGACTAGAAGCTGTCACCACCTCTTCCAGCAGCTTCATAGAGTACCCCCTGGTTCTTGTGTTGTGTGATAGAGAAAAGAAATTTTCTCTATCCACCTTTTCTATACCATGCATCATTTTATATACTTCAGTCAGGTCCCCTCTTAAACGCCGTCTCTCCAGATTGAAGAGGCCTAGACGTCGCAGCCTGATTTTGTAAGAGATAGTATTGTATTGTATTGTTCCACAATATCCTTTTTGAGGTGTGGTGACCAGAATTGTACACAATATTACAAATGTTGCCTCAGCACAGATTTATAAAGAGGCAAAATGATGCTGACATATTTTCTATTCCCTTCCTAATTATTCCCAGCATTGAATTAGCTTTTTTCACTGCTGCCGCACACTGGGTTGACACCTTCATTTAACTGTCCACCAAAACCCCAAGATCCCTTTCCTGATGTGTTGTAGAAAGCTCAGACCCCATCAGTTTATAGACATAATTTGGATTTTTGGTCCTGATGTGCATTACTTTTCACTTGTTAAGATTAAAGTGCATTTGTTACTTGGTTGCCCACTCAGCCAATACTAAGAGATCCCCCTGGAGCTCCTGGCAATCTCTTTCAGTTTTTACTACCCTAAATAATTTAGTATCATCAGCAAACTTTGCTATTTACCATGTACCCCTTCTTCTAGATAAGACTGGAATGTTCAGCTCAGTCTACTCAGCTATTTGTCAAAAGCCTTCTGAAAGTCCAGATAGACAATGTCCACTGGTTCAGCTTTACCCACATGTTTATTGGCACTCTCAAAGAATTCCAACAAGTTTGTGAGGCATGATTTACCTTTGCAGAAGCCATCCTGGCTTTTGTTCAGCAATTCTTGCTCCTCCATCTGCACACTAGTTTTGTCTTTAATGATGGTTTCCATCACCTTACATGGAACCGACGTTAAGCTAACCAGTCTGTAATTGCCTGGATCACCCCTGGATGCTTTTCTGAAGATTGGTGTTACATTTGCTACCCTCCAGTTCTCAGGTACAGAGCCTGATGTTAGGGAAAGATTACATATTTTTGCATTTGAGTTCCTTAAGGACTCTTGGATGAATACCATCTGGTCCCTGTGATTTGTTAACATTTAGTTTATTAAGACATGCAAGAACCTCTTCCTTGGTTATCTCTGTCCAGTTTAATTCTTCTGAAAATACAGGCTCAGCCACTGGCATGTATCTTCTGTCTTCCTCCATGAATACAGAGGCAAAGAATTTGTTTAGTCTCTCTGCAATCTCCATGTCTTCTTTAATGATCCCTTTATGTCCTTTACCATCTAATGGTCCAACTGCTTTCCTGGTTGGATACCTACTTCTGATATACTTGTAGAAGTTCTTGTTATTTCTTTTGATGTTTTTAGCAATGTGCTCCTCAAAGTCTTCCTTAGCTTTTTTAATGGTCATCTTACATTTGTGTTGCCAGTGTCTATACTTGAAGAATACTTCCTCAAACTCATAGGCTGGTTCTGCACTTTCGGGGGGCTAGAATGCTTCACCTGGTCCATCTCTCCCTGCTGTCCTAAAACAAGGTTGTCAGCACTTGGGACAGCTATTCTGGGACAGGTCCCATGTCACCCTGTGCCATTCCAAATTTCAGCTGTGCAATTTGGTGTAATGCCGAAGTGGGTGCCCTTCTCCATGCTTCCGTCGGCTGGTTTACTCATGTAGGTGTAGTAGATCTTTTAAATAACATCTACCGCTGTCCTGGTCTAGTTGAATACTCTCTGCCCAGTGTGGGTGGAATGTGCTAGCAGGGAGTGCACTACAGAGAGGCCCAGAAGGCGTCTAGGCCCCTCGCTGCACTGGAAAGCCCTTACAAAAATTTTTACTCATCAGATACGTTGTAGTAGGAACTAGGGTGGGCTGTTTTGGACTAATACCTTGTCTTATCCAGAGGTCAACTCTCAGTACGGCATCCTGGCACTCATCTCACAGACCCTTGTGGTAATGCACAACCAACATTTTGATTAAACACATAGTGCCACCTTCCATAATTTTATCTAATTATCTCCTTATCTAATCTGTATTTTGTTCCCAGTTCCAACCGTAATGACAAGTACCATTGTTATGTTCCTGTTTTACACGCTTTACCCACCACTAAGCTTTCCTCATAGGAATGTTGCTCCAGCAACCCTGGTCATTGACTTGACCATTTCTGAATATTTCCCATCTCTATAGTATTTTTTAAAATGAAATAAATTATTGGCTTTGTTTTAGATATATTGCATCATAAGGTCATTATAATACCCCCAGTTTTATTTTCACTCCTCTTCCTAATAGCCCTTAACATGCAGTTTGTTGTTATTATTGGATATCATTAAGTTGGGACTGACTCTGTCCTGGTCACCTCTATGTAGTTTTCTTGGCAAACATACAGAAGATGTTTGCCATTGTCTACTTCTGAGGAGAGGCTGGAGACTGAACTGATGACCCTCTGATTTCCAGGCAGTTTGCTCTATGGCAGAGCTACACCCACTTCCAACATGTAGTTATTCTTTGTTATTCTCTAGATTGTGTTGGGAAAACTACTGTGCGTGGATTAACACTTCAGTAGAAGTATACATATGATTGTTTTAGTGTTTCAAAGCCATGCACCCTTAAAGTGGGGGCCAGTACTGAAGCATCTTAAGCCATCTCTACCAGTTATCTTAAGATCAGGCCTCTGTGTCTTTTCACTTTCCCTGGTCTTTCTGGATCCTGTAGAGACAAGGGAAAGCATTGCTGTGTTGCATTATGACATATCATCACTCTAAACTGCTATTTCTGGCTTGGTTTTCCTGGTCCCCGCCAACTTGGAAAGCTTTTACGGGCTTGAAATACCACATCATAGAGCAGTGACATCACCACACAACTAAGCTTTAATGTCCACCTTTACTGTGGGATCTCTTTCCTGGTCAGTCATTGCCAGCTGAAATCCCATCAATATGTATGTATAGTTGCCTTTAAAAAAAAAATCACAGCTTCCTCATGTGCGTTTTGCTCACAGTTCAGAAGAAGCACTTGCCATTTTGATGCACACTCACCCAATGTGGAGAGGTCTTTTGGAACCCTTTACAATCTGTTGTTGTTTGGCCACTGTGAGAAATTTGGAATTAGTAGTAAACTTTCCTGGACTGCTCTGTGTTTAGATTAGGAAGAAACTGAAAAGCACCAAACCCAATACAAATAGGAGTTAAGGTGGTGGTGGTGGTGGGGAGAAGATCCAGCTTTTACATCCTCCATCTGGAAAGGTGTCCATCCACTTGTACTCTCTGATTTCTGCTTTTTTCACTAACTGCTTATTCATCACAGGCCCTGCTCTTTCATTTCAGGGCTGTTGAGGTGACAGTCTTACGAAGCAGTGGCTAATGGATCATCCTAGCCATGTACTTACTGCAAAGAACTCTAAAAGGCTAGTTAGGTAGCATTTACCTTTGTGCAAATTATGGTGGCCACTATCTAAGACCTGTAATTCTATATGGTTCAATAATTTTATCTTTCCTAAGACTTTCCATTGGCTTCCCTGGAACAGAGGTTTAGCTAATGGATCTGTTAATGTTGGCCACTTCTGTATTCTGAGAGATATTAAGATGAGCTTACATAGATGGCATCTGAACCAGATGATGTGTTAGTATTTGTCAACAGTAAAACTCTAGCTATCTTATTCCTACAAACAAAAAGATGGCAAAAGAAAACTCATTTTGTTTATCTACCATTTTCTTTTCTCCTTTTCACAAATATTTGGCTTTCTTGTTTCCTCAGATTGTTTTCTGTTTTTCTGTTCTTGCTGTTCTTTGAAGTTCCAGCTGTTCTTTCTTTTTCCTTTTTTGGCCAAAGGAAACCTTTCTTTTGACAGCCTCTATGGCGTCCTCTGACCCTTGGTGGTATATTCACTGAATTGTCAACAGCCTTCCATACTGTAGTTGTTGGTATGAATACTGTAACCATTTAGAAAAGGGATCTAAAGCAATCGTAAGAAATGCCTCAGGAATTCCTGCCAAATAGTTCTTGGAATCATGCTTCTTTTTGCTTGCTTCACATTTGAATAAGCAACATATATGTGCTTATTAAGATATGCCATGTGAAGCAGAATCTGAAGAAAGCATATTCAATAAATTTTAGATCTATGTTCTTTTAAAAAATTCAAGGAATGCTTACTTTTTTGCATTCATTACATTAATCATTCCCATGCTTGAGTTTTTAGAAAGCCAGCCTTGAAAGCTAACAATGTCTCCCTGGATTTGGTTGGATTTTGATAACTCAGAAAACTTTTATCATTGCTTCAAGTAGGCTAACAATGCAGGCACAAGGGAAGCTAGTGCACAGCATGTTCATTATTAGCACTGCCACACCTGTAAAATCTAAACTAAGATCACTTTTCTTGATTCTGGAACCCTGATTAGCTGAATTCAGCCTTTCTTCTGGTAATTCTCTACATGACTGAAACGTGTGCTGAAGATTTGGACCTTCTAGATTATAGAAATGTAAAAGGAATTTGACTGGCCTGCTAATGAGCTCCCTCTCCTGGCTTGTGGAAGCATAGCAATTTCTGAATGCTCACAGCATGGTGCAGTACAGCAATGGGAGAGAGAAAGATAACTTTCGAAAACCTGTGCAGTGAATTGAAATGGAGCTTTTTTATATACCAGGCAGGCAGAAGGATCACCAGTTTTGCTGACTGTAGACACATATGTCTTAAAATTCAGTTACACATCTAGACATTAGGAGCAATTATCTTTATAAAATTTGATGAAATTTTTAAAAGCCCAGATGGCTTCATGCTGTTGAAGAGGGATGCTTATGGGAGGAAGATAAAAGTGTGATTGTGTCAAGAATTCTGGTTTCATTTGTGGCAAATGAGACTTTAGACCTTACTACAGATATGCATTCCTGATGTCTTAAATTTGGAGCAGTGAGAAGAGTAATTTGCTGTAGGGCAGAAAGGAAGAGGAGAGGTCACAACGAGGTTGAATCGTCTGCCACAGTGGCATCATTCAACAATGGTTCTATTTTGGAGAGTTCTCTCTCTCTCTGTCTTAAATATCAAAAGTCCTTTGTTTGCCATTTTTTCATGAGGAACAGAGGACTGTATGTGTTTCCCCACTGCCATGTTATAAGCTGATCGGATGGTCTTGTGGTTCCATTTGCCAGAGTTCACAATCCTTGTCAAAAAATGCATTTGCACTTTCCTGTTACATCTAAAAATAGTAAGTTTGCAACAAAGGAAAAAGAATGTAATTGTCCTTGTGTTTTTCTACAGTAATTACAAAATGAAGCTACTCCTGATTGCTAACTCAAAGGTCTTGGTTTCTGTATTGCTGCAACAAATTTCACATAATGGGAAGACAGGAAAAGGAAAAAGAAAAACCTACTTAAGTTAGTTATGTCCCTGTTTAAAAAAATAGGGAAGAAGAAGGTGTTATTTTGTTGGCTTGGTCCATTTAGAATAATAATCCTGAAATCATCCGTAATTTTATCTTGGGTAGCTACCAAAGACATAAATAGAACCAAGGCATACTGAATACTTTCTGTATTTTCCTACGCAGTTAAATACTGGTAGTGATATTTTTAACTAAAACCAAGGTTATCTCAGGATTGGTAGAGTAAATTTGTTCAAAATCTACTCTTCAGTTGGAGAGCTTGTGCCATGTAGTGGTAGCAACTGCCAGCAAAATGAGAGTGGACTTCCTATTTAGTGGAGCTCTTAAGCTATAAATAAAGATTTGGGTTTGGCAGCTTTCATTTAACCCAAAAGCTTGTTGATTGAAAAGAAGGCAAAGGAACATTTTGACCTTAAGCCATTATTTTTAAAACAATCTTATCATTGCATCCTCCTGACACAAAGAACTAGGGAAAACAGCAGACATTTAACCTATAAAATGAAATACATTCTTTTGCTCTTTGAAAAGGATCTCACACACTGAAATTAAACTTAAACCTTTTAAAAGTTTGAGTAGTAGGATAAGAAACAAATATCAAGTTTGGCTGTGTGCTGTGAACTCTGACCATTGCATGCCCTATAATTTTGTTAATAACAGAACATTACTATTGAAACCCAGGAAAGAGGTTAACATATCAAACAAATAGCATACTTTACTGCAACTAGTGTTTCAGATTTAAATAGGTTTTAATCTCTAAAGTGGCAATTCCGACCCCATTAAAGTCATTTGCACAGCCCACTGAGGTCAATGAACTGGGACTGCATTAATTTCTACTAATACTAGAGTAGTCCTTCATTTTGCAGCTTATAGGGCAAAAACTATATAGACTGAATACCTTTTTATAAATATCGTTTTATTTAAATGGTTTTATTTTATTTTTTCTGTAAAAAACACGTATCTGCCTAGCTGACCACTCCATTTTTGAATCCTTTTGCATTCTGTCCTAAAATGCTGTAATGACTGTAGCATATTTAGTGTAAGGTTATAATCAAATACCATATACTGAACTATGTAGTAGTATGTCTACTCTAGGAGAGGCTGTAGCTCAGAGTCTAGAGCAAACTGCCTGGAAAGCAAGGGGTCACCAGTTTGATCCCTGGCTTCTCCCTAGAAGTTGCCAATGGCAAACTACTTATGTATCTCTGCCAAGAAAACTTCATAGAGGTTGCCCATACAGCCAACCAGGAATCAGCCGCAACTTGATGATACCCAACAACATTTAGGGTGTTTTTCCACTATCACTAAAAGTACCCATTCAGTACCCATTAATGGGTACGTAATGGGTCCTTTTAGTGACAGTGGAAAAACACCCTTAGTCTGTCCAGTGTCATTCTTCTCTGTTTTATCCCAGTCTTTTTGTTGTGGCTCCTTTAGCAGGCAATGGCATTTTAATGATCACAGAGGATTCATGCAACCCAAGTTACATAAATCTTTTCTTGAAGAAAGACTGAGTTCTTCTAAGAACATAAGAATGAATGGGACAATCTTCAGTTGTACTCAAATATTACACAAAAATCCAGTGATCAACAGCAGCAGCAGGCAAAATCTGTATCAGCATTGATCCCTGAACCTTTTATGTGCTGTGCTAACCAAGCCATATCAGATTTACAGTATATCACAAGAATTGAGAGGATGGTGGGAAGACGCATGGCATAGTTGTGGCTACAGCTTTCACTACAGATGAGGAAAATACTTATTACTTTACAGAAAAAGTTAGAGTTTGGGGTATCAAGCAAATTGCATGCAATTCGAATACATCTTCATTGGGTACCCCCCTTGATCCACTCTTGACCATAACAGCAGTATAAAAGGAAAGAAAACAGCCACCAGGGGGCTCCGTAGCTTAAGAAAACAATTGGCTGTAAGTTATTTCATGGTAGGTCCACTGTTTCAAAGCCTGTGGTGGGTGTATAGATGGGCCCTTATGTTTATTTGAACTTGAATTGGCTCAAGTTCTTTCTAAAAAATAAATAAATAAAACATAAAATAAATCCAAGGCCTAATAATATGCAGTAAATTTGTCCTGTAGTGTTCCAGAGAGTTGTTCCAGGCAGCCATAACTCTTTTGCATAAGTCAAATTGCTACACAAAGCATTTGAAGTTTGACAGGGGCATCTCTAGACTGTGTTGGGAAAAAAACCCCTTCAGGTTTATAGTAATAATATTGAATTGTATGGACTAATCTTTTAAATCAACTTCCAGTGCTGTAAGAAGAATAAAAATATGAGAGAAAGGTGGGGGGGGGTCAGAATCAGGATTCACATGGTGATATAGCCAAGATTGGAATGATAGGGTCTTGTGACACCAGTGTTCCTGCATTTCATGCAAAAATGTTTTTGTGTGATAAAAGCAATGCTATCTGAAAGATTTAAGTACTGGAATAATGTCACATCCCTGCAAAAACTCTGTTGTCTAGGAAAACAAGCTTATCCATATGTCAAAGAGTCTAACGTAATAGTAAGGGAATCGTAAGAGGACCCCTCCTGGATCAGGCCACAGCCCATCTAGTCCAGCTTCCTGTCTCACACGGTGGCTCACCGATTGCTTTTGGGCATTATCAAGCAGAAGATGGGCCAAAACCTGTGTCCCTGTGTACTGTACAAAAAGGTACCTTCCAAGAAAAAACAGGCTGGCGCATCAAACAAAGTTAGAGATTTAGATTGTCAGGAAGTTCTTCATGAAGTTAAGCGATAAGACAGGTGCAATTAAATGTCTTAAAAATAAAGTCTTGGCCACCTACCTATTAAAATTCAATTATTTTAACTGTATATATGAAGCAAACTGATGCCAGGAGAGGCAACAGTATAAATGGTTATTCTGAGAATTAAGTTAAGCACAGCAGTGATTGTCATTCTTAACCAGCTTGAGCAATGGGCATCTTAACAAGATTATACCAGGTGAGCGTTTCACTACTCATTTTGCTGCTTTTGGTCACATATTGGCCGGGTATCAATTCATTATACATCCTGCTAGTATTTCAGGCTAAATACAAATGTAGGTAATCGCTATTTATAATGTATGGGTCTCTGGGCCAGAAGAATTCTGGGCGTTATTTCAAAGTAACATAAGGGAGGGAAATGGTTCGCAAAAAGAAAAAAGGCAGAATGCCTAAGTCTATACCAAACAGGCAGCATATGAAGCAAACAGTGGTGCAGGGTGTGGTGCATTCAGTACAGGTTAGCTCTGCAAGCACCAAACACAGTGCCCAAATATACTGTTTTGCCACACTAAAGGAAAATGTCTTAATTTCTAACATGTATGGAAATTATCCCTATCCTGGAATTTAGCCATCTAAATAGGCTTTCCTAAATTAGCTGAGGCAAAGAAAATAAGCTCTGACTTCATTCTCCTCTCTTTTCCCCTGAGCTCTTCATTTCACATAGATGAGTTGGGGGGAAATGAGGCCTTTTGTTGTCAATAAAGAAGTGTGGAATAGGTAGAAGGCAACAGACCCAAGCTCCAGACAGTCGTATATCATGTCTTGCTCAAGCGTAGGAAAGAAAATCTCTTTCCTGCTGGACATCTTGCTTACCAAATGGGTTTGGAACACTTGACCCCTATGGAGTTGGCACATCAGTGTGTACAGCATGTATCTTTGCTGACAGTAAGTTACAACATCTCCACCACTTGTCATTTTGTAAACTTGATGAAGGGATAGGAGGCAGAGATAATGCAAATAGAGCATACATGAGACAGTGTGCCTTCCTTTCACTCTTCTCATGGTAAATGATAAACTAGTGGAGTAAACTTAAGAGAGAATGGCCCTTTCTGCACTTACCTGATATTGTGGATCAAGGAGTTGCTTAATACACATTGTCTGCATGAGACTAAGGTAAATCCAGATCAGATTTGTGCGATCACCGCGTGATCAGATCAAAGAAGGAGTATCCACACCTCAAACGGATCTAGGAAGAACTTGGGCATGGTTTCAAGTGACATGCACAGTTAAAATGCAACTGTGGAGATGCCTTAACAGTGCCTTTCCAACAGAAGCCATGTTGATGGCAATAGTGTCTTCTCAGTGCCTGCAAAGACACCACACATGCTTTTAAAGGCGCCTCACCTGCACAACCTGGATGCAGCATTTGATCTATGGGGACATGAGCCCATTGCCCCATGGTTTGGGTGGTTCTTACAGCAGTAATTTGCATCCCCTGATGAGGAACAGGGTTTAAGAATTTGCATTCTGTCAGCTTTTGCATGCATGTGCTGCCCTAAAGCCCACTCAGTGAAGATGCCTTTGCCTGCAGTTGATCCAGAACTAGCTAATCTGGATTAACTAATATGGATTAAGAGAGGTAAGTGCAGAAGGTGTCCTTATCTAAATAATTTTGCACTGATTCTGTGGTCTTCCTTCGACCACACCAGTGTGCAGATGGGCAGCTCCTAGTATGCTTGCTAGTGTGCTGTACTGGCCACTGTAGAATTGTGCTTAGAAGAGTAAAATTTGAAATTCATTTTCCCAAGTTTCGGGCCGGCAATCTTACAAATGGCGTGGCTTTTTTTACTCAGTCTACAATTTGCAGGAGATGCCAATTTATTTCATTTATTTATTTAAGATATTTTTATACTGCATTGTATTAAACATTTCAAAGCATTAAAAATGGTAAAAATAGCAGTTCGCTCGCCTCATATCTTCATGTAGGAATGTGATTCCATTGGAAAAGTTCACATATCAAGGGTGTAGCAGGAAGTATAGAACATGTGAAATGGTTCATTCATCCATGCAATTAAGACGACAGCACTAGATAATGCATTTTCAGAAACCACCCTAATGATTTCCTCCAGTCATTTGTTGGTGATATTTAAGGAATACACGTAGAGGTGCATTTAAAATAGCACCTATTTAGAATTGTAGCAGTTCACTGAAACACAGGCCACCTCCAGCTGCTGGTGAATATCCTGCTGGGGACATCCTGCTGCCTCCATTGCATTATTGTTTCGTGTCTAGACAGCTCTGGCCATGCCACTGTCTTTCATGTTTTTGTGGCATGCACGTCTGGATATTTGGCTGTCACTGAATAACTGGAAGCATGCATTCCCAACACTGCACATGTGCAGCCACCTGTTTGGGCCACCAAACATATGTGGTGGAAAGAACTATAATGGGCATTGCACCTCTAAGGTAAGAAAAAGCACTATTGCTGGAAAACCCATAATCAGCACTGGGTTTTCCAGCAATAGCTTTTAATACTTATGGGAGATATAGTGGGGCTATGGTGGGGCCATGGATATATGTGGCAACCCCACTGTAGCAGTGTTGGCACAATATTCCCATCATCTGTATGGGGCCATAGTAAATCATAGAGAAACAGGCTAGTGTAGCAACAGAATATGCACAAGTTTTACAATAATCTTTCGCTGAGATTGAATGATGTGAGCTCGGTATTAGGGTCAAGGTACCATTGTGTCAGGCTTGAGTCCTGACAGTTTTCTTGGCAAGGATGTGGAAGTAATTTGTAGTTGTCTTCTTCTGAGAAAATGCTGGGGATAGAACTCTGGGACCCTTAGTGTTAAAACCTCAGATTCTCTCCCTCTGATCTTTCTCGGTTCGTTAGAAAAAAATTAATTACATTGAAAGAACTGTAGTTTGAGAACTACAAACGTAATCATATAATTCAGAGTATGCAACTCATAGGTTTCTTGGACCTAATTTATAGACTGATCACCACATACATTTTGGGTTAGATAGACTTTTGATTTAATTCATCAAGGGTTTTGAATCCTGTCCCTAATTTCATCTAACAAGCCTATTTGATTATCCTCTTTCCAAGTCTAATTAATGTAATTTGCCAATACCAAAGCTGTTTTTGAAAATGCAAATTATAAATAAGCTTATCTAATTATAGAGGGCATATAGATTCTGTAAGGAATAATGTATTTTAGTACTCTGATATTTGTATTGTCAGGTAATGACATTTCAAATATAACCAAAAAGTACAGCAACCCCCACCCCCCCAAACTGTGACAGTTTTAAGTTTCTTGGTCTGGTATTGCATTCAATTAAATGAAGTCCATAAAATGAAAGGTATAAACATACTAGGTTTTAAAACAGACAAAGCTTTCCTGATTTTTATATCTCTGTTTTACTCCCGCGAAGCAAAACTAAACACGATTGCCCTTTTAAAAAGTATTTTAAAAGTTGAATCGACATCTTAGCTTCTAAAGCCATAATAGGTTATGTTTTCTTCTTTTTCCTGGGTATCCTCCGTATCATGTCTTAGTAACCATCTCTTTTTACAGACATTTTCCAAAACAATGTCAAGAATTCTTGTTTTTTGCTTGTTTGCCTGGATGCCACATTGAACAGGTAAACCTGTGTCTGCAAAATCCACTGAAGTTGCCTGTGGGCTTCACATGTTTGTAAATATTATTCATAGGCTAATACCTTAAGTTTTACAAAGTGGTTTTTAGGAACATCTGATTATTTATTCTGAGCATGACCTAAGTTGACAGTTTTAGACACAAATGTAGTCACAACAGGTACAGTCTTTAAAGGATCAGTACTTCCTGCTTTGAAGAAAGGTGGCCCTATCCCTTTGTTTGCCTTAACATCATCCTCTTTCTGAAAACATTCCCAGTCTTATCTTCTCCCTAATTTGTAATGTCTCAATATTTATCTTTCTGTGATGATGGATTGAAAGAGCAAAATCATTGAGCCAATAATGAGAATCCTTTCTGTTAAGTGAGTCATAGAAGTAACAAGTCTTTCCAAGGTGGGTTTAAAGAAAACAATGACTAGCTCCCACCCTTAAATCACAAGCAATTATGTTCATTGTTACTAAGAACCCACGCTCAAAGAACTTTTGAGTTGTTGCAGTCAGTCTTCTCAATGTGACAGAGTAGAGATGAATGTATTGCAGTGCCCTTTCTCTCTACGTGAATCAATCTGTCCTTTTATTTGTAGCAAGTGCAAGGAAGTATTGCAAATCAGCAAACATCTGGATTTTGTGCCTACCCTTGAGTATTGAAAGAGATAGTTGATGCCTCCTGGATCTAAGACCGCAGCTGTGTGTTTCCTCCAGAATGAAAATCAAGCTATGCATTTAACTCATTCAAGTGAGAAGTCCGGATTTTGCTCTAAAAGCTCTGGGCGGTACGGACTCGAAGCAGTTCTCCCCCTTTAAGTGTGAGCTTTCGTTCCCCTCTTACCATGCTGGCTTGCTGGTTTTCACATGCTTTGCAAGCAGATTAGCCTTTGGCCTTTGCTGGAGGTTTCACTTAGAGAAAATAAGGTTATTGATGGAAAATAAAATCCTTCTTGATGTAATGTTGTTTCTGTCAAACTAGAATATAAATTTAACAGTATACCAACTGAATGTATTCATTAAATGTGTTTTGGTTTTAACATTGAAAACAAAAACAGCGATGGTAGGCATAGATCCTTGTCAGAATTACAGTGTACTGGGAGGATACCTAGCCTGGGTCTGTGGGAGGTAGTTCAGTGAACATCTTCCTCTGTAGTTTGAAGAGAAATTGGTAGCGCTTCTCAACTTTGGAAGTCAGCAAGTCCAGGGAGAGATAGATAGTGAAAATGAAATGGTATTACTCTCTTGTTGGGTTGATTAAACTGTTGGCTAAATTGACTACAATTTGTAGTTCTGCTTGCTCTTCGCATTTCAAGAAAAGAAATATGACAGTTGTGCTACTGTTATATGTCTTTGTTTTAGCCATATTGTTTTTCCCATCCTCAAGTTTTCCAAGTTCTGTCCAGCATTGTGCTTAGAACACTTAGGATACCTGAGGAGCAAGCTATAAAGCAGTATAAAATGTGAATTAATAGATTAATGACATCCTTAAAAAAGGATCCAGCTGAGGTACAATTCAGAGAGCTTCCAGGTGCACAAAAATGCCAGCATCTGGTTGTATATGAGACAGAAGATTTATTTATCTTCCTGCCCCCAAGATTGGATTTGAAAGTATGAGAATTTCTTAAAAAGGCGAAGAGTTTTCTTAGCTTTGCTGGCACCAGTCATGTTTGGTGCCTGATCAATCTGTGTGGAAACTGCCACAATCTCAGAGGAAACGCATGATCCTGCCTTTTCCCAAGGACCAGTCTGCCAGCCTCTTTTGTGTTGGCATGGAGAAATGCCAACATTTATTTTAAAAGTCAGTGTTTCCTTATACCATCTGGAGAGACCCTCAGTTCAGAATGCTGCTTATTCCTTTACTCGAAACCAGGTGGGTGGCTTATTAGTCTGGCCTCAAGTTGTGAATTTCCGGCATCTCCTGGGAATTGCTTGCTGGGACTAACTGCAGCACCATAACAGCGTATAGTTCTCCATTCAATTAAGTTTTGCAAAAACATCTTCAGTGTAGGCTCTTAACAGAGGTAAAATGAATGCACGATAGGTACTGGACACCAATTTTAGAAGAATTTATTGTAACTGATCTCTATTTGTGTATAAATTATATTAAAGAGTTATGTCTCTTCAGCGTCAGAGAGAGAAAATACTTCAGTGTCTGCTGAAGATTCAGTTCATAGCGAGGAATTAAACTGATTTGTCAGACACACTAGTCCCACCTGGAGAGTAAAATACAAATTCATATACATAGTGTACAGCAGTTTTATTGCCATAAGTAGGCCTAAGCCAGTCCCAACTCTCTTGCCCATCAGCTTCATAGAGTGACACTTGGTTCTCGTGTTGTGCAATAGTTTTTTTCCCCCGCAGTCTGCCTTTTCCACACTATTCATGATTTTATAAACTTCAGTCAGGTGCACCCTTGAACGCCATCTTTCAAGATTAAATATGCATGTATTTTGCAGCCTGATCTCATAAGGGGGTTGTTTCTGTACTTTATCCCCAGTTCCATAATATCCTTTCTGAGATGAGGGGATCAGAATTGTACACACTCTTCAAATCTGGCCTCATCATAGATTTATAAAGAGGCACAATAAAGTTTCAAATTTATTTTCTCTTCCCTTCCTATTTATCCCTAGTATTGAATTCACTTTTTTTTCACTACTGCCACACACTGAGTTGATAACTTCACTGAGCTATCATCCAAAACCCCTTGGTTGCCCGCTCCCCCATTATCAAAAGGTCTCTCTGGAGTTCTTCACAATCACTTTCCATTTTCACTACCCTGGAAGTGTTGGTGTCAAATTATGTGATCCTCCCTATCTCTTAATGGGAAACCTTATTGAATGGAGAAACCATTTCAGCCATGCCAAGATTCATTTGGGCCCTGTTTCCATTAAACTATTAAAAAGCTTTCCTCTGTTCCCACTGTAATTTTGAATCCCAAACTTATTGGGGACCAAATCCCAAATTAAATAAAATTGAGGAAAAACAGCTCTTGCCCCTGTTCTGAGCAATACCATGCTGTATTTTTTCAAGTAGGAACGGCTCCTGAACTTTTGGGGAAGGAGACCATCGATTGTGGGGTGTCCTCCCCAAATTCTTCTGACCAGCGTCTGGTGCTCTTGTTGAGGTTGCAGTTGTGGCGCAATGTACCTTGCAGTTTGCCTTGCAAAGGGGCAGCTTCAACTCTGGTCCCTTTACACACAAAGCTTATGCCAAAAAACCCAGACCTTCTCCCACCCTCAGCCACTTTAGCACAGGTTCGTCTGAGCGCTCATTCCCCTTTTTCGCCTGGGTCTTTCTTTCTCATGGCAGCACCAGAGAGGGAATGTGCTTTCTGGCAGCCCAGCTTCGGGGGTGCCATGCATGAATGAGCGAACATTCCTTTTCACTGTGTGTTCCCTGGGTTGCAGCTGCCTTTGTGCCTGTGGGGGAGCTTCCCAAGCAGCATCTTTCCTTGGGGGGGGGGCAGGGTGTCCCCAGGGAGGCAAGGCTTCACCCCACACACACCATAGCCATGCAAGTTCACAGGGTCGCGCTCTCCTCTTGCTTCCTTTTCCCCTTCTTCTGCCAACGGCTTCCCCCCAATTGGTGGTATTCCAGCATAAAGCATGGGTATTTCAGAATATCCATATCTTATTCCAGAATATCCAGATGTAGCAGAATAAATAATTATCTGGATGAAACCAGAGGCAATGAATGCAGAATCAGAGAGGGCTGGAAGAACCAGGGAGTGGGGCCGGAAGTAATCAGAGAGGATCAAAGATGCTGTTTGCTGGGACTGGAGATGGGAGCGAATGGAGTGGGAACAAATAATTCAAATGCAACCTGTTTTACCATCAGATAAGTAGAAACAGCCGGAACCCAAACTCGGTCCTCAGGAGACTTTAGTTCAGACTAACCTGGTGCAATGGGAACAGGGCCTTGGTGCCTTGTTCCATGGGAACAGCAGCACAGAAAATACAACGTAAAAATAATTTTTAGCAAAACACCTGGAAAAAAATTACAGTCAGAGTGTTTTTACCTTGAAACCATGATGCATTTGAAGTTAATTTTTGCCAAGGCTCTCAAGGAGGAAGAAAAAGAGCAGCAGCATTACTTTAACTCAGAAAGGCCATTGATTTCTCACACAGAAAGAAGTGAATGAATAGTCCTCTATAGCAAGAAGACTCTCAGATCAGCAAATGGGGATAAGTGCAAGGTGATGTTCTACAGATTTGCAATATATTTCCCTTGATGATTTCAAAAGACTTCCATTTTCCAGTAAGGTATTTTCTGCTGTCAAGCATTTTTACTCACTTGTTTGATTTAACACTCAAACGCACTTGAAAAAAAAATCCTCCCTTAAATTAAATGCTGAACATCACATCTGTTGAAGAGTGGGTGCCTACCTAACATGCGATTTGGATTAATCACATATGTAATGGTTTGCTGGCTTCAAGCACTGGCCATCTGTATTGTGAAAGGATGTTGAAAGTCACAGGCAGTGGCATAATATTTGCAAAACTCTTTCTCATAGTGCTAATGTCTCTGTTTTTCAGCTTCTTTTTAAAATGAACATCTATGTTATATCACGTTACAGATTTTGTGGTGGGAGTGAATGAAATTCTAGCATGGTACCTCCATGTTACAGAAAGGTCTTCTGGCAGTCTTATGTTTAGTTGCTTTTTGTCTTTAAAGACCTGTTCATATTTTACAACAAAAGAGAAGACAGTAATGGAAAAACAAAAGATCTCTGAATAATTCAGAAGGAAGAGAGAAGACAAAATTACATCTTTTAAAAAATAGAATGCATTAAAGTGTTCCAAAATACAATACTTACAAAAATTTAAGAAAAATAGAAAAGAAATGCAGAAATAAAATAGAATAAAATGTGAAGAAAAAAACAAATAAGTCAAAAAGAGAAAAGTATATAATTTTTTTTAAAATGTGACTTCTGATCCTTCTTTATACTCATACCTCTTCCTGATTATTTCACAAAATTTCCAGATCAGTAAGTCGTTTTGATTCTTATCCAGAAAGTCAATAAGAACTTTTCCAATTATTTTGAAAAAAAATTTAAACACTAATGTTTTTTCTCATTCGGTTTTTTCATTATGGGTCAGTATTTTTATCCATTTTCTGCTGCATTTTCTCTTGCAGTTCTGAAGCATCTCTGATTAGCCTCTCCATCCAATCCAATTTCACTTGTAGCTCTTCCATTTCTCCTTCAAGTCTAATCAGAACTTTGCCTTCTCCACGTGGAGTGACAAAGTCTTCATTTTATCTCTGGTTCCATTACATCCCTTCCTATGCAGTCTGCCAAGGATTCAATGATCATTTCTCTGGTATCCTTTCCAGACTTCTCCAAAATAGCTCTGCTTCTGAGTTCCAAGCCAAGTTCTTGTTCTGAATCAACCAGATTTTTCCCCTTTCTTCATCAGTAACTGGTTCTACATCTCCAGCCACTCCTTCCAATAGCTATCCAATTTTCTCACTCTTTTTAAATTCTCCTTCAATTGATCCTTCTGAACATTTTTTGGGAATCCTCTTATAAGTTTTATTCCAGAATAGTGTCAACTTGGGGTATACCCACCACAGATAAATATATGTGCTCTTGGCTCACATGAGTGCCGCCACCTTGAAGTGATAGTATTGATCATATTGGATAATTGTGCTGGAGTTCTGTACCACTTAGGTATCATTTTCATTATTGTTATTTTATTCTGTTAATCAATTTTATATCCTTGATTTTCTTTGCCAAGTCTTCTTTAGAAATATCAAAGAAACCTGGAATAGCACGTCCCCCTGACCTTGGATGTTCTTAGCAAACAAGTTCATTATGAACATAACCCTAGAGTGCTATTTTGAAGGAATCAGCAAAATTGCTTATAGGGCTCTAGAGCTGGGTTCCCCAAGGTGCAACCCAGCAGGTATTAAAGAACTGTACCCTTCATGGCAGGTACACAGGAGCACCTCCTTAGTTATAGTAGGACTTTCTGACTCTGGATGCCAGTGCTCCTGAAACGTTTGCTGAGGGGAGGCCTCTCTCTGTTTGGTGGAGACCTGTCGGATCAATGACTGATTCACCATCCTTCAAACTGCAGAGCAAGTGTACAGTGTCCTTTCACCTCTGCTGCTGTTTCAGGGGCATTACGTATGGCTGCCATGAAAAGTGCAGTTCTTCGATGCCTGGTTGATCTGATTTTGGGCACTTCTGTCCTAGATTGCTATATCATGTTTTTATTATTCATGATTCAGAAGAGAATGGGCATACATTTTATTTGGAAGGAAGGAGTATCCAAATGCATATAATGACTGTGCTGCACAGGAAACCATAATAGAGCATAAGTGTTACTCTGAATGCTGACTTATTTGGACCAGCCATTTTAAATTATTTTTACCATGATTTATTACAATAACAAAATGTTTTATCTTTTCTAAACAACATGGAACATTTCTCAGGAATGGAACAAAAAAAATATTTTGATGAATATGTATTTATATGGGACTACTCATCTTCTGACACCTCTAATTTAGTGTGAGTTCTGAAAAAGGGTGTCTGTTCATTTAAGTTTCCCACATCATAGAGAATTCCAATTCCACTGGGAAAGTTTTCCATTAAACGTAGTGTCCAGTTTCAGCTTTTAACTTGAACTAGATGAATACAAATCCAAAGGTGGAGATATGCATTTAGGCTACATGTAGAAATAACTGTCAGCCTAAGACCTTTAGCTATTGCCATTAAAAATAACTGAAGAAAAAAATGTGAAGCACTGGACAAAGGGAATCTGCCACTGTAATCAACTACCACATCTTCAGCTGTAGTTTTAGTAACTTCGCGCTCTTTGGTGGTCGCTTGTGCCCATTGGGGTGGAGGGGCAGGGAGATTTGTAGGCGGTGTTCAGAAAGGCAGAGTTATTGTAAACAGGTCACCTCTAAGCTGTAATCATCTGTACTCTTGCAAAAGATTAGATCACACTCAATACATGTGTAAACATCTCTGGATTATAATGAAGGGGAAGGGATGTGAGAAAGTAGACCCGGAATCTATTCCGCTTGCTTTGTCAGAAACTGATCTTGCCCATGCTCCAGAACTGAGTGTTATGCAGAAGGCTGCTTTAAAAATGACTATGCGTGACTCACATACAGTCATCGGTCAGGCAACACAATTTTGTACATTATGTTTCTACGCTTGCAGAGTCATTAACCTGTGACTTCCCTAATTTGTTGAAATCCTAGAAACATGCAGTAATGCATTTTAGTATCTGCAGTCCCTTTGGTTTGCTTCATTATTTCGGGCTGCCTCCTCCAGAGCTCAATTGATTTGCACTGGCAAACCCAGGTTTCCTCTCTTTAGCTCCATTGACCTATATTGGTAGATTGACTGACAGTGGCTTCCCTAACCCTCACGTGTCCATAGGCAGCAGTTAAACTTGCTTTTATACCACACTGCAGTTCACAGTGCTTTTATACTACACAGCACCACTGAATTACCTGTTTTTGCACTACATGGTCCTTTGTGAGAACCATCTAGTGCTCCCAAGCTTCATAAGTTTAATCGAGCCTGTTACCTGCCCCTACTTTAAATGCAACATGTGCTGTGCTACACATAAGATGCACAGAGCAGTATGAGACATGCCATGCCTTTTTTTGGGAAGCACCTAATTAGAAGTGTCAGGTTCTCCCATTGGGGCTTACAGTTACCTGTAAAGTCTAACCATGCGGTAACACTGTAGTCTCTTACTGTAGAACTACAGTATTCAGTCAGCCGACCTTGATGTTTAAAGCCTTTTAAAACTAGAACCATTGAAAAGAAAAGCACCAACAAATGTGGACATCAGCATGTAATACTTCTAAGTAGCTTGTTTCATTAATTAAAATGCAATTGCTGGATTGACTTGCTGGCATGGAGGGGGGGGGAGCTCCAGGGTAAACAAGATAATTTGAAAACAGTTTTGCTGAAGTGGAAACAAATAAATCAATAAGAATTAGTGGCAAAGATTCATGCTTTCCTGCATTACAGCAATATATTTGTAAATTTCCTCAAATCAGATACCATTAGGAAAGTAACGTAAATTTTATAACTGATGTGAAAGGATTGCAAAACAGATGATAATATTGATTGAAACATCTATTGCAGAGAAAATCCCTGAGTTCTCATCCTCCTGTTATCAGGCTCAGTAAAAGTGCTGTTCCGGCTTTGAACAAAATCTTTAGTCTTTAGGAGGGAAGGGGGAGAAAATCTGATCTTTCCTCTCAGTCCCTGAAAGGTGATGCGCTGCGTTTACTGTGTCAGCATGTCTCGTTCTCTTGTGTGGGTTACACAACCCCGACTGTGAATCAGTTATTCCCTGGCCTCCTGCATAGGTGGGTCCAAGTGCTGAATAAACAAATTCCAGACTACACCAAGGCTTCTGCTGCTGATGATGTCCTGGCATGCGTGTGCTGAGAATAGATGTGATGTCTTAATTTGGGGTGTTTTTCCACTGTCACTAGAAGTACCCATTAAGTACCCATTAATGGGTACAAAGATGTCATTACGTACCCATTAATGGGTACGTAATGGGTACTTTTAGTGACAGTGGAAAAACACCCTTGAATACGTTGAATTATTTCATCTCATATGTAAAAGTTATCCTACAAGGAAGGAATTACTTCAGTAGGTCTTAATTAAATTTACCACATAATGACATGGAAGTAAAGGATTATTCTTCTGGATAGTTCTGATCTGCTTGTTCAGTCTCTCAGTGCCACTACTTACATAATCCAAATAGCAGAACGGATGATGATGATGATGATGATGATGATGATGATGATCCAACACACAAAACAACAGTATAGCACAAACACCAGATCACTGGTTGGAGTTGGTCTTCACTGCACATTGAGTCCTCCCCAAGAACTTAGGATGTTGTGATGTATTGGCGCATAATGTGTGCAGATCCGAGCAGTGATGCTTTTTGTAGCTGGCCAGTGGTGATTTTGTCAATATCAATTTGTTTCATGTGCCACCCAAGGGCTTTTGGGAAAGCCCCCATTATACTGATCACTTCTGGTACCACAACTGCTGGCCAGAGTCTCTGCACATCAATCTGGTTGAATACACAACCTCCACAATATTTTGGCCTGCTCTCTTGCTGCTACTTTTTTATGCTTGTGATCTTCTCATCAGTTCTTTGCTGTTGTCAGAGGATAGTTTCTACAAAGATTCCAGTGGATCATCTTAGCCACGTGTTATGTCTTTGCTAATATTCAGTCTGTGTGATCATTTTACAGCAGCTGAGTAAATAGCCAATAGCTTCATTAGCCTCCTAGCATAATAGACATTTTTATCTATTATTATTATGTAAAACAGCAGTTACACACAGCAAACGAGATGACTATGCTGGATTTCGTATTATATCACTAGTCGGGCACTTCCCAAGCACCTAAGACTGCGTGATATATCGGCAAATTATGCGAGCAGACCCCAGTAAAGTGGCTTTTTGTAGTTGGCAGATGGATATTTTCTCAATGCCAATGGTTTTTAGGTGCCCGCTGAGATCTTTTGGCACTGCGCCCAGTGTGCCGAGGATGACTGGGACCACTTTGACTTGTTTTTTCCAGAGTCGCTGAAGTTCAATTCTCAGGTCTTCGTATCTGGTGAGCTTCTCCAACTGTTTCTCCTCAATTCTGCTGTCACCTGGTATAGCAACATCGATGATCCACACCTTCTCTTTCTCATCAATTTTCCTTGTATTCAGCCAGTATTTTTTGATCAGATGTTCTTTAGTCTTCTTGTTGTTCAGTTTCTTCTCCTTCATGTTTTTTAGGTTGCTGGCATCTGATCTCAGGCTTTTTATTTTCAGTTCCAGTCGAACTTTCCACTTTGGCTTTCCAGTTGATTTTCTAGTTGGTTTTGGTTGCAGTAACCCTAGTTCTTCTGTTACTATCACAGCTGTACTGTAGGCGAGCTGGTTCAGTTCTTCGATTGTTGCTACCTGAACTGTTACAAGGGCAGAGTTGATGTCATTCATCAGTGGGACAAGTCGTTTTCTGCCTATAGTTTTTAGGGTTGGCAGTCGCTTTTGCTCTGTACTTGATGCTGTATGAGCCATTATTCTGTCCTTCAGTTCCTGCTGTCTTTGAGACAATGTGCCAGGTGTTTCATCCATGACTTCATGCTGCTGTTCTTCCTCTTCTTTATCTATTATTATTATTATTATTATTATTATTATTATTATTATTATTATTATTATTATTATTATTATTATTATTATTATTATTATTATTATTATTATTAAAATGATGTGAAAGGATTGCAAAGCAAATGGTAATATTGATTAAAACATCTATTACAGTGTCTTCCACTTTATCATTGCATTTTTTGTGAAGATTTTAATGGTAAAATGAATATATAAAAAATCCATTCTGGGCTGGTCTTCACCAGGGCCAAATAGGACCTCATCAAGTGCTGGAGTCCCTGGACACCCATCAATAAGTGGGCTCTAGGACTCAGGAACTATTGTTGGGCAACCAGGGCTTAGTCCTTAGTAAGTACTGGAAGCAAAACATAAGAAATACTGTGTCAGAGAATCACACTATAATGATTTGCTGCTATCAATCAAAACCTGAAAAAATGTGGATATTTGAAGAGAATGTTATCATCATCGTCATCTCACCCTATACCCTAAGGTCTCAGAGTGAGTCTCAGTAAAGTCACTGTAAATACAGGTAAAGATCCCCAACCTGCTGGCTCTTCTGCACTGTCCTCAGGCAAGATGGTTCACAGCTTTCTGGTGGCAGTTGAGGACAGAGGGGGCAGTGCTGGGAGAAAGATGGCAGAGCGATATAAGCATCATCTGCTGAATTGAACCAAGAATACCTCTGGTCCAGTGGCTGTAATCACAGTGGCTAATGAAAAGCCCATGGACAGGCATGACACAAAGATGTCGTCTTGCTTTCTGTCACCGGCAGCTGGAATTTCAGAGGCACTTGCCCTCCAAGTACCACATGTGGCTATGCAGCCCTCAGGTCTAGTATGTCCTTCATGAATATTCTGCAATCATTTTTAAAGCCGTCCAAGTTGAAAGCATTGCTTCTGCACTTTATGATTGGGAACATCATACATTAATAGTACACTGCGTGAAAAATGCTTGTTTTTCTCTGGCCTGAATCTTCCAAAATACAGTTTCACTGAACGAGTAGAGGTTCTAATATCATTAGGTTCTGGTTATTTATAAAGATAGAGATGGGAGGAGCAATCTTAACTCTGGGGGAATCCCAAGAAGGGCTGAATGTGCCCATTGTATAGATTGGTAAACATCTGTGGAGAGCAAAGTGAAATTTTGTCATGGCTCTGAAGAATGAGGGCAGCAGCTGAAATGTCATAAGCATCTTAATGTTTTACAAAGGCTGCTGTTATTCTATGATAATTTCTTTTTCATATTTGAGGTTTTGGCCTAATGTTTCTCTTTTACTTAAAGAAAGACAATTCGCAGTGAAGCTGTAGTTCATGGGCAGAGGAGAAATGTACATTTTTACTACCAGACAGAATTTTCACAGCTCCTTATTTCTGCTTCTCCTTCTTAGAAAGCTCTTCAAAGATGGTCCCCAATGTCTCCTGCAGAAGGGACTTTGGAAAAGGGACAGATGGTTGAAACTAGAAGTGTGCATGATCGTGTTCTAAGGCAATAAAGCACCATTGTGGTTCAGTTCATCCAAACAAACAAACTAAAATAGAGTACTGGTTTGGTTCAGTCTAACCAAGGTTGCAAATCCATCAATTGGGTTCAATCTAAACATTCCAAAATAGGATCTGATAAACTGTTGCATGAGAGCAGGTATTTCCCTTTTCTGGCCCTTTAAGTACTTCTCCTTATTCCGGACCAAGCCTGCCCTCTCCAATCATGTTTCATCCACATTGGAAGAAGTATGGACCAGACTAGGAAACTGAAACTGAGACCATAGCCCAGGACAGGCATATACCTATTTCAAGAGGTGTGCAACTGACCCAGGATTTGTATGCTGGACCAGATGGTTCAGTGCACTGCAGAGGACTTTTTTTGGTGGCACATCAGAAAACACCATCAGAAGGGTTCCACCGCCTCCAAGGGCTCTTCAGAGGCAGCAGAGAGGACTGGAATGGGATGGGCAGCACATAGGGCCAAAAGGCAATAAAAATATAATAGTAAAAAATAAATATGAAAAAGCCAGATCGTTCTGCAAGGCCACTATGGGGTTTGGTGGCCGTTTACCCGAGGTGTGCACCTCCATTCTACCCAGTACAGCAGTTTAGCACTCGTGGCTTGGCGATCAAGAGGGGCTGGAATAACGGTCACAGAAAGAGACTCGTGGGATGGCGATTGCATATTTTGCCATAAAATGGTGGCGCTCAGTTATTGTGTGCACGTTTCAGAAGCTGCTATTTGTCTTTCACATTCACCTGGCTTGGAAATCGGGGAAGGGGGGTGGCATAATGGTTGCGGAAAGAGACTCATTTCTGATCAGTCACTGTTTATTTCCAAAAATGCCCAAACAGTTGTGATCCCCAACGCACAGGACAGGAACGGCAAGCACAGGATGTGAAACTCCACCCACTAATTACGCGAGCATCAATCTCCTCCCCAAGTAGCCCGGGAGCATCCCCATGCATGGACTCAGCCTCCAAAATGATGCAGACTCAGCTCCCAAACTGTGCCAAGAACAGTTTTCTAGAGGACTAAATTTAGCACAAATTTGTGCAATTTGGGGCGCATATAGTCCGGTTAGGGGGCTTTGTATGGGGACACTCCTTACCAAATTTGGATTCAATTCAGACTATATAGTGCATGGGGACACAGCCTCAGAGAGGCCCTCCCTTGCCCACCTTCCCTGATTCAGTGTCACTGGTTGGTTCAATTGACTTGAGGTCAGATCTGATCTGCTGCCTGGTTGGCTCAGCTCGCATCTGAAAACAGGTTGAACCTAGGTGGCTCAGAGCTGAACCCATACTGCTAGTAGCAGTGGGTGCTGTACTACCATACAGCAACATTTCCTGGCAAGCCCTCAGTGTATTGTTGAATTATTAGGGGAGAAAACTGAGAGCCTTAGAGCAAAACAAAAGTACAGTACTCACATTTCTCTAATGCATCAGTAATTTTTTAGCATATTTAAATTATACACATAGACATGTTTGGGTTTTGCAAGATAGCTTACAACATAATATAACCGCAAGTTGAAATTTCTCATTAATACATTGAAGCATAAAACAGTCTTTTAAAACAACTTGAAAAGCAAAACTTCATCCTTTTTCAAAACAGTCCTTCTGAAAGGGGACATGGCCAGGGATACCTTGCCTGCTGCACATCAGTGATTTCAGGCAGAAAGTGCAGTTTCACCATCTAATCATAAGTGGCACAGTGCCAGAATTTCTTATCCTGCCTGAGCTCTTTGTTTTTGCTGCTCTCTCTCCCGTCAGAAATTTGGTGGAGTTTCTGAAGCTGGTCCTTAGTTGCTATATTTTTCAAAGTGCTTTGGATCCTGTTAACTGAGATCCTCTTAGTCCATTCACTGCTGCTGTTTAGTTGAGCAGGAAAGACTTTAGGAAGCTTTGGTAGGTACCCGTCCCAAAGGAACATCTGCCATTAAACTCACTGGGATCTAGTTTTTGGCAAGGATGCATGAGATAAAATACCTCTTTGAGTGGGTTCCTTGGAGTAGCCTACCATCAAGGGCTTGGCTGCATGAGAGTGACCAGTGTGCTGTTTGCCGTGTGCTGGTTAATGAGCCATACGTGAAATCTGTACAGTTGCTACAGAAGTTCCTTTGGTCCATACCATTTTTAATTTGATTAAAGGGAGATTTGATGCTGCACTGTGAATTTCAAATAAAGCTTTAAAAGTGTCACACAGCGGCTCCAGACACTTCCAGCTGTGCTTACATGGACTGGCCACTCTTAATTATGTTACAAATATCAATACTATAAATCATGTTCGCATAACATTGGTCAGTAAAGCACAATTAGTGCTTGAATGTAAATCCCTAAAAAAAATTTTTTTTCTGCATCAGTATGTATTTTATGTCATATCGAGCTTAGTCTGCTCCCTCAGCTTGGAATGATGGCCACTCAGACATGGGACTTCCAACAGTGGATGCAGCATAGCCTTCTCTTGGTTCCATTCACTACCCCACTAGACATCCTTCATCAACGTGTTACACATTGGCCCAATTTTAGGTGTTACTTTTCACAAGTTTTTATTTCTGTGATCTGTAGCCTGTGTTTCTTGACCATTAATGTTGCTCTTTTTTTTTTTAAGGACTGATATTCAGAATATTGAGTTCAGAGCAATTGTTTCTTGTCTAATTAGGTTATCAGAAAACCTATTTGATACCCGTGTCATTCTGCCTATTGAGAAATGGGCTTTCGGGAAATAGGTCTCTAAAGCGCCATAGGAAACAAGAGGAAAAAGGCACAAGTTGCTTCAATGACTGAAACAACTGCACAAATCAATGTCAAACAGAGGAAATGGAGGAAAAAGGCACAAGTTGCTTCAATGACTGAAACAACTGCACAAATCAATGTCAAACAGAGGAAATGGACCCGTAATTGGCTTAATATATCATTTATTTCAACATTTAAAAGTAATGTAAAAATTAAGCTTAAAACATATATCCTGCACTTGCCTATAATCTCATTTATGAACGTCCTGTTTGCCCTTTGATTTTTAAGGTGTTCAGAGCAACACTTTCAGGAGTGGGGATTTCTGCCTGTTCACGAAGCGTGCCCTTCCACAAGTTCAGCAGAGAAGGAACAGGGCTTCTGCAGACATGGTGTCCTTCACTGACCACCCAAGTATATTTGTGCTTGACTGGTCATGTGCGGAAGTCAAAAGTTTCTGCTTCCCAAAAACCTTTCCTTCTCCAGATTCCTAGAGGAGTCCCTGAAGAAAAACTGTAAAGACAGATCATTTCACGTTTGAACAATCTTATATTTATCCTGCATGTGTGAACTTACAAATTCAAAAGTAGCTAATACTGGAAACCTGTATATTGCCAGTTGATCCCAAGCAAAGCTGCAAGAGATGAAGGCTTCAGGAGAGCTAGAAAAACAAGCATAATGTTCATTAATCTAATGTTTAAACTGGGAATTAGCTTCCCAATAAACAGCAAAAATGTGATGATACAAAGTAAGCCTTTCTTGTCAGCCCCACAATGGTGGGACCTAGTTAGTGTAGGAATTAAGTTGGCCTTTTCTCACACTTGATTATATTTTAGGATGTCCCATCAATCTGTCCCCTTCTGGTTGGGATTCAAAGAAAGAGGATAACCACACACACAGCCATCAGGCTTTTGTAGCAGTGTGACTCACCCAATCACATTTCTAGGGCCCTTAGTGCTTTTTGTGATTAATCAGTAGTTCTACCCAAGCCACATAAGCCAGTTGAACAAGTTTGGGTCAATATGAAGTAGGGGAAAAACTCAAGGTGAACCACCTAGGTCCACATCAGTGACTGAATAACTCTACCTTGTTTGAGTTGAGTGGCTAGTCATCACTTCCTTGCTAGAAGCCACAGCTGCAGCTCCATATTTCATAGTGTTCTTAGGCCATCTTCTCAAGTGACTAGCAATTTGTCCTGGATCCAGAACTACCAATTGTGTCCCTTTATTCTTCAAAGAGATCAGGAAATGTCAGAACTTCCTATACTAATGGCAGTTCTCAATTTTTCTAGTTGTGAAACTGGGGAATATTAAAACTGCAAATAATGAAAAACAATTATGTAAATGTATTTTATACAGGAACCGGAAATTACTGCTAAAGTGTTTCTTTTTCTGAATGTATTTCCACTTGGTTTTTTTCTTCTTTTTCCACTTAGCCAAGGTAATGTGCTATGAAACATTTCACAGTAAGAACATATGAGTAAAATGCTTGAGTGAAGTTCTTGGAGCCAGGGTAAAGATAAAAATGTATGCTGCTAATTTGGAAATAGCATGGTTTCCTGGGCTCCACTGCATAAAAATGGTTGTGTATTTGTATTTTAGTGCACTGCTGCACATTCTTTCAAGAAAATGAATTCAGAAAATCAGCAACAGACTAAAATTTTAAAAGTTCTGGGATTCTTACCCTGTCTGCTATTTTATAACTTACAGGGGTTGTTAGTTTTACGCTAGCCACATAGCAAACTCTCTGTGATACTGCTACACTTAGATCCTTTCTGCACTTAACTGTCTTTAATCCAGGTCATTGGGTCTGGATTAGCCCAGCCTACTGATTTGGATTGCAGGACAGTGTGAGCAGGATTAACACTGTCTGCACTGACATCCTGATACAGATTGCCAACGCCATGTGGCCTTGAAGCTTGTATGACCTTCAAAGTTCCTGGCCTCAAGGCCTATGCAGGGTGGTTTTGATGGTTTACTATGGTGCACCACTGAAAAGCAGCCCCTGGTAGTCCTGGAACACAAGAGATGTGCCTTATGTACTGCTTCCAGGTTCCAGATCAGGGCCACTAGTCCATTGGTAGTACTGACTAAATGGTACTGCCATTGATCCAGATTAGGAGCTCCCAAAACTGATCTGGACTTTGCTGAATGCAAACAGAGCTGGACCAGCAGGAGGCAGGCATCATGATCTGCATTAAAATGCAGATTCAAAGGCCCAGATGGACCCTTAATGCAGATTAAGGGTCCATGCAGGATGTGCACTAATCTGCCTGCCTAGGAGAGTTAAGGTTCTCTGTCCTCTTTTCTGTATGTCATATTTGCCATGTAAGTGAGAAACTTTCCACTGTTGTAAATCATAATTTAGAATGTTGGTATCTTCATTTCTATTAAATAAGACAATCACATACTCTTTCACATTTGAAAATTGGAAATATTGTCACTTAGTAGAACATTCATATTTGCGTTCTAATACATTAGCAGATGTTTCAACATGTACGTCATTGTTAGTGCTATGAAATATTGGCAATACTGCAGGCATTATGACTTCAATACAGTCAATATTTGACTGCACTGAAAATAACGTATCCATCAAATCATCCACTAATGTATTCATATCCTATTTTTATTGTGCAAATAAAGTGGTCTGGCAGCTACCCCAAAACCAAGAAGGAAAGATCCTGGCCACAGAGTCCCTGGCAGACCCATTTTAGCAGTGCTGTTGTAATGGATCCCCCATGGCCCTCATATACTGTGAACATGTTTAATCAGGATCCCTGGTATTCCAGCCCAGAGCCTCATGATCTGGAATATACTCCATCTCATGCACGTACAGCATACCAGAAGGGCTGGAGACTCTCTAGTCTGCACCGGACTAGATAAAAACCTGGAATAAAGGGAAGTTCAGCAAGGCCCTCTGTGCAGTCACCAACGTCCTGGATTCTGTTACGATGAACAGTACTGAATAATGTAAGCAAGACTGGATTTTCTGTAAAACCAGGGGAAAGGATGCCCATTTATTTTAACCAAAAGTCCCTTTGAAAGCCTTGGGGGGGTTTGCCAAAAAAGACACATTAACAGAGAAAAAAGGTGTTACAGTGTTCCACTCCATTTTTCCTTATGCAGCTTCTTTGCTTCCTATAAAAGGCTTCTAGGACATCAGGAGAAAGTGAATTATTTACTCCAATGTGCCTCTCTCAGCAAGAAATATACTGTTTGTAAACACCATTTATTCAGTAACGTCAATAAAATAAAAAACAGGTTCTTGTAAGGATTCCAGAAAGGAGTTTGTTTTTACAGCAACTTGGCTGAGAAGAACTATAAACTTACACCTTCTCATGTTAGGTCCTTTTCAAATTTGTGTTGCTTCTGCTTTTATTACCACGAAGTACAAGTGAATAACACTAAATAAATTCTATTTCAGCAAACGTACAGCTTTTAATCAAATAAAAATGTAAGACTGTGTGGGACTAGATCTCATCTGGTCTTCATTTTCTCCTAATTTATAATCAGGAAATCCATTTGTACATGCTATATAATTTCTGTGCTTTCTAGTGGCTTGCGGAACGTAACATTCTGCACACAAGTCACATTTAAATTGATAACTGTCCAGGCGAAGTGTAATTTTAAAGTACAGGATAAAGAAAGGGTTTGATCTCTATATTAGAAGGGCTGTACCAATTTTGTTGGTACTGGGTTTTCCTGAGTTGTTTTGAGTTTGAGTTTAACTGCAAGTTCTTCAGTGCACTTAGCTAAAGGTGCCTCAGATGAGGCCAAAGCTTTCAGTGAACAGAGAAGGATGCGGTTTAAGCATCCAGATTAAATGCAGACTCTCCTTAGCTACAGGCCACATGCATGTATTTATCATTGATTTTCAAATGATGGGTTTGCATATCATTGGTTTAGCATCCACAGTCTTACATTCCAGGACCCATATTATGCCAAAAGCATAATAATTTGGTGGCTGGAAGGAGAAACAGTCATTATATGGCTCCAAATTGCTATCTGGCACAATGTGCCAAGAACAGCAGAAATCTCCTGGTAAGGAAAAGATTGCAGTTGCTCTTTAAAATAATTTGATGTTCTAAAAATACAAATGCAGGAAATGTCATCACGTTTCAAAATATTTTACATTAGTAGGTAAATACATAAAGTTACATGATTGGTATTTCTAAGCGACACAATATCTAAATAATAGGAAGGCATTTCTGGTTGCTAAGTTTTTATATTAAATAAATTTCTTTCATTTGATAGAAAAGAATTTCTCTCCCTATCCAATTTGGTGCCCTTTCTTAAAATAAGAAGTGGAAAAATGTAGATTGCTGTAAGCTATAAACAGATACACCTAGAAATACTAAAAAGTATTTTCATTTTATACACAATGTATTTTTGTTTGCATGGATGCCACAACTCTGGATCGGCTCTCTAAGTATTGTGTCATATTCTGTGATGCAACTGAACATCAGTTTAACTTTACGAAAATAAAATAGCCCTTTATGATAACTGTACCAAATGACGCTTCCTGTCTCTTTATGACTTTCCCAAATTCCTTAAATGTTTTTGTTCTGTCTTCCCTTTTAAAAAAGAAATCATTGAATAGTTTATAATTTAAATATTATAATTATTTGAAACTCATTGTACACACTTAAAGCAAACAGTTTGTTGATTTGTAAAACATTGTCATGTTTGATTTACAGAAAATATAACTTTTTCTTTTCATTTATTTTAACCACCAACAGTGTACAGTGAGAATGTCTTTTTATCTTTCTTCAGTTAAGAAAATGAGTAACAAAACTAACTTAGGCGCAATTCATTAACAAGTTCTTTGGCATAATTGCAAGCAAAGGAATCGCATTCTAATACATAAGTTTTTTAGCACCTGCTTAACACATACTTCTTCATCCTCTCCTTTGATGTTTAGTTTCCTCTGGGTGTTATTCTGCCAGGGAGGGAGTGGGGTTATATTTTAAAGATCTTTTAGGAATACTTGATAGATTTTATTTTTTTATTGTTGTGACCTGCCTGGGACCTTTTGGTCAAGGAATCCCCCACCCACCCACCTCTCTCTCTCTCTCTCTCTCTCTCTCTCTCTCTCTCTCTCTCTATCTATCTATCTGTCTGTCTATCTATCTGTCTATCTATCATCTGCAGTTATGAAAAATATGCATATCATATTGAAATTACTCTATGACTTTTTCCAAACACTGTTACTATTTCCTAAATATTTTTTCATGGAGGTCAATAAATAGATCCAGGAACAGAGTTAAGTTATAAAAGTATTAATTTATGCATTTATTTAGAAATAAGTCTGATATCTTGGATCTGTGTGGTAGAATGTTAATTAGCTTGCTATTAATAAATCCAAAATAAACCTATTCTGGTATCTTTTCATCCTATTCATTTGACAGATGAATATATGAGAGGAGAAAAAACAGTATATATAAAAAGAGAAAAGAAACGTCCTTCAGTATTCAGGGCAGATTTCATGTTACTACATGGGTTTTCCCCCTCTTTTTTTAGTGCTGTAAATTCTTCTTCTTGCATTGTGTGATTTCACATTCAGTTAAGGTTCTCTGAATCACAGGGTACTTAAAGGGTAACTTATTTCAATTGCCTTGAAAATATGTCATTAGATATAAGATTCAAGCTATGGAGACAACAGCACAGCAGGTGTTCTTTTGGTTTAGTAGTAGCTGGGAGAAAGTGAAATGTGAGTATAAGACCCAAGTGAGAGAGTTGGGAAAACACTTCCCAAGGAAATGTGTCGCGGACGTCTTCATTGTGCCTAATAGATTATTTTTTTCCTCCTTCATTTTCCCCATTCCTTTTTTCCCTGTTTTCTCTTTTCCTTCCCCTCCCTTTTCTCTCTTCTTTTGGTGGCATTCATGGGCGAGAAGGAGGATCCAGCTTTTGGGTGTTCAGAGCGGGTGCTAATTGTAGTGCTGTGCCAGCATTTATCATTGTTATTATTGCAGTTGCAGAAGAGAAGCATTGATTCTGAAAGCACCAAATTAGCACAATACAGAGATGCTTGAATGTCAGCATGTAAAACCTTAAAAGCAAAAGACAGCAGCAGAGATGAGATAGAGGGGTATTTTCAAACTCACAGCCAGCTCCTCCTGCTGAAATCACCATTCAGGATAAGGCTCTAGAGGTGGAGGAGGGGACCAAGAGAGAGGGAGAAACATTGAAGAGTGTTCCTAGTCCTCCTCCACTTTTTCTTGTTCTTTTTTCTTATTTTCTGGAAATTACAGCCTTGCTGCACTTTCCTTTGTTTCAAAACAAAAAAGCTTGAAGTGGAAAAAAGTGAGTCAGGGTAGGCAGAATCCTCTTGCATTTGTCCATGAAAACAGCCCAATTCTATAGGAATTTCTTTTGTTCTTTCTTTTTCTCCCCAAACCCACCCCTCTCCGCAGTATTGTCAGAGGTTAGTATCTTTCTTCTGAGTAACGGAGGCTCAGTTGTATTCAGTTCACTATTCAATACTGTATAAGATGTGTGGGAAATCCAATCACCTGGTTGCCTTAGGCAACAGAAACTCTTCCCAAGGTCGTCCAAATGCTTGTGAGACTGACTTAAAGGTTTAGTCTGTGTTTTTTCCCCCCTCATAAAATAGTTGATGTGAGCCACCTTGCTATAGTAGTTAGAGTAGCACATCACAGTGAGAGAGAACCCAGATTCAAATCCCAGTTTAATCATGAAGTTCACTGGGATCACCTTGAATTAGTCACCAGCTAAGAAGTAAACCTATCTCATACAAGATAAAACTGGAGGAGGAAGAGGAGGAGAATCGGTTTTTATACCCCACTTTTCTCACCCACTGAGGAACTCAAAGCAGCTGATAAATCTGTAGGGAGAATAGAGTAGGGAGAAGAGTTGGCTTTTATACTCTACTTTTCTCACCCTATGAGGGGACCCAAAGCAGCTCATAGAACTTCCTGTTCTTCTCTCCACAACAGTCATCCTGTGACGTAGGTGAGGCTGCGAGATATCAGAAAGATTGCTGTGAGTAGCCCAAGGTCACCCAGCTGGCCTTGTCTAGGAGGGAAGGTTTGAACAGGGACATTAGCAGATAAGTGTCTGACACTAACCACAAGACCAAAGTGGCTCAGAATATTGCGTGTTGTGCATCTTTCTATAAAGAAAAAGGGCACTCAAGCTTACCAACCGTATGAGGTTAAGGCTTAGAGAGTAAGTAGGCAAACATTACTCAAGGAATTTTAGCTGTGTATTTGAAGCTGATGGAAAACAGTGTTTCCTTGGTATAACCACTGTGTGCCAAAGCATACATCAAAAAGCAATTGTGTGTTTTCTTACTAAATACAACCTTACCAAGATGTTGTTTCAGCTTCCTTTCTTGCCCTGTCCCTTCCCATCCCTTCCACTGGCAAAAATCAGGCTTAGCATGAAACACTCAATTGTCTGGAGCAGCTGAATCGTGAGTGGTATCCTCTTCTTCTCAGTCATGGTACATAGTATCCAAACTGATCAAATTATTTTGATGTAGTTAAGATAGGAAATCCCCTTTTCAGGCAATAACTAGCAGTTTGAAGCCATTTCATAACATTTCAAAATCTGACTCCATTTAATGTTAGGACCAGTCTTGGAAGTGTCAGGAATGTTAGGAGGTCCATGTTCCTCACACATTCTGCACACTTTATTTGTAACCACATGTGAATATTATTTATTTGTTTGGCTTATACACCGTGAATTTCAAATTATGTCGTTTACAAGTTAAACAATAGCAGAAATAACAAATCATTTTAAAAAATGACTTAGTGCAATATTATTGAGGTTGCTGTGCCACTCTGAGGCTAAAATGCAGTGGTGAAATATTTGTACATGTGGTAGTGTGAAAAGGAAGGCAGGTGGGAGTTACTGGGTATTTTTCCACTGCACCCCTTTAATCTGATCTAAGAAGATCCGGATCTAAGGAATGGATACTTCCCTTAATCCGAATCTAGTAGATCTGGATTAAGGGAAGTACCCAGTGTGTTTCCACAGGTGGTCTAACACCCAATAGCAATGGGTGCTAGCCTGCCTGCTGTGGAAACACTGGAGCACCCATGTGGCAAATCCGGATTGACCCACACATCTGCCTGTCACCCCAGGTGTTTTGGGGGACAGGGGGTGTAATCTCCGAAGTTGCTTTCGGAGATTAGCAAAGGCTCCGAAGTCCCTCCGAAGGCAACTTTGGAGATAAGTGCAGGCTCCGAAGAAAAACCTCTTGATAGAGCAATGCAGTTATCAAAGGCTGCAAAGGCTCCGAAGTGACTTTGAAGTTAGCGGCACCAAAAGCACCCAGGATGGAGTTGGGTGAAGAGTCTGCAGCTGACAATGCGGTAAAGGGGAAAGCAAAGAAAGGGAAGATTTCTAAAAACAGATGGGAGAGCCTGTCTGTTTTAAAGGGCTCTGGTGTCTATTTTTAAAAATCTTCCCTGCTCTCTACAGCCCCTATACTCACCTGACAGCTGCCCAGCTGGGTGACCTATACCCACCTGGCAGCTGGACTCTCAGGTGGGTATAGGGCACCCAGCTGGGCAACTGTCAGGTGAGTATAGGGGCTGTAAAGAGCAGGGAAGATTTTTTAAAACCGATGTGGAATTACATGGGGTAAGAGCAGGAGCTAGCAAGGAGCTCATTAATTATGCACCTCTTTCCACTTGAATGAGTCAGCCTCCCAGCAAGGAGCTGATTAACTGGCAGCTCCAAGCGGTTGCAGGCCTCTGCACACACACACCCATTACTCCCTTGCTTATAATCCCCTTTTGAGGCAAGCAAGTGGCTTGCTTGGGAAAGGGAGCAAAATCACGATCCCTGTGGGATCCGCCACACTTGCAAGGAACCCCTGGCCACGCATCCTCTGTTGTCCAGCCTTTCCTGCGATCTGCCTCTAACTTCAAAGATCCTTTGACAGCTGCATTGCTCTCGCAAGGTGTTTTTCTTCAGAGCCTGCGCTAATCTCCGAAGTTGCCTTTGGAGGGATTTCGGAGCTGACTTCGGAGGGACTCTGAAGTCTTGACTTTGGGGCACCCCCCCATGGGTGCCTCCCCCCCTAAACCTCCTCTAGACCCCATTGCTGGATTGTAGTGGAAACAGGCTCCCTACAATCCAGATTTTAAGGCTGAAGACCCCATTGTAAACCCCTTTAATAGTGTCTACACAAAATCCGGATTATAGGTCCTGAAGGATCCATATGATCTGGATTTCCCTGGCTGTGGTGGAAACAGATGTGTCCCTAATGGGGTCATCCAGCTCTCAGCCAAATGGGTGCTTCAATGGGTACTTAGTACCAATGGAAAAACACCCACCATAATAATTTGGCTGGATAGGAGGAACCAGGGTGGTTCCAGTTTCAGAATAAGCTACATTTTCTATACAAAGAAGCAACCACCAGGAAGTGCTATAAAACTCTGGAATGTGCAGCTTAGTGAGATAAAGTGTACCCTTTCTTGCCAGAATACTAATGTAACTAGGGCCTTTTTTGCACTTACCTTCTTTTAGTCCAGGATCACTGGATCCAGAACAACCCAGCCCACTGATCTTAATCACAGGAAGGTGCAGGCAAGATCAGCACCATCTGCACTGACAGTACTAATCTGGATTAGCCCACATCATGGCTGCAAAGCTCATGTGAGCTTTGCAGTTGCACCTTGTTTCTCCAAAGGCTAAGAATGAAGGTTCCTAGCTTCAGACCCTGCAGGAGTGCTTTTTGCTGGTATACTATGCCATGCTGCTGAAAAACATCTTCCAGTAATCCCAAACACTCTTCCTGCATGCTTCCCACGTTTTCAATCAGGACCTTGGTCCAACTACGGTAGTAGTATTGATTAAACTACTGATCTGGATTAAGGGGCTCTTCTGGATCAGGCTCCATCTAATGCAGATGGAACTGGACCAGTGTGTATGTGTGTGTGTCCTTGATCTGCATTGATGTGCGGATACAGATGCCCTTAATGTGTACTATCCTGAGCCTTAATCTGGATTAACGGTCCCTGCAGGAAGGCCCTGGGATTTTATACTAGATGTAAATTTAATAATTAATTTCTTATGTTTGGATAACCCCTGGAGGGGGAATTCTAATAGCTTGAGATACAAATTTCTTTTATTGCACAGCAAAGAAAGTTCTACATTGTGTTCATGGAGGCATGAAGGCTGGTTGTCACATGGCACCACAGTCAGCAAACATAGCTAACAATAGTTGCAATTCTGGAAGCAGAAAAAAGAACATATAGGCCCAGTTCCCATTGGCATTTTAAAACGGTTTAGAAATGGTTTGGATTCTCTGTGACCCATTACCAGTCCGTTTCAGGGGGTATTTTGAGGATTATTTGGCTAAAAAATGGAATAGATAAACACCTGGTTTTTTTTCAGGTGTTTTCATTTTTGCTTTTAAAAGGCTTCTTCCTTATTGCTGTGGGAACACTAAAGCAATATTGGGCAAATACATCATGAAACGGGTGGGCTTTCACCCTCTGCAGTAACCAGCCCCTTGCCAGATTTGTTAAAGCACCAGATCCATATTCAGCAGAGAAGTAACAATTCAGCCTGATAGGATGTAGCAATTCACCCACTCCACACTTCACACTGATAACAAAGTTTCATTTTACACTTCCCCTCACTTTCTCTTTGCCAGGAAGCACACACTGGAGGCACCTCTTTTGCCGTGCTGGGCCTTGGGAAGGAGAGAAGGACCTCCCCCCCCCCATACCTCACCGGTGACTGAGCATGTGCAAGCAGCTAGGCAAGCGGGCATGCAGCTCTCTCTCTCTGCTGGTGCTTTTACACTTCTCTGCATTTGCGGAGAAGCGAAAAAGTACCAGTCCTGAGTTTCTGTGTGTGTGTGTACACCAGCTGGTGCTGCTGGTGATGGGGAGGGGAGGAGAGCAAGGGGGAGGAAAGCATAAAGGGAGGGGAGAGGAGAGGAGAGGGGGGAGCTGCAATTCCCCACCCTTCGCCACCTCATTGCAGGATCCACTCGGCAGGCAGGGGGTGGGGCCCCTGCTGGCAAGAGGGGGAAAGAAGAGATTCTCTTTCCCCAATGTGATTCTGAATCATTTTGGATGGGGACAGCAAAGGGATTGATAGCAATTTAAAGCGATTTAAAGCCACTAAAGTGGGGATTGCCAGAATCCGTGTTTGAATTGCTATTTTTTTTTTTCGATATTAAACCATTTTAAGAGGCATGAGTGGGAACTGGGCCATAGACCAGAGCCTCTGTCCTGGAAAAAACGAGACACACACAAAAAAAATTGATAGCTTTAAAACTCACCTATGTTCTGAGAGTGAACAGGTTCAGCTGAGTGATGCCTGTAAACAGGCGCGCAAAAGTGAGGCATCAGCCAAGGAGGAGCCATTCCTTGCAGCAAACCAGGTGAATGAAAACAGAGTTTGTTACAAGAAATAGCTCCTTTACTCATAATCACCATTTTCTGGCTCAAACCTCCTTTCACATGTACTCATCTACTCTACCCAGGCTGTCTGTCTGTCTCTCTAAAACACACTCACACTCAGGTTGCTTCCATGGCTGAAATAAACATTAACCGTACTGGTGATGTGTGCGTTTCAGGTTGGTCACTTACTTGTGTTTTCCCCCCACTTGCTGCTGGGCTTGATTCAGGATGCTGAGAGGAGCTTGGTTCTGTAGTACTCAAAGGGGTGCCTTTGCCTATACAGAACTGGTCAGTGTTGTTCATAGCAACTGTAGAAGGTCTGCTGAAAGTGCTGCCATCTCATATAGTTTGAGCAAAGGCAGCATGTAACAGGATTTTTGCAGTGGCAATCAATACTAAGGTCCCATCTGAGAAGCATTGGGCAGTGGTGCTGCATGTTCAAATACTCATCTAAATTTTGGTTTAATGGCGTGTTCTCTTCCATGCTGCTTTGTGGATATTAGTTTCTTTTAATTTACTTTTGCTTTTTTTTACATCCTGGCACCTTTGGTGAGGGGCATGTTGTAAACATACGTAATAGTAATATATGCTTCACCATTTTGGGTGGTGGATCAAACCTAATAACAGTTACATTTCTCGTCATGTATCATTTATGTACTACCTCACTGTTCCATTCCTAGGAAGCTCAAGGTAACTAGCAAAACAAAGCACAAAAACATCAAAAATACAGATGCAATATAAAATATTCAGTCTTATACAAGATAAACATGATAATTTCACAAGCAAGCAGGCGGGTGGCAGCAACACAGTCTGTTCTCTTGGGAGCCACATCCTAGAAAATAGTTGTTCTCTTTCTTTTCTGCTGGGCTTCTAGCTAGCTGAGGACACAGACAGTGTGTCTGTACATGCCCAGAGCTGATCAAACACGGGGGAAAAGCATCTCTGAGGCAGCTCAGCGAGTTTCGAGATGAGATTGTTCACATACCAATCTGTCCTTCCTCCCATCTCCTAACCATACTATGCTAGAAAAGATGTGTTAGAAAAGGTTGGGAACATGGAGGCCACACACTACTGCCTCTGAGGCACCTCTAAGATGCCCCTTTGATTATGTCTGAACACAGCCAGGGACTGTTGACTCACCCTGCACATGCCCACGTCCCAGCAGCACTGGGAGGAGGAAACTACAGTGCCAGGGTATGCAGGCAGAGAACAGTGGCAAGTAGGTAGGGAAGCAGACATTCTTTGATCCAATAAAAAGACCACAAAAGGGGAATGGTTGCAAGGAGGCATAATAAAACGTGGGAAGCCCAAATCACTGACCTATGTTGGCTGAGTGAGGAGAAGAGATTGTCAGGGAAAGAAAAGGATACCACCTTTTCTATTCACAATCATACATTTTATCTCAAGCCACTGATGTAATCGGAATGAAAACAGGACATTACAATGGATAAGGCATCTCTTAAAAAAACAACTGTCTTCTCATTTTCATTCCATTCAGGTGTTCTGGAAACTGCTGCCCAAATCTTAGCCACTTACTGCTTTTATTTCAACCCAGGTGCATCTCCTGGCCACTCTGGCCACCCATTACCCAACCACTAACAGTGGTTACTAGGCTTGGGAAGGCTAGTTCCCATCAGTCCACCCAGCACTGATGTCATAGCACTTCAAAATACTGAGTCAAAGTTGGGCAACATCATTGACACCCTTATTCCAAGTAGGAACAAAGATTTTCGCTGTTCAAACCTCCATTATTATTTTGCTTCATTCTCCACCATTTGGAGATGACCCCAGATTGCCTGGAGACACAAGAGTGTTCCAGCACTGCCCGCTTCTTAAAAACAGTCATCCTTGGTATTTGTTTTTCTGCCCTTTCCTCGGGGTAGTGTTTCTTTGTCCAGACAGAGAGAGAAATACGTGTCCACATTTGTCCTCTTTGCTCTTTGAGTAATAAAGACATGACCTTTGGAGTCATTTTATGTCAAACCAACCAGGTACTCAACCATACCATCTCTGATGCTCATGAAACTTGCTGTTTTTAAAGTACCCATATATGTAAACAGAAATTTGTTGTTGTTTTATAATCAACTATCAGAGAGTAACAAAATTCCAGCAATGTGAAAAATTCAGTTGGTGGGGGGAGTTTTTTGGCCTGGTAAACAACTTTTAATCTTAACCATCTCTAGCTTTATATTAGTTACATGAGTACTTGATAACTTACTTTATAGGGTTATTCACAAATATTCATTTGTCTTGCAGCATAACAAATTGTAAAATGCCAAGGTCGTTTAAAAAAACAAAATCCAGATTGTGACTAGCTAACAGTCTTTCTGACTATTCTGTTTTCTAAATTCAAGGATTAATCTCTATATTCTTAAGTCTTTAACTTTTCTATTTTCTTTTTGTAATTTCCTCTGCAAAAAACAATAGGAAATGGCTATGGCAACCCTCGAAACTCCCCAGGTCTGCTGGTCTCACCTGGCAACTTGAACAAGAATATGCAAGCAAAGTCTCCTCCTCCCATGAACTTGGGGATGAACAACCGTAAACCAGATCTTCGTGTTCTGATTCCACCTGGCAGCAAGAACACCATGCCATCTGTGGTAACACATTTTCTTCTTCCTTGTTCAAAACACAAAATAATGCCTTCCGTAACTGAACACAGAGGACTCTCTTACGCTTCCGTCATGAGACTTCCTAGTTTAAGAAGTTTTCCACCCTCCTCATGTGTAATTGCGATAAAGCATTTAGGAGCGATCTAAACTTAAAAATTAAATTTAAGGTTTATATAGTTTCTTAATCAAATTTATTCTTGCTTCTCTGAGCATGTATTAAGTCATCATTCTTCTGCAGAAATTTAATGGGCCTACCAATCATTTCAAATATATTTTGTCATTTTCAGTAGCCCAATTCTCTCCCCTTTTAGTGCATTATTTCTCACCAAGTTATGTTTTATGCTTTTCTTTTTCTGTGCTTTTTTTATTTGTTTGTTTGTTTTCATTCCTATCCCTTCCTATACCTGAAGGTCACAGGATGGGTTGCAGCAGTAAAATAAAATAGAAACACTAAAAAGAAGGTGCCTGAAAGAGGGGAGGAGAGACTGTTCCTCAGCCAAAGGTCAGGGTAAATAAGAGCACCTTCACATATTTCATGAACCTTTGAAGTGAAGGTGCTTGGCATATCTCGGGGGCAGACTGTTCCATAATCTGGGAGCTACCACTGAAAAGGCCCCCTTCTAGGTTCCCACCCCTTTAAATACTGAAGGTATTTAAACTAGGAGGTTCTATCCTGAAGATCTTAAGGTATGGTCAGAGCTGTATTAGAGAAGGCGTTCCTTTAGATATTTGGAGCCCGAGCCGTTTAGGGCCTTATAGATTAACATTAACACCTTGAGTTGGACTCACTAGCAAACTGGCAGTTAGCGCAGCTCTTTTAAGAGTGGTGTACTGTGCATCTGCCAGCCATTCTGGTCAGCAGTCTAGCTGCTGCATTCTGCACAAGCTGCAGCTTCAGAATTGTCTTTAAAGGCAGTATTAACGCACATAAATTACAGTAGTCCATTCTAGAAGTTACCAGAGCATGGATTACTGTTGCCAAATCAATTCTTGTCCAGATGTGACTGTAGGTGGGGAACTAGCTGGAGATGGAAGTAGGTCTTCTTGGCCATCATCTCTACCTGAGCTTCAAGCATTAGCGTACAGAGAAACCTGCCTCAGCAGAAAAATAAGTTGAAATAAACTCCACAGAATTTTATTAAAGAGATGCTTGCCAACCTCCCCCTTCTCATCACACCCCAAGTTTTGTTTATGCATCTCTTACTACAGTGATAATTAAAGAAATAGTTGAGCTTTTGAATTTCCGTAGTCTTAAATTACATTTTAAGAAAAGGAAATGCTTTTCTATAATATGTGTGGTTATTGAAACACAATGTTCCTTCAAATACAACATCAGGTCATGGTTTGATTCTAGTGGAAGAGGATATTGCCTTAGGAATAGATTTAAATACTTCCTAGTATAGCCAGAATAGTGGTGACTGCAAAGGGCCATTGGCTTGACTGGCACATCCGAGTCTTTTTTGTTCAAATAGATTGTTGAGTGTGATCTGTTGACCAGTTCAAGCGTATGAAGCCATATGCAGAGTGGTCATGTGCAAAGGTTTGGTCCCAGCATCACCAAATCTGCCTTTGTTCTGGTCAGTTTAGCTCTAGCTCTGTACCAGTCCAGGGAATAAATGGAGAACTTGTAGTTTATTCCAACTTCACTCCAAGCTGCAGTTTATGTAGTTCAAACAGTTTGGAGTCTGACAGACAGTTTGGATCCAGGCTGCAAGCTGCTTTGTGTGAAGCAGGGTTAGATTGCATCAGGTTCCTTATTCATTTCCTGGCTCATTGTGCAGCCAAACCATCCAGCACCAATGCTCGTGGCCTCCTGCCAAACCAGCGTATAAGCCTCATGCCCAGATGTAGCTGTTGCTAGTGCTGCTGCATTCTGGCTACGGTTATTGGACTTTGATTTCCATCAGGCCTATTCACCACTTTCTGTGATCAGAAACAGTGGTTGCTGTATTCAGACAGCAACTGGAGATTGCCATGGTGTCACTTTTCACATTCCATGGGAGGAAATAGTGCTTCTCTTCTGCTTCAAGGCCTTATGTAAAGATGGTACAGATAATCTGTCATGAGAGAAATATGTTCTCTGAATCCATCTGGCAGAATACATTTTTCTCATGAGCCTACAGACCTTTTTGCTTCTTGCCTGTTGTTCCCACATTCATTTTTCATAAACATCATATTTTCATCCATAACCCTGCACAGCTGAGGTGGGAAAAAATTGAACTTAATATTTCATAAGTTCATTAATTTCTGGCCACTCCTTTTACCTCTGGCATCTTCTTTCCCATGCTACGTAAAGCATCACCCTGTTGCTAGTCTGAAGACCATTATTAATATATGAAAAAAAATGATCCACACTGAAGCTGCTATCCCATTGGTTCATTTTAACAACATTTAAACAACTTCTATATACCTCCCTTTTAAATAATCAGCTCGCCAGTTTATACTCGTTAGAATGTTTCTAAACTTTATCTCTAAACTATCAGCAATAATATTGACCAATGAAATTCCTGAATTCTGTGACAGTAAGGCTGCATCCAGACTTGTTCATACTGCGCAGTGGAATGTCTAGTTGCGATTGGGGTGTAACACATGATGATCAATGGATAGTCGTGGCATCGCATTATCTGATCGTTGCTGCGCAGTTACCTTAATGCTGCTCTAAGGACACTCGCTGCGCAGTATATAGAAAATTTGAATTTTCCTGCCAGTCTGGGCAAAACAGCGAGAGCAGCACAATGAAAGCAGAACTCTTCTTCGCTTTTGTCATGTCTGAACACATCCTAAGCTATCCTGTATCCAAATCCTTTAAGACTTTTAAAGTTGTCAGCAGCACTGAAAAACATGTCTCATCCAGTGTTGAATTCTGTATAAATTTCCTCAGTTTATTTTATTTGTAATATTTGTATCCAGCCATTCACTTAAAAGTCTAAAAACTAAAACGTATTTACAATGTAACCCATCCACCCTTCCTCCCTCATTCATAAGTTAACCATGTATTACTGCTCTGAGTTTAGGCTCGGTGTTCAAATATTGCTATTTTAATCTACATATTTCATCTCTTGTACTGCTGAAGAAGCTTTTCTTAGTCTCTTTTCAAAAATTTAGCACAGCATTAAAGAGCAATAATCAGGTATTTTTTCCATGAAAATTTGAATCTTCTTTTTACATCCAGGGATTATATTTTACTGTAATCAAAACAGTAATTACTAATTATTACAGTAGGAAATCATCCTTAAATTTTTTAAAAAAAAACCCACCTAGATTTCTTCAGTGCCAACAGTATTTTAAACTTACTTCAATAAAGCCAAGATATCACAAAGCATTCCAAGCAGTCTGAAATTAGTTGTCTTGAAATGCCCCGACTTGTCAAAGGCATAGATTTCCCAAGACACAAATGGTTAAAAGTAAGGTTGATTTAACAAGAAAAGAAAAAGAACTTTGCAGCAAATGTAAATCATGCTGAGACAGTTTCTTTCCATTAGGTAAAGTGGCAAGCAGTGCAAATAGTTCTATGTTAACTGTTCATATGCTGCATCAGAAATTAACTTTAGTGCCCAAAATTCCTTGAATGCTTCTCCAGGAACATGAGATAAATATGGTCCCACACAGAGCTGCTAGCTGGCAGGCTAAGGTAGTGACACAGTGTCTCCATTCAGCGAGGTATGTCAGGGGCATATTTTCCCATAGATCTCTGGAAGCCAAATACTGTTTAGTAGTCTTTACAGGTGTGGTAGATGAAGTAATGATTAGCAAGATAAAGGCTTGAGCTGAAAAGTGTCACATGAGGAAATGAAAGGATCCTAAATGTGAAACTTACGCTGCAGTCAAGCCTATGGTTTAAACCAGCTTCAGTCCATCAACAAAGTGACGACTCATTTTCTTTTCATGTTATCTAACCCAAATGTGAATTTCCTGAGTTAGATAATGCAAAAAAAAAAAAAGCATCTCTTTGTTTTGCTGATGTTAGCTCACTCTAAATGTGGTCTGAAACTAGATTAAAACTTAGGTGTGAATGTAGCCGTAAGTTAAAAAGAAACAACTTTACAAACTTCTCTGTTCAGATTGTTCAAGATTTGCCCTAGTTACATATGAAACATTCTGTCATTCTGTACATTGAAATGAATCTATTCTTTCTAGAACAGGAAAGTAGCATAGTTTAGAGGTTGGGGTTTTTTGGTGGTTTTTTTTTTTTTTTTTGCTAATTATTCACCCTCCTTTCTTATGCTGTCAGTCTGAGGATGTTGATCTGCTTTTGGTAAGTGAGAACGATGCTTGTTTTAGTAATGCAAAAGCCATTTGTTTGCTTTCCTCCACCTAGTTAGGTGTTGAAACATTGAAGGGTTTTGCATCGAAAAGTTTGCTCAAGATGTCAAAGAATTATTTTTGAATCACCTTGTACTATTTTGAAAGAATAGTGTTAGCTGAATATTATTCTAGAATTTCTTTGTGCCTTATTTATACTGATCACTGGTTAAGCCTAATTTTTGCATGTTAGCATTTGAAACAGATAAAATAAAGGAAACTTTAATTATTTCACTGTTCAATATTTAAGTAACTTTTGTAACTGGTGAGAATAAAGAGGCCATAGCGCCATCTGCTGATGTAAGTTGAACATGCAGACTCTGTGTTCAAATATTTATATACATATATATATATACATATATACATATGCCGCCATCACCCCATCACATAAACATATCTGCATGTTTAAGTACACTTCTGTATACATATCATTTGTTGGATCAGGAATAATGACTATAATTAGATGTGTACCTATGTGTAGATGTGATCCTTCTAAACTTCTTTCAGTGGGTATTACAGCTGATCACAAGTGGTTAAGTACAAGCAGAGCTGAAGTGAGATTAAATAATATTTTCCTTTTAATCATCCTCTGCAGACAAATAAAAAATTGAATAGTTTAAGTTAAATATTGCTAGTTATCCTCTTAGCTTCTAAAGAAAGGAATAACAAATGTATGTATGCTTATGTTGGGAGGTAGGGGGAGAATCTTATATGTTACAAGTTTGGTTACCTAGGAGATACTGATGTAATGAGTTACTATGGTGACAACTGGTCTCTTGAAAGATTGTAAATCATAGGATTGGCAGAGTTCATAAAAGGCAAATGATAAAGGATTAATTTTTCAAAACCTGCATGCCATTGTTTATCATCTGAACAAATGCCATCCCTAAATGTAAGTCATTTAAACTGTTTCCATCTCACCATTAATGTCTCTATTTTACTTACTTTAAAAGAATCAGAGGATAAATAACTCTCAGTCTGCTCAATCATTGGCTACCCCAGTGGTTTCCGTGGCAACTCCTACTTTGCCAGGGCAAGGGATGGGAGGATACCCATCAGCCATTTCAACAACATATGGCACCGGTAAGTCTCACCATAAGATGTGATCAGTGTAGATTGCACTGGGAGAAAAGCCAGTTACTGCCACACACAATAGCTCAGTAATATTGAAATATCTTGTTTTTCACTCATTATCTGACTGCCATTCTTGCTAAAAATGCAAATTTTTAAAGGTGTATCCTGAATTATGGGAAGAAGTGTATTTTGCTTTATGTGGCTGAAGAACTACTTCTGTTCTCAAACACAAAATTTGTCTACAGTGCTGTGGACTTAAGCTGTGCTCAGCTGTAACAAAAGGGGCACTTCAGAGATGCCTCAGAAAGACAGTGTATAGCCCTCATGTTCCTAAGCCTTCTCTAATCCACCTTTTCTAGCAGCAAATGTTTAGGGGAGGGGGGCTGACTGATGTGTGAAGCCATCTGTCAGGCACCTCAAGATCCTTCCTTCCTTCCTTCCTTCCTTCCTTCCTTCCTTCCTTCCTTCCTTCCTTCCTTCCTTCCTTCCATCCATCCATCCATCCATCCATCCATCCATAGAATCTCATCACAGCTGCCTACTGCCAGAGCCTGATGTTTGAAGATTTCCAAAAGGCCAATTTCATTTTAGATATATCCACTAATCACTGAAATTACAGGTTCCACACTGTACCTATTTGAAAGCTGAAAACTGCAATACAAGACTGTTAAACACCTTTAAGACAAGCTCTGTCACTTGCCCTGTTGTCAGGATTGGGCAGTGTGGATTACATATATCCTTCACCTCAGAGTTGCAAGAGATAATGAGGCTAGAAATCTGTTCTATTGACCAGGCAGATCTGAAGTCCAAGTTGCTAGTCAATTTGGGCTTGAATATTCAACTGCGCTTGATCTCAGTCAGAGTTTCAGAAACAATGTCCAAATGAAAAATTATCTTTAAAACTGGTACATAGGTAACTATATCCATTAACGAGCATGGAATTCTGTTCAGATGTACCATGTAGTGTTGAAAAGTTTGACAACAGTACCTAAATTTGATTTTTGATTGCACCATCCCTAGCTGCCAAGAAACATACAAAAATTCATCCTCTCATGGCCTGGCTCCACCAGAGCCATTTGGTCTTCAAGAAGGTTTAGTCCAGATGTGAAAGATTCACATAGCAGTGTCTTTCAGTGAGAATGCCTGTGCTGTTTCTCTTCCTTGATTTGGTCTGAGAAGCCCTTCTCCGTGACTGCTCATCATTTCTAGTCCATCCTTCTGTCACTTGATCTTTGGCTTTTCTGCCACACCAAAAAAAGGAAAAGCTTCCTTTCTCCCCCTGGAAACACTACTTCCAGATAGTCCAAGTTAGCATTCTCACCAAAATATCAAGTTGCACTAACAAGCAAAAAAACTTACTGCAAGAGGATAAAATCTGCTCGGCTAAAAAATATGGGCTGTACTTAGAAATTCTTCTGAGATTGGCTGTACCTTATTGGTAGAGCAAGACTATCTGGAAAGCAGAGTGTTGCCAGTTCAGTCTCCAGCGTCTCCCAAGTAGGAGGCAATGGCAAACCACTTCTGTATCTCTGACAAGAAAACTGCATAGAAGTGCCTTTGCAGGCAACCAGGAGTAGGCCATGACTTGGTGGTTCCAGCAACAACAAGGAATAGAACTAGACATAGGCAGATTATTCCATTTTAAAGTGATTTCCACAGACCATAGTTGGCTTGAGTGCACAAACCAATATTCATCTCAGTTACTTTCTAGATCTGGCAGCCTATCCATACATAATACATGGAATTTCCACTTGAGCTGTGATCAGACACAGTGCCTCTAAGACAACTTAGAGAAGGCTTCAAGGTGTCCCTCCCCCTCTTATGAATATTCTGTGATGGAAAAGATAGATTAGAGAAGGCTTGGGAACATGACTGCCACACACTGTGGCACCATCCAGATGGGAGATAATATGTGGAGCTATGCCTCAGCTATGTTGGGACTGTCGCGTGTATCTGTGGCAACCCATCATAGCCCTGCCACATAGTTGTGAAAACACCTTTAGCCTATTTGGGGGCAAAACCAATTCTGATTGTGTGTTTTCCGGCAATAGTACTATAAGTTACCTTCTGGGTAGAGTTGTCATCCTGTCTCTGGCCACTGCACATGTGTGAGGCCCCCCCAAAATAGCTGCACCTGTGTGGAAGTGACAGTCATGCAGTTCCAGATACTTTGTGCCATAAAAATACCCAGAAGAGAACATCACTGTATTGTGCACAGGTAATGCCAGTCCTGTGCTGTGTATCCAACAAGTGATTATTCCAGAGAGGCTTTTTTCCAGAAGATCACTTCTTAGTGCAATATTCAGGCAACATCTGGAGTTGGGCTGTGGGTGCATTTCTACTGGCCCTCTGGTCCAGCCTGAATCCAGCTCGAGGGTCCAACATCCTTACACTTTGGATGGGATTCCCCATCTCCATGGACTATATGTCCAATAATCTGGGGAATCCTTATTTGGATTTTAACAGAGCTCACTGTGGAATCCTGTTAAAATCCTAATATTTATTAATGGGAATGCCTGCCGATCTCCGCCACCACCCCTTTCCTCCATCTTTCCTTGCCTCCCCTGGTGTTTCCTCCCCCCCCCCACGCCTCTGTCTTTCATTTTCCCCCAGTGTTTGCCTTTCCGCCCCACCTCTTTCCTCCATCTTTCCTTGTCTCCTGGTGTTTTCCTCCCCCACCCCTGCCCTTTTCCTCCGTCTGTTGGAAAACAGTGAGGAAGGCAAACAGTGGGATGAAGACGAAAGGAGGAGGAATGGGGCGTAGGCGAAACAGCTGGAGATGATGCTCCAGTGCAGTTAGGATGGCTGCAAGGAATCCTCAGTGCTGATTAAAAAAAATTCAGATTAAAACCTGGATTTTTTTTACCAGTGGAAACGTCTCTGAGGCACTCTTTTTGTTATGTCTGAAACAAACCTTTGTTCCATTTCAAGAGTCCTGTAGCTTCCAGATACTGTTACTATTTTACAGTTGTTCATCATTCTCAGTATACTCTAGGTGATTATACTGACAAACATGACTGTAGTCCAAATAGAAGATGGACTCCACTTTCAAAATGCCTTTGGCCCAGTCCCCCATGGCTCTTTGGTATAATTCTGAGCACGGGATCAGCGCAGTTCATCCCCATGGGTTTTGGATTTGGTCCGCAAAAATCATGCCAACCCCTCCCAAACCATGCCAGAAGGGTGCCAAATTTTATACCTGAAAAAACAAGTCTCGGCACGCTTTGGGGGACCGGTACACATTGTTCAGCGAGCCGGGAATGCACATGGCGACACTAGGAGGCTAACGGGGAGGAGATTTGCACCCACATCATTGGGAGGTGGGGCGTGCTTGCTGTTCCTGCCCTGTCCATTGAAGGTCGTGGCCGCTAATTTTTTAAAATGCCGATCGCAAAGGCAGGGTGGCTTGATTTTTGTTCCATTTGCAAACCCCCGTTTCCCCGATCTACAAGGCGATCATAAAGGCTTGATTTTCAGTTTATGGCCATTCTCCTGGTCCCTGGTGGAGTGGAGGTGTGCACAACTGCTCAAGCGCCTACTGCCGCTAAGCTTCGAAGCAGCTTTCGGCATTTAAAAAAATATTAAAAGTTATTTTTATGAATAAAGCTTTATTTTAACTTGTTTCCGTGCCTCCCACCCCAGTCCTGGCTGTCTGGACCGCTAAGGGAGGAAGGGTTGCAGCACAGGGGTAGGCTGACAACAATCCGGCTGCCAATGAGGAGAGAGGGGGTGGAGAGGAGGGGGTGCTGCTCCGCCATACCAGGATTTGGCATGGTTCTCATGAGGACCCCACCATCCGTGCCCAACCCGTACCTGTCCCGCATTGCCGGGAATCTCATGGGGATGCCTGAATGCGTTCCTGGTCCCATGCCTGGCCCATGCGTGCCCAAACAGCGCCCAAAGTGTGCCAGATGGCCAGCATGGGGACGCAGCCTTTGTGTACTATGATACCAAATACACACAAGGAAGATTAAGGACTTCTTTGCTCCTGATATTTCCAAAGTGTTAGAGAATGTGATAAATACTTTAATGCTTCAGGGACAGCAAAATTTTACTAAAATGTGTAGCTGTATCACAGTTTTCTAATCTTTTAAATCATTGATTTTTGTCTTTTTTCACGTAGAATACTCACTAAGCAGTGCCGATTTGTCATCACTTTCTGGGTTTAATACAGCCAGTGCTCTGCATCTTGGATCAGTAACTGGCTGGCAACAGCAACATTTACATAACATGCCGCCATCTGCCCTCAGTCAGCTGGGGTAAGTTGTAATGCCAGCAGGTTTAATGAAATGCTTCCTATTGCACAGTGGTTATCTAAATTATCTGGATTTTCTAAGTGGGTGTGGCAGCACAGTACCATCAGTGGTGAATTAACAATAAGATTTACCCAGTCTGGTTCTAGAAAGAATCATAAAATAGCTTCCTATCCTCTCATGTGAGCAGAATGTTGAGGGAATCAGAGTTAAGTATTTAGTAAACATATGAATATAAGAGGAGCCCTGCTGGATCAGGCCACGGCTCATCTAGTCAAGCTTCCTTTCTCACACAGTGGCCCACCAATTGCTTCTGGGCATTTCAAAAGGAAGGCAAAGACAAAACGTTCACCTGCTCTCAACCCCGTGAAAATGGCCTTTAGAGGCAGTCTGGCTGTTTTTCCAACCTGAAAGTAGTAGCTAGGCATCAATTTTCATAGGCCTTGATACACCTGTCCTCTTACTTAAAGCTAGTTAAACTGGTTGCTGTGACCATCTGTTCTGCTATTAAGATCTACAGTACTTATCTTCACATGAAACTCACTGAGCGGCCCCATCCCTTTTCCTTTGAATTCAGCAGTTTTGAAAAGTTTTAGGGTGGAGTTTCTGTCACCTTTAAAAATGCAGATCTAATATCTAATAAATGGGAGGCCTGCACCTATATAAAGAGCAAGCTAGCATTTCTGTCATTTGCAGTCACAATTCCTGGGCTGGTCATTGTACCTTGATGATGGAACACCTGCCAGGTCTCTTTGGAACTAACTTCCTAACTTTGCGTAATGAAGGGACCTTGAATCACTCCCCATATCTGCAGTTACTTGGGCCATCCCAGTACAAGGTGGGCCCTCCCATAGCAGGATACGCGATCAGTCCCAAGCTCACCCACATTGTTCCTGGCATTGAATAAGGCCATCTACATTGGGACAGCCTATTCTGCACCAGCTCCATGCTCTTTCTGAATCTTACACCAGCTTAAGAGGCAGCACAGGAAGCCTCCAGATCCTCCAAAGGCCAGGAACAAGAATTTCTGGCCTTCAGAGTATGGTATATTGAACCATGGTTCTGTGCTGTCTGTATGCCTCCCTGGTCCAGTATATCATTCTTTGTACACTGGTAGACCTTGACATTGAGAGCTACCTGTTAACTTGAACTAAAACACCATTTTGGGAGTCCTTGCTCCATCTACACTCCATCTTATGTGAACAGTATGTACTAGGAGGGGGCAGAGCCTCCCGTATCCTGCACCATTGGGCAGAAAGGAAGCCCAAGGACCCTTTCCTATGTCACACTAAAAGCACCCACAGAAAGGGCCATAGTCTGTTTAAGCTGAGCTTCTCTGGAATAGAAGATGTTAGATACCCACCAGCTTCCATAAACTAAGTTTTATTTCTTAATTATTTAAATTTATACATTACTCTGTATATCTTTCTTGGCTCTGGTGATCAGCTACCTAAATTACACAATTTGTTTTTTCATTGCCTGTTTCATTACAGGTGTTCTCCTATTTCCCATTTCCAATAGGGTTACAGCAGCAATGACAACCCCACAAGTAGAAATTACAAAGTAAAATGTTCCTTTCCTTGGGCTACTGTATCACTCTGCATATATAATTGCTATAGAGGCAACCTGCAAATACTAGAAAGTGCAATTAACTTCTGTTATTTTAGAGTAAATGTTTGCAGAAGTTGAGGGGCTAGAGAGGATGAGGCAATAGCTTAGTGACAATAGCTTTGCTAGCAGAAAGTCCCAGGAATAATTCAACCAAGTTCTAATTAAATAGGATCAGGTAGCAGTTAAATCAAGGTCCTCAACTTGCAGCCCTTTAGATGTTTTGGAACTCCAGACACTTAGGTCGCACAGAATAGCTTAGAATGTTGGGAGTTGTAGTTCAGGAACTTCTTGGGGACCACTAGATAAATTATGAATAGTAAGACATTGTAGTGGTCTAACTGTAACCTAATTTAACTCGAGGTAAGGGAAATTCTTATTTGTTTGGGCTATAATTTTCAAAATTGTTAATCTACCGCTGACTTCAGCTGTGTTTAATAGAAATATTTTTTCAAATCCAGAGCATGAAAGCAGGTAAGGCAGTTCAAATCCAACCTTCCATTTTCCTATCACTTCTCTAGTCTATTAACATAAAGTTGGTTCACTAATATTTTTTTTTCGTATCCTATTGGTCCTGGTGTAATAAAGCACTAATATTTGTATTTTTTCTTCTCTATTTTTAACCAAAGCTTTCACAGCACTGAAACTTTTTAACAGTCTACAACACCAGTTTGCTATATATGTTTGTTTGATGTGTCTGAGCATGGTATTTTCAGAAGAACATGCACATTTATTTTATTTGGAACTCCTGTTCATGAACGTAACCCAAATGAGATGTTTTAAAAGAGTGCCAGCAAGCTAAACTAATTTAATCTACCAGCCAAAGGGCATGCATTCCTGCCCTCTAGTGGTAGTTGTAGCCACATTATTTTACCAGAATGAGCAAAACCTATATATAATATTTATTTTTGCACCATTGTGAAACTATTTATACAAAACTACACAAACAGACACACAAATACTGCAGTTATAGTTAGGACAAACTTTACAATGAAGAACCCAAAGTGACTGGTTTTCCTATGTCTATAACCATATTCCTAATGACCAGACTTTTAAAAATGTGAGGCTTGTATTTAAAGGACACTTATGGGATATCATGAACATCTATACCGTTTGGATTGCAAAAGCTAGAGTTAATTCCTCTTAATGTAGCCATTAACATCAGTGACAATTTGATTGTTTCTTAAGATGTTATCTGTTAAGCAGTTTTTGTGTCCCTCACTTGGATTTTCATAATACCTTTGTGGATGTCATCAATCTCAGCTTTTCAGAAAGGGATGAAAAGGCCCACCAGAAGCAGCATTAAAGTTCATTAACATGCTGTTTCCTGTAGCTTATCATAAGAAGTAACACAAAGCTTCTTTGGGTCACTGTGTACTCCTGATGTTTTTAGATTAGCAGACATTGCCATATCCAGCTAAGATAGTTTGAACCCTGTTTGGGATACACTGCAGGGTAACTGAGGAAACACCCACAGCTATATCTTCATATACTTGTGTTCTGCTTACTTTGTAATGACTCAAAGAGGTAATCATTAAATAGTAAACCAGTTCTGTCTTAACTCTTTACAAACATAGTTCATATTAACTGAGGGGATTCGTGAGGTTTCGTACTAGAGCAGAAGATGTTTAGGAGATTCAGGTTGATAATGAACCAAATAATGATGGGGTTTATACTGAAAGGTTTGTGGATTCAGTTCTCTATCCCTGTTGAGTTTCTAGCCTTCCCTTGATATCTGTTCCGGCTCCCCCATTGTGTTCTTTGCCTTCCATCCTGTCCCTCCCCAAACTTCCCTACCACATGCCTGGCCTCTCCACATTACATCTGTGGTTTACCTTTACTTTTCTGGAAGCCTGTTTTGTGGGTGGCCCAGATGTCCTTCTGACACCCATACAGATTTGTAAGCTGACTGGTTTGCTCAGCACATCCCATCTGGACAATGAGCTACCAAAAGGTCAGGGGAAGCCACAAATGCAATGGGACAGGACTAGGAATGTGGTAAAGTTGGTACAGGGAGGCTGGCAGGCTGGGAGCAGGCTGTAGGGAGACCAGGAATGCAGTTGGGAGCTCTGTTGAACCAAATCACAACCCATCAGACCTGTTTATAGCAATCCACTAAAATCAGTTCATATACTCACCTCTAACAATAACCCATTATCTCTTTCTAATGCTATCAAACATAGCTGGTGTTTTTTTTGGGGGGGGGAATGCATACAGAATAGTTCTGCATTATTATTCTAAATTTGACAACACTGTTAATTATAACCTACTGAAAGTGATTCACTCATAAAATTAAAACAAATTTTAAAATGGTATACTGTGTAAAAGCAAAGTTTATCTCTTAACCATATAGCGAAAAAAAAATCTAAAAACGGGCTTAAAATTCATTTAATTTTTTTTTCTAAACAACTCTGAATCATCTTCCAGCTGGTTTAAACATCTTAAAGAAGAATGTTTGTTGCTGTTCCAGTTAAAATTATAATAATGCAGGATCACCCCCTGGCTACTGGCAGGATTTCAAATTATTATCAGAACACAAATTAAACAAAGGTTCTGCCATTTAATGTTGTTAGGCAATAACACAGTACAAACTTTCCAAGACTTCTTAAATACAGTTCTGTAACAGTAAAACCTGAATGGGGTTAATTTATTTGTCCATTAATAACCAAATGTCAAACATGGTTCATTATTGCCTGAGGTAAGCAGACACTACCTGGTTTGAGGGAAGGCTATCAGGAATTCTGGAGGGGCAAAATTAGTTAGGAATCATACACACCTATAACAAGGGGCATTTCCAACAGGTCCTATGGCTGCATCAGTGAAATGCACAAAACATCCACCACTGTATATAAGTGTCCTCCACAGCAAACTTGCTCATAGTGGGGGGGGGATTACTCTCGGAGCACTTGTTGCTCTCGGTTGCTCTTACTGCTACCATGTAGGCCTATGGTGGTGACAGCAGTTTATATAACTGCACTGTGCAGGTGAAGTTGCACCTCAGGGATCCTTTCTGGTGCACAGAGGGCCTTCATCTTTGGAGCTGGCAACTCAGCATTGTGGCTGAGTTGTCATTTCTGAAGATAGTGATGAGGGAGACACAGGGCGTGTGGATGTCCCATGTCTGAAACTAGGGTCCCTTTCTTGCTGTTCCCTATGCCACTGAGGTATAGAGGCAGCCCAACAAACAAATTGTGTTTGACTGACACAGAAGCAGATTTTTGAAGTAATACAAATGTAGTTATATAATTAAAATTTCTCTAGCCATACCAAAGTTCTTATGGAATAGTACCGTAGAAAGATGAATAATGAAGGCATATTTTGGCTCCTGAATAAATAGGAGGACCAAAATACTGTATGCCTTCATTATTCTAGTTTATCTCATACTTGAAGTCTTTTTAAAATATTGTATCATTTTGTCATGCAAACAATAGTTTTGGTGTTAAAACTGGGTCATGGCATATTTTGTTTACACAGATGTATTTTATAATGTCAAGGCTTTTTAGTTTCAGGTGTTCTAATAAAGTGAATCAGAGGAAATTCTGCAGTTGCTTTTCCTTTTAATACATTGGCAGTTCTCCTTTAAAAGATAACTGCATCTGTTTACAAAAAAACATTGCTGAATGCAGGGCAGATGAAAGCAATTACTGATACAGCCTATAGTTCCCTTTTTGTTGTCTAACAATAGCCATTCATTATTAAACATTGTGTCAATTAGTGATTCAAACATCGCCACACCAATCTAAATATAAATGTGTCCACATGAAATAATAGCATCATTTTCTGCTATATCAGAAGTTTGCAGTACAAAATTGGCTACGGGGTAATTGCAATCTCTAGTCTTGACTCCAGAGTAAGTCCCAAAGAGTTTATGAAGAAATGAAGCTAAATATACGCTCCAGAGTGGTTGTGAAGCTTTCCAGCTTGAAACTATTTCCCCATAGCATTCAGTGCAACAACCTAGCCTTACATACAAAGAATGAATGGTAAAACCTGCTTGTCTAAGGAGTGTGTTATACAGTTGGACCCCCATATCCGCATTCCAGACCCCACCGCAGATAACGTAAACTACAGATAATAGCAAACACTGGGAAATGCACTCTGTTTCCCATAATTACAGTAAAATCCTGCAGGATTTCAAAGGCATTATGGGAAATCACACACCATTTGGTGCCATTTCCTGCCTGTCACAGGCCTCAGAAAAGCTTAAGGTAGTCCTAATAGCGCCCACAGGCGGTTGGGGTGGACTGATCTGGTCACCACAGGAAACTGAAACCGTGGTTACCAGATCAGTGGATACAGGGGTCCGACTATAATGAGTTTAGAACATGTGCACTGGTATGGTGGCAGGACAGGGGACAACCTACTGCAGATTGGAATCTTGTCCTAAGAGCTCTGTTGTGTGGGCTGCTGGTGGTTTAAAATAATAATTTGCAGCAGAAGTAGCCTAGTTCGAATCCCTCGTCACTGTCTGGCTCAGGGGCAGTGACCATTGTGATTGTCCACAATAGAACTGCAAGGCTTTCTCAGTGTTAATGTAGCATCAGATGTGAACTGATGCAGCTCTAGACACATTTTGCTACTGAGCCAATAAACTGTCGGGTTGGATTGGATTAGGAATAATCTGTGGACTAATGTGCTTCTTGTCCAGCCCTCTCTTTTGTTTGCTTAACCAGCTTCACTGGTTTCTTAAGTCACAACCATGGGTTGAAAGATTGGAGTCACGTCCCAATTTATGTCCCAGATTATGTTTTAAGGACAGCTTTAGCGTTGGTTGGGGAAAATACCAAGTTATTTTTACCAAAAGAAGGGTGCATGTGTGCGAAAGTGGAAACTTTTAATGTGTGCTTTGTCTTTAACTTGATGAACCATAGTGAAGGAAGCAGAAAACTGCATAAGCAAAGAAGCAGGACATGGCCAGACAGTGGCCAGTCAGTAGGTAGCACCCCTGGCATTCAGGGTAGTTTGTCTGTTGCATGCAAATAGGCTGCGCTATGAGCCATATATTTGGGTAAACATGTTTGGGAGACTTTTGGTGCTGTGTCCCTGGGAAGTGTGCAGTTAATCTTACCGAGATGATTTTAAAAGTCTCATCCCTGAGAACACATCACCTGAAAAAGGATCAGATTTATATAGAATGATGTTAAAAAGTCCATTTCATTAATGGTTCCAGAGCTGAATTCTGCAACAATAAATGGTCAGTATCGTACCCTAGGAGCATCAAACTAAGGTGTATGTTACATAGTGAGAATATTGTAGGGAATTTTTTTTTAAAGTTGCCAGTAGATGGTGCTTTCATGCAAAGCAAGCTTCCAAGACTGCCTGTCTCTCCTTCATTTTAAAATATATTTCCAGTTTATCCTGTCACACAATCACCTTTTAATGCTCCATGTATGCAGGTTGAACGTGCACAGTGAATTAGGGTTTGTTTTTGGTGATAATACAATAGCTTTAGGGGACAGAGTGGAGAACAGTTAACATATTTCACTGCACAAACTTATAAGCCAAATATGTTATTCACATCCTGGTAACTATTGTCATATCCTGGTACACATATGAGGAAGGCCATGCATACAGTCTCATTATGGTCATCTGGATACCTGCAGGTCAGCTAAGCCATTGTATTCCTTAGTGTATTTGCTGGTCAAACCACTAGAAAAGAGCCTGTGCAAATATAGATATATGGGTATTGGGCTCCACTTGCAGATATTTCCATGTGCTTAGTTTCCTTTCTCACTAATGTCAGAGCTCCATGGCTGTTGAATCATTCCAGCACAATGGCTTCCAATTTACAAGATAATTAAAATTACTGAGTGGTACCCAAACTTTAAGTCCCATTGTTATTGAATATTTCACACAAATAAGAAATAAAAATAAGTTGAACAATCAACATTTAATTGACACTTCTGTTCCATAGACTTCATATGCATGTTCTGGCAAATATTTAAGAACAAAGTGCTAATCTCAGTGACTCCTGTTCATTAAGAAGAGTGCTTTTGAATTTTTAACTCCTAATCGGTGATATTTGGGTGCAACAGAATAGTACCACTGCCTGCCACCAGTACGTACATGCTTTTTCAGTCTTGTAGCAGTAGAGTTATCAGACTGGTTTTCAGTGCACATTAAGCTGAATTGGGAACAACTTGGAGCCTTTCTGCACTTGGCCCCTAGTCGCTGTGGGAGGAGCTCAGAGACAAGAGCATTTGTGCATAAAGGAGCAGTTTCTAACCAGAAATGGTTCCTTCCACGAAGAAGCTCCCTGCATGGTGGCTACGTGTGATGCACATTTGTGTGCACTTACCTTGACCTGTGTCGGAGCCAGTAAGGCTCTGGACGGGCCTATTTGCACCTCATCCGGTGCTTCCATGTTTGTCCGAGTTGCCCTAGGGACAGTGGTGGTGCAGTATGGTGATGCCCAGACACCCATTCGCATTTCAGGAAGATGTCCAGACGCAGTGGAGGAGGGCTGTTGTGCGCCAAGCACACCCATGGGCAAGTTCGTCTTTTGCTTCCCAGGGAAAGGAAGCAAAAGACGAACTTCCCCTTAACTCCTCCTCTTCAAAAGCAAAGACTAACAAGACACAAATCCAGCTGTGGCGCCTCTTGACAATTTTACACCCTATCACTAAGTGTTTTTAAGCTGTTTTTAACATAAAGTAAAATGCACCGAAGCTTCATTTTTCAGTGATCTTTTTTCAGACCACTCTCAGAGTAGGATAGCTTCAGTTCAGATTAATTGAAACTCCCTCAACATCTACAGATATGGTTCCTCCATGTCATGGCACGCACCAGTATCAGTTTCAGTCTTTTAGCGCATGTTTTGTTCTAAGTGTGCATTTTTTCTGGGGGCTCTGCCTCCTCCGTCTGTAACTGGGTTTCCTTTCCTCCTACAGAGCTTGCACTAGCACTCATTTATCTCAGAATACAAATCTGTCCCTGCCTTCTACTCAAAGCCTCAACATCAAGTCAGAACCTGTTTCTCCTCCTAGAGACCGTACCACCACACCTTCGAGATACCCACAGCACACGCGCCACGAGGCAGGAAGATCGCCTGTTGACAGCTTGAGCAGCTGTAGTAGTTCCTATGACGGAAGTGACAGAGAGGATCATCGGAATGAATTCCACTCTCCCATTGGACTCACCAGACCTTCGCCGGACGAAAGGGAAAGTCCCTCTGTGAAGCGTATGCGGCTCTCTGAAGGATGGGCAACATGATAACATTACTAGAGCTATTAGGGTTTTTTTTTCCTTGCAGTGTGTGTGTGTGCTATACCTTAATGGGGAATAGGGCGGGTGGGGGTCGATATGCATTAAATGTGCTGTGTGGGGAGGGTGGGGGAAAGTCAGGTACTCTGTTTTGTAAAAGTACTTTTAAATTGCCTCAGTGATACCATATTAAAGATAAACAGCAATGCTGAAATAAGCTTCGCACTTGAGTTGTACAACAGATCACTTGTACAAAATAGGTTTTAAGGTTAACTTCTTTTCACTGTTGTGCTCCCTTGCAAAATGTATGTTACAATAGATAGTGTCATGTTGCAGGTTCAACGTTATTTACATGTAAATAGGCAAAAAGAAGAAAAAAAAAGAAAAAAGAAAAACTTTGGCCCAATGTGGCATATCTTTACTGAGAGAGAAAGCAGCTGTTATGCAACATATAGAAAATGTACAGGTTTTTCAGAGACCCAGAAACTAGGTGACCAGAGGGAGAAGGAACAGGTGGTTACCTAATATATCTAAAATGCTCACAAATGTGTTGGAGTATCCTTGGAGTATGGCACTCAATTAAATGGATCAAACAGATTTAAAAGAGGACCATACTTGTAAAAAGGGGGGTGTTTTGCTTGAGGGCTAACCTATTTAATTTTTAAAAATCTGGGTCTGAATCACTTATTAAATAAAAATATAAAAATATGTAAATTACATTTTCCTTATTTTCATATTAAAAAATTAAGAGTTTGCAAAGCATTGTGGCTTTTTGTAGTCTACTTAAGCCAAAATGTGTTTTTCCCTTCATAGCTTTGCCAATATTTTAAACATCCCTGAAAGAAACAAAAGGGGACTTTTTTTGTATAGAAAGCACTACCTTAAGCCATGAAGAACTCCATGCTTTGCTAACCAAGATAACTGTTTTCTCTTTGCAGAAGTTTTGTTTTCGAAATGTGTATTTCTAATTATATAAAATATTAAGAATCTTTTAAAAAAAATCTGTGAAATTAACATGCTTGTGTATAGCTTTCTAATATATATAATAATTATGGTAATAGCAGAAGTTTTTGTTATCTTAATAGTGAGGGAATTATATTTGTGCAGTTGCACACTTAAGTAACTATTTTTTCCTTTTGGTTTTTCTTTTAATTTGCATATATTTTACAGAATCTGTCAGCTGTTGAAGGCTAATCTGCAAAAGATTAAAATTTTCCCTTCCTATTGCAGCCCATAGAATTCCAATTCTGCATTATCTGTGATCAATTTTTGATCTGTTGTATATACTGATTAGCTCCATCATACTGGTCTGCATACATAACTGTGTTTAAGGCCCCCTTCTTACTTTATCGATGTCTTGCGTATCTTAGTGGATTTATGCAGTTTTTATCCCAACATGGATCAGCTTGGTCTCCTCTCAAAATTCATCAAAACTGGCATCCATATCATAATTGGGGTGGCATGCAGCATGCTCTAAATTAGGAAGTGCAAGAAATAGTTTTCAAAATGAAATTAAAATAAATACTAATTAGGTTCACCAGGGATTACTCCCAGCTGAATGGGTGAAGGATTTCATTCCTGTCAATTTATTATTTCAAAGCCAAACATATGAACACTCATCACAAAAACTAACTTCATTTGAACTAGTCAAATATCACAGCCAGTATGTTAAAAGTATGTGGTCAGTGAGGAATAGGGCTTGGCACTGCCCCATTCAAAGACAGTGGAATCCGGAGTTGCTTGTTACAAACAACTCTGTGACAACCCTTCTCTTACAAAAGATGCTCTTAGTTTTCAGTATTTTCCTGCATGAAACCAGCATTTTCTTGCAAAGGGAATTATCGTTAAGCAATGACCACAGAGTATTATTTCCAAATACTTTTTTTCTTTTACATTAGGGAAACAATCTCCTGAAATTGTTTTCCCTTTAAACAGCATATATAAGCGTACAGAAGTGTTAGTTATCATTTGCTAAACAGAAAAAGCACTGTATGAAAGACAGTATTATTCATTTCAAGTCCATCTTTTTCCTCTTTTGCACAATTTTAGTTGCAAATTCATTAATGAACTCTTCCCACATTCCCCTGCAAAAAAAAAAAAAAAAAAAAAGACGCTTGGCTTCCTGAGCCCTTTTATTTATGCTGCAACACTGTAGAAGCTACTTGATCCTTCTCAGTACCTACAAAGACATTGTATTATGTACTTGCTAGTGAGTTTGTGCACAAGTTAAGCCCCTCAGTTCTTGTTGCAGGAAGGCCTTCTTCATGCACTCTTAGCACATTATAGGAAAGGGTCCAGGGGCCTCTCTGCCTTGCACACTGGTGTGGGATCGGGTACGTCCCACTCCTTGCTAGAATGCTAGAGTATAAGAGGGTGCCCAGAATGGGGCTCTGTCCCACTCTAATGAGTGATCTTGATAATGAGGTCTACCAGTGTACTAGTGGAGAGGGGCTAGAAGAGGGAGCATGTACAGCCCCCTATTCTGGCATATGGAGATCCCATTTTGGCATGGTATCAGGAAGTGCAACCAGAAGGGGGCACATCCCTGAAAAGGGCCTGGCTGCAAACTTTGAAGGTTGAGAATGAAGCAGTCTTGGCCTTTGGAGACTGAGCGGCAGCCATGAAGACTGTGCTCAGCTTTTGACAATGATGACCGGGGCTGGGATGAGACAGGCTATCCCAACATGGAAGGCTCTGTCGCCCCATTCTAGCATGGAATGAGTTGTGCATCCCTGGACAGGGCAACCCATTGTGTCCCAGGATAAGAAAGATAAGCGCAAAAGTGGGGTAAAAGTGCTGCCATTCCTAAAACAACTCTACCTCTCATATGGATGCATTGCTAGTATTAAGAAGAGCTTTCCCTGTCTGTAAAACAAATTTTAATGAGCACTGCTGGTCATCAAAAGAGCTAGTTCCAAGTTGGCAAGAATTGCACTATGAATTTTGTACACAGTCTTCACTGTATATAGACATAGTTGACATAAGAATACATTGAGTATTAAGTTGTTAATAAGCATAAGCACTGCAAATGGTTATCATGTTTTGCTCACTCTCTCTTAACCCTTAATAAGTATGAGCAACATAGATGAAGCCTGCCATTTTTTACATCATTATTATTTTATGACAGTCACATGCATGTATGCATATGTACCTATAGATTTGCCTACTTTTCCAACTGCAACATCATTGTTTGTGAAGCTGTGCTGGTCCATCCTTTACTTGCATCTTCTTAAGTATTTATTGGCTGGCACAGAAAATCTTAGGAAGTTGCTGAGACCAGAACACAGAACACATATACCTTGCACAAAAACAGAACAGCTTTGATCATGCATCAGTCATACAAATGACTTTACAAAAGATACGCGCACATTGAAGAAAGTGAGAATGGGTCCATAAACTGATTTTTGAAACATCAATTAGTTTTCCAAATTATATCCCTTGTCTTGATATACAGCAATTTTCACATTCTCCATTTAGGAAATTGCAACTTTGAAGTGTCTATAATATGCAAAGATGTCACAACTGTACCTTGTCATTTAAGCAAAAAGAGAAAAGAATATTCCATTTTATCAGTATTGTTAAATGTAATTTGTCAATGCGGCTGATGGGGTCAGTCTTCTGAGTTTGAAGAATAGCCATATGAACAGAGTATATCTTACAATTGCCTCAACTACGCAAGGGAAAAGAACACCTGATGGGGAGTGGCTGTGTAATAATAGTTGCCAGATCATACCTATGTATCAATAGGTAGAAGGGATACAAGTTCATAAACTAGACTAAGCAATTTCTCGCGAAGACGATCTTGAGTTTATACAACCACAAAACTGAATTATGTGCAAATTGACACATCCTTCCTTCCTCTTGCCTCTACTGGGTTAAGCTCTAGCGGCAAGAAATGAGGGTCAATTCATAAATGTAAATGGAGTTAATCAATAAAGAAGCACAACTTTTAATTGTGATATGTCACTTTCTAGAAACCCTAGGTGTCTAGCTGTTCCTTTTATCTGTACCTTAACTATCTATTGCATTTTCAAAGCTACCTTTTGGGCTATTGTGTGGTTCCTTTATATTTTAAGTAGTTTGGGGCAGTGCCCCAAAGAAGTATTAAGATTCACTTCGACCCTGGCAGTCCAGTGTTAAAGGCAACTTGAGATACCTCAAGAGGCATCTCCATCTTTGTTATTGCTAAGCTGATCCTTATCTGGGAAGGCCTTGTCCAGAAAGTTCTTGAGCCTAGTAGCTGGTGACAATGATATGATATACACAATCTGCACAAATTTGTGTATTGTATACATTGATGCCTTTCCCGGTGGAGCTTTTTTAAAATCATTTTGATGTTTTTTCAAAGTTGTCTTTGTAACCAAATGGTTTCTATTTTCCCCAGAAGTGGAGTTTAAAATTTTTTAATGATTAATATAAAGATATCTGCTGTTTCTCAGAACTTTTTTCAGGCAAATCTAAAAGCAAGAATAAAACAACTGCTGTGCTGTTTGCAAGAATGTTAAGAAGGCCCTTTTATTGTCCTTGCTGATCTTAGCCTACATAACCATCTTCCTTATCACAAAAATGGTTTTGTTTCCTGTCTTTTTTTCTGCTTCCATAAGGCTGATGCTTTATCTGTGTCTCCCAAAAAGCCACTTGAAACCTCAATAAAGGCTGATGCCTAAACACAGCATCTTTCATCTGCTCCCATTGTATGCCATTTACAGTGATGTCTGCACTTATGTCGCCTCCATTTCCTCCCTTGAAACGTCCCAAGAAGGACTGGTGAGATACTGAGAATGCTTCACTGTCGAATTAATATCAATCTTTTCTGAATACATTTTAACCAAAGAGGTGGAACAGTCCGGGCATTGAAGTCTATACTTTCTGGATCATTTACGTTGCTTGATTTTAAGCATTACCAAATGATTTAGTTTTGTCCTCCAATGCCCTTATGTACCTCAGATTGACCTATACCTCAGTTTGACCTAGAGCTCAACTCAATGACAAATGGTGTCCACAGCATCATTATACTCTATGGAGTCGCTAATGTAGGCCTGCATTACACTATAAATCATGTGACTTGAATTGTTTTCAGAGATATGCTTCTTACCCCACCTACATGGGTTTTTTTGTTAAACTGGCAGTCACTAAGAAATCATCCTATAAATGGGGGCATATAAGCATTTTGCAAGAAATACTAAATTTTGAGGCACACAGCGGCATAAGCTGGACTTTGTCGCCACTAGACAACATTATAACTAAGTTATAATGTCACATATACAAATCTCAAGGGGATTACAGCTGTCTGTAGTGAACAAAAATAAAAGGGAAAATTTCAAATGTTTCTCCTGCTGGAAATAAGGTATAATTTGTATTTTGCAGCCAAATCAGTAAAGTTACTGGCTTTCTTAGTGATACAGTGTCTCTGGTGCATTTGTTAAAGTAATAATTTAATATTTTGCTATTCTATTGGACAGTACTATGCATTCAAAGTCAGCCTAGGGACCCTGCTTAGAACTGTGGAAGGTCTAGGATACTTTGGAAGAATTCAGCATTCCGTTAGGAATCCATTTTCCTGCATATCCAGGATAGGTAGTGAACTGGATTTCTTAAACTGCTCACAACTTTTGCTTGTTTTTCAGCCAGTATTGGCTGCATCCCCTCTGACTTTTCCCTTGGATCCATCAGCTTTAAGAAGCTTTTCACTTCCTTTCTTAAATTTATAGGAAATCTCTCCAGCATACAAAAGCACACATTTTTGTACTGAACAAGAAAGGCAAAAAATAACATGGGTGTAATTCAATGTGGGAGTAATGAACACTACAGCAGTACTGAAAATATGTGAGACAAGCCATGGCCACACCTTCGTGTTAAACTTTCTTCAGTCCATCTTCAGGTCTGACTATTCACACCTTTTCATTTCTGTGTGTTTTATTTGTGAACTTTCCATTCAGGAAAATCCAAATAGAAGGTGGAACATCCACATAAAACAGATGAAAATGAAAAGGTGTGAGCAGTCAGGCCTCAGGATGGACTGAAGAAAGTTTAAAATGAAGGTGTGACCACAGCCAGAAGAAGTGGGAAGTGGGCTTGGATCAGAAACTACAAGTACCAAGTTAATGGATTCTTTTCATTTTTAAAAAGAAGATTATATAACTGCTTTTAACGATTTGGGTGAAATTGTAATTTTTAATATCCAAGTCTTCTTAACATAGGCAGGTTCTACACAGCCATGGAAGCTTTATTGTAAATGAAGATTGCTCCATGAGCAATAGTTGTTTGGAACTATGGCGTTCATAGTGGTGGCAGTACTGTGTCCACACACTTACCACTGCTTTGGATTCAGTGTTCCTGTTCAAGGTCCTTTTGGCAAGCCTAAGAAGTGACCACGGTAATTTCCCATTTTCCTGTGCCCATCAATATAGCGCACATTGGACCAGGTAGGTCTGAACAGTGCAGTCTGGTATACTGCAGCAGAATGCTGTCAGACCTCTCCTCAGCAGTTTACCTTTACAGCACTCTGAAGTTCTAAGGATGCAGCAAGTACTCTTAGGGTACAAGATCAGCCAGATCCTACATGCTAGGAGGACTGTTCAGCTTGCACAAATATATGACCAGTGCACCTTTGGGACTTACTACATTTTTCTTCTCCACTTCAGGATATTTTAGGTCTGGTAGGTTCTTGTGGATTAGACACTCAACAAGGATGGCTCCCAGTTGGTTATTCCCTTTATTCCAGATCTTTTCTTTTGTCTTTCATTCTGGAAAATTTGTTAGGAGACATACAAAGCAGCGTCTGTAAAAAATATTTTCTAGGGCCAAATGCGTATACTTCTGCAGATACACAGGTGGGGTACATACTTGTGTGTGCGCACACTATTAGTCCTCAGAACTTAGCAGAATAAAAGCCTTGTTGAGTAAGACAATCAGTTCCAACATAAAAGTTTTCACACTGGTCAAACACATGCCCACTCTACAGCCCCTAAACAGAACATTCCAACAAAGATGCCTGCTCGGGGCAGTCAATATGAAGAACTGCAACTATCCCAGAAGTTGTAATTGGTAACCCATATGGTCTTGATGCATTTTTAAGGGGTATTGAAAGACGGAAGGAATGGGTGGATAGAAGAAACTGATAGAAAAGTGGGCAGAGGAGGCCACAGAAGTCAGCTGGATGCAAAAACTGTTTGCATTAATTTCAAAATTAATAAACATTGAACACCTGCATACCCATTCTCTTAGAATAATCTGATTTTTTTGTAGCAGGCTGAAATAACACCACATAAGGATAACACCACCACCACCCCAAAAAAAGTTCTATCTAATAGAGTGGGCCATGTGAAAATTTAAACTGAGCTCCACTAATGGTCCAGTCAGGTTACAGGTATGTTGATGGCACTTGCTGTCCAACAGACTTGGATATATGACTGTTCCACACTTGCTGCTGTCATTCTGGAACAAAGTAACCCAAATGTACCAAATTCAGGAGTATTTCTGGTGACCCAAAGTATCAAGAACTATTTAAGAACATCATTGGTCAATCCTGTTACCACTTCTCTCCAAGAAGATCTGGAATTATGTAAACACTATGGCCCTCTGGAGGATTCCTGATTTACTCTCAATACTCATACCAATTTTGCCTCATTCTGTATAGAATACACAGAATTCAGCAACGTCCATGCTCCTCAGAATATACACCATCCTTTCCTTTCTTGGTCCATTCCCTTTTGATTATTGGACTACATATCTCTAAAACCCATTCCAATGCATGCAGTATATAACGTTCTGTGTTATTTTTACACACCACAGTACTTCTGTAACTAGCAAAACTCTAAAATATCCATGTCTAACTTCAGACACATGAAAATTTAGGGAGTATCTTTGGATTCATTTATTTGTCAAAGCTACTGTTTTAACTCTTCATGGAGTGTGGAGTGATACAAATAAAAGAATATTCAGTATTGTTAATTTTGTCCACAGTTGTTTGGCAGCAAGATTCCTTCAAGAGCACATCCAATTGATTTGAGAGTACTTCATTGCCAGCTAAATCTGCATAGGAAGCCTGTCTTGTGTTCCTTGACACGAGACACTTGAATGGTCCACTTGATTCTTCTAACATGTATGATTAACAAATGGACAGCTCCTTGTTAAGGCAATGCTCTCATTTAAGGGAGATCACTGGCAAGTATCAAATGAAATACGTCCAATTTGGATCAAGCCCGGTCCTGTCCTTACAAGCTTGAAGCTGCCTTCTACTTAGTTAGAGAACTAGTCCACCCAGCTCTATGTTGGATATACCAGCAGTAAGCAGACTGGTGTGTTCACACTCTCTTAGATAATAGTTTCCAAAAACCCCAGCCATCTTGGCTTGCAATCAGGGACAATGGTTACTGTAGTGACTACCCTGATCAGCACTGGCTGGTGTGTGATTCCCAGGATTAATAAGAACAGTCTATTTTTGTCCTACTTGAAGATGCCATTATCAAGAATTGTTAGTGGATTATAACTATGGGACAGTAGCATGATTGAAAGCTTTGGTTGGATTCACCCAAGTTGGATGACAGTATATATTGGGCTGATGGATGATGGCTGATAACCCCAGTCCTTGAAATTCTGCCTTGGATTGGAATGAAGCCCTTTACGCACAGTTATGTGCTTTTTTTTTGAGCTGTGGGCTATTCCAAAGGCAGTGTTCATGCCTGGAGGTTTAATACAGCTTCAGTACACTTTCTGCATGACAAAACAGAAGCTGCTTTCTTACCACATTTTCTAATTCAATAAGTCTACCTTTGGGTTAGATAATATGGAAAGAAAATGACTAGGCATTTTGCTAATGTGTTCTTTTACTCTGAAAGTGAACTAAAGCTGCATTAAAACTTATTTATGTATTTTAGTTATTTATGGCCCACCCTGTAACTGAAGGTCTCCCGTTAAGTTAGAGTAAGAACAAGTTTAAAAGTTTAAAAGAAAGTGACCTGATGTCTATATGGTGGTGCAGTCTACAGAAAGCATTACCCAGGAGCTGTGACAGTCTACACCAGCATGTAGGTTGCAGGCCTCTATTCTGGGATGTAATGCAGAATAAGTCTTAGTGCAGAAAGGGCCTTAAAAAACAACATCAGTGTGAACAATGTACTAAAAGAGAACACCAGTTTGTTCTTGTGGTTAAGAGTGTTGGACTCTTATCCAGAAGTCTCCCTGATCAGTTCTGTACTCCTTCATGAAACCAGCTAGGTGACCTTGGGCTAATCACAGCTTTCTGACTTCTCAAAAGCTCCCCTACCTCATAAGGTGTCTGTTGTGGGGAGAAGAGCAGAAGGTTTGTTAGCCACTCTTGAGAAAAATGGGATAAAAAAACCAACTCCTACTCCTACTCCTTCACGTTCTCTCCTGACTTCCAGTGGCAGTCTAGTCTTTGGTAATGTAGTTTCATGGTTCCTCTGAGACCATGTATATGTGAATGACATGGAAACGAAAGGCATGAATACCATAACTGGCTTTAAAAGTTCTCTTGGTATCAAAAGGCTTTACTCTAAGCAAAAATGGATTTCATTGACAAAGGCTGTGTCCAGACATGTTATATACTGTGGATGGAATGTGCAGTCCCAATCGTCCCATCACACAGAATGATCGATCTTTAGTAGTCATGTCACATTATGCACCCAGTATTGGACATTTACCTTAGTGTGGGATGAAGACCTCTCCCTGTGCAGCATATAGATAAGTCGAAGTATCAATCCAATGCAAGCAGGGTGACAAGAAGCATCAACGAGATGCTGGCTAATCAGGAAGTGCAACTCAAAACTTGACTGACTGCCTTAACCTATGTGACAGCGCATGCCGTCCAAACTCTCACTGCTCCAATAGAGGAAACTGATGTGTGAGTATGGATGACCGGCCTTCCCTGCACAGTGAGTTTAACACACTTTATGATTTAACTGAGGATTTAGATTGCTAGCCTGGAGGCAGCCAAAATTAAAAATAAAAACATTTATTTATTTATTTATTTCCAGGTATTTATATCCCGCCCTTCACCGAATGTTTCCAGTGTGGGAAACTTCCATAAAAACAAACCCTCTACCCAATCCTGGCACCAAACAGGCATTCAGCTGCTGCCCAAGGTCGCTGCCTTAGCTCTCTGCTGCCTAAATAGCAGCTGCCAGCTATTCAAATACCACCTTTGAGTATACCGAACCTATACAATTCTTGTTAATCCCAGCTTCTAAGAATATTTACTTGACAGCAATGTAGATGCCTTCTCTTTTCAACTGAAGTATTTGATTTGGTAAGAATTTAAAGCACATGTATACTGAACCACTATTTAAAGATCAGTTACGTGAAACAGCTATAAAAGCTCACCAAGGATATAACATCAGTAACAATCACTATTAAGAACAGTGCCTGAGTAAATCTGCAGATGATACATGTGTTCAGCTGCATATGTTGGAATTGTGCTTAGACTAGTGAACATGACTTTGATCACACCTTGTACATTCATATAAAATTCCAAAAAGGCAAGTGGTTCATAGAACAATTCTAACAGAACACTTGCTTTTCGGGCCCAGCCTCAGTTATTTCCAGCAGTAGAGAAGGACATTGTTTCATATCATTGGGAATTGACTGGAATAGGGCAGAGGTAAACTGTTCACATATCTTGTGTTTTCCACCAGGCCTCAAATAGCAACAACATAATAAGGAAGGAAGGACAAATCATGCATTATGTTCTTAAAGTGGTACTGATTGGCTGGCTGAACCTATCACAGAACATCAGTGGTCAAAAGTTATTATGAGTGAAACAAACAGTTGAAGAAGAGAAACAATTTTTGGTTGATTACATGAATCAGGCAACAAATTTGCTAATGGATTTAAGCCAAAATGGCATATTAAGTACTAATGAAACAAAGGCTGCCTCCATAATGTTGCCAGATAACCCACTAGGGGCTCATAATGGGGGAAAGCCTCCCCTCCATGATGACTGTGCTTTTTAGATGGGGGAAAATGGGGCTATCATGGGGTTGCCTCAGATATGTGAGACAACCCTACCATACGGGTGCCATAATGGTGCTCTATTCCCTCACCTGGATGTGACCAAGCAAACAAGCAAAATAATGTTTGTTTGTTTATATTTCCATCCCACCCTATACCCGAAGGTTTCAGGGCAGGTAACAACTTTTAAAATTCAACATATCAAACATATATTAAAGCAATAAGAACCACAACATCTTTTAAAATCCAGCATGTTAAAAACAAAACAATGTAAATTAAAACAGTAGTGTTTGCAGTTGTGGAATTGGTGAAAAATCAACTTGAAAGCTTGAACTTTGCAGCTGGTCAAAACATGAAAAGCATTAAAATACAGGTAGTTTTTTTTTATAAAAAAAAAGCTTGACTAAGAACAGCAACAACTACTACCACCTGAAAGTTGTATTATGTGCAGCCTAAGACCATCATCAGATACAGCAAAAAAAAGAAAGAGGGAAAGAAAGAAAGAAAGAAAGAAAGAAAGAAAGAAAGAAAGAAAGAAAGAAAGAAAGAAAGAAAGAAAGAAAGAAAGAAAGAAAGAAAGAAAGAAAGAAAGAAAGAGAACCACCTCTGAAGTAGTTTAGAGAGGGCTTGGAAGTGGTGACTGTGTTTACATGCCAGTCTGCCCATCCTCCCTCTCCTGGACATTCTGAGCTAGGAAAGGTGGATTAGAGAAGGGCTGGGATCCCTGAGGTCCACATACTGTCCTTCTGAAGTGCCCCTTTTGTTAGGTCTGAACTCTATGAAAGCAAACATTGAAAAGATCACAAAGGACATCAAGTGCAGATTGTGTTTAAAAAAAAAAGATGAAACAGTAAACCATTTAATTAGCCTGTCCAGCAAAAATGTACCAACTGAATATGAGAAACATCACAATAAATTTGCGACAATATTACATTGGACTTTATGCAAAAAATACGCTTTACCAACTGGAAAAAAATTGGTCAGATCAGAGGCCCAGAAAAAATGGTCAAAACTAATGATGCTAGAATATTGTTGATTTAAAATTCAAACAAACAATTGAATCATAGTTTGACATTTCTGTGACTGAAAAGAAGAAATTACAATAATAGATGTATCTATCTTAAGGGACTGTAGAACTGAGGAGATAAAAAATTGAGATTACAAAATATTAAGATCTGCCCAAGGACATCTGACTTTATTTTAATTCCTGTGTACTATTTTTTTCCTGTGTTTTTGGATTAATCAATAAATACTTTGACAATTTTTCTAAAAATATCTACAAAGTGAAATTCAAAACCTCTAACAGAAAAAAAAGATGATGGAAGATGTGTTCATTATTGGGGAATTAAGTGCAAGACCAAAGAAACACAAAAGATACTTGAAAGTCAGAAGAAGAAGAGTTGGCCTTTCTACCCCACTTTTCTCACCCATTTCTTCTGACTCAAAGCAGCTGACAAAGCTTTCTATTCTTCTCCCCACACCAGACACCCTGTGAGGTAGCTGGGGCTGTGAGAGATCTGAAGAGAGTTGTAACTAGCCCAAGGTCACCCAGCTGGCTTCAGAGAGGAGGGCAGAATCAAACCCGGTATTCCCAGATAAGAATCCAGCTCCCTAACCACTAGACCAAACTGGCTCCCAGAACAGTTAAGCACAGTGCACAGAAAGCAGCATTAATTGGAACTACCTACAGTATATTCTTTGAAGATGCTGAACTGATTCCTAAACCCTAGGCTTCAGATTAATGAAGTGCCAAAACTCCAGGCATTATATCTGGTGGACAGTGCACATTGGTGAAAGGGGCACTATAAATAAACGTTTATTATTATTATTATTATTATTATTATTATTATTATTATTATTATTATTATTATTATTATTATTATTATTATTATTATTATTATTATTATTATTATTATTAGTCTTCTGAGATATAATCAACATTCTGAGTTACAAACAGGCAAATTGCAGAACAGCTTGTGAGGAAACTCCTAATCTTCATTAATAGCCTCCAGACTAGATTAATGAAGAATGCAGCAGTGAGGACACTGAATGTAGTTGTGACTAGACACATATCATATTGGCGACCAGGGAAGTTCCTTTAAGAACAATCTGCTATTGAGCCCAATTCAAGGCTCTTATACTAAAACCCCTGAATTCCTTGGCTCCAAAATATCTACACCCACATGTGACACCCACCTCCATAGCCGGGGCCGCTCCTCTTTCCTTTAAGACTTTGAATAAATTAATAAATAGACTCCAGACTCCCTAGCCCTGTAATCTCTGTGTCATTCGGTAACGTTAACAGTGTTGCTGGCCTAGCCGCTTATTAGCTCCCGGCTGTGAAGCTTGTCACTTTTCCTTCCCCTTGTTTCAACAAGGTGTGAAGTAGTTATCTATGCAGCCAAACATGGTGCTGCGCTTTCCCCACTCTCACTTCCCTTAAAGCTGCAGGAATGCACACTGAGTTGCTTCCCTAACGACTGCTTTAAGGAAAGAGCCTTGGGGTGTTTTTCCACTGTCACTAAAAGTGCCTATTAACTACCCATTAATGGGTATGAAATGGCATTTTTGTACCCATTAATGGGTACTTAATGGGTACTTCTAGTGGCAATGGAAAAACACCCTTGGACTCCGTGTTCTTTAATAATAACAAGAACAATTTTATTTGTTTACATGTCAGGTTGCATTTGAAGGTAAGTTTAGACAAATGTATCTTCCAATACTTCATTTGGCCTTGCCTAGCCTTCCCTATAAGGATTCTCCCTGCCTATCGACCTAGAGCAGAAATCCTTGCACTATGTTGGTTGTCTCCCCCTCAGGGTTAGAACAACTTCACACGAACCTCCTCCCCCAAAGATCCAAAACATAGAACCCCAACTGGTGATCAAATTCTGCCTTTTATAGTCCTTGACATGGTGTGTGCCACTTCTGATTGGCTGGTGCCTGTGGGTACATCTCTCACCCCTCCCATCTAGTGAGCTGGGTGAGCCCCGCCCCTGGCTTACCTACCTCAATCATCAGAGCGCTTCTACTCTGGTTAACAGTGTAGACATTCAACAGTTTACAGAATACAACAAATTTAATTTAACACAACTGGCATACTTTAACCTTCTCAACAATATGAGGCACCACACCACCAATCAGTTAAAATAGCAGGGGAGACAATTTTGTTCATGTAATCCCTTCTCAGCAGAGGTGTGGGAGAGCATAAGATGGTCTTTTTTATGGTGCTCGGACTCCATAATGCCCAAGGGGTCATTGCATGGAGTGGAAAGAATTCAGCACCCTGGTGCTGCTGAGTGTGTACTGCAATTTGGGGATGCAGATTTCCGTCTGACCCATGGCGAGAAAACCCCGAGAGGAGGACGCTTATGTGCATGCCCTTTGAACCCTAGTTTTCCTTAAATGTAAACATGCATCACAGTAGACTCATAAATTTGGCTGCTTGTAAAATTGATTCATGGAGACTTTTTACTCTAGACTGAATAGCATCTCAGTTCTCCCTCCTCCCTGGCCAGATAAGCTTCCTCAAATTGACCCCCCTTTTTTATAAACAAAAAGAAAGAGGGGATATGTGGGGATGTGGGGGTGCAATTTGCCCATCTCAGCTAAAGCAACTCTTGCTAAGAAAGCAAGTAGGACAAAGGACACATTCCTGGGTCACTGTAACTTGCCTAATATCTCTCTCAAGGAAGTCATAACATCCACAGTACATGTAAATAATATGCAGCATCCAAGGATGCTGACACGAGATATCCACATGCACAGAGACAGGCTTCTGTTGGTCCTACACCATATCCTTGCATTTACTGGTTCAGTCCAGTTCTCTTCTTGTAACCAAATATGGGCACCCCGGGGGGAAATTTCCATTGAGAAATGTATTCTGTAACTGGGCATAAAAAGCTCCTAAATCTTCAGTAAAACACAGACTCTTTTCACTTAGCAACCATTCTGTGTGTGAGCCTCAATTCATTACAACACTGCAAGCTTATGGAACAGGAAATAGTTGCTCCTTTTATCCTGAGGCATTTATTTATTTATTTATTTATTTATTTATTTATTTATTTATTTATTTATTTATTTATTTATTTATTTATTTATTTATTTATTTATTTATTTATTTATTTATATTTATATCCTGCCCTATACCCGAAGGTCTCAGGGCAGGTAACAGCTTTTAAAATCCAACATATCAAAAACAATAAACAAAACAAAACCACCCATATTAAAATTTAAAACCAACACATTAAAATCAGCACATCAGCATAACTACTTCTGCGCTATGTTGTTATTACAAGCATTTTTGAAGAAATTAGCAGCTTCAGTTCTGCTTCAGTTGCTTTGATCCACACTGGAGTCCGAGCTCTCAAGAATGTGCTTGAGAAATGGAAAGCTGAGGAAAAGGAAGCCAGGGGAAAAGCTGTGCAGCTTTTGTGGTTACTACATTCTAGCCTTTGAGGCTGCACCCTGATGTGGTTACTTATTCAGCCATCTTTAGATATTCCAGAATAAAACATGAACGATCTGGAATATCCATGTTTTATTATAGAATATCCAAAGGTAGCAAAATAAATAAATATCTGGATGTAGCCTAACATGCACCTATATCTTTATATGCAGTCAGAACTGTGGGCTTTTCACACTTCCATGAGATAGTATCCCACTGAAGTGAAGTTTGGGGACAGTGGCCAGTATTTGCACTGCACATGCCAGCACTGTCCTCAACTTACCTTGAGACCATTGCAACTTCTGCTGTGTGCTGGGCCATTGCAGCTGTACAGCCACAGCTGCAGTACCCTGCTCCCATGCAGTGTTGCATAAGGAAATGCAAAGATGCTCCCAGTAAAGCTGTGGAGCAGTTTTTACTTCTCCACGGCTATAAAAATGGAGTGCTTCAGAACACTGTGGAATGTTCCAGAAAGGAAGCAGCATTGCAGATGGAGCATACCAGAGCACTTCAATCCGTGCCAGATGGGTAAGTGCAGAAAAGCCATTTGATAAAAATGTACATCTTTATCCTTACCTTTGACTGAAAAAGTAGCATGCCCTCCTGTGGGGATCTTCCACTCCAACGCTCTTCAATTTAAGTGCGAAAGAATTCATTTTACCAAATATTTCAAAGCAAAAATTGCCTTCAGAAAGTTGCACTGTAGGAGGAATGACTGCATGTATTTTAATTATTATATGAATCTCTATCCTGATCTCCAGCCAAGAGCAGGTCTCAATATGAAACAGCAACAAAAATCAATAGAACAATAATAAACTACAGCAGTTTATTAGGTAGTAATTACAAGCAATAATCCAAAAAGAAAATACCTCTCCTCCCAACTACTGAGGAGCATGAGGATGGATATAAGGACCCTTTCACACTTACCATAATAAGACTATACCAAACTGGTAAGGTTGTAAGGGTGGCCATCTGCACTATGTGCTCTGGAGTAGTCCCATACCTGACCAGCAGCATGTGGAGTGCAAATGGCCAGTTGGCTAGCTATCGGCAAACTCTGAACTGACATCCAGTGTGGGGGGGTCAGATGTTGCCATGGTGACCTGGCAGTTGCAAACAACTATGCAACTACAGTCACACAGCCCACACCCCTTCACTGCACAGCATCTTAAAGAGGGTACAGATCTCCTGTCCCAGGAGTGATCCAGCCTGTGGACTGCTTTTCAGTTGCCCATAGCTGGAGGGCTGAGGCAACTGCAGTAGTGGTGGGGTGTGGAGGGGAATCAGGCAATTGGCCTAAATCACTCCACCAGGTAAGTGTGAAAAGGCCAATTGGTAAGGTGAGCAGGCATAGATGAGCTTAAAATGGGTAATATTGGCAGCTGGCAACCTTTGTAGGGGAGACTTTTCCACAAACTCTGGCCACCAAAGAGAAGGCCGTCTCAGCTGCCCACCCAACAAGCATTGGAGAGTTAAGGTAGCACAGCAAGGGCCCCTCCCAAAAAACATAATGAAGGATAGCAAGTGCAGACTGTGTAAAGGAAAAGATAGCACAGTAAACCATTTAATTAGCCTCCATCCCACACAGAACTCCAAGCATTTTGATTAAGGTCCACACAATTTCAATCCTTCATGTCATGAAAGATGTGTGTCCAAAATTTTTGTAATTTGGGATTATGTTGAAGCCATCGCCTAGGCAGGCCCTTAAACTGGCTGACTGGGCCTCATAAATGGCAACTACTTTCATCACACCTATGTCCTAGTATTGCGCAAGGCAAGCTGTTCTGATTCTTCTGCAGTGGAGCTTCATTCAAAGACTTCGTAGGAGGCAGAAAATTTGTCTTTATCCACTTCCTGTTCTCGTGCAAAACTATATCTTACCATCTTGCCTTACTTGCCTCTCTTCTCAAGTAAAAACAACAACAACAACCCTACAATCTTCCCACAAAGAAGCATTTTATGGTCCTTTGGGTTATTGGCTAGCTTTTGCTGCAGACATTTGCCACAAAACGTATTTGTGCCATATGAATTCAAAAGAGAGGTTCTGCTTCCACTTCCATTGGTATGTGCTTATGCATTTATAGCAGCCTCTCTAGCATCCAGTGCATGAAATGGTTAGGCAACAATATCGTACAGCTGCTTCAGGCAGTGCTGTTCCCGCATGGAGTTGCCCAATTCTTTAATGCTTGAATGCCAGTGCTAGTTCTCTGTAATTGGAACACGTGGCCTTGGCAAATCCCTTTTCTTTAACTCCTACTATCGCATTATAGTGCACCTGATGTGACCTATTGTTTTCTGCGCTGGGAGGAGCTGCTCAGCTGGGCTTTAATGACCATCACTTGTCTCTACTTACACAATGGCTGCTCATTTCTTGGGCTTCCAGTTCCCCCTGATTATCACGTTTGAAGATGTGTCATCTAATCAGAGGGGGAAAAAAACTAAAGGAAATTAGGGGGAAACATAATAGGAGTTAAAAGAGGGTTCTGCGAGCAGATGCAAATGAATACACTGAAATGTTCAGAGGCTGGTTATCAAGAAATCATGCTAGCAAGGATTTTTGCAAACTCATGAACTAATAGGGAGAACCAAGTAATGATTACAAGCAGTCTTTTAAAAATGCTGACATTTCCCCTTTCAATGGCCCAAAACACAAGGTAATTACTGAGGCTAAACTACAAGACTAGGAGCAGAGTTTGCAAAAGCTAATAATTGGAGCTGAAGGCCAAAAAAAAAAAAAGACTTTTTTTTCAAATTCAGGGTAGAGGAAAGTAGGCTCCACACATCTCTTTCCGTTTGAGCTTCTTGATTGGATGAGTGAAACTAACAGAAAAGGAACTTTGTGGAGTCTTGAATGTGCAGTGAGGATGCAGTGTTTGCGTGATGCTACACCTTCACTGTGCATTCAGAACAGAGGAAGAGTAAAGTGTCCACACAGACACCATACTTTTCCCTTGCTGTGCTGATTTAAGTACTGTTATTGTGCATTAGCAGCAGAGCTGCTGTGCAAGGGGACTTAGGGTACATTCCCATAAAAGATTAAATGTGAATCCAGTCTGTTTTTGGGATCATATGATCCCAATTTAAATTTTTGTCCCTGGACTTTACGAGGACTATGTTGCTAAAATCCACAGAAAAAATTTTCTTGGTTTTGTTTTGGCAGCTAGCCTGCTTTTTTTTTCCCCCCAATGGGAATGCTACCAGACTATTTGGGGAGGAGATCTGCCTTTTGGGCTTTCCACCCTATATCCTTCTGGCCAATGCCTGCTGCCACTGTCAGCATGGCATTAGATGGGTGGGATTTCACATCTGGGAAGGTCTAACCCCTGTCCTTCCCATTCCTGCAATGCTAGAGTCACGGAGGAAAAAAAAAGTGATGGGCCTTTGAGCATAGATTTCCTCTTTCTGTGAATGCCACTGTAATTACAAGAGATACATTACATAGTAACAGCAATCAACAGAAGAAATCTTTCTTTACTCCTGCTCCATCCCGAGCAGCTCATTCAGAGCAAAGAAGAAGGAAGGGAATCCCCTCTTCTCTCTTTGAACCTGGGAAGGAACCAGAAGTAGGAATCCAACCAGGAGAGCAGTTGGACCACTAGATGGTAAAGGACAGAAAGGGGTAATTAAAGAAGAAACGGAGATTGCAGAGAGACTAAATGAATTTTTTGCTTCCATATTCACGGAGGAAGACAGAAGACACATGCCAGTAGCTGAGCCTGTATTTTCTGAAGAGTTAAACTGTACAGAAATAACCAAGGAAGAGGTCCTGGCATGTCTTAATAAACTAAATGTGAAAAAGTCACCAGGACCAGATGGTATTCATCCAAGAGTCCTTAAGGAACTCAAATGCAAAATTGCCGAACTTCTAGCAAAAATATATAATCTTTCCCTAACATCAGGCTCCGAACCTGAGGACTGGAGGGTAGCAAATGCAACACCAGTCTTCAAAAAAGGATCCAGGGGTGATCCAGGCAACTATAGACCAGTTAGCTTAACGTCAGTTCCATGTAAGGTGATGGAAACCATTATTAAAGACAAAATTAGTGTGCATATGGAGGAGCAAGCATTGCTGAACAAAAGCCAGCATGGCTTCTGCAAAGGTAAATCATGCCTCACAAATTTATTGGAATTCTTTGAGAGTGTCAGTAAACACGTGGATAAAGGTGAACCAGTGGACATTGTCTATCTGGACTTTCAGAATGCTTTTGACAAAGTCCCACATCAAAGGCTTCTGAGTAAACTCATCAGCCATGGAATAAAAGGACAAGTTCTGTCCTGGATTTGTGACTGGCTTAAGGACAGAAAGTAGAGAGTAGTAATAAATGGCAAATTCTCAGGGTGGAAAGAAGTAAAAAGTGGGGTCCCTCAAGGCTCAGTACTGGGACCAATGCTTTTTAATTTATTCATCAATGATCTAGAAGAAGGGGTACATAGTAAAATATCAAAGTTTGCTGATGATACTAAATTATTTAGGGTAGTAAAATCTGAAAGAGATTGCCAAGAGCTCCAGAGGGATCTCTTAGCATTGGGTGAGTGGGCAACCAAGTGGCAAATGTGCTTTAATCTTAACAAGTGCAAAGTAATGCACATTGGGGCCAAGAATCCAAATTACGTCTATAAACTGATGGGGTCTGAGCTTTCTGCAACACACCAGGAAAGGGATCTCGGAGTTCTGGTGGACAGTTCCATGAAGGTATCAAGCCAGTGCGTGGCAGCAGCGAAAAAAGCAAATTCAATGCTGGGAATAATTAGGAAAGGAACAGAAAATATGGTGAGGCCACATTTGGAGTATTGTGTACAATTCTGGTCACCACACCTCAAAAAAGATATTGTGGAACTAGAGAAGGTGCAGAGAAGGGCAACCAGAATGATTAAGGGTCTGGAACATCTCCCTTACGAAACCAGGCTGCAAAGTCTAGGCCTCTTCAGTCTGGAGAGACGGCGTTTGAGAGGGGACCTGATTGAAGTATATAAAATTATGCACGGTATAGAAAGGGTGGATAGAGAAAATTTCTTTTCTCTATCGCACAACACTAGAAACAGGGGGCACTCTATGAAGCTGATGGGTAGGAGAATAAGGTCTGACAGGGGGAAGTATTTCTTCACCCAGAGGGTCATCGGCTTATGGAATGTGCTGCTGGAAGAGGTGGTGACAGCTACCAGTCTGGATGGCTTTAAGGTAGGGTTAGACAAATTTATGAATGCCTACGTGCATCCTTCAGGCTGAGGGGGGGGGGAGGAACTGGGGCACTTCTAAGGCCATCTGCTGGGACTCGAGAGCAGGAGAAGGTTTGTCCTTGTCTCTGCTTGAGATGCCCATGAGCATTTGGTGGGCCACTGTGTGCGACAGGATGCTGGACTAGATGGGCTGTGGCCTGATCCAGCAAGGCTTCTCTTATGTTCTTATGTTCTTAATTGTTCTTCTCCCACCCCTCACTAATTTGAAAGGAAGAGATTGGTTTGCCCTCTCTGTTCTTTCACTCAGCTGATTCTGTGCAAAGCTGCTGCCTTCCTGGTAACATAGTAAATGGAGGGAGCATCCAATTTGAAAGGAAGAGTGATTGCTCTGTCTGTTCTTTCTCTCAGCTGATTCTGAGCGGGTAGGCTTACATGGTTTGGACAAGGGGCGGAGATGAAAAGATCCTGTTTCTCTGTGCTGGGGATTTGGGCAGTTTGAATGGGAACTGCAATACTCAAATTGAGGTTGTGTTAACATCAAGCAAATGGAAACAGCCAGAATACACACTCGGTTCTGAATCTGGATTAAATTAGTCAAATGGGTACATTGTCTTACAGGTTTCCTCAGTGGTGTATAGGTTTTTGAAAATCCCCTTTAGAACTAAAGCTAAGAATCTCACTTCAGTTCTAAGGACAGGGGAAGCCTTTTTCTCTGTCTGTCAAATTGCTTGCTCCCTCTTGCAGCAGGCTCCTGTTGTGTGGAAGCAACCCTGCCACCCCTGTCAAATGGTGGCTGAGGATTCCCTCACTACCGATCCTGCTGCAAGAGGAAACAAGCCTCCCAGGCTTATCAAATGGTAGTTGTGGAGGTCCTTATTGGAATCTGACAGGTAATGGAATCCCCTAACATACAGAAGGGTGTTTTGCTTGTGTTGGTATATTTTTATTTAGAAAATTTATATCCCATCCTTCACTGAATGGTCCCGGGGGGCGATGTGTGTGTGTGTAACAATGAAATTGAAACATATCAAATAGTAAAACATAATAAAAAATATAATAGCAAAACATAATTTAAAATATTACTGAGAGTCTAAAAGGGGTTAATTTTCTGTGCATGTTAAAGTTGCAGTATGGGAACTGCTGATTCATTAACTCTGCTGTAACAGTTTCTATATCACACGCTCTCTCGCTCTAAGTAGAAAGATGGGCTCTAGCATCTCTAGGCATCTATATCTGGTATAAATATAGGACTCACAAGTTATAGATAAATAAAGTTATGTTGAATCAGATCAAGAGGTGTATGCTTCAACATGCTCCCTGCTAAAGTATAGTTTTCTAAATATAAGAGAAAACAATAGCTTGAAGCTACCTCCCCTTTCTATGTGGATTCTACCCATGATTAACCTGGTTGTTCTATAGAACAGAAAGATCTGTTTGATCCATAATTGATAAGTGTTAATCTGAGTAGGAAAGAAGCAGGAACAATTTGAGTTTTGGGCAAAGATGTTTTTTTGTTTTTGTTTTTGTTTTTAGCTTCCCCTTCTTGCAGTCCTCCATTTTACAAACCGCAGAGTAAAAGGAGCAAGAATTTTCCTTTCCATAGACTTGTAGTACACACTTGACACCACCAGGGTGATGAATTCTTTCTACTCTGTGCAGCTGCCCTTAGGCAATAATGGAGTTTCTCAGCCATGTGGAGAGACAAAGAACAACTGCCCTGCTCTTCCTGCTGACCAGAGGATGTGACAGGACCTCTGACCTACAAAGCACCAGCTTTCATCCAATCACTTTCCTTGATGTTGCATCTATATCATTTCCTCCATGCCTCTTGGGATTGCTGTATTTAAAGGGCTGCAAGAATAAACTTGTGGTCTTTTTCCTGCTGTATCTCTGTCTCTAGCCTCTTATTTCCCCTCACCAATTTTCTTGCCTAATCGGTCAGCCATTAACACGTGGTTGATCTCTGGGACTCAAGCTGGTCGGGAGCCCAAGATTATCTAACATCCAACAATTGCAGCAGCTTCCCAGCTGTTGCTGCTCCCCCCTGCTTCCCAGAGCCCTCAGATTCAAGTCATGAAGCTGGATCACGACAGTGGATCACAGGTCAGTTCCATCAGGGCATTTCTTATGTTATAACTTTGTAACTGTATCATGTCAGCTGGTTCCACCCATAAAATACTTGCGTATCTATAGACTGTACAACACACTCTGTAAGTCTCCACTGAAAAAGTGATTTGAGGAGTATAAACAATTAATGCAAGGAACTACTTAACCCAGAAAAGGCCCTGGAGCACCAGTAATTGTCTATTACTATAGTGATGAGACTTTCACAAAGAAAATTTTCCAAAAATGAGGAAACTAGTAAAAAGGAAAATGAAAGAGAAAAAATCAATCACTCCAAAAGGCATGGAGACTATTTATAATGATAATAACAGAGTTTCAATTAAAAATGTTCTCTAAAAGAAGAAAGGGCACTACTACTGTGACTTACTAGTGCAGTACAGGAAGTAATTAAAAGCAAGGGAAAAGATGACATCTTTGACCAAATGAAGAAAATGGACAGGAACATACATTCTGGCAAAACAAATGCAGGAGGGCAATTGGGAATGCTAAGATTTTTTGAGGAGCACATGGATAAAACACCAAAACTTCTCATTGAATCCAGCTTGTACAAAACAAGGGGATTTTAAATGTTTGTTTTCAGGCTGATCTTCCATTGGGTTTGATGTAACTGTCTGATGTGGAATCTAACCATGGATATGTCTGATGAGTTATTCTATGGATAGTTTGAAGTGTGCCTATGCCTTTAAGACAAAGGACAGTAGTCTCAGGGCCTTTCTGCATGTGCCACCAGAAAATGGATCTCAAAGATCTGTTTTCAGGCGGAACATTTTGAAAAAGAGCCAGATGGGGAAATGGATTGGAGTGGGTGCTGTGTGGACGCACTAACACCCATCCCAAACCGGCCCTGACGGTGCATGCCCAGCTGTCAGAAAGGCAGAGAGCATGTTCTGTGTCTCTGACAGGTGGGCGAGTCCAGCGGCTGGCTTCCCTGTCTTCCCCTGGCAAGAGAAGTGGCGATTGGCCATTCTCTCGCCAGGGGAAGGCGAGTCCTACTCCCACCCCCACCCCACCGAGAGTCCTGCTCTCACGCCGTCCGCCTTACCTTGTTGTTGCGCGCCGTGGCCCTGCCAGTCCCAGCAGCCCAGGGCCACCAGGGGGAAGGCAGGGAAGCCGGCCACTGAACTCACCCACGTGTCAGAGAGGCAGAGCATGCGCTCCGCCTCTGACAGCTGGACATGGGCCGGCAATCTGGCTTTTTCCCCGCCGGTGCAGAAGCATTCACTTCCAAATCGGTTTAAGGGGGAAAGCCAGATGTAAGACCTGACTTTTTCAGGTCTTACATCTGGGTAGGATTTGACAGCAAAACCGGTTTAAGCAACCAGTTTTGCGTGCCGACTTGCGGACGTGGCGTCCTCAAAGGGATCCTAATTAGGTTCCCTGTGCGGATGCCATGTCCAAATCCTTCCCGCATCTGGCTCTAAATCTGTTTTAGAGCCTGTGCGGAAAGGCCCTCAGTCACCAATATTGATACATCATCACTTGTTGGTTACTGTGTTGACTTTTGCAGTTGGTTAATCCAATTTCTCATGTTTTAAGGTTGTTGGCTACTTTTTTGTTTATGTTCTGCTGGTCTATCATAAGTTGAAGTCGTAACCAATGCAAAAGGGAGCGTGCAAAGGAAAAAAATTGTGAGTATAAAAAGGCTTTTTTTTACATGAAATTTTTTTGAGAGCTGTTGCTGCTTGTGAGTCCTACGTCAAAGTAAGTGGGGTTTGGTCTGGTCTGGTTTGGCTTGTTGCTTCTGTTTCATGTTTCTGTATATGCCTGTGTGTGCACTTGGCTCTGCTTCGCCTCTAAGCTATCCCTTACCTTGTGTTTGGTTTAGGATTAGGAAGGTAGGCATGCATTTGTATGTGCAGGAGGTTCTTTTTGGGTAAGGATAAGGTTGCTTTTCTCTCATTATTTTGTTAGGGACAGGATTACATTCAGGGTCAGAGGGCTTTTCTAGAGCTTCCTGCCCCCCACATCTTTCCTTCTATGGGTCTCCCTTTCAGACATTTTGGTGGTTAGCATAAGGTTAGACAGTGTCTGCATTGTTTTGTTCCCCTCTCTTTTTGGTTTTTTCTAGCCACTAAAAGAGAATCTGATGAAACAAGCAAAGTAATCTTGTCCATGAAAGCCCAGAGAGGAGTTTACCAGTTTTACCTTCAAAGATTCTGCATCCCTTTCCTCCTTGCATATATTCAGCCAGGACTCCTTCCTCACATCTCCAGTTGACTTTGGTTCTCTTGCTCTTTGGGACATATGTATCGGTTTTGGAATCAAACACTTCAATGGATTTCAGACTTGGCTTGCAACCACGCCACAACTCAAATAGGGTTTTATCTATTGTAATGCTTGGCAGTCTGTTTTGCAAATAGTTTTCAGTCACTAAATCTTCACTCCAACAGTTCAGTTGTGGCTTGCATCTATGCCACAACTCAAATGGTGTTTCATCTGTTGCTTTACTAGAACTCTGTTTCGCAAATAGTTTGTAGTCATTAAAGCTTCATCCCAGCATTTCCTCAGGAGACCAGCATCATGCAACATGCATCTCATCACTCCTAATGAAGAGCAGCTCTTTTTTTTTCTCTACCACATGATTCATCTGAGTCGCACAAAAGGTACTGAGTTCATGTTCTATTCCCTGTTCTTTGAGAAATCTTTTCATTTCTTTTGAGAGCTATTCCTCTAAATTACCAGACATAAATCTTTGTGGTTTTCTTCCAAAGTTATTGCTGACTAGTGCAAAATATTCCTTGAATTTCTCAAGGACCTTTATCTGATGTTTGGTGCTTGATTAAAACCCACCTCTCCACCTAGGCCCTTGATACATAGGGCCAGTTCACAACTTGATGAGGCACAGTGGTTAGCTAACAACTAGAATGGTTCAGATGTCCACATTTTGCAATGCCTGAACCACTCTAAATTTAGCCGCCATTTCACCAAGTGCTAGCTAAGTATTAACTCCCTCCATCAAGGAGGCAATCAGATTGCTGCAGCAACAGCACCAATGGGCATGCATGGCACCAGTGCCACAGCAACCAGGTGACGTGGTGTGCAACCACCCTGCATAACTCCGCCCCAGGCTCTATTTGCCCAGAAGAAGTATGAACAGAGCCATGCTTGGCTTTAATGGCAGGCCAATAGGGAAGGTGTGCAGCATTAAAATGTGCTCCACAGCTATCCTGGCTGTGGGACACTTCGGGACATATGTAGATGCTCCTAGGATAAGAGCTTCTTCCAGGGAATGCAGATGCTCCGTCTGGGAGCAAACAAGGCCCATAGTTTCCTCTGAATGTAGTCTTGCCAGGGTGGGAGGGAAGGGGAGAGGGTAGGAGGGTATATTTTAAATATGTTCCAGTGCTTGCATTTTTATGATATGCTGAAACCTACCCTGGGTTCTTCAGGACGGGATACAAATAAATAACTTGGGTGTTTAAAGAAAAAAAAATATTTCTCCCATTGCTTTGTTCTAAAGGTCTAAAAACATCAGAATGAATTAGTTCAAGAGCTTGCAAGGAATCTTTTTCACTAAGAATGAAAAGTGGGCCATCTGGCCTTCCAATTATGCAACTGCAACATCTAGTGGTTGTTTCACTGCATGGCTGCACAAGAAAAAATTAATCTGGTCTTTTCTCTGAAGACACAAAATTACATATTGCCTTGCTGAATACTGTTATGACTCCAGGATCATAGCATCTTGATAACCTTTGATTCAGATGATGTACAAATACAAGCATGTACACCACCGGGCTGTAAGGAGTAGCAGTTATATCATTTCTTGAACCTTTCCCATCAAAGTAGCATAATTGCCTCTCATTCTGGCCCAGTGATATATCAGAAAAGAAAATAATCAAGATGCTGTGGTCCTGGAGTCATGCATCTATTTACTACCTTTCCAGTTCTTGCTTTCTGTGATTGGGCCGACATGAGCCTGCTAAGCACCAGGACAGCACTGTCCCTATCTCACATTTCCCTCGAAAGGGGCTGCCAGCCAGCAGGCCCTACAGGACCCAATGGCAAGGAGACTGTGAATCCTCTCCCTGCCTGACAGCTCAGGGACAGCCGGGGATGGGTTGGGCCAGGTGTGGAGCATGATTTCGTGCTCTACACTCTGGCCACAACTAGGCCACCCTGGGACGGGATGGGACAGTTCTGGATGGAGCCACCCGGCCCAGAGGGCGGATGCTCTGTCCTAGGGTTGTCCTAATTGTGAGCCAGAGGCCGTAGTGCAAATAGGCCTCTTGTGATGACATGGTCCAGTCTGACTCGGGACACTCTGCCTTGCCACTCTGGGCTCAGGCATGAGAGATTGTTAATGAATTCTCACACCATATTCAGCCTGAGCATTCAATTTGCCTCTACACAGCTAAGAGTTGGCCTGCCCTAGAGTATTCCTCTCTTCCTGATTCCTCACGGATCTTAATAACGTGTAAACGCCATACTCCAAACCTTCTCCACAGTGTATTAGCATATGACTATGTTGTCACTCCTTGAAAATGTTGATGAAGCCCTAACTTCCATGTCCCATATATGCAGCCATTTCATCAATAAATTTTTGGTTTTACAAGAATCTGGCCAGTTCAAATAAATGGTTGTCTTGTCCATTTCTGAACAGTAACTTTGAAACCTCTTTTCATTCCATGTGTAACAGAATTTAAATTGCAATCAAAACAAACTTTGTGAATTAATCTCTTCTGGTTGTCCATGAGCTTGTTTTCAACAAATCCAAAGATGGCCAATTCAGAGGGGAGGACAGCATTGCTTGCTTAGTTCCATGGACACCTTTTCCCTTTCTCTTAGACATCTGGGCAAACAGGTGTCTTAAAGAACTCTTAGACTGTCATAACGCAGGATGGTGGGTACTGGTGAGATAAGCTTCAGCATTTGGGCAGCACAAAATGAGACTTTTGATTTATTATTATTACTTTTAGCAATTATCTAAGCAGATAAGTTGTTGAAAAAGCACTCTGGAATGTGGGTTCACATTGCTTGTTTGGCTTGCTGGTTCCAGAAACTTTAAAGCTTGTTAGCCATTTGCAAATGTTTCAGATTCTAAGTAATGAACGCTGTCCTTTTTCTCGAAAGCAACGTGGAGAGAAAGTTTTCCAAGATCAAAAGACGTATGTTCCAAAAGTCTTAAGGCAGCCTCCTCACTGAAACACAGAGTTAACCAAACACAACTCCAGCAGAAATCAATAGACTCTTGTCAGATTAAGTCAGAAATAGATCTGCTGATTTCAGATATAACATAAGGGGAGGGACAGCAATCTATTAATTTGCCTACTTCAAACATGTTTGATATTTTAAGGCAGTTGTTTTATTTTACCTTGCATGCAGTGCCACATCAGTTTTACTTTCAGGCGTTGGATCCTTGTTGAGGACAAGACATAATCAGAAAAGCAGTTTTGACGCCTCTCCATTTGCATGGCAGTAAACGGAGCATAACTAAAGGGAACCTTTCCAAATGGTGGGCTTTACTAAATGGCACCAACCAGTAAACTGTGTTAGGGGGAATAATAGCCTTTGGGGTGGGGTGTAAGGCAAACAAAGGAAAATGCTGGACAACAAACAAGGATAAATTCTTCGCTTTTTATAACAGTGTGCTGAATGAATGAACTATTCACTCTGTAATGGATGAAGGTCTTTAGTAAATGAAGGTCTTTCTAAAAATATATAGAAAGAAACGTTCTGCTTCTCTCATTGTTCTCTCAGCCTTTTGCAGACAGGAAAGATGGGGGGAAAAGGATGAAGGGAAGGGAAAGGAAAGGGAAAGGGGAAAGGGGAAAAGGGAAAAGGAAAAAGGAAAAGGAAAGGAAAGGAAAGGAAAGGAAGGAAGGTTTCTCGGGAAATCTTTTTGAGGTTGCTGAAACTTTCCTCCAAACTCATGGATAACAGCAGAGGGAAGGAGAGATGTTGATTGAGAAGAAAACAACAACCAGGCCGGCAGACTGTGCCTGTGAGCAAACTTTCCACTTCCCCAAATGACTGTGTCAGAAAGAAAGAATTGACATACAGTATTTCAATTTTTTCTAGCAAGAAAAGATGGAGGAAAAAGAAAAGCATCAGAAAGGGAACATTTTGGAAAACCTGAGGCTTATTCACACTACAGCCCCAGGCTGCTGACATTGGCCTCTATCAGCCCACTGGCTGGTAGACTGGGCCAGGGGCATTTTGGTGTCCTGCGGGCTCCCACCACCCCGATTGGGTTGGCGGCATCCAGTGGGGGCCATCTGGGTGCCCACCTTCACCCCAGGGGTCTGTGCCATCCCCCAGTCCCCCCCCTGTGCCCCACTTACCTTTTCGGACCACTGGCCTGGTCTGGATGGGTCCTGGGGCTTGCTGGGAGTGATCTGCGTTCTGTGCAGGTGCACAGCACAAAACATGTTCACCTTTTCCATGGGTGGGACCACATGAGTAAGGAGGCAGGTGCCTTGGAAAGCCCAGAACTGTTGCTCCTACACTGCCTGAATATGCTCCACACCTTGGCTGTAATTAGCACAGCTCTGGGACAGGCCAGGACACTTCTGGGTGGAACCAGCCATCGCAGAATGTGAATGGCCTGTCCCAGAGCTGTGCTAATTATATACTAGAGCCTAAGTGTGAATAGGCCTCATGTGCTGCCTAGTTTTCCTCTGGGTGTTGTGACATCACAGTCTCTCACATCAACTTTGGTCTTTCCTCAGAAGAGGATACAAACCTGATGGTCATGCACAAGGCAAATAGGCAGTCCTTGTCTCACACTGCAGTGCAGAAATCAGAATCTACTCAGAAGTGGTAGAGAAGAGAAACTTCTCAACAACCACCCTGGGCTCTCCACAGCAACTGACAGGTACTAAATCAGGTGAGCCCTATGCAAAAGGTGTGGGGAGCTTACCTCGGCATGAAACATATTCACCCTCTCCATGCGTGGGACCATGTGAGTAAGGAGGCAGGTGCCTTGGAAAGCCCAGAACTACTGAGCAAGTTACTTGTCAACCCAGGGCTTCTCCAAGCAGTTCATTTTTAACAAACTGGAATTCCAACACAAGCCCACTTGACTCAACCTATAGAAGGTTCCACTTCCACTTTTATTATCATTAAGGTTTTGCTTTTCTGTTTCAAAATTCTGTGGCTCTGAAGGAACTTGCTTCAAATCGAGTTTAGTATCTGGCTCTTCAAGAGCAATATTTATTTGGAAGTAGCTTGTTCCCAATTAGCAATTAATCCTGTGAGTCTAGCCAGTTCATCTACTTTCTTAGCTTAAGCATTTAAGTGAACTGATATTTTTTTCCCTTCACTGAACTTCATAGCAGCCAGCATTTATATAAGAGTCTTAACTTGAATAAATTCTGTGTTTTTTAAAAAAAAAAGTTTTCAAATGTTGTAGCTTATAAAATACCATTTGTGCATCTGGTGGTATCCCAGTCTAGGAAGGAGTCCAGGGGGCTTTCTTCTGCACACTGGTGTGAAACTCACTTCTTGAATTTATTAATTTATATTTTATTGCACTAGATGAAATGTGAGATTGAGACATGGTACTAAAATGGCACCCTAACTCGTCCTACTGGTAGATCTAAGCAATGAGGTCTACTGGTATATTAGTGGGCCTATTGGAGATTTCTTTTGGTGGTGCTCCACCAAAAAGGACCTTTCTGGAAACTGCAATGGCCAGGAGCATTTGTTTCTGGCTTTAAAGTTTCTGCTTTTAGGTTCTGGGTTTTTTTGTGCATCAATATAACATTGTTGGAGTATTTGTTCACGGATGTGTTAGTTCCTATCTGATTATTTAACATTAAGTAGGGTATGGACTACTAAAAGTCATGACACTAGTTAGTGGAGCGCAGATTGTATGGTAGTAATAAAATACTGAGTACAATCAGATTATTGATAAATATATTTAGGTAGGAAAGACCTAATCCTATGTTTAGGTACCTAAGATACAGGTTAGGGAATGAAAGCATGTTTGTGTTTTCCCAAGAAAAAAGAAGTTATCTGGAAGACACAAGTTGAGAATAGGGTAAAGACATAACAGGAGGGGTCAGTGATCCTACATAGCTACCTGTAGTCACAATGGCCCCAGTGGTCATTAGAGATTTTGCTAGTGCCACAGGATCTGAGGCCATGTCTGCACTGGGTCAGTAGACCAACCCAGGGAACACTCAGGACCACTCTGTCTGCACTATGCAAGACTGGTCCATTTGCCTACAATGGAGTTTTGGAACCAGCTAATGCACAAAAATGATATTGTAGCTCACTTGAAACATCAGAAATTTCTAAGTGGTCCACTCAGCAATCTAACTGTCTGGTATATTAGACTTCAAACAAGCCATAGGCAGTGGACCACTCTACCATTCCTAGCCATGCGCCCAATGGCACAGGAAGTTTACCTCTTCTGGGCACCCAGTTGAAACAACCCCAGCAGACAACTTCAAATGCCAGCAACTTTTGTTCCTGACTTCTAAAGCTGCGCTGGGAAGGACTGCATGTAATGCAGATGAACCTTAGAGCACTCCAGTGGCAGCTCATGTTGCCTGGATGGACCAATCTAATACAGGACACGCACAGGCCCTAAGTGTCCATCCGTAGAGTATTAACTTGTTAATGCAGCACAAGTCAGTCTAAGGGAGGCATGCAAAGCTGTGCTGGTGGTGAACTGCTGCAGCAGTTAATAGCTTTTCAGCTACTCACATGAATGAACCACACTTACTGGAAAAATTAAAAATGAGCTTTTTTCTTTCTTTGTTACACTGCAAAGCAGTAGGGAAAACAGGACTGCAGGTTATAAGAATTCTGCTAATTTCAAACAGATTGCAGCAATGATATGCAAATGATTGTCATTGTCACATATTGTAGGAGACAAGGGCTTGGTCAGTCACACACACTTGGTTATCTATTGTCGTGTTTTGCTTAGTTGAAAATACATAGATGGCAGACATTGGGAGCTTAAAGAACAGGATATTTTATTCTTGAGATGTGTGTGTGTGTGTTTGAGAGAAAGAGAGAGAGGATATTTGTGCTATACAATCCCCACCACCCAGTTAAGTCATTTAAGTTAACTTTCACAGTGAGAACCAATGGGGGTGGACTGTTTTCAATCCGGCAGTTTTGTATATTGGGCTGCCAGTTAGCTACAGGCACCTCCTTGTAATGGAAACATGATTCTCCTTACATAAAAGAAAGTCATTTTGGTTTCCTTTGTCAGTCTCACATTCACCATTTCCTTCTAAAGTTGGGGAGGGGGGGAGGTATTTTCTTCTTTCTAAAAAGGAGTCATTTCTTAGCAACCTGGTTTTACAAGGAGAGAAGAGAAATGGAATTTGAGCTCCATACTTGCCAGCATTTTGTTTCCTCAGTAAACAGCCTGCAGCAAAATGTCAGTTCTGCCTAACAAACAATCAAACCAGATGCAACTGAAGTTCACAAACAGACTGTCTGAAAAGTGTGCCCCAGTGATTCATGCTACAAGTTTGGCATCCGAACAGCCAGACAAGCTGTCTCTATTGACATCTGCTCCTGTTCAGCACTTGAATTATCCTCATGGGTTCTTTGATCTCTTGCTTTTCCATTCTCCCAAATGATGACTCGTTTCTCCATTCTTGCAGCCCCTCTGTTATCCACAAGTGTAACGTCACACACCCAGCTGGGCTTGCCCCACTGACACTTTTGATTCATGATGCTCCTAACAAAATTCTGTCACCACTTTCTAATTAGAATGTACTTCTGAAGTTCTACAGGGAGCAACAACATTTGTAAGGGTTCTATATAGGTCTGGTTTTATGGCCCTGCAATATTTCCCCAGTGTCTAACAGAAGAAGACAAAAAGATGCTTTCACACTACAGTATGTGCAATTGAATCTGTTTTCTGCCTGCACTGATATGATATCATGGCAAATAATAAAAATAAACAAGGAAGATGACTTTTTGTTATAATTAAGGACCACACATTTATGAACTTCTAAACAGGATTTTAACGGATAACTATGCAATTTAACATTGAATTTCAAGCCCTAATGCAAATAGCTATTCATTTTGCACTGATGGATGGCATTTTACTGCAATCATGACCTATTTAAGAATAAGCCCTCATGGCTTAGTGTATATTGTCCAAGACAAGGGTCCTTTCTTAAACAGCTCTTGCACAACAGAGGAACAGTAATCAGAGATTGCTGCTTTCGTTATCTCTACCTGCTGCACCTTCAAGTCTTCTAGTGACGACATGCTGTCTGAATACCTGATGCTGCTCCCAGTGATGAGAACATTGATGCTGAGAAACTTTCATTTCCTGGTTTGATGTTTCCATGCAGGATTGTGGCAGAATACAGGAAATGGCTGCAGAAGTTGGCTGTTTTCCTATACTCTGAAAAATGGGCAGCACTTCAAATGATAAGCTTGCACAGTGGGGAGAGAGTGATGTGATATCTCGTCCCATTACTGTTATAGTGTTCTAATGAGCACTGATGTTGTACTTACAGGGCACTTGTGGAACTCTAATGGGACCATGAGTATCTTGCACACTTTAGGTACAACAAGGTACAACAACTAACAGAGATATGCATCATCAATTCAATCCCATAGTGCTACAAAGGCCTTATGTGGATCTTTCCTTGATCTGCTAGGACATCCTTTAGAAATTGTTCTCCCTTAAGACTTCTTTTCATTTACCCTGAGAAGATATATTATGAATGGTTGCATTTCTCATGAGATGATTTTATGGGATCCTTTGGAAAAATTGTACCTTCTCATGAACTGTTGAACTATTCCCAAACAAAGTCACCAACTGTAGACAGACAGATTGGGATACCAGCACACTACAATGAACCCAGTTGTTAAGAGTGAAAGGCATCCTTGGTACATGCTTATGGATATCCGTGTAGCAATTATTCAAGTCCAGCACAGCAACATGGTGATTCCTATTTAGCATAAGCAAACCAATTCATTTATAGAATCGGTTCTCAGCTGCAATTCCAATGGCTCTAAATAGTCAGATGATTACAAATCATAACTGGGTAATGGCCAGATCTCCACATTTATTTCAGGCTTGTTTGTTTCACACACTCAGGATCAAGAGAGATGCTTGTTTATTTACCTGTTTGCTTACATTTCACATTATTACTCATGGTTCCCTGTTACAAACAATTCTGGCAGCTTATAGTAAATGCTTAGAAAACAATCTAAATACAAATGTTAAACATGGAATAATTAAAAGGACAATTAAATGTAGCAAGCACACTTTACCACCAGAATTAAAGCACAGATTTAATAATTGAGTATCCCAGACCTCCTTTGAAGAGCCAGGATGAGCTGAATAGACAAGTGTTCAGTTGGGGCTGGAAGCCTGAAAAGGTTGTTCCAGGCAGGACTCTTTGGGAAGGCTTCTGAACAACTGTTGTGCCAGCAAAACCACCATATCCTTATTCATTTAATGGGAGTACCTGGAAAGAACACATCCTATCTTGATTGCATTTGCATTTGTTTTAAAGGAGACAGTAGTCAAGAATTTATTTTTGTATACAGGTACTCATACCTAATAGGATGTGTCTCTGTTGGAATCCACTTTCACAAAATGATTGCGGTTTCACTCTAAACATTGTGACGTGTTCCTCCAGTGTTGGATTTATGAACCAGAACTGGCAAAGAAGTGGAGGAAATACTCAGGGTAACGAAAAGGTGCATTTCTTTGTGCTGAACTAGGCTTTATTCCATAGTGGATGAGAGGTCAGTTTGGCATGATGAAAGTTGCTCACATGCAGTACTCCTCCTCTGTTACCTTACTACTATGTTCATCTTAACTGGCTGATATGCAGGTAAGTAGAAATGGAGCCAATTTCCTTTCAAAATGTTTGCATCTCAGGTTTCTTGTGCAAGTAGCAATTGATGCAGCAAGGTACTGCAGTTACTTCTGACTGACTGTGTAGTGGAATAGTAAGGGAAATCTGGCACAACACGACTGAGTAGAGAAAGCAATTAAATGTCAATTTATTCTGTATACCAATACGTATAGACATAAAGGGAGTTAAAATCAATGAACTGTTCCATCGGTGATCGACTGGCCAGAATTCCCTTCCCAGAATCAGTTTGGTTAGGGCAAAATTAAACTAGCCAGGTGGCCTTAATTGTTCATCCTTCTGATTTCAAGGAGTTCAACTTTTGTGAAATTATATTTGATCTCCATCTTCTTTCATAGACTCAAAGGGGGATTCAAAGAATAAGGAAATATTTCCATCCTTGATTACTTTTCCATGGTGTATGAAGGGATGGGCCTGGGTTTGAGGCCTGTAATGGAAAGGATATTGTGCAACCTACCCCCCAGCTTACCACTTGATGTTCAATATTATGGTTCTGGTGATGGGAGGCTAGGCTAGGCTACCTACAGGGGAAAGAAAAAACTAATATTTCCAAGAATGGGAAGAGTGGAAATAAAAGAGCAAGTTGACTTTTCCTCCCTCCTCAAACACTGTTTTCAAGTAAAAGATGCTACAGTAAGGCTGTGACGGATTCATTTTTGCAGATGGAAAAGGGCAGGAAGATTTCTCATGCCCTTTGCAAACATCTGCAAGCTGTAAAAAGGGTGGGAAATATTTCCCGGGCTCTCTGCAAGCATTGGCTACTAGCTGAAAAGGGCAGGAAAGCTTCCCAGGGACTTTGCAAAATTAAGTGACAGGAGGGAGGGGTTCTCTCAGTCAGCACCAAATCCAGCCAATCAGAGTGCCAGGATCTCACTGTATATAAAGTGGAGTTCCAGAGCTCTCTGGGTCTTTCACTGGGCAGATTTTGCAAGCACACAAAGTTCAACCATTGGTAGATCTTGGCAGAAGCAAGAACTTGGCACAGTAGACCTTGGGAAGAGCACACAAAATAAGGCACAAAGTTCTGCTGTTCTGGTGCAAATACACTTACATACACTCTTCTTATGGACCTTAGCAGGAACACACCTATACCAAGGACCTTTCCCTTGTTCTTTAGAGTCTCTCCCAAGCCTGATGTTCTCAACGACGTTAAGCCCTTAGATTCTCCTTGACACTTCTCCAGTTTCAGAGCTGTTGTTAACCACTTGGATGACATACCACCTGGGCCCCATTGCCTGTAAACTAATTACTGCATTATAGTCTTTCCTGGTTCTGGTCTGTCCGGATCATGACTATACAGTTCATCTGGTTTGAACAATGCTTTGGCTCAGTTTCATATCAACTGACAGAACAGCATCAGAATCCTACTTTTTATTGTAGCGTTATTTCCCCGGTGTTCTTTTCATTATCAGTAGATACTCTTTGGCCACTTGGATCTCCAATTTAAGTTGTGATATGAGAATATTACTCTAATAAGACATTTTGCGTCTTTCAAAGGAATGTGAATATAGACTTCTGTTGCACTGTTAAGAAATAGGGAACTATTTTTATTACTATAATCATTTAAGGTGATTATGATTTGATTAATCACAGTTATCAGTAACCAATGTTCTAATTTTTTACATATAAGCTCTACAGTGTGTTTCCCTAACCTAACTCAGCTCAAAAGTGGTCCTATGTGACCTCTGTAATAAATATAGTGATATAATTACCTGCATAGCTGTGTTCTTCAGTTTTACATGAAACACAATATTGATTCCTTTGAGGATTTAAGTATTTCTTAAATCCTTCAAATGTGTTTCGCTGACATTATACGATTTATTTCAGTTTTCTGCTTCAGGCTGCTGCTGTTGGCCCTAGATCGTAACTGTTTGTTTTTTGTAAACTGCATAGAGTCTTTGGATACACACACACAGAGGTACACAGGTTGCATTCCACATAGTGAAAAATGTTTCAAAAGTGCTTTAGCTATGCTAATGTCTACAGTAAAAATAATTTCTGGGTTTTAGTGGAAAGACATAGAAATATTATAAACATATCTATTGACTGTAATGCTTAATTAGGACTATTGATGATATTCAGGGGTTCCAATCAAACTACTAATTTAACTGAAAATTTTAGAAAATTTTAGACAAAAATTTAATTAGATTTTTGATGAATGGAGCCCAAATGTCAATAGCCCAAAAATATAAGCTCACAGAAAAATTGAGTATAAAATTATGGTATGAAAAACTGTGGGAATTCCTCATAGATGGACTTACAAATGAATACAGAATTCTTAAAAATGATTTTTATTAAGTATAATTTTATTACATAGAAATTGTAAAAACAACAACCATCAATTGTTATACTTCATACTTCAATTACTAGTTGTTGATTGCTTGTTATCAAGTTTCTGCTCCTCTTTACTGACTACTCCAATGTCTTTACGTCTTCTTATTCTTTGAAACCTATCATTGGTAATTCTTTCCCGAATGACTATAGATAAGCAATAAAGGTTGCCAGTTCCTGACAAAAAGTGATGTGGTTTTCATCAATTTGTCCATCTCCACAAAATCTCTCAGTTTTATAATCCATTGCTGTGCATATATCAGTCCAAACACAGCATTTCATCAGTATCACTGTACAAAGTCCTCCAGATGAAATCTGTCTATTTTTTTATTAGGGAATACATATCTGTGCCTGACGTTCTGTGTATAGAGATTGGGAAATGGCTGGGAAAGAAAGTAATAGAAAGATAAACAGAAAGGCAAACATCACTGTTGTTGGTTAACACCGAGTCATTGTCTGTTTCCAGGGAGAGGGTAGGAATTTAACCAGCAACCCCTGCTTTCCAGGTTCTCACACTGAGCTACAGGCACAGATCTAAAAATATGAACATCTGTAAGGCTGTGGTCACGCCTTCACTTTAAACCTTCTTCAGCCATCTTCAGGTCTGACTGCTGACACCTTTGCGTTTCCATTCATTTTATTTGTAGATGTTCCATTCAGGAAAGTCCAAATGGAGGTTGGAAAGTCTACAAATAAAACAGATAAAAATGGAAAGGAATGAGCTGTCAGACCTGAAGATGGACTGATGGTTTAAAGTGAAGGTATGACCATGGCCTAAATATTCATTAAAATCTTAAAAAGACAAAAACAATCTCTATTTTATTACAAACATCTTTTTCTTTTTGCACCATGACAGGTTTTCATACTTTTTTTTACAAAATATGCTCCTTTTGAATCTGAGTCTTCACCAGCAGTATTTTAAGATGAAAAATGAATTCAATACAATATAGAAACTTTAAACATCTCAATTGCTACATTTTTCAGTAGCAGTCTTCTGTACTTGTTCATCAGGGCTCCTCCCTCTTAAGGGTCCAGTGACCTAAAACCCTTCTCTCAGAGTTTCCAATAGCCACTGTTGCAAAGTATTTAGCACAAGCTATTGCTAATTCAGGTCCTGTAACAAATCTTGGCATCTCTGCCGGTCAGCATTTGTAGCTTATATCTGTTTTGCTCAAATCTTAATCCCATAGAGAAGGAGAAAAGATCAACATTCAGCAAGCTCCGCCAACAACCCAGGTATTCAAGTGGTTGCTACTTTCAGCATCTGTATGAGAAAGGATATAAAAGAGAAAGATTAGTTTCCTAGGAGGGAAGCTCTAGCTTTCTCTCCTGTATCACATCCTGGTTTGTGCTGAATATAGAAGCAGCTTTACTTTTGTCCATGATAACTGTTTTTGGGGACCTGTGCAAAGTGCAAAATACTCTTCCACTGATATTGCAGATTCCTGTTTTAGAGTTTGCTCTAAAAAAGGGATTTGTTTTTCTTTCAGTATAATAACAAAATAGAGCAATTGTTCTCCCTCTCCCAGCACTAACTTTAAAGAATGGGCAAGCGATGAAGAGAAACCATTAACCCTTATAGGACTCGGAGGTTAAGGGATGCAGTAGGAGAGGAACATTGTAGGGGAAGAGATAAAATAAGATACTTCAAGGATGGTGTCCAGGTGGTGGAGGCTGCACCAGTTTTTTACCTCAACACTAGTACATACATTTATGTGAGGGCTTTGGAGGGGTAAGACCAGATGGGTGGATATCTGGAGGTGGGGCTTGATCAGCATAAGCAATGTTACTCTTACTTACAAAGAATGGTGATTTAGCTTTTTCTGATGAGGTATCCCTGTCTCCTAGACCTTTTGGGAGTTTTGCAAAGAATGCAACACTTCTATTCCTCCTCTCATTCAAACTGGGGTCTCCCTATTCTATACTTTCAGTTTCAGGTCCTTCCTTTTGGACACAGTATCCATCTGGGAAGATATATGTTCAGCAACAAAGTCTGTGGTGGCGTCATGTGTTAGGCAGGGAAGACATCCACTGTCCCAGATCAGTCTTGCCATATCTTACACAACTGAGATTAGGATTAGACTGCTGCTTTGAAAGCCCAAAGCTAAACCAATAGCCAGATGGACTTCCCTGTGAAGCAAGAAATGTGATGACCTATTTTCAGAGGTGAAGAAATTGTGAAAGAACTGTCCAAAATAAAATATGCAGTCTAAGCCATAGCTCTGCATATTATGGGTTCTAGAGTGTCAGAATGCACACTTTAATCCCCACTTAACTAGGGGCCAACATCAGTGACCTTCAGTTTAAAATACCTTGCAGAGCTGTTGTAAGGATATGATGGAGAAAAAGACAATAAGATGCACCACTAGAGTTGCCTGGGGAAAATGCCAGGATACGGATGCTACAAATAAAATTAAATACAATAAACTGTGCAACCAACAAACTTAGAAACATAATTTGGGTCCCAACGGTGTGTACTCCATTTCAGGGATTGCATTTGAAAGTGGGACTTATTTCTGGATAATCAGGTTTACTTCTGATGAGGCATGCACTGAATTGCACTTTGAAGCTGATGTAATCTAGAAATCCAATCCAGAGGACCATACTAATGGAAATCAGTAATCTTTTGTTCATCAATGGTTTACCAAATGTAGGGGTTTTTTTTTCTTTCCGCATTTGGACAGATCCCATCTGTTCCTGCATTACTGAAGTCAGATGCTGTTTGGGCTGATGGAAGTTGTGCAAAATAGTTAGGCAGCACCAGGGGCAAAATTGCAATATCCAGTGGACCATTCAGCCTTTTAAAATCTATTTTAAATCTCCTGTGATAGCCTAAAGTATCTAGGTTTCACTATCCTTGACAGTCCTGGGAATAAATTTATCCCATTCTTGCTACTGTCTAGCAGGAGAAAAATTAGCTAGCTGGTTCCAGAATGGAAAGTCTGGAAGGGAATGTGAACTTTGGGAGAAAGGTAGAATTAGGGACATAGGAGGATCCTCTATCTTTAGCAGAGGATCTATACATTCTACTGTGTGAGAAATTCATTCTCCTAACATACAACTAAAAGAGCAGAAGAACTATCCTATATTTCTGGCTTATCACTGACAATTGGGTAGGAACTGAAGAATCTTCTTTAATTCCACCATTCTTCTTTTCAAAAATGTACTTGCTTTCCATCAATGAACTTTTCATTTCGGATTTCCCCAAACTGTTTCTCAACATGTAGTGCCGTAATTTATGGTTCAATATCTCTGACACCTTATTTTGAATCACTCCATGAGAACTAGAAGCTAATTTAAAAACAAACACTGATTTCGTATGAACTGAATTCTTCACTAAAGCTGAAGTTCGCACTTTCTTTTGACCCCTTCCTTGACTTTAAATCTCTGATCTCCTTCCACAAGAAACTCACGTTTTCCTATCCAACAACAAATTTTGACCGATTTTATTAAAATGTTAAATACCGAAGTTGACTTGGCATTTTATATCACATATATTTTATATTGTTGTGTCCTTGGGGGTGGTTTTTGTTGTGTGAACTCATGCAGGTGAACGCAAGGACAGTTCTTTAATGGGAAACTAACAAAGATGAAAACAGAAATGATTGAGGGAGGGGGGGATATTTAAAATGTGTGGGTGCCAATCTAAATTATTTGAGAAGCCAGATCAAATTCTTCACTAGATGCATTTTTAAATGCTAGTTGTCAGTCCTGTGGGATTCCCTACTGGGTTTAGGGATTAATTAGTTTCAGAAGAGAAACTGTATAAGGTTTATCTTTGTTTTTATCCAGTATGCAATTGCTACTGGTTTAAGCATATTTCTCCTTTTCCAAGCCCCTCACTCAATATTTACTATTATGATATCGTTAAAATAGACACTTGTCCAGAGCTATAAAAATTGACGGGGAAGGTGAGAGAGGTCGGGATCCAGGAAATACTGAGTGAATTAACTTGCCACAAGTTCCTTTTGAAAAAAATCACTTTAAAAAAACCCAGAGACTTTCCCAGATACTTACCTGCATGGATCAAGCATAGAAGAGAGTACGATCAAATAGAAACTTTGTTGTTTTAATTTTGGAAATTATCTTTTTTGATTCTGTCGAATTTAAAACAGAGACTTGTACTGTAATTCTGATTTTAAAAATTATTTTTTGCGGTTCAATGGTTTTAATTTTAAAGTGGGAGCCGGAGGGCTATTGATGTAATGCTTAGGTCTGTTCGAACGGGGATTCAACAGTTTGATGTCGAATCATCCAGCATTTCTTTCCCAGAAGACATTCTCCTAAGAAAGTGGTTTTGGGTTACGGAAAGATGCAGCTGAGTTAAGGCAATAATGCTACGGCCAGCTACGCGGAAGAAAATACGGAAATTTGCTCCAGGTAGACGGGGGCGTGACTGGGCTTCGGAGACTGGTTTTATCTGCACGTCAGAACAGGCCCATTTCAGCGGAACTTGGATGTGCCCTGATTCTTTCGAACCTCTGAAGTGAGTTACCGATCTGACCTCGTTGGAGCTGTCCAATGCCTCTGATGAACCCGAGAGACTCCTTTACAAGCCAAGTGTAATTCTGCGCGTGTATTTCTGTGCTACGAAATACGCGCTCTGTAACTTTTTAAAAGAGTCTACGATCCTAAGAGGCACGGCTGTCTTTTAAATGGAAATAGGTCCCATCGCACTCAAAGAATAAAAATACATGAATTTGCGCTGTCCAGCGAGTTGCATGCGGAGGCATCTACAGAGCAGTCCAGAGGAATCTATTCCCGATTTACACGGCTTTTCGTACATCTAAACGGGCCAGGATCGAACGGGGGAAGTTATTGGTTGTACTTCTGTCCATTTTACGTATGAAGAGAATCAATCGGAGCTTGAGCCGGGAAACAGCCCGAAGCCGTCGAAGGGGCGTCGTATCGAAATAACACTTAGGCCACTGTGCGCTTAGAAGGGAGTTTCAAAGCACCCTTGGAGCTTTGCCCCGCCGGGCATTTCCTCCGCCTCGCTGTGTTAAAGCTCTTCAAAGAACGGAAGTCGTGGAGGGTTTCAAAGAAACACCCCGCGAGCCGCCCGGACTCGGGTCTCGAACTACAAACTCCCTTAGCGGCGGGCGCGCAGCCCCTGATGGTTCAGCTGCCCAGAAACTTGGTTCGCCCGCCATGCATGTCCTCGTTTCGCCGCTAGAGGTCGCCGTCCCATCACTGTCTTCTCTTTGCGCTTCGCCGCCGCCGCCGCCGCCTTCGCTCTTCAAACTCAAATTAGCACAGTATTAATTAACGCTGTAGTCTATCAAGCGCTTTCTTCGGCACACCGCGAGCGCCGGGTTAGTGTAGAACAAAGGGAAAAAAAACCCCTCTAACTCACTGCTTTATTTTCACATGCCTTCCCCCCCAAAAAAGCCACCATCCTTGCACAAAACGGGAGAGGAGCGCCCGAGTAACTCAAGGTACCGTTCGCTTTCGGCCGTCTTTGCTCGCGCCGGACTCGCCTTCGGGCGAGAGGGGAGGGAAGGCGCAGCAAGAGGATCGCGGCGATGCTCGCGGGTCTCCCGTCCGTCTCGGGGCCGGGCGGGGGCCTGGCAACACCATGCCTGGCGACCTCGCAAATAGGTCGCAGCTGCACAGCGGGCGGGAAGAGGAAGGAAGGGGGCGACCCAAAGTGGGAATAAGAATGCGTGGCAGAAGCGCTCCAGAGCGTGCGGGAGTTTTCTGCCCCGGATTTGGTGGCGGGGCCCCGCCTGACCCTCCACGGTGACTTCGAACTTGCGCTCCGTTCCTTTTCCCAATGACTCTGTACTAGGCAAGAGGTTCTTTTCTGAACCCCAAGCCGGGGAGACAAGGGCCTCGCTACTGTGCCGGGGAGCCAAGCCAAGCCAAACCGGGGCCGGGGCCATGGGAAGCGCTCCGCGGCAGGCACGCCTTCGGCCCTTTGGGGCCGCTCCTTTCAGGCATTCCGCGCCCTTAGGGTTGGCCGGAGCGGCGGCGTTGTGGGGTTGGAGGAGAGACGGGAGGCCCGAAGGGAGGCGCCGGCGGCCTCGGGACAAGCTTCGACGGGGAGCGCAGGGCCTCCGAGAGTGCCGGGCGACGCCGGGAGAGACTCTCCGCCTTTCAGCGGCCTCCGGGGCCTTCGGGGTTTTCCAGCAGCTCCACAGGCGCCGCGGCCCAGCGGCCTCTTTGAGAAAAGCCTGGCGGCGGCCTAGCGGGCGCGTGAGCGCTCGCTTCGCCTGACGCGTGTGTGAGCGCAGGCAAGGCGAAGCTTGGCCGACGGGGCCCGGTCCGAACTGGGGCGGGTGGCGGGTTACGCGAGGCCGGGGCCTTGGGGGCCGCAGCAGGCTCGCCTGGGAAGCGGGAGAAGACCCGGGGAAGCGGGGCCTAAGGGCGAGATCGCGTGAGTGGGTTCGTGCAGGCCCCCGTCCCGCCTCGACGTGGCCGGGGTGGCGCCATGCCGTCTCCCGAAAGGGCCCTTTCCCGGCCCAGGCGCCGCCCTGTGTTTGCCCGTCGGTCGCTCCCCTTCGTCTCGTCTCGCCTCGCCTCTAGGGCGGAGAGGAGGGACGGCAGCCGAGGCCACGTCGGGGCATTCAGCACAGCGCTCGGGCAAAAGCCGCGCTGGACTGTCTGCGCGCGGGGGGGAGGTTGCCGCCGCCGTTGCCACCTTGAACGACGGCGGTGCCGAGCGGGTGACAGCCGGGGTCAGTGACCGGCCCCTGGGAAGTTCATTCCCATTGACAGCCAGGAGCAAAGGCATCCGGATGTCAACAGTCCGGCGGCGGCGACCGGCTCGGCTCGGATGGCCCTTTGTTGGGTGAAAAAGGCCGGGGTCAAAAGGCAGCCGACGATGGCTTCCTCGCGCGCGCCTCCGCCCCCGCCCCTGCCCCTGCGCCGCTCCCGACGGCCAGGCCAGGGATTTTGCAGCACACGCCCGGGGCGGGGCATGCGCCCCCCCCCCCCGGTTGAAGCGCCCTGATCTTGGGACGGTAGCGGCTCCAGGGCGAGGGCTGCGTCCTTAGCGTCTCCGTGGGCACGGCTGGCTGACTTCCGAGGGCTCCGCCACCAGTTTCCGAGGAGGGCTGCCCAGCCGACGCTGCCCGCCTTTGCAGTAGGTTTCTGGTTTATTGTGGGGCCAAACCCTAGCATAAGCCGGCGTTGCTGTTTGCTGGCCGCCGCACGGAAACTGTGGAACACGTGTAAGAGCCTTCGGTCGGCCCGTCACCGGCAACAGGACTCACGGACGCGGGATCGCGGCTGAACTACCTGAGCGTGTGAGACGCAGCTCCTGTCTAAACATCCCGGGCCTTTATTTGTTTAGGTCAACCTGCTGCTGTTTCTGGCGGGGGAAAACGCTAAAATTGACCTGTCCTTGGTAAGATCCAGCCTTATGTAACGATTTTGGTGTGCCCAGCCCCACCAATAGAAAGCCAGGAGGCGTCTGGCTATGACAGGGTTACCTGCTTCTCTTCTGATCGGTGATAGGCTAAGGGCGGGGATGCTGCTTCTCCCTGGGTGACACATTCATCAGTGGTTGTGATGGTGAGTAGGAGGGACGGGAGTGGGTCCAAATGTTTGGTTTCAAGCCAGCACACACCCTCACACCACCTTTCTGCTTTGCTCTGCTAAGGAGGACAGCCTTTTATGGGTTGTGTGAATTTGGAGGCGTTCTCTGGAGTCCTACAGGATCATGAGCAGGCAGTTGACCAATATGCTGGTTGCCAAACCCAGAGAACTCCCTGCTTTGGTCTTGCATGTGAGAGGAAAGTAAAGACAGGGTGCCAGAAGTAGTCTGTTTGTGGCCAGGAATGCCAAAGACACCGATGGAGTCTGAATGCTGTGCCAACTCGTGCCTGTGTCTGTCCCCACGCAGGAACGCTAAATTCTACTCCAAAATGGCTCTCTCCACAGTTCGCTGCAGCGTCCAAACAACTTTCCTTCCTTCAGTCCAAATGAAGGCGCTTTTGTTCCGGCAATTGCTCATCTTTTTCGTTCTTGCAACCACACCCTGCCTGATTGTACAGCTGACACCGCCTTGCCACGAATCGAGGCGCCCCAAAGGATAAAGCCTAGCAGGCTAGATTATTCCTCTGGCTGCCTTCCTTCCTACCGCCCTGGTTCTAAACATATTCACAGATTCAATCCCAGGATTGTCCAGCTGAATTCACAATTCACAGATTCAGTCCCAGGGATGTCCAACTGAAAACATTTAGCATCATTAAGCAAACTGACTCGAATGAGTCTGATGCAGTTTTGCCCCCATCAAATGGATCTTGTGGCATCCAGTGTGAACGGAACAGGTTTTTGTTTGTTTAAATCCGCCTCTTTGCCTGCAGCCATTCCAAATCGGGTGAGTCGCATTTGACCAAAAGTAGGTTCATTTCTGTGGGACTTCCACTTAATGCCGAAGCAGACTCTTTATTTCTGCATTCCCCTCCCCCAAACACTGCTGGATAAATGAATATCGAATTCCTATTAAAGAATAATAGTGGGAAATATGTCACTAAAATGAAACCAGGCTCGAGGGCTTAACAATCTTAAGATAATCAAATGCGTCAAGCCACAGAGTAATGAGACGCGATTTCTTTATTTGGTAGTTAATAACAGTTTGAAAAGCAGAGCTACTGATTAAGGAATTTTGAAGGCAGTGGTTCTTTATATCTTGTAAGGAATCAGTTCTCATGGGTGGGAATGTGGAAACCAACTTCAGAATCGAGAGTAGAGGGCAGTAATCTTGCCTCCAACTTTTATTCTCATGCCCTTTTATTTTATTTTGAGAAGCCAGACTTATATATTATCAAATTGTGAGCATTTTTCTCACCAAAATATCTCCCACTGGGAGGTATGTTAGTAATAAGTGTGTTCTTGCAACTTTAAAGATTCTAGAAGAGCAGCTCATTGGCGCTTCCTCAACCAGGAACAGACACACGCACACACAGTAGATGTGGTTTTATTTATTTGCTATATTACTGATAGGAAATTGCTTCCTAAATTTAAAATTTATAAGTGGACTGAACTCTAAAAATTGGCCTAAAGTGAGCAAGGAAAGCATGCTAATAGGCATAAAAGTTTACACTGAACTGAATGGATAAAGATACAGTGAAACCAATTTAAAGTTTTAAAACATTCTTTAGCTAAATCCAGGCTTGTAACAACTTGACCCTATATACAGGCAACTCAGAAGTGTAATGGGTGTAGCCTAGTGGCTTTAAGGTTTGCACAATTAAAATCCTTATGATTTCAGTAGTCAAGATCTTCTTTGCATTTTTCCTTGAATTTTTAAAAAATATAATTGGGATTTGAGCACGGCCAGTGTTCTTTTATTTGAAAAAGAGTAATCCAAGGGAAACCTAAAATAATATGTTGTATATGAAACAATGGGCAAAATGTATTATTTGAAGGCGAATGTCCAAGAGACCTGCTGGGCTCATGATGAACCTTCCTTTCATTGCAATCAGGCTTTGAACTGAACTGTGGTTCAGTATTCACCCCTTCAGTCAGCTTAAAATCACTTGTATTTTTTTTTACAATATTTTGAATACTATTTACCTTTGTCTCTAAAAAATGCTGATAAACAGCTAGAAAAAATCCTATTTGTAAGCACCATTGAAACTGATCACATTTATGTCCAAATAAAAATTTTGGGACAGAAGTATTAAAGGTGTGACTTAGAGTACCTTAATGTTCTCTTGTAGCATTTTGGGTACTAAATCCTAGTGAAGGAACTGCTTAAGGGGCTAGTCCCAGGATTTTAGCCCAGCTAATCCAGGGAATGTGCTCTGTGAAGCCTGCGGGACAAGAACCCTGAGAATCTAATTAAACTGAACCATTTAAGTCTATAGGTGTTCTGTAAGACCAGATTGATTTTAATCCTGCTTCATTGGTTTAAGTGATAAGTTGGGTTAGGGCTGTTGCGGAAAGCAACATAAGCAGCTTACTTGGAAGAACATTAAATTGAGCCTAGTGTGATCACCCCTCCCATAATGTCTTCACCTCAATGTTCCTCCTAAACTGGTTTGTCCAAATACCAAAGTTGCTTTAAGTGATCCTGTTTAGAGTATTGTGCTGGTCAGTAAGGGGTAAGATGGGATCTTGTATCCTCAGCTGGACAAAAACTTTTGTGTGTCAAGATTGTGAGAACTTCTGCATAATCTTAATTCACCTAAATGAGGGAATGGGGTGCAGAGAAGAATTAGACCTACTCAAAGTAATATGGATGTGAAAGTCCAGATAGAATCTGGAGTTTGATTTCATTTCAAGATGGAGACTGCAAGCATTTGTAAGCAACTTCTGGTAACAAATGAAAGCTAGGGTGCAGAAAAGCAGAACCAATGGTTGTTCAGAAAGAAAGAAAGAACTTCAAAGCATGCTATTTCAGGATTCCTGAAGTGCTATCACAGGAGTTATTCTAGAAGTCTTTTTAGTCTAAAACAAGATTAAAAGGAGAGCATATGAATAGGATAGATCCTTTTGTGTTTCCTTCAAATTATTGGAGGAAATGCCAGGAGGTCTAACTTACCACCCTGCAGGCAACAGACTAGATGGCTTCAACTGGCCTTTAAGGACATTCTGGACCTAAATGTCTGACACTCCCCACAGAGTGAGGAAGGCATTTACAACAAAGTTTGGAATGGGAGGAAGAAAGAATGTTTTATAACTAGAAAAGAAAAGAAGATAGAAGGAAGGCAACTGTGAACTACATCTGAATGAAATATTCCATGAAATTGATGGTCCACCGTATGAAGTCAAGTTAATTTAGTCATTTGGCAATTTTATGGACAATAGAAGGAAAAATTACTCTGTTAATTCCTGGGATTTGAATAATAATGGACAAAATTTTACATGCTTCAGATTATGGCACATTATAAAACAATATGCAGCTGATTGTTCTCTGGAAGTTTCTCATAGTTGCATTAACATCTTTGGTTTTTTAAAAAAATTGTTTTTATCATAATCTGGCTCTAAAATGCAATTTAAATAATTTTGATATTTTGTTTTGACATATAAACTTAGAATTATGGAAGGCATGTTTAAATTATCATTTCTGAAGATAATGTATCATTGTTTTTCTTTAAAAAAAATTAATTAGGTACACTTTGCATAAAGCCAGACCCGTTATTATGTTTGATCTTAACAAAAATGATAGCAGAGACTAAAAGCTTTAAGCATAGGGAATTTCTCCTGCACAAATCCTTCCTCAAGAGAACTTCCCAGTGGCATCCCTTATGACTAATCTTCAAACTATGTAGTTTCTTCCCATGTTTCTAAAGCAGATAGAAATGAATGAAAGGTGTTCACACACTGGTTGCATAGCCTTGTGGCATCGTGAATGAAAATGTACTGTGATGAGAATTTTGGTTGACTAGGGTCCACTGCATCACGTGTGTGCTTGAAATATATTCTCGGTGGCAGAGCCTATCTGTGCTTCTGTGCCCATAAACACATACCCCGAAAGGTCAATGGCATCAGATAAATGATATATTAATCCTGCACACGATTTCCGGCCATCCATTGCCAGCTAGATACTTCTAGAAAGAGGACGCCCGGAGACATTCAGATAATGACCATGTGTGACTAAACAGTTAACTGAATAGGAAAATCAAAAATATTTCATTGCAAATCCAGGTAAGTACACTGGAATTATTTTCAAAGGCAATATTAACAATAATAGTAAGGATTAACAACAACAGCAATTATGATGCTAATCTTCTAGCTAGTCTTGCAGATCCAATGTTTTGTATATGGGTCAAAGTTATTAGGGATAGCAGGAAGTCCAACCTTAGTGAAATTGATTCATTTTGGGGAAGGGTTTACTGTCTTAAGCCACAGTGGAATCCTAAACTGTGTAAGAAATCGAAACTGAGCTTCTATTTGGAGGTGCTTCAGAGAGACAGTGTGTGATCTTCATGTCCCCAACTCTTCTCTAATCCACATTTTCTAGCACACAATGTTCAAAAGATGGGGAGGGGAGAATGGTGTGTGGACAATTCCATCTCAAAACCATTTGGGAGCCGCCTTGGAGATGCCTTTTTTACTGATCACAGCATAACATGATCAGGCAGGACAGGGGGTAAAGGTGGCATACAACTCAAGTGAATGTGGACTTTCTGTGAAAGGAATGCCCATTCTGATGATAGCTGCTGTACTTGAAAAGGTAATTCCACTGAAATTGATCATTTCCAATAACTGGAGACTACAAAACTACGTGTTGCTCCTAACCTTATTTCCATTTCTGCTTCACGTCACACTTTCCAATTGTTACCTGTTCTAATCCTAATTATCTGGAAGAAAGAGAGATTGGAATCAACATACCTTTTGATAAGTAAATATGCCTAGGATTACAGTCCTATTTGGACAAGAACAAACTTTTAAATTAATCTGGTTTCTTGTGGGTTGGATTACATGAAGCATGTTCTGCCACAGAATTATAGTGTGAACTTGTATTTCCAAGCTCAGATCCTAAGAACCTGATGGAGGAAGAAGAAACAGCCTACTCTAAGTACCATCAACACCTCCCTTCCCACCCTACTACTTCAACAGAGCTTCTGGGTAGAGCTTCTGGGCACAGTTAAACTAGGAACATTAGACGTCCCCAGGCCAAATCTCAAACATTAATTTATTTGGAGAAGTCTTTGGCAAACCAAGGAGGACCCTTGCTTCCAAATGCTTACTTGGGGATAAGAATCCATAAAGCTTACTTCAGAGTAAGGGTGTATAAACTGGTGAGATGACGCCTCAGTCTTCTCTGCTAGTATGAGAAAAAACGGCCTTGTCTTTGCAGGGGCCTCTCCTTTGCTTTATGCATACCGTGGAACATTAAGCACATTTATTGAAAGTCCTGTTGTGTTCAGAACGTGTGCTGGGTGTGTCTGCAGTATGACTTTAATGCTCCAAAGGCTGTAAACAGAGAGGAGAAAAAACCTCCAGAACCCTATGACTGCAATGTGTTGCAGGCAACACTGTCATTAGAAGCAGCTATATACTATTATATAACATTGTACTGGTTTTAGACATTCTATTTAGTAAGGGAATAAAAGCCTAATCTTGCCAAAGTTAAGAGCTGTCAGAGCAACACATGTCTTAACACTGAAAACCCATGAATATTTATTCTGGGTAAAGTTACCTCGAGTTCAATAGGACTCATTTCTAAGTAATTGTATGCTGGCATTCTTGTGCACACTGACTTGCGAGAGACTCAGAGAAGACTGTGCTACTTACTTCAGCGGAAATATCCATAGGGACTGAGATGCACCTCTTCCCATTGGTATCAATAGGACTTTAAAATGATTAAATTTAGTGGTGTGAGATTTTTGAACTGTGTGAGGGATTTAGGAAAAGTGCTTTATAAATTTTTCATAGAGTTAGTAAATAAATACACTCCTACTGAAGACAGACCTCTTCACCCTGGTTTTTGGCTGAGGGAACTGCATGCCTCCCCCTGCCCCCTGTGCAAGCAGTGCTACAACTTATGTAATTTTATCTGTTTTTATAATGATTTTATTCTGACCAGCCCTGAGACCTTATGCTATACAGTGGTATAGAAATATAAAATAAATAAATGTTGATTCCAACATGAATTACACCCAGCTGTGCTCACACTTAAAGTGCCCGTTTAGATGTGTGCTATAAATACTGGAGTTTCATTGAAATTACCCTCCATCAGTAAGGTCAGCCAGAAAAAGGCCATTCTGTTCTACTGCCGGTTCCTTTAAACAGATGATTTGGAAGGCCCAGATTTTAGTGAAGTGCTCTTCCAAGGGAAAGTTCCTAGTGGGATAATGAAGACCAACCTAGCTCAGTGCATGCGATGGCTCAGTGCTGTCACTTGCAGACTGAACCAAATTGAAGGTTTTTAGCCCATTATGTACCACATTTTCTGGTTGTCTGTGTTCCACCATTAGCTGTGTGCCCTTACCATTGTTTCTATTTTTCTCCATTTCATTTTCTTCTGACCTTACTGTTTACAGCTATCCCCATAACCACTGGTACTGATCTCTAACACAGGAGAAAACTTAAGGCATCCAATGTAGTAGGTAGTCTGTGGAAGCTTATGCCGTATCACATTTAGTTTTTCTTTTCTGAAATGTCACAAGTGTGTGTTATTTTTGCTTCAAGAGGCTCACTCAGTGAAAATTCTTTAAAATAGTGCTTCATTAACTCCATTCCATAATGCAAAAGCAGGAGAATGGCATCTTCTACCAACAGTGTTGGGCATGCTGCCCTGAAATTTAAATCCACATAACATCACTAAATCCCATGGGGGATTTTTGGATTCCAGGAAACTGGAAGTATTTTGATTATTTTCTTTCTTTATTTTTTAAATCTCTTTGGGTAGCATTGTCACATTTACCCCAGCATATTGCTTTTCCCAAACACATACAACTTGGCTTGGGATGCTCACCTGGGAAGGCTGTAGAAGCCAAAATCCCCCGTTTGCAGACACAATAGTCCTTTCTTGTTTGGGCCGTTGATCTGGTTTAAGCTCACTCTCCCCAGTCCCTTGTAAACACAGTTTAAAGGACCAGAATGTAAAGCATGTCGTCATATTTCCCATCATGCATACACCTGGCATCTCCCTCTACGCACCGCTCCAACACATAATGCTGCTTACATAACTTCTCGCGGGCTACGACCTCGCTCTTGTACTTGGCGCAACAGCTAAAATATTATCTCCCCAATCATCGTGGGGCAGAGTTTGCATTAGAGAGAGGAGGGGATTATTGTGTTGCTTCGGCTCTTGTGCAAACTGTGGACAGATTGCAGGAGATACTGCAATTACAACTGCAGAAAGGGGGTTATTTTCAAAGAGATTTGAATCAACTAATGGCAGCCGTCTTGCCTATCGGTGTGTGTGTGTGGTGTGTGTGTGTACGGCGCAGGTATTTTTATGCCTGTTAATCTTCTGCAGAAACACAGCAGCTCACTTGCAGTTCATGCAGAAAATCAAAAAGGCAATTAGCGTGTCTACAACAGAAGGATTTCTGAGCCTTCTTTCGAAAGGTGTTATCAAGAAAGCGTGAGAGAGAAAAACCCATTCCGCGATCCAGCCGTGCCTGCAATAAATCCTTAGGATTTATTGCCGATATTTGGTAAATCAATAGGATTTGCTTCCGCACAGCCCTCGCTCCCTCGCCTTTGCAACAGGACTGTTCTCCGTCTGACAAGAAAATGGCTCACACCGCCCTAGTCCTTCGCACGCTCCTTGACTTTGAGGCACCCATCCAGATACCAGTGATGCTGCCCGAAAAAAAGAAGGTCCAGGGGCGCTGCTGGCGGACCAGCCGTGGCAGGGCTGGTTCCTTCGCTGCTCACAGACTCAGCTTTGCCCTCAGCTGGCACTTCTAACGCCCCGTGAAGGCAGCCCCCGATGAGCCTGCTTTGTACTACCTTCCCCAGCGTCCACGGTGACTTCGAGCGCTTTTGAATTTGCTATCCTTTGGGAAGGGTACGAGGAAAAAAAGTGGTAGAGGTGCTCTGGACTCCAGGGGTCGTCGAGAGAGCCCAACTACACGAGTCCTGCACAAATATCGGGGAAGGCGCCTAACGTCTGAAAACGCGTCCTCCTCCGAGTAGGCAGGGCTGGCCAGTCGTCAGGCGCTCGGGTCTGGAAAGAAAGGAAGGAAGAAATGGTTCGTTTTATGGGTGCGAAGTGAAGAAGGGGCTGAGAAGCTCTCCGGGAAGGAAAACTATTATCTCGTGTTCGTGTTCCTGACGCGCCTTCGAGTTTCCTTCGGGTGCTGGAGACCAGGAAGGGGCAGCCAGACCTGCTTTGGTGGTCTCGAGGAGTGGATAGCGGCCATTCTGAGGGGGCGGGAGGGGGAAGACGCGCAGGTTTAACTACCCGCTGCTGCAGGATCGCCGGATTATGGGGAAGTTTTTCTGCTGAGCTCGACGGCAGGGCGTCCACGAGGGGTTATGAGGGGAATACGGCAACAAAACAAAACAAAAACCCAAACTCAAAAGGGAGGCTGTTGTGACATCTGGGAAGGATCCTTCTTCGTTTCGCTCCTCACAGACTAAGGCGACCACGGTTCGGCATTTTGTCCCTGAGGAAAGAGGCTGAGCTGAAGAAGAAGAAGGGAAAAGCGCGCGCTGGTGGGAAGTCTCCCTTTCCTGTGAAGGAAAAAGAGAAAGAGCGAGATCTCAGCGCGCCTTCCCCTCCCCCTCTCCTGAGGTAAGTCTGTAAGCTACGAACATGGGACTAAGGGAAGAAGAGCTCTTGGCACCACCGGGAGCCACCTCGCCTTCCCCCTTGAGAAGCCCTCAGCCCTAACCCTATAGGCGTGAAGACTTTCCACGGGGCTCCTTTTTTATATAGCCCTGCCTGTGCCAGTTTCCCCCTTCCTCGCGACCTGGTGGCGCCGGGATAAGAAGCCTCAGGTGACTCCCGAGGCGTCCCCGCCCGTCCCACGCGCGCCCGCAGCCTGCTCGGGCAAGCTGAGGCGTGGAGCCGCTTCCCCTGCCCCTCCCCACTTTCCTGCCGGCGTTATTCTACGCTGCTGGGAAAGGGGGCGGGGGCCGTTCCGCCTCGGCAACCCGCTGAGGGGCAGCCCGAAAGCCACCTCCCTTCCAAGCTGCCCCCTCCTCTTTCTTTGCCTTTCATCCTCACAGATGTACGCGTGATGCGCGCGCGCATCGCCCCCCGCCCCCCAGACACACACACACACAGAGAAGAGGCGCGCGGGTTCTTGGCGCCCGCTGAATGAACAGCGCTTGGTTCGCAAAAGTCAGTCACAGAAGTGAGCGCAGGGGGGCGGGGTGTCGAGGCGAGAGTCGCTGCTGGCAAGACGCCGGCGAAGGCAGCCAGCTCCAGAGAGGGGCTCGGCCGACGCCGGCACACCTTCACGCAGCTGCTGCGGTGAGTACGAGGGGGCGGCGGCGGCGGGATGAGGCGTCGAGCCCTCCTCGCCGGGACAGGCACGAGGCACCGGTGGGCTCGCCTCTTCCTTTCGCCAGCTCCCTTCCTTCGACCCCTGGGAGCAAAAGGGAAGGTGGGGACTGCCGGCACGCCCGGTCTCCTGCGCTCGCCTCCCGTCCTCAGCTCAAGTTTTTCCCATTCCGGAGCAGTCGAGGGGGAAACGTTTCAAACCACGAGGACGAGATGTGCGCTTTGGGCGTGGTGGTGAGTTGGTTCTGTGTCACGTTGAGATTCCTCCCGCCCCGACACTCGCCTAGAAACTAAACGCTAGAAATCTGGGGTCCTTGTCATAACCTTGTGTCTCTAATGTGTTTACCGTCCTTACTCTAAATGCCAATGTCTTAGGAAGTGATAATAGAATGCCTAATAAGGTTTTTTTAATTTAAAATTTTATGTATAGTGTGTGTGTGTGTGCACCTTAGTAATACAGAACACCAGTTTCTTGTAGCTTATGCAAATTTTTGAGAGCAACAGGCATGCTTCCATGTATGAAAACGGCCTGCAGTTGGATGGGAATCTTATGGAAGCTGCTTAGGCGGATGGTATTTTAAATAAATAAAATGAAAGAAGTATGGATGCTACTTTGGGGGACGCATGTTTTTGGGAATATTGCTTGATTTGATGCTAAGAAGGTGGATCTAAGTATTTCTATGAACCTGACTTATTGCAGGGCCTGTTGGAGCCTTTGAGGTGGGGTTGAAGTCTAGTCGTCTAATCATAGGAGGTTGAAGAGCTGCATTCCACACCAGCCCGCTGAGAAGCAGCTCCGAGGCCTTTCATTCAGTTAGATGCTGGTGCAAATCCAAATATATTTAGCAATTAGTTGTATCCTTGCAGGATACTGGTTAGTAAATGTGCTGAAGGTGTATGCCAAAAACAAAGCAGAAGCCTCATAGATTTTTAATGTAATTTACTTCCAAATATGCTGGGAGTGACATTGGGAATATGATTGTAAATGTTCCAAGTTTTGTGATGTGTGTGACAACCATTTTGCTATTATGATAGCAGCATTTAATCTATGAGTTGTCATTTTCTTGGACATACAGTGCAAAATGTAAGTGGGGGAGGGGGAAGCCTTTTTAAAATGACTGCAGAGGCACCACTCCTATAGAGTTATGCAATAGGCCCTCCGCATTTCCGTGGAACTAGCCACAATTTTAGAGAGAGTTTATAGCCATTCACAGACACCTCTGTAGTTGCATGATTTCCTTCCATTGAATAGCAGCCAAACAGCATGGATGGAAAAATGCTAGGTAATTAAAAGTGTGGCATATGAAGGTGATGTATTAGAACAAAGGGGGTGTGGGCTAAACTGAAATGTTGCCTTGGAGCCTAGGTTTCTTTGTAAAAACACAACCATTATTTAAAATCTAAAATTAGAAATCACTTTCTCAAGAAAATCAGTTTTTCCCCACTCTCAGACTTTGCAGTCTGGTGATAGTACAAGGAACCAACATCTGTGTTGGTCATCACTCTGTTAAAAATTTATGATGTGAATTGTACTCTGTTTCAATAACCTTTACTTTTACTATCAGGCTTGAAAGTGGAAAGTTACTATCAGTTTAAAACATTATCAAGCATAACAGTCAACAATTTTGAATAACTGCTAGAAATAAAGAAAATAATTAATTTTGCTGGATTCATGATTCATGTATCCAGAAATATGGGATTAGAATCCATTTTGCCAAATAGCATTAACCTGATTAACCTTCTTCCTTAAAATTCTGCCAAATGGTGCTGTGTGGAATGGACTGAACACCACCACCATTTTCCTTCCTCCCCCTGCCCAGTTACCTAAGCTGCTTCAGGTGTGGCCCCCTGGATTCAAATTTCACCACAATGGCCCAGCTTTTTATTTCATTTAAATAGGTATTCACTATGCCACTTATTAAAACCTACAATCTTAATCTTTCATTTATCAATACATGTACTGGATGTAAAGAGGACTTAAAGCAATGGGCCTTTTTTCTAGCTCGATTCTAGGACACACAGCAGAGTCTGCAGGTTAATTATAGTTTCAGAGTTTTAGACAAATAGCTTTTAGGCTGCTACGACAATACAGATGAATGGTATTTATCACAAGCTCTTATTCCAAGGTTGGCTGTCTGACAAAATGGCCCAATACGACCCATGTGCCTTGCTGCGCATGGATCAGACAAGCATGTGCTTTTGAAAGCATCACATGAGCTTTCAAAAACTTCATGTACTGAAAATTACATGGGTGGGTGTAAGAAGTGGTCAAATGACTGCCAACCTCAAAACTAAGGGGAAGGAAGATATCCCCACCTCTCCTGCAGCATTTCAATTATATTATTTAAATAAAGTGTATAATAAATTCCCTGGAAACCATTGTCTTTGGCAAATGACCGCAACCCTCCCTCAAGTTGCCTTAGAAATCATTGAATACAATGAGATTTTCAGCCGATTCATGCGCTTGTTCCTGCAGCCTTAGAACGAGAAAAAATTAAACACACCCAAACACTCAGTGGCTGTAGAGGAAAAGAGAAAGGTGTTTTCTTCCATCCTCGCATATATATCAAAAAGACACATATATGAATGAATTGCGTCGGACACAAACGTGCCCATACCCAAGCCGTCCATGATTACTCATTGTTGAGTAAGGAAGCGTTTGAGAAATGGATCTCATGTTCCCAACATGGGAACTCGAGGTACCTGTAGCCAAGTCCTGCGTATTCAGGCCTTCTTTTGTCCAGCCAATTACTTTGCTCCTCTTTCTGTCCCTAAATTTAAGGACGCCCCTTTTCAAAGGCGGGGAGCGGATGTGGGGGACACACATCCAATAAGGAGATCTCGAAGGTGCCTGATAGAGATCTGAAAGGTGGTCGCCCAGTCCATGTCACTTTCCGTGGATTAACACAATACTACCGCCTTCCTCGGTGAGCTAAGAAGCCAACACACATTGGAAAGGCCGGGGGGCGGGGGCATCACCCTTCCTGCGTCCCCAATTTCTGCTTGGCAAGCAGCGTAAAAGGTCTGCTTGTCCAGCCCGTTGCCGGCACGTACGAAAAAGGCGAGGCAGGTTAGCGCTGCAGACGATGCTGTTCAAGCCAAGGGTGTCCTCTGCCTTGCGCTTACGGATTCCTAGGAACTAGTTTCTGGTTAACTGAAACCCTTTTGCTTGTTGCAGAAAAAGGCTGATCCTTTCAAGGCTGAGTTTTGTTCAGTTCATCTAAAGGAAACTGCTTTTAGTTTCTTTGAGCAGACGCAGTTTCGAGCGGAGACAGTGTTAAGGACGTTAAACCAGATTTTATATGTGGGTTTTGTGCGTTACCTACAATCAGGGCGGCGTTTTGTGGACTTGCTTCCGAAATTTGTCTGGCACCTTAAACTGCGAAGGTATTAAGCGCGAATGCTGAATTCCGCTCTGCCTGCAGCCTTTGTTGGACGTGCTATCCTAGGGACGTGTGGCGTCATACTGGAGGTCTTTTAAACCACCTTCCCTGGAAACGCGCCCCTCGGCTTCCCTTCACCCCTTGGAATTGTGTGGGCAGCCAGTAGGTGTCGCTGTCCCCCCACTGGCCACAATAGGGTAGTCAAGAGCCATTCGGGGCAAAGAATGCTTTGCTTGGTCCTTTCCCTCCAGGGATCCATTAAGGATGCAAATCGCTTCCTAGCATCCCCTTACCTCTCGCACTTGATCAGCCTCCCAAGACCGAGCGAGAAAGTTGTGTCCACTTGCAGAGACCTTGTTTACCGGATCTCCTCCTCTGCAAATGGGGACAGCAGGGGAAGGGCGGAGGGACAAGAAACCCAGCGGCGTGGATCACCGTCCATCATTTGACTTGGCCTCTGTCTGCACAGTGTCTGCGCTGGGGGTTTCCCAGCCAATCATCCAGTTGGTAAGAAAAGAAGGCCTAATCATAGAACAACCCCTCGCATAGATTTTTTTTAAGGATTTTTTTCTTTTCAAAATGAGAGTGCATGTAAGGGGAGAGAAACCAAAACCTTTCAGATTTATCACACAAAACAACAGCACCATGCGGGGGGGGGGGGAGGTGTGGACTGGCGCCTCTTTTGCCCGTGTTAGGACTGACATCCAAACCGCATTGTCTGCATACTGACTCACTTAAATGCATATCTAACGAAGATATTTACCCCCTCCTCTTCTGCCCTCAACCTCTCGGGGAAACTAATCAGTTTATGTGAAATCTGAATTCATTTTGCTAGCCTTATGAACGTACCCTATTATTTCCTCTTGCTTTCTCTTTTGAAATGTCAAGTTAGAAATACTAAAAACAACCATTTGTCATCGTCGTCGTCGTTATTTTGAGGAGGCTGGGCGAAGATTTCATTCTGCCCTTTCTTCTATTAAATTTTTTAAGAAGTCTCCTCTTCCACGAGGTGGTTTTAATCGCGCGTTATGCAAGACTAGATTCCAACTGGTGAAGCGAATATGTGTGGGAGGGGGATGAAGGAAGCGCCAGAGGAAATATTAAACTGAATTTGAACTGATTGCCCCAGTAACTCATAATGCAACCCATTCTGCAGGAAGTTGTTCTTGGAAGCAAACAGCACTGCCGTCTAGGAATGTGAGTTTTTTTGTTTTCCTCCTTCCCCCAAACTTAGGTTTCAGATTTAAGTCGTCTCTTCTTGCTAAACCAGTAGCCAGTAAACACTGCATGTGTGTACAGAAAGTGGGTCAGTTCTATTCGTTCTGGTTCAGAACGTGTCTGGAGGATATTTCAGCTGTGCAGGGGTGGGGTAGGAACCCGCTGAAAGATAAAGAGCAATTCGTTTGCTTCCCTCCCTCCCTCCACCCCCCCACCCCCACCCCCAGCGATGCCATTAATAATTTCAAATGGAAAGGCGCTGAGGGGAGAAAAAGATTCCTAGAGCCTCTCTACTTTTTGTTTTTAATAAAGACAACCTCCACGCCTTATTTTTTTTTCAAAACCACTTCTAGGCTACCGGGCACGTATATGAAGAGGTCATTCTGGGCGGGTGGGCGAAGCGTTTGGGGTGCCATGCTAAGGATACGCGAAGGACGGCGATGCGGTGCCGTTGTGGCGGTGGGCGACACGGTCTTGGTTGTTCTTAGCCTTCCGATCTCGCGTGGCCAGTGGCACCGACCCAGCCCCGGCAGCCGTCCGCCGATGTCCCCGCGGCACAGACACTTGAGGTGCTGCTGAGTATGGGGTGGGGTGGATGGAGGCGAGGAGGGGAGAGGAGGGGAGAGGAGAGGGAGGGGCCGTTGGATGCAGGAGGGCCGGGAAAGTGGCCTTCACAGCGAGAGCAGCGTTGCGAAGGAGCTGGGATTTGCGCGAATTGCGGGGCTTCATTCAAACGCCGCCCGCTGGGGCTGTGATTCGCAGGGACTCGGCCTCCATATGGTAATTTTTAGCATGGCAGGAGGCGGAGGTGTGTGCGGGGTGCGTCCCTCTCTCCTTCTCTGTGTGTGCGTTGGGGGAGTGGGCTCAGGACTGGAGAGCGAGCCGAGCTCGGACACAGCAGGGACAGCGAAAGGCGCTCGGCGACGCTCTTTTAGCGCCGGCGCTCACCCCAGATTGTAAACTGGAAGCTTCGAGCGCGCAATCCGCCGCGAGAGAGCGAGAAGGGCGAGCAAGGCGTCGCGGATACCTCGGTAGGGCGCTAAGCACGATGTAGCACTTATAGCGAGGGGTGTGGGTTTGTGCGTGTAAATGCTGCTGGCCGTGTGTGCGTATGTGTGCGTGTGCGTGAGGAAGACGCCCCAAAATATGCGTGTGATAGCATATCTGCTCCTCAACGGACATCTCCTTTCTTCCCACGCGTGCATGCCTCGTCGTGTGCAGCGATCCCCTTTAGATCTGGGCATGAGGAGAGTTACAGGCAGCTAAGATGGTTCACGTGGTTTAATTAGTCACTCGAGGAGGATGGGATTGTCTCAATGTGCCATGTAAATGGCCAAGCCGGCCGGCAATTGGTACTGGAATCCTCAGGCCGACACCCCCCCTTCTGGGAACCCCATTTGTGCAACATCATATATTTCCATATGCTCTGCTGCGAACGTACTTTCCTAAATGTATTGTTGCTATATATAGTAAGGCAAGAACTATCCTAATGGAGGAACAGTGCCTGCTTTTCCACCCCTCCCGCCTTTTAATGTTTTACGTGTAGCCATCTGACCACTTTTCATTGGGTGACATATCATATGAGCCCTTTAGTGTAGGGCACGTAAAACTAGAGATGGAGCTAGGGCTGAACATACCATAAGACTGTTCAAAGAATTAAAGTGAGCAGCTGGGCGAAACAGGGCACTGCAGCACGGCACAAAACGAAAATTACTCTCTCGAGCCTTCCCCAAAACACACCCATGGCCGCCTTTGATGAGGGTTAACTTTACCCTCTGTCTGCGCACAGGTAAGTCATTTCTATGCTGCGCCTAATTGCCTGGGTAGGTGCGTGGGCTTCGGTGGCTTTCAACAGGAATGGCATGTTAGCGGCGCCTGTATTGTTCCGTCTGGGTGCCAGTGCTGCCTTATTTATTTATTTAAAAATGAATTATAGACTATGTCAGGAGCGAAAAGGGAAGCAATGTTTTATTTATAAAATAGTTTAATCCTGCCTTTTAAACTAAAGAGAGAAAATATTCTTGAATAAGACATTTTACTTAGGTCTGTGGGGCCCTTGGCTTTTGGAGAAATAAAAAGCATTGAGTATCGGAGTCCGATTTAAAACTATATCAAATGTATTGTTGCTCGTTGATGGGTGTTATGCTTAAAGCCCAGAATTTATCCTTTAAAAATAAAATCCCACCAATGAACAATGCCCCGTAGTTAAGCTAGAACGTACAAATATGGATAAAAAATGTCTTCCTCAGAGAAAGCTCTCACACCTGGGATCTGGGAACATTTATGAAAGAGAATATTTTAAAATTACAGAATCCTGAAGGCAAAACAGTAATGAACGGCATTCCAAAGAGGCTAAAACTGTGCCCATTATGCAACATTTTGCCCCGCCCTCTATTTTTAATATTATTTTTTTTTATGATGAGGTTAGTAATCAAACTTTTGATCGCCCAAGAGTCGATGAACATCACATGCACATGCTATATATAATGTAAAGCCCCCGATATCCGACCATTTCCGACGCTTAAAACTGCGTTAGGATCAATGTGCGAATGCATTTTGCCAGCCGTACAGAAATCGAGGGCGCGGGCAACAGCCGCCCCTCTAGACGCAAACGCAGCCGTGCAGAGAGAAGGCTCCCCAAACGCATCAAAATCACCAAAATGAAATAAAACAAAAGGTGTGCTCCGTTGACCAAAGGGAAAGGAGCAAAGTCAATCTAAAGCCCGAAACTCCCAGTAAATGTTCTTAGAAAATGCAAATATACCTTTACATATGCATCAGTATTAAAAATAAGACACGCTGTGACCAACCGGAGGAGGAGAGGCGAAGAGAATGGCGCGCCGTTGATTATGCATAGCGAGCGCCGTCTGGATGGAGCCGCTTCGTGGCAAAGCGTCTCTCTTCTCCGCGCAGCGCGGCAGGCCGGCGGTCCTGGGCAGCCTCGGGAGCCGGTCGGCAGAAATCGCTTCCCCATATTAGCAGATCTTGGCTGCTGGGGCTGTGCCAGGTTTTTTTGTTTTTGGTGGGGGGGATTTTTGGATTGCTTGTTTTAGTTTGTTTTGATTTTTTTAAGGAAGAAAGGCTTCGTTTGGTGAGCTCTGCTTTCTCTCTGTCTCTCTCTTTCCCTCCTCCCCTCTTTTTGTGTGTGTATTCCTTTAATTAAAATCTTCAATGAAAGGAGGCGATCGCTCCGGGAATCTACCGTCTCTTCTTCAAGCAGCGGGATTTGCATATTTTTTTTAATGCCCTAATTTCCTTGATGTATGTAAATGTAGCCGGACGTACAGTAAGACTCCAGCTGACGTCAATGGACGTGACCTCGCTGCTAAACCTTGAACGTGAAGCTGGGTTGAGGGAAAGCGGAGAGAGGGAGGGAGGGAGAAAGGGAGGGAAGCGCGAGAGCCGAAGCAGAAGCGGCGGCGAGAAACCAGACCAGACGCAGCTGCAAAGAAACAGCCAAGGCGCAGAGCTTTAGGTTAGAGGAGCCGCCTGTTCCGGCCTGCTAAGGGCCTCCTCTTAACCCGAATGCCGCTGAGGTTCTGCAGGATCCGCGCCCAGCACTAGACGATCCATGCGATCTGCTTCTCCTTCGAATAAATTTTAAAATAAACCTCCGAACCATCCCTCCCCGCTCCCCATGTATCTCTCGTCTCGGCAACATCGAAGGCAACGCTACGGGTGCGGGCGAGCGTCTGGACCCTCGAATGTCCCCCTCTCTCCTTCCCTCCCCAGCCCCCACTTCCCTAAAGTGACTGTGCCAGGAACACTGCGCTGCGGCGACCATTTCTCCCCTTTCCAGAAATCGACCGTGGTCGCGCCGTGTCTTTCTGCGCCATCGCTAGATGGGTTGCGTAAAGCGGTTGCTTGGTAGTGCGAAGGGAAGACCGACGGTGAAAAGTGTGTGTGTGTGTGTGTGTGTGTGTGTGTGTGTGTGTAGGAGTGTGCACGGCTACACACGCGCAGTGGAGGAATCCATAGCAATATGGAGTCGTATAAACGCAGGAAGCGGGAACGCCGTGGGGTCACCAGCGACTTGCAGTCTTTGGCTTCTCGGTCTCTTTTCTATCCACGGGCAGTTCCCTTGCGGGCTTCGCGAGGCGAGGCAGCCGAGGCGAGCCTTCTTTCTGTTTTGGCTTTGCTGCCGTTTGAAGATAGGGAGCGAATTGCCTCGGTTTTTGGCCAAAGGGAAAGGGACTTATAAAGCGGGGCCGTGGTGGGCATCGGGAAAGGTTTGCAGCGGTTCTGGAAGCGGCGCCTTCCCCATTGCCGCCTCCTGGCAGGTCTTCCAGCTGGAGATCCTGCGAGGCCTGGGAGATTGCGGGGGCTTCGCGGCTGGTCCCTCGGGGAGCCCTGCGGGCTCATTTTGGGAAACAACCGGAGACGTTTCAGAGAGGGGCGCCCAGTGCTCCCGATTCCATGCTACCTTGTAAGTCACCTTTCTGACAGCGGGCACAGATCCTGCCTTCCGGTCTCGCAAACTGGCCCGGGCCGGAGACCAACTGGACGTGCTGGGGAGGAGCCGCGTTTCCAGCCCTTCACGCCCTTAATGAAGACCTCGAGCCTGGGGCTGTCCGGGGCTCTTTCAGGCTAACACAACGTGCTTGGTTTTTCTGCCATCCCTCTATCTTTGTCCCCCTGCCTGCCTTATGGGCCTCTTCCCCCGGCCTTTGTTAGGGGATCCTTGCTTGGCTTAGGAAGGCATAGCTTGGCAACTGGAAAGCGCCTTGTGCAAAGGGGAAGCAATGGCGGCCGCTGTGACGAGAACGCCAATGACAGCCTGTCCTTAGGCTAAATTTGGCGGGAAAGTTGCTGCCAGAGCAGAAAAGGGCTCCGCTTTTTCAGACGGCGTCGTCGCCTCTCCCTGGCTAGCGCCTCTCATTACCGGCCTCTCCCCTCCCGCCTCCTCTGCAACCCCCTATTTCCATATAAGATGCTCATTTGAATTTTTCCCCTTGCCGTTGCTCCTCCCCCTTCCAGCCCCCCCCCTCGCAGACAGACACCCCTCTCCTCTAACACGCAGCTGTGGACATCGCAGGACACACCTACAAGCGACACACGCGCGCACGCTCAGGCCTCCAAAACAGCCCACGGGGAAAACCTATCCACATAACCCTTTCTTTTTTGGGGGGGGGGGCGAGGAAGAAAAGCAAAGGAAAAACACAACAACAGAAAAGACTATCTAAAGGCACCGAGCCCCGATCCCTCTCTGACACCCTCCCCAAGATCACAATCCCGTGAGGATCTGGCTGCGTGCAGACACACGAGGACCCCTCGTCTGCCCTGGCAAGAAGAGAACCACTGCAAGTTTTTACACTGCAGTGGACACGCCTGCCTTCCTAGTGCAAGCAGACGGGCGACCACGCACGCGTGTCGCCCGCTTCCCACGCTTGGAGGTTCCCTGTTGCTGCCGCCTGCCAGAGCTGGATGTGATTCCCCCGTAAAGCCCAGCGCTGTCACCCGCGAAGCTGCCCTCTCCCTCTCCAAGCCGGGGCGACGGACTCTTCTAAACAGCTTGCCTATTGAGGAAACCCCAGAGGTGGCTTGTTTGCTTTCCTTTAAAAGCCCTTAAGGCCAAAACCCATCCCGACACGGAGCGAGCCAAGCGCTTCCCGATCGACTCTGAAAGTCGCCGAAGGACCAGTCTGCCGGAAAAGAGGCGACCGACTGGAAGAGCCCAGAATCTCGCAAGCCCAGTGGTCGCCAAAGGAAGGAAGGAAGGAAGGAAGGAAGGAAAGAAGAAGAAGAAGCGGAGCGGCCCTATTCTTTCCTTTTCAATATTCATTTGCAAAGTGAGACCAAAGTTAAAAAGCAAAACAAAAAAGGCGGCCTTTGTGGCCAAGGCACTTTCTAAACGGTGGAATAAATCCAGGCCCCAAAAAGAGAGAGAGAGAGAAGCATCCTTTGCTTTTTTCACCGTACAGCAATGTAGCCATTGCTCCCGTTTAGGCTAGACATTTCTAATTTGTTCCGTCTGTCAAGAGAGAACCGGGCGAGGGTTTGGTGCAGATTCATTATCTCTGCCAACGCATAACGTATAGTAGGGATTGAAAAAGACCGTGGCAATGGACGAACAATAGGTCTTCAGTTCGTGAGCAACAAAAGCGTTGGGAAAACTGGTTGAACTTCAGAGCACGTCCTCCTTAACAGAGAGGGCTGGACTAGCCCTCGGCAAGCCCCCCTCCCCCCAAAAAACTTGCAGGGAGCTTCACATACAATACTTCAGTTTCTCCTCTGACGCTTTGTGAAAACCAGACCCCGGATAAAAAGTGTTTGTTTAAACCCTCGATGGGGATAGCCAGGACGGTTTCTTTGCTTGGATGGAAACGCACTGTAGAATAAACCGCACAAGTGCCCTGCTATGGAACTTCCCCCCTCAATTTTTCTTTTTAAAGGAGAGGACAGAAAGGATGCTTCGAATCTCTTGGAGGACTCTGATATTGTTTTCTGTGCTTTTTAAAAAGGAATTTTGGTCAAGGCAGCTTTATTTCCCCGAAAAAGATTCTGCCCTTGGCACCCAGAATTCGGACCAGACCTTGTCTCTTCGTTATTTTCTTTTTCCTTCCCTTCGCTCGTCGTTACCTCGTCTCTTTTTCTCAGTCCGAGGGCGGAATGAGGGGAAAGTAAGTACACCTGCCGACTTCTCCGGGGTCGACCTTCTGATGAGTGGTGTATGGGAAGCAGGGAGAATCGTGAAGGTAGAGAAATGTGGACTTTGTGTGAACTTTTCCGCCGAACTGCTGTATCTTTTTGTCTCTGAAGTCATTCAGCAACTTAGTTACGTGTGTATGGGGGGGAAGTTCCTTCGCGGAACAGGTTGCGCTATTAGAGCTCCATTAACTTCCAGGTAGACTTGATCAACAGGAGTGCGGAGTCTCACGGGTTAACCGGAGAGCTTCTGATGACTTGGGGCGTGTGATGTTGCCTGAATCCAGAGTGCTTACTCCGGGCTCCAGGACTATTGGTACAACCGCGGATTGACAGTAAATGTGGGAGCAGTTAGTTGCACTCGGTGCCAAAGGACCCAGGCTGAGAATCTGTTCACCCACTATTATTATTTTTAAAAAAGATTAGAAGGGAATTTTATCTTTGAAATCAAACACTCCCTGGCACTCTCTTGGCCGGGTCTGCTTTGTCTGTAGTCAAAACCATAGACTTCTACGAAGCATTGTTTGAAAAGGGAAGAGAGGGCTGTTTCCCACGACTAGAAGTAGCGGAAGGGATTTCAGCACGGGAAGGCAGATCATTCTGTAACTCGTAATAAAGTATGAGTGATGAGAACCTGTAAATAAGTCGAGTAGTGGAAGGGCGTGTGTTTCGGCATCTTAGCTGGGTTCCAGAATGCCACTATTTCAATCAATCAGCGTGTCCATAGGTTAACTCATCTCCTCAGTGCTCGCAGGGCTTCTTTTGGCTAGCAGCTTTGCAATGTCCCAGATCCCAGCGAAGACACGGCCAGCATTTTCACTGATTTGATTGGTCCTGAACAAAACCTTTATGGTTGCTGGCTCAAGAATGCCTGCTTCTCTGTCTCAACGACTATGATGTCCCTGGAGAGCTTCGGGCAGCTTTGTGTACCAGGCAGTTAACGCTGTAATGCCATACTTGCTCACCTGGCTGTTTAGCCTCCCCCCCTTCTTGTATTCAAGACCGGTTTGACTGACTGGGCTTGAGGTGACTTAACGCGGTATGTCACTCTGGGTTTCAAAACGGTTTCAGTCCTTTTGCACCCTCAAAATCTGCACAGGCTTAACAGGGCTGGCAGATACTCATGGCTTTCCAAGTCAGTATAGGCTGCTTAATGTGTTGCTATTGAGGCCGGCCCAGAAGGGCCTGAGTAATTTGGCTCCACGCTGTCTCCTCCCACCGTGAATGCTGCTCATTATAAACACACCCAGAGAGCGAGTTCTAGCAGGAAGCAAGTCAAGATAAATGCATTGATGCTCCAGAGTTCATTTCCAGAAAAAGTGGGAGAGGCAACCGAAGAAGGGGGTTCCGGTACTCTATTCAAAGCAAGGATGAAATATTTTATTTCATATATTTCGAGAAAGTGGATGGAAATAGATACAGAATTGTATCCAATTTCTGCTCCATCCATTTATTCAGCTAATGCAATAGTAACACAGCCCTTTGATGAGGAGCCAGAGGAAATCAGGAAATTTACATTGTGTCCAAATGTGTGTTTTGGGCCAATGCAGAAAGAAATAATACTCTTGCAAGAAATGTGGTGCCATCAGCTTCTGTTGCCAGAATCTACTTATTGCCACAGAAAATTGAATTCACAGGATTTGAGCACCCAGAGTGAAAATGTTTTGCATATTTGAAAGTGGAGGCTAGGTGGAGCCTCTGGACTTTATTAAAGGAGTTGGCTGCCTGTAGCACATAAATATAGATGCCTCTACCTTTCTGGCCTTCCACTACACAAATCAAACTCCTTTCTCTTTCCCTCTTACAGAATTTGGCCTCTTTTAGTCCAGGTTCTGGGCTTCACATCCCAGTTTAGTTCTAGGGATTCTATTTCTGTATATATCAAAATAAATGTTTAACCCTTCAGACAGGAAACCCCAGAACCTCTTTCCCCTTTTTTATTTTCCTCTGCAGCAGACTGAATAATCAAAATACCATATCACCTGTTATTTTGTTGTGCTCTTAGGATCCACAGGATATTATCCATTGGGAAGATCTCCTATGATTTTTGTTCCAGTCTATCAAAACAATGCCCTTGAACAAACCCCGTTTCTTACAAGAGAATTTCCTAGTGCATGCTACTCCTTTTACTATATAGTGAATTATATTATAATGTAATTATCCAAGTCTTTGATGTACAGTGCAATAACACAGTTGTGATTTGTTCTTTTCCTAAAAAAACAACAATGAAATGACCATTCCCTTTTCTCACTCATTCCCTCCCTCCTTTTGATGTGTTTTTCAGATCCAGACATCAAGAGATAATCAGATGGAGTGACAGTCATACAAAAAGGTAATTTTTATTTGAAAGCAAACCTTATTATAAAACAATGTGTTTTCTACCTAGTTAGCAATGACAGAAAGAGCAGATCGCATGCCTTTTAAAGGTGCTTTCAAAATGGCATTTACCTCTTTTCATTCCCTTATGCATTTGGTACCCTTAGTAATGTGTTGCAGTATCACAGACTTAAGGTAGAACAGGCCCAAAAGACACAATTTTATTAAAAAAGCAAAGGAAGTGTAATATGCTTCCTTCCGTGTACAAATGTGTGCAGTTGGATTTTTTCCCCACATGGAATTGTCAAGCAATTGTGGCTTATACCCAAAGCTTCAGTCCTGTACCCAGTTTTCTCTAAACTCCATTGAATCCAATTGGTTTTTCTAATGAGTAGACACACATAGGTTTCAGTTGCAAATGAATCACATATGGACCAGAAAAGTGAGAAAATTGTGACTAGAGTTTAATAGGAAGCTACAAATACACACACATATACACACAGAGAGAGAAAGCAAGAGAGAGCAGTTTTGCTGAAGACAGACTAAAAACAGAATTCTTGTTTCTAGGAGAAACAGTATACACAATCTATTCTCTAGTCAACAGGGCTTGTTTATTCCAGAGGAGCCCTTGAAGGATGCTTCGTATTGACGTCACAAACATCTGGAGACATATAAAGAGATTAGAAAACCAGAATGGCAATCCAATCCAAATCTATATGCCACTAATGGAAGTTCATTAGAAACACGGGTTAGGATGCAGGTTGTTTCAATTGAAGCAGATTGCTTCTGAGTAGCAGTTCCACTATTTAAGGTTAAACATACTTGAAATAGCTGAAATGGAAAAATGCAATGACAGAGAGGTGTGAACAATTTATCAGTATCAAAGATTCCTGTGACAGAAATATTTTGAAGTATGTGTTCAGAAATAAAGTTATCTACAGAAAGTCATTGATAAGCTAGAGCCTGGTGTCCAGAAAAGTCAACTGTATTGGATGCTGACATATATTATCTGAGTATTAAAGGAACACAAATGTAACACTGAAATTAATATCAGCTCACTGACTTTCATGTAAAATACTCATAGGATTGCAGAAATAGTGGACACCCTTGGATATTAAAGATACCTGCAAGACAGAGAATAGTACAAAAAGGTTATCCTTTCTGTGCCTAACGATCTGCAAGGCCATAATTGTGATGTTAGCTCTTGTTACATCACAGGGCACCAGAGGCTATCGATCTGCCATGCAGCACAAACACATGGGAGCCAGCTCTTCATATAACCAGGTGAATAGTCGCTCACACTTTTCAGGTGCAGAACTTAAATAGCAGCCCATTGAAATCAGTGGATCAGGGAGGTACCATCAAATGAAGAAACAGCCAAGGCTTGCCTTTTGAACCGTAGTGATTTAAAAAGCATTAAAGCTTAGGTACACACCTGCATATGCAAATATGTATGGTATAATCATAAACAGCAACCTCTAGAGGCCACATTATTTCTGACTGCTCTTGTCTTTGATTTGAAGGCATCAGCTTCCAAGCCCAGTCTATATAACATATTCCCTACCACTCCCACTTTCGCCTCTAGCTGCTACTGCAAAATAAAGAAGGTGGGAGTGTAGAGACTTTGTTATAATTCCAGGAGGGGGTTAGGACTCCAGTGTAAGAATAATCATGTGTCTTTACAATAGTCCTGATTATGCGCTTTTGCATATATATTTTTCTTTTTCTTTTTCTGTTTAAGACAAGGCATGATCTTTGAATAATTCAAATACATAATTGCTGCTGACCAAGTTGCTAATCCTCCTGTAGTACCTCTGCAACATCAGGTGACAAAGAAGCAGGATACTGTACTCTACAATGTAGACAGGGATTCATCACACCATTTTGTCTTACATATATGTGCGTGTTTGTGTGGGTGATCAGAAACTCTCTCCTGTAATTGATGTCACCCATAGGATAGACAAGGTTGATCTGACTCTTAACCATTTGCTGTGCATAATTAAGTATATAAGGGGAGCACTTGGTAAAAACAGCTTTGGGGTGATTATTTTGCGAATTGTGAAAATCTTTTGTTCAGGGTATTGCCTAACATTCACAGGCAACTTTAAGACAGGCTGTTTAAGCAAGTAACCTGGAACATTACCTTGCCATTACTTTAGTGTGTTTTCTTATGCATGGGATTAGATGGTGATTTCTTTTTAAAAAAATACAATATTTAAAGAATGAAGTGGAAATATGGCCTCTCTTCCCATAAAACTGCAAATGTTCTCAGTCTTCAGTGTACTGAGTGGTAGCAGGACTGCAGGAATATTCCTATATATACATGGGCAAATACATAAACATCATATAAACATATTTTGATGTTGGTTGGCTCTGATGTGGAGGCACATATTGCTGCATACTAATAAACTTATTTTATGCATGTGCAGAAGAACAGTGCTAACCTATGCAGATATAAGACACTGTAGAAAATGTGCCTGTTTCAATTCATTCTGAATAACGTCCCCTAAACATTCTTGACCCACAGAGTTCATTGAATGACATAGTATATTTTATTTCGCTCTCCAAGAGACTAGCGTGGAGCCTAGCTTAGAGAATTTTAAAATATGCATCTATTATAAACGGTGGTCTGGGTGAATTGTCGAAGCGCATTTATTAATTGGAACAGTAAACACTGCAGATCTCAGGGGTAAGATTCGTTGCTTCTCGTGTGATGGGGAGAGAACCCTTCGTGTTTTGCACTTCACACGAGGAAAGACGCCACCAAAAATGCATTGCTAAATAATTCAGGAGGTTGTGTCCCTCCCCCCTCCCTCCCTTTGCCTTTTATTTTGGGCAGTGCAGAAAGCAAACCCTACAGCCGTCCAGAACGTGTTTCCTCCATCGAGGAAGGGGCTGTTGTTTGCCCAGCTCCACGAGCCATGATATGTATCAACACAGCTTGCTTTGAACCGAGGCAGGAAGTTTGAGAGTCAATCCGGCGTGCGTTACAGCCGTATCTGGACCCACGACGCTCGACATGGATCCATGGAGGCTAGAAAGGAATGCCGCCTTATTTACCTGCGTCGCATTCCAGGGGCAGGAGCGGGGCAGAGGGGCGCGCGCGCGGGCAGGGATGGGGCAGCCCCTCTGGGCAGGGGAGAGAGGCAGGCAGAGAATAGCCGGAGAAGGCAGAGGCTGCGAGGGGGCCCGGCAGACAGAGCCTGCTCCTTGCAGCCTTCCCTGAAGATCCACCGCCCAGTTCCCTGCGCTGCGGCGCCGGCCCGCCCGCCATGGCGCAAGTCCTTGTGGCTCTGGGCTCGGAGCAGCCCCGACAGCAGGCGGGAAAAGTGATGCCGCTGCGAAAGCCGTAGCGCCTGCTTCGGTGCCCTGCCCGGCGTGAGGCAGCGTGGCTCGCCAGGGCCGGCAATGCAAGGCCCCGGCTGAAGCCACGGGTGGCTGCTTGCCTTGGCCAGCCAGTCCCACAGCCTCCCTCCGCAGCGCACATGGAGCGGCAGCAGAAGCTGGAGCAGCAGCAGCAGCAGCAGTAGGAGCCGCCGCCGCCGCCGCCGAAGCTGCCAGCGAAGCAACGCAGGCGAAGGGCGCCGCTTCTCTGCTCTCCCCGCCACCTCCCCTCCCGAGCGCCGCTCTCCGCCTTCCCAGACCTGAGACGCTTTTATCTGTCCTTAGAGAGCGGTCCCTTCCTCCCAGGCTCTGGATATTAGAGTGATCTGCGCTAGCAACGCGGAAGGTAAAAGGCCGCGGGTTGATTCCTCCTCCACCCACCCCCCGCACCCGCTCCGTTCCCGCCCCCTCTCCTCCCGGTAGCTCTAGAGAAGGCGACGCTGTGCTGCTGCTGCTGCTGCTGCTTGGGAGAACAGGGAGGATGTCGAGCCGAGGCTGCCGCCGCCTCTGCCGCCTTCGCCTCTCGCTGCCGCCTTCGCCGCCGCTCTCGCTGCTGGCGCGGAGGGGGCCGATCGCGGGTCACTCGCGCCTAGCGAGGCAATAGCCGGGGGTGCTTGAGAGATTGCTCGTGACGTCATCATTACCTCGGTCTCCCGCGGTCCGGGACCTCTGACCTTGGCGGGCTGGTCCACATTTTGGCACTGCAAGCCCTCCAGTGATAGCCCTTTTCTCCTTTTTTCAGACCGGGGGCGGCAGCAGCCAGAAGCCCGCAAGACCCGCAGCTCCTCATGCGCAGCTCTGGGAATCCTGAGGAATCGTGGATCTGCCGGGGGGACTTCCGTCCCAGCTCGCCCCCCCTCCCCGACACCCCAAAACGCGCAAGACATCTGCTGCCACCATTTGGTTAACATAAGAATTTTTAAAAAGCGCACTGATGCATAATCCGGCAGGATCGGGAGACAGAACCGGATCTGCGAACCGCCACCGTCGTGCTATCAGTTTCTGCTGAAATGGGATTCCCTTCCCCAGCCCTGCTCGCCTCTGGCTCTGCGCTGGAAATCGCCGAGGGCTTTACTACCTTTGTACAGGCTCCAGACTTTTCCTGAGGACGAAGCTATTTACAATGCAAATAGAGGCCTGTGGAGGGATGGATATTTTACACTCTTTAGCGTCTTGGTGCATCTTAGCAGTTGGTTTTGTTTTCTGATATTAACAGATGACTAGTTGGTCCATCGCTGCCGGAAATTTACCGGCTTGAAAGGAGAAAGAGAGAGAGAGAATAAAAGAAGAAAGAGAGAAAGAAAGAAAGAAGGGGAAAGACAGAACGTAAAAGTTCGGAATAAAACTTGGACCGCAACAGCTCTCCTTGGGATGTGTTTGAGAAACCCACAGCTCCACCGCACCGAAGCCAGCTCCCCTTGCACTTATAGCATGAATATTTTAAGGCACGGCTGGCGTTCTTGGAAAAGTCTGTTTGCAGAAGCAGTCTGGATTCTACCGAGAGGGGCACGAAAGACCTCCAGTCGACTCCCGATGCTGTGAAGGAAGCGAGTTGTTATCTTTGGTTATCTAGCTGTATGAGTGTGTTGGTCTTCATAAAGCTAGATAACCGAAAGTAAAAACTCCTTCGTGATCTTCGTGCTGCACAAGAGAACCAGATGCTCCAGCAAGAGAGAGCGAAGACCCCGGCCGGTGCCAAGAATACTCGGTCAATGGCACGTTTTTGGCAGCTCAAAAGGAGGGAGAACAGAGGGAGAAGGAAACTGAGTGACATACCTGTGCCATATAGATCTGTACATATATACATGAACGAGATGCCCGGTACAGAATGATGAACCATTCGCTGCAAAGAGGATGTGGTACTTATGGTAAACAATTGCATGTGCAAGTTCTTTGCTGTTCTGTGGAGGGAGGGTGGCAAATGTTGCTGTTTTAAGGCGTGCAGTAGTGGATTTGTCTTTCAGTGCAATCCTGTGAGGTTGTGTTCAATAGTATGTTCCACTGAGTTTAGTGAAACTTGCCCCTTCATGAAGTGTATATGGAAGTGTATCTCAGCCTATGTGAGAACGTTAGCAACCGACTAAGCGTGTATTCAGAAACATAATGCTGTGGCCTTTTGGGAAATGAATGAGCTAAGTCTTAAGGAGAGGTACACTTGTGTGGCTTAAACCCACAGAGTTGTGCCAGGCTATCTCTGAGAGAGAAGAAGAGAATATTGTTCCTTCAAGACTAAACCCTCCAGCCTACAGTAATAAACATCTAGATTCAAGAGTAAGGAGTGTAATGATTTCTGTCTGCTGAGAATCTTGGAAGATTTCTACAAACCTGGAAGGGGGGGGGGAGAAAAATGTCTCTCTTAGTTGTTTACCATTATCATCCTTATTAATTATTATCATTGTCATTGTCATTGCCATTATTTATTTATTTAAAAAGGCCAGTCTTCTTTTCAAACGCGTTCCCAGATGCCTCTCTGTCCTGCAAGGGTTTCCTTGAGGAAGCTACTGAAGCAGAAAGACGTGATGGAGACGAGTTTGCCTCCCCCTCCCCGTCAGAGTGTTAAAAAGTAGTCTGCCCCTCATTCTGTGCCTAGTATTGGAAATGAAAGTGACATTTACGCCAAAATCCACGTGCGCGCCTCCTCTCTCCTTGTTTAGGGATGATCAGATCTATCCAGGAAACTGCTCTGGCATCCCAAACCGAAATAATTAGGATGTATATGGACCTGACCGAACAGAGGGAGAGAGAGAGTGAAAGGGGGAGGGGACTCCGAGGGTCTGGTCTTGCCTAATTGATTCCGTTAAACGAAATGCCAGAGATGTGAACGGCTGGACGCTCCCATTCCCACGCTCGGGGGCAAGTGGAAAAGCTATGGCCCGCCAGCCTATGACAGACAGCCGGGGGGGGGGGGTTGCCTATGAAAAAAACATCAAGTGCACCACACTAGACTCATCTCCATCCCTTAAGAAAGTGGAGGCATTTCCCACCCACAGCCATCTGCAGGCTCCCAAGTGGGGACCAACCCCAACTGTCCTGAAGCTGCAAACGGTCTGTTTCTGCTAATTCTATAACCACTGTTTCAGCTATCGATAATCAAACCTATCTTTGCTTCTGGGCTGGAGCTTTTCTACAGAGCAGCTCAAGAGTCAATGAAAAAGGCCGGCAGGAAGTATAAATAGGTCTGTAGCTTTCCTACACTTACACACACACACAGAGTAAAATAAAACCTGTCACTATAATTAATAAACTTTGTGGTATGTGTAGTGCGGGGAGTCATATGAAGTAGACCTGAAAGTGCTACATTTGGCCTAAATACTGCCCCAAAAGATGAGAAAGTCCATGGGCTCTTCATTTTTTAAAAATGTAAACTTCAGGGGAAGACTTATTTAGGCCCAGGCACATCCTATGCTTTACAATTAGGATTTCTAAGTTTAGTAGGATATATTTGCAAGCAAGTATGCAAGTAAAAGCTACCTAAGATATTCTGATTTATAGCCCCACTGTAAATTAGAATGTGAGGTGGGTATGCCAAATTTATATTTTTAATCTTATGATGCTGCACACATCATCTTACAGTGGGTTTGCAAGGCTCTGTGTGTGAGAGAGACAAGGACAGAACAAGCCAATTAACAATACACTTCTGTAGACTTTGACTCAGAAGTAAGCCCTGGCCTTTGAAGGTACTTGCTTCCATCTGCACATGTACAGGACTATATAAAATTGCTACGTTCTTAATAATAAGACGCCTAGTACATAAAATGGGAGAGGTTTTAAAAATACATTATTTTGCAAGAGGGTATCCTTAAAGAAGCTTGAGCTCATGACCTTGCACTGAATTTTGGGTGGAGAGGTTCTGTTTGCAAAAGGACCAGTTTAGCTACTGCACGTGCCTGAGTTTACTACTGTAGTGATGAATGAACAATCCCCTTGTTTATTTACTGGAGAAGTCCTGTTTGTGTGACCAACCTTTCATTGCTAAGTGCCTTTCTGTTATTTCTTTACTGCATGTCCAGGGGTGCTGTTTACCTAGGGCCATTGTCCACTACAATTAACATTTACATTACAAAGTGTGTGATTTTCTTACTCAAAGAGGATCAATTAAGGCAGTAAGATGCTTTCTTTTGTTTAGCAAAGCACATTCAGTGGAGTGAAATTTCTTTTTACTTTATTAAGTAAGTTCTCACTTACATTGTGGCTTTTTTTCTGTGTATTTTGAAGGAAAACACCCAGGTATTTTTTTTCCCTTATGAAATTAAAATTCTGTGTTAGCCATTGTCACATCAGAATTGTTTTGTATCATGCTAATGTTACATGAGTATCAATCAATAAAATACATTTTAATGTTATTTTATTATTATCATTTATTATTTCTCTTCCACTGAGTTGATGTAAGTTAGGTTTATTATTATTTTTATCCAACATACCCCAACTTTTAGCAATTGTGAGAAAAGTTCTGTTTGTGTATTAAGTTATTTTGGTCAAAATAACTTTGTGGCAGTAAGGCGATACCCCTTTGGAGCTTGAAATAGTCTGCAAACATAAAGCTTAGTCCAAAGAAGTATAACCATAATCAGAGGGCTCCTTTGAAGGTTAGGCTGAACATTGGAATAATCTAGATCAAATTTATTTAGCATACCATTGCATTGTAAAACAGTTGGACTGAAGTTGTGGGGTTTCGTGAGTATGCATGTTAACTAGTGGGAACCCAAGTCTCATTCTTTTTGAAAAGAGAGCACCAGATTGCTTTGCAAGGCCAATGCTAAAAAGGCAGCTGAATTTAACACCATCTGGAAGAAAAGATCCCTTCACGACTTTCTCACACCGTCAGACAAAACTAGTGTCTCTTGTTCTGAGCCCTTGTCTATGCAGCCATACAATACTGAGTCATTATACTTTTGCTGAGAGAAAATTTGAGAACACAATATGGGTAACCAGTGAATGACCAAGTTTCATTGTGCCTGCTTAAGTCGATTGAAACCTACGTCTAGAGCCATGAATGGCAGTATTGTTTTCCTCTCTGGGGCTATGCTAAATGTCAGCATAGTGTAAAGAAAAACTTGAAGTCTGCAAATAACTTACCAGATCTCAATTATAATATTTTCCCACACTAGAACTAATATCATTGCTAGGCTGTACAATGTACAACATAACAAAAAGCAACTAAAAAAAAAAGTGTTCATTTAAAAGTTATTTCAGACAAGCAATGTTCCCCATCCCACCCCCACTCCACCCCCCACTTTGGGAGTTTGAATTGCTGAGGTGGAGTTTGGGTAATCTTTTCTCTAGAAGTTCAAGTTGCAAATCTGCTTCCCAAGTAATTCAGAAAATAAACAACACAACAGTCTGCATTCTTGAAAAATAATTCAGCTCACTGGTGTCATAGTAACAGCCTAGAAAGAGTGCCTCTTTAGTTTACTGCATTTAAGGCTTCTCTTTGAATATTAATTAGTTTGAGCCTGACAATGTAAAGTAAGAGCTTTATTCAGCAGTTGCAGCAAAATGCCCAGAGCTTGCCCCACCAGAATTTGGTACTACAGTGTGCCCTGCGTTTAATTACTTTTTAAAAATTATGACAATTTTTAACGCTTCCATCAGGTTTAGCATTTTGAAGAACCAGCTGGTAGTCCCTAAGATGCAGATTTCTCAAATATAATACATTTCTTTTTTAAAAATAAAGTAATTAAAATTGAGAATTTAGTTTATAATGACATCTATGTGTATTATTCCTAACTGAGCTTTGGAAGCTTACAATACCGGGTATTATAGGACTAAGCAACTAATATGACTGACATATATAGAGACAGTAAAAGAAAGTTCAACTAGCTTGCCAAAGGTTAATCTTGGACTGTCTATTGTCTTAAAGATAATATTTTGATACTTAGATCATAGTGATAAAAGTAAACACAACAGCTTTATATTATTGTAGAAATCAGAATGATTTTAATATTCAACTTCCACATATCCATGGCATTGACCACAGTTCTTTATTTAACAAGGCTTCAATTCTGTCCTAGTTTACCAATGAGTAACCTCCATTACGTATGTTGGTGCTTGCTTATGAGTTGACCTGCATAGGGCTGTGGTGCAGGTATTCACTCTAAAAGAACATCTCATAAACTCTTTTAATTTGATTGTATTGCTTAATTAATGTCCCTCTGTCAAAGTTGTGGAAGATTTCCTGTCTGGCATGAAACTTTATTTTATAAGGCAGGACAAGGTTGTAGTGGATATAGCACACAGGGCAAACTGAGAAGAAAATGCTTATCCCCATTTTGCAAATGTGTAGACTAATAGGGAATGCATTTCATGATACTGATACAGGTATGCTTTAATTCTAATAAAGAATTTTGATGATTAACTCAAATACATCAATGAGAATTTCTTCAATGGATTTTGCCAAGACTGAAGTTTATTCTGAGATTCAGATGGAATCAGCAATAGTCTATCTTTAGCTGCAATTGAAACAGAGTTCTGGTTCTCATAGCTGGGGTAGTTGTAATGAAAATGCTGTGTAGTCTCACATACATCTACTCAGAAGTAAGTTCCATTGAACTGGAGCTTTTTTTTTCTAATGACAAGAAGCATAAGATTGCATTCTTGGTCCCACTAGTTGCAATGGAATGATACACACTTTCAGGTCTTCTGGCTGTACTAGCTTTGTGGATCGGGCTGTAAATCTGGAGTGGGGGTTTCACAACATGTTTAAATCAGGAAGGCCTTCTTTGTCAAAGGCTTTAAACTGTGTTCAGGATCTGATTAGTTTCAGGCAGTATGCAGAAATCCAGGGATGTTATGAAAGGCTAGTTAGGTTTAAAAAATTCCCAAGGAGTGAGGAGCAGGCCTGTTCATCAGCCGCTGCAAATGCAACAAAGGATTTCGTAGCACTTATAAATGAACAGATATAGGTGTGATCCTCTGTGATTGGTATGAATTGTGATAGGTGCATGTGTATGAAATGTCAGGATTATACAAGCACCTGATGGTGTGTGTGTGTGAGAGAGTGATAGTAAACAGTGAAGTCAGAGGAGAATGAAATGCTATTAAGTATACGCCTTAATATTGGAAGGGTCTACCAAAAACCCTCTGTGGATTGCATTGCCCTTTGCACAGGCTGTAGCTATTTTAGGCAGTGAAAAAGGATTGCCTGGGCACAAGCAGAGCCTTGTTGCTGTTGCTGCTGCTCAGCTTGACTTCATGCTGGTCATCCACCAGCACGCTGCAATGTGATCTTAGTGGAGGTCTTTATGAAAGATGCTGAAGTTCATGGAAAGGAGGGAGGTGATGGGCGCAGATCTAGGCAGCTGGCCTGCTGAATTATTGCTGCTTGTTGCTTAATAGCCTGAGGGGCTACAGGGCCAGAAAGGATTTGTGACTTACCTCTCAAGATGTTTACAACAACAGTAACATCATCACAAGATGTAACAAGAAAGGATACAAGAAAAAAAAAAGGCTGTGGATGGTGTGTGGTTAAAAAAAACAGAAAGAGGGAAAGAAAAGGAAGATAGGAGTTCATTTTGTGTTAAGCAAATAAATATTTGCAGACTCTTCCATCCTTGGAGTTGAAGATGCTAGACAAAATAGATGTGTGTGCATGCTTCTTTGGGGAGAGGATGGTTCAGGACTCCTGCAAGTAGGTTGTAGAAGCAGCAGCCTTATTTGGTTTCTGCTACTGCTGCTGCTGTAAGGGCTGGCGTTGCAATGGCAGCCAGCAGACCGCTGGGCAGTACCAGGCTGCAGTGTGACAAGCACCAGTTGCCTCTCGGGCGTGAACTGTGATTGGTGTTTCCCGGGAGACGAGATGGCTGATTGCCTTGACTCGCTTGCGCTCTCTCCTCCCTCCGGTGCAGGCATTGCCTCTGCTCATGCAGCGTCTTCCCTGTCCTCTGCCTTGTCAGGTTAGTCATGTCAAAGTTCCCCACCCCCACCTGGTACTCTCTTGATGCCTTCAGGTTTTCAAAGCTTTTCACCAACCATTTCCCTTTTACAAAGGCAGATAATTTGCACTGAATAACTTATTTTCATCATCTGTAGATGCTTCACCGCTATGCTGTCTTAAGAACAAGTCTGAAAGAGATCTTAGTCTCATTCTGTTACATACTGCAATAAAGTTACCGCCATTGTGTTCCTTTTGGTTTAACCCTCAGCCCTGATAAATTTCTCCTTCCAATGGTAGTAGGGTGGACAAGAGCTAGCTGGACCTTTCTCCTTTATATCCTTTCCCCCATTTAGTAGTTATAGCTTGACAACTTTTTTTGGAAGGGTTAGGGCTCTTGCTTCTGATGTTTGACACGTAGGGTCATTAGGACCACAAAGTAAGCAGTCGTTCTGATATGGCTTAGAAATTTGGCAAACTATTGTTGGTCATTCCCATAAACCTGTCAACAACTCCTTACATAAAATTTGTTTCTTTATATCTTTATTTATATCCTTGCCCATTGGGTCCACAGAGATGATATAAATAGATCTCTGGTTCTGGTTCTACAAATGATTTCCTTGTTCATGTAAACTCTTGTGCTCCTTCCTTGCATAGTAATATCACACAGCTGTAAGAATTTTTAAAAATAGTTTATATTTCCTGGTGGTGGGTGGGTCATATATGCATTCCAACAGACTTTAACATTTCAGATTTGCTCACCCAATAGAGAGACAATAACTGTATGAGTTACTCTTTCTCTCCTTTAAAAGCTACTGCAACGTGTAACCTGCGTGTGATTAACTCCAACCTTGTTGCTAGGTACAGTATAACTTTACCCAGAGATAGGGTTTTTTAAAAAGTGTCTTAAGTACTCACTAAGGCCAGTTAATAACATCATGCATGGACATTTAAACTTGTTGTAAGTTCCAGAGAGGATTAGAGTGTGATCGTGCTGTGCGCAACTAATGATACTATCTTAACTCTTCAACTGGGAGTTAAATCCACCCACCACACTAGGGCACAGAGGCTGCTTCCTCCCATGCCAGGGAGAACAAAGTTGACTTGGATTTTAAGAGATGACCAAATAATATAATAGGTCAAATATTTATTTATTCCTATATTGATTTTAAACTTGCTGGCTGGCAGAGTGCAGCCTTAACTGGGTAATTCACTTAATAAATACACCCATCAAATTTGTTAAATTATGTGTAGTATTAACATGGAAGACAGGGGCTTTATTTCTAGTGTCTATTGCCACTAGGCTTCAACTTCTAGGCAACACAAGACTTACTATTCTAATGTGTATAGATGAGATATACCTTATAAAACTATGCTAGGTGGTTTGTGATATGTTGGCAAAAGAACCAGAATTTATTTGTGTGTGTGTGTGTGTGTGTAAATTCTGACGTCTGGAATTGAGAAATACTTTGAAGACACTCTGCATCATGTGTACTTAAAAAAAATGCTGCTTTATTTCTATACCATGCTACTATGAGCTTGATTCTTTTTTTGGGGGGGAGTGGGGGGACTTAAAAAAAATCAAATACAACCCAACATTTAGTGATATTAAAGGTTTTTTTAAAAAATAGAAAAATAGCATTCTCATGCCTGCTTCCATCCTTTGTTGTGCAATGCTGTCTATTTTTAATTATAATGGCTGCTTGGCCTACAAAATGTTAAGAAAATTCTGTAAATGAAATACAGAATTTTCTTAACAAAATGTTAAGAAAATTCTGGAAACAAAATACCACTAGAGTAGCCGTATTATATATTACATCAATACATTCAGAATACAGGAAATCCACATAATAATAAACCAGAGTCTTTTTTATTACAAAGAAATGGAACAATTTTTACCTTCTTCTTTCCCCTCTTATCTTGTAACAGTTTTTATGCCCACAGTGCTCATATTCAAAACATACCATGCTCAGAGTGGAGGCAGTTATTTTTAGTCTTGTCTAATGTATGCCTCTATTTGCAAATGCCTATATACATAAATATATCCAAGTATGTATTTCAGCGGATAGACAGGCATGCCGTTTTTGGTGCTGCTTAGATCTGAGGCTTGTCTTTGCAATTCTTGAATTCTAAGGATGTATTATTTATTTATTTGTATTTTTATCCCGCCCTGCACCCAAAGGTCTGTAAGCAAGCATAACCAAAGGAATCTGTGTGGAAAATCAACCACATAAGTGTTTATTTCTTCCCTTATAGCAGGTAAATGTGACAATTTTACTACTTTAGTAGAACATTGTTACCCCAGCTATTTTGTAACCAAAGGCAATTAGGGTTGTTGTCTGTGTACTGAAACCAGGATCCTCAATCCTATCAATTCACATTTATTGGAAAATAATATTATAATGTGATTTGCTTTCATTAATGTGCTTCAAATCTGAAATAACAATAAGGCACTATGTACCACCTTGAATTCAGTAGCAAATATTTCACTGATTTCTCTTGGTTACATTCTGTGTGCCTTTATGTCACTGGCCTATTGCATGCTTTATGATAATACAAGTAATGCTATTTATATATTGAAAGGATGTAGTGTGGGGATGAAAGGCACACAATTTACTGCATTGTTATTCGCCAGGATGACCAACAGTGAGTGCTTAACTGAAACAATCTTTGTGGGGCTTATAACAAATTTTACTGGGGAAAATAATTTAAATACAGTACTATATAGAAGGAAGTAAGATAGCAGAGCTTTCTATGTAGAAAAAATATCATCAGTTTGTAACTATATTTATGTTTGCCCAGTATGATGCAACACTGGTGTATGAACAGAGCCTTATAAAAATACCACACATAAAGATGACATACTTCTTTAATTAGAAGGAGGCATTTGATGAAATTTAAATGTCAGTTTATTTTATTTTATTTTGTTATTTTTTAAATATTAAAGCCTGTGCTTCAGTTTTATGTGGCTTTATTTATATAGCTTGCACTGAACACCACCTGCCCCATATATGCACAGCACAGCACAACACACAGGTGCCTGTGGAGATGCCCAGCCAGTCAACCAGGAGTTGGCCATGACTCAATAGTACCCAACAAACACATACACTATCTATCTATCTATCTATCTATCTATCTATCTATCTATCTATCTATCTATCTATCTATCTATCTATCTGTCTGTCTGTCTGTCTGTCTGTCTGTCTGTCTGTCCGTCCGTCCGTCCGTCCGTCCGTCCGTCCGTCCGTCCGTCCGTCCGTCCGTCCGTCGCCTGCCTGCCTGCCTGCCTGCCTACTTGCCTACCTACCTATGTATCTAGTACTATTTTAAAAAAACATTAAACTAGAAAGTTGTATTATTTTCATAGGATTACTGCTCAGATGGTTTACTATAATTTAAGAAAAAGCAAGAAATATGGTTTTCCCAAGTGCAAATGAACTGCACCCATTCTAATGATTTCATGGATATTTTGAACATGAACAATTGTGAACCTTTACATTAGGAAAATAAAAATAACATACTTTTCTAAGTACAGAAAGTAACTTGAGACACTTTAGAAAGCTGCATTTCTTGTGCTGCTAAAGAGTTCTTATTCCTTAGATAAGAAACTGTTGGCATGTTGTAGAAATGGATTTGGAACTGCTGTTTAGAAGACTGCTCAGTCAACTGTGTTGGGAATTAGATTGCTGGCATAATACTCTAAGCAAATTATTTAAAATATATACCATTGACTTCAACTAGGGTTTTTTTTATTTTAGGAAAAGGGCATCAGTAGACAAACAGTTATCATATTCATTCTCCATGTTTCTGAATGAATCAGATGGGATATATCTTTTGTTCTTCTAAACTGCGAAAGTTTATATTGTGTGCTCCCTGCACTCAATAGGAATCAAAATGCATTGAATACTTCTACACTATTTATATTAGTGCAATGTCTTGTACTGTTTTGAAAATCCTCCTGAAGCTGTAACTGAGCTAAACTAGGATTGCAATATTGTTAATTAGGACTGCATTATTTAATCATATCATACCGTCTGCATGGGTAACTTTCGGTTCACAGGTTTTTACTAGGCCTAGTTGGAAGTGCTGTTTTAATTTTTAGATCACTTAGGCTATGTCTCCACTTTCTTACCCAGACACCTCTGGGAATGATGTGGGTGTTACTTCTCCATTTTTAGCAGCCTTAACATCTGCCTGAAACACACTTGAAGAGCCTGGGAGTGAGGGTCTGAAAACAGGCTGTGATGTTAAGCATCTCAGCTGTGGCATCTTCAAACATCATCCTGCATTACCATTTGATACTTGGAAGCATCTGGTAGCACAGGGCGGGGGGCACTTCTATGGAGACAGCCATCCTTTGGTGTTTTCTGCACCATGTGTGGAGGCACAAGCTTAATGGCTTAGGGCCTAGATACTGAAATGTCATATTTCTCCATATCTTTACATGATGCTTGAGGGCTTCTTCTCTGCAAATAGAAGTACAAAGCTGCAGAAATAGGGATGATACTCTGGTTTTTCTAAAGGTTCACCTTGTACCTTCTTTATGGGCACTGTAGAACTGTTCGTTCTGTGTTAGTTGCCTGCTTTTATTCTTCTCCATATTGGAGATTTGTGTGTTGGAGATTTTTGTGCTGAAATTGCTTTGCATTTGTTAAGACTGATATCCACCCAGTGTCAATTGTATTACTTTTTCTTTTAATGACATACAGTAATAATTTTCCTGCTATTAGTTGTAATAGAGGAGGGACAACAATTTTAACAGAATCTTGCAAAAGGGAAGAAAAGAGGAAAAGGCATTCACATTTTTTCTGGTTGGAATGAATGATCAGAAATTTTATAGTACAGTGAATTGTCCACCACTTACACTTAAACCAATTAAAGGTGGGGGGGGGGAGGCTAAAAATGTACGAGGAAAATCCCTTGGGGTGAATTCCCATTCAAGGAATAAAGCACAATATACTAGCTATTTACATCAGGATTTACATCAATATGTAAAGCATGCTAAAAGGAAGCAAAGGAACATCTGGCAATCGGATCCAACCCCGATTTTGTGTCCCCACTCTTAAACACTTAAAACACTTCCAAAAATGGATTGGGGAAAGCGATTCTTTCCCCTCCTCAGCCTTTTCCTACCCCCCTTTCTCCCCATTACCCAGGGTGCATGGCTGCTGCTGCAACTCAAGCCCCGTTCACCCCGCTCACCTCCACACCTACCATCCCCAGCAGGGGTTCCCCCCCAAAAATGCACCCCAGCTGGCTGGCTTGTCAGGGGAGAGCGAGGAAGGAGGGAGGGATGCCCGCTCCCTTCACTGGAACCACTAGCCGGTTAGAAACACGGAGCGGAGGCTGGGTGACCTCCACCTCCTCCCTGCCCAGGCGAGGCAAGGTGAGGCGAAGCTCCCCCTGGATCAATGCAACGCTCACTCTGCTGTTGCCACTGCCTGCGCGCGCGCGTGCGTGTGTGCATGCGCGCATGCACACACACACATAATTATGCACTCCCCTGTGGGAGCTGTGCAAGTGTGTGAGTGAGTGAGCAGTGCTGCCACCACATCAGGCAGGTGAGAGGGAGAGATGGACTGAGAGCTGCCAGAAGTCATCCTTTTAATGTAACCCAGTTTTTCACACGTGCAACCTTTAACTCTGTAAAATGCATGGGTGGGAAAGGAATCATGGTTATAAGGTGTGAAGTGGGTGAATTGTTACAATGAAACTGGCTGCTGTACAGGGGAAACCTGGCATTTTAACTGACAAGGGGCTGTCCTGCAGGGTAAAGCACACCCGTTTCATGACGTATTTGCCCAAATACTGCTCTAGCGTTCCCACAGCAATAAGGAAGAAGCGTTTTAAAAGCCAAAACTGGGAAAAACACCTGAAAAATCAGGTTTTTATTTATTCCATTTTTAAGCCCAATAATCCTCAAAATACCCCTGAAACTAATTGGGGGTGGGAACGATGAGGATCCAAACCGTTTTGAAACAATTTTAAAGTGGCAATGGGAATTCAGCCTTGGTGTTGCTAGAGATAGATATGTTAACTTTGACATTTCAATGTGCTTGAGTTTTCCATGTTGGTTTAACTTTAACTAAAAGGAGAGTTTAGTATTAACTAAACTTGATGAGATATAATTATTTTTGATAGATTGATTTAGGGTTTGGCTTGAAAATACTACAGACCTATTTATTTTGCTTGGAAAGAATTTATTTGAGAATATTTTGCATTTTGAAAAAGTTATAATTTGGACTTCAGCTAGTAGAAACATTGTGCTACCCAGGCAGTTTTCTGTCTGATAGTTGGCTTCCGCATAATGCTGTCATTAATTATATATATATTATAAAGATGATTAGTTTCATTATTGAAAAATAATTCACCAAATACCAGTAATATTTTACTACTTTGTATATGATATCGGTACATTTAAGTAAATCTAAAACTAAATTACTGCAATTCATTGGTGCCTTTCTGATATCTCCAGCCTGCTGCATTTTGAGCTGTAGTTATGTAAAATGTTTTACTGATAAATAAATTACTCTAATTGTAGTTGAAATACTACTCAAATTTTTAAGACCCTTGCATCTAAATAATATATTATGCATTACTTAATTATTTATCAAGACTAATTTAAAATAACTGTAGGGCAAAGCATACATTTATTTATAAATTACATTATGTCCCCCTCCATGCACAGAGGGTGAAAATATGCTTTTGATAACAAAAGGAGGAAACAAGGAAAACAAAGATTCCTTCCTTCCTTCCTTCCTTCCTTCCTTCCTTCCTTCCTTCCTTCCTTCCTTCCTTCCTTCCTTCCTTCCTTCCTTCCTTCCTGTGACCCAGTTGTTTGGCCTAATAATATTGTGAGACATGCCTATGCCATCGCCTTCATGTTAGCCTATTATGTTTGAATTAGAGAGGAGTGGTATATACTGCATGAATATGAAGCAGACAAAATTAATAGACAGTGGAAGAGGAGAATGACTCATAGTAATATATTTTATTGGCATCTTGCAGGACTTAGGCTTAATAGATCCAAAGTCCCTAGGATCAAACATATAGAGAAAAAGTACAAGTAAAAAAATGAATAATATATCATTTAAATTTTACATTAACTCTCAAGTGCAAAAATAGAGAAATGTCTTTGCTTGCTCTCATCTGTATTGATGCTTTCAGACAAAGTCTATTTCTCTGAATCTTTCACTATGAAAACTTACAGAGATTCTAATCCTTGTCTATAATCTCGGTAGTACTACAGAATCAAATTCTAGCAAGCAACACAACCTCCCCCCCCCCCCGTCTGTTTTCTGACCCCACCTTGAGTATGCTGCTAATGAAATACCGGAGATTGATTGCAGGGAGCTTACAAGGGCATATTTACTGTACCATATATAGTAAACCCCGTTTGGTGCATTAGCATGTAGCCATTTTATGCAAATTTAGTGAGAAAATGACTCACGTATATGATTTAATATGCATCAGCGGTAACTGGGAACATCCTAATATGAAGAAATTAAAAATTCATTATGGAGCAAGGCTAGGGTTGCTACATGGTTAAAACATTATTAAAGCATATTTCAGTGTTTTGCTTACACTACTGTTCTCATTATGGTGCCACCATTTCATGACAAAGACCGCAGAAGAGAAAACATTCAACTTAAAATGTCTGCTGGCACACTTCGCTGGATTTGTGTGTCACTAAACAATGAACGAGCAAAGCCTTGAATACCAACTATTTAATTAGCACTTTTGCCAGCCATGCATAGAATAACAGCTCATTTGCATGCATCTTCCTTAACAATTATTCCTATAAAAAGCTACTTTTTTCAGATATTCTCACATAGTAGAGTATCATAGAAGCCCCCCCCTTTCTTAGTTTCAAAACCTCAAAATTCAAAGCTGTGATTAACACGTACAAAAATCATGCTATTTCGATTGGAGATACAGATTAATTATTGACTTTAACCATACATGTGCCATAAAAACCTGGATATAACTGGTGATTAAGACCTTCAAAGGGCAATGGAAACCCTGTAACTGTCCCCAGTTTAATTAAAGACTATTAGTATAATTCTCTTGGATGTACAGTTACAGTTAATGACAAGTGGTATCTTGCAAACACTCTGCTTTGGAAAGATGCAAATTTCATATTATAAACAATATTGGAAGAGACCATAATATGTAAACATAATAAAGAAACACTGTAAAATTATTTTGGATTGAATCTTGAGAATTTTCACATCTTTGAAGTTTGAGTTCTGCTTAAATTCCTTCTTCAGCTACATTCAGTAAGAAAAGGAAGTTACAGATAGCTTGTGTGAAAACATCTAGATCAATATGTATTTGATGTACAGCAAAACTGTTAGGAAACAATAGTATAACCATTACTTTAGTGTGGATAATCTGGTATGTTGGCTCTGTCAAAATAAATTGAATTACAAAGAATCAATTTTATAAAGATAATGAATATCTATAGGGATGTTAGGAAAGCAAATGGAGAAAAGAAAAAAAAAACAGTATGTAATAGTCAACCAACTCAAAACTGACCTTGAATACAAAGAATCACACATTTCTCCACTTTTAATTATATGAAGTAATCTGAATTTCATAATCCATCAAAACAATATTCTGATCAATTACATCTATGATTAAATCTTTGTGTTTTATGTACTCAGTTCTATAACTTAATGTTGTTCTATTAAATATAATCTTAGGAATATACATATACATGGAGGTAAAATAATTTCTAATACCTTTTAATATTATTGCAATAATTCCTTGAGAGAGTGAGAACACTTTATTTTGGTGGTGGTGGGGAATAATGAAGTAAAATTAAAAGAAAATCAAATAAATGGAAATCTGATTTTGGGGAATAGCTTGTTTTAAATTATCTTGCTTACTCTTTTTAGATAACCAAAACAAATTTTAAAAGGATGTTGTGCTGCTAATCCAGAGAAGTATGGTATAATCTGAATATACAGGAAGAAATCTTTTACCTGCAAGATGTCTACTGCATACATTCAGAGACCCATAGGAATATTCTGCCCAACTCATAAGAATTTATGATAGCTGTTTAATGCATGACATTTTCACTACATTTTCATTCTATATGAAGACTGTGCAGTATATATATACACCAATCACTGTATACTTATTAGTATACAAATTCTTGTAATCTTTAAGGTGTAGCAGTAGACAGAGATGAAGATGTCTTTTGTTTCCTTAAGTCCTTATTTTCAAAAAATGGTTGGGACCAGCTCAGAGGAGTCATGGCTATCCAAGTCTATTAGCTCTGATGGCAGTGTGACTGTCTCTGGTTGTAGGAGGCAGGTGCCTCTAAAGGGCAACGGCTGCGAGGGAGTCTGTGAACAGGGAAGATGTGTGCTCATGTCCTGCTTGTGGTCTTTCTTCAGCATTTGCTTGGCCGCTGTGAGAACACACTGCTGGACTAGATGGGGCACCAGTTTGATCCACTGGGGATTTTTTATGGCCACTTCTAGACACCAAGCGAAAATCCTGCTATTTGGTGTTATTCTGGAATAAAGCTTCTCCAGATTAATCAGTTGTTGCCCAGACAGCTGGGCAACAGAATGGGATAAGCACCATGACTTACCTGTCTCACGCTTGTGCACATGAAGGCAAGGCAGCTACTTCCAGGTATTTTGGCAACATGAAAGAAGCGCCCACACATCAGCCCTTGCAAATGGCCAGTTTCAGCCTTGTACATGTGCAGGTCCATTTTCTCAGGGAAGGAACCTGAAAGCCAAGCTTCCAGACGGGCAGGTTTATTTATTTATTTATTTATTTATTTATTTATTTATTTATTTATTTATTTATTTATTTATTTATTTATTTGTATTTCTATCCCGCCCTATACCTGAAGATCTCAGGGCAGGTTACAATATTATATTAATCTTAGACAGGTCCCTGCCCTCAGGCTTACAATCTAAAGAGAAGATACAAAAGGAAAATGGCATGGGAGGGAACAGGGACACTCTGGCAGCAACAGTGTCTTTGCAATGGTAAAATACTTCTATTTTCTTTTTCTCCTCCATTCCCCACAGGCAAGATGGCTCCTTCATAGCCTGTGTGGTGCCAGTTGGGAGGGACAGGTCAATGCTGGGAGCTTGATGGAAGGTGCTCATCCTGTTTCTCTTTCTTTCCCCACAGGCAAGATGGCTCCTTCATGGCCTGTTTGATGACGTTTGGGAGAGAGGGGTCAATGCTGGGAGCTTGATGGAGGTTATATTGATATGCTAGGAAATTCCGCATTGAGGGCTGGGTTTTCCCACAGTGGATAAAATGAAATTTTACCCATATATCATGAGGCTATATTGGAGTTGCCACAGATTCATGTGTCTTGCCTGGGCTCATCCTATGTTCTGATTTTTAGACAAAGCCATGAAAGATGCATCCTGGAATGGGCTGCAAAAGTGTATAATATATTTGGACCCACCAACAATTAAATTAAATTTTAATCCACATTCAGTCCAGTTACAGAATGGAAGAATAACAAGCAGAGTGACAAGCAATCCTCTTTCCATCTTTTCTAACCCAGAAAAATCTACCTTTGGCTTAGATTTTAAGGGAAGAAAACTGCTTGTCACTTTGGTGATGTGTTCTTTCATTCTGAAACTGGATCAAATGTGGATAAAACTAAGGGTTAGGGTCAATGTAATTATATTTTTAATGAATATTGATCATTCTGATATGATAGCATTCCAATAAGGAGTATGCCTGATTATCTCATCTAGTCTTCATAAACACATGTTAAAAGCAATAACTATTTCAATATAATGCATTATCCTCAGAAGATATAATAAAGAAATCTTACAGTTAAATTTATTTATTTATTAAATCCAAAATGTACATCTCATCCTTTTAATATTGTGCAATGTTGCCATATACAGATTCTCTCTATGGCAGTGTTAGAGAGACTGAGGCCTAGGTATCACATATTCAGGATTCTTCTAAGGACATACCTTCCATCCTAGGCCACATTCATTCTCTACAGGCCACAGCCATCACCAAACAAGTGCTTGGCTATACCCTTGAATGACTACAGTGCTTCTAGATTAGATGAGGATATTCGCTTCGTCCAGATGGCTGGCCAATGGGCTATCTGAGAAATGAAAGACTGCAGACCTGGCAGAACAATGATGTTTCTGTCATTGCTGGTTATGCATTAAATCGGAAATCATTCTGCATGGCAGTGGAGGGGGGAAATGTGGGTGAGATCCACTCTTGGAGCTTTTTATGCACTATGCGCCAAGTTGCCTCCAAGGCCAGATTTCATGCTTCAGGGGAAAGTCTTTTGGGTCAGTGTAGGTGGCCATGTTTGGTCAATGAGCCTTGGGATACTGAAGGAACACCCTTTATGTATTGTTTAAGCGTAGCCACTGTGTGAATGAATGTGTTTATGTGTAGAAAATGCTAACATTTTTAGAGAAAATGTGCAAACGTAGTAATTTGTTATTTTTTCTCCATATGCCTTTGACCTCACATGGCTCTGGATTACAGCAATAGGATGTTGGTCGTGAGACAATGTGACCTTTAGGATGAATAAAGTTCTTCACTCCTGTGTACAGCCTACAGAGCTGAATGGAATAATGCCATGCAGAGAGAGAATTAGGATTTCAAATAGGATTTCAGTTCCTTGTAAAAACAGGAGAAATAGAGTGGGAATACTAGTGGTCTGACCAATGTAAAAAAAAACTGATTTGTATTTTAGAATAATATTTTGATCATGGGAGGCCAGACAAGAAAGGGGACAGAATTTCTGCACCTCTGGAACAGAAAGAAAAATAAGGGAGCACATTAAAGCTGATGTGAATTACATAACAAACTATGATTGATCTACTGCATACAGAGTCAGTGGAAGGTTGTGGGATAAATGGCTGTACTCCAGATACCTCTTGCCAAAAGGAGTAGCTTCTGAAGTCATCCATTTTGGGAGATTCTGGATGGAAGTGACATCTGTCCATTGCATTCCCGGCTATGCCCAATCTAAGGGTGCTTTTAAAAATTGCCCCTTTTAGAAAGCATGTCCCTTCTGTAGATGCACACACAAAAAAGACATTTAAATAGTTCAAAGAAACCTACCTTATGTTTCCTCATGTTGTTTTTCCTTTGCTTCAAAGCTTGGCAACACCTTCCTGGCAACAAATGCTCATCACTGATTAGCCACTTGCTTGCCTCACTTTCCACAGCCCTGATTGGTCACCTATCAGCAACTCTGGTTCCCATGCTGAGATAAGCTACATTTTACTCTTTCTGTGAGTATGAAGCTCCCTGCCCAATGTGGCAGAAAGAAAGAGTCACTCTCAGTGTCATTTTACCTCATATGAGAAAAGGATGCCCATTCCCAGGCTTCAGGATGGGGTAAGGCGATTTTAGGGGTTTTATATTAGCCCTTACAGTTTCAAATACACCCAGAGGGCATCCCATTAAGTGTGTCGGACTACACCCTAAGTCAAGTTCCAATTGAAATTTCATATGTAAACCACATTAAGTCTTTGGAAATCTGTGATGCCTCTAAAAGTCATTTTCAGGGAATTGAGAATGTCTGAGAATGCTTAGAAGCAAATAGTGAGCTACTGTGCAAGATAAAGGAAATGGGATTATTCCAAAAGGATTGTCTAGTAATTGGAGGAAGATGCTTGTATTGCCTTTTGTTTATAGAAAAAGATCTACACTGACCACCAAATAATATTATGTAAATAAGGTTCTCTTCCAATTTTTACATCACTTTAACAATGCTTAGAAGAGAAATATGGAAGGCTAACATGTTTTCATTGGTCCCTTATGAATATGTCCTTACTTTACTGATGAGCAAATGGAGTGGATATGAATGTGTTAACTCTTGGTTGGTTCAGGGTGAGGATTGCACCCTTTCTTGTGGAAACCAGAGCTTCCATTAATGGCAGGTGATGCCCAAAGCTTGCCTTTCAAAGTAACACTTGGCCTTAAATGGAAAAAGGTGTGATTTTGATCAGTGCAGGGGGAATACCTTGAAGCAATGGATGAGGTACTGTGGAGCATGGAAATCACATCAACCACCATTATGGGATTCTTAATAGTAAAGTACACCATTGAAATAGCTTTGGAAAGGAAACAGCAGAAGGTCTGTTCTTATATCATTAAAATGTTAAAATGGATGCAGAATTTAGTAGAAAATAAGCTGCTACAATGCCACAGAATCATAGAAGGAGCAGATCACTTATTTTTGATTTATTGCTTAATGGGTCTCTTTTTTTAAAAAAAATACAATGCCTCCCCCCAAATAACTGCACTGTGAATGATCTTTTGTGATAAAGAAGTGATTTTTTAAGAATCAGGGCTAATTTGCATAGTGGTTTAGAGGAACAGTACTGATGAATGCCTAACATGGCAGTATTTCTGCCCAGGCACCATCATGGGACTAATGGAAATACAAACATAGCCTTGAAGTATAAATTCAAAAATCAGAAATGAAACTGGCTGGTTTAAGATGCACAGGCTTATGCTGTATATCCCAAGGGTATAATTATATTTGACACAGGTACATTATTCCCCCTTTATTTGACATAGATAGATAAGAATTGTCTATGTTGGTTCCACCATATCCTACCGAGCTGTGCTTTAAAACTTCCTTTTTTTGTTTTTTGCAATAAAAAGTGAATTTCAAACATAGCACAGGGAAATAATATTATTAAATACATTTAAACATACATTTTTCTTGAGGAATAAGTTCTTTGCATTTGCATGAATTTTATAGGAGGATACAGGAAAATTTCACAGCATTTAAGGAGAAAAGACAAAGCGCTTGCAATGGAACAAGCACCGTTTCCTTACACCTTCCTCACTTTAATGGGCTTTTCACAGTCTGAAACCCCTGGATAGTTAGACATAGTGCCAGTATTTCTTATGTGTGTGTATTGATTTACAATGTAGAAAGCAAGTATTATTCATTCTGATAAGATTTGTAAATAATTTTGATGGGTGCAGTAAATACTAGTCTGGGTACACGGTCCCTCTGTTACAGAGTTCATTTTGGGAAAAACACTGTAAATATGGCCAATTCACTCACCCACTGTAGGAGCAGGCAAATAACTGACTAGTTGTTCTTATGAATGACCTCCATGACTTCTGAAATGTATGGATCTGTAGCATCATCCACAGATAGGACTGTATTTGTGGATCTGTTTTGTTTTGAAGCAGAAATGCAACCTCTAGCCTTCTCTCATATAGACCTGCCCATGTCTTAAGAACACAGAGTGAGGACCTTCCTGTAGTCTCACTATTCTCAGATATTTAAGGGTTTGTGGCACATGAGAGGGCTTTCTGTGGTTGCCTACCAATTATGGAATAGCTTCCCCATGGAGGCACAACAGATGCCAACTTTAAACAGGGCTCTGGTCAAGGTGCTAGGGTTAAATGACTTGGCCCCCAAATATCTTAAGAAACACCTTCTTCCATACTGAACTGCCTGTGCCTTAAGATCTGTAGGGGAGACCCTCCTGGTTGTATTACCACCATCAGTGTAAAAGGGGTGAGCACCCAGTATAGGGCCTTATCAGTGGTAGCCCCCAGGCTATGGAATAGTCTTTCCCTTGACGTGTATTAGGCACCCTCACTTTACATGTTTAGGAGGGCAGTGAAGATGCACATTTTTGCCCTGGCCTTTGGCTAAATGGGGGTTTAACTTTTTCTCCCCACTTTTCAGACACTTTTATTAATATGTTTATTTTTTGTCTTAATTGTTATAATCTGCCTTGAAACCCTCAGGTATAGGTTGGGATAAAAATGCAAATAAATAACAGAAAGTAAATATTCCTGCCACTGCTGGTTACAATGTACTGTGGGCCTGAATGTACCAGTTCTATGAGCTTTGAAACTACTTTCAAAGCACCACAAAGGAGATCACTCTCAGGAGGCATCTTCATTGTGTGTTAAAAGTGACTTAGCCAGGGCAGCTGGTCTCCACTGCCACTGGGAGCAATGGAAACTGCCCTCACTTGAGATAGGAAGTGATAGGAAGCCTTTAAAGGCCATTTGCAGGGAATAGAAAGCAGGTGAATATTTTGTCTTTGTTTTCTGCTTGAGATGTTCAGAAGCAATTGGTGTCCACTGTGTGAAACAAGGGTGCTGGAGCAGATGGGCAATGGCCCAATCCAACTGGGTTCTTCTTTGGTTTGTACATGCTAAGAAGTGCCTTGTCACCTGACCTGTTGAGCACCCACATCACTGGCTGTGGGATGAAGAGATATCTGGCAACACGAGGTAGGGAGGTGCTTCTGTGCCTTTTCCCATGCACCTCCCATCATAGCATCAAATCATGACCAAAGAGTGGCAGACACTCTTTGGTCATGATTTGATGGCTATGATGGGACTAGATGAATGACACTGAAATATTATGGGCGTTCTGCATTTACAAAGTGACTATGTATTTTCCAGTTCCCCCCCTCCAATTATGTATGTTCTTAATAACAACAAACAAACAAACAAATGTTATGAGTACAGCGTGAGCTTTAGGAAAATCTGAGTCATAATGAATTTAAAGTGTATGTGCTAAGAAAAGTATTTTGATAGCTTAAAATATTTTGGATTTTGCCCCTGGTTGCTGCCAATAGTGCAGTACCACAAAAGAGCCAAATTGGTCTGGGAGGATAATAATTTCATTGCAGCATCTTTTAGATGGTATTAATTGATATAATCTTTAAGACTGCCTATGCTTTTCACAGCATCTGTGATTTCCTTTGTGGTGGGGGGGATAAATGTTGTGCAAAAAAGGAGCTCATTGCATTTACATTTGACTTTATGAATTCAGTCACTGCTAAAGCCTTTATTGGAACCTGTGCACAAAGCAAGCAATGAGGAAGAGAGAGGCATTTCTTTAGCTTCTTATATGCAGATGAGATCTTTAGAACACAAAGATCTTACTTCTAATAAATAAAGCAGAAGAACCAGATGGCTTCTGAGGAGATTTAATTTTGCAGGATAGTCAAATTTTTCAAGCAAACTCTGCAGAATGCAACGAGTAGTGCTGTTTTACAAATGACCAAAGTTTATAAAATACCTTTTCCTTCCTTCCATATTTTGAACTGTGTAACCAGGGAGATAGCACAGGTTCTGGAAATAGTATATACTTTTCTAGAGCAAGATGGATACATTCTTTGCTTTTATTTGAGACAACGGTTTTGAAATCTGTAAACAATGCTATTTTATTAGAAATGCTTGGGTTGCTATTGTTGCCATAACAATGATTCAAGAAGATATCAGCTGTACTCCTTTGAAGACTTATATTCTCAAGGTCTGCGTTCCAGCTGTAATACCGAAGACAAGGCAAGACAGACTTGCTTCCATGTTCTCCCTAGATTTGTTGATTTGTGCATGATTCCTTTCCTTTTCACTGATTTATTCTGGATGATTGTGTCTGTCTTCTGAAATATATTTATTAGGCTTATGTCTTTTGTCTATATGAAGCTTAAATCTAGAATGAAAGAAGATCTGCTTGAAGAAATTTGAAGTGAAGAAGACCATTTTTTGATGAGGTTCAGACTCATCTAGAGAATCAGAGACAGAACAAAGTGAAAACAGATACTTTCCCTCATCATACTCGGCCTTGTTGCCACAGAGCCAGGATAGGGTCCGCCTCACTTCAGGTGGCTCATGCCAGTAGGCTCACTGTTCTGGCCGTAAACCTCATTGTTGGAATCTACTGGTAGACTGGGCTAGGGTGAAGCATACTAGGAGGGGTGGGGCTCCTAGTCTGCTCTAAAGGTAAAAGTGGAAACGGCCTTAATTACCATCAGGAGATAAAGTCACTAGGGTCACCAATCACAGTGTTGAAGGAAGGGTTAAAAAACTGTTTAAAATGTTCTATTTTAGTTTATTTTCTCAGGAACGGCAAAGCTGAATTGTTGATGGGTGTATTTTTAGTACAGACCAATCATTTCTAAAATCCATTTCCCTTTACCAGAGTTCTTAATTATGCTTGAAGTTGTTTATGGGTACCTTATTTGGACCCTCTTGCATTTTAAGTTATGTTTATAATCATGTACTTGTAGGTCTCTGTGTTTATGGTATATTTAATTTTGTTGGTTTTCTTTGTTCCTTACTGTGTGAGTCTGGCACCATCTACATGGCCTCCTTTCAAAGGTATCTAAGCAAATTTGAGGCCTAGCAGACAAACATGTATGCCATCATTTATGCTTGAGCATTCACAACTCCTGACAAGGGCAGTCTCCCTTTAATCCTTTCCAAATCTTTTAAGGTTGCTTTTCTGGGTGGCAGACTAATGTAGCAAAATGTTTCAGAAAAGAACAATAAACTACAAATATAGTTTCACTGGCAGGGACTGAGAGAAATGTTTGTAGTATTTTTCTTCTCAGATGCTGGAATAAATTGAAAGGCATCAGGATTTGTGCTCTTTGACTTAGTTGTACAGGAGTGTATAATTTGTTTTCCCTTTCAGGTAGCAAAATACCTTGGGCCAGCAAATTCTGCTCCCTTTTTTTAATTTGTCAGGCTGCAGACTCTAAAGAGTCTAGCTATACACAAACCTTACCTTCTACTTTAGCTCTGCATTAGAACAGAATCCACTTCTCTTCCACATCAGGAAGAAGAACGCAACTAGAGATGTGCATGAAGAAATTGTATCTTTGTTTGCTGTTGAAATGAAAATCCAATAATTTGTTTAATTATTGAGTTATTTAATTGAAAAACTGGATTTTTGCCATTTTTTTGAACTTTTTTTCCAAAGGAAAAAAACCCTTTCCATTGAAAAAAGTCCTTTTCATGACCAAAAACACAGCAAAACAAATTTTGATCAAATTGTTCACTTTCCCCAGCAGGAAATTGGTTTCTTTTGATCAAAGCTTTAAGTACTCAAAAAAAAAAGATTTTCATTTTAATGTAACTGTCTGCAAATATGAAATATTTGATCAAATTTGTGAATGTGAATTGAATTTTGTACATCCTTACGCACAACAAATAAAATTGCATATCCAGTGCACTTGCCTCCTTGTCACACCAAAACAACCTTTCATGTCCAACATGCATGAAGTACAGCAGCTCTGCCTCCTGACCCTTCTTTTGAAACTCCTCCTTTCAGGGCCTCTCTTATGTTCTTAATGTTCTGATCAGTCCACATAACTTGTTGCTCTCTGTGCCTTTGTACTTTTGTAATCCAGCACACTTGGGCTCAAGTGGAAAAGCAGAACTGATTTGTGTTCTGCATTCCTGTGCTAGAATTATGTAGCTCATTTTCTTCATCATACGATCACTTCCATGCCTTTTCTGGGTGAAGGGTTTAGGTGCTTCTCTTGAACCAGGAGAGACTTTTCTCTCCATAATATTTGCCATCCTTTCCTGCTTTTGCTCCCAAGTTATCCTGTTCATTTTTGCTCACATCCTCTGTTCATCTCTTTGCTTCCACAAGCAGATAGCCAAGAAAAAGTTTAAAAATTTAAAGCATTCAGGCTCCAGTGCAGCTATGTATGATCTGAAAACCAAGGGAAACAAGAAAAGGACTGTAGGAACACCCCTGTCCAGCCTCTACAAATACAATATATGGCCACATATAAAATTAAACACACTTTGAAAGAACCAATATGTTTTCCAGGCAGGGGTAAAAAAGCACTCTGCAGAAAATGCGGATTTCATGGTAAATACCCTGCATTGGATACAAGAAATCATATTTTAGTATGATTTCCCCATAGCAGAAACTTACATAATTCACATACCTTGTCCATACCTAAGTTCAATATCTCTCAGATTTCACAATCCTACCAGTGCTAGAAGTCACATGGCCAACCTATAAATGTGCCACGATGCATGCAGATCAGCTAAAAACAACATTCCCCCCTTCCATTCTTTCCAGTCATTTTCAATTGGATAGACATAAAAGAAGCAATTTGTGTCTGCATCAAGGTGCAGGTCTGGACAGAGAGGTTTGATGTATCTCAAAGTACTGAGTTTAGTCACTATAGGGTTTTTTAAATGAGATGATGGGAAACTCAGTTGTGGAGTGGAGCAAATTTAAGCAGAGAAGTGGTGTCTGTATTGTTTATTTCCCTTGACACTCATGCTCCTCCCTTATCTCTTTGGCTTTCTTCAATAATTTTTCAACAGGAAGTTTGCATTTGAAACTCTGCACTTTTTTTGCACTTGGCACTCCAGAATGGCTGCGTTTGCACACTGTGGATCCGCTTTCACCCCAGAGTGGGTCTGAGCATGCACGGCTGTCCCCATCTTTGGAAGCTGTGGAGCTTCCTAGTACATCCTGCATACAGCCTTTGCATTACTTCTGTGCAAAGGCTGCATGGAGGCATGGCTGTGGCTCTGCAGTTGCACACTGCATCATCAAATCACTGTAGCAATGGTGTGGCATGTATGGATGTTGCTGCCATGAGGTGCATGCTCCTGGAATGGGAGTGTTTGCACTTCACCCAGACCTGGGTATGTGTGTGTGAAGTTTGGATGGGCTGACACTTGCAGTGCAAGCACCTGCCTCCGCACCTGATCTTAACTTCTGTGGGATACTGTCCCATGGATGTTAAATCTGAAAAGCCCCTTTATCTGTGATGTATATGTTCATATATCTAGTGGCTATTTTGCATAAGGAGAAAACACATCCACCTGTGTAAGTTGTGATATATTGTTCTTTCAAAAACAAAAAAAAACCCTAGCCCTTCCTGTCCACCATAGCCCTGTTTCTCTCTCCAGGCTAAGATATGACATAGAGGCTGAGTTCCCATTGCCACTTTAAAGCAGTTTAAAAATGGTTTGGATCCTCTTCACCCCCATTCCTAATAATTTAAAGTGGCTTAGAAATGGTTTGGATCCTCTTCGTCCCCATTCCCAATCAGTTTCAGGGGTATTTTGAGGATTATTTGGCTAAAAAAATGGAATAAATTAACACCAGTTTTTTTCAGGTGGTTTTTTTTTCCATTTTTGCTTTTAAAAAGCTTCTTTGTTATTGCTGTGGGAACGCTACAGCAGTATTGGGTCAGATGCGTCATGAAATGGGTGGGATTTCACCCTGCAGGACAGCACTTTGTCAGTTAAAATGCCAGGTTTCCCCTGTACAGCAGACGGTTTCATTGTAACAATTCACCCACTTCACACTTTATGTTTCCTTTCCCACCCACGCTTCCACTCATGCACACATATGCCTAAAGATCAAGGGAAATTCTGTGCAATTCTGCCTGTTTCCCTCCCAGCCTCCTTCCTTGATCTTTAAAAGGGGAAAGGGGGGAAGCTGCAGCAACTGGGAAAAGCAAAGAAGTGGCAACCCTGAGTTCATCCCACCCTCTCACCTGCTCGCCACAGCTGCAGCACTGCTCGCTCGCTGGGGAGTGCACAAGTGTGTATGTGTGTGCGCACGTGCAGGAGTGCTTGACATCTCCAGGAGCTCCCGCCATGTCTGCCAACGCCTCTAACCTCTGACAGGTCTCTCCACTGGAGCAGGCTGTGCATGTGTGTAAATTGAGGGGGCTTGATTGACGGTTTTTTGATCTCCTAGGTGTTTGTGTCTTTGGACCCTTTTGAAGAAAGGAAGGAGGCTCAGGAGGGAGGGGCAGCTGGGATTTCCCACCCTTGGCCATGTCATCAGATCAAACCCAATGGGGAGAGAGGGTGGGCAAAGGGTGGGGAGAAAAAAGATTCGCTTTCCCCAGGGGGTCTTTTGGAAGTGGTTTTAATCCATTTCCTGTGGGGACAGATTTCTGGGTTGACTGAAATTGCCAGATGCTCATTTGCTTCATTTTAAAGCACTTTAATTAGCACTGTAAATAGTGTTGTAAATAGCATTTTATTCCATGAGTGGGAACAAGGCTAGAGAGTTAATAAAAACAGAGTGCTTTTTTACTCCACTAAAGCAGAAATGTAGTAAGGGTAGAATGGTATTCCCTACCATGCAGACTGAGGTGCCTCAAGTTTGTGAGGTGCCTTTATGACCTTCTGAACATGCAATGAAGGGCCAGTGTCCACATGAGCCTGCTCCCTCATGGTGCATAGGGTGTGCTGGAAAAGTATTCTGTGCACACAGATCTATACTCCTCTCCCTCCTCTCCCTCCCTAAGTGCCCCTCAGAATGTGTGAACAGCAGAGTGGGAATAAGTGTTCTACAGGGCTTACTCCCACTGTCGGCAGCCCTGATACTTCTGTGCCACCAAGCATGTACAGGCTTCAAATTGTACGGTTTGGCTGGACAGCCTCTGTTTGAAGACTTCCATGGCCATCACCACTGCAGCCTAGGAACAAAAGTTCCCCGGCTTCTATGTTAAGTGCGTGAACAGCATGTCACTGCTTTAAAAAGAATGCTACTAATGTAGTGTTCTTCTTAATGCACAGGGAGAAGAGTGCTATGCTAGCAGTGCTCTTTGCCTTGTCATACAGCTCCTACCTGGGATTTTTCTTTAGAATGTGCAGAGCATCATATTAAATAGATTCTAACCAGCCATCTCCTCCAAAAAGGTTCCTTTTCAATCCTTGGTCCCTGGCAACAAAAACGTCTTGCTCAGTGGTAATTATACCCCCACACTATTAATCTTAATTCAGGATACAATCCACAGTTAATAAACAACAGTAACAACAAAAAACAAATATATGCAACCTCTTTCTAATACTTGCTACCTAGTGTATTAGACTGAACAAACCTTTCACAAAGCATTATTCCCCCCCTGTATGAAATGCTCTCACATAATCATAGTGAAGCAGTTCACTAAATGTTGTACACAACTTTGATTAAAGATTAAACATAAACTCTGCCTTCCTAAAGAGACGTGTGGTACAATCTAGAAAATGCTGGACTTTTGGTGGTGTGGCATTTGTGCATGACTGCAAAACTAAATATCAAATAATACTCAGGAAAAGTTAAAGGTGATGTTTTGGCTATTAGGCCTTCTTCAGGCCAGGATTTAAAAACTGATTTTTTTGTTTTGTTTATATTTTCATCCTGAAGGAAGGCCCCAAAGACAAAGTATTGCCTTTAACCCTCTTCAGTATTTCAGAATTTTAAAAGACTGTAGCAGTGTTACTGGGGTAAAAGAAACGAGGTTCTGAAAGATCAGAAGAAGCCTGTCATTATTTTTCTTACCTCGAGAAGTTCCATGAACTTGACCCACGGAGATATTCTAAATTCAGTATTCTGTCTAGAGATTCCTTGAGTAAATAAATTAGTCAGCAAAGTGTAGCTCTGAATCCAAGTACTATGTTGTTAGGGACCGTCAAGTTGGGTTCAGCTTTTGGGGACAATAGGGACAATGTTCACCACTGAAACATTATATCTATACTTATTGCTGTTCTTTGAATTGCAGAATGTCTGTGGATAACACCATAGGGCATAGTGTTCTCTGAGATTCAGGATGCCTCTCCCCCTGCCTTAAAAAAAAAAATACAAACACACAAGCAGAAAACAGTCAGAATGGGAACAGTATGTCTGACAAGCAAATAGCAAAGCTGCTATTTTTGTTTTATCTTCCCAAAACAGTCCCTGCGTCCAGATCCCAACTTTCTGTTTCTACCTGAGTTTTTTAGATGAAAGTACCAAATTAGTTAGCAACTCTTTTTTTTTTCTACCAAAAGTGTTTTTGCACTGGATGGTATACAAGTCAAGCAAGTATACCAGGACTCTCCTTTTTGCTGGTCTGGTATACTGGCTAGTGCAGAATCACCTTGTATACTAAAGATGAGGTTTATTCTGGAACATTACTGTTCTGTTGGGTCCATCATGTGCTATTTTATGTGAATAGAAAGTGACCCGTTCAGACTTACAAAGGACTTCTAAGTTTTTATTCCTATGTACCAATATCAGTAATGTTCTTATGTTTTCTCATCACGTGGTTCTTGGAGGCACATGAAGACAAGGGGGAAGTTCACACTTTGCTTTTCATCCATGGGAAGCAACTGGTAAACCTTCCCACACGCGGACTAAGCATTAACACTGCCAAATGCTTAGTTCATGCAAACCTTCCCCTCACACGTCTGGACACTCACCCAAGGGTGTGACACATCAGTGTGCTTAAGTGGTGCATCACATGATCATCCAGCATGTCTTCCAAACCAGGTCCATCTGTGGTGTAGAGCAAATGCATGTGTGGAACACTTAAGCCTGGACCACATGTTGTTGCTTTGTGGTGAACTCCAGCCACAGAAGGAGCTGGTTCTAGTTTTGAAACAAATCCTTTATGTATGAATACTTCGTCTTAGAGCTTGATGCAAGGTGACTACCAGGCCAAATCCAGAAAGGCCGAAGGACACAAATATGATGGTAGGAGCTTGAAGGTTATACATTTAAGGCCTTTCTGCACATATCCTCATTGTTTCAGTTCATGTAGTCTGGATCAAGAAATCTATCCTACAACTGGGATGGATTGAGCTCAGAAAGTGTCAATGGCATCTACATAGTGATAGCGTGTTCCTGACTAGCCTCCATACTGCCCCCAAAGCTTGCATGAGAACCAGTGCCAGTCTCTGTGAGATCTGATGGCCAGAAACTAAACTTTCTGGTCTTAGAGCCCAGGGGGGACCCATTTCTGTGGCATAAGAAGGCATGTCATTAAAATGGGTTGTCCTGAAATTCAGAGCACGGAGATGTGTACTGTCTGCATGTTTCCATGATCCTGATTTGGTCCACTAGTGATCCACCAGGCTCAGCATTGATCTGGATCAGAAGCCTCCTGATTCGGATCATGCGCTGTCCTATGTGAACAGCACATAGTAGCAGAAAAGCCCTGAATCTCAATACATTGATCATTCTCAGTACTGATTATCATTTTTGCTGTAATGAATGTAACATCTACAGCAAGAAATCTTATCTGCATTTGCAAGCTGAATGCATGACTTGGATCTAACAATAGCTGTGAGATCTCAGGGTCATCATGGCTTGTGTAGAATCTTCATTCAAATGAATTCACATACAAGAGGAAGTTCTGTTCATGTGACAGTGAAATAATTTTAATTCAAGTTGAGATGGTCTCCTACATTTGATTGTCACATCCACCTGTGTGGTCTGTCCGTGTATTTTGAACTTGTCACTGTTGCATTAATTCAAAGCCAGAAATTAGGCTGGAAAATTAGCCACATACATATACTAAGGGTATGTTTGCAACACATCTGTTTAATTGGTTCTGCGGCACAATGGGGGCTGAGTTCATTATTATTGTGATCACATCCATTGAGTTTGTTTTGCTTTTGTCCACACCGTTAGTCTCACCTTCCTCAGTTTTGTGATAGGATACCCTTTTCCTCTCTACCCCTCTTATACTTCTCTCTCTGCCATTTGTGACTGGATGCACAATGTCAGTCAATTTTTGTGGAGGGAAACCCAGTCTCCTCTGTCTCCCCTTGCCTGGTGTGTCCAGCTTCATTGTTCTTAAAAAATAAAACCCAAGATCTCTGAAGATGGGCATTGGAAGAAACTTCCTATGTGGAGAAGGAGGGTTGCATTTCCAGCCAGGATACTGAGGGTGGGAATAAGCTTGACAGGCCTCATAAAGGAGCCATTTCTGAAAGAGTATGCTTGTGGCTGCTCTTTGGAATTTCCCTCCTCCTTCTAAAGGTTTTGAGTGTGACTTCAAATCCTTAAGGTCCCTGCTCTTCTTTCAGATTTTAGAAGGGGAAGAATTAATTCTTTCCAAGGCTGGATGTTTGTAAAGGAAGCCAAGCTGATAGCTGGGGAAGTGGTCCACTCCTGCCCAGCACCTTTTTCCCCACGCAAAGTCTTCCAACCCAAGGGACCCTCCTCTTTCTCCTTTCCTTCCTTTTTCTGGCAAATTCCTTTGACCCCTTGCTTCCACTTTCACCCCCTTCCCAGTCCACCCTTCTTCCTCACTCTCCCAGCTCATCCCTCTCTTCCCCATCTCCTATCTTGCTTGCTTATACTTGGGGTGGAAGAAGAGTCCCTCTTACTCTGTCTGGTTGCTTCCCTTCCTTTTCAAAAAGGATATATGAAAAAAATTGATATCTTTCCAGTAATACAAAGCTGCAAGTGCACATCTGGGAACAACTCAGGTGGCAAAATGTACAGGAAGCAGAGGGTGAGAAAACAAACAAACAAACAAACAATCAAAAGGGAGAGAGTCAGTGGGAGGTGAGATCAGCTCCAAACACCTTTGCAGCACATTCCCAAATTGTTTTTACAGTAACACAATGTGTGTGTGTGTGGGGGAGAGATATTTCTCTCTCCCTTTGGTTCTGAGTTGTGATTCCAACGAGAGTGATACAGAGAGAGTCTCTCTCTGCTCCCCTTTCTTGGTTGTAACAGAAATTGCAGATATTTATGTTTCAAGTTTAAAAAATTAAGTAGGAAGGGGGTGCCACAGTTCTAGCCCATCCCATCCACTGAATTCATGCTGGCACATTCCCTCATTGCCTAAAAATAATAAATTCTGTTTTTAAAACAAAAGGGAAAAAGATCAAGGAGGCAGTGGACTATTGCATACAAACAGTCTCAGTAGTGGGAAAATCCAGTTACCAGATATAGACTGAATAGGTAGGGGATAGCTTGGAGAATAATAGGAAGAACATTTTTGAGTGGAATCTCTCAGAACTGCCTGAGGCTGTCTTAAAGGTAGTGTGACTTCAGCCATAGTCTTTCTCTAGGAACAGTCTGTCCATCCAAGTGTAAAGTCAAGGGAAAATACCTACATGCCTTCACAGTTCATACATTCATATGGACTTAAAAAAATGAAAGTTTATATGCATGAAAATTTGTATGGATGGTCTGGAATCAATTGGAAAAAGCATGTAGAAGAGTTGAAATAGATTTTTCTCTTCCTTTTGTACTGTCCAATTCTTACTCTAATCTGAGAACACATTAAAAATTATTCAGTACAAAAGTTATTTCTCAGTGTGACAGAGTATTATGCTATAGTACAGCAGGGCAAGATGTGGATGGTGAAAATAAACTATGGAATAATTCTATGAAAATAAATAAAATATCTTTCTAGCACAGTACTGCTCAAAAAAATAAAAAGCACATAGAATCTGTCAAATAGACTATATGTACCCTTTTCAAGTCCTGAATGGAAGAAAAGCACAGAATGCAATGCAATGTATAAAGACTGCAACGTGCTAAGGCCTGGTGCAGCACAAGTGTTAGATTCAATTTTTTATTATTTAGGTTTAGCTCTCAGGCATCTCAGTCCTGAACACAGAGAGCATGACAATGTAGAAGGGCAAACCTCATGCACCTCAGCTTTACCACTCAGATGGAGAGCTTTCAGCTAGTCCTGTTCTCAGTACCTCCACAGAATAAACCTGAAATTGCTGTTTAAAGCCAACAGTGTTACTGTTGATGTTACTGCTGTACTGATTCAGTGATTTTACATGTAAAAATGCCCTGTCAGTACCTTTATGGTAAAAAGAACAACTTGCATTCAGATAATAGAGAGAGAATATTTCCTTCCTTCATAGAAGTTGATGTGCAACAATGAATGCAGTGAGAGCATAAGAGCATAAGAACATAAGAGAAGACCTGTTGGATCAAGCCACAGCCCATCTAGTCCAGCATCCTGTCGCACACCGTGGCCCACCAAATGCTCATGGGCATCTCAAGCAGAGACAAGGACAAACCTTTGCCTGCTCTTGAATCCCAGCAAATGGCCTTAGAGGCATCCTGCTTCCCCTCTTCCAGCCTGAAAGATGTACCTGGGCATTCATTATAGTAGCTATTTATACATCTGTCATCCATAAATGTGTCTAACCCTACCTTAAAGTCATCTAGGCTGGTAGCTGTTACCACCTCTTCTGGCAGCAAATTCCATAAACCGATGACCCTCTGGGTGAAGAAATACTTCCCCTTGTTGGATCCAACTCTCCTACCCATCAGCCTTGTTGCCTCCTGGTTCTGGTATTGTGTGATAAAGAAGTTTTCTCTATCCACCTTTTCTATACTGTGCATAATTTTATACTTCAATCAGGTCCCCTCTTAAGCACTGTCTCTCCAGATTGAAGAGGCCTAGACGTTGCAGCCTGGTTTCGTAAGGGAGGTGTTCCAGCCCCTAAATCATTCTGGTTGCCCTTTTCTGCCCCCTTTCCAGTTCCACAATATCCTTTTTGAGGTGTAGTGACCAGAATTGTACACAATATTCAAAATGAGGCCTCACAATAGATTTATAAAGAGGCAAAATGACACTTGCTGAGCTTGTAGCTATCTCTATTCTATGATCTTAATCAGGGGCAGGCTTATATGGGGGATCGGATTTAGATCCCCGCCCCATAAAGTCAGGGTAGGATGCAAAAGAGAGGGGGGAGGGGTTTCCTCCCTGAATCTGCATAATAAGCTATATAAGGGGATGTGAAAAACTGGAGTTCAACGTGGATTAAATTTATCCAGATTTAAAGCTATACTAAACTGTACAGTGGGGATGCAGCCACATATCCACTTTCTGTTATATACGTACTAAAACATTGTGCTGAAATTAGCTTGCAGTTGAAAGATATGGCCTTAGGCATGTACAGATTGTGTTCATTCATAAAGTAATGTATGAAAGTCTTAAACACACCTTTCCAGGCTTTTGAAAACAAAATGATAGTTTCGTGTGCGGCGAGTTTGTGGTTCAGGTTAACTTCAGTCTGAAGACAAATGATATTTTTGAGCATCATATAAAGAATGAAGTTTCTTCCTTTCATATCCTTTAATTGCTTTTCTATCCAGTGCAGCAGAAAAACATTTGATAACTGATCAGCATGAAAGCTGATTAGAGGTAATGTCTTTTGCACTTTATGTAATAGCTTTATCACTGTGGATGCACATGGCAAGAAACAAAATGTTGAGAAAAGCACATAGGAGTATTTTTGTCCCTGGTTATGCTTTTGATCTGAAAATGTGGAAAACAATGCCAAGAGTGTATTTTGTAAGTAAGCCACTGGCAACTTTCCCTCAGCACTTTAAGTGGGAATAAAGGCATCCTCTTTTTATTTAAGCTATTTAATTGTTGGTAAAACTCATTATTTTCCAAACAAGAAGGTTGGCTGTAAAGATTCTATCTGGCAGAGGCATATTGAGGGTGAAAAGGGCCTCTGATACCATGCAGACTTTGTGCAAAAATATTCACAAAATGTAGTAATAAACACCAGTACCCCCAAACTCCCCAAACTACCACCATTTGCCTCCTGACCACCTGGTAAACAGACAGGCTGTTACATCCCAACCTAAAGTCAGAACAATTCCTTCTTTAAAGCCTTCAGGGGAAGATTAGCTAACATGGCTCATGCTGTGCTGTGTTTTGCTCATGTTGCAGAGAGTTTGTAAGAGTATCTGTTGGGGATAAGCAAATGAAAAAAGTTTTCTGTTTCTGGGTATAAGATTTATCGTCTGAGATAAAGACCAATGGAAAAGCATTTATTACAGCTTATGTTGAAAATATAATGCAGTCACATAGGGACTAACAGTCCTATGTAACACATGAATTCAGTGGAACTTATATTCAGGTAAGTGTATCAAGAGAGCTGCAATTAAAGTTACTCATTCCTGAGGCCTATTGAGTTAAATGGGAGCACAGATTCTAATATGGTACTGACAGACCTTTCAGTCTCTGGGTTGTTGTTGTTGCTGCTGCTGTTATTATTATCAATTTTATTTAATTAATATTAAAATAATATTAATATAAATTAATAAAATTAATATTAAAATATCATTTACTATTAAAATAAAATTAATAAAATTAATATTAAAATAATATCTTTTACTATTAAAATAAAATTAATAATATTATTGATAATACACATGAATTCTCTTTCTAAATGCTCAGTAGCCACCTAATACTAGCTAAATGATCTTGGGCAATCAGTAAGCTGTCTACAATATACATTTTAAAAAGATTCCCCCCCCCAGGTTTAAGGTTACTTAAGTGAAGTATTTCTAGTTCGTGTTTAAATGGATTGTTCTGTATCTTCCAGCATCAATCTACTCATAAAAAGGCTCCAGGATGTCTCTTAAGTTTGGGCCAAACCTGTGAGATTCATTTAAGTCTTTTCAAACTTGCTTTGTCTCTTTCTAGGATGGAGTATGACACATTCAGATGCCTCATTCTGTTCCACCTCTGGCCACTGCCTCTGGAAAGTCCTTAGTGGCCGCGTTGAGGCACCAAAGGCAGGGAACAATAGGTCTACTGGGCTAGCTCCATTCTGAGTGCACTAACCTGGCCAATGCTTTATCCAAATGCAGATGAAATATGAGATGCAAGGCCTTTGCTATTCCACACTAGTATGTGGAAGGCAGAGGCCTAGATATAAGTCAGTAAGTGGAAAATGGACAGACACATTGGGCCTTTTTGTCCAGCATAAGACGTAGCCCACTTATGAACCTCACTCTTCTGTACTTTAGTGTGGACTGGAGAGGCCATGCCAACTGCTAGGCCACTCTGTCCACATTGGATCAAAATGGCCACCTAGACCAGGATACCAGTAGACTCTGGTTTAGCAGGGGGACTCATTTCATCAAATTGTGCCAGTGAACTGGGTTCCCTGAGGGCTCTAAGACCAGGCACTTGCGACAGGATCTGAAGCTCATGTGATGTTTGGAGCAATGCAGCACAGGACAATGCTAAGGCTATCCAAAATGCAGGGAACTGTTCCTATAGGAAGTATTCCAGCTGGAGCAGTCCAGCCTTCTCAAACGTGGAATTGGTTATTGACTGCTTCCACACATATTTAAAAAGGGTGGATCAAAAGTGATTTAGAGGTGGATAGCATGTGACACAAACTGCTAGGAAATACTATTTCATGGCAGTTAAAATCAGGGCTGGTGGCTGGTGTTTGCATTCTGAGCACCAGCGCATCCAAACTTCACCTAGAGCTACCTGTGAGAATGTGCAGACACAGACTTTGCACAGAAGTAATGTGAGGGCTGCATGTGGGACTTTACTGCTCCACAGCATACTCAGAGCAGCAGTTACACACAGCAAACGAGATGACTAATAATAATAATAATAATAATAATAATAATAATAATAATAATAATAATAATAATAATAATAATAATAATAATAATAATAATAATAATAATAATAATAATAATAATAATAATAATAATAATAATAAATTATTATTATTATTGCAGGTCTAGTTCATGGACTGCAGAGTGGGAAGGTAGTGAACACCTTGGGAGTGTAGCTTTTCATCATGGTCCCAAAGCAGATCTGCCAAGGAACAACCCTGAATTATACAGTATGGCTTCTTTTCTTCCTGAGTGCCTTGCTTATTCCCAAGTTTCCCTCTCAGCTCCCCCGTCAATATCACAAAACCTTTGCTGCATCAGTCAAAAATTCTATTTATGCTATTGTCCTATTCATATAGCACCAACTTAGATACCTATGAGGAGCCTCTATGGAAAATATGGCCACTAATAGTATTCCTTTTACTTGGATACAGGATTCAATTCTGAGACAACCTGCCTCCAGTACAATCATCATGACTAGTAGCAAATAATAACTTGATCTTCCATGGATGTGATTTACAGTATATTCTGGTGTATAAGACTACTTTTTAACCCAAGAAAATCTTCTCAAAAGTCAGGGGTCGTCTTATATGCCGGGTGCCATTTTCTTATACAGCGAATATATCCCAAACTCTATATTTTAACTGGAAAAGTTGGGGGTCGTCTTATACGCCCAGTCATCTTATACACCGGAATATACGGGTAGTTTTGATTTGCTGTCTAGAATGATTTGGTGTTGACAACGGGATTGCTCTGTTAATATGTTTCAAGTTCATTTAAGAAGTATGTGTGGGGTGGAAGACCTTTAAATGAAGAGCAATGGCAGTAGGATTTGCTAATGGTCTTTTAATGGCCATAATTTAATTCATATTCATATTGTAAAGAGGTTATTCATTCTGTGTGAATGTTTACCACCGGGCTATCCTGCTGTACTTCCTAGTTCCATCACATACCGAGTTTTGGGTCGCAGCCTCTGTTGCTTGTTTTACCAGAATATATTTAATCTTCATGCTAGGTTGTGTGTGGAGAGTTACTGCGGAAGCTGAACAAAAAGATCCCTAATTATATGGGTTAGGCTCTAACCCCCTACACAGTGACTACTTTGTCATCCCACTCTTGCAAGAGTAAAATACATTGGTGACCAAACAAATCAATAAACTCAGAAGGTGCATGAGAATACCTGTGGCTATGATTAAAGGAATACAATAAAGCAAATAATGCTTGATCCAAAACACACAGAAACACCTGCTACCACTCTGTTGCAGCCCCAATCCTGAAGACAAAACTTTGCAAGTAATGCTTTGTTTCATGCTGTCTTTTCACCCTTAGTTTAGCGTGACATAAGCGAGGGTATAAAGATACAATGGGAAAAAATAGGATCTTGCCTTTTTATAACTTTTCTGCTCTAGCTTAAGGCTCTTTTTTGTGATTAATGAGGAACGGCAGGAAATAGTACAATGGGGGAACACTTGCTCTGTAGGACATAGAGTTGAGTAAACTAGGAATATTGAAAGAGGTAGATTCCTCTGCATAATTACTGTAGTTTGTAGGCAAGATCATTGTGTGAGGTGCCTGTTGTGCAGGGTGCAATTTTCCATCCTCACCACAGGCACCTTGGACCGCCACTTAAAACAAAGCTTCTGTGCTGCAAAGTGATGTGTAGGAAAAGAATTTGCATGTAAGTTTTGCTCTTGAAGCTAAAATCTGATAATTCATTTCATTGTCAAATTGTTTAATTGAAAAACTGGGGGGGGATTGCATTCGTTTTCCAAGTTTTTCACCAAAAAATGCAATTTTTTTCCATCAAAAAAGCCCTTTTCATGAAGAAACATGAATGTTCAATTGAATTTTTGCAAGCAGGAAACTGGTTTCTTTGGACTGAAGTTTTGGATAAGTGAAAAACCAGATTTCAGTTTTGTTGTGAATGTCTGCAAATACAAAATATTCAATTGAATTTGCAAATGTGAATTGAATCTTGTACATCCCTATAGGGAAGTCTTTTGTAACAGTATTCTTGGTCCCTTCCCCCAGACCTCACCGCCCCCCACCCCCGAAGCTGTATTCCCTGCAAAATGAAGACATAATCTTAGACTTCAATTTATGAGATTATTGGTAAAAAGTGAAAGTGAAGGAGGAAGTCAAGAAATACAAGTGCTTATTAAGAGATGCTAAACAAGACTTTGAGAAGCAGATCTTAAAATCTTAAGACTGAGAATATATAATTTCTTAAACACATCAACAAAAGGAGTTGACCCAGGAAAGGATTGCAGACAAATCCAAAACATTATGCACAACTTTCTTTATTGGAAAAGATGTAAGGTATGCTTGGACTGATATTTTTAGGAATACATTGGATTGCAACATTGGTATGCCTCTCTGTAAGTGATTGCTGGAGCTAGGGAGGTCCAAAGGCATTTCTTGACTTCTTTGATGGCCAATCCCAGGATTTGACTTTCACACTGTGTAAGGGTTGCTGAGAATAAATGGGTTTATTTGTTTGTTTGTTTGTACTTCTATCCCGCCCTATACCAGGAGATCTGAGGGCAGGTTACAATATTATAGAAATATTAGACAGATCTCTGCCCTCAGGCTTACAGTCTAAAGAGACAAGATACAAAAGGAAAATGGTGTGAGAGGAATAGAGACGCTATTTATTTATTTATATTTATATTTCTTTCCCGCCCTGTACCTGAAGGTCTCATAGTGGGTAACAACTTTTAAAACCAGCATATTAAAAGGAACAATGGGTGTTTTTCCACTGTCACTAGAAGTACCCATTAATGCACCCATTAATGGGTACTTAATGGGTACTTCTAGTGACAATGGAAAAACACCCAGTATTAAAATTTAAAACCAACACATAAAAAAGCACAATACCAGTTAAAATAGTAGCATTTGCAGTGGGGGGCAAACATAACCAACATTTAGCCAAAGGCCTCAGCGAAGAGGTGTGTCTTCACCACTTTCCTGAACCTAATCAGAGAAGGAGCCTGACGCACCTCCATGGGGAGACTTTTCCATAGCCTGAGGACCATTACTGAAAAGGCCCTCTCCCTGGTGCCCACCAGGCTCACTTCTGAAGGCGGTGGAAGACCCAGGAGGGCCTCCCCTCCAGATCTTAATGCATGGGTAGATTGATATGGGAGAAGGTGTTCCATTAGATATTTGGGGCCCAAGTCATTTAGGGCCTTATAAGTCAAAGTTAACACCTTGAATTGGGCTCAATAGTGAATTGGTAGCCAGTACAACTCTTTTAGGACTGGCATGATGTGCATCCTGCTAGCTGTCCTGGTCAGCACCATTTGATCCATCATAGTTTGCATTGTGCTGGCTTTTTTTTTTTTTTTTTTAGTAGGTGATCATTCCTTTCATATAAAGGTAAGTTCTTGGAAGGTGCTTCCCCTGTTAATGGCATGTGTCCTCCAACTTCTGCCTTTCATAGTGGATGACTGCATGCTAGCCACTATATTTGAATATTCTGGAACAGAGCATGAATATTTTGGAACAAATCATGAGAATTCTGGAACAAAGCATGGATATTCCAGACTCTCCATGGTTTATTCCAGAATATCCAAATATAGTGAAACAGTAAGTGATATCTTGATGAGCAAAGGGAGAGGTAGACAGTGATAAGTAAGTGACATCTGTCAGCAAAGGGAGAGGTGGACAGTGATAAGGCTCTTCACAGAGAATCAGAGATGACCAGAGGGACAGGTGTAGCAAAACCCATCTGACCTAGGTGTGCCCTTTCAGTGATCAGTGTGAATTGGACACTTCTGGGGCCTATTCGCACTTGGCTTTATTCTGGAATATATCCTGGAATACGGACTTGCTGTCCATATGCTAGTGCAGGCTTCAGTAGGCCCAAAGTGACGTCTGCTAGAGTCTGCATTAGCATGTGGACCACAGACCCCTATCCTGAGATATACTCCAGAAAAAGGCCAAGTGCGAATAGGCCCCTTGACTCAGGCTTCTACCTAGAGGATCGCATATAAACAAAGCCTGATGTAAGCATGAATATTTCACCCTTATTTTACATTACATATATGGAGCTGATGCTAAACATTACAGATGAGAAGCTATGCCTCTTTTGCACAGTTCTCACTGAAGTCATTAGAATGTTGTGCAGGGATTCCTAGATAAAATTTGCTCATAACATTTAAAGACACTATAAGGCAGCATTAGGAAGGGCTATGTTACAAAATGCACAAATGCATTTTATACTGTTTATATGGTTCTGAAATTGTGAAAACAGTTTGTAAAAATCCATGTGCACTTTTTTAATTACAATAATTAAACCATAATTTGCAGTTAGGTGATTTTAATTTAAATATTTCCACAGGATTACCCAACTGAAATGAGTTGTGAATGATATTTTTGTATAAATGAATAATCTAACATCTACTATGGTATTTGTAAACTGCCATACATTAAAGCTTAATAGATACTCATTCCCTTTAGCCACCCAAGATCCACCAATACAGAACAACCTAGGGACATCAAAATACTTTGAGTATATTTTTGAGGTACCTTACTATTAGAGTTCTTCCTTAGACTTCCAGAAAGTAACCTTTTCACTTGCTAACTTGGCTGACATGATCATGAACATGTGTTCTTGCTATCACACAGAAACAAATTCAGGTGCTTCTACCTGCCTCAGACTTTTCATATGATGATACATTGGTCTTTTTTTAGTTTAAAAGCGGAAGACTAGCAACTCAGTCAGCCCTGTTCATATTTCCTGGAAAAGAAGTCTAACTGAACTTAACTGTCTGGAATAATGTAATTCCAGTACAATTAAGTTCCAGGATGGTGGCCAGCATTCACACAACAAAAGCCATTTCCATGTCCAACTTAACTATGGGCGCTTGTAGTCTGGACTGTCCAAATCACCATAGCAACCCACTGCACACCTGGCAGTTGCCATCATGATCTCATTTGTGCAACTGAAGCTGTGATGCCTAACCACGTCCTGCCTCCTCACAGCTTTGCATCCGGAATGGATGTGAACGCTGTTGACCAAGAATGTATTAGATGCTCCTGGTCAAGCTGTGGAGAGGTTTTTACCGCTTCACAGCTAAGGAGGATAATCCTCAATGCTCTGGGATGGAGGCAGTGGTGCAGCATGCAGGTGCTTCACTAACACCTGCAAATGGACCAGGAAATCAGAGGCATCCCAGTTGGCCTCACACTGTAGAGGAATGAGGAATGGCACACTGTGAATATGAAAACATGCAGATGGCTAAGAGTAATTTCACCTCTACTTTCCACTGGGGATTGACTGCATGGTCAACCTGGACAGTGTAGACCCATCCCCAATCAATGAATTAATTAGCCAGAAAGAATTATTATGGCTTATCTGCATTTAAGAAGAAGATGATGAAGAGTTGGTTTTTATATCCCACTTTTCTCACCCTTTTAAGGGGACTAAAAGTGGATGACAAGCCTTCTGTTATTCACCCTACAACAGTCACTCTGTGAAGTAGGTGGGGCTGTGAGAGCTCAGAAAGAGAGCTGTGACTAGCTCAAGGCCATATAACTGGCTTTGTGTAGGAGAGCAGACTCGAACAAGGACACTAGCATTTATGAGTCTGACACTCCAACCACAAGAGCAAACTGTTGTGTTATATCTGTTTTCTAGAAAGTGTTGCATGGACTCTTTAGGAAAAGGGTTAATTCAGCCTTCAGTTTGAAAAGGATAGGGCTTACCAAGGGCTTGCTGAGAATTTAGGGCTCGCTAAGGATTTAGAACCCAATAAATTGTCATAGAAATTCTAGCAATTATTATCATTATTTTGGCTAATTACAACACAGAGAGCCATGAACTTAAATGAAATGTTCCCTGGTGTGAGCATTATTAGCAGGATTTAGAACATAAACAGTTGCTGTTAAATTACAAGAAAAGATAACATTTTGTTATTTTTTTTTTAAAAAAATCTATGCACTCCTTTTCTTCAAGTATAATAAAAAAGCTTTACATTCAAAATCACTAAAGTGCTACTCAATAAAATAAAATTAGGAACAATGCTCTATACACGGTAACAACTCTACTAAAAGAAAGAATATAAGAATTGATAGCAATGAAGCTGAACACGGAAAAATTTTATAATTTTGTTTCAGTTGAGAATTAAACTTTACTATAACATGATGTGACCCAGTAAGATGGGATCTGGTGAACCTTCAGTCTGGTGCCACTGCTGAAAAACCCAGTTCTAGCATACAGTCAGTCTAAATGAGGGTGCATGGACAAAAGCTGTCAGATGCCAAATCAGCATTTGTCAACTTGGGCTGCATCCACAAGGAGTGGAGGGAATATAGTGCCATCACAGTGCTGCTATGGTGGTTTTTCCTCATGTATTGTAGGCAATCACACCAAAGCCATGCTTCTCCTCCTAAAAAAATAAAAAATAAAGAACCAAAAAAGAAAAAAAAGAACACTGTTTATTATTGCTGGTAAACCCAGAGCTGGCTGTGGAGTTTCCAACAACAGCACATTTTAGGTTGCTCACTTACCTATCAAATGGAACTGCCATAATAGCTTTGTCCAGTGTGCATGTGTGGAGGCTGAAACCGGCATCCACACGCATGTGCAAAAGTGACAGCAAGCAGATCCCGGCTCTCTCACACCTGGATGCCCAGAAGTGCATGTAATTTAAAATGTGTGAAAACAGCACAAGCCACGACATTGTCCAGCTAGCAAGGGATGATGGGAAGGGATCAATATGTTATGCAGACACCATCTGGATTTGGACCTGGTATCCTCAGAGAGTTGGCCACAGTGCCTGTGAGCCTCATTCTGGTGACCAAACTCATTTTAGTAAATGAGTACTGTACTTCCAGTAGCTAAACACCAAGCTGGTGGAGGTTCTGATAAACACAGGCCTTATGAGACATAGCAGAAGTGAAGTGAAACCATTTTGCAGTACAGAGGTCAGTGCCTCAAACTGTATTTGGAAATGAATCAACAGCCAATATTATGCTTAACCAACTGAAGTAATGTCAATAACTTGATAGTAGTACTGTTTGGATCTGTTGACAATTTCAATCCTTTTCAAGGCAACCAAGTTCTTCAGGATGCATCTCCCTGGTGGGGGAGAAACATTTGCTCCTGTCTGACAGGCAAGGTGCACAGTGTCTGAACGCCACACACCTCATCACTGCCTTTGAACTTGGTGCATGAAAGTTAACCAGCTTCAAAGAGAGTGCTGGAAGTGCCCCTGGAAGTTGGCAATTTTTAGCACAATAAAAATATAACTGGGTGAAGCCACACTGGGTAGGTCACTCATGTGGCCACTGTATATATGTCATAGTGGCATACATGCCCACTGGGGCACACGAGTCCATTTTTTTTCTTTTGTGAGAGGGATGTCACCAAGGCAACTTGCTGGCCTTCAAGCATCTTTAGCAGAGCACTGCATGCCTAGGGATGCTGCTGGCATGCAGACCCCATGCCCCTCTGGCCTCCTTTGGGCTCTTTCCATTGCCTATGTGGATGCACCCTACCTGTAGTGAAGGCTTGTAGACACTTGCACTTGGATGAACTCAGGAAAAGCCAATTGGAGCAGCAGATGATCACGAGGAAGGCACTTCTGGCACTGTCAAAAGCTCTTATCTCATAAATGGTATCAGATACAGGAGCATTCCCAAGCTCTGAATCTGATTCCTCAAGAAGAATATAACTCTACCCTAAACAAGCTCACCATACTAATTATTAGTATATTAGTATATATTCCATCTCCCCACAATTGTTCTATTTATCAAATAGAATCTTGGAGCTGGCAAATTATAAGCCAGCGCCATAGCCTCTCCAGAAGGATACCATGGTCAATGGTATCAAAAGCCGCTGAGAGGTCCAGGAGAACCAACAGGGTAACATTCCCCCTGTCTTTCTCCCAGAGAAGGTCGGTCCTGAAGCCAGATTGAAATGGGTCTAGATAATTAGCTTCTTCCAAACATGCCTGCAGTTAAAACAGTGACAACTATCTCTAGCACCTTGCCTAGGAAGGTGTTAAGATCCCTGCTAGTTTTCTAGACTTGAGAAAAATAAAGACAGAGAAAGATAGAATGGAATGTGACAATAGGTTTGCTTCTCAATTCACCAACACAAACCAGTCTCTGCACAAGCCTCAACGCTCACAACTTCTGAGCCTTCTTCTGAGGGTTCTGAAGGCCAGGAATGAAAGACAGTGCAATAAGGAATGAATGGCAGTGCAGTAAGGCCTTCTACTGAAATAGATGCCCCTATAACCAGAATACAGAGGCTTGCACCTTCTGCATGCCTCCATGTTCCAGATTAGGTCTCACCAGTATGCTAGTAGACCTCAATATTGTGGTCTCATAGAAATCCAGATCAGGGGCCCCTGGTCTGGATTGTGCTCTATCCTGTGCGGATGGAGCATACCAGCAGTGGGTGAGACCTTGTCCTCACTAACATGTGAAAAGACCCATAAGGGATCCTATTCCTGATTTCAGGTAAGTGCAGAAGGGCTTGTCCTGGACCAGATAGCTCAATCTGGGGCAAGTGTCACATGCCAGCAGCCATCTGCTATGCTGCATCCATCCCAGCCAAAGTTCAGAGAAATTGCTGGCCTGAGATATTTTTTGCCAAGTGCACAGGAAAAGCCCAATTCTGGTGCTGTTTCCAAGAGTATGGAGAAATAGACCAGACTCAAATGCAGAGACTGTGGTTTCTGGTGGTAGCAAACTTGGGCCATTTTCGTACACTTCCCGTCACAGGGATGGGAAAGGTGTGCAATCACCTAACCTTAACTAACCAATCAACTAGTCACTAACAGCCTCCCTCCCCCCAACCCCCGACTGAACACTCACTTCTGTTTGATTGCTGGGCTGCTCCTCTTCTGGATGCCACCATCTTGAGTGTGGCACCCTCCGTGACTGCTCATGCGTCATCACGGTCGCTATGACAATGCTGATGCTCTGTGCAGTTGCAGTCATGTCAGGGGGTCATGATGACCTTCCCAGCCAGCAGAGGTGTGAATGCTCACTGGCTGGATGTGACAGGTAAGTTTCTGTTCACATTTGGATGTGTGTGGAGCACAATTTTGGGTTCCACTGCTAGTGCATGATTAGGGATGCTTACAGGTTGTAAGCGCCTCCAGCATGTACAAATGCACCTTTCCAGATGTTCACTACTTATGCACTAAGACTCCAAGTGTGAATTTGCCCCTCTGGTCCCTCATGATACTGAGGATGTTTCCTGTGATTCCTCAAGCCCAGTTTTTCATAGACAGCAAATATCTGTATTTCCACAGTTTCATATGAAACTGTACAGCGATTCCTATTTTAAGTCTTCAGCCTTCCTCTTTTTACTTGCCCCCAGTCTAGAATGATTTCTTCGTATCAAGTTCTGAATCTTTTGCTTTGTCATTTTATCTGCTTCAAGAACATTCTAGTCCAGAATAATTTAATATAACCAAGAAGCTCAGATCCTCATTAATCTGTGGAAGTCATGCTACCCTACCCATAAGAAAGAAAAATAAAGGGTGCATATTTCTGGGAACATTATTTTAAAGGCTTTCCCAATTGTGACAAGAATCACAAAACCAGTATTATAATGCATTTTATGTATTCTTACCCATCACAGAAGCAGTAAAAGGTGAACCAAATTTACAGCCTTGAATATTATAAATCATCTGAAGGATCATTTTGATATCTGCATACATATTCAGCAATATGGGAAATTTAAAGTATGAGCATTTCAGAGGTGGCCTCCCATCTTAGCCAAATGCTGTAATAAATGGAGAACAATACAATATTTTACCCCTTACCATTTCCTTAAATTAAATTAACGAGAGTCACTTAGTCCCAGTGACTGTGACAACACAGTTATACTCATTTGTGGACTTTACAGTAAATTGTTGTCATCTGTATAAGGGATGTTTCAGCGAGGGCATTTTGAAAACGCTGCAACTGAAGCCTCTTCATCATACGGAAAGAGCAAGGTATGTTCTTTACTATAGTTGATTATGGCACACTAAACCTTGCCAAGTCGAGATACACAGCTGGGAAACTGAAAACATGAATAGGAAAACAGATCAGTTGTGAGGCGACTGGCAAGGCAAATGGGAAAACAGGAAAGGAGTAACCAGGATCAGTTTGCATTTTGCAACTGCAAGGCAATGGAGATTAAAATTAAGTTTAGGAGATCAATAGGAGGGAGGCAGTTCCCAATCTACATGTCACTGCTAGGAATGACCGTTGTCTGCTTTATTTGACAGTAAATTCTATTAAAGTCAGTAGCAGTAATTGAAAGTCACAAATATTGCGTAACACGGCAAGAGGATGGATTATTATGAAAGTCTATATACAGTAGGAGGGGAAGCATAATAAGGGTTGCCAAATATTATGCAAAATGCTATCTTACTTGTAATACAAATGAATAAAATATTTCATTGGAATATAAAGGCTATCAGAAAAGTACAGGAGGCTTTCAGAGATGTTTGAGTTGTCTTTCTCCCAGTACTCTTTTACATCTTCCTTCTTCTACCAGATGAGCAAATTAACTATTTTTTTTCTAGTGATGTTAGGGAAATAATACTATCATTTAATCCTTAAAGAGGAAACTTCTGCAAGCATCTTCACAAGCTAGAATACTTTAAACATAAGAAATCATAAAAACGCACAGATCACTATTTGCAGACTGCCAACCTGTTAACATTTGAACAGCAGACACACCAGTGGACCAATCCTATCATTGATTTTTCCATCTGCTATTCTGCTTTCTCTAAGTCCCTTTCTGCACCCACCCTTAAGAAGCAATCTAGTGGCTGCTGGAATGAAGCAGCGCCTCCTGCATTCCAATGTCCTGTTCTGCCCCAAGCCTGGCCACCACTATCAAAGAGTACTCCAAATCAGAGGCAGTCAAAGACTGTGAAGGCTGCTCTCACTCCAAACCTTCATCCAATGCAGACAAAGCATGATTTGCACTAGGATGTGGGTGACTGGCCCTTGTTCCAGAATTTGTTTCCAAAATAAGGCCCAATGTAGGGATGTGCAACAATGTTCTAAACATTCGAAATTTGATCAAATTTGATTGAATGTGGACATTTGAATTCAAATAGAATGTCTTCACATTCGAATTTAAACATTTGAATTAATTTTGAATGTTCCAAAACATTCCAAAATTTCATTTGATTGATTCGAATCATTTGAATGTACAGATACATATGTATTACATAAGTATCTGTACGAATATCATACATATCTGTATGCATTTGAGCTTCTAATATGGAACAAAAATGGGATGCATACAAAATGCGTTCAGATATGTATAACACATACAAATGTTGTCGACATTCATATCTTTAAATACAAATGTTGTTGACATTCGTATCTTCAAATTTGTATCTAACATTGGAACGAATAGATTTGAACGTATAGGATTCGAATTGGTTTTTGTTGCATTTGGATTATAAAGGTTTTCAGAAAGGGCCTAAGAACCCAGCTACACCAAAGTTTTAGTGTAACACGTCTTCTTAGGCTGCCTCCAGGCTAGTGGAATAAATCGACAGTTAAAGGTAAAAGCAGAGCATACTTACTGTGCCGTGATGACCGGGCGTCCTGACTTGAAAGGCAGCTCTGTAGCTTCCCCCATCGGAGCTGTGAGAGCTGAGTTGGCATGCACTGTAATGCAGGTTAGGGAAGCAAAAAGAAGAAGATCTGGGATGAGTTTGAAGCACACTAGCCATTCACCAACATGCATTATTATTATTATTATTTATTATTATGTAAAAGCAGCAGTTACACACAGCAAACGAGATGACTATGCTGGATTTCGTACTATATCACTAGTCGCCCACTTCCCAAGCACCTAGGACTGCGTGATGTATCGGCGAATTATGCGAGCAGACCCCAGTAAAGTGGCTTTTTGTAGTTGGCAGATGGATATTTTGTCAATGCCAATGGTTTTTAGGTGCCCGCTGAGATCTTTTGGCACCGTGCCCAGTGTGCCGAGGATGACTGGGATCACTTTCACTGGTTTTCGCCAGAGTCGCTGAAGTTCAGTTCTCAGGTCTTTGTATCTGGTGAGCTTCTCCAACTCTTTCTCCTCAATTCTGCTGTCACCTAGTATAGAAACGTCGATGATCCACACCTTCTCTTTCTCAACAATTGTAATGTCAGGGGTGTTATGCTCCAGTTTTCTGTCAGTCTGAAGCCTGAAGCCCCAAAGTAGTTTTGCCTGTTCGTTTTCAACAACTTTTTTTCTGGCTTGTGATCCCACCAGTTCTTTGCCTCTGGCAGATGATACTTTTGGCACAAGTTCCAGTGGGTCATTTGTGCTACAGCATTGTGTCTCTGCTTGTAATCAGTTTGTGCGATCTTCTTGCAGGAGCTGAGTATATGGTCGATTGTTTCATCCACTTCTTTGCAGAGTTGTGGCGTCCCTGGGTGGGCTCGAACCACCAACCTTTCGGTTAACATTCTTCTTCTTCTTCTTCTTCTTCTTCTTCTTATTATTATTATTATTATTATTATTATTATTATTATTATTATTATTATTATTATTATTATTATTATTATTATTATTATTATTATTATTTATACAAAGCAATAGCAATAGCAAATAATTTAAACATCTATCATAACTATAAAACTTCTGGCCTTGTCTAAGTAAGATATCTATCATTGCTGTGGGTCTTAATTTATTTCACTTTGTTTTATTGCTTTCCACTTTTGCTTTATGAGTTGACCACACAACAATGGCTGTAATCAGACACAGCAAGGAAAAAAGCACCTCTGAAGCAGCTTAGGATATCTTCAGACATAAATTAAAAATGTGAGCAAAGGAGCTTTGCAGGAAAAGTAAACCTATACTACAAGGGGTTTTTCAATGTTTACAGAGAAATAGCATTAGAAAAGTATTTTAAACATAAAAAGTGCTATATAGGCATCTAGGCTTAAATGTGCAAAGAACAGCCAATTGTTCTGACATTGACAGGTTGCTTTTGTATGTAAAAATGGGCATGTATATGTAGCAATTTATATTCATGAAGTATTATTACATGGGATGCAACCAGCAGCCTACAAGGATGTGACTTCTGTGCAGAAATTTTTTTAACACATGGAATGGAATCCATATGAATATATATATATATATCCATATATTATGACCATGGGACTGAGAAAGGAAGTACAGGACCATGATTGAAGATTTTGGCTGTGACCCCAAATTAGTTACTTGAGTGATGCACACAGGCATCAGATCGGAACAAAAATAAAGCTGAGAACTGTCTGTCCCAGGGTTCCACTCCATGAGTTGCATTGGTCCACATCAGTTTAATCTAGTTTAAAAACGTGATTTCTTTCTTATTCTGTGCCCACATGAATGTAGGTGCATCAACAGGAAATAAAAGAGTAAATGATGCACATAATACAAATCAAATGAATTTTTGAGTCTATGCTTAAATGCATGCAGATTAATTTAAGGATACAACATTATTGCTATGTATTTAAATCCTAGCTTCGGGTAAGCCTTCTGTTCTTCATTTAGCCTGCTTAAGCTGCAGTTATGTATGAGTTAGGGTGAATTGCCATACATATCTGTGGCATTTATCCTGCTTTAGCCTTTTTTGAAAAAACCTGACTCTTACCGCATGTTTTCCCACAAGAGCACTATAACCTACCTTCTGGGCAGAGATGCCATGCCAGCCGTGGCCACCACACATATGTAGAGCCTGAAAAAGACAGTTATGCATGTGTTGTGGTGGTGATCATGCACTCCTGGTTATTCTGCACTATCAAAATAGCTGGAACTCTGTGTCATTACATTACCCACAGATAGTACCATCCCCAGTCTGTCTAGTCACAGACAATTATACTGGAGGAGCTTTTCTCTGGAATATCGCTGGTTAGTGTGATACTCAGGTGGTGGATGCTTTTAAATTAACTAAGTATGCAAACAATTGAAGAATGAAGAACCCAACATAATTTTCTAAAAAATCTGGCAGTGCCACACCTCTACTTTGAAAGGGAGGTGCCATGGCCACAGCATCAGAATTATGCCTTCTTTACAGGCATAATTGCCATTGGAGGTACCATACTTGCACAAAGGCACCACAAATGGCCTTGAAAACACAGAGGTATCTTTCTCCGTGATGCATTGGGGCACCTCCCTCATCTGCTTGCTATGGAGCTACCTCATTCCATAAGTCTCAGCCCAATAATCAAGCAACAAGAGATAGAAAGCTGTATGCAGCAGTACTTACCTCTGTGGATGGCAAAGGTTGAAGTTCCCTAGGTGTGTACTAAACATTTGTACTAGTGAATGCTAATACATGCCACCTCCCCCCCCCCCCCCGTAGATCCAGATGCATGCAGACACATGTCCAGGTGCTGCCATCTTCACTTTGGCTGCTGGCACCAGTGCATGTGTGCTGGCCCACCACCAGGACAATGATGACATGCTGTGCATGCAGGCCGATGTCAGCACATCACATGACATGCCAGCATGCTTGTGCAGTGCTTCAGGTGATCCTCCAGCATTGGAAAAGGTGCAAATCCAGCATCCAGAGCCTTCCTGACTCTGGTGCTGGAGAAGGTAATGCATGTGTAGAGCACTTAATCGTGTAGTGCCCTCCTGCATGGAAGGAGCAATTTCTGAGTAGGAAACAGCTCCTCCAAGTGCAGATGCTCTGTCTGGGAGTGCACTGGAAGGCAACTACAGGGCCAAGTGCGGGAAGGCCCCAGGGTGCTTCTGAGCCTCTTGGTATTAGCTACGTCCTCCCATGATATGGGAGCAGTAAACTAAGAGCCCACCACAAGAGGATTGAGGAAGACTCTAGGCTATTATTGTGCAAGAAAAAAATTGCACAGTCATTAAAGTACTGAAAGGCTTCATCTCGCTGAAACACTAGGCCCCTGTTCCTGGATGTAACCCAGAATAAGCCCCAGTGCATCCCAGATACATCCCTATCTTATGAATTCATTAACAAATTGACTTTCTCTTTCCTGTGCAAGTTCTGATTAAGAACCAAGCCCCATAATTTGGTACAATGACCACTCCATTCTGTTGGTTAACACTAACACTACACTATAAATTTTCACCCCTAAACATATTTCAAAAATAAAATCTGAAATAAAATTTCCTCTTTCCATTATTACTCACACAATGAATTCTTCTAAGTCTTCTTTTCTTTTGATTGACAGAGTGATAGCATCTGCATATTTCAAACTGTTAATGTTTTGACCTCTAGTTTGAATTCTAGCTGTCATCTCTTCCAAATCCACCATTTTTATGATCAGTTAAAAAGATATCTGTGTGATGTGTATTCTCGTCTTACTCCCTTCCCCACTCTGTCTCTCCAAATGTAGTTCTTTCACACAATAGCTTCTTGTTCTCTGTAAAGATTCCTTAGAAGAACAATCATGGGTTCTGACACACCCATTAGCCTAAATATATTCCACATGTGAGCACAATCTGTGCACTCAAAAGCCTCGTGAGATCAATGAAGCAAAGGGAAATCTCCATCTGATGTTCTCTTGCTCTTTCCATCAGGAGTGGCTGGCCCAGATGAACAATGTGGACAGTGCCCCAGCACTCCCAGTAGTTCAGAGCTTGAGCTCATTTCTCTTTCTTCTTCACATGCTTAATTCAGGTCTGGCTCATGTAGGCATATAGGCATGTGTTCAGTGAGATCAATTTTCTAGTGGATTTGAACAGAATTGCATTCTTAACCTTGCTTATGTCTCCCCACATATTCTCATTAAGGGTGTACTCACCTTGTGTGTGCAGTGAGAGTGATGTGAATATTTTATTGGATGCCTGTAAACCTGCACATTTGCATACAAGCTTCTTTAGACTTCAAGGATCAGCACTGAGGGAGTGTTGCTGAGGTCAGCTGTAGAAAAGGTTGGGGGCTTGTGCACTTGTGCAAAGTTTGCACTCTCCGCATAAGTGGTGGCTGCTGTTGAACGATGTTGACTGCCTATGCCTAAGATGGTGTTTGTGCTCTTGCACGGCAGAAGTGGTGCCATATTGAACTTAAAGTGAAGGAGACAGAAGTGTTTCTGAAGGGTTCTGCTCTTGCTCTCCCCATTTAGGAAATGTCAGCCATCTGTATGGCTCCAGAGCAGCCTCACCACACATATCCACATTTACAATGTGGTCAGCATACACTCTTAAACTGTTAAGTCTACTGTCAAACCCAGGTATAGGTACGGCAGTACATCTTGTTATCTGCATCCCCTAGTGTGCTGGCAGCCCTCAAAAAAAAAGAAAAGAAAAGAAAGAAAGAAAAAAGAAAAAAAAGAACAAAGTCTGTTGGTAGACTGGACCAGGACCTCATTTTTAGCACCCTAGTCTAGTCTAGTCTTCATCCTGTGAGGATGAAACCTACTAGGAGCTCCATATCTACCTGTTGACAGTGAGAGCACCTGAGTTCTCTTTCCTATTCTTCTGCAGAAGGATACTTCAGAAGGCACCTGATGACCATCAGGTATCTTTGTGAAATGCTGCATGTTTGGATGCACTGCTGACATGCAGACACTGTACTCCTTGGGCCTCCACTGGTCACTTTCTCTTACTCTCTCTTACCTCTTTCAGGGCTGATAGTATAGCCCCGCCTATCAAGGCTAGTTTCTTCCTCACTCATAAGGCCTTCAGTCTAGGAAACAGGGATCCAGGACAGGGATATGAAGCCCACGGTCCCTTGGTTGAATATTAAACTTATATCACAGAGAAATGTTTTCGACATAAGCATTCTCAACATTTCCCAGTCATTTGAACATCCCAGTGGTATGTTCATTTTATGTTTGGTTTTTAATGTTTTAATCTGACCTGAGATCTTCAGGTGCAGGGTGGGATAAAAATCCAAACAAACAAACAAACGAGTTTGGGTTTTCTTAAAAAAATGCAAAGTAATATCAAACTGGGCCAGAAATTAACAAAAGAGATTTTGGATTCTGAGGATCTCTTTTCACCACGTTTAACCTAATAACCATTGACCACATAAACAAGTATATTGAAGTGAGACAACAACAAGCTGTTATTTTGAGATAAGTGGTAAGGTAAACATGCCTGAGTTATCTATAAATAGTATTTCATATACTGTGAAGTTCAGTGAAAAATAATTTCCTGGGGATGAATCGCAACCTTTATTCCTTGTTCTTGCAAGTGGGTTATCTGTGTGATTTCTTGAGGTTTGTGACTCAGAACTTTTACACTTGTGTATTATTGATAAGAATCATGATTACTGAAATGCCTGGATAAAATAATATCAAACATATTGAACACTGCCAAAAGGAATATTTGTTCTATTTCAGGATTCTACCAATTTCTGATAATTGTTCAGTGTTATGTTTTGATCCTATAGACTAGCAGAGCAGCTGTTAATTTAGCTACAGAAGAATTCTGTTGTGGTCAGCCTGCATTGCATAATGATTTTAATCTACAATAGTGGATTTTTGGCTGGCAATCAGAGCAGGACCTGAGGCTCATGTACATGTATATTGCTTCTGTATATGTCTTGTCAAGGATACATGGGAATAACAAGGAGGTGAGTGTTCAGGATTTTGAACTTTTAGAGAGCTTGAATAGTACTTCATGCTGTGACAGATCAGGCACTGTGCAAGGGCAACCAGCCCAAATGGAATGTAGCATAATCTGCAGGTGCAGCTATGCCAGGTGCAGCAATGCCTTGCTCAAAGGGTTAGTTCTCTATACTGGCTGGAATGCTGCATATGATTCACAGTTGGAGTTGGCTAAGGTACCATTTTGCAACATGGTCCACTCCAGTGTCTTATCCAATGTGTATAAGGCATTCTACTAGGAGGTGTGGCTTTTGAGGAGCTCTTTTCACCATGCTTAACCTAATAACCATTGGCCACTAGGCACTGCTGGGTCAATCTACCAAACCAATGTGCAAAGGGCCCTTTAAAGATGAGTGAATTTATTATGATGTAAGCTTTTCCGGACCAAAATCAATTTTATTTCCTGAATTGAATTACTTTCTAATACAACAGGAAGACTTGAATTAAAGTCAATTTGCCCTTAACACGTTTTACTTCAAAGTCAACAAACGGGATTTGAACTGCAGTATAATTTATTCTCACTTTTCGAGAAGTAAATCTATATTAAATTGCACTGTTAGGATTAGATACTTCTCTTAATGGTGACAATCAAGGCATTATTTAGGTTTTGATGCAAGAGTATTTAGCTTTGCTTTGAGGAACAGCAAACAGTGTTTTCTCCACTGTGATGGGAGGATAGATTGTCTCAAGTCTTCCTTCCACGTAAAAGAAGCAAACTGTCTACATACCTATACAGTGCAGCAGATAGGTAAGTAAATTTCAAAAAAAGAATGAGGTTTACACCTATGTGCCTTATTCCTACATACAAAATTAAAGCTTATTCAATTGCTTTAATTCAAATTAAAACTTATTCAATTACTATAACCTTTTGAGCAAATAGAGGTATAATGCAGAACAAGATTTTTGGAGGAGGGAATTTTTATCACTGTATTTAATAAAAACATTAAGTTTTTTTTTTTTTACAAAATAATTGCAGTAACAATTTGAGATTTCAGAACAGAAGATGATCAGCAAGTTAATTCCTGTGAAAGAATCATTGTACTGAGATGGCTGCATGCAATGAATGTTAGGAAAGAAAACCAGCATGAGCCCTCCTCTGTCAGTCTAAGGTAATTTTGCTCGAAGGCTAGAAATCCAAAGTGATGTATGTCCAGCTGGTTGCATGTTGACAGTGGCAGGCCTGGTAAAAGTCCCATGTGCCTGAAGCCAAAAACAGGAGAATTGATAAACCTGCAGATTCCATCACAATAAACACCAACTTCTTTTTTCACTGGTTTTCAGTCAGCAGACAAGATGCAGCGTTCAGTCCCCCATCATATCATCTTTAAACAGGAAAAAGTTAACTGGTTGACAGAACATGCTTGGGCAGCTCTTATTCTGGTCAATAAAATTAAATTAGGGTAGATCTTAGTTTAAATCTGAGGGGGAAATCAAATTGCCCAGCCATTTTTATTTTTAAGTAACTAGTTTTAACTTAGAAAAGAGTTGTCAATGCAAAATGGTCATGTAGAAAGTTAAACACATCATGTGCCATGCTAGAGAATAGACTCACCCTTTTCTATTTTTTAAATATTCTATTTGTGTAAGTCAGTGATAGAATCTGGTAATAGAATTGGCACTTCTCCCATGACGTAAGAGATGTCCAATTATATAGCACAGATTCTGTGTTTTCCTAAAAATGAGTTTTAAACATATTCCTTGAATTGGTCTAACCACATAGAAGCAGAAAAGGCAGTGAGGTCTAAGGTTTAACGTGCTTTATCTAAGGCTGCTTCCTTGGGGTTACATAAATTATGCATACTCCCTTTGCTTTATATAATGGCCAAGTCCCTGAAAGATATCATTATGTAATAACTTACACTAATTGTTTCTCCCCTTTGAGTATTTAAAAAAAATCAGTTTTATTAACAACAATGTGAAGAAGTAAAAGATAATTGATGGTTGTTAAGTTGTCAGTGATACAAAATGAAAAACTTGGCCTCTGCTTACAAGTTCTAAAGAGAGAAAACCAAAAGTATTTTAGCGATTTCTCTTTCTTTTTTGACAGTATTAATGAATAAAGAAAAGTCATTAGCTTAGGTATAAATAAAACCTCATTAAGGTGGCTAGGTTGCTGTGGCAAGGGAAATAAATACCCTCCCACAATAATGTAGAAATAAAGGAGCAACATGTTTCTCTTTTGGAACACAAGGGATAGCTAAGCTTCGTTACTGCTGCTGCTGCCGCTGCTGCTGCTACTACAACTACTGTACTCTGTGCATAGTTTGATCTCAGGGCCAATTTGCACTTGGGCTGGTAGTGCATGCATGGTGAACTCCCAGATTGAGTGTCCACACACAAAGGAGTCATTTCTTTACTAGAAATGGGTCCTCTGTGTGGGAGCTTAACAGGCATGCACTATGCGCGGTGCAGGTATAATTGCATTGCATGTGCACCAAACCTGCACTAGCACCAGAGCTGATAAGGCCCTGGATGCGCCATCTGTACATCTTCCTGCAGGAGGGTCACGTGCCCAGCAGTGCACAAGCAGTGATGCGTGGCATTGCCAAGTTGCCCTGGTGATGGCGCTGCACAGGAGCGCTGCCATTTTCAAAGATGGCACCAATGTTCAAAGATGGCTGCCATGAAGCTGGCATCTTTGTTCCTCCATGGAAAATGTCCAGGCAGAAACCATGCCAGGTGAGTTGTGCCTTCCCCCTCCATAATCCATAATGACTCAGCCTCTCTGACCACCTTGAGAATAGTGCAGAGGGTCTTGTGATGGTAGAGAGGGGTGGCAATCTGAATATGTCTCAGAGGAGTCTCAGTACAGGAACAGAAAGGGTCAAACTGAGGGTGAACTGAGGAAGGATTATCAGGTATTGGGTGTGGTCGGAGTTAGTGAAGTTTGAGCTGGCTTTTTCAGGAAAGTCCAAATGGAGGGTGGATAATCCACAAATAAAGTGGATAGAAATGAAAAGGTGTCAGCAGTTTGACCTGAAGATGGACTGAAGAAGGTTTAAAGTGAAGGTGCGACCTTGTCTTTGGAGCACTTTACTCATACCAAATAACACAGCCATGTTTTAGGAAGCACACAAAACATCCAGCTTAAATGACTATTTCCTCTGGCCCCCAAAACAGTCCGACCTAAAAACATTGCTGCTGGGAAACATTTCTGTAGCTGGGAGGAAGAAGGAGAGAAGAACCATGCAATCAAGCTGTTAGGTTGGAGCACTTGTCTCAAAGTGGTGGAAATTGCTGTCATGTGGATTCTGCCTAAGAGAAAGTATAGTGAAAGATTCTAAGGTTGGTTTCAAGTAAAAAAAGTTTTAATTGAAGCAAAGGGGAGCAGTTTATTTATGGCACATGCATGCCAAGGATATATCCTCAAAATATTTCTTCTCCCTGGATTTCCTTTTTCTTCTCAATGCCAATTCTTATGTCAGTGAAATCTTGGCTAGCTCTCTTCCACAAACTCTGGCTGCATCGACATGGAGTCAAATGAATATTTTCAGAGTGCCCCTGGGATCCAATGGGCACATATACCTTCTCCATCAGACCTACTGACCACTTTAAAGTTGGAAGTCTTGGAGGTCACCTACATCTAGGGTATGATATTCCGAGGTGATTTTGCTCTCACTCACACCCAATGCTTCTGCCTAGAGTGATGGTTAGAAGTGAGCATGATGTACTGGAGGTGAATTTCCACCAGCACAATTTAGCACTGGACCTAAAATGGCTGACTTCCAGGGTCATTAACTGTTTAGCACTAAACTGTATTGGGCAGAAATAGTGAACTGTGGAACTCACATTCAGCAGCATTGAATACTTTGGTGCTAGGGAGTTCTGCACTACCTTCACAGAAATGCCTTTCTACATGGCATTGTGGATACAGGCTTAGATTTTACCATTTAGCAGGCACATTAAATTTGCCAGTCTTCCTGAAGAAAAGAGCTCACTTTAATGTACATACTAGTAAGTAGAGTAATCAGATATGTTACAGTAGCATTTCTAAAGTATGGCTGTGTTCCGTCCTTGCAAACATGGCCCAAATACGCAATGTTTTGGTGTCTGATAGCAGCTTAGAACTAGCTCAACTTTGAACTTCAAAGGAGAATGGTCCTGGATGCTAAGCATGTGTTATCACATCAAACAGTTTCAACAAGCCTAGCCTGGAGCTGTTGCATCCAACACCCAAAGCTGCTTCATTAGTTCCGATCTTGGTTCTTTCAAAAAGAAAAAGAAAAACAGAAAAACAGATAACACAGTAGAAAACAAAACTATTAAAGGGGTCTTACTATTGAGTGGGAATTGATAACTTCTTTCACTGTGTTTCAGGTTATATTTCTGCTTAAGAAAAGATCTCTCTGTTGTTCAATATCCTATCTGCTACTCGTAAAATCTTGCTTCAGCTGTTCAGTCCTGTATAGAAGCATTTCTAGTGGTGTGGTAGTAAGTTTTAGGTGTCTGTATCCTGGACAATTTTATCATGTGAGGACGTTTTCTTGGCGATGGCCTCTCGGATGTACAGTAGAAAGGCTGTTCTGATGAAGTATATCTTGTGTCATGCCAATATGTATGGAAAACACTTATTTAATAGGGACATTGAATGACTATATGGTTTTCCTTATTCTGCATTATAATGTTAGAGGTTTGATACTGCTCTTTCATTTTATTACTGAATGTCTTATTACATGTGAGGTTTAGAGATTTTTCCAACTTCTTTTAATTTATTTTATGTCCTGAGACCATTTCTTGAAAGATATGCTGTAAAGTAAAATATTGGCAACAGAGGGACAAGACAAAAAAATAGAGCTGATGTGGGAAAAAACTATAGCCCCTCCCTCATCAATTTTTTCTCCAAATTTTGCCTGGGTCTCAGATTTTCAGATAGCTCATACATAGAGCATATTATACCCTGAAGGAGAACTGGAAAAAAAATTGCATGCTAGGAAAGAATATTAATCTTCAGCTGGTGAAACCTGGATGATGTCTCTATTGGACCACAAAGTTCAGTTAGTGTTACTACAAATAATGATATTGAAGCACTAGTTCAATGCTCTTTTGCTCACCCAATCTCCTCTACATCAGTGGTTCCCAACCTGGGATATGTGTACCCTGAGAGTCACAAACCAGGGTGCTTAGGGCTAGGTGGAATAATAATAATAATAATAATAATAATAATAATAATAATAATAATAATAATAATAATAATAATAATAATAATAATAATAATAATAATAATAATAATAATAGTAGTAGTAGTAGTAGTAGTAGTAGTTATGATTATTAATTATTATTATTTTGGGGAAAGGCACAACAGTACAGCTATATTAATTACAAACATTTTGCTAATATTAAAGTGGTACAATTTATGGAAATAGGCTACCAAGTGAAAAAAAGTTTGGAAACCACTGCTCTATACCAAGGGTACCTGCCCATCTACCCCTCTTCTTTTGCCATGAACTTCATCCAAACACCACTTTCTTATGAGAAAGTTGTTTAAACAAGTGCTTTTTTAAATGCGTTTTTTGATGATTTACTCCTCGGACAGTGTGGGAAGCCAATTGTAATGGGGGAAAATGCTTTTCAGATCATTGTAAAGCATGAATGGGAATGCAACCTTGGTCTAATTTTGCCTCTAGTAATAATAGAAAAACAATCCTTTAACCCTGATGAATGGCAATAATACAGATGCAGTCATAAAATATTAGAAGAGAAGTTAGTAAGGTATCAACACCAGTTGGGCATCACAAGCCAAACCTTCCAGGCGAAACAAGGTTGTGGAAGCAAGTTTTCCAGTAGATTGTTTAGTGCATGTTTAGGACAGAGCACGTCATGATACTGCCATGATAATGTCATGGAATCAAGGACTTCCTAGAGATGAGCATTTGTTAGGAGAATGACTTGGCTCCAACATACATAATATTATCCTTTATATATCTCAGTTTGATTACTCTACCTAAGATGACTAAATGCATGAAATGAATCACTTTAACTGCTTTACTTTTCCATTGAGCATTCTCTCTAGGGTGTTCCCTCTGTGATGTTCACATGTAAGACATTACTGCAGACATAAACTGAGGAATATTTCTAAATTTTATTGATTTAAGTGAAATAAAATAGCCCTGCAAGCCAAGTGTCAGATTTCAGACTTAGGCTTAAACTCTATGCATGCAGGACCCACAAAAATTAATAGAATTTTCGGTAACACATATTCACACAGTAACTTCAGAGTTATATGAGTTTCAGCTATTTCTCCTGCAGATAACAGAGATAAATGTTTTGTTCAATTCATACAAGACAGGGATAAATACCAGCTGTACTGTATTGTGGGCTAGTACCAGGTCAGTCAAGATTGCTCTGTCTCCATAGAATAGTATTTTAAAAATAAATATACAGAAAGGCCAATCTGGACTAGAATGATCATTATGAATTTAAAATAACTATATAAGGTCATTTACCTTGCTTATCCAGTTGGAGAGTCTGGCATGTTCTTGACTGAGCTATTAACATCTTTCTTCACAGCTGAACCTGCTCAGAATTGTAACTTGACTTAAGATACTTCAGCTGTATTTAGGCAAAAAAGAGAGAGAGAGACCCTCAGAGGTGCCTCAGAAGGCCATTTACTATAGCTAGACTTAACAAAAGGGACACCTCAGAGGCACCTCCAAGAGACACTGTGTGGCCCTCATGTTCACAAAAGAAGTTCACCTTTTTTTGTCTTAGCAGAATGTTCATGAGAGGGGCAGACTGGTGCATGAACAATCCCACCTTGAAGCCTTCTATGAGCTGCTTCAGAGGATCCTCTTCTTTGCTATGTCTGATTAACTGCATGGGAGGACAAGAAGAAGAAGAAGAAGCTTAGCCAGAATATGCTGCTGAATTTCAAAACTTTTGAAGGCTAAAACCATTCTGTGCAAACACATTCACCAAGTTGTTAGCAGAGTGTAGAGGATTTCACTTGAAAATCCTTTTACTGTGGGAATCCAGATTTTAACACAACCTGTCATCTTGCTTTGATGGGAAGGTAGTGGTGACTGTGATTATAAGAAATATTTCCATGTATATAATCAAATCACACTAGAGATGTGCACAGATATTCTTCACATTTGAAATTTGTCTGAATTTATCTGAATTTGGACATTCGAATTTGAATTGAATGTTGGTACATTCAAAGATTGACATTTGAATACAAATACAAATTTGTATGAAGCTTTGTTACATTCATGAACCTCAGGAGGTGAAAATCAGCTATTCCGTCACATCTGCAACAGATCCAGAATGAATTTAATGCAGTCTCAGAGTGGATTGACATGTTCAGAGCTGACATATTAATCCCTCCCCCCCATGTATAAGTAACAGATGTTGTATTATCATATCAAAGTATCAGAAAAGTTATCCTTGTAATTTTGTTTTGGGCCATTACATTTATCAAAGGTGACCTCCTGAATGGTAGTACATTTCTTTAGCTACCAAGGCCCAGTAATTCCTGGACAGAAGAAAAAGGTGTAAACTGTATTTCTGCCAATAAAACTGTATAGTGGTGCTCATGTAGGTGCTCATGCAGTCAACCTGGAGTTGAGCACAACTCAATGGTACTCAACATGCATATACTCAGGAATTTTATATTAAACAGACTCATCTAGATACAAACATGTCAGATCCATCATGAATACATCAGATCCCATATCTAGCTCCTGAGCTAAGTGCATATTAGAAATATATGTAATGTTCCACATGATGAGGAAAGTGCTCACGCTTTCAGAGAGGAGACCATCAGATTACCTGGAAAGACTCTCAGAGTGCCCGGTCCCATTGCAGTGTGATGGTGGTGTTTTGTGCTATTTTCCAGCCACACATCCAGTAATTGCTAAACAAGCTGGTCCCAGGGTGGCAGAGACTAGGAAATAGTTTGGCATTGCAGTGGCTGATGGTTGGGCGAGTCTATCAGTCCAAGCCCTCATGTCATGAAGTTCCAGGAGCTGAATTTAAGAATAAAACTTTTAATGTAAGATTCCTTATCCAGATTTGCACAAGCATAAGGAACTGTTTTGGAGAAGGTCAAATGTTTATTTATGTCCTCCTTCACAAGCTATGAGTATTTCATGGTGTATATAGCCGAAACGTTGCCCTGCTATTTGTAAGTATGTTCTATTAACCATGTCATTTTCTGTTTCTAATATATTAGAACATTTTCTAATTTTCAATTTATGTTACTTATATCCTTCCTTTCCCCCCTAAGAAACAAAGCACATCATTTCCCACTCTTTCATTTTATCCCTACAGCAACCAGTGGGTTAGGTCAGGATGAAAGGCAATAACACCCAGGGAGTTTTCATGGCCAAGAGGGGATTTGAACCAAGGCAATCTCTGGGCAGTTCCACACTGGTCAGTTTACCATGCCACCATGCATACTAGGAGCCTCTGTTTTGTCTCCTGGGGCGATTTTGCACTTCCCATCCACTGGACAGGAAAGGAATGCAATCAGTGGTTTCTAAACTTGGGAGTGCTAGTCAATGTTAGCCTACCATGCCCTGTGATTGAACACTTACCTCCCATTCAATTGCCTGCCAGCCCTCTTCAGGGTGCCTCCATCTTGAGTGTGGTGCCCTCCATGACTGCACATGCGTCAGTGCTGTTGCCATGATGATGCTGACACTCTGTGCAGTCGCAGTTGCATCAGGAGGTCATCAGAACTAACAGTGCACTTGCGTGGCAGCTCCATTAACCTTCCTGTCCAACCAGAGGTGTGGATGCTCATAGGTTGGATGCAACAGGTAAGTGGTTGTAAGGTTATCCATATATAAGGTTATTCACAGCTAGTTGATAATTAGGCAACTTCTGGGAAGGCAGGGGGTGCTTGGAAGCTGTAACAGCCTCCTCTAAGTGCAGATGCTCTTGCCCAGATGTTGCCTAATTATCAACTACAAGCTGAAGTGTGAAAAGGCCTCCCTTAGACCACACCATCATCTGGAAGTAAAGCTCCTAATATGCAGTGGTCCGGTATATTGGCTGATGTGAAATCACACTTTGGTTCCAAGCTGGCTGCCTCTAGACATCACATTTGGAATTATCACACGTTGTCTATCCTCAGAACAATATTCCAAGTTTTAGCATTTCCGCAGCAGCAGAGTTCTGGATACCTAATACATCAAGAGAGCCACTGTTTTTCTATCCTATATATTGGAAGCAATAACAAAACCATTTTTTAAAAAATCATCAGTTTTTTTTTAAATCAGTGGCTATGTTGTGCAAAACCTTTGGTATACTTGGGTATGCTTAAGATGAACAATTGCTTAATCGCTTTTAATGGATTTCCTATGGTTTCAGAGATGTGAGGCTAACTGGAATGTTCATCCTCAGACTGAGGGGTCTTATTTACTCTCCAGGTCTGTGGTTCAAGGTCACTGCTGACAAGGAAAGGGGGTCTTGTGGTATGTCTGGAGCATCCTTCTTTGCCGTCTCTTCCATGAGAGCCCAGGGATAGAGACTGGGAATCACTGGTCAGAACATTTGCTACCTCTTCCTTCAGAGTACCTCTGTTTGCACGCAGGTCAGGATCTTGGAAGTTTATGACAAACCACTATTTGGGCCTTCCCTTCTATGCTCTAAGGCTATAGAAAGGACAAAGCTTAAATTAAAAGATAAGATAATTATATCTAATAGTATGCATAAAGTATACTGCAGTGTACACTGAGCATAAATATTTTATTATGATCTCAAGAAGGCTAACAGATTTGCATTTCCAGCATTAGTGCAATATTGGCTGCTTGTTATCTGTTGCTAATGCGCTTGCTTCATATGTTTGAGACAGAAATGAGTAAATATATCCTCAGCCACTTACTGGACCAGATGCATGGATATGTTAAACCTAGGGATGTGCACAAATGGTTTTTTTTGGTATTTGACTTGTAAGGAATCGAATGTTAGAAAACTCATATTCATTCAAATAGATCCCCTTCGAATGTAGTAGGATTCTATTCAATACTAATGTATTTGTATGAATTCGTACGCATATCCAAATGCAGACAAATCAAACATGTATCCTGGATACGTATCCTGGACATGTATCCTGAATACGTATACTATACAAATGTATTTATAACAGATATGGATCCCCCTCCTGTTTTTAAACACACACCCTCGCCTCTCCATTTCTCCAGTTCTGCTGCCTCTAGTGTTTCTCTCTCTCTCACACACACACCTCACCTCTCTCTGAATCAGCTTCCCCTCTTGTCTTAAACACCCCCCTCTGTTTCTCCAAACCTGGAGCTACATTTAAATAATAAAAACAGGAGCTTCTTACACTCAATCACCTGTTCATCCTCCACCCACAGAAGAAAAGATACATACATCTGTGTATACATTGGGAGTGCAGAATCGAGTAATTTGAGAACTGGCCAGAGAGTCCTAGACTTGAGGCTTCCATAAATACTCAGGCATCACTGTATATTGCTTACAGTCCAAAGATTGCTAAATGCATTTGTATCCAATTGAGCTGAGCTGGACATAAATGGTTAACTGAAAACCTGAATCACATTGATGGCAATGAGACTTGAGCTATGCTTAATTTTCTTTGGATTGTATCCAGTATATGTTATTATCTGGATTTCGTTCTTAAAGAAGGTTGAATACATGCATTTTAATTCTGTCGATATTGTTGTTGCCATTGTTATTTGAAGAGGATGCCTTTAGCCTTATTTATTAAGCTTATTTAAAACTGCATCCTATGTACTAGATAATAAAATACTGGGGGAGGGGACTTCCATTCTTCTGTGTCGTCAGTGTCCTGGGTGGCATACCAGTAAAACATAATCCTCATATACAAGCAAAATTACAGTGGAGAAAGGGCAGATGTAAAAATGGTAGTTAATATGATGACCTGAGTAGGCAGAATTTAAATGTTTAATGACTTACTGTTCAGATCCATTTTTAAGTGATCCCTTTGAACAGAATGAGAAAGGACAGCAAAAGAACATTCCTCTTTCAGTGCATATGGGTGGTGAGGCAGATGTGTAGTTTACATATGTGTATCTTGTATATCACCATCATTCTGAGCAGAGATAGACATGATAATTAGAAGCTTGGGAACACAAGGAAAAGAAGCTTTTCCCCCTGCTGATTTTCCTTTCTTTCTTTGCTGATGCTCTGACTGATGGAAGCTTTGGATACAACAGAAACATTACAAAAATATGAGTTATAAAATGCATGCATATTTTTCTTTGTTATCTTTCCCCACGGCTCTTAAACGAATATCTTCTAAAAATAGCTTCCTCTGTAATTTCTATGATATATGATTTATACACACACGGACACACAAAAGGAGAAATTACTGACTCTCATGGTACAACGCTGTATTACTAAGCTCCACCTCTTAGGTATATTTAGTGCCAAGTGTGTAAATGTGTATGTATGTGTGTCTCCACGTGCCCATGTGTGTGTCATTTAGTAAAGTCCAGGTAGCGTATGTGTTGCAATGTATCTGGCTGCATGATCTGTGTATTTTATTTACCCTAAATAGGTGGCTGTTTAGAATCTTGCATTAGAAAGAATGTGTGTTTCTGTGAGTGTGCTGTGCGCATAAATTGAAATGCTTTCCCAAATTAGTGTTACTGGATCAAATAAATTAATGCGCAGCATTGACGAAATGCCTCATTAATATACAAATGGAAATTATAGGCAAAGAAGAAAAAATCAGCAAGATATGAAGTATATTATGTCTACATTCGGACTGCAAGGCCTTTAGTAGTTTCCAGAATCTTTTGCCATATTAAGATCATTCTTAGTGTATAAATGTATACAGTTACTAATATATACATATTTGTAATACCAAGACCTTAGCCTGTAAATATTAAGCAAATAAATCACCAATGAAATTTATGAAACCCCCTGAAATCTGACAGTGAAACCACTATGCAAATATCCATTTCATGCTTGTAAAGTTGACTTGAAAAGCTCTCTGAAATTAACTGAGTATGAATGGTTTCTTTTGAACTGATAAAACCATTCGTCAGTGGATCCCAAAAGAAATGCTGAAGTGAATAAGTCTTTCTTTAGGATGTTAACCCTTTTTGTGAAATGTTCAAATGTTAGAGTGCGAATACTGAGCCTAATGAACAAAACTGACTGGATTTATGAACTTTTTCTTGGTACATGTATTTGCATACACCCAAGTATGCACGTGAACATAAATCCATTTTATTATGGCCATTTTATACAAACTAAACCTTAAGTAGCCAAAGTACTAAAAAAAAAGCCAATCAAAATACTCTTCATCTATCTGCAAGTCCATAAACCTCTTAAAATTGTCTCTTAAAAAAAAAGGAAGGAAGGAATCAAAAATAGAAAAGAAAAAAAGGGAAGAGAGGAGCGGGGTAAAGCCTGGTAAATTATGAGAATGCAGACAATATTGAAGAATATTTGCTAGTTACATTTTTACTCTTATTTGAAATTTCCAGAAGAACATAGTCATGACAGTAATATAAACTACAGAAGCAGGGAAGGGGGAAGTGGAACATAGGGACTTGTAAATAAATCCATGAATATCAAGAAGCAGAGATGCTGAGATTATGCATTTTACCACTACACTTCTGTGCTTGTAACCCATAAGGCCAGACATTTGTAAGATGCAAGACGCAGAGCTGCCAGGCAGATTGGAAGCGGGGGGAGGGACAGCCAGACACAATGAACCATCATAGCATTCCTGCATGTCTAATAGCTTAAATATACCATGCCTCACTATAGCCACACATTGAGAGTAATGTCAAAGAATCAGTTAATATCTCATCTATAGTTTACTTTTGAATTAAAAGAGTGGTTTTCGGTTTCATATGGGAGAAATGCACTGATTAGAGGTAACTGTGCTCTTCCAGTACAAGGATGGTTCTGAGTCTTGCACATTTATGCCAATCATAAACACCGCCTTTTTATTATGTATATTTAGCAATGACAGTGCGTGTCTCAGATACACAAATGAATACAGATGGTTGCAGCATTGTATAAAAAACGGCCTAGGACGGACGTATTTCTTTTGGTGGGAAATAAATAAATAAAGCTATTAGCTGCCATGCTTCGGTTCATATATTACTTGAGCATATGGGTGTTTCTATAGAAGTGGAAGGTGAGACTTTTGTTTGTTTGCTAGTGTGTTGATTGGACAGAGACTCGGTCTTTAACAAAGAATGACCGGATTGTCTTAACAAAGAAGATGCAGGCATTGCGTGTTGAATACAATGAAGGAACCACCTCCCAGATTTCTTCTATCCAGAAGTATATGTAGTGTAGGTCCTGAGTGGCTTTTGTTTTCCACATCTTTTGTAAGCTTTTGGAGGTGTTTCCCCCCTCCCTTTCTCTGCATCAAATGTCAAATTAATTTACGGGGTGCTATTACTGATATTTTTCCGTGGTTTGTGGTTTTCTGCAAAAGGCAGGCAGCTGAGACCAAGTCTTAGGATGGAGGGGGGAGGGGCAGAGGAGACCCCAACACAACACATAGTGTGCCAGCGTCTGTAAGCTGCCTGCGTCTATTTTGACAGCCGGCCAAAGAAACCTCTAGCCTTCATTTGCATCATGAAGAATATCCAGGATTAAATGGAACTTATTTTCATATGGGATTTAGATCTGACATTTGTTATTCGGTTCATAGATCTCTTGAAGGAAAGTTTGTTTTCCACTCAGAGATGAAAATTTTTTGAAGATAAATAAAGGTTGGCTTAGCAGGAACAGTAAATAAATACATCCTTGGTAATTCTTAGGAATTTATCTTACATGATCACAAGACAGATGCTTGCCATTAAATTATTATATTTGCTCCTTAGCATCCGAAAGCAAACCATCTACTACATCCAGTCCCTGTCATTTTAATATGTGTCCATTTAATAGAGTATAAATAAAAATGTCAAAGGGAAGTATTTTTAACAACAAATTAAAACATGATTTTGAAAAGAACTGATAAATTAAAGATATGAATAGGGTTTCATTTTATACTTGATATGTGTGCTTCTCAAACCTTTTGTGTGCTTGCACTGATGTTCCAGCCAATTGTGCAATTAGTATTTCTTTCATGTACAACCTATGAATTGTTGAGTTTGCCCCTTGTATTCTAAATTTATAAAATCTTATTTGTTTTCATTCTTACAAACCATTGCAGGGCAAAATGTGAATGCAATTTAAGGTACTTCATTTCTTTAAGATGATTTGTTAAATAAAACTTTACTTTTAATTGCCTCTTATAAACGATTCACCAATATAAATAAATGTGTTCTCTGTTTAGTCCCAGTATAGTCTATGAGCTCCACAAGAACCTTTCAGAAATTATGGATTCAGCTCCTTCCAATTGCTTTCAGATGCTTTTCTAGTCAAGCTAGAACAAATAGGAGAGACACAAATAATCAGAGACCTGTTTTGCACTGGGCCTTGTTCTGGATTAGATCTTGGAATAAGGGTCTATCATTTGGATGGCAGGCCTTTATTCCAGGATATACAGTAATTTGGACTAAGTGCAGAAAGTATCACTTACATCTACAAGGCACCCCAACCTGCAAAAGAAAGCATTGGCTGTATCCCTCTACCATCATCAGTGGTGATCATTCCACCTCCTTTTCCGGTATGATCCCCTCCAAGACATGTACCATGCAGGATGCTTTATACCACCCTACATGAAGGCACCTTGTAAAATGATGCCTCTGCTCTCTGAAAAGGAGACCTGAAGGAAGCTGCAGGTGGGAACACCTCCTGCATCCCCCTGGATTGGAACCACCTATTTTGGAAATAGAAGTGTGGCCAAAAGGACAGAGAAATCAATATCCTTTTTGGTCAGGCTACATCTGCCAACCTGGATTGTTTTAGTGGACACAGTTCTTAAAATGATTGTACAACAGTATACCAAATATATGATACAAATCCCATAATATATTAAGATTTTAGTGAAGGCATGGTGCATCCAATTATACGGTCACCCTGTTTTGTACTAGAAAATGAACAAAGTTGAGGGATCAAAGACTACCTTTCTTGATTTTCTTCTCAGTGGTGCTACTAGGTGCAGATGTATAACTAAATGTGTGTTATTGGTACATTAGGCGTGTCTATAAGGGGACAGAAACTGTCTAAAACCTGAAATGCTTTGTATATACAAAGCTTCTCTATCACTATGAAACACTGGCAGGTATGGAAGACAGATGTCACATGAAACAGACTTCACAGCATGTCTCTTAACTGCTGGGTAAGTGTTGCTCCCTTTCAGCTTCATGACTGACAATGCCCAATCGTCATGATTCAGGTAGTTTTTCACCTATCTATCTATCTATCTATCTATCTATCTATCTATCTATCTATCTATCTATCTATCTATCTATCTATCTATCTATCTATCTATCTATCTATCTATCCTTTCTTCTGAAGAGCTCAAAGTGACACACATAATTATCATTTGTTCCATCTTATTCTTGCAATAACCCTATAAGCTAAGTTAGCCTAGGAGGCAAAGGATGGGAAAAAGTCACACGGACTCTTCGTTTGCAGTGTTGCAATACCGCTTGAGGAGTTAGGAGGTACTACCCAATAAATGTAGAACTTGTGACCAGCTTTAGATGAAAACTTGCACAGTCAGGTTGAATCACCGGTTGATTCAGAGAGGTGCAGTTGTTTGTAGCACAGTGCTCACATTATTGGTCTTCACCCAAAAATATGTTATCTGTTTTTATCCACAGTATGTTGTGTGCATAAATTTCAAGATATCAAACCTGGTGCCGTATAGTTGCATTTAAAAAGCAAATTAGCCTGCAGATTATACTTATTTAATAATTTATTACCATAGTGCTAAGGAGTAAAGCCCATATTCTGCAAGCAAATGATTCCAGGTTCAATCTTGAAATCTCCAGGTAGGGATGGGAAAATGTTATCCCTGCGCAGAAAGCTGGGCAGGAGCTATCTGTAAATGTAAACTAGAAGTGGATAAACTCTTCTTTAGAGATCTGATGCATTTCAGCTTCTTGCTGAAAAAAGAAATCTTTGAAATTGGTACAGTTCAAGATGTAGTCTGTGCCAATCTAAGGGTCTGTTTGCACTTGGCTTTATTCTGGGATATATCCTGGAATAAGAGTCTGCTGTCCACATGCTAATGCAGACCCCAAGTGAGGCCTGCCAGAACCTGCAATATCCTAAGATATATTCCAGAATAAAGCCACGTGCAAACAGGCCCAATGACATAGGCCTAAACTCCTAAAAGTAAACACTAAGTATGAAAAATTAATAATCTTTGAGAAGTAATTACTTTTAATAATATATTTATTCATATCTTGTCACGTAATCACTGGACCCAGAATATATTTGCCTTAATTTATGTTGCACTTTTTTATTTTAGGGGTGGGTGGGTTTCCTAAAGCAACAAACAAACAAATGAAGAAACAATCCAAAGTGAGGTAGAGTTTTAAAAGAGCTATTAACAAAGGGTAAATCCCCACAGCAAGCTTTCGAATTCAAAACGTTTTCAATCCTGGCAGACCCCACGTCAGTTTGGCTTAACACGCTTTCCGCATTTTAAATCGCCCCAAAGTGTTGTAAATGTTGATCCTCATTTCAACAGGTCTTACTCCGGTTCATGCGCTTGAAACATTTTACATTTTTTACTGTGGGAACCCTTCTGTGTTAAGGGATGAGAGTCTCCCTCCCCCAAGAGCTTGCTTCCAAAGCAAGCTGTAAAATCCACAGCTTAAAGCTACACTGTAGTGAGCGAACCACTTCACACCTGATAACGATCTTGCCATTGAAAGTGCTGACCTTCTAAAAAGGCAAAAGAAAGGAAAGCAGCTGCCGGTTTGGGGAGATGTGTGAATGTTTGTTGCTGCTGCTGCTGAGTGCCCTGAGCAATGAGGAGAGGAGGGGAAAGAATTGCTGGCTGCTCGCTGCCGTTTTTCCTCCATCTAGGCAAGCAGCAGCCACCCAGCCACCGAGCTAGGCTCCGTGAAGGGGTCTGTTATGGGTGGTACATTCATGCCAGGAGGAAGAGGATAGGGCAGCCCCAAAAAGTGGTTTTTAAAAAGTAGCCACTGGAGTCCCCCCTTGAGTCACATACGTCCTCAGAATCCGGATTGAACGCGATTCTGGCTGAAAGTAATGGGATCAGGCAAATTCGTGTTTGCATCCGGTTCTGTTATTTCGATTTAGGGAAACTGGATTAAGCTTTTAATGGGGATGCGGCCAAAATGTCATAAAATTATGCAAGGCACACAAAACTGGTACTAGAATAAAGCATAACGATGATGACACAAACTGGCTGTGAAGTATCAAGCTATCCTCAAAAGCTCAGTAGAACTGGTACCAAACAGATTGCTGAGAAGAGTTTCCAAGGTTATGTCATTATGACTTCTTGCAAAGATATATTCCTAATTGAAAAATAAATAAAGATCAATTGGAAAAAAAAAAAGATATATTCCCTGGGCTGGCTTCCACAAGAAATAGAACTGGAAGTTGAACCATGCATGATGTATGTTGTCTGGACTTCTGGTGAAGTGTTAGCAGGGGGGTGAGTCAGCTATCCTTGTATACCCATGTTGACTTCTCCAAAAGGAAGGCATGGATGACTGTCTTTTGCAACACTGCTCGAGATGGGAGTGTACAGAGAAGAAGACTGGGAAGTGATGGCAGGAAGCTGGGATATGTTGGTGGAAGACTATGCATGTAAGGGGTGATGAGCGTGATGAGCTGGCTGGCTGGCTGGCCCTAGCTTGAGCAATTCAACCTGGGCTCCATTCAGGTTGGCTATGAACCAAACCAGAATTCTAAGTCAGTTCACATCTGTAGCTGGGACAAGGAGGAGACTAAGATTAGATTTGCATGGCTGCCTATGACTTGCACCATGGATAGGGTGTGCCACAGTGTACACTAGCACGTGGATAGCAGGCCTCTGTCCCGGGATATATTCCAGGCTAAGGCCAAGCATGGAAAGGCTCTTTATCTGCTTACAGCATTCCCAATTTGTACCTCTCAAAGAAGATCCAGAACTGTAGGCTTCACCCATCAGTCCTAAGCAAAGGTGAAAGCTTAGAGCGTAGGGATTAAGCAGTAAAGGGACATCTTGGCTAGAAAGGCTCAGCATCAAAATACATGAGCTGCAAAGGAATGTGCAAGTATGGTGGCTCAGTCTGCCCATCTCTATCATTCTTATAAGCCTTTGCTGGAAACAATGTTAGGAACTATCTAGTTTTCATGACTTGCATTTAGCCATGGCATGTTTGGGGAACCTTGCTGTTGCATTCCAACCTAGATTTTCTTGGCTTTGTTGTTCTTTGTTTGTCTCTCTGTGTGGCATTTTGTTAAGGTTCTGTGAGATTCTTGAGTTGGAACTGGTAATCTGAGAGTCAGCCTGTTGTCAAGCCCTTAGCTGTTGCTAGGTGATAATATCCAGGCCAACAACAAAGTGAGGTGGAGTGGAGCCTTACTAGCCTGGTGTGGTGTTCTTTCAAAGTTAGAGAACAAAAATTGTTTCACACTCAAATATTTCAAGCATGCTCCTGCATGTGGGCTCCAATACAGGCCATGAGCCATTCCTGTTGCCACTGCCTATCTGTACAATGGAAGAAGGGGGTGAAAGCCACCTGGTCCTTAGCAAGACTTATTTTTATTGGGCCAGGAAGGCCTCAAATGCAATTGGTCAAGTTTTAGGCCCTCCTAAAAGCAGTGGCACACATTGCCCTCTGAGAGGACCAGTGGACCTCCCAGAAACCCAAGCAAGGCCTCAGATGCATGCCAGGTGTCAGATGAAAAGCTGTGTGGCTGGTTGCTGTGAGCCACTTGGAAAGGCAGGTGGAGCAGGGAAGGTAAGCTTGTGAACAGAATCAGTGGAGGCAAAGTCACAATTTTGGGGAGGCTGCATGATCAGTGGGGAAGAGTGGAAGGCTGAGTCACAATGGCAGGAGGCCAGGAGCAATGGTGGACAGGGTGCGAAAGGGGAAGGGGCTTTGAACAAGTGAGGTGTTAATTTTTAATGCCACCTGCAACAGTCGAACCCTTCAAATTTAAGAGGGTTCAGTTTGGCATTGGACACCTCAGCATCCCCTGGTTCATTCCCAGCCAGTTCTAAGAAGAACCAGTTCTGCACACCACTATCCAGTACACATATATTGCCTCACATTTATACACACTGTGCCAGGGCACCTCAGAAAGATGGAGAAGCTGAACTACAAGTTACTCAGGAAAACACTTCATAATTTTTTTCTGAGAAAAAATTCTTTCATTAAATTTTATAGAACAACAACAACAACAAAAGAAAGAGATAAAAATCTCATTTACTACATATATTTTTCTTTCTTTTACAAAAACTGTTATCACAGAACCCTCCAGTTTAAAGGAGCTATTCATAATGCAAACCGAAAGGCGAGCATCTATTCAGAAACTGTACAGTGCTGGTCTACAGACTGGAATTGCAGAGGCTTCCCTTGTATGCCAACCTTTGATCTCACTGAACTTTTTTTTTTTTTTTTGCTGGATTAACCAGTTTAGTGTCTAAAGATCAGAAACTGACACAAATCGGCTATTTAAATTGCTAACAAAAACCAGTGGAAGCGCTTTTAAATTCCTTATAAATTCTTTAGTAGTTCTAAACACCATCACATTCTGATTAAAGGTTGAAAGGCAGACACTAACATGAAGCTGAAAATTTTTAACTTATTAGAAAATTGCTCTGTATTATATCTATTGAACCTGTACATTGGCATCAAAACCCTGAGGTCTGGACCGTGTGTGTGTGTGCGCACATGCACACATGCACACCAGAGACCATTTATAGCAATGGAACTCTGAGCCTAGTTCAGAGTCCCAGGGCAAGCAACAGACGGTGTGAAATTGGAACTCCTACCATCATGCATGCCACTGAGGTCCACTGGCTCAAATCTTTGACAATGTATGGTTCCCCCGCCTCCAAAGCCCATTTTGTCCAATGTTATTTTGCTCCTCAACTTCATCCTGTCAACCTGTTGCAGGGAGGTGATACTTGAACTGTTAAAGATCACAACTTGGGTGGGAGCAGCTGCAAGATTGGCATGATCATGTGGGTGCCCAAATTGAGTAAACTGATTGGATTAATGTAATTTGTTTATGTGTTTTGGAAAGTTTGAACATAACCCAATTTCCTTGTGGTGCCCTTTCTCACCTGAAGAGTCTATTGCCTTGTTTGGGGGTATAAGAATGATTGTCCTTGTTTTTGGCTCCCCAAGTCCACTACATCTCTGCTTATTGCTAGGACCACCCTGTCTCTTTGTTATTCCAAAGTCCACTCCATCCTCACAAGAGCTCTAGTTTCTCAGGCTTCTGTGAGGTCCTCTAGGTCCTTTCTTCAGCAAGAGCTGAACTTTATGTGTTGTGTCCACAGAACTGTGGCCTAACCAAACTGGTAAAATCACTCTGGAGATGAAACTCAAACTTGCTCTCCCCTCCTAAGGCTTGCTGTGTATTGAATAATCTCTGACTCTGAATCTTTGCACATGTACCTGCCTTCACTCCTGCGCTGTGGCAGTAGGGGTAGTGGTGGAGGCTGGGAGTGGGGGCAGCAGGGCAACTCCACACTCTAATATTCACACACCATGCTGCCAGCTTAAAACACTGCTGAATGAAGGTGAAAAGAGCCAGAGGTGTAGGGAGGTCACTTGCACTCCCTGACCTCTAATCACCTTTCACTTTCAATCCAATGCTACTTCATGCACATCTGTACTTCCCAGCTGCAAATACTTTCCAGAACTAAGCATTATCTTAATTTTGCTGGCTCTTGTCTAGCAAAAAGTTCTAGATTGGCCAAGAAAATCCTCATCCTGGCATGCCTTGCTGTGAGGTCTCTATTTTGTTTCCTTGTTTTCTTAATTATGCACTTCACTGCTTGACTTCAGGCTTAGGAGGTAACAAGAATATTTGCCTTAACTTCATACCCCTTGACTATAGTTACAGTGAAACTTTCCCTTTTCTGCTATAAGTTACCATTTATCATTTGACTAACTCACCCAAGCAGAATGTAGGCAGTGTGTCATGGTCCGATGGGACAACACCATGAATAAGGGCATAAAAGTAAGTAGTGTGGTGAAAATTGAATGCATATTTAATGCCCTGTGAATATCTTTAACATGCTTCTACTATGCTGCATGTGTTTGTTTTGTAGAAAATCTTAGGGCCTCTTCACATTTTGGTGATCATGATGGCCTGGCACATTCTAAGACAGAGCATCTGCACACCACGGTGCTGCCTCCACCCAGAGCTGTCCTGATCGTCACTAGCTATGGAGCAGTAAAACTTCTCCACAGCTTAACCGAAGGCTCCTAAAGGATCTCTTGGTTAATTCCTGGATGCAATGTGTACATTACATTTGAATGCAAATGCTGCATGGGGGCAGCACAGCTGCAGCTGCACAGTTGCATACTGCATCATTGATTGCCCAGGTAAGTTGTTGTTGCATTTCCTATAATATCAAAATATTGATTTTCAATAAACTAATCCGGCAATAATCCCACAGATACATGTGGCCTTCCCAATTTAATGCCAGGAGAAGTCACAGTTTTTTACCTGTGTCTGGAGGCACCCATAGCCCTTATAATCCACCTTTTATGTTGGACATTTTCTTTTGCACTGAAAGTGTGTCCTTCACCTTCATCCCCCCCACCCTCTTTCAAGTTGTAACCACAACTGTAGATTTGTAGAGGCTTGTCTGGGCATTGCAGGAGAGGGCAAGAAGGAATTTCTTCCTTTTTTTTTTTTTTTTTTTTTGCTCTGTTGTGTCAACAAATCACGTGCAGCATTTATTATTTGCATTTTTTCCCCACCCCTATATCCAAATGTTGTAGGGCAGGTTACAAGTATATAAATGAACGTACTAAAACAATAACAGTGTCTGCAGTTGCTGCTGTTTTTTGTGGGAGATCTCTTTTTTACTTTTATGCAGGAATGCTCTTAAGAATCTGAGCTGTTGCACAGCAACACCTATAAAGACATTTTGCTTGCCTGCACAAAAGGACTGATAAGGATTCAGGCAGTTGCATCTGAATTGCTTTTTCTCTCCCCCCCCCCCCCCCCCCGCCCCCAAATATATTTTTTCTGCACAGGAACAAAGCAAGGAGGCGGTCAGGCTGCATGGACCAGTCGTTAATAGTGTTGGGGAGCGCTTCAGAATGGGACAGGGTAGGAGCAGAGCAGTATGAATACCATTTGACTTGCAACTTCTTTTAGGCGTGTTGGAAGGAGAAATGCACTAGAAGTGTGTTGCTTCTTTTATATGTGTGTCCTCCTGCCATGGAATTCAACTGTCCTTACAGCAGATTCTCCTCTGAAGCACAAGGTAAGGCTTCAGTAAAGCGAATCCCTCTGCTAGTGGACCCCTCATACCTGATAGTGCTCCACATGTTCCTAAGTGGAGATTTGCCCTGGCCACAACCATACAGGCAAGTCATGATAACTGGAATGATCTATGTAGCATACAGAACCCAGTACCATTTCTCTGGGCTCTATATATGGCTTACTTCTGCAGAATTCTTCCCAGCCTGTAACTTTGGACTGGCAAAGACAGGCCAGTTGGTGTGCTGTGAGAAGCGAGATCCACATCATGCAAGAAGACACGCAGTACGGAAGATGCCTTAGCTGAAAGCCTGGGAGAAATGAGATAACCGGACACCCGACACATGTGAAGGAGGCTGGCATTCTATAATCCCAGGAGCCCCTATTGAAAAGGGTCATTCACAAACCTTTATGCCTTCATTCTCTGAGCTTTGGAACATTCTGTTACAATAGAACAATGTTGTGCCTACATTGAGGACATCTAGTTTTGTTAATGGTGTATGGGAAGCTTTTTTATGTTAGAATGCACAAAGAGGTTTCTTACTGTCGCTTCTGCTCATCCTATAGTGGAGGAATGGGCTGTCAGTGAGGACAATGTTATGAGAACTTCCAGTGATTCACATTGTGAATGCTGAAGGCCTTGGAAATGAAGAATCTCTCTTGGTGATGTTCTGATGGAGGACCCAGAAAACAAGGTGCACTGGGAAATTAGAGGTTTAGTGCAAAGATGCTATTTTTAAAGTCCTTTTATTTTTCCTATATAGTCCTTAGGACTAACGTGACTCTATGCCAGACCTGGGAGTGGTTTGGTTAACTCCAGCTGCTGTTGGTGAAAAGGTAAAAGTGGGTGGAGAATAATCTATATCTTCTGCCTTCCAATGGCCAAAGGACAGGGCACTGGTGAATTCACTAGGAAGTTTCATTTTACAATAGAAGGTAGTTTTTCTTCATCTATTGCCACACCTTAACTCTAAATCTTCTTCTGGCTATCGTCAGGTCTGACCACTCACACCTTTTCATTTCTGTTCTTTTTATCTGTGGACTTTCCATTCAGGAAAATCCAAATAGGGAGTGGAAAGTCCACGAATAAAATGGATAGAAATGAAAAGGTGTGAGCAGTTGGATGTGAAGAGGGACTGAAGGAGGTTTAAAGTGAAGGTATGACCATAGCCACAATACTACCTGGAGTCTTCAAGTAGTAATGTGGCAAATAAAAATAGACACTTTCTCCCATATTTTTCTACTTATCAATAGATCAGAACAATAAATAGCCATTGTTTAATTGCAGTAGTGAATGTGAAGATCTTTTGGACTTCTTTAAAGAAACACATTGATTTTCCAGAGATGCAGACTAGTATAGGCAGTCACTAAACAGAACTCCTGTAATTATTCATAATTAATATTTGGAATTGGCAAATATAAATAAGTTCTTTGATGATTCAACAGGTAATATGTAATTGTTCCACTTAGGAAGAATACAGTTCTTAAACCTCATATAAATTAAGTAAAAAAATAATAATAAATAGATTTTTTTTAAAGTACCATAATATTAATTCTTTCATATAAACACCAAGGATTTGGGTTGTTTGGATAGATCACAGTCAGTTTAGAAAGCTGTACTTTTCCCACTCTCACCATACAGTCTTAACTGACATCTAATAAAATACTTATCCAAGGCTTCTTTGCACCCCTGCTCCCAAGAAACAAACCAATTATTGTTAAACTATGGCAGGATATGAAATAAAAAATTAAAATTAAACCGAGTTTTAAACAGTAATGAGGTAGTCAAAAGCTTTATTTGGGGCTTTTGTAAATGAATTCATTTTATTTTTCAGGGATTTTGGAAAACAGAAAATATTAAATATGCTATAGAAATAAAACTGATAAGAGATTTGTCAGTCTTGTTCAAACTGATGAATGTTGCTGCCCTGTAAACGTCACATTGGATAAGCATGAACATTACCATAGATCTCCATAATAACACATATTCATGATGCTGTTTTGCATAGGGCTAGTACTTGTCTGTATAAATAGGTGAAGAGGAGGAGGAGGAGGCAAGAATAACACAGTGATCCCACAGACTGAAATTACCAGCATCCTAAAAAAAAAAAGAACACAGCAACTGTTCTATTTTGTGTGGTTTACCTGATAGTAATTATATAAATGAAAAAGTTTGGATGCACATTGTGCCAAAGACTGTTAATAAAGGTAAAATGTGAAGAAATGTCACTGAAAGTTTGAATTTAGCCTTTTATTACTGAACCTTTTAAACGGTAGGAATGTTGTTTGTGTGTGTTTGTGTGTGTTTGTGTGTGTGTGTGTGAGAGAGAGAGAGAGGGAGGGAGGAATAGGCTCTCAAGATAGCGATCTGTTATGTAGAATTTTTGAGACCAGCACAGCGAGTTCTTACATGACTGAGGTAAGCTGAGTGCAAATTATATTAGGACCCTTTTGTTTCCCCGATGTACGTGAAACCCGCCCTAATTATTCTCTAAACTGCCAAAAGCCTGGGGACACAATCCAGCAGAGGAACGTTGCTGTGAGAAAGTTCCATTTGGATGGACACAGCAGCTGCGGAGGAGCAGTGCTGACCAACCCGAGCAGCTCCAGTTAATTTCCACGGGGCTCGTGCAAAAGGAGCGCCTGGTGGATTGTGCCCTAGGAGTGATAGAAATGTTGTCCTGTTTGTGGCTCAATAGCTTTTTGTGCTGAGGCAGAGAGCAGAGTTAATCAGGGGCTCGAGAAGTAATTATCGGAAGAGTTTGGGTAGTGCAAATGCTTGGGTAAACAGCGATTGTTCTTTCCACAAAATTCCGAATGGAAACAACAATGCTGGCATTGTCTCTGCTTCTCATTAAGGGGATTCAAAGATGGAGTTGAGCACCCTGAAGCGGATGGGAAACTGACAGGGAAACTGTACTCTGAACGAATCTCTCATGATCCCACTACAACAGGCTCTGGCTTTTGGCATCATCAATGCCAGCTGCATTGGGACAAGCGAAGCCTGTCATACCATCTTCTCATCAAACCCTCAATATACAGGGGCAAAACCACAGTTAGAGCTTAATGAAGAACAAATACAAAAGAGCAGATTAGGCCTTGTTAACACTTGCATTCATTTGCCCTTATAAAAACCTGTACTGAAGGGTTTTCCTTGGGAGGTTTGATTCCCTCCCCTTGTGAAAGTTAAAGATATATGGCGAGGCCTTGTTTTAATAAATACTCCTTTCTTTCCCTTTCTTGGTTCTTGTCATGGCTCCATAAATATGAGGCTGTAAATTCTTTTGCCAAAAATCCCATTGGAAGCAATTCTGCGAATAACAACTGTCCATAAATAAACATATTAAAATGGTTGTTTTTCTTTTCACCCTGTTTTCTGTTGTGTTTTTGTTGCATTCTTTCACCATTGAATAAGCTCTCTGAAAATAGTTATGAGGAAATTAAAGCTGCTAGGAGACAAGGAGAAGGGCTACTTATTCAGGCTACTTGAAAATGAAACACTGAATTTGCTTATTTTTCACCTGTAAAGAGTCAAACAGAGTGTTTGTTAAATTAGGCTTCTTTTAGATCATGAATTCAGTGCAGAGGATGGGGTAGCAAGTTAATGTCCTTGTAGTGAAGCTGCTATACTAGCAGCTGGGCTAAATCATATGTGGATCATGAGCCTTGAAATATGGTGTTTAAGAGGGGACCTGATTGAAGTAAAGGCATGCCCCTGTATCCATGTGCAATAGGTACCAGTTCCTACCATGGGTGTGGAAAACTGTGGATATTTGAAATGCTGAGAATTCTCACACAATTTCCTATGATTCCTGGGAAATCTCATGTGATTTTCCATGATTTTCAGGAAATTCAAGCAGAAGACGCACAATTTCCTGGGAATCATGGGAAATTCCATGTGATTTCACGCTATTACTGATTGCCGCAGGACTCCAGAAAGTCTCTGGCAGACCTAATGGCACCAGCAGAAGACAAGGGAGGCTGGTCCCGTTGATTGCGGTGAAGAGGAAGAAGAAGAAGAAGAAGAGTTGGCTTTTCTACCCCACTTTTCTCACCCATTTAAGGGGACTCAAAGTGGCTGACAAAGCTTCTGTTCTTCTGTAGAGTAGGTGGGGCTGTGAGAGCTCAGAAGAGAGCCGTGACTAGCCCAAGGTCACCCAGCTGTCTTTGTGGAGGAGTGCAGAATCAAACCCGGTATTCCCGGGTAAGTGCAGTCCAAAGCTTCTCTCCTGGTTGAAAGATGGGGCCTGTTCTCACTTATCTTGCAGGAGTAATTCCAGCCACTCCTGAGGCAGTGCACCATGTTGCCGCCGCTGTCCCAGAACTCACTACTACAGCTGCCCCTGCTTTATTAGCCATGGACAAGTAAAATCATGCCCACTGCTTGATCAGGTAGTGAGCTCTCAGCCAGCAGTGTTCACATCCTCTTCTGGGTGCAAAGCTGCAAGTGGAAGTGTACATACATCCTAACCGCCATGGTAGTGTCCACACATGCACCAAATGCTGCCATGGCCATTTCCAATGTGATCTGGCCTGTCACCTGGAGACAAGGGAAAGCATTTTGGGTACAAATGGTAGTTGTGAAAAAGACCAGTTTCATACAAGCATTTATAAGAAATGGGTTGATAAATAAAACCACCAGTGCTATAATGCTTGTGGTTCACTTAGCAATACTATATTCTTTTCATCATCAAACCTCAGAAAGGACACTGCAGTGACAGAAGTGGCTCAGAAAAGAGAATCAGAAGCCAGTTGATGACGCTTTCTAAGAGCTTTGGTGAGCCAACAACCAAAAGTGATCTTAACCTGCTACAGGGAAGTCCTACTCCCTCGCCCAGTATACCACACAGTAATTCTTGACACCCACATGGGACTGCTGCTGCAGTTTGGAACTGGGGAGCAAAGGAGCAAACCGATTCACTTTGTCCCTGAAGCTACTCATGAGTGTCTTAGACCTTCAGAGTATAGAGTCTGGTTATGCTTCTTTCATTTTCAGGATTATTATTATTAGAATTCATACTCTATTGTAAAATGTTTCTTAGACTAAAGGCCTGTTCACACCATTCCAGTGAGATGAAGATATAGTGCAGAGGGAGCCATCCACACTTCAAGCATTAGTACAGTCCCAAATTGAACCACCAGGTCTTAAAGTGTGGACGGCCTGGCTCAGGCAGACTGGATTGCCATGGTAATGGCCATGGCAACATCTGGGGCATGCCCAGAGATTGCCATGGTGATTGGGCCATCACACTCTCTCACAGCTTCACAACTGGAGGGTGGTGGGGATGCAGTTGATTGGGAGGTCACTATTGGGGGGGGGACATTTCAGCAGCGCAATAAAGTGTGCCACCAAAATGGGTCCCTTGGGGGCTCCAAGGCCAGTAGCTTTTATTCAGAGGCTCATGGCAGTTTTGGATGGACTTATTTCAGCCCAGGATGGATCCAACCCCACCTGGCATGGATTCCTAGAACTAGATCAGAACAGGATGCTTTGATCTGTATAATTAGGTGCGGGAGTAGCCATAGCTGAAAGGGATTCTTATCAGTTGGCACGTTAACTTTGCCTATTCCTAGCAGCATTAACGTGGTACTTAATACATCAGAATCTCCTGAATTGTCTACTGTAATGGTTAGTATGTGGGTGGAGCTGTTTGTTGGAAACAGCAGCTACTGAAGAATACAGCTGCTATAGAGCTTAACAGGCACCTAACTATACAGATTACCAGAGTGTTAAAAAAAACCCTGCACAAAAAAACTACCGTACTTAGCCATATTGTAGGTTTTACTGCCAAGGTGTAAAGCTCAAAACAACTTAGGCAGCTTAACATCCTAAGCTTTCCCAATAGTGGCACTTACCCTCCTTGGTATAATCAAGGAAATGAACACGGTGGTAGAAGTAACAGCTTTGCCTGAAAACCTGCTTTTTATTTTGGTTTTAAGCTTAGTCTTATATCTTATACATTGTTACATTGTTGTTATAGCAGTTTGGATTGTATTAAGGCTTTTAAAATTGGCATTCTAATTTTATTGTCTGTGGTTTTATCTTAACAGTAGCCCCAGGGATACTTCTGCAAGGCAAGAACGGGAGGAGGAGGTAAACAATTAGAGACTTCCTTTGATTGCCTCAGACTGCATTTTGATTTGCAGTAGATGGAAACACGGGGCCTTTCCGCACTGGACCTTTTTCTGGATTATATCCCACAATAGGGACCTGCCAGTACAGACTACAGCAGCCTCTGGGCAAAGCCTGCCATAGTCTGCACTAACATGTGGATAGCAGAGACATTTTCGCACACGGGGGTTTGGAACGCGTGGGAGACAGCTTCGGGCGCAGCATTCGCTTTGCTGTGGCCGAGTTTGCATCCCAGCATGTCCGGAGCTGTCTTCCGCGCGTTCCAAATGTAGAGCACTTTAAACTGCTCTACATGCGTTCGGGCGCGCACGAACTGCCCGCAGGCGTTCGGGAGGAGAAGCGTTCGCGCATGCTTCTCTCTCCCTAACAGCCGCGGGCTTGCCTCCCCCGCCGGCACAGCTTTGACAATCAGCTGTTTTCAGCCAGCACCGGCTGCGGGAGCCTCCTCAGCTGTCTCCCCGCCCCTTGCCGTCGTTTGCCGGCTAAGACAGCTCACGACGCTTTGAGCATTCGCACACGGGCGCTCCGGAATGCGTTTACACGCATCCCTGCGCCCCTCTGTGTGAATGCTCAAAGCGTCGTGAGCTGTCTTAGGCTTCCCGTCCTACTCCCGTTCCGTTGCGAAAATCCCTCTGGTCTCTATTCTGGAATATAATCTAAAATAAGGCCTATGCAGAAAGGGCTTCAGACGTCATTCATACTGCCCACCACCTCAGGGCTGAAAGCATGAGAGCCACCACTATGAACTACATAGAGATTTTATCATGGGAAACAGAGGCCTATTCTGCACTTAGCTGCATTAGATCTGAGGTGTTTTTGCACACGGGGTTTTCGAACGCGTGCAAGACAGCCTCGAACGCGGCATACGCATTGCCACAGCGGGGCTAGCGCTCTGACGTGTCCGGAGCTGTCTTGCACGCGTTCGAGATGTAGAGCACTGGCCAAGTTAATAAGGCAAGCATTCTGCCAAGTTCATACCTTTAAAGTGCTCTACATCCGTTCTGGTGCGGACGAAGCGCCCGCAGCCGTTTGGGGAGAGAAGCATTCGCTCATGTTTCTCTCTCCCTGACAGCCGCGGGCTCGCCTCCCCCGCCGGCGCTGGCTGACAATCAGCTGATTGCCTGCTTTGCCGGCTGCGGGAGCCTCGGTAGCCGTCTCCCCGCCCCTTGCCGGCGTTTGCCAGCCAAGGCACTTCAGAATGCTTTGAGCATTCGCACACAGGCGCGCCGGAATGTGTTTACACGCGTTCCTGCGCTCCTGTGTGTGAATGGTCAAAGCGTCCTGAAGTGTCTTCGGCTTCCCGTCCTACACCCGTTCCAAATGGAATGAGTGCAGTGCAAAAATGCCTCTGGATCAGTAGATCCAGAATAATCAGATCCATTGATCTGGATCTTGTGGAGGTTTAGGCCAGATCACAAAACCAAACAAAAGGGTTCTGCCAAAATATATCAATAAAGAGGATAAAATATGTCCCACTACCAAGTGTAGAAAGGCAAATATATGAGGAAATAAAAAAATAAATGAACTCTGGAGCAGAAAAACCAGTGTAATTTCTAAAAGGGTAGCAATACCCCACTGAAAAGTTTATAAATACTGAAAATAATAAAAAACAAGTAATACAGATTCTCTTTAGGCCACTGAAGAAGACTGGAGTCGAAACACGTTTGGCCTTGAGTTTTGAAATTTTTACTCTTACTGTATTACTTGTTGTTTTTTTTATTATTTTCAGTATTTATAAACTTTTCAGTGGGGTATTGCTACCCTTTTAGAAATTACACTGTTTTTTCTGCTCCAGAGTGCATTTATTTCCTTATTTCTTTATTTCCTCATATATTTGCCTTTCTACACTTGGTAATGGGACATATTTTATCCTGTTTATTGATATATTTTGGCAGAACCTTTTGTTTGGTTTTTTGGTTATATTACTTGGGTTTTTTGGCTTTAGGGGCTTTTGTTGGTTTGTTAGGCCAGATCAGCACCATCTGGCTACCACATTCCCATGGCTGTGAAGCTCACATGAGTTTTGCACACACAACACCCTATGTCCCTAGTCCCTTGGAACTTGGGGCGGTGGTGGACAGTGGTGCACTATGGCATACCACTGAAATGCAGCCCACTGAAGCATACTGTGTGCATGTCTCCCATGATGCAGATGAGGAGGCCCAGAATCTGGACCTAGATCCATATCTACAAGTGAGTGCAGAAAGAGCCAGAGCTAAAAAGGGTGTCTGACTCAGTTCACAGCTGTGAAAGTTGCCTTACACCCCGAGTTTTGTTGAACCAGGAAAAGTGAGCCTGAGCTGGCCACCTGTCTCGGGAGGAGGGGGTGCTCAATGGCTGAGCTAACTTAGGGTATGGGGGGTTGGCTGGATGCAAACCGTGATTCCATTATTGATTGATTGATTGATTTATCCTGCCCTATACTCAGAGCAGGACTATAGGGCAGGATACACATCTTTAATCTCCTTAGGCAATTTCAAGTGCTGATGGAGACTTCTGTGAAGTTTGGAAGCATTTCTTTGTGTTGGGGGAATCTGTGAAAAATCTATTCTAAGACAAACTTTTTTAAAACTTGTTATTGAGTATCATTCTTATTGTACTGATACTTAGCCTAGATATTTTTTCTTTAATAAAAATAATAGAGAATACAGTTGGCTTTTCTATCCTGCTTTTCTCACCAAAGCAGCTGACAAACCTTCTGTTCTTCTCCTGACAACAAACACCCAGGAAGGCACTTCTGTTCAATTGAAATAGTTTACGTAAAGAGAACGTGTTAGCAGCAATCCTGTAACATTCTCTTCGACCCATAGCTACTTTTATCAGTATTAGGGATGTGCAAAATGAGAATCCACATTCACAAATTCAATTGAATATGTCAAATTCACAGACATTTGGATTGAATTTAATTTTTTTTTTAATATCCAGAATTTCAATAGAAATGAATGAGCCCCTTGCTTGTAAAAACAGGTTATGAAAAATTAAAAAGAATTTAAAGGTTCAGTTTTTTGATTTAACAATTCAGCAATGAAACAATAGTGAAACTAATGTGATTTGTGTGTGTGTGTGTGTGTGTGCACATCCCTAATCAGTATTACTAAGTGTGGGCTGGTTGGTTTAACACACTTTATGGTAATCTCTTATATAACTGGTTTTGTAAAGCATGGTTTCATTCTTATACAATAGCTAAGTTGCATCTTCTCACTTTTAATGTGATCTTAGATATTTTCAGTAATGTGACTTGATCTCTTGTGGTGACATATTGGTGTATACTAGCAGACTGGTTCTGTCTCCCGAAACACCGCTGAGGAAGCCCCAGAGGGACGGCAGTCAAATACCAGAGGAAGCTCCAAAGACACAGCAGTCAACTGCTAGATGTTCCCAGCACTGATGAGAGCCCTTAGAATGATGCTGGAGGACCTCTAAGTACCTTCCACATTGTCCTTCCTCACAGCAGATTTAAGTGCTATGAGGGCACCCACCACCCTCAGCTGGTCTTATTGCTGCCTTGGAGACACACAGATGCTGCTTTATGCTGCAGGCCCTGTGCCAGCAAAGCCCCACTTCTGGAGCCTTTACTGGCCTAGCAGAGAACCTTCTGTTCTTAAAACTGATAACTCAGTTCCAGAGCTTGAGATATCCAAAAATGTTGAGGGGTGGGCCATCGGCCTGACATATTCCCTGACCCAGGGAGCGGGAGGAAGCATCCCTGACTTACTGTGCCCTTTGCAGCCAAAGTGTAGACACAGTTTGGATCAATGCCCCTCCACATATTTTATTTCAACATAGTTAAGAAAATCATCATGATCATGATCACAATAATCATCATAGCACATTTTAGATATTTCATCTCTAGGATGCCAGGACTGAGATGCGATATGGCCCTCCTAATCCTTGATGTGTGAGAACTCTCTGAAGATACTCAGTGATGAAGGGAATGTACTCTGAAGCTCCTCAACCTCGGTTTTATTTAATCTTCATGCATTCTAGGGTTGAGCTGTGACACTCAAAAGAGATGCCAAAAGAGATTTGTGCTAAGTCTTGGCACAACCATGACCTGTCCAAATGTATATTATCTTAGGAATTCTTATAACATACTGACAAAATAAGCCAATAATAGTCCCTTTGAGCCCAACCTCTCAAGCTATGGGTGTTTGGTTAAAGATCAAAATAGAATATCCAAATAATACTGCCTTGATCTTTCTTTTTTGCTGTGTGCTTCATTCATTATGGACCAAATAAAGCACAAAAAAGGAAGGGATGCCCAGAAGCAATTGATGGGCCACTGTGTGAGACAGGATGCTGGACTAGATGGGCTGCAGTATTGAAATGTTCTTGAAATAGTTCATGTACAAGTGGCTCTTTTTATTTCCATTGTTCTGTTGAACCTACTGCTTCAGAAAGGGCTGATACGACTATAATGTTCCCTTACCACGTCGAATGCTGAGCTACAACTGGCACTTTTTGTTCCCACTGGTACAGCTTCCAATGGCCCATTGCAGCAAACATATTGAAAGTTGTGAGCAAACTGTATTTTGAGACTGGACACAGGCCATAAAAGACTGTTGACTGAAGGTCCAGATTTGGGGGAAGAAACACAAAAACTCCATCTTATTGTGATCAGAGCATAACAGGGTCACTCCCAAGGTGCAGGAAAGTTGTAAACACAGACACAAACAGACAAAGGGAGAGCTGTACATAAAAGCACAAAGGATCAGCAGCAGAGCAGTTCAACCTCAGACAAACAGGGAAGACTGTTCATATATCCGTTTTCAGACTGAGGAGAAGAGACAGAATTTCATCTGGCAACTGAATATGTTAGGCCTGAAACCAGGGGTGTTTTCACACTTTTATTTCCCATCTACTGGACGGGAAAGGAGCGTGATGTTCCCAATGTTAACTAGTGCCTGCACGTGTGAGCGCTAGTCACTAACAGACCAAGCTGTGCGCAATCAGTCACTCACATGCGACCGATCTAGGGGCCAGTCCTCTTCTGGGTGCCTCCATTTTGGTTGTGGCACCCTCTGTGATTGCATGTGCATCAGCGCTGTCACCATGATGATGCTGACACTCTGTGCATGCACAGTCATGTCTATGGTGGTCTGAGGTGCCAGTACACTTGCGCAGTACCTCAGATGACCCTGGAGCACTGGAAGAGGTGTGAATGGGCACTGTCTGTATGCGCCAGGTAAATTTCTGATTAATGTTGGTAAATCAACAGTTAGGGAACTTCTGGGAAGACAGGGGGCACTTGGAGGCTGTAGCCTCCTCCTCCAAGTGTTTTACCCTTCCCCAGAAGTGCCCTAATCATGCCCTACTGGGTGTAGTGTGAATAGGCCCCTGGTAAGCTTTCATCTGTAGATAGTTCTACCAACAAGGTGGTTACCATCTTCCTTTCTTGACAGAGTAGGGCCTGTCACACTGATCTTAGGATATAGGGCAGATTATAGTTGACATTCTTGGCCTGTTCACACTTTACCTGTTAGTGACTGCTGGTCTGTGCCCTGGCAGGCCTATCTGCACTGGGGAGACATTGCAATTTACCAGAAGTTGCAGCAGACTTCCTCAATGCCACCTAGTGGTGGACTAAAAAACAGTCTACTAGCTCTGGATGGTGCATCTACACCCTCTTTTGAGTACAGCATGGCAAGCGTGCAGCATTGAGATCACTATGGCAACATCAGGGTGCATACTGCATGTTGCCCTGGACATTGCCATGGTGGTCCAACCTGCCCTGGCCTGACTGACCACATTTGAAGTGCTGCTGGCCCAGTATGGGGCTTTTCCAGCCATGCTATTATGTTACCTGATATTATTATAATACCATACCTGCCAGGTAAGTACAAAAAGGCCCTCTATTAGATACCATAGGGTTGATACCAACCCTATGAATCAAACCAAAAAATATATAGAAAGGTAGTGATAGGAGAAAAGGAGCAGGATTGTGTGTCCTAATCTGATATTGTCATAAAAAACATCACTGAACCACAACTCACCACCTTTAGTTTCTGAACTACTTTAGTATTAGCCTCACACTGAGAGTGTGAACAGTTATTCAAATAAGAATAAATGAAGACTAAGGGCCTATTCATACTAAGGCGATCAGGACAACCCGGCACACTTTGGGATGGAGGATCCACACACCGCAGTATCGCCTCTGTCATGGAGCAGCCCAGAGTATGCATGGTTGCCCCAATTGTAACTAGCTGTGAGCATGAATGGATGCAGGAACTAATGACTATTAAGAATATTAATAAAGAACAACAAAGAAAAGTTATGACTAGGTGATACCTAACTTCTACAAGATTGGCTTATATGATACCAAAATTATTTCCAAATTTTTGGCATCGATGAGGGCAAAGAGGTATTTATATACGTATGTGCTGGGAGTGTCCAAGAACAAGGGCATTTTGGCAACAGGTTAATATAGAAACAGACAAGATTATTAATAACCAGACCAGGTGGTATAAAGGAATGTGTATTACACAACAAATAAATATGGCTAATTATACTGAAAATGACAAATATCTTATGAAACTATCAATGAGAGCTACCCAAATGGTGTTAGCAAAGGGATAGAAAGACTCTCGCATATGGACATTAAATAATTGGGAAGTCTATATGTCAGAATTTACGTTATATGATCTTATCAGACAAAGTTTATTTATGGGGGGAATAAAACAATTCTGATTTTAGGAATTGAGAACAATGTATAATATATGGTTTGGGCACTGGAGGAACCAAAACATTGAAAGGAAGAATAAGTTTGATTTGCCATTTTAACAGTATTAATTTTTATGAATGTTTTGCTATTCTGTGCAGGGGAGTGCGGAGGGTATTTTTATTTGCTATATTATATTTGTATATTTTTGTTATATTTGTTTGTTATATTTTTGTAAATGTTGAATAATTGAGATATATTATGTGATATTACTATATTTTGTTGTTGTACACCATTCAATAAAATTGATTTTAAAAACTAGCTGTGAGTACAAAAAACTGCTATACAGGGGTGTGCACTATTTTTTTTTCATTCAAATTCGAGTTGAATCAAATGTCAAAACATTCTATTCTATTTGAATGTTTAAAATACGAATGTCAAAAATCCAATTCAAATACGTAACATTCAAATCTATTCATTCGAATGTTAGATTTGTATTTAAAGATACGAATGTCAACAACATTTGTATCTGTTATACGTATCTGTGTGCATTCCATATGCATCCTATTTTATCCCGTATGCATCCTGTTTTTATTTCGTATTATAAGTGCAAATAAGTATAATATTTGAACAGATACATATTTGAATCATTTGAACGAATGTTTCAGAACATCCTAAATTGATTTGAATGTCTAAAGTTGAATGTTATTAAATCCAATTCAAATTTGAATGTCACCATTCTTCGGGTTCAAATCGGATTTTCAGATTTTCAAATATTTGTGCACGTCCCTACAGCTTGACAGTACATGCTGGATAGAGTGTTCACATTACTTCTGTATGCAAATGCACTGTGGAGGGTGGGGCACTGTGGCTGCAGCTGTGCAGCCATGTGCCATGTCACAGTCACCATAGCAACGGCCTGGAGGACATGGCCATTGCTACGTTGATGTGGCCAGTCCTGGATAGCACCATCTGCACTTTGAGCCAGTACAAACACCAGCCACTGTCCGTGAACCTAACTGCCCCGGGATACTGTCTCATGAGAGGTAAGTGTGGAAAAGCCCAAATCTTTACTGATCTTAAGCAATCACTATCCAGGTAGGCATGCGGAGCTAATAGAAGGTGCTTTTTTTGCTACTGAAGCCACTTGGTACTCCAGAATCATTTTGGGGTCAAAGATTTCCTCTAGGCTACAGATCAGATCCTTTCAAGAGAGTACAAGCTCAACCAGAACCAATCTAAATTGCTGGACAACAGGACTGGCCATGGTCACACACAAGTTTTAGGTCGACCTGAATTTGACCCCAGGCCCTGTAACTCACATTAATTTGATCTAAGCCATATTTCAAGACAGCCTACACCCGTCAAACAGCCCTAAAATGTAGTTCTGACAGGGAGTCAGGCTGGCCTGGAATTCCAGTCTGTCTTCTGCTTCCTCCCATGTGAGTGGGGGGATGGCCTAAAGGAGGCAGAACTGTGCTGTGGTGGGTGGCGTCCAGTATTTGCTTTCAGCCACTTGGCACGCATGGAGTTGTGAGGCACCTCCCCTTCAGCCAATCAGCATGCATGTAGTTTGTGAGGCACCTCCCCCTCTCCTCAGTTTATGTGTATGATTCCTTTCTCTAGCATTTTTACACAAATTTATTTTTTATTTTTTTAAAAAAATTAATTGCAAGGAGAAGAAAAGCACATAAAAAAGGAAGAGTGTGTGTGGAGGTGGAGGAGCAGGCTTTAAAAAGAACTGCAAACACAAACCCTCACCTCCTTTGAGTGACATGAACAGCATCCAATAGGAAACAAGATAGATGTGATACAGTAAAAGGGGTGGATTGAGAAGAGTTCATGGAGGAATCCCAGACTTATCTCTGCAGAAATGTGTGCCAATGCGGCTCAAGGCGGGGACAGTCTCAGGACAGCCGATATTGATCCACATCTGAACAGCACTGGTACGATCTCAATTCAAATTCATTTGTAGGTCAACCTGTTTTGGACTCGTCTGACCAGGGCTAGTGATTCTTCATTCACACATTCTTCTGCCGGTCTTCAAATAAAAGTTCCGCAAAATCATTGCATCTGCAATATAACCCTAAGTAAAGAATTATCTATTTGCAATTCATTCTATTTAATTTTTTTAACCTAATTTCATGAGAACATAGCTTGAAATCTACTTAAGGCTGAAATCTACTGAAGGGATGGCTTGATGCTTTGTATTCTCAAAAAGATTGCTGTGTATATAAAATGTAAACTTGATAAATAAACTACCCATTTCTTCTTTGTCATCTCTGTTACAAGTAAAATCCAGTGTATAAGGTCTAGTAGTGTAAATCTGGCAACAGCAAAGTAAACTTCTTCATGAAAAAGTCTGCCTGACTCCACTTAACGTATTTAAATGAAGTGTTGTGAATATTATGCTCTTCCTCAGTCATTCCCCTACCAATGCAAGTCCTAAAATTCTCAGTTGGTCACTTTTTCCTTTCAGGAGAAATCTTTAAAAGGTTTTGATGGGGCAAGAGAAGGAGAAATCATTTATTAATAACAGACATGACTTCCCCAAAGAATCTTTTAATAGAACCTGTTATTTACAGCCATTGTCAACAACACTAGGTTTGTTACAATAGCCACGAACCAAGAAAACCATGGAAAAATCCCTCCATATTAGTGATTGCCAGTGCACTTGTGATTGCCGATGCAGATGCTAACTATTGAATCAGTGTTGACTAGATTTATTTTGCTTTGTGTTTTCTGATTTGTAAATGCTACTTCCCGTCCTATTAAAATGCAGTCTGTATCAGTAGCACATTTGCTAATCGGTGAACGTACATTAGCGGGGTTTAGGAATATAGCAAAACGGGCCTTTAAGGCTAAGCTTGGGAACCGAACAGTGACAATGAAAAGCAATGCCAAAGGCCCAGCTGCAGCGCATTCGCCTACTGTATGGCTGGGATGGAGAAACCAGTTTAGGTTCAAGGTCACTGCTGACATTCAACTGTCATGGCTTTATTGTCTGCCAGCCTTCTCTCCCTTGAAACATTCAAGGGTACTTTATAGCAACCACAAAGAACCAGTCAATTGATACCATTACACTTCATGCACACATAAACCACAAGCCTGTTCAGAACTGTTGATACAGTCTACATTTATTCATTAGCTGCACCACTGAAATTGTAACTGGCCAAACTCTGCTTCTAACAACCTAGATGTACTTGTTTTTCCTAAATGTTTCGCTTTGCCTTTTTCCAGCTTTTGCACAGGCTTTCTTAATTGAAAGAACATACAATAATCTGCATTTTAATTCCCAGCTGTTTGTGGCCTTTGAGGAACAGAAAAACGCACAGAAGATTCCAACCATTTATTACTCAATTGTAAATGGATGCAGGTAAAGAGTGATAGATTTGATACATTAGATAGATGCATATATGCAAGAAAAGTAGGGGGTATTATTTAGCCTAAGAGTGCCATAGAAAGCCAATTGCTCAGAAATGAAATAAGAGTCTGGAGTGAAAAGGAAGAAAACATAAGCTTGGGTCAGGGAAGAGGCAGTGATTAGCTCCATTGTTAGGGATTCTTTGAGCTCCATTGGTTCTAAAGAAAAATCACTAATGAATCTATTGAGGCTTGGCAGAATTTAGTGTGCAAGACAAGTTAAGTTATAGTGCTTCTCTAAGACATGGTAGTTCAGCATGTTGATCTAGTAAACGGAACATGTGTCTTTATTCAACACATTTTCACAGAGCTGAAAGATACCTAAGGAATTTTACTTAGGTACTTATGTTTCTATCCAACAGAAAAGAAAAGAAAGAAAAACATTTTAAAACCTGTGTTCAAAAAGAGTGAAGAATAGTACACACATTTATACAAGCTAGCTAGCTGCCAAGCATTAGGTGGGAAACATACAAATTCTTGCTTGGTTAGGTTTGTTACTGATCACTACAAAATAAAGCTTTTATGTAATTAAGGTTCAGCCAAGTGTCCTTTGATTGCTTTTTGGTGTAAATTCTTTAATTTTCAAAACAGACCAGATTATTAGCTAATATCCCTTAGGCAAAAATGTAGTTGTCTATGCTATGTCATTAGATTAAGAAATACATGAATAGGAACACTGGAAGTTGCAGCACTAAATGCATTAACTAAGGAGCAAGTCTTATTTAATTGAAGGTGTTTACTTTAGAGTAAGCATGCTTAGAATTGCCCATTAAATATTTCACCTGGGGAGGGGAAAAGCCATGCAAGATGATGATTTTATTTTATTGTTTTGTAAGGGTGCAAATGGGGTTCTAGACATGAAATTAACTGGGAAGTTTTCAAAGTGTGAAGACCTATAATTGCACACAACAAGTCATCAGGATGGAGCAAAGTAAACTTCTCACAACTTGATTTCAAAGTGCTTCACTTTTGATGGGAAGACCACCTCTCCAAAGGTTATAAGGCTACTGAGAAAGTCAACAAGGGAGCCAATTAGTGTCAATTATTGTGGTGTTTATAGGAATCAGTTAATAGCTCTCACTGGCCATATTTTGACAAAGGAGCCAACATTATAGAGGTGACTTATGGATATAGTCACCAGTAGAACATGGGATGGGAAACTAAGGGGAAAGTACAACAGAAAGTTTTGCTTTCTTTCATGTGATCAACACACCAAGACCCAGTTTAAGTGGGAGAAAGTCAGGTTTTTAGTTGCATCCTTTACCTTCCTCAACCCCACATTCCTAGTTAAATGGCCACCATTTAGTATAGTTCAAGCCATTTGGAAGAAGTGCTAGAAATTTTATGCTGAAATCCACAAATTGTGAAGGACTAATTCCCCTTTTTTTTTCTACCCATGAGCCTTATATCTCCTTCATTAGTCTATTTTTTCATCATAGCTACTTTAAAATAATGGTATACATAAAGAATTAGTGAAAACTTTCCAAGTAAAGTTCTTTATACCTTAAAAGATCATATTGAGGAAAATGGCAGAACAGAAATGAAAGTGTGATTATACCCTAGAAAGTAGAAAGCAAGTGGAAGTTGTCTTTAATCACTCCAGTACCAAGTTTATTCATTACATTTATACACCAGTCTTCACTTTTTTGGTCCCAGAGTGGTTTACCCTGATACCCATAGACCCCATTCAAGATGGCTGTGATTGGAAGCCTCCCTTTGATCCTACCAAACCAGATTTGGATCTACATTAGTTCAAAATACAGTTCACTATGATTAAAATGAGGTTTCAAAACATCTTTCTTCTCTGTCCCATAGAAGGATTTTGCAAGCTACCCCTACCATCTACATACTTGTTTATCTTTCAAACACAATAAAGACTGTGTCCCTGGCCACAGGTCTCTTAGCACTACAGCTAAAACGCTGTAGAGCACTTCGGCCCGAATGCGTCTAAGACATTTTACCACCCGCATTGGCAGGTAAAGGACGTGTTGCAATCGCGTCCTTTACCTTCCTACATGCGGATGGTAAAATGTCTTAGACACATTCGGGAACTCACAAGTCCTGCCCCTGGCCTCCCCCCATTGACTCCTGTGGAGTCAGGGGTGGGGAGGCCTGTTGGGTGCCTTCCCTGGGGTCCCGCATGCTCCCTGTGGCCAGATCGGCTTCCCGGGGCCAGCAGGACCCCCACCCAACACCCCCACCCGATCCCAGGGGTGCGCATGTGTGAATGGGACTTACCTGTTCAGCACCGTACAGCAACTGGGGCGAGGAGGCTGACCGCACTGTGCGCATGTGCGCAGCATGGCCTCGGATTGGCCAGACACCTGCCTGGCTTTGACAGGTGATCTGCGCAGGTGCGGGTACCTGGCGAATCAGAGGCCATGCTGCACACATGTGCACAGCATGTCCGGCCTCCTTGCCCCAGTTGCTGTCCAGCACTGAACAGGCAAGCCCCATTCATGTGTCCATGCCCCCCCAGGGTGGGTTGGGGGGTGTTGGGTGGGGGTCCCGTCAGCCCCGGGAAGCCATGTGGGACCCCGGGGAAGGCACCAGACAGGCCTCCTCATCCCTGGCTCCACAGGAGCCAATGGGGGGAGGCCGGGGGAGTGGCCCAGCTGTCACGGAGGGAGAGCGTGCGAATGGTCTCCCTTTGTAACAGCTGGGAACAGCCCGGAACAGGCCGAACAGTTTCAGCACACTTTTTTGTGCTCTGAAACCTGAATGCATCTACGACACGTTGGGACGACTCGGGTGGGTCGGAACGGATCTGGCTGTCCCGGAAGAGCGAATGCCCTGTCCCAGAACATCGTAGATGCGTTCAAAAAGGCCTAATGCAAAAAGGCCTTTTGTAGTATCCATAGTTGCCTCCAGACAGCACACCAAAACCGGGGAATTTACCTTTACTTTGAATAAAGTCATTCCATGGGGAAAACAGTTTGTTCTCACATACTCAGTACTCCCTTGCAGCAGTGAAATTCTTCCATTCACATGCTTAGGCCCTCCCTGTCTGATAGGTCTGCTGCTTCTTGGGTGAAGGCTCATTCTCATGAGTTCTTGTGCAGTTTTCCCAAGCACTCTCGGAAATGCAGAGGAATAGAATATTCCACTGCGAATGTTCATGTAAGTACTTTTTTTTAACTTTGGAGTATTGGGTTGTAACGTGCATAGAGTGCAAAATATTGTAAAATCTGTGTGGCAAGTTGCATTCTCTGTAGAGTTTTAATCCTGTCTAGACATGTGGGCACCCAGTGAAGCGGAGGTGAGGGCACTTCTCCAAAGATCACAATTCCTCACCCTTGCTCCTCGATGCTGTGGGGCTCCTTTGTATATGCATCCCGGCACCAAACATAGAGACACAGTATCTGACCCTTACCTGGGTGTCCGGACAGGTGAGTGGAGACACAGACCAAGTCTGTTCATTCCATTTGTTATTGACTCTACCACTGCTATCTGGGGACATGTTAGTAATTATTAAACCTATAAGAATATATAGGAGACTAGGCTCTTAATTGTTAGAACCTGCTAAAGCCTGCCAAGTGCACCTTTGCTATCTTATCAATAAATCTCCTCAACATTAATTGAGCAAATATATTGAAAAACACACAACTTTCAAACTACAATAAAACGAGGATATACTGAATCTTGAATTAAGAAAAATGGAAATAACAGCTGATGGTGTACTGGTTGTAAAGACATTTTCTGTTGTGCATTTTTTTTAAAAGTATAAAGGCTGCAATGTTTTATACAAGGATTTTATAGTGACAAGTATCTACAACTAATAGATGTTTGTTGTTTCAATAGTGTAAAGCATAGTTTATGTAGATGCAATAATAGCAGCTTTGAGTTTGAACAATGTAGTACCAGCCTACTCCTTATAATCCTATTCACAGCAGTTATCTTGTTGTCTGCCAGCTTTCCATTCTTTCTGCTGGGATGGTTTGTATATCTTGCAAGTTTGCATTCTCACATGCCAGCCTAAGTAGCATATACAAGCCATTTCTATCTAAACCTGTGGTTCTGCAATACTAATAATGTTTACTCAAAGGTAAGGGCACTGAATGCAACAAGGTTTATTTAGCAGCAAAAGCATTTGAAAGTGCTACTTTCATTTCATGCAGCAGTATAATAACAGCTCAATGTACCATATCTAAACAGTAAATGCTTTGCATTCTATAGGAAAATGTAAATACTGTATGTATCTCACAGCTACTGAAAACTCTTCCTTACTTCAAGTCCTGTTTGTTTGTTTACTTCACTAATTGATGTCCAAATATTTTGTGTAAAACCATAATTGAAAACAGTGGGTGGCAGTGGGAAAGCCATTCACTATTTATATACTTTTCGCCTCCACCATGCAAGCCATTGCCAATTTGAAGATGTGTCAGTTGTCAGAAGGCAGTGTTTTACGGTTTGGAGGAAAGATCTCTAGTAAAGTAACAGAACACATTATTTGCATGCAAAAGATCACTGTACTAGCATGTGGATGGCAGGTTCCTGTTCCTGGATAAAATCTGGAAGTGCAGAAAGAGCTCTAGGTCCATGGGTCCAGTTACTAGTAGTCAGTTTTTTCTCTGTTAGGTAGCCTTGTCACCCAACTCAGAAACCATAGTACTATACATTGTGGGATAGAGGTATATTATATAGTACCTTTTTGATTACATTGCGTCACATGTGGAGACTGGTGCCATTTTGTCTGGCTCAAGAAAGAGACATGGAAGTGGAAAGGTTGAAGCATGAGGCTGAAATTGTCAGGCTGGCAAAAAGAGACCACAAGACTCTTTAAAAAGATGAACAGTGATTTATTTCAGCTCAGCGTTAGGACATTTCTTGTTGGGAGCAACTTGGAACAGAAAGCACAGCATATTTATATGTTTCATAGCTGGGCGGGGTTTGGCCTTGAACCAATGAACAATAACTATTTTTGAAAACCTGGAGCCAAAATGTATCACTTGACCCCAGCAGGGAGGGGGGAGTCAACTGTCACTTCCAAAACAACAGGCAGCTACTATATACATATATACAGAATCACATAGGTGGCAGAGATCTTACATTCAAATATTATGGCAGGCAGCTAGCCCAGCTTGACAGAAATCCTTCTGGAAGTGTGGGCAGTCCCTCGTCCAGATTGCCTCAGCCACTCTGTTCTTGGCCAAGACCAAGTGATATGGACTAAGGTGCACAGCGCAGAAGCTGCCCTAGAAGGCAATTTGATTGACAAAGTATAGATATTTAGGGACATGTCATTTGGTTTAGTCAAGTTCCTATAAAAATTGTATTTAAATAGTATATGAGCAGCTATGTTTTGCCATCAAGCATTCAAACTTATTTCTCCCCCCCCACACACACACAAAAGCTGAGTTCACACCTAAGTCTTAATCCAGCTTCAGTCCATTTTCAGGGCGAGAGAAGATATCAGCAAAGTATTGAGCTATTTTCTTTCAGCATTATCTAACTCAGAAAATCCACCTTTGGGTTAGATAAAGTAGAAAAAAAATGACTAGTCACTTTGCTGATGTGTTCTTTAACTCGAAAGTGGACTGAAATTGGATTAAAACTTAGGTGTGAACATGGCCTAAACGTATTTTCAATGGGTTACTGATCATATTATTTGCTACTTATTGTCCCAAAAGCTTATTTAGATATTTCCGAAAAAAGGTTAGGCAGTTGAAGATAAAGAAACTAATATTCTGAGGCACATTTAAAACTTTTACATTGGAATTTTTAGTTTGCTGATGAAAATTAGATATTTTAATTACAATATTACTGTTTTAAGGGATGAAATAGGCCAGGAGATGCCTCCAGGAGATGCCTAAAATGCAAGTGAAGATGACCAAAGATATTTAAGAGTACATAATTGCACTTACTGTTTGCCAGTGAGTAAGAAGCTTCTGAGTCTGGGAATTGAGTATTTTGTCTAGATGAGGTCACGCTTCCTTAAAAGGAAGGCATACATAGTCTGGGGGTTCTTCTAGAATTACAGGGATCACTGGAGGCTCAGTTGACTTCTTTTGCTAGAAGTGTCCATCATCTTTGCCTGGTGTAACAGCTGTCCCCCTAGGTGGATAGTGACAGCCTGTAATGCTCTCTATGGGGGATACTCTTGCACCTAGTCCAGAAGTTGCAACTGGCACAGAATGCAGCAGCCAGATTGTTGAGTGGGGGACCAGTTTGGGCACACAGTATGCTTATGCTTATGCTTACGTAGGTGCCCTGGTTCCCGGGAAGCTCCTGGGCCAGATTCAATATTCTAGACTGGATGCAAAAGGTACTACTGTATGAAATCTTTCTTTTTGCGGGGCGGGGGTTGTGATATTCTCAAATGGAGTTCAAGCTGCCAGATTGACAGCTGGAAATGGCCGGTTGCATGGAAAACCAATGATGGAAGTTTCATAAGCAATGCACATAACCATTCAGATGCCAAGAGTGGAGGAATGATCTCACTTCTAAGTCCCCAAAGACATTCGTGCCACTTTCATGCACCTGCAGGATATAAGATCCTCAAGCAAGTCTATTGATGAAAATTATGATTTGTTTGAGTATCCTGATGCACTTTGTATCTCTGCATATGATTTGGCTATCTGAACAGGATGCCTTCATAATGTTCATACTGTTTTATTATGCTTTATTGTGGTAATATAACACAAAGTACATGAGATATATTCACTTTCAGAGTCAAGGCTGCAATAGTGAGCGAGAAACTGAAAGGGAGAGAAAATCTCCCAGGCCTCAGCCGGGGCATGGACAGGCACAGAATTGCTGGGAAATGGGAGGAAATGATTGCAACTAAGCATGATATAGAAATCAAAAATGTGTAAGCAGTCAAGGAAATCATCCTCGCAGGAGTTTCACCCTGTGCTTTGTGGGCCTGACACTTCTTGCTGTTTCTAGACTTTCCTTCACCTATTCGGTCTTATGTTGGACGCTAAGCAGTGCCAGGATTGATTAGTACTTGAATGAGAGATTACCTGGGAAGATCAGCTGCTGAAGGCTAGGCTGGAGTGGAGAGTCAAATATATATTTGACAATGGTAATTGCAAACTACTTCTCTATTTTTGCCAAGAAAGCTGTGTGAATTTGTCCATTTGTTGAACTTGGTCTGCTAGAACATAGAAGAGGTGTGCTATTATCTTGTTAATTTATATCGGTAACTTCAGGTTTGATACTACGCTTTTCTCAGTTTCTATCCTTCTCATAAGCCTGGGAATGATTTTGTTATACATATGATTTTTCTGAATGAGTTATGGGCTGTAGCTTGAAGTTTGCTTTGTTTATATAAAGATCAGATGGATATCGACCAAGGGGGTGAGGCAGGCAAATACTGATGCGTCAGAAACGCTTGTTTCCCAGCCACCAAGTCAACCAAACTGTCAGTGCAGGTTAAGCTATTCCAGTGGTGGCATGGCAAAATGCAAAATGAGGACACGGAAGACAGATCATGCAGTCCCACATCTGGGTCCTTTTCTATTCCCTTGTTGGCATGTCCAGGAAGGGAATTACTGCTTCTGTGTCTGAGCTCCTTCTGCAGAAGAATCCCTTGGAGTCGGGGTGGTGGTTGTGGGGGTGGTGGGTGCAGAGCTTTGGTTCTTCACCAGCACACTCGCTTGCATGGTGCCCGCCCACCTCCAGCTCCAAGGAAGGCTGTATTTGGATGCAGCATTCCATGATATGAAAATCCATTTCCTTGAACCGTCATTTGTGAAACTAGTTTCTTTGTTTCCTAAACATACTGGATTATGAGATCTCTTGTTATTTAAAACCGATCAGCTTATATCCAAGCAGGTATATTTTTAAAATCTCACAACTCTTTTCCTAAGAGATAAACGATTTGACACTCGCATTTTAAGGCTTTTTTATTTTTATTTTTGCATTGATGATGTTTACCAGAGGAGACACTTCCTTTCAGGTCCAGTCCTCAGAACCTCAGGGCAGTCTTTTAGCCAGTTCAGCCTAACAGAATTAAGGATGACATATTTCAGGCCCGTTTTGTTGCAAAATGAATGTAAAACAATGGCTCAAGTTTCCAATAAAACTCTTCAACCATATAAGATTCAAATTTCCCCCCTGTTCCTTTTACACATCTGTATATAAAGACCATAAAAGAGGAGAACAACAGGATAAATCAACATGAATTCAAAATCCACCGCAGCATATGAAATACTGGAGTCTCCCTGAAAGAGAGGGTGACCCTGCGGCTTCTTGCCGTTTGAAGCTAATTGTTTTGGGCACGATGGGAACGTCTGGAAGTCCACTGCAGTGTCCCACCAGCAAGACTTCAGTAACTGAGCTGGCCTGCAGAGAATGAGCCCACTTTGTAGCGACACAGCAGGCCCAGACACCACCTATTCTACTCTCCAAGCTGTCATGCATAACAACTTTATTGTGCTAAATTGAACTTGAAAGCAACCAAAGGCTATGAGAAGGAGAGGCTATGAGAAAAGCATGCTGTCAGTGCTGGCAAAGACTGACCTGGAAAGTAGGCTGAGAGACAGGAGAATAAAAGATCTGGGTCCATGAACACAGCATATTGTTTCATTTTAAAGTATGATTCCCATACCAGAGAAAGTAGCAAATGTGATGTAAATTTATTTAAATAGATTCCGCCACTAAAAAGTTTGCCAGCCGCTCTTATCCAACTTTCCCAGCTCTCTGATTCGTTACATACAGTGGGAATATAATGACATATAGTCATCATTGTAACAGCTTCTTTGCCGGGGCACAATGATGATTAATAGCAAGCAGCAAATTTTCACATGGGCTCTAAAGCACTATAGCGCTAAGCAGCCAGAGACTCCCAAATCCCCCTTTTCTGTTCCACTGAAAAGTCCTCTCCTTGTACCTTGAAGATATGAACAAAGCCTATCTTAATTCCAATCAGCTTTTCCTCATTCAAAGAGACCTTCTCTTTTTCATAATTGATTCATGTGCATTTTAGGCTTTCAAGCAAGCCTGAGCTATTTCTCTCTCTTTCTGTGTACTTTTCTGGTAAGCAGAATCATTTAAGATATTGTCCAAACTAACTGAATAATCTCTCTCTATATTAAATAGATTATTCAATTAGTTTGGATGATGCTGATGTGATGATTCTACTACTGCAAATACTGCTACTACTGTTGTTAAAAAGTAGAGTAATGCAACGTTGAAAAAAGAGAAACCTCTTCACTTTCTGAATTCTTTGAAATAGCTTACCTTAGAGCTTGGAGGTAAGAGCTCACAGTAAAACTCTGGCAAAGATAAGTCAAAGACTTGAGCGCAGCAACAATGCACTGGTTCTATTTATTCTGCCAGCCGTCATTCCCATGAGGGACTTAGAGCTGAAACTGCAGAATAGAGACCTTGGGGAGGAGAATAGAATTATTTTTATAGACAAAAGCAACTTTGAAGATTATGAAAGTTTTTTTCTTTTTCTTTTTTTTTAAGGCTGCCTGTTTCAGAATTACTTGATCTTCTGCAGTTACTGCAGAAGTGATGTATAATAACTGCTAACGGCTAATGCAGCACCCACCTTTCTGTAGTTTTTAAAGCTGTACACAGCTCTGTCCTTGGATTTCTTGTACTTATTTGATTTCACAAAAGTAAAACTGCAGCTTTTATCACAGGATGGTTGGATTTAACAGGAGTGGTCTAAATATTCATTTGTTATAATCCAAATGTAGACATGCTCTATTAATAGTAAAGCAAGTAGATTCCAGAGACTTTTCTTATATTCCTTCTTCTTCTTCTATTGTACAACACAATCTATACACCAGAATTACTGCAATAAAAGGGAGCAGGTAGGAAATGGAGAGTTAAACCAGTTTATTCTCATTTGATATCTGTGGGGCCTAAGGCTGTGATTCTTAAGTGTAATGATTTTGAAGCACATTCTGTTTAAATCACTAGGAATGTCTTTGGATGAAATGTATTTAGGTGTGCAGCTCATTTTACATCTGAGTCAATTCTCATTTAAATTGTTTGCATATGACCCTGAGTCATAATGGAGTAAACAGGGTTAGTGACCTTACTTTAAATGTGCTCAGTTCAGCATTTTTATTTACATTAATAATTATGATTTATATGCTGGATACATAATTCAGCACAGTCCTAAGCCACTTTTAAAAGGCAAAGCAAAGCAAAACGAAACCCTGGAAACGTTTTAACTAAAAAAAGAGCCATTGAGATTCAGACGTTGATAATTTGTCTGGTCATGAATCTCTCAGGGCCATTTAGGGACATCTGCTAGTCTAGACAAGAGCAATGCCTTGTCAAGTTATTAGCATACAACAAGGAATCTGTCTGCCACTGCCAAAAATATTGTCATTTGGATGCAATTGCCTTCTTCATGTATCCCATAAGCGTGAATGAAAAGAGCAACCCAGACAAGCCCACTGAAAATGCAGTGTCATGGGGTGGAATCATCAAACAGTTAGATGGTCCTGAGACCCACCAGTAACTTAAGTGCCCTAATCTAAGAAAGACCATTTGTCAAGATTTATTCATTTTGCTTGAAGGGCAGCCAACAGTTCCTCAAAGTTTCAAAGAGGAGACTTCAACCTGGAGACGCGTCACAGTACACCTGGGAACCTGGTTCCAGGCCACGCCCTTGCTCTAGCGCTGATGTAATTCAATTTCACACAAACTGATGAGAAATACTTGAAGTCATATTTGAGTTACATATTCTGTGTCTGAATATTTTCTCTGCAATCAGATTTATAACTGTTAAGCTTTCTCTTGCAAAGATATTAATTGTATCAATCAACTCTGTTTAGAAGAGCTCCTCCTGATGCGTGTGTATGTGTGTGAACAGAAAAACAGGTTTTTATCATATGGTATAAATTCTCAATGGAGTGAAAAAATATATTGTGAAGCTGGGTTTTTAGCTGCAAATAAAGTATGTCATGGTTTTGCCTTTACTAGAATCCAGTTACCTGCCAGAATATTTTGCAGTGTTGTTATAGTCGATATGAGAATTTTTAATCCATCAACCATTTTAAAAAACATTTAAGTTGTTCTGAATTGGTTAAATATATATATATATATATATATTTCCTAATATGTACAGTGTGAAACATGCTGATAATGCTTACATTAGTCATTAAGCACAAAATATTTTATACCTGACAGATAAAAAAAACCTGAACCTGCATGTAGATGAGGGTAATACATTCATTGGTTTATGAACCCAGAGTTCCTCAGACAGAGTAACAAATCTCAATGATGTCCCTGGGTACAATATTTTGCATTCAGAATTCTGAGGTAGCTGCAAAGTATGTAAAATCTTATATAGCCTGAGAATTCCCTTCTGAATACACATTGTGCAGGACTGTGTAGGTTGTTTACTTCAGCAAATGCGTACCATGTGTGCACTCTTAATGCTCTCTGATGGGAGTGCATGAATAACTGGCACAGGGGGCTCAAAATCTCAAGCTGTGCACACTTACAAATGTGTGTCAACACAAGTGTACCCAATGTATTCTTGTCAGCACTACTGCTACTGCTTTGACTGGGGCCAACTACGAAAATGCACATTATGTTCCAATTGCGATCATGCATTTGTCAGTAGAGAATCATATTGGTGATTGTGAGCAATCATGTGAAGATTTTGGAGCACAAATAAACTTGCAGTACAAATAGAGCACCATCTGTAGAATGAAAAAAATGATCTGTGCAAGTCGGCAACATCTGTTTTGGTGTATGCATGGTGACTGGTCAAGGCATGTATCATGCATTTGGATATTAATGACTAAGCAATATACAACAAAGATGTGGAGTTTGTACATTATAACAAAGAAATGTGTAATACATCTCTGCTTAATTTGTATTCTTTATCTGTTCATGATTCTTTCTGTTTACTCAGTAACATGACAAACCTTTTTGCTATCACTAAACACATTAGCATTTTTGCACATTCATCAGCCAAATCAAATTAACCTTTTGGTGGAAAATCAGAAATGAAAGCCCTTCTTATCAATAACTCTATGTTTCTGAAGTTGAATGATGCTGTGGGTACCCATTAAATATTAGATGTCTCTCCCTTTTTGTGGTTTTTGGCTTGTGTTGCACAGTCTTGAATAGCACCATTCTAGATGGAGGTGTGAGTGATCCTAAAAGATTCTGAAGCAAGCAATAATATTTAGGAGAAGAAGACTTGGCTTTCTTACATTGCTTTTCTCATCCATTTAAGGGGACTCTAAGGGTGCTTCCGCATTGGACACTTAACGCCCATTAAGTACCCATTAAGGATGGGTTTTAAAAACCTTGTCCACACTAGAACACATGTGTCCTCATTGGCTCTTGCGTGATGTGTCTCTAATGGGTGTTAAGAGCCCCTTAAACCGGATTGAGGGAAGACTACCTTGGAGGTAGTCTTAATGGGTACTTAATGGGTACTTCTGCAGTAACTGCAGAAGTGTCCTTAAGTGGGCCTTCCTCCCGGCTTCCATGATTGGCTTCTCTGGCGCCAAGCGTGGCAAGCTGGGGGTCTCCTATGTTGGGGCTGCCCCTCGCCCCAGAAGCCGTGAATCACAGCTTCTGGAGCTGGGGGGGCTTCACCTACATCCACCCTATGCTCCCCCCCCCCCCGGGGTTATCCTTCTATTTTATAGTCTCAAGAGCCCATGGTGAACAGTTCCTTCACTTTACTGCATTTGATCAGCTACCTGAACTGCCTTTTCTGAGTTGGTAGAAATGGAGATAAGCTGAGTGTGATCAACATATTGTAACCCTCCCTGAGACCGTCAGATATAGGGGTGAGATAAAAGTGCAGATAACAAACAAACAAACAGATGGCGTTTGATTTTAAATGTTGTTACCCTCCCGGATACCTCCAGGTATATGGCAGGATAAAAATGTAAATAAATAAGAAATAAATAAATCTCACTCCAAGTCTTGTGGTTGTGATTTGCTGCTATCAGTGATTCGCACATTGCCAGCACTTCGAGCAGCACTGGCAAGGTTAGGGGGAGAGGCAATGTCCATAATGCAGATGCCAGTACTTTCGCCTGTTTTCATTTCCTGGAGGGGTTGTCCCAAAGAAACAAAAGTGCAAAAAGACCCGAGTAAAGATGCGCTTTTGTTTGGCTATGGTCAGACTTTCACTTTAATCTTTCTTCAATCCCCACTGTTCACACCTTTTTAGTCCAATCTATTTTATTTGTGGACTTTCCTCCCTTCACTCGTTCTTTCTTGAATCCTGATTTTTACTGGTCTCAAGCTGTTATAGAGTGTTAGTCTAGTTTCCTTTTTTGGGTGTGATAGGGGTAGAGGACTAAAGGGGCCACACTATAGTGGGTGAATTCTACATTAATTTACCTTCCCTTTCACCCCAAACACCTCTTTCCTATTTTGTAGAAGGTTCAGAGATGGTTCTGAGGCAGTATGGTTACATATCTGTGTACTCATACCACCTCTGATGCACACATGAAGGGCCAGAAAATGCACTTTTAACGTTCTTTAGAGGGGGTTATGTATGGGATGAGAACATTAGTACCAGATGTTCCAAGCTCCAAAGTGTTCTGAAGCTCCTTTTTAAAATCTGTGTGTGAATACCGCCTAAGGCTTTCAGTTGCTACTATCACTGCAACCAAAATGAGGGAAGCAAAATCAAAGTGACACAAACATAGATTAAAATTTATAAAGCTGGTAAGACAATAAAAAAGACAAAAAATGGGATGAAGGAAGAAAACGGCATTGATCAAAAGTGAGTCTTAACGAAACACAATGCATACACTATACTTCTCATTGTTGTTTGTGTTATTTTAGGACTATTCCATGGAACTGAACTCCACCTTACATTTTTATTAGTGTTTTAGCTTCTGTTTATGTGGCCATGAAATATCAGATTACACTCTCATTTCCCCAAAGAGGCAGCTTAATTAAATGGTCTCCATGTGACAAATATGACTCCTTTCCTAAACATCAGTTAAGAAATCTTTCTCTGAAAAAGACTGGAAGGATCTTGGACTTGCCTGAGTTCCCGCATAGGGATGTGCATGATTTCTTTCTATCTTTCTTTTTATTTCATTCATACTGAATGCAAGAAAATTCGTATTGTTCGAATATTGTTCAAACAGATCCTCTTCAAATGAAGTTGGATTCAATTTGATATTAATGTTTCATGTGAATTTGATACGAATGTTAGATATGAATCCCATACATTGCCACTTGTAGTGATTTAAGATTTAAGATCTCCCTTCCATTCCTGGCTTCTTAGCCTCTGAAATTTCCAGATTTTTTTAAAAATTATACTTTTGGTGATTTGGGGAAATCAACCCTAACACCAAGGATTTTCTGTCCTTTCCACAAAGTGCTTCTTGTTCCCCCTTTACTAATGTCAGTAGCTCAGTTCTTAAATTGACTGCCAGAACCACCTCTTTAACCTTATTTTTACCTGAATTTTCTCCCTCTCTCTGGTACGTCATTATACTTTGTTTGCTTTTCCTACCTTATTATCACTTCATCTGCTTTGGTATTTCTCTTGTTCTTTCCTTTTCTTACTGTCTTCAATATTGCCAAGCTGTCAGAGTCTTAAAACCCTTCTATCTTCCTCTACAAAATTCAGCATTCCCTTCTGCTACTCAAGTTAGCTGATTATTACTGAAAGAAATAAATACTGCCAACTGCAGATTTAAGAACATAATGGATTTACATGGTTTTGATTTGAATTTCTATCAACAGAAGCAAGTACTTGAAGCTGAAATGTCACTGCTTATCACTCTACATTTTTTCTGCTCCCAATTCCTGTTCATTTCATTGGCTCACTAGGCCAAAAATACTGGCACCTCGATACAGCTTAGGAGAACCACCTACCTAAGTATGCTTCAGTGCTTATATCACTTGCTGAATCAAGAACTGTAAAGTCTTATTTAATGTGCATTCTAGTACAATGCTATTTACCCCCTTGGTATTACTTTCAATGAAGTATTAGAGGAATATGAATTAAAGTGTGCCTTCCCACTCGTTTTCTTGGACAGCTAATCCTACAACATTGTCTTGCAACTATAATTTTAACAGGTTATGAACAGCGTTCTTCTCAATACTTCTTCTCAGTTCTGACTTCTGCTACAAGACTAGCATTTTGAATATAGTTATTGTGCAAGGTAGTGAGAAAGAGACACTCTGGACACGAACATTCATGCTCTTCATTTTTGCAAGCTATTCTGGCCATGCCTGTACCCATTTAATTTTTCAATACTTAAGTAGTCTCTCAGTGTATTTCAGGCTATTTATATACCTGGCTGAGCAATTCTGGACCAGGGAAGGACACCACACTAGGAAGAGTGGGATATGGTTGTCTACATTTCCCCCCAAAAACTTTCTTCCAACCAGCCCTTGAAGTCAGCCCTTAGCCTTCTCAGACTCAAGAGTTTCTGAGCTTAGCAATTTCAGGACCACACTGACTTCTGGTGCCAGTTCTTGTGGCACTTCCTGGTGTGCCAATGAAATAGGAGCCCAGTACTCTCCAGCACAATATTTGGAGAGTTTAAGGATATATAGGGCAGTTTCCATTCTTATCTTGTTGGCCCTAATGCATTTGGAAAGCTGTTATTGAACAGCCCCTGCACTAGCTCCAAAGATTTCATAATTCTGGAGCCAGATTCCAGGTTCTCTGATGGCTAGGAATTAGTCCTAGGGGACCCATGGTACCAAAATGGGTCCCCTGCTAAATTGGAAGAGGGGTGCCTGTGCCTTTCTGCATGTCTCTCTGTTCCAGTAGATTAACAGGTCTAGTGGTCTAAGGAGCAATTTTGGCTGCCTAAACCAGGGGCTTTTCTGCACTTCCTGGCCCATCTGGGGGATGGGAATAGTGCGCTCCCACTGGCATGCACTAGCATTCGCACTAGTACTTACATGCCAACCCCCCAACCCCCCGGCACCTGGATACTTACCCCACGTCAAGATGTGTGGCCGGGCACCATCCTCTTGGGTCCAGATGCTGGCACAACTGCATGAAGATCAGTGCCATTACCAGGATGATGGTGATGCACCATGCATGTGCACTTGTGTTTTTGGTCATTGGAGGCGCTAACTTGCTTGTGAAGCACCTCATATCACCCCTGGCACCTGGAAGAGGTGTGAATGGTCTCTCTGGTGGCTGGGACAGGTAAGGTTTCAGACATGTGTGGTGTGTGATTTCTTTCACCACTGCTAGTGGATGCTAGGGTAGCTTCTGGGAAGGCAGGAGACCTTTTTGGTGTGGAAACGCCTCCTGCGAATGCGGGTGGTGTATCCCAGAATCTACTCCAATGTTCGCTACAGGCCAAATGCAAATTGGCCTAAGGATATGCTCTGTCCCATGTGGACAGAGTAGCCTAAGCAGAGAGGAGAGGTATTTATAAAGGACTCAGAAGAGAGCCAGGTCTCACACTGGCATGTACTATAGACCAGAGTGGAAAGCCCCAGGTTCTATTGTATAATATCGATATACAAGACATATCAAACAATTAGCATGAATATTTTTAAAATGAACAGCTTTTAAAAAAATCTTTTTTTTTTTAGCATTTTATGCATTTCTACCATCAATTCTCTTTTTCCTCTATCTCCTTATCACTTCTTCCCTTTTCCATATCCATCCCTACTTGCTTTACCCTCTTTTCTCCCACCAAGGATCAACTGATGAAAGATAGGTTATACATACTCTCCAAAATATCAGTGTCAGAAAAAGTTGCCCATATAATTTTATCTGCCTCCTCTAGAGTAGAAAGGAATGGGTAAGAGCTGAATCACATAAAGAGAAGTGCCTTTTGCTGCAGCAAAATGAGTGCAGAATTGTTGTCAATCCATGCCTGCTTAAAAGGTCAGTATTTTTTGCACACCCGTGGAAGTGAGGGGTGTGAGCACTCTCAGGTATAAATGCAATCAAGTCCAGCAGTCTGCAAGTTTTCTTTTTACCAGCCCAACTAAGCTCTGCATTCACATGCAATAAAAGCACCTCTAGGCTAGAAAAGGTGGATTAGAGATGGAATGGAAACATAGTGATGCCTTTTGTAAACTCAGGATGCAAGAAAAACAAAACTGAGAAACACCCTTTTGAAATAGTATGTATTAGATAATTTTAGCCAATTGTAGGTACCTGAAATTGCTGTTAGGATCTTTCAAACAGTTACAGAGCCTGTTAAATACTCTTTAATTTCTTTCTTTCTTTTTTTGTCTCTCCACACTCCCAGCTATTAAAGCCAGCAATTGAAATCTTATCTACATGGCAATCAATTCAATTTGCTGTTTTGCTCAATGCTAGTGCCAGGGAATCGGAGATATCTTTAAAGAACTGAGTGCATCAACAGTCCCTGCTTACATGGAAGCAAGCCTTTTTTAAGGCTAGGCATTTGCTTCTGAGTAGGCATTATAGGACTTTTTTTTGTTTTTTTGGAATAAAGAACATGCTATTTCATCATCAGTATGTTATTTACTCAGTGTGAATTGGAATCATCTTTTTTGCCAATGGTATCCTAATTTGTTAATTACAGTTACACCCAGCTTTTCACATTCAGAGGAGACTGTGCATCAAATGCTGGATGAAGAGGTAAGATGCTGAAACCATATAAGGTTGGTGTTTGGAGAGTCTCTATGGGAAGGATATCCCATAGCCAGGGGGTCACCACAGAAATTACCCTTTTGCATGTCACAAATTCATACACTTTTGAGGTTAGCAGAACTAAAAGAAGACTCTTGTTTTTTTTTAAAAAAACTTAAAGAGCAGGCAATGATATAAAAGAGTAGGTGTTCCTTCAGATATTCAGGGTCCAAGTCATTTAAGTCTTCATTTGTCAAAATCAACACCCTGAATTTGGGTAGCAAATTGATAACCTGTGCAGTTCATTGAAGACTGGTGTGATGTTAGAAAATCCCATTTGTGGTTGTGCTGCTCCACATTGCATTAATTCCAGCTTCTGGACCATCTTCAAGGGCTGCTCCATTACAGTGGTCTGGTTTGGAGGTTACCAGAGCATGGGTCACTGTGATCAAGTTGCCCCTATTCAGGAAAGGCCAAAGTTGGCTCAGAGATGGAGGTAAACATTCCTGACTACCCCTGCCACCTGAGCCTTAAGTGACAGCAAGGAATCCAGAAGCACCCTCAGGCCATGCACCTGTTATTTCTGGGACAGAACAACCCTACTGTGCATTGGTTGCCACCTAAATTCTTGAACTTCAGAGTGTGACACACATTACTTAAATTTATTGGTCCACATTCAGCCCATTGGTGCCTGCAGGCAGCAATTAAGTGCCTCAGCTGCCACACCTGATTTGGAAGGGATACAGAGTTGGGTGACACTTCACTCCAAATCTCCTGATGACCTTTCCCAGAAGCTTTATATAGATATTAAACAGCATAAGTAACAAATAAGATCCCTGAAGAACTCCAAAGGGCATTTCTCTTTCCTCATTCCATTTGTGTACAGTATATAATATATAGTATTAGATCCCACACACTTCTTCTTGCCATTACTATTTGTACCATAATTGCAAATTGTATATTAAAACTATGGTAAGGCTACCATGACGAAAAGATTCCTGAGCCTTTAATACCTATGGGAAAAGACAACAATGCAACTGACAAAGCGAACCTGACCATATTTTGCCTCATAGTTGTTGTTTTTTTATTAAGAGAAAGAAAAATAGAAACATTTTAAAAGAGGTTTTTTTAACCCTTCAGGGCTGCATGTAGAACAATTATTGTCTGGTGCACTTTCCGAGTGTCTGAATTTTGCATTTGTGAATTTTTAGAGATACAGTTTCCCCAAGAGGCAACTTTCAATAGTCTTTATTGTAAAGGACGTAACCAGATGCTTTGCTAAATCTTAGGTTCACTCATGTTCAGTGGAAAGGCCTTTCAGTCTTTCTTTCAAAAAAAGACAGAAGGAAAAATCAAGTTGGTCCATAAGGTTAGGGCAAAAGCATTCTTTTACTTTGTTAACAGAAGAAATAATCTAGGTGTACAGTTTAGAAATATCTCACTCTGGGCACTAAAATAGACAAAGCTAGCTTTGGCTTCAATGTACTATCTTTCATTGAAATCTGGTCCTTTGAAATCCAATGCAAGGTAGAATTCACAATATGTGTTCATGTGCATTTGTGCTTTAAATTGTAAAGAGATTAATTGCATTTCTTAGTTCAAGTCTGAATAAAGTCATATACATCTTTTTCATTTGACTTGTTCCTTTACACATGATATAAGCTACTGTCACATGTTTAAAATTACCTGATCTAGGTTTAAAAACCTGTTGTACAGTTTTCAACATGCTAAACATTAACTTTTCTTCCCTTAATGTGATTTATAACAATTAAGGAAAAACTTGAACGCCATTCTAGGAAAGTCTGACATTAATGGATATAAATGGTATAGTAACATTGTAATTCAGGAATTGCTGTTGGGCTTTTGTGGCATTTTTTCTAAGGTGAATGTTTTTTCTTATGTTAAATTGCTGGTACACTGTTTAGTTACCAATATAGTCTAATTCCAGATTATTTTGGTCACATTTCTCTCCAGTCTAATGTCATGCAGTTTTATTTCCCTATTTAGCTTTGATGAGTTTTTAATTAACTCTGGGATACAACTTCATGTGAGGCACAAGGCACTATCATTTTTTTCTCTCCACCCACTGTAAATTGGCTAATATTAGGAGCAGTTTCTTATTAATTACACCACAAATATGAAATAGATGAAATAGTTCAGGCCCTTTCTCCCTTATTTGCAGTAGGGATGGTGGCTCGCAATCCCACTGCAAGCGCCAGCACTGTCCCAAACTTAAGTAGCAGCCCCCACAGTGCATATGGGGACCATCATCACCATAGCAATGGCCACAGCAATTTTCACCCCAAATCAGGTTGTTGTTATGGCAACTGCACCAAGGTGTGCATTTGTGCAGCAGCAGCAGCAGCAGCCATGCTGCACTACCCCAGCCCACACTGGGGGCCTGTTCGCACTTGGCCCTTTTCTGGAGTATATCTCAGGATAGGGATGTGTGGCCCACATGCTAATGCAGACTCTGGTAGGCCTCACTTGGGGCCTGCTGTAGCCTGCACTAGCATGTGGACAGCAAGCCCCTGTTTCAGGATATATTCCAGAATAAAGCCAAGTGCGAATAGGCCCTGTGTCTGCACAAGGAAGTAATGCAAATTCTGTGTCTGGAACTTTACTGGGAGCAACCCAGGCACTCCTGGTAAAGCTGTGGAGCAGATGTTACTGCTCCACAGCTACGGTACATACATTCTGGGTCAATCTAGGACATAGGCAGCATTGTAGTATGTGAATAGAATGCCCAGAGCTTGTGTAGCTGACCTGACCTTCAAAGTGTGAAAAGGCCCAAGTTTTCTAGTGTGCTGAAGCCAGTTTGGTATCTCATCCCAAGCCTGCTCACCACTCCCAATTCCTCTGTGCACTACAAGTTGATTGGTAGATCTGCCAATAAACTCTGGCCAGGTTTTGTTTTGCACCTGCACAGAACAGCATTGGCCATGGTATCTGAAAGATGGTGCAATGCTAAATGAGTATGTAAGGGCAAAAAGTCAGAAGGGCAAGATCTTCAAAGCATTTGGGGCCTTGCTTGTTTTGGGTTTAACAACGCTGAACTAGAACGCCCATAGGAGATCATCTTGGACAGTGTTTCAGGAAGCACTGCTTAATTTTAATAGTTTTACAATGCTAGACTTTTACTATTAATGTAACTTACTTTTATCTTTTTTGTAGATTGTATGCCTTTGGCAGGATTTATTACACTGCTTGTTTTTATCTTAAATTGTAAAGCACCATGTATACTAAAAATGCTATATAAATAAATGGTTTAGTGGTTCAGAGTCGTTCCATAAATACTGAACCAATGAAAGGTGCCGCCCTGGAAACGTTGTTCCTAACCTTGGAAGGTTCAGCCTTCAGACTCAGTAGCTGGAACTGGCATGAGCCAGGCTGTCTGAACTGTCTCAATTCAGCAGTACCTGCCCCATCATGGAACTGATGGCTTATCCCAAACAGGGTGTCTTGCTCTTGCCTTGGGTAGAGGAGAGAAGTAGGAAAACATCCTTAATCTTGACAAGGGAAAATGGAATTTATTTTTCAATCAATAAGGGAAGTTGGTTTTAGTGTTTTTTATTTTATTTTATTTTATTTTATGGTGTGGCCTGTCCTGGGACTTTCAAGTGATGGGTGGGATACAAATGTAATAAACAAACAAATAAATTTAAAAAGAACTGTGATTCTCTAGATGTTGCCAGAATACAACTATGATCATTTCTGATCATTGGCTTTGCTGTCTGGGGACTGCTGAGTCAAACAAATATGTCCGGATAGCCACAGATTCCCTAGGTGTTGGCTAACCTGTGCCATGCTGGCCTGAATCATGCAACTCTGCTGACAATGGGTTGGGCTATCACTGACCCATGCCAAGGGCCATCTTCTTTGGCTGCATCCCCATGTGTGTTTGGTCCTGATCCGAAATCAGGTTCAGAAGGGGGCGTCCCCATGCACTTTTTATTTGGGGCAATTTTCTTGGACCAAATCATCAAAACCAGGACCAAACCAGTTTGCACATGGTTTGGGCGATTTGGTCTGAGCTTAGCCTGTGCATGGGGACAGTCCTGGACTTCATTTCACTCCCTTTTCAAGGCAAGCAACCTTATTGCCTCTCTGATAAAGGGGAAAAAAATCAAGCCTCTGCACCCCACCCCACCCTGTTCACAATCTTGGCTGACAGGAAAGAGGCCTGGCTTGCCAAGTCTCTTTCCTGTCAGCCAAGATCGTGAACGGGGGGTGCTGAGGTCTGAGTTTTCTCACTTTTCCAGGGAGGCAATTCTCAGGTCTTCGTATCTGGTGAGCTTCTCCAACTGTTTCTCCTCAATTCTGCTGTCACCTGGAATAGCAACGTCGACGATCCACACCTTCTCTCTCTCAACAATTGTAATGTCAGGGGTGTTATGCTCCAATTTTCTGTCGGTCTGAAGCCTGAAGTCCCAGAGTAGTTTTGCCTGTTCATTTTCAACAGCTTTTTCTGGCTTGTGATCCCACCAGTTCTTTGCCACTGGCAGATGATACTTTTGGCACAAGTTCCAGTGGATCATTTGTGCTACAGCATTGTGTCTCTGCTTGTAATCAGTTTGTGTGATCTTCTTGCAGCAGCTGAGTATACGGTCAATTGTTTCATCCACTTCTTTGCAGAGTCGGCACTTTGGGTCTTCTGCTGATTTTTCAATTCTGGCTTTGATGGCATTTGTTCTTATTGCTTGTTCTTGTGCAGCAAGAATCAGTCCTTCTGTTTCTTTTTTCAGTGTTCCATTCGTAAGCAATAAATAATAATTTATTATTATTATTATTATTATTATTGTTGTTGTTGTTATTATTGACATAACACAACAGTAACACATAGCAAACAAGATATTTATGCTGGCTTTAGTAATTGTTATCGCTCATCGGTCCCTTCCCAAGCACCTAGAATTGAGTGATGTATCGGCGAATGATACAAGCAGATCCCAGATGCTTTTCAAGTGCCCACTAAGATTTTTCGGCACTGCCCCTAGTGAGCTGAGAACCACTGGGACCATGTTTGCTGGTTTAGGCCAGAGTTGCTGTAGTTCTATTTTCAAGTCTTCATATCTGGTAAGTTTTTCTAACTATTTTTCATCAATCCTGCTGTTGCCAGGAATAGCAACGTCAACGATAAACACTTTGTCTTTCTCCACAACTGTGATGTCTGGCATTATTATTATTATTATTATATACAGAAACACATCAATATAACACGACACTAAACTTGTTGGCTTTGATATTTCATAAGACACAGGGATCTTCCCAAAATCATCATGATGATGTGATTGTTATAATTTTCAAATGGTGGCTTTATGGTTTTCCTTGTTCAATGCCACTCTGAAATTGGTGTGAAAGACATCACAGATTTTTGTGGTGGGTAACCACTACAGGGCACTTTCTAGGACACTTTCATCCACAAAACCTTCTCTAGGATTAGAGATTTTATCATTCCCTACTCCCTGTTTACTACTCCTCACCCCCTGTAAAGGTAAAAAGGTAAAGCTGTTCAGGAGCTAGGACAATTATTTTTCCCCTCATTAGCATCCATTAAAAAAGAAAAAGAAGAGATGGAAAATCCACTCCAGCTCACAACTTCAGGGTGACCTGCAAGAGTCAGTATAGTTTAAGAAGCTGCTTTTTCTCTCTCTCTCTTTCAGATTCTCACATTGTGTCCAATAAACTTCAAATGTTTATTTTTTGCAACCTACGGTTCCTCACCAAACTTTCTTAGCTCACTAAAAGTCTACATTTCAAGTAAGTAGTGTGTGTGTGTGTGTTGTCTATGAGTATGTGTGTAATGTGTGTAATCTGCTTTCTAATAGCAGATGCCCTTAAGCAAGTTGGGTAAGATGAGCAGCTGAATATCAACAGAAGCTCTTTGCTTTTGTTGAGAACTGGAGAAGTTGGCTTTATGCATTCAGCTATGGTGAAGGTTCAGTGTGGAGTACTATTTAACAATATCTCATTGTTTTGCTTTATGCACATTTGTGTGTGTGCTTCACAGAAAGACTTGCAGATTTTTCTTTTAAAAACTATAGAAGCTATTCTTCATTTCCTGTATGTATATCTAATCAGTCCTTTTAGTAGTTTCATTGCCTAGGTTCTCATTCTTGGATTTTGAAAGACAACAATCCGTTTTCAATGAACTTGCCATGAAATTGCATGGAAGATGAGTATCATGGATATAAACTTCAGGACAGCAACAGGAACCTGTTTTGGGATTTCCTTGGAGATTCTGGCATAGGGCATATCAGTCAGGTCTTCCAAAGTCAGTCCTTTACAACAAAAGGTCTCTGCAGTTCCACGCTATAGTTCTTACGTCAAGATAGCTCATGATGTGGAACTAGTGTCCTGGGCCAGGAATGTAGTTGTAGAGTAGAAACTGGGTGCCAGACAGATCTGCACATGGACTGTGTCCCAAGCTACACTGTTCCCATGTGCAAATTCTGCAGCCAGGTGTGACCCTGACACAAGAATCATGCAGCCTTTACACACCATGGAAAGCAGTGGCCTTCTGTGAGACATGATGGTTTGTGGTCCCAGCACACATCAGGCATAGTTCTCAGGGACCATACAGATGTCAAAAATTCTCCGTTCCTTCCTGATTTATTAAAGTACCTTTGTCCCTTTTCATTCATGCATTTATTATATAGGCTACAGTTTACATAGGTCACTCACATACACATATTCATGTGTGTGGGCAGATGCCAGCAGATAAGACTAACTTACTTTCATTTCACATCCACTGAGGATCGTAGGCAAAAGCAGTTTAGCCTGTGTGATGTAATCTCTAATGGCTTGAGTTATACTTGCATGTACAAAGCTAGGCTTGACACTCTCAGAGAGGGGGAAAGGGGAACAAGGGTGTCAGAAGAAAAGGGGACTAAGGTGTGTGCTGTGCATTCTCTGGACTTCACTTCTGTCAAAGGCGAGAGGCTTTTCAGTGAAGTCAAATTATACAATTGATCCAGGAGTTGATAAGAGGATTAGGCTCTACAGCCTGTACAGAAAGGATCTAGAGGAAGGACTGAGGTAAAGAGAGAAACCCATGTGCAAGCAGGAGGAGCAGCAGTTTCCTGAAAAGTGCAAGAAGAATCTTTGATTGCCAAAGACTGTAGTCACGCCTAAGGTTTAATCCAGCTTCAATCCACTTTCAGAGCAAGAGAACATATCAGCAAAGAGGCCAGTAATTTTCTTTCCACATTATCCATCCCAAAGGTGAATTTTCTGAGTTATTTAGCACTGAAAGAAAACAGCTTGTCACTTGGCTGATGCATTTTCTCACTCTGAAAGTGGACTGAAGCTGGATTAAATGTTAAATGTGACCACAGCCAATGTGTCTATATCTGCATATTCTTCTCCTTTCAATTATGCTGCAACAACAGGGCAGAGTATCCTGGATTAAAAGGAACAGCAAAACACCTGCCTACCCCTGCAGCAATTCACTGCATTCTTTGTGAAGGTATCTTTATACATAGTCCAGAAACCGCAGTTGGTTTGTAACATGCCAAGCAGCTTGGTTGCTTTTGTAGGAATCTGAAGAAACCACATTACTCCTTTTTTAAAAGCATTAATTTGACACTGAATGAGTGTCTGGAGCTCATTGGAACTGATAGTTTGGAGGGTAGGCAGCAGATATACTAGTGGTCAGAACATGGCAAAGTGTGATATTGTGTTCATAGCTATATTTTGCATTTTTATCCTGCCCTATATCCTGAGAGTGGATTAACTTACAACATTAAAAACCAAAAGTAAAAATAAACATATTAAAACAATAACGATGCCTGAAAGTCTGGAGGAAAAGCCATTTCTTTATTCAGTCAAAGGCCGGGGCAAAGAGGTTGTGTCTTCACTGCACTCCTGAACACATGAAGTGAAGGTGCCAGTAAGCACATTGAACATCCTAGCCACTTCTGAATGAAATATTTTTCCATGTACATTTTAGCATGGGTGAAGAAGGAAACAGGATGATCTCAGGCTATGAACTGCTAGGTATGGTGGTCATTTTCCACTTCACACCTAAAGGACAGCTATCCCTGCATTATATTTCTGGTTTTATTTCTCTGCTATCCTTTCTACTTGGTATTTTAGGATGGTAATGTTTATTTTTGACACTAAGAAATATTATGAAAATAATTTCAGAAACACAGTTATGATTTCGTCTATCAGTCTGTACTTTGCTTGTATGTAATCCTCATCCTTCCCCTCCCCCAAAGAAAGAAAATCTGGAACAGGGAGTGGTTCAGCTTCATTCAGACTGTAGCAAGCTATCCATCTCAATTTAATTGAACTGAACCTAAACCAAATTTACACATCTCTAATTCCTAGCAGTAATGATTGGTGGATAGGAATGTGAATACTCAGAACTCCCATGAATAGAAGTAATGTGATCTCTTCTTCTACCATGTCTTCTTTGAGCCAGTTTGGTTTTGTGGTTAGAGTGCTGGACTTTTATTTGGTAGTCTCCAGGTTCGATTCTGGGTGACCTTGGGGCAGTTGCAGCTATCTTTCTGAGCTCTCACAGCCCCACCTACCCCACAGGGTGTCTGTTATTGTTCTTCCCATCAGGAATTTCACAGTCAGAGCTCATTTGTTACAGTGCATTTCATCTTCTGATTAATTCCCTCCCCCTGCTTCTTCTCAATTGCTGGAAAGGCTGCATACATTCTTTTAGTAACACCTGTGTCATTGAACCCTCATATCACCATGTACCTTCTAGTTACTTTGTTTACCTTCCTTGTGAGTGTGCTGTGCTACTTTCCCCTGCCTCCCCAAAAGCCCCACCACATAAAATATTTTGATTGAAATTTATCACACATGGCCTTTTCTTCTCAACATTTTTGCTGGCTTCACATTGGCCAACAAATTTGCTGTTTGCAGGGAGAATAACAGAAAGCCTTGTCAGTTGCTTTGAGTCCCCTTAAAGGATGAGAAAAGCCCAGTCTCCTTCTCTATCTCTTTCTTCTTCCTTTTGCATTCTGTTCCAAATTTGAAATTCATTCAAAATCTGAATAAATAGCTTAGTTCATTTTGGGTCGCAAATGGAGAGAAAAAAAGTGTTATCCCATGGAAATCCCATTCAAACATATTTAAAAAGTACTGTATATTCTGGCCTCCAACTTTTCCAGTTAAAATATAGAGTTTGGGATATACTTGCCATATAAGAAGATGACACCCGGCATATAAGACAACCCCTGACTTTTGAGAAGATTTTCCAGGGTTAAAAAGTAGTCTTATACACCAGAATATACTGTAAATTATATTAATACCATGTGTGAGTATCCCTGAAAACTCAGGTGTCCACCTTGCCAGTTTTCTTGGCTGGACCCTCAAAAGAGCTTTCATTTTGCCAGTATATGGTTGAATTTTTGCATTCTCTAAGCCTTAGAGTCTAAGGCAAACAAAATTGCCATCTTCCCAGAAATGACTCTCAGCTTACAATATTCTTTATAACTGATTCATGGTTTGAGAGAAATATCAGATCTCCTGGGGGGGGGGGGGACCTGCTTTGGGAACCACTATGCTCCTTTTAGGCTAAATTCCAACATAGCTAGGATAGTCCAAATTCTCAGAAAATGAGCACTGAAAATTACTTCAAATCGTTCCCATCTATTACCTTAAAATGCGGACTCAAGATGGACTTGCACATTGTCATGGTCGATTCCTCCATACTTGGCATGGGAGAAACCCCCTCCTTCCTATCCTCCCCTCTGCCTTCCCCACCAAAACACCCTCCCTGCAGCCACCAGCTGCACATTGTAGGGATGTGCATGAATATTCTAAACATTCAAAATCTAATCGAATTCGTTCGAATGTGGACATTTGAATTCAAATAGAATGTCTTCACATTCAAATTTAGACATTCAAATGAATTTCAAATGTTCTGAAACATTCGTTTGAATGATTCAAATCATATATGTATCTGTATGTACTGTATATCATACGTATCTGTACACATTTCTGCTTATAATATGGAACGAAAATGGGATACATACGAGATAAAATGAGATGTGTACGAAATGTGTACAGATATATATAACACATATGGATGTTATCGACATATGTACCTTCAAATTCGTATCTAACATTTGAATGAATAGGTTCAAATGTATCGGATTCAAATCGGTTTTTGCTGCATTCGGATTTTAAACATTCAAATCAAATCAAATGTTTTGACATTAGAGTCTACTCGAATTTGAATGCAAAAAAACCATTTGTGCACACCCCTAGCACACTGGTCTGAACACCATACCATTACTTAATTGGGTGGGAAATCCAAACACCACCCCTGTATAAACCTGTCCTGCATCAGGCCATGAAGCCCTTTGGCTGCAGTTTTCATTCACTTCTTGCCCTACCCCTCCAGCTTTGCATCCACTGTGGCTCAGATTTTTACCCCATGTTAACAAGGCAATAGAGTATTAAAGACCACTCTCCCTTTTTTCTTTTAATGGTGGATTTGCACTAGATCATGACAGCAGAGCAGCACAAAATGGCGGGGAGTGCAGTCAAAAGGGGGAAGGAGTGAAGAAGAGGAAGGAGGAGGAAGGAAGATAAATGAAAGAAGAAGCAATCATGGAAGGAAGGAAGGAGGGAAAAGGCAGGTAGGCAGTTATTAAAATCAAGCACTTTCACTTTTAACATTGTCTGATCGCTGCCAGCGAGCCCTCTTCCTCTCTAACCATGCTTATTAAAATCAGACAGTTCTATGCTGGTTACGTTGTCTGATCTCTTGTTACAGTCTTCATTCTTACTCCTTCCCCTCCCCTTTCAGATAGCCTGATCTCCTTAGTGCATAATGGCGAAGGGCATGGGGAAGAGGGGGGATAGTGAAATCACAGCTTATCATTGGATCAGAGGAAGTGGGGAGAATGCCCCTTTTAAGTATGGATCCCTCTCCAAAAAGTCTGATCTAGCCATTCCTATTCTGCAAAATTAAAACAGAATTTCCTGGGTACTGCCTTGAGATCCCTTTTAATCCAAATATGGATACTTTGCGTTTTAGGACCTTTAATCTGCAAAAATGAGGGATTCCTTGCAAACCGTCAGAACCGGAAAAACTCGAGCCAACTTCAACGCTGAGTATATCCTGTGTCAGAATGCGCCCTTACTGTCATTCTGGGTTCTTGTGAGGAAGAAAAGCTGCAGAATTAACAGGAAAAAACCCTGCAGACTCTGCTTTCAATTCAGTAGCATTGAATTCTTGGTTAATAAACACACAGTCAGTCCGTTTTTCATCTAGTCATGAAGGCAGCTGGAAATCACACCAATTAATTGTGACAAAACATAGCAGTTCAATTAACATTCTGTGTTTGTGGCAAGTCATGGCAGTTCATGGATCAGGATCAAAAGGGAATGGGGAAGGCGTGAGCCTCCCTATGTGGACCAAAGTGTAGCCTGAGGGAGTCAAAACCAGGCTTTGAGTTGAAACCATGTTCTGGGAACCACTATGCTCCTTTTAGGCTAAGTTCCAACATGTTCTGGGAGCCATAAATTGTAAAATGGAACAGCCTTGCTTGTTACCACTCCCATTCCAGTATGTTTTCACTTAATTTAGAAATCATTGTCAGTGGGTTCATATAGAATTTGCCTTACTGATGGTTGTAGACATTGCATTTATATCAGACCTAATTATGATTTTCTTCTTTCAAAGAGATTTTTTTCCCTCAGACTAGAGAGGAAAAGTCTGCACATATTTTAAAAAAGTGTTCAAAATCAACTTAGAGGTGGTAGCGTGTGGACACTAAGGTTCCCATCCCACACCTAATTCACGTTAAAAGACAAATAATGCATTTTGTGCATGTATTTTATGGCTTCTAATATTTATTAAGGCACTAGCATGTGGATGTTGCTACTGTTAAGCTGTTTTTGAGCTACTTTGTGTGCAGATGCAGCCATAATGGCTAAGTGGTCTTATAGATGGTGACACAGGGAAGAGAACATAGCTCTTATGTACTGCAGGCACGATGAACAGATTCGGTCCCTGGTAGGGCTCAGTAATTTTTGCCTATTAATGTTGATGGTACTAAGCTAGACTGACCAATGACTGACCTTGATATAAAGGGGTTTCCTAAAATCCACTTATAAATTCACAGGCAAGGTACTATTCCAAGTGCACATGATGCAGATAGCAGTGCTGTTGTAAGCAGTCCTGAAACAATGCATGTGCCACAACTGAATACTCTGTAATGATATATAAATTATTAGTACTACCAAAATTGCTACACATGAAAGTTTATTAAAAGTGTGCTTCAGGAGAATAATAGCCAAGATAATAGGGAAGCTGTCAGAGGTAAACATACATAATAGTTGACTCATGCATTCTTGAATGCTTAGCTAATTGTTCTAAGGAATGGGAATTAAACACACACAAAAATAGAATGCTGGTATGATGGAATTCTGAATGATGTGTGATTGTATTTACCTAGATAACGAGACAATATGTATAAAAAATAAGTATTCATTTCATTTTTTGTAATTATCCACACACACAAAATCATCTGAGTAATTGAAAACCTGCTTTATTTTGAATTAACTGTGAAGTATCTGTGCCAGAGTGTTTTGTGTATCCTGCTTCCTTGTAGATTTAACACATTGTTTAAATTTGTTTCCAGGTGAGCCTTTAAAAAATGTAGGACAACTTTTTCATTTATATCTTATACTAGATTTTTTAAAAAAATTCTCAAATCTTAGTAAATCTTGTAAAAACTGGGACATTTACAGTTCCCTCACTATCCTGGAACAGAATGGGTTGCCTCTGGGATGGGACAGGGTCCTCCGCATTTCCAACCTCACAGCTTGCACCAGACTTCAAAGACATGGAACAAAAGTTCCCAGCCTTTGAAGTTCCCACCTGGGCCCTTTTTCAACTTCCAGTGCAACTTCCAAAGCTACTTCCTGCTGCACTACCTCATTGTCAGAGGCATTTTGTGTACTTACCGCTCTTTAAACTGTATCAGAAGAACTGGAATAACTGAACCCACTGATCCAGATCAGGTGGAAGCACGGATCAGATTAGTGCCAGCTGCACAACCTTTGTAGCTGCCTCCTCACCCCAAGATAGCTAGGATTCCTAGTCTCAGGGCCTGGCAGCCCCCTTGTAGTTCCAGATCACAGAGAGGTCTGAATTTGTTGATGTGGTTGAAAGATGCTGTATTCCCCAGATCTTAAACTAAATGAGGAATTAATTATGCTTCAAGGACACCCCCCCTCCCCCTATTTCTGGCTCCCTACCATGTGATATATAATTTTGTTAAAATGAGACAAAACTTATCTGCATCAATGTAAACAAGGAGTAAGTGATTAGTTAATACTGAGCTAACACATTGGAGTAATAAATATGAAATATAAATGACTTTGGCATTTCAGGTTACTAACTGATCACTGGTGATAAGACTTTCAGTTGAAAAGAGAATGTTTTAACACTATGTTCACTCTTCTTGATGCTCCATTCTTTTAAGTCATTAACATCTATTATCTACAAATTTAAAACTCAAACTCTATAGATCTTAAAGCTTCAAAAGAAATTAAAATTTTTAAATTGCTATAATTACAGGGTCAATCACCTCTTCATGAGTGAAACCCCAAAGGAAGAAGGTAAAGGGATAAAATACCCATTTAATTGCATTTGCTGAAATTTCTCACTAATTGCCTGTGAGAAGGCCCAGCTGAATGGGGCTATCCTCTGCTATGAAGTAGGCCACGGAGACTGAGTCTTCTATGATAGAGTAGGGAAATAAAAATGTTTTACATTATCTTCTGCTTATTCCTCCAAACTATAAAAACAGTACACAGAATCATAGTTATGTTGGCCTAAGGATAACTGAAGACTATTTCACCTAGCTTCCTTCCCAGAAGATCCAAATTTGCCACAAGCAGAACAGGAAATGCAATTACTTAGAGGTTAGCTACACATGAGTTTTGCTGTGCATTAAATCAATTGCTGTCAAGAAATCATACCAAAATATGAGATTTTGAGTCCAATGTGCAGTATTCACCATGAAATCCACATTTTATGCAGAATGCTTTTTCCTCAAAGGAAAGTGTGTTGGCTCTTCCAGAGCATGTTTATTTTTACATGCCCACATATCCCTCATTTGTATGGAGTAGATATGGGTCTTCCAGGTGAGGGTGATATATTTTCTAAAATGACTTTGATCTAGAACCCTGCTGTCCCCCCACCCAATACTTTAAACTTAATATAGTTGTGTTGCATTTCAGCTGCCTGCATTCAGTTGGATTGGGTATTTCTGTTGTGGGACTCTGGGGGAGGAATGGTTCCCTGCTTTTCAGTTCTCCTTGTTTGTTCATTTGTATTGGAAGAAGAAGAAGAAGAAGAAGAAGAAGAAGAAGAAGAAGAAGAAGAAGAAGAAGAAGAAGAAGAAGAAGAAGAAGAAGAAGAAGAAGAAGAAGAAGAAGAGACGTAGGCTTTTCTACCCCACTTTTCTTACTCATATAAGGGGACTCAAAGTGTCTGACAAAGCTTTCTATTCTTCTCTCCAGAACAGAACACCCTGTGAGGTAGGTGGGGCTGTGAGAGCTCAGAAGAGAGCTGTGACTAGCCCAAGGTCACCCAGCTGGCTTTGTGGGGGAGGGCAGAATGAAACCCGGTATTCCCAGATAAGAGTCTGGCTCCTTACCACTAGACTAAACTGGAAATATCCTTGTCTTGCCGTGATTAAAATTTGTGCTGGAGTGGAAAAGTGTAAAAGAGTGGGACTGACATTGCACATGCACTAGGGATGTGCACAAATTTTTTTGTATTTGATTTGTATTGAAACGAATGCAAGAAAATTCATATTCGTTTGAATAGATGCCCTTCAAATGTAGTAGGATTCATATTTGATATGAATGTTCAGTCCCATACAACTCCCATATGAATGCATATGAATCCCATACGAACCCCATACAAAGCTTCATACGAATGTATCAAAACATTACATTCAATTTCAAATGTTAACCTTTGAATGTGCTAACATTCGATTCAAATCTGAATATCTGGATTTGGCCAAATTAGAATGAATTTGGAATGTTATGAATATTTGTGAAGATCCCTAGAATGGACCAATAAAGACATTGACAGGGAGTCTCAAATGAGGAGTGCTGGGGCCAAGCTACTTCCTGTACAGGCAATGGATGGTTGTTTGGATCTTGCACAATGGAGTTGCATTTTTTTATTGCAATATGTTCCTTCCTAATGCGAAGTACAAGTGGATTTCATTCAGATGCAAAGCTAAAACAGAAAGTAAAGCTTGTGTTTGAAGCTGGTCTCTTAAAAGAGCCAGGAATGGCTAAAGCTAGAACTGATAAAAAGGAGAGGGCTTCTATATTAAAAATAAGGGATAGTTGTACTTAAAAGGAAATTAAATGGGTTCCATAAATTGCAAGCTACATCAGCTGAGATTCTCTTTTACACGTATATTAAATGTTCATTGTCTTTTTCAAAAGTTTTCTGCAATGGCAAATAGTTTCTGACACGGCACTGGTGTTTTTAAAAAAATATAGTATAAAACAACATATATCCAATCTCCCATGTGATTTTTAAAAATGATTTATCTTGCCTTTTGAGTAGTGGACAATATACTTTTGAGTAAATGTATACTGTATAGGATTATATTTTACATCCTGAATTAATATAATGTGCAATCCAATATCCTCTTATCTGATGGTAAGACTCAAAGAAGCTACTTCTGGGCAAATATTTATAGGGCTGTGCTGTAAAGATGTTTATTTTAGGAACATTTCTCCTGGTTCCTTTTGGTAGAAGCACATGTAAAGAAATTTAGTGGTCTCAATTTAGTTTTTGGAAGGTAGTTTTTCAAAGTAGTGATCTATAAACTATTTTAAAAAGTTATAATTGAATAATCTTTTTTCCAGAAAATAGTCAACAGAATAAAAACACATGTGCCATTCTACATATGTCTTCTAGGCAAAACAAGCTAGATCTAGTTCAATAGGAACTTCTTCCAGATAATAAGGTCTATAGCCTAAACCTGTTCTGGACCATTCCAGCTGAACTGACTGTAATATGTTCATGTAATGTTCTGTTTTCAGGGCAAGGCTTTTAGTGTACCATATAAAAGAAATTATGTACTGAAATAATTTGTTTTTTCCCAGATTCTGAGTTTAATAACTGTGCATGCATTTTCATCATGATTTTGGCACAGAAACTCTTTTCTGATCAAATCCACTTTTAATCAGAAAAGATGTGCATTTCCTTTTTTCTTAAAATACTACAACCTTGATTTTTATTAGATATGTCAGAAATTGCTTTAGGCCAGGTTTTTGATACTACTGTTTTCCCATCATTTTATTGAATATTCACTGAAAGTTTGTTTTGTTTAAAAAAATAGAGGTAAAAAACCTAAACTATGACCTTCCACTTTATGTCTTTTTCAAAAAAGCAGTGGGGGGATATATTTGAATGAAATGTTCCTGTTACAAATAGTTTTACTGGTTATATTGAAACATTTGGAAAATATAAACAGGAATTCATAGTCTATTCTTTATCTAAAATCAGAATAACATTTTTTATAGTAGGACACTGTCAGTTTTCATCACTAACTTTATTTGTCTATGAAAGCACTGGGGAAAGGATAATAATTCATGTGCCCAAAAGAAAAACAAGCAAATTCAATAAAGTCATTTGTATAATCTCTAAATATATTGGCTAAATATTTTCTAAGTGCTCAACAACTGAAAAAATCTAGAAGGCAAAACTAACGATGAATAGAAACAATAATGGTCAGCTGCAAGTGTTGCATGTTGTTTGAATGAAAAGTAATTTATCACTTCTGAAATAAAAAGCTGTTTATTCTTGTGTCTCACTGTCTGTAAGAATCTTTACAATTTATCTGTGAGAGGAAAAAAGTGAGAAACTGTACCATTATTAGCATATGAATAGTTGACACATGAAATTGGCTGTACAATAACAGAAGGACATTTGCTGTTGGTGTATGCACACAGACAAAGCAGCCATTTTGGGGGAAAAAATGAAATGGTGTAGGGGGTTAACCCTTTGCCTGTCTATTCGGTTTCACACTATTCCTTTGATAAAGATAGTCTGGGAAAAGGCATCAAAATGCTGCATGGATACACATGCGTATAAGCTCAGCTTTACCTTATTTATTTCTAAACATATAATAAGACGGAATAGGAGAGAAGCATTCTGAGATTTGTATATTTCCTAAGTGTGAGGAGAGACAAGAGCAACTCATGTGAAGAATGTCCAAAAATGAAGCATTGCCCTGCCAGCACACACTTTATTTCATGGCAACAACATTGTGGTCCTTGGGTCAGATGTGTGAAACTATTTCTCAAAGAAGCTGCATACATAATTGAGGCCCAATGACGGGTTCTCAGTGGAAGTTGCCAGGCTACATGCATTTCAAAAGCACAGCCATTTGTTATCAAATTTAAATTAACTCTCTCCACACTGAAGCTGAAGATTTTCAGAGCAGCTGCTTAAAAACCTGAAAGAGAAATTGTGAACAGTAAATAATTTCCCACAACAATTAGTCCTCAGATAACCAGTGCTGCTCTTTATTGCAGTTTTTTTAAAAGAAAAATCTAAAAATAGTGATGTTTGCCAGTGTGACAATAAGACTTCAAAACAATTTGTCATATTTAAATTCTCCTTTAACTGAACACCCAAAACACAATTAACATTTTCACTTCCAGAATGTCTATGTTCACACATAGCAAAAAAGAAAAAACGAATAAAGCTCAAAAGCACCTTAGAGACAGTAGCATGTGGCATTCACACCCTCCTTCCATCTCTAATCCACCTTTTCTAGTCTAGAATGTTCATAAGAGGGGAGGAGTAGATTGGTGAATACACAGTCCCACTGGAGCACACTATCTGAACCTCCTCAGGGGTGTTTTTTTTACCATGTGTGAACACACTCAGAGTCATGTCACCAAACATGTCACCTGTACTTTGTTTCACTAAAATAACTGCCAAATGAATTAAAAAGGTGATCTTTCTTTATGTCTTTGGTGTCAACAGAGCAATTCTAGTCAGGAAGTGGTGCTGTGGGCTGGCACAAGATATTTACAGTGTGAGGTGAAGAGCCAAGTTTCACTCCTTCACCAACTGGGTCAAGGCACACAGGACCCCAGAGATTCAAGGTATTTTGGCACATACAGCAAAAATAATATTAAAAATGAACAAACACCTCACCATATCAGCAGGGCCAGCCTAACTTTAAGAAAACTAAGCAATCTCATAGAATGACAAAACGTAAGGAGCACCAAACTGTACAGAACTGATCTTGCCTGTTTTTGGATACAGTAATCCTTACATAACAGTGTGAGGTGGTTCCCACAAACCATTGTGGAATAACACAAGTGAGTTATGCAAATATTTCTGACCTATGGAATACTGAAGATTAGGAGAACCATGAAAACCAGTCACTACTGAAAGTTTCCAGGATTGCATTTTACCAACTGGATAAAAGCAAAACTGTGTTATACAAGGATGCATCTCTTCTAAAGTATTGGATCCCAGACTGAATGAATGGGCATTATGTCCACTGGTGGGCGTGAGGTGATGGGGAAATAAAAATAAGCTACATAAAATTTGCAGGACAATGGGGTGATCAGAAACCATAGACGTTTTCGCACGGGGCTGAATGGTACGCGTGGGAGACAGCTGCGGACACGGCATACGCATTGCCCGAGCGGGGCTTGCGCTCCGACGTGTCCGGAGCTGTCTTCGGCGCGTTCGAAATGTAGAGCACTTTAAAGTGCTCTACATGCATTCGAACGCGGACGAGCCGCCCGCAGGCGTTCGGGAGGAGAAGCATTCGCGCCTGCTTCTCCCTCCCTAACAGCTGCGGGCTTGCCTCCGACGCTGGCGCAGGTTTGGCAATCAGCTGTTTGACAATCAGCTGATTGCCGATCTGCCTCCGCGGCTGTCTTCACGCCCCTGGCCGGCCTTTGCCGGCCAAGACAGCTCCCGGCGCTTTCACCTTTCACACACAGACGCACCGGTACGCGTTCCGGCGCGTCTGTGTGTGAACGCTGAAAGCGCCGGGAGCTGTCTTAAGCTTTCCGCCTGAACGCGTTCCGTTTGGAACGCGTTGCAGTGCGGAAAAGTCTCATGTCTACCACACTCAGTCGGGCTTCATCCAGATGGGAGATACAGCACAATGATGTCTCTGCTATGGTGGGATTGGACAGATATGAGTGGTAACTCCCTCATAGCTCAACTCTATCCCTCCTAAATCCCACCATAGCCTAAGGCAGGAGAACTGGTGATGTGTTCTTAAAAAATGGTGTAATAACTTACCTTTTAGTTAGAGCTGCCTTTATCACCATGGCCACCGTGCATGAGAAAGGCTGAAAAATATTGACATGCATGCACAGTGGTTGCAGTTGCACACTTCTGGGTAGGAATGTGAATGAATATTCGTAGGCATTTGAAATCCAATCAAATGTGCCAAATTTTGACATTCAAACTTGAATAGAATGTCCCAAAATTTGAATTATCCAGGTTTGTACCCAATGTGTACTTGGATCCACATCTTTCCTACATCTGTATGCACTTGTGTGGATCCATACGTGATGAAACAGGTTGCATACGGGATAACTATGAGATGCATACGGAGTGTATGGATGCGTACAGATGTGGGGAAGATGTGTACGTGCACATACGAATGTTGTTCACATTTGAATGTGCAGATTCAAATCCAAAATTTGAACAAATAGATTTGAATGTGGTAAATTCAAATTTAATCTTGTTAAATTTGAATTTAAAAGACTCGAATTGAATCGGATTTTGGGGTATTTAATTTGATTCAAATAGAATGTCAAAAAATCATTCGTGCACATCTCTACCTCTGGGTATTTTGCACTGGTGAAACTAACATGCACAAAGTCAGGACCAGCCAGGATGCTGTATAGTCAACAAGCAATAATTCTGGAGGGGCTATACTCCAGAATATCATTTGTTAGTGATATATTTGGCCAGTGTCTGGAGTGCCCTCAATCACTTTTGTGCCCTAGATCCACCTTAAGGATCTGGCAGAAAGCACCCTTTTGGTACAGTGGAATAAAAAGTTCTTTGGAGAGAGCTTAAGAAGAAGAGGAGGAGGAGTTGGCTTTTCTACCCTGCTTTTCTCACTCATTTAAGAGGATTCAAAGCAACTGTAAAACTTTCAATTCTTCTCCCCACAACAGAACACCCTGTGAGGTGGGTGGGGCCATGAGAGATCAGAAGAGAACTGTAACTAACCCAAGGTCTCCTGGCTGGTTTTGTGGGGGAGTATGGAATCAAACCTGATATTTCCAGGTAAGACTCCAGCACCCTAACCACTAGACCAAACTGCCTCACACTACCTGGTTATCCTTGGGCCGCATCCCCATTATAAGCTTATATCGGTTTCAAACCGTTTTCAATCCTTGCAGACCCCACGTCAGTTTGGCTTAACACGCTTTCCGCATGTTAAATCACCCCAAAGTGTTATAAATGCTAACCCTCATTTCAACAGGTCTCACTCCAGATCATGCGCTTGATACATGTTACATTTTTTACTGTGGGGACCCTACCGTTTTAAGGGATGAGAATCCATGTTTAGGGTTTCCCTCTCCCAATAGCTTGCTTCCAAAGACAGTGATTTCAGTGTAAAAATCCAACCTTCACAGCAGCCGCTACACTGAAGCAATTCAGGCACTTCACACCTGATAACAATGTTGCAATTTTGTGCAATTCTAGCTCTTTGGAGTTCTGACCTTTAAAGGGGAAAGGAAAGCAGGGCAGGTTTTGGGAGATGTGTGAATATTTAAAGCCCCTTTGCTTGAGTTGCCACTGCTGCTGTGTGTCCTGGGCAATGGGGAGAATCGCTGGCTGCCCGCTGCCAGTTTTCCTCCATCCAGGCAAGCAGCATCCATCCAGCAAGGCTCGGTGAAGGGGTCCGTTATGGGTGGCACATTCACGCCAGGAGGAAGAGGGCAGGGCAGCCCCAAAAAGCAGCTTTTAGAAAGTAGCCACTGCAGTCCCCCCTTGAGTCACATACGCCACCTACGATCCTCAGAATCCGGATAGAACGTGATTAAGCTGAAAGTAATGGGAACAGGCAAATTCACATTTGCATCCGGTTCTATTATTTCGGTTTAGGGAAACTGGATTAAGCTTGTAATGGGGATGTGGCCTTGGAGTGTACAATGAATGTAATATAAGTGCTAAGGGGTAAGTTTATTTTAATCAGAACATGCTATGAGGATTTAATAAAAACTGAAATAGTGACGTCCTATCAAAAAGTTTTAGAAACACTTTTCTAGTAAGTACATTTTTTTCCTTTTACTTTGTAAAATTAGATTATGGAACATCCTGTAGATCGTTATACATTTTATTATTTTTGTTCCCCAGACCACTTTGTTCCATGTTAGGCTTGACAACAAGACAGAAGTGCAGGGAAAATCATGATTGAATCACCTGGCAAAGCTTAATTCTGCATGAAATTCCAAGCCAACTCTTTATCACAGGCAAATACACAATGATATTTTCTATTGTGCCCTCTTGCTGTGGATCAGGGACTCTTTCTGAAAGAGCACCCACTTTTTCCAATGTGCGTGTGTGTTTCTCTGTCAGGATAACAGGGACGCCGTTAAGACCACCCACTCTTTTTCTTTTTCTTTTTAAAATGCATCTTTTATTTATAACTTTCTCAATTTACAGTATTATTTTACAATGAAATCTGTAAAATAAACATAACATAACATATAAAAACAGTGAAATAACACATATATTAACAATAATAGTAATCTAGAATTGAAACTCATGAAATGTCAGCTAAGCTACAAATTAAAAATGTGAGGTAGAGTAGATAATAGTGTAGAGTTTGAAGGAAGAATCAAATGATGAGTTTGGTCTTTAATATTTATTTTTACTGTTTTCAAAAGTTGAGTCCATTTTTCTGAGAATTTTTTTATCAGTTATAGCTTGCATTCTTTGTTGTTGGGCAGTATTAGGTTGTTAAGAACCATTGACAATACTCACAACATTCGTTTATCACAAGAGAAGTTTGCAGGTGTTCTCCAGTTATAAGCTACTTCCGCCTTGGCTACTGATATTAGTGATTTAATTAAATGTTTCTCTTTGATGATGGAATATGTGTCTTGAAACACAGGGAGAAAAACAACATCTGGTGTTAATGTTAGTTTCTGGGTTGTTTTAGTACATATTTGTATTATATGCATGTATGCCTATATTGGCTATTTTACTTTATAGTTTTTGGTATTTGAATATTATTCAATAAAGATTGGTAAATTTTGGAAATCAGCATTTTGGAGTCTGTCTTGTACTTCCCTTTCCCTAGGAATCCACCCCAACAAACTGAATTTTGCTAAACCTACTTTGTTTAATGCTAAGCGTTCCATTTGGTGAACTGAGAGCTAGTTTCCCCAAACCAGTACAAACAAGCTCACATAACAATCACTGCTGGGTCACACTATTCTCTCTTAATGTACGTTCTTATTTTTGAAAGAATACCTCATGGGAAGGAACCCTTTGATGTAGTAGTTGATTGCCTGTGGATATAAGATACTTAGGGCCTTTCCGCACTTGCCCCACTATGACAGCTGCAGGTTGCTTCCACATGGAGCATATACACTGTGTGGAGCCATTTCTATCTTAGAAGTAATGCCACGCATGTCGGAGCATGCCTCATGAGTATAGCTGTAGAGCACAAAAATGTGCTCTACAGCTCTACTAGCCACCAGGCTATCACAACTGACATACTCCATTTTTATTTATTTATTTATTTTTATATCCCGCCCTATACCTGAAGGTCTCTGGGTGAGTAACAACCTTAAAATCCACCACATCACACAAAACAATATATAATAAAACAATGAAAACCATCACAGCATCTAAAATCCAACATATTAAAAACAAAACAATATCAATTAAAACAGTGGTGTTTAATTACAGTGGGGAAAACATGGCTGACATTTAGCCAAAGGCCTGAACAAAGCGGTGCACCTTCACTGCCTTCCTGAACATAAACAGAGGAGCCTGACACACCTCAAGGGGGAGACTATGCCACAGCCTGGGGGTCATTACCGAGAAGGACATCTCCCAGGTGCCCACCAGCCTCACTGCTGAAGGTGGTGGGACAACCAGGAGGGCCTCTCCTGCAGATCTTAGGGCACAGGCAGGTCGGTATGGAGAAGGCATTCCTTTAGATATTTAGGACCCAAGTTATTTAGGGCCTTATAAGTCAGAGTTAACGCCTTAAATTGGGCTCAGCAGTAAATTGGCAGCCAATGCAGCCCTTCTAAAACTGGTGTGATGTGCATCTAGCAAGCTGTCCCAGTTAACACGCTGGAGGCTGCATTTTGCCCTAGCTGCAACTTCCAAACCATCTTCAAGGGCAGCCCCATGTAGAGTGCATTACAATAGTCCAATCTAGAGGTTACCAGAGCATGGATAACTGTGGCCAAATCATCTCTGTCCAAAAAAGGCTTCAGTTGATGCACCAGCCATAGCTGGGTGTAGGCACTCCTGGCCATGGCATCCACCTGAGCTTCAAGTGTCAGTGTGGAATTCAGGAGTACCCACAAGTTATGCACCTGTCCCTTCCAGGGCATTGCAACCCCTTTAAGGACAGGATGTCTCCCAACTACATGGACCCGAGACCCTTTGACACACAGCACCTCTGTCTTGTCTGAATTTACCTTCAATTTACTGGCCCTCATCCAGCCTGCTGCCACCTCCAGCACTTCTACCTCTCTCCTGATTCAGATGTCACAGAGAGATAGAGCTGGGTATCATTTGCGTGAGGGTAGTTTGGATCCATCACTATTTGTGACGGATCCTCAGGAGGTCTTTTTGGTCCATGGTGCTGAGCAGACACCACACTCCAGGTACATCTCTGGCATGGCACAAATGGATAATGCAGATCTTGCCTGCCCTGACCTACTGTCTTTATATATAAAATATATAATATGTATGTTGCATTTTAATAGTGTTCATTTTATTCTGTCTGGTTTTTTTTTGTTTTTTTTACTACACTGGTCTTGAATTTTTAATAAAAGGACAGAAATTATTTAAATAAAAAATAGGCTGCATTTTTATTTAAAAAAACAGATCAAAGGTTGAAGTGGTAGCATGTGGATCCTGGAAGTGCATATTCTAGCCTTTATTGTGGATTAAAGCACTTGCATGTGGGTACTACAAGCTCTATGCAGCTTTTTAGGCACCTTTTCTTACTTTTTGCAGATGCAGCCATACTGTTAGTGAGCTGATCTGAATTCAGCTACCTATTTATATTTTCCCAATTCTGTACAAAAAATATTTATTTTAAAAAGACACATTGAGAAAGGTACAATTCAGCCACATATTAATAGGCATTAGTGTGTGATTATAACAGGACTTTATACATACACAACCCCTCATTACATATTGGTTTAAAATCATGCTCATTCACTTGTTTAAAGCTCTTAACAGCTAATAGTACTACAAGACTAGGAAATCCTACCAGTCCCTCTTTCAGAATCTTTATTTACTAGTGGAAGTAATGCACTGTACTTGTGTATCCATGACAACAGTGTAACATGGCAGAGCAAGACTAGATTTTTCCTTGCTACAGCAATACAAGATTAAAAGTAAGAAGCTGAATCTTATTACATAGCAGAAGCTTTTCAAAGATAAAACATAAAGTTTACAGGAGCATACAGTAGGTGTTCATTGTAATATATTGGTGCCATTTTCTTCCTTCATTTAGGTCTGGCCCATTGTAACGAAAAGAGTACTGAATGGGAAAGGAGGTTTAGGCTGCCCAGATTTAAATTGAGCAATTACAAAAGGAAGAGATGAATTCTGTGTTTAAGCGAATTGTTAATAGTACCAACTTAAAAGGGTATTGACTTGGGTCACTCTGAAGGGTCATTTTTGTTTGAAACTTCCTGGAGATCAAATCAGTTTTTATTTGTAGGCCAAATCTTTGATTTATGGGCAATTTGGTAATTTGAATCTTTGGTCAATTAATTTTGTTTGTCTTATTGATTTTAAAAATCCTTTTGCATTCTCTAAAATAGTGTCCCTACAGTGCTACTCTTGTTGACTGATAGCTATACCACTTACATTCTTAAAATGAGGGTATGTCTATATCAATGTATAACTCTTCTATTTCTCAGTGTAATTTCTCTGTCTTTGGAAGCAACAAATTTCAAGATTTAGAAAATCCATGTAACCAAATAGTATGGCTCCACGTACATTGAGACAGGAACAAGATGGGGAGAATTGGCATTCTGGCACTTTCTTCTGCTGAAAAACAGAGTCCAAAGACCCATTTTCCTTGAAGATGAAGTCACCTATAGGCAGGGCCTCCTTGCCCACAGAGTGGCCTTAGTAAATACTAATGTGAGAATGTTTGATTTGGAAGAAGAGACTCCTCAAGGTATTAGTTAAAGCTCCCTGAGAACCATTTTTCCAGATCTTTGAGCATCTTAAGTCCCTTTTCCTAATATGTAATTTGGGTGTAGTTACTGGGGCTGCATTAAGTTTTAATCCAGTTTCTGTCCACTTTCAGAATAAAGTGGCCTCTCATTTTCTTTTCACTTTGTCTAAGGGTGCATCCCCATGCAATTTAAAGCCGGCTGAAAATCTTCTTTTGTCACAGAGCACCCCCATGCATGGCTTTTATCCGGACTTCCAGTGCCGCTAATTAGGAAAATGCGCTGCAAAAAACCAGCCCTTTAAAGAAGACTGCAAGCACACTTTCCAGGAAGACACGGGTATTCAGAGCAACATTTTGCATGGAGACGCTCCGTGGCAAAAGGAGCGGGACTTATCTCGGAGGCAGCAAGCTCTCTCTCTCTTTTTTTGCCTCTCACCCACAGCCAGCCTTCACAATATGAAAATAGTTGGCAGGCATTCCAATCACAAAGAGAAAGATACATTGTAATGAATTGCTTCCCCTGCAAGTGAAAGTGTATGAGCTGGCTGCAGCCCGGCTGCCTTCGCAAGCAGGGGAGACAAACAGAGAACTTGTAAATTTTTCTTTTGGACTTGTAAATGAGCGCACGATCACTCGATCTGGCTGGGGGAGGCATTTTGGCAGCTGGAAATCTTGTACATAGCATGATGAATAGCTTCCGCCCGAGCACCCAATGAAACAGTGAGGGGCGGGGAGAAAAAGATGCAGGTAAGCAAAAGACGCTTCCTTGGGGATGGTCAGTGCATTTTAAATGCGTGTTTTGCTGAGCCCCATCGGGACACTTAAAATGTGCATTTATTAGATCCGCTGCAGTAGAGGGACAATAGCGACAGGAAAAAGTACCATGGGGATGCACCCTAACTCAAAGGTGGATTTTCTGAGTTAGATAATGCCAAAAGCAACCAGCTTGTTCTTTTACCAGTGTACTATCTCACTCTGAAAGTGCAATGAAGCTGAATTAAAACTTAGGTGTAAATGCAGCCTCGATGATGGGTGGAAAACAGTCCTTATATCTTATTTTCACAGCTGTAGACAGCAATACATTTGGCAATAGGTTTTAATGGTCACACTTAAGAAGAGGAAGAAACATAGGCTTTTCTACCCCACTTTTCTCACCCATTTAAGGGGACTCAAAGCAACTGACAAAGCTTTCTATTCTTCTCTCCACAACAGAACACCCTGTGAGGTAGGTGGAGGTATGAGAGCTCAGGAGAGAGCTGTGACTAGCCCAGGGTCACCCAGCTGCCTTTGTGGAGGAGTGTGGAATCAAACCCAGTATTCTCAGATAAGAGTCTGGCTCCCTAACCACTAGACGAAGGTTTAATCCAGCTTCAGTCCACTTTCAGAGTGAGAGAATACATCAGCAAAGTGACAAGCTTTTTTCCCACAGTTAACTCAGAAAATTCACCTTTGGGATAGATGATGTGGAAAGACAATTAGTGGTCACTTTGCTGATGGTTGTTTTTCACTCTGAAGGAGGACTGAAGCTGGATTAAACCTTAGATGCAACCACAGCCAAAATTAGGCAAAAGGGGTAGCCCAGTTTCCACACAGTGCAGAGCCACTTCTGTGCCAGAGCAGTTCCAAACGTGCAGACCATCCCCTGGCCCAGATTTCCCCAAAAAGAACACAATATCCTACCTGTCTGGCTGCTGTTGCTAGAGCTGCCATTTTGAAGGACCCAACACAAATGACTGCACATGCACAGGGGTGGTGATTGTAGACTTTTAGGTATTTTGTGCCATCTAAACACATGGATGTGCATATCACAGTCTCATGCAAGGAAACCCCCACCCCATGCTGTTGTAGGCAACAAGCAATTATGCTAGAGGGGCTTTACTCTGGAATATCACTTAAAGTGCAATTTTCTGGTAGCCACAGGTAGGTATGAACAGATTTTAACTACAGATATTCATACTGGAAGGAAGATTTGAAAACAAAGCACAATATGGTCGTGTGCAAAGGCAGGATTGACTGAATCTGATAAATATTAACCAGCACTAGCACTGAATTTGGCTTTCAACATGGTTAAGGTCATTAAGGAAGCAGAAGAGAGATACAGTATGAAATAGGCCGGTGGGACAAAGTGCATGGTTCTATTACTTGTTCATTATTACTTGTTCATGATCTCTTAATTAGAGCTAAAGACGATGTGTCAGATTCTTGGATTAATAGGTTTATGATAAAATGAAAGAACATGTGGGAGCTTTGCCCACATAAACAGAGTCATATTATTCTGATACTGATGGCTGAACATTCATCTAATTTTTGGTATTATAATTTTATCATTTCTTTATTTACATTATTCTAGCACTCTTCAAGTCTTAGGCAGCTCAACATATCTTCTCAGGTGAAGGTGAGTTCTTACACAGTTTGCCCAAACACCCTCGTTCTGTGGTGAATGTTTATGTAAGTGCTTTTTTATTATTATTCTGGAGAATTGTGTTATAATGCACATATACTGTGGAGTAATATAATGCACAAGTTTTATAATACTCCACAGTATTTGTGCATTATAACATTCCCTGAAGAGTTTTAATCCTGTCTGGATGCAGCCTAAGTGTGAAGTTGAGGGTTTTTCCCCTCTTTCTCTTGGCTAAGGGCCTTTCTGCACATGCCTCTGGAAAACGGATCTATAAGATCCATTTTCCGGCGAAACATTTTCTCCGATAATCTGTCCCAAAGAGGGACAGATTCTCAGAGGCCCCACGTGTCTGCATACGCATGGGGCAGTGGCGGCAGGGACAGATTGGAGAGACCAGCACCCATCCCAGCCTGGCCTCCAAAGGCCCTGCCCTGTCAAAGAGGGAGAGCGCATGCTCTCCCTCTTTGACAGCTGGGCCTGCCCCACTGGGCCTGCCCATCGGAGCTGGCATGGTGAGGCTGGCAGATGGCTTCGCTGGGTTCCCCTTTGCCCAAGAAGGTGCCATTGCCGTGCTTCCGAAATGGTTTCAGGGGAAAAGCCAGATGTAAGACCTAGGTAGGATTTCGGTGGCAAAACTGGTTTAAGAAACTGGTCTTGCACACCGAAATAAGGACGCGGCGTCATCAAAGGGGCTCCAATGTGGTCTCCAATATGGAAGTCAGGTCTTAATCCCTCCCCAAACAGGCTCTAATTCCATTTTTAGAGCCTGTGTGGAAAGGCCCTAAGACATGCAAATCTAGATGCAGATCAAACGTTGATTCACAAGTTATTATTTAAATAATCCACATTTGTATCCACATTGGCATAAAAACAGATACAATTGTATTGGTAATGGTAATAGCGAAATGATAATAAGTGCTCCTTACCTCTGGTCTTACCTTTTACCTTGTTATTTTCATCATCTTGACACCTGTATTTTTCCACTTCTTGTTTTATATGGTTGCTTTCTATTGTACATTGTCCTGAGACTGCAGTATTGGGCAGTAAATAAATAAATAATTCCAGTTACCAGTTCTGGATGTTCACAGACTCTCCCAATAGCTTTATTTCTTCAAAATATTTCAAAGTGCTAGTAAAACTGACGTTTTTCTCCAAAACTCTTAGCAATTTCATATATAAGTTGGTGACAGAATAATACCCTTTGGTACCTCAACCTAGCTGCCATGTCACTGAGGAACAATCATCAAATGGCACTTTTTGAGATCACCTGGTAGATGGAAGCAGAGATAGTCTAGAAAGGATTAACAGATTTGTAAACCCACTGAAAATGTGTGTATTTACAGAGGTATCCAATGAGAATGGTGTAATCTGCTGAAAAAATGGCATAATAATGGTCATGAAAAATTAAAGAGGTGATGCCAGGCTACTTGGTGTTCCTTATGGCACTGCAAACACATGCACACATAATGCTAAATGTTTTACATTAGGCTTCCTCAGACGTGGAGTTCACCTTGGCCCTGGTCACACCTATATGAGACAGGACATCCTATTCATAATTTGAACTGAGGTTGTACCAGTTCTGTTTACATGTACATCGTTATAGATCATCAGGCCATCCTCACTCTAGACTGTATCACTCAGAGCTTTCTCTGTGATCAACCTGAGCCTCCTCCATGGAATTCTTGGCTCTCCACCCCTTTTTCTTCATAAAAGCTATCTCCTTTCCTAGTGGATGCCATTGTGTCACTTAAGGGAGGGAAGGGTGTGTGTTTGCAATTCTTTTTGAAACCTGCTTCCCCATCTCCATGACCCCACCTCTTTTTGTGTGTGCTTTTCTTCTCTGTGCAATTAAACTTTAAAATAATAATAATAAATTTGCAGAAAAACACTATATAGAGGAATTATACACACAAACTGAAGAGAGGTGGAGGTGCCTCACGACCACTGGGTGTGCTGCCCTCTCCTAGACATTGGACAAAAGGAAAGACTGGACCCCAACCACCATAGCATGGTTCAACCTCCTTTAGCATGTGCCACCCCCCTCACATTAAGGAAGAGAAGATGGCCTGGCATTCCAAGGTGGCCTGAGTCCTCTGGAAAAGAGGACTCCAGTTAAAACAATTTAGTGTAGGTAGGGTGGCATGGAAAACAAACTGAATAAAAATAATGTAACGTGACCTGAAGATGATCTGAAGTCATCCTAAACAGAGGTGTGACCAGGACCCTTGTTTTGAGACCAAAAGAGATGACAAAACTAACCAACCATCTAACCAAAACACTTAATAGAAATTCAGCATTATTTCTGATGGAAGGCATTAGTTTACTGATGTTGTCAATCTGTCACTTTCCAAACTTGCAATCTAAAGAACTAGCACAAAAGAACTCTATATTTTATTTTATTCAGATGATAGTTTATTTAAATTATTGTAGTTATGAAACTATGATCCGTAATTCCTTTGTGCTTTTTAGGTTTGAAAAAAAGGTACTAGGTAAAAGTTTCACACTTTCCTTCTGATTTTCAACTTTTATTTAAAGCATAGATAGCAATAGTTTTTGCAAGTCAGATACAGTCTCATAGGCTGCATCCTCACGGCATACCTTAATTCGGTTTAACGAAACCGAAATAAATGAACCGGAAGGAAACTGTCTCCACGGCTTTCAACTTGATCCGTGTCAATGGCATCCCACCGGCAACCTTATCTCGGATTGAGTCCTCGGAGGCCCCACGGCAAGTCCTCCCTGCCCATTGCCAGTCATGGTGCCCACCCCCTCCAATTGCTGTTCCCTCCCAGGATCAGCCCCTCTCACTTAGTTCAAAGTAACAGAGATCAGACCTCTCCCTCATGGCAGTGCAGCTCTCCACCTCCTTTCCTCTGCACCACGTTTCCCTCCCCCTTTTCTTCCAGCTTCGTGCTCTTCCCTCATCACCCCCATCGAAGAAGTCTGGATTCCCCTTTCCCACCCATGCTTCCCTCTCGCTGAGAGGCTGGGCTGGAGGGGACTGAGGGGCGTTTTCATTGCTCAGGGCACACAGCAGCAGCAGCAGCAGCAAGTAAAGCCCCATTCCTTTAAACATTAATACAGAATCTCAGCTGCTTCCCCTCCTTTCACTTTCAAAGGTTTGAACTTCTGAAATTGCACAAATTCGCAACATTGTTGAGAGAGTGAGCTGGTTCTCTTGCTACACTGTAGTGCTGCTGTGTGAAGGCTGGGGGGGGGAAGTAGCAAAAGTGTCTGATTTTATAGCTGTCATGAAAGCCTGCCTGTGTGTGTGTGTGTGTGTGTGTGTGTGTGTGTGTGTGTGTGTGTGTGGGCTCGCTCCCTCGCCAGGATGGGAAGACTAGCTAGGCTTTCTCCGGCCGGGCTTCCTCAGCCAAATTCTTCTTGCCCACCCCAGGGGAATCCAAAACGCTGATAGCCTCCTCCTGCCCAATCCCCTCCTCACCATCTCTCCCCACCCCCAACTCTCCGCACAAACTCTCCGCACACACTCTGGAGCTGTAGCGCTGCTGTGTGAAGGCTGCTCCAAGAAGTTCAGGCTTGCAAGAGAAGAAGCGATCCGAAAAAAGTTTGCTTCAGATAAGGCAGGGAAACACCCCCCCCCCAATGACGTCCCCAGAATACGGACAGCCATTGGATACAGTGCGATTGGGGGAGGGGCACCCTGAAAACGTAATCTCATCCTTGAAAACGGTACTGTCCACACAGTAAAAACTTAAACACGTTTCAAGTGCACGATCCAGAGTGAGGCCTGTTGAAATCAGGATTTATTTCAAAATGTTTTAACGTGGTTTAACACGGAAATAGCGTGTTAAGCCGAACTGCCGTCTGAACTGGGAGAACTCAAAACGTTTTGAATTCGAGATAACGATGCCGTGAAGACGGGGCCATAGAGATTTTTTAAAAGCAAGTGCAAAGAAATGAGGTAATTGAGACAGTTAAGAACAGAAACTGGTATTTCATATGTTTAAGATGTACATTTGTTTTCATGCACTGGTCAGAGACTGTAGTTATGTGTACATGCTGAGTATAAATGTATGTTGTCCAGTCTTCAGGTGTTTTTGTGAAATGCACATGGCAGTTGTTGTTAAATTCCAATTTAGCTCAGAATGGGAAAGAAGAAAGTAGATAATCTGTCAAGGACATGATAACAGAGTCTCACTCACAGGTTGACGGCCCTTTGGATATTACAGAGAAAGAGAGTCTTGGGAAGGAAGACATCAATCTAAGGAAGAGGGAAATTCTCCCTTAGAAGGTACCCATTCCTTAGAGGGCAAACAGGTCTACTCTTGCATAGAGGACTCTTCTCAGGGGAGCACGGAGTTTCTCATAGCAGGTGATTCAATCATTAGGAATGTAGATAGATGGGTGAGTGGTGGTTGTACTGATTTCTTAGTGACATACAACCTGAGAAGGCTGGTTAAAAGGAAACACAAAGTGACAGGAGACAAGTGGGAGCAGACATGATAGAGATGTATAAAGGTAAGCATGGTGTAGGCAAACTGGATAGCGAAAGTCCCCCACCCCCTTTCCTAGAACCAGAGGTCACCCTATGAAGCTGAATCCTGGAAAATTAAGACAGGATTTTTTTTTTAATTTATTAACTTTGGAAGTTATTACCATAAGACGTGTTGTTGACTACTGACTTGGATTACTTTGAAACAGGTTTGGACAAGGTCACGGAAGTCAGGGCTATTAGCTATTTGTCATATTGTTTAATTATTTTTTAAGGGGGGAGGGACTATAATGTTTTATTCTTATATGATGTTTTTATTACATTTATTGTTGTTAACCGCCCGGATTGGTTTGCCACAGGGCGGTATACAAATAAATATTATTATTATTATTATTATTATTATTATTATTATTATTATTATTATTATTATTATTATTATTATTATTATTATTATTATTATTATTATTATTATTATTATTATTATTATTATTATTATTATTATTAGTGGTATTACCCTGATGGCAGTAGGAGATGGGATCACTCAAAAGGCTAGTTGTTGGGAGACTGCAAGCAAACTACATGCTAAGAACCTGTTGATGGACTTCCTTTTGTAGCTGATTGGCTATTGTAGGAGCAGATTGCTGGATTAGATGGGCTATGGGTCTGATCCAGGTAGGAACTTATTCTGTTCTTAAATTTATGTCCTTAATCTTTCCCACATCTATAGTAGCATCTTTCAGCCATGATTACCATCTCATTCTGCCTCAGGGTAGCTGACCTGATAGAACAAAGTTGGCTGCATCTCACCACATAGATCAGCTCAGTGCCAGAGTATGCATTCTCTATAATCTAGGAACAACTATTATGTACAGAACCCATTATGTTTAATTCTTAATATCCTATAATTAATTCCATCAACAGGATGCCAGTGGGTACCAGACACTGTGCCCTCCCTAATGGAAGGGTCAGAGTCATGTCTCAAGAACATATATCTTCTAATATATGACTTTAAAAAGTGAAACTATGAAATTCCTGGGACACCATTTAGCTCCTGTTTTGTCTCCAGCCTTAAAAAAAAGAGCAAACCCTCCCCCACCCACAACTCAAGCATTCTCTAGAATGTTGTTATTAAGAAAGGAGGAAAACTACGCAAAAACAAAACAAAACCCCTGTTATGGGGTGAGGGGAGAAAACGAGTTATAGCAGATAAATGTGCTGCTAACCCAAATGCAAAGCATTGCCTCTTGAGGACAGTCTTCATATGTAGAATAAAGTGCTAATTACTAGACAGTTAAATAATGTAAACAGTATCTCATTTGAGGGGAAGCAACAAAACCTGTTGTGCAGGCTAATAATAGCAACTATACAAAAACAAGGGCAGTTTATAAAAACAGCCAGACAATAATGGTTTGACTATACCTTTTGTACAGAGTGTCTTCTGTATAATTAGTATTAAAGTGAAGCAGAATAACAGTTCATACAATTTCAAGTGACTGTATAAAGCTCAGTTTCATGGAAAGAAGAAGAAACGGAGATGTAAAAGTCTAAGCTGAGAAGGAAGAAGAAGAGTTGGCTTTTCTACCATGCTTTTGTCACCCATTTAAGGGGACTCAAAGCAGCTGACAAAAGCTTTCTGTTCTTCTCCCCACAACAGAACATCCGGTGAGGAGGGTGGGGTGGCGAGAGCCGAGAAGAGAGCTGTGACTAGCCTAAGGCCACCCAGCTGGTTTTGTGGGGGAGGGTGGAATCAAACCCAGTATTCCCAGATAAGAGTCAGGCTCCTTAACCTCTAGGCCATAACACTCAAAGTATGCACTCACATGTGCAATATAGGTTAACCTTGTACTGGAATATTGTGTGTGGTTGTACATGCATATATGGGTGTGTTTAGAACCTCCTTGGATTCAGCTTCAGTTTATTGTCCCTCATCCAATCCACTACAGCCTCCAAGCAACTGTCAAGCACCTTAGCCACCTTGCCTGATTCTAATGGTATGGACAGGCAGTGCTGGGTGCCATCTACACACCAATGGCACCTTCCTCAAATCTCCTGCTGATTTCTCCCAACAGCTTCATATACATATTAAAGAGCCTGGGAGACAAGATCAATCCCTGGGGGACCCCACAAGTTGATTCCCAGGGTATAGAGCAAAAATCTTGCACAAACATTTTTTCAAATTGTCCTCAGAGTAGTGAATGTAGAATCAACTTAAGTGATGAAAACTCAGTATCCAGAAGGGTGTCATCTTTGCTTCAAATGATGTAGTCAGGATACCTCCAAATGCCATTTGCAGGGATTCAAGAGCAAGTCAAGGTTTTCCCTTTGTCTTCTGGTTGAGGATGCCCAGAAGTATTTGTGGGCCAGGATGATGTGCTAGATGGGCTCAGGCCTGATTCAGGAGGGCTCCTACTATGTTCTTATGTTCTTATGATAATGTACTTCTTTAAGAAGCTAGATGGATCATATGAATCACTACATTTTCTCACAGATACTTGAGAAAAATAATAAAGAAACAGATAAAAGTATTTTCGACTCCTTAAATACATGAAGTATATATTCAGAGATAATACATGGATCATACATTTTGCCTATCAGACAGCGACAGGGAGAATTGCATGATTCATAGGTATTTGTCTTTGTGGTACCAACTTTGTAACATTCTAACTTCTTGTTTTTTGTAGAGGGAACATTGTCAGATCTTTGGAAATTTGACCTTAATGGATGAATAAAAATTTTACCCAAATGTGGGTAGATTTTGAATCAAATATACTGAGAGAAAAAGGATGGGATGTACACAGAACTCTTTGGAAATAGTAACAAATGTATCTGAAAAGTGTAAAAATAGAGGATACCCTAATATAAGTCACTGCATGATCTTTTAGGCACATGCTTTTTAAAAACATTTCTAATAAGTAGCTGGTCAGAGGCTATCTGTGGTGAAACCACTTGCCAACTTGGAGGATAAGGAGATTGTGAGCATCTCTCCACAGACATCGGAACATGCCTTCAAGTGACATCAGAATCTTCACATCTCCACAGCATCCCATGGTGAAGGGGAATGGGGGTGCTTGGAGGGACATCAATGCCTCTACAAGGCTCAAAAGTTTCAGTACATGCTGAACTGGGCCCTCACTGCAGCAAAATGCACTATGTATAGTGGGTGAGGAAGCAACTGGAACAATGTGGCCTTGACAATGGCAGTAGACATTGCTTGTGACCATGAAAGTGGTTAAGCTGCCTCACCAAAATGTCCTCTGCTGTGGAAGTGAACATGTACTCTATGTTCAGTTCTTCCTGAGTCTCACTTGCCAAGTGAGTTGTGCTTTGGGAATTCACTGGTGCAACCAACTAGTTTAAGCTGGATGGTTAAAGCTTGGGAGAGGGAAATAGAAGGGGTTGGGAAAGCATTCTATTTTCTCCTTCAACATATTCTCCTCACTTGTTGAAAGAGGTAATCAAGGTAAGTGGTGGTAGGGAATCCCACCCAGGAGATTAGAATCCAATATGGGTCACACTCCCTTGACCAATTGATATCTGTCTCCCTGGGGAGGGAAATATGAATGGCACCCTAAGAACTCCTTAATCACTCTTGCTTTAAGAAAAAGTGGGTGGTGAAGGACATTGCAGCTAGAAACCCTCCACATTTTAGAGTAGCCACACAATCACTTTTTTTTGAAGTTCCACCAACCAATGCACTACAAAATACCATGTTGTGTTAAGTTGGCAACAGGAAAATGAGAGAGGTCTAATAGTCAATGGCACCACACAATTGTGATACAGTCGATCAGTGTAAGCTGTTGGTACTGTAGAAGAGAAGCCTAACATCCAAGAGATCAATGTTCAATGATGGGGAAGGCCCCATCTACAATGTAACTTAAGCCTCCATTGGGATTACTGAAACTGGCCAATTTAAAATGTCTTTGCTGTGTAATGGAGGCACAGCTTCAGTGACACCTTAGAGAACTTGATCCCATCCAGACAGGGCCTAAAACATAGGATTATCCTGGGGCTATACTAGGATTGCTGCGTGCATCCATGGCAATCCCAACATAGCTCCGGGATACTGGAATTAAATCCTGCAAAATCATTATTCTGGGAAAATCAACTCTCAATATAGATTTTCCCTGGATAGGGCTTACCTGTCTAGATGCTTGCTCCTAGGGGTTAATATCTTGAGAACGGCCACTGCGCATGCATGGTGCTTGGCAATAAGGCACTACCGGTATTTCATGCCATCAAAGTATGCACCATGCCATCGCGTGGGCAAGTGTCCAGACACATGAGTGCTCATGCTCACCCTGCAATATCCCCCTGCCATATGGCAGGGATGGCAAGACACAATTGTGGGACCTAAACAATATCTGACCTTTTCCTCTTGCTGTCTGGAGGAAGTCCAAATCACATTATTTAAAGTTTTCATAATTGTTCCAAAGAAAGTCACATTTTACTAAATGTATAAAAGCAAAAGTGTGTTATACAAGAAATGACTGTATAGAATTATTACCTCCTGAGTTTTACAGTGCTTTCTAATGTTCAAATAAAGCAGATATGATGCCCATTGTCTGAATTAAATCTGAGCTCTGAATTACAGGAATACTCTCTTGTCCTGAGCCCATTAGTTTTTACAGTTTTTCAGATTTACTATAGAATAACATGGAACTTTCAGTGTAAGGGGGATTCATACATTCATATTAATATATAATCGACAATCGACTGAAGTCTTTGATCTTCAGATACGTATACATTTTCTAACAGGAAAATATACAAAAAGTTGTAGATTTAAATGTAATATCCTCATATGATGCATCAGATGCATCATTAAAGGGAAGCAGTCAGGTGAGATAATTGTCTGCTTCATTATGTGTTGGTCCCATATATCACTTTGGTGCAGCCCAGGCATGTACATATTTACTTACTGAATTCAATAGGACGTATTTCAATCATGTGCGTGTAAGACGGCAACCTTTAGTCCTTTTTAAAGAAAATTAAATATAATTTTGTGATTTCTGGGTCGTTTTCTTTTGATTGCAAACTGTTTTGCTTGGACCATGCCTGCTTATAAATGATGGACTTCTTTCCCTGATACATTCAAAGAAAACACTTTCCCTTCTCTGAATGGATAGAGTAAAATCACCTCTTGTTTCCTGTAATAATGACAGCATCACATGAGACTTGGGCTTGAGTCCCGTGCAAATGTGCCAAGGATCAAAATACAAGACTGCATTTGTGTTAGCAAATGGCATAAGCATCTGAAGGCAAGCACAATTGTTCTCATTATGCGGCCTCCAACCATTCCCTCTGCTGATGCCTGATATCTCATATATTTTCATATTCAAACAAAGCACATAGGCTGGGCAGGAAGAATGTTTGCACATTGCACATGCATACATAGATGAGAGAGAATCCTTGTTTCCTGCCTTATACTGTGGTTTAGAAATGTGTCCATTATAACCTATTTGAATGCTCACAGCAGTGATTTAGTGGGGGTGTGAACAAATGGAATGGAATTTGTTTCATTAGCAATGTTTACATTGAATTAATATTTTTCAGTGCAGTAATTTGCATACCAGCATTCATAGTTTAAATCAAAAAACTGCACAGGATACACAGAAAGTGACAAGTGGAAGAAAAGCCCCTTTCCCATGTTCTGTAAATGCTATGCTTCATGACACTACCATTTGCAGAATTTATTTTGCATGGAAATAGAATTAGAAATATAGGGTACAAAAGCAAACGTATAATACAACATCGTTACTGAAGCAATGCATTGAGTAACTAGAATGCACAGGATAACATACTTGCAGCACAGTTCGCTAGGCTGCCTGGAGGTGTATGGGAGTTGCAGTCCAGAACACTGAGTGGACATTGGAAGAAACAAGACCCACAGCCTGAAGGGTCATATCAAAATACAGCCTAGAGCATGAGGAATACGTGTTACTGAGGTCTGAGACTGCTGTGACATCTACATATCACTGATGTCTAGCCTCCTATTGGGTCTGGAACCTGTGCCCAGGAGCACTCTATTGTGAGCCAGTTTAGTGGTTAGAGTGCCAGCTCTTGGTACCATGGGGTTTGATTCCACACTCCTTCATGAAGCCAACTGGGTGATCTTGGGCTAGTCACAGCTCTCTGAGCTCTCAGAGCCGCACCTACCTTACAGAGGTGTAGGGAGAAAAATAGGAAGCTTTGTCAGACGCTTTGAGGTGTATGGGAGTTAGTGGGTGATAAAAGCAGGGTATAAAAGCCAACTCACTGCTGCTGCTCTTCTGTCTGAAAAGCAGGGAAAATTGATCTGCAAATCTAGTATGGGCCAGGTTCGGACCAGCCATCACCATACAGCTATTGAATCCATCCTATCTTCCACACCAAAGGCCTGAGGCTTTGTTAAAAGACTGAAACTTCCCCAGTGATCCATGTGACGGTCACCTCCAGGTTGGATTACTGCAATGCCCTCTATGCGGGCCTACCCCTGAATGTGATCCAGAAATTGAAACTGGTTCAGAATGCAGCTGCCCGCCTCCTAGAGAGATCCAGGAGAGATGTCCATATAACACCTGTTTTGCGACGGCTGCACTGGTTGCCGGTAGAGTACCGGATCCAATTCAAGGTTCTGGTGCTAACTTTTAGAGCTGTACATGGCCTTGGTCCCACATATCTTCGGGATCGTCTTCCTTTATACATCCCTGGGAGAGTCCTGAGGTCAGCCAGCCAAATAAAGCTGGCCACTCCCAATCCAAGGGAGATACATCTTGTTCAAACTAGAACCAGGGCCTTTTCTTGTGTAGCCCCAACCCTGTGGAACACTCTCCCACAGGAAGTCAGGGCCTCTCCATCTTTGATGATGTTTAGGAGAGCCTGTAAGACCTGGCTGTTTGGGAAGGCCTTTGGTCAGGGTGGTTAATAGGCAAAATCGCAGTCAGTTGGATTGGGGTGGTCTTCGAAGGTTCCTATGCCCCGGTCAAATGACCCTTGAATTAGGGGAACTTTTTGTTAAATTGATATCGTCTGTTGTAATGTTTTTAAAGCACTAGAATGAAGTGTGTATTTTTAACCTTGTTAGCCGCTCAGAGTCCACCAAGGTGGAGATGGTGCGGGATAAAAGTTAAATAAATAAATAAATAAATAAATAAATACTTCTGGGGCCATTCCGAGTGTCTTGCATAATGGTCCTGGAGACGCTGGGATGTGATGGGTAGGCTGAACTAGAGCGACGTGCTCCAACATAGAAGTGAATCATCTGTCGTCCATGCAGATCCTGACACAGGCAAAGGTATGACATTGTGGGAAATGAGTCCTTCCGCTCCTTTGTGGATTTTAGCATAGCTATAGGTCCTGGCAGACACTAGAGTTCTGATAGAATTCATACCTTGATGAGGCAAGATGGAATGGTTTAGATATCTGCATTTTGTGCTGCCCGAAGCATTCCAAACTTAGCCAGTGCCTTACCAAGAGCTGGCTAAGCAAGAATCGCATCCATTAAGGAGGCAATCACATTGCCATGGCAACAGTGCCAATGGGCATGCATGATGTCATTGCTGCAGCAGCTGAGTGATGTGGCACATAACCACACCTGCATCACCTGGTCACATGCTCCATTTTACCTCTTCCACATGAAACAGTGTGTGCAGGAGTTTCCCGGCCGGTTGCTAGGTTTGTGGTGGACCCTTGATTTAGATTACTTGTAGACCTCAAAATCAAGGTGTACCTGTGTACTAGCTGGCTCTGGTTTGGAACATGGAGCTGGGCAGAAGATATCCCACCTTGTTCCTGACTACTGGGAGCCTCGTTTCAGTGGTGCCCCAAAGCATGCTGCCAAAATTGGTTCCCCAGGGGCTAAGTAGTTTAGATCCTAGATTTTCAGACTCTTTGGAGTTTAGCCCTGAAGCTAGTGTTGGAGTAGTTTGGACCAGCACTGTCATGTAGACATTGCTGTTCTGTATTTGCTGAAGTTTCTGCCCAGACTCAAAGCCTAGAAGGGTGTGTGCATATGCCACACTGCCTGGCCCAGAGGTAGGTTTGTCTGATCCCACCACTCAGGTGGCCATGAAAATGCCTCCTAAGTTCTACTTTTTCTAGTCAGCTTGGCCAATTTGATGATGGGAACAGTTTAACAGTAGCTGGGAGGAGGCACCATGTCAGCTACTTCTGAGATAGATAAGCTGCTGACCAAAGTTCTCAGCTGAATGCACATCACACCAATCTTAAATGAGCTGCACTACTGAACCCAGTTCAAACTGTTCAAGTTAACCTATAAGGCCCAAACAATTTGGGCTCCAAACTTTTTTCCTATATCAGGCTACCTGTGCTTTCAGAGCTGTATGGAGGGCCCTTCTAATTGTGCCATCACCTTCAGTAGTTAAATATGTGGAAACCTGATATAGGTTCTTCTTAGGAGTAGCTCTCTGAGGAATCAGGCACTTTCACTATATACATTCAAGGTATTAATGAAGAGGGATTTATTTTCCCTGGGTTTTGGTGGAAGAAATAGCTTCCCCTCCCCACTTTCAGGCACTGTTATTGTTTTTAGTGTCATCCTTTTACTTTGCTTTTATGAGATTTTTGGGTACAGGGTGAGATAAAAATGCTAATTAATCAATTAATTAATAATAAAGCCTGATATGTCTCTCTCTCATTCTCTCAATTTTTTTTCAATTATTCTTACTGTAAAATATTTAGTACATAGAAAAGCTATGCCTTAGGCTAAGGTCTGACAGAGCAGAGTTGAGGCTACTCCTCCAAAAAAGAAAAGAAAAGAAAAAAAGAAAAACAAACATTTCCTGGATGGTGTATAATATTGAACTTCAATTTAGTAAGGGTACGAAGGGACTTTCAGAAGCATCAAACAACATCTAATCTGTTTAATAACTGCTCTCATTTCCTTTTTATGCCATTCTTGGTTTTCAGCCAGTCTACAAAGTCCTTGCTGTGGGTGCTCTCTGTTGTTTTTGTCACACTGCAAGTAGATCAAAGAGTTAATAAAACCACCCTGCTCTAAAAGGTCATTTCCAAACTAAATGCAGCAATTCAGAGTGGGAAATGGAATGTGTGCCAAGGAGATGTTTAATGAAGTAACATTCGAGCTGAATCCTTTCAAGAACATTTGTGGAATTGTTTGATTGCCTTAGAATACACAGGAAACAATAAACCTACACAGCACTAACAGGGTCTCTGATGGTTACATTTTGCTGAAAGGCTGCCAAACTACTTGGAATTATAAGTACAGTATAGTCAAGGCTGTATTATCTCATATGGGAGAAATTTCACCATGTGTTCTGCATAGCAGAATAGTTGGGGGAAGAATCTATTTTGTGGCTTAAATACTCAAATACAATTAACCTGCCTATTCAAGTTGAACATCACACATCTATTTAAATGGCATTAAGAATACTTCTTACAGCACATTCTCACGATACCATTACCCCACAATACGTTGCTTCCATGAAGGGCAATATCAAATCAGCTCCCACTGCAACTGATGGAGCTTGCTGTGATCACACAATACATTCCTTATGAGCTTATTTTAGCTGAGTGAACAAGGAAATGTAGCAGGATGCATTTCACACATATTACACAGAGAACATTGTGGTCTATGTGCTGCGGACTGTGGAAATGGGTGTCAGTTTGTTACTGTTAATTAGAAATAAATAATTTTGCAATAGAAATCATTCATCATTTGCCATCTCAGCTTTGCTCACTTTTTCAAGTGATGGAGCTCCGGCTTGTCGGCAACTGCCCCCAGGTACATAACTTGTCCTCTGCTCCTTGCATGAAAAACTCATGCAAGGGCAAGATGGCCAAGGATTGTGAAAGCATAATGAGGTGTGATGCTTTGGAGTCCACACCACCAGTGCACACTACTGCTCATTTCCTTTCCTCTGCTACTGCTGGCCTAGATCCCAGCATGAATGCTGATTTCTTTGAGGTACTGTAGTCGAAAAGACTAACACTGTTTCCCCTTGGCAAACAGCAAACATTCCGGAACCATTCAATGATGGCTTTGAGAAAGGACTATGTTGAACATACTAGTAGAGAACCTGAAGAAAGACTAGCCCTGCATCTTAGCAGAGCAGCATAAAAGCAAGCAAGGAAAATTGGGTCAGCTGAAGGTCCTGGGGTATAGGCAATAGTAGACTATGTTACAATGAGTGAATTGTGGGTAATTAGAACAGTAAATATATGCCATTATTTTAAGGGCTGTCCTGTTAGCACAAGCCTATCTTCCATATGCAAAGCATGTATTCCACCACTGGTCTTTGGCCTTTAATTCAAAAATATCCAGATGCAGTAGAATAAGTAAGCAACATCTGGGTGCAGCCTTAGTCTCTTTCTACTTGTGTTATCCACAAATGTGAAATGAAAACTTCATTTATGAGTCACTGAATCCCCACCACCTAAATTCATATTGATAGAAGTCATTTAAGGAAAGAATTTGGGCAGTTGGCATCTCTGGAACACTAATGGACTGTACAAAATTGAGATAACATAGCCTTTGTGGTTTGTATAACATGTGTGCAAAATGCACACACAATGTATAATGCAAAATAAATGTACATATGACAGATGACATTTCTTATAACAAAATATCCCTTTCCTATATCCTGTGATGGAGAAAAAAACATAGCCATTCATATGGGTAGCTAATTTTCTGGTTTAGGCATCAGTAGCAAAATAGGAAGTAGGCAAGAACAAGCTGACATATGGTTAGGAGCAAAAATCCTCCAGCAAATCCAATCGTATAATAGGGATGCAAGCTGATCCTCCTTGGTCGTGACTCAGAGGTGTGGTACGATCACAGCCACTTCGGCCTATTTCCTCACCCCAGCCCTTCCTTCCAGTGGAGGCTCATAAAACTGGCAAGGAGTGAATACAATTCTTGTCACAACACAGTTTAGCCAGCTACATCCTACACACATTCACACATTATGCAAGGTGAAACTAGAACTCAGCAGGGATGTACAATCCTAAATTTCAAAGCCCTTTCTCCTAGTTCAGTGTAAACTGTTAGCATCACATGTCACATGAATTTCTACTAGAAAAAAAAAATCACCAAAAGAAACAATGGCTGCATCTTCACATGTGTGGTGATCACATTACAGGACCAAGAGGCACGCCATGTACTCAGCCAGGTTCTCCTGGCCTTGTAGACTTTGAAGCCATAGAACAAAATTTCCAAAGTGTCCACTTGGGTTGGTTGACCACTAGACAAGAAATTAGGGATGTGCACGAATGATTTTTTTTGCATTCGAATTCGATTTGAATCAAAAATTCAAAAATTCAATTCAAATTTCAAAAATCCAGATATACAAATGTCGATAAGATTCATATCCAGTATACGAATTTGCACAAATACGTATTCATCCCATATGCATCCTGTTTTCATCTTGCGTTATGTGCGCAAATACGTATAATTTTTGCACATATTTGTATACGATAGATACGAATCTGTTCATTCGAATTATTCAAAATTCCATATCGGATTATCAAAAACCCGGAATTCATCTGAATGTGTAAATTCAGATTTTTGAAAATCTGATTCGAGTTTGAATGTTGACATTTTACAGATTTAAATTGAATATTCAAATATTTGAATATCCGTGCACATCTCTACAAGAAATGGCCTCAGAAGTCAGTTTGTGTTCAATGCTAAATCACACAGGGTGGAAGCAAGCCCAGGGAAGTCTCCCCTCTGTCACTGTCTCTCTAGATGGTAATTTCTGGTCAAAGATGGTGAAAAGCACCATAGAATCAGGGTTTACTAGCAAAATGCCTTTGAGAGTGGTTTTCCCACTTCTAGAGTTGGCTACAGGTCTGATTGGGGATAATGACATGAGGTGGGCCCAATGGACTTTTACCAGCAGGTCAGTTTTGGTCCTCTGGATGCAGCAAAAAAATATTACTACAACATATCAACAGTGTAGTAAAATAGCCAGGAATTGAACAATAAGACTGTGGTTACCCTTTCACTTTAAACTTTCTTCAGTCAATCTTCAAGTCTGACTGGTCACATTTTTTTTTTCATTTTATTTGTGGACTTTCCATTCAGGAAAGTCTGAATAGAGGGTCCACAAATAAAATGGATAGAAATGAAAAAGTGTGAGCAGCCAAAACTGAAGATAGACTGAAGAAGGTTTAAAATGAAGGTGTGATCATGGTCTAAGATACAGTGGTAGTCTGCTGGCCTCATTAGTACCCTGCCTGCTCCATTCCGGAATCCAAGTAAAATTATTTCAGATAGATGCCACACTCCAGCCTTCACTTGAATATATCCAAGCAATCAATTCCACTGTTGAACTGCCCGTTCTGTAAGGAATTCTTTTCCTGTGCTAACCAGCTTGTTGTTTTCTCCAGTGCTACATCCAAAACACATAACTGAAGGTACGTTTTCTACTGCCATTAATTATTTTTATGGAAAATGGTTTTATAGCTCACATATTATGGCAAGATAAATTATTCTTTATCCAGTTCTGCTCCAAGCACTGAATAGAAGGAAATCAAGTTTTCAAAACCTGAGCCTTTCTAGCCTGGCTTGGAAATACCAAGGATTAACCTGTGAACTTTCCCCATGCAAAACATGTGCTGTTCAAACTACTGCCAATCCTTCAGCTATATACCCCATGAAAGCCTGTCTAACAGATACTTTAAACTGCTTTAAGGCTATTAAAATAAGCCAAAAAACAAACAAAGGTGGTGAATAATGAGCCACACACAGTCCAAGAAGTTGATGGGCAGGAGAGTTAGGACTGGCAAGAAGAAATATCTTTCAACAAGTGGGTCATTGATCTATGGAATTATTTTTTAATAAGTGGTGAAAACAACCAGATTGGGTATCTTTAAAAAATAAACTCATGAAAGACAGTTGTATTAATGGCTACTAGAATGAATGCTTAGGTACTGCAGCTAGGCTGGAGAAACAAGCACGATGCCTCTAAAGACTATTTGCAGGGAGTTGAGAGCAGGTGAAGGTTTTGCCTCCATTTTCTTCTTGAGAGTTCTAAGAAGCAAGTGATGGGGCATTGAGTGAGACAGGATTCTGGACTGAATGGACTATGTCATGATTCATCAGAACTCCTCTTGTGTTCTTAGATATTGCTTGGAGGTACATTGCTTAAACAGTTATCACTCAGCATATAAAACTTGAAGTGGAATCCTCCTTGCCTCAGTGATATTTGCATTCTTGTCGATAGAATTCCTTTTTCTAACACACCAGTTTTTCACTAATATTTTTCACTAACACACCAGCTTTTCACTAATATATAGTATAATTCACTTTAGCATTGCAGTTTATTAGAAGATGTAATTTCATCAGTGCATGTAATACAAAACAATATTATACAAGGGGCATCCATACATGTATTAATTAGTTAACATGTATACATAAGATCCTTTTACACTTTCAGTATCTGTGACCTGTAGTGGAAACGTTGTCTTTCTATCTGCTTATTCTGTCTTAAGGACTCCCAAGTTACTTTAGGGGTGTGCATGAATGCATTTTTTGCATTTGAATTCAAGTCAAATCAAATATTCAAATATTCCATTTCAATTCAAATTTTAAAAATCCAGATTTTCAAAAATCTGATTCGAATCTGGATTATCCAAATCTGTACTTTCGAAAATCCAATTCAATTCATTTTCATCCTGTATGCATCCCGTTTTCATCCCACTTGGTAAGCGTAAATGTGCATTATATTTGTATGCGTTATTTGTGGATCTTTTCATTCGAATTATTTGAAAATCCGTATCGGATTTTCAAATATCCAAAATTTGTTTGAATGTGTTAATGCAGATCAGATTTTTGAATTTTCGAATATCCATGCACATCCCTACGTTACTTAGGGCCTAACTATACAAAACATTCTTGAAGTGCTTTGAGTCAAGAAAAAGGCATGCTCTGCTTCATAAATGTTCACATTCATAGTTTAGACTGTTGTAACATGCTCTGCCTAAGGTTACTTTTGAAGACGATTGAGAAGTTTCACTTGGTCCAAAATGGAGTAGCCTGAGTGCTAATTAACCATAGAAAATATGATACTCTAGTCACTGCATTGATTACCTGTTTGCTTCCAGGTCCAATTCAAAGTATTGTACTTATCCTATGAAGCCTTACAAGGTTCAGCTTCTGAACATTTCCAATCAGTACCCATCCTATGCACTCAGCTCACCTTTTGGATCTCTGAGTACATGCCCCTCATATAGTACAAGGAACCAAGGCCAAGAAGAGAGCCATTTTGGTCACAGACCTCACCAACTGAAATTGGAGCAGCTCCATTGCTGCAGTTGTACTAAAAAAAATTCCATAGCGTTCAAATTGGGTAGCTGCTATTTATTTTTATTTTTAATTTTGTTGTTGTTATTTATTCCTTGTAAACAACTTAGAAACTCTGGACATTTGTAGTAAGTAAGTAAGTAAATGTTAGCCCACATCAAACTGTCTTTTCTCTTGTCCCTTCCTAGCACACAAATTATATGTTCTGCATCAGCTCACTCCAAATAGCCTAGCTCCTTTCCCCCATCCCAGCCATTTGATGCAGTTTCCCCCCGTTTGTCAATCACTGCCTTTCTTTTTAATCTTTTGAGCAAAACATCTTTGGGCAATGCACCAAAAACTTCAGGCATTAAAGAAAAATACTTTCAAACTGGATTTTTTCCCCACTTTCCAGAAAATCTACCTTTGAGTTAGATAACATGGAAGCAAAATATCTCATCACTTTGCTGATGCATTCTTTTTCACTCTGAAGATTGATAGAAGGTGGATTAAAACTTATATGTAGTTGGGCCTTTTGAGAATTTCCAAGTTATAATCAATTACAGTTTGTTATTCTCTTCATCAAAAAAACAGGAGCCTCAGAAGTCAGGGAATCATTTACACAATAAAACATATTGTCTTAAGAAAGCTTACTTGAAACTCATGATCTCTCTTCCAGCTATTCCATCTGTATAGGAGAGACTTTGATTATTTCTTTTCTGTTGGATAGAAAATATGAATATTTATCTAAATAAACATCAATTAATTATGTGGCATTTTAATCCAGGCAGCAGAGCAGGTGCTTTGAAGGTCCACAAAAGAATAATCTGAAGAGGTAATGATGAACAAAACTATATTTACCCAAGCATTTAGAATTTCCCCCCTATTAACTCATTTGCACACGAAGTCCTGGTATGGTATGGTATATTTTCCAGTTAATTATGAAAACAGTTCTATTTTGTTAATATTTTTCACATAAACCGCACATCTATAGATGCCAAACCAGAAAGGGAAGGAACCACAGCTCAAACTCTCAAAGATCCTTTGGAAAACATCAAACCAAAACCAAACAACCAAAGCCAATGTAAAAAACTGTGTTGTATTTAGTTTTACATTGCAGCATATTTGAATAAAACATTCTGGCATCTTGTGTTAACTGTTACGTTTTCTGACAATTGCCATACTTGCATGAGCAGGGCTTAAGTATGTTGGGTAAAATAACTTTTGCTGGATGTAAGATCAAAGCAAAGTAGAGTAGCTAGCTATGAAATGATAATGTAGGTAAACCCACTTTAGGCTGTGATCAAACTGTCAGTGAATTTCTCCAACAAAGTTATTTGGAACCCAATCAGGGTCTCAGTCCAAGGGGAATACTGCTGCTTTTGGACCAGTTGCTTGACCCCCATTTGCTTCTTGGAGACCATGAGTGTGTGCCTTCTCTAGGACTAGCTTTTTTCTTCAGAGGTGAGGAGGACATCTAATAGAGAACATATATCTGCCCATGTTGGGCAGTTTTGAATATAGTATAGACTACATCCTGGGATTCTTGGGCCTTTCTGCAGCCCTGCCAAGACTATATGGGGCAGAAAAATACTCATCTGTCGTTTACAGACTTGGCAGAGGCCATGACAAGCCTAGGGATGTAAGCCACACAACAATCAAGATGTTGCACTTGTACACAATCAGGCCCCACCTATGGAATGAAAAACAAGAACATGGGAAGAATCCAGCTGGATCAGGCCACAGCCCATCTGAACTAGTATCACATCTCACCCAGTGGCCCACCAATTGCTTCTGGGGATCTCAAGTGGAAGGCAAAGGCTCGATCCCTTGCAACTGGCTTTTAGAAACATCCTGCCTGTCTATCCAACCTGGAGGCAATCTTTAGGCATCCTCCATAGATTTGTCTAACCCTTTCTTAAAGCCATCCAGTCTGGTTGCTGTCACCAGGATAATGGTACCAGCTGGATTTCACGATGAATAGGTAAGTCTCTCATAGCTTTTACACAGGGCTCACCTACTCCAGAGGATGCTCTGGGTGCCATGGGCATCAGTCGCAGGTTCTCTTAGCAGTATATCTTGTGAACTGCAGTGCAGCACATCCCTATAAAGCCCATAAAGCCTCTACTACTCTTAGCTGCAAAGGAGAGGAGAGAAAATGATGTGCATCAGGAGGAAGATGAAGGCAGGTGAGTACTATCTGTAATGTCTATTATACTCACCTATCCCTTCCCTCTTTAACTCATTTATATGTTGTGAACAGCATACAAACCTGTACAGTGCACAAGCCTACTCAATAATATTTTAAATAACAACAACAACTAGGAAGCAGCACATAAATATTTTTAATGAATGAATCACCAAATATGGTTCAAGGAGATCCAAGAAGGGCTTCAACTTGTTGCCTTGGTTCTCTACCACCAACGATGTGGTCCCAAATCATTGGCCACTACTCATGTGTATGTGTGTGTGTGATTTATCCACATTTCTACAATGCTTTATACTTCAAGGTATTGCCTTAGACCCAAAACAAGAGCATAGGTTTAAGTCAACAGATATGTTAAAAGTAGAGATATGCCAAGCTGGTTCTCTTTGAGTTGTCTCACCACAAACGTCCCATTTTGCTAGACTTGCTAGTAAGCTGAACCTCAAGAAGGCTCAAAGAGACAGATCTCCTTGGCTCACCAAGTTTTTCTCTTTTTCCTCTTGGCTACTGAGCCCCACTTTGGCTGATTACTACTTGCTGGCTTGCACTACTGTGGCCTGCCATGATGTTTTGGGCGCTTGCTGTCTGAGTTCTTGTTCTCTAGAACTATAGGTCTGAAGAGACTACTTCCTTTTCACCGAAAGCCTCAAACACTGGTCACACGCTCTGCATAAACAACTGCACTAGAGGCCTTTCTGGAAGTGAAGTAAAATGTCCTGGTGAGATCTGTAGTTCCAGCATAAGAATGCAAGTGCTTTGGCAACAGGCCACTATTAGAACAACGTGATAGTTGTGCCACCAGTCACACAGTTGTAACTTAAAGTCAGCACTAACCAGAGGGAAATGGCAGCAGTGCTTCTGACAGGTAGGTATGGGGCAAGGTGAGCAGATAACAGTGTGTAGCAATGGGATCAGACAAGGGGAAGTATTTCTTCACCCAGGGGTCATCAGTCTATGGAATTTGCTGTTAGAAGAGGTGGTTTTAAGAAAGGCTTAGACAAATTCATGGATGACAGGAGATCAATGGCTATTAGAATGGATGCCTTGGTACATCCTCCAGGCTGCGAAGTGAGGTAGGATGCCTCTAAAGGCCATTTGCAGGGAATCGAGAGCAGGTGAAGATTTTGCCTTTGCCTTCTGCTTGAGATGCCCATAAGCATTTGGTGGAGGCAGGATGCGGGATGAGATGAGCTGTGGCTCAATCCAGCAGGGTTCATCTTATGTTCTTATGGGAGGAGATGTAGTGTGTGAACATAAAAGGCCGTTCCTTCTCCCAAGTCAGTCAAGCTGTCCTGAGTCAAGGGTGCATGCTTGTGCATAAAGAAAGACTGGGGCTATAATCCTGTAGTGATGCAATTCCAGCACAGGGCTGTGTTATGTACAATTTCAGTTTAGTCAGCTTTTCTATTATAGTTGGCTTCCAGAAGGAGAATTCTTAAAAAAAAAAGAGCCTTATCCGGACTATCTGGATAATAATAATACAATGATTAATCAAAATAATATCAGAACGAAGGTTCCCTGCTGCTAGCCAAGGCTAACTGCTTCAGTTTTGCATATAATGGGCAATATACAGCATTAATCAGCTCTTACTAGCTAACATGCATGGGAGAAAAAGTGAATTTCCAAAGCACAGTAATCCCAATACAGATATCACTTTTGTCTCAGATAATCTTGCTTGCTTGGCTTTCTTAGCCTAACTATAAGTATCATAGCTCAATAGTTAGGGTCAGATTTGCATACTGAAGTTTCCCAATCCAGCTCTTGGCAAAGAAAGCCACTACACAGAAGGGCCTTTATCAAGTTGATCTCCTACCAGCCACAAACAGCATGGCTGTAGTGGCTGAGATGGTGGGAAGGACAGTTCAAAATAACTGGAAGTAATCTGATAGATAAAGGTAGATAAAAACAGAAGTTTCATAAAGGCCAATTTATATACAATGTCCTTCTTTGAAACCACTCTATCCCTCCGATTTGTCTAAATTACCAATATTTGGATCGACAGGTAACTCTTAGGGCAACCAGACTGTGCTTGAGTTGGGTCTCATAAGAACACTGGATTGGACTGACTGGCAATCTGGTCCAGCAGTCTGTTCTTTCAGTGGCCAAGCAGTTGCACAGGGAAGCCCCACAGCAGGATGTGAGCTTGATCTGCTTCTAGTCTCCCAACAGCTGGTCCATAGAGGCATTTGAGCCAGTTCCCATCTACCTCCTTGCACTGCATACAGCCTTAGAGGGATTCCCCAAATTAAATACATTTCAGTTCCTGAAACATTACTGTAGTCAGAGTTCATAATCAGACTAGTTAAATTTAAGCACTGACAACAATGTGCCTTTTCCTAAAAACTACATTAATCTGAAGATTCTTTTCATTTCATGTGAGATGTGTATGAACCTAAAAATTGAATTGAACCATCTGTGCTTCAGTTCACGCTCAGCCTTGAATGTGTTTGATTTGAACCTTGAAAAGGTTCAGAGCCTGTCCATTGCCCAAAATAGCAAAAAATGATACTCCCCACAACAAAATTGCAAAACGTTTCAGAAAAATAGCTATATCTACATTTGGCACAGTCTCTATGTCGTCAATGTGCCTCAGCAGGACACTGTGTTGTGTTTCTTTGAAGAGGGAAGACAATTTACAGTCCGTTAGGGAAGTTACGCATTTGTTTGCAGTCAGAAAAACAATTGCATTCATTGTATGCACAGACTATCTGCATGTATTGATCCAAACCCTCAAATAAGTCAACTTTTGAAGGACTACAGTCATCCTGCTCCATTATATGAAACCAGAATCATTGGTTAAAAATTCAAGAGTAAAAAGTTCCTTATTATTTCCATTCACTACACATACTGTATTATAAGTTTCTATCTCATATTCAATATGAAAGAAAGGGAAGCTTCTAAACATTGGTAGCACTCTAAGTGAATCTGAAGTTAAAAACAAATATTCATTCATTCAGTTTATTTGTATACCGCCTTTCTAATAAATTACTCAAGGCGGTTTACAACAACTATGAAAAGTACAATACAAAGTAATACAACATACATTAAATAAATATATTTTTAAAAATTATATAAACAAAGTAATATACTATGCAATTATACAAAACACTGGGGGAGGGGAACAAATGGGCAATAATACCAGGTCCTCCTCCTTTCTCCTCTCCAAGTTTACATAATACAGAAAAAAAATACATCACATGTTCGAATAAATAATACATTATGGAATCACAAATAATACATGTGTTCTCCCTGTTAGCATTTCCCATATCCAATTCTATGCCTTCAGTGAGTGACACCATTAACGCCACAAAAGCACTTGGATCTGGCCCAGGTCACAGGACAAAGAAGCATCAAAATAGCTCTGGAATCCCTTGGCCGGCTATTAGAGGCAGTGTAGCAGACCTCTGCAGGTGGCAATTCTGTTCATCATACAGAGCTGTGGCTTCCCCAACTGCCATTTTGGTTTTCTTGCATTGGATACATCTCTTCTTAGAAATAAATCCTACTACCTTTACTTGAAACTTTGTATTCTAAACTTGAGAATCTACTGTATCTGCAACAAAGTTAAAACATAATCTCTTCAGTTGCAGTTTTTGCTCTTAGGTTTACTCTTACTGCTGCAGATAAATTGTTTCATTTTCAGAGAGCTTTTGTAGTGTACAGACTGATAGAAAGATGCTACCTCCTCCAAAGTCAATCTTTGTGCTGCATTTTAGGCCACATCTACATCACTTGTTTTAAATTGTTTAAGGATATTGGTGGTGGTATATACCAGAGTCTGACATAACAAAAGTAGAGCCTCAGAGATGCCTCAGAGGGACAGTTTGTGGCCCTTGTATCCCCAAGCCTTCTCTAATCCATCTTTTCTGGCACAGAATGTTCAGGGGAGGGGTAGACTAGTGTGTGAACAATTCCACCTTAGAGGTTTTTGTGCTGTGCCTGAACACAGCCATAGGCCTCTAAGAATCCATGATCAGCATTGATTCTGGCCTGATGGTGCAAGTGCAGCTGCCAGGTGTGACCAAAACCAAAGTGTCAGTCGCTGGTGTAGATGAGTCCAAGGCTGTGGTTACACCTTATAATTTTAAAGGATGGAGGCCATCTTGAGTCCTCAGAAACCAGATGCCAAGTGGGGTTCCTCATTTTTCCAAAATATTTCTTGCCTAGAAGTAGATTATCTTAAATTTGGATAATCCCAGCATTTACTGTAGGCCATTTCATTAAGAAATGGACCTAGACAGGTAAAGGCCTACCAACCCTCTGATGCTGCCACAGTCATGATCACTGCTGACACCCTACTCCATCCCCACGCCCCCACTACTGTGGCCACCTCCTGCCACCCACTGCAATGCCCCATCCCCCATAACTCTCACCACCCCTGCCACTAAGCTGCCTCCTGCTGCCTCTGCTGTGCTCTGCCACTCCCAATGCCTCCCACCCACTGTGGCTGCCTCCTGGCACCTCCTGCTGGGCTCCACAGTTGCACTAGCTCAATGCTAGTTAAATCCTGGAAAGCTAAAAAAAAAAACCCCTTTATCTTCTTCAGTACTTAACATTATATCAGAGAAAAAAATAACAATTAAAAAAATACATTTAAAAAAAATAAAAAGCAATTTTACAATTCTGTAAAGACTTACCATGAACCTGATGGGAAAGAAAAATAAGTATGCAAATAAGAACCCAAATAAGGTACAGGCCTGAAAATAGGGTGTGTTAATAAATTATAGTACTATTAAATAGATTAATAACACAGCTGTGAGTTTTAATGGTTCTGATTAAATGCCATATTCCTATTTTGTTGAACACATTTTTTCAAGGAAAAAAAATGAGGCCTATATTCAGGACAATATGATAATTAAATTCAGTTCATGAAAAACACCTACCCATCATGAGAATCACACCTTATACTTTAAGAGTCACAATGAGATATATACAGCAGTTTTTATGTTATCTCTCTTTTCTAGCTATTTTTATACCTTTCTTTCACACCTGATATATCTCTCTGTTTTATAACGATAAACAGGATTTCTACCTAGGGATGATAACTCTATAGACTGTGTTCACACACACACACACACACAAATACTAAGTTCAGCTGCATGGGTGAGGACTGAGGAACCAATGTTCTCGTAATGGAGAAGTTTAAAAATTATCTTAGAATAAAACAAAAGAGAATTATAGAAAATTCCTTAACGAGGCTGCATTCACATGCAGTTCTTAAATACCTGAAAAGGCTTAGAGATGGTTGCAGGTGGGATCATTCAAACACCAGCCTATCTTTCACCCAACAACCATTCTAGGTTAGAAATTAAAAGGTGGATTAGAAATAGGATGAAAACACAAGGGACACACAGTACAATCTCTAAGGCACTTTGGAGCTGATTTTTCTACGGCATGGATAAATGCAATGAATTCTAGCAGGTGCCCATGGAATGGCTTGCAGACCACATGAACAGCCCCAAAATAAGAAAACACGTTTAGATTCTTGTATCATGAAGTTTCACATATGTAAAAATGCAAAAACAGTGCTTTACTACTTCTGTATGTAAGTCTGAAAAGTCTCTGTTACATAGAGGGCAATGGATAGGGACCTAAAAGCTTTTCTAAAACAAAATGAGAAGAAATTTTGGAAAATCAGTCACAGATTTCATGGTGCTTCTTCTCAGCACCTGCAGGGACAAAAATTAATGGGCACTCCTACGGCAGTGTTAGACAATCTTCACGGATGAAAATGGTGGTGGTGGGGTGGTTCTGTTTTTTTTATAAAACTGCAATCCAATCATTGGAACTCCATTTGCACATGGAAAAAGTTTATAAAATTATTCAGCAATTAGTTTATCTGTCGTGATATCAGAGCAATTTAGAAATCAATGGCCCCTGAATTGTAGCTTCACCTTATGGAAAATATTTTCAGAACTGGACGTAATCATACGCCAATGACTTCCTGGAGAGTTGTAGGTTCAATCTGTATTAACTCCCTGGAAAGAGATACAGGAAGCCAAGTCAGTATCTCTACCAAAGAAGCCCATCTTTGTTTTCAAAGACAGTTGGAGTTTCCAGTTTCTAGTAATACTCCATAACAATAAGAACCCTGTTGTTTGAGATTGCTGCTTTTGTAAGCACAACAGCACTGTACATGTGCTATCTTTAGATTATAATGCAAGCATCTGCTTTCCTCATTCTTTCCATATCCATCAACAACTTCTCATTTCACAACACATCTGAACAAGGAATCATTTAAAATAAGTGGAATGAAAATTCACACACCTTAATAGCATACTTTCAAAACCGTTAGACGGAAACTCTGTTTATCATGTCATAATTTGATAGCATGCAATGGTCCATCACAGTTCACATGATATGCAGGCTGATATCTGAGTACTGATATCTGGGGCCATTTTTAACCTGCTTCCCCATGGGAATGTTCTGTATATACTCTGTCACTTTTAATGCATTTACCATGCAAGTTGATTTCAGTACAGACTTCAGTACATCAACATGGGCAAACATACCACTGGCAGACCAAGCTGAGTGTAAGGGCATAATCACATAATGGCACTGCATGGGGAAGGCTCTCTCAACAACTTACACTTCATTCCTTCACTTACCGGCCTTTGATAGGTTAAGTTAAATGTTATAATAATTATGGTTATTTGAACCCCAGGACAAACTGTTTGGCAGATGAGGACAAGAATGGTTTATGTCTTGTAATACATTTCTTTTTCAGGCTATTGAATAAACCTAATCTGGAAGCTTTTAGGGAAAGAGGGGGAAGTCCATGGAATATCCAGCTATTGTTCTAGTGCCTATTACCCTTAATCAGGAAAGCCACTCAGGCCTGATTTTATTAAGAACTGGATGTCATCTGCATATTTATAGCACCTTACCCATCAACTTCTGATGACCTCTCCAAGAAGCTTCATATAGAAGTTAAAGAGCATGGAAGATAAGACAGATCCCTGAGGGACCCTACAGGTTAGTTCCTATGGTGTTGTGCCCCAGGTGATAGTTCCTCTTCCACCACTATGAATTCTGAATTTAGGAAAGTGCCTTTAGCATTGTACTGTATTGCAACGATTATAAAAATTCTGCTTTTGGCACAGTTTTGTAAAAATCATGGAATGCAATCCTAATAGTGGCTGCTCAGAACTTAGCTGTATTCTGTTCAGTGGTGTTTACTCCCATTTAAGAGAAATTAAGATTGCAACTATTGTTGTCTAATGATAAACATAGGAAATTAATAGATCTAAGCATATTTATATTCTTCCAGTATGAACAGTTTTATTTGTAATTGCAATCCAATGACCTTTATTATATTTTTATGTTTATGCAATAAGAACATAACTGCAATGTCTAGCCAAGAGTATGTGTGTATGTGTGTGTGAGTGCATGCATGCATGCCAGGAGTAAAAGAATTTCAGAACTGACTTCAGATGCATTTGGCAATTTCAGGTCCAGTCCATACAGGTGCCATTAAGGTCATGCTATGGTAGCGTTGCTAAGATATCTGAGATAACCCCACCATAGCCCCACTTCCCCCTCCCAGAAAAAAAAGTGCTAAGTAGTATTGCTGGAAAACCTAGTGCTAGTCATGGGTTTTGCAGCAACAGTGCTTTTTACCTTGTGGATGGAACCACCATCTTAGCTCCATCTATTAAGCATCCATGGAAGCTAAAACAGGTGTCCGCACATGAGCATAGGTGCTGCAGCCCCCATCCAGGCATTCAGGATGTCTGAATGCCCAGATGCATCTGTCAGTAAAATGCAGAAAGACAGTGCCGGCCGTAGTGCTATCTAGCTAGGAGGAGGTAATCATGGAGGGAGGATTTCCCACACTATCTCCTTCTAGTTAGATATCTGGCTGCTGTCTGGAGCAGATGCTCTCTGCTGGTCTCCACTCTTATAGGTCTTGAACTTGAGCTTGTTGTTCTTTAACTGTAAACCACCAGACTCATACCTACAGTCCTTGAAGAAGAGTAGATGGTCCCCTCTCTGTACTTCATCCTGTATTTAAAAAAATACAGAGTCATTCTCAGTCAGTCTTAACAGAGCCACAGATCTTATCAGGTTACTGTCAGGGCAAATCCACAAGTGTTTTCCAAGATTTTGCTATAGTGAAAAATGTGCAAGTATGAATCATCCAATCAACTGTTCAAAACAAAAAACACTCGGTCTGCTCTGCTTGTTGCTCTTTAGACCCAACACAGTTTCAAACCATCCATCCTACCTTGGGTGGAATTTCTTTGTCTACTTTCCAAGAGCCTTTAGACTTAGCTCCAAATGATCCATACATTACGCTCTGTGAGCCAGTTTGGTCTAGTGGTTAGGGAGCCGGACTCTTATCTGGAAATACCAGATTCAATTCTGCCCTCCCCCATGAAGCCAGCTGGGTGACCTTGGGCTAGTCACAGCTCTCTTCAGAGCTCTCACAGCCCCACCTACCTCACAGGGTGTTCTGTTGTGGAGAGAAGAATAGAAAAGCTTTGTCAGCTTCTTTGAGTGCCCTTAAATGGGTGAGAAAAGTGGGGTAAAAAAAGCCGCCGCCTCCTCCTCCTCCTCCTCCTCCTCCTCTTCTTCTTCTTCTTCTTCTTCTTCTTCTTCTTCTTCTTCTTCTTCTTCTTCTTCTTCTTCTTCTTCTTCTTCTTCTTCTTCTTCTTCTTCTTCTCGAAATGTAGCCCCGAAGTATGCATTTTATCTTAACCAGAAAAAGGAGAAAAATAAGTCATTTTCTTTAGGAAATCACAACATAAAGTGGGAGGGGGAGAGAATCATCACAAAACAAGCTTAAATGGTGGTGGTGCAATTCCCCAAAGAAAAATCTTCAGCAGTGGTGTACTCATAATAGATAGCTCACAGCCATGTAAATCATTTTATCTAAAAATAACTCAAGATTCGAGGAAATCAGGTAGTGTCAGTTAGGATAAAGCCAACTTAAACAAAGAAAATTATGAAGGCTATGGAATGACAGATGGCACTTTTTCAAGTTGGTGAGCAGAGGGCAGAACAGCTATCAAGAGGTAGAATCAAAATAACAATGGCAAAAGGGGTATAGACAGTAGAGTACTAAAGTGCTGCTGTCCTAGGCCATATACCCATTAACTTTAGAGCATTCTGGCAATAGCTTCAGAATTATTTGCCCATATGATGCAGGCCCATTTCATATTGCATCCAATCCCCATACTGTGGTACAAGAGGATAAAGAGGTTTTGAGGTTGTTGATACTTGATCCCCCAGTCTCAGACTGCATTCATAAAGGGCCTGGAACATGTGGGGTCCAGGTTGGGAGGCTGGGAGCCACAGCCGGAGCAATCAAAGTGAGAGACATAAAAACATCTTTAAAACCTTGCATCCTAGTACAGCATCCTGTCTCACACAGTGGCCTGCCAAGTACTTCTGGGCATGCTCAAGCAGAAGACAAAGACAAAACCACTGCCTGCTTTTGACTCCCTGCAATTGGCCTTTAGGGGCATCTTGCCTGTCTCTTCAACCTGGAGGCAATAGGTAGGCATCTGTTCTAGCAGCCATTAATACACCTGCCCTCCACGGGTTTGTCTAACTCTTTCTTAAAGCCATATGGGCTGTATAGTCACCATCTCCTCTAATAGCAAATTCCATGCACAGATGATTCCCTGGGTGAAAAAATACTTCACAGGCCCTGGAATACTGCTATGGGCAGAACTCCACCACAGCAGTGCAGACTTGCTGCAGAGTACCAGAAATGGTTCCAGGAGTTGGTCAGTTTTAATCTTCCATGTGCATTTGCACAGGGTAGGAGGTAAATTACCAGCAATTTTTAAAAATTGGAGTTAATTTTTAAAAAGTAAAATCAGGGTTTGGGGAGGCTCCATGTGGAAAGAACCATCACTCAAAATTAAGAGGAAGATAGATATAATTTTTGAGGAAATCCTTAATATGGGCTTTGATAGCAGGTCTGTACATGACAACCTCCTTCAATCATCAAAGGAGGTACCACTGTTTTGTAAACTCCCAAAAATAAATTTAAATTTTTTTTTCTACGAAGATCATCTGTTTTTGGATATGGTGCCATTTTTGAACCTGTAACTACCTATTTGGCACACTTTCTGAAACATTTCGTTCCTTAACACCTTCAAACCTAGGATTATGAAGATTTCATTATCTTTTGAAAACCATTGTTAGTAACTTTGGATGTGTCATCATTACATATGAATAACGCGTAGAGGCATTAGCTAAAATAGTTTTTATTTTTATTTTTTTAAGAAAAGGAACAAATGAATGAATGAACAAACGAACAAACATTACTGGCACGCTTCAAGGTTGGCTATGGAATGCAAGTTTGCTTCCGAATTGGCAAAGCTCTACAAGGATCATTTTGAACAAACATTCATATTAAGAGAATAATATTTATGGAATACATTTTAATTTGGAAGCAATACCTGAATTATACAGTATGCTTTCCATTTGGAAAGAACAAGAGAAATTCCTTTTCCTTTTTTTAGTTTTCCTTAATGGTAGACATTCGTCAATCAAGTCTGATATGTCATATAATCATCTTCTTGGATATACAGATAAATTTAGTAGAGAGATTAATAACTACAGATGTATATAGGAAGAATACAGACATTGACTGTTCTCTGAATTATGACAGTTTCCACTCTGCTCCTCTAAAGAAAATGTTCTATATTCCCAGTTCTTAAGACTGAGGAGGAACTGTAGTACAATTCAGTAATTTAAATTTCAAGCAGGAATAACAGACAAACACTTTGAAGAGAGGATATCCTCATGGAGTAGTATTTCAAGCTTTCTATTAATTTGAAGACACTGTTGAGATCTCGCATACAGAGGAATAATATGGATAGATGTCCTTTCCTATAACATCTGCTTCACATACCTCCTCTGTTAAGAATATCATATTAAAGTACTGACATTTTTAGAAGATATTCTTGGCTTTGCAAACTAACCCATGTCTGCATACAGAAGAGACTGGAACACTTAGGAAAAAATGGCAAGATCTTCTGTGTATGGAAGCAATGATAAATTTATGTACATAGTGAACAAAGAGCATGTGGCAAGATACCTTAAGTGTAGTAACTGTGGGTGCATCAAGACATCAGTTACTTACTTCACTATTCGGATATTCTGAAATAAAGCCTGCATATTCCAGAATAATCATCCTTTATTCCGGAATATCCAAACAGAGGAATAAGTAACCAATGTCTGAATGCAGCCACATGAATATCATGAAAAAACTGCAACAGTTTATGAGGCCTATTCACACACGTGCCCAAACCCACGCCCCTCCATTCCAGAAAGCCTAGTAGGACAGAGAAGTTGGCCAATAGGACTACTCAAGAGTTGTGTGACTAGCAATATATGTATATATGCTTCTTGGAATTGTCCAGTTTGAGGGGAAATGTTTGAATATTTTAGAGGGTTTCTGTGAAACAATTCTGTAGAATATGTGAGCTATCCATACTCTTCGAAAGTGAAGACTGTTTCAACCACACTGTTTAGCAGGGATGCACACAAATATTTGAAATATTCATTATTAATACAAATTTGTATGACTTCAGACATGCATATACAAATTGATTGTTCAGACATTCGGATTTCTGAATTTGAACTAAAATGAATATTTTGAGTTATTTGTAAGAATAATTCAGACATTTGTACCTGTATGGACACATGCACATCTTGCACGTACCCGTACACATCCATACAGGAATAAAACAGGATGTGTACAGGATGCATACGGATGCGTGGCATGTATGTATGGATTTATGCTTCTGTATGAAGCCACTGGGAAATGCATCAGGGCATATGAAATAACACAAAACTATTTCTCTCTATTCAGTCTGAGTCACAGGATCTATCTGAGACCCGTATGTTGCTTGTACTGGTTTTTGCAGTAGATACATACACACACACAATGAAATGTACAGTAGTTCTGATGGTTGAAGATCACACTATCTGACCCTTCTATACAAAACATCATCCGTTGATAGGAAGGTGTCTATAGGCTTCCTCCATTCCAGCGCCCTTTGCCTCCTTTTGACTCCAGCCCCCTTGTTTCCTTGCCCTAGTTTTACAAAGAAAGCTCTGGACATGTATATTTAGTATCATTCCTACATAACATGCAGGATATTAGTTTAGTTTACCTGATAATGGATTGGAGCCTGTAATGCCCGCTAGGACCCCTCAATCCCAAAAGTACGTTTTTTAGTTTAAAATGCAAAGTGTGGCGAACACGGTAAGTCCAGACGCTTAAAAGTGTTGCCAAAGTGTATTTTCACAAGGGTAAGTAGCCTAAGGGAGGGGCTAGTTGAGCACTCCAAGGGGAGGGGTTGAATTTGCATCCAGGCGGAGCTCAGCCAATAAGGGCGAAGCTAGCCAGCCAGGCCCATATTTAAGGGGGCCTGAGGGAACAATTTCTGTTCTCTGCCTTGGGTCGTTAATCCTGGAGGGAGGATAACGAAGGGGAGAAACGGGCTCTTAGCTGAGGAGGCTAAAGTTAGGGTCCTGAGTCTTTTAGTATATGAATGCTAAGCTTGTGAAGTTATTTAAAAGGAAAGCTATCAAATTCTGGACTGATTGAAGTTTTATTCTTGAACTTGTAGAGTCTTTTGACTTAGTGTGAAAGTGAAAGACTGAACTGCTTGACAGCAAAAGTAACAAAGTGTAACTATCTGGAAGAGAAGCTGACTTTAAACTTCATCTGTATTCAATAAAACATTTTCTTGTTGTTTAAGAAGACCTCGAGAGGTGCAGTCCGTCGTCATAGGGACTGGAAGATACTGTAACCCAGACTAGCTAGGCAGAGCTAGTGGGGGAGGGAAGTTTGGTGATTCTAAACTCCATCTTGTTACAATATTATTCAGCCCAAAGGGGCAGAGAAGAAATATACTTTTAAAAGGAAGTTCTGACATCATATCCTTGTTTAGGATATCACAACACGCTACCCAAACAAAAAATAACTATTACTGTAACATTAGAACAACAGGTCGTTAACAACTGGTGGCAGCACATTTAACATTTAACATTGGTGGCAGCAAGCAGCTTTATTATATATATTTGGACTTTAACTGAGGACAAACGCTGGGAATAAAAGTATTTGAGATTTGTGAGTTTATTTTAATCTCTGGCGTTACAGAGCCAATCCCAAAGGAGGGGAAAATGTATGGTTGATTTCAATACATAATGTAGGTAGGTAGGTAGGTAGGTAGGTATTCATAAAAAGCACACAGAAAAGGGACAGCCAGACTGGGGGATCAGAAGCTTCAGTGTCCCCCTGCAGCCGCTTCCTCTCTGCCAGACAGGAAGCTCTGTCACCCGCAATAGTGGCAGAGCATTCAAAGGGAAATCAGCATCATTTTACTTCACTAAATGCTTCACCAATGCTGTGGGCTGGAAAGAGCTGCACATGGACAGTGAATCATACATCATGTTGGGATGCAGCCTTACATAAACAATGTATCTCTTTTCTCGTGCAGTGTGGCAAGTGATCTGGTTATACTGTACTCTAGGTTCTCTGTTACACCCTCTATTTTTCTTCTTTTCATACAAAACAAATAGTATACTGGATCTCCATTGCCACAAGCAAACAATAACAAACCCTACTAGGAATATGTTTCCCCACAATACAAATAATTTGTTGAAATTCAACCAGATAGCTAAAATGTCTTCTGTCTTACTCTGCCGGAAAAGAAACCAGTTCAGATGTTGACAGGGAATGCAATTCATTATCCACATTCACAAACGGGATGTAAACAACCTTCTGGCACTGTAGATACACCTTTCAGCAGTTTCCTTGCTTAAAGGGGCCACAGTTATTGATGTTGAGGTAACATCCAAATGCTGGAAATAAATGTATGTAATGAAGGAGGTTCACAAACAAATGAAGAGCTCAACATCTGCCAAGATTTCAGTGGAGTCAAATAGAAACTTTCCAACATGTCACTCACAACTCATTATCACTGGTAGGCTATCACGGCTAAGCTAACATGTACTTACTTTGCTGTCAGCATGCCATTGCACTTTCAGCAGAGGACAGCGCTATATATAAGTTATTAAGTAGGAGAATGCCACTCTGTCCTGGTGCCCTCAGAGTCTTGCTCACAGGATTGAAGCTTAAATCTCGCTGCTAGTGTGTACATCAGCAGTACATACCAACTGTAGACACATCCATCGTGACTACATTACTATAGGTGAGGGATCCACTTGTGCAGTCAATGCAGTCCTAAGCTCCTGGACTTGCTGTATCCTGTTTACTCAAAAGTAAGCCAGCAGAAACAAGCTACCCAGAAAGAAAGAAAGAAAGAAAGAAAGAAAGAAAGAAAGAAAGAAAGAAAGAAAGAAAGAAAGAAAGAAAGAAAGAAAGAAAGAAAGAAAGAAAGAAAGAAAGACAGACAGACAGACAGACAGACAGACAGACAGACAGACAGACAGACAGACAGACAGACAGACCAGGACTGCACCCACATACTTGAAAAATATTAATTTTTTTAAAGGCTCTGCAGTGGCTCAAATGTAGTAGCTGCCACATGCTGGTGTTCCCATCCCACCTCTAATGTGCATTGAAGGCTAGAAAGGGCATTTTCTGGTCTGTGGTGTTGAATAAAGGTGGGATGGGAACATTAGCTGCCACATGCTATTAAGGTGCTGATAAGCTCCTTTTTTAAGCATATGGATGCAGCCTAAGATAAGCAAATTTCAGTTACATGATTCATATGGACTTTAGCATGTTTTCTTCTTGCATGCTTCCTGCTGCACAGGCCACAACAATTAAAAAAAAACATACAACATACACAGTCATGAGAAAAACAAAGTAAACTCTCTTTGAATTTTTTGGTTTTATGTATCAGGACATAATTAAAAACATTTGGTCCTTAGAAGGTCTCAAAATTAGGTAAATACAATCTTAGATGAACAACAACACACAACAGATCCCACTATTTCTATTTAATCAACAGAAATTGAGAGATATAGATGGATGTCCTCAGCATACTAATGGCAACTCATTCCATAACTCCTGATGCCCTGTCCTAGTGGTTTCATTTATATGTTAAAGAGCACAAGACACAAAACTGACCCCCTGAAGAACTCCTCAAGTAAGTTCTCAGGGCATTTAACGAAAGCCCCCCATTGCTACTTTCTGGATCCTGCCATGAATATAGAAAGGGAACATTGCAAAACAGTGCCTACAAGTCTCAGTCCCCAAAACTGCTCCAAGAGGTTACCATGGTGATTGTACTGAAGGCCACTGAGAGACTGAGGAGAACCAACAGGGTCCCATTGCTCCCATTCTTCTTCTACTTTTGCATCTCCCACTCTTTCTTGTCACTGTGGCTACCTAACCTTGCATAGAGAGGGAGGAAGGGGAAGAAGCAACCAGCAGATAATAGACCAAAACAATTCTCAGACCACAGTAATAAAAGCTGTGTCAAGAGAAGAAGTATGTTTCGTAGGAGCTGCTGTCTAACTGCCAGTTAGGGTATTTCTGCACTGACCCACTGAAAACTGGATTAAGGAAATCTGTTTTTATGAAATGCGTCTCTAGCAAGATCCGTCTCAAAGAGATACGGATCTAAATAAGGCCCCATGCATCTGCACTCGCTTGGGAAGGACGGATTGCAAGGAACACATTATGCCTTTTTAATGCGGACACAGTAGCATAGATTTCCAGACAGATTTGGCCTCGCGGAGGCCACGCTGCCCCAGGAGCTGTGTGATTGGAGCATTCAGCCATCAGTCACTGCTCCTTTCCTGCCATGCGCGGACGTGTCAAGGACGGACTGCCGGCCAATCAGCGGTGTGTCCGAGATCCTGTGACTGCCTGGCGCCAAAGCCTGCTTTTTGTGAATGGAATCGCTACATTTGACAGCCGGCCACAGGGCTGTAACAGGGCTGGGAGGGGAGCTGCGTGCAGGGAGAAGGGCGGGGTGGGGCGGACAAATGATCCCCAGCCTGCAAGCGAGATCAACGTGCACTGCATACATCCACACAGTCATTAACATGCCTGCCTTTCCTCATCACCACAACAATAACGCTTCGCAGGGTTCAGGGGAGTGCAAATCCATATCGCCCTTCCCAATCCTTGCTGCCGCCACCTCACTCAACATGGTGACTTCCTGTCCCTCCCACATGTGTTCTCTCTCCCGTTCGTGTGCAGAAGCATCCTCCGTTGATGCGGATTTACAACGCAAGGATGGATTAAGAATGGATTAAGACCTACTTTTTTCAGGTCTTCCTGGAAGCCAGTTTTAGCAGCTCTTAGATCCCATTAGAGACAGATCTTACGCGAGCCATTGTAGAAGTGGATTCCTCAAAGTGTCACTAATGTGTGCTGCAATGCGGAAGACAACTTTGCAAGTGTTTTATATCTGTCCTTAATCTGTCTTTAATGCGGTTTAAGTGGCCAGTGTGGAAATACCCTTACCTCAAGATTGGCTGTGCAGTTTCCCCTCCCTTTTCATTTTCCTGGGTGTTGGTTGAGATCTCACGAGTCTGCCCTCACGAGGAAACAGGAGGCCTCTCAGTCTGAGAAGAGTCCAATGTGCTGCTTGGGAGGATCAGGAGAATGTGAGGATGAAGATCCAGATTCCAAAGCTTCTTTGTTTGGGTGCCTCCAGACTTAAAAATTCAAACTTACCCTTAGTGCAAAACAAACTCCAGCTCATCGATCAGCCAAACTGGAATTGCTCAAGTCAGCTGTCAGCTGTAGTCTCTTGCCCATCTCCCACACACACAAATCCCGGGGAAAGCTTGCTAAGGGAAGCCTGTTGGCAACACCCAGAGAGCCTACAAGAAACACACAGGCAGCCAGGACTTTGGTGCAGCATGAAGACCATGCTTTCATCTCCATTACATTGAATGGAGTGAGTTTCCTGCAGCTGCATTTCTCCACTCTCCTCATTACCCATGAGGGATCCAGATCACATTCGTTGTTATTTTGAGCCCCCAAAATATAACTGCAGTTCTATCCACAGTTAAGTTGTCTTAATGCCTGGCATACTAGAATCATTCTTTGGGATCAATGAATCCTTATTCAACTCATTACCTATGAGTCAAATTAACCAGGTTTTTCCCTCCCACTGTACAAGAATGGCCATGATCCTAATTTGCCTAAGCAGGGCTCTGTGCATTTACTCTGAAGGACTGGGAGGGAGGGATAAATGTAACTTTGAAACATGAAGTTCTGTTTATGCGGAAACATTGTATAATACAGGATTGCATAAAATCAAGATCTGGTATTTTGTTTTTCCTTGCAATAGAATTTCCTGCCCTACTTGGTTACTGCAGCTGTGACCTGCAAGATGAAGTCTCTTTAAATGAAAAGGAAGAGTTCATTTTTTCAGTTCTTGAAGGGAGAAGAATCTAAAATTACTGTCAGATCAAAATGAGTAGGAGGAGGTGCTGAAACTGCCCAAGATAGGGACGGTAGTTAACTAGAAGCTGATTCATACTAAGTCAATCCAAGGTGTTGCTGTTTCTGAGCACAGCTTTTAGAAAAGAGATCTAGAACCCGTTGCCTTGCAGGTTGGACACCGCTAGCAGAGGGCCAGAAATTTTAAGCTTATCCCTTATGAGAAAACTTCACTTGGGTTCCAACCACAATTGAAATGCCCATTCTGTCTTTTCACTCTGTAGGATCCATATAACCTTTTGGGCTATCGAAGGGCTAAGCCTTTTTGCCTCTAGACAGACAAGCTTATGGTAAAGAGCACACACAACCATTTCACTACAGTTAAACGTAATAGAGAAAAAATGTACAGCAGGGATCACAGCGGGGAAGCAGGTACCAGAATTAAGGGGCGGCACAGAATTATGCAGCATGGGCATAGAGTGGTTGCAAACAGGACAATAGCGTGCTTAATTAGCAAACTGTAATGTGAGTCATTTTGGCTATTTTAAAAGTGAAACAGAAAGTGCAGGGACAGCCACAGGACCTGCCTTGGGACTAGTCCAGACTTTGGAAAGATCTGCATTGGATCTGCAAGGCATGGGCATCACACCTGATGCTCAGTCCTCCATTGTGGCAGTGGATTATGCTGCTGCTGCTTTGAATGTATCTACTGCAGAATGATCAACACTCACACCACAGTATAAGGTAAATTTGAATGTTCCCACCAGTCCAGACAGGATGACGAGAACAGTGAACTAGAGCTGAGCCTGCACCTCAGCTCTCATTGGCTGCCCCTTCCCAAACATGCCATGGAACTCTCGCAGCCCCATAGGAGGAAGCTGCGGACCTCCATTTGGAGTGGGGACAAAGAGTCATCGCTTCACAGCAGGTAAGCTGCATATTTTTATATAACTGCAGATTTAACCCGCTAATCTGGAAGCTGCCTTAAATTCCTACAACAGAGTTAAACAATGTGTTGTCCCTTCATAACCCATGAAATCTGCAGCCTGAGTCAACAGCTTCATTGGGTTTGTTGACAGGGGTGGAACTGATGGCAGGGCCCCCTGAAAATATAGGAAGGCACTGAAAACTAGAAGGACATGGATGATGCCTGTTGTACAAATCAAGGATGAAGAACCTGTGGATTCTGTATTCTATCAGCTCTAATGGCTATGACACCAAGCGGGAATCCCCACAGCAAGCTTATTTCGCTTTCCCTAAATCGAACTAATAGAACCGGATGCAAACGCGAATTTGCCTGTTCCCATTACTTTTAACTTAATCGCGTTTGATCCAGATTCTGAGGATCGTACGTGGCGTACATGACTCAAGGGGGACGCAAGTGGCTACTTTTTAAAAGCCGCTTTGCAGGGCTGCCCTGCCCTCTTCCTCCTGGCATGGACATGCCACCCATAACAGACCCCTTCACAGAGCTTAGCTGGGTGACTGGATGGGTGGGTGCCGCTTGCCTGGATGGATGAAAAACAGGCACCGGCAGCCAGTGATTCTTTGCCCTCCTCTCCCCATTTCCCAGGGCACACAGCAGCAGCAGCAACTCAAACTCCCTTCACAGCCACAGCCTTTAAAACAACCTCCAGGGCTTTTCTTTCCCTTTTTTAAAGGTCAGAACTTTCAAAGAGGTAGAATTGCGCAAAACTGCAACATTGTTATTAAGGTGTGAAGAGGCTAGATCGCTACAGTGTAGCTTTAAGGACTGGATTTTTATAGTGGCTGTTTTGAGGGTGGTTTTTTTCAATGAAATCACTATCTTTGGAAGCAAGCTATTGGGGGAGGGAAACCCTAAACATGGATTCTCATCCCTTAACACCGTACGTCCCCACAGTAAAAAATGTAAAACGTTTCAAGCACACGATCCGGAGTGAGACCTGTTGAAATCAGGATTGAGATTCACCACGCTTTGGGGTGGTTTAACATGGAGAAAGTGTGTTAAGCCAAACTGCCATGCGGACTCCGAGGATTGAAAACATTTTGAATCGGTGATAAGGTTGCCGTGAAGACAGGGCCCAAAGATAATAGAAACTGGACCTCAAATGATTACACAAATACACTTCAGAATTGGAACTTTTGTAATATTGGAAATTCATCAATAGAAGAAAAGTGAGCATTGGGTGTAAACTTTGTGCATTCTACCCATTGTGAGGATGTTTTATTCAAAAAATCTCAAGTCATTATAGACTCTAATAATATTTAGAGGATCACAGATTTCTCATCCGAAACAGTTATCTATAGTGATGCTGCCCATAAGAACCAATGAGGCCCAGTGAAAGATATGGAGGGGGGGCAATAATCTCCTTGAATCTAACGTATCTCACAGGGCTACTGCAGACAGTAACATTTTTTTTGTGCCATGGGCACAAACTCTTTATGTCTTCTTCATAGCTACTAATTTCTATCTTATTGTGCAATGACAGCTGAGGAGAATTCATACTTTCCTAATAAAAGCATTGCTTGGAGAACATCTAAACTGATACTGCTTGGGAGATATCACTTCCCACTGCTTGCCAAACCCATAGAAAAGTTCATTTCAGCCTGTTCATTTTTACATGGACAACTTAAAAGGAAGGTGAACCTAGCTGGAACTTTCGGATCCCTTGGCCAGGATAAGAAAGGTGTCAAAGAAAGCTATTTGGACAGTAAAGGGAGGGAAAGGAGGTACAAAGTTGCAATAAATTGGCTTCTAAAATATATTATTGTTATATCTTTTATTAAAGAAGGAATACTTGACTATTTTAAGATGGTAAACGTTTTTTAAAAGATGCAATTGCCAAGTAAATAATTTTCATTAATGTTTCAACTCATTGCCCTTTCAAAGTACAAGTGAAGAGTTTATCTTGGTTCCCTTCTTTATACATGTGTGTGTCTGTGTGTGTGTTATATAATCTTATGTCAACAGTAGAGAAAGAATCATTTTGACTAATATAATCAAAGACTTATTTATCACCCCTAATTTTAGCAAATCACACTTTAAAAGGTTTCGAGAATGAGGATCTTATGATTCTTACACATATGCTGCATGGACGTCATATGCTTAAAGCCAGTGAAAATGTATAAAAACATAGTATGGTTACAGGGATAGTTGTGTTTAGAATCCATATGTAGATTTTATGTCATACATTCAGGCATAACAATAAAGGGTGGGGAAAACAGCTGATACACAAAAGGGGCCGTCTAGACAGTACCCCATCAGTCTGACTAAATTTGGTGTTGGCAATCCCAAAGGGACTGTAATATAATTGTTCTGTGTCTGCATCCATTCCCCTTGTCAAGCACCATCACAAACTATAAATATACATCCCCTTTCATACATAACAGGCCCAAACTGTAAAACTGATAAAGAGTTTAGAGCACACTGATATAAAAGCAAGAAAAATGTACTGCTAAGCAAGTTGCATAATTTTGGGGTAAATGACACATTTTTTTAAAAAAAATCAAATTGCTTAATTGACCTCTGCAAATCTGGAGTATCTAAACGGCACCTTTTAGACTGTACATAAAGAGCTTTCACTCCCCCCTCCTTTAGGTTTATTAGCTCCCAAAGAAAATTCAGCACAAACTCAGAGATGTGAAAGTGTAATGATGGACATGGATCATAAATTCTAATGAAGAAAAATAATCTAATGGGGGGGGGGTGAGTTGATAATAAGCAAAAGCATAAGAGAAAATATAAATGTAATTTCATATTTAAAATTAGACTTTCCACCTTTCCTGAGTTTTTAAAAAAGTCACATCTTTATATAAATATTAAAAATGCAGTTTAGGGGAAGTAGAAAAGTAAGATCATTACACAGAATATTTTTGACAATTGTATCATAATGGAAGCTGATTTGAGTTGCTGTAAAATAATAAAATCAAAAACAGATTGTGCCATATCATATATTTATAGCTCCAAACTGTTGGAGGGAGAAATAGCACATGTTTTTTAAAAAGCATTAAAGGGATGGAGGTTGTTCCAGTTTCTAAGGATAAAAGTGAAGAAAATAGATTCAGTTCTAATACTTCTAAGCTTAGAAATGTGGTCTGTGGTCTAAAGGAAACCCAGCTAACAGCACAATCTGAGACATGACAACTCAGAAGTAAATCTTGTGGAGTTCAGTAAGACTTACTCCAAATTTGGGGATGCTTCCATGCCTTCTTAATACTGCAATCCTAACTACACCTTCCTGGGAGAAGCCACAATTGAGCATAATGGACATTATGGGTGAATAAATGTACGGTAATCTCTATTGTACTTTGTGAGGCCTTAAGACTATTTGGAGATGAAAAGCTCCTCAGTTTCGCTACTAATCACACTGAACTCATCAAAAAGCCAGATTTTTGTAATCTCTAATTCATACTATTTTCAAAATTATTGTTTATGAATTAAATAGGCACAGAATCTAAATCATGTACTTTGTAAGCAGAAAAAAAATCAATGCATTTTTTTCTACTCATATTTACCAGTTTTAGAACTGGTGAATAACCCATCAATTAATTGAATTAAAATAGAAAGACTGTTTGAATTTCACATCACATAATTATACAGTGGATTAGAATTATCTGTTTTTTCTAGTTGGCATCAAAATTATTGGGACTTGACAAAAATTGAAAGCATCTTCTTCCATGGAGTCGCAAGATAAGAAGCAGAATTTAATCCTAAATAGGATATTGTCCCAAGAATGTCTGGAATAGAGCCAAACCTTCATTCGCTCTGTTCATATATCTTTCAAGCAGGACACATTTGAACCTTCTGAGGAAAAGAAGGTATACATTCAACTAAAGATTAATTTTAAAAAACAATTTCAATGGTAACATTTGTTCCATGTTTTAAATATAATTATCTCATTGCCTTTATGTTTGTTTAAAAAGAGCCGGGATTTGAAGTACAAACTAAGAGAGCAAAGCACATGACTGGCAAGGGAAAGAAAGTATCTAACCGTATCACTACCCATGGAGATAAAAAGGAGGCCAAGATGCTCAAGAGATCAGAAACATATTCATAACATGTCCAGTGTTCAGATTAACTGCAAAACAGGAGGGTGTCCATTGAAGAAGTCATGAGCCCTCCTAGAACCATCCTGCCTTTTTAACCAAACCATAGTTTACTTGCAGGCTTCAAAAGAGAAGAACCATAGAAAAAGTAAAAGCCTGTTTATGCTTGGCTTTCTTCTGGAATATATCCAAGAATAGGAGTCCACTGTCCACATGCTGGTGCTGACTACAGCAGGCCCCAGGGAAGGCCAGCCAGAGTCTGTATTAGTACAAATAGGCCCTACGTCTCCCTTGACACCTGAATCTGTGCATTACACACAGCACACACAAAACCTAGCTTGGTGGGCATTCTTTAGGAGTCATTCCTATAAGGAAAATTTGAGTTTCAGCCATGCCACACCTCATCTAACAAAAGAAAGAAATGCAGACCTGCTCTCCCTATAAGAACCCAATTAACAGAAAGTTAAGGTCCAGCCATAATCCATTCTGAACAACTGTTGCAGGGTGTCAAGAGCAGTCCTAAAGCTACATGGGACCAAAGCAGTGTTCCTAGTATTAAACCCTAAATATAGAATAATTAAGGAAAATCTAAAGCAGGAAAGCGGAGGGCAGTGCCAAATACTAGCCCAGACCAAGTTTGAACTCAAAGGTTTGCTAGAAGCCTCCTGAAATCTACACTTTCAGCACAGTCTTTTTCTTAATGTTTATGTGGTCCTAGGTACAAGATTCCGGAAGGTAAAGCAATGCACACATTTATTCACACTACTCAGGAGATGAAAAATACCACATTACTATTGTGAACTAAATTATTATTCACTTACAATGTTGGTTGCTTGCTTACATTTTACAAAGTTACAGAAAACACTGGCTTGTTATCTAGCTCTTGCTGTAGTTAAAATACTACATAAAAAGCTTCACCAACAGTTGCTCAAGTGGGTAACTATTAGTGTACAAGGAAAAAAGAACAAGAACCAGGAGGAGATGTGAAGGGAAAAAATAGTTTATATATGCCTTAACCAACATTTTTTTAAAAACAAAACCTGCATGTAATTGTCCTGACACACAGTTTATCCCCAGCTGTGGGTTAGAGAAGAAGAAGGGGAAAAATCCATTTTAGAAACCTTGCTTTTTAGGAGCTGCTTACAACTGACTTTATGAAAACGAACCGCAAATGGTAACTTAATAAGCTGTAATATTACCATCAAGTTGATGGTGCTTTTTCTCTTGAAATATCTTACAATGGAGAACTTTATAGATGGGGGGGGACGGGACGGGACGCGCCACCACTAATCTTGATGTCCTCTGACGTCATTCCCTATGAGAAAAACCTACACTTTCCCACCTAGCCCCAATTTCGGTGGGAGGTGGTGGATCCTTAAAGGTCTTGTCTTCCTTTTCGGCTTGTTTGCAAAGAGAAAGCAGCAAGCTGAAAAGGGCCTTGCTTAAAACGTTCGTTTTCTCTCTGCAGTCAGACGACTCCCGAAGTGTCCTGAATTGGTGCAACGCGATGCAAGTGGAACAAGGAGCGTTGAGCCTCCACCCTGCCCTCTTTGCAGAGCGCAGCTGGGGCGGGGGGGGAGTGTAAGGCATCTGAGGGTGTTGACTTAGCTATGGCGGGCCTGCTAGGCTGTTTTGTTGGCTTGTTTTGTCTGCTGGGGGGCTAAGCGGTCTGGAATTTCAGGTTCAGGTTGGAGTGCAAGCGGGGGGATTGTTGCTTTGTGTGAACGCATTTGGGTGCGTTCCACTCTGGGTTCTGCTCTTGTACGTCGCGGTTCAAGGGGGGCTGGGGAGCAGGGAGGAGGGGTCGTCCCGTCTGCAGCTGCCCCCTCACACTTGAATTTTTTTTCTTCAAAAAAAAACTTAAAAAAATCGAGAGGAAGGGGAGACAATCTGTGAATACCTTTCCCCAATAAGAGGTGAGGCATATTGAAAACTATATTAAATTACCCTGATTAACAATTTAACCACGAACAGGGGAGCTTTGGGAGCTCTCTATAGGCAGGGCTGAGGGCTATTCATGCCAGCAGCTAAGAGGTCGAAAGGGTTCTGAAGTTCACAGGCTCGGAGCTTTTGTTATGCTAACAGACAATCCCAAATCAGCTGCTTAGTGGAGTGTGAAATATAAATGATTCCTTGAGAACTTCCAATAAGTTGTCACTCTGCCTCGCCGAATACCAGGACAGGCTGCAAATCTCAAGCCGGCCCCTTTGGCAACGTCCTCGTCGGCCGGGCGAAGGGATGAATGAAGGCCTTTGTAGCCCCGAGTTAACATTCCCCCGCAGCGCCCTTTCCTCTTCCGAGGCCTCGGCTTCCCTCACGAGATCCTCCTTCCAAAGGGCCACGGAGTTTGTACTGCTGCCAGTGGGCCTGGGGTGTCTGTGTGTGTGTGTATATGGGGGGGGGGAGCTGAGACTCCAGACAGCCCCTTTCCTTCCCGACTCTCGGAAATTCGCAGGCGCGAGGGTGACCGTCGAAGAAAAGTGCGCCAGGCGGCCCGAACTCATTAGCCATAGCTTGAAACCGGAGTGACGGGCCGCTAGGGCCTCGGCCTTCTCCTCCCCGAACCCAAACAAAGCCCAGCCAGCCGGGGATTTACGGGAGCTCGAAGTAATGTGTATTTATTTCCCTCCCTCTCCGCACCTAAACCTTCACCGCGATCTGATTTGGGGGAAAGGGCGCCCTATGGCCAGCCAGCCGGCCAGCCGGCCTCCCATTCACCTACCGTCCAACAATTCCCATCAGCTTCCGAGGGCTGCTCTGTTGGGCTTCTGTACAGACGAATTTTGTGGTTGTTGTTTTTTTTAAAATGTATTAAGTGGTTTTGGTTAGAGAGCCTCACTGAATCCACTTGCTCCCCCGTCTTTAAGATCGTCTGAAGATCGCAGGCGAAAGTGGAATGGGGCTTGAGAAACCCCGGAACTGAATCTCTGCTCCGCTCGGGGGCTGGGTGGGTGTTGTTCCCACGAGAAGAAAGCCTGACACGCGGGAATGAGCAAACGCGTGCGACAAAGCAGAGCCAGGTCGATGGCACACTTCCTACTTAGACCCATCTTTCTAGGATCAGGAAGACAAAACCTATAGAGTTTACAAGGGAAAAGGGAAGCCGTGCAGGATACGTAGGTCGCTTTCCTTCATTTCCCTCGAAGCTCTGTACCTGACACGAAAAACCTGGGTCACGGCCTCCGTGCTCCTTGTGGTTGTAGCAGTGTAGCCCTAATGTTAGATGGATTAGGGAGGGAGGGAGTCCGCGGGTGAGGTTACGTATTTAATGCTCAGGTGAGATCTAACTGCATTTTTGTCCCGCCTGGATTATTCCTGAGCAGTTATCTATAGACAGACGTTCTTCCCTTCTGCCATAGGACGTACCATCCGAAGCAAAGTCTCTTTCTGTAAGCAATAAGCAACCTGCTATTTCCTGCCTTTCTATCCATTCTCCTTCTAAAACAGATTTCTTCTTTAATCATTGTTTTGAAGCATCTGTTACACCTCGTAGCAATTGGAAAACCCTGAAGTCAATATTATATTTTTGAAAAATCCTCCCTTTCTTTTTAAAGAAAATGAGGGGTTTTTTTAAAAAAGAAAGTAAATAAATTGCTCTTTCAAGTTCATTTATGAGACCTCATCAAAGTTACAGGCTGTGATGGTGCTCTATGCCCCGAAGAATGTCTCTGCACAATCACGATTGATAATATTTACCGATGTCACTGCATTTCAAAATCAGTTAAAATTAAAAAAGGGAGAATTCTGGCATGCATATATTTTCCTACTCTATCGTTACCTCATTAATACCATTAGAAGTCACACGCTTTTGAGAATAGCTCCCCCCATTTTAACCATTTCCTGTGCTTAACATAGTGATAGTTTAATCATGCAATATATAAGGACATGACTTTCACCTTGCCATCCTAAGCACACATATAAGCAGGGAGTCAGTTCTGTCAAAATCAGTGGAATTTCTGAGAAGGCATGCAGATTTGGGGGTAAGGATTTCCAAAATTGGGATGGATAAAAGTAGGATGTATTAGTAGCATGTCTGTCTGTCTACTGTTAACCTATCAAAAACTTGTTTTGGAGAATATAGCCTTCAACCATGTTCTTCACCGTCAACAGGGCATAACCTCAAGTCTGAAGAAAAATCGAAATGACCCATGGGATTATGGGTATTCTCAGAGCATATTTGCTTATATGTAAATATATTTCCAGCTTGAATAGTAGCGCACAATGCAGCTAAATGAAGACAACTTCAGCATTTGGGTGCTAACTACAACAATTACCTACTGGAACAAACCAGAAGGACAGGTTTGCTATGTATGAAGTATGAAAGGGCGGGGAGATAAGACCCGATATATATTATCTTCCGATCTAATTAAGACGATGGAAAAGAAAGGAGTGGAATGATACGGGGGACAAAATGACACCCACAAGATGGCTGCCTTTTCATACTTTTGCTTCTGATTGTAGTCTGACTTCTACTTAATTTAAGACATTGTTGAGCAATGCATTAGGAAATCACGAATGAGGGGCGAGGGAGATGCTGTCTACGCTAAAAGACCTGGATATACAAATAATAACATGTATTGGCATCTACTGTATATTAAAAAGTGTAATACTGTATGCATCACTCATTATGATAGGTTCTCTCCACGCCTCTATATGTGGTTGATAGTGGCAAACACTTGAGTGCAAAAGATGTGCCTGCGCGTGGGTAGAAAATCAGGTCTTGGGAGGTGGAGGGGGGAGCTGGAAAAATGGAATATAGCTGTGATATTACATCACTACCTCTCTCTTTTTAAAACAGGAGAAGGAAGAAGGCTAACAGCGTGGCTTTTTCGTTAGTTATATATATTTACATATCTGATCTGGCTAAGTCATCTCACCCTTTCTTAAACCTACAATTCTAAAACAATCCCCCCCCCCCAGTCCCCAGCCTTTTTTAAGGGTTCCGTACATGTATCCAGTTTTTGTGAATGCTTATGGGTTCGGTCCATGTTCATACCCATTGTTGTTGTTTTCTGATTTGGTGAGCCTGCAGGAACTGTAAATAGTTGCGTGGGTGCTTTTAAAAGGACCCATTCACAAAAAACAAGGAGGTGAAAAGGTTACTCCGAGCGCTGACACCTCCGATGAAAACAAAGCCAACAGTTCAGTTCCAATAGGAAATATAATAAAACCTCCTTTATCTAAAAGCCATCAGGGACAAGCACCCAATACAAATTAACAAGCAGGAACTGATAAGATAGCATTTATATGAGGTCAGAAGTCAAATGCCAGTCAAAGGCATTTAACCTCCTGGGTCAGCAGTAGGAATAGTTAAAACACATAGATAGTTATTTATCGGATTTTGAGGGTACCTGATCATTGTCAAAGGCTTAACGGGATGATTCAGCTAATGGGGATTTATACAAGGAGGACTTTGTGGTCGTTAATTTAAGTCAAACCACATGTCTATCATTTGTCTGGGAAAAAAGGGGGGAGTCCTCCTGGCAGTCATAAATCCTGACCCCCTAGCAGGCTGATCAATGACCAAAACGTAAAGAATTGTTTTAAAGAGGAGGACGTATCCACCGCCCAGGGTTCTTCTGAGTTAAATTAGTTTTAAAAGTAAACAAGAAACTCACAATATTATACATTCTGTGTTTAGAAGCGTCCCCACCCCAAGTTTTAAAAGAAAGGAAAAATAAATAGAAACCTCATATAAAGAGAATAGGCAGCTCTAGAACCCATCCCTGTCATAGTCACAAAATTTGTTTTCAGGCCCCCGTTTTTCAATAATATTTAACACTGCTTTAATAACACATTTACTTCTTTATCTGAGAGGAAGTCTTACCAATTAATATTTTTTTCTCTTAACATTTTTACTGTTGAAGTTTCATTATCTAGACAAATCTACAGTTAAACTAGCCTTTGGAGTGGCTTTTTAAAAATGAAATTAAAATTTGCAATCAGCTTATCCAGAGAGAGAGAGAGAGAAAGAGAGAGAGAGAGAGAAGAAAATCAGCTCGCTAGGCCCTTACAGGCCTCCTCTAGACACGGTTTTGCAAGGCATAGAAGAACATTGTGGATTTCAAATGCTTTTAAATATTTATCAGAAGCATTTTCTCGCCGGATTCAAATGACACCTGAAGTGCACTCACCTCTATTGACAATCTCTGTTCTGAAAGTCCATTTGCTTCCCGAAAGCCCCCCAAGCCGAACAACAAAAGACTACAACCCGTTTTCATTCAGTTAATGTTTTTTTTGGGGGGGGGAGGGAAAAACCCTCAGCAACCTTAATCAGCATGCTGATTGCATCGTCAACTAACAAATAATTTACTACTCAGAGCATTGCATTCCATTAAAAGCTCATTAAATTTTCTGTTCTCCAATGGGAGCTTTCGCTTTTCTACTGCATGCTTTGGCTCGGAATTATCACTTATTCAATTTTCGCAATTCTTCCCCCCCCCCCCCTCACTCTCTACCTTTCTTCTTGCCCCCGGCATCTTAAATGGTAAGTGAACATTTCAAAATATATAGGGGGATACGTGCAGACAGGGGTGCCACAAATCTGTTGCAGGACCTATTCTCACGACCAGAGGTTAATGCTTGTAGAGCAAGAAAGCGCTAAGGAAAGTCAAAGGGATTTGCTGGTGGGTGCCTATCCCAGCAGGCTCGTCTCCCTTAGGTTGCAAATTCTGCCTGGATTCTTTGCAGTCAGCGAATATTTGTTTCTTTGTGGGCGAGGTGATCACAGCCCTTTGAAAGGTGCCAACTGAAGTACCTTGCACTACCTGAGTGAGGCATTTACTTCACTTGCCCTCGTTGGGTGGAAAAAAGAGAAGACACCCGTGGTTATACACACACACACATCCCGCCTTGCCTAGTAAACGGTACGTAATGATTATATTTAATAAGTAAAAGGCAAGGAAATGTCAGCTCCTAAATTAACATGCATTTGGGTTTGCTAATTATGCTTGTTGCAAATTTGGGTCATTTTGCATGAGTGACTCTAATATAGGGCTGAGATTGCCATAGAGCGGGGTGGATTCCTGATTCCCTGTGCTAATCTTGAACTCCCTGATTGTGTCAGGTGCAGTTCTGTATGCTCCAGCAGCTGGCTCATCCTCATCAATGCAAATAAGGCAACTCCAACAATCAAAGCCTCGTGAGTCGAAAGCCTGATTGCTAAGGGCAGGCGAAAGCACTAACACACACACACACACATATTCACTATCAAATCAGGGCTAACTGACAAAAGCAACTGCAGCATTCTACCAGCTCAAAATTAACCAAAACAAAGGCAGCTGCTGTAGGCTTAACCTCCGTGTTTGTGTGGTTGTGTACAACCACCCACAACACTTCTGAAAAGACAAAGTTTGATCTTTCTTGGAAATGGTTCATTGGAAGAGGAGAGGGAATCCACCTGAATTGTAGCCAGTGCATACATGACTCCAGAGTCAGGCTTTTGGAGCACTAGCTTAAAAGCACATACAAATGTGTACACGAACATTCATGGCAATTGCTCGACAGTCTGTGTAGGAGAAAGGCTCTTCCAAGGGAAATTTTGGAAGGATTTCTCTATCTGCCTCTTCCCCAGTGGGTGTAGTAATCCAGAGGAGAGGCCTGATACAAACACTTGCTGTTTTAACAGGTGATTCAGCTTGACTTTAGTGCAGCGATGGCACCATCCCATTTCCAAAGATCACCAGAAGGCCTTGCTGTATACTTTATAGGCAATACAACAGGCAGAGAGAAATGCTCATGTAATTTGTAGCCCTCAAAGGAAGGGCTGCCTAGCGGGTTTCTTTCTGGAGGACAACAAGGCCACATTTGCACTGTTACTGCAGAAAGAAAGAAACATGTGGCATAATGGTCACATAAGCCATTGAGGTTTTTTTAGCAATACAATGGGGATGCTGGTGCTCTTCCTCTCCTGGAATAATGGAGAATTATATTTTCACTGGCCAATATCACTTGAATTTGCTGTCTCACACTGACTGACAGCAGGCTCGCAGATTTCCTGGCAGAGGTTTTAGTACATCTGTCTTGACGTGCTTGGCGTCTGTTTTGTTCCCAAGCCATCTTCACTTTTTATGGCTATAGAAACTCTGCACCTTGATCCATCTGGCCATTATTTGGGGGAGTTGAAACTCAGAGAGATGACACATGGGGATGACATGGACAGTCCCTTCTTTTACCTGGAATACCAAGCATTCATAGTTTGATGTAGAGTTTGATCAAAATGGAATCTAGAGCAAAACTGGTTATATAACATCAATATTTTCACTGGAGAGGCAGGAATAGGAAACACTACCAAAGTACATTTCAATCAGGTGTGTGAAAGTTTTTAAAGTGGTTGGGCTGATGGCAGCTAATGTTGCAAGGCTTTTTCTTTATCTTTTGTTGCTGGATACCACTGAGTTGCGGCCAATTCCTAGTTCTCAGCATAGGTTCCTCTATGCTGTTTTCTTGGCAGAGCTACAGAAGTGATTTGCCATTTCCTGCCTCTGGGGCGAGGCTGAGGATCGAACCAGCAACACTCTGTTTTCCTTCCTTCCTTCCTCCCTTCCTTCCTTCTCAAAATAGGTGACAAATATATAGGGCCATTGGCTTAATGCTTGGAGTTATATAAACTTTAGCAGGACAAAAATGGGAGAAGAAATAATCCTAAATCATATCCCTAATCTCATCACCGTTCTCAGCAGTTCACACTCCCTCATGTACACAAACATATTTACACATATCCTTTCCTTGTAGGACAAATTTGACCTCCCCCAATGACTAGCTTTCAAGCTGTTAGGGCTATGATGAACTTGATAACTTGATTAAAGCTTCAAGATAGCACGTACTTATTCTGTATTATTTGGATAATCCAGAATAAAGCACATCCGACACATTTGATTCTGGATTGCCCATGCTTTGTTCTGGATTATCCAAATAATGTGGAATAAATAAGTGATGTCTGGATAAAGCTTTAGACTCCTGTGACCAAGGCATGACATCACAAGCCAGATTTTTAAATATATATATTTGTTTCTCACAAGTACTTATTGTGCCACAACGTAAATCTTCAGAGAAAAACTTTTTAAAAAGATTGTTTGAGACATATATGATTTAAACAAGGAAGGCAATCTTTTAGGGTAGGCTTTATGCTATCAGTAGGTGGACTGTTGGGAACTGCACAATTCCTGATGGAATTCAAAACTAATAATTTTTAGATCAAAGCCAGGGAACTAATCTCAATGGGTGGGGATGCCAGAAGAGGGAAGGGGATGGACCCAGTATTTTTTAGCAAAACTACAAAAGTATGCCTACTTGCATCTCAAGAGGTTTGCTCACTTTATGTGTACTGTATTGTTTTGTCTCTCCAGTTTCCCCACTGAAAAATTTAAATTGTCTAGGAAAGAACAAAGAGCTACTCCAGAGCTATTTTGCTTCTTTTCTCTACTGGCTCTTTTGCACTGAAATATGAATTTTTAACATTATGTAGGGTTGTATGAGTGTTTTTGCTCTTGCTGTTGCAAGCTTTGTGACTTTGAAATTATTTTTGCTACTCAACAAACACTTCCTGTATTTTTCTTACTCATAGAAGGGCTTGTGTGAGTGAATACATTTGAGTCACCCTTGTTATAAGCTGCTCCATTTCGACTCTCCTAAGGACATTTGAGCTCCAGTTACATTGGAAGAGCTACGTAAGGAGCCTATGCTATGCTTCTCTTACCCCTCTCCAGCCACATGGATATATGCTAAAACATAAATATGCTGCTGGCGGTGCCTCCTTTAATATTAGTTGCCCTGTACGTTGTTGTATACCATAACGCCTCCTCCCTTTGCCTGTTGAGATATGTGGCAGTGGTATTTCATATTCCTGGGGCCTATAGTCCATTTTCCTGTGTCAGGAAGAAGTTATTCACACTTACAATGAGTGACCTCAAAAGATGATCCATGGTGAAAATTCAAGTAGGGACCTAATAGTGACTGAGGTGCCTGTATTGTAAAATCTCTCAAGGCCTGCTGAGGTAGGGGAGACATCCTTTCCCCTTCTCAAGACTATTTTGCTGCAGTGTTCCTCAAATCTATAGGTGACCTGGGAAGTAGAATCAAAGCTGGCAAGTATATTCAGAACACAGATCTTTAAGCTTCAGATCTGAGCAACAGCTTGAGACCTTCATCCCTTTTTCAAAAGGTTGAGAATGATGTTAATTATTCTTAAATACACTATGTTCTGTGAACAGTGTGATATCAAAATGGGCTTTGGCTGATTTGTTTTGGACAGGTTCCTACAGGTATGATTTGCCCTCTTCTCTAATTGTAGCCAACTGGTGTAATTTTCAATGTCAGGCAATGTACATTGTGGAGGAGGTGAATGTGTATGTGGCAGCCAAGGTGGGAATGAAGTCAAAATATTCACTGTAGAATAATATAAATAGCTGTGTTTCTTTCAGTGTTGACCCAAGACTTGCTTTCAAAATGTAGAAATTTGTAGTGTAGCAGAGCACTACTCTCAGTGTGGATCAGAGACTAAAGAAGTGCTTAAGTCACAGTGACTTTTAAATGTTGATATAACAACTGGTAGAATACTGAGGGGTAAAGAAGGTATAAACACCGTTGAGCTGAACTCAACTCCTAGTGACTGCATGGATACTTCATGCAGTTTCCTTGGGAAGATGCCACGGACTGAATCTGGAACATTCTTCATGCAAAAAAAGCTCCTCAACTCTACCAGTCTGCAGAAACTACAATTCCATTTTCTTGCATAACAATTAATTGATTAAAACAAAACAAAAACTTATAATACAGTCACATTTTTCAGTCAGAAACAAGGTAACTGAAGTGTATGAAGTAACAGATGTGAAATCTGTCCACACTTTCATTCTTCAACTTACCAGTAATTATAATAAACATATCTATTTGAGATTAGCAGTAGTGGTGTATCTACCAGTTTATCTACCAAAGCCTATCATCTAGATAAGTTATCTAGTATCTGGATTACAATGTACTTGAATTTTAAGAATGTCTCTGAAATGCTAATTGCAGCTGCTCAAAACCTCATTAATATTCCAGCACGCACACACACCACATCCATTTCCCTCCCTTTTATTCTTAGGAGCACCCTTCCCCCTTCCTGTGGTTTTTAAAGCAAAGAGAAATGTTGACCAGCTCCAGAGCTGATTAAATTCAACTGTACCAGTTTTTGCTTCATCCTCATTTTAGAAGAGTTTTCAATGATTGCAATTAGTAAGTTTTAAATTGTCTAGGTGAGGATTTTACATAAATTAAACAGATGCAGTAATTTATTAAATTGGGAAATGAAAACAATTATAATGTATACTGATCTGAAGTACCAGCTTGTACAAAAACACCCTTTTCTAAGTGCTGAGGCACAAAAGCCCTGCTTAAAAACCAAAGAAATGCATTAACAAAATAAAAAATAATTCTTTATAAAATCATTCCTGATAAAACCATAGGTGCACAATGATTTCTACAGTACTTTTGTTAGGGACAGCTTGAAGTCAGATTTGTCTTATGCAGTTTTGCAAACGACTGGGAAATATAATTTGTTCCAAAACTTTTATGTTAACTTTTAAGTGGATAAGCAGATACCCTACTGAATTTTCTTTTGCATTTTTCCCCCTCGCCTTCCTGAGAAGAGACAAAGGGACTGAGTTGAACACCCATTCCTGATACAATGACAGCTTCCTGCCCAAGGCTTTTATTACATTAATATCTCCATCATCAAGGAAGATGTCTCATCTATTCTTAATCCTTGGTAAATTGCATAGAGCTCATCTTTAGTGAAGAGAACATAAAGGGAGGGTTTCCTTAAATCCAGATCTAAGATGATCCAGATCTAAGGAATGGGTCCTTCAATGAATCCGGATCAAGATTAAGGGAGGTACCCGATGCATTCCCATGGGCGGTGCAGCACCCAATAGCAATGGGTGCTAGCCTGCTCACAGTGGAAATGCCGGAGCACCCATGTGGTAAATCCTGATCAACCCATTTGGGCCTGCCCATCACCCCAGGTTTTTGGGGGGACAGGGGGTGCAATCTCCATAGACCCTTTGAAAACTTTCTGGAGCGGCTCTGGAGAATCTCTGGAGCTTTGTCATAAGCGGAGTGATTTGCCACAAACTTTGAAGGTTCTCCAGAGCCTTTGACGAAGGTTGGTAGGATGGGCATTGCTCTCGTGTGGGGTCCTCTTCGGAGCCTGTGCTATTCTTTGGAGCCAGCTTTGGAGCTTTGGGTTTTGGGGCACCCCCCTCATGGGTGCACCCCCCAAGCTCCCCCAGACCCCACTGCTCAATCGCAGTGGAAACACGCTCCATATAATCCAGATTTGATGTCTGAAGACCCCATTGTAGACCCCTTTAATGGGGTCTACAGGAAATCTGGATTTCCCTAGGACTGGTGGAAATAAATGTGGCTCTAATGGGGTCTGCAGTGGAAATGGGGTCTTCCTGCTCTGAGACTAATAGGTCCTTAATGGGTCCTAATAGGTACTTAGTGCTAGTGGAAACCCCCCCAATAAGAACCCTTCTGGATGATGCCACAGCCCATCTTGTCCCACATTCTGTCTCACACAGTGCCCAGGAATTGCTTCTGGGCATCCCAAGCAGAAGACAAAGGCAAAACCTTCACCTGCTCTCGAATCCTGCAAGTAGCTTTTAGACATCTTGACTATCTCTCCAACCTGGAGACAGTATCTAGGCATCAATTATAATAATCATTGGTACACCTATACTTCATAAATTTCTTACCTTATCTCTCCCTTTTCTCTGTAATAGCCCTGTCTACTTCTGAAAGCAGATAAACCATTGGAAATGATAGGAGTTCAGTGTTGGTAGACATTGCTCCTTTCTCTATATGAATGGAAGGAACTTTTAGGAACCAAGACTAAGGATGTGCATGGATTCAAAAATCCAATTCAAATTGACGAATATCGGCATTCGAATTCAAATTGGATTTTCAAAAATCTAAGTTTTTGAATTTGAACGGATTTCTGATTTTTGAAAATCCGATATGGATTTTTGAATAATTTGACAGAATAGAATGTTGTATAATGCATCCAAATACTGTGTTCATTTGTGCTTATAATATGGGATGCAAATGAAATGCAAAGGGGATAAAAATGGGATGCACATGGACTCAAAATTGGATACAAATGTTCCCAACATTCGTATTTTCAAGTTCAAATTTAATTTTTGAATATAGGGATCTGGATAATTCAGATTCGAATCAGATTTTCAAAAATCTGGATTTTTGAATATTCAAATCGACTCAAATTCGAATGCAAAACATGCATTCGTGCACACCACTAACCAAGACACTTTCTTTATATCATTATTCTCTGTAAAAATAGTGTTGAAGTGTCCCCTGGATGTATATACCAAGTTTCATTATGATATCCAAATGTGTCCAGTACTGTAGTGCTATGTTTTGAACTGTAGGCACTCCTTATGGTAGCCCTTGTCAGATGCTTATAGATGCCATGACAATACCACTATCACCACCATTACTATAACAGTAGAAGGTTATGTTTTCATTGTCAGGCTTATGGATCAGTCTAAAAGCTCTGGTGAACTCAAAACCTTGGCTGCTAATTGGCAGAATTCTGATTTTGAGAAAGGATTCTGGAACATCCCAAAATATGAGGTTGTTCAATTTTTGGCTATTTACATTATTTGGTCACATCTTAATGTTGGTTACTCATTCTACTATATTTGGATATTCTGAAATAAAGGATAGATATTCCAGAATATTTGTTTTATTCTGGAATATCCAAATATAGTGAAATAAGTAAACAATGTTTGGTTGCAGCCTTTATTTATTTATTTAGATTTTTATAACACCCTCAACCACCGTTCCAGGGAGAAAAATAGTAGGAAAAAAAATCACTAGAAAAAAACAGAAAGGGGGGAGAAGATAAAATGTGACAGAGAAGATCAGAAGATAAAAATTAATTGCCAAAAACCTGGGTGAATAAAAACCATTATCATTAACTCTGAAAGCTAATCAATGAAGATGCTTAGTATTTCTCCAAGGCAGATTAAGGCCCTTTCTCTAGACATAAACACAGTAGCCTTTGAGAGGAAAGGTATTGCTTACTTCTGCTCAGCTTATTTGATGACCAAAATAGGCTTAACTGTAAAAAAGCTTATCATTTGGCACTTTGCAAAATTTTAGCAAATAGCAGTCTAAGAAATGCTATCATTGTTCTTGATGCAAAGTAAATGGTCCCTGTTTTACGATGCCCCAGATTTCAGATGTTTAAGCAGGTTTGCATAAAATGATCCCATTTTTCCCATTTCTTTAAATATTGGATCCAAACCAAAAAATTCAGGGATGAGCCCATAAGAGGGATTGACAGCATCCAAATTTCACAAAGTTTGGAGCAGGTGTTCTGAGCAGGGAAGACAAAATTTTTCATTTATTGGATTTAAAAGACATATGCATTATCTTTTGCTATGAAGTTAAATTTTCACTTTTCTAATTTCCTTACCACATGCCGTGTTCCATGTTGCTTGGGGAGTGCAGTGTCATTCCCTATAACTAGCAAGAAGACAGGTGTCCCCATTAGAAATATCCAAGCTCACCACTTTTGCATTTTTAGGCTTTCTAAAAAAAAAATCTATTGAAGTTTTGGGCTTGTTGAATGAACTTGCTTCAGGACATCTATGCTTTTAAAGCAATCTGGGTCCTCTTTAAGGGATGCACATTTAATATTTGAAGTAACAGGTGATGATCACAAAGTACATGCTGAGTTTTGACTGTTTTAACTTTCCATATCACACATCAGCAATTTCTATGTTTTGGTAACAATTCTAAGTCTTCCTTTCTGGAAAGCAAAGAAAAGGCATGTTTGAAACAGTGGATGTTCCTAGTGCTTATATAGAAAATACAAATGGATATGTACAAGCAAAATGCATAGCTAGATAAGGGCTGTGGAACCCAGATGAGCACACACCTCCACTTGCTTCTGTTGTAAAGGCCTCACTTCATGGCCCTTTCTTTTGAGACATGGAGCTGCTGGCAGAAGATCACAGGGAAAAGGGGAGATCCTGAATGCTTTGCAGAACCAAAACTAACACCATCCAGCTAGTTATTAAATAACTTTCCTTGGAGTGCTTTAAGGAATAATTTTCCTGTTCTTGCTGATGGTCACTTCAGATGATGGGTAAATAGCATTTGGATAAATAGCACGAATATAACAAGCTTTCTGTTTTTACCACATAAAGATTTTTCGATCTACAATGTCTAAATTTTATTAGGGACTTAAAAAAGGTCCATGGTTTGGACTCCTCCCCCACGTCTTTTCTTTCCCTCAGAAGTTAATATACACCAAATGCACTGTGTGATGTATTGCCAACCCCATTCCTTTCTTGTTACATCTATTGATCATTTATTCCTGTCTGTTGTTATCATCCAGGTTTAAGATTTCTGCTCCAATGCAGTGGAAGGCTAAGATAACAGAGTTCTGAATGGGCATGTGTTTTGCTTTTGTCACATGTCAGAATCAACATTAATAAATTAATAAGTTTTTATTGCAAGACCACAGTTACACAAATTTCCCCTAAAGTATAATCAACTATCTGCCATAGGCCTACCTATGATAACCCAACTTATAATCTCAACCTCATCAATGGCAAACAACATTTGTGCCTTCAGCTAACCCAGAATAAAACATCAAAAACCATTTACATCCCCTTAATTTCATTACCTGCAACACTGCCTTAATTTTTGTCAGTGGCCCCTGTTCCTTTCAACTAATTATATTTACTGTTAATTTCTGCTTATATGTTACTTTCTGGGTAACAGTTGGTTCTCTATATTCTAAAATATAACATATTCTAAATTAATAGGTTCTAAAACGATATGCAGTAATGTGCTGTTGACTTCTGCTGTAGCACAAGGAAACATCATTCATAAACAAAAGAAAATGCTTGTTCATCAAAACTGCTTCTACTTCCATTTAGGCAGTAGCAGCTAGTACCTGCGGGCACATCCCAAAGCATGGCATGCAGATTCATCAGGCTTCTTTGAAGTCCAAAATACACTGCAAATCCCCCTTTGATTTGACACACTTGTAATCTGGATCAAAGAGAGATTTGTGGCACATTTTGGACCTCCTCCAGAGCTCATACTAGATGTTGCTGAAATTCCCAGAACTATTGTCAAAGTACCAACAATTAGTACCTCCTTATCTCATTTCTACCTTTGAAAAGTTTGAAGATAGGGTAGCAGAGGCAGGGCAAAGATCGCAATAGCAACTGCAGTCATGGAAAGACATGCAGAAAATGGTCCTCAAAATTTTACCCCTCATTTAGAAAATACAGGAGTATGAATATAAGCTGTGTCATAATGGCCTAAGGTGGCAGTGGAGGCAACCTAAAAGGCAACATTCTTTTCCTTGTAATCTGGATAAAACTAAAAACTCATTGTTTCTCCAGATTATGTAAATAATGTGGATTAAGTAAGGACTGTCTGGATGAAGCTTGAAACTCCGTAGCACTGAAAAAGATCAGTGATAAAGAGAGGAATAATCTCCCAACACCAATTTTGAAATTGACTTTGGCAGTAGGACCACTATAGTCTCAGTTCTGACCTCATTGCCATTTCCATTTACAGAACAGTTCAACAGGGAACCATGGTTAAAGACCCCAAAGGCTAAAGAAGTTCTGAGCAAGGATAAGGGAGCTGTATTGATAAACGTCTAACTTCGGCATATCGAATACTCAACTATTTTCAAGAAGTGGGCCATCATCATCCTTTGAAGCATGTTTCATAAAAGGTGGCATTTGTTTACCACCATATATATTCCACACTATAGTTGTCACAGCCCCACCAATGTGTCCCTGACAAATCTGGACAACTAGGATCTTGAACAAATGTTTTGGTTTAAGGATTGTCTCAAGATGAGGAGTAGCCCAGGGAATGTTGGGATAGGGAGACAAGAACATCAGCATGCTTTTTATTGTGGGGGAAAAGCCCAACACTGCTAAATAAAAAATAAAAAAAATAGCCAAGAGAGTTATTTTTGGAGAAACAGCAACATTGGAGTTACAGTGAAGATGTTTAAACACTGCTGGCACTTATAAACCCAACAGCTGTAACTCTTTGTCAAAGATGAACGAAGAATGAGAAGCTCTAAAGGAGAGGAGAAAAATGCACAGAGAGAAAATAGCTAGAAGTTAAGAGACTGAGCCTATCTTTGTGCAGGCACAAAAGCCCGGCACAACTGGAGGGTTAGGAAAATAATTTATAGCTTGTAGCTGTGATGGTGGAGTTGGTCAATTAATCAACCCAGTGATTTGTCCTTCCTGTTACACTGGTAATCAACTCACTGTTGTTTTAATGAGTTCCTTTTTAATTGTGTTTTGTTAATTGTAACCCACCCTGAGACCTCTGGGCATAGGATAGCATAGAAACATGAATAAATAAACCAGACAGAAAGTCCCTTCATTTCTGTGAATTATAATCTCTCCATTAACTAGTTCATGGCAAAATGAATTCTGCCTGCTCACCTATTTTATGTCAATAGAAATCAACCTGTTGAATTTATATCACTAGTGTAAGCCAATGGAAGTTTAGCTTTTATTATTATTATTATTATTTACCTTCTATGCTATGGAAAGGGATGAGTCTAGGTTAATAAGAATAGAGGACTGTCCGGTGTTCAAAGGAGAGTAGGAACTCCTCAGGAGAAGCAAGCTTGCCACTTAGGGGTGTTACTCTGATAAAAGGTTTCTGTAGAGGGGTTTGGATTTGAGACTGGAGGTTGGCCACACAAGAATGGCAGTCTGTACGTGGCTCTACACCTTCAGTCCTTGATAAGCCCAAGCACAGCATTTCACAGATGCTTCTGAGCTTCTCTTGTCAATGAGGTCAACACAATGTTGTGAATTTCTGTTTACAGGTGTTCCTACACTTTGAGGTTATCCTTAAGAGATTACCATCAAGTACCGACTGCTGCTAGCCTAGAGGGTTGGGGATGGGATTGTGAACTTCATGAGGGTGTTAAGACAATGAGTAGAGACATGAGGAACAAGGTGTTTTTAAGGTACCCCTGTCTCAAGTTTAGGACTTTAAAAGTGAACATTAGCAGTCATGTCTAGTGTGATGTCTAATCCTTGTTAGCAGTCTTGGAGCCGTATTCTAGACCAAATATAAATTGCAAAACATTTTTAAAAGTTTAAAAAGTGGAGTCTTTTAAATAAGAGGTTACCACGAGAGCAAGCTAAGTATGGCCAAGCTTGGCTAAGGGTGGCCAGGCTAAGGATGCAGCTAGCTATGAGGTACAGCTAACAGAAGACATTCCAAGCCACCTTAGATGCTAGTGACAGAGATCATGCTGTGATATATTTCCAGGCCTATAGATGGAGTTCTGTACTTCATACAATATAGTCTCCTCCCATTCCCTGAACCTTAACTACTCATTTGTCAGGTTGCTCAAATTAGCGACAGGGGGCAAGAATCCAGGTGGCACATAGTCACAATACAGTTTTGGGGATCATATATCTTTAAAGACCAGCTGCTTTATTATGTCCCATTTGTGAGCTTCACATTGGGATTTGTTGAGTCAGTACAAGAACCGGGTGCTCAACAATCTGGGCTACAGATTTGATTCCACCGAGCACTTAATGTTGAGGAAAACAGTTGTGATTTCAAGATTAAAAACAGTTCCTTTGCAATCATCATAGGACTGTCCTTCCTATGGCTAAGAAATACACAAAATTCATTGCAAGATCTAGATGTGCATACAGTGTACAGTATGTCAAAGCTTATCTTGCCTAATTCCAAAATGGAACTGTTTTGTATTTTATGTTGCCTTGTATTCTGAGATATTCTTTTAATATCATTTAGCAAAAGCAAGTTCATATCTTCACTGATCACTTAAAATAGCAAGAATATGCTTACTGTCTCTTTATTATGCCAAGATTAGAGTTTTTCAGATTTTTACCTTAGGCATCTTTTGGATTCATATAAAGGTACACTAGGGCACAGAAGAAATGCTCAAGGTAAGTCTTGATATTTTCAGCTTGTAACTATATATTCTACTAAAAAGTGGGGGGGAGGAGACATGACCCAGATTCGTCACTGGTGTAACTGCCGAAGTAAATGAATTTGCATGAGGGACTACTTTACTCAGTGATAACATCCCTACCTTTTTGTGATCAGCTTGCATCAAGTCACTTTCAAGGCTTCCTATATTTGAACCAGGGTGAACACTCAGCAATAAAATCAAACTCTGATGAGAGACACACAGTGAGCAGTGACAAGAAAAATTCTCACTAGCTTTTATTCTGTGATCATACAACATCACTTTCAGCCAATGCTATTGAAGCAATGACAGACTTTACTGTGGGGTATAAACAATACATAATGAGCATCTATGGGACACTGGATAATTCCCATCAGTAAGAAAAGACCGCCATAATTCACATGTTAGTTTACCATTTCAGTTTATTTAATACTAGCCTTAGCTAACAACTATGCACTCTGCTGGAAGTGGCAACTGCATGTTTCTGAGACACCAAAAGCATAAAAAAACTCACTTGTGTACTTTTAGGAAAACTGGGGAAAAGATAATTCAAAACATTATTACAAACTTCTTTGTGAACCAGCGTTATTGTTGAATCAAAAACCAGTACAAAGGAATCTGAATTTGTGCAAGAGTTTTAGTCTTGGAAAATAGATCACAAACTAAATATAATTGACATATTATAAATTTAGGGGTTAGGGGACTTTATGTGGCTAAAGAGGGGGTGCAGTGACAACTGAAATGACTCTTCCTTTGATATAAGCTCATTTTAATTATTTTTAATAAAGTGCATAAAACTACTTAACTGCACCATGCTTGTCAGCAAAGCTGCAAGCACATGTGAGACAAGTGCAGTAAATCAACAGGCCAATCAGGCTGAGGCTATAGAGAACCAAAGGTCAAGGAAAAGTTAACCGTTTTGTGCAATACTGAGAACAGGGGAGTAAACACGGTATTTCTTAAAAGGAGTCTTTATCTTCAATCAAGATTAAAGACTACTTTTGGACTTAATGCTGGATACTTTGAAGAGATAGCAGTGATAACATTTCAATTCAAAATTTATACTAATAAGTCAAGGATAACTTTACTCTTAAAAACTGGTTTAGTTTGATATCTTTATGTGCCTACAACTAATAGAAACGATCTGTGGTTGTTTAGGAAATTTGATTCAGAGTGATTGAATAATTGCTGGGCCACTGTCTGCTGGGATTACTTGTTGACCTGCAATAACCCTGAGAACATGGCGCCCATTGTCCCAGTCCATTCCATCCGCCTGTGTAACTGTCTTGAACCTGCCCTGGTCCTTCTTAGGGTGTTTTCCCTCTGTCACTAGAAGTACCCATTAAGTACCCGTTAATGGATACTTAGTGGGTACTTCTAGTGACAGTGGAAAAACACCCTTAGTCTTGTCCCCCATCCTACCCCATAAGAGAAAAAGGCCCTGCTTTTGGAGAACCTCTCTCTTGCTCCCTGGGTTCAGTACAGGTAAACACAGTCCAATCCCCTTTTGTTATCTGAATTAGTGCTTGCAAGTGATAGGAAGTTCAGGTAGGGAACTTTGTATTGGAACACCAGTTTAAATCAGTCAAGATTTTGTTCAGTGAGCTTCACTGGGAAAAGCTGTCACTGGGACAATTTCAACCAAGGGCCTATTCGCACTTAGGCCTCTGGTATGCAATTAGGACAGCTCTGGTACAGATACTCTGTCTCAGAGCTGTCCTAATTGCACATCACAGTGTGAATAGGTGTCCTAATTGCACAGCTAAGTGCGAATAGGCCCCAACTCTTTACCAGCAAGCACTTCTTAAGGAGATAGGCTGATTTATCTACTCTAGGCAACAAGAATTTTCTGTCCCTTTAAATTACAAAGTATCTAGTTTGAATAACAGATTAAAAAGGCTTTATATTTTCATCTATATTGTTTTTCTGTTTCCATGCTTTTTGCCTTTTTGCTACTTTAATAGCATTTTAAAAATATTTTCTCAGTAAAGTGTTTTCGGTTTGAAATTCCAAAGATTTTGGGCATCCCCTTTGTTCCTCCTCCCTTTGGAACCTAGACCAAGCCAAACTGCATTGTGACACCAATTCCTTACTAGAGATCCCAACATAGCAAAGGTCAGTTCACATAACACCTACATTTGGATGTATGGGTCTGAGGAAGGCAGAAGAGAGGGGGGCAGCTGCTGTAGCAGCAATCTGATCATTAGAAAAATCAACTTTGTCAATTGCTGTGGCTGTTGGGGTTGAGTAATAAAGTTGTTCAAGCAAAATGTGAAAAAGGAACAACTGGATAGGAGTGACAATATTGCAAGACCACCTAAACGTATGCCAATTCTTTTTGCTTCATCCAGAAATGGAAAAAAAGAAACAAGATGAGATTACCTCTGCAGAGTCCTTGTTCTCATCCAATTGTACTTTCTTTAGATCACCTTCTTCTGAAAAGGTTCCTATGCTTTTATTAATTTCCAGTCACACTGCAGCAAACCCCTTGTCCCTCCTCTGCCCCTCCCCACTCCCAAATACTCAAAGGAGAAGGAACCACAATAGGCCATTCCAACAATAGTTGCACCCTTTCTTTAGCCCCAAAGTCTGGTGGAATCCAGACCCAAATCACAAAACAGCAAATCAACACAGATAATTGAGTCATAATTCTTCCAATGTGCAGTACCTACATGTACTGTTACAAACCACTTAAATTGAGGTATGACTATATTAGGGGTGTGCACAAATGTAATTTTTGCATTCGAATTCAGATGTTTAAGATCTGAGTGTGGAAAAATGATTTGAATCTGTACGTTTGAATGTTAGATTCATAAAGATAAGAATGTCAACATTCGAATCTGTTATATGTATCTGTGTGCTTTCAGTATTCATCTCGCATTATCCTACATGCATCCCATTTAATCCCATATTTGAAGAGCAAGATACATATAATTTTGTACATATACGTAATACATATGTATCTGTACATTCGAATCATTTGAACGAATGTTTCAGAAAATCCAAAATTTGCTCAAATGTCTAGATTCGAATGTTATTAAATCCAATTCAAATTCGAATGTCAACATTTGTCAGATTTGAATTGGATTTTTGAATTTTCAAATATTCATGCACATCCCTAGACTATATACAGTACCATGAAAAGTACATTGTCCTTTCCTGATGTGTTCTATTGTTCAATATTTGTCAAACTTCTTTGTTCCAGATCTTTCTATAAGATTTAATATGAGAAAAAAAGACAACTTGTGCAAACACAGAATCCAGCCTTCAAATGAATTTTAGCTTTATTGTATGAAAAAGTTAGCCAACTACTATATTACCTATGTATATCACCTCCCTAAAGGTAGAACCTGGTTGTGTCACCTATAGCAGAAACAACTGGAAACACTTTTGATAATCGTAGCTCAGTCATATTACCATAGAAGAATTTTGTCCACTCTTCTCTGCCAGAATTGTTTCAATTCAGCCACAGTGAAGGGTTTTGAGAATGAACTCCCCATTTTAAGGTTCTAACACAGCATCTCAAGCCAGGACCTTGACTAGGTCACTCCAAAACCTTAATTTTGTTTCTTTAGAGCTGTTCACAGGTAAATTCGCTCTTGTGCTTTGAATTGCTGTTTTGTTGCATAATCCAATTGTGCTTGAGCTTCAGATCATGGACTGGTGACCAAACATTATTCTTCAGAATTTTCTGGGAAAGGGCAGAATCCAAAGTTCTTTCAATTATAGCAAGTTGAAAACATCCCCATACCATCATATTGCCACCACTGTGTTTGACCATCTGCATGATGTTCTTATTGTGGAATGCTGCATTAGCTTTATAGCAGATGCAACATCTTTGACTCATCAGTACCCAAAGCTTTATCCCAAGAGACTTTGGGGATCATTTTGGTACCCTTTTGGGGGGGGGGGGGCAAATGTAGATGGCTTAGTGTTCATACTCAAAAGTGCCCATACATGACTTCACATCTGATTGGAAAAATGTCTCAAGTGAGGTGCCACAAGGTTCTGTCCTGGACTCAGTGTGGTTCAATATTTTTATAAATGACCTAGATGAATGGATGTTGGTGAAATTTGCAGATGACACTAGGGAAGAGAGGGAAAAGATTCAAATAAATCTAGACAAGCTTGAAAAGGGGTGAATTAATAGAAAAATATTTAACTGCGTAGGAAATACAGGGGAATAGAACAAATATAGAGAAGTAGGTATTTGACTGAGGAACATATTAAGAGGAGCATAAAGTCTAGCTCATTAGAAATAAAAGAAAGGCTACCAAGATGTTGAGTGGACTGCTAACTGGGACCTATGAGAAGTGGCATATTTGGTCTGCAGAAGAGAAGACTTGGCTATCTATCCATTTTCTTTAATGGCCTCCCATTTAATCCCTAGGTTTATGTACTTAAACTATACTTTGAAGTTGCCTCAGGAACTCACAACTCAGTCTGGCCCTGAACTTGTAAGAACTTCCTCCTAAATCTTAGAAAATACTGTAGGTCCCCAAGAAAACAACAATGGACAGATACATTCATATTCTGCTTATTTGTTTGGTTGCAGGGATAAAATCCCTATAGCCTCATATAAGCTCCTTCCTTTATATGTTCTGTAGGAGCAAGCTACTCTTAATCATCTGCTATTAACTCTAATAATGGAAGAGTACAAAACTTTACAGATTTTGTCCTTAATTTCTAGAAGTCTTTGATAATTTCAGTTTTCTCACATACATATAAAAATCCTCCCATTAGCCTGCACCAATATACATGACTAACATATTCTAATTGTTCTGGATACATTTTTATATTAATAATGGATTTTGAAATTCTTTTAATTTAATAATTCTGTCATTAATGACAACTCTGTGGTTAACCTTCTGCACTGTGCACTACCATAGAAATGAAACTCAAAATTTATGAAAGTGATACTACCAGCTTTCCTCACAGAAAAAAAGGAAAACCAGGATTCTTAAAGCATAATTTTGAGCTACCTTACTGCCACTTCCGTAAAGGAAGAACTGGCTAGAAACCTGGCACATTATATTAAATTCCTCTCCTTCTATCTCAAAAAAGGTGTGTGGGGCGAACTAGGAACTACCCTTCATCAAATAAAGCAGAGAATCTTATTTGCAATTGTGAAGTCCAAAAAACCTTGCTGCTATAAAAAAAAGGGGGGGGGAATCTACATTACTATTTTGAGGTTTCCTGTTCTACCTACACTGTACTGCAATTCTAATTAATTTTAGAAATTTAGGGATAACTGTGTCCTTATGGGGTTAAAACACAGTTTCTAAACACAGAAAATAGTTATGGGAAATTTTACTACTCAATTTAAATCTGTTTTAGGACAATGAAATCTGGCACAAGCAATCTCATCAGTGTTTCTGGTGCTACAGATCAAACATACTGAAGTATTCTGACCGCAGACACTTTGACTCTCTTGAGATATATTGAGAATGCTTCTAAATCAGCTTGTCCTATAAATACATCAATACATGATGAAAATAAATGACTAGTGGTTTCTGAGATATTTCCATTAATATTAGAAATTACTTTTGTCGCTTTTTTTTATCTATCCGTGTCACAACACACCCACTTTTTAAAAAATCTCCAATAACAGGCCCATCATCTCAGATAGTTCTTCACAGTAAACCTGTAAGGCAGGACAGACTAAGCTAATTTAACTAACCAACCTTATGGTAGAGGGCAATGTGAGCATAAGTTATCCAAATTCAAGTTTTAAACAAGACAGGTTTGATAAAATTGTTGTAGGCACTGTCTATTATAAGTATGCATAGATCTCAACATTAGATTTAAGCACACTCTTAATTAGGTCTAGTGATGTGTTGTTTTAACAGTGTGTATATTAAGCTCACTTTAGTTCAAAGTCAGACATAAGTCAAAAAGTAAAAAGCTATTCTGCTGACTTTCTTTTGTTAGGCGATTTTCATTGGATATTTATTTTATTACACCAACATACTTTCACTTGGGTTGTGCATTTGCATATTTAAAACAAACATGGTGTACAAATCTTGTCTGCTGTAAAGAATACTGCTATTTGTCATCCTGGTGGCCTTTGGAATAAAGAGCCTATGAGGCTATGAGAAGAAGTCAGGTGCTACTTTGATTATCCTTTCTTCTGTGACTAAACAGTGAGGCTTATTCCTCTGTCCTTGTAGTAAGCAAGGAGCAATAAGCAAGGATGGAGGAACATTAACTGAAGAGAGCAACTGGTCACTCTCCTTACTGGGAAAGGTGATCAATCACTTTCACATTTCTTCCCATTGCTGCTGGGGAGGAGGGGTGTCATTCTCTTTATATTTCTGACAGCAGCAGTGAGGAATGCCACTTCCTTACTCTTTTCCACTACTGCTGTAGAGCTAGAGAGGGAAACTGTTACCTGCCAAATGATGGTCACTCCAGAATTCTGTCACCACTATCACTACTGCACTGTCAAGCAAGATCAGCAGTGATAGATTTGATGAGGGCTGGCAAACCCCCAACTAGGAATTCGCTGCTACAGCCGTAGGTAGATAGTGCAGCAGCAGTTCCCTCCTGTTTATCAATAAAAATCAGTAAGCAGACACTAAACAGCAACCACATTGTGAGCATTGTGCTATTAAACTATAAAATGGCTTAGCTGCCCTCCACTCATCCAAGATAAGGAGTCAAAGGGGAAAAAAGGCATCCAGACTGTCCATCATTTGCATTCTGCAGCCATTCATAGTCCAGCTTACAAAGGGACAACCCAACCATTTAAGCTCAGTAGCTAATAAATTGCTTAGAGTCTTCAGTCAGTATCAGGGTGCCAGTTTAACTGTGAGTATTGCTTAAGGAGACACCCCACCCCACCCGACAAGTTTGAGGAGCCTAGCTCCTGAGATCAGTACAACATAGGAAAAGGAAAGGAGGATGCTCAGGAAACACACAAAGATGAAAGCAGTGGGAAAGTCTACCAGAAAGAGCGCTGAGCACTCCGGGCACTTAGCAACCAGTACTGTAGTCAGACCTAAGGTTTAATCCAGCTTCAGTCCACTTTCAGAGCAAGAGAACACATCAGCCAAGCGACCAGTAATTTTCTTTCCACGATGGGTGTTTTTCAACTTAGCACTAGAGTACCTTTAAGGACCCTTTCAGTGCTAAGTGGAAAAACACCCATTACCTACCCCGAAGGTGAGTTTTTTGAGTTATTTAACACTGAAAAAAACTACTTGTCACTTTGCTGATATATTCTCTTGCTCTGAAAGTGGACTGAAGCCGGATTAAATCTTAAGTGTGACCGCAGCCCAGCTTCCTGTGAACCCAAATGCTAGGAGGAGCTGCCCCATTTCTTTTAAAGATAAATCAAATGCCACAGTCGATTTAATATACTCTTGCTCGGAGAGTGCCACCACTGGCCTGGCAATCGTCACTGAGCATGACGCTGAGCCAAGAGACGTCGTTAGCCGTTCTCCTTAGGCAAGCCAGCCCGAGCCGAGCCTCTCACGCCCAGGCCATAATGAGGCGCGTGCGAGGAGCGCGAGGCAGACAGGTGGAGGCGGCGGAACGCGCAAGCTCCTCCCCCCGTCGGTCGGTCGGACGGACGGAAGAACGGACAGGCGGCGTCTGAGGGAGCCTCGCGCGAGATGCCTGGCGCGCGTACAACTGCCCTCTTCCTCGCCCCCCCCCCCCCGCTTTCGTGGCTCCTCCTTCAGGGCCGCTGGCGGCGGCGTTAAAGAGACCCGCTAGCCAAAACTTCCGGGTTCTTCTTCTCCCACCGCACTAAGGCGACAACAGCTGTTACGATAACAATACGTTGCCACACACGTTCCCCCCCCCCCCCAACCAGAAGAACGGGAACAACACGCTCCAGAGCAAGCTACACTGCGCATGTGCCACATCCCAAGCTAACGTCTCTCAGGCCGCCGTGCTCTGACCCTTAAGCCGCTTCGAGCGTGAGGCTTCGACTCTTCTCCCGCACAGCCGTCTCAGCCAGTGTAACCATCCCAGAAGAGAGACAGGCGGAAAAAGAGAGAGAGGCCCACAGCTCGAGTCCGAAGCGAGGGACGTTCACTCTCCCCCCACATTCTAACCCCCGTGAAGCTTCTGGTTCTCCCTGGGTCGGTACAGCGAAAGGTGACTGCGCTGACCTCCCCTGTCACGTGACAAGGAGGCGTCCCTCCCGGCCCTCATCCGCCCTTTTCACGCTCGGGGCATCGGGCGGTTTCGCGTAAGCCCGATAAAGCCGACCCTTGAGAAAGGTCTTCTCTTGGGCGATATCCCTCTCTCTTTGTTTGAAACTGGGCGTGCAGCAGCAGCAGCTGTTTTTCACTTCTAAGGCAGAGCAGCCTGCTGAGTCTTCAGTCAATGGAGAACTATAGCTTTTTCCGTTCCGGCGTTTTTCATGGACAGGCCGCTGTGGGTCCTCAGTTTCTGGGGGCCTTGCGCTGACCTTCCAAGTTCTAGGACTCGGACGCGGGTGGGTGGGTGAGGGGCGGCGGCGCCGGGTGCGGAAACCTACCTGCCCGCCCGCGCTACGGTTACTAGTCTGGCTGAGGGAGAGAGGGCGTGTTGGGACAGCCGGAGCCCCCTCCTCGCCAGTTCCCTGTTCTGTGGAAGGTGGAGGGGTGGATTTACGAGCTGGGTGCGAGGAGAGTCTGCTAGGAGGAGGGGGCGGCGGTGGAGATGAGAGGCGCTGAACCAGCGGGGCATGTTCTCGACTTCTGAAATCAGAATTAGGGACACCTCATTAATAAATCAAGAGCCAGTTTCGTTGGTCTAGTGGTTAAGGGTGCGGACTTTTATCTGGGAGTATCGGGTTTGATTGCGCACTCCTCCGTGAAGCCAACTGGGTGACCTTGGGCTGGTCACAGCTGCATAATAACACTAGCCCAAGCCAGCCCATGCCATGACCTTGAAGCACATGTGCACTTCAAAGCTAGACACTGAAGCCTCCAAGAACTAGGAATAAGGTTCTCTGGGGGACACATATTGGGGTGTGCTGTCTTGGAACAGAGAAGCGTATCTCTGTTTAAACATGACTACCTGTGATTGTGATGTCCAGAAGCTATGCAAGCCCTTGTTCTTGACTAAACACAGTCCAAGGCTATTCATTAAAGGGTAGCTACTTTTGCAGTAAAAGTCTGGCTCATTTCAGCATGCTGGCAGTTATGTGATGATGGCACACTTGGTTGTGGAAGGGATTATTGATTGCTGAGCTTTATTGTTATGGGAAGTGCCCTAGACCAGTGGTCGGCAAACTCATTAGCCAAAAGAGCCAAATATCAACAATACAACAACTGAAATTTCTTTTGAGAGCCAGATTTGTAAAACTTAAGATATATAGGTAGGTACATTGTTATTAACTTAATTAGGATACTCCTAAGCTGGAAGAGCCACACTCAAGGGGCCAAAGAGCCACATGTGGCTCTCGAGCCATGGTTTGCCTACCCCTGCCCTAGACACATGCATTTAGCAGTGATACAACATACATGCAGGATTTTTAAGAACTACTGGTTGGTTAACCAGAGACATAGCAGTAGATTTTCTGATGACTGGACCCTGTGGAACCCAAGAGGCACTGAGTGGAAAAGGGCAGTGATTGTTATACCCAATAACCCACCCTGGGGCCAGGTGGGAAAAGGCAGTTGGGCAACACTCAGTCTTTCCTAGTCATGTACATAAGCTGCAAATTTCATGTTTCTAATTCGTATGCTGTTTGATAGTGTTCAAGCTAATAACACTCCCTATTATAGTAAACTTGCTGTGTGACTGTGATTTCTGGATAACTGTCGGGATATGCAAAGACCAATGTGAAAAAATCCCTTATCTCTGGGCATGTACAAAGTGCTAGACCATAATTTGTAACCGCAGATACATCTGATTTTTACTTAGAATCTTCTCTAAACCATTAGGAAATTACACATTTCCTTTTTGTTAAAGAAGAACCCACAGAAAATCATATCCTGTACTTCACAAAAGCACCACTGGGGAAAACAATCTTGACACATCAGTCCTCATGGATCCTTGTAATTTTTGTCTGGTGTCTTTCCAAAACTGTCAAAAGAGCACATGTCTAACTTCTAGTCACAGGGGAACCTGTGGAATATTGAATGCCACTCTATTGAAAAGTGTCGTGAAAGAAAAACGTGAATCTGACAGATGCATCTTCATGGGTTGGTCTTACTCTTGTATTTGCATTATTTATTTTTGCATTTTCATCCTGCCCTATACCTGAGTCTCAGGGCAGGTTTCAGCAATAGAAACAAAATATAAAATGAATAATTACCTTTTCCTTGAGCAATACACATTTCCAAACTGGAGTTTTAAAAAAGTTGTCAATATAGAGAGAACTGGTTTATTATAGAATGACTGGCATCTATCTTGGGTTGGCAAAAACTAAAAGCCAGCCTTCATGTGTTCCATAAAACTTAAATTAGAATGATGGCACATAGCAGGCAACAATCAAATACACCAAAGGTCAGCTGCCCATACAGATGTCAGAATGATGTAACCAGTAACAATAGAGTGGTGGTAGTGCCCTCTGAACTCTGAAGCAGTGGTTCAACTGGCGTCTAGATTATATGGTTCTTAGAGCTTGGTTAACTGGTTAAAATATATCTCTTCAGCCAGGCCTTTAGTGCTTAGCTTCCTCTAAATGCTGTCCTGCCAGAGAGGGAGGAAAAGTTGGTCATATTTTAAATATGTTTTAGATTATTCCATATTTTTTACCATTTTATTGTTGCGATCCACGATGGGATCTTCTGGTGAAGAACAGGATATTCATTCATCATTATTAAATACATAAACCCCAAGATGCTAAAAACAGTTCTTGGCTCCAAAGCCATGTGAGATTAAAAAGTATGAGAGGTAACAAAATGCATGGTTGCAACACAGGTTGAAATGGGGGAATTATAAGCAACCTGATTAAAATCACACAGCCAAAAGTGAAACAACAAAATCCCAACAAATTAGACTGCAGGTGGATGGGGGTCTGTGTGTGGAGGTAAACCCAAGAGAAGCATCATTCCCGTTTAAAACGTCGTAAAATCAGTCCGTTTGTAATGAAGTAAAGGACAGGCCACCCTAACAGAGTCGCAGTCGCCCTTCTCACATCGCTTTCTTCCTCTTACAAAAAATTCGCCGACCCGGAAGAGATGAGCACTGAGTACGAGTACTGCGGCAGATAGAAAGGCTATAGTGGTCGCTCTAGACATCTCTTTGCCTCCTCTATGACCGGAAGGACTCCTCCGATGTTCTCACCCCCGGCGTAGTAGACGTCAGAGAGGACGCTACTAGAGCGTCCCTTTCGGGTGTCTGCGGATCCGCTGCTGCTGTTCTCCCTCCACGCTTCGACTTTAATACGGGTGGGGAGGGGGGCAGTCCGGGCGCCGGGAAGTGAATTCAGCCTCCCGGATCGACTGGCGGACCCAGGCAGGTTGGGCGGCCAGGCATGGTGAGTCTGAAGGGTCGGGGGATGCAGTGGGTGGTTAGTTTGGGAAGCGGAGGTGGTGTCTGGAGTTGGTGTCTGAAGGTAAGGCTGATCTTTGAGCGTAAATGTTAATGGAGACGTTGGAAAACACGAACAGTTGGACCTAGTGGTAGCCCAGGCATGCCTGAGCTGCAGCCCTCATCATCCCTGGCCGCTGGACGTGTCGTTTGAAACCAGTAAGGTTGGTGAAGCTCAGCAACACCTGGAGGCCACGAGTTAGCTGGTACTGCCTAAAACCAAGCCTGACCGCTGACCGCTCCCCTTTGTCCCCAAGGCAGCTTGATATCGGACTGAACTCATTTGCACGTTGGATATGCGGTCTTTCTGTCCCCAGGTTTTGGAGGGCAGCTGTGTGCTCTGTTGCCCTTTTACTTGCGTGGGCAGAGTGAATGAACTTGGTGGATGGCATGGGTGAGGCCTAGTTTCACTCTCATCAGTCATCACTGTTCCTGTAAATAGGGACCGAGCAGGCCTTTTTTCATAACCAGTTTGGAAGCAGTCAATAAAGTATTCATTGTACTGTATTCAGTTCATCTATTTCCTGAAAAATAAAGTGGCTCAGAGCTAAAGGTTTCATTTGACTTAAAACTGGCCAGTTCCTCACAGATCTTTGTTTGTTATTATGGTGTATGCTGTAAAAAATGAACACCAGTATCAAAGCTTGCTTGCCTGTTGCTTGATTTGGATGCTTTCAGTATTTATTTATTTGCATTTCTATCCCACCTCATAGCAAAGGTCTCACTAAATGAACACTCTAAACGTAACAGTGCCTGAAGAGAGGAGGGGACACTGTTTTCTCAGCCAAAGGTCAGGGTAAATAGATAACATTTTCACAGATTTCCTGAACTTATGGTGATGTCTGATGCACCTTAGGAGGAAGATTGTTCCACGGACTAGGAGCTACTGCTCTGTCTTGAGTCCTCACCCTTTTAACTTCTGAAGAAGGTGGTGGTACAATAAGGGTGGCCTCTCCTGCAGATCTTAAGGCATATGACAGGTCAATCTGGGGAAAAAGCATTCCTTTAGATATTTGGAACCCAAGCCATTTAGGGTCTTGTAGCTTAAAGTTAACACCTTGAATTGGACTTAGTAGCAAATTGGTAGCCAGTACAGCTCATTTACCAGCATGATGTACATCCCGCCAGCTATTCTCATCAGCAGTCTAGCTCTGCATTCTGTAGCAGCTGCAACATACAAATTGTCTTCAAGACCAGATCCACAGAAATCCAGTCAAGAAGTTACAAGAGCATGGAATACTGTGGCCAGATTATTTCTACCCAGAAGGGGCTGTAACTGGCAAACCAGCTATTACTAGAAATAGGTGTTCTTGGCCCCGATTCCCACCCCACCCGGGCTTCAAACATCAGTGCAGAATCCAAGAGTACTCCCAGATTTTGTACTTGTCTCTTCCAGGGCATTGCAGCTCCATCAAGGGCAGGATGCCTCACAAGTTCATTGACTCAAGACCCTATGATACACAGCACCTCCATCATGTCTAGATTCAGCTTCAGTTTATTGGTTCCCATTCAGCCCATTGCTGCCTCAAGGCACTTATCAATCATTTCAGCCACCTCTCCTGACTCAGGTTGCACAGAGAGATAGAGATGTGCTTAAAGGTGTGCTGAAATTAACATGAAACCTGTTAGGTCAGGTAAGGGGATCTTGCAAATCTGTTTATGGAAGACAATTTACGTTTGATTGTATGGTGAAAGGCTGTTTTCACATCTGTGCTCTCACAGTTGCAAATATGTGATGCTTCAAACATCTGTCCCATTCATGCCACATGTGTTTCATGCAGATCTCCTTAAATATTGCAGAATGAAAATGAGCCCACAGTATGTGGAATAGATAATGCTCGATGTTTTTGCACTTGGCAAAAAGGAACACTTCAGGTTTGTTTCCAGATAGAGCATCTGTGTCTTGTGGAGACACTTCTATACCGAACATGTCTCCACACTTGCCAGAATGTCCTGTGGCCAGGATAGGTGTGGAGCACATTGTCATGTTCTGCAACTTACCTAGCTGCTGGCCAGGACAGCACTGCACACTCCATTTGCTCCTCTTCTGGATGGAAGAGTTTTGAATGGAGCATGTGACTGGGCAGTGCAGGGGCAGTTGTGCAGTTCATTGCTTGGTTGCTGCCACAGCAGTTGGCACCATTGCTGCAGCTTTGTGATCAATTCCTTAATGGAGGTGATTTGCACTGGCTAAGTTTTGAAAGGTTTGTGCATCCTGAAATGTGGCTGCCCAAGCCATTCCATAACTTTACCTCCCTGGGATGTTTTCCCAGGAAGGCAAAGTGTGAAAAGGCCCTTTATCTACTGTCATGGTAACTGAAAGAAGTTGCCATGTTCAGATACTGCATATTGAAAGATTGGATTGCTTAATAGGAGTGGAAAGCTATCAGGTGTTTTTGTCCTCTGTTTATGCTTCAAGAGGCTTCAGTGGGCTACTGTTGGAAACAGACCACTGGATTCTTGATTCCAACTTGGCAAGAAAACTGGTTGTTTTCTATTAGAAAATGGTTTTGTACTTCCCATTACCAAATGATTTGAAGTTGGTTTATGGCATTAAACCAGCTAAAGATCATGAGCATCAATGACAATAAATGAAATTTTACCAAACTTTAGAGTCGAGTGTGCTGAAAACTTCTTTTATGATAAAAAGCAAATCATGAGTTGTCCTCTGGTGCTTATATATGAAAAAAATGTGTTATGATGCTGGAGATTATATATATATAATATATATGTATATATGTATATATGTATAGATATGTATATATATGTATGTATGTATGTATGTATGTATGTATGTATGTATATGTATGTATATGTATGTATATATGTATATGTATATGTATGTGTATATGTATATATGTGTGTGTGTGTGTGTGTGTGTGTGTGTGTGTGTGTGTATATTATCTAGTGGATTTGCTTACATACATCAATGCTGACATTATTTTAAGTTTTTAATGTAGCCAACTGTGAGCTTTCATAGTATTCCTGTAATTAAAAGTGCTGTTTTTCCCTGTCCCTATTCAAGCTCGGGCTACTGTCACAAAAATGAAGCTGAGTTAATAGCACCTATGCTAAATAAATAAGAATCTGCCAACAGCACATTCTGTTCCATTTCAAATGCTTCGGATAAAGTGGATTGACGGTCTTAAAGAACAAACTCTTTTTGCACCTAGATCTTATTCTGAGGTAGAGGCAGCCATTTAAAATGGGCAAACTTGCAATTTTAACTGGATTTAAAAATCTTGCTTTTTAATTGTTGCGTCCTCTTCCCCTCTGCCCCAAAACCTTAGGGTATAGGACAAGATATATGGTAAATGGAAATGAATTGAATTTAAAAAGATGTAAAAGAGCCTCACTATTTTAACTCAATTAAGCAAGGTGATTTCAATGCTAATAGTACACTCTACTATTGGTAAATTAATTATGGTATATTTGGTCCTAGGTTTTGTGTTTTAATCCAAGGGAAAGTTTCCCGAAACATAGTAGTTGAATAACCTATTCTGTTCAGGATCAAAAGTGGAAAAGGATATTGTCTAATTTGTTTTGTTAAAGTCTGTTCTGACATTTACCTGCTGGCATGAGAACCAGGACTACATATCTTTTTTCCACTTCACTCTGATAAAATCAAAATACACCAGATTAGTGCCTTTAGGATGGTGGTAGAATGCTGGCATGGAAAAATGGCCACATCTTAAATCTATTGACATTCTTGAGAAAGTACAAGTACATGATAAACTGTAGGGGCCCCCAAGCTGTTGAAAATTCAGGAAAGCCTTGAGAATTTTGCTATACAGTACTTTATCTTTAAGGGTAAAACTTCTTAATGTAGATATAATAAAATATGCATGAACATTGAGTAGGATTTCTTAGCCAGGGATATTTGAAAAACTAGGTCATTAAACAGTAGTCTTCTGAACTATTTATTATGGACAGCAGACTTGTGTAGCTGAAGTCTAGTGAATGTTGTTGGGACCTGCTGTACTTGTGGGTTTTTGTTGAGTTCTGTCGTCTTTTGTGCTTAGGCGTATGATGCAGATTTCAGATGTGTCTTTCCATTTTTTAAAAAAACTGATTATTTAATTCCTTCTCCCCACCCCCTTTGGAGATTTATTGCCTTCACTGTATAAACTTGGAGACATCATGAGGCAAAGGAGCAAAGTGCTGCTTTAGATTATACAGTACTGCAGTACTGCTCTGTCCTTTAAGGGCTGCAGTTCAGAAAGTGTTGAATGTACATCACAAGATGACTTCAGTAGGGCATAAAAGTGAAGGTTGTTCTTTTAGATCGAAATAAAAGGCTTTTTAAAAATAGGTGGATAGCACTAAAAAGAGAGAGAAGAGCAGTTAGAAGGCAGGGCATATGAAAAGCAGAAAATAAATCTTATAGTTGACTCTTTCATGTGATACATTCAGATACCATTGTAGGCACCATGCGAGGCCTTGGAGGGTACATATATGCCCATAGATGTCAGATTGAGAACATCAACTTTAGATGACACCCTTCTGCTCTTCTTTTCATCTAATAGCATATATATAATATCTTTGTTTTAATATTGTGTGTGCATTTGTCTAAGGAAAAAAAGTATATGGCTCATGTAAATGTAATGTGGATGCACAGAAGCGTGATTACTTGGAATAAGAAAACAGGTCAGGTCCTGGGTTGGTAACTGGGTGAAGGGTAGGAAACAAAGTAATAATAAATAATCAATTCTCAGATAGATGGAAAGTATAAAATAGAGTCCCCCAAGGTTCAGTATTGAGACCTGAACTTTTCAATTTATTTATAAGTGATCTAGAAGTGAGGGTAAGCAGAGAAATGACAAACTTTGCTAATGACCTTAAATTATTCAGAGTAGTAAAAACTGAAAAAGATTGTGAAGTGCTCCAAAGGGATGTCTTGACATTGGGTAAGTGGGCAACAAAGTGGCAAATGTGCCACTTTACAATCTGAATAAGTGTGAAACAATATATACTGGGGCAAAGAAAGCCAATGGCACCTATAAACTGATGGGAGCTGAGCTTTCTGTGAAAGACCAGGACAGCTCAGTCTCAGTGAAGGTGTCAACCAGTGCACAGCAGCAGTGAAGAAAGCAAATTCAATTCTAGGAATAATTAAGAAAGGAATAGAATGTAAGTCAGCAAATGCCATTGTACCTCTTTATTAGTCTATGGTGAGGCTTTATTTAGAATACTGTGTACAATTTTGGTCGCTATGCTTCAAAAAGTATTTTGAAAGTAGAAAAAGTGGTGAAAAGGGCAACCAGGATTATCAAGGGACTGGAACACCTCCTTTACAAAATGAAGCTGCAATGTCTAGGCTTCTTTGGCCTTGAAGGGTGACAGTTAAGAGGTGACCTGACTGAAGTATATCATGATGGACTGAGAAAAATTGTTTTCTCTGTGGCACAGCAGTAGAACAAGGGGACATTCTATGAAGTTGATGGGCAGAGGAGTTAGTATTTTTCACCCAGGGGTTAATTGGTCTATAAAGTTTAGTACTAGCCTGGATAGTTTTAAGAAAGGGTTAGACAAATTCATGAGGTTAGATGTATCAATGGCTGTGGCTATTTTCAAATTTTGCCTTTTGTATCTGAGAATGCCCAAAAGGTTTGCCATTGTCTTCTGCTTGTGAATGTCCAGAGGCAATTGGTGGGTCAATGTGTGAGACACGATGCTGGACTAGATGGGCTGTGGCCTGGTCCTGTAGGGTTCGTCTCTTGTCTTTATGACATTTCTGTTGCCTGCCTGCCTTTCATACACTGTTCACCTTGCTTATTCTAAGACGTACCTTTCATGTTTAATCTATTAACTCCTTTCTTAGGAACAGTGCCCAGTTTGATATGGTTCCAGACTGTCTGATCTTGGGAGATGATTACAATGAAACTGCTAAGCATGGTTCGCTACTTAAGTCAATAACATTACATTCAGTTTTCTTGTCCTTGAATAAGTTACTGCTAAAAGACCTTTTATAATGTCAACATTATGAAATCTCTGACTATAACATATCATAGATGTGAAAAAAGTTTTAGTTCTAAGCTGTTTATATGTAAAGCATTTATTTCAGCAGATAGGCCATGTGGGGTTATAAAATGACACAGGTAAGGCAGTTACTTCAAAAATTAAATAAGATAATACAGTGCTGTACATGAAGTTTCCTGCAGGCCACAGTTATCCAGGGGTAGTGCTATTGCTCCTTGAAGGAAAGAAAAAGTTGAGTCGATGCAGAGAAAGTTCTCTAATCCATCACTAACCCTAAATTCAGAGGGTAGAATCACTACCAGTTGGGTTTCGTCTGCTGACTTAACATCTAGCCAGGACTTCTCAGGAAGAGGTACTGCAGATGTTTGGGGCTAAATTGTCCAAGTCATTATATTTCAAAAGGGCTTAATAGCATATTGACAATCAAATCTTGTTTAAAATTTGTTCTGCCAGGGCCTCCTTACCCAGCAGCCTTATTTCTTCCTCTTATACAATTTGCAATTATGGGATCATTTCAAGACTTGCTTCATAGACTGAATTGTGTACTGCCAGAGCTGTAAGTAAGGAACTCTGAGATGCTGCTGTTTTCTAGGCATCTAGCTTCAGCTCTGCCACCTATGCTCTGTAAATAATTCTTTAGCAGTACAAGGGCATTGCGACAGCACATTTGATGCTAGGTAGCATTAAGAAATGATAAAGAAGAAATTGTCACCTTTCTCCTCTGGTTGTAACTGTCTTAAGATGCTTCTAAGAGAAACTGGGACAATTCCATAAAAAGAGCAACAGCAAAACATACCGTAGTTTTGGGTTCCACAAGGGTAATGTTATGTTTCATGTATGTCGCATAGCTAGTTGACCCTACAATGTGGTGATGACTATATCTGCAGTTCAGCACCAAACTGACAGGATGGACCATTACACACATGAAACATGCTGTTTTATAGCCAAGGACTTGTCACTCAGTGTAGAATAAATATATTAATAAGGGGAACAAGTTGATGGCAGTGTGATGGTTTGATGTGGGTTTTGGAATTTTTCTCTTTCAAGGAAGTAGTTTGTGGTTGCTTACAAAGGAGAGGGCATTAGTACAGCTGTTTGCTGTAAAACCCCCCCCCCCCTTTTACCTTCAGGTTAAAAGTTGAAAAAAATACTTCTTTTGCTGCTGTAGATTGCAGTGTTTCTTTAATTGCAAGTCTTGTTTTGCTATAAGAACAAATAAGTTTTACAGACTGTGCTGCAACAAGTGTTGATATTTAGAGAGTGTGGAACAATATGCAATTAAACAGATTATTAAACAAAATGTGTGCACATAATTTGTGTTTATTACAGGATTCTGTGACATATTTAATCTTTTTGATATCATATAGAAAAAATGAGAGCTCATCTGAGCTATTAAAATAGTGCTTATTGGTTGAAATCCTACTTAGGCTGCCAGTACTGACCTTCATGCTAAAATCAGGGTGACATTCTTGACCTCCTTTTCCTTTGACTTGTATGCCTGTTTTGCTTGTACTTTCAGCAGTCATTCTAGATTAGATAAGTACAGGAATTCCAGACTGCCTTTTTTCCATGTGAGTAATTATAAGCACTTTCGTTGCTGTGATAGAGATCACAAAGGAGTAGGAAATTGCTTATCCTATGTATTTTATTCTGTCTTATTTTATTTATTTGTATTTATTTATATTTATATCCCGCCCCATATCCGAGGGTCTTAGATCATGCCATATACCGGTGATGGCCAACCATGACACGTGTGTCACAAGTGACACGCCAATCCCTTTTGGGTGACACACATGGCCACCCTGGCACCTGGGCGTGTAGTGCTTGCTTGTTCTTGAAGTGTACAAAATACCAACTTTCAATTGAAGATTTAGCAACAAAAGTCACTAATGTAAAGAATTATTTGTTTTTGCTTTTAATAAAATACATATATCAAAAATATAACTTTTTTACTAAAGCCACAAATATCACAAAATTATGGATATTTCTAGATGTGACACAGCACCTGTGTTAAGCTAGGTTTTCTTGCGAATTTTGACACACCGAGCTCAAAAGGTTCGCCATCACTGCCATATACCCAAAAGTTTTTATTGGCATTGACTGTCCCAAAGCTCAGGTAACCTGCAAAGTAAAGCAAAATATATTTTTATTTGTTTGTTTTGTTAAAAGAGCAGATTTAAACTCTCTCCCTATTCTCAAGAGGAAGATACAGAAGTTTTATTAAGAGATAAAAGTGAAACAGTTGCAAAAATCAGCATCAGCTCCTAAAAGTAAAATATTAAAATCAACAACAGCAACAATAAAAGCAGTGTCTTAGCAGTTGTTTTTGAGGCCCTAGGGCTCTTTTGCACTTACCTTTCTGGATCATTTGAGGGGACATTCCCACATGGTACAACCACACTGCACAGAGCCCATTTCTTCACAGCTCTGCAGATGCCAGAGCATCCTCTGCATTTATCGGCATGGAGAAGTTAAAACTAGTAGTATAGCCCTGCATGCTGCATCTGCACTAGGAATGTGCACAAATATTCATAACATTTGAAATTCAGCCAAATTTGGACATTCAAACTTGAATCGAATGTTATGATATTCTTATGCTAACATTCAAACAAATACAAACAATTCTGGACATTCGTATGAATCGTTTGGACATTTGTGAAGCTGGGGAAACGTATCAGATACGTATCTGTTTGTATCAGATATGTATCTGTTTGTATTAGATACATATCGAATGTTCATACATTTAGCCGTTGCTTAGTTAAATGCCAGGTAAGTTATGAATGTTTTAGGTGCCTGCAAGTGCAGAAACCTAAATCATTCCAGCACTTCACCTTCCAGAAAACGCCCCTAGTTTAAGATTATAGTTCAAGACCTCAGGAGTAAGTTTAATCCATGCTTGCACATTAAAAAAAAAATGGTTTTGGGCATTTCTGTTTGGGGAATGGCATGCTTTTACATAGGTGGAAGCAGCAAGATTAGTATGCAAAATGAGAAAAATTGTCCAGCTGCATGTAAGCAACTGGTTCTACACTTGCTTTGCATCCCATGTGAGATATGTTCTTTCTTTGAGCTTCTAGTTTGAAACTAGGCCCTTGTGTTTCCCGTCTGGTACTGCCATCTTCATCAGTCCACATAACTCTTTTCAGTTTGTTGTATTCTACCTTGTGCATATCGTAGAATTGTTTACTCAATCTTAAGTAAACGGGTACCACAAGGGTAGAATATTAGGAATAATCTTTTATATAATGCTATAGTGTGGTTACCACAAGCCACTATGTAGTGCAGCACAATGTTACATAAGTAATTGTCCCTTATAGAAAATGGTTGGTTAGCCTGGCCTTTTGCAATTCTCTTATCATGGTGCTGTGGAGAATGGTTCAAGCCCTTTCTGCATTGGGCCTTATTCCAGTTGATATCTCAGAATAGGGGCCTACTATCCATGCACCAGTGCAGAAAAAGACAGGCTCTAAGTGGGATCCTAATCCAGAATAAGGCCCAGTGCAGAAAGGGCCTCAGTCTACAGTGTAAATTAATGGGACCTTTAGGACCAAATCACATTGTGAAAGTGAGATTGTATTAAACAAAGGAAGTAACATTTTACCCAACATGCAAAAGCAAGAATGCTTTATACAAGGAATCTGGCAGGTTCCAGATTCAGTACTTCAGATTTTCCTGGAAGGTAAAATACTTTTAAGAACATAAGAGGAGCCCTGCTGGATTGGAGCCCATCCAGTCCAGCGTCCTGTCTCACACAGTGGCCCACTAATTGCTTATGGGCATTTCAGGCAGAAGGCAGAGGCAAAACCATCACCTGCTCTCAAATATTTTGGTGGGAGGATGAATTGCATGCTGATGGACTCTTGACTCAAAGTATTGTATTCAAGCTCTAATAATTTGGAATGGTTTTGATTTGTTTTTAATCAGGGTATTTATTTATTTTTTGGCCTTATAATTCTGTGATGGAAATTGTTACACAACTAAGGATGGATTTGACCATTGATCATCTTGTTCAACAGTAGGCACTGATTGACTAACCAGATAACTATAGGAATCCATAAGTCTGTGGCTTTGTCCTTCCTCATGTTCCCCAGGAACTCATGTCCAGAGGATGCTATCTATGATACTGGTTAGCATTCATCTTGACTATTAGCCATTGATTGCTTTCTATAGTTTAATTTTATAGCCCATGTTTACTCATGTTTGTCATTTGAAACATGTAAATGTGACTCAGGAACTATGGTGGATGATTGTTCTGAAGTTAGATCTCTGCAAAGTTGGAAGATCTATATCCTACGTTGAGTTTACTCAACAGTTACTGATTTGCATGTGCTTTTGTGTGCAGTTTTCTGGTCAGCTTTGATTTTTTCCATATATATGACTATTTAAAAGACAGTCTCAAACTAGGTGATTTAAAAGGAAACCTCAAAGGGTGAAGAATGATAGGCCCTTTCTGCCCTTACGTCCTGATCTGGATCAAGGGGCCTCTGGTCTGCATCATGGACCTCCTCTTCTGCATGTTAATGTGGATCTAGGAGACTGCCCACAGTTTGGCTGTGTCTGCACAAAATGGAGCCAAATTTGGATTTAAAGGCCCATAATTGTTATCTATTATAGACCTGTATAATCTGGTCTAACAATGACTAAAGGCCTCCATGATCCAGAGCTACAGGGGTCTGCTATTCATACCCATATGCCTGACATCTAGGAACAAAGTTCCTAGCCATTGTGGTGGCAGTGTCTGCAGAACTTGGATGAGCTTTGCAGCTTCAGGAAAACATGAACTGGATCAGTGTCATCAGTGCAGACAACATTGATCTGGCCCCCACCTCCACACGATCCGCATCAGTAGGTTCCATTATTACAGAAATATTGATCCAGACCAAAAGGAGGTAAGTGCAGAAAGGACCAGAATCTGTTCCTTTTAAAGTTGAGAATATAGTATAGTATAGTTTATTTATACGGTCTCAGACCAGATATATCAAATGTTAAAAGATACAAAAGGAAAAATTATTTAAAATCACAATATGCATACTGTATTTTCTGGCGTATAAGACTACTTTTTAACCCAGGAAAATCTTCTCAAAAGTCAGGGGTCGTCTTATACGCCGGGTGTTGTCTTCTTATACTGCGAGTATATCCCAAACTCTATATTTTAACTGAAAAGTTGGGGGTCGTCTTATACGCCCAGTCGTCTTATACGCCGGAAAATACGGTACATAAGATTTAAAAGCGTGTGATTAAGAATGAGTAGCTCAAATCAGCTTGCTCGATTACAAGGTTTCATTTCCTGATTTCTGCCTTAACATCTACGGCCAGAAACATTGCCGCAGCTAAAGTCATGCCAGGGTTAGTGTCACTTAACAGCAGTTTGATGTAATCCGAGGTGGATTTTCCTAGGTATAAACTCAGCCTGGGGTTCACCAGTTCCTGTCGGGCAGTGTTGTGTAGACTGCAGAAAAGGAGAACATGCTCCACTGTTTCCACGTCACCACTTCTGCATGGGCAGGTTCTGTGGGTAAAGGGGACATGTTGGTATCTACCCTTCAGTAGATTTGAGGGTAGGACATTCAGTTGGGCCTTTGCAAAAGCAATTCTGTATCTTTTTATGTGTAAAGCTGAGTTTCTGTATTTTGTTGGATCATAAATAGTGTTCACCAACTGGCCAAGCAGAAAAATATGTGTTCTTATTCCTAGCAAGGGTTCCCTAGCTCAGAAATACAGCACCTGCCTAGAAAGCTAAGGGTTGCAACTCCTAGAAGAGATTAATGATGCATCTACTGGACAAGATGGGCTGTAGCCTGATCCAGCAGGAGTCCTCTTACATTCTTAATGTTAAGCCACTTTTGCATCTGCCAGGAAAACCACTTGGACAGTAGTTACTGGGTGATAAATCCAGTTTGATGATACTAGACAATGGCAACATTTCTAATAAGCCACACATTTTTGAAACTGTTTTTAGAAGGATTAGGATTAACAACTGAAAAATCATTAATGAAAAACGATGTTTTGAAATGGAGTTTCTCTGTATTAACCTACATTGGATTATTCTTCCGCAGGGTGTGATAAGTGTACAGCTGGTGGTAACCATGGTGATGGCTAGTGTTATACAGAAGATCATACCTCACTACTCTCTTGCGCGGTGGCTCCTCTGTAGTGGCAGGTAAGATAAGGGGGAAAAATGAACATCTGGCGATGCGTTCTAGCCTATGAAATCTTACACCGCACTATAATAAATTTGATATAGTCATAATGTGTCATTGAGATTATTGTTCTTCTGTGTAGCTTTTGTTGATTTGAAACAAATTGTAGGGAGTTGCAGATCTGGAAGGCTTTGTTTTTAGTAGGATAATCATGCTCAATCTTTTTTAAAAAAGTTAACTGAGGTGATTTATTAGTGCAAGTTGAGAAATACAGTATATGTTGTAGCTCATCATACCTTTTTATCTTGACTAATTTGTATTTTACAGAAACAGACTCTCCTGTTGTTTTTCATTATTTATAAATATCAGGTTTGCAGAACCTGTTTTGTACAGTTTTGTACAGATCAGGTTCAAAGCTGAAATAGGAAGTAGTGAGCTACAGTTCACTGAACACCAGTTGTTCAGAGAGGGTGAGGAAACATTTGAATCCCCTCCTGCTGCTCTGTACCTGTCAGAGAAGGGGAGTGAAAGGTGCTTCCAAGAAATTTAAAGCAGAATTTCCAACACTCCCCAAGGCTCTCTTTGAGCCTAGGTTCCATTTCCCAGCTCGCATTGCAGGCCAGAAGGGACAGGGCCACATTGTGCTGGGGATGATAGCAATGCTTGGCCCATAGGGATCTGCTTTCCCTGCTCCTTATCTGCTTTGCCTCATTCAGGAACCCAGGGAAAAGGCAGGGAAAATGGCACCTCTGTGGGTCATCGTTGATACAGCATAGTCCTGCCTCTTCTGGGCTGCAGTGTGAGATAGGGAGAGAACCCAGCAAGTGCTGAAAGTTCTTTAAATTTCATGGATGCACTTTTAACTTCCACCCCTTTCTCTGACAGGTACTAAGCAGTAGAATGGAATTCAAATGTTCACTATCACTCTCTTTGAGATGTTTGTTGTCACGAAGCTGTAGTTCAGCACAACTCTAACTTGAAGTTAAAGAAAGTTGTAACCTGCTGGGAAGGCAACAGTCATAAGTACAACAGTATCATTTGTGATAAATTATTTAACGGCATGAAGGTAATTCTATAGATGATTAAACCTTGTGCACCTTAATTCTTAATAGGTCTTTTAAATTACTCAATTTCTGCTTCGCTGCTCTCTGTCTTTATCTACAGTATATCTTGTTAATAGCTCAGAAACATTGTGTTAGCAACATAATCCTGTAGTTTAGCTACTACTTCGGTATAAATTTACTGAAATTCTAGATAAAAACTTTCCAAAAAATAGTTCCAGTCCAGAATCAGAAATGAAGAAATGGTCCTTTGTAGCAGAATCCCAGGTAGTTTAATGAAATTATTATAAAACTGTATAGTCTAGGTACTAAGATATTTGAATGCTGCTCATAACTAGTGGGTTTTGGGCGGGGGACATCAAGGGCTGAGTGGATAATTCAAGCAGAGATGCATGGAAGATCCATATGAGCAACGTGGATGGTGAAAATACAGGGTAGATGGGGGCATGATCCATTCATGTTAAGGGGTTGACCATGGGCCTGCTTGCACTTGGCCATATTCTGGAATATATTCCAGAATTGGGGTCTGTTGTCCACATGCTAACTCTGGCAGTTCCCACTTGGTCCTCCTATAGCCTGCATTGGCATGAGGATAGCAGGCCCCTATTCCAGGATATATTCTAGAATAAAACCAAGTGTGAACAGGCCCCATATCACTAGAAGAGATTCAGCAGCATTGGCCCTTGCTCTCTTACAACAAGCCTTTTCTCGGTCTTGTACAGACCTTTTTTGTGACATTTTACAGTATCATGTAATACGGTGATGGAAACCCTACAGTCACCATTTTTCTTCCTGATCCCTTGCTATTGATAACCTTTCAAATCACGAGAGACATCCTCCCTCCTGCTGCAGTTTATTCAGGACTTTGAACAGTTGCATTATACTTAAAAAGTGAAAGTTTGGTTTTTGTAGGTAATGAAAAGAGTATGTAGGCAAGCATAACTTTTAGAGGCCAAAAAGGTGGTGGTGGGAGGCAGAAATAAAGAGTAAAATTGGTCTATCTCCTGTCAGCAGAGGCACTGAATGCACTTAAAACTATTTTTGTACTGCAGCGTTTGAGTCACATGGCTTTTAAATGCATTTCTTTGCAGGGATTCATATACAGAATTTGAGTCCAGTATGCTGCTCTCTGGAATGTTGCATGCACTAGAGTGATGCCAGTATGGAAACACATTTTTGCTTATGAGAGAGTAATGCTTATTTGATGCATCTGCTTGACATAAGGGGCATTGCTAAGAAAAAGGAATGCATTTTATATTGGGTCTCATAGGTGCCTGTTTTGGTTTGTTTTTCTTGCTTGTTTCTCTAAAATCTTCCAGTTTGCAGTGGTATCTGCACCCTACAGAAGAAGAATTACGTATTCTTGCCGGAAAGCAACAAAAGGGAAGAAGTAAGAAAGATAGGTAATTAAATAGTATTTTTAACATCTGTCTGTAAGCAATAATATGGGAATAATTATTTATTATTACAAATGATTTTGAAAGCAAATGTAAACATTTGTCCTGCAGCTGGAAAAATGCATTTGGGGGTTTGGGGTATGTACATTGCCCACCCAGTCTGTACAAAATCCAAGGTAACTGCAGAGACCTATGGAGATTTATAGGCAAGATCTGAACGGTGGGAGGCTCTCAGATATTTCTGGCTCAAGTTGCTTAGTGTTTTTTTTTTAAAAAGATATAGTCTTAAATTTTCTGTAGTGTCAGAGAACAAAACCCATATACCATCCTCAGACAGAGCTAGTTTAGGAACAGGTGTTGTTAGGCTTGAGTCAAACCAAAGTTTGGTGATGGCAAATCACATAAAGAAGGCTGGAATCTTTTAAATGTTCTGGCCCGCAAGTCTGCCATCTCTGTAGCAACAAGATAAAGGTGAGTGGCTGACAGAAATTGGAATGGAGTATGCAGCTGCTGTCCACCGTGTATCCTCTGCTGCTAATCCCTGGTTCCCAGCTGACCATGCACCTGGGCACAGGTTGGAACACAGGACTGCTATCCCAAAAGATGTCTCCCTTGTCAGTAATTATCTACAAGTGTGGAATTGCTTGTGTTCATTCATGTTCTGTACTGTTGAATTGCAAGATTGGACATGTGGATTTGGTTGGTGCTGTTCTACCATCCTTGTGTTGGTTCTTGGTCTTTGTGAGTTCAGGAAATTACATCTATTTTTAATGGATAACCTTATAATTTTCTTAGCAGTTGAAATTTCAGAAATAAAGTGTTACGGGTAGCGTTTATTGTATGTGTTTCCCTGCAGGAAGTATAATGGTCACATTGAAAACAAGCCACTTACCATTCCTAAAGACATTGATCTTCAACTGGAAACAAAGTCTATTACTGAAATAGATGCATTAGGTAAGAGCTCTGATAACAGTAAGCTGTGCAGTGTTTTAAGCACTGTTTCATCCTCCCAAGTGATGTTGGTGGAAGTTCTTCGTAGCCCAGACAAAGATAAATGTTAACAGCCCCAGGAAATCAGAAATATTAATGTTTTTGTTGATTTAAAATATTGATATACTGCTTCCCATTTAAATATAATCCTGAAGCAGTTTACAAAACATGAAGAATTAAAAACAGCTAAAAGCACAACAGTGATTCTTTAGAAGTAGGGTTGTCAAAAGCAAACCGGGGTTAGAGGTTGAGGACTGTTAGGTACTTTCCCTAGGAACCCTGGCTACATTCATCTTCCCTACCTTACTTTCTCCACTCTTCATTGCCACCATTACAGGCCCCTTTGTGAGCACGGCCTGCAGTGCACAGTGGCATGCATGTGTGTGATGTTTTCAGGCATGCACAGAGAGCCTCAGCATGTGTTTGTGCTGCAAGCTTGGCCCACAAAGTGGCTTATAATGGCATTGCTGAGGAGGGGGGAGGGAAGTGGGTAAGTTCCCTATGTATGGTTCTTCTTGTGAGTAGAGCCAGAGCTGTTAGATGGCCTAAATGTCTTTAGCTTCTAATCCCCATTCACAGTCAAAGAATGTTAATTTGTCACATCCTTCTTTAGAAAGAACTCACGCAAAATAAATTAGTCCCAACACAAGCTTTCTGTAATTGTGTGGCCGAAGGAAGTAAGATTGGGCCACTCAAATCATTCTCTCTTGATTAGATAGGAACTCAAAAACTTATGAACATAGTTGGTACAGTTCTGCTCTTCTTGGGTTAGAACTGAAGAAGACTTCAGAGGAGTGTGTTGTCTGCCCCTAGTCTTATCACTATCTGAGTTTAATCATGCTGTTATTTTCCATTTTACTTCATTGTTCAGCTGATGGAGAAGAGCAAGTGTTGTTGCTTCCTTCCTTTAGCAGATTTTTTTTTGGGGAGAGGGGATGGTAGAATGCTCCATGGAATGAGGATCTAATTTTGTTCAGTTAAAATATTTTTAGTCATAACCAATATTTTACTTATAAGGTTATGTTAATGTAAGTAGGCCACAGTAGTTTGGCCATGTCATCTGGAAGAAACTGTACAAGGATCGTGCATAAGATGACTGAGAATGACATAAAGAGACAACATCAAAACCAGTTCTTGACAGATCATGTACAAGGCATCGGAAGCAACAATAGACAGAAGAAGGCAAAGGCAGATAGTACATGTAATCTTTGGCTGGAGGTTGATTGAAGACAAGACCAAGTTTTTTTCATTTTCTAGAAAAAAGCTCCATAGAATGATACAGAGCATCCTTCCATGTTGGAAGTGTTGAAGCAGCCTGTGAAAACTCACTATTTCAGGCTTACTTTTAGAGGCTCAGATTGAAGTGAGATTGCTATTTGCTTTCATGCTTTGAAATATTTTTGCTTGTTTATCTGATTTGATTTTATTAAATTGATATTTTAGCTAGCTTGATTGTATTCTGCACTGGGTACTTTGGTGGAAGGTGATATGTTGTCCATTACGTGCTAATTGTAGTATTTAAAGATTATGAGCATTTTGTTTTTTACTACTTTCTAAGCAATGTAATCTTGAATGGTTATAACTTTGCTTAGTTTTTTGTGTTGTATTGGGTATACTGGAGCATCTAGAACCACTGCTGTGCTTGTTTTTAGTTACTGAGAAGCTGCTTTATCTTTCAGCCTTACATTATTTTCCTGAATATCAGTGGCTGGTGGATTTCACAGTGGCAGCTACTGTTGTCTATTTGGTAACTGAAGCCTACTACAGCTGGATGAAGCCTTCACAGGAAATGAACATCAGCATAGTCTGGAGTCTGCTTGTGCTTGCTTTTGCAATGTATCCTTCCATGGTGCCTCTTATTATTTTTAATGGGAACATAGGAAGTATGAGTGTTCATTGAAAGCATGTCAAATTCATGTTTTTTTATGGATTACACTAAGCACAAGAATTTTTTCTTTCTTGACCAAGATGGCATTTGCAAGACATAAGAAGTGTAAAGTAATTTTAGTGCTATGGAATAACCATATACTGAGAAGACCTCAGAGAAGTTGGGAAACACTGGGTTAAGCTCTACTTCTCCATCTTGCAATTGAGAGGTCATGCTAACCACCATAAAAAGGAAAATGTACTGTGTCTCACCATGTTGCTTGGTCATTTTGCTCTTGCAGCTTTTTTTGTGCTGTAGCTAGCATCATGGAAAGCAGGGACCTGGCTGAGGTCAAGCATGGCCACTATAGGTGAATGTAGGGCACATTCCATATTCTTCCAGTAGTGGAGCAGCATCAGCCTTGGAGGGAGAGGCTGGTTCAGCAGGCAAAATCACCATATTAATGGAAGCACTGCACCATCACCTATCAGAAGCCCCCTTGTCGATCCTAGCCCGCCTTGACCATCTCAGAGACATCTTCCTCTGTGTCAATCTATGGGAGGAGTTATGCAAGAGGGTGCTGTTAGAAACGTGATTGGCAGCTTCAACGGGAGAATGGACCTAAGGCATAAGAATAAGAAGAGGGATAGATCCATTTCTCCATCCCTCTCCTCCTCCCCAGGCAGAGGGCAATCCAACAGGAGGCATAAGAGTAAAGGGGAAACACAGGAGTAGTTCAGAGAAGATGTCTTCCTCCCCTTCTCTGCTGTAGATAATGTACTTTCATAGGACTGCTACTACATCCTTGGCATCCCTCTTTCACATTGTGATCTAGCCAGAAGAAGAGGGAAAGCTGGTTGATGACATAACTCAGACTGTATTATCAGGGTTTGGGGAAGGGTCCAGGGAGGAGTGTTCAGTACTTTTCAGTCCTTGCCTGTTCCAAGGGTTTGAGTTCTTCTCTCCCCCACCCCCGCCCCCGCCCCCCGCCCCTGCCCCCACCAATACTGGATGGCCTCATTACTACAGTTAATATTGGGCCTTCTTTTTCTGTTCCGCAAGAGCTGGAGTGGAGACCCAAAGCCTCATGATGACACCTTCCCAGAGAGAAGATTCAGCCAATCCCTGAGAGTATATTTTTGGAGAGTGGGAAGCACCCTGTGTCTCAAAAGATTTTCCTTTCCTCTCATTTCTAAGAAGCTCTTTAGTACTAATGACACTACTCCAGTATGCGGGGTCTTGCTGCAGGGGTTTGTGGGACAGGGTTGTATTCTGGATGGAAAGTTTTGCTTCATGCCTGTGTTTTCCAACTTCTTTGATGCCTTCTGAGGTTGAAATATTATATACTTACACAAGAATTCATTCCAGAAGGACCTCAAACAAAGCTAAACCCTTCATCTGGGAAAACCACTGTTTTCGTTTATATGTTTCAGGGGACACACTAATCTGTTGCTTAGATCTTCACTTCTTTGGGATAACTTGGGTGTGATAGTGTTCATTTTCTCTTTTATGGTGGATAGCAGAGCAGAGTTTAATCTGTTTCCAACTTTGTCTGAAGCCCTTCTAGAATGAACCACTAAGTATACAAGGTTTCAATCTGGGCAACAGTGAAAGAATGGCACCAGCTCCATGTCTTCTGCTTGTCTCTTATAGGGACATAAAATGTGAATTGTTAAGCTCTTGGTTGTTATTTTGGTTTGTGGTAAAAATATTTGTGTGTCCTTTATGATAACATTAAAAAAAATCCCTTTGGTTATTTAATTGGAATTGAAATGTGTATTAATCAGACTGCCGTAAAACATAGCTGCCTAAATAGCCCAGAATGTGGCAGAAGGCACAGTTAGGAGTGATAAACACTGTGCATGAACCTCTGTTGTAGAAAGTTACTGCCAGCAGCATCTATATATAGCTGTTTTTGTTTCCTTTGTAAAAAGATCTCAGCATGTGCCAGATTGTTGTCAAGAAAGAGACCTGCAAAAATACTAGTGGTTAGGGAGTAGGGAAAGATTCCAAAGATTCAAAGGAAAGTAATTTTAGAATTTTCTGTAAAACCAAGAGAGATCAAGCGCCTTTCATATATGGAAGAGACCTCCGTTTAAGTTCTTCCATCATTCGGAGTGTTATAATTTGGTATGTCTTCTCTGTTCAACTCTTCCGCATAAAAAAGATGTAATAAGAAAAGAAAAATGGTCCCTTTGGCTCCCTAATACTGCTGATGTAACCGATTCTAAAGATGAAGGCATCAGCAGCGAGTGACCATTCTTTCTCTAGCCTTCAGATTGTATGTATATTGCATAAACTGCATTGTGTTGTCTGATATCCAAGCAGATCTCTATATAATGTAGAGATAAATTATCGTTTTTCCCGTTAAGTGATACTGTAAAAATAGCTGTCTTCAGAGAAATTGTCAGGATGTCCATGAGGTTGGCGTCTCTTGAAATGATTAAGCAAAAAGAACCACATGCCAACAGTTTTCTGGGATTTATCATCTTTTGTTTGTTTGCATTTCTAGTCTGCCCTTTGTCAAAGTACTTAGTATGGGTCACAAGATGTTAAAATGAGAGTATGTTTACCAGAGGGTCAGAAAAGTGATAGGGATTACAATATATTAAATCAACAAGGAATACAAATAATGAGGAATAATTGTTTATTCTTTCCTAAAAATGAAAAAAGGTTCCCCAGTATCACAATTAAGCATGCGTGTTGGCAACAATTTTGACACTAATAAATCCCTAGCCCATAAGCTTCTGAGTTCAAGCTCAGTGCTGGAACTCATTTAGAAATTACTTTCCATTTTAAAACCTCTTATTTCAGTAGTAACTAATGCAGAAAATTAGTTGATTAACAATTAGTATTATGAAAAAAAACCTAATTAAAAATGAAATTCCTGCATCTTTATAATTAAGCAACTTTTAAACTCTCTTGGAAGTTGTTGCTATGCTGCTTATCAGCAGAAAAACAAAAGTAATTGTGATCATAGCTTCCAGTAGCACTGTTGTCTTCAATTTGATATCACCCTCCCAACACCCTTGGTCTAGGAATCGAATAGAAATAAATAAATATAAGTTCTGCAAATGAGATTAAGTTCTATAATTTTTGATAAAACAATTAGATATTTAAGTGTTTCAGTCTATTTAATTTTTAGTTAATTTGATTCCCATTGAATATTTAGTGTTGGATCTAAAACAACAATATTTCTTAACATTTGGCTTCCCTTTCTTTCATCAGTTCATGTTATACAGTATATTCCCAAACAAGATAATAACCAGTAGTGCCCCCCCTCCATATTTTGATAATATGTGCTGCCAAAAGGCTTTTTGGCCTAGTAGCAGCCTCTGTGGTGTGAAATAGAGACAACTTCACTGATTTTTCCTTATTTTCCTGCCTCGTACCACTTCCTTTCTCCGTCTGTCTTCAACAGCTGAAACTTTGAAGCCATATAGGAATTTAAAAACAAACAAAAGCTTTTTTTTTTTTTTGCTTTTGAGCAACAATCTAAGATTCCAATATGCAAACTAGGTATAAAGTTTCGTTTTAAAGAGCTGTGGACCATACAATACTTTGTGGATACCACTGATGAGATGCTAGCACAAGTTAATTGGGCATATAGTTCTTTAATGAAGAACCAATGTGTAAACCACAGTATTCAGTGTTTTGTCAGCTGATCTAATCAGCACATTGTTTCTGTCCTCTAATATAAACTTTGGAGGGTTTTTAAATCAAAAAAACCATGAGGGGACTGAAAGGGTTGCATGGTTCCAGAGAGAGCTTTTTTTTTTTTGCATTGGTGGAAATGTTGTCACTTTATCATCATCCCAAAGTTTAGTGTATGCTTTTGCATGGAATTTTTGTAAGCCAAACCTTACCAGCAACATTAAATTTTTGCCAACATGTCTACGGTAATAGTGCAGAATAAAATATTTAAATAAATAAATGTGTTCTGGTCATCATTTCCCCAGGGAGGGACTTCCCACCAGTGTAAGAAGAAAATAAAAATTAGAATTCCAGTAGATTGTATAAAGTGTCTATTGTTTCTCAAATGAGGTTCAAGTCTCTGTCCAAATTGCTGGTCTCATTCCCAGTAATCTTTGGTGCCGTCAAGACTTAAGGGCCAGTGGACAGCTCTTTATGGTGCTGCTGGCAAGTGGAACACCTGTGGTGGCACTGATACTTTGCTCCCAAGCATAGGGTAATCTAGGATTGAACTTCCATTGAGTTTTGATTTAGACTGAGTCTAACCTGGTTGATTTTAGGAATGCCTAAAACTTTTATTTTCCTTTACACTTCTCATGTAGCAAAGCATTGTTCTCATTAACTACCCATTACTTCAGAGTAGAAGAAGGAGGTGAAAAATCAGTCTGTGTGACCTTTGGCTTCTTTTTCTTTGTCAAAGCTATGACAGTTCTGATTGTAACAGAAAACTACTTGGAATTTGGGCTTGAATCAGGTAATACCATACAACCTTGACTTCAGAGTTTCATTTTTAGCTTTGGATTAGATCTAGACAGTTGATGATGAAAGATTTTGTGTTCCAGCAGAATTCTGCCCTGTGAATTCCAGAGATTCAGGATTCTCTGCTTAAATGTTTGGAGGACAGGGTTATTGTCAAAAATTTGTCTAGAACTACTGTCATTCATGTGAAGCACACCTGCAAAATTTTTAGAGACTCTTACATGGCATGGAGACCAGGAAGCTTACCTTTCCCCCACCTTATTCAACAAGTGTTACTATGTTTGTATATGGATAGAAACTTAAAAATACGTTCACACTGTATTTCATAATATTTTTAATGTTACTGAAATACGTAGAACTTACAGTTTTTCGCTTTGTTTTTATTTTTCACTTCATTGAAATTCTTTGAAAGACTTTATTTTGGTAATTGGATGTGCTGTTAGATTGGTGTTAAAATCCATGAGGTTTTTGCTTGTTGCCTTTGCATAGATATGGGCTGCGCTAGTAAATTGTATAGCTCATCTATATTTTCTGAAAGCTATTAGTAAAGATCAACTGGTTTGAAATTTCACTGGGACATTCCTGTTAGTAAGTGGGGGAAACCATCTCCATTCATCAGCTGAATCTTTTTCTCCATTTGTAGGCTTCTCCAATTTTTCAGTAAGTGCTGTGCAGTTTTTTGAAAAACAAGGCTTGAAATCCCAGTAAGTAAAAATGCATTTGTGCTTAAGTTGATATCTTTGTAATCAAAATGCTGTCCATGTTATCCTTTAGTTCAGCTTGTATTTTAAGGACCTCGACCCTTTAAATTCAAAGGCTCATGTGGCAAAGTCTGGAAACCCAGCAGGGGCCTTTTACGTTTTATTCATGACAGTAATTCTCGGTAAACCTCCAACTGTTTTTAAAACTGTGGGCAGTAGTCTCTGATGTGACGTGGGGAAGCTCATGTAGGGAAAGTATAAGGTTCCATTGTGTGCGCATTACAGATCCTGTTGTTGTGGGATTTTGGATTGCTGAGTAGATGCTCCTGGAGCAGTCATTGCTTTTCTGTATTTGCAGTTTGTTCTATAAAATTGGGGCTGTTCAGGGGAAATGATTTATAGGAATTTCTATATGATTTGAAACTACATTGTAACTTTACTAGTCCAAAAATAGGAAAAAAATATGCTGCTATTAGGACATTTGCACCTAACAGTTTAGGCCTCCTGAACTAATATCTGAACTAATAACACCTGCAAATAATGCTACTCATATAGTGGCTCTATTGGTGCAGTTATCAAACAGCTCGTGGTGACAATTCCTGTGATTCTTGGAATCAAGAAGAAAATATTCCATGTCCTCACCTTTAGTAAACTTCCATCTGAATTGCTACAAGGACTTAATTAAAGGGACACATGTGAGTTGCATCAACAGTCAAATGTTGCAGCATCTTGTTCAGGCTTCAGCTATTTCCTCTTTAATGGACTACTGCTCTGTTTCTCCTTGCTTGCTTTTTCCTCCATCAATCATGGGCATCCTATCCCAGTTGATGATTGGCAGTGGCAGGTAGTCAAGCAGTGCAACACAGTAACATTTGCATAATTAAAAGGTATTTGAAATAACATTCATTATTTGCTTAAGTATTTCTTACATATTAAAAATAATTTGGTAAGAAGATCATTCCCATCAGTCAGATGTTGGAGGAAGAGAAGGAGGTTGTTTACTACTTGTTATTAATTCATTTAATATATTATAGTTATAAGGTGAGAAGGAGCTAGATAAGAATCTTCAAACTGTGAGAAAATCTGAATCTTTTTTTTTCCTCCTTAGGGGCCCTGTTTCTAAACTGACATTCAAATTTTTTCTGGCTATCCTTTGTTCGTTTATTGGTGCTTTTTTGACATTCCCTGGACTGAGACTGGCTCAGATGCATCTGGACGCTTTGAGTTTAGCAACTGAAAAGATCACCCAGTAAGCAAAATCATGTAGCACTTACATTGTATCTAATTGCCAGTAGTTGTCTCCATACAGTGCTTCACTTTCCTTACCAAACTGACAATGTGTCTTTACAGGCTATTTAATATAATCAGTACACTGAATGTACAGTTACATAGCTGTTTAAAAAGTGGTGTGTGTGTTATATCAAGTTAGTATGCAATGGAAGTCATGAGGAGAAGCAAGAAAAACAAAGTAAATTGAAAAATAAATGGTAACAAGCCTGGTTTGGGGTTGAACAAATTCATGGAGGACTGGCCTATCAGTGGCTACTAGAATGGATGCCTAGGTTTCCCCTTGGGTATGAGAGGCAGGATGACTCTGAAGACCATTTGCAGAAGTTCAGAGCAGGTATGAATAAGAATGGTTAAGAATGCTAGGCAGACTTGAGTAAGATTCCAGCTATTTAAGTTTGTCAACAATTCAGACTCATGGAAAATCACTGCAGGAAACATGTATAAGAGGATTGGTAAGTATCAAGTCCTGCAAATGATTCAGACATGGGTTTCTGTAGGAGGTTAGTGTTCAACAAATTAGCTGAGGTAGTGTACATTATGCCACCAAGAAGAACGTTCAGACAACTTGATCACTAGATATCCTGATTGAAAAAGCATTGGCAAAACAGTTACCTAAAATCTCCATTTTAGGTACACAGACAGGTATACAAATCCAAGGGAGCCACAATTGTGTTGATATAAGTTGTTCTTCTGCCTGTATTGCATGAGTTCTATCCAATTGTGATTGTCTTAGTGCACTCAATAGTTCATCTGTTTTAGAGTTTCTTTCTGTAACTTCAGAATAGCACAGCTGTAAAATATGTTCTTAAAAAATTGTGGACTTGACAATCTTCATTAAGTGTTTGTGCAGGGACAGCCTTGGAATTTGATTGGTTTGCACACAGTGACTACTACTTCTAGCTTACTGAAAAGGGCTGAAGTATTTGCTTGGCAACCCTAACTGCAAGAGAGCCTCTATATGCAGTGACTGTAAAAAAAAAATGGAGAGGTAGTATTCAGCCTGCTTATTATTAGGGTCTTTCCAGAACCTTCTTAGTTTCTTAACTTCATTGTTAAATTGGTAAGGAATTATGGAATCTGTCACAACAGAATTTGGGAGTGGCAAGAAAACAATTTCTGCTAGCAGTGCTTTGTCTTCTCTCAAAAATGATTTCAGGTTTTTCTTGCACATTTGAAAACTACTGTCTTGTGCAAACATAATGTGGAAGCACACATATCAGAAGGATGATAAGTTAGCTTACATATACTTTGCTTTCAACATGCAGGAGTTTTAAAACTCAGTTTTCATGTAGGAGTTAAAACATTTGTTTTTGTTTTTTCCTTTTCAATTTTCAGAACTTTGCTGCATATAAACTTCTTGGCACCTCTGCTTATGGTCTTACTGTGGGTTAAACCCATTACCAAGGACTATATAATGAATCCACCACTAGGAAAAGAAAATGTGCCTTTGTAAGCTGGTTTCTTTTCTTATCATGTCTTTGTGTATTCCTGAGAATGCTGTAATAGTAATTTCACAAAGAGGATAGAACTGAACATTGACGCTGTCTATATTCTGAGTTTCTTAAATGTAAGTGAGCCATGTGTTTCATGTATTAATGATGCAGTCTTCTTTGAACAGACATTTAATGGTGGCAGCACCAAGCAGATAATATTGTAAACTGGAAGTAGGGATCAAAATATGTGGCACCTTTTCAAAATGGCCTCGTTCCAGGTTCGGCTTCATTTCAGTTTTTGAGAGATGGGACCTTTTAAGCTCCAAGCAGGAACTGCTTCCTGCTACCACCAAACAACTGACTGACAACTTATCCCCCCCCCCCAACTTCCCTCTAGCCAAGGGGGTGACAGTAGGAAATAGAAGGGGAGAAGCCAGACTGTCTTCCTGTCTCTTTCTTTGGCAACAGTTTCTGTGCTTATCCCTATAATTCCTTAATGGGAAGAAGAGACTCAGAATGAATCCACCAGTTCAGAGGGTTTTTGAGTTTTGTTTTGATTCAGAACAAAACCCAAAAGTGTTCTGTTCCAGCACCTAACTGGAAGACGCTGATTATAACTTTTTAGTTTTATTCGCAAACTTCAATGAAATGAAAAGATGCACACTAAAGATGTATGGTCCTGGAGGCAAAGGAGGCAGTTGGTAATCTAAATATTACTGAAACACACATGGAAACTCACTGCTGATCTTTACATACACACTAAAGAGTGTTACATATCTACAAACAAATATTTTTAAATGCATGCACATGGGAAGAATTCATATCATTTAGTACACGTGGTCTTGGATCATTCATGCTAAATTTGAAACATCCCATTATTTACCTGCCTCTGGAGAGTTATTTGAGGATTAAAAATGACTTGTCAGCCACCCTGCTCATTATAAAATGACAGGGTGCTGTAAAAATAAAAATAAATAGTTGAATGATAACATCTGGACTTGCTCATGCAGCCAACATAAATACCACTATATTCCCATTAACAGTATATTCCCATTTAACCAAAGGCCAGGGCAAAGAGATGCATCTTCACTGCCTTCCTAAACATATAGAGTGAAGGGGCCTGAGGCATCTCAAGGGGAGGCTATTCCATAACCTATGGGCTATCACTGAGAAGGAGTGTTAAGTCTGGATGACAGCATGTGTACAGAGCAATTTCCATGGTTTGACATTTAGTGGAACTGCAAATCCTAAAGAGGTAAAAATATCAAATACTATGTTTGATACATTGTACAACTTAAAAAAAAACAGTGTTGTATCTCTTGCATTCTACTTATTGTTAGCATGTAGTCATATACTAAACATACAAGTCAGTGCTGTTATTATTAATTGTGCAAATTCAGATTTTAAATGGTCATAGACCCAAACACAACCCATAACAAGGTCAAATATGGTTAAAGTAAATATGGTAAAAGCAAATTATTCTTGGTATGTGTAGTGTATAATGAACTTTGGAAAGTCATTGTGATTTTTTTTAAATTTATAGAATGTCAGAAGCTACTTTTGATACCCTCAGGTTGTGGATTATAGTTCTCCTTTGTGCTCTGAGGTTAGCTATGATGCGCAGTAATCTTCAGGCCTATCTAAATTTAGCACAGAAATGTGTGGATCAAATGAAAAAGGAAGTTGGCAGAATAAGTACAGTTGATCTGCAAAAAATGGTAAGCTGGGATGGTGTGTAGAAATTCACCCTTACTAATTTGTTTAGATTCCTGGATAGAATGAGGCACTTTCTTGACTTTGTTTGTATGGCTGGAAAGTTATCCTCAAGCTATTGTATTGTCCTTTTAGGGAGCTTTTAGTATCCTGATACCACTAACCTCCCCTATTCACTGTGGATCTTTTAGAAATGGTTGTCTGATCTGATTTGTGAAGGATAGTGCATGCAAAATATGATGTCAAACCAGAAGAGTAATTCTCATGCTCAGAAAGCCTAAAAGAATATTTTCACCCCTTATCCTCTGTTTTATCTACATAGAATCATATAAAGCTTTTCTTTTGTAAACCTTAAGAAGCTTCACAAGCTGCAAATGTAACAAATGAAATTACTAAATCAGGTATGAATGTTAAGTATATGATGTATAAAGGTTGTTCTGTACATGAAAAGATAGGTGATGCTGCTCCTGGGTAAAAGGAGGGGATTGAATAGGCCTGAACTGGGGTATAAATGCCCCTTTGAAAAACTGTGCACAATCTATTCTTTGCATAGTGGTTCTTTTCCTTGTATTGCTTAGGTGTCAGTCTTAATGCTTAACTGTTCATTCCGGGTAACTGGAATCAAATGATATGCGCTGGCACTGGACTATCATAAAGTCAGTTTCAGAGTCTGGATGTGCTTGCAGCTCTGTCTGAATAGGTAAGAAGTGGGAATTTGTTGTACAGAGTTACAGCTGTAATTCTGGAAATCATTCTGTTTGCTGCCGCCTCTACTGTCACAGCAGCTGGGGATTTTTTGGTGTAGTTGATTTGGAGATGAGAGGAGCAATGGTGTGGTGGGGACCAGTGATTAGCAGTGCAGACAGACTAAAGAACAATACAGTTAGCCACTCATTTTATGAACGGGAGAAAAGGTTAACTACTGGGGTCACATGAAAAAAGATCAGGATGGAAATGTGCAAACAACTTTTCTAGTAATATCATAATTATTAGCCACTTAGTAAATATTGTCGTACTACATTGTCTTGTGAACTAATTTTATCCAATGTTTTTGTTGACTTCAGGTGGGCAGAGTGTTTTATTACCTTTGTATAATTGCACTTCAATATGTAGCACCTCTGGTTATGTTGCTTCACATGACACTACTGTTGAAAACTTTAGGTAAGAATCCAATGAACTAAAGAAAATGCTCACTTCTCTTATGGGTCTGTTCATTTTGTTAACATCCTGGGAAGAGATGGCGGGCTGAGTTTCTGAGCTGTGATGTCTGGACTAATATTCTGGCTTACCTCACTTTGCCTGGTTCTTCCTTCTCTCCCAAGTCCTAAAATGGTTGGCAAGATGTACATAAATGTTGTTCATAAGGGTAACACACTCAATAATTGGGCCACATTATCGTTGAAAGCAGCTGAAGAACTGAGCATATTAATGGTCTCGAATAACAACAACAATAATAATAATAAGTTGATTAGTTTATATCCCGCCCTTCAACAAATGGTCCCAGGGCGGGTTACAATAAGAATAAAACATATCAAAAGAAAGAAAAAAAAAGAGATTATTAAAAATAATGCCCCTTCCTCCCTCCCTCCCACATCGACCACCCCCACCCCCACCACCCCGCCAAACAGGACAGCACCCTGAAGAAGCTATTTAGATGACAAAAGCCTGGTTGAAAAGATATATTTTCACCAGGTGCTGAACAGTATACAATGTAGGCACCTGGCAAACCTCAAGAGGAAGGCTGTTCCAAGGTCTAGGGGCTACCAAGAGAAGGCCCTCTTGTTTGTCCCTATGCCTTATACCTCTGCAGAAGAAGGAACTTCAAGAAGGCCCTCTCCTTGAGATATTAGTGTACAGGCAGGTCAATATGGGAGAAGGTGCTCCTTCAGATACCCAGGGCCCAAGCCATTTAGGGCTTGAAATGTTAGCGTCAACTCCTCAAATTGAGCCCAGTAGCAAATAGGTAACCAGTGCAGATCCTTTAAGACCAGCATAATACAAGTCCAGCCAGAGATGGAAGAAAAATAAAGTTCCTGTGGAAGACATGGATTGGCTCGTGGCTTTAAGCACCTCTGAGTGTATGCGCTATGCTTCTTTGTGCCCATGCTGGAACGTATCAATTTGTCTTTAATCAAGAATCAAGAAATTCATTCATATCTTAGGAAATCTAGGGCACTTTTGTACTTAACTGCCGTGGGAAATATCCCATGGCAATTAAGATCAGAGATGGTGGCTGGCACATGCATTGTGAATGCCAGCCATGCCAACCATCACCCAAACCTATCTGGGTCTCAGTGAAGTGCAGATGGTGATGTGAAGCATGACTGCACAGCGGTAGCCACCCAACCCCATATAGCCTTCATATATAGAAGTATGGGAATGCTGTGTATGGGATTGTACTAAGTGTCTTGAGGCACTCCTAGTGACACTTTGGAACAGTTTTTACTGCTTCGCAGCTGCTCTAGCTCAGGATGGCCAGGCATGCACTTGGCCACTCTGGGACGGAGGTGATTCTGTAGTGTATGAATGCACCATGGCAGAGCATGCGGGGCCCTTTGTGCAAACAGGCCCCCAGCCACGAGAAAACACTGGGATCAGAAAGAAGATAGCATTTAAAGTACAAGCATTTGACATTGAACTCTGGTATTCTGTACATGGTTGCAGAGACAAGCAGTCTGCACAGCATATATAAGCAGTCACAAGTATATATCAAAATTACTATAATAGGGGGTGTTTATTACCTCACAGGCATGTTCAAAAATTACAAAAGGATCCTTGTTTTTTTCACTGCCCATGATAAAAAAATCAATGCAGATTACAGCAAAAAGTAGTGGGGAATAGCTTGGCTTAAAACGTTTTAATTAAATTGATACATTTTGATTGTTTTGGAAATGCAATGGATGAGAGAAAGGGAGGAAAGGAAGATTCTAAAATGAAAAATTACACACTCACACAAGCATTTGAAAAAGAGATAGAAGTGGGATGGTGCAATTCGCAGAACATCTCAGAAAGATAGAGACAGGATATATCTGCCCTTAAGGGTTATGGAGACGTCAGATTGTGGATAACATATCCCAAGCTGCTTTCTCTAGCTATCATGGCCGGGGAGTGACAAAAGCTACCAAAAAGGCTGAAAATACTTTTATAAGTAAAAATATAACTTGGGGCACAAGGTGCCCAAGTACTAAGCAAATATTCTGGGCAGTGCTTTTCATAGCCCAAAACTGATTCTAACAAAAAAGGAGATCTTTCTTCCTGCTATGAAAAAGTCCCAAATAACTAATCTTTTTTTAATCTTAACTTCCCTTTGCCCACTTTCATGTTTCTCTTCCTGGGATCTTTGACTCATTGCTTTTGTTACTAGTAGCCATTATCTTTCACTATCAAGTAGCCATCCATTCAACTCAAACTGCCGTACACTGCAGAGTGGGGAGGGAAAGCATGGTGTAATTTCAAGTCTTTTGTTACAGAGAGGGAGAAATCTAGTTCATCTCTTTTGTGAACAGTCCCGAACATTAAAAAAAAAGTTAGGATGACCTAGAAATGATTTAAATAAAGATAAAATAATTTTACTCCTGCCTCATCCTACTATAGTATATACGCAGGTAAAAATAAGACATGTGTTTGAGTCAAGCCCGTGGTGACTACATGGACCTATCCAAGCACTTTTCTCAGCAGTCCTGCAGAAATGGGTTTCTACGGGCTATTCAGAAGATACGCCAGGATTAAACATTTTGCATATCTCATCATACTCGTATGTGAATTCAAGTCACCTTATTTCTGGATCATGCAATTCAATCTGAGGATTGGTACGCTACAGGCCAGCATCAAGGGAATGCAAGCATTACTTGTACATTTATTAGATGTGCTTTTGATTACAAGGAAGCCGTTTCACTTTTTGAGAACATGAGGAAGAGAACGAAACCTTTGTTCTGTGCAAAATGACATTGTGAATCTCAGAATTCCTCTGGGTAGCATTTTCTTATCTTTTAAGGATTAGAATATGCCATTTTGTGATATAATCATCAGCCATGCCTTTGCTTATAGATGTGCAAGTACAAATTACTAAATATTAAGAGCAATAACATCATTCTTCCTTTCATTGTATAGGTAACTATTCCTGGGGCATTTATCCAGCATCTCCTACAGATTTATTAATGGAAAGCAGTCCACTGAGTGATTCCGTACACTCTGAATCTTCAATGGATGATGAAAAGACGAGGGTGACAGTGTCCATGGCAGCAGCTAGCTTGAAGAACATTTTCACTCCACTGTTATTTAGAGGACTGTTGTCCTTTCTTACCTGGTGGATTGCTGCCTGTCTCTTTTCTACAAGCCTTTTTGGGCTCTTCTATCATCAGTACCTGACAGTGGCATGACTGAACAAGGCAAGCATTTTTAAAACTAGAAAATCCGTATGTCTCAATGGGACTGAAGAAGAATGGAGAAATAACCAGATGAAGAGAAACACACAGCAGTTTCTCCCTTTTGAGATGTCCACTGTGTTCTCAAACAAGTATTTGGTAATGTTGGAAATTGCAAGCAAATCCATTCTAATCCTGTTACCTTAAATTATAGGTAATGACAGAATTGTGGGTTTATTTAAGCAACTTTGAAACATGTCCAAGAACTCTGTGTTGCCCTGAAAACACTGTGCTATCCGGTCATTGATTGGCTGAGTTTGGCCATACCATGGTCCTCCTGGTAGTAACTATTTTTGCATAGAGAATGAGCATTCTGAGCCATGTGAGGAGTTGAAAAAATTTTAATGTTGGAAACTCAAGGGTGACTTTTCTCCTGAAAAGCAGACTGATCCAACAGAATAAAAAGAAATACTGTATATTACAGTAAAGGAAGTTTGTCTGAATAGAGCTTATTGTAAATAAAATGCATGGATTCGGTAAGCATTTGTGCTAAGGACTTGCTCACATTACTTACTGTAAGGATATTGTGTTGCAATCTTGTGTCACTTGGTTATTTAATATATGAATGCTAGGAGTGTGTAGTTACCAAAAATTTTTAAAGAACAAATCATTCTTTGAGTGCCCACATACTTGAAATCTCTTCTTTTAGGAGTAAGTTCTAAAAATGTCTTGATAACTTATTTCTCACTCCTGTACGTTCATGTGTTAAAACTATGCAAAGTGATATCATGCTGAGGGTTACTTGGTGAGACACTCTACCCCATGATGTAATGTGTGAGGGAGTCCTAAGGGGTTTTGATATTGTAAGAGTAAATATTATAATCATATTGTTTCGCTCTTTTAAAAAAAACAATAAAAGGCCATGTGACTCCTCAGATGTTTAATTTTGATGCTGATATTTATCAGCAGAATGGTTTGGGGTCTTATTCTAATAATTTAACTGGCTTTTGCAACAGAAGTTGGTGTAGCTTATTGAAGTTGAGTGAAGTTTTCTAAACTTATTTTACTGTGTATGCATATAATTAGTCTAGTATGATATTTGAAAAAACTGAAATTTCTGTATGAATGTATACTGCCGGGCAGGAAAGTTCTGAGTAGAGAATTATTAAATTAATATAGTTTATCCTGTTCAGAGAGGAGTGGCTGTAGCTCAGTGGTAGAGCAAACGACCTAGAAAGCAGAGGGTTGCTGGTTCAATCTCCATCCTCTTTCTGGAAGTAGGGAATGGCAAACCACTAATGTATCTCTGCCAAGAAAACTGCCAAATTGACCTCAACTTGGTGATACCCAATAATAGCAATCCTGTTCAAAGATGCCTTAATATTCAAAATCATATCTGAGCCATTTACACAGCTGACCCTCAACTACAAACTGCCAATCCATATCGACTTCCATTTCTGCTTCTGCTCATGCTTACTTGTACTTTAGGAATAATGATTTGAACAAGTAGCCTATCACTGCTACTTTTGGATTTACTCTAGTTTTAGTTTACATGAGTCTAAATCCCACTTACTCTGGATTTACTTCTCTGGACATAAACCTAGTGGTAAATCTAGCTATTCATTCTCTTCCTGTTATTTTTTGCCTTGGGGGAATTTTGGAAAGCTAATATAGTCATAAAATACAGATTAAAATCACAGCCACAGTAAATCTGTAGCTATTGTGAAGATGTAGTCAGGGCACTGGGATAGCAGGATTCAAATTGATTTGTATAAATTAAAACTGAGTAGGTGAATTTGGGCCTCCCCTCCCCTGTCTTTTAGCCTACTCTGTCTCTTGAGATTGTGTAGAGGATAAAACGGAGGGCAGAAGATTCTGTTTTGCTGCTCTGAGATCTTTAAAAGGAAAAAAATGGGATATAAATGCTGTGATTAAACAAATCAGTTTCTCCTGCTTGTTTGTTTGTTTAAAGTAATTCAGTTCCTGAATACACTCCATTCTTCCGTTGATTCTTGTTCATCTTTTCCTAATTGCCAGTGGAAGGGAGATAGTAATATGAATGGGATAGATCAGACAGGGAAGAGGGCAGGGGATTCCTGAGCTGGTAGTTACAAAGAACCTATATCTTTGTTTCTTTTGGGGAACAGGGAGTGAAAGGCAATGGAATTCTCAGGCTCTTGTAGCTGAAATGAGTTGTTGCTGATCTGTTGTTGGATGAGCCATGGGGCTTGTTCTGGTTCCAGAGACCATGAACCAAAAAGTCTGACATGGCTTCTCTTTCCACTGTCCAGTATGTGATTCCAAAATGTATCATTTGGTGTAAAACTGCCTTTACCTTCCTTTAAGAGTTTCTCGTGCCTCTCCGGAATCATGGGGCAGTGCCATACATGGACAGTGTTATCGCAGAAGAGTTGAAGAGTTGGCTTTTATACTCCTTTTTTTTCACCTTTTTAAGTGGACTTAAAGCAGTTGGCAAAGCTTTCTATTCTTCTCCCCACAGCAGTCACCCTGTGAGGTAGATGGGGGCTGTGAGAGTTTAGGAAGAGAGCTGTGACTAGCCCAAGGTCACCCAGCTAGCTTTTATGGAAGGAGTGAGGAATCAAGTCCCATGACTACGAGATAAGAGCCCAGGACTCTAACCACAAGACCAAACTATCTCACCAGAATAGCACACAGAAGTGAGATTAGTACCTTTTTATTTCATGTGCCGGTTCCTGGCTTTCTGTATCATTGGCAGCGTTCACACGCTGCCAGGTAATGCTCAGAAAGCATCCCAGACTTTTGTGAAATTTTGTTTTTGGAGGTTTCATGTCAAAGCATAATGATGGCTGTTCACTTTGGAATACTGGCATGCATGCTCACTCTATGTTGGGGCAGAAGGTTACTGTGAACTAATGTTGGAAACACAGTCACCTCTGAGCAATGGCTTTGTAAGTATAAAATGTGTGTAGTGGATACCTGAGACAGTCTCTGGCTGTGTGAATCTGGTGCCTGTGTCATGCAGATCCTAATAGTGGCTGTGTGACCAACCAAGCCAGTTAGTGTGGACAGTTGCTGTAAATGTTCATGCTAGAAGGAACAGTAGATTACTGTACAATACAATACCAAAGTGGCCCATGGAGAAAAAACCTACAGGTAACTATTGTAGGGGAGGTCTGTCTCACCCTGAAGGCTTGTTCTTTAGGTTTCTGCTTCATTATGCTAATCCTTTATAACCTAGATTTAAAAAGGGAGCACTGCCATTTGTTTGTACATTTGTTAATTTGGTTCAAACTTTTCATCAAAAAGTTAAAACTGCTGGATATTCTTAAATTGATTCTTCCCAATATTTTGTTCTTGCTTAAAAATTAAATTTGAACATAAAGATATGTTCAATGAGAAATACTAATTTATAACCACAATTTGTTTCTAAATAGTGAGAAGGGGATCATCACAGAATTGAACGTAGTTGAAATTCCATCCAGGCATGACCCTACATTTTTGAGATGCTGAGCACACTTTGTAAACTGGTTGTATCTTCAGTAAACGTCTTAGCCTAAATAATGTTAAGATCTATAGCTATTTTCTGTAAAGTGGAAAATAGGGAAAGCACCCTACAAAAGCACACACAAGAGATAAAAATCCCCAAGGTGCTATATTCCTTTAATAAAGCAACACATTTTGGCTTAAATTCTTTATGAAGGGCTATGTAAAAGACAAATGAAAAACACACACAAGATAAATAATATACAATATCATCTTTAAAAAACCACATATGTACAAAATCTGCAATTCTGTTTATGTGTCTGAGTAATGACCTCAAGAAAGGCAGAAGTCTAGTTCTTCATTTAGGTGTGTTTAATCCAAGGATCCACCACCATTCCTTCATAAACAAACTTGGTTTTCAGAGGAACATTTTTTCTTTTCAGTTCTTTTTGCCCATCAGCTGTGCTGTATGCATCCTACATTCCCATTCACAACAGCATGTTTGAACAACAAAGTTGGATTGTAGAGCCAAAACTCCCAATTGGTTGCACCCAGGAAGGTCACAAATGACATAGTTTTCCATTATTTAATCCCACAATACTGAGAGTTCATTTCTTTGCTTTGGCATCTGTGTATTCCATTTTCTACTCAATCTCTAGCTTTTGTAATTTGGTCTGGAGTACTTGGGGACTTTTCACCCCTTTCGACTATTTAAGAAGGGTCATGGCTTGTACTTCAGGCTTAACCTTCATTAGGCCTCATGAGAATTTAAAATAATTGTTGCTGGTGTTCATTGCAATTCAAGTGATATTGCTAAAAGGATTAGGACTGCAGGCACTTTAAAGGTAATAGTACTAGAATCAGCACATGTAGTCAGCTCTAGAATTAGTTTGAAGTCCTGGCCCAACAAGTAGGTCATAGCCCATAACTAAATCATACTTAGGACGAATGTGAATCATTTCAGTGATGACATGCAATCTGCACTTTTTTATCATTGAATGTTCTAGGAGTCAGAAGGAAGGAAAAGATGGATGTGTACTGTCAAAGAATGCAATTATCAGGTGGAGTTGAAAGGGAGAGGCTCAGGTCTGAAAAGGTCAAACTGTACTAGGTTAAGGGAATATAATTGTAAATTATAAAAATATAAAACAGTATTGAATGGCTGCTGAAAGCTAATAAAAGTGTGGAAGTAGCCTTGGTCACCCTGATAAATGAACTCATGTGGGAGAAAGAAAGGAGTGCAGCTCTGTTGACCCTGCTAGATATCTGCACAACTTGTGATAACATCAGCCATGATATCCTAGTTAATCTCTGTGAGTTGGGAGTAGAAGGCAGTGGGGCTGTGAGTGAGAGTGGATGATCTCATAGAGTAGTACTGGGCTGCAGCATGCTGCACAGGTGCTATTCTGAAGCTGTTTGGAACTTGGAGTTGTGGGATAAGTTGTCATCAACAGGCTAATGACCCTCAGCTCTATTTCTCCATAGCATCAGAATCAGGGGAGACTATGAATTTTGACAATCAGTGTCTGGATGCAGTTATTGGTTGAATGAAGGCCACTTGAGGAGATGGAGACTGTATGGGTAGGAAGTTTTGTGGGCCAAACTTGGACTTCCCATCCCTTTTACAGGACAGAATGGTGAACCTGCCCCTGCCAACACCTCCCCCCAAATACACCCAGACACTTACCTTAGTATGGATATGTATCTGGGTGCTGCCATGTTCCACCCAGATGCCGACACCAGTGTGTGTGTGCCAGCACCGGTCACCAGGATAACAGTGATGTGACACGCTTGTGGTCCAGCTCACCTGACTTGCCCAGCACCATAGAGATTCAAGCAGGCTCACCGGAGACTGGAAAGGCTGTCTATGGTTAAGGTAAGTGCATGTGTGGAGGACGAAATTGTGCTCCACATGTAGTTGGCTTCCAGTGTGCTCCTGCACAGAAGGGACCATTTCTGAGTTGGAAACAGACCCTTCCAGTGCAGATACTGTGCCTGGGAGTGCAGTGGAAGTGAGAAAGCCCCTTGGTTTGGATAATAGGGAATTCACCTTTTCTAGATGGGATTGCAGATCTTCAGAAGGAATGTACGGAATTTGGAGGTGCTTCTAAAATCATTGCTGTCAGTAAATGAGAAAAGGAGAGGAGAAGATCATCTTTGCTTGGAGATGCAGCTGAGCCTGTTTTTATCATTCCCTCCTCCGGGAACATATAAGAGATGTGACCGCTTTGGACTGAAGTTGAGAAGAAAAGAATGTGTCTGATATTCTTTTTGCTTATCTTCTGTGTTATTTTAACTGGTGAATATTCTTTCTTTCCTTTTCTTTTTTTTTGTAATTTCTATATAATTTTTTTTTATTTTTTTTTATTTTTTTTCCTTTTAATTACATAGTTATGCACTTATACATTCTTCCCTTTTTTTCCCCCCCTCCCCACCCCCTCCCACCCCTAAATAGTAAATATTCAATAACATTTATGAGCTAAGGGTTACATTTGGAATACAATTCTTAACTGTAATTTAACTAATTCACTTCTGACACTCGCTTCCAGGTAATTTTTAACCTCCCTCCATTTGTTTTTACACCTTCTTATTTTTGCTAAATCATTTTCAAAATTTTCCCGACATTCTCGAACCTCTACTGCAATCGAGGCTATTATATATTCATACAGTTTCTGTATTTCCCATTTAGTTGCATCCTTCCATCCATTTACTACTACCAATTGAGCCGACCTAAGTATGGAACAGACTACTTCCCTAGTCTCTTTTGGCCTTATATTCTCCAAATCCAATTGAAATATTACTATCCTTTCATTTAAGTTAATATTAAGTGCATATATATTATTGATCATATTTTCTACCTCCTTCCAAAACACCTGCACTCTCTGACAATGCCAAATCATATGTAAAAATATTCCTCTTGACATCCATGCCAGCATTCTTCGGTTACATTTGGAAAGAAGTGTGACAATTGTACTGGTGTTCTGTACCATTTATGTATTATTTTCATTCTTGTTTCCCATATTCGTCCATATTTTATTTTTTCCATTCTCTGTATTTCCTTTTTAACTTCTTCTCTGTTTATTCTTATATCATCACTCCATATTCCTCTTATTTCTTCATATATTTCCTCTCCCACTGTCATTAACCCCTTATATATAATTCCTGCAATACCTTTTTCACTCTTCCTCACTTTTCTTATTATTTTATCAAATATTTCATCTTCCTTATTAACTATCTAATTCTTACTTGATCTATATAAGTCTTTATTCCCCTTGCTTGCAGCCAGCTTCCTCCCAATAATTGTTCTAATTCCCTTAAATTTTTGGGATTATGTCCCGTATCATATAAATCTTCAATTACCTTTATTCCTCTCCTATATAATCTATTTAATGCCCATTGTAAACCATCCTCAGCTCCCACATTTATTTTCCAGATTGTAGCTAATTTTCCTTCCTCCTGTGCAATTTTTCTTTTCCTTTTATTCCATATTTTCATTGTGCCCAAAAATTTTTTACTCCAATTCCTTTGTTCTCTTGGTAACCAATTTCTATATATTAATTCCTTTCCTTCTATATTGTTTATTTTTTTTCTAATTTGGCCCATTTAGACTCTCCATATTGTAATTCTAATAATCTTTGTATCTGAAAAGCATCATGGTAGCCCTCTATACTAGGTATTCCCCATCCACCTTCCTGCTTTATTGTCGTCAACCACTTATATCTCAATCTCGGTCTTTTCTCATCTGCCACCCATACTTTAATTCTTCTATCCCAATTTTTTAACATCTTCTCTGATACTGCTATAGGGAGTGTCTGAAACAAATAAAATAACTTGGGCATTATAAATATCTTTAACACTCTTATTTTATCTAACCTGCTCAAAAATTTTACATTCCATTTTTTCAATAATTTTTCAATCTGTTTCCAAATTCTTTTATAATTTCCTTCCATTATTTTACAGGGGTCCCTATATATCCATACCCCTAAATGTAATTTCTATATAATGGTTACCTTTTTTGCTCTTGAGCAGTACTTGGAAAGGCACTAGATAAATAGATAGAGGCTCATGTCAACTCTGTGGCTGGAAGTACCTATTACTGGCTTCAGTGAAGGAAGCAACTATACCTCTACCTGGACAGGGAGAAAATTTCCACAGTTCTTCAGGCTCTGAAGTCCTCACATTTATATTACTGTAATGTACTATATAAGGGGCTGCCTTCATACCTGCTCCAGAAGCTGCAACTGATACAAAGTATAGCAGCCATATTGTGGAGTTTGGTGGACTGCTTGGACACACATCAAGCAGCTGCACTGGTTGTCGGTTAGCTAGATCTGAATTCTATTTGTTTCATTAAATGCCCTAAAGAACATAGGACCAAGTTACCTAACAGATTGTTTCTCCACTACAGACCAGGAAGATCTCTAAGATCATTTTTAGGAAATTCTCCTGTGGTGCCATGACTTATTCAATACCATTTTGCAGCATCTCTTTGGTGGCACCTATCTTCTAGAATTCTCTTCTGTCTGTCATTTGGGAAGTAATTTATCTTTTCATTTATGGTCCTATTAAAGACGTTATTCTTCGCATGGGCCTCACACAGTTTAAAAAGGTTTATAGATTATATGTTGGTTTATAAGTTTTTAAAATTGTTTTTACCTTTTTTTAAAAAATATATATGGAAATCATTTAGATTTTTAAAAAAATTCAAAGGAGTGTCTAAATATGAAAAGTAAAATACAATAAATAACATGCCTGCTATTCTGCAGGTCTTCCTACTTTTATAACAGTTACAGACTGGGTCAGTTTATTAGGCCATTTAAGATCTTTCTGAAGTAGCCACTCAGACTAACATATTGTGAGTAATATTGTTTGAGTTTTGTCCCCAGATTTTAAGTTTTACACGTGGGGAATTTTTCCACTGTCACTAAAAGTACCCATTAAGTACCCATTAATGGGTACGTAATGGCATTTTTTGTCAGGGGGTATTGGGGTGTCAGGTACCCCCATTGGTAATAAATCTTCGCAGAGTTGCACCTCCATGCTGAAAGACTAACCTCTGCCTCTCGGCTTGCTGGCTGTCAGCATTCTCGGCGCTGTCCAATATTTCAGGAGGTTCGCCCCCCCCCCTTTCTCTGCCCATAGTTTAAGCAAACAGACTGAGGCAGATTTCTCCGTAGAGGTTTATTCGTAGCGGTTACATCTCTCTCCCTCTCCAGTCTCGAACAATCAGCTACACACAGCCATGTGTGATCACTTTTATACACTTCCTTTATCACAAGAAGGTGACTCACTTCCTTTGTATTGCACAAGCCTGTTGCAATCCTTACTTCATTCAGCCTTCAGCAACTTGTGATAGTCTGGTGATACTTGTGACACTTAGTTACCTTTCTGCACACATCTCTACATTTTCCTTATATGGGCTTTTCCAGCCTAACATTTTTGTACCCATTAATGGGTACTTAATGGGTACTTCTAGTGACAGTGGAAAAACACCCCTGGAATACTTCTGAAAAATAGCTGTTACACATTTCAAAACAAAAACCTACATTTCTGCATTTTTGAAACCTTCGGCTTGAGAAAGAAGCTTTAGTTTGAAGGGCACATGTGGAAGAAACATGGGGTGTTTTTCCACCATGCTCCTTTAATTCGAATCTAAGAAGATCCAGATCTAAGGAATGGGTACTTTCCTTAATCTGGATCTAGTAGATCTGGATTAAGGGAAGTACCAAATGTGTTTCCATGGGTGGTCTAGCACCCAATAGCAATGGGTGCTAGCCTGCCTGCTGTGGAAACACTGGAGCACCCATTTGCAAATCTGGATGTACCCATAAGGGGTCTGCCTGTCACCCCAGGTGTTTTGGGGGATGGGGTGTAATCTCCGAAGTTGCCTTCAGAGATTAGCAAAGGCTCTGAAGTCCCTCCAAAGTCATTCCTAAGTTGCTTTTGGAGATTAGCACAGGCTCTGCAGAAAAACCCCTTCAGAGCCTTTGCTAATCGCCAAAGGCGACTTCGGAATGACTTTGGAGGGACTTCGGAGTTTTGATTTTGGGGCACCCCCCATGGCCTCCTCTAGACCTCATTGCCCAATTGCAGTGGAAACAGGCTCCCTATAATCCGGATTTTATGGCTGAAGAGCCTATTGTAGACTCCTTTAATGGGGTCTACACGAAATCTGGATTATAGGTCCTGAAGGACCCATATGATCCGGATTTACCTAGGTGTGGTGGAAACAGATGTGTCCCTAATAGGGTCCATAGTGGAAATGGGGTCATCCAGCTCTCAGCCAAATGGGTCCTTAATGTGGGTTAAAATGGGTACTTACTGCCAGTGGAAAAATACCCATGCTCACACAATGAAGAACTGTTTCCTTTTATCTTTGTTGTAATTTCTAATATCACTGTTGAGTGTGGGAGACTATGAAGGGAGAAGGAAATCCAAAATTAATAAATCCAAAATCTTATTTTTGTGTGTGTGTACAAACCATAAGGATTTTTCATGCAGTTGTGAATCAAGTGTATTATCTCAAGCATAAATTTATCCTGTGGCAATCTACAGAAAAGTGACTACATCTCTGTGTACATGTTTGAACAAACAACTGAAATATTCAGGTAACGTTTGTGCCTGTTTGAATCATATACAGCATTTGTTCATTCTGTGCATGTTAAATATGTTCTCACCCAGCAATTTTTCACCACGCCTTTAGCCTGTTCATGAGGGATTCTCAAATATCTTGGTGAGGATGGCAACTATTTGCATCATCACTTAGTCAAAGTGAATGAGACAGCATGCTTGCACATGCTACCTGCTAGAATGAAGCATATCCAAGGCTTTCTTGTCTCTTGATTTGCACACTGTATACACAATTTCTAATACTTATTTTTGAACTGGAGAACATGAAGAACAAGGCAATGATGGAAAGAAGAAATATTATGCAAGGAAGCACTATACAAAATTAATTGCCAAGAATGCATAAAATTTGCCTTGCTATGAAAGACAATTGCATTTAAATGGAATACAGTTTCAATTCAAATCTATATTGGAAGGCTTAGTTCTTACAGTTGTCTGGATATTTGATACTTTTGGGTGGGGAAGACTCTACATGACCCTTTCCCTGTAGATTATTAATCAATAGGCACTTAAAGAGAATATAAATATATAATGATTGTTATAATTCCTTCCCTTAAACAGCAGTGGTGCAACTGTTTCTTCATCACTGCTTTTTTCTCTCCTGACTGTTGTACAGTCTATATCTCTGCAGCCTATAAAGACAGCATTTAAGAGGAGACTTGCCTGAAGTGTAGAAAATCACATGTGGTGTGGATGGAGAAAATTGTTAATTGCCCAGTTCTAGAACCAGGAGGCAGGAGAGTTAGGATGAACAAAGGGGTCTGTGGAATTTATTACCAAAAGTCAGCAACCATCCTGAACAGCTTCAAGAAACGATTAGATAAATTCATGGATGACCAGTGTAGCAATGGCTACTAGAATGGATGCCTAGGTACCGCCTCCAGGTTGGACAGACCGGCAGGATGCCTCTAAAAGTCGATTTTCAGGAAGTCAGGCGTAGGCAAACTTTTTGCCTTCGTCTTCTTGAGAATGCCAAGAAGTAATTAGTGGGTCATTGTGTGAGTCAGGATGTTGGACTACATGAGAAATGACCTGATTCAGCAGGGCTCCTCTGGCATTCTAATTAATATCAAGACAGTTTTCTAAACTGTCAATACAAGGTAACAGGATGATTGAGAGGCAGGAGAAAAACTATGGGTGTTTAGTAACTTGCCACAATGGATCAATGAAGAGATTACTGTAAAATCCCTCCCCAGTCCACCATCAACATCAGGATTGACAAACTTGTCTTTGATTTTAACTTAATCCTGCAGAAATGCAGACAAAACTGAAATATCCTTGAACATGCTGAAAATATGTTTTGTTTTTCCCTTTAATCCCCAAGGCTGAGTGGATGGATCCCAATTGCTCTTTGATATAATCATGTTCCAAAAGCACAGCTTGAGCATGTTCTAGAGCCACTTCTAAATATATATCTAGAAACAATTTGTTTCAGCATTTGGGAAAATGCCAGTTTCAAATGATACAGTTCAAAAAACAGACTTACTTGGTTATCAGTAAACAACATACAGAGACTTATACATTTGACATATATTAATGTGTTAGTCCAGTAGTTCTGAAAATGGGTTTTGTTTAAAGCAATCCAGATGCAAGGTGCTAGTTGGTCTATATAGCAAAATTCTTGTGAAATGCTTGTGATCTGCACACCTGAGCTGGGCTAATTAAAGAGGATTAAAATGTTTTATTCCTACCAAGCTACAAATGTAATTATGAAGTTCAGTTACACATACAGTCATGCCTGACTGCTGACTCAGGTTACGTTCCTAGAAAAATCTTATGAATTTCAAATAGTAAGTCATTGTGCCCATGTGGAAATAAGGGTTGGGGGAGTCATGGAAACACTATGGGGGAAAGCAAATGGAAAAAAGATGTAACTTTCTCCTAACTCTTCCCAAGGGCATAAGAGATACTGTCGAACAGATGTAACTGACTTCTTCGTGTGTCCAGTTCTTTCATAAGTGACTGACTCTTTAGTACCACAACTCAATAATGCCAAAAGTTGACTGTAAAAAAAGTCTCAGAACAAATCTACCAATATCAGTTGTTTCAAAACACTACATGCACAGAAAAATGTGAGAAGTTACCAGATTCTGGTGCTAATATCTGAATACATGAATCACATGGATACCAAAAGGATTCTGCAATTCTGCAGTGGCAGATACACTAAACTCATAGATGTTAAAGCTACCGAGAAGTGAGGGTTTAAAACAGTTGAACTTCAATACTATGTGGCATTGGTTATTCATTTGCAGTTGGCTACAAAAATCACCAGTCACAAGAAACCTGTGGCAGACTCAGAACATCCATTTCCTTCTATTTGATGTTCAGGACAGAGGAGAACATATTTAGACTCAAAATAATCTAAGAATATGCCTTTGTGTTTAGCACTGCAACCTCTTGTCACTAGGGAGCATTGGTTTTCTTAGCTATACGTAAAATCTAAAAACCCATTCCTGGAGAGTTAAGATGAAAAATAGTCCTAAAATGAAATAACAAAGTCATTATTTTTAGTAGTGATCAGTTCAAGATATAATGCTTTGAAGCAGAACTCTGCATCAAATTATGTTGCTTCTAAGTCAAGGGTGACTAATCTGTTTTAGTTCAGTGGGAGACACTTTGTGGACACTTACTGAACTGGTTGTCTATACCTACTGAACCCAATTCAGAGCAGCTTAGGCGTGGTTATCTGGAGAAGAAGCTTCTCTCATATAGACCTTTATTGAGATCTTAAGGAGAGGGTCTTCTTGTAGTTCCTCCTTTCTCGGGGGTACAAGGGGCAAGGACACGCAAAATGATCTTTCCTGTGGTGGCTCCCAGACTCTGAAACAGCCTCCCTCTGGAGATTTGCCACACACTTACATCAAACTTTTTGGCACCTGGTTAAACATACCTCTTCATTCTGCCGTTTGATGTTTATCTTCTTCTGGGTGTTGTCCTGCCAGGGTGGGAGGATTATATTTTAAATATGTTTTAATACTTTGTATACTCTTATCTTTTTATTATTGTGACACAACCCGGGACCCTTTGGTGAAGGACAGGATATATGTTCTTAAACAAATAAATCTGAGGAGAGCAAGCTGATATCTCTTGCCCATTAACCAGGCAAGGGAACGTGAAGTGATTTAAACCACTTTCGGTGTGTGGATACTTTTGTCTTTTCCTATCATTGTGCAAATTATAGGCTGCTGCCAGACAGTATAAAACCTGGGTGTATCCCAGGGTTATGTTGGGATTGCCAGATATAAATGTGGCAATCCCAGCCCCAGCCCCAGGACATAAGGGATATATTCTGCAGTATCGCCATAGTGGGGGAAAGAATTCTTAGCCCACATTTTCTAACTATAGTGTTGTTCACTTGCCTATCTGAACACTGCTGCCAGGCACCACCATCTTGGAAATGGCCATGCACAGGATCCCCAAAATGGTGGCCATGCATGTGCACGTGGTGGTGATCATGCACCCACATATTTGTGCACATGAAAACAAGGGTCAGATAAAGTGAGAGTCCATGCTTTCCTGGCTCTGTAGCCCAGCTGTATGGGCAAAAAGTGATTATTCCAGAGATTTACTCCAGAATAGTGAATTTTTTGGGTGCTACCTGAAGAAGACGAAGAGTTAGCTTTTCTGCCCTGCTTTTCTGACCCATTTAATTGGGCTCTAAGCAGCTGACAAAAGCTTTCTATTTTTCTCCCACCCCAGAACACCCTGTGAGGTAGGTGGGGCTATGGGAGCTCAGAAGAGAGCTGTGACTAGCCCAAGGTTGCCAAGCTGGTTTCATGGAGGAGTGCAGAATTAAACCCAGTATTCCCAGATAAAAATCCAGCTACCTAACCACTAGGCCAGACTGGCTCTAGGAGTGTGTTCAGGACCAGGGGGAAGGGGGGGGGAATGTTTAGGAATTTTATCAAACCTCTCAACAGGGTTAGCTGCTCTGTGCAAAGGAAATATCTGTGCAAGAAAGCAATTCTTTTTGCTTGGGACGTTCTTAATGCATTGCTTGCTGCAATGTGTCTTGATGCTTTGCTGACTATAATAAACAGCAAGTGTCCTTGAGTTTTTGATATAAGATATGGTAAGCTATATATTCAAATCATCAAATAAAATATGCTTCTTTTATAACCTGTTTGGAAAGAAACTCTATTGCTTGTTGCTATGTTTTAAGTCAACAAATAAAAGCAGTATATTAATCTCCTTTATATTTTTGAATGTCAGGCAGCACTTTACTAATAATAGTGGAAAAGATAAGGGGTAGCTATAATAACACTTGTAAGCCGCTCTGTACCTTGGAAGTGCTATGAAAATTACAATGTCTTAAGCAATATGCATTGATATCAGTGTAGTAGCACCGTGACTCAAGATTTGCCTTTTATTTAATTAGCATAAGGGAACTAAATTCCTCAGTCTTTGCTGGTTACGGGCTAAGTTCTAGCCACACTGGATTTACGAGAATGAAAATGACTCTTGTGTATAGTAGTTACTACTGCACTGGTAAGCTTGTCTCTGCAAAGCACCACTTAAGCTATTGTTAGGCAATAGAAGGCATGCTAAACTAATTTTACATATGCCGTAACTTAACTACTAAACTTGCCAGTGGCGTGTCCTGGACTGTTTCTATACAGTTGCCCAACTCAGGGTCTATGCAGCATAGACTGGTCGAGTATTCTGACCAAGTGTAGAAAAGGTCTTTAGCATGCATGTATGTGTGTCTAATCCCAACCAAGCTGCCTAGAACAAGTGTAGTGAAAAGATAATAGAGGACAATAACATTTGCATTCCCTGTAACATTTTGGGCCTTTGTTCACTAGGGCTTAGAACCCTTTTAAGACCCCATTAGGAAGCCAATTAGTACCTGACTGGTACCAATTGGGAAGGCCCTGTGCTCACCTGGACCCCATTGAAGGCCCCATCTGCAAGGCCATGTCCCCACAAGGGCAAGGGAAATCCAGATTTAATGGGTCCAGATTCAAGGACCTAATTAAAGGTGGACCTGATTAAAGGTGTCCACAATGGGGTCTTCAGGAATGTTCAAGATTTGGATCTCCAGAAGGACCCCATCTCAAAGATCTGGATCTTGAAGATTTGGATCTTTGACTGTGCGTGGAAAAAGGGGGTTGGTCTCTTAAAAGATATTTGTGGCACATGTCTCACTTCTGTGGCTCCATAGTATAACTGGTTTACAACCCCACCTTGTTATTTCAGATTCTGAGTGCATATAGTCCTAGTTGATGATCAGGTTGCAGGGCCAACTAAATGGACTGATTATGGTTGGCGGGGGTGGAGATGTGCTTCCTCTATTTTTGTACCATCTACACATAAGCCTTACCTTGCACCTCAAAATGAATTCTGGGTGTGTTCTGGGTTAAGGAGAGGACAGATTGGAATAGTTAAAGCACTTCTAGTGTTCTTAGGATGTGGGTTCCACCCCTGCAATCCACTGTCAGAAACTCTTCCCGTTCATTGTCATTGATTGCTCAGAACAGCCCGTCAGTCCCTGGCAGTTCTTCTCCACTATTTCAGTGCTCAAGTGTGTTTCTGCACAAAAGTGTAAAGTGTCAAATTGAAAATGAATGTGAAATACAGGAAATGAACCCTGAAGTGTGCTCCTGCGCAACCTTGCAAATGGAACCCACCCACCCATCCAAAGTGGTACTAAAGGGGTTGTTCAATTTGGATCCTTTCACAGGAGATCTTTTCACAGGAGCTAGTGGTGGCCAGCTGGCTGGCTGGCTGGTTGGACCTGTTTCCTTCAGCTGCTACCTTGTACTCTTTTTTTTTTAAGCATGTGGCAGAACTGCAGGAGCCATTTGACTCCCTAATGTTTTGTACCAGCTCTTCTAACCAAAGGCTACAGATCTCAGAAGGGCTGGAATACCCACTGTGCCTTAAATGACTGTTCCCTCCACAGTGAAAATGGAGGCAATGCCCTTTCACCCTCCCCTGGAACAGTATCTTGTATTGGAAGAAACAAGATGCTTGGAACATGGTTTCATGTCAAAATATTTCATGTCAAAATATCACATTCTGGTGTGATCTTACTGCAGCAGAATCTATCTTCTGCATGGTAAAATCATGAAAAAAATGAATGTAAAGTATTTTCTCCAGAAGGTTCTTGCATAAGTAGAGAAATTTCTATAAACATTATTACATAGGGAAAGCAGTAAATGAGAAATATACTCTGGCTGTGATCATAACAACTGATAGTTGAGACATTGCTTAATCTCTGACAAATTTGGGTCTCAGTTGTGTCTTGAAAACAAAGAGGAGCATTCATTTTGTTATGAGTGTTCCCCAAACATTCAAATGATGGATTATACTTGATAATATTGGTAATCCTAAATGTTGAGAGATGTGTCAGATTAAAATACAGTTATTTCTCCTTATATGCTTCAGTTTAGTTGTTACAAACTAGGGATAAGTAGAACTACTGTATATCTCAAAAGTCATTTGCCTTACATTGTCTGTTGACTTGTATTGGGTAGACTGAGGTTCTCTTTAGTTAACATTGACAAATGGAGAACCAGTCTCTTTCAAAGCAAGTTAGTGGGGAAAAAAACTGTCTGAATCCAAGTCCCAGCCAGGTTTTTCCAGAGAGTGCAATTAAGACACCTTTGGACTTGCTATGAGGTCTCCTTAAGAAGACCAGTCATGCATAAAAGGGTTTCCTTTGTTTGCTCAGATCTTCAACCCAGGGTTTGGTTTCACAAGTAGGTGAGTAAAAGAGGACCTTTAGTATTGTGTGCCAGGAGGGATGCCTCAATTTGATGCATGTTCATGACCAAAAAATGTTACTAAAAAGTAATATACAAGGAAACTTACGGTGTGTGTGATAATGTGAGAGAAAACAGTGAATCTTTTTAAACAACCTATTTTTAACAATAGAACAAAGAGAATTTTATTTATTGGAAGTTAGGGTGCTGGAAGCCCTTGTTTCTTAAATTTCAAATTTACTTACATGTATTGTTTAATTCAAGCTGCCTCAAAAAGGGAATAATGTTCTTGGATAAGCCTTTCTGTTTAAAGAGTGTCAATTCAGCTGTTCGAGAGGACCCCCTCCCTCCATATAATGAGAATTAACGCAACAGTTATGACTTTATATATGATATCTGTTTGCTGTGTGTTCTTTTTGGTGGTGATGGTGATAGAGTGTAACATTCTATACAGCAAGAGCCAAAATTTGGTAACTACAAAGGATTCTTAGAGTGAGGAATGTTTGTTCAGGTTTAAATATGATAAGACTGCATAACTGCAGAAATCAGCATAGGTCTTTATTTTGTAAAATAGAAGAAGCTGGACTAAACATAGCAATGAGAGAGATTTCAGATATAAATGACCCCACTGTAAGTAAATAAATTCCCAAGCCTGTTTTGGGGTTACATTCTATTTAACAAGTAGGTAACAGGCAACCGAAATATCCCACTGTGTGTGTTGCCTTCCACTTTGGGCAAGTGTAACTGGACAGTATTTGTTATGTGTATGACAAAACTAGGGAAGCGAGGTTCAAATCCCCATTCAGCATTGAACCATACTGGAGGGTCTTGGGGTAGCCACCTGACCTGACTGTAAAATTAATATGTAAATAATGAGAATATCATAAACACCGCTTTCAGGTTCTTGGACGAAAGCAGAATATAAATGAAATAAACTTTAATAACAAACAAAACTTATAAAAAACCAATCCCTGAAGCCTTCTAATCTACTCCAGGTACAGCCACCATAGTTTCACATGTCTCCATCTATTAATTTCTAAATGTCTTATCTTAGTAGCATTTAAAACTCTAATCCAATGAAAAAAAATTGTAAGGCTATCAAGGAATTTTCTGTTCACATCTCATGCTTATTTTATTATGGAGCTAGCAATGGTGACACCTGACAATGTATGTAAAAAAATATAGATCTTGATTTTGTCAGGCTCTTTACACTAAACCTAATATTTAATCTTTTCCAGAGCCAGACTTAAGAACTGACTATTAAACATGTATATGAGTATTAATTTCGCAAATGTGTATGTCTGTTAATTTGTGGGCAAATCTTTAATATTACTTCTCATTTTTAACAAATGATGATTGTGATTAGATCCATGAGTGAAAATTTTCCTTTGAAGGGAAGTGATAAATCATGCATGCAAATTGTGCATCAGAGTGGTGAAATGGGCTAAACATGCATTCACTGTTAAGAGTTCTCAGTCTTTAGCATACATTAAAAATGCATCCATTATAACATAGACTTCTCTTTGTTTAAAAGACCACTGTAACTTTGACTGTGCATTATGTTTTTATTAGTGTTTTAAGAGTCTATTGCTGCAAACATAGCCTACATATGAAATTAACCATTCTTCCATGTTATGGAAGGATTGGTTTTTATGCTGCTTGAGTGAACACGTTCTAAAACGCAGGAGAATGAATTTGTTGGAATGGCTGGAAAACAGATCTTAGGGATGAGACTGAGGGCCTTTTCACTGAATTTATTCCAATCCTCACCAGTGCCTTGGGAAGCACTGGTGAGGCACAAATCACCATAATCACATCTATGTCATCTATTAACTGGCCACCCTCTTCTCTCTTCTGCCTTCCCATGTTTTCCAAGGGGTTTGGCCTTCTCATTATGGGTCTGAATTGGGACAGTTTAAGCCTTGTCTTTCATGTTTCTAATGAATATTTAGTTTTTTCTTGGGACTAAAATCCACTGATTGATCTTTTTAGCCAGTTGTAGTACCCTGAGGAGCCTTCTCCAGCCCTGAAGTGGAAAGGAGTCTACACATTTCAGGTCTTGCTTTGTCATTGTCCAACTTTCACATCCATACAACACAGTCCTAAAAAACAGGTCACAACATTCATAAAAACATAAAACATGAATAAAATCAACCCTAACTCTACATTATTCCAGGCACAGCACTGTGAGGGTCATAGTTGCACATGTCACGTCCCAATCCTCATTACAATGTCCAGGTGTGTGTCAGATGTTGCTGCAGCTGTTGCCATGGTGATCCATCTTGCCCTACCTTGGCTATCCAACATCCAGAACAGGCTTTACCGGCCCATGAACAGTGGATTTCTGCCAGCCCAAAGACTGCTTCTAGCAAAAGATGCACCAATTATTTTAGTCTGCTAAGGAACTAACACACCAGATAGGTTTTCAGAGACTGCTATAGCTTATGTGCCGCCATCACGAAAATTCTGTTGTCCCTCACATTTCACATCAGAAAACAGGCACATTCTGATCAGTGACTGGAATAAATGTCCATTATTACATCAGAAGGTTTGAAACATGACTCAGAGGCTGAGATGTGGCAAGGAGAGCAGTGACATTCCCACATAACAACTATGCCCTTGTGCTATTAAATAACACCTTGGAGGAACAGCTTCATCCCAACTTCCACTATAGCCTAAAGCTGCCTCTAGCATATTTTATGGCAACTATCAATAGGATAGTCTAGATTAGGGGTGTGCATGAATGCATTTTTTGCATTCAAATCCAATTCAAATTCAAAAATTTGAATTCGAATAGGATCTTGAAAATCTGGTTTTTCGAACATCCAATTTGGTTCCGTTTTATCCTGAATATTCAATCCATATTTGGATATGCGAATGTTGAGATTCATATTTTTGATACGTATCTGAAAATACGAATTTGCACAAATGCGTATTTATTGCGTGTTTAATCCGTGTGAAACCCATTTGCATCTCATATTAAATAGGATAATACACATTATTTTCATGCAGTTTCGTATGCGATAGATATGGATCTGCAAATTCAAATTATTCAAAAATCTGTATCGGATTTTTAAAAATCTGTATTCGGATCTGAATTCGAAATTTGGACTTTTTAAAATCCAATTTGAGTTTGACTGCCAGATTTTCGAATCAGATTTTCTAATATGCCATCAAATATTCCTAGTTTGGATTTTCCTTCTATCACTGAATACATGGATTTGCAACAGGGCTGTTTAAGAGAGCAGGGCAAAATGGAGCTGGCAAAATACTTCCTCTGCTAATAATAATGAAAAGAGGACGAAAAGTTTTGATTAGCTTTAATAATCAGGAAAGGGGAACTTTAATAGAAGCGCTTTTAATTTAAGTGACTGGTTGAGTGTGTCTTTTGATGCTAAAAATGGTTACAAAATTAGTGTGAAATACTTAGTCTCAACTCTGTTATAAAAAGGGGGAAAGTAAGCACATTTAAAAATTGATTAGTGCTGCATGAAGCTGTTCCCCAGAGATTTGAACTCTTGTGTGCATGCCCTCCCAGCTATCTTGTGCGTTGCTGTCTTTGCCCATTTAATTTGCAGCCAGCTCACCTTGCTCATTTGTGCTGACCTAGTTTATCTGATTACTTGCACTAGCTATGCCAAAGAGGATTGTGGGAGGAGGGAGGCCTTGTTCCTAGACCCTCTCTGGCCTGCAGCTCAACTGTTTCACTTGGAACCTTCCTTGGTATTAGGTTCACCTTTGGGGCAGAAGCTAATCTGCAGGGTGAACTGCACAGAGTTTTATAACACAGGGAAATAGAAGCCTGTCCTGAATACACATTTCCGTGAAAGCCACAGAAGACACATGTTAAAGTCTGTCCCTAAATGAGATGTGGTTTAAATTTCATTTAAATAAACAACTATGACTTTTGATCAAGCATTCACTGACTTGGACCTCTGCTGTAAAACTGGGAAGACGAAGAAGGCATTTTGGACAATGCAGAGGAGATCAGGACAACCACATTTTTAGGAGCACCTCTCCTAAAACAGGAAAATGCATGACTGAAGTTTAAAGTAGGGTTGGTATAACCATACCAGATTGGTAAAGAACCTGCAAGGTGGTGGCAGTTTGCACAATGGGTGTTAAACTCATTTAAGGGTTTCCTTAGGGGTTGATCTTATCTCTCATGCTCTTTAATATCTATATGAAGCTGCTGGGAGTGGTCACCAGCAGATTTGGAGTGAGGTGCCATCAATATGCAGATGACACCCAGATCTATCTCTGTGCCATATGAATCAGGGGAGGTGGTCGAAATACTTGACAGGTGTCTGGAGTTGGTAATGGGCCGGAGGGAGGGCGATAAATTGAAGCTGAATCCAGTGCTATGTGTCACAGGGTCTCAGGTCTGTGTAGTTGGGAGGCACCCTATCCTTGATGGGGTTGTAATGTCCTGGAAGGGACAGGTGCAAAATTTGGGGCTTCTCTTGGGCTCTGCACTGATGCTTGAAGCTTAGATGGAGGCCGTGGGCAAGAGTCCCTATTCCCAACTACGGCTGGTGCATTAGTTAAATCCCTTTTTGGACAGAGATGACTTGGCCACAGTTATCCAGGCTCTGGTAACCTCCAGATTGGACTACTGTAAAGCACACTCCATGGGGGTGCCCTTGAAGTCAGTTCAGAAGCTGTAGCTGGTGCAGAATCCAGCTGCTAGACTGCTAACTGGGACAACTGGCTGGCTGCACATCACGCCGGCCTTAAAAGAGTTTCATTGGCTGCATTGAATTTGCTACCTAGTCCAATTTTGACATATAAGACCCTAAATGATCTGGACCCCAAATATCTGAAGGAATATCTTTTTCTATATTGACCTGCCTGTGCCTTAGGATCTGGAGGAGAGGACCTCCTGGTTGTCCCACCACCCTCAGTAGTAAAAGGGGTGGGCACCCAGAAGAGGGCCTTCTTGGAATATATGGGTAATCTGAATGCAAAATAGTCCAGACAAGGTATGGGGCAGTCAGAACTGAAGACAGCCTGTATTAAATGCTGTATCTGACTGCATACTTATTGATACTTTCACTATTCTGATGCTGCCTCAATGTTTATTTCAAGCAGAAAGAAGAACTTTGGGATCTGTAAATCTCATCCTAACAAAGCACTTCCTAGCAGGAATAGCCAAGTCATTGTCCTGAAAACTTGTTAAGTTCTCATGACTTCAGGCCCATTGAATAGATGAATATGGCATGCAGCCATTGTGTGTGTGTGTGTGAATAAGTTTTTCTATGCCTGATAATAACAACATGATCTCCTTTCCCCCTTCTCTGTTTCTGTATGTGTAGGAATATAGAACATTTTCATTCCAGGAATGAAAGAGGCTGATTACTGTCATTTTCCTGATGTGCTTTTAAAATACATTTGTGGTGGTATAGAAAAACTCTGGTTTCAAAGAAGACATATGTTAGAGTGCCTCAAAATCATCAAAGTGCCACACATTTTATAAATTGCTGCATTCTCCAACTGACTCAAGATGAGCAGGCTGTTGTATGCATGGTGCTTGTGGTGGGCTCCATTTTGGGAGTAGATGATGACAGACACAGGAAAGCCACAGCTGTTATTGGCAAGTCATTAGACAGTGAGTTGCTTCATGTGTTTCGAGCTGATGTTTTTGCAGGGGGTGAAATAACATTCAAAGGGAAATATTTTTTCTTCATTGTTTGAAAACCAGGTGCTTTGACAGGGAGTAGTTTAAGAATGCTGTGTTCAGGTCTTCTGTGTAGTATCCGAATTTCTGGCTCCTCCCCCTTTCTAATCTTTAAAACAATTAAACAAATTGTCTTATTTTCATTACAGAGTAGTTAGACTCATGCCAATTTGCATTGCTTGTGAGACACCACCCACTATTTTATTTTGCTTTTAGCAAAAGGCCCTTTTAGCAAACTTGGGATGCCTAGCAAACTCAACCCCCATACAGAGAGGAAGAAGAGTTGGCTTTTCTACCCTGCATTTCTTACCCATTTAGGGGGACCCAAAGCAGCTGACAAAGCTTCCCATTTTTCTCCCCACAACAGAACACCCTGTAAGGTATGTGGGTCTGTGATAGCTCAGAAGAGAGCTGTGACTAAGAACATAAGAACATAAGAGAAGCCCTGCTGGATCAGGCCACAGCCCATCTAGTCCAGCATCCTGTTGCACACAGTGGCCCACCAAATGCTCATGGGCATCTCAAGCAGAGACAAGGACAAACCTTTGCCTGTTCTCCAATCCCAGCAAATGGCCTTAGGAGAGTCCTGCTTTCCCCCACCCCAGCCTGATAGATGTACCTAGGCATTCATTCTAGTAGCCATTGATACATCTGTTGTCCATAAATTTGTCTAACCCCACCTTAAAACCATCTAGGCTGATAGCTCTTACCATCTCTTCCTGCAGCAAATTCCATAAACCGATGACGCTCTGGGTGAAGAAATACTTCCCCTTGTTGGATCTGACTCTCCTACCCATCACTTTCATAGACTAGCCCAAGGTCACCCAGGGGGATTCATGGAGGATGGCAGATTAAAATCTGGTATTCTCAGATAAAACTCCAGCTCCCTAACCACTAGACCAAACTGGCTCACACATCAAAAATAATTCAAGATGGCATCCTTTTTTAATATCCCTACTTTGGTCTATTTTGTCTATGAGTGCAGATTGTGATACGTTCCATGTCCTTTAAGCACCTACCAGTATTTCTGAAGGAAATCAATATGTCTTTCATATTCTAGCCAGAACAAGTGCCTCCACATGCTCTTCAATCCTAAAGCTAGAACACTTCTTGTGAGACAGGTTAGGCCTAGAGATAACCAAAAAGCCATCATTCCCTAGCAGGGCATTTGAATCTGCATTCACATAAATAGAACAGCTAAAGCATTCTGTTGGCTAACTTGATGAGAGATTTGTGAGGATGTATTCTTCGCCAGGTTGATTTCAACTTCCATCGGTTAAATTTACCAATGGCAGCTGTACAGACTAATCTTTTGTGCTCGTTGAATAGGGCCACATTTAAAAGTGTTTTGGATCTGAATGCTGAAAATTGCAACAGTTTTTAGCAAGTCAGCACTGCCTGGTCATTCACTATGGAGGAGAAAGAGATCTTGAAATTTGAATTTCAGAGTACTTTGCTTTTACTTTAAATCTCTCCAAAGACATTTTGGAGATGACTACTGACAGGGTTTATGCTTTTAAAGTAAACGGGGACATTTGAAAGTATATGTTTTTCTCCAGTTACCACTCATTGTCTTTCAGTACCTGCAAGTATATAATAACACTTTCCATCTCATCTTGTATTCAGGATTTCTACAGTGTAAAGAGGGTGTCTATTTTAGGTGCTCTTTAGAAAATATATTCTTTTTTCCATCACTCAAATGCTTTCTCTCTTTTAAATGTGCTTAAATCTTCAGCTTACTTCCTCATTTTTCAACATAGTCATTCTTTGTAAACTACCAAAGTTCACAAGAAAAGTGGTTGATTCTGCTGTGCAAAATTCTGGTATGAATTACTCAAAAGAGCAGTGCACACACCATACAGGTGTTTAGGTACCTTAACATGTCTTTCTTGCCTCCTTAGGAACAAGGTAAGGGACTTGGCACACCTGCTCTTCTTGAGGGTTTTTGGCCTTTGTCTAAAGAAGCCTATTCCAGCTCCAAGATCTTGAAGTGGAGAATTCCATTCAAACAAAGGATCCAAATCAATGAAAGTAGGAGAAATGCAAGCTTTGCTTTTCACCCACTTCCTTTAAGTCAGAAGACTTGACTTCTCTTGCTCACACCAGCTCAGAGTTTCCTGCCCTCTTGCCAACCTGTGCAAAATTAAATTCACATTCAGGTTTTTTCATATCCAAAACTTCAATCATTTTCAATGGAAAAATTTGCAAAAAAAAAAAAAAGTGCAACAGATGCAACCCCCCAGTTTTTTTGTTAAACAATTTGACAACCAAACAAACTAAGGCTTTTGCTTTGTTGACAAAACAAACATGCATATTGTTTTGCACATTCTTCCTGCTACCTGCCTATTAATGCTTATTCTCATTATAAAACTGTGACTTTCTCCACTCTGGAGAGAAAAACAGGGAAGATAGAAGGAAGAATGGAGAACGTTTTTGCAAGTCAGGGGCGGTGGAATGTGAAAAATGACTAGGAGAATGGTTATTGAATGCTTTTCACAGCTAACCAGAAGGGACTGACTTGCTTATGGGTTGAAAATAAATCCTATTTTCTTTTTTCTTTCAACATTGCAGGGAAGTGTTGGCCTAAGTTCACCCATTCAGGTGCTGAATCTGAATCAGAATTGTAGTATTCTGGCATTCCATACTGATCATAACACTGCAGTGGCTATAGATTTATTGTCTTTTAATTTTTAATCTGTCTTGCATTAGTTGCTTGGAGCTCCCCCAAGAGAAAAGCACAGGAAGATACTTAATAAACAATGGCGTTTAGAGTTAACACCTTCAAAATTCGAGTGGGGCTTATTTTCATGTAAATATGAACTGGAGCAAGGGCCAAGGTTGCAATCTAAGGCACAACTTATGAAAATGAAATCCCATTACCCACAGAAAGTGTGTAAGTTTGGAATTCAGGCTAGCTTGATAAGGTGGGAAAACCTCCCAGGTCTAGTGGCTCTCTAAAACACTGCTGCAGCCACAACATGGCACAATGAACTTCTTGCTTGGTGCTGATCCCCTTGCTTAGAGACCTTGCTTTTTCCTATAAGGTCCTAAATGACTTGGACTCCAAACTTCTAAAGGAATAGCTTCTTCCACATCAACCTGCCTGTGCCCTAAGATCTGCAGGGAAGGTTCTCCTGGTTGTGCTACTACTCTCAGTAGCAAAAGGGTTGGGCATCCGTGATAGGGCCTTTTCAGAGGTAGTACTCAGATTGTGGAATAGTCTCCCTCCTGGGATGTGCTAGTCACCTTCATTTTATGTGTTCAGGAAACCTGTGAAGATATACCTTTTTACACTGACCCTATTTATTTATTTGTTTATGAACAAATAGTCCATTGACCAAACTGGCCTCTTATGTAAAGGACAGAGAAGAATTTAAACAAGGCCTATTGCAAGTATCTCCATTGCTTCTATAAGTAGAAAAGCTCCATGTTTCAACTAGTGCTGTGTTGAAGAAAATGGGGCAGAAAATGTTTCTATTAATGTGAAAGAGAGTCCTTCATGGGAGTAACAGAAATCTATGCATTTCTATTGAGTTAATTTTTGAGCATACTGTCGATGCACAGAGCAATGCCATATTCGGTCAGGAAAGAGGGTGATACTGAATGTTCTTTCATGATTCTGCTTTGCACTGTGTGGTCTGTAATGGCATCCTAGTGGGAAATTTCATCCTTGCGTATGCAAACTCTGGATATTTGGGACAGTTGGGTAGGGGGAATCCTCCATCTCATGTGCCCAATGTGAACTGAACATGTATAGTGATAATAAAAGGATAAAGGTCATGGGGAGGTCAAGGAGAACAGAAAAATAGGCTGTGTTTTCACACAGGTTGCTCAGAGAGGGCTCAGAGGTGATAGCTGCCACACACCAGTGTGCTAATTCCACCACTAACATATACTAAAGGCCATAAAATGCACCTCCCAAGAGTATTAGAGGTGGGATGAGAACACTACAGGCCTCATTCTACCACCTCTAAGACACTGTTAAGCTGATTATTTTTTCTGCGTATAAAAGCAGCCTTGGGTTCTAGTTCCACAATCCTTTTGTTATCCTTTTCATTAGGACATATTAAAAACTTTCATTTTGCTATCATTTTCCTAACCTCTTTTATGTAGAGTTTCTGCTTTTAAGCACTCTGAATAAGCAATCTCCTTCTGATTGCTGTATGAGATTTGTGTTTTTTTTTTCCAAACAGTTGGGCAATTGCCTGCCTGCTGGGGTGTTCTAGAGGAAGATCGAAAAGCATGTCTTTTCCCCTCTGTTCCAGTCAAGAACAGCAAGGAAGGGACATGCTTGTATGAGGTGGAAAACCTTGCCGTGTTGTTTATACTGAGATTTCCAGCTGTAAAGTGTTCCAGCAGTGATCTCAGTATAAGTTGTTATCAATTCCTTTATTCATATAAAGTGAGAAATTGAGCTGCTTTGTAGCACTAGGGATTTGTGAGAAGAAATTTGGAGGGGGCAAAGCAGCCAGTGAGCTATCAGATCATGTAAGGATGTGCATAGATATTCGAAAATTCAAAAATCTGATTTGAATTCAACGAATATTGACATTCGAATTCGAATTGGATTTTCAAAAATCCATTTTGGATTTTTGAATAATTCGACTTAATAGAATCCGTTTATATCACATCTGAATATCGGGTCTGTTTGCACATATAACATGGGATGACAATGGGATGCAAACAGGATGTGTGCAAATTCGAAAATCAGATACAAACGTTGCCAACATTCATACCATTCTATTCAAATTGGATTTTTGAAAATACGGATTCGGATAATCCGGATTTGAATCGAAGTTTTGAAAATTCGGATTTTCAATTTTCAAATATTCAAATATTTTCAAATTTTCAAATATTTTCAAATATTCAAATATTCAAATCTACTTGAATTTGAACGCAAAAAATGCATTCGTGCATATCCCTAGATCACAGTTATGGTGTATGGGAAAAGGGCTGGGTCAAAATACCAACACTCATTCCTGTCACTCTGACAGAACAGTATTTGATAGTGGCTGAATTTGTCTTTCCCACATTTTTGTATAGTGATGTTGGCTGTGCAACTATCCTCAACATAATAAAAAACATAACACACATGCAATTTTTTTACAAAATACACCCTTGCACAAAAGCATAAAATGAAACTTTAAGGTGTAATTGTGATTTTGTGATTCTCTGTAAAACTGTACATAGGGCAAACATTGCAGAGTGGCAAGATGCTGTAAGTCATTAAAAGAGAGGGGAAGAGCTGGCCTCATTTCATAGAATCATAGAATCATAGAATGGTAGAGTTGGAGGGGACCTCCTGGGTCATCGAGTCCAACCCCCTGCTCAAGGCAGGATCTCCTAAACCATCTCAGACAGATGGCCGTCCAGTCTCTGCTTGAAGACCTCCATCGAAGGGGAACCAACCACCTCCCGTGGCAGCCTGTTCCACTGGTTGATCACTCTTACTGTTAGAAATTTTTTCCTAACATCTAAACTAAATCTTTTCCCCTGCAGTTTCACCCCATTGTTTCTAGTCCTTCCTTGTGAGAGTGAGAACAGGGCTGATCCCTCTGCCTTGTGACAACCCTTGAGGTATTTGTAGACAGCTATCATGTCTCCTCTCAGTCTTCTTTTTGTTAGACTAAACATTCCTAGTTCCTTAAGCCGTTCCTCATAGGACATGGTTTGCAGACCGTTCACCATCTTGGTAGCTCTCCTTTGAACCTGCTCCAGCTTGTCAGTGTCTTTTTTAAACTGGGGTGACCAGAACTGGACACAGTACTCCAGATGAGGTCTGACCAAGGTAGAGTAGAGGGGGATAATAACTTCACGTGATCTGGACTCTATGCTTCTCCTAATACACCCCAGGATTGCGTTTGCCTTTTTTGCAGCTGCCTCGCACTGTTGACTCATGTTCAGCTGATGATCTACCAGGACACCCAAGTCTTTTTCACATGTGCTGCTGCTCAGCTGAATTCCTCCCATTGTATATGTGCTTTTTTCATTTTTCTTGCCCAGGTGCAGAACCTTGCATTTTTCTTTGTTAAATACCATTTTATTAGTTGCAGCCCATTGTTCGAGTTTCTCTAAATCTTTTTGAATCCTCTCTCTCTCTTCTCTGGTGTTTGCAATCCCCCCTAGCTTTGTGTCATCAGCAAATTTGATCAGTTTCCCTTCAACTCCCTCGTCCAGATCGTTTATAAAAATATTAAACATAACTGGGCCCAGGACAGAACTTTGTGGTACTCCACTTGACACTTCCTTCCATTTGGATGTGCAGCCATTTAAAGCCACTCTTTGAGTACGATTACTAAGCCAGTTTTGAACCCACCTTATAGTTGCCTTGTCAAACCCATATTTGATCAATTTTTCAATGAGGATTGCATGAGACACTTTGTCAAATGCTTTGCTGAAATCAAGAAATACTATGTCTACTGCATTTCCTTGATCAACCCATTCAGTGATTTTGTCATAAAATGAAATCAAGTTAGTCTGACACGACTTGTTTGATACAAACCCATGTTGACTACTGTTAATTATTGAATTCCTATCCAAATGCTGACATATGTGTTGTTTAATAATTTGTTCGAGAATCTTTCCTGGTATTGAAGTCAGGCTAACAGGCCTGTAGTTCCCTGGGTCTACCTTCTTCCCTTTTTTGAAGATAGGAACAACGTTTGCCCTTCTCCAATCGTCTGGGACTTCTCCTGTTCTCCATGACTTCTCAAAGACTACAGCAAGTGGTTCAGCAATTACCTCTGCTAATTCCTTCAGTACCCTAGGATGTAATCCATCTGGACCTGGGGACTTAAATTCGTTTAAGTTAGCTAAGCGTTCCCTTACTCTCTCAGTGTTGATTTTGTGTCTTGATTCTCCTAGTCCTTCATCAGTACAGTGAAGGACTGTTGCATGTACATTTCTTCCATGACAGGGCTGGGCTATCCAGCTTGTGGGTTCAAGACAAATGTGCTTGCAGTGTGATAGTGTAGGGACAGAAGTGCAACGAATGGAGGTAAGTGTGCTCACGCTACTTTTAAAATTAAACAGCAACTGAAACAGAAGCCAGAAAACAGTGCTATAATCAATTTGTGCCTAGCTAGGGCCTTAAGACTAAGAAGGTAGAATGGAAGGAGTATACTGGTACACTGGACAGCAATAAGCCATACTAAAACTCACTCACAGTTCCCAACAGGACAAATAGAGTTTGTAAAGATGAGAAACAGAAGGCAAGTATTATAGGCTATGAACAGAATTTTTTTAAGGGGGGGGGTTGTAGTAAATTGTGCTACTGATACAATTTTTATAGAGGAAATATTGTTTTGAGGTGGGTGGGAATTCCCCACTAATGTGGTGCACAGTTGTATCCAATTTGCTTAGTTTTAGCCAACAGTCACTGTGAAAAAGACTGGAACTATCTCACCTCAGTAAACACCTGAATATTTTGAGAAAGAAGCTCCACAGGTATTGACTTCAATCACTGTAAACTGAGTGTTCTAACATGCAATTTCTCCATTATTTCAATTCCTTCTTATTTGCTTTCATCATTCTTTGGTTTTCATCCCAATTCATTGATGCATAAATGAAATCTTGCCCGTTGTGTGCCATAGCAGAGCCATATTGCCCCCCATTTCCTGTCGTTCTACCATAAATGGGGTGCTAGTTTGATTTATGGAGCAGCCCACACTCCTACACAAAGCCAGCTGGATGACTCTGGGCTAGTTATAGGTCTCTTTCTGAGCTCACACCGCCACAACTAACTCACACAGGGTGTCTATTGTGGGGAGAAGAAGGTTTGCCAGCCACTTTTGAGTCCCCTTAAGTGGGGTATAAGCATATTCCCAGGCAGGCAGGCATTGGCTAGTTTGGGGCAAACATGGTGATTGTGAAAGGGTTTCTCACCACAACCTCTCCCTAGGAACGGCAGTCTTTCCACAAGCCCCAAAACTGAAGTGAAAGTTTCACAGTGGAAAGGTGAATGATCCAATCAGAGTGGGTGGTCCTGCTCCTAATGGTAATGAATTAGCAAAGCATGATGAATAGCATACATGAACACCTAAGGAGTGACAATTACCTTCAGTAGTAAGCTTACCTAGTCCCAGAGCATTAACATATTCTGATTAATGCATTTTTACCACTGCTGTCTGTACTACTTTGTCTTCCAACCATTATGAGGAGATATTTTCTATATTAGTTCATGCTTCTATCTGACATGGTCAAGGGCATAAAAAAGTCCTTTCCATCTTTTAATTTGCATTTCATGTCAAAGCCTGTCCTATCTGTGGTTAAGGCACACCAGTGTCTCATCTTTTCTTCTTACTCTGCACCAATAGGAAGCTTTTTTATCCAACAAGATAAACCAGTTGCCTGTAGCACTCTGAGCAGTGTGGCTGAATATCTATCAGTCAATCAATATTTATTGTGAAGTGCAACGATCCAATTTTCTCCAAGCTAATTTATGCAGTACAAAACAAAAATGCACATAAAATGCAAAACAGATGTGGCTGCTAGCTTTCCCCCCGCTTCCCTATCAAAAAATGCATATTGGACAAAGTGTGTGTGTAACTAATTCAATGTAGAATCCCTTCTTGTTTTGTGCTCACAACTTGTCCTTCACTGCTAGTTTCAGAATGAGTTGCAGCAAGTAAAGAAATAAAGGAAGACATTAAAATCATCAGGGAAATACCCAAAATAACTTTAAAGATATTGTAAAACCTAAAACCAACTTTTTTAAAAAAGCAGATATACAATGTAATGTCTAATATTACATTGTTAATATTGGCAAAGAACAAGGCAACATTCTTCTTAGCCAGAAGTCTTCACCAGTTGACAAAATGTACAGTATGTAATGATGACACATATATTCCAAGGAGAAAACCTTTTCATTGTGCCTACTCCTGAATTAACTTGCATAATAATACATGAACAAGTCATGGGTAATTTGTGTACTGTTGTGAGCTTTGAGGAGCTTTTTGGACCACTATAAAGGATGACCACAGATGGTGGGTGAGTGTACAGACAGACAGATAGAAGAAAGACAGATCCAAACCACCCTCCTCCATAGATTCAGTTAGGTGTTAAGATCTGGAGAGAATGCAATGCTGCTAATGAAATTGTGGATGTGTGTGGTGGTGTGTTCACTTTTCCAAGCTCTGATCATGGTAGGAGTTCAGTGTTTATCCTGGGAGGGGCTGCAGCCAACATAGCCTGCTAAATGAAGGAAATGCAGATTCAACCCCAGGATCACCCCAGAAGAAGATAGAGGTGAACAAGTTCTGCATTTCCCATGAAAGCTGCCGGACCAAACTACTACAATAATACATAACTTGATTCATTTGTCTTTGGAAGCAATTCACTACAAACTTACAGATGTTGACTTGCATTTGCATTTATTTGCAAACACATAGATTGGATACAGGTTTGGGACATAACTGTTTCCATGCTCGAATTCTAGAGCAAGGTATACCAACCTGTGGTCCACAAAACTTTGGCAGTTCACAAGCCCTGTTAAGATGATCACAGAAAGTGATCATCTTAACTGAAAAGAAAATAATCTTGGTAATTTTCTCTGCGCAGTTTTCGTTTGTGGGTTGTTATTTGTTAAATGGAATTAGAAGACATAAAAACATACAAGGAGCCCTGCTGGATCAGGTCCCAGACCAACTGGTCCAGCATCCTGCCTCACATAGTTGGTCCACCAATTGCTTCTGGGTGCCCTCAAGAAGAACATGGGGATGGTACTGGGATGCTCTACTTGAAGTGTCCAAACATTGTGGAACTGTTTCCATTCCTTCCAGCATGCCCAAACATCCCGATCTTTGATAGCTGTAGAGCGGTAATGCTCCAGATGCAACCTGTGAACCTACAGTACTTCTGTGCAAAGGCTGCACATAGGCGTCTTGTACCTCATCACCTGATCACTATAGCAATGGCCAGCCACTCATAGCCATTGCTGTGGTGAGGCAGGTGCTGCCAGATGGCGACTTTTGCGCTGATTCTGCTCTAGGATAAGTCCCAGATGGGTTTCAGACAGGCCCAGCATTTGCACAGTCTCTGATGTTAACTTCCCCTGGAACAGTGTCTCAGAGAAGTTAAATGCAATTTTCCCAGAGGCAAGACCTTCACCTGCTTTTGATTGGAACCAGATTATTGAAAAGGCTACCAGGAACTTGGCATAACTCCCATATTTCTCATTATGTGGTGATGCTTTTAATGATAATGATGGTGTTAAGGGAAAAAATAGTTATTAAAATATGACTGATGGATGAGCTTGAATAAATGATTCATGAAGATCCACAGCAAATTTCAAATGACCCATGATTTTTTAAAAAGAGAAGAAAGCTACTGATGTAGTGAATCAGGCTCAGACTTAACCCTACATGTTTTTCTCCAAGGCTGCTACTTCACAGCTATGGAATAAGTCATCCCTGCAGTGGAATCTGCCAATCCCATCACTGAAATGGGGTATGTGTCAAGTACACAGCTGGGGGCTCCTGGCCTTGCAGTCTCCAAGCTGCAGGAAGATGATTCCATGAGCACAAAGTTTCTGCTGCAGAGGATAAACAATTTTCTTTCTGGTGCTTTATTGCCCTGTTGCCAATTTCCCCAAAGTCATAGGTTAGTGAGGAACTGTATGGAAGAAGCTCTAAAGCTTACAGAAAAGAAAGAGAGAGAATGAGAGAGCCAATGCGTTGGGCCAAAAGGACCAGCACTTCCCTTACAGGCAAACAGCCTTACATAGACTTACCTCATCCAGTGGCGGCCTCATCCACAACTCTATGGTGCACAGAGGGGCACATGACACAATGTGCAAGTGTGCTGGTGCATCATGTGATGTGTTGGCATCACTGTGCATGCATGGCACATCACCATCATCCCAGTGATCTCTACAGTGCACTCATAGTGATGCCAGCACAAGGACCTATGATGGCAGCAACCAGATTGCACTTCCACACTCTCCGAATGCCGGGAGGAAGGGGTTTGAAGGGGTTTGACACACCAGGGACAAAGTGACCAAAGTAATCCATGCTTGGGTAACTTCCAGATTACAGTAACAAGCTGTACATGGGGCTACTCTTGAAGACAGCCCAAAAGCTAGCATTAGTGAGGAATGCAGTGATCCTCTGGCCAGACACATATTATGCTGGTCTTAAAAGATCTGCCATGGTTGCGTATTCATTACCCTGCCCTGGTTATCTATTCATTAATATTGGACCAATACATTGAAACTGAATCCGACAAGACAGACGTAGTGTGTGTCACTGGGCCCCAAGTCCAGGAAGTTAAGGGGCACCCAATTCTTAGCAGGGTTGTTTTGCCCCAGAAAAATCAGGTGTGTGACTTGGGAGTACTCCTGGATTCATCGCTGTCATTTAAGTCCCATATGGCAGTGACCTCCAGGAGTGCCTACCAGTGTCTTCATTCAGTCTACCAGTTGAAGCCTCACTTGGATCGGGATAACTTGGCCAAAGTGATCCACACTCTGGTAACCTCCAGATAAGACTACTGTAATGTGCTCGGGGGGGGGGGGGGCTACCCTTGAAAACGGTTTGGAAGTTGGGACTGGTGCAGAATGCAGTAGCTCGACTGCTGACAGGAATCTCTGGCCAGACTCGTATCATGCTGGTCTTAAGGGATCTACTCTGGTGACCTATTTGCTACTGAGGTCAAGTCAAGGTGTTGACACTAACATTTAAAGCCCTAAACAGTTTTGGCCCTGGGTATCTGAAGGACCACCTTCTCTCATATAGACCTGCCTGTGCACTGAGATCTCAAGGAAAGGGCCTTCTTGTAGTTCCTTCTCTTGCAGGGGTACAAGGCACAGGGACATACAAGAGGGCCTTTTCTGTGGTGGCCCCTAGACTTTGGAACAGGCTCTCTCTTGAGGTTCGCCAGGTGTCTATATTGTATACTTTTTGGCACCTGGTGAAAACATATCTTTCCTATTTAAATAACTTTCTCAGAGTGCTGTCCTGTGAGGGAGGGGTGTGTGATATTTTAAATTATGTTTTTTATTTGATATGTTTTATTCTTACTGTAACCCTCCCTGGGACTATTTGGTGAAGGGCAGGATATAAATTTATTAAATCAATAAATATTCAAGGCATTGACTCTTACATATAAAGCCGTAAATGCTTGGAGCCCAAATACTTGGAGTGCCTTGTCCTATATAATCTCCCCAAATATTAAGATCTCAGGGGAAGGCCTTCTTATTATTCTGTGATCCTTGGAGGCTTGAGAGGCTGTGACATATGAAAGGGTCTTCTCTGTGGTGGCTCCTAGGCTCTGAAATAATCTTCCAATGTTGTATAGGTGTTGGTGCCTACTTAAAACTCAGCTCTTTATCCAAGTCTTTAAAGTTTAAATCCTTGCTATTGTAGTCCTGCTGAGATGGGGAAATGATATTTTAATTATATCTTTAATCTAAGAATGTCCTACTGATTTTGTGACCTGGCCTTGAACCATGTGGCAAAGGACAGGATATAAACACGTATAAATAAAATAATATCCCTTGTTGTGTGTCTGTGCTTGCTGACCTTTTGCAACATCCTATTTGTTGAAGACCATTTCTTTCCCCAGGAAGAAAGAAGTACTTTTCAGCATTACCAGAGTCTTAATTTTATTTTACTTTTTTTATTTGTCATTGTTCCTCATCTGATGCAAAGCACAGTTCAAAAGAGTATGTTCTTGTGTCTTGCAGTGTCATCTGGAAACTGTCAAATGCAGAAGGCAGACTTATTTCCACAGACCCATCAGCCAGTCAACCAATCAGTTTATTTATATACTGCCTTTCCAAACATTGTTCACAGAAGTTAACAAAGGGGGTGGGAGAGAAAGGATCATTTTACAGAAAATGCAAAATTTAATATTGTAAGAATAGCAGCAATATAGTATACTACACTTAGTAGAAGATAGAACAGGAAAAACAGCACCAGAGATGGTCTTCTCTCAACCCCAGCCTAAAGCTGCCACAGGTCTTTTACATGTCTAGGGCGGCCTAGTCACACCTATATGAGACAGGACGTCCTATTCATAATTCAAACTGAAGTCGTACCAGTTCTCTTCACACCTAGATTGTTATAGGTTGTCCTTAAACTGTCCTTGCTTTGGGCCACATCGCTCACACCTTTCTCCATGATTGATCTGAGCTTCCTCCACAGAATTCTTGGCTCTCCACCCCTTTTGCTGCATCACGTCTGCCTCCTTTCTTATTGGATGCCCTTGTGTCACTCAAGGGAGATGAGAGTGCGTGTTTGCAGTTCTTTTTTAAGCCTGATCCCCCACCTCCACTCACCCCCTTCCTTTTTTATGTGCTTTTCTTCTCTGTGTTATTAATTTTAAAAATAATAATAACAAACTTGTGGAAAAATGCTCGATAGAGGAATAAGAACATAAGAACATAAGAGAAGCCTTGCTGGATCAGGCCACAGCCCATCTAGTCCAGCATCCTGTCGCACACAGTGGCCCACCAAATGCTCATGGGCATCTCAAGCAGAGACAAGGACAAACCTTCTCCTGCTCTCGAGTCCCAGCAGATGGCCTTTGAAGCGCCCCAGTTCCTCCCCTCCCCATACCCATAAACTGAGGAGAGAAGGGGAGGTGCCTCACAAACTCTGCTCGTGCATGTTGGTTAAAAAGAAAGACTGGACTCCACCCACGACAGCACAGTTCAGCCTCCTTTAGCCTATCCCCTCGCTCACACTGAGGAAGTGAAGATGAACTGGGATGAAAGGACAGATCACGTAGGGTAGAAAAACTCTCTCACACAGAGCAGTATTAACATGGGAATGATTTGCAGATTTTGCCATTCCAGAGTAATGGGTTCTTGAATTATTCGAGAAGCTGGAATGGAAGCAGGAAAACAGCTGATATGATTTGGATCTGAGATCTTTGAGTATAGGGGTGTGATAAAAATCCAAGTGTATGAATGAATAGATAAAACTATTTGGGAAAGTGTACAAGCAATATTTCATTGGCTATGCTTCGTGAGCACGAATGTTTTATTTTAATTCGATTCCTATCGAATTTAATACAGGAAAATTAATATTCATTCTAATAGATCCCCTTCCAATGTGGTAGGATTAATATTCAATACAAATATTCAATCCCATACAAATCCCCTATAAATGTATCAAAACAGTCTATTTGAATTTGAATGTCAGAATTCAGCCGAATTCATATGAATTTCAAATATTACGAATATTCATGCACATCCCTATGTGTGAGCCATAGCTTTTGTGAACAGGATGAAGTGGCAGAGGATATATAGGAAGAACAGAAATGTGTGTGCATGACACAATGCTTGCTTATATTCTGAAACCTGGAGGCATGCACAAAAGAACTTCCCCCTTTCCGCAAGAACAGTATTCATTACTGTAGCCAAGAGAAAAGGTAATCCTGAGTAACCAGATATACACAGGGCACTTTGTTGGGAGTGCTTTTACCACTTTGCTAACTGTTCCATGTGTATAACTAGTCTACTGAAGGAAGAAGGAAAGCTTTTATAGAAAATGCTTGCCACTTATGCAATCTAGTGCATCCACTGGAAAAAAAACACATTTTATTTACTGAAATATATATTCATAAAGTCTGGGAGTAAAAACCATCCATTAGAAAGCATCAGCAAAACTGAACATGAAGAAATCATCTCATTCAGCTTTACAAGTAATTGGAAAATTTTAACATTTGAAAGTCCCATAAAATACAGCAGCTGTGTATTTTGAAAGCAATTTAAATACAGTGGTGTTGTGGCTGAAATATCACCAGGTTCAAATCACTATTTTGCTTATGGAGGGCTCAAGAAGAAGGCAGCGTCCACACACCCTGTATGCCTCACGCTTCACTTTCTCCACAGCTGACAACACGTGCTGGAGGAGGCCTCAGAAGTAAGCTTTTTCTAGAGGAATGTGCACATCCCCCCCCCCACCGCATTTACTGCACATTGCAGCAAATGGGACAGACCATGAATGTGCTGGTCTTCAAATCCCTGCCACCACCAGTTGTGCCTCTGAATCCATTGCGAAGTTTCAGACAAAGGCACAAAGACTTCTACTTTGCGTGTGAAGGCCAGCCTTTAAATATATAAGAAAAAGGTTGGCTTTTCTACCCCGTTTTTCTCACCCATTTAAGTGGACTCAAAGCAGCTGACAAAGTTTTCTATTCTTCTCCACACAACAGAACACCCTGTGAGGTGTGTGGGGCTGTGAGAGCTCAGAAGAGAGCTGTGACTAGCCCAAGGTCACCCAGCTGGCTTCATGGAGGAGTGCGGAATCAAACCTGGTATTCCCAGACGAGAGTCTGGCTCCCTAACCACACCAAACTGGCTCACAATATATCGCCAATATTCAGTTCAAATGTGAAGTTTTAAAGTGTCTTAATCCACATTAAAGAGCAGGAAATTCACTTCCAAAATGTGTACTAGGGCCTTTAAGTTGGATTAGAAGGGAGGTAGGAACAGGAACATATGCACACTATCATTTAAACAAAAAAACCCAAAAAAACCCCAAATGTGGTTTATGTGGCAGTTAAGGAAGAGGGCAGATGGGTAAATCACAAGTAGAGGAAATATTTTGTCAAATATGACCAGACGTAGATTTATACACACTATTGTGCCTTCTCTGAAGCGATAAAAGCAGTAAAAGCAACATTCTTTTCATCCTCTAATGCATTTTCAACATACCAGTGAAGTTTTTTTCAGTGGTTCAGAGACTTTTGAGAAATGTTCTTAAAGATGAAGCCAAGATTTTAGAAACATGTTGTGAATAGTTTGGAAGACATGTTGAGGATAAAATTGTTTCTATCCACCAAGAGGTAATTTAAGCAGTAAATATACTTTGTAGAGCTATATATAACGTCTTGTTAAGTTTTGAAGGATGATTTTCAGCTAGCCTCTGTAAGAGAAAGTCTGATCTGACTAATTTTCTAGACTGTTTTTGCATGTGTTAACAAACATGTGAAAAGGGGTGATCTAGTAGACATTATTTAGATTTTCAAAAAGCTTTTGATGAACTCCCTTATCAAAGATTAAATAGCAACCGACAAAAGAATAAAAAGCAGAAAATAAGAGGAAATGGACACTTGTGATAACAAATTGGTTTCCTCTGTTGGTTCCAAGTTTCTGTTCTTGGATCAGTTCTTTAAAATCTATAAATGAGCTAGAACATGGTGAGAGTAGTGGAACAGCTAAGTTTGTTGAAGACACCAAAATTGTTCAGTGCTATAAAAACAAAAAGGGATACCTGCACCCTGAGGGAGTGGACATAAAATGGCAGATGTTATTCAATGTGAACAAGTACAAAATGATGTACACTGGAATTAAAAATCCTGACTAATCATATATATTAATGGGAGCACAGCTGTCAGTGACTGATCAAGAAAGAAAGGGCCTGTTCACACTTAACTAATCAAGACAGACTGGTGTGTTCTAGGACAGAGCATACACATGACATGGTGCCGTCTCTGTCCCAGAGCAGCTGAGAGTCACGCTGACTGTTGCTAGCTGTAGGTGCGGGGTAACACCATGTTGCCAGTTACCACAGTAACAGCCTGGTTTGGATGGCCATTGCTACAGCAAGGCAAACAGTCCCAGAAGTTTGGAATGAAGTTTTGGGTGAAGCTTGGAATGGGCCAGCATTTGTAATGTGAACACCAGCCACTGCCCCAATCTTTTTTTTTTTTTTAACACCACACATACTTAATTTTTAGAATTCTCTGCTGTTGGCCACCAGCTTTGATGGTTTCAAAAAAAAAAGCTTTAGACCAATTCATGGAAGTCAATTATACCAGTGGCTATAAGTCCTGACAGCAATATTAGACGATATGTCTCTAAGACTGTAAGGAGAGCAAGCTTGTGTCCATGTCCTTCTGTGGGCATGAACCAGGTGGTCCAGGGGGTCTGATTCAGCTAGGCACTTCCTATGCTTATATTCATTTAATTCGTTATACAATTATAGTACTTAACACCAGTTTAATGTCGCAACAGTTCAGTGGCGTGATCAGGTTATCATAACTCGATATGATTAGATTCCACTGTATATTGAATGAAACTGAATGAGATGTGTGCTTTTTACAAGTGCAGTTTGACTGATATATTAGGCAAAGAAGGTGTGATACTTTTAACCAGTGATTTATGTGCCCTCTCTTAGATAAAACGATATGTTTATCATTCCATCTTTAGAAGAAAGTATACTATCTGGTATTTTATTGCATAAGCATTCCTATACATTTAATACAATAGCAAATGGAATTACCTTGCAACATTAAATAACTATGATTGAAATTTTAATGTCAAGGTTTTAGCTGGCAGCTATTGTTCATGTAATCTTGCATTACTATATATTCAGGTACTATGATGAATTCTTTCTCTAAAAAAGCAGGTACCATCATAAACAGATAATTATAAATCAATGTTAGTGCACTGTCTGACATGTGAAATTGAGAGAATGTCAAAAATGGGATGAAAATGTAGACATTTGGTTATCAAAAATCATGTAGTTATTATTAGTAATTTTAGCTTTTTAAAAAATTCAAGACAAAGTTCACAGTATGCACAAAATATACCCTCTCAAGCTAGATTTCTCCCCTTAGCTTATATAAACTTTTTATTTTACATTAAATACTTCAGTGGCCTGAAACCAATACTGGGCAGATCTTCTTATGAATTGCTGAGCTGATAGTGTTATGAAAAGAAGCCAAACACTGCCAAACATCAGACAGATAAATTATTTCCCCCACTCTGCACACAGCCTAGAAAAACGGCATTTTAGACTACAGCTCCCATTATCCTCAGTCAGTGTCAAATGGCAGTTTTGGCTAAGTATTATGGGACTTTGGCTCTAAAGAAGAACTGTTCAAGCTTTGTTTGGGGCTCTTTTTGTGTTTGAACCATGACACAATAAAGATCAAACTTTAGATCATAATTAATTATGGCAGAGGGCCTGTCTATATTCTAGGGTAAAGAAATATGTACAAACTAAAGTATACTTTAGAGAACACTGGTTGTCTGATGGTAGCAGGTTTATTTATTTATTTATTTATTTATTTACTTACATTTTTATCCGGTCATATACCTGGGGGTCTCCAGGCAGGTAACAACATTTAAAATCAAATATTATTAAAACAGTCAGTATGTACGAAAACAATAGCATCTGCAAGTGAGAAGGAAAAAGTGTATCCCCATTTAACCAAAGGCCAGGGCAGAGAGGTGTGCCTTCACTGCCTTCCTAAATGTATACGGTGAAGGATGAACAAGATGGTATTATTTTGGAAAACTAAAGTTTACAAATTAATGAGATTCTGGAGCTAAGATGAATTTTTCATACACAGGGATGGGTTTAGTAACTGAGGATACTCTTTTTAAAATCTGGTTGATATACCAGCTGATATTTTTTTGAAAACTATACATATGCACATATCGTATCCATATGTACATAGTATAGAGTCCATGACCAGTGTAGATATAAAAGCATGTGTGCTTTACCAGAAGCTGTCTTTGAGGACACTTTAGAAACTGTTATTTGTTTCTACCAATTTGTTATAAGGCTCACTTCAAAGTCTTGTTTGAACCTTTATTTTGCTTCTCACCTTAAAAGACCAGAGGCCTTTTCGCATTGGCCTTTTCCGAACGCATGGAGGACAGCTTCGGACGAGGCATACGCATTGCCCGAGCGGGGCTTGCGCCGCCTCGTGTCCGGAGCTGTCCTCCACGCGTTCCGGATGCAGAGCACTTTAAAGTGCTCTGCATGCGTTCGAACGCGGACGAGCCGCCCCGGCGCGTTCCGGGAGAGAAGCGTTCGCACGCTTCTTTCCCTGACAGCCGTCGGCACGCCCCCAGGGACTGACTTGCCGGGCCGGCGATTGTGCCGGCGCGGTGAAGCCGGTAGACGGGACCCACCGAATCGGGGTTCCCCTTTCCCGTCTGCCAGGGTCAGTGACCCTGGCAGATGGCACAGGGGAACCCCGATTCGGTGCATCCCGTCTGTCGTCTCCGACGGCCGCCGGGACGTGGCTCCTTCCCGGGAAGGAGCCACCAGCATCGGCGTCCTGTCGCCCCTTTCTGGGGTGGCAGGAGGTCGATGTTGGGCTCGCTGGGGGCGAGGAACACCTTCGGCGGCCGGAGCGCATCGCTCCGGTCCCCCAAGGGTCCCCCCCGCCCCCATCGAGGCCATCTGTGGGGCGCGAGTGCCCCGCAGATCAGCCACCACCAGCCCCAGTCCCCAAAACCCCCACCCCCAACCACCCTCCGGCCTGGATCGGGCCGATCATCGCGGTGAAGGTGCCCACAGCGGGGCACCTTCACCGCGAAGATGTTTCCCCCCCCTCCCCCAGGGCCCTGGGAGGACGCGCGCGCAAGGAATGACTTACCTCGTGGCCGTCCAGCGTCCAAATGAGGGTGGCATTGTGGGATCGCGCAAGACGCAGCCCACCTAGCCCCCCTATTGGACAGGCAGTTCACGTGAACTGCTTGTCCAATAGGGGGCCTAGGTGGGCTGCGTCTTGCGCGATCCCACAATGCCGCCCTCAGTTGGACGCTGGACGGCGACGAGGTAAGTCCTCCGTCGCGCGCGCGTCCTCCCAGGGCCCTGGGGGAGGGGGGGAAACATCTTCGCTCTCTGGGTGCCCCGCTGTGGGCACCCACAGAGCAAAGATGGGCCCGATCCGGGCCGGAGGGTGGTTGGGGGTGGGGGTTTTGGGGACTGGGGGGGGTGGCTGATCTGCGGGCTGCAGGCACCTAGATCCAGGCACCTGCAGCCCGTAGATGGGCAAGATCGGGGCGCGGGGCAAGCCCTTGGAGATCAGAGCCAGGGGCTCTGATCTTCAAAGGGGTCCTGCCCCATAGGGGCCTTGCCCCGGGCCCCATGATGGGTGCCCGGGTGCCTTGGCATCTTCGTGCCAGGTCTCGCGGGCCCGATCCGGGCCCGTAGAGCTGGCACGAAGCATGGGGCAGGTGGCTTGACAGTGCTGCCCGCCCCTTGGGTGCTCTCACCCAATGGGCGGCAGCGCTGCGGCCGAATCCCCACCCCTGGCCGGCCTTTGCCAGGCCAAGACAGTTCCGGGCACTTTTACCGTTCACACAGAGACGCGCCGGAACGCGTTCCGGCGCGTCTGTGTGTGAACGGTAAAAGCGCCCGGAAGTGTCTTAAGCTGCCCGCCTGCACGCGTTCCGTTTGGAACGCGTTGCAGTGCGAAAATCCCTCTGGCTGGTGTGATGTTGGGATGTTCTAAGAAGCTACTGAAACATTCATTCATTCATTCATTCATTCATATATTTAAAACATCTCTATACCACTTCTTTATTTAAAGAACACTATCTTTACCATGTGATTTAAAGTTAAATTAGAAAGGGAAATATATTAAAACAGAAAGAAAAACTGAATGGGATCAGGAAGAAGACACTCATTCATACCAGAGGCCTTTCTGCACTTACCTGATTAAGCTGCTGTGAACTAAGGCTGGTAAAAATTCTGGTAAAGGTGGACCATTTGCACTTGTGATGAGAAAAGCTTCCCCAAAGCATCCTTTACCAGCCAGAAGTGTGAATGGTCTTCACATTTAGCAGCACGCACTGCTGCACCCATAGCCAGAAGTTACACCTTTTCGTTGGCACGATTGGCAGCTGTTGCAGAGGAGCATGTTCAAGCAGGGGCGTATTGCAACCGATCACATCAGTGTTCATGCTCAAATGCCCCTCTCATGATTCTGTGACAGGATACCACTCCTGGGGATCGGTGATCTGGTCAAGGCAGAGATAAGCAATCGATCATGGCCACCACTGCTGCCTACCGACTGCAGAGAACAGGAAGGAGAATGAATGGTCACATCGCTGGATGCTTCAGGTAAGCTTTTAGTTAACCTTGGTAAAGGTGTGCAGCACTATTTAGTGCTCCACACCTAATCAACAATTAGTAAACTTCTGGGGAGGGCAGGCACGCTTGGAGGCTGTAGCAGACGTTCACTAATTGCTGATTACCGGCCTAAGTGCAAATAGGCCTAAGGAGAGCCTAGGTGGACAGATAAATGTTTAAGAGACACCTAAAAGGGAAAATAGTGGGCATCTCATGGATATCTGAGTAGAGAGCATTCCAAAGCGGTGAGGGCCACAGGAGAGAAGACCCTACTGCAGGAAACCACAATTTGACATTCAGTGATTTGTGGTTCCTGAACAGAATCTCCCCCAATGTTATCAGCTATCTTACTGTTCTGTAAGGGGAAAGGTAGACCAACTTGTCCTAAGTTGCTTTGGGCTTATATGCCATAAAACTTTGAGGCTAGCACTAAATATTCTGGTCTGTATCCGATCATTACAATTAGATGTACAGTTAGCTTAAGAAGTGACATCTGCTTTTAGTTACAACTGGAAAAATTCCTTGTACCTTTTCACACTTAGGTTTCAGGGATGGCCTGGGGATGCTCCACTTCGGAGTATCCACACAGTGGGGAGCTGCTTCTCTCTTGGGGTGAAAACGGTTCCAGAACTATCTGGGCACAGCTTTTGCACTTACTTCTGCGCAAAGGCTCATGGGGGCAAAGCAGCGGGGGCTGCACAGTCGTGTGCCACATTGCAATGGCCCAATGTGCCACAGTCATTCTGCGGAGAGGTGGGTGCTGCCTGATGACATCGTTCATGCTTACCCTCTATCCCTGATCTTAACTTCCCTGGGTCATTTTCCAAGGGAAGTTAAATGTTAAAAAGGCTCTTGTCTGCCCCCTTGGGAGGAATTACTGCTAGTTTGAATTAGATGGGCCAACAGTCTAACTCAGTATAATACAGGTAGTTCCTTAACTCACTGTCACATCATGGTCAGCTCCAATCGCTGGTCTAATATGGTGCTAACAAGTGATATCCAGGAGTAAACTTACTCTGGAATACTTGCTTGTTGGCTATGTCTGTGTGTGATATAATGACACACACATCTGGGTATTTAGATGGCACAAAATCCCTGGAAGTGCATGATTGCCTCCACCACACATGCACAGTGGCCATGGAGAAGTTGGCAGTTCCATCCATAAGGTAACTTATAGCACTATTTTGGGAAACCCTATTTAGAGGTTTCCAATATAGATTAGGGCAGGATTTCAAAAGGTTATAGGTGGGGGCATGTTGGGGTCACCATGGGTACGTGTGACAATCCCATGATTCTCTTGACATAGTGTCCTTGAATGCCATTCAAAAGGCAGCTACAATGTATTTATGTCAGTGGGATTTTTCTGTTTGATTAAGTGCTACTGCTGCTATTATGTTGCCATTTTGATAGTACAATTCACTTTGCATGCTGCTTTCAAGATAGGGAAAGTCATTGTCACAATAATTTGTAGAGCTTGACAATCAAGTTTGTTAGCCACTCTGAATAATCTCTCAGGAAAAATGGGAACTATCTTGATTTCTACCCTATACACCCACCCACCCAGAACAGGTCAAGAAAAAAAAATCCTATTCTGAATGGGGAGTCAGATTATCTGACATTATCATTTAAATGTTACACTTTAAAAACAAACACAACAAGCAAGCAGATTTTAGGCACAAAAATTGTTATATTCCTAAAGCCCCTGGTCAAGCATTCATAGAAGGCAGGTGCAACCATCTACTTACCAGGGATTTGGATCAACTGAACACAGGAAGACTTACTTCTGAAGACCTTGTTGCTCTCTTTTAGTTTAATAAAGAGTGCTTCAATTCTCTCATGCTTTAAATAAAACACAGGGTCTTCCCAGGTCTTCCACTTACTGTAGTCACACATTTTTGGATGCTCTTTTCTTCATATAGTGCAGCTTTGCATATGAAAGAGGTCTTACCAGGATGATTTCAAAAACAAATCTTTTAACCTGCAAAGGGGGCAGGAGCAAATGAATACACAAGGGCGTAGGAGAAGGGGAGAAGAAGGGCAAATAGATACGGCATTGAGTCAATTCTAAACAACCAGAGATCTGCAATATCTGATTTTGGGCTCCTGCCCCCCATCCCTACCTATGGAAAAGACACAAACCCGATAGACCTGTAGCTCTGCACACAGTAGAAATGCAGCATAAGAAGACATCTCCTTTTTTGTGACAGGGGAAAAACACTGAAGCATAAATGCAACATCCTATCTAATACAAACAAGAACACTTTTAATAAACTTTTCAGCACATCCAGTACCATATTGGAAGCCCCACTGAGATCTGCTTCTGAGAAGACCTATCTACGCATAGACTCTTGGAAACAACATTAAGTCTGGCTACTTTTAACAGATACTTGTGGTTAAGTTCCATTGACTTCTATAAAGCTGCACTACAAGCAAGTGATCTGAGGGCTCCTGTTGATGCCCTCCCCTTCCAGATATCATCTTATCCCTGAAATTTCCAGGAAGTGGTAAATAAATCCCAGAAACTGGAATGGACAAGGCAAAGTTTGAGAGACGGCAGCTCCACATGAAAACAGAGATGAAGACACCCAGCTTTTCTAACTACTGAGTTAGACATCTTTTCCTTTCAGACACATGTTTAGGATTAGTGGATTACAGCCTTGTGGTTAAACACCTCAAGCCTACTTTGTTTTTTTTTTAACCTTCAGGTGCCTGCTTTCCTCCAAGGATTTTATGGCAAGGGACATCATTGTCTTGTTCCTTGTTATATTCTCAAGAATTCTGCAAAGAAGGTTAGTTTGAAAGTGTTACCAGACTCACCAAGTAGATTTCATGCAGGAGTGAAGCTCTGAAAGAATGTCTCCCCCGTCCAAGAGTTTGATTATTTTGTTTTTGTAAAATTCAGTTCTGAATCAGATTTTTGCTTGTTTTTCTTTTAGATCTAAGTAGAAAAGAAACAATCTTTTCAGTGATTTTTTTTAAATGCTAGAGTATGGGGTGGAACAGAATATCCAGAGTTAAACAATATGACCATTGCCTTGTTTTTAATTTGGGGAACTTGCTTGAAATTCCCATCAAAATAAGAAAGGCTTAAAACATGTTTGACTTTGGGTTGACTGTGTCCCTTTATGGATGTGACTCAATTTACAAAGTAGGAAAAAAAAGAAAGAAAAAACAACTCAATTAATCTTTACAACGGAACTAGCTCAGTCTGGAAAACAAGAACACCGCTATCCAAAGTCCTGTTTACAAAGTCTTGTCTTCATGGCTGACACTGTTTCCACTCCTTCTGCAATTGATTGTGAGTGTTTCACATAATATTGTTTGTTATTTATGGCTGTTAGAATAGCTGTGTAAGTAAATATGGTATTTTGCATCCAAGAACAACTTACTTTAACATCTTCATTTAAAAAAAAAACCCTGATAGCTGATTTCTGGAGCACAGGTGTGCAAGGAAACTTGTTCAAAGTATCTAGGCACATGGTTCCATTCTAACTCTGACAATTCCCCCCACCCCTGAGAACATGGATATAAAGACATATTTATTCCAGCAGCCTCTGACTCCAGTATTAACTGTGGACTGTAATTGGTACCATGGGCAGGACGGAGACCTACTCCCAAACAAATAGGCATACTCAGTGGTAAGTCTGAATGAGTTGAAAGTGAATTCTCAATCTGCAGGCTCATGGACTCAGTGACAGACATCCTTGGGATTTAACTTTTTTTCTTCTTGTATGAACTGCACTCCACCTGCTTTCCGAGTCTTAATCAGATGAAAAGTACACGGCCCATATACACCCCCCTTCTTTTCAAGGACTGATCCACAAAGCAGTTAAGCCAAAGGAATTAGATTGCAAGCCTTCGGGTGCAGTGGCTTCATAGGCAAGGGTGGATTTCTGACATCTTAGCAAGCCTGAGAAAGTCCTTAAATTAAGCTTATGAGCAAGCTTAACTTACTCATAACTAGCTACAGTGAGATTAAGCTAGAAAACCAACACAGAAGAGCAGATTTCCAGAGCCAATCTCTCACAGTCCCATCCTGTGTATTATTAGCTTGATAGGATTTACTCTACGAAGGTTCCTAGGTTTGCAGCTCCACAGAGTCCCCTGTAGCAAGGGAGAATATATATTGCACCTTTACTTGTGCAAAAGCCCATTTGAGAAAGGGGGAATCTTTTTCAAGAAATAACAGATACAAAAAGTCAGGGAAGGATCTGGGATACTTTTTCCTTAACTTCTCATAGAAGCTTTCCTTCCTAGAGTCTCCTGTTTTGTTATCTGGCTTCAATTGTGCTAAGTAAGCCATATTCCATGAATCTGATGACATTCTTGAAAAATAAAGTTATAGAGCTAAAGGGTGCTGGAACAAAACATCTGAAAATTATTTTACCCCTGTATCCCCCAAACAGAGTCCATTTTCATATGAGAAAAAATACCACAAGTAACTGAATTTACTGACTTCTTATTTGGAGGGGGGAAGTTCTTGAAATGCCTTGGGTTTATGCAGCACCGTGATGTATTTGCTGTAAGCGAAAACTTTTCATCCTGACTTCAGCACCTCTGAAGAGTGACAGCAACTTTGCTACTAAGTGCTGGCATGGAAGATACTGCAGGCATGTAAGTTCTGAAAACCAAGCAGCTGTCCTTATCTTCCCAAAAGTCAGAGCTGATAACCAGTTGGTTTAGGTGTTAAGGACATCAAAGTCACAGGAGAGAAAGTTGTAAGGAAGTTTGGACTTGGAAGGAAACCCTAAGGAAATCTCTAATAAGCAACTTGGAAGAAACATGTAAAGATATTAATCTGAGTATAGTAGACTGATTTCACGATCTCCAGCTACCTTCACAGATTAACTCTCTACCAATCATGGGAAATAAGATACACAACAAATACAGTGCAAACTCTGTTAAGTCTGCCTGATCCAAAATATAGTTGGTGTCCAATCAGGAATACATTTTACCTGGATATAAATCCCTAGTAAATTCCATAACAAATAACGTATGTTCTCAGTAATCAAGTATTTTTCACTTGGTCGCAATTCTATGAAGTGGGACTGGATCATATTCTGAGCAAATGAGTTGCCTTTTCCATGGAGCAACTTACAAACAATGGATCTGTCAGAAAGAAGTGGGAGGAAACATTATACATCTGTTTAGAGGGCAGCGAAAGGAGTGTAGTCTTGATACTTATTGTTGCTATAAAATTGGAGAAGGAAAATGTATAAAATGGCCTGAAATGTAAATAAAAAAGAGGTGGTCAGTGGTGGTGTTCTTCATATTTTCACTGGTATATACATTTATTATCTGGCTATATCCTAATATGTATACCTATACATGTGTTTCATACACCTAAGAGATAGATGAAGGTTGCAGTGATGATGATAAAAATAACAACATTATGATAGATGCCATGTGCAGCTACTTTAAACTATGGTCTACTGACTATTAGAAACAACAGTTAAAAACTTGTAGTTTTTCAAGTGCAGTGGTCCATCACACCATTTGAAGTAATACTGTGAGCTTTGGTAGTGATGTTTACTGCATGAATATTAGCAGCATTTTAAAATAGGCAAAAACTAGATCTGAGCTTTCAACTTGTTGGGGGGTGGTGGTCCAAAGGGAGTTAGTGAAACTTCAGTATCTCACACAAAGAGGGGGTAATCTGGAAATAAATTCTAGGTTTCAAGGATAACACGATCACTGGCTTTGTCATTTACAACATTCTTTTATTACAGTCTCTTACCATTTCACCACTGTAGTTAAGCTCCACAGGATTTAAGACACCAACCCTCCTAATTTTCAAAGACTGTCTCCACCCGTTTTGACTACAGGGTAACATTGAAGCAGGTCATCTCAGGATAACATTCAGTGATTCCTACTCTTAAGTAAATGGAGTTCCTCACCTCTATCTCCCTCAGATTCAGAGGAATATAAGCATTCTATCTAATGAAATGTAATCACCATCAAATTCAATGTCTGTTTACTTCCAGCTATATGGACAAAGAGTCGCACTTTGAGCAGCCAATATCCCACTTCTTCTGTGCCAAAGAGTCAAAGAGAAGATCTATTCTTTGCACAAATTTTCCTGTGGGTGCTTTCCTGTAATACTTAGAGGACACAACTGGGAAGTGTGCATGCCTGTTTAACAGAAGGGGAAGTTTCCACATAAAGGGGTAGTAAGCCTGTTCTGGTAAAAACCACTGGAGAAGGAAGTGGGACATATTTCCAACATACACGCTTAGGGTCCAGTGGGCGACTTGATTTCCTTTCTACTTTTAATAGTGCTGAGGCAGAAAGAGTTTCATTAAGGGAAGCTGGACAAGCTCTATTACGCAAATTCACTCTTCTACACTACTATTAAAGGTGCAAAAGCCCACTCCTCTTTCCTTGTGCCTTGTTCCATTCAAACATCCCTTCTTCCATGCTGTGGTTGACTGGTTAAAAAAAAAAAAGCCGTGCTGTTTTGCACTGTTCAGAAACAGCATAAAATTTCATGCCAAAAAGAAAGATTCTGAATTATATCTTAAATTTTAAAAAACAAAAAACAAAAAAACCTGCTTCTGTTCCGTGCTCTGGTGCCCAGCTCCTGCGAACCCCAATCAATTAAATAATTCGAAATAAAGGCCACGATCCAGCCAGAAGCAAAGCTGTACAAGTTGCCGTTCAGTTCCCTCTGGCGTGCGCTTACTCGCCTCCCTTTCATCGAACTCAATGGGACTTTAAGGCGATTAGCTTTGGCGGGATCGCTGCCTTCTTTGAAGTAGCATTTATACTAATACTTAATCAATCTTCTCATTTTCTCCCCTTGCAGCCTAAAGACATCTACTTAAAAAGGATTTCAGTGGGACTTCATTATATCAGGAACTTTGCTGCTTTGAATGACAGCCCGGCAACTGGAGGGGAATGGGAGCTCCGGTTACTCAGAAGTAACCCCAGTTTCGCTCCCGCCAGGCTGACTCGTGCAAAACTGATGTTTCGGATCCCAGCCAGCCTTTAGGACTGTCTTGCCTGTAAAATGGTGGGATGAAAAGTGATTATTATAATAGTACCCAGCAAGAAACCAGAGAATAGAAAATAAGAGGGCTATGTAGAATTCGAATGATTAAAGGGAGCGGGAGAGGAGCAAAAAGAAGTGGCGTGGTGGAAAGCACTCGGGAAAAAAGTTGTTCGGTCAAATACATCCTAGCATAGAAAACCCATTTCACTGAAAATCCTGCCGGTATGTATCTCTTATAGTCTATGGTTAAAAAAAAATGCAACGAAACCGGCCTGAAAGGTGGCTGTGAGGACCCTCAGTTGCTCAGCCGAAACTCGTGTCATCGAGTTTTTCTCCCAAACTAATCTGGGCGCTTTCTCGCTCGTTTAGCAAAGAAGCAAAAAGGACCATATTTACACAGAACTGTAAATGTGGCGGGAACAGGTTTATTCATTTATTCCCAAAGGGTTGCTGTTGTTTAAATAGAATTAAAAGACATACATACAAAGTCTGCACGCAGCGCCATCCACGAGACCCTTAAGCCGATGTGCTTGGATTCGTGGGACTTGGCCGCTTGGCTTCGAGGAGGAAGAAAGTTCCAGCGCGTCCAAGGACTTTAACTTACAAGCGATGCTACGAGGGGTTGTAGCCCGAGGCTCGGAGTAGTCTCATTTCAGTTCCTCGCCCTTTGCTTCCTTCCCGCCAGGAAATCTCTCTGTTCCCCATGATGCATTCAGTCTTATTAAAATGAAATAGTTCTGAAGTTTTCTAGCGATGCCTAAAATTTCTCAAGTTTTCCCCCTTGTAAACTTTTCTGCGAACACATCCCGCCCACACCCCACAAGGGCGTTTAGTAAAGACTTTTATCATCATCATCATCATCATCATCATCATATTATTATTATTATTATTATTATTATTATTATTATTATTATTATTATTATTATTATTATTATTATTATTATTATTCCGTGAAAGTTAACTTTGTATGGGGGCAACCTTGTATTTGGATAACGAGGCAGAAAAAGGGAAGAGACTGGCGTGAGGCAGATATGAAAGGCACGACTAATGCTTATTTATTAAGTTTATGTCCCCCTCCTTCTCCAAAAAGTTCAAGGTAGCTCCACCCTTTGAACCCTACAAGATGGATCTCGGAGAGGGAAGGGCCGGCCAGACTGATGGTTGAGTCCTGGCTACGTCCATGACTCGGACTCGCCTCCCACCAACCTTAGTTCGCCACGCCAACCCTTCCACCGCCCAGTTTCCTCTTGGGAAATCAATGAAAACTTCAGAGGGCTAAACCGGGGTCGCCCCGTTTCCCTTCGGGAGCGGTAAACGCCGTCCCACGCGAGTCTTGCGCAAACTGAGGCAGGGTGGAAAGTGCTTATTACTTCGGAGTAAGCGCCCCTGAACTCGTCCGATGCCGGTATGAAACGGAACGGGATTTCCGACTCCCGCTTTGATTCCCAGCGGGTGCGGGGTTTCGCCTCGAACGAAGTTTGCTGGAGCAACGGGGAGTAAACGGCGCCCGTGCGACACGCGCGCTATTCCTTAGGCTGCCTTCACGCGTCAGTCTTAATCCGGCTTCGGTCCACTTTCAGAGCGAGAGAATAGCTCGGCCAAGCGGCAAGCTGATTTCTCCCGGCACTGCATCACTTAGCCGTCTCCACCTTCGGCTTAGCCAGCGTGGAGAGGCCGTGTGGGCGCCGCCTGAGTTTCCCCCTCGTTAGTCTGTCGTGGTTTTTACTCCGATCTGCCTGCGGATGAGCGAACCGTGCAGACTGGGCTCTTTCGGGGGGCGGCCCTAAGCTACAGCCCTGGACTCCAGGGACCTTCCCTGATCCTGTCTTAACTGGAAGCGACGGACGCGGAGGGGATCCTGCTTTTTTTTTTTTCCGGCGGCATTTGGAAGCGCTGCACGTGCAGCTAAGCGGTGGCGGCCGCGATCTTTCATCCGTGCGCGCCCCTTTTGGCCCGCATGAGCGCCTGTGCGCATGTCTGAGTGGCGCCTGCAGCCCGCGGCTCCCCTTTGGCTGCGGTGCGCGTGTTGTGATGGCGATGCCTGCCGACCTGCATCTCCGTCTACGTAAAATTATTCACATTCATTTACGAGCATCTCCTCTCCACATACCCGTATATTGGGGGGGGGGAGCAAAGGTGGGCGGGAGGTGGCTTCGGACGTGGAGGTTGTTCCCTGGATTATTGTTTTTATATTAACATTTTCCGGACCGATAGGAGGTTTGGAGAGGCGTGGGAAGAAACCACAAAATTGGGGCAAGGCGCCCCCTGGCGGGCTGTTCGCTCACTTCTTTTCGGTCCCGTCGCGGAGCCGTCCGAGCCACGGGCTCTCGACTCGCGCCGAAACCAATGGAAGCGGAGGAGGGGGTCCTGCGAGTCACGCCCCCTTAACTCGCAGCCAATCGCCCGAGAGGATGCAAATCGACTCGCCGGCTCGCGTGCTCTCGGTCGGCGGCGCCTGCGCAGTGCTGCGTTGCCTGGATTAACTCGGGGGTCGGCGTGGGGGTTTTGTCTCGTGCCTTAAACGTCCTTCTGCGCGGCGCGGTTCATGGATCCCACAGCCGATCCTCACGGGAGAGGGGCGCGCATGTCCCATGAAAAGGAGTTCAAGTCTGTAGCCCACCGAGGGACGGGATGGCTGTCCGCACCTTGCAGTATCTCTAGTCGCAAGCGGCGTGACTTCGCAGTTGCAGCTTGTGCGAGCCTCCTTTTCCCTGCCCTTCCTCTTCTTCCTTGCCTCGATTTGGACCCTCCTGGCGGGAAAGAATGGGTAGTTTTTCCATTCAGCGTTTCTCGTTGAGAAGTAAGCTGAAACGAGCCGAGAGGGGAATGGGCTCGTAAAGAAGATCACAGCATTGATCGCTACCTTGATTTATTGCAGAGTAATGTACATGTGCTGCGTGCACCGTCTGCGGCTTTCGCGAAGTGTCTGTCCTTATTATAACAAGAGCCGCCTGCTGCAAATGATTCCAGTGCAATCTCTGGCTTGTCTGCTTAGAAGTCAGCATGCGGAGGATTGCAATCTTGTTTTCGGGCTGAAGTTATCACTGCTATAGGAAATGTAGTCCCCCCCCCCCCCAAAAGACCTTTTCCAGACTTCAGGCCCATGCTTCTAACCTGGAAGTAAAAACTGTAGCACTAATAGGATCTGAGTAACTGTCTATTCAAAATATTGTGGCCACAGCAGGAATAGCTTTGCCAAAGTGTACGTCTGCAAACTGTGTGGCAAAGAAGCCGGTCTACTCACTGGAGCATGAAAGAAACTCAGTGAGTAGCTCGGAGTTATTCCTAGGTAGATGCTCAGGAGAGCTAATGGACTATTGGCAATTGGGCAAATTGTGGGCAAATCACCTCTCTCCCTGCATAACTTCCCGTAGGTAAGGTGTTTCAATGCCACATGCGCACGCAGACAACCTGAAGCATAGAATCTGGGGAGATGCTTCAGTTGGCCAGCCTCTGGAGTGGCCTAAATAACATAAAATGAGGGAATAGTCTGGTTGGCTAAACTGTTAGGTGAGTTACGTGAAATCTCTGCCACAGGTCTTTGAGTGATCATTATCTGCCATGCTGTACCTCTACCGGTATGCCGTCACTCCAGGGAAAGGGAACTCCGAGCTGGGGTACTTCTGTTCCTTGGTTTTGTGATTCCCTGTGGGTCTTCTTGGAGTACCTTGGGAGCCAGCCATTTCCCTGTGCTTGCCAATAGGTAGGTGGCAAGTGTGACACAAGTAAACTGCTTTGAAGTCAGAGATCTCCCCAGTGGTTTAGAATTTACTGTTACTCTAATGAACTCTAAGGGCTCAGTGTGTGCTCTTTTGGCACAGGACTGGGTTTATCCTATGTCCTAGCACTCTTATGGTGCAACAGAGCTGCACAAATGTATGGCCTAGAGACCTTTACTGTGATCTCATCTCACCTTAAGTGCCCATGAAGATGCTTCTGAAGCCAGGTTGTTCCTGAGTGCTGTCCATAAGGAGAAAGTCAGGTATGTCCCACTATGCCCAGTAGCTCAGAGCTTGGGTCTGTTCTCCCTCTTCATGCAGTTCAGGGGTGGCTGGTATCTGTATAATTACTGTGTTCATTGGTATTAAGTTTTCATGGGAGTTTCCACAAGCCTTCAACCTGTTGGTGTCTCACATACCATTAATGATACCTGTTTGGACTCTTGGCACTTTTTAGCTGCCTTGTTCTCTTTCGCACAGTTGTAATGGTTGCCAACCACTACCTAGTCCCTGAAAAGTTGGTTGGTTGCCCAACCTAGGTTCTGGTCTGGTCATCATAGAGTCTGGATCAGCCAGATCTGCTTTCCATCTCTTCCACCATTGGTCAACTGCTGCTTTGTAGCTCATGAAAGAGGAATCTTGTACATTGGTGATGGAGAAAATATAGTCTTCATATTGTCCTCGCTATCTGGAGCTTTACTGACTGGAAGTCTAAGGCCGTGTCACCGTGCATGTTTGGTATGGTTCCGAACGCTGGATTGGCAAGGCGCATACCCATGCATTTTTTATTTGGCTTGCGAACAGCATGCCAAATCCCCCCAAACCATGCCAGAAGAGGGCCAAATTTGATACTTGAAGATACAAGTCTCAGCACAGTTTGGGGTCCGGAACGCATTGGTTAGCAAACTGATCCCACAAATGGGGATGATCGTGGGCTAATGGGGATTTCATGAAGGATCTGTCCCAATCTGCTGTAGCGTTCCCAAAGGAATAAAGATAAAGCGTTTTAACTGCAAAAATGGAGGGAAACACCTGAAAAACCAGGTGTATTTTTATTCCGTTTTAGAGCCAAATATTCCTCAAAAAAACCCTGAAATGGATTGGTAATGGGGACAAAGAGGATCCAAACCGCTTCTAAACTACTTTATTCCATGAGTGGGAATCCACCCATACTGTAATGAGAGCAGATCATATCTTGAGAGTTTATATTAGAATCAATACAGGAAACATTTTAAAAAGAAATGCATTCACTGTGTCTATCTTTTGACCTTTTACAAAGCAGAGGAGAAATGTATTTAACTAGTGAAATAAATGAAAATTCAGTCTATTTTCTTCACTCTTAACATGTGCCAACTGTGACGCTTCCAGAAGTGTTAAAATGCTGGCCACAATGTGATGAGAGCTGCAAATAGTCCTAACACCATGTCAGGGTATTGCCCATAAAAAAAAATTGAATTAAAGATAGTCCACGTGTCTGTTGTGGCTCCTTCAAGCATGTCACACAGACTCAACTTCCAGGAGCTTGTCACACACACATTTTTTTTTAAGGAGTAGAGCGGGGTGGGCAGAGGATGAAGTGGAATGGAGGGTAAGATGGGGTGGAGGATGAAGTGGGGTGGAACATGGAGTGGAGTGGATGATGGAGTGGGGTGGGGTGGGGTAGGGTGCAAAGAGCTCTTGGAAATTCAATCCAGCATTGTGCCAAGACTCTACACTAGTCTGACAGCGTATCTTCCAGCCTACATTTCTTTAAAGAACTGGCATTTCTCCATGCAGACTGGAGGGAACCCCAGTGGCACTCAGAACTTTACACAAGCTACAGGTAGATTCCTTTTTGTTTAATTCCTAAGGCAACCTAAGCCCATCAGCCTTATATATAGCAGCCAAAGGAAATGCCTCTGAGTCAAATGATTTCTAGAACTTGCCTTGTTTGCAAATGCATTGCATTGGCTTTGAGATGTCATTATATCACTCTTCAGCAAAGGCAGAGCTGTCTGCTGATTTACAGTCTGTTCACACTTGCCCTGCCACAATGTGACACTGCAGCTGGCAAGGAAGCATATTGAGTCCACATCTGGTTGGACCACATCTTGCTGTGGGTCATCATACAGTTTGTGCACAACAACGCACACACACAAGTCGCCTAAATTTTCATATTCCAAACTTGAGAATAAAGATGGAAAATTGGCACAATGACAACATCAGCCTCTGCATTGTGTGTGGGGTGGGAGGAGCAGGATTGTGTGAGCAAGGCCTTAATACATGTCAACCACATGCTAGTGCAGACTACATCGGGTCTCACCTGGGGCTGCATCACTCTGCATTAGCATGTGGAAGTTATGTACCTAATTCCTGGATATAATCTGGAATAAGGCCCAATGTAGAAAAGGTCTTCATTCTCAGCCAGTTCTGATGTCTACCACTAATGTGCTTTGGAAGTGCTTTTTTAGTCTTTCATATGCATTAGGGGTGAATTCCAACTCATGGAATAAAGTGGTTTAGAAATGGTTTGGATCCTCTTTGTCCCTATTACCAATCATTTAAAACGGTTCAGCAACAGTTTGGATCTTCTTTGTCCCCATTACCAATCCATTTCAGGGTTTTTTTGAGGAAAATTTGGCTCTATAATGGAATAAGCAATACACCTTGTTTTTCAGGTGTTCCCCCTGTTTTTGCAGTTAAAATGCTTTATCTTTATTCATTTGGGAATGCTACAGCAAATTGGGGCAGATTCATCATGAATTGGGTTGGATTTCTCCTTGTGATACAGTCCTTAGCCAGATTTTTTAAGTGCTAGGAAGCCTAAAGCCTTTTTCCCTCAGAGCACTTCACAGTTTCGTTTTCTGATAATAAGTAACAATTCATCCCATACACTTTCATTTTCCACCCACACACAGTGGTAACAAAGTTACTTCTCGCTCGCTGCAGAGGGGAGCCTGCAGGATTAGTATTCCACCCGGCAGAGCTCATGCTGTCTGTCAACTGGCTCTCGCTCTCTCCCTACTTGAAATGCATGCATTATGTGTGTGTGTGTTTTCATGTGTCTCTGAGGCTAGGGGTGCCTGGCTGTTGCTTTGGTTGCTTGGACTGTGTTTGTTAACAGGCAGGGCTGAGGATTTTATGAAACATGTAAATGGTGTTTAGTTTGAGGAATCAAACAGGGGAAGCATAAGCAGGAGGGAGGGGGCTGGGATTCCCCACATCATCAGATCAAAGCCAATGGGGAGAGAGGGGAAAGTATCACTTTCCCCAATCCTTTTTTTGGAAGTGTTTGAAGTGTTGGTTGACTGCGATTGTCAGATGCTCATTTGCTTAATTTTAAAGCATTTTAAAAGTGTTGTAAATAATGTTTTAAATATCATTTTATTCCATAAATGGGAATAGGGCTTATGTGCATTCAGTTGCAGTCATGATTGAAACACCCAGATCCTTCCTTTTCCTTATGAGAGACAGAAGCCTTTTTACGCTTCTATTGCCAAACTTCCTCCCACTCCCAAAGGAAATAAGAGAGTTCTGTGGCTTTTGCTGCCATTGGTTTCAGCCTCTATGAGAGAGTGCACCCATCACTGATGTGGATAGAAAGGCCTAATTCCATTATCAGAAGTAACATAACTGTTAAACAACACATAGGCCATAATTAAGCAAACTGCTTGCAGTCATTAGTCCTGAGCCTGTTACTAGAACAGGGGATCATGGTCATCTTTCCCACACATTGAAATATTTTTCACAGTGGCAGCTCACTGAATGGGATTGCAAGATTTACATGTTCAATCTGGTGCCATGCTTGAATGAAACCCACCAGATGCACACACTATCTTTAATTCAATTATATTTTTGATGGGCAATGCCCTGACACGATGTTAGGACTATCTGCTGCTCTCATCACATTCCTGTTAGCATTTTAACACTTCTGCAAGCCTGAAAAGTGTATTGGTGTGCAACAGTATCACTAGTGCATGACCCTGTCTCCTCAGGCTCACAGAGGACTGGGTGGAGGTTGAAAAGCAGCAGGCATGCCCAGCTAAGGGTTTCATCTAGCTTCTAGATCGCTGCTCAATATACTGGTGCCACTTAGTGGAGTACATGGCTGTTACAAAGGGCTTCTACTCCTTGTTCTTGCCCAACACACTAGGCACCTCACTATACCATTACACTGGCTGTTGCAGCAATTTTACATGTTCATGAGATGGTAATGAAATTTTATTTGGCAATAAAGGAAGATTGATTTCGTCATCTAAAAAGAAGAAGTCTAGCCAATGCCATACAGCCTTCCCGATATTATAAACAAAAGACCTAGGGTGCCTCCAGAAACTGTTAAAGCTTTGCAGCTCTTGCACCACCACTGGTCATGGGATTGGTCACATGACGATCAATGTTGATTAATCAGCAGCTTGCATACTGTGAGGGTACTGCGGATGATCGATCGTCCTGTCCGGACGAGGGGATGCAGTTCTGCAGAGGCTCCACCCTCCCTGTACAGCTTTCCCTCATCCCGTCAGGATGATGGGAAGCATCTGTGCATGGACTTTGAAGCTTTAATGGTGTCTGGAGGCTCCTGTATTCATGACTGACTCTTGGTTGAGGCTGATGCGAATTATACTTTATGATAATTGGGCAGACCGTGTTGCTTTGAATGACAATATGGATATTAGGAGTTGTAATCCAGAAACATCAGTCCAGTCACAAGTAGCTCCCAGCATTCTTTGTTAATGGTCAAATATCTTAAAAATGATATATTGGCTAAAATTAATTTAAGCCTAAAAGTTATATTAATTTTTTTAGAAGATGAAAGCATCATTTTCCATTTGCTTAATATGAACACAACAATGCCCACTCAATTGCATTCTTCTGGATGTTCACTCAAAATTAAATTCCACTAAATACCAGTACTTACTTCCATGGAATTGTCGTTTGAAATGTGGCTATCAGCACACTGAAACCTCTGCTGGATTATGATTATTGGCTCCTGTCTGCTGGAACTCAGTTTATTATACTGAACTGAAAATGAACGGTTGTTCTTCTGATAGCACTTTCCTCCCATGCTGAGTGCTACTGAAGGACCATCATTTAAACCTGCCAAAATAGTTATTCATATCCAAGTGACATCAATCATTTGGGGTACACAAGTTCTAACTGTAAATTGCAACATTATCACTGACCAAAATGAAATGATAATAAGAATCATAAAGCTCAAGCCACCATGCCAGTAGGTCTGAGATTCTCCTCTTCATCTGTTAGATTTGCCCTGCGGCGGGAAAGGGCAAGTTTCTTCCACCCCAAGTTCAGACATCATTAGAACTGTCATGGGCTGTGGCAGGACCACTTGATATTGCTCCGAACAGCAGTTGTTTGGAAAGCCCTGCTTAAGAAGCAGTTGCCAGGGGTACGGGTGCTGCAGGCATTTGCCTTTGGACTGATGTCCTGGTGAGCTGTCCTGCAATTGCCCTCAGAAAGTCACAACACGAAGTAAACTGCTGTCAGGGAGATGAAAGACCCCATTCCTCTCATCTCTCTACAGCAAAATTGCTTCAGTGCCACACTGTATTTTATGTCTCTATATAAATATATATATATATAAAAGAAGAAAGGAAAAGAAAGAAAATTGGGCATTGTTCCCTGAATTTCTGATGTTCTGTGTAACCTAGCAACTTCTTACCACATGACAGACTAGTAACATGAAGAATATTCATATTACCACCAATAACGGCTCTGGCCTTGTAGATGATTTAAAGTGAAATCTCTCGTTAATCACTTCCTTGATTTCAGCAACAGTTGAACCCACCTTGGCTTTCACCATGCTGCTTTACAAGCTAGAATACTGATGAAGTTATTTGTGAGGGGATTCAAAGACTCTCTTAACTTTTTGGTAGAGAAGGGAATCTGATTTTGATTTTTTTTTTTATTACATCACATGTGCTCTCAGCCTACAGGAGACTGCAAGCTGGGGCTTGAAGAATACACTCAGCAGTACATTTTCACACTGTAACAAATGTACAAGTTCAAAATGTACTTGTAAAAGTGGGAAGGACTAGATGTTTGCTAAATCAATGAGACATGTTAATAATACATATGAAAACTTGTGAATTGAAAGGGAAAGAGAGGCTTCTTGTCTTTCGATATCACAGCTGGCCAATGTAGTACTTTATATAAATTTTGGCCTGTGACTCACACCCTTGGCCATCAGTCATGTTCATTAGAGTTCCTGTAGGATGTAGCATGTAACAAATGAAAGGCACCAAGTTGGGTAATCTTGCTCTAGAAAGCACCTTAAGTAAAACCCCTGTGAGAGTCACAAATGAGAACATGGGAAAAGAATAATCTAGTCCACTGAGGGTGTTTTTCCACTAGCACTAAGTACACATTGAAGCACCCATTAGGGACCCATTTGACTGAGAGCTGGCTGACCCCATTTCCACCACAGACCCCATTGGAGACACATCTGTTTCCACCACAGCTAGGGAAATCCGGATCATATGGGTCCTTCAGGGCCTATAATCCATTAAAGGGGTCTACAATAGGGTCTTCAGCCTTCAAATCGGATTGTAGGGAGCCTGTTTCCACTACAATTTGGCAACAGGGCCTAGAGGAGGCTGGGGGGTTGCCACCCATGGGGGGGGTGTTTGCCCCAAACTCAAGACTTCAGAGTCCCTCCAAATCCAGCTTCAAAGTCCCTCGAAAGTTGCCTTTGCTAATCTCCTTTGGAGATTAGCAAAGGCTCCGCAGAGAAACCTCTTGCAAGAGCAATACCACTGTCAGGCACACCAGAGGATCTTTGAAGTTAGTGGCAGATCACTCCAGAGATTTTATGGAGTGATCTGCCGCTAACTTCAGAGATCCTCCAGAGCACTTGACAGTGGCATTGCTCTCACAAGGGGTTTCTCTGCAGAACCTTTGCTAATCTCTGAAGTTGCTTTTGGAGGGACTTTGGAGCCGGCTCTCACACGGGGTTTTTTGTGGAGCCTTTGCTAATCTCCAAAGGCAACTTTGAAGATTGCACCCCCTGTCCCCCAAAACACCTGGGGTGACAGGGGGTAGATCCGGATTTGCAAATGAGTGCTCCAGTGTTTCCACAGCAGGCAGGCTAGCGCCCACTGCTTTTGGATGCTAGACCACCCATGGAAACACATTTGGTACTTCCCTTAATCCAGATCTACTAGATCCAGATTAAGGGAAGTACCCCTTCCTTAGATCCGGATTGAAGGAGCTCAGTGGAAAAACACCCTGAGATTTTAATTGTTCTTTTAATTGTTGATGTTCTTTAACCCTTGCTTTTAATGACCATTTCTGCACTTGTAGGGGGTTGGACTTCTACAGTTGAAACTGCTCTGAATGGACCAGGTTTCTCCAGCTGTCCTGGAACCATGCTGCTGACACTTGGGCTGCCCGTTTAAAGACAGTAAGAGTGTCTCAAATGAAATTATTCTAAAGCAATTCCATATCAATGGTTAAAAACGTATTCCCTGTTTTTGTAATCCAAACCTGACTTAATCAGTAGTACATTTCAAGATGATTAGTGCACATAGCTCTGAATGAAGCCATGAAAGGCAGAACAGGGAAAAACTGATCTCACAGTTACAGAATGTTCTTATCACCATGGTAGATGAGGACTTGGTTTCAGACTAGGTTCAAGGTTGCATTCAGTTATTGGTGCAATACAATAATTTTTTTCCCCACAATGGAAGGATACTTGAGAGATCAGTTAAGGACCAGAGAAGGCTAGGAAGCAAATATAGAAAAACTATCTTAAGCTGCCTCTGGATAGTGAAAGGGAATGCCAGATTTTAAAGGAATGCCACCATTTCCCCATAATATGGCCCACTGGACTCATGCTGGTCTCTTCCAGCATTGCACCGAAAGCAACTTTTGGGAGTTCATCACCCTCATCCACTTTCTTTTGTTTGTTTTTATATATGCACTGACACAATGCTGGAGGAGTGTTCCTCATAAGTGTCTCACTAAAGATAGCTCAGGATATCTGACACCATCTTTATTCAAATTAAGTAGCCAGTAGATCAGCAGAGTCCTGATATGGCTTTGGGAGAGAGGCCCTAGTCACACATATTTAAGGACAGAGGCCATCTTCAGTCCTTGGAGACAAGGTGCCAAAACACATTTCTAGTTTTTCTGAAGACTTTCCTGCAATCGGATAATCCCAGAACTGAGTCCATTTCAACCAGAAACAGACCCAGGCAAAGGGCTGCTGTCCAGCTCAGCAAGCAGGGAAAACCCTGATCCCACCATCCAAACTCTGTTGTTCCGATGTCCTGCCATCACATGGCTGCTGCCACCCTAATGCCACTGTTGCAACTGCCACCACCATCATGCCACACTAAGCCTTCCCGGATCCCCTTCACCTGGTAAAAAGAACACTTCATCATGGTCAGCCAGGGTGGGGTGGGGTGAGACTTCTCCTGCCACCACCAATCCCTCTCTGCTTCTGCCACCTTTGTGGTCCTAGTCCATGAACTGCCAATGAAATTTCAATAGATGTGTTGTATCAGCAAGAGGTTGCAGGCACTGATGAACCGAAGAAACATTAAACTTCTCTTTGTGTCTCATAGCTCCAGTGAAAATATCCTTCAGGCCTTGTTTCCACTCATGCCTCTTAAAACAGTTCAAAAAGGAAAAGAAAAGCAAACACGGATTCTGGCAGTCCCCATTTCAGTGGCTTTAAATCACTTTAAATTGCTAACCCCTCTGCTGTCCCCACCCAAAATGGTTCAGAATCGCATTAGGGAATCTTTTCTTCAACCCCTCTTGCCAGCCAGGGCCTCACCCCCTGCCTGCCGAGTGGATCCCACAATGACATGGCAGAGGGTGGGGAATTGCAGCTTTCCCCTCTCATCTCCCCTCCCCTCATGCTTTTGCAAAAGATGTTCTGCCAGTCCTGCGCATACACACGCACACACGCACACACACACCCCACTTCCTCCCCTTCGCTTTCATCTCCTCCCCATCAACAGCAGCACCGGCTGGTATACACACACCCCCGTAAGCTCATGGTGCATGCTTGCACTCAGTCACGGTAGGGCATGGGGGGGGGGAGGTGCTTCTCTCCTTCCTAGGGCTCAGCAAGGCAAAAGAGGCACCTCCAGTGTGTGATTCCCAGCAAGGAGAAAGCAGAGGAAGTGAAAAATGAAACTTTGTTATCTTATCAGTGTGAACTGTGGAGTGGGTGAATTGCTACATCTTAATTGTTACTTCTCTGTTGAATATGGATCTGGCAGAGAGAGAGGGGAATGCTTTGAACAAGCTTGTCAGGATGCAGTGTGGATAAAGAAAGTTTCCCTCTTTTTAGCTGCTACAATGTAAGAGCAGCTAACCATCGGAGAAGGAAACTTTCTTTCCCACATTCAAACCTCTTCCCCTCTATCTCTTCGAGCTGCATGCACGGAAAAAGGCCAGAGCTGCTGCACTTCCTGTCAGGGAGAGGATCAAAGGATAAGGGGCTATTTTCATTACTTTTTAAAAAGGAAATCACATGGGGGGGGGAGAAAAGAGAAGGTGGGCTAGTGTGCAAGGTGGGGGGGAGGCTTTAGCATTGCAGGGATGGATGTGAAAGCGAGGGCGCAGACCTTCCCAGCTGTGAAATCCCACCTCTATCTGGCCATCATAGGGCAGATGGATAGATGTCCACCCCTAATAGTCCCATAACGTTCCCACTGGGGAGAAAAAAAAAGCAGGCTAGCGGCAAAAATGGGAGCGAGAGCTGTTTGAAAGGGTGTTTTTTAAATTCATTTTTTTTACCAATTACTCTTCTTTTTAATGCTGAATGCCACTTTTGAGTCTGAACAGGGTATTTTGAAACCTTTTTGAACATTCAAAAAAGTCCTAGTGGGAACTGGGCCTCAGTGTACACGGAGGATCCACATAGAAAGAGAGGGGGAGGTGCTACAATTTAATGCATCTCCCCTCTTGCATTAAAATAATAATGGAGCTGCTTGCACACCTCCATTCCTCAGTGTCAGGTCTGAGAACCAGACATGAAAACTGCTAGTGATGAGTGTGGGTTGAAGAGCTCTCAGAATTCTTTTAGCCACTCTGCTGGTACAGAGCCATAATGGTGCTTGTGGTGGCTGTACTGAAAGAAGCCTGACTTACTCCATATTTCTTTTTAAGGTTTAACATCTCTGAATACTTTGGCCATGGTCACACTTTCACTTTAAATCGCCTTCAGTCCATCTTTAGGTCTGACTTCTCACAGCTTTTTATTTCTGTCCATTTTATTTGTGGACCTTTCAGCCTCCGTTTGGACTTTCCTGAATGGGAAGTCCACAGATACAAGGGATAGAAATGAAAAGGTGTGAGCTGTAAGACCTGAACATGGACTGAAGAAGGTTTGAAGTGAAAGTGTGGCCACAGCCTTTGTTTGTTCTGGGAAAGCAGGTGCATGAGTGGGTTTTATCACTACAAGCCTCGCTGAATTGGAACCCCCTTTTTAAAAATAAACATTTTTTTTTTTGCATGGGCCTATTAATTTATTTTCTTTCTATCCCATTTCATAACAATTATGCTTGTTTCTTTTGTTTTATTTATAGCTCTTTCCATTCTTACACATTTATCTTCCTTATTGTATTCCAAGTCATGCAGCTTTGTTAATTGAAATGCTTCAAAGTATTTCTCTAATGATGGGATCCTGCACCGTCCTTGATGTCTCCTACTTTGCAAGGTCACCTTCCTTATCCTACTTTTACTCCCAAACCTTGGAGCCCTTTGAAGCTGATCCATCCTGAACTAGCTGTAGCTGGAAACCAGCAAGGGAGAGTTAACTACTAATTGACATTTTCAGTTGAGAGGGGCGGCATCCTTCTCATTACCAGATGTGAGGGGCCACTTGCTCATCTACAAGAACTTTAGTACATAAGAACACAAGAGGAGCCCTGCTGAATCAGGCCACAGCCCATCGAGTCCAGTACCCTGTAGCACATAGTGGCCTGCCAATTGCCCATGGGCATCTCAAGCAGAGACAAGGGCAAACCTTCTCCTGCTCGCAAATCCCAGCAAATGGCCTTAGAAGCATCCTGCTTGTCCCCAGAGCCTGAAGTATGTACTTAGGCCTCCATTCTAGCAGCCATTGATACATCTGTCCTCCATAAATTTGTCTAACCCTTTCTTAAAGCCATCTAAGCTGGTAGCTGTTACCACCTCTTCTGGCAGCAAATTCCATAAACCGATGACCCTTTGGGTGAAGAAATACTTCCCCTTGACTGATCCGACTCTCCTCCCCATCAGCTTCATAGAGTGCCCCCCTGGTCCTAGTGTTGTGTGATAGGGAAAAGAATTTTGTCTATCTACTTCTTCTATACAATGCACCATTTTATATACTTCAATTTTCTCAGGATGTAGTCAAGCTATTGGTTTGCTAGAGGTTGCCTTATGTTCTTACCAAATTTTTACTTGAGTGCAAGATGGTTGCTTTTACTTTCCTTGGTCTTTGCATTGTTCTGAACCTGTCTTTTTTCAGTATGAAACCAAACTTTGGACCCTGCAGTTACCATGGACATATTATCCTGTCTTGCAAGATTTGGCTTTACTTTTTCTTATTGCAGTGTACTGCTACTGCTCAAGTTTTGCTTTTTGTTTTAATAAATCATTTTCTTTCAAACCTGCTTGTTTCTTCAGAGTATCTGGGAACAGGTGATTTTGGTGACAAGCTCGGTTACTCTGGCTGTGTTCACACCTACATTTTAATCCAGCTTCAGTCCACCTTGGCAAAGTGACAAGCCATTTTTTTTAATCTAACACAGAAAATCTACCTTTGAGTTAGATAACATGGAAAGAAAATGACAAGTTACTTTGCTGCTGTATTCTTCCACTCTGAAAGTGGACTGAAGCTGGATTAAAATGTAGGTGTAAACACAGCCTCTGTCATTACATTGGCATGGCATGGGAAGAGTGCACATCCATGCAGATCCTGCACTTTTTCTTCACACTGAATTCTCAACAAAGGGGCACATTTAAAGTTCCATATTGGCATCATGCTGATCCTCCCACAAATCAAGCCGACAATGACTTGCAGGGTTGTTTTTGCTGTGGTCTGATGCAAACAATCAGTTAATTGCAGTGATCATATGATCAACCCTGTTATATGGGTCAGGTTTTAATCTACCTTCATCATTTTGGAGGCATTTAATGATGTCAAACTGGATTAGTCAGCTTCTGCATATCTGTATTTTATGCACACAAACTGATGGTTGAAGTTTTCTCTGTATGCATGTAAAACCCTTAAAGGGCTGTTGGCCTCTTTGTGCCAACTAGTATCACAAGGGGACATGACTATGAATCTAAAATATCAGGATTTCAGTCTTTAATATCAGTGACAATCAACCATACCTATTTTTTCCAATAAACGTCTTTTAGACTTACCCAGCATTTCATAAGCTTCTGTTTAAGCATGTTGATAATAAAATAGCAATAAATATCTCCCAGGATGATCCCTAGATAATCAGTGCTTCTGCTGAATAGCATGGTGTGGTGCCACCCATCCCCCAGTGCGAGCTAGCTTACACTCTTCACCCCTGTCTTTTTAAACTCAGTAAAGGTGCTTTTATAATTTTTAGAATCTTGGTAGCGTGTATTATTTATATATGTTCTGGTAGCGAGTCTTTATACTGGTTTAGCCTTGCACCCCACAAGCGGTCACCAACAATGCAGAGACTTTTCAAAGGAAAAGAAATGAACAGTTTTTATTCTTACAACAGGAAATAAAATCAGAAGTTCTGAAGAAGAATATACATCTGGCAGTTCAAAGCCACACCTCTTTGGTTCTTTAACTGCCCTCTTAAATCCCTAACTGGACCTTTACTTTCCTTCCTCCCCCTTCTGGCCTATTCTCCAGCTCAGAAGATCGGGCCCAATGCTTGGTTCCTTCCCTGAGGTAAAGAGTACAGTCTAACCTGTCTTCTCCCCCCAAAACCCAAAAGCAAGGACCAATCTTTTCTTCTAGCAGGCAGGTTTTATACCCCTCACTAGCCTAAACTCGAAGCCTGATTGGTAGAGTGCGCTCCTCCCCCTCCCATTATGCAAATTAGGGAGGCTTCGCCCCCTCCTGCCTGTTTAAGCTGTCAGTTTAGACTCTCTTCCTCAAAACACATTGAATGCACTTTCATTACACTTTTAAAATTACTTCTCCCAGCACTAGAATTTAGTGTGGGCACCACACATGGAAACCTATCCATTAAGCCTGTTGCTACCGGTTTCCTGGCAAGATGGTAAATATTATTACTCTTAGGCTGCATTCCCACTTGTCTCAGTTAAAGTGGAATTAACAAAAATGGATGCAAACGTGCATTGTGCGTGTTCTCATTTTTTGGTTAATTCCGCTTTAAAGTGGAGCGAACAGGGCAGCAGCAGTGGCACACCGCAGCTCGAAAGGTTGGTGGCAGCCACAGTGGCAGGGCAAGCAAGGCAGTGAGAGAGGTTAGGATTTGTGTGCAAGCATCTGCCGCAGTGGCGAAAGCGTGAGAGGCGGTGGGTGAGAGAGCAATGGCGGCTGAGGCTGAGGCCATGGGCGCAATGACAAAGCAGAGGCCAAAATGGTGTGCGGTTCCCAAAGGAAAAATAAAGCGTATTACTGACAGAAACAGGAGCGAGAGTTGTTTGAACTAGTGGTGTTTTTTTTTCATTCATTTTTTCCCAATTACTCCTCTTTTTAATGCCAGAAAGCCACTTTTCAATGCAGACATAGTGTCTTAAAATGGTTTGGACATGCCAAAAAGTCCCAGTGGGAACACATCATTAGTGCATACCATGGTGATCTGAGAAGGGTGACATGGCTGAAAAACATGAATAGAATGTATAGTCAGTCTGTCTGGTAAATGGCCAAAGGGTAGTTTTTGCTCTGAAATCCAATCTGTAAAGAAAAAAAAGAAGAAAAACACATTTGGCTTTGCAAGATGTGGAGTGTTTTAGAAAGCAGGGGTCCTGGATTCTGGTTCTTTTTGGCATGTTGTGAAACTGAAATCAGCACATGCCAAGAAAAAAGAGCATTTGGGGTTTTGTATCAAAGTCACACAAAAGTACAAATAGGAATAAAACCCAGACCGCCCATGGTGACCATGTTCTCGTTAAAGCTACAGTGAACTGACCTATGCACCAGAGGGTTTCTGTTGCTGAGGCAATGGGGTGTAAGTTTGAACTAGACTATCACAGCCTGAATTTTCAAGAATCCTTGGGGGCAGAAGTTCATAAAATGTATATTTCTTTCTTTTGTGTGAAAAAAAAGTTTCCATTGAAGCTTAGATAGATACTCTCTGTGTCTCTCTAACACAGAGAAAATTAGGAAATGATTCAGATAAACAAAAGTAGCTAATGACAGTATTCTTCCATGATAATGTTGTATTGAGGGTATTTAACACAGAGATGGGCCCCTTCCAGATTAACAGATTAAATCCTCAGTATTAAAAAAAAATTGCAGTTTACCTTTACTTTCGCTGTTGCGAAGTGGTGGTCCGGCGTCCAGACTGCAGTAGCCCCCCATAGCTTCCTGCTCAGAAAGCTGCTAGACCTCTGTGTGATGCCTGCGGTCACATGGGGTGAGGAGCACATCATGTGGAATGGAACAGCCAATGGGAGCTGAGCTGAGCTGTCCGGATTGGCAGGAACCTTTGAATTTAATTAATGCTGCGCAGTGAGTGACGCTATATCAGGATTAAGTAAATTTGGAGTAGGGTCATTATAAAGACGGGATTGGTTTTGGTTTTGAGCAGCCAACCTTCTTTCAGCTGCAATGTGTAATTTAGATAGCAAAATGCATACACCAAGCTAAAAAAAGTTTCATTGTCTCCAATATTTTTTTAAAAAATAAACTTAAGATGGTTAAAGTGAGAAAAAAATCACGTTGTCATAGTAATAATTTTTATTATAGCCACTGGCCAGTCAACAAAACAAAACAGAACAAAACAAAAAATCAATGTAACTTCAGCAACCAGAATTAAAAAAAGAAGATAATTTTAAAAAGATATTCTTACCTTACGTTTATAACAAAATATTTTTTTAAAAATCCTCCTTTGCTATTGTTTTAGTAGTTTCACAGCTTATATCAGCTAGACAATAATTTGTATGAACAACTCATTTCTTCTGGGAAAGCTTGCTAATAGGGGGAAAATAAGTTCATTCTTGGTGTCTCACTGTAAGGGACAATGTAATAGAACATTTATATTTATATTCTAATTGTTTCCAAAGAGAAAGAATTGCATGGGCAAGAAACTGTGCCTTGGCAAAGCTCCTTTGTTATAGAAAGAAGAGGGCAACAGACTTAAATGAGCTCAAGTGAATGAGGACCAATACTTTGAGAAGGGGAGTGTTGCTAAGTAGTTTGCACATCTATTTCCCTTTGGAGGAATAATCCCAAAATGTAAAGGGGAACAGATCCTATTTGCCAAAGTTGGAAGTTCCTGGTGCTTGATATTTCTGCAGCTAAACAAATATCTCCTTTGCCCTTGTGTTATCTAAATTAAGTAACTGAAATGGAGAAAGCCCTGATTTCCTTATTAAGATCTGAAATATTCTGTGAGGAACTACAGTTCTTTCTGTCTGCTACTCTTGGTGAGATGGTTAAACCTGTTTGTATTTCCTCTTCTGCTTCAAGTAAACCATATGGAGAAGCAAACAATAAAAGCTAACTTACAGTATCTTTGCATTTTCATTCTTCTCAGTTAGTGGAATCTTGTTTTCAGTAAAAGTCCCAGGGCTGGTCCAAGTTCATTTATTCTTATTTTTCTTCCCCATAATGAGGAAAACTAGAAATTTATTTAACAAAGGAAAAATAACTTTCTCCTTGTAAAATGTTTTTGCTGACAAAGTTAAAAAAATAACAGCCTCCAAAAGTATGTCTAGCCTTTTACAAGCTCAGTCAGTCTTGATATTTCATAACTCATTGGATTCTTCCCAAGATCCTAAGATGACGTTTATGTACTTGCGGATAATGTGTGCAGAGCCCAGCAGGGTGGCCTTTTGCAATTGACAGATGATAACCTTGTCAATGTCGAGCTGTTTTAAGTGCCTTCTGAGGTCTTTTGGAATGGCACCCAGTGTCCTGATCACCACTGGGGCCATCACTGTGGGCTTGTGCCTGAGTCTTTGGACTTCAATTTTGAAGTCCTTGTATTTTGTATTTTTTTCTGTTTAACCTTAATCCTACTGTCTCCTGGTATCACATCATCAATGAGCCACACCCTAGTATCTTCTATAATGGTGATATCAGGGGTGTTATGTTCCAAAACTTTGTCAGTTTATATTCTGAAGTCCCAAAATATTTCCACCTGTTCATTTTCCAGGCTTATGATCCCACCAATTCTATGCTGCTGACAGGTGGTAATTGTGGCATAGATTCCAATGGATCATTTTGGCAACAGTGTCTCACAGTCTTTTTACAGCAACTGAGTACATGGTAGATTGTTTCTTCAGCTTCTTTGCATAATTGGCACTTGATCTCTACAGTACAGCTGATTTTTCTCTTTTGGCTTTTATTGCTTTAGCCCAGTGATGGCTAACCTTTTGAGCTTGGTGTGTCAAAATTCACAAGAAAACCTAGCTTAACTCGGGTGCTGTGTCACTTCCAGAAATATCCATAATTTTGTGATATTTGTAGCTCTAGTAAGAAAGTTATATTTTTGATATATGTATTTTATTAAAAGCAAAAATGAATAATTCTTTACATTTGCTAAATCTTCAATTGAAAGTTGGTATTTTGTACACTTCAAGAACAAGCAAGCACTACATGCCCAGGTGCCAGGGTGACCAGGTGTGTCACCTAAAAGGGCTTGGCGTGTCACCTGTGACACGTGTGCCATAGGTTGGCCATCACCGCTTTAGCCTGTTCTTGTGCACCTAAAATCAGGCCTTCTTGTTCCATTTGTAAATCACAGTCAGGTTTTTCCTCGGTCTACTTTTCCTTTGATTTTGTCCAAGAATTGTTCATGCAGAGCTTTACTGTGCCAGTTGTCTGTTTGGGCTTGCAGTACATTTTTCTAGCATTCAATCTTTGTTTGCTGCACTTTGAGCAGTCTTCTTTTGTCTACCTCCATCAAAGCTGGTTCTTGACTGTCTCTGATATAATCAGCCAGAGCATGTTCTTCCTCTTCGATGGTCCTCTAGCCCCAGATTTTCTGGGCAGATACAGTCTGCCATGTGCACAAATGCAATCTTTGGGATGTATTCACATTCGATTTGAATTGAATACATTCAAATCTATTCATACAAATTTTTGATTTGTATTTGAAGACATGAATGTCGAAAACATTCAAATGTGTCAGTACACATTCATGCGCATCCTGTTTTTATCCCGTATGCATCCTGTTTTCATCCCGTATGTATCCGTACAAATGCATACAGATATGAATAAGAAGCGTGTGGATACATATGTAATGTGTACATGTCTGTACACATACGAATGTCTGAACGATTTGTACAAATTATTCAAAATATTCAGAAATTCATTTGAATGTTAAATTCAAATATAGAGACATTCGATTTGAATTTGAATGTCTGAATTCGATCAAATTTGATGAAATTTTGAATGTTTTGAATTTTTGTGCCCATCCATAGTCAGCATCACTACAGGGATGTGATGTATAATGGACAGTCATCAGTTTTCTTGTTTTTCTGTCCAGGCTATCCAACTCAGCTTGTGTCCAGTTGACTATTCTGGCACTATATCTTATGTCAGGTATTGCCCAGATACTAATGGCCTTGATGGTGTTTCTGCCATTCAACTGCTTTTCAACATTTTCCTGACTTGTTGGATATATCCTTTGCTGATCACATTTTTCACTTGCCCATTCTTTATATTATCCAGCTTCACGATGATGATGATGATGATGATGATGATTTGCTTTATACCCTAGACAAGCATAAAGCTTACCTGAATGATTATAGTGGCCTGATACAAGTGAGTGAAGAAAGCATGTCAAAAGATGTCATAAGAGAGACTGAAAGAAAGACAGGCCAAACTAATTTCTTTAAAAATATAAAGCAAAATTACAAAATGATCAACAGCTGTATCAATTAATAGGAAAAGAAGGTAACCTAGACACTTCACAATTTACTAGTTAGTTTGGAGGTAGCCCACCAAAACATTGAAAAATGGCTTGCTCTGAATATGGAAGAGAATAACTTAGCTGCTCTTAGTTCTTCATAGTCAACAAACATCAGATAATGCATGACAGAAAGACCTAAATAATTTATCATTTAGTAGATAATTTACTCTGTGGAGTATAATGAAAAAGGGGATTGTCTGTGTGATACCAGAGTTTTAGAAACTAGATCACTTTGCTATTTGAAGCAGTAGTGGCCCATGGAGGTATTTGTTAGGAGCTTTCCTCTGATCCGATCTGATCCATTTTAATCCACTGCAGATAAAAGGGGGACTTCCAACTGGAGTCTTGCTCCACCTTCATTATCTTAACAGGATCAATCTGAGGATTAAATAAGTTCAGCAATGATTTACTCACTGGTATTTTGTTATCTCCAGTTCTGAGTGTGGTTTCATGTATGGGAAGCTGCATTCAAGTGCAAAGTTTGAGGAGAAAAGTCATTGAAAGTTTGTGTCCATTGTTGCTGTTGAAAAAGACATTTTACCAGCCTTTGTAAAAGAAAGAATGTGTTGCTGCAATTTTTATACTGTAGTTAGTTTAAAATCTGTAGTTGGTACAAGGCTAGACTGTCAATTATAGTTTCTTGGTTGTATCCTCGCAATGGGGCTTGCTACACTCAAGGGTGAAATATCTTGCTCCCATCCCAGAACCATGGGACATGGTAAGATTCCCCAGTTTCAATAAGAGAATATGGATGTTTTTTCATTGCATCTGAAAAGACCTCAGAGCGAGGTCATTTTCTGCAAAATGAAAATAGCATCTGGATTGAGCACAATCCATTTTAAATGCTTGCATAGCCACTGTGGTGATGTAGGAAAACTGTGCATTTTAATGCACAGCTAAGGTGTAGGCGTCACACCTGATGCCCGATCCTGCATAGCTGTGGTGCATTATGACACTGCTACTTTGAATTTGCCTACTGCGGAACAATCAACACTTGCTCCGCAGTTTCAGGTAAACTTGAATGCTCCCGCCAGTCCAGACAGGATGGTGAGAACAGTGAATGACAGCTGAGCTGTCATTGGCTGCCCCCTCCCACGTGACACACACCTCACTGCATGCGCCACTGAAGTATCACAGCTTTCTCTGAGAAAGCTGTGGGAGGCTGCTGGAGTCCAGATGGCGTGTTGTGGCTTTGCAGCAGATAAGCTGCATATTTTCTTATACAAGCGGATTTTATTCCACTAACCTGGATACAACCTAATTTTGAAGGGGTGGTGGCATAATGCGCTGCCCCTACGAAGTACTGAGCGTCAGGTGTGATGTCCACACCCTGACTGTGCATCAGAATGCACAGTATCTGTTAGTCTGGGCATACCTTAGTCTGTGAGAAAGATGCCTCCAATGGCACTTGGCAGCCTAATGAAACACACACACACAAAACCACCCTTTTTTCTTTTACAAAGCTATTTTAAAGAGTAAATTAATGTTGATCACATAATCTTGGCACCCTCATGATGCACAAGAAACAATCAATAGTCAGAGGCCCTTCCTGCATTTGGCCTTGTTCCAGATTATATCCTGGAATAAGAACCTGCCATTCACATACCTGTGCATGCTATGGTAGGCCCAACTGGGTGCCTGCTTAGTCTGCACTAGCATGCAGATGATAGTTCTCTATTCCAGGACATGGCCCAGTGCAGGGAGGACCTCTGTCTATTGGCTGCTGTCATTATAATTCATCTTGCAAATACTTGGAAGCCAGCCATTTCCCTTTTATTAATTTTTTCAGGCATTTGCAAGAAGAATTATAACGAAAGCAGCAATCACTATTCTGCTAAGAATGGACAGTATTGACGATGCATCATGCTTTTATCATTAGCCAAACATCTATTCACCACCACATCCTCTGTCAAGTGATGCCTGGTCTACTGGTTCTGTTTCAGCATTTCATGTACATTTCTTCTATCATGATATATTTATATTTTTATTTGCACCATATTTAAAATAAAAAAAGTATTTTAATTAATATGAATTAAGTATAAATTAAAAGATTGTGACAAGTATTTTTGAACCTTATCTTTTGATAATGGTACTTATGAAGCAATATGAAGATTCTTTCTGAGTTGAGCACCTTTGGAAATTTTTCAGGTCCTTATTTCTTTTCAGATATGTGAGAAGAATTCATCAGGAGTACCTTGCAGTGTTGCTTTAAATTTTTCTAGCGTTAAGTGTAATTATCAGTGCCCACCCAGCTTGTGTAATTGCCAGGTCTTCTGTATAGTTTGCAGATGCTAAGAACAAAAATATAATTGCTAAGGATGCTCTGCTTCAGAAACCAGGTAGTTTCTCTCCCACTGAGATAGGGTTTAGAGATGTTGGTCTATGCATTTATGACCTCCTCTTGATCATTGTAATTCCCAGTATCTACATATGAAACCCTCCTGACCTTATAACAGTAAACCCAGTTTCCTTATGGGCTCCCTGCTAAACAACAGATCAAATTGATGGTTTTTAGACCTCATCTTAGACACTCTCTATGGGGTATTAGTGTGGCAGACTGGCTTACCATGTGTGCCCATGACCTACAAAACAGCTACCTTCCATTGTAACAACAGAAATGTCAGCTTTATGATTTCAGTGGGCGTGCAAGGAACTGAATTTTCCCAGCAAGAACATTTGAATCTGGATGTTGCACCCAGAAGAGGTCAATACGGGAATAAACTGCAGCATAGAAAATAAGATGCCTTTTCTTGGAGGTGGAGTTCATTATATGATGTGTTTCCTGCTACATGGTGTATCAGTGCTTATAAATTGGAATATGCGCACTGATCTTTACTGTAGTACATGTGTATGCTCTCAGTTCTAGATAAATCAGAACTTTGCCTTGAATCCTTCCAGTTCTAGTTTGAGGCACGAGCTAAATCCTGTAAAAACCATACAACACATGCATAACTGGTGATACAGATATATAGGGAGATATAGGGAGAGAGATGATATAGAGATATATAACTAAAATTCTCTACTTAAAATGAATAAAATATGTTTATGCAGCAAAACTATAGTCTAGAACAGTGATGGCGAACCTTTTGAGCTCAGTGTGTGAAAATTCGCAAGGAAACCTAGCTTAACTTGGGTGCTGTGTCACTTCTAGAAATATTCATAATTTTGTGATATTTGTAGCTCTAGTAAAAAAGTTATATTTTTGATACATGTATTTTATTAAAAGCAAAAACAAATAATTCTTTACATTAGTGACTTTTGTTGCTGAATTTCGTTTGCTAAATCTTCAATTACATGCCCAGGTGCCAGGGTGACCATGTGTGTCACCCAAAAGAGCTTGGCATGTCACCTGTGACACGCATGTCATAGGTTGGCCATCACTGGTCTAGAACCAATACTGAGATAACATAAAAATTAAATCCAGTAGCCAGTGTCCATCCACTGTGTAACATTAAGCATTCTTGTTAAGATGGATGTTATGATACTCCTCTCTCCCTCCCTCCCACTCCTCTTCTTCAAATATACGGTACACTGCAATATAGGGGTTTTTTCCCACTGTCACACCATTAATGGGTACTTAATGGGTACTCCTAGTGACAGTGGAAAAAAACCCATAGTTAGTGCCATAAGAAAATGGTTGTTTCTTTCTGGTATCTTTATGTTGTTTTGAAATGGAATATCTTGTTACTCCGCTAACCTTATGTATACTCAGGATGCAATCACAAGTAGCAATAAAAGCACATTAAAGACAATAGTACATGGCGCTTGTGTTCTCATTCCATCTCTAATCCACCTTTTCTAGCCCAAAATGTTTGGGAGAGGGAGAGGGGCAGAATGACATTTGAATGATCCCATCCACAAACTGTCTCTGGGCCATTACCAAGCTGACTCAGAGGTGCTTTGGAAAAAAAAAAAAACACCTGTGCGTGAATGCAACCAAAATAATTTCATTATCTGGACAGGAACATTCCTATTATGCTGAAAACTTGTAAATCCCCCAAGAAATGAAAACGAGACGTCATAGAAATCAGTATGACCTATTATTTTTTATCAAAGAAGGGGTGGAAATTCTGCTTTTTCATACAGCTTAATATTGGCCCTGTAGGTGCAAGTAATTGTATTGCTAGCATCTTTTTAAAAAGGCTTCCAGATGCAGGGACTCAGATCTGTCTGTCAGCATCTCTGTGCCATGTGCACACATGCCACACAAAGAGATCTTTACTGGGAGATCTTGTCCTGCAGCCAATGTTGCTTAGAACATGATAACCTCCACATACTAAACTGTATCATGACATGCAGTTGCAAAAGGAAGTTTAGCTATATCAGCTTCTTTCTTGCCTCAGTAGTGGTCCTGAATGTTTTTGAATGCAAGATGGGAACAGGGCTCGAAAAAGACTTTCAGACCTTGAAAGAATAGGGGAGAGACACACAGAGAGAAAGAGGGAGATTTATCTTTCAATGTCAAATATTTATTTCTTTTCCTGAGTATAATACTTCCTTCATAGACTGTATAGTTGCACCAAAAATGGCCATAGACATGAACTTATATTGTCACGTACTTCAGAGGAATACTGTCCTGTCATAATGCTGCTTCAATCAAGTTTTATTGCATGGAAATACACTAATCTTCTCACAGTTGGCTGTCACGTGGGATGGGGCAGTCAATGGGAGCTGAGCTGCAGGCTCAGCTCTCATTCACTGCTCTCACAATCCTGTCCAGACTGGTAGGAAACTTCATATTTACCTGATACTGTGGAGTGAGTCCTCACTGTTCCGCAGTAGGTAAATTTGAAGTAGGGGGCATCAGGTGTGATGCCCACATCCTGACAGCACATCAGAATGTGCAGTATCCATAAGTCTGAACTCTAATATTTCAACTTTATTTATATACTGGGTGGGGACTGCCACAGTCTGTACTAACATGCAAATGGCATGTCCCTATTCCAGGATATAATCCAGAATAAGGTCCAGTGCAGAAAGGGCCTGAGAGTGGGGCCTTGTAGGAACAAGAAGAAGAAGAGTTGGCTTTTCTACCCCACTTTTCTCACCCATTTAAGGGGACTCAAAGCGGCTGACAAACCTTTTCTATTCTTCCCACAACAGAAGGTCCTGTGAGGTAGGTGGCCAGTGAGAGCTCATAAGAGAGCTGTGACTAGCCCAAGGTCACCCAGCTGGCTTCATGGGGGAGGGCGGAATTGGACCTGGTATTCCCAGATAAAAGAACCACTAGACCAAACTGGCTCACTTGACCAAACTGGTCTTCCTTTTGAAGCATTCCTATGCTGTGCTGAAACTGACCAGAGGTCCCTGTGAATGTACTGTTACTGAAAATTTGGAAATTGGACACTGAGGGGCCTAAGTGCATTCTTTCCTCCTTTATACTGTTGAAGATATAGCTTGAGCTGTCTTGGGGAAAAGAAGACAAGACTCCTTAGTCTCCAAGAGATACTGTATATTCTGGCATATAAGACTACTTTTTAACCCAGGAAAATCTTCTCAAAAGTCTGAGTTCGTCTTATATGCCGGGTGTCGTCTTCTTATACGGCAAGTATATCCCAAACTCTGTATTTTAACTGGAAAGTTGGGGGTCGTCTTATACACCCAGTCGTCTTATATGCTGGAATATACGTAGTCAGAAAAGGGAATTTTGATAGGTGTAGCTTCTGATACAGACTGTGCTTACTGTAATGTTCTTTTACCATACAAATATTAAAGGTGCAGAAACCATAACCTCTCTTTCCCACGGCAACCCCTATTTGCAGAGAACATTTTGAAGAGATGGTGTGTTTTGTTTTTTAAAGTCCTGATTGTGCATTGACATGAGTTAGTTGGACAGCATATGTGGTCTTTAGGCCAACAGGCTACTGCACAATATTGCTGACAGATGCTTGTGGTTGTGTAGCTCTTTCCACAAATGCCCTTTTATCCAAAGTTCTCTTTCTCTCTCACACATATAGTAGACCTACTTTATTCCTACCACATAGGACTTTCATTTATGTGTAATCTGCCACTCTCTGATCTGCTACTCTCTGGTCTGGACACCCTCTGTCCAGCATACATTCTTCTATGTCTGCACGTACATTTTAAACTAAAGGCAATATAAATTACTCTTTGGGAAAGAAAGTCTGCCTGGTGTTAAGGGGGAAAAAATGGCCACCCTGTCCTTTGTCTATTGGGTGAATACCATGCATTTGAGAAACCTATACAATATTGACTCAATAGCTGCTTCAGTCTGGTGGGTAGAGTATACAGCGCCCAATGATATGATGTTTTAGTTCTCCCTTTCTGTCACCCTGTACAATAGAATCTGTGAAGATCGAAATGCTCAGCTGTGTGTTCCCTTGCATTTGTCTATTTGTGTCAAAATCCGAACAGTTTTTAAATACAGGGTACTTTGTATTTATGAGCTTAAATATTCTAGTCTTTTCTGTTTTGCTATTCTTGGGAGCTGCTGGGAGGGGAGAAAGAGAACAACTAAACAACACACACAGTGTGTATCACATCTCATTGAAATGCAGCAAGTGTTTCCTGCATCTTAATTCTATTAGAGCATGGACAATGAATGTATTTGTGTTAGTTACTTTCCCACTTTGAGCTTAAACAAACCAGTGAATGGAAGTCTGGGTGGCAAGAGAATAAGGCACTGTGGATGACAATGCAGTCAGCAAAAAATGCTAAATAAAATATTTGCCATCCCAAACCAAATACTGCGGTACTTTCCCCCCTTTGACTTTCATAATATTTTCATCCAGGAGGTAGCTGTGAGAATATAGGGACAGCGATTATCTTTCATGGCGTAGACCTTGGGTTTGGAGCATCCTTGTGCTGCATTTGCTTTTGCACTTCCTCTAAAAACACGAAAGCAAACATCCCACCAAACCGAAGCCACAGGACTTCACCCACATACAAATGTGCCCAGTTTCTAAAGGCTATCTGAGTTAACAGCTGAACATTTGTTCCGTCTCTCCTTGGATAATTAATATGCCTTATTGGCTAAGTAAAGTCCAGTTAACAATATCTGCTAGATTGAATGACATGCTGTAATTCTTCCCCCAATGCCACCACAGGATTTCCCCATGGATATGATTAGTTTATCATAGTGCTCTTCTGTTAAAACAAAAGGAGCCCTCTCCCTTTCTGATTATAGACCAGCCTTAGTTATAGACCTATCTTGATTGCACCACCCATCTGTTGTTTGTGAGAAGCATTTTCCCCAAAGAGAGACGGTGCTGTACACAGACCGAATGCACCACCTGCCAATTTGGTCCCCAATTTGTTTTCTCTAGAAGCTATTAATCAGTGCCATAGGATGAAAGGTTTTCAGATAAAACCTGAAGATTATGCAATTAACTTACTTATCTTTCTGAAATCTGATCTTAACAGGTAAAGAGAATTTGTACTCATAAAATCAAGTGAAAGAAAGAGCACAATCCCCCCCAATATTTCTTAATGATAATGTATTACACTAATGAGTTATAGGGACTCAGATTTGCATATTATTTCTTGAATCAGATATTGAATAATCATTCCTGTATCCTACCAAGACGTGAACTTCTAAACTGTGAAGAAATAGTTTTCTGCCATTCAGTGAAATAAAGATTATCATGTGAATTGGTACTCTATACATCGGCAGTGTGTGAACAAAGTAGGTACAGAGAAGTTTTTCTGCCCTTCTCAAAATACAAGAACCAGGGTGGTTTAGTGAAGTTAAATCCTGGAAAAATCAGGATAGACAGAAGGAAGTGCTTCTTCACACAACATGGGGCTAAACTATGGAATTAACTGTCAGGTAATGTAGTGTTGGACACCAGTTTGTATTGCTCAAAAAAAAATGGTACTGGTCTCTATATAGCAATTGGTCACTGTGCAACAGCATCAGTTGTAATGTGTCTTAGAGACTGTGATCAGACACAGCACACACAAAAAAGCATATCTGAGGTATTTCTGGGGTGTCTCTGAGGTGGCCTCAAGGTGAGATTGCTCACACACTAGCCCCTCCCACTTACAAACATTCCGTGATAGAAAAATGTAGACTAGGGAAGGCTTGGGAACACGAGGGCCTCATAATAGTGTCTCTCTGAGGTACCTCTGAGGTGCCCTACTGTTATTTCTGAACACAGCCTGAGAGCCAGTTGCTGGGAGACTGTAGTCATAGCAAGTCTGTGTCCATGTTCTGTTCCTGGACCCCCCATATATTGCCACCTGACCACTGAAGGAGCACGCTGTGCATTTCTGGTATCCTTATTTCTCAGTAATATAGAATTGGATGACTGTCAATTACTTTAACACTTAGGCCCCGTCTACATGCAATTAAAAGCCCGTTAAAAAGCTTCTTTTGCCACGGAGCATCTGCATGCAGAGCTTTTATCCAGGCTTCCAGTGCCACAAAGGAGGAAAATCCGCAGCAGACAAACCCCCCTTCAAACAAGTCTACCAGCACACCTTTTGGAAGCCACAGGTTTTCTGATCATGTAGACGCTCCCTGGCAAAAGACGAATTGGGGGTGGGAATTGCTGGCTGAGGTATTAGCCGGCGGGGGGTTCCTGCAATTCTATATTTCCTGCCCCATCTTTCCTCTTTTTTCCTGCCTTCTCCCTCATTTTCTCTTCAAATAAAACGGTAGGCAGACATTTAAATTACATAGGCTACATTGAATGAATTGCTTCTGCCCGCAAGTGAAGGTGTGATTCTGCACACTATCGTGGGAGCGCTGCAGCCGCTGCAGCCCAGCTGCCTTTGCCGGCAGGGGAGACATTTTGGCGGATGGAGAACTTGTGAATAATGGATATTTTTCTTTTGGATGTGTCAGGGGTTGTCGTACTGCTTGGCCGGCTGACTCCCAATACAGTAAAGGCTTTCTGGTTGTGGCCAAGCAGATCGCAGTCCTTCCCCGTTCCCGCCCTCTCCCCTATCAACCAGAGAGGGGGCAGGGAGAAAAAGATGTGGGCAAAGAAAACACTGCTTCCATGGTGGTAGAAGGTACATTTTAGATACATTTTATCATTGACGTGTTCTCACACTTCCCACCCCCATGCTTTGCTACCCTTTTGTTCATTATATTTAGTTTATGACATTTTTAATGTCACTTGCTTTGCACTACAACCCTGTGAGGTTAAATTTAGCCTGAGAGGAAATGATAATACCACACTGCATAAGACACAGAGAACCTCCGAGAAGACACGGGAACAGACTCTGGTCTCCAAGGTGCCAGAGCCAAGAGTGTGCATGGAACTCTAGCTGGTCTACCTCCATATCATACAGAAAGAATTTAAGGGGCTCAGAGCAGCTGGCAAACTTTCTAAACTTCTCCCCACAACAGACACCCTGTGAGGTAGGTGGGGCTGTGAGAGCTCAGAAGAGAGCTGTGACTCACCCAAGGTCACCCAGCTGCCTTCATGGAAGAGTGGAATCAAACCTTGTATTCCCAGATAAGAGTCCAGCTCCCTAACCACTAGACCAACCTGGCTCACTGAAATATCACTGAAACAGCTTTCAAATCTCAGGAAAGGCAGCTCATGGTGGCAAACATTTCTGTTTACAATCACAAAGGCCTTCCAGATGGGGGATATATAGCATGATTATGTCTGGGCTATTGTAGGATTGCTACATATATTTGTGGCAATCCCAACAAAGCCCACTATATTGCTGTGAAAACTCACTATAACCTATTTTGGGAAAACCCAACTCTGATCCTGAAATAGGACCATAACCTACCTTCTAGATGGAGCCACCATCCTGGCCATGGCCAATGTGCATGTGTAGGGCCTGAAAAAGACCACTGTGTATTCTCAGTGATGGTGATTACACACTTTGGGTATTTCACATTGTTGGTATGTTTTGCACAGATAGTGCCAGGCCCTGTGCTGTGTGGTAAACCAATAAATATTTTGGAGGGTCTTTTCTTCAGAATATCACTTGTTAGCACATTATTTGGGTAATTTCTTGGAGATGGTCAAAGAACTGTGCTGGCAGCAATGACCAGGGCACTGGAAGTGGTGGGGGACAGGGTCATGTAGTGGTTGGCGAAGCACACATTGCACTGAACTGGGCTTTGATCAGCACTTCTTACTCATATTAACATTGATTCACAGTAGCATAACATAGAAATAACCTGACTGAACTTAGCATAATAGCTTTTGAAAATCAGAATATTTGTATTGCTTTCATAAATCTAGATGGTACATCGCTAAAAATGTGATTCATAAGTTTCCATGGCACTAAACATGGTAATAAGTGCTTATTGAACTTGATTGCTTTTCTATCAAGTATTAGATTTGTAGAATTTATGGAAGAAGTGGCTTAAAATTCTCAAAAGCTAAAATTAAATTAAATTTTAAAAAATGGCAAATGACACATTTACTTGTAGGTAGTTTACATCCATCTTTTGCTTTAACAGCAAGTTCCCTTCCTTGTACCTTTTTTCCAGTTCACATTCTTATGGCCAAAGTACTGTTTACACTGCTGTCAAAGTCTTTGGCTTGATTCTCCCCCCCCCCCCCCGAGAAGCAAACTCCACCCACGTGATTGGATGATGGAGGTGTTGGCTTGGGACACGTGATCAGCTGGTTGTCTTGCTTGGCCCATAAGGGGTTTTCCACTAAAAGTCTGATCATTCTTTCCCTTGTCACACAATGGGATTTTTGTTGTTGTAGTTGCAAAATCTTCGTACCAAGATATTTAGTTTGGTCTAGTGGTTAGGGAGCTGGACTCTTATCTGGGAATACCGAGTTTAGTTCTGTCCTCCTCCACAAATCCAGCTGGGCGACCTTGGGCTGATCACAGCTTTCTTCTGAGCTCTCATAGCCCAACCCACCTCACAGGGCGTTCTGTTATGGGGAGAATAGAAAGCTTTGTCAGCAACTTTGAGTCCCCTTAAATGGGTGAGAAAAGTGGGGTAGAAAAGTCAACTCTTCTTCTTTGTTATGTGGGTATTTGGAATGTATGTAAAAACAAGGGTATTATTTCATATTTATTTGTTATCATTTTGCTATATATTTTGTATATAGTCTAAATAGAAACAGAAATAGACATTACAGCATAAAATTCCCAACCAACTATCTGGAAGCTTCTTCGTACTATGTACACATTTCATTAGAATTTATTGAAGTAAATTTGTTGTACACCAAGCAAATTTGAAATAATGTGAAATAAAAGGTCCATGCTTTCAGTGTGCCCCAACCCACACAATCTGAAGGATACACTTTCCTACTTAAGAAGCACTATATGGGTGCGTCCCCATGCACATTTTTGTCCAACTCGGATTCGGGAAGGGGCATCCCAATGCATTTTAGATTTGGTCCGATTTCCGCGGACCAAATCACTCAAACCAGGACCAAACCAGGACTGAATTTGGTACTGGAAGAAACTGTTCTCATCACAGTTTGTTGTCTTTGCATGCGTTGCTTTGCAAGCCAAGCCTGTGCATGGGGACGGTCCTGGGCTATTTGGGGAGGAGATTGGCACTCGCGTCAGTGGGGGGTGGGGTTTCATGTCCTGTGCTTGCTGTTCCTGCCCTGTTCATTGGAGATTGCAATCGCTGAGATTTTTGGGGAGTAAATGGTGTTAAAGCAGAAATGATGAGGGGGTTGAATGGCCTTCACTGCCCCATGAGACTCTTTTAAACAAGTATTCCACCCCCCTTCCCCAATCACCAAGGCAGGCAGGATAACGGCTTGATTTTTCTCCCTTTTCTGCTTGCCAGGTGGTCTCGCAGTTCCTGGGTGGAGCGGAGGTGCACAGAACTGCTCAACTGCTGCCAAACCTCGTAGCGGCTTTGCTCAAACAGCTGGTTTTATTATTATTATTATTATTATTATTATTATTATTATTATTATTATTATTATTATTATTATTATTATTATTATTATTATTATTATTATTATTATTATTATTGCTGTTTGGTCCTGGTTTTTCTGTGCTGCTAAGTGGGGGGATGTGGCATTTGCAGCACATGACATCATTCCAGCTTCCAATGAGTTGAGAGGTGGCGGAGTGGAGATGGCGCTGCTCCCCTGTGCCGGGGTTTGGTGCAGGTTGCATGGGGATGGCTGTATCTGCACCCAGCCTGCATCCAGCCCACATTACCGGGAATGGCATGGGGACAGGCAACATTCGATCTCACTCCTGCACTGGTCAAATACAAGCCCAGTCAGAACCAAATGGCTTGCATGGGGACACAGCCTATATGATTTAATATGGGAACATGTGACTGCGACTGCAAAAATCCACCCCTTATATTGGGCACCATGTGGAAGTACCGGATTTAACTTATGTATGAATTCTTTTGGGTTTTTTGTATACCAAAAGTGCTGATTAAGCCTTTATCCTTAAAATAATTGTTCATTATTTTTATATAATACAGTGGAAGACAACAGTGCATTTAACATGCTAGATGTGATTAAGCTGATTTTGAATAGACTGAAGCAACTATTATGTACTTTTTGAAAGTATGTATAGAACTCTGCTGAACCCTTGTTTTTGAAAAACAAGATAGAACTCCAAACTGCATTAGACAGGAATCTCAAGTTGACTATATAAGTTGTAGAGAAGCAAGACTTTCCCAATGCAAGCTGCCAACTACACAGAAAGCAAAGTTTAGTCAAAGTTCATCTTAAGGTCATTCACCAAGTGAAACCATCAATCTAGAAAACCTCTGAATAACCTCCACATACTTCCAGACAGGATCTGGCTTCCTTTTGTGCTTATTAGAGCATGCAACAGTTAATTTGTTCTAAATAGAAAATTAAACAGTCATGCAAAGAGTTATATGAGAAGCTATAAAGTAGAGAGCGTCATGTCCATTTATGAGGTCTGCTTCAGATTCTTTGGGATTGCTATATTTCTCAGCATAAAAAAAGGATATGTGGTAAAGTCTTCCCTTAATTTTAGAACTCTTTATTGGCACTAAACTTTTAATAACAAATATACATTGTGAATATGCACCACTCCACTTGACTGTGTACACCTCTTTTTCCTATTGGATTAATGAATAAGGCAGGATGAGCTGCAAATGATCTAACTGATCTTGCTGCAAATTATACAAGTGCGACATAGTAGGATTGGTCTAAAAGCTGAGATTGACTCCTTGGTCACTCACAGACCTATTTGTCAGGCACTAGCAAGACCCCAGCCTCATAGAAGGTTTATGTATCATTTTATAAACAATTCTACTTGCCATTTCACATCTTGATAGACTACAAAACAAATAGATAAGGCGCCCTCTGTCCCTTGTAATTTGGACACACCAAAAGGGTATAGTGTGAGCCCAGTGCACAAGAAGGAGGCCCAACTCTGCTGCAACCCATTGGAAATTTCTCCCCAACAATGCAGTGACTGGTCTACACAAAGTTGTTGATTGTCCCATATTTTTACAATTTAGATTTTTGTGCTACAGTAGAAAGGCAAAAACTCTGGGCATGTCCCCATGCACGTTTGGTCCCAATCCCAGAATTTGGGTTTGGCACAGGGAGTCCCCATGTGTTTTAGATTTGGTCCAAATTGCCCAAACCCATGCCAGACCAGGATCAAATTTGGTACCCGAAAGAAGAAGTCTGGGCACGGTTTGGGGTCCCGGCATGCATTTAGTGTGCTGAGACCTCGTATGCAGACAGGAGAGGCTTGCTTACTCCCTTTCCCTGGGAATCGGATTAGCAAGCCTGTCAGCTGGGATCATGAACATGGGGCTCACAATCCCATGAGAGGCTTGCTTGCTTCCTGCTCCTGGAAAAGGGAGTAAGCAAGCCCATCGACCAGGATCATGGGCTTTGCTTTTACTCCTGTTTCGAGGCAAGCAAGCAGCTTGCCTGGAAATCAGAGTAAAGCAAGACTGTTAGCTGGGACCATGAATAGAGTCCTGGCTGACTGGCTTTGTCTTTACTGGAAATCAGAGTAGGGTCCCAGCTGGCAGGTTTTGCTTTTACTCTCATTTCCAGGCAAGTAAGCAGCTTGCCTGGAAATCAGAGTTAAGCAAGTCTCTCACAGGGTTTGGTGCAGTTTGCATGGGGATGGCTGAATCCGCCCCCAGTCCGCATAACCAGGAAAGGCATGGAATGGCCGAGATTTGATCTTGTCCTGCACCCGGTCCTATGTGAGCCGAATCGTTGCAAAATGGCTTGCATAGGGACACAGCCTCCGTGGTTTTGCACTCCAGTAGAAAATCAGAATTGCCTGTTGCAGACCTGTACCCAAGTGCAAACCCAGAAAAATGAGAAAAAAGGTAGAATATTCAGGCAGGCTTCCTGTGCTGTGCAAAGTGGGAGAACTCCCCTCCCTGAGTGGCTGTTTTCTTCAGGGAAAAAAACACCATCTCAGTCTCTCCTGGAATACAAAGTGGGATAGCACACCTAATAAACATTTGATTAGAAGTCAATATGTTTTTCCAGCAGAAAGTAATACTCTACAGATAGCTGCACATCAGAAGTGCAATCACACCTTAAGGTGGGAGCTACCCACTGTGGAAACTGTTTCAATGCGCAGTATAACAGTCTGAGGGATGCTTTGCCTCAGCCTGCCATTCACAGTCTCAAAAAATAGTAGCACTTGATGGTTCAGGACTGACGAGATGAAGGGAACTCATTAGTTGGACAAACGAGCAGGAGCCAATCAGTTGTGCCTCCTTTGTGAAAAATAATCCAGTGGTAAGAATGAAAGATAGGAAACCACGTTGATCATATGAAGTTCCTTGTAAGAAGAAAGGGAAAATGACAGCAACCATTCCTGAATGATCTTCAATATAATTAAAGTAGTATTATGGCTAGTGCTTTGGGCTGAGACCTGAGCAACCAGGGCCCCTTTCTGCACTGGATCTTGTTCTAGATGATATCCAGAATTGGGAGCTGCCGATTCTTGTTCCAGAGTTGGGAGCTGCCATCCACATGATAGTGCAGACTATGTCCGCAGGTCTATGGCAGGTCCCTATTCCAGGATATCATCTGGAATAAGGTCCAGTGCAGAAAAGCCCCAGGTTACAAAGCTCTGTTTGACCATGCTACCACACTGGATGGCCATGGTCTGCACACTATCTGTAGCTGAACTCACCTCACAGAGCTGTCGTGAGAAACCAATGGCAGGAGAATAACATTTACTTCTGTGAGCCATTTGAAGAAAATGTCAAAAGCAAGCTATAAATGCAGTGTAACAAGATGCTTTTTTTCCTGCTATGATGTTTTTATGGGTGTTTTCCCAATGTCACTAGAAGTACCTATTAATGGGTACTTAATGGGTACTTCTAACGACAGTGGAAAAATACCCTATTTCTCCCAAGGATTTCTCTCTCTCTCTCATTCTCTCTCTCTCACAGACACACATGTGAATACTGTTCCCAAAGGAAAAATAAAGCATTTTAGCAACAAAAATGAGAGTGAGAATTGTTTAAAAAAGGGTTTTTGAAATATGTTTTTTTTATGGTATACTCCTCTGAAAGCGCAGAAAGCCAATTTCTAATGCAATCAAAGAATTTTCAAACTGTTCAATGCACAATAAAACCCTGGTGGAAGGCAACCACATAGTGTTTGATATGTTTGAGCTGAAGGAAAGTAATGGAGAAATGATGAAGCTCCATGTGACTTGTGCCACATTTCCTTCCTCCATGTCTTTGTAAGACTTTTTTGCCTTTTTATCTCATTCTGTCATGTGATGAGAACTGAGATGATGTTCTTTTGTTACCACCCACCACCACCACAGAAGTCACAAGACAAAACAAAACAACCCAAGCAAGCAATAACTGAAGACAACATAACTTACAAAACAGGATGTGTGTGTGGGGGGGGCAAGTGGAGCAGCCCCTTTCTCTCCAAAGACAGTTTTGTCTATTGCCGCTGATGTCATGATGATGGTGTTCTATTCCATGCAGCAAATTCATGCTATGAAACAAGGAAAACAAAGGCTTCCTTCTTAAGGCTAAGAACATGTAACTGAATCCCATACAGATTCACTTCTGCAGTTTAGCAATTTGAGCTATTTCAGCTTTTTATACATGGGTTATTTTGTGAATGTACTCTTAACCAGATATTTTTAGAGTTCTATTTGTTTATCTAGGGCAACAAGGCAGGAAAAATGAGAGCCTTTTAGAAGTTGCTAATCTACAGCTTCCATTATGGTGGTCCATTGGCTGGGACCTACAGAAATTGAAATCTAGCAAAATCTGGAGGGCTATTGTTTATCCATCCTGGGCATAGGTTTTCATTTCAAAGTAGTTTTAGGCTATTTCCGCCATCACCCCATCATCTGGTTCTACTGATCTGGTCTATGCAATCAGTCACAATTCCTTCCATCATTTTTAAATCTCCAGATGTCCTGAAGGCTAGAAACAAAAGTTCCTGGTCTTCTGATCTCCAGGAAACCCATTTTAGTGGCACCACTGAAATGAATCCCTGTGGAGGTATGCTCTCTGCATTAAAAGAAATCTACTGGCAGGTCAGAGTGGGGAATCATTCTGAGCACTCTGGTCTGGTCTATGCTCTGTCCTGTGCGGAAGGAGTGTACTAGAAAGTGCCATGGCCTCCTTTAGAATGCACCAGCATACAGAAGCGATGCTTGTAAGCTGTTTCTTGGACAGGTTTACTAGCTAGTAGGAAAAGGTCCTTAGAAAATTGATTGTGAAAGGAATAATTTCAATATTCCTTTCAGACCAAATAGTTTAAACAGCTTTGAGATGGCTTTTAGTTGATGACATAAGTATTGAAGAAGAAGAAGAAGAAGAAGATTTGGCTTTTCTACCCCACTTTTCTCACCCAACATACAACATAACTTTTATTGATTAGTCCATTTGACCATATCAAAATATAAAGACTTAGTAACACTTTTCTCACCCATTTAAGGGGACTCAAAGCAGCTGACAAAGCTTTCTATTCTGCTCCCCACAACAAAACACCCTGTGAGGTAGGTGGGGCTGTGAGAGCTCAGAAGAAAGCTGTGACTAGCTCAAGGTCACCCAGCTGGTTTCATGGGGGAGGGCAGAATCGAAGTCAGTATTCCCAGATAAGAGTCCGGCTCCCTAACCACTAGACCAAATATAATAATATAAGCGTGTAAGATAAGCAGGCTCCCAAATGATGGAAAAATGTACACATGCACAAGACGCACACACAAAGAAGTGCTTCTATTCCATTTACACAGATTCAAGCAATGCTCACACAGCACCACTGTTGCACCATGAGTGTGCAATGAGTGTGCCTCACATGGCCCCACACTTGACCTGTGGGAGGGAGGTTTGTATTTTAAATATGGCACTTGTATCTCATTCTTTGAAGTGACATCGATGGTCCTATTTAACTGAACTCAGGAAATGGCTCATTTTCGGGTCCATTCACTGCCCCAGCTGCATACATCACAGCTGGGAGGGGCAGCAGGTGTGCAAACAGCATGCTGCCACTTTCAGAATGCTGCCAACAGTCATCATCTGGATCCTGCCACTGTGGGACAGAGAAAGAGAGAAAGAAACAACTATGCATATAAACAGCATCCTTTCTTGAACATGACATGTCTTCTAATCTAAAAACAGAAGTCAGGTTATTTGAATATGCAATTATATATCTAATTATTCAGGGCTTGTACTTCTCTGGCTAATAGCAGCATGAATAATCCACAGTGAAATCTGTAATGGACAATGATTATTACACCTCTGATATTTGCTGGCTCAGCTTACATTCTCCCGCTTTTCTAAATTCTAAAATAATTTTGCATAGAAAAGTTAACTCGTAAGGATATTGACAGTGTATAGATATTGCTGTGGAAAGCAAAGATTCTCCCCAAGCAGAATTTTCCTGTAGTCTGAGGCCTCAAACCCATTGCATTTTTGAAGATATGCCAGATGTAAAATCTCCTCCACTCTCTTCTCCCCAGATTATTTTCCACTCGTCATAGAAAGATGGAAAGAAACACAAGCTGCCACCAGACAGTTACAGAGAAGAGTGTCTCTCTGGTAGAACTGCCACTTTGGTGGAAGGTGTGCTGCTTACACACCTGGTGCCTCCTGGCCTCTGAGTACACAGCCACATAATGAAAGTTCTGTAGCTTTGAAGGTTCCATCATGCACAGTTTAGTGTGTCAGACTGGAAATAGCTCAAGCAGTCGGACAGGAATTAACCCAGGAAGTTGGCCATCTTCAGTTTTAATGCTAAATTGCACAGGCAAAAATCTTACCTGGTAAGTCACCCCTTCTGCTGCTTCTACTCCACATGGGGGATGGGTGGGGACAGGGGAGATCGAGAGTGAAATCTGCTCTTGGTTTACTGTGCCCTGCCCAGAAAGTTTTAAATGAAGGGTAGGATGTGAATGTCTAGCCAGACAGCCAGACAGCCAGACAGACAGACAGACAGACAGCCAGACAGACGATAGATAGATAGATAGATAGATAGATAGATAGATAGATAGATAGATAGATAGATAGATAGATAGATAGATAGATAGATAGATAGATAGATAGATAGATAGATAGATAGATAGATAGATAGATAGATAGATAGATATCATTCTCAAAGGAAGCACCAAGGTTATCTTTGAAGACGGTGGTCTTGTCCATCTTGAAAAACCTCTCACTGGTCCCAGAAGTTTAGTCTAATTACGATATAAGTTCCAATTTTTTGGAGGTGCAGGGTTCAGTAGCCTGGCTGCCAGGCTGAATGGTGCCACAGAATATTATTTTATCCTCAGAGCTGTTCAACATCTATACAAAGCCACTAGGAGCCACTTCACAAATTCTGGATGCCAATTGCAACCTACTCTATTTACCCATAACCCATGCATAAGGAGAAGCTGGGAACATTCTGAACCAGTGCCTAATAATATCACACCAGACTGGTAAGTAGTGGGGCAGCAGCCATTTGCACTTCAAGTGCTGGAAAGCATCATGTCAAGCCAGCAACACTTGAAGTGGGACTGGCCAGGGCAAGACAGGGCAGATTACCAGGGCAACTTCTTTTGCAACAACATCTGGTGTATGCCTGGATATTGTAATGGCTATCTGGATGCTGGTTATGACTTCACAGCCATAGTTGCACCACCTTGCCCACTCACTGTGCTGCACGTGCAGGTTTGTCACTCCTGGTAAGTGGTGGATGGCTTCAGGGAATCTGCAGCAACTTCTGGAGAGTTGCCACAGCTCACTAGTGCAGGCACACTTCACAAATGAGTGGACAGCAAAAAAAAAAAAAGAAGAAGAAGAAGAAGAAGATAGAAAAGAAAAGAAAAGAAAAGAAAAGAAAAGACAAGACTAACAGATTATTGTTTCTTGTGCTTTGGAGACAGAATGGATTTAGAGCTTTGATTTTTTTACATGCTAGAATGAAAGTATTAAAGGGCCCTTTAAAAGTCCATATTTATTGCAACAGAATTTCTGTAAAAGTTAGGGCCAGGGCAGATTGAGTTTATCATTGACAAGCTGCTAATACAAGTTGTTCTAGCATGAGAGAGCATTTTATTACAATCAGTCTATGACCAATTTTTGGGTCACTGTATTCTACAGCCTTTCCCCCCTAATGTGCTATATGGCATACTATTCTAGGCAAAAACTGAACCAGCTGTGCACACAAGACAAAAAACCTGCAGGACTGTCCTTTTAAAAAATCATAGTTTCAAGCCTGCCTTCCATTTTATACCCCAGTGCAGGAAATCTTGCACATTAAATAAACATTACAGTATTTTTACAGCTTACTGTTAACTTCCTCTTTTGTGATATGTAAGTTGTCCAAAAATCTTTCGTTGACATAAAAGCAGCCACAGGGTATTCCCAAGGTTATAATTTCACTGAGGATTTCTCTGATGTCACAAACCAAAGAGCTAAGCTGAGCTGTTTAGTCAGAGGAACCCCAAGATGAAAATTACATCCTTGTAACACCCAGCAGGGGACTTTTTATACATTAACAGCCTTAAGTGAGCCATCTCTGATGATTATACCTTCTCTAAAGAGACAGGGGGTTCCAGAAAAATGGTTTTCATACCTACAAAATAAGTATTTATTTCAACTATTTTTGCAATTCTGTCCTTGAATGAAGAAATGCCAGTCCCCCTCTCCCCCAACCTGGGAAAAGGTATGAGTGTTACTCAGCTTAAAACTGGATCATAAGGAGAAGATGAGAAAGAAATGTTTGAATACTGGAGCTTTTAATCTGGATTGGATAAAATTTCAAAGTCCTGTCTCACCAGTCACATATTATCCTTTGCTGACATCAGTGTTGTCAGGATAATCTTATAATTCTGACAAAGATACCCACTCTAATGTATGTGCTCCATATAGGGAATCTGTCAGGCTGTCACAGAATTTTCCTGTTTTTATCAGTACCATCTTCTGCATAGATTGTGAAAAGGACTCCTGTAATAACAATAGCAGTTGACATTTTGACCCTTCTTTCCCCACCCCACCACATCATTATCTCAAAAGGATTTATAAGAAGCTGCATCTGTGGCAATCTACTTTAAAATGTTACAAACCATTTCAGCACCATGTGGGCTGTTCTGAACAATGTAGTGTGGGTCACTGAGTTCAGGCCACACTGGGGTGATAGCTGGGTCCAAGGACTGTCGGCATTTGGATAGCACACCTCTGCCCAGTCCCAGTGTTGGCTTTGAAGCATGAGCTTAGCCTTCATAGCTGGTGCCAAGGCTTCCAGCTGGGCCCTTTTTGCACATTTACTTCCGGGGCCACTTCTACTGGTGCTTCCATGTGCACCACCAGATAGACCATCACATGGTATACTGGACCATAGAGATCTGCTTTCTGCATGCCTTTTGAGGCTTGGTATACCAGCAATGACCAGCTACATAAGAACACAAGAGATGTTCTGCTGGATCATGCCACAGCCCTTCTAGCCCAGCATCCTGTCTCACACAGTGACCCACCAACTGATGCTAGGCATTCTTAAAAGATGAAGATGAACAGCATTCACCTGCTCTTGGCTCTCTGCAACTGGTCTTTACATGCCTGTCTCTGGTCATTTCTGCACTGGGCCTTATTCTGGATTATATCTCAGAATACAGAGCTGCCATCTGCATGCTAGCACAGACTATGAGAGGTTCCGCTTGGGGCTTGCTGCAATCTGTACTAGCATGTGGCCAGAAGTCCCTTTTTCTGGTATATAATTCAGAATAAGGCCCAGTGCAGAAAAGGTCTCTCTTTCTGGGGCCTTTTTGAACTTGGCCCTGTAGTTCACATGGCAAATGCTCCCAGACAGCATCTGTAGTTGAAGGAGCTGTTTCTTTAGCAGATACAGCTCCTTCCATATGGAAGCATTCCCACATGAACTACATGTAGTGCAGGTTTAAATGTACCACATGTTTATGTACCTTGCACTAACACCAGAGCTAGTCAAGCTGTGATGCCCTATTCACATTTCCTGGTTAACAGAGGGCCATGTGACATGCTGTGCACCCATGAGACGCATCATGTGACACATCACACAACAAGGTTGCCCTGGTTACAGGGCCTGCACTCAGGATCTGACCATGGCTGCCATCTCACATTTAAGATAAGTTTGGGGAGTGAATGGCAATGTACTAAACATCTGCAAGTGCAGATGCTTGGTGCATTTGGGACTGTTTCACCCAAGGGGAGTCAGGTGCAAAAAGGACCCTGGAGGCGGCATCTAGTTGTGGGTACTTTTAAAAGGTCCATCAGTGGACTGGAAGCCCCAATGTGAGCAGACAATTCTATGGAAAAGTGGGGCTTCTGCAGTTCCATACTTGGAGAAGGTAGCACCCTGTACTCCATATGGATCACACTAAATGTAAGTGCAGAAAGGGCCATAGTGTATAGCATTTTTTGAACGCTAATGCAAGAAAATAAACAAATGCATCTTCATAATAACAAAGTTACCTCTTTTCTTTTCTGAGCTCTCTATCAAACATTGCATTTAAACCAGGAATGGCTATTATCTGGTCACAGGTTATAGATTGGTAATTTAAGAGTAGAATGGGAAAGAAGAAGGCTTCAGTTGTACTGAACAATGATGCTATTTATTGCAGACCAAAATCTAATTCAACATTTTTTCAACCTTTGCATTGCTCTTCTATCTCCAGCCCTGTAGAACTGCTCTATGAGTAGATGTTCCATGAATTATGTAGGAGAGGGAATTTTAACAGGTCTTCCTTGTAATATCAAGTAATTCCTCCTGCCATGTTGACATGACTGCATTTTGAGATAATCTGAAAAGATCCTCCTGGTAGTTCTGCCACGTTCAGTACCTCCAGCTGTGGGTGTTTATGCTTTTCCTGTCATAGCTCCTTGGGTGTGGAAGGACCTTTCACATAAGGTGGACCAAGCTCTATCACTCTATCGCCTTCTCATGACAGATTGGTTCAGATAAAGCAGCAGGTGTCGTTGGCTAAATGTAACTCGATTTTTTTCTATCCTGCTTCAGATACCAGTTTGGGTTATGACATTTCTTGAGATCAAATCATGAGCCTCTAACATGAGGCAAAGAGCTCTTACCTTGGGACTTTTGATCTGAAACTTTTCCCTGTTGGATGTCCACTTGGGAGGAAGAGCTGCTTTTCTTTTCTTAGTAGCCTTTGTGTATCTAATTGTACTTGATTGTGTTTTAAATTGTGCATTTGTATTTTGCTTTACTGATTTTGTAAATTGTCTTGAGCTTTGTTTCTTTTGAATATCATTACACAGATAGAATGAATATGTAATCGTCCTTGTATAACACTTTGAGTTATTTCCACCAAACTATTTATGACAAAGAATACACTGTGGAATTGTTATGTCTCTAAAGGCCACCTGCTAGGTGACTGCAAGCAGAGCATGTTGTGTGCTGGTGGGCTTCTTTGTGAAGTTGGTTGGCCATGTGAAAGTAGATTGTTGGATTAGATGAGCCTGGAGGAGTCCAATCCAGTAGACACTTCATACGTTCTTACAAAAGCTGAAATGATCCACAGAGACCTAGTATAGAAATGTAAGTCTTTGAAAAGCAAAGAAACAACTGGTTTTCCTTACCCGCAAGAGGCATAAGGGTCTTCCTTCCACAGATTAGTGCAGAATACATGCAGGATGGAACATGATCCAGATCCAGGGGTCCTTTGATCTGGTTCCTCAATAGACCTTGACATCAAGGTCAACTAGTGTAGCAGTTCAGCCTAGTGTGGAACATGGAGGGGTGCAGAAGGTGTTCTAGATGGTGTTCTAGTTACAGTGGGACTGATTTCAGTGGTGCACCTTATTGCAACATTAAAATGGATCCCCCAGGGCTACAAGGCCAGGAACTTCCATTCCTGGCCTTCAGAAGTCATGCAAGCCAGCTCCAAAGCTTACTTGAGCTTGAGAGCTGAAGCAGGGGCTGAGCTGGAACAGACCACCGCCATGCATGCAACATTGTTTTAGCTTGTTCCATTTGGGACAGATTGCTTGTTCCAGATCCACTATTACTATTCTGTTGAAGATATACGCCTAACGTCTCTTAGTCAACAAATTCATCAATGGCCTTTTCTGCAAGAACCTTCATACAGATCAAGGATCTATGTAATTCCCCTGCAGACCTCATACATCTGCACATTAATGTAGACCTATGAGGCCACACACCCTCCATTCTGTCTACACTAGGCAGAATGTGAATTAAGGGAAGCACATTTAATCAGGTCTACCAGTGGACCAGTGCAGCCCAGATCCAGAATATGGTTTGTGTTCAGGACTGCCAAAGGGCACTTTTCAGCAGCTCACCATAGTTCGGAGATAGTCTTGTTTAAAGGGGTTTTTTTCTGCAGCGGATTTTCCTCCTTTGTGGCTCTGGAAGCCCAGAGTACAGGTCTGCATGGAGACACTCCAAAGCAAAAGAAGTTTTTTTCTGGATTTTTCTTTGCATGAAGATGTGGCCTTAGACTATTTTGTGGATAACTCAGACCCTTTCTGCGCTGGGCCTTATTTCAGATTATATTCTGGAATAGGGGCCTGGTGTCCAGATGCTGGTATAGTCTACAGAAGGCACCAGGTCTGCCGTACTAACATGCAGTGACTAACACAGGTCACAGCAGGCACCTATTCCCAGATATAATCCAGGATTAGGTCCAGTGCAAAAGTGACCTAAAACGTCAGTGTTTTCCCCACACACATACTGTCATGAAGTCCTGTGCTCTTCATCCCATGTCTGTGCATTTTATTCTTTTCTCTTAAATATATCACTTTGCATTTGTTCACTGCACTTCCTTTTCTGTTCTCACCATGGTCTTCTAACTCATAAATATTGTTTTGGGTATTTGCTAGCCTACTCAACTTTGTGTCTCCTTCCAGCCTGAGATGAATTCCATCCACTTCGCTGTCAATGTCATTTATCAATGCACTGAAGAGAATCAAACCCTGAACAAAATCCCATGCTTCCCTGTGGGAAACCTCAGTCTTGATGCTTGCAGACCACAACTGTAGGTCATTTCTACACTTTACTGCTTTTAGTTGGGATCAGTGAGTCTCAAACAGCCAGATCCACTCGTCCTGGACATGAGAAGGGGTGGATGGGATCAGCGCCATCTGAACAGACAATGCTGATCTGGATCAGTCCACATGGTAGCTTCGAAGTTCACATGGACTTTGTAGTTGCACCCACATGCCTCTGAGGACTAGGAACTAACGTTCCTAGTGCTGGGACCTTTTTTGGGTGGTGGTGGTGGTTATTGGTGGGAAGTTTTGGTGCACCAGTGAAAGGTACTCCTAGCAGTCCAAAGCACAGGAAGCATGCCATCTTCTGTGCTGGTCCCCTGGTAGACCCGATTCAAGAGGCCTACCAGTGATACACTCTAAGGCCTCCTTAATATGGATCAGGCTCAGTCTATAGCAGACAGACTGTACCAGTGGGAGTCAGGGCCTACAAGATCTGCATTAGCAAGAAGATATGGAATCCTAGATGGGCCCTTTATCCAGATTAAGGGCCCTTACAGAAAGAATTAGAAGCCCTGCATGGGAAAAGCAGTTGCAAGGTAAATAACGACAACCCTGAATTTTGTGTTTATACACCCGTACATTTTGTACTGTACATTGAGATTTTGTCTTTGAATTTTTAATTGCTTGTTGATTTTTTTGTTGTTTTATTGCTTTCCTCCTCTGCACAATCTGGGAGGATTTTTTTAAAAAAAGATGTTGTGTATTTGTCAGGAACATGTTCTCAGAGGCATGTGAAACATGTCAACAGAAATAAAAATGATAAAGGACTGGTAGAGTTGCCTGAAATCCCAGTGAGACTATGACAGAATATAGGCACTGAATTTTTTGATTCAAAGAAGAGAATATTCTTTATCTGTATGTTACTATTCAGAATGCTCAGAAGTTTTTTTTTTCTTTTGAAAGTGATTTACAGCTTTAACTGTGTATCATAAACCTGTATTTGTGAGACATGCCATTCCAGAGAAAATTGGGAGTGATAGTAGTCTTCAATTCCATTAAGAAAAATGGCAATAAGGAGAAAGAAATTACACTGCGTACTTTTTAACCCTTATTCATAGCAAATCCAATGTCTAGATGCAGAAAAACCTTAAGACATGGTGCCATAGAAATTATCAGTGGTTGCTGAGCAATATCCAACAAGCAAAAGGATTAAGCAAAGAAAACCTGAGCAACAATAAAACCACAGTTTAGAAAACCAAAATGCTAATCACCACCATCACCACAACCATCACACTATAAAGTCACAGCAATGGTGCATAAGGATCTACAGTATGCAAAAATTACAACTGGAATAGTTGGGAACAGAAACCAGAACAGACAGTTGAAAATAGGGAAATTAAAATCTTATGGGATTTTAAAATGCAGATGGATAAACAGTTGAATCATAATATGCTTCACATTACTATTGCTGAGAAAAAGGAAGTTATAATAATAGCTCCGGCTACCTCAGGGGACAATAGAACTAAGGAGGAGGAACTGGAGAAATAGCAAGATACAAAGTGAAAATGAACACCTCTGGAAGAAAAAGACAACAGACGTTTCAATCATTACTGGTGCGTTAGATACAATACCAAACAAAGCCAAGTATTTGGAAGACATCAGAATAGATGAAATAATTCCACAGTGGCAAAAAGTAACATCACTTAGAAGTGGCCACATTCCTCAAAGATACCTCATTGATATGTATGTTTGAAAAGAATAGGCAACTTTTGTATAACGGGAAAAAGCACTATACTTAAGCACCCTTACAATGCTGTTTTTATTGCAGGGCATGCTGGTCACACGCCACCTACCCTCCACTGGGTTTGAATACCAGGCATGCTGCTGAGGGCACTAACAGCTGAGGGGACGCCTTGAGTAGTGGTAGTTGCAGCAACAGTAGGACTGACGCCAGGAGAGAAGAAAGATTTGAAGAACTCTGAGAGCTCTTCAAACCACTCTGTTGGAAAAGCTCCATACGAGCCCGCATGGTGAGAAAAGGGAGCAGCATCTGTGTAAATGCATGATCAGAGGCCAGTGCCAAGACAACATTACACTTACATGGCACATTGAAAGCACTATAATGGCACTATATGAATCCTGTCTAGGGATGGGCAAAAATGTTTGTCGCTTGTGTAATTTGTACAGATTACAAAGGCTTGAAACTTCACATTCAAGTCAAATATTGGCTATATTCAAAGGCTGAACTTCACATACAAAGTGAAAGCTTTTGCGCCTTCGTTTGAAGCTTTAGACTGGATGTGGAGTTGATCCAGACGTGCAGCTGGTGGTGACAGGGTTTGAAACAAATTCAAAGTGAATTCAAAGCCTAGCACATTCAAAGTAGCTCCATTTGCACGGATGCAAAATTCCATTCCATTTGCTTTAGTGAAAAGCAAACAGGGAAAAAAAAAACAATCGTGCACATTCCTATTCTTGCCTTAAATTAATGATGGGTCAGAACTTCCATAATTACATCTGGTAGGCTGTGCAACTAACACCTAAATAAAAAACCCCAAAAAGTGGAATGCAAGAAGATGATGGAAGGACAGCTCAATGATGTCTATATTGACTTCTTGACGAAGGTAACAATTCTGTGTCTGATTACTGGGGCATAAAACCTCTTAAACCCTATCAAAATGATTTCTGTGCAGTGCTAACATCAGTGGTTGTTATGTTTTCCACTACATGCTGAACTGCCAACTGTTTTGCATTCTGTTTAGGCTGTTTAGGCTGCCATTTTTTAATTAAAGTTTACTTGCTTGTGGCATTGGTGCACGTCTGCTGGCAACATGAGCAGCCAGCTAGAGTTTGAGTGACGTATGAGTAGGCAGATCATCGCATTCAAGAGGCTTGCCTCATCCAAGCCTCTCTGGCTGCTATCACCAGCAGAAGGAACCTTGACTGCCATCAACAAATAAGGTCCAATAGGGTTAATTAAAGCAAGGCTGCCAAAAAAAAGGCCACTCATATTAGTGGGCGCTGCTATTGTTGATTCAAGGGATGGTGGAATTTGAATCCATTTTATCCTGTTTAATTAAACAAATCCCCTTGAACAGTCCGATGCAGTGAGCAGATGATGTAAAATGGGGCACACTAAAATCCATTCAAAGCCCATCGAACAGATGGATTTGAGGATTATGAAAGGTCAGTTTGATGGAAAGTTACATGTGGTTCTTACAAGGTCTGCAAAATGTCTAATGCAGTTTGCAAAGTAAGGCATCATTCATAAAGTCACTTTTGGTTGTATTTTGGGTGTCTAGAGGGTGGGGGGAGGCAAAAGTTTTCTTCTCCCTTCAGCTACTGAAAAATCCTAGAACAATGAGGAGGGTGACCTAAAGGTAAGCCTGATTAAACTGTGCCTTAGATGCGGATGGTGGCCAGGAAGCTACTCCATAGGTCCTATCAATGCAAAAGACTTCTGCCTGCACGATCCCTACTGCATTTTTTACTTCACAGAGAGAGGTTTTGCTGCTGCAGCTTACACAGTGAGCTTGTCACATGCTACACACTGTATAACCATTCCCCTAGGAGTTCTACACCATATCCTGGATCCCACACCCATGAGAATGGGGCCTCGGTGCACTACTGCTCAGTCTGCAGTCGGTCTTAACTTGTCTGTGCTCTATTTATTCCCGTGTTTTCAGCGGTAAGCTGCTACTGTCAATCATTTTTTTAAAATTTTCTTTTTATCATATAAATACTTATAATACATATATTCTTTTCATGAGATTGCTTTCACAGTTCCTTGTATGGCTTTATCCCCTTTTCTTTCTTTCAGGTATTTGAGTACCCTGCTCCAGTTTTGTGTTGATGTTTTATTTACCTTTTGTCCAATATACTGTACCCTCTTTGCTCTCAGGAAGTCAAACTACATCTGTTCCCCTAAATAACTGTACCAGCATTGTATGTTTCTCTCCTTTGGGTTTGCCCATTTTTTATATATTTTTGCAAGCCTGTGTTGTTAATAATAATTGTCTGACTATATATTGGCCTTCTCTTCTAATTTCCTGTATATTAAACTACCATTAATAGTGACAGAAAAAATAATGGCTGGATGCTTCTGTGCTTATTTATATTTCAATCCCACCTTATATCCTGAGATCTCAGGCTGAGACACAATAAAACCAATATAAAAATAAAATCAGTTGCTCTTAGTGAGAAATCCAGTCATGGAAGGTCTTTTTGATCCATCTATCCCTCTAAGGGTACACACCCTGAACACTCTAATAGTCCACGTAAACAGACCAAGTTCACCTGGACATTGGGGGGGGGGGGAGGGACAGGACAGGGCCGTTATCCAGAGCAGAAATCTTGAAGCAATGAACTGGTGGTCAAATGCCACATACCTTGTGGTGGCTCCTGTTGTGAGGAAATCTTTTTTGCAGCAGTGTGATTTCGACATGGATCACCCCTTGGAGCATAGGAAATGGGACTGGAAATTAGCCATTTTCTGTGCTCTGGAAAGTGACCTGAGTGGAAATCATGTCCATTGTGTTGCCTCTATGCCCATGGAAAGCAGGCAATACATGTTGCCAGAAGTGTTGCCTGAAGAGACTTTGAGTACTTTAACCAGGATTACCACAGAGTCTCTTTGGATGGAATTTGGAGTGGCACAGTGACCTGATAGGAGGTGGGAACCTGTGGACAGCTTGGCCCCTAGATACCAAACTGTTCAGAATTTAGGGCCTTTCTGCATGACATGAGTTACCCTATACCACTACTGCCATGAATTATGTGACCTGGCCCATTGTGGGCCAGGCTGCTGGTGGTTTGTGCCAAAGCCCTCTTGATATAACTTCAGAGGGCAGGAATTAAGTTACTAGCCTCTGAAGTTGTTGATCAGGGTGAGGCACCATAAATGGTGCACTTCTGACATTGGTTTCAGGTGCCCAGCAAATTCATGCTGGTATACTGGACCAGCAGCTTGTGTGCCATCCATACACAAGCTGCTGGACCAGTATACCAATCTGGAACACTGGGTGTTTACATTTTTGCACCACAGCCCACTCCAGCGCTTCATCCAGTGCAGATAGAGTGGTCTATTGAGAGACGTGATTCTGGTAGACTAGTGTGTAGTGTGTATGAAGTGTTCCAGAGGCCTCACAGGATCAGAATGTGCTAGAATGGTAAAGACCATAGGATCTAAGGCATTTGGGAGCATTGTGGCATTGTGGATGGTACGATAGTTCTCACTCTATAACATAGTTTTGATTGAGAACGCAGGACAGTATGTAATGTGGTGGTATGGATGTTTGCTTAATTTTGTGACAGTAGAAACATACATATGCATATATATGTCAGCTCACAGCAATGGGCTTTTTAAAGACCATAGCAAGATTTTGTTAGCAGGAGATGCCAATTATAGGCTCAAGGGTAAAAAGTAAGGTGTTTGCATCAGTCTACAGCAACTCCCACTCCTGCTATGCTCCCCTTCAATTATTGACACAATTAGTTTGCTGTTTGAATCTCGCACGTGATAATGCTATTTTCTTGTGTGTTTGAAGGGCGGAATGATTATGGGATGGAACTCAACGAGTGTGAAACAAAATAGTTAGTTGGGGTGAAAAAAGAAGAAGAAGAAGAAAGAAAAAAAGAATTCTTGTCCCATCTGTCAAATTGTATGTATGACATCATCAGATATTCTGCACTTGTTTGCAGCTATTCAGGCCAACCTGCCCTGCAGTCTAAGCATTGTGTTTGAGCTCTTTTTGTAGGGTCAGCGGGCTGGAAAATTACCACATGCTGTCAGAGTTAGCTCAGCCAGGTCTTGTTATCGTTGTTTCCAAGGAATCCATTCATTCCATTATTTTACATATTGGGCAGACGTCCTGAAACTGAGGCTTGGGCCGTACTAACTTGAAGGGCCAAACGTTAATGGGTCTCTATTGTTAGCAGAATAGTGGTGCAATACGTGGGAAAAAAATACCCAGACAGCTCCCTGACATTGGTTTAGGACCTATAGACTCAGGGGGTACCCTGAGAAGAGCTTTTATGTAAACAAGACTTGGGTAAACAAAAGCTGTCTTCTGTGTCAATATTCATAACCTCTTAATTTTTTCTTCCTTCAGGATTTCCCCCTGCCTCCAAATAAAGTTTTTTTAAAACCCAAACTGTGTAGGTATAGTAATGCAAGTTATGGTAATAGGCGCAAGCATTTTTCTTTTTTTCTTTAAATTAAAAAAAGTGTGCTTCTAAAAACCTCCATTTATAAAGATTCAAGGAAGTAGACTGCTGAAACAAAGCAGTGTTGGAATTTGTCTCACAATTTGTGTGGATTATGAGAAATCTATGACTTGAGTGTATTTAAAGCATGACATTCTCCCCTCCCCAGACTTTGTGTGAAAGCTGACAAGACAGCACATGTCTTTTAAATGGTAATTTGCTAGCATTTAGAACTTTGAGTAATTGATTACATACATTTCAATTACTCTTTTCTTGAAAAGACAGAAAGATAAATGTCGATGGTCTGAATCTTATGAATTAGAAGAAAATATTATGAATGAGGGAGATTTCACTTTGCCTTATGTAAGAGCAATGTTTTTAAATATGGAATATCTCTTCATTTGTTTCCTGGCTTCCATGTCGCATGTTCCCATGGGTTAAATTTTTTTCTTTATAGGTTTAAGTTATTAATATTGTGGGTGCATTCACAGCAGCCAGAGAAATAAGCCCAGGTCAAAGAGAACCTCTAGTAGTAGTATGGTCATCTTTTACCATGGGGGCATTGAATGCTCTTACCCCTGAACAACCTTTTTTCCCTTGCAGAGCCTGTTCATCTTCCTGGATTTCCAGGGAGCTCTGGGAGATGAAGCAGAAAAGGATATGTCTATGCTGTAATCAGATCGGGGGGGGGGGATCTCTGAGATGTCTCAGAGAAGGCTTTGAGGTTGTTCAGACACCAGTCTGCTCCTCCCCTTCTCATAAATATTCTATGGTAAAAAAGATGGATTAGGGAAGAGTTGGGAACACACACTGTCTCTCTGAGGTCCCTCCAAGGTGTTCCTTTTCTTATATCTGAACACAGCCCTAGAGCAATGTTGGAGGAAATCACATTCTGAAGGTGACCAAACACAGTTGGAGCAGTATTCAGTGGCAATAAAGGCAGCAAAATGGGGTCATTTCCCCCCTTTAACGTATCTGCTTACTCATGTCCAGCAGCTATTTATGGGGTTGCTCAGCCCCTTTCCAGAGCACATAATTTAAGCATATCAGACAGTAGATAGAGGTACAGCTTCAGTCTTCTCAAACAGTGGTCTTCACAAGAACACAGGAACATAAGAGAAGTCCTGCTGGATCTGACCTTAGTCCAACATCCCATCTCACTTAGTGGTCTACTACCACTTGCTTCTGAACAGAAGATAAGGTAAAACCCTAATCTACTCGACTCCCTGCAAATGGCCTTTAGAGGCATCCTGTCTCCAGAGGTTTTGTGTAGCTAATCCCATTAAGTACAGCCAGCAGCAGTAATGAGAAAATGCAGTGTGGTGCCTCATATTGTTGCTATAGCTTAAAACAAGTAAGTTATGTTAAAATCAAATGTGTTGTAAACTATTAAGCATCTATACTGTTAACTGTGGTCGCAGCATTTTGACGACAAAGGCAGGTAAGCGGGGGGGGGGGGGGTTCACCCCAGTTCACTAGTAGGGAGGGGGGAGAGATTCAGCCATGGGTACTGGCCAATCAGATGAGGCAGGCGCCAAGGGGTATAAAAGCCAGCACCCAACAGAAAAGTTCATTCTATGCTTGGGTCTTTGGGGTGGGAGGTTCATGACAAGACGTATGACACCCTGAGGGATATTCCTGCATAGTTCCAGGGATTATTGCACTGGGTTATTAGGCAGGGTGCTCCCTTAAGAAAGAAGGTTAGGCAGGGCAAACTGAAATAATTGTTGAAATATTATCTTGAACTTACCTTTTGTCTCACCCTGAATTGTAAACCAGTAGACTTGTTCTTGTTGTTAAGAAAGGGAACGGAGTCCGAGGACCTTTTCACTTAAAGCCACAGTTAGAGAAACAAATGAGTTTTGGGTTCTTGCAGCTTTAAGGGAAATGAGAGTGGAAGGAAGTGTAGTGCCTCCTTTGGTGATGCAGGGAACCACTTCACGCCTTGTTGAGAGTGAGGAAGGGAAAGTGATGAGCTTCGCAGCGGGGAGCCAATAAGCGGCGGAGCCAACAACACTCTTAAATGCGCAGTAAAGGAGACTAAAGAGATAAGGAAACCAGACTTTATTTACTTTTTTATTTACTTTGAAATACAATTTTTAAAGGGCAGTTCTGACTGTGGAGGTGCGCATCACAGCAGGATTAGGCCAAAACACCTGGAGGTGAAATGTTGCTATTTGCTCAGCTTGGAGTGGAAAACAACTGAAGTTCATACTAGTAGAAATAAGCTGTCTGCAGATGGTTAAAAGTCAGCAGTGGAAATACATTTAAGATTGTTTAAAACAGCTAAAAAACTAATTTACAATGAGAGCATCCCTTTCCATTTGCCTTAGGCTTAATTGTCAGATTAGACCAAACTTCATCTTTGTAGAAGGTTAAATGTTTGGCTTTTGAATCTCTTTCAGACTCTCTCTCATTCTTTCTTTCAGTTCTGCTAATAAGAATGAGCACTGTTTGTACATGGGCATCTGCAAAAATCATTGGTCTCTGTCCTATTTGCAGTTCTTTTTCCACAGCTGCCTTCCTCCCACCCCCTTCCTTCCATACCTTGTAATGTTGCAAACGCTTCTGTTCCTTTGAACAGAACTTGCTGGCATTCCCTTCAAGAGTTTGGGTGGTAATATTTTGGTCTCAGGAAGGCTGGAATTTGGGGAATTAGTATATTTATTGGAACGTGGTTTCCTGAAAGAAATCCGTAAAAGGACACAGGACACTGAGCTGCCAATGCTTGGGGGTATCCAAAGCAATTCATCCTTATTGGGCCATTAAATGAGTTAAATATCTGATCGATTTAGTTTATAGATGTCTTTTACAATTGCACAGCAAGTTTTACAAAGTGTATTTTCATGCTGTCTAAGTAACTATAGAAGTCAATATTGATCTGTGGACTGCATTCAAAGAAGGACTGAACAGTAGTAGCTATATACCTGGCATGCAAGATGCCCAAAAGATTAACTCTCATTTTCCCATTACAAGTGTATGGCTGCATGAAATATGTGCTCCAGATTTTGCACTGTTAATGTCAAAACAGTCGTCTTCCCATATTTCCTTTATCTGTTCTGCACCACTCAGACAGTCAGCCTTGAGTCCATCTTTAGGCATCCCACACTGAGAAAGTTTCAGAAAAATTAGAACAAATTCAAAGAAGGTTAACAAAGAAGATAAATGGAGTGGAGTTATGTTGGCACCCTTCAAAAATTTAGTTAGAGGTTTGTGAGACGTTAAAGAATTGCAGTCTTCCTGGCAGGCACCCATAGAGCATTTCCTCAGCTGAAGCACGATTTGCAGCTCTGATTAGGGGTGGGCATGAATGCAATTTTTGACATTTGATTCATAATGAATCTAATATTAAAAAATCTGAATAGGTACAAATAAAGAAAAACTAATGTCTGGACATTCGAACCAACACAAATGCATTTGTATCTATTCGTCTGAATATTCAATACGTATCCAATGATACAAATCTCATACACATCTGTATGCATCCATACACATCCCAAATGTATCCTGTATGCATCCCATTTTCATCCCATATGTATCTGTACAGATGCATACCGATACGCACAAGTTGTGTACGGATAAGTATGAGATGCATATGTATCTGTGTACACATACGAATGTTTGAATTATTCGTATGAATAACTCAAAATATTGGTATTCATATAAATACTAAAGTACAAATATCTGGACATTTGATTCATATACGAAGTTGTTTGAATAACAAATATTTTGAATATCTGTGCACTTCTATAGCTCTGATTGCTGACACAGGCCGTGTGTCTCCCTAAATAATGTGAAAAACTGAGGCCTGGTGCTCTGGCAGAACCTGGTCCATCACCATATTATAGGTTGCCTCCTTGGTTTCATTTTGGACCATGAGGCTGACTAATTACACAGTATCAAGGTGCTCTTTGTAGTGTATAAAATTATGTTTGCATGAGGACACCTCCAACAGTGATTGCATACTTTGTTGGGGTTGTATACTCCTTGCGAAGTGCCTTGTGCCACTGTGAGTGGGAATGTGGTGGCGTAACCCCTTGGAGAATACACCCTTGGAGGTAAGTGAAAATGTGGCCACATTGGAGGCAGCCACAAAGGGGAATGGCTACTAGCAGATTGCAAATTTCTAGCTGAAGACAGGCAAGCAAAGGGGCACACGTTGAGCTACCTATTGTAAGGTGCAGTGTAGAATGTCCATGCTAGAATTTAGGAATTTCTCCTTTTAAAATCCTTATCCACATATGAAAGCACATGGTGGTTGTAAAGATAAAATGAAGGGACGGAGAAGGAGTTTGGGGAGGGTAGATGGGAAATAAATAAATAAATAAATAAATAAATAAATAAATAAATAAATAAATAAATAAATAAATAAATAAATAAATAAATAAATAAATAAATAAATAAATAAATAATCATGACTTGTTCAGAGTAGTACCAGAAAAGGGGAAGTTCCTAATTAAAATCGAGGAACAATGTTGATTGGAATTGCTTGTTTGTTGTTTGCTGTTTATTTGTTTGAAACAGATCCCAGGTTGAGAATGCACGGTTGACTATTGTAAAGTGGTTTCACTCTGGAGTGCTTCTGTGTGCTTCGTGCCGGGAAGCCCTCTAAGTGAAAGGGCAGTCTAACCAACACACTGAGAAACTGTGTCCCTGGTGATTGTGCTGGCATGTAAAGTCAGCATTCCTTAATCCCAAACTAGCATGGTCTTATGGACCATGTAAGAAGCCTCCATTCCATCTAACTTTAATCCATTCTAGCTTCTCTGAAATGTTGACACCACTGAGAAACTCACACTTGTAACAAGAACTTCAGTTTCTGAGTGTCTACAAAAATTAAATAAAATGAACACATGCATACCAGCATTCATCGGCCCCATTCATTGGACTGAAAGGGTCTTAGGATAGGACACTGTTTAAGAACTCCATAAATACTGCTGTTGTCACCACATGTTTCAGGAGCAATGTCATCCTGTATACATTTATTAAGAAGTGAGTATCTCTAAGCAAATTAAGGGTCTTTCCACGTAAGTGAATATAGCTTTGCAGGGTAAATCAGTATGAATATTTTTAGTTGAATGTTATAACATGTAGGAAACAATAGTACTAGTCATTTTCTCTCATGTTGCATTAATATCATAGATATTTAGTGTTTTATTTCTCTAACAAGATTTGACTGTTCAATTGTTTCAGCAATTTTCATATCAGATTAGTGAATTCCACAGCTAACACAACATGAGGCTAACATGAACATGGTTAATAGATTATGACAAAAAAGGTTGGTATGTTATTTGTACATTTAAGATCATCCTTTGAAATTTTCTTTCAGCTTTTCAGGATTTTGGCAGGAGAGGCACTGATTATGTATTTTACAATCTCAATAAAGATAATACTATGAGCAGAATGACTCACATGTTATATTTGCTATGAATATGTAGATTTGCACAAATGGCTGCATATCAGCATATTTGGGAGAAACAGCATAAGAGAAGCCCTGCTGGATCAGGCCGCAGCCCTTCTAGTTCAGCTTCTTGACCCACACAGTAGCACACAAAGCATAAGACAAAGGCAAAACCTTCACCTGCTTTAACTCCCTGCTAATGGTCTTTAGAGGCAAACTGTCTGTCTCTTCAACCTGGACGCAGTACCTTGGCATCACTTCTAGCAGCCATTGATACAGCTGACCTCTGTGAATTTGTCTAGTGCTTTCATAAAGCTATCCAAGCTGGTTGCTGTCACCATCTCTTCTGGTAGTAAATTCTATAGATCAAGACAGTGACCCTCTAGGTGAAAAAAATGCCCTTCTCTGTTGTGATCCCAACTCTCCTGCCCATCAGCTTCATAGAATGCCCCCTGGTTCTAGTATTATGCAATAGAGGAGATTTTTTTTCTCTATACTATACACCTTTCCCACACCATGCATGATTTTATATATCACCTCTTAAATGCTGCCTTCCAATGAAACATGCTTTCATAAAGGGTGTGTGTGTTCCAGCACTTTGTACATTCTGGTCTCCCAGTTTATTAAGATATAGGTTTTACTACTGACCATGTCCATGCTATTCACTTCATGGGTCTGTTTCAGAATCTTATACTTAAAGTGCTCTTTCCCCTATGAATGAAGATGAGTGCTACATTCATAGTTCTCCCTTTAAAGTGGTGATATTTATTTATTTATTTGTATTTCTATCCTGCCCTATACCTGGAGGTCTCAGAGTGGGTTACAATATTATAAAAGTCTTAGGTCCCTGGTCTCAGGCTTACAATCTAAAGAGACAAGATACAAAAGGAAAATGGTGTGGGACAGAACAGGTCAGGGACTCTCTTAATTTATTTATTTGTATTTCTATTTCTATCCCACCCTATACCTGAAGGTCTCAGGTTGGGTAACAACTTTTAAAACCAGTATATTAAAAGAAACAAAATTAAAATTTAAAACCAACACAAAAAAAAGCACAATAGCAGTTAAAATAGTAGGATTTGCAGTGAGGGCGAACATAATCAACATTTAGTCAAAGGCTTCAGTGAAGAGGTGCATCTTCACCACCTCCCTGAACCTAATCAGAGAAGAAGCCTGACACACCTCCATGGGGAGACTGTTCCATAACCTGGGGACCATTACTGGGAAGGCCCTCTCCCGGGTGCCCACATGCCTCACTGCTGAAGGTGGTGGGACAACCAGGACTGTGGAGGGTCTCCCCTCCAGATCTTAAGGCACGGGCAGGTCAATATGGAAGAAGGCATTCCTTTAGATATTTAATATGCTCTCTGCATGTTGCTCAGTCACTGCTTCTTAGCTATCAAGACTAAAGCCAGTCCTGGCAGTGATCTTAATAGTAGGGCACTGCCAGTGAGAGGACAGAGAACTCTTAAAGCCCTTTGGTCTCTAGTGGTTAGGGAGCTGGACTCTTATCTAGTAATACTGGGTTTGATTCCGCTTTCCTCCATGAAGCCAGCTGGATGACCTTGGGCAAGTCACAGCTGTCTTCTGAGCTCTTGCAGCCCCACCAACCTAACAGGATGTCTGTAGTGGGGAGAAGAATGGAAAACTTTTGTCAGCTGCTTTGAGTCCCCTTAAATAGTGAGAAAAGTGGGATAGAAAAGCCAGCTGTCCTCCTCCTCCTCTGTTTTTCAAGCACTATAAGGGATGCTGTTTTTTAAAAAAACAAACTTCTGTACCATTTTGCTTTTATTGCACATCACCTAGAGGCTATGACAATTATGCAAAGTATTAATAATTATAATTTAGGATGAATATTGATCAAAATTCATTACAAATATTCCTGTCTGGTCATGGTAATTTTCTCAGTTAAACATCAAAAGTACCACATTCAAAGTCATACTGTGGGGAGGGTGCTGGATCAAGTATTAAAATCTAGGGAGTAACCCTGGCTTTAAAAGAAAGATAAAAGAGATGGCCTAAGTGTTCTCTTGGAGTCTTATCTCAGATACTATGGTTCACAGCCAGTGTACAAAACAAAGAGCCTAAAGGCAGTTGATGATCTGCCAGTTCCTTATCTGATGCAGAAAATTCTATTGCTTTTAGAAATTTAATTATTAAAGAAGAGAAAAGGATCTTTTAAAGAAATATCCTTGATTCTTTTGCTTTAGGCAACACTGATAAAAATCATCATTGCGCAGCTTTTTACCAGGCAACAGTTACACTAGAGAATTAAGCTGATGGAGTCTGAAACAGCTAGAGAGTGCTAGTATACAGAATAGATATTTTGGCTTTCAGGTATGGTTCTATAACCAGCTGCACCTAAGTTCAGTTTTGTACCACCTTGTAAGCATCTTAGGCTGTGATCAGACACAGCAAAAAATAAAAAATAAAAAGAGAGAGAGAACACCTCTGAGGTGGCTTATAGATGGCTTTGAGGTGGGATTGATTGTTCACACACCAGTCTGCCCCTCTTCTGAACATTCAGTACTAGAAAAGTTAGATCAGAGAAGGTCACACGCTGCCTATCTGAGGCACCTCTGAAGCACCCCTTTTGTTATGTCTGATCACAGCCTGAGTCAGGCTGACAACCTTGTTGCCCTCACATATAGTGGGGGACACTAAACTGCTTTCTCTTGTTGAAACAAAGTTCAGTTGGTTTGATCAGCTTCTATATATGGAACAGGGAACAACCAAAGGTAAAAATCAAAGCTTTACTGTGCAAGTTCTCTTGGTATGATTTAACAGAAGCCATTTTTTTCTAGAGATGCAGGAGATTCATCACAACCTGTGGTTTGATGCTCCTAGAGATATCATCAGGATGTGCATGGGGGTTTGGTTTGAATCAAAATGAACTCCTAGCATCACTGAACATGTGAAGGAAAGGAAGGGAGTGAAGGAGTTGAAAAGTACCAGCGGCCAATTCACACTTTGGCCTGTAGTCAACAATTAGGCAACATCTGGGCAAGTGCATCTGCACTTGCAGGAGGCATTTACATGCCAGAAACGCTCCCTGCCTTCCCAGAAGTTGCCTAATTGCTGACTGGTGATGGAGCACAAAATAGTGCTCCACAAGCTACTAAACATTTACCTGCTATGTCTGAAACCTTCCCATTCTTTCTACTTCCAGTTGCTAGCAGTTGGTGGGCAGGGGAGGCAGTGTCCGTGCAGGTGGGGTCATGGGCTTCTAACGTGACTGGACCTCCGATCCCTGGGACCACCCCTGGCCATGGTGGGAGTGGCATCCAGTCATAGAATTGCAAGAGGGGCATTCAATCAGCAATGGAGTAGTGGGCGCTGAGTGTTTGATCACAGCTGCATTGGGTCATGCCCCCAGGCGCTGATGTGATTAGAGACGTTTTCGCACGGGGCTGAACGGGACGCGTGGGAGACAGCTGCGGACACGGCATCCGCATTGCCCGAGCGGGGCTTGCGCTCCGACGTGTCCGCAGCTGTCTTTCTCGCGTTCGAAATGTAGAGCACTTTAAAGTGCTCTACATGCGTTCGAACGCGGACAAGCCGCCCGCAGGCGTTCGGGAGGAGAAGCATTCGCGCCTGCTTCTGTCTCCCGAACAGCTGCGGGCTCGCCTCCGACGCCGGCGCGGCTTCGACAATCAGCTGTTTGACAATCAGCTGATTGCCGATCTGCCTCCGCGGCTGTCTCCGCGCCCCTGGCCGGCCTTTGCCGGCTAAGACAGCTCCCGGCGCTTTGAGCATTCGCACACAGACGCGCCGGAACGCGTTTACACGCGTTCTGGCGCGTCTGTGTGTGAAAGGTGAAAGCGCCGGGAGCTGTCTTAAGCTTTCCGCCTGAACGCGTTCCGTTTGGAACGCGTTGCAGTGCGGAAATCCCTCAGATCCAGCGCATCCCTGTACTCGAACACACCCCTCTGCAATGGCATCCGGGCATGTCCGTAACGTGATGACGCAGCTAGTGGCAACCAATCACAGTAGCGAGGAGGTGGAACTTCTGGCTTTGGATACAGTGCTGCAGGCAGGTAAACAGAAGGAGCATCCACACTTATGGCCAGTAATGGACCCTTTGGGGAAGCTTTCCTCATGACAAATGTGAATGGTTTAACTTTCCAACACAAGTCTCTAAAGCCAGAAAACCCAAGTACTGTAACAAAAAAAAAGCAACAAAAGGGTTCTCCCAAAATATATCAATAAACAGGATAAAATAAGACCCACTACCAGGTATAGAAAGGCAAATATAACAAATAAAGAAGTAAATGAAATCTGAAGCAGGAGCACCAGTGTAATTTCTAAAAGGGTAGCAATACCCCACTGAAAAGTTTATGAAGTGTATAAATGCTAAAAATAATAATAAAAAGACACGTAATATAATAATAGTAAAATATCAAAACACAAGGCCAAACGCGTTTCGACTACCAGTCTTCTTCAGTGGTATAGAACAGAGTCACATTGTGTGAGCTGTGGTATCTGATATTTTATAAACTTTTATAATACTTACAGGCAGGTGAGGCCTGCCATAGTCTCCATTAGTTTGTGGCCAGCAGGCTGCTATCCCAAGATATATCCCAGAATTAGGCAAAGTGCAGAAAGGGCCCTAGTCTAAAGAATGGCAATGGTAGTGACTTAAGGCCTTTGGCTCACTCTGCAGTGCTTCTGTCTTCTGGTCCTACTGGCCCTAACAGGCCACACTGCTTACATGGACAATGTGAATCGCCAGTAGTATTAGAGGTCTTCAAGGCCTTGAATGCTAATGGTAACACCATGAACTACAGGCCTGAGCAGGCCATGCTGCTTACAGTACATGCATAATGTGTCTAATAACATGTAAGCATGGGAAGCTGACATTATTTTACTCATGCGTTAACATTCTTTACTGGCAACAGACATCTTATATTACTATGAAAGCATCTCTATGGAGTATCAATTATACGCAAAAAGGATCCTTCAAAATTTAACTAATGAGATCTACACAATCTGAGGAGCAAAATTGCACTCCTGACTCTGAGTTCAAGGGTGTAAGTACAAATGAAACTCATTCAACAACCAGTTCTTACAGTGAACAATGAAATGCTTATTGGAATCTCACACATTGTCATTTTCCTTCAGCAACTACTTTGGGGACAGGTAATACGTAGGATTGTTTCTTCTCACATACAATTTTCCAGGTACTCATTGACAATGGTCCTGAGATCCTAGTGACATCATCTATGAGTTGTATGTCATTAATTTTTTATATCTATACAATCCTCCAGTGATTTTAATCCTTAGTATCCATACCACTTGTGGTCTAAGTAGAATGCAGGCAGTACTGTTCAGTATGGGTGAACCCAGGTGGAAGATGCTTTCTTCAGCTGAGCACCATTCATGGACTCAGTTTGAAGCCCACTTGGTGCTAGCTAATCTTTAGATTTGCTTGCACTGCATGGACTTCAAATGAAGCTCATGAACCAGGATTTGGGAGGGGGAACTTCTACCAACATTCATCTGCACTAGTTGCTAGTGGGTGCAGGGTTTTGTAACTGTTACTAAGAGTAGTATCTTCCTATTCTTGTTAGGCCCTTTCTGCATCGGGTCTTATTCAGTGGATCACACCCTGGAATAGAGACCTGCTGCTTGCATGCTGATGCACTCCACACTACCATGTGGTTGACAGGCCCCTATTCCAGGATATTCTGGAATAAGACCCAGTGCAGAAAGATGCATCGTCATTTCTAAGTTGCAACATTGTCCATATTATCTCAGTGACAAAAAGGAAGTTCTTCAGCTACAAATAATAAATAAGAGCATGTAAAATCCCACACTCAAATGATATAGTTCTGTGTTGCACTGAAAACATGTTCATGATTCATGATACACAAAGTTTACACTATTAATATTTTTCAGATGACGACCTTAGCTGAAATGTCTATCCCTTATTTTCAGCTGAGGCCATTACAATGACAAATTACAATTTTAACTACAAAGAGAATTATTTTGTTTTTAAAACTGCATTTAAAATTAGCTCTTAATAATACTGCCACAATTTGTATGCCTTTAAAGCAATGGTTCTCAACCTGGGGGTCGGGACCCCTTTGGGGGTCGAACTACCCTTTCAGAGGGTTCACGACGAGTCTCCCACCACCCTTCCCTCCCACCTCCCAGCTGCTCTGCCCCTGTGGTTGGGGGTCTCCACAACATGAGGGACTCCATTAAGGGGTCGCGGCATTAGGAAGGTTGAGAACCACTGCTTCAAAGCAAAGAATACCTTCATATGAAAATGACTGTAAATGTGGGTAAAGTGATGTGCATACATATGCCCGTTTTATGGTAAGACCTAGGTTTCCTGCTATCGTGATATATGGTTATGTGTGACAAAAGACATGAAAAGCTAAGAAACATTGTAACCAGAGCAGTGTTATTAGCCCTACTACATCTATGAACTTCTAAAGTGCTTTTGAGATCTTGAGGCCGAGTAGATATTAATGGGAAAAGTATTATTACTTTATAGAAGTTAGAAAACACTGTTCCAAAAGCAGGAGAGCGGGGAAGCTCACCATCTATTTGCAGCATGATTCAAGATGCAGCTGATAGCTAGAAGAGGAACATAAATGTTTAAAACAATTTTTAAAATATTAAACCAAGAGATCTTTTAAATCTATACTAACTGCTTTAGTGCGAGCCCTGCATGTGTACTAATGGGCAATTACCTAGCACTTCGGGAGCTTCCACTTTGACAGAATTCCCTTACTGATCTCCTTAGAAACTGAGTATTTATACTCAACTGCACCATTTTCCACTCCACTCCAATCAGTGGGCCCACTCCTCCTTTGATGAAACATCTTTTCCTGATCGCTGGAGGGATGGGGGTGGGTAGAAGGCCTCCTGTGGCTATGCTCTTCCATCCAGCAATATTATGTTGAAGGAGATGAACAAATAAGAAAACGCACTTTGGCATGTTGTGAGATATATTGGATATATATATATATATGGTATGGGAGAAACAGAAAGTATATTAAGAAGAGTATTTTTAGCCCAACTACAGGAGTACTGTTTGACCTATTTGGTATACATTTGGAAATATTAAATTGAGGGGGTGGCTTTAGTGTAACTGGTGGGCAAGGAAGGAAGGAAGGAAGGAAGGAAGGAAGGAAGGAAGGAAGGAAGGAAGGAAGGAAGGAAGGAAGGAAGGCATGTTCTTCCCCACTCCTTTGATATTGCTTATTTCCTTCCCAAAATTTACTTGCTTCCTCTAAGCAAAAACTGAAAGCAGAAATGTTTATGGAAGTTGTGCAGATGCAATATGAATTCATATTACGCATGGTGTCAAAAGAGGGAAAGAGGAGTTATGCCAAATATTACAATATGTGCCAGTTCTGTGATAAGAACAGATAAGTCTATATTTAAATAACTAAAAGCCTGAAGAAGGGGAATATATGAGCCACACAATTAAAATGATCCTGGACTGAATAAGAAATTTACCTGATTGGATTAAGGTTAGCAGTACATTTTATAATTGCTATATTCGTTTTTTTAAAAAATATTCTGCTTAATCTATTTATCTCCATGTCCAAACCCTGAATGAATGAATGAATGAATAAATAAATAAATAAGCATTTTTATTTTTATTCTAAATGCATACATTATACAGTAGCATGCTAGTAATATTATTTAGGGATTCTGTTGTCTTTTTCTCTTCTTAACACAGTAGTGGTAAATGTACAGGGAACCTTTCTGCAGTTACAAGCCTGGACTAGCAAAGCCCCCTGACACAGAACATGGCAAGATGTGGCCTGAAACAGTGCTGTCTCCATGATCATGCAGGTCCAGATCAGCTCTGGCACAATTCCTGAAGCTCACATGAGCTTTGAGCACCATTCCTTAGATCACCCAGTCCTTTCTTAGCATGTGGAAGGGAGTTTCCTAGTATTAGGAATGGGTCGAAATGATCACCACCTTCGCAATTTGTACAAATTGTGCATATTTGAAACTTTGCATTTGAATCACATATTAGCTCTATTCAAAGACGGACCTTCACATGCAAAGTGGCAGCTTTTGTGCCTGCATTTGAAGCTCCATTGCCTTAGTGAAGGTGAATTTGCAGATTGAGAGGGGATTTGAAGGGGGTACTGGTGGTGGCAGGGATGGAGCAGAGATGCTCCTGTCAATGAACATCTATTGAATATTTAAAGCAAATTCAAAGCCTAGCACGTGTGATGTGTCTCCATTCACACAAATGCACATTTCTGTCCTATTTGCTTCAATGTGAAATTAAAAGGTGTGGGGGGAACTGTGTACATCCCTACCTAGTATGATTGCTGGTCCAATATTCCAGTCATTTGCAGAATTATTTTAAACATTTCTACACAAGATGCACAAAATTATCTAGACTTAGCTGCTGCTACCTTTAAACATCAAATTGTTAGCGTGCAGAATAGAAAGAGAAATTGGCAGGTTTGACATCTTCTGAAGGTGCAGTAGTGACTTACTTTTTAAGTCAGCTCTGAGTAAGGGCCTTTTTCATCATCCTTATCTCCCCAAGTCAAGATATATTTATATTTCAAGCATAAATATAGTTGATTTCATGATTCTTACTTAGGTTTAGATTAATTGTTCTGTGGGATGACTTTTTAAAAAAGGGAAAGTGGGCAGTCAGAAACATTCCTGAAAAGAACTTTCATGGCACTAGGATTTATCTTTATATGATTCTAAACTAAGAAAAGAAAAGAAAAAAACAGTTTAAACTCATTTTTATTTTATCTGTCCTGTCATTGTTCATTAAAATGAAGACTGCGGGGTGAACACTAGTGATAGAAACAGAAATTAATCTATTTAATTACCCAGTCTTATAAAGTGATGCAAATCTATGATAGAACACTTGCAGTTATTGCCAGGAGAAGATTATTCCCAAAATATGAAGAGTCTGAGTCTTTGTGGATGTAGATATTTGAAGCCATGGCCTTTTCTGAACTTTCTGTAATCAGAGGCCAATTTGCACTTGGCCTTCTAGTATACGGTTGGGTAGCTCTGGGGAAGCAGGAGGTATTTCCACATCAGAAATACCTCCTGCCTTCTCAAAAGCTACCACAGCATCTATTAGCAATAGTGCACAAAATTGTGTACCGCACTTGTCCCAACACTTACCTATTCCAGTCAGAGGAGCAACCATTCGCACCTCTGCTGGTACCGGGGGTCATATGAGGTACTGCACAAGCATGCTGGCACCTCAGATGACCCCAGATGTGACTGAGCATGCACGGTGCATCACCATCATTGTGGTGACAGAGACAGCACACACACAATCGCAGCAGGCTCCACACAGAAGATGGCAGTACCCAGACACACCCCTGGACCCAGGTAGGTCTGTGCTGGGGGTTGGTTTGGCATGCACTAGCCCTCACAATTGCAAATGGTAGTGCTCACCAGTGAGGATGCACTTTTCCTGTCCTGCAGATGGGAAGCATAAACGCCTCTGGATCACTAAATCCAGAATAATGGGACCTAGGGATGCAGATTACTTGAAGGCATGGGCTAGATCACCATTCCCTGCACTCATACCCCTCATACCCAGAAAGGACCCATGTTAACTGCTTTGTTCTGTGTGAACACTCTTATTGCCTTGATGGCTGGTCTAATACCTGAGCTATCAGGACTGCTTCCCTCCATAAACTGGCCTGAACATGGCCTAAGACTGAGTGGAGAGAACAAAACTTAATCAGGAATATGTAGTACATGCTGGAAGACTCATACCTAATTTTTAATCCAGATTCAGTCCATCTTCAGAGCATGAGAACACATCAGTAAAGTGACCAGTCATTTTCTTTCCATATTATCTATCCAAGATGTAAATTTTCTGAGTTAGATAATGGCAAAGGAAAACAGCTTCTTCCTTTGCTGATGCATTATCTCCCTCTGAAAGTGATCTGAAGCTGGATTAAGTCTGACCTTAGGTGTGACTGCAGCCTTTGTCATGGCTTTCTGAGACTTTGGCTATGTTCATACACACAGTAAAGAAAAGCATCTGTGAGACAGCATAGAGGCTGCTGAAAAATGACTCGCAGGTTGGATTGTTCTCATGACAATCTGCCTCTCCCCCAGCTTATGGACATTCTAGGGTTGAAAAGGCAGTTAAAAGATGGAATGAGAACATGAGGGCCGCACATCTCCATCCCTGCTTTTGGAGACACTTTTTCCCCTACAAATGCAGCATAGCCTTCAGAAGAGGAATGGAAAACAAAGAGCCAGTGATCAATGAAGTTCACAATTTGGGCCAAAGAAACATATAGCTGTACTGAATCTCTGAGGATGCTTCTTTTGGCATCAGTGCTGGTGAAGCATCAGGAAGTAGCAGGACACATTTGATCCCTTTGTATCACAGGAGGTTGGAGAGGTTATATTTTCAATATGCTTTAGTGTTTGTTTTATCATTTGTTGCAACCTGTCCAGATGTATCAATGGCTACTAGAATGGATGCCTAAGTACATCTTTCAGGCTGTGGGGACAAACAGGATGCCTCTAAGTCCATTTACTGGGATTTGAGAGCAGGAAAAGGTCTGCCCTTGTCTCTGCTTGAGATGCCCATCGACAGTTTGGTCTAGTGCTTACGGAGCTAGACTCTTGTCTGGGAATACTGGGTTTGATTCTGCTGTCCTCCAGCTGGGTTAGCCAAGGTTAGCCAGCTGGGTAACCTTGGGCTAGTCACAGCTCTCTTCTGAGCTTTCACAGCACCACATACTTCACAGGGTGTTCTGTTGTGGGGAGAAGAACAGAAGGTTTGTCAGCCACATTGAGTCTCCTTAAATGGATGAGAAAAGTGGGGTAGAAAAGCCAACTCTTATGATGATGATGATCTCCATGTAAAGTGGACCAGAGAGATGAATGCTTTATTCCTTTTCCACCGCTGCAGCTTCCACTATGCAAGCTGATGTTTGTTGGGAGTTTGATGCCTTCTAACAGTGGTGTCCATCTTTTCTTTTCATGCCCTTGGATGTAAAAAGGTAATGCGAATGTTTTAGTTTCCCTGTATGCATGTTAGTTCTCTCAAAGCACCCATATGGCAAATCCTCATTAACCCACAAGGGTTCTGCCTGTCACCCCAGGTGTTTTAGGGGACAGGGCATGCAATCTCTGAAGTTGCCTTTGGAGATTAGCAAAGGCACTGAAGTTCCTTCGAAGGCAGCTCTGAAGTCCCTCTGAAGGCAGCTCCAAAGTCCCTCCGAAGGCAACGTTGGAGATTAGTGCAGGCTCTGAAGAAAAACCCATTGCCAAAGCAATGCAGCTGTCAAAGGCTGCAAAGGCTCCAAAGGGTCTTTGAGGTTAGTGCACCAGAAACGCCCAGGGCAGAGCTGGGCAAAGAGTCTGCTGTTGACAATGCAGCAAAGGGGAAAGCCAGGAGGAGGCGGGGGAGACCCTATCAGTTTTAAAGGGTTCTCCCATCTTTTAAAAATCTTCCCTGCTCTTTACAGTCCCTATACTCATTGACAGTTGCCCAGCTGGATGCCCTATACCCACCTGACAGCTGGACTCTCACGTGGGTATAGGGCACCCAGCTGGGCAATAGTCAGGTGGCTATAGGGGCTGTAAAGAGCAGGGAAGATTTTTTAAAACAGAGGCAAATGACTGGAGCAAGGAGCTCATTAATTATGCACCTCTTTCCGCATGAATGAGTCAAGGAGCTAATTCACAGACAGCTCCAAGAAGTTGCAGGAGCTTGAAATTTCACTCTTCCAGGGGTCCAATAAGGTTACCTCCCCGAGAAAGAGAGAAAACTCAAGCCTCTGCACCCCCTTACTCCCTTGCTTTTACTCTCCTTTTGGCTTGGCAGGGAAAGGGAGCAAAATCACAATCCCCGCAGGATCCATGTGCTTGCAAGAAACCCCTGGCCATACATCCTCTGCTGCCCAGCCTTTCCTGCCCCTAACTTCGAAGACCGTTCAGAGCCTTTGCAGCCTATGACAGCTGCATTGCTCTGGCAAGGGGTTTTTCTTCAAAGTTGCCTTCAGAGGGATTTCGGAGCTGACTTGGAGGGACTCCAAAGTCTTGACTTTGGGGCACCACCCCCATGGGTCCCTCCCCATTGCCGGATTGTAGTGGAAACAGGCTCCCTACAATCTGGATTTTAAAGCTGAAGATGTCACCATAACCTGTCCCGCCCACTGCAGCGATGACAGGCAAACACCTCAGTTGCACCTCCATGAAGACAAAGATCATTCCTTCCCTTGGCTTCTACAGTTAAAAGCATAAACAAAAATTAGTTAAAAGCATAACTAAAAGAAGATCATTCCCTTCCTTGGCCACCACAGATTAGCGGAGGTGCCCCCTGGGCATGACAGTGGGCACACACACCCCACTCGCAACCAGCTCAGAATTTTCTCCCAATTCAGGTCAACTTGTCTCAATCACTTTCAGATCAACTAATCCTGAAGGAGGGAAAAGCCTTTTAATTTCACTACTATTATCTGGCTTAACAGTCGACAGATTGCCAGGGTCTGATCGCAGCGCACATGGCAGGAACAGGGAATAGAGGCGAAACAATGCCCGCTAATACTGCAGCTGCCAGCTCCACCCCAAATAACCCGGGAGCGTCCACATGACCCCAGGACAATACATGCTAGCCCCTTATTTTGGATGTAGTACACTTGTTAAGTGGGATTTTTTAAACACGTATTGTCTCACATCCAGCCTGTATTAGGGCTTTGCATGGAGACGCTCCTGAGACGGACTTGGAATAATTTCAGAATATTTTCAACATGGGGATGGGCCCTTAGAATTGTGAGGGGCTGTGGCATGCAAGAGGGCTTTTTCTATGGTGGCTGCCAAATTTTGGAACAGCCTTCCAGCAGAAGTTCATCAGACACCAAATACTACATAGTTTTTGACGACTGATTAAAACATACCTCTTCACTAGGCCCTTCCGTGTACCTCTGCTGTGAGGAGAGTAAGGTTGTATTTTATACTGCATTTTAACTGTTGTAACCCACCCTGGGACCCTCGGGTGAAAGGCAGGATATAAATACTCAAAACAAGCAAATATTAAATGTACTTATTTAGGAATGATTGAAATAAACAGACTATGATGGCTGGCCTTATAATTAGAGTGAGGAAAACATTTCAGCTGATGCAAAAGCACTTTTCTTTGAACGTTCAACATATGTATGCCATATAACCTGACCTGTACAACTAGACTGGCATGCTGCCCTCATGTGGTGTGGGTTAATACTGTGAGAGGTAGATTCAGCTAGCAGTGCAGAAAATCTCTACACGTGGAAACATGCAGACATCATCTTATCTTTTGCCTTGGGCAGTAAAACGTCTTCGTCCAGATAACAAACTTGAAGACAAATTTTTCTTTCTTCCATGGACAGAATAAGATAACGCTTGACCTATCTGATCTGAAATGGGAGGGGGCAGGATCTCAGACGCTTAACTTAGTTCTACTTGTATAAAATGGAATTACCACTTCAGATAACGCCTGATATTTTTAAAAAATATGGATTGCTTTGCTGTTGTGCACTGTTTCCGTTTGCTAACAAGAAGTGATATTGGCAGTATTTTTCTTTGGGGAATTATTAAAATGCCCCCAATGGTCCACCAAGTGCTTCCTGATCACTGAAGGGTCTCATCAAGAAACAAATGCTGTCAGCTGTTAGGGCTAAGTGAATATCTGTTCTAATTACACAGGGGGAAACAGACAGCATTTTTCATTAACATTATTAATAGTCACTAGACCCTTACCATCTGTCTTGAAGGCATGGATCTGATTCCTGAAGAGAAATGTCACCAGCCTGGAGCATAATTCCGAGGTTAAAGAAAACAGACCACCAAGGTTCCTCCACCTCTTGATTTGAAGGTTCTTCATTCTTGGCTCAGAAATGCATATTGATTCTGGCACACAGGCCCCCTTGGAGCTTGGAGATGTCAAATATGCTGCAATGCATCTTCCCGCTATAACACAACTCAGCCTGCCGGCAGAAAGACTTTTGATATTTGTGGTCAGATCTAAGCAGGCCTTTGTTGCCAAAATGAGGATCAAGTTGTTTTTAATTAATTTTTTTTATTTGATCAAGTATCTATCTCTTCTAAAATTCTTTGAAACCCAACATCTGGGCTAGGTTGGAAATGACTTTATTGTGGGAAAGGTTGTGATGTGCAAAGACAGTGGTGCTAGAAAGTACCTAGGGCCACAAAGTAGTAGCAGAAGTATCAAATTCCTGTGAAATTTTCTGGACTTAAGAGGGGGAAAAGGAGGTGTGGCCTCATAGAGCCACATTAACACAAGGATCTATGCATCTAGAAAGGCCCATAGAGAAACAGCCTGGAAAGAGACAGTCACAAGTCTGATTCTCAGTATCTCAGAAGAAAATAGCAGGTTTTTCTGGTATCTTCATGTAGGCACTGGGGTCAAACTGAACTCTAAGCCATAATTCATGATAGAGTTTTCCACTCAGAAATGCACTTAACTGATTTTTTTTTTTTGAAGCCTACCTCCATGGAAGCGTGCACACAGGAAAGGAGCTTTACAGGCTGCACTGATAAAGTTCAAGCAGTCTAACTGAAATTATAGTCCTTTCCATGCTATGATGATTGGGACAGCCCTGGGCCACTTCTGTTCTGGACTGACTCTGAGCTTGCATGGATATCCCAATGGCTATACTAAGGCTGCATGGAGGTAGGTTGGGAACAGTGCAAACACTGGCTTCCATTCCTAATTTTAACTTCACTGGGACACTGTCCCAGGAAAGTTAAATGTGAAAAAGCCCATTGACATGGTACAGTATATTGTTTCCCCATGTAAACTATGTCTGAGATTTCCAATAATAAATGCCACATGGTGTGTTCAATGCTATTTGCCATAAGAAATAAACTAGTTCTTGCCCCATCTTACCAGCTGTTTCTGCATATGCATCACTAATTATGTGCATTAATTTGCTCAGGATTTACATGTATTAATTATGTATACAATACGGTCACCTGCAACAATGTCTTTTGGTTCAAAATTAAGCCTGTTATTAGAATTTGTAACGTGAACTTTAATCTCTCATTGTGGTCATTATTAAATGGAACATAATGAATTATGGTGCTAATGAAATATTTATTCATATTAAGAAAATGTATCATTTTCAGTCATATAATGCTCAGGGCCTTCTTTCTTTCTTATCATTACATTGTAAGACTTCAAAATTTAAGACATATTTTACTTCTTAATGATATGTTATTAAGAACATTATTGATGTTCTTATTAAGTTTTGTTTATAGAAAGATGTATAAATAAACTTATAAATAATGTTAAAATGTGACAAAAGCACTTTTTCCATTCAGTTGTATGGGATTTCAGGAAGACAGTGCTACCTATATAGCCTTTGCATGTAGGATGTTTTTCTGGAAATTGGACATAAGAGGAATCTTGCTGGATAAGGCCACAACCCATCTAGTCCAGCCATTTCACACAATGGCTCACCAATTGTTTCTGGGAATTCTTAAGCAAAAGATGAAGGCAAAACCTTCACTTGCTCTCAGTTCTATGCAAATTGCATAATCTGGGTTTAAGGATTTGAAGAATCTTCCATGCGTAGTGGTCTATCTAAATTGAATTCCATCCTTCAGACATCCATACCAGATAACTGGATAACAAAGACTACGGGCAACTATACATCAGTTGTGAGTGAAGTTACAGGTGTAGTTTTTCCCACCCAGTAATTTCTTTCTGCAAATAAAGCATGAATTGGGCCACAGCCTTTTGCTAGCAATGTTATTCTGCTATCAGGATTGAGTTGTATCAGAACCACAGTTTCCTACTCAGGCATACTGAAAAATAGTGAAGCATAAAACTGCTGGACCTCGATGATGGCTTTGAATTCTAACCAATTAATTCCCCTGTGTCCTTGTAACAATTCAGTTCCTCAATGGTTGTACCACTATCTTCACTAGTAAAAGGGGTGGGCATCCGGGAGAGGGCCTTCTCCCCTTTGAGGTGTGTCAGGCACATGTTTAGGGAGGCAGTGAAGTCACACCTTTTGTCCTGATATTGGGTTGAATTGGGATACATCTTCTGTTCCCACTTTCATACACTGCTATTGTTTTAATATATACTGTTATTGCTTTAATGTGTGTGTGTGTGATTTTAAATGTTGTTACCCGCACTGAGACCTTTGAGTATAGGGCAGGATAAAATGCAAATCATTCTCATCAATTAATAATAATAATAATAATAATAATAATAATAATAATAATAATAATAATAATAATAATAATAATAATAATAATAATAATAATAATAATAATAATAATAATAATAATAATAATAATAATGAAGAAGAAGAAGAAGAAGAAGAAGAACCTGCTATAGGTTCTGGGGCATCACCACGGAGTAAGACATTTGGAAAACTGTGGAAACAGGAAGATTCTTCATGAAATTCTATGAAACCCTAAAGAGTGGATGGCCCGTGCAGTAGATTAAATTGCTGATAGTATGCAATCCAACTGCTTGAACACTTCCTTGAAGGAAATTCTTATCAAAAGAATATTTATGATCATTTCCATTCAACAGCCTTCAAGATGGTGACGTCTGGAAGTCTGGACGCGAGAACATAGACAGTGATTGAACTTCCTGACATCTTTCAGCAGAGTCTTAACTCCATATAGTTCTGAAGCTGGCTTTAGGTTACACATTACATTATCTTTTTTGGTCTTGTGGTGCCCTTCATTCAGCTGTGCCATGCCATGCCAAAGGTGATGACCTCCTCTTTTACATGATAAAAAGCACTGGGAATGGATTGTTGTCAAATCATTTGTCAATTGGAGTTTTTTTATTATTATTTTAAAGGTGAACAAGGGGTATAAATACAAAGCTTTGTCTTTGGAAAGTTGTCTCTTTAAGCAGATTTTCTTTAAATTCTAAAGAAAGCAGCTGCTTCCATTTACTCTTAAGCCATTTGGAATGTGTTAAACTTCCTAGTGACTTTGCTGAATTTCAGTGTGATGCCTATCTCACGCAATTTGCAAGCCACTTTGGTCTAGTGGTTAGGGAGCTGGACTTTTATCAGATAATACCAGGTTTGATTCCACACTCTTCCATGAAGCCAGCTGGGTGACCTTGGGCTAGTCACAGTTCTGAGCGTTCAAAGACCCACCTGTTGTGGGGAGAATAACAGAAAGTTTGTCAGCCACTTTGAGTCCCCTTAAATGTGTGAGAAAAGCGGGGTAGAAAAGCCAACTCTAACAATGTTTTCCTCCTCCTCCTCTTAGTATTTAACCATTCAGTGTGGTTTTCTTCTTCTAGATAATCTATTCATTTTCACATTCAGAAAATCTAAAAATAAAAGACATCTTCCACTGAGCTGGCTTACTCTAGTAGATATGAGGTTCCACCAAAAGGATTTTTTTTTGGAGTCCCAAATTTTACCTGGCCATGAATAAATGCTGGGTGACCTTGGGCTAAGCACTTCCTCTCAGATTAAGGCAATTGTGCACTGGAGTAGTGTGTGGAAGGGAGGCTCCTATTACACTTCCTCGTCCAGTAAAGTAAGAAATCACTGTTACGTGCTTCATAGCATAGCTGTAGGAGGTGTGGAGAAAAATGTGCACTATTCTGAGACCTTAAAAAACGTACTCTACAAAAGCCATACTTAGATAATCTTGGTGCTGTTGTTAGATACTTACCTAGCTGATGGCTCTGTGGACACATCCATATAGTTTCCTTGGCAGCTACAGAAATGGTTTGCAAGGGCATCTATCTGGAGACATGTCAGAGATTCCACCTGTGGCTGTGTGCTTCCCAGGCAGCTGCTGTACTCTGTGACCAAACTGCAGGAGGGTGACAGGATGGCACTGTGTCTCAAAGAAAACTCAGAATGTTTCAGGGAATATAGAATTAACATAAATAGAAATAGAATAATATTAGTTTATGATAAAATATAATGAATGTATAAAACCACATGGACAAAATATCCACTACAATCAAATGTCCATTGACAAACTGAATGTATAACAAAACTAGATGGTTGCTAACCATTTTGCCCTTATGGAGCATATATCCCTGCCATAAAGGCAAAGTAGGCAGCATTCTCACACCTGGTGAGAACCCATCTTCCCTTTCCATTATGTTATGGTCTTTTCTGCATTTACTACCCTTAATCCTTATTCCATCTGCCCTACAGCAGCCCATCAATTCTGGAGTCCTTCCTCAACTGCCATCCAGGCAGCTGTTCCACCACCTGGCTGCAGGAGGGAGGTTGGGTGGCATTTTAGGGCCTCTCCATCTGTCCCGCATTAGACCTAGACTGCTATTATTAAGCTCCCTCATTCCCTCACAGTATCCCCCTTCTTTGCATGTTGTGATTCTAAGCCCAAGGATAGGGACAGGTCTGTCAGATATTGTAAGTCTTTCTGAGAGTCTTTTTAAGCTTAAGGGTGGCATATAAATAAGCTAAATAAATAAAGTTACAAGGGTTCACAAACAAATGTATAAATCACAACAAATTCAAGTATCCAAGCTACAAAGCTCAGGGTAGCATCTGCTTGACCAGATTGCTTTGGAGGAGGTTTCTTTTTGGCAACTTTCTAAACATTCTGGACAAGTGAAGTGGAGTTAGTATGCAAACAGTACTTCTAATCTTAGAAACAGGTTATGGTTTCTGGTAGGTGTGCATCAGATAGCAATTTAATGTAATTAATAGTTCTCAGAAATATGTAAGCTAAATGGCCCATTAACTTCTCCTCCACCTTCTTAGAAGCTTCTCAGTCCGCCTGACTAACTTCTCACACTCTATAGGTGAAATGAAATTTCATGTGCACATCTAGTAGTTTGTGTGACAGAGAATTACTTGCTGCAACACAAAATTTATGGCAGCCTAAAAAAAAAAGTCATAATTTGCTATGTTTGTGGTTGTAGAATTAGAGAGCAAGATGCATCATGATCCTTCACAGCATCTCAGGTAGGAGTTACGAGAGAATTTGAAATGACGCACTTTGAAGCTAGAGAAGATATTTACATGTAAGCAGCACTGGCCAATCTCCGAGGGCATAACAGAGGCACTGAATGATGATTTGCCATTTGCCTTTGATCCTCCTGCAGCATGGAAATGTGGCCTATTATTTGATGTGGAAAAGTTTAGCAAAGTGTCAGATGAAAGGATGGTTTGCTGCCCACAAGAGGATCAACGGCAAACATCAAATTACCATTCAGCCTTTCTACTGCACATAGGCATTTTGCCTCCTTTTGTTTTCCTTGGGCATGAGTTCCAATGTGCATGTACAGCTTGCACACCTGCAATGTTTTTCTTTTATATATCAGGGTTGTGAAATGTTAGAATGGAAATGATGGAAATTTTAGACGTTCCCTGTAAATAAGATGTGCAGTCTCAGTATCTGTCACCAGAATAGTGAAGAGATGTTTTGGCGATCCCTCCTCCATACTGCAGTTCCCCAAATTGCTTTTCCCAAATGTATTCCTCTGGATAGCAAGAAGAAGGGAAGACATAGGGTGCTGTGATGTGTGTGTGTGGGGGGGGGGGGAGAAGTAACCAACCAGCCTTCCCCCCCTTGTGCTAAGACATGCCTGTTTACAAAAGGACATCCATTGGGTACCTCACAGAGCTTCTGTCTCTATTATAAGGAGGTTGCATGGATACCTATGATCAAAATAAGTATATAAATATGTAGAGTGATATACGCTATCTTTCTGTTGAAAGCCCTTAATGATATTCCTCTCTTTCTACCATTCTGCATTAATTTCTTGTCTTCCTTAGGCAACATTTTGTAACTAAGAACTATGTAAACAGAGACAAGCAACATGTACCTGAGCAACTATGAATCTATGTGTTGTGTTAACAACTCCCATGGATCTATCAAAGCTGAGAGAAGAGTATAGCTATTAATTAATGGGAGATATTATCATAACAGAGACATTGTGAAAGTCTTCATAAGGCTGTCAAAACATTAGGTGAATTCTATGCAACTGGCATTCACATTGCTGACAAAACTATATCTAAATCTTTCTTTTCCCCCCTTTTGTTAGGCAAATGCAACAAAACAGAATTTTGCACCACCTACTAATCTTTTATCAATCAGGAATAACTGTTTATGGCAAGCAAATCAAATTTATTTTCATACTGAAGACATCTGCAAAAGCTGTACAAGACAATAACATTAAGGATAATTCAACTCTGGGGGTGGGTGAATAAATCACATGTTGTTTCAATAAACCACTGCAAAATAGGTTGTTTTGTCCATTCTGATGTTGGCAGAATGTGGGTAGTCATAATAAAAGATCAGAAGCTCAGTCTGTGTGGAAATCTGTAGAAGAGCATTGATCATAATTCAGATCAGACCATGTTGGACACAATGTGAAGGACAACATGACCTCTAGGCCTGAGACCTTATTCCTTCCTTTGAGAAGCAAAGAAGGCTGCAAAAATTCTAAAAGTTGATATTAACACATCTGTATGACATCCAAGAAGAATGTGCTGTGAAGGCTACAGTGCAAAATAAAGTAAAATACCATCAATTATTTTGAAACCGAACAAAAACAAAACAAGAAATGAGATTTGCGAGAGGACTAGCACTAAACTGAAAGGCATCTTTTTTATAGCTTCTAAGGCTATGTTCCGAGGCGCCTCAGCCCATAGGGGCAGACTATGAATAATCCCATCCCGAAGCCTTCTCTGAGGCACCTCAGAGATGCTTTTTGGAGCTGTATCTGATCACAGCCCAACTGGTACCTCATAACAGAAGTGATAGCTGGTGCTAATTGCAGAAGATGGGACAGAGGCCAGAGCAGGTAAAGAAAATACCATCAGAATCAGAATAGGTAGAGCTACAGTGAAACACTTTAAAGCTGCAGTTCTCTACAAACTGAATATGGTGGCTCACAAATAGGTTGGCCAATCTTGAGTTGAAATAGGCATGAAGAAGAAAGGGAGACTTAACTGTGTGCAATGGGAAGTAACATAAACAGCACAATGGAAACAATGATTATAATAACAAAGTACATCAGGAACAATAAAATCATGAGAAAAGACAGCTCTTTTTTCTTAGGTGATGAAAATAGCTATTAAAAGACCCCTTGCTCCTTGACAGATAATTATCAAATTGGCTCTATTATCTTTGAAAAGATTAATGTACAAAATAATGATTGACTGTCAGATATCAGTTAAGATTCTAAGGGCATTATGGGAAATGGATTTGGGCAAAAAATAATAATTGGATAATACTTGGCAGAAATTGGCAAATTCCAAACAAAATTGGCATACAGCAACAAAAATAAAGGAAAGATATATAGATAGCATAGTATACCTATTTATATCACAAAATTATGAAGACCTCAACTGTAAGTGACTGGCAATGTTCCTACATATTTTCACAAGTGCTGAGGGTGTCCAAAAGTGCACAGGTTTTGACAACCTGTATATCTGCCTTGATATCTTGTATGCACAAGTCCACAAAATTGATATTAACATATTAACAGTTATAAACAAATTTAATTACATTATCTTTTCTATATAGCTATAGTAGTAATTATAAGACAATGGAAATATCTGAACTTGACTAGAAAAGAATAGTGTGATCTGATATGGGTTTTCGTAATAAATGAATATATTTCCCATAAAGCAGGCTTATTGAGCTAATAGTAGAAGACAAGGAATGTAGACAAGGTGCTAGTATTTCTAACAGTTGTTATCTGGTTCCCAAAGGAGAAGGACATTCCAGGGTGAAAGTATAAACAACTATGGTGTCCCCCAAGGATATGCGGGATCTAGAAGGCAGGCCAGGAAACAGCCTGGTTTCAGTGAGAGCAGAAGGTGCCTGGACATGAGCAGTGGTACTTGGCTACGGTGACCATATAGCTAGGCAGACATCTGGCAGATGCCTGCAGAAATAAGCTAGAAGCTGCAAAGAACAGGAATACAGAAGGTACAGAAAGTCACATTGGCATGGAAAATCATAAATGAGAAGGATTGATTAATAGAAGGTTGGGGCCTTAAACCAAACCCCTGGAGACATAGAAAGAAATTAGCATGAACATAAATTGTATGAAGACCTATGTTATGGGCAGTCATAAACACATGACAATGGAAGCTGTCATATGACCAGAAAGTATCACAGAAAGCTATGGTTCGGAAGTAGTTTGAAACGGAGTTTATATAAAAGATCAATGTTAAGTTTGTTGCTTAGATTAATTATTTGAAAATTTGGATATCGTTAATGGTGGTACTTCTCTCCACAAAAAAACTTAAGTATTCCACAAAGTTTTTCTCTCCTAAGGGAAGATTCTAATTGAAAAAGAAAAGCAAGTAATATCCCTATGTCTTCTTACCACAACTGAAGGAATTAAAATGGGGATGAAGGGGGGAGTGTGGAGGGAGAATAGGTTATTTACCTTCCATTATGAAAGTTTTTAGAATTCTGTTTTTCTGCATGATGTTGTTAATTTTGAATAATAAAATAAAATGAAACAAACTCTTTAAAATTAAATACATTAAAAAGAAAATTAACTTATTGAATCTGGTAGATTATGCATGCATTAACCAACCCTGGATGATAAAAAATATAATGAAAAATCCAAAAATAAACTAATAATAGTTTACCACATGGAAAAGAGGATAGAAGTCCTATGCCTCTAAAGTTCTACAGAAGAAACAATTTCAGCTGATAGAGCTTGATGTGCAGCTGTCATCTGCCGGGCGTCCCCATGGTAAGGATACTACGAGGCGAACGTGAGTTTGCCTCACAAGAGTCCCCATGGAAAGCCCTAATTTGGACTACATGAGGGACAAAATTCTCCAAGTTGAAGTAAAAAAACCCACCTTGATAACTGTTCTCACCCCGAATTATGGGGCAAGAACGGGTTATCCTGGTGGCATAACACTCCCGGGTTACAATCGCAGCATTAGTGGGCAGGGTTTCACTGTCCCCGCTGCAAATGCTGCAGTTGCAACTGTCCCCCCTTACCTGAGCACTTAATCACCCAGGTAAGGGCTTGATTTACCCCAAACAATTGCCTGACAGCTGCCCTGCAGTCAGCTGAGCAACTGTCAGGAGGGTATAGGGGCTAACATGTGCACAAGCAGAGGTCCACTAAAATGGTTAAAACAGATGAAGCTTTCGCGTCTGTTTTAATCATCTACCAAAGCTCTCCTCCTGCTCTTGACAGCTGCTATACCCACCTGACAGTTGCCCAGCTGACTGCAGGGCAGCTGTCAGGAGGTCGTTTGGGGTAAAGCAAGCCCTTATCTGAGCAATTGCACACTCAGGCAAGATGGTGGTGGAGAAAACTGCGGCATTTACCATGGTTTTCTCCACCACCCCCCTTGCCTGAGCGCTTAATCGCCCAGGTAAAGGCTTGATTTACCCCAAATGAACTCCTGATAGCTGCCCTGCATCAGCTGATCAGCTTTCAGGTGGGTATAGCAACTGTCATGCACGCGAGCAGAGGTCCACTAAAATGATTAAAACAGACGTGGCTTTCATGTCTGTTTTAATCATCTACCGGAGCTCTCCTCTTGCTCTTGACAGCCCCTATACTCCCCTGACAGCTGATCAGGGCAGCTGTCAGGCAATCGTTTGGGGCTAAAGCAACCCCTTACCTGGGCAATTGCGTGCTCAGGCAAGGGTGTGTGTGGAGAAAACTGTCACATCCCGATGCAGGGATTTGGCACAGTTTTCATGGGGATGAGTGAGTTTGGTGTGAACCCACCCTGTCCTCCATTACCAGGGGGATGCCTTAATGCAAATTAAGATTCGCATTAAGGCTGCCCCGAATTCAATGCAAGGCAGGGGCAGCCCCATGGGGAGGCAGCCTAAAAGTGATTACTCTACTAATAAGTTAGCATTTCTCTCTCAAGACTGTGGGGTTTTGTTTTGCTCCTGTAATGGTCTCTCCTTCTGAGTCTTGGAGTTTAGTTCTGCAGAGATCAACTTGCTAGAGCACTTGTACAGGTGAGGTAGTGATAAGTAGCAGGGATCTTAAATCATTAGGCATCCCTGAGTTAAAGCTGACTCTGAATGAATACATGGACATATCTGTTCACTATTTCCTGGGAGATATATAGAAGTGGTTTGTCATTACTATCTTCAATGCCAGGGACTAAGCTTCCCAACCCTGTGTTTCCCAGGCAGTTGCTTTACTACTGAACTACAGGAACTCTAAAAAAGGAATTATGGATGTGTGATATCTATGAAAAGTGTCAGCTCCTGCACTTATGAGAGCTGGTGTAGATCTCAATTGGCTTTCTGTCACTTTAGTTGTGAATACCTGTTTCAAATGTTTTGAAACAGCTGTTAGCACACCCCTAGTCAGAGCTGGCTGAGTTTTCCTTGTCTATGGCCATAATAAAGCCCTGAACCTACATGGCTTTCATTATGGTTTATTTCAAAGTACAGCCAAGTTGGTTGGGTATCAAACGCTCTTCTGGGCTCACATGCATTCCACACCCATACATACAGATCTGCTGAGGAAGAGGATGTTCACCTCTCCCCTCTTGTGGAATAATAGTTAAGATTATCCATTAAGGCACTGTGCTAGCCAAAGAGGTAAGGACTCCTTCTTCACCACCATTTCAGCACTCAATGGTGGCTCCAGAGTTAAGCAAGCAAATGGAAGGATCTAGCCACCATCTCAGAGATCTTTGCTTATGATTTTTTCCCCTTAAATCTGGCAAGACAGAATTCCCATCTGCCCAGGGCTCTTCAGATGCCCTGGCCATATAATCTACCATCTTTTTTACCATGTAGGGAAAGTGCAGTCAAAGTGTGCAAGTGTTGGCCAGTCTTTGTCATCTTATTTTATCTTTGTCATCTTATTTTCATTAGATGTGTCCTGCAGTCATTATCAAAGTTGTTGGGGACATCGTGGACCAGAAAATATATTTGTAGGTCTGCCTCAATCAGGGCGTAACTCAATCCTGCTATACGTTATACAGGGTACTGTCTACATTCTATCATGTGCAATATTGAGCAGAAAGGCTGATTTTCTTATTTTTGATTGGCTAACCCTACAATAGGCTTTTTGTGCGCCTTTTGATTGATAAGCTAAAGCATGTAAAATAAAGAGCAAATGAAATCAGATATGCCATCCAATACATAAACAAGTCAGCCAGATATTCTTTTCTAATGGCTTTGCATGCTGGTAAACTGTCATTTAGTTGCAGCGCTTTGCAGCAAGAGATGACTGCACAAGGAAGGCTGTCAGTTTCTACACCACTGGTCCTTAGGACATACTTTTCAGTTTGCAAAACAATTCTCTGCAGAGCAACAGAGGTCATGCTTGGCTTTCCCAGTATAAGATAAAGAGGTCTCTTAAAAATAAATAAATAAGCAAAAATGCTGAGCTGACATTCAAATTAGAATGGGAATACAAATGAATGGGCTGCCAGTCAGTCAACATTGCAGAATAATAAACACTTTCCTCTTGAAATGTAAAGGAATACTTGTGAGCTTCATTCAGAGCTTTTTATCCTAGAGAGTTTTTGTTTTTAAAAATCCTACATAAAAATGAGCATGGAAAATAAAATGCCTCACTTTTAGTGTAAGGATTCTTGCTCTATACATGTGTAAAATTTGAAATAATGATGCTGCTCAGTATCCTGATTCTTATTTTTATTTTTTAAAATGGAGGGATAATATGTACTCTAAACTTCAGGATCTGCTTAGCTGTTACAAATAAGGGTATATCAGAGAAGAGTCAGAAGGCCCTCTATCAGGCTGGTTCAGAGCTGGAATTACTGTGATAAACTGTGGCTTCATTATGCAGACAATGAAAGGGAAACTACAGTGAGGAAAGGGAAATCATGGCCTAGAAATGAGGTGGTGGTGATATCATGTGGATGGTACCCATGAAATACAAGCTTGAAAAAGCCTGCCAATCTGAAATGAGCAGTGATAGGATACCATGTGAGCGGTTATCAAAGTTTGTGTGATTAGTCACCACTTTTGTTCCATAACATTAAATCTGAAAACAACCCTAGACGGTGGTTAATGATGATAAAAGCATATCACTAATCAATGGAGACCTATGGTTTCCTCCTTTATGGAGTAAGTGGAATGGTTATATTAACATCAGAGAAAAAATAAATTGTGCATATAATGAAGAAAGACTCGTGTGAATTAAAGTTCATGGATTTGTGCCTATCCACATTTCAACTCAAAGTTAGACGGAGTTAGAAGGGTCCATTTGGCCATTCAAATCCAATCCTGCTTCATGCAGCCATTGAAATGAAAGTGGCTCCAACAGATGCCTGTCCAGTTTCTACCTGAATATATCCAACTGAAGATGGCCAGATCACTTCCTTACTTTATAAGTTAAGCTATTGTTCAGCAATGTGACAAAGCATGTAAATGTTGCCATGATTCCAATAATACAGCACAAGATGCTGGCCAAATATGAATAAGGTCTATGTCCCCATTAACCCTGATATGAAAGCTGAGAAAGAAGGAATTATATCAAATTGGACACAGGTTGAAATCACTTGTCTGTTTATTTAAAATATTTATATATCACTTCTCATTAAAACAGAATCTTGAAGTGGTATACAAAGAATAAAACCAGCTAAAATCATATTAGGAAAATAAAAATATAATTAAAATCAAGGATGGGGAGAACAAACAACAAACATTCAAGACCTTTCTGTACTGTGCTTTATTCTGGATTATATCTTGGAACAGGGACTTGCTATATGCATGCTAGTGCTATGGCAGATCCTACATGGGACCTGGCATAGTCTAAATTAGCATATAGATGGTAGGACCCTATTCTAGGATATAATCTAGAATAAGGCTCAATGCAGAAAAGATCTCACTCTGGAAAAGCCTGTATAAAAAGATAGGTGTTCAATTGGCTCTTAAAGACTTGGGCCCTATTCACACTACAGCCTGTAGTGCATGATTAAGGCACTTCTGGGGAAGAGCATCCACACCTTGAGAAGGCTATTACAGCCTCCACGTACCCCCTGCCTTCCCAGAAGTTCTTTAATCTTGCATTAAATGTGGTGTGTGAAATCTTCCTCCATACCTTTACTAACCTTTCCCAGTTACTTACCAGAAATGTCTAGTGGCAAGCATCTGCACCTCTTCCAGTACTCTGGGGTCATCACAGACATGACTGCGACTGCACGTGCCCAGAGCATCATCGTCATCATGGCAACACGCAGTCGCAGAAGGTGCTGCAACCAAAATGTTGGGTAATTACACTCCTTTCCCATCCAGTGGATGAGAAGGGAAGTGCAAAATTCCCCCAGGAGTATAGGCACTCTATGAATATCAGAGGGGAGAGTATTCCAGAGGGGGAGTGCCACCACAGAGATTCATTCAGTAATTCATGGTACCCACATCAGGACTTCCACTGATGTTCTTAATGACTTCACAGGTTTATATCAACTTAAGGGCCCACATTCCCTCACCATGCATTCCAGCATCCATTTTTTCCACAGGCAGAATGTGAGAACTGTCCGTTCACTCTTGCATTTCTAAAATGTTCTCAGTTTTTAGTATATTACTCCCTTTTTCCTGCTGCAGCTGTCATTGTACTCTTTCTGTAGCTAGCAAAGGAATCCTGGCACAAATGTTTGTTGTATTTCTGCTTCCCATTTGAAGGAACATAAACTCTGAGACGATCTTTGTTGATCTGACTTTTAAAATATGAAATTAACCTAAATTTGAGCCAAACATGCATTCTGCCCGATCCCACTGAAAACACATAAAAACATACAGAACCTGAATTTTGTCATTTGTGGGGGTGCAATTTGCCCATCTCAGCTAAAGCACAGTTGCTAAGCTGAAGTAACTAGGACAAAGGGTATATCCTGGGTCACTGTAACTTTCTTAATATCTCTCTGAAACAAGGTCTCAGAAAAGGCATAACACTTCTTATCATTTGTATAACACCTCTTATCATTTGTATAACATCCACTGTGTATGATAAATAATGTACAGCATTCAAGGATGGTAACATCTTATCCGGTTATGCCAAATATGGGCACACCGGGGGAAATTTACATTGAGAAATGTATTCTGTAACTAAGCATAAAAAGCCTAAATCTTCAGTAAAACACAGACTCTTCACTTGGCAACCATCCTGCGTGTGAGCCTCAATTCATTGCAACAAGTGGCGCCCAACGTGGGGCCTCTGCAGCCTACAGAAGAAGATGCCTGGCCTAAAAGAGAATGCATGAAGATTCGTCCCAAGCTGTTCGTCCGGCAAGGATCAAAGGTGCACCACATTTCGGCCTGAGGAATGCGTGAGTATAAACAGGCTTCAAGGCAGCTATGGGAGCGAGTGCCTCAAGAGAGAAGAGACACTCAGAGGAAATAGAAGTACTTTTAAAAAGAAATGGTTACTTTCCTTCTAAAGGGCAAGTCCCTAGGCTGGTCAGAGAGATATTTGAAAAATGCCCATGGTATCCAAAAAATGGCTCCCTGCGTCTACAAGACTGGGAGAGAATTGGCATTGATTTGCATGCAGAACCTAGATCTCAGATTCCTGTATTGCAAACCTGGCATCAAGTTCGCTATACCATAGAGAAATGTACTGAGTCAATTAAGAAACTGCCTCCTCCCCCTCTGCAAACCTCATGTGCTGGATTAGTGAAACAAAAGTCTGATCAGCTTTTGCCAATCACTGAAACAGCTACTGAGTCTCTTCAGTCCCTTTATGCAGCTCATGAAAATGTCCCTAAGACAATTCAAGCACCTTCCTTTCAAAGGAAAGACTGCAGATTGGGTTTCACTCCCACCGAGCAGCAGATAGTGTTGCATTCCAAAGCTGGAGAACAACAAAAAACAATTTCCCTAGGAGAAACATTTCTCCAATCCAGGAGACAGCATGTAAATCAGACCTGTCTCTTCACTTGTGGCAAGCAAAATTCGGCAAAACCTGCAAACTCAATGGAAGGAGAATTCTGTCCAATCACAAAGCCTCCAGCTGTTTGGGCTACTGCCTCCTTACAAACAGTGGAAGAATGCAAAATCTGTGACCTTCCTGAAGCCGAGAAAGAGCTGCCTTTCAAACAGTTGGTATCTTTGGGAACTGAACCGTTCCAACCCCCTTGAATATGAAAATTTCAAATTGTCTCTTACAGTTTATCAGCAATTTAATTTGTTTGAAATTGGCACTTAGTCTGTTCTGAGTTTGTTTTCTTTCATCTATGTCATGAAGTTACTTAGAGTTTTCCTGTCCTTTCCTCGCTCTGTTTTGAGTGGTCTAACTGTCTTTAAGTTTCATTGCAAAGTTAGCAGCTGAGCAATGATTTTAACTTTCTCTTTTCTAGTAGTACTGAAAGGTGAAAGTTAAGGTTTTTGTCTACTCCTCTCTCTCTCTGTGTGTTCTGAGTTTATCTCTGTTCTGAAATGTAAAAGTTAGTTCCTCCTTCGGCTTGGCGTGAAAATGCCTCTCTAGGGGTCCCGGTTTTGAAAACTCTATGATTGTCATTGCCTCTTGGTTTCTGAACGCTGCATGTTAAAAGTTAACTCTTGCAGCATCAGGAAGTCTGTTTTTCTGACTCTTTAGCCGCAAGTCTTCATTAATGTGATTCTTGCTGAAAGCTTTTGTTTTTCATTCTTGGAATTGTTCTGTCTTAACCCTAATTGTTCTGAAAAATGTAAAAAACTGTGTTTGTAACTTTGAGAACTCTTCATATGCCTCAGAGCTAGCAGGCACATGATTGCCTGACTGGATAACTCAAAGGGTTTAACCATTTATGTTCTGGAAATGTAAGGGCTAAAGGACTACATGTCAGAGCCTTAAAGCAAAACATTTTTCCTTTCCTTCTCATTTCTGTGGAAGTTTATTAAGTTGTTTCTCTCTTCTGCACTTGCGCAGTTCAAAGCCTTACATTCCTTTCCCTCTCAATTTTTAACAGTATTTGATTTAATTAAGTTTTGCTTTACAGGTCTTGCTTGAAGAAAGCAAGGAAATTAATGCTTTTCCCCTTCCACACCTTAGCCTTTTTCAGGGTAGTTCCTGGCCAGAGCTACGCTGAGAAATGAATTTCAGTTTGATTTGAGATTGGCTTTTGGCCACAGCCGGTCTTGAAAAGAATTGAGATTTACCTTGTTTTATATTTCACTGTCTTCAGAAATTGAAGTTCTTTGTTTTATTTGTTATAATTTATGATCTTCCTTTTAGTAGTTTTGATGTTTAATAGTCCACTTCTTGTAAGAAAAAAAAAATCCTACAGGTTCAGAGAAAATGCAATGTTTGTTGCCTGTGAAATCTTAGGTACCAAGGATCTTGCCGGCTGATGAACAAACTGTATTTTCTTTGACAACATAATTTTATTTTTCTTTCAGCAATTTTGAAGTTTGTTTTGATAGTTTAAGTTTAAAAAGTTTTGGACTGTGTTTTTTTTTTAAGTATTGATTGAGATTGATAAATATTGCCTCTCTCTATAGGAAACAGCATTTCTAACATTTTCCTTTTTTAAGCAGCATCATAGCAAGTTCATTCATTTATTGGCAGTCATGAACTTAAAATCTTGGGATTTTTTCCTCAGCTCAGCAAACAGCAAAAACAACTGGGTTTAAATCTCAATTGCAGATTTCTTATTGTGACTTTAAGAATGCAAGATTCCTATTTCAGCATATAGACTTGTTATCTTAACTTTCATAATTCTTGGTTTGTAGAAGTTTTGCTTTTTCTTTTTTTATTATGGGAAGACTTTAAATTAGGTCCCTATAGAATTCCAGAGAAAATGGAGTCCAGAAAAAGTTTGAGAAGAATTGGAATCATATATCAATATTGATTTTGTTTTGCAAATAACTCATTGCTTATGTCACAATTTCATGGTTTCTTATAATTATTGGTTCTATATTTTGGATTTAAGCTAATGGCTGTAATTTTAACCTTAATATTTAATTTCAGGTTTATTTTCAGAAATTTAGCTTTATTGTTTTGAAACATGTATTCTTGCAAGATTCTAACAAATTGAGTCTTTTCCTTTTAAAGACAAATGTTTAAGTTGTAATAGCATATCTTTTGGTTAACAAAAAATTTAATTTCAGGTTTCTTAGCACTTGGCTAAAAGTTTAAGATTCTTTTCCATCTTCAGTAATCCTGCATTTTCATGCAAAAGTTGCTTCTTACAATCTTGAGAAAAACTTGTGAAGTTTAATTGCTCCCATGAATTTAATGTGCATTAATTATGCTCATATTCCATTACCAACAAGATGGTTCTTTAAAAATCTGAACCAGGTGCTTTTGGAGCAAAGTCATTGCAAATTTATCAATGGAACATTCTCATTATAACCAAGCAGTGAGAAAGTTATATTGATTAACAGTTACCAATCTGACATACATCTCATGAGAAAACAAAAAACATTTCCTTAAGCAGCATTCTTAAAATGGGGCTGCTTAGCCTTCCTGTGTAAAGGAAAAATTAAATCAGCTTGCCTTGCAATCAAAAGGCATTAATGAAATCTCCAAATTGGTCCTGTTTTGTAATTTTCTAAAGATATTGATAACTAATCTGTTTTAGTTATATTTTGTCAGTTCTCCTTTTTTCCTGAGCAAAACCACAGATGTGCCTGAAACACCTGGACAAGGTGCGACAGACATCATGGAAGAAAGGATCCAAGACTTAAGAATTGTACCTGGGGTTCCAGTCACAAGGATTCACCTGTGCCTGTGTCAAGATTCTGCACCAGGCCACAGACAACATGGAAGCAGCAGTTGCTTCATCCTTTTGGAGATCAAAGGACTTTTGCACCTGAGCTGAAACTTTAACCTGCCTTCTTCCTGAAAAGAAGACCTGTGAAAAGATTCCAGTGCCTGGCTACAGTCATCATGAAGGCCAAGATCTAAGAACTGTACCTGTGAACCAGCACCTGTAATGAACTTTCATCATCTGTGATCACATGAACTTTTAAGCTTTGAGCCTGTGACTAAAAAATCCATCATTTGGTCACTGAAAAGACTTTGGAAAATTAATTCTTAGCAAGCATTGTTTGTGCCATCTTTACTAATGCTAATTGTGGTTTTATAATGGTTGTCTTGTTCCTTTTTTGCATAATTGTGATATTGCTAATGTGGGTTCACATTGTAATTGGATTTTGGGTTGTTATAATTGTCATTCAAAATGTTTGTATGCTTCACATATTGATTTCATATTGATAAGTCATTGCAAACACCATAAGTCCTCAAAAATATGGGCTTTAGCAAATTCATGCCATGGAAGCACACACATTTATCCCATGTTCTATTTTAACATGTCAATTGTGGCATCATACATTCATTTAGGCCTACAAAACACAAGTTTGAACACCTGTCCTATATACACAACAGCATATCACACCTTATTAAGAAACTAAGGCCTGGATTATTGAACATAATGCCATTTTTCCAGCATAAAATTGATTGCTGTTCAATTTAGATTAAAAAGATCCTCAATGGCTTCTGAACTTTGAAATCTTGCATAAGTAAGCAAAGACAATATCCATAAGTGTCTATGCTTGGCCAAAGAAGCCTAAGAGCTTATGCATATGTTTCACAAAGTTATACACACTGAATTTGATTCTGCTTCATTAACTTGGTCATTTCAAAAAGCTTCCCAAAAGGGAACACACATACGTACACATAGATGTTGTTGCAACAAGTTTTCACTCATGTCATTCATAAATTTGGTCTACCAAGGAAGCAAAGTAATTTTGGTCAGTAAAAGGGACAGACACTGGGTGTTATAAAGCTGGGGCTTGGTGCCTTCCATGAACATATGTAGGGGAATTGGAATTAAGAAAAAAGAAAACCATACACCATAATTAGACCTCAAAAATTGATTAGATCGGGTTAGTAATAAATTGGGGTTCACATAGTTTTAGGTTCACACTTTATTAAGGGAAAATGGGGGAAATCGGGAATGCAGATTTTCTTCTGACCCTTGGCGAAGGAACACCCCGAGCGGAGAAGTTTTTGTGCATGCCCTTTGACCCCTGGCCTTCCTTAAATGTAAACATGCATCACAGTTAAAGACACATAAATTTGGCTGCTTGTAAAATTGATTCATGGAGACTTTTTGCTCTAGACTGAATAGCATCAGTTCTCCCTCCTCCCTGGCCAGATAAGCTTCCTCAAATTGACCCCCCCTTCATAAAGTAAGAAAAGAGAGAGGAAATGTGGGGGTGCAATTTGCCCATCTCAGCTAAAGCACAGTTGCTAAGCTGAAGTAACTAGGACAAAGGGTATATCCTGGGTCACTGTAACTTTCTTAATATCTCTCTGAAACAAGGTCTCAGAAAAGGCATAACACTTCTTATCATTTGTATAACACCTCTTATCATTTGTATAACATCCACTGTGTATGATAAATAATGTACAGCATTCAAGGATGGTAACATCTTATCCGGTTATGCCAAATATGGGCACACCGGGGGAAATTTACATTGAGAAATGTATTCTGTAACTAAGCATAAAAAGCCTAAATCTTCAGTAAAACACAGACTCTTCACTTGGCAACCATCCTGCGTGTGAGCCTCAATTCATTGCAACAGTCATTCCCGTTGAAAATGCTACATAAAACATGTTGAGGAACCAGCATCTTTTGTTCTACTCCCTTTGCCAATGAGGGTTCCTACCCCGCTCTCTGATTGGGTTCGGTCCTGCAGTTGACATCATGACATAGCTGAGAGTGGGCAATTCTAGCGCCACCCTTTGATCACATACCCAGCCTCTTTTGCACAACTGTGTAGTTGCAAACTAGTGATCCCCCATGACCATGAAGATCCATTCCTTGATGCATTGGTCTTGTGCAAAATCAGATCCCCAAGCCTAGATCTAGCCCATGTTTTACACCCAGTGGTGGGCAAGAGAGAAATGTATCAACTGTAAAGCGCCCCCACCACGGGACGCAAAATATGGGCTAGATCTAGGCTGGGTGTGTGTGTGTGATCAATACAAATATAATTGTAACATTAATGAAATTAGAGCTACATCCATCTCAGTACCCTAGAGCATCCTCAGTTGACCCAGAAGTGGGGCATCCAAACGTCTGGATACTCATGGGATAGATGACTGACATGCATCTGTTTCCACCTGGCTCCTCTCTCCAGTCAGCCCCAGGAGTCAATCTACTTGTATAGGTTCACTGGATGACTCTCAGGCCGTGTCTTCACGGCAATCATCTCAGATTCAAAATGTTTTCAATCCTTGGAGTCCGCATGGCAGTTTGGCTTAACACGGTTTCCCCGTGTTAAATCACCCCAAAGCACGGTGAATCTCAATCCTGATTTCAACAGGTCTCACTCCGGATCGTGCCCTTGAAACGTTTTACATTTTTTACTGTGTGGACAGTACCGTTTTAAGGGATGAGAATCCATGTTTAGGGTTAACCTCTCCCAATAGCTTGCTTCCAAAGACAGTGATTTCAGTGTAAAAATCCACTGAACAGCCATCACTACACTGTAGCGATGGAACCATTTCACACCTTGATGGTTGGAATAACAATGTTGCAATTTTGCGCAATTCTAAAATCTGACTTTAGAAAGGGAAAGGAAGGGAGTTAAGCAGCTGAATGTGAATGTTTAAAGCAAAGGGGCTTTAGTTGCTGCTGCTGCTGTGTGCCCTGAGCAATGGGGAGAGGAGGGGAAAGAATCGCTGGCTGGCTGCCCACTGCCATTTTTCCTCCATCCATGGAAGCGGCAGCCACCCAGCCACCCAGCTAGGCTCAGTTAAGGGGTCCCTTATGGGTGGCACGTCCATGCCAGCAGGAAGAGGGCAGGGCAGCCCTGAAAAGCGGCTTTTAAAAAGTAGCCACTTGAGTCCCACCTTGAGTCACGTACGCCACGTACAATCCTCAGAATCCGAATCCAACGCGATTAAGTTAAAAGTACTGGGAACAGAGAAATTCACATTTGCATCCAGTTCTATTATTTTGGTTTAGGGAAAGTGAAATAAGCTTGCTGTGGGGATTCACTCTCAGGGTTGTTGTTAGCCTCTGTATCACTCTTCTCACCATGTAAATAGATGGGGGAGGGAGGATATGACTTACTAGCTGCTTTTGAATCAGTCCAGAAAATTGTCAACTTCTGAGTCCATTTCAGGTCCAAAATAAAAGTGGTCTGACCAGAAATCTCATAGCAGCAAAATTTTCTTTATATTGCTGTGAGGATTTGTGCATCAGGAGGCACCATGTGATCTACTACATTTTTTTGGCCACATGTCCACACACACTTTGCACACTTTGCCTTGTCTCTGGATGCATTCGGCCACCTAAGAAGATGCAGCCAAAGCCTGTTCATCACCCCTTTCTCATCTAACATTACATATGCTTTGGGGGTGGGGGTGGTGGATTCAAACAGTCAAGCTCAAGACACAGGGACATCCATTGCAACGAAGCCTCTGTGAGCAAGGGGATTTTGAATCCTGGTTTATCATACTGATGTTAAATTATTTTGGGGCTTCTCTTGCACGAGATATTTTTGTTGCTTTTAGATTGGTGCCCAGTATAGTAATAAATAGATAGCTGTATTGATGTGATCATCAGGTGGTAGGGTGCCCAGATAATCATCAGAGACAAAGATGCTGTGTGAAAAAGAATTTAACATTCTCCTTTACGCTGTGGTTCTAAGGTAAACCCCTTTCTGAAACTGATATTTTGTATCATAGGTAATCCCCCCCCCCATTTGTGTTACTATCAGATCTCTTCTCCATGTCAATACTGGCTTCAGGGGAAGGATTTTCCTATTTCCTATTTCAACGGAAAGTGGAAATAAATCTTTTCTTCCTCAGAAAAAGCTGAGGGTTTTTTTTCCAGAAAGAAAAAAAAGTTAAATAAGGAGAGATCTTTTATGTTGAAATTGCTTTAAATAATACAATTACTGAAATGATTCTAAGTTAGTCCAGTTCTGAAGTATTTCAAAATTATGATCAGAAGTTCATCTTGTTAAATCCCCAGAGGCATTGTCACACATGCTTAAATAGGCTAGACAAACGAATGCTCCATAACTTCTAGATTACGACATCCAGAGACTAAAAGTAGGCAAATAATACACACAGTGTCCAAAGGGTAAGTAGATTAAACTTGAATGGCTATAGTCAGCAGATGGCCTTCATACATCTTCAAGAATCAAACCAATTATTATGGTAGTGGTTATCATGTTAGATGAACATGTGTCAAGCATTTTACTAATGCAAGATTTGCTGGGAAAAGAGACAAGCCTGAGTAATTTTGTTTTGTTTTGTTTTTTGCTGGTGTCTCTCCAACGAGGGCAGAAAGGGACCTTTAATAGTTGGGAGGAAAGAGCATTGCAAAACACAATGGCCTATTTCAGCTAACATGTTGTCAGCCGTTAATGACTAGTGGTGTAACAGCTGGCTTTGATGTAATTTCTTTTGAATACATGAGATTACAAGCAGTTTATTGCATTCCTGTCGCCAGACTGCTCCTAGGATACCACCTAATGTCAGTAGGTCAAAGGTCTAAAGCCACAAGCCAAAGGATTTGTCATCGTTTAACAGGTCACTTGTTGCTATGGACAGTGCAGGCTGGACAGCTCCCCAATGTCTACTCAAACAGGATGATCAGTTCTTGTTTGCTTTTATCTCTTATGGGGAAAATGCAATTTTAAAGGTGTTCTTTCTTTCTTTCTTAAATAGCTTTTTGGTAAGATTTCTCCAAAAAAATTCATGTCACCATACCTTAAGTATTCAGTTAGTCTTCCTTTTAAGCACTGGCCAGATTCCTTGAGAAGGGAATTGTTGCTGGCACAGTCTAGCTTTCAAGTGAGGCTGTTTACATGGTCACACCATGATCCATTTACATGACCACACCCCAATTGATTTACATGTCTGCCCCCTAATCCATTTGCATGGCCACACCTGCATCCATTTATATGGTCATGTCCTACATGATAGGACTGAAGTACCAGCTAACAGGGGGACTTGGAGGAGGACTCAGGCTGGGTCATCATAAAAGTGTTTTACCCTGAGCATAAATTTCCAAAGTTCTGAGAGCAACAGATGTCAGCATCTAAACACAGCCCCAGACTAAGTCTAGATCCTGTTATATTTATATTTATTTAAACACCGGTGTTTATATTCCACCCTTCATATTCAATAAAACAATAAAAACAGTGTAAAACAGGTTTTAAACATATGTTAATCATTTAAAACCTAAAGAGACAATTCTTAGGCTGCGTCCACACACATGAAAAAAAGCAGCCCAAAAACAATTTAGGGTTCAGTACCATATGGATGCTAGTATTCCCATCCCACCTCTTATCCATATTAAAGGCTTTGGTAGTATATTTTCTGGGCTTTGGTATTGCTTAGAGGCACACCTCTAAAGATATGTCTTTTCACTGCATTTGAGTGCAGCCTCAGTAACGGTGATTCCATTGTCTGTTCAATATTGTTCAACTCCATTCCACTACCCAAATTTTTACAAGTTTAAAAAGACATCTGAAGCTTTTTGATAGGTTGAATTCCAAAGGCTAAGCTAAATAAGAACTTTTTTCAAAGGGCAAGAACTCTTTATAATTTAGAGGCAGAGTTCATGTTTAGGCAATCATAAAAAAAATTTTTTTATATATAAAATCTGATAGATAATAGGGCTTTGGTTGTTTCTCTGTCTGACTTGAAGACTTAGGAATGTTCCACGCAGTGAGCTAATTATTTAAGAAACAATTACAGAGAATTAAAGGGGAAAGCTGGAAACCACTTCCAAATAATCAAAATTATGGCTGTGTCTGCAAGAGTCTGCTGGCCCACAGCAACAGCCCTCAAAGAACTTGGTGTTTGCCAGATCAACATGGAAGTAGCATTAGATTGGGCTTAGGTCCAAAAATGGCACCATAGTCTACTTCAGTGGGGCACCACTTAAAAGCAGTCTCCAAAGTAGTAATAGACTGTCCCAGCACTCACATGTGAGCAGCAGAGAGAACTACGACTACAGTAGTCTACCAAGTGCCAGGTGCCCTACTTCTGGGAACTTGCATTCAGGTTGGATGGAGATGGGTCCTCCATAATGCAGATAGCCCTTGGCACAGGCTGCTGGCTACTCCTCTGATACTGGACCTGCACAGTGCTGGTACACCAATGTACACCATGCAGATGTTGCTTATCTTTCAATATGGCTGTGTCCTGATGATCTATATTCAGGGTCCTAAGTACTTCAACTGTGTAAAATGCCCACATTTGAGTTTAATTTGTCTTCCCATTTTGCTTTCTTAGAACAAAAGCTAGGGGGAAGCAGAAACTTGATAGTGCTTTTTCTTCAGGATACCATATGCATTGCCACATACTACTTGATTCCTTCCCTATTACACATTCAACTTACAGTTTTCTGAATCTAGACCAGATACTATGGTGGGCTTCTCAAAGGATGGCAGGATTTGCTACAAGTGTAACAACTTTCATCTTCACATTATGGAACGACACTAAATTTGTAAGACTCTCCTAAGTCCATAGGTATGTTGTTTGCTCACCTCCTATTCACTGGTTTTTGGTATTTGGTCTTGGACAGTGGGGCATCTTCTGTATTTGATCACCAGAAACACAAATGAGAGGATCACTAAGAGCCCTAAGGGTGGCAGCAGTGGTGAGGGCAAAAGAGCTGCTGCCACAAGGTGAGAGCAGTTTAAATACTCTAAGTGACTTGAGTCCTAGTTATTTGAAGGAGTGCCTTTCCCAATATAACCTGCCTGAGTATTAAAATCATAAGGCAAGGGCCTTCTTGTAATCTTGCCTCTTTTGGAGGTGCAAGGGGTGATGGCATGCAAGTGGATCTTGTCTGGATGTCCGGAGGACCCATTTCAGCTGTACACCAAAGCACACCATTGAAATGGCTCCTCAGGAAGTTTTGAGGTTGGGAACCTTTGTTGCTAGCTGTCAGAGTCATTGAAGGCTTGCTCTGAAGCCAGTGCAGGGGCTTGCTGTGATCTGGACCACAGAGAACCATTAGATACTGACTTGCTAATCAGGATCACCACAGGTAAGTGCTTGGTAAGGGGCCTCCTGTCAAGCAGCACACATCTTTCTTACAAGTTTGGTGTGTATGTTTAACAAAAGGAACATATATTCCTCAATTTTGGAATTGTGGGGAGGCACAGGAGATTTACAAAAGGATTCAAGAGAAAGGATGGGAAGTTTTGCAGACAGAATCAACACCAATAATTTCAGCTAAGGATATTTGCTTAATGCATTGTATAGAGCTTTAAGGTTGAATAGGTGGAGAAGTTCTGTCTTGAACAATTAACACTGGCAGTGATAGTTTGAGTGGAAGGAGAGTAGTAAATGGACATTGGAGAAATGACAATATCATTTACTAAAAGTGATGAAATTTCAAATACTGAAGAGTACGGAAGGGCAAAGAGCTGGTGGAGACTTGAGTGTGAAATGGAAGGATATATTAGAATATTTGGTGAAGGAAGTGGGGAGTAGTCAGGAAAGAAATCAGGTATTAGTAACTTTTCTTATGGGATAGTAAAGTTTGGGGTGTGGTTCAATAGAGAGAAGGGGTCATAAAAGTATAAGTGCAATGTATAAGTGCAATGTTTGTGAATTTTGTATTAAGGAAATCAATTAAAAACACCCACACAAGTGCAGAAAGGCCCTAAGTCTTGTTCCATTAAAGTTTTCTATATGTGCTTCAATACTAATTCACTGCAGTTTGGCCGCTTTTGTTTATTTTCCTTCAGTTTGGAAATGCAAATTTAAAAACTAAATAATTGGAAGAGTTCTTTTAAAAATTAATGATGATGATGTAGATTTTTGAATATTGTAAGGCACACTGTGAACTAGTTATGAAAAAAAAATTGAAACACACTGCCAATTTTCCTCCAACAATGCAGTGGATGTCATTCTCTTGAGAAGGACTCAACATGAAAACATACAGCTGCCTCAGGGGAGTACAGTTTAAGTGGAGCAAAATGTCTCCTGTCTCTCACATTCTGTCATTTGTTGTTTTGGTTCTTTGTAGTAAGAGAAAACATGATCTGCTGCATAAAACATTTTTTAAAAAACAACAACAATAATAAAAAAACAGAGTGACAAAAGGGGTGACTTACCTTGCTTTGCTGCATCAGATTCTGCTGGGAGGAAATCCCACCAATATGTAAGATCTCATTTCCAATATACAGTACTATTTTCCTTCCAAACAGAGTTTTTTGCAGTGTGCTTTTTTTTTCTGTGTGGAAAGTACACCACATCTTCTTCTTTTTTTTTCTTTTCTTTGTTGGGACATGTGCATACAGTAGATTGATAGAAACTGAATTTGGGCACTTTGGGGGAGAATAGGAGGGTAATTCCTTCTTTTCCTTTCCTTTCTTTTCTTTTCTTGTTGGGGCATCATGTTGCATATGGAGGTGCAGGATTCCAGCCTCATATTGGCAGGAGTTCATGGGAGGGAATGGATTCCCACTTTAGAAGTTTTGTTTTGTTTTTTGTTAGTTTTGCAAAGAAGAAGGAGGAGGAGGAGTTGACTTTTATACCCTACTTTTCCCACCTATTTAAGGGAACTCAAAGCAGCAGACAACGCTTTATTTTCTTCTCCCTAAAACAGAACACCCTAGGAGGTAGGTAGGGCTGTGAAAGCTCAGAAGAGAGCTGTGAAAAGCCCAAGGTCACCCAGCTGACTTTGTGGAGGAGTGTGGAATCAAACCCGGTATTCCCAGATAAGAGGCCAGCTCCCTAACTACTAGACCAAACCGCACCTATAGACTTCCTTACTAAATTACATAACTGTGCTGATGAGGGCAGGGGAAACTTGCAGCTGGGTGGGACTGAAAATAGGTACAGATATATTCCTGCTCAGAAACAAATTTGCACAGGAGCAGAAATGCATAGGATCAGTTTTGCACAGATAACAGAAATGGAAAAAGCCTGAACCCCAATAGATTGTATGGTCCGTTGTTATACAGTGCTTGAGAAGTGTTTCAGACAGGTTGTGACAGGGAACAGAACATGTTGACATTTCACTTGGTATGCCATGAAAGCAAATGGAGAGCATAATCTGTTTTTAGTTTGTTCTTTCCAGACACAAAACTCAAGGGTATATCTTTTTAAAGTGGGAGGCAAGGCTAGAGGGTTTTTCTGAAGTGGGCCCTGGTGGAATGATGTGAACTAGATGAATTTTCATGTACAGATGAGTTATGTTTCAAGAAGTGTGGTGGTGGTGGTGGGGGAATGTAATTGTTCTTACATACTGTGCATCATAAAACTGTTCGAGTTCTAAAACGACAAGAGGCTAAAAAGCTTCCAAAATTGTTTGTTCTAGCATTTTAGCTAAAGGAAGAATTCCGGCGGTATTTTACTCCAGTGGTTGTAGGATGAGTGGTGAGCTAGATGTCCAAAGTGACCTCCCATCTGCCACCTCTGGAATCCCACCACTTTGAGACATCATTGCTTGTATGGTATAAAAATACTAATACATACAGAGCTATCATAATACTTCTATAATACTTGCTACAGACCTGTGCAAGTATAGTGCAGTGGTACCAGGTTCTCTAAGGGCCCAGGTGAGCTGCTCCTCCTGCAAAGACTGCTGACTGGCTGCCAAGGAGACCTGCTCCCGGACCACAGCTTCACCATCACGGCATCCACCTGGGACTGAAGCTGAAACTAAGCCCCAGTGCGCAACATCTGGGCTGCTGGGTTGGGGTCAGCAACTATATAGGCAGCAGAGGTCTCCAAGGCACTGCCTATTTGGGGATTGTGAGGGGAGTGGCTTGGGTTTAAAAGGTTTTTAATTCTTGTTTTTAATTTGTATTGTTTAATTATATTTTAACTGTTTTAAGAACAGGACATCTTTTTAGGCTTTGTTTGCTAGTTCCTCCTGGCTGGCTCTGCTCCTTGTTTCTAGTACTGGGACACAGGCAGGTAAAGAGAGGGGTGTCAGGTGAGTGGGGGGTTGGCTTCATGCACAAATATTCATACAAATATTCAGGAACGAAGTGAACTCCCACTCCTCACTTTCTATGCCCCCCACTCACCTGACAGCAATGGCACCAGCGCTGCCACCACCATGTGCTGTATGCCACTAAGAGCCTGTCTGAAATAGCCCTTCATGTCCCCGAATGGAGATGTGCACGCAGAACTGGAAGGCCTACTTGGGCTTATAACAGGAGCATGTGGCAGTGGCAGTGTGACCAAAGGTAAGAGGGGGGAGGGGAGGCCCCAGGAGGGGATCCGGCTTAGGCTGAAGCTAATGCTGGGTAAAGAAAATAAACCAAAGAAGTCAAGGGCTAGGAAAGCTTCATTATGCAGCTGGGAAAGATACTGCTGCCAATGGGAGTATCCCAGTTTTTTTCTGGTGGGGAGCAGAGAAGGTGAAACCTGAAAAGGAAGTATGATGGCATCTGGAGAACACTTCTCATTCTGCAGTGGAACATGAATTCCACAAATGAAGATCTCACAGTGCCCCAAGGAACAGCACACAAGGCTGACAGATGTGGAGGTCTCATACCATTTCCTCATTCTATTTTGTCATGTTGGCAAAATAGGGTGTGGACTACCTCAGGTTAAACAGTAATCAATTAAGCACTTTCTGGTTTAAGAATGTTGAATAAAATACATAGTTATACATTCAGTTATTTTTGCTGTTTTGATTTGTTTATTCCACAAGAAATATTACCAGAATATCTGAGTTCATTGCACATAAATTTACCAAATAAACATTTATTTTCTGAACTTTTCTTTAAACCAGGGAAACACTCATAAACTTTCATATGCTTCATTTCTTACTAATGATACCACATTTTCAAAGGAACAGCCTTTCTGCTTCTTCTATCACCAGTGCCATTTGAAACAGATTAAGAATATAGGTCAGGTGTTTACTTATAGCTTTAATCAAAGCCTGTAATGTCCAGAGGTTATATCTTTAGTGGCAGAGCAAGGAATCTGACTGTCATCAGTATCCTTTTGGGCCTTCCGTATGGGTAGGACATGATTCCACAGGATTAGTCAACAATAAATGTCTTCTGGATTTATTAGTTCAGTCAATTTACGGTGTAAAGTAAATTGATCATTTGAACAAAGATCATGTATTCAGCTGTTTGTTGTACAAGTACCTGAGAAAGCATGGTCCCTCTGTAAACAGTGGTCCTTGCTCTGATGTGGACTGGACCCATGCCATATGGTGCCACGATGAACTTATTAACTGAAGGATTAACTCATCTCAGCATTTGGGATCCCCAGTTTCCAGCTGTGAGAATGATTGATGGGTTAACTACTGCTTCAGTCTTGAAAGTTATTTCCTCCATTTAACAGAGTCAAGAAGACAGAAAATTGCCCCCTTTGTAAATGCTAATCTCACCACTCCTTCGAACACCCAACATAACAATTTATTCAAGGCAAAGTCTTAAAATTGGTATAGTACACATCAAATGCATACTAATTAGCAATTTCTTTTGAAGGCTCTATCACTTATTAAGGGTCTCCTTTTCCATATGTTCATCATGCCCCACTTCACCCTTTAATTACAAAACAGCACTTTCTATTAATTGTGAGAAGGTACATTGTCCCTGGTATCCGTATTAAATACTACACCTTCAGAGGCCCAGTTTAGGGTCAGAGAGAAGGCAGTCATTAAAGCTTAGTACCACAGCCATCATTCCTTTTTTCCATATTCCTTTTTTCCCCCTCACTGGATGTGCTGGTTAAGGAGATTTGCTTGAAAAGAGTTTTTCTTTCAAGATGTCAATTTCTGTGTTCCTGTTATATTACCACTGGCCATAGATAAAGAGATGATTATTATTCCACTATGATTAAGTGGCAATTATTCCACCACTGACATTGAGCAAAAAAGGGGCACTTTCTCCACTTGGAACCTTACTTTCAAGGTTCTTCAGGGCTCTTGTTTTTTCGATGTCTCTGAAGAAAAAGGATATATGCAGTCCTGCAACCAATATGAGTAAAGTCAGTCTGAAAATTACACAGGAACTTGCTGATTGTTAGCTTGTCTTTATATTTATATTTAGCTTGAATTTATATTTACTTTTAAAATCTAATTAGCTAATTTGCAGAATTGATATTGCCTGATTAGTTATGTGCTTTGCATTAACATAAGAAAGCTGTAGTAGAAAATATATGTGCTGACTCCAGTACTTTTTAAAAAAATGTTGAATTGATTGGGAAGAGGAGCTTGCCTTGGACTCAACTTCCTGGATGAAGAAGGGATAGGCAGGGGAGGTGCCTTCCTTGGTGCCATTTTGGAGTGAAGAGTTGCCATAGAATGGTGCCTCCTTTGTCCAGGGTAGGAGAAACCATCCTGCAAAGGAGGCACCTCTGCCAGCAATCGTACTGGGAAAGGGACTGGTTCAGTCACTGTGAGATGCTCAGTGCTACATTAATGGAGACGGGGTAACAGTGACTGACTTCTTGGACCCCTGGAGGCAAACCAGACCCATAAATGGAGTGTTTTCATGAGATTTTCATTCTTGCCAACCATACTGTTAATTAGGGGTGTGCAAGAATGCAATTTTCAGATTAGATTAAATTTGAATTAAATATTCAAATGTTTGAATTCGTACAAATAGAGAAAAAACAAATGCATTCACATTTGATCTGATTTGAATACATTTGTATCTATTCGTATGAATATTCGATTCGTACTTGAAGATACAAATGTCAACAACATTTGTATGTGTTCGTACGTATCTGTACACATACAAATGTCCAGATAATTCATACAAATTATTAGAAATGTTTGAATTCATTCAAATGTTAAAAAATGAATTTATAGACATTTTATTTGAATTTGAATGTCTGAATATGAACGAATTCGATCAAATTCTGAGTGTTTTGAATATTCTTGCACATCCCTACTTAGTTTATCAACAGTTGCAAAGACGCAACCATCAAACTACGGTTGATACTTATATGAAACAAGTGCAGAGGAGCTACAGAACAAAGTGCGTATGCTTATTAATCAACCACTCTTCATGGAGATCAAGGTTAAGATATTAATATCAGCATACAAAGCCTAACATGTTGAATGTCTTCATCATATTTGAAATCTAGTGCAGCTATTCTAGTTCAGTCAGCAAGATTGGCACAAACTTCTTCCTTTTCTTTTGCATTTAGCCACTCTGTAGGTGGGAATGATTTCACTGTTTACATTCAGAAAATGTTGACAATGAAGTGCTTTATTTGAAGTCTTCACATTAAACTACCAAGATCTTTGCAGCACTGTTTCAGACTTCAGCTGGATGCTATTTTCCATATAGTACCCCTATGATACCCTTTTCCTTGGTGCTCTTATTCTGCCATTACCTACAAGGAAACTTATTTTGACATTGCCCTTTATGAGAGACTCACCTCAGAATACCACTGTATATACCTGTATCCATACTCCTTGCTGCAAGCTCTCACAGGGTCAATTCACACTTTCCTGCAGGTGAGGCTGTATTCAAGTAATGATTTTGTAAGCTTAGCTTTATGCTCAACACCTTAGCTATTTTATGTATGGAGATGCTGAAAACACGTACCCATGAAAAATAAATATGATGCATTCGTATCTTAAAATGTTTGGTACAGTCTTCCAGAGAGAATATAATGAAAAGAGATTTCAGTTGAAATAAATTTGAATGACAGCATTAGAATCCTTTGAATTCTAATAATGTAATTTTGAACCAAATGGAAATACTAACTCCCAGAAATTGGTCTCACAGTTCTTCTCTAGCAACATGAGCAGGATATAAAGTAAGCACATGTGTGTGTGAGAGAGGGGGGAGGAGATAGGTAGGGAGAGAAAGATCATAGAGATGATAAAGATGATAGAGATAGATTATTTAAAGTGTTCTTATTCTCTTCAGACCAGGTCTATGAAAATTACCATTCAATCTCTAGGCCTGTGCTATTTTCAAGTTCCCCCACCCCAAAGTCTAATATTAAGTAAACAGAACTTTGAGAAATCAGCAGTTCCATTTTGTTCAGCTTTAAGCTGAATAATAATATAACATAATGCTTTTAAAGTTAGTAAATGCTATCCATGAAAAATGCCTCAGAAGTTGTCTTCTCTTTATTGTTCTGAAGAATGGTTTCCCTCCCTCCCACCCACCCACCACTCCACTCCATTCCCCCTTCTTGGGGAAGAGGCAAAATTGCATCTGGCTGTCAATTTAGACAATGTGCCAGATTTCAGCCTCTTGTATTTTGAAATGGGCCAATATTTTAAATACCCAAACCCATGGTTTAAAATGGAATTGACAGCCTCCTAACTACAGCCTAGCAAATGCTGATGCTATCATAATGAAGTGTAATTAAATTGTCTCTGTCAAGAGGAGAGCTGACCAGTCATTCAATGTATATCTTACTGCCATCATTCATTTAATTAGCTATTAGTTTCATTATGCTTAGGTGTTTTATTTTCAACCAAATGATCACACTTCTCTCATTCCTGACATACCCTCTCTATGTATTCATTCCCAAATCAACTGGGGGGGGGGATAGAACCTGTTTCATTTGACAGGAAACTAATGCTAACAATATTGTTTCTTTTTAACAAACACTTTCCTGATTCAAACCCATAAATCCTTTATATCCTAGTGTGAGAATCATTCCCCTCTGCAATTCTAATTTGTGTATCATACTGCATTGGCTCCGCATGGTCAAAAAATGGCCACCCTAGCACACCAGGAGACCTCAGTTTCAAATTGGACCATTTTCCATTTCCATTTCCATTTTTATTTATATACCGCCTTTCCAAAAATAAATTTCTGCCCAAGGCGGTTTACAACAAATGGAAAAACAAAGATACAATGGGAATCCATTTTCGGTACTCTAGCCTGGCCTATTCTTGGTCATATGCAGATATCCTGAAATTTACACTAGGGTGCAGAAAGGAGGTCTCTGAACCCATTCATATTGTTGGACAGTGTCCCACACACAAAGAGTCAAAGAACAATTTGCCAGTGCTGCATGAACTTTCAAGAAAGCTCACAAACCTATTTTTCAGTGAGGGTGAGGGCTTCTTGCTTCGTTCACTCATGCTGGCCCCAACTGCTAGGAAATCTAAGACCATGTCTCCATTTTGTGTTGGAGATGTCTCCTTTCTGAGCAGTTGTTAGAAGTGGACTAATACACCACAGAAATTGGTACCCCCTGTGTCTGTTTTGGGCTGTGTTCACATCTAAGCTTTAATCCAGCTTGAGTCCACTTTCAGAATGAGGTAATGCATCAGCAAAGGGACAAGCTGATTTCTTTCAGCATTATCTAACTCAGAAGATACACATTTGAGTTAGATAATGTGGAAAGAGAATTATTCACTTTGCTGATGTGTTCTTCCATTCTGAAAGTGAATTAAAACTTAGGTGTAAACAAAGCCTCGGAATACAGAGGCAGCCAAGGCACATCAGATAGCTTTCACTGCCTGTTCATTAATATATAGTGGTGATTACAAACTGTCTATATACTGTGAAAATAGTTTTCTGTACTTAGAAAGTATCTGTCATTTAGCATTATCATACTCTCAATGTGGTTTATAATAAAAAACAGATAAAGCGATAATTAAGAACAGCTAGTAAGAGAGATGAACATCCACATTTGGAAGGCTTGTGTGAAAAGTATTTTCATACATAGTTGGTGGCTGACTGGTGTCAGAAAACTAGGTGTTTCAGAGGGTTGGTGCCACCACAAAGAAAGGCCAGCTATGGGCAATTGTACAACATCATTCAATAATTTGTGGTATTTGCAGCAATGACGCAACCACTCAATACTATTACTTGAGATTGCCCACACAAGTAGGCGCAGAACCTCCTGAACACAATGCCTCCCACTCAAATCCAATACAGTCTATTCAGATCTATGGTGGTGAAAGATGCTAAAGGATCAAGTGGGATCAAGAATTCTTCCCTTCACCATCCCTTCCATAGAAACATATCTGTGAGGGCAACTGAGGTTGACTTTGTCACCAAACTAGGTTCAAGCCCAGATCAAGATAATTAGTTTCATTCAAGAGCTCCTGGGATTGCAAAGTTGCTACCCATGGTTACTTCACTTGCTCCAGGCTCTGCTCTGGCATTCCACACAGGGAAAAGGTCCTGATAAGATCTGATTTATATGAAATGCTCTCAGTACAGACTGAAATAGAGGACAGAAGATTGTTTGATGTATAAGTCTGAGATCAGAAGGTCACAGCAGCAATGCTGAATGGCAATTTGCCACTTCCCCTTGATGTCTCCAGAAGCAGGGAAGTAAAAACTTCAGTTTACAAAATGCACAGTCTTCTGGCCTTTCCTAAAGGTTGTTGCATAAGCATCCAAGTTCAACAGAACTGCTTACATTAAAGGTGATTTAATTACCCTGAAATCCGGTAATCTGATTCTGTAGGTTTACTCAGTAGGGGCTGATACCCAGGGATGAAGCAGAACTGCTGCATGCTGATTTGGGCTTTGCTTATAGCAAGTGGTAAATCATTCTTTGATCCATTATTTTACTGTTCTCTGGTACTAAATTTGGCAGAGGTTTAAGGAAAAGATTTGTATTATATGACATTATTTTATTTACTTACTGTGTTTACATGCAAGCCTCAGATGGTTTTCTGGATGGCTTTGCAAATCTTGCATGAAGTATTTTAAATATTTAGGACTGAACTAAATTATTTCATCATATGATCAGTAACATTACTGAATGTTTTAAAATAGTAAAGTAAGAAACAAAAGTGCAATGTTCCACATTGGCCATCCATTTACAACCAACAATGCCCCAGGGAAACTTGTTCTGTCTCTTGCGGTAGCTATTGGGTTTAGAAGAGTTCTGGTTGGTGCTGGTAATAAGACTGTGAGCACCTTCTGTAATCATTACATAGGCAAACACTGCAAAGATCACACCTTCCATTTAAAAAGTATCCAGGCCAGGAACAGGGCAAAGAGTGCGGGGACCAACCACTCAACTGGCCCAGACTGACTTGGTCTACCTAGCTCCAAAGTTACAGGCAGAGGACATTTCATTGTGCCCTTTAAATGGCCTTGAAACTAGGCCAGTTTTGGAGCTCAGAGAAATGTTGTTGGGCACTGGAGCAGGGTAGGGTCATTTCTAGGGACGTGCACAAATAATCAAAACATTCAAAATTCAATTGAATTTGTTCAAATTTGGACATTCAAATTCAAATTGAATGTCTATATATTTGAATTTAACCATTCAAATGAATTTCAAATTTTTGAAACATTTGTACAAATTATTCAGACATTCATATGTGTACGGATAGGTACTGTACATGATGTGGTACTTGCATACATGCATCTTTCCCACATCCGTATGCATTTGTATGGATCTGTTCGGATGAAAACAGGTTGCATACGGGATAAATATAGGATGCACGTGGATGCAAATGGATGTGTACAGGATGCGTATGGATGCATACGGGCACATATGAATGTTGTCAACATTTGTATTTGCAAATACGGATCAAAAATTTGCACAAATAGATTTGAATGTATTCAAATTGAATTGAGTATGAATACATTCAAATTTTAAACATTCAAATCAATTCAAATTTGAATCAAATTGAATCCCAAAAATTGTGTTTGTGCAAAACCTTAGTCATTCCTGTTGTCAGCACTGCTTGTGTGCATAGCAGTGGTAAGAACTGAAACTCAGCCACATCCCTGAAGGGGCTGCTTTCAAGTCCCTGGCCCACTTTACAATGCTTCTGTTCACAGATACTGTGTCCAGGCATGGGCCAGGCATGCCATGTGTGCAGACATTATGACTTATGGGAAGCTCTGTACTTCTGTGGTTCACAGTGGCTTTTGTTAAATAAAAAATTGTGCCATCAAAAAAAACCCTTTTAGTTAACTTATTTCTTTGTGTGTTGAAATAGAAATGTTTGAAGAGAAAACAGATTGGCTGCATCCAGACATCACTTACTTATTCCACTATATTTAGATATTCCAGAAAAGATAATGGATATTCTGGAAAATCCGAGCTTTATTCTGGAATATCCAAATATAGCAGAATATGTAAGTGATGTATGGCTACAGCAGCAGCTAAAGGGCTTTTCTTGCAGAGTTAATTTCTTTCTTTCTTTCTTTCTTTCTTTCTTTCTTTCTTTCTTTCTTTCTTTCTTTCTTTCTTTCTTTCTTTCTTTCTGGAAGTGAATTAGCAATTATGGACTACAAGATGGTGGCATGTGGTGGTAGTGATTATGAATTTTCCTAACACCATTGCACATTTTCAAGTGTGCCTGCCTGGGGTCTATTGGGACTAGCAGGGAAGTTGGAAAAAGAAGTTGTACTAGGACCAGAAAGATAAAGGTAATGGTTACAGAGCTGCAATTTTAGTCAAACTCAATATGATAATTGATCCTGGTCTGTGTGTCCCCATTTCCTTCCTTCCTCTCTCCCTCCCTCCCTTCCATTATCTTGTCTGTGACAGAAAATAGAAGGGGAAAAGTAAGCAGGCAGGCAATGAGAGAATAACTATTTTATACTAAGTGGCCCTGATTTTAACAGAGTCCCTAGTGTATGTGACTCCTCTTTAGAGGTGAAAGGGCAGCAAATTAATGAAAAGGGCTCAGCAGACAATGTGAAAAAACAGGTAATTCTGTGCTTCTAGTCTTGATCTTGGATGCCCTTTCACTGGATGCATTCTCCAAGGCCATCAGTTCAAGTGAAAGCAATGTAATGTTAAGTTAAATTAAACACACTGCTATCTTGGAAGGAAACCCCTTTGGTTTCAGTGGCCAGTTATGAGTCTGACACATATTCACTTACAAGGTTCGTTTTGGTAAGACTTAGATCTAGATTGATATGTCAAGTTAAAAATAAACTTTGGAGCTAATTGATAAAATACACAAGAGACTCTCCCCAAAAGACAAAGGTTTTATCTACTGTATCTGAGCAAATTGCCTGGAAAGCAGAGGGCTGCTGGATCGATCCTCAGTCTCTCCCTGGAAATAGACAATGGCTAACCACTTCTGTATCTCTGCCAAGAAAACTGAATAGTGTGCCTATCAAGTGGCATCTAGCAGCAGCATCAACAGCTGTATCCACACTGGGGAATAATTCACGATATTACAGCCTTGGGATTTTTCAGGGGTGGAAGTGCATAAACATGCCATGAAGTCCAACCTTATTGCCAGGGTGCGGGAGCCTGATACTTCTTTTTCAAGGTTTTATGATGCTTTGACAATTGTTTTTTGTCCCAGAATATAGTCTGGAATAAGCCCTGCTGCACGTGGGAGAATGTGTAACTAACAATAAAAGTAATATGTAAGGATGTGCACAAATACTCGTAACATTCAAAATTTGTATGAATTCGGCTGAATTTGGACATTCAAATTTGAATTGGATGTTGTCACATTCGAAGACTAACAATCAAATTTGAATTGAATGTTTCGCAGCATTTGTATGAAGCTTCATATGGGATTCATATGGGTTTGGTGTGGTATTTGTATGGGATCCATATGGGATTGAAAATTCGTATTGAATTTGAATCCTACTACATTCAAAGGGGATCTAGGGTGTTTTTCCACCGTGCTCCTTTAATCCAGATCTAAGAAGATCCGGATCTAGGGAATGGGTACTCCCCTTAATCCAGATCTAATAGATCCAGATTAAGGGAAGTACCCAATGTGTTTCCATGGGTGGTCTAGCAATGGGTGTTAGCCTCCCTGCCATGGAAACACTGGAACACCCATTTGGAAATCTGGATCTACCCACAAGGGGTCTGCCTGTCACCCCAGATGTTTGGGAGGACAGGGGGTGCAATCTCCAAAGTGGCTCTGAAGTCACTTTGAAGTCATTTCTAAGTCTCTTGGATGTCTGTGCAAAATAGCTCTGGAACGTCTTTGAAGTCTGTGATGATCTTAGGAGTAAACTTCGAAGTGACTTTTGCACAGACTTCGAAATGACTTTGAAATGACTTCAAAATGACTTGGAAGCTTAGGTTTTGGGGCTCCCACCCCCAAGGGTGCGCCCTCCCCCTAGCCTCCTCTAGACCCCATTGCCAAACTAACATGGAAACAGGCTCCCTTTAATCTGGATTTTCTGGCTGAAGACCCCATTGTAGACCCCATTAATGGGGTCTACAGAAAATCCAGATTAAAGGCCCAAAAGTACCCATATGATCCGGATTTCCCGAGGTGTGCTGTGGAAACAAATGTGTCCCTAATGGGTGCTGTGCTGGAAATGGGGTCATCCGGCTCTAACCCAAATGGGTCCTTAATGGGTGCTAAAATGGGTACTAAGTGACCTTGGGAAAATACCCCTAGTCAAATGAATACAAATTTTCTTGCATTCAATTCAATACAAATCAAATCTAAAAAAAAATCAAGCACATCCCTATATGTGAATAAACAAATGTCTATCCACTTACTTACCTTCAGACTTCTGTTGAGATCAGTTAGCAGCAATTTGTGAAACTTCCTAGACTTCCCACTGATCAAATACATAGTTATATCTTTCTTATGACTAATATTTTAAAGCACCTGTGATTTAGAAGTAGCAAAGAAGGCTGTGAGGTGTAAGTATATTTTTCCAAGATGAACTGCAGCTAAAATATATGAATTAATTCCATGGAATAGTAATAAAGGGTAAATACAAAACCGGAGAATAGACATGCCTCTGAATTCACAAATCTTTATCCTTGGGGATTTGGATTCCATTACAAATATTAGCAAAGATCAAGGACATTTTATTTTAAGGGTAAGTCTAATTGGAAAGGAGTTAATTCTAGCAATCTGGAAGTCAGCTGAAGAAATTAAAATTGATGTGTGCAAATGGAGTGGGAGGCATTTGCTGCTTCAGGGTGCAACTTACATTTGAGCTCAACCTGAATCTCCAAGGTATCTCTCATATATATAGTTATATACTTGCCCTGAAGTCATGAAAATCTCTGCATTACAGTTCATGAAAGTCTCGTAAGGATTTATAACACTCATGATTTTTATCATGTCTCGCTTTTAGGTGTATTCTTAAATCCTAAATGCCTGAAATCAGGTAGATCTTAAGCCGTTTATCATATTATTTTTTGATGTGACATAGCCTCTGTGATATTTTCCCAGCCATTTTCATGCAATGAACCTTTTGCTTCAGGTAGTAAGAGCTATGACCTGACTTAATAGTAAGCTCAGATGTTGGGCTCCGTATAATAGCTACTACATGCACACTTCCTCAAGTCATTCATGTGTGTTGGCAATGGGCTCCACAGGGCAAATGGGAAGCCTCTACTCCTTTAGACTGCCCTCTGCAAATATTGGGCAAAGAACACATTAATGCCTAGAAACATCCAGATTAAAGGCACTTTGTTAAATAATGTTATTGAATTGGAGGGATCCGTTTAAGTCACTGAGTCCACTCCTAACTTGCTGTTCTCTGTAGGAATCTTTAATGAAAGCATTTTGCCCAGTGGAAAATGGTTACTGCTAGGGATGTGTACAAATATTTATAACATTCAAAATTCGGATGAATTTGGACGTTCGAATTCAGATCAAATGTTGGCACATTGGAAGACTGATATTGAAATCTGAAACAAATATTTTCTGAGACATTCGTACAAAGCTTTGTTACGGATTTGTATGGGATTTGAATGGGGTTCATATGAAATTTGTATCTATCATTTGTATAGAATTTGTATGGAACACTTGCATCAAATTTGAATTTTACCACGTTCAATATGAATCGAATACCAAAAAAAAAAATTGTGCACATCTCTAGTTAATGCCTCTCTAGATAAATGGGTTCCATGATTAAAGTGTAAAAAAAAATTTTCCCCTTTGTTTTTCAGCTAGAACATGCTTTCTGAGAACTCAAAACTATTATTTTATGTCCTGCATTCTGCGACAGATCACTCCTTTCTGTGGCTGTGGTCACGCCATCTCCAGTCCATCTTTAAATCTTCTCCAGTCCATCTTCAGGTTTGATTGCTCTCACCTTTTCATTTCTCTCTGTTTTATTTGTGGACTTTCCATTCAGGGAAGTCCCAATGGAGAGTGGAAAGTCCACAAATAATATGGATAGAAATGAAAAGGTGGAAGCAGTCAGATCTGAAGATGGGCTGAAGGAGGTTTAAAGTGAAGGTGTGACCAAGGCCCCTTCAGTTATTGGAAAGGGCAGTCATATCCCTCATCTGTTTTCTGTTATTAAATCTAAAGATACTAACTCTTCATAGCTATGTTTTTGGCTTCCAGGAACCTATTCCTTAAAAAAAAAAAAAAAAAAAAAAGTAGTTATCCACAAACTGTGCATAAATTGAAAAAAAAAAAGCCTAACTCAAAAAAGCTTATTGGTGATAGTGCCTGCATTCTGGTCCCTTAATCCACATTAAAGGCCAGAAAATGGACTTCCAAAATGCATTATGTGGATTAGAGGTACAATGGGAATACAAGCATTCACATGCTACCATTCCTAAGCCACAGTTGAGCTGCTTTTTAAAAATATGTGTACATACAGTCAATGACAGGATCCACAAAGAAAAGAATCACCTTTCTTACGCTGCTTCTCTGAATGCTCTTCATGTTGCTGGATACCCGTATATGTCAGAGTTATAACAAAAGCATCTCCAGCCATAATTTGGACAGACAGATCAGGAGGCCTTCTGCCATCCTGGATCAGAAATTACTGTAATTCTGAGTCTAGACGGGGAGGGAGAGGTAGGGTTGGGGTGGCGAGTGAATAGAAAATCTCCCCTGCCCATCCAAAACCTGGCTGGGGATTTCCTTACTGTGATTTTGACAGGTGAGGAGAAGAGCTTCCCTTGTCCTCAGAACTGAAGTGGGAGAGTTCCCAGCTTGTTGTAGACGTCTGTTTGTTGCTGGATGGTGGGGGCAGAACACAGCATCTTCACATTGAATACACAATACATGGCAATGTTGTGCAGACACTGCACTCTCATTGCGTACTGAAAGCACCATAATGGTGCTGTGGGGATCTTGCCAAGGTCTCACTAGTAAAGGCTAAAGTGAAGTAATTACTTCATATTGAGAAAAGATAGCTCGGTGCAGCCCAGAACTGAATCTGTTTTGTTTGCAGTTTCATCACATTCTGACTCACATTTGGTTAGTGACTGACAACAATTCCAATATCATTTTTTCAACTCCATTTTCAAGGCAGGCATACTTTATACTATCTGTTTCCTTGACTTTTAAAGACTAATTTCTCTTAACCAAAACAAACAAACAAAAAACCCTAAGTTTATTTACAATCTGATCATAAAAGCACACATTTCATGTAAGTGCTTATTTGCACTGGTGAGCTGTGCAATCTTTTCTTTTGATTGATGAATAAAATATTAAAGAAAGAAATGTTCATATAAATATTTGTCTCTCTTTTCCCTTGCCCAGGAAGATTTCTAATATACATTTTAAAAAAGAAAGAAAAACTATCAACAGAATAAGATCAGTGTAATTCCTGTGCATAGAGAGGATGAACAGTGTAATTCAACTCTGAAATGCAAATACAAGATGCATTTTTAAGTCCCTAGGATGCGCTATCATTTTCGCAAAAGCAAGAAATGTGCCACTCTTTTTCACAGGCTTTCATTTTGGTCTAGGGCCAGGTTAATCTCTTCCTACCCCACAAAGTAGAGCTCAAAGGATTGACAACAATAAAGACACCATCATGATCATCATCAATTTATTCATGTAGATATTAGAAACAAGAAGTTATCTCAGGGAAGAATAAGCAACAGGGTTTGGAGTCAGAAAGAATCACAGGCTGAATCTGTTCCCAGCTCCACAGTGCCACAGGAACACATCAGCATTGTCACCCAGTTTCCTGGGAGCCTACACCTCTCAGCAGAATGCTGCATCCACATGGGACAAGGCATTGGACTGGTATACAGCACAGGGATGTTTCTGCCTAAGGGGGAACTTTCAAAACCCTTGAATGGTTATAGTCAAAGACCTTTTCTTCACTGCACTGGCATGAGTATGGCAGGCCCTATTCCAGGATATAGGCCTTTTCTGCACTTACGACATTTAATCCATATTAATGGATCTGGATTAGCTTGATTTGGATCAACCACAGCAGGAGGCATCGATTCTACATGACATGGGCTGGATGGTAGCAAATGCAGTATAAGGGAGAGATGCAATGTGAACACTTCAGCACTGTTCTGTATCAGTGGATCTGAAACCCCAATGTGGTTGACTCATGTCCCTGTTGAGCATCACTGCATCCAGGTAGTAGACATGAAGTGTATTCACAGGCTATGCAAATACCTCGTTGCTGTCAATGCTGTAATTGTTTGAAGGGACAGCCAGGGTATCTCACAGCCTTGCTGTCACAGCTCATGTTGCTCAATGCCATACCCATGAACTTAGCTCCATTGCTGTGGATCAGATTGCACTAGAATGGTTTAGGGATGTGCACAGATATTCAAAAATCCGATTTGAATCTGTCTAATGTCAACATTCAAATTTGAATCAGATTTTCAAAAATCCAAATTTACACACATTCAGACAGATTTTGGATGAGTAGATCTGTATCTATCGTATACGAATGTGCGCGAAAATTATCTGTATTTGTGCATATAATGTGGGATGAAAATGGGATGCATATGGGATAAATATGTATTTGTGCAAATTTGTATATTGGATATGAATCTTATCGACATTTGTATATTTGAATATGAATTGGATTTTTGAAAGTATGTATCCGGATTTTAGAAAATCTGGATTTTTGAAATTTGAATCGAATTGAATTTTTGAATATTCAATTTGACTCAAATTCGAATGCAAAAAAATACATTCATGCACACCCCTAGTACAGTTGTAGCACTGATTAAATCAGGACCACCACTAATCCCTTAGTATGTATCTGATCTGGATTAGCACTATTCCTTCAGCACTGTGGACTACAAAACTCCTTGATCACCTGATAAGTGCAAAATAAGTCCACAGTCCAGAATAAGACCCAGTGCAGCAAGGGCCTAATGCTGGGTGTGATCAGAGGTTTGTGTACATCCACTTCATATAGCCTACCCATACAAGAGTTCAGATGTACACGAATATTCACCACATTCAAAATTCAACCAAATTCATACATTCAAATTCAAATCAAATATTGGCTGCATTTGAAGACTGGCATTCAAATGTGTAGTGAATGCTTCTATCCGTTCGTTTGAAGCTTTGTTATACTTGTGAATGTGGGGAGGTGGCAAAGCATCTGCCCAGTCACATCTGCAGCAGATCCAGAGTGGATTCAAAGCTGATTCAGAGCAGATTGTATGTGTTTAGAGTAGATCCGTAGGGGATCTGTAGGTGTGACTAGCAGCAGAGTTTTGAATCTGATTCAAATAGCATTCAAAGAACATACAAATTTGAATCCTACTGCATTTGAAGGGGTTCTATTCAAACAAATGCAAATTTCCTTGAAAGAAAATTTAAGGCCACTTTAAGGTCTTGAGACAGAAAGACAGGTGTGTTTTTTTTAGGGATATGTGGTGGACATGTTGCAAATTTATATTTTCCATATTGGGTAGACTTGGCTTTAACTCTTAAAAACTCAGGGCCTTTTTGATTTTTAAAGACATACTAGTCTGAGGTCCACTCTGCTGCAGGAATGTACCCTCATCAAATCCTTGAGGGATGTTAAGCAACTGAACAAATTACTCTTAAACTTAATGACATACCTTATAACCCACTTCCTCTATTAGAAACATTTAAGATGGCTCAATTACTTAAATGGCAAGGGAGGATGAGGCAGAATAACTTGTTAATTTCAAGAACAGAATTTCATTCCGAAAATGGAACCCCCAGATGATCCCACCCCAGTTCTGAGCACTAGATTTGGATTGCTCTGGAAAAGTTTCTTTGCAAGCATTAAAAAAGTTTTTTATTTTAAAAAATCCTTTTGTGAGGTATCAGGATTATCTTGAAGGAATTACTATCAAACAGAACCACTAAAAGCTGGGATTTTTTATCAATAGTTTCATTTAAGGCAAGCATTGTAGTTGTGCATTTTATTAAACCATAAAGTAGAGGTGACAAATGTATAGTCCATTGCAGATTACTGCTTCATTCCAAGTACCATCTGCTCTGGCCCCAAAGCTTAGGAGTTATGGGAACTGGAGTCCAGTAGGATTTTGAGAGTCACATATGGAAGTACTATTATTGCAACAATTCCAGAAAGTAACTCTATTTGCCTTTCTTATGCCATTTTTAAGAGATAGGGGTTTTGTATTATGACATTTGTTGAAAACTTGGGCTCCTTGAAAACATGCCATTCCTTTAAAAATGGGTTTATTATTTGGACAACTTTTAAGGGCTTAGATAAATCAATAATATTTATTCATTCATTCATTCATCCCATCCTATATCCAGGTCTCTTATTATCAAATTAAATCATATTAAACAACATTAAAAACTTACTAAAACAAAACCATTTCTTCAGCTTATTTTCCCGATCTATCTATCTATCTATCTATCTATCTATCTATCTATCTATCTATCTATCTATCTATCTATCTATCTATCTATCTATATGTAGAGAGAGAGAGAGAGAAAAGGACTGTATGTCAGAAGGGCAAGGCAATTAATGGCTACTACCAGCCATAACAGTTTACCTCAGCTTCAGGGGGGGAAACATACCTGAGAAGAATGCTGCTACTGCTGGACTGTTCCCACTGCCTACTACCAAATAAGTGGCCACACAGTCCAGTATTCCATAGGAAAGAAGTGGTCTCTGTGTGACAAAATTACTGGCACGATTTCTGTTTTCCCTTCTTTGCAGAAATCATGCCAGTAAATACTGGACTGTGTGGCCACTTTTTTGGTAGTAGGCAGTGGGAACAGTCCACTACTTTGGCACAACCATTTCCGCATGGTTTTGAAACAGAGCACATATTTGTTTATTTGTGGCCAAATGGAGAATGCAGCAGCAATGCAGCTGAATAGAGCTGCTGGCCAGATGCATGTCACATCAATTCTAAAAGAGCTGCACTGACTGAATGTTTGCTACAGAGCCCAATTCAAGATGCTAACTTATAATTCACTAAAGGAATGGTTCTTCCCATACATAGCTGTCCATGCCTTAAGACCTGCTAGGGGAAGCTTTCTTGGCTATACTACCACTTTCAGTTCGTAAATTAAAGAGATGAGGATTAATGAAATGGTTTCCTAGATTATGGAAAAGACTCCCTTCTGAGGTTTTGTTGGGCACCTCCCTCCCTCCCTCATTCACTCACTCATTCACCCACTCATTCACTCTGCCTACTTTGTAATGACCTGAAGTGGTTAATGAGAGTCAATAAACACATTAAAAGAAGAAAATATCTATATACATTAAGGGCCTTTCTGCATTTTCTGTGGGCAACCTGTAGGCAATTAGGGGGCTTCCCTCAGCACTTTTGTATGATCCAAAAGAGGCCACGTCCATTGCAAGTATGCTCTGTCTGCATTGGACCAGACTAGGCAGCCCAAAATGGTCACCTAGTCTGAGGCAAAAGGTCTACCAGAAGTCTAGCAGGCCCTCAACTGGATTCTGGTTTACCAGATGTCCTATTTCAGCAATATACCAAAGTGTATCACTGAAACAGGTCCCCAGGGGCTCCAAGGGCAGATACTTTCATTCCTTCCTAATTGAGTTTGTGGAGGCTGCCTCCATAGCTTTTGTGAGCTTTGGGACCAATGTGGTGGCTGTCCCAGAACTACCATCCAAATGTCGACCGTGTTCCTCCAGGTGGATGTCTTTGGGCTGATACACAGGCTGGTCTGGACCGTCATGCAGCTAGTGCTGTGCCAGACCATGCCTTGCCATGCCCTGAACCAGCTGGCTGTGCTGTCCAAACCTGATTTGGATCATGCCTTCTTGGTGCAGAAAGGCCCAACATTACAAACTCAACCCAAGTTGAGTCCAATTTGGTTAGCGGAGGCCATATTTTCAACCACTACATGAGCTGCTACATTTTGGATCAGTTGTAATTTTGAATCATTTTCAAGAGCAGCACAAGGTAGAGCACACTGCAGTAATTCAGTTTAGAAATGGTATGATTCTTTAGATTCTTTAGCCTATATTTAGATGTCTGGTGAAGACAAACCTCTTTACCCAGCCTTAAATTAAATTCATCAGTTTATTCTTCCTTCTGTAGCTTTACATTTAATTGAACTAATGTAATTTCTGATGGTTGTCTGTTTTAGCTTTTTAAAAACTTTTGTGTATCAGTTTTTAATTTGTTATAGCTCCTTCTGTGATGTAGGGTGTGATATATAAATGTAAACACATTTTAAAAACCAAAAATTTTTAGACTGCATGTAGGGATGAGATTTAAGGATACAAGTCTTTCAACAGAGCTGTCTTTGGCTTCTTCTCCACTGGGTCTTATTCCAGATTAGGTCTTTGAATAGGGGCCTGCCATCTGCATGCTGGTGCAGACGAAGGCAGGGCCTGCTCAGCATTGGCATAGTCTGCACTAACATATGGATGACAGATCCCTGTTCTTGGATATAATCCAGAATAGGGCCCAGTGCAGAAACAGCCTTCATTTCTAAAATCATTGACAAAAACACCAAAGACCTTTCCCAAGATATTTTAGTTTTGAGAGCTATCTCAATGCATTCTCCAAATTATGTTCAGTTGCATTGTCTGGTGGACGGTATCATGAAACGACTGTCTCAAGAGTTTCCTAAGAATATTTCTCTTGCAATTCTTAATTTCTCAAGCAAGTTTTCATTTATTTTATGCAGTAAATATCTAGCAACACTAAGCATGTCAACCTCAGGCACACAGAAGGCAAAAACATGCAAAATGGATATTTTTGCATTTACCCTTCCTGGATCAGGCCAGCAGTGGTTTCAACAGCTGAGCCATCCCTACTGCTCTGGAGCAAGCAAGCCACATTTGTGCTGCTATTCCAGGATCTTTGGAACTAAACTCCATATTCTGTTATGTGCAACCCCCAGGAAACCCTTTGCAGGAGCACAAAAGGATATCCTGGGCTGGTTTACTCATGAGTAGGAAGGTGGTAGATGTTTTAAATAAGGTCTACTGCTGTTCTGACCTAAGCAGCCATTTTGGGCCACCTAGACCAAGCTATGCCCCATCCAATGTGGATGGAGTATGCTAGTAGGGGACATGACCTCTGTGGTCTTCACCAGAGTACAAAAGAGAGAGGTCCAAAAATGGGCCATGCCATTCACTGCACCAGGACACTGGTAAGTATGAAAGGTTGAATTATTGCTTCTTCTTATCTCCCCCTGCTCCAGAATGCAGAGCTCCAGTATATATTTTTTCATGGTTGACTACAAATTTATTCATTCAGCCAGTTGTCAATAATTCCACTGTGAATGTAAAATGGGAGACAGGGTGCATTGTAGATTTCTAGGGGTTCACATACTATACAATAGAAGGTGGTGAAGACATACCTCTCTTATCTGGCCTTTGGCTAAATGTGGTATAGTTTCCCTCCACCACAGATACTATTGTGTTATATTATGTGTATATGGTTCAATTTTAATATGTATGTTTTTAAATGCTGTTACCCATCCTGAAACCTTGGGGTATAGTGTAGGATAGAAATTAAAATATAAAATAATAAATAAATAAATACAAGTAGAATAAAACAAAAGATAGACAGTGTCAAAACTGGAAATTACCTTTAAGAATTGCACCAGGTTTAAAGCTACTCAAAGCCAAACTGAACCATTTTTAGAACCCGTTTCTATTATTTATGTAGGAGGAAAGGTTCTTCCTACATGTCTGAAATCCTTTCTTGTTGATGCTTAAATTTAGGATTCTTACACATCAAGGGAAATTGTGGTTAGGATACCATTTTTATGCTTGTTTAGGCTGATAAGAGTATGATGGGTCTTGACAGTTAGTTCATTTTCAGATTGCCTCTCATTTCCTAATTACCTTGCAGCTTTTTCAGGTTCTTTGCCATCCATTCCATGGCCCACCGAGCTCTCAGAAACTTTTATCTGCTTCTGTAATATTCATGTTACACTGTGCAGAATACAACATTATGAAGCTCCACACAGCATTTGAAAAGGTAAAATACCCAAAGCACAAGCTCTTTTTTACACAATCTTGGTACGTCATTCAGCATTATAGGAATTAAATTTGGAAGGGATGATATGATTAGGGACCAGAGGGGGGAAATCCTTTAAAGTCCATAGCAGATTTTAATAAATTAGGAAGATCCAATTTATGACACTGCAATATTCATTTTTATGAAATTCTATCACATCGAAATTTGCACCCAAGTGAAGCTGGTTGAAGAACTGAAAATTCACCAGCTGATTAGTCACAGTCCTGCTGTTTTGGAAGCACCAGATAAACAAAATATATGCCTTCAAAATCACTGAAGAAGGAAAATCATTAGTTCTTTAAAAATACCATTCTAACAGGAATAAAACAAGCTGTGATCACACATTTCAAAAGTGACCTTCTTAAGTCAAGAGTGATTTGTTCCTAAACATGTGTGGTACAATTTCACATTTCATTCACCTGAAGCAACAGGGACAGCAAAAACCTGCTGTAAACTTTCATGCAAGTGAACTGGACCTGAACCTTAAAGAATATTATACCATCATATCTTGTCACTCATTTCCCTGCCCACTAAGGAAAGCAAGCTGTTAATGGATGGTGCTGTCCTGATACCTCTAGTGGTTTTGTCTAGAGCTGCATTCAGATGTCATTTACTTATTCTGGAATAAAACATGGATATTCCAGAACAAAGCATTTCCAGGAGTGATTTATTCCAGAATATCCAGACATAGAGGAATAAGTAAGTAGCATCTGGATGCAGCTAGGAAGGGCTCTGGTTCCTATTTTTACCCCCCTTCACTTGGAGCTCATAGTAGGTCATATAGCATTAAAACAGAAATTAAAAATAATTAAAACATACTTTCGTCTAAACTGCAGGACAAAATATGGAATAACCTTTAAACATAAAAAGCCTGGGTGAAGAAAGCCTGGCAATGAAAGGTGAATAATGTTTATGGTTGTGTACCCTAGAGGGGACACTATTCCATAGCCTAAGGGGCACCTTGAAGAAGTTTCCCACCTTTTGAATAACTGAGGCTGTGTCTCCACTTACCCATCTGGGGCACTTCCGTGGATTCAGAAGTTACCCACTTCTGCCTTGCTGCCCTGCAGTGCAGAGGGTAAGCTGCTGTGGAGCCTCATGCATGGGGCAGTTCATGGTGTTGCTTAGGTGACTGCTAATGAAGTCTCTTCTTTAGTCTATCTTGCTCCACTTAGGTTTCCAAGTTTCCTCATAGCCTGCAGCTCCTCGGATCCTGAAACATTGGACAGGGCCAAATCGAGGTATGCAGCATTTGCTCACCACTTCTAACTCCCTCACCCAGCTGCATCCTGCCCCCATGGTAATGTATCCTAAAACTACCTGATGTTCTTCATCTGTGAAAACAAAAGAAGAGTTGGCTTTTCTACCCTTCTTTTCTCACACATTTAAGGGGACACAAAGTGGCTGACAAAGCTTTCCATTCTTCTCCCCACAACAGAACACCCTGTGAAGTAGGTGGGGCTGTGAGTGTTCAGAAAGAGAGCTGCGACTAGCCCAAGGTCACCCAGCTGGCTTCATGGAGTAGTGCAGAATCAAATCCCGTGACTACAAGATATGAATCCAGCATGCTAACCTCAAGACCAAATAGATCTATTGCCCTCTATCACACTAGTTCCTCACTTCTTGCATTCATAATCAGTATTAGATAATGGGAAGTTACCAAGTATTTCTGATTTATTTCTGCCCTAGTTTTTAAAAATGCCATTGCTAATTCTTTATGACTTACTTTTTCCCAATGAGCTATGAATGCTTTGAACAATATAACATTTCAAGTACACCATGGTGCCTAATGAATTACAAACTGCTCAATAAATGGTACTTGTTCAGCCTCATCTCGATGGAGTATGAAATGTGAAAAAACGGTAGAAGGGCTGACAGTGTTGTGCAGAAAAGGTATATTTCCCTAATCTTCTTTCTTCTGTGATGCAGTTAGGCATCAGCAAAATTAATTTTATTATTACTATTATTAGCACTGATTCCCATCCATCCACCCACCCTGCTTCATCTCTGGATTATTTTTTAAAACATCTAAAAAACCCACAGCGATGTTTCTATCTTGGGCTAGGGCTCACTCTCAGAGTCTTTATCGTTCATGTAGCTTGCTGAAGATTCTGCTGAAACATCAGTACTAAGCACTGACTGCTATAATCAGTAAACCTCAGCTTTCTAGCTTGGCATGCAGTATGGAGAAGTGAGAATCGGAAGGGAGGGAGGGAGAGAGAGGCAGCAAAGAAACCAAAAGTACAGAACATGGGTAGGCCTGTTGTCAAAGAACCAGCCTTCTGCAGCATATCAGTCACAGAACAATTGGCAAACTGCAGTTGACTGTAGGTATACGTCAACCTGCTGTATCAGAGTTTATGTATTTTACTAACCTTATTTCACAGGATTGAAGTCAGAGAGTTTTATGAGTTCTTCAGCTAGCCTGACTGATATTCGTTCTAAAACTCATATCAAAGCTTAACAGGAACTTTTGGGCCAAGTATGTTGTTTACCGATATCTCTTTGTGTTACTTTAGGATCAAAGAGGGATTTTGGTTCCTTACTAATAGAGAAATTTAGGCCACATTTCCACTTCTTGTGGAAGGCACCGGGGACAGTAATATTAGTCTTTAGTCATTTTTGTCAATCTGCAATGGACAGTATGCATATTCCTGAAATAGGTAATGTCTGAATCTTCACTTACCTTGTGTGGGTGCCTCTGTGCATCTAAGAAGAGTGAAGTCTTCTTTAAACTGTCAGGAAAAAAAATGTGAGAATTGAAATTGAACAGATTAATTCACCCCTTACTGTGTTCGAGAAACCAAAGTGGGTTTCCTTCCTCACGTTTACAAATAAAGCAACCAACTGGTACTCAGCTGTCTCCATGCCTATACCCTTCTCTGTTCAAGTCAACCTTTAAGTTAAGCAACAACTATGGTACTATAAATAGTCATGGGGCCTGTTGTCGCTTACCGTCCAAGGATGCTTTGGGATGCTACATCTGCACAAAGCACTGCTGCCTTTGTCCCAGAGCATCCCAGTAGATCCCAGAGTGCCCAATCCTCTGTAGCTGTGGGGAAGTAAAAACTTCTCCACAGCTTGACTGGGAGTGTCTAGTTCACTCACAGTTGACAGCATTCATACCTACTTCTGGGTGTGAAGCTGTGGGAAGATGCGGCCAGCTGTGCAAATGCACATTACATTATAATCACCATGGCAATGACCAAGTTGCCACAGCCATTGCTATAGTAATTTGAATGGTCTGGGATGGACTGTCCACACCATGAGTGCCTGTAGGTAAGTTGGGGATGACGCTGGTGCTTGCAGTGTGAATGCCAGTCAGAATCCCTGAACCTAATTGCGTTGGAATGGTATAATTATATCCTTCCACAGAGTTAAGTGCAAACAGCCCTTAGGTACTGTACACATACAGCTCTTGAACATGCTTTGCCCTTTTTCTGTTTCTTTTTTGCTGTGGGGTGGGAGCATGCTCTAAAAATGGATTCCTGTGTACATTAATATGCAGCTCTTGCTGGCAAGGGATGCAAGATCAGGATAAATGCAGTTCAGAGCCTAGGCTGTTTCACATTTCTCTGCAGAGGCCGGTGTGCAAATGACACATTTTTAGAAGCACGGTTAGGATAGCTGTGATGTTGCCTATGCTGAAATGCCTGCAGTCAGCTGCTATCAGCTCCTTCCTTGTAACTCTGGACAACCATGAACCTCAAGTGGCAGAAGAGTAGCTAAACATTTTGCTTCATGAAGAGGTTTCACGAGACATCTCAAAATGCATTTGACATCAGCCCTATTGAGAAATCTCTTTTGTTAGCAAGAAGGATTTAACTGGGCCTTTCACACAGGTTTGTGTGTTTAATTAGCTGACAGAACAGAGAAAACAGCAGGAGTTTGAAAGCTGAGGAGTCTCTGCAACAGAAATTATGTGGAAGCTCAGGAAAGATCTGAATGTGTCAGATACTGTTAATGACAAAAAATAGGGCAACATTTAACTGGAGACCTGCATACCTTCTTTGCCTGACTATCATAATTAAATTAAAATTATTCAGCAAATTACCCCCTAGGCAAAGATGTAGTGTTGTTCTTTAAAAGACCCAGTTAAGACCACAAGAAAAGCATTTAGACTACTAAGTAATCCTGTGTGTGTTTACCTGGGTAGAAGCCCTGCTGAACACAATGAAGTCTACTTTTGAATAAATCTGTATGTATGAAGGAACAATCCACATCCCTCAAGGACAGAGAAGGGAACCCCCAGCTCCTGGGTTGCTAATAGGGATGGGCAAGAATATTCAAAACATTCAAAATTCAATCAAATTCATTTGAATTTGGAGATTCGAATTCGAATCGAATGTCCATACATTTGTTTTTTAACATTCAAACAAATTTTTAATCATTTGTATGAATTATTAAGACATTCGTATGTGTATGGATGTGTATGCATTACATACGTATCTGTACGCATTTTATTTGTATTGGTACACATTTGTACAGATACGTACTGGATGAAACTAGGATGCATATGGGATAAAAATGGGATGAATACTGATGTATATGGACACATACAAACATTGTCGACATTTGTATTTTCAAATATGAATAGAATATTTGTATGAATAGATATGGATGTATGTATTTGAATCAAATGTGAATACGTATGAAATTTAAACATTTGAATTGATTTGAATTTTTGGATATTTGATTCAAATCAAATTGAATGCTGAAAATTGCATTCATGCACACCCCTAGTTGCTACTCTGAGGGTGGTAGGAAAGACCAGGTTCTGGTTAGAAACGATCCTTTCTGACCTTAATGAACTGCATTCACAGATTAAAACAAAAATCCAGTTTTTCGCATATCTGACATTTTGATTGAAACAACTTAGTCTTCTGCTTGTGAAAACAAGCAATTCGATTGAACATTTATGTTTTGATATGGGTTTTGCCATGAAAAAGGAAACAAATGTGAAAAGCTTTTGATGATGAAGTGCATTAACAGATCTTTGCTTTGATAGCAAAATGAATATGCAGGGAGTTTTTGTACACATTCCCAGTTTCCTCTGGGTCAGAAGGTCAGAACAAGAAGTGTTTTGGTAAGGACAAACCAAGGCTGTAAACTAGACCTTCATTCGCCTTTTCCCAGTCCAAGGCCCTAACTGATGTCTGATGGTGACACTAAGGCCTTCTGAAGAGTCAAAGGCAGAAGCTGAATAGTGCATTTATGGTGTCATGAATGCACCATAAGGGTGACCATAAGAACAGTACCTCCAAAATTCCCAAACCTCAAAGTCATTCTAAGAAGGTATGATAGTCAACAGTATCAAAAGTCACCGAGAGATCAAAGAAAATCATAGGTCACATTGCCCCTGTCCCTCTGCAGATAGAGGTCACCTATTATTTATTTATTTATTTATTTATTTATTTATTTATTTATTTATTTATTTATTTATTTATTTATTTATTTATTTATTTATTTATTTATTTATTTATTTATTCCGCCCCATACCCTAGGGTCTCTGGGCGGCTTACAACATTTAAAATACACACATGTCAAGACTGTATAAAACAATGCTAAAACCAATACAAAACTTTTTTTAAAAAACCAGCATAATAATAATATTGAAAAAAAAAGTTTTAAAACAGTAGAGTGTGCAATGGGGGGAAGCGGAGGGGGCATTTAGCCAAAGGCCTGGGTGAAGAGGTACGTCTTCACTGCCTTCCTGAATACAGACAGAGAAGGGGCCTGACGTACCTCCAAGGGGAGACCATTCCACAATCTGAGGGCCACTACCAAGAAGGCCCTCACCCGGGTACCCACCCGCCTAGCTGCTGAAGGCAGGGGGATAACCAGAAGGGCCTCCCCTCCAGATCTTAGAATGTGGGCAGGTCGATATGGGAGAAGGTGCTCCTTTAGATATCTGGGGCCCAAGTCATTTAGGGCCTTATAAGTCAGAGTTAGCACCTTGAATTGGGCTCGGTAGTGAATTGGCAGCCAGTGCAGTTCTTTTAGAACCGGCATGATATGTGTCCGGCTAGATGTTCCTGTCAGCACTCTGGCAGCTGCATTTTCCACCAGCTGCAACTTCCGAACCGTCTTCAAGGGCAGGCCCATGTAGAGCACGTTACAATAGTCCAACCTGGAGGTTACCAGAGCGTGGATAACTGTGGCCAGGTCATCTCTGTCCAAAAAAGATTTCAATTGACGCACTAGCCGTAGTTGGGAGTAGGCACTCCTGGCCACGGCCTCCGCCTGAGCTTCAAGTATTAGCGCAGAGTCCAGGAGTACCCCCAAATTTTGCACCTGTCCCTTCCCAGATATTGCAACCCTGTCAAGGACAGGGTATCTCCCAACTACTTGGACCCGAGAGCCTGTAACACACAGCACCCCTGTCTTGTCTGGATTCAGTTTCAATTTATTGGCCCTCATCCAGCCCATTACTGCCTCCAAGCACCTGTCAAGCACTTCAACCACCTCTCCTGATTCAGATGGCACAGAGAGATAGAGCTGGGTATCATCTGCATATTGATGACACCTCACTCCAGATTTCCTGATGATCTCTCCCAGTGGCTTCATGTAGATATTAAATAACATGGGAGATAAGATTGACCCCTGGGGAACCCCACAAGTGAGTTCCCAGGGTATCGACTCCGTCTCTCCCATTGCCACTATCTGAGATCGGCTCTGGAGATAGGCGCGGAACCAATGCCAGGCACTGCCTCCAACTCCTAAACTCCATAGCCTCTCCAGAAGGATACCATGGTCAATGGTATCAAAAGCTGCTAAGAGGTCCAGGAGAACCAGCAGGGTAGCATTCCCCCTGTCTCTCTCCCGAATTAGGGTGACCCAAGCAGTCTCTTTACTATTTCTTTGCCTGAAGCCAAACTGAAATGTGTCAAAATAGTCCATTTTCTCCAAGCATGTCTGCAGCTGGGTAGCCACAACTCTCCTCAGTAAGTTGGGGGTGGGGAGCAGGACATTTCTAAGGCCATTTGCTGGGATTCAAGAGCAGGAATAGGTTTGTCCTTGTCTCTGCTTGAGATGCCCATGTGCATTTTGGTGGGCCACTGTGTGCAACGGGATGCTGAACTAGATGGGCTGTGACCTGATCCAGCAGGGCTTCTCTTATGCTTATGCTCTTATGCCCCCAAAGGGGGTATTAACAACAGGGTGATAGTTCTTTTTCACTTTAAGATCCAGCAATAATCTCTGTAGGAGAAGATGTACCATCCATTGCTTCTTTAAGTGTTGCTGGCACATGCCGTTCACAATATAAGGGATTTATCACTTCCTGGTCCCACCCTGCCAGACCCCCTTGGCTAGGTTAGTCACGATGGATAAGGAACAGGGAGGCAAGCAGTTGGCTGAACCCTTCCAATCAGATTGTAACTCTTTTTCAGACCACAATAATAGGGATGTGTATGAATATTCATAACATTCATTATTCGTACGAATTTGTACAATTTCAAACATTTGTACATTAATCAAATGTTCTGACATTTGTACATTAACACTCTTATGAATATGAATGTTTCAGAACATTTGTACAAATAGGTCAGATGTTTGTTAAATTGGGGATGCATATCTGATACTTATCCAATACATATGCATTTGTGTCAGATATGTATCGGATATGTATTTGTTAGTATTGGATATTCATATGAATACATATGAATACATTCGAATGCCAAAAAACCTCATTCATGTAAAACCGTACACAATAACTGAAACTGATGCAAAATAACAGGAGCAGAGAATGCTCCAGATACCCCCACTAAACTACTTCCAACTGTGGAACCCAATACCATGCTAATCTGAGTGACTTTGTCCCAAAAATGCATTGTGAATGTATCCCAGAGAGTCTCTGAAGGTGGCATAAATGAATCCTTATAGATAGATGACAAAAGCCCTCTCACTGCTCTTCTGGACATCCACTTGATGACACAATAGAGGTAGAAAAGTAATCTACATTGTGGCCACATTAATACACTCTTACCTGTGTTTTGTCAAGTTCACATTAGGATTTACACCAGTTATTCTCTAGCTGCCAGTCCTGCTTCATCACATGCAGCTCCCTGCTTTACCGGAATGCATAGTCTCCAAGGACACTCTACAATAGCTCTACACATTTCATCGTTTTAAAGTGAGCCCAGAGCCTTAACAGGAGCAGCAGCCATGCCAACCAGAAATTCCCCAAGGTACCAGGGATCCCTCAGAATTCAAGTTTCTAAGGGAGGACCATCTCAATGGCTGCTTTACTACTGTAGTGATACCATAAGGACTAACTTCACCACAAAATGATCAAGACCACCAGCAATGGAACTTGACTCTTTCAGTCTCTCTAGCAAAGACAAGGATGAGAGTATATCCTGCAACATGGGTTGTACTAATAGTATTCTGAGGCAGCCAGGCCATGGTTGTCAGGAGGCCATGAAGTTCTGAGTTGGCCCCAGAGGATCCTCAGCATGGAAATTGAACTCTTCGAACACCACCCTGCAGGAGACCTCCAACACCACTTTCAAGATAGCCTCGGAGTCTAGACAGGAAAGCTTGTGGGTTTCAGTGAGAACAGTACACCAACAGGAATCCTATTCTATCTCTCTGGCCCAACACTAAGAGAAATTCTAATATCCATGTGACTTTTTGCTGCTGAAAATCTGTTGTCCAGACACACATGCACACAATATATACATGCCAATAGTGAAAGTTGCTGGAGGGAGCAAGCAGAACTAAGTGGTAAAATGTATCTATCTGTTTAAGCAACATGCTCAACATCTACATCTGAATCTATCTGCAGTCACTGTCTGCAAACTGTGTGCACCTAACAGCATGCCAAATGTCACATCTTATAGATAGTCCCCTGTTTTGAATGATGTTGTCTTTTTTATTATCTTCCATTGGAAACTGTCTTCTGTTTGAGGGCTTTTCTATCACAAACCACCATCAACATCACTCATCCATGTTTACCACTTAGATGAAAGACCCAGAACCAAATATTCTCTCTCTCTCTTATCATTCTATATTTTATTTTGCCGGCTGATATCTGGCTTCTGCCTTAAAATGCTCACTAACTATTCTGATTAATTTCTGTGTGATTGACAAATCAATGCTTATGATCTGTTGTTTGTGGTGGTGGTTTTCTTGCTGGAACAGATGATGTTTCATGGTATATTGGTGCTCCACTATGCTCACAGGTTGCTAAGAAACACAAGGAGACTAGGGCTGTGTCCAGACTTACCTCAGAGCAGCAGCAGTGGAACAGCATCCGACTGAAGGGAGCAAAGTAAAAAGATGTTGATCAATCAGCATCTTTTTACTTCCCTTCTTTGGGAACATGGTGCATCTCTGCTGTGGGCAATGGTGCATCCCAACTGACCAATGGGAAGTCGCTTTGCCAGAACAGTGCAACCTTCGATCCCCGTGTCAGGATGACTGGGAGTGACTGTGCTGTCCCTGTGCAGCTTCTGATCGTTGGGTCTGGACAAAGCCTAGGGATGTGCATGAATGAATTCACGTTTGAAAATTCAGTCAAATGAGTTTTGTGCATCAATGTGCATTTGAATGTCTGGAAGTTCAAATGAATCCAAAACTGCTCCTGGCCTGCAAATATGAACATTTGATTGAATTTTTGTATTCTTGCCGTATTGTGCTGATGAAAACAGTTTTTTTTCAACGCTGAAACAATCTGCAAAAATATTTGACTGTGAATGTGAATGTTTAAAAGAATGACTTAAAGAACAAATAAATCATGTATTTTTTTTTGTTTGTGCACATTCCTAAAGTAGATTCTTATCTCTTATCACAAATATAAAATTGTAACTGATAGGTTATTCTTGTTAGGGAGGAAAGTGTTGATTAGAATCAGGAATTCAAATTTTTTTTTCATTTTGTCCAGTCAGTGTCTCCAGATATCTGCCTTAGAGGTGACAGAAATGGTAATAGAAAATAAATGGTGATAAAAAAATTAACTTTTTTTCTTTTTTTTTACAACTTGCCCTTCAACTGGGGATACATGGCACCCTGAATTCTTTCTGCATTCAAATAAAGATTTTCTGCTAGGATATAGATATAACTTAGGCACATGTAGCACAAGTAATCTTAATTAGAAGTGATGAATGACCATTGAAGCATGGGACTAGATCAGACTTCATCTTGGGTGCATAAGAACCAGAGCAGAGCAGTCACACGCACACCCAGCTCCACAAAGGACTATGCAACCTTATCTGTTTCTTGCTGAAAACACTTAGTTTAGCTGTTTGTGCCATATGAACAGCTCAGTCCCCTTAGTTTGAGCTAGCAGCACTCATGCCCTGGCCAAGATTAAACTGTACCTTGTTTACCTGTCCTGGGGTTCCTGAACATTTATATATATTTTGTTCTTCCCCCACACCTAAAGCACATGTCTTGGCTTATTAAATAGGTGCTCACTTCCAGTGTCTGTGTCCTCCTGCCAGAGTCTATGAGAAGATTTTGTATATGTGTGCTTGCACTAGAAGAGCTGGACAATGTGTATCCCTGATGAGAGCTACCATCCTGCATCCCTGCTTTTGCCAAGATCTATGAAAAACTGAACTTTGCTTGCTGTGAGAGGGGGTTCCTGCTTCTAAGATCACCACTGAAATCACTGTTAAATCAAAGGAAGAGGTTTGAGTGATCCCTCCTATCCCAAGGCTTTGGGCTGTTCTGTGGCTGATACATTTTGGGGCTACCCAACCTTGAATCACTTGGTATTTGTGACGTACACTTAGCTTTCCTTTGAGTATTTAATCAGTTATCCATCATATATTACCTAGACAAGTCTAAGGAGGCATGCACAACTGATGACTCCTGAGGTTTCTGGACACTATCCTTTGGCTTTCCAGTCATTCAACTCCTGATAAGGTCTTCAGAGTGCTAGGAAACTGCGCTCCTGAGTCACATCTCTCACAGTTGCTACCAATCTTGTTTTCATCCAAAGTTCTGAATGTCTCTCTGAACTCTCTGTGAGAGAAAGAGAGCAGAGACATGCATGAAGCACTCCCTTCAATTTGCATGGAGCCCCCCCCCGAAATGTGGGGGGGCTTTGCCTTCAAAAGATTTCCCATGATTCTGGGAAGGGGGAGGCCTCTGAAAGGTCCACTTAAGCCTCAAAGGAGGACCTGATGATGGCAGAGACCATGGTGGCCGTGGCTGTTGCTGGATTTAAAAGGACGGAGGCATGACCGGTGGGAGGGGCAGAGTTGGCCTTCATCAAAGCTTCTATCAAAGCTGCATACATTCAGTTGTGGGTGAATGGGGTGTGAATGTAAGCCCCTTTTGAGTCACCCGTGAAAATTCAAATTCATATGAATTGTAAATATGACAAAGATTCTTTGCTCATCCCTAAGAGAGAGAGAGAGAGTTTTGGCAATGCCATCCTATTTCTTGCCTTGTTCCTTATCAAGGGAAGCCACCCACCCCCTGCTTAGGCTGCCTCTAACTAGCATTGTCTCTAATCAGCATTGTGGGGACTCTAACTGATACTTATGTGATATCCTGTAATTGATAGGAAGCTTAGACTGGAGGAATCACTGACAAAATACTGAGGTGCTCTGACCCATGGTGCTACCTTTCCTCAGCTGCAAAACAAAGTTCTCTGAATCCTTCTCGCCCTCTAATCTACCTCCTTTCTCATAGCAACAGATCCTGATTGACTGAAAGATTCCCTGCGTCTCCTTACCTTAGATGACTTCTCCATTCTGCTTTCAAAGCTTGGGGCCTGTTTTCACTTGACTTTATTCAGGAATATATTCCAGAATAGGGGCGTGCTGTCCACATGCCAGTACAGGCTACAGCAGGCCCCAGGTAAGGCCTGCTGAAGTCTGCATTACCATGTGGACAACAGACCTGAGATATATTCCAGAATATGGCCAAGTGCAATCAGGGACCTTATGTTCATGCTACCATTCACACCATGCTCATGTTAGCTGCAGTATGTTTGAGTTCAGTGACAGCCTATGACTGGCACTCTGGAGAGAGATGGGGCAACATTGTGTCTAAAAGCTACCACAAAGTCTGAGACACAATGGACTGAGATTCATTTAAGAGACTACATGCAGCTTTCAATCATGGCACAGCACTGATCTCAGTGCTACTCATTTCAAGTCCCACATGATCCAAATCCTTTATTTGCTGTGTAATTACAAGAAAGAACAATAATAATTGTGGCATAGTTTTAATATGGAGACATTATAGTATTTCAGTTTTGAACTTCACATATTCGATCTCATATTGTCTCCTTTTTGCTCGTTTCCCTTCTCTCTGCTTCCTTTGCTATTTCTTAAATATCAAGCAGGTTCATGGCTGAACTGTTATCTATTGCCAGAGAAAAAGTTGAGTTCTGTCTTTCATCAGATGTAGGGACCACCAATCCTTTCAAGATTGAAGGAAAGAGTGAATATAATTCAAAAATTTGCCAGTTCACAATAGCCTGGATGAGGTTTCAAGAAGTTTGCTTCTGCAAATTGGCTGGCTGTCTTACAAGAACAATAGCAATTGAAGCAGCTTGAAGTAATATCTGATCCTTGGGACCACCAGTAACATCAGGGGGGATGGGTATGGATGATCCAAAACACCTCTGTCCTTTCTCTTCTTTTTTGCTGAATGGTCCAGACACCAACTGGCAACGTATTTATGCCTTTGGAATTTTTCAAGGATCATGCAGAAAATGTTGAATCCACTCTTTGCTGGCAGAGACTCATCCCACCCATGCACCCTGGCCAGTTAATCTGAGGATTAGGGTTGCACTGTATAATAGGATCATTACACCAGTGATGGTTTATTTCAAAGTGAACATGCTTTAAGCAGAATTTATGTGCCTCAATGTTGTCTCATGGCCATTTTGGAGTTAAATATTCCTTCTAGAGGGACAAGGGAAGCTAGATGGATAATTTTTCTCCTTTTCTGTTCGAATAATCAGGCAACAATAAATTTACTGATCTAGAGAATTTGGTGGAAAGTAAAAGTACTGTAACTTAATGATATAAAATAACTCCTCCCTAGAAATTGAAGAAGAAAGCCTACACTTTCCTTACATTATCATACATTAGTAACAATCCCAAATAATTGTAATGTATGGAAATTAGGTTTCTTGACTAGAATAACCATCTCTTCAGTATGCAAGAGTAGTGGATAAATGCCTCATCGTCAGAAGTATTCATCGAAGAGGGACTTTTAGCAAGTGAATAAAAATATATCAATGTAAAACATGTTAACTCAATGTAACAGTGTATAATTTAGCATTCACATTAAATGTGTGTTATAAAAGCATCATCAACTTTATTTTAGTTTTAACAGAGAAAATTAAATGCACAAATTGTGTTAATGTAATGGCATGGCTCAGAAGTGAAACGGAGAAGTTGCATAATCAGAATTATGTTCTATTTCTTCCTTCCCAGCTCATCCCAGCTCTGTTCCAGCAAAAGTAGTGATTACTTTCAAGAGTTCAATTTAGCACTTAGTTTCATTCAGAGAACCCTAAATACGATATGTAGCAAAATGACTATGATATTGGACTTGGATGAGTGTGGTATATCATATATAAGCTGCACCAAGGATGGAACCATCTGCACTTTTCTTTTCAAAAATGGAGCTGGACACCTCTGAATGATCCTGCCTTGGTTCTTTTGCTGTCACTGCAGAAGAAGTAATGTCATTCATGACAAAGGAAGAACAAACCTTTGGCAGTTACCATTCTGAAGTCTATATCAGCCAGAAAGGATAAAGATAAATGGACTTAACACAGATAGACAGACAGACAGACAGACAGGCAGACAGACAGACAGACAGACAATTTAATTTTAGAAAATGGGGGAAATATTTCAGCCATCATAGAAAAAGCGTATGTAGTCGGCTGTGAATTAAGATGGTCTAGTCTATCACATAACATTTTTTAAAGGAGAATGAATTACACCTAGATTTTCACTTGATGATCTGAATAATAGTTAAATTATTGCAGCTAAATTGAACAACCCTGGTGCTCACTTCTAAAAGAGCTTCATTTGCCATATCAGTAATAGCCTATAATACTTGTTGTGACTACCCTAGCACTGGGGATACAGGAGTCACTGAATTTATGAGACGTTATTTACTTCTATGGACTAAATTCTTCTTCTAAAGAGACACTAAGGTGAAGATGATACGATAGAGCTATTGCAGGGTATAGGGTGGCTTAGAAAGATAAATAAATAAATAAATAAATAAATAAATAAATAAATAAATAAATAAATAAATAAATAAATAAATAAATAAATAAATAAATAAATAAATAAATAAATAATATGCCCCAAAATGTTCAGGATCAAATTATTTGATTAATCTCCTACAATATCTACATTAGGATCTTACCAGAATAAAATGAATGGAAGTAATTGCCATCTAATCTGAGACAGACCCTTGATTTTAGAAATAACTGCAAATGTTTTGTATACTCAGGCCTTCTATTAATTTCCAAGAAGTCCACTATGTTATATCGTTGTATGTTGGCTTTACTACTGCACACAATTTTTTATATACCATACAAATTTTGTTGTAGTGTTAATATTATTTATGCAAGACATTTTTAGCTCCACTCTAATTGTCCTGACTGGTATCACTGTTCTGTTTTGTAGCATATTGTACCTATGCCATCTGTTCAACAGGAAACTCACTGGATCCCAGCCAGTAGGAGTTCCTGAAGCTCTAAGCGTAATCTCAATTCTGGATTATTTAAAGCATAATTAACCTCACATAAAACTGTACAGAATTTTCCACCAAGAAATAGGGTGAATTGCAATTTACTTTTAGCTATATCCTAAAATCAGATGTCTTTCAAATTTCATAGCTCATAAGTGGACCTATAGATATATTATAAACAATACTGACAAAGAGACAATCAAACAACCAATTTACTGCACTGCATAGCAAGAACATACATTTTTGGAATAGGAAAAGGAAAAAGTAGTGATTACAAATCAAATTATGAAGGCAGGGGGAAGTGTAAGTGGTAATTTAAAGAATGATCAGGGCTAAATACCAGAAGCTTCAAAAAAAGCTTTTGTCTACCTTTTAAAATTATTTAAAAGTTTCAACTTCTAAATCTCTATCTGTCACTGTCACACACACACATATAGCTTTGAGCAAAACCTCTTTATTGGAATTCTTCCATAGGATATGCTAATTAGCCTATAAGGAATAATCTCCTTTAGATGCACATGTGTAAATTGGCATTTAGTAAAAACTAATTAATCTCAAGCAAAACACAACTGGAGGATATGTAATCAGGTGTGAAAGAATACTGGAGACCAGTCTGTAAAACCAAAGTTTTTCCTGGGTTAACTATGTGTGCGTGTGTTTTAATCCAAGCCTTTTGGTTTAAAATCTTGACTAAATGGTATCATTATGGCAGGTATTGAGATAGCTTTATATTTCCCATTCATTTTACTGCATCCTGTATATTGACATGGCATATTAGCAACCTAAATGAACAGATGAACTAGGCCAATTTACACTCTGTTCTTTGCATTATGAGGAAAGAAAAGCGCAGTAGAAACATTCTCAAGAGGATTTACCCTACTCCATGTGGTGATCCATACTATGCAGATGGTCATCATAGGAAGTGTGATATCTCACCCAGTTTCTCCATAAGCCTGAATACTGGAAATGAATTGGGAGAAAAAATATGATGTCAGACTTTAAGCAATTGACTTTGGTAGCATTACAAAGAAATGCTTTTAAGAATGAAAGACTACTGAAAAGATCAAGGTTAAATTGTATTCCCTTCTGATAATACAGCAACAAGGTTCCTATTTTTAATGCAATAGACATATTTAACTGCCCAAGCCAGTCACTTAGCCCAGTTCTGTCATTCTCTGATAAGGTGGCAGGTTATTTTATTTATTTATTTATTTGTATTTTTATCCCACTTTATACCCAAGGGTCTCAGGGTGGGTTACAAAATAGAAAATGAACACATTAAGACCAATAACATATTAAACATATTAAAACTATGGCAGTGTCAGAATGTGGGGAGGAAAAGGCTGTTCCTTTATTTAGCCAAAGGCCAGGGCAAAAAGGTGCATCTTCACAGCTCGTGCTGCTGTGAGTGGTAGTACAACCAGGAGGGCCTCCCCTGCAGATCTTAGAGGACAGGCAGGTTGATATAGAAGAAGGCGTTCCTTTAGCTATTTGGGGCCTAAGTTATTTAGGGCCTTATAAGTCAAAGTTATGTAGAACACATTGCAGTAGTCCAGGAGTTACCAGAGCATGGATAACTGTGGCCTAACCATCTCTGTCCAGAATGGGCATTAGCTGTCGAACCAGCCATAGTTGGAAATACTTAGGCACTCTTGGCCATGGCCTCCATCTGAGCTTCAAGTGTTAGCACAGAGTCAAAGAGCGCCCCAAACAGGAAATATAGTAGTAACTTGGTCATGCCCCCATCATTTACATGATATAGGCCACTTCTGGGAGGTGGCCAAATATCCCATTAGCGAGGGATGATGTGGGTTATTGCTCCCCTGCCATCATCCCTTGTTAGCCTGACAGTGCCACAGAAGGCCCTGGTTTTGCATGCATTAATGGTGTGTGCTTTAATTAGGCTGATGCTGAATACCCAGATGCATGTGTTGGAACCACTGTGCATGCACAGACATCTGTTTAAGTTTCATGCATGCACAGTGGACATGGCAGCTCTGCCCATAAGATAAGTAAAACATGCTATTTCTTTGGGGGGGGGTGAGGCTAAGGTGTTCTCTTGGAAACATGAGGCAACCCCATCGCAGGAGCACCATAATGGCACTATATTCCCCCCCATCTGGACAGGGCCATGCCAGTATATGATGTTCAACAGGCTTTTACGTGCCATTTGAGTCTTTCATGAAAGCAGTACTGCCTTAATGGACATGTGCATGACTATAAGTGTACTCAGAGTGTGTGTTCACCACATAAGGGGAGTGTTTTAAAATATGAGTGATGGCCAGAAGATATATAGTATGTAAATAACATATTTTATCTGGAACATCAAGTGAGCATCATATCAAGTGAGGAAGAAACATCTGCCGGGGTTGTACTGTGTGCCTGCGTCTGCTGCCTGTGCCTCTCCCTTCACCAAGATAAAAGGCCAAACGCCGAGTGGGTGAAGGGAAGAAACATCTGCTGGTGTTGTACCGCGCACGTGTGTGCTGCCTGATAAAAGGCCAAACACCAAGTTGGTGAGAGAATGCAGGAGAACCATCTCTGCCAGACTCGTCTACATGTGCTTGTGCAGCCCCACCCTGAGGATCATCTCAGCCAGCCCTTGTCGGTGGCTGTAGATAGAAACAAGACTGAGCTTGGAGAGGGGAAAGGAGGAGGAACCAGTATTGTTGCCTCTTTTTCCCTCCCCCAAAGTTTGACATAATTTGCATAGTATATTATTCCATTTACTGTATTTTCTGGCGTATAAGACTACTTTTTAACCCAGGAAAATCTTCTCAAAAGTCGGGGGTCGTCTTATATGCCGGGTGTCTTCTTCTTATATGTCAAGTATATCCCAAACTCTATATTTTAACTGGAAAGTTGGGGGTCGTCTTATACGCCCAGTCGTCTTATACGCCGGAAAATATGGTATATATAATTTTATAATATATTATTTATTTAATGTATTAGTGTATTCATTGAATGTATGATGTATTACTTTGTATTGTATGTTTTAGTGGTTGCTGTAAACCACCTTGAGTAATTTATTAGAAAGGAAGTATACAAATAAACTGAATGAATGAATGAATATTTAGTCTTGCCACTGAATGCAATTCTAGCTGCACAACAATACTGGCTTATGAAAATACTTCAAAAGAATGCAAAACACGGTTCTTCATGTTATGTTGGTACATCTGATGGTCAAGTTCTTTGAGTGTTAAATATTTGATTGAATTGAGTTTCAGCTTTACTGCTGAAAGTCTCCCTGAAAGAGAAGAGAAGAGATCACTGAGGATTTGTATTGATATGTGCATTATAATTTATATACATTATTTAATCCATCCTGTGAATTGAAAGAACATTTTTAGCGACTCTTAAGAAATTGCAAATAAATTCAGTTAGCCATCCTTTTGTACTATTGATTATCATCCCATCATGTTCTGCAAAATTATCTTAGGGGAAGCGATCTTGTCAGTTCATCTCCTAACTTCAGCATTTGCATAACCAACAATGGTTCTAACTCCCGTATTATTCAAGAAACATCACATTACACTAACTGGTTCTGTACATATACTTAGGACTTAATAAGTCTTCTTATTTATTATTTATTTTTAAAGCATTTGATATTAAAGATCTATTTTAAAAAAAAAAACTTTACAATAAAATGTTAAAATACAGTGCCACAATAAAGTAACCAGAAGCAAATTGTCCTTACTCTCATAAGGAAAAAAAATGTTCCTGTTTCTATTCACTGAAGATAATTAGCAGGCAATAAAGACAAACAAAGTAGTTTATTATAGCTTGTCCGTGTTTAGTTGACGAGTGGTATTTCTTAGAATTCATAATGTAATTTGGAAGGAAATATACAAGAATCTATTTCTAGTCATGGGGGGAAAAGACTGTGAGACTTTTGTTATCAAGAACCTGCTAAAATTTAATTGATTTGTTTAGGAAGAGGGCATGAACATTTTTTGCAAAGTATTGGATAGGAGATAAATTGGAATGTTTTTGTTTGATCTGTAAAATAAAGCTTGAACATGTCCCACTTCAATAATTATTAATATACTCATACTATGTAGAATCTTACCACTGAAAAGTTAAATCAAATGGAAATACAATTAGCATTATAATTCAGCCAGTTGATCCTGAGTGGCACTTTTTAAAATTACTACTACTACTGCTACTGCTACTGCTACTGCTACTGCTACTGTTACTGCTACTGCTACTGCTACTGCTACTAATACTAATACTAATACTAATACTAATAAAATATCTCTAGCCAGTGAGAGAGAGAGCACCAGTAACAGAGATTTACTTTTTAAAATATGTGTCTGAGAGCCTCTGTCATGTACAGTCTCTGCTGTTTAAGGAAGCAAGGGGTTCAGGCCTTCAAACTGAACTCTATGCTCAGAGTACATAGTTTTTCATTACCAGTTCTAAATAAAATTACAAATGATTTCAAATGTCACATTTAAATCATAATCACAATATTTATTTACTACATGTATTTCACAGTCATCAGATTTCTGGATGGGAGGGTTGCAACAGGCATTGTAGGAAATCAAAGGTGAACACTGATAGATGTCATACGGAGAAGACAAATAAACAGAGGCAAAGCAACTATTAGAGTAAGAAGCATATAGATCAATCAAAAAATCAATACGATCATAAACATATAGTGCAAAGATAATTAATTCTTTTCTTTTCTGTGCTTCCCTTTCAAACACATCTCACTTTGTATGCATCTCCTTCATGTCTCATCAGACTTCTTTTATCACTGTAGTATTTTCTATCCTTCCAAGGAATTTTTGTCTGTCAAATGGTTTTGATACTAATATTTTAAACATGCAGCATGTTAGTCGCAACAAAAGCCCTAATATATTTTCTGAATGGTTATCATAAGGCACCTCAATGAAGAGTGTGCATTTGAAGAGTTTTAAAAACCTAAACATCACAACATTTTAGCTATTTGAAAGGTGATACCATATTTCCGTATATGGGAGACTTACTGCTATTTTCTTTCCTTAATTTTTGTAATTGTGCTGCTGATTCCCGTGGGAAGACCTTGTCTCTTTGTGTGCTGCTCTTCCAAATCAGTCTATTAACAACAAATAGGGAAAAACAACTGTTATCTTTACATGCTAGGAAAAAATAAAAATACTGGCATCACTCTCTTCAGAACAATGATTTAATTTTAAACTAGCATCTAAAATGAGGGGTGTCACTTCAGAATAGTTTGTTGAATCTCCCTTATTATCACAGCAGCACAGTGTCTATTTAGAAAGTGATAGTTTAACCACATTTTCCCTCATACTGGAAACTCTCCCCCAAAAAAACCTCTAGCAGAAAACATGGATGATATTTAAATATGTAGCCGGAATTGGGGGATGGGGAGAATAGGCATACTTCAAATATGGGCCTATGATATTTTCAGATAAATCTAGAATAGGCGAGTTTTCTTATCGTGTTTCTTCCTGGATGTTTGAAATGTAGTGTAGTTAAAAGAAAAATCTACCAGTGACAGTTAATTAGCACACACTGTTATTTTATAGTGTTCTGACTTGACATGTTCACGTTAGACCAAATTGATTGCTGTAAACTGAATATTTGAAGTAAGTTTCACACATTTAATTTTAAATGGTGTGAATCACAATTGGTCCCAGAATTATTTTGCATTTGGAACTCCCAGCTTTTTTTGAAACTATATTAATAATAAAAAAAGTACTTTGTCATTCTTTTCAAATCAGCAACAGGTGTGGCAAATATTTCAAATATTTGTCTGAAGCTTGGCATTGTTCCTTACTGTTACTGTGGAAATTCTGAGTATTACTGTAAACAGCAATGTTAGCATAATGTATATATTTCTAATATAGTCAAGTAAACAAATATATTTTTAAAAAATACTGGTGAGCTTAGCTGGATTTAGTGCTCATTGAGGAAAACACAGTTCTCTGGACCACACTGCTATTGTTAGTTTTAGTTTAGCTCCCTCTCAATCAATATCTAACAGGACATGATTTAATAAGGTTTTATAATCTCCAAAAATAGGAGGAGGGGGCTAGAGGAGGGGGAGGGAGGGCAGTTGTGTTATTGTCATTCATCAAAGGAATCCTTTCATGTTTCTTTGCTTTCACCTGCTGGGACCCATTTGGTCTCTTTCAAAGAGAATGCAATGACAAAATGAAAGAGAAACGCAAGAATAAGAGTCCCTTATTCTATCCGATAGTATAATCAATGGGTACTTGTTATCCCTATTGTATTTCACAGAGGTAGTTGTAAGACAATTAAATCTTGCTTCTCAGGCAAATAATTTTGGTAGTTAACCTGAAACAGCCAACATTATTGAAGAGAATGAATGCGTGTGAAGCAGTGATGTAATGGGATACTGCACTGCCAGGATTTCTTTCTTTCTTTTTCTTTTTCTCTAGATTTATATAGTTTTCCAAATGACAGTATATTTGAACGATAATTACCAGGTAATAATACTGATAGGACAGAAAGACTCTGAAGCACATTTTTACAAAAAAAGACGTCAAAAATGTGAATCATTTTTATTTCTTCTGTTGTTGCAAAATCTGAATGGACACTGAAAGGGAGGTCTCTCCAAACTGTAAGCAGAAAACATGACTAGAAAAAGAAAAGCACTGCTGTTTCCCCACTGTGGGTTTAAAAGTAGCTGTCAGACTGGCCTCATGCATTTCTATTGCTTGTTAGTGGATGCCACACCATACATGGCCAGTGCTGATGTTGTGAGGAAAACACCAGCTTTTAAAATAAAGCGTGGAGGGATGGGCCAAGAGTGCACCAGCTCTGATAGCCTAGGCTTTTTGACTGGATGTTGTTGCTGCTGTTGTTAAACAGTAAACTTGCAACCAAAATTATGATAGCCTTAAATATAATATATATCAGTACTAGGGTTATTATTTTCTTTCAAAATAGATTCATTGCTACACATTCTTCTTTTCTTTTTCTTTGCTCTCTCAGTATTTGTTTTATGTATTTAGTTTTTCAAATTCTTTTTTCCTTGTCATTTGCCATAAGTCCCATATATTTCTAGATGGTATTCCTTCCTGACACAGTGGTGGAACTGAGTGCAGTAAGGGTTTCCATTCTGTTAAAAAAAATATTTTTAAGTTTTGAGTCATTCAAATGATCAAACTGGCCTGTTCAATATTCTCCTGCAGTGAAATTCCACACTTTTTTATACCGATCCATGATAGTTATATTTTAGCTGTCTTCAAGATTTTTTTGCCCTAACCGTCTGTTCAACATAAATATAATAATTTCTTAGATTTTATTTCATTATTTTCATCCTTAAACCAAATTAACTATATTTCTGCACCATTTTAGAGTTTAGGTTAATATATCAGCAATTTCTCTTTGTTTGCTGTCTAAAAAGTTTAGTACTGCATTCTTACAAAAGGTGAATCATTATATCCTTTTCTATACCACAATGCCAGCATTTGGGACATAAATTAGGCATTTGGAAGATAAATAGATAATTGTGTTATTGTTAAATTTAATTTGTTTTTTTAGTTTTATTTCTATTTTTTTAATTAATTTACTATATTTCATTTTTAATTATTATATTTTCCCAATATCCTTTGATAAGTAAATTTGTCTCCCAAGATATTGTCAACATTTTTTTAACCAGGAACTTCCTTAGATAATATAATACCTCATTATTTTCTAAAAACTAAAAGCATTTTGCCACACCAAATATATTTCACTATTTAACATCAGCTACGTATGTCAAATAATTTTGTTTTAACTTTAGTTCCATCAGCTACATTCATTCACTGATTTTTACCCTTCAGTATCATACTGGATTGCATTTAAATTAAAAGGAAAGTATTAATAGTCTTTAGCAACAATCTGTGTTTAAACAATCTATTTTGGAGAGTATTTAAGGTCTTTTCCTACTTTATACATTTTTTTTTAATCTCAAAGAATGAACAGTCTGTAGTGGTGCATTAAATAGTGCCTGTACTGGTATCTCTTTTTTAAAAAAATCAAAAAGTATTTTTTAAAAAATTCACTTCAAAATGAAACGATTCCAGATTTCCTATGGCCCTTTCTGCTCTTACCTCCTGTTAATACAGGATCAGTGGGTCTGGAATAGCCCGACATACTGATTCGGATTGGAGTGAAGCATCGGTGGGATCAGTACTATCTGCTCTGTTGGTTCTGATCTGGATTTATGCTATGGCTGTGAAGCTTGCAGAAGGTTTGCAGCCATACAGCCATGTCTTCAAGAGCTAGGAATGAAAGTTCCTAGTCTTAGGGCCTGTGCAAGTTTCAGTGGTCTTATGACCTTCTGCATGTGTTCTGAATCAAGGCTCTGGTCCCTGTGGTAGTGCAGATTAAACAGTACTACCGGAGATATAGATCAGGAGGAGCTCTCTTAATCTGGATCAGACTTTGTCTAATGCAGAAAGAGGTGTTTGAGTGTATGTGCGTGCATGTGCATGTGCGTGTTCAGGATGTACACAAATATTCAAAATCTTTGTTATTTGGACGAATTTGGACATTCGTATACAAATCAAATGTCTGGACTTTGAATTTCCAAATTTGAATGAATATGAATATTTCAAATTATTCATACAAATAATTTGGACATTTGCATCTGTACAGGTTCATATGCATCCCGTACATACCTGTACACATCCCGTATGGATATGTACACATCCCATATGGATATGTATAGGATGTAAACCAGATGTGTAAGGGATGCATACAGATGTATACGGGATGCATATCATTAGATATGTATCAAATATTCAAACAAATACATATGAATGTATTTGTATTGAATTGAATGTCCAGATATTCGCTTTTCCTTATTCAGACAAATTCAGATTTTTGAATATTTCATTATGAATTGAATGTCAAAAATCACATTCGTGCACACCCGTGCTGTGTGTGCAACATGTGGAAAAGTAGGCCAGAATGTATACTATACAAACCTCTAATTCATGAAGAAAGAGACCCTTTCTTCAAGAACCATCCACCTAATACAATTGACATTAAATGAAAAACAGATTATGTTTTTCAAAAGCTAAGATGCATAATTTCTAGCCAACTTTTTTGAGTATTTGGAACACAGGTGAATTTTGTAAGTATGAGGACGGCATCACTTTCTCTGTTATATTTTTCAGAAGGAGGGGACACTTTGACTCACACCCCAGACACATATTACTCTTTCACAGCAACTGTGTAAAAGTTAGACTTTTGCCCAGTTCATTGATTTGAGAGATAGGGCCAGGGTTTAAAAATGTGCTATCCACCCAGATTCCTTCTTGCAAGCCTGTGTATTTTCCAAGCCATAAAATGTCATAATTTTTACCAGACGATGTTGAAAAAAGTCACTGAGTGTGGAAAGATCGGAACTTTCTCGAGCTTTCCAATATACCCATGCAGGTTCAGGAATTTCTCTGTCAACTTCAGTTCTTGGACTTCTTAGCTACTGCTGGGGACATTATTTATGTAAAATAACTTATGAGCTGGAAGTTTATAGAAAGCAGATGCAAGAAAATCTAATGGACGATCCTGGGGCTTCAGTATGCAGTACACTATGGCTGTAACTGCACAAAGTGCACTAATGTGCACCATGCAGCCCAGTCTTGGGACACATCTAGTAATCCAGCCTAAGTATGGAATAGTTGGTAGCCCAGGCCAAGGACTATCCACATAGGCCACATCCCCATGCACTCTGTTTAATTCGAATTGGATTATTTTTAGTCTGGATGCAGGGCCAAGTTTGAATTGTGCCTGTGCCCATGCAGTTGCTGATAATGTGGGCTCTATTCATATACAGCTGTCCACAGGCAAACCGCACTAAACCCATGCATGGGAAAATAGCACCTTTTCCTCTCCACCCCTATCTCCTGATAGGAAAGCAGGTTAAGGTCACCAACCCTTCTGCCACCCACAGCATCAATGACAAGGAACGCCACCTTCATGGTACATAGGGCTGAAAGGCAATAATATAACAATAATATGAAAAAAAACAGATCATTTTGCAAAGCTGCTACAAGGTTTGGCAGCAGTTTAGTGGAGGTGTGCACCTCCACTCCACCCAGTACAGCAGTATAGCGCCCGTGTGCTAAATTAAGCCATTTAAATTAAATGACCATGCCTGTCTTGGCGACCAGGGAAGGGGGGTGGAATAATGGTCACAGAAAGAGACTTGTGGGACAGCAGTTGCATCTTTCACTGTAAAACTGGGATGCTCAGTTAATTGTATGTGGATGCAGCCTATGACACTACATAGTTTAATTTGGACAAACATCACAGGTATTAGAAAAAGTGGCTTTGGAAAAAAATGAGATAGCATCACACTTTTTAAAATCCTAGGTAGTACATCCAGATTTTACAAACTACTGATTGGTCAGGCACCTGCCTGGCTTCAACTGGCCATCTGCACATGCGCGGGTACCTGACCAATCAGAGAGCGCCCTGAACACATGCACAGAGTGCACCCGGCCTGATCGTCTCAGTTGCTGTGCGGCACCGAACAGGTAAGCTTCATTTGCATTCATGTGCCCCTGGGTTGGGTTGGAGGGCCCTAGGAGCCAGGATCTCGGCTCCTGGAGACAGTGGGAGCTGAGGGAAAGGAGGCTTCTTGGCTGCACACCCCTGGCTCCAGAGGAGCCAATCGGAGCAGCCTGGGGAGGGTCCTCGGCCCGAACGGGCTGAGAACAGTTCCCCATTTGCATGTAGGCAGGTAAAGGATGCGTTCGGAACATATCTTTTACCTACCAATGCAAAGGCAAAGGGGAAACTTCTCTCAATCCTTTCAGGTCAAAGTGTTCTGAGGCATTGTCACTGTAATGCAAAAATGCCTCAGGTTTGTAATAGATTGAATCATGAATGGCTTTCATTAAGGAGAAGCAACTTTAATTCACAAAATGAACCCTCATCCATTGTAGGTTTCCCTCTATTAGAAGTGAAAGGTGAAACAAATTCCAGAAATCCCCCCTGTCCATGAGGAATTTGGAGTTTCAGAGGAAATTTCCCCCCTTTTGCTGTGATAGCAAATTAAGATCCAGACCTACAAGCTTAGCCTTTGATAGCATGCAGACATGCTCAAAATCTGATGAGAAATTTATCTTTATTAATTTAATCTTTGAACTGCTTTTGATACTAATGCTAAAAATCTGTTAAAATTAAACAATATTCTAAACCACAATCTATTCATAATGCAATTATCAATTAACTATTTGATGACATTTGCCTATTAGTTGTAGCAAGTTATACTGATTTTAATGATTATGTCCACTTCTACATGCAATGTTCAAAGTGCTTTGGGGGAGTATTAAAGTCTGTCTCCACAGCATCCCATGCAAAAACAATGTGAGGAGACATGGAGGGACCTCAATCCCTCCCCAAGATTCAGAAACTTCAGTGCCTGAAAAAAACAGCTCTTCCATTTGCTTCTTACTCACTATGCCAGGCCTTCACCACAGTAGGGATGTGAACAAATGCATTTTTTTTTTTGCATTTGAATTCAAGTCGATTTGGATATTTGACTATTCAATTCAATTCAAAATTTAAAAACCCTAATTTTCAAAAATCCAATTCGAATCCGGATTATCCAAATCCATATTTTTGAAAACCCGATTCAAATCAAATGATACGAATGTCGGCAACATTCGTATCTGATTTTTGAATTCATGCGCATCCCATTTTCATCTCGTTCGCATCCCATTGTCGCATCCTGTGTTACATGCTCAAATAGACCCAATATTTGGATGCAGTGTAAATGGATCTATTCAGTCGAATTATTCAGTTGGATTTCCGAAAATTCAAAATTCATTCGAATTCGGAAATTCAGATTTTCGAAAATCTGATTTGAATTCAAATGTTGATATTTGTTGAATTCAAATTGGATTTTCACATTTTCGAATATCTGTGTACATCCCTACACCACAGTCATGGGACTCACTTCTGAGCAGGCCTTCTGCATCTGTAGACAGATGGTAAGGAAGACCTCCAAGATCAGAAATGAAGACTTTAAACTGTGAGCCTCAGAAAAGGCAGTGGACCCTTTGTTTCTGAGGCTGCCTGAACTTGGAGAGGCCTGAAAAAGTATATTTTCTCTGGATAACAATCCCGTGAGATGAAGGCAGAGTATTGCTAAGAGACGGTAAGTGGCAGATACCTTTAGGAAGTTTCATACCTCAGTTGGGATTTGAATTATGGTCTCCTAGAATTCAGTTGGCACTCAAACTGCATTGTTACACTTCTTTCAATATTGGAAGCATTAATTATTTAATTGCTTAATGTACAGTCTTTTTATTAAAACTATTCTGTTAATTCCACTGAACTAATGATAACAGCCATAAACTTTTGCTCTACAGTCAAGAAAATCTTAGCAACCAAGATGGCTGCAAACTGTTGCATAAAATCTTGATTATGTGTATGTTACTCTAGCTTTCGTAGACAACAAATAAATACTTATAATAGCAGGATGGAAGCTGTATCCCCACCACACGCACTCACAGTATTGATAATCCTGTGTGAAGAAAAAAAGCCCATGCGCGGTTAAAACAAACCAGAGGGGATAAAACCAATGTGTATTGCATTAAGCTCCTGAGAAGAAAGAGGATATCTGTGCCATATTGTATGTTTGAAATGTGACTGGATAGATAGGTAACATAGCTTTATGGTATGATCATAAATGACAGTGTTGAAGAGGTTTGGGCAAGTAGAAAACTCTTCTCAATAGTTCATGGACCTGTCAAAGGTGACACTGTTGGTCTTCTGTTTACAGAAATCACAGTTCACAAGAAGATGTTCCAGTAGCTATAAATTTCAGCCTTCATTTTGTTTAGGTGTCCCCCCCCTCCCCATTTCTTCTCAAAAGAAATTGTGATACTGACATGACTATTTTTTTCAGTCTAAAATAACAACACTTTATAATGTAAGGAATATGTGCTTTTGAAAGCATGCTGATGAATCATGCTGCACCATGGAAATGATGCCTGGGATTGTAGTTTCCAGTGGTGTTCACAGACTTTTCTAAGAATGCCGTTCCACCGTGCACCATTGTCATGAAGGAGCGAGGCCTGCTATGGTCTCAGTTTCATTCATCCCAACACTGGCTTTGAGTCCATGTCAGATTCTGTACCCTTCAACAAAAAAATGATTGGCAGATTGTTTCAGACCGAGGCGTAGGAGACCAAGTTCTGTTGTTAGTCAAATTTTACTGTTAATTCAGTGTAGAGAAGCAAATGGGAGAAGGGATAATAGACCCTCCTTCATGTTGTGCAGCATTTTTGCTGATACAATTGGCCCTCTAGAAAGTAACACAGTTTCTGGAGCTGCTATTGTTTTTCTCAGGGAATAAATTGCAGTCCTTCTGACATTCTGTCTCTCCACCCCCACCCTCACCTCCATTCTTTCAACGGCACCGTGGGGGAAGCTGAAGACCGATAAACTAATGCCTCTTTAATTTTTTAATTTTCCCTTCACCAATTTTATTTATTTCTTTCACTGTTTACTTTGGAAGACTTTCCCTGTGTTCTTCATCAGTCAACAAGCAAGGGGAAAAAATACCAAATATAGCCATGCAACCATAAATTAGCATCATGGAATTAAGCCATAAAATACAGGAACAGTTGACTTCGAGTAATGGCAAAATGCAACAGGATCTGTTACAAAGCTAAAATAGTGAGGTACACAGGAACATTTTAACTTGATTACAAAAAAAAAAAAAAACCCTGACAGCAATTGTCCATATCTAACACATTTTACCCCCCCCATTTTTTCGAATGCTCCAGTATCAGTAACCCTTGTTGTTTCTGTTGTGTTGCACAGTTATTGATTTCAACCAAATAATAACTGATTGTTTACATATTTATGCAGTTAAAAACATAATTGGGTACGTTATGTCAGAGATGGGAACCCACTCCCTTTATGTGAAAAGTAATTTTGTTGGAAGATATGATATAAATTTCAGAGTATGACAATTTGGTTTATGCTTCTTTTATATTATAAGCAAGGACATTGAATGCTTTGTCTAAAATACAGTATCATACTGTTGATGGGGGCACAAACAATATGTTCACATGCATCATTTTCATACAACCCAATGGGCAACTGGAGACACAAGATGGTTAAGAGGATATAGACAGGTAACACAGGGTATCTACCACATCTGAGAGAACACAAAAGATCTATCAAGGAGAAAAAAAAAACCAAGGTCCTTCTAATATGAGAAAACTAAAGAAGTGCCCTGATACCAAAAAAGGGGGAAAGATATACACCCTTATATACAAATAATAGTAAATATACTGGTGAAAATATAATATCTTATAAAAGTTTATAACAGTATACAAAAGACGATAAAAAGAATGGTGTATACAAAACAAGAAAGGAGGTAACAAATAGCCAACCATACAAAGATAGAAAGATAGTAGTACACTGTTTTAACTCAGAGAATCTTCTTATTTGCCTTTTTAAAATATTTGTACGTATGGTGTATTTTTTATAGCCCATTGCGGCATAGATGAAAGGAGTCATCACCATTTGGGATGATAGAAAAAAGCCACTGAAGAAGACGACCTGTCGAAACGCGTCTGGCTTTAGATCCCCATTATTTACATAGTAAAATTCTCTGGACGCCACTGTTTATTTGCCCTTTGTGAGAAGTCTCGGATTGGTGTCTTTGTATGGTTGGCTATTTGTTACCTCCTTTCTTGTTTTGTATACACCATTCTTTTTATCGTCTTTGGTATACTGTTATAAACTTTTATAAGATATTATATTTTCACCAGTATATTTACTATTATTTGTATATAAGGGTGTATATCTTTCCCCCTTTTTTGGAATCAGGGCACTTCTTTAGTTTTCTCATATTAGAAGGACCTTGGGTTGTTGTTTTTTCTCCTTGATAGATCTTTTGTGTTCTCTCTGTTGAGTTGATCTATCTGATTTTGATTTTTTGGGTTGTTCTTTCTATCTACCACATCTGACCATTGCAAATCAGCTGCCCTGTCTCTTATTCAGCATGAGTTAGGGATTGGGAGAAATTCTCCCAATACAGATTTATCCAATATTATTCTGACAAACTTGATATATGGGGAAAAAACACATTGTACTTGCCAAAAACAACACTTGAATGATCAATAAACAACAAAAGGATGCAAAAATATATTTTTGCTGAAACAGTAGGTTCTATCTCTATTGAGCTGCTGGCATCTACTTAAAACATATTTCCATACCAGGACATTTGTTGGTTTATTGAAGCAGTTGTTCACTGGGGGTTCATAATAAAGCAAGATATGTAAATTTGTCACTGAACATTTCCCCCTGAAAATGCATGTCTTAGTGAAAACTTACAAAAGTGTGTCTAGTGACTTTTGGAACCAAAATATGCATGACAGGATAAATATAGTATTATATTTTTTAAGGATTCTCTTCCCCACACTCTGGAAATCAAATTAATTAAGAAATGAAGAAAAATGAACTTTAGCCAGAAGAAGTGATAAACATGTGTAAGAGACTTGTTAGAGATGTACACCTATTATGAAAAGGCAGTGCCTTTTAGCAGATGTGGTTTGGCTAATGGTCCACATTTGTAAAAAATACTTTGAAATGTTCAGGTTGCAATATGAGCATTATTTACTTGCAATCTCTATGTCAACTCTACTCTTGGCTCTCCACCCCTTTTGCTGCATCAAATCTATCTCCTTTCATATTGGATGCCGTTGTGTCACTCAAGGGAGGTGAAGGTGTGTGTTTGCACTTCTTTTTAAAGCCTGGTCCACCACCTCCATGCTTCCCTTCCTTTTTTATGTGTTTTTCTTCTCCATGTGATTAATTTAAAAATAATAATAATAATAATAAATTTGTGGAAAAAAGCTAGATAGATGAATCGTACACATAAACTGAGGAGAGAAGGGGAGGTGCCTCATGAACTATTTCCATGCACATTGGCTGAAAGGAAAGACTGGACCCCAGTCACCACAGCATGCTTCAGCCTCCTTTAGCCTGTCCCCTGCTCACACTGAGGAAGTGAAGACAGTCCGAGATGCCAGGATAGTCTGAGGCCTCTGGAAAAGAGGACTCCAGTTAGAATTATCTAACCGCTTGGAAAATGAATTGAATATAAAATGATGTGAGTAATGTGACCTAAGGACGACCCAAAGTCATCCTAAACTAAAGGTGTGACCAGGGCCTTTGTTAAACGACCAGATATAAATGAATATGCATAAATTGCTGAGCTGACTACATCTTTTTGAGCCTTATGTATTAAGAGTCTCATGTAGATGCATCTAGGCCTCCAGATTCACACATGTGGATTTAAAAGGCCCCTCTCAGACAGGGTTTGTCTTCTTTAGCTGGAGCCTTATCCAGATTAAGGAGGCCTTAATTTGGATCCATTTAATTAGGTCTACCAGTGCACCACTGCAGCCCTAATTCGGATGGGAGATGTGCAGACAACATGCCTCCTGTGTTCCCACCTTTCAGCAGCGTGTCATGATGCACCACCAAAAACACCTCCCAGAGGCCATAGATGCAGGAGAGCGTGGCCATGGCATAGCCGGATCCAGATCAGCCTTTCTATTCCTGGGATCATTTGGCCTGGCTATTCCAGACTTACTGATCCTGAATAAATTCAGGTAAGTGCAGAAAGGGCCCTAGAATCTCCCCAGAAGAGAAGTTCAAATTCAAAGCCCTCCTCATAATTTCAGTGTTACAGAAAATATCTTATATTCACCTTACACTAGTTTCCTGCAGATAGAATGTTAATTCTCATCAGAGTGTGTGGGGGTTGCTAAATTTGTAAAATTACCATGTGAAAGGGTAGATCTATGTTTGCATGTAGCTTTAAAAACATATGGCCATGTAGTACAAATGCAGAACACCTTCAGGTAAAAAGCCCTGCAGAATCAGGTCAATAACAACTTTGGTTTGTTTTGTCTGCATGCCTTTCCTAGGAACTGCTTGTTTCTTTGCTTCACCCATCTCTGATTTTAATTATGTTTTTATTTTACTATTTTGATTTTAGCTTTTTTTATTCTTTGTACACCTCTTCCAGATTTTATTTTAAAGAGAAGCGATATATAAACATTTTAAATAAATAATAAAAACAAGTGGCATGCAAAACTGATACACATGCTGCATAATGTCCCACACATCCTGATGAAGGTTAATTGCAGAGAGAACAGATCCTAAAATTCTGCCATGATTTTGGTAAGCATCTAAGAACGCTCTGTACTTGCAGCATCATTCTCCATCCACCACCACCCCCAACTGCTTCTCAATCATAAATCAGAATTTCAGGCTTATGTCTTGCTTTTTCAATGGATCACTTTAAATACCTGCTTGCATAATAGATGCTTGAGAAGATTACACCATCAGATAAGATGGTCCAAATCAAAAGCCAGCACACCTTCTGTGATCCAGAACAAGGTTCTTAGTCCACTTGTGGCTCTGATTAAATGAGTCCACAAGAAATCTGGATTAAGAGCCTCCTTTATCTGAGTCTAGCTCTGTAGATAGAGCAAGACTAAGGCCCGGTTGCCATTACAAGCTTAAAATAGTTTCGAAACGGTTTCAATCCTCACAGTCCTCACATCAGGTCGGCTTAACACGCATTCCACATGTTAAATCGCCCCAAAGCATCGTAAATGTTAACACTCATTTCAACAGGTCTCGCTCCAGTTCATGCACTTGAAACGTTTTACATTTCTTGCTGTGGGAATGGTACTGTTTTAGTGGGATGAGAATGCATGTTTAGGGTTTCCCTCCCCCAATAGCTTGCTTCCAAAGACAGGGATTTCACTGTAAAAATCCACCCCCTAAGCAGCCATTACACTGTAGCAATCCACCCACTTCACACCTGATAACAATGTTGCAATTTGGGCAATTCTGGCTCTTTGGAGTTCTGACCTTTAGAAAGGGAAAGAAAGGAAAGCAGCTGCAGGTTCTAGGAGATGTGTGAATGATTAAGGCTGTGGCTGTGGAGGTGAGCGGGTGAAGCGGGCTTGAGTTGCCACTGCTGCTGTGTGCCCTGGGCTATGGGAAGAGGAGGGAAAAGAATAACTGGCTGCCTGGTGCTGTTTTTCCTCCATCCAGGCAAGCGGCAGCCACCCAGCCACCCAGCTAGGCTCCGTGAAGGGGTCCGTTATGGGTGGCACCTTCACGCCTGGAGGAAGAGGGCAAGGCAGCCCTGAAAAGCAGCTTTTAGAAAGTAGCCACTTGAGTCCCCCCTTGAGTCACGTACACCACATACGATCCTCAGAATCCGGATCGAATGTGATTAAGTTAAAAGTAATGGGATCAGGCAAATTCGTGTTAGCATCCAGTTCTATTATTTCGGTTTAGGAAAACCGTTTTAAGCTTGTAATGGGAACCAGGCCTAAGGATGTCATAGATCTGCAGTAATGTGTGGAGCTAAGTGGTTAAGAAGTATTTTACATTGACCCTTAATCCAGATTAAGAGTCCAAGCAGAAAGGACCAAGCACTAAAGCATGCACATTTATGTTCATTGCAGATAACAGAAAAAAGGAGTCATGAAATAATGTCTTTTCTCATAATGAAAACTAGATTTAAGTTGGTACAGGGTACAACCCTGAGTATTTTACACCCATGGATTACAATGGGCCTTAGTTTGGTCTAATGGTTAGGGAGCCGGACTCTTATCTGGGAATACCGGGTTTGATTCCGCCCTCCTCCACAAAGCCAGCTGGGTGACCTTGGGCTAGTCACAGCTCTCTTCTGAGCTCTCACAGCCCCACCCAACTCACAAGGTGTCTGTTGTGGGAAGAATAGAAAGCTTTGTCAGCCGCTTTGAGTCCCCTTAAATGGGTGAGAAAAGCCGGGTAGAAAAGCCAACTCTTCTTCTTCTTCTTCTTCTTCTTCTTCTTCTTCTTCTTCTTCTTCTTCTTCTTCTTCTTCTTCTTCTTCTATATGACTGAGAATTACATTTTGTTTTGAAATGTAACAGATAAGGATTTAGAGGTGCATGAAAGTTTTAGAACACTGGTTAGCAGAGGCGGAGCAGAAATTGCCAAGTTTAAACTATGTGCCCATTTAAACTTGGGATTATTGGGTGTCAAGACTGAATCTGTACTGTTACATTTTCCTCCAAGAATCTCTCCCATTGTTTCATTTTCTGTGCACACCAGAAAGGTTGAGTATATTCTGTTATAAATTCAGATTATATATTTAAGCATTTCTGACACTTTCAGCTTCAGTACAGTGCAGAATCATATACTGAAGGTCTGAATTTTAAGACCTAACACTGCATCCATGCCTATGGTACCAGGCAACCTGTGGAAGCTCCAGGAGTGTGGGATTCAAAATATCTGGGGACCCATCATCCAAGATCTGGGACAGGTGGTAGAGGACTTTCAGATGCCCTCCAGTGCATCCTTTGTCAGGGGACTGAAAAATGATCCTGATGATGTCCACACTGTACAATGTGCTCTCTGTTACTCTTTGGGCAAATGGCAGTAGAAAGAATTACTTATGGAGCCTGCACTATGGAGGCATCGTCTGGAAAAGGTTCACCTCTGGAGGTTTTTTCCAGCACAAGGAGCTGACAGTTGTGGATTTCGTGTTCCACCACTATCCCAGGTAGGATATGGTACAGGGCGTGTGGAGGTGTTTCCAGGATGGAAGCATCTCTGTGCAGAGCATCCCTGGATTTCCTGTTTGCCAAGTCTGAACAGGCTTAACATCTTCTGCCTGCAAAGCATGCTTAAATATAAGTATAAGGAAGGAGAGGAGAGGAGAGGAGAGGAGAGGAGAGGAGAGGAGAGGAGAGGAGAGGAGAGGAGAGATGTACAAAGCCTGGTTTGTGTTCAAAAATTCAATCTAATAATTTGTGTTTGAACCTGTTCACAATGAACCAACCAAACATGCAGTGGTATAACTGTCCAAAAATTCAAATGAAAAATCCCCCACTCATGAACAAAAAGAATATGATTGGACAGTTCAGGGTTGCTGCATTTTTTCCTTGAAAATAGCATTTTCAATGGAAAAAAATGATTTTTTAAAAAAACAAGTTAGAAATCAAACACAAACAACTGTTTAATTAAATCATAGAATCATAGAATCATAGAATCACCACTGAGCCAAACAAATAGGAATGCAGTTTGATTTTGAACTAAAACAGGATTTTCATTTCTGCAGATATCTAAAGGTGAGGTTTTGATGACATATCAAAAGTGAAGTGGAGAATACTTTCAGATTGTAGCTTTCAGGTCAGTCTACAACCCTCTGTAGGTAGTGGGCTACTGATCTTCCATTCACTTCTATTCCAAAGGTATTGGTGGGTCTTCTCCTGACCTCCAGATCAGCTGCTTCCTTTATCTTCTCTGTTCATTATCATTTCTCTATCATCCCTGAGTGGTTTGAAGTTGTAATCTGACATCTAGAAGATGCCAGACTGAAAGCTATTTTTGACCAAGGATAGCATCACACATTGACACTGAGCACCTCTGGATATATGTGCCACTGCACTATGATGGACCATGAAAATGCATTAATACTGTCTCACATTTGTGACTGCTGTCCAGATGGGCAGCACACAAGTGCATCCTCATCCTAATACCAATGGCTTCTAGATAACATCATGGGCGTGTTGGCACTTTCTGACTGCTGCATCTACGGTCTTCCACAAATTCATAGCTAAGAAAACTGTTTTCTCTGGGATGATTATAGATTCCCCTGTTTCCCTAACCTGGATATAACCTTGCTTTGTAGAATTAAAGACATAAATGGTCCACAAATGGAACGGACAGGTCAGCAGGGATCTAAGGTGAGCCTCCAGCAAAAGTCATTTGCCTGTTGGTTTCACTTCTAGCAGAAAGTCATAAAAACATTAAGAACAATTTCAGGTTGGGGAGCTAATCAGCTATCTATATTGCAGTTGTCAAGCGACTGTGGTTTTAATCTCTTCTTTAATTTATAATTGTATTTACTCTTAGCTTTTGTTTTAATCTGTGATTGCACAGCACATATCATTATTGATGAGGGAAAGGTTAGGAACATTTTAGCTAAATAAAATGATCAATATTTGCTTCCTTTTAACTATAAATTATAGAAAATTAGCTCAAATTCCTCGGTGAGTTGGACTGGAGCTCAAATACATATAGGCTGCTCCAAGCCTAAAATAGAAATGCATTTTTAAAATCTCTTAGATTGCAACAATTCAAATGATCTTGGTTCAAAAAAGTATGAAATTTATTATGCAGTCTCTGTATAAACACAACGATATCAGTAGCATGGGGAAATAAATTATGCTGCTCACTTTCCCAAGATATAATATCTTTTCTGAGTATATGTAAATTTGCTTTAAGAGGTTTAAAAGCAGTTTCTTAAAATATACTCCAAACTACAACAGATTTGTCATTCATGCACTGCTGAGCATAGAGGCTTAATTTTACTTTTTTGCTATTATTTTAAATCAAGGCACTTATCCAAAAGATCAAAACAGCTTTTAAATGGACATTTTTGTGATGAGGGAAATGATAATATGTGGAAGAATATGGTGATTTTCCTACAGTGGAAGTAAAAATAGGTATCAGTAAAGTAAAGAACAGATAGGTACACCATGAATGCAAATCTAAACTGGGTTGAATAAATCCTTAAAAATATTAATTGCCCAGTGTTCAGAAGATATTTTGTCTTCTTCATTGGGATTTACCAATATAAGTACATGCACCAAACTTTGAGTTTCTAATTGGAAACTGAAATTGAGAACCAGGATATTAAAAAATCTGAAAATCTCACACTCCTCTCTCAAATCAAGCTGATGATTTAGTTCTATTTTCAGCTGTGGAAATCTGAGATCCTCAGATCAAAAGCCAATCTACAGCACATAGGCAGTGTACAAGCAAATAGTATTTTGCTCCAAATGTCAACCTGGTTAAAACAAACCATATTGGCTTAATGTAACTGGATATTAACACATTGGAAAATTAAAATTATAAGTAAAAATCAGTATTTATTTAGCACGCAAAGATTTAAGGATGAAAATATATATATTTAGTGGCAGGAACAAAAATATATTTGTGCATACATGTCTTCTTCTGAATGCATATGTAAAATAGGTCATGGTGCAAAATCACTATATATCACCTAACTTTATTTATGTTCCCATCCTAAAACAGTGTTAAGAAAGCTCAGATGATTTACTATGCAAGGTGACATAATAATGTCTACTTAATTAATTGTATTAGTTCAAAGTTAATCCCATTTTTATGCATGAAAGCATTAAAAAAAGTGTTGTCTTTCTCTCTTTGTGTGTTTTTTGAATCAGTCATGAGAAGGAAAGATCATCTAGAAAGCAGGTGAATCATACATGACTAAACACTGCTCAGACAGCAAATGCACACAAATGGTTTCCTCCATGCAGAAATTCCAGGGCAGTGCTCTCCTGCCATCTAGTGGACATAGGTAGGAAAAATCCCTTGAAACTCAAAGCCTGTGCTCAGGAAGGAGTTTAGTCAGCAGTCTATTTAAAATTATTACATGAAAAATTAAACTATTCCACTGTAGTGCATGTGTGTCTGTGGAAAGAGAGGTAGAAACACTGTTATTTACAAGGCAATCCTATACGTATGTCCTAAGAAATAGGTAGCATTCTGTTAAATGGTACTTAAACTGACAAAGAGAAATGTATAATTTGCTGTGTAGCTAAATATTCTGGCTTCTACCTGACACAGCAATATGGATCTCAACTGAATACAACCACACCACACAAACTATGAATTTTCATTTTTCCACCTTTTTAATACATAATGCAACTCCTGAGAGCACAATATTTGCTACAGTGCATTTGTTCATTTGTGACTTGCCCTATTTTACATGTGGTTTGGGGTTCGTAAGAACATAAGAGAAGCCCTGCTGGATCAGGCCACAGCCCATCTAGTCCAGCATCCTGTCCTACACTGTAGTCCACCAATTGCTTAAGGGAATCTCAAGCAGAAGACAAGGGCAAAACCCTCACCTGCTCTCGAATCACAGCAAATGGCTTTTGGAGGCATCCTGTCTGTCTCCCCAGCCTAGAGGATGTACCTAGGAATCCATTCTAGTAGCCATTGATATATTGATACATTATAGCATGTTTTGCCTCCCGTAGGCAGTGATCAGACATAAGGAAAGGGGCGCCTTAGAGGTGCCTCAGCAAGACAGTGTGTGGCCCTTGTTTTCCCTTCTCTAATTCACCCTTTCTAGCACAAAGGGGGAGGGAAAGATTTCACGTGTGAACAATCCATTTTTGAAGCCTTCTTGAAGCCACTTCTGAGGTGTCATAGAGGTACATTTTTTCTGTGTCTGATTACAGCCTTGGTAATCAGGGAGGACCTGGAGGGCATTGGGAAAAAGAGGGTGAGGATACTCTATACTGGCACAGGAAAAGGTGGCCACTTCGGTCAGGGACACAGGACAGAAGCAGTCAGGGAAGCATCATAAGCAGCCTGCATACCCAGAGATAGGTGACTTCCCATAGGAGGAGATCCCTTGGGGCAGAGCTTCTGTGGCATGTCCTGAGATCTGCTGTGCCTTATTTTTTATACAGCTGGCATATCTATGGAGACTTTAGTACTATTTACTTACACTGTATTTTATTTTTATATACCATTAAATAATTATGGCTTTTCACCTATAAGGTTGTGGAACAGTTTCATGCCTCTGTACTCATGGATGGAGATGGTTTTTCTTGATCTCAAATGAATTCCACCTTAAAAGATTCAAGGTTTTTTCAACGTCCACTTTTACAATATCTGCTCTAATACATGAGAAATTCACACATGCCTTCCTAATTTGCTGAATCATGGTGCGCCTCCACACACTCAGTCTAAATTTAAATGAAGCTAGCTTTGACCTACTGAGCTTGCGGTCTTTTGTGTTTTAAAAAAGTATTTAGTACACCAATCTATTTCTACTTGTTACATTAATTGCTAGATAAAAAACACACCAACATCCAGATTTTTTAAAAGTGATAAAATATAAGCTAAATTATAGCCTCCCCGGCAGCTTTGCAAAACTAAAATGTGTTGCCAGTTATTAAAGACACTGAGGCCGTGTCTTCATGGCAACCTTATCTCGGATTCAAAACGTTTTCAATCCTCGGAGTCCGCACGGCAGTTTGGCTTAACACACTTTCTCCATGTTAAACCACCCCAAAGCATGGTGAATCTCAATCCTGATTTCAACAGGTCTCACTCCGGATCGTGTGCTTGAAATGTTTTACATTTTTTACTGTGGGGACCGTACGGTGTTAAGGGATGAGAATCCATGTTTAGGGTTTCCCTCCCCCAATAGCTTGCTTCCAAAGATAGTGATTTCATTGAAAAAAATCCACCCTCAAAACAGCCACTATAAAAATCCAGTCCTTAAAGCTACACTGTAGCGATCTAGCTACTTCACACCTTAATAACAATGTTGCAATTTTGCACAATTCTAGCTCTTTGAAAGTTCTGACCTTTAAAAAAGGGAAAGGAAAGGAAAGCCCTGGAGGTTCTGTTTTAAAGGCTGTGGCTGTGAAGGGGGTTTGAGTTGCTGCTGCTGCTGCTGTGTGCCCTGGGAAATGGGGAGAGGAGGGGAAAGAATCGCTGGCTGCCGGTGCCTGTTTTTCATCCATCCAGGCAAGCAGCAGCCACCCAGCTAGGCTCCGTGAAGGGGTCTGTTATGGGTGGCACGTCCATGCCAGGAGGAAGAGGGCAGGGCAGCCCTGCAAATCAGCTTTTAAAAAGTAGCCACTTGAGTCCCCCCTTGAGTCACGTACGCCACGTACGATCCTCAGAATCTGGATCGAACGTGATTAAGTTAAAAGTAATGGGAACAGGCAAATTCGTGTTTGCATCCGGTTCTATTACTTCGGTTTAGGGAAAGCGAAATAAGCTTGCTGTGGGGATTCGCCCTGATTTTAAACAGATTGAAGCTTCATCCAGAATAAAGCACATCCAAAACCATTTCCCAACCCACTGATCCCAATTATGAGCATGTAAGTGCAGAAAGGGCCCAAGCTCCATCCCAAAAGCAGTTCACAAAATGTCGTTAAATACTGCTAAAACCGTCAATTACAAAACACGTCATTAAATCATTATTAAAATACCTTCCTGTTGTTAGAGAGGAACATAAAACACCTTTAGGAGTCTCCTAGGAGAGCGAGTGTTGTGTCTATCAGAGCTTCATATTGCTCTCACAGCCCAGGGGATACAGGTAAAAAAAGTAAGGAGTCACAGCTGATTCTTCCTTACTTCCCAGGATCCAAATAAAGGCATTCTTGCACACTCAAAACACTGTACTCTATCCTGACAATACACAACTGTTTCAAAACATCCAAAATTTCCTTCCCTATACCTTTTTGCCATATAGCACCACTCTTCACACTGAGGTACAGCCTTTGGAATAAATGGTGTCTTGGTACATTTCACAATAATTATAATGTCACTTATTCAGTGGCCTGAACGGCACTCTACTAAGAACTTCATACAGATGTTATTTATTTATTTATTTATTTATTTATTTATTTATTTATTTATTTATTTATTTATTTATTTATTTATTTATTTATTTATTTATTTATTTATTTATTTCTATTTCTATTTCTATTTCTATTTCTATTTCTATTTCTATTTCTATCCTGCCCTATACCTGAAGGTCTCAGGGCAGGTAACAACCTTTAAAGTAGGACATATATTAAATCAACAACAGTATATATTAAAACAGTAACGGTGTCTGTAAAATGAGAAGAGACAGTATACTTAATCTGATATTTTGATATTCCAGAATAAAGCATGGATATTCAGGAATATCCATGTTTTACTACTGACTATCCAATTATGGCAGAATAAGTTACTGATGTCTGGATGCAGGCCATATATGATGTGCCTAAATTTTTCAAGTGGATGACAGGTGTATCAATGGATACTAAGATGGATGCCTAGGTAAATCCTCCAGGGGAGACAGACAGGATGCCTCTAAAGGCCATTTGCTGTGATTTGAGAACAGGTGAAGGTTTTGCCCTTGTCTTCTGCTTGAGATGCCCAGGAGTAATGGGTGGGCCACTGTCTGGAATAGGATGCTGTACCAGATGGGGTTGGCCTTATCCAGCAGGGCTCCTCTTATGTTCTCGTCATCTGTCTTACACAACAGAAGCCAGTGAGGAGGGAAGTATTTTGCTCAGAGACAACAGCTGCTCCGTAAGGGCCATATCTGAGAGCCTGAGTCTAAATAAAGTCCACAATTACTCAACTCAATTAAATCCAAGAGTTAGGATTTAATGTCATTTAAGCTGTGATCCTAAAATACTTATTTGAAAGCTTTCTTGTATTTTAATTAATCAGACGATATCAAATAATAGACTGAAGATCAGGATGTCAGTCCCCCCGAGTGAAAGACTGACATGGAACTGGCAGAACTGACAGCTTAGCCAAGTAAATTTAGTTTTCAGGAGGGACTGGGGGTGTGAGGAAAGTAGGATGCTATCATCATCATGATTATTGGCTATCTTCATAATCAGAATCAATTATTAATAATTATCTCATTGTGACCTTTGCATGGCAGAAGAGAACTAAAAAAACAATAATTTGAATGTGATCCTTGCATGATTTAAAGATATCATCATCATCATCATCATCATCATCATTATTATTACTCCTACTTCTAGTACTAGTACTAGTACTACTACATTACTGAAGTGAGATCTGAGAGCTCATTTTCTTTGCTCTCTTGTCTTTGCATAATTCAGAGAACTTCACCTCAGTGTCTGTGCATCTAGAGAACTGGATACCTTATGTATTTTAATCTTTTCCTCTTTTTTGCCCGAAAGTTTCATCCAAATGACTCCAAGCATTGGGGATAACCAAGCCTTGGCCACGTGGCTATGTGGCAAGGGGAATACTGACAGAATTAAGCATGTAGATCAAACTGTGGCTGAAAGTGCATTGCGGTTCTGGATCCTTGGAGGCAATTTGGGCTGCAGCCACCTCCTCTCCTCTTCAGCCACCCACATAGGTGACAGAAGGCAACTCCAAACTGATCTACATGTTGCTTCTCCCATGACTGGTTGCTCTTGCAGCTAGCTGTGGAGGCCTGGGGTTCCGGATGGAGTCAAAATAATTTGTGCCCGCCCACCCCGCCCATTCCAACAGTAATCCCAAGCATCCATGTGGAGACAGGCTATATGTAAGCTACATTCCGATTTATTCCTTATGGGAGAAACAGTAATCTGATATCAAAGCCCTTTCTGCGCTCACCTTGGTTAATCTAGATCCATATTAGCTAGATCCACAGTAGCTAGATCTGTATTAGCTACATTCTATTTAGCTAGACATGAAGAAACAACAGGCAGAAACATCTACATTGAGTGGGCTTCAGAATAGCAAATGTGTGCTAAAGAGCAATGCAGTGTATATGCCTAAGCCCTGTTTTGCATCAGTGGGCTACATTCCTGTCAACTGAATGTTACATTTGGATAGCAGGGGGTGCACTGACTTCAAAAGCAACATGAAAGCAGCTTTGCCACAGATGCAAGATGTCTTTGCAGTCACTGAAAAGATACCAGTGCTGTCATTTTGTAACTGTACATATGAAGTAACACCATATCCACATTCTTCCTAGAGCCATTAAACATGTAGATGTTCGTTCCTTGATATGGATCAGAAAGTGCTAGCACGGATATAGACCACATTTATCTGCTCTACTACTAATCTGGATTAGTGAGCCCTTAGCACAGTTCTACTCCAGATGTGTTCTAGTACCATGCAGACAATGGGTGTTTCCTCATTGGCTGCAGAAACCGGATTAACCCAAGATTTAAGACACATATAAGACACATTATTGGCACTTACCTTCCAGGCAGCCACTTCTGCATTTCAGTGCGCGAGATCCGTTTCTAAAACGGGTCTCGCTGTCAAAAAGTGGATTAAAATGAAGACCTAAAAAATTAGGTCTTCAATCCATCCCTTCACCTGGATCCATGTGGAAGCAGGACGCTTCCACACATGGCCAGGCGAAGGGATGCCATGTTGGGAGGGGTGGAAGCAGGACAGCCTGCCTCAGAAGCCCTTCCTCATGTGCCACATGCCACCGTAAACATGCGGTGACTGGTAGCTGCCTGCTCCAGTCCTACGGCTCCGAGGGCGGCATCAGCGGTGAGGGCATCTGGCAGACTTTTGGAATGGGTGCTGTGGCTTCCACACAGCACCCAGACCATCCGTCCTGCCAGATCCATCCTGCCCATGTGTGTGCGGATGCACAAGGGCCCTTTGGATCTGTTCCTATTTGGGACAGATCCTCGGGAGGTCACCTCTTTGATCCAGATTAAAGAGCAAGTTCAGAAAGGGCCAATTAGAGTCTTCACTAGCTAGTTTTAGAAAATATTTTCGGTCACCCTAGTATTTTAATTTTCTTTTAAAAAAAAATTATAAGCCATTATGAACATTATGTAAAGCATGAAGGTGAACGAATGAACGAACAAATTAACAAACAAACAAATAAATAAAGTACAGTAAAAAAGCTTTACTCACTGCATATGTCCTTTCTTAATAGTATGCAGGAAAATCATAATGAAACTCTGGGTAGCTAAGTTAATTCATACACCTTTCGTATACAATAAGGCTGTCTACATGCAGAGGTTGGGAGGAAGCTGGCCCCACCAAAAGGTCAAAATGTGGCTGTTGACAGTGATGTTGTGTCAGCAGCACCCACCAAACTGCAGATGGGTACTTCAACAGGTTGAGCATAATAAAATTGGAAACTTGTGCCTGAGTGCAGCCTAGGGGTGAGATCCAAGATCCAAGAGCTGCAGCCATTTGCCCACCCTGACTCAATAGACTGGTCACACCCAATGCTTCATGTAAATTTATGTATATATTTTATTAATCAGGGTGAGGTACAATATTAAAAAAAGCAAATATAAAAATTAACATACTAAAACCATACCATGGCTGAAAGTGGGGAGGAAAAGCTGCTTCCTTATTTGGCCAAAGGTAAGGGGAAAGAGGTGTGTCTTCACTGTGTCCCAGAACATATAAAGTGAAGATGCCTGATGCACCTCAAAGAGGAGGCTATTCTGTAATCTAGGAGCCATCACTGAGAAGGCCCTATCCTAGGAGCCGAACCCTTTTGCTATTGAGGGTGGTGCCACAATCAGGAGGGTTTCCCCTACAGATCTTAAGGGTCAAGCAGGTCGATATGGTGGAAGGCATTCCTTTAAGTACATCAAGGCTATATAGAACCACTGAAATTGTTTCACAGCTCAAACTACAAAATTTGTACCCATATTTAGATAAATATGCCGTGCTCATTTATACAGAGGTATGACAACATGATTGACTTTGCAATTCTGACACATTTAAATGATAATGGAAATAGACTGACTATGGACTGTCTATATTCTTGCAAGCTGTCTTGTAAACTTATATCTCTGTACATTGATCTGTTTAGAAATTTACACACTACTCTTCTACATTAATGATATTTGAGCAGGTTGTAATGATAAGTGACAAAGCACAATATCAAGGAGTCCTGCTATAACTTGTTAGACTATTATGGAAACAATGCAGTGATGCAGTACCCTGCCTTTGCCAAGAGGTCCTTGCGGCAATGGTGGAATATAGATTCTGAAATGCAACACAGTGGCCGTTTGCCAGTGCAGACGGGTGCTAAAACACTCAGTAGTGTAAAGCAGGGGTGGGTGAAATGTAGACCTTCAGATGCTCCTGAATGACAGCTTCCACCATTCCATCTCATTGATCACGCTAGATGTGACTGAGGTTGATGATGGAGTGGTCAGGCAAGGGAAGACAGCAATTGGCACTGCATATTTGATAACATTGAATCACACTGTGATGTACCAAGAATAAAGTGCAATTTTGCACCCTCAAAACCAAGAGGACAATGATCACTTCTTACCTTTTTTCCATCTTCCCACTAACTAAGTCTGGATAGTTAATCCTAGCCCTTCTTGCTCTTTAAACTCGTACGAAAATAGGAAGGAAGCCTTTTTAGACTTCTCCTATATGTAAATGCAGAGGATGTTTCCGCACTGTGCATCTGCACTTCACAAAGCTGTTCCTTTCCTGGAAAGGGCTCTGTGCTTGCCAGAACACCCGCCATGCATAGAGGACTAGAACAGTTACATCTGCTCCAAGCCTATTCTTGCAGCGGGGCTAGTACAGCCCTGCACACTGCATCTGCACTTCTTCCAGCTAGAAGACATGCAGGCGGAACATGTGACTGGCAGTGCAGGTGCGATTGGGCATCGTGTTCCCAGGTAATCCCAGAAACGGTGCTGCACAGACGCACTGGAATCATCCTTGGGGCTCCCATTCACATGTAGCTGGCACTTAGTAAAGCGGCAGCTAAGTTACAAATTCTTTAGGTGTCCACAAGTGCAGAGACCTAAAAGCATTCTATTCACTGGGAGGTGAATTGCAAGTTTGCCTAGGGACAGTAATGCACGATATGAAAATGGATAAACAGAGAACCATCTAAGGTCATGTCCAAACTGAGTCAATAGACTGACCCAGCAGGATAACTAGGCTGCTATGGCTGCATGGAAAAGGTTTTGGAGTGGAGTATGGTGCAAAAATGGTGCCACAGTCCACTCCTCTTGGAAATGATCCCCATAATGGTCTATCTGTGTATTGGACCTCTAGCCCACATGCAGATGGGCCATGGACTAGCAGACCATGGCTGTGACATTTCATTGGGCACCCAGCAGCAGTGCTGGAAGTGTGCTGCTCTGAGTGCCCAACCAAAATGACCCTTCCAGCAGTTTAGAGCAATCCAATTGCCCCTCAGCAGATCATGGGCTGGGTTGCCTGGAACAGGCAAGTACAGTGTAGAATAGCAGAAATGGCCTAAGCGGATACCAAACATAATCCTGAAAAATCTCACCACACTTAAATGTATGTTAATATCCAATTTAAGCAAATGATTTAGCATCTGTGACATTAGCAAGTTACAGAAGATAGATTTTTGTTGTGTATGCTTACTTGTTTAAACATGACTTATCAGGGAAAAGCAGGGTAGGCCAGGACAGCCAGTTGAGAATCAAACAGGCCAGCAGTGCCAAGGAGGCAAGATAGATGAGTGAAATTTCTTGCTTGACCTCCTGACAGTGTCTTATTTTCCCTTGGACATTCAAACTGTTGTCTTCCCCTTCCTGCAGGTGGCTGGACAAGCCTTGGTTGATTTGTGTCCTCCCTCCCCCCGCCCACATCTAAAGTACATGGCCACAACGGAAAGGCCATGCCAGATGGTAGCACTTAGGGCCTTCATGAAATTATTTTAGATATGGATTACAAATCCTCATAGTCCATTTCAGGACTTCTTCTTTCCATGGGTTGGTGCAGACTACAGAGGTTCCACCCACTGCCTGTACACTCTTTCTGCACAGGACAGAGAATAATCTAGACCAGGAGGCTTCTAATTGGACAACTGTTGTACCACTGTGGGCCAGTATGGACTGTGCAAACCATCATTTCCCAGATTCCAGGGGACCCATTTCAGTGGCACATCAAAGCATACCGGTGAAACAGGTTCCCTGGGAACTCTGAGGCTAGGAGCTTTAGTTTCTAGCCATCAGTGCCCTTAGGGGCTGAGTCTGAAGCTCATCAAGTTTTGGGATCAGTGCAGGGGCTAAGCTGGAACAGCATCACCATGCAGATGGTGGTATATCAGACTGAGTCATCACATTCCTCACCCAGCATGCTTTTCCTGGGCTAAGGTTATTCTCTACAGCAAGTGCCAACAGCATGCAAGCCAATATCACCTATTAGTCTTCACTTTCACTCAGTGGTGACTGGTGTAGTGAAAGGCAAAGAGATACCAAAAAAAAAAAAAATAGAAGCACTGTTATGACACTGCATTCACACCTATGTTTTAATCCAACTTCAGTCCACTTTCAGAGTGAGATAATACATCAGCACAGTAGAAGCTGTTTGCATTCAGCATTATCTAACTGAGAAAATTCACCTTCAGGATACATAACATGGAAAGAAAACAGCAACAGATCATCACTTTGCTGGCGTGTTCTCTTGCTCTGAGGCTGGACTGAAGCTGGGCGAAAATTTAGGTGCGAACGCAGTGATCATTTCTTTCTAGAGCTGTGCATGAATATGGTTTTTTTGACATTCTATTCTAATCGAATAGAATACCCAAAAATCCAATTCTATTTGAATCTTTTATATTCAAATTTAACAAGATTTGATTCAAATTTACCAAATTCGAATCTATTCTTAAAATTTTTTATTCGAATCTGCATCTACGAATGTCAACAATATCCATATGTGCACGTATGCATCCTCCCCACATCAGTACGCATCCGTACACATCCATATATATCCCATAGTTATCCCATATGCAACCTGTTTTCATCCCGTATGGATCCGTACAAATGTGCATGGATGCGGGAAAGATGCAGATCTTCAAGTACGCATCGCATATGAACCAGTACGCGTACAAATGTCCGGATGATTCTAACGAATAGATCCAAAATTCAACATTTGATTTGAATGTTTACACTTAAATTTTGGGACATTCTATTAGAGTTCATATGTCGAAATCTGGCCCATTTCATCGGATTTCGAATGCCTAAAAATATTCGTGCACATCCCTATTTCATTCAAGAGCACACAAATTTCCATCCTACTATGCCTAGCATATTACACATACTTTAATGCCTTTGAATTAAGCATGCATGAATGAAAAAGGGAAGGTGGACCCAAGCTCTGAACGCTGCATTCATTGGGCTATTGCTCCCTTTCTCCTGTTGTCACATTTTGTAAGGCGTTCCCTTCAAACCTGGCCTTCTTCAGGCTGGGAGGATCGGCAGATGTATGCTCGGAAAGGAAAGTTTATCCTGCTGTCCGCATTGCAGAAGGTGCTGTTCTTACAAACCCTCATCCAGGAGGGTCTTTAGAGGTGGTTCTTCCCCCCCCCCACAAGTGTCAAACATCACATTAGTATCACACACTCACTGAGAAGGAAAAGATGTTTCTCAGCCATCATAATTTGAAACAAGATAACAACTAAAAATCTCCTTGACTTCTAATTCAGCCATTCCAGTAAAGCTCCCTGTCACAATGTATAGCTCCCCCCACCCTTTGATAAGGTCAGTTTGCAAGAAAAGAACAAAGTGCGCACCAGTAATACATTACTCAACCACTTGTATACATACATCTATTTTTCTTGCCAGGTCTTACTATTCAGAAAGGTAAAGACATGGCACCATGATAAAAAGGGTCATTTAAAAGACTTCGCAGAGGCTCTGTACTGTGAAGGATTGAATTTTCACTTGAATGCCTACATTTCTACCTTTCTTTCTTTCTTTGCAGAAATATTCTCGTTGAATGGCAGTCTCTGCTGAGAAGGTGAGGTTTGTATGTCACTGACCAGAATCGATAAAATATTTGAGCAAATTTGTCCCAGTGGAAAAGTACAGTTTAGGAGAAGGTACAATGTTCAGTGCTTTCAGATAAGCCACCTTGCCATTCCAGTCGCTTGTGTACTTGATATAGGTATGTAGCTTGCCAGATCATGCAAGATGAAGATGGATAGGAAGATGGGAAAGCTCAAATTATAACTATGGCCCTTTCAGCGCTGGGTTTTATTCTGGATATGTGGGCCCTGCCTTAGTTTAGCATGTGGATTGGAAGCCCCTGTATGGGATATAATCTAGAATATGGTCCAGTGCATAAAGGGCCTAAACGGTTTCTGAACTGAGAGAGCTGAATTTCCAGATCAGTAGACCTGGATTCTGAGGAGGCAAGGGCCGTATTTGTGCCATCAGCACTGACAGTGCCAACCAAATCTACCCCCCTCCTCCATGGCTGTGAAGTTTATGTGGTGCAGTATGAGCTTTGCAGTCCCCCTACTATCCCCTGAAGGTGAGGAATGACAGTTCCTAGTTGTAGCACATTGGGGCTGATTCTCGGTGCCGCACTATGGCATGCCACACTGAAAATCACTTCTGGGTATTCCAGATCATGGAGAAGTGCCATCTGCACTTGGACTGAAGGCCTCTTGATCCAGATCTACCTCTGTCCTGTGTGGATGAATCCATCATCAGGGAACCCCTCCATGATCCAGAATAATAAGCGAATAGGGAGGCCCTAAATCTGGACCAGAGGCCCTCTAATCCAGATCTACTGACCCATGCAGAAACAACCTAAGATTTGTCCATTTCTGATCAAGTTGCAGAGTCAAAGACTGTTTCTGCACTGCACTCCCCGCATTCAGAATCAGTAACTCTGTTTCGTATCATAAGCATGGGAAGACATGGGTGGGATCAGTGCAATCTGCATGACAACGTTGGTCCAGACCAGCCCAAACTGTGGCCTCAAAGCTTGACTGAACTTTGTGTCTAGACTCACATGCCTCTGAAGTTTAGGAATAAAAGTTCCTATTGCACATCACTGAAATATGTTCCCCAGTAGTCCCAAACATGGGGGGCATGACTTCTGCATGCTTCCCAGGATCAGAGCTATTGGTCCCACTGATAGACATAATTAAACAGTTGTACTAATAATACCAATCAAGGTCTCCCTGATCAGGAGCGTGTGCTGTCTAATGCAGAAGGAGCATATCAGCAGGGGACAAGGCCTCACATGTGCTCAATGGCGCCAACTACAGAGGATCCTGATTGGCAGAAATAGCCAGTGGCCATTGCCCATTATCATGGGGTGAATGTCTCTGTAATGGTTCACAGTTTACCTCTGAAACCTCACAGACTGTGAGCTCAAGTCCGGCTGATGGGATTTTTTGTGCAGTTGCCTGGCTACTGTGTGAACAGACTGTTGGACTAGATGGGTCATAGGTCCAATCCAGTGGGATACATCTTCGGCTCTTATGTGGTCCACATGATAGGTCCATCTGGTTCGACACAGTCTATGTGAACTGGTAGTAGCCATCACATTTTCACACAGTCTCTCCCATTTCTTGAGATGCCATGGATTGAAACTGATGTCCTCAGCATTGGAAAGAGGTGAGAAGTGGAGTTCCCCCAAGGTGCAGTATTAGGACCCAGACCTAGTACTGCCAGGTTGGAAAGACAGGCAGAATGCCTCTAAAGGTCATTTGCAGGGAACCAAGAGCAGGTGAAGGTTTTGCCATTGTCTTCTGCTGGAGAATGCCCAAAAGCATGGTCCAATGTTGGACTTTGAGCTTCCTCTGAGCTTGACTATTCTGCTTCATAATTTTTAATATGAATCACAATCAGCCCCTAGCTGTTACAAAAGCATGAAAAGAAAGAAAGAAAAATCCACCTAGCCTTGTAGGCAAGAAATAAAGGTCTAAAACTAATTAACAGTTTAGGTAGGGACTGAAGAATAGTGAGGTGAAACGGGGTGGGGTGGAGGTCTCAGATGGCTAACATGAAAGCAAAGGTTAAGTCTCAAGTAAATTTAAAGTCTGGTCCCATAAGCCAGACTTGATTCTACAGAATACCCTGCTAAAGATGTATCACTTCTGGAACACAGTGGGTTATGATGTTAAATTTCATTTCTCCAACACAGTCTTCCCTTTATCTCTAATTAAAGCTTTTCTGTAGTATTTAATGAATACAAACAGCAGAAAATACACTACCTTCATGTGGCAGATAAATTCCTGCTCACCCATCACCACTCTTCCTCACTCCTCAAGCATACACTTATCTGATTTATTGCTTGAAGCATAAGCATCACTTCTGTCAAAGCATTCTACAAATAGTAGTTTCACTAGCATAGTGGAAATTGTTTGGAAGGAACCTAGAGAGTGCATTGATTCTTGTAAACCATATAAGTGCTTTAAATAAATGAGTCAATAACCTACCAACCTTTGGAGAGGTCAGACTCTGGTCAGGTAAAACCTCCTACTTCTTCCTATACCTGTTTGAATTCACATTTATGAAGCTGTCACCACTACTACCACTATCACTACCATTACCACCACCACAACAACAACAACAACAACTTAATTACTTAATCCTCCTTTAGGCAGGCAGAACTCTAAAGGGTTACCAGAAAGCAGGCATCACTCAGGTAAATGTTTGGGTAAGGAGAAATTTCTGTGGAGGCTCACGAGTACCCATTCTTCATAATCTTCTCCTGCACAATCTCCTCCCCTGCCCCCTCCCCAAATTTAAGCAGTTTTTGAAAGCAAAGGGATAGATAGAGTTGTATATATCTTAATATATTTCACAGATTTTCTTTTTAAAAGAATAATGGAATTTAGTTGGCACTATATTTCTGCTAGAATGTATGGTACATCACTAGACCAGTAACATCATCAGAAAGGAAATCAGAAGAGCAAATAGTTTTCTACAGCCTTTATAAATAAAATTTATATAATGTTTAGATATTTATTATACAATAGATGTTTACTATTCTGTGCTTTATATTAAAACAAATCTCATCATAGGAATGACTGTGAAATGATCAGAGGTCTTTCTGCACCTGGCCTTATTGTGGAATATATCCTGAAACAGAGGCCTCCTGTAGTCTGCATCAGCATGTGGACAACAGATCCCTATCCTGTGATATATTCCAGAATAAGGCCAAGTGCAGAAAGGACCCAGGTCTGTAAACTAATGAGGTGGCTATCCTCTCACTTTGATTTTGCATTTTGATCTAACCAAGGAAAAAACAAAGTTTCCTCTTCTTTCTATTTTATCATTAACTGGACTTGGCAGAATCCACATACACAAAATAAGTTTTTTGGCAGGAGTCCAAGGAGAACAGCATATGCAGGCTGATGTAACCCTGGGGCTTATAACTCAGCTCTGAGGGTGACTCTCCTGGAGTGTGTGATAACCTGCTCTGCAAAGCTCTTGCATCCCTTGGGCATCTCTGCTCCTGCTGTTGGATTAACAGCAGAGGCACAGGCAACTTACCACCCTTAACCTATATACAGAAAATTGCAAGTTTATGGGGTTGTTTTCAGCATTATCGCTTTGGTCGTAAACTCAGGAGGTGGAAACACTTTTCTCACAATATACAACATAAGCTTGGCTGCAGATTACTTGTTCCCCTGTTCTTGGATATTCCAGAATAAAGTATAGTTTAGACTGGGAAGCAGTAGATGGGAATACAATTATCACACTGTTACATTGCAATATGTGCTATGGATATTCTTTCTTCTTTCTTTGGGAAGCCTTTTTTCTTTCTAACTTTGTTATTTTTTTGCACAGATGGGTCAGAATTTGAATAGCCTGCTGCTTTCTGTAGTTTTCTCCATAAAGCCAAGTATGTGGATGGAGATTCAGTGGGATCTAGGACCATCTACATATTAATAACTAATAAGCTTGATTATACATACCTCAACACATATTTTTAAATGCAGTTACTATTTTTCCTTTTTTAAAAAATATTTCTTTGACATTTTCTGACTCCTTTTTTCCCCTACTGATTTCCTAAGCACATTTCATGGCAAATGTATTTAACATCAGTTAGAGACCTTTCTCATCTTTGCTTTTTGTATTTCTAGAAAATAGATTTGATTTTATTGTTACATTTGGCAGCAGAAAGTGAACCAACTTTGACACAACTGGGCTATTTCATTTTTCAGCAGAGCCAAGGAAACTTGTAACTGATGTAATCAGTACAATAGGTAATCATTGCTGCTGTTTACTATGTTTTGTTTTCTTTCTGTGAAATAGTTAAATAGTTCAAACTTGAATACAAAATATTATTCTATTCCCATACCTTGTTCATGACCTAACGGTTTTTGCCAAGCCACATGTTGACTAGTGAGTAATTAAAACATATAGGCCCTTTCTTGGATATCCCGTGTGTGGTCACCCCACAAGCAATACCATTCTTCAAAGACATAGACCAGGCAAGCTTAAAAATGACTGATCCATGAGGACAAAGTGGACAGCATTCCTTCACACCCAGTAGTCTATGGTTTTTTGAATTTACTGTCCTTTTCTCTTTCATGAGCAGTATAGTTCAGGGTAAGCTACTCTGTACATAATTCTTCCCCCAATGGAGCACAGAGGCAGACTAACAACACGATCCATTGATCGCAGTGCAAAACCAACTGAGTTTGTCAGTGGTGGTTTTCAGATCCTGCTGCCATCTTCCAAGTCCATGTGCAGATGTCATTCAGTGCAGCACAAGAGTTCATTAACAAGCCACATGCCACAGTGGTTGCTTCTGGGCTAAGATACCTTGGAGTGGTTTCTCATATAGGTGTAGCCTGTGGTCAGTGAGGTCAATTTTCACATCAGTTTGAATGAAACTTTAGCTGCAATAGTTGGCAGGACCTGTGTGGAACCACAGCAACTGAGCAAACATTTTGCCATAGAGAGCTGGGAAGTGCTATCAGCAGTATTTCCCCTGCAGAGTGGGAATAAGCACTCCGCCAGCACTTTCTCTTGCCCCGTTTGCCCTGTTCCCACCTCTACAGCCATACAGACCTATCTGTAAGTGCTTTATATACTTCAGAAAACATGCCTCTTTTCCGGAAGACTTGGGAAATTGCCAACTTCTGTGACCACTTCTGTGTCGACTGAAATGGTCCAGGGCAGAAATGTTAATGCTGTGTAACAGAAGCTTGCCAGCTTTGATGTTGGTGCTGTTATGGATGGTGGGTGTGTGCAAACAGCACACTTCCTGCTCTCACCGAGGAAGACCTCTGACCTTAGGAACAGCAGGAACTACTATCATGTGGATTCTCCCTCCTCTACCATTAATACAATTTCCTTTTATCTACTTGATGGGTGCCTGCCATCACTGGTCAAATGTGGTAAAGGCATGAAACACAATTCCTTGGGAGTATGGGATGAGCCTAAATGGCTGACCAGACGGAAACTCTGAATTGCTTTGCTTGGAAGGAAGGAAGGAAGGAAGGAAGGAAGGAAGGAAGGAAGGAAGGAAGGAAGGAAGGAAGGAAGGAAGGAAGGAAGGAAGGAAGGAAGGAAGGAAGGAAGGAAGGAAGGAAGGAAGGAAGGAAGGAAGGAAGGAAGGTAAAGCTGATTATAGATTAGGTGGGATCTGCTTGGAAAGAGGGTGAATGGAGAACTTTGCTGCCCAACCTGTACAGTAGATATTAAAGCCAGGGAATGGGATATCCCATCTGTGATCATGACAGGTGGGAGGAACCAACTTCCCCCTGTCCTCACTTCAAGTTGTAATCAGGATAGATAGAGGTGGGAGCATCTCTCACCATCATAATCAAGGCAAGGAAATATCTGGTTTTATTAATGAAGACAAGAAGGTTTCAAACAGAAGGTTTAGCTCCATAGGCCATTTGAAAAACAAGGAACTCTGCAGAGAAAAACAGGAAGTCCAACTGAGCTGTGGTGGACAGAGTTATTTGAAAAACCATGAGAGATCTTCAAATAGCTCTGAATTTAAAGTGGTGCAGCAGCACTTGAAGTGACATGATGGGGGAAATGTGGAACATCCACATGGATGTGGCAATCTTCCTACACATCAATTGTGAGATGAGGGGGCAATGTTGAACAGACTCTGCACCCTCATGGCAAATTGGTAGTGCCAAAAAGGTGCCATAAAGATTCTGCCTAAGGGGCATTCCTGCTCAAAATCTGGTTATATCAGATTTTCATTCATTTTAGAAATTATTTAAACATATAGTTGTTCCATAGGCTGCAGCAAGAATCCCAGCTGCTCTGCTTCATCAGCTTACTCACTCACCCATTTTATCACCATCCATGAACTAAAAAGGCCAGCCTACAATGAAGAAGGCCTTCATATATTTTTTTTCCTAGGGCTCAAAATGCCCCTTAAAGACACTGAGATAGAAATAGTCATGAGGATAGAGCTCTCATTCTCCTTGATACCTTCCAACACATTTACAGGTTATTTTTTAATCTCTTCCACATGGATGAGAATAGAAATAGAAAGGATAAGGTAACTTTAAAATAAGGCTGATATTTCTTTTCCTCTCTATCTCTCTGTCTCTCTCATTCTCTATTTTTCCTATACTGAATTAATCTATTTTCCATCATTTCTTTATTTTTAAACATTTTGATGCTAATGTATGTCTTTGTCTTATTGGTTTTAGCTGCGCCAATCCATTATTTGTTACTGCCACTCCATTATGGTTGTGAGAACATCCATTTATTCATGGAAGCTAGCACTTTTCTAAAGAAGGTGTCATTAGAGACTCAAAGTAAACTGTCTGTATTTATTGCCCATCATGCTAGTAGCTGGATTCTTCTTCAGCCTCAAAGTCCTAGGGTCCAATTATCCTGTCACTTAGATGCTCGCGAACCTAAACCTCTAAAATGGCTCATCTGTACTTTGATTCATTCATGTCACTGCCTTTTAAAAAATGTACTGTGTATTTCTAAATAGGGGCACACTTGATTCATTAGTCACATTCTTTTTGATTATTGTTTGTATTTCAATCGTATTTAGATGCTCTGATCCACATGAAAGGCTTTTTCTGCCCAGCACAATGAACGTATGCATAACAAAATACTTATGCTCGGGTGATCCTACTCCAAAATGAAGCAAAAGAAGATTTGAAGATTATGAGGCAGTTCACTGAACACTTAAAACACTTACAACAGTGCAGCCTAATTGTCCCTGAAAACCATGCTCTCCAGATATCCTGAAGTACCAATGATTGCACTATGACAATTATAGGGTATGTAGCTTGTGGGCTGGCCCTTTGCAAAACCTGACCTGAAAAACTTACATTCACAGGAAATTTGGGCATGTTAAAATGAAGAATGTGTGCAGTATATGTGGCATGTGAATATCTGTATAGGTCTATAAGAATAGGGTATATGACAATAGTGTATATGACAAAAAGATGATGTAGAGGCGGACAAGTAAAGAATGTAGGGGCATAAACACATACAAAAAAAGCCTGGGAAAATGATGAGTATTATTGAAAGTTGTCTGGGGAGTGGTACAGGCAAGCAAAAACTGTCCTTCAAACCCCTTAAAATGCCCATCTGTTTTTTTGGGGGGGCAGGGGGAGGGATATGTCCATTTGCTTAATCTAATTTTGAAAAAAAGAAAGTATTTATGTCTACATATAATGTAACATGATCATAATCTGAATCTTGAGTCTGAGTTGGGCTCCACTAATTTTCTTGGAATAAAAATGCAAGTGGCCTGCTGAGGACAAATGTGAGCACCAGAATGTTGTTCAGTTATAATTTTTTTTCTTTCTCTGTAAATAGTGAACAGTATGTAGGGTTCTAAAAAAATAAGTTTAGCTAGAAAAATAAAATGGGATTCAGAAAATTTCCACCAAGAAGCAGTTAAATGAGCACCATTCCTGAATTATCAAGAATAGAAAATAATTCTGTTTTTCCTTACAAATGCATGTTACTTATTTAAGTAATGGCTTACATTAAGACCTTTCGGTGGAAAAAAGGGGTAGAGACTTATGCCAATTTCCTCCCTTTTACCTGCTTAAATTTTTTAGCCTTTTCTGCATTGGGCCTTATTCTGCATTGTGTCCCAGAACTGGGATGTGCATAAATATTTGAAACATTCAAATTTCAATCAAATTTGTTCCAATTTGGACATTCGAATTCGAATCGGATGTCTATAAATTTGAATTTAAACACTGAATTACGAATTATTCAGACATTCATATGTGTAAGGATACATACATGATGCATACTTGCCCGTATACATCTTTCCTGCATCCGTATGCATTTGTACGGATCCATACGGGACAAAAACAGGATGCATATGGGATAAATATGGGATGTGTACCGATGCATATGGGCACATACGAATGTTTTTGACATTCATATTTGCAAATATGGATCAAAAATTCACACAAATAGCTTTGAATGTTTTTGAATCAAATCAAATGTGAATACATTTGAATTTTAAACATTTGAATCAATTCTAATTTTCAGAATTCAATTGAATCGAATCCCAAAAATGCATTTGTGCACACCCTTATCCCAGAATAAGTGCATCCGATCCACATGCTGGTGTGGACTACAGCAGGGCCAGTTCAGCATCTGCTGTAGTGTGCATTAGCAGTCAGAGAGCAGAGCAGGCCCCTATTACAGAAGATAACCTAGAATAAGGCCCACTGCAGAAAGGGTCATAATTTGTCCCTATGAATTGAAAGGAGGAAAAGAGCACCTCTCAGGTTCAAAGGTTGTTCCCTCTCTCACCCATTTTCTTCACTAGCTAAATTCTGCTTCTGCCGTGCCCCATGCTGCCCGCCCTGTCAGCCCTTCCTACTCCTCGGACAAATGTGGGCTTGCAACTGAAGAACAGCTCAAACCGCAGCAAGGGTGTAGCGCTGCAGATATTTGGAGTTTGGGCGAGCACACAAGCACCTCTGGAGATGAGAGTGGTCCAGAACGCCCACCACCTTGTCTCCTTAGACAAGAGAAGCAATTAAGGTGCCGGTTGCAAATATTAGCCCAGCTGAAGCGTGACTGGACTCATGAGTCTTCTACTTAATGAGCAAGTGCATGTTGCTCAGTGTTGCAGACAATCTTGTGCAACCCCGTGTGTGATTCTGTACCTGTGTTCTGACCTTGCACCCCCTTGTGACTTGCTGACCCTCTGGAATGACTGACTCTTGCTGGATTTCTGGATGCCTTGACTTTGGATTGTAACCTGACACTGAGTAAGCCTGAGCCCCTCTGGAACTGAGTAAGTGTGCATGTGTCTACCTGCTTGCCTTGTCGACCCGTGATGCAACAGTTTCTAAATCAAAAGCTTTTCGGAGACGGAATAATCTTCATTGCTGAATGTCAAGAACCGCATTCCCCCAATGCATCACTGCAGTGACTTAGCAGCAGAAGCCCTTTTTCTCATGCTCTAGAGAGATGTATGGTTACAGCATGTCAAATGCCTCACTCCCTTGATCACTTCAAAGCCGGGAAATGAAAGTTTCCTGGTTTCAAAGGCCCTGGCCACACCTATATGAGACACAACATCCCAGTCATAATTCAAACTGAGTTGTACCCTAGATCATTGTAGGCCGTCCTCAGGCTGTCCTCCCTTTTGACTGTCTCCATGAACAATCTGAGCCTCCTTTATGGAACTCTTGGCTCTCCACCCCTTTTGTTGCATCAAATCTATCTCCTTTCCTACTGGATGCTGTTGTGTCACTCAAGGGAGGCAAAGGTGTGTGTGGTTCTTTTTTAAGCCTGCTCCCCCAGCTCCACACCCCCACTTCCATTTTTAAGTGTTTTTCTTCTCCATGTGATTAATTTAAAAAATAATAAGAATAAATTTGTGGGAAAATGCTACATGGAGGAATCATGCACATAAACTGAAGAGAGGGGGTGGTGCCTCACAAGCTCAATGCATGCTGCCCTCCCTTAGACACTGGCTGAAAGGAAAGACTGGACCCCACCCACCACAGCATGGTTCAACCTCCTTTAGCTCCCCCCCCCCAGCTCACACTGGGGAAGAGAAGATGGCTTGGCATACCAGGATGAAATGAGTCTTCTGGAAAAAAGGACTCTGGTTAGAACCATCTAATGAGGTAGGCCAGCTTGGAAAATGAATTGAATAAAAATAACAGGAGTGATGTGACCAGAAGTTGACCTGAAGTAATTTTAAACTGAATGTATGAACAGGGCTAAAGAGACAATCTAAGTGTATTCTCCAAAGTGCTGGAAATGGCCCTGGAAGTCACCCAATTTTGGCAAGCTGAAAAATGCATCCAGGCAGATTTCAGCATAGGTATGTTGCTTGTATGACCACAGTATATTGACATGGCAGTGGCCCTACCCTAGTCAACTAGCACCCTAATAGTTCTGCTCTGAAGAAAGGATACCTCCAGGCATGCTAACCATCCCTCGACTGCTTACCAGCTGTAAACATTACATCCCTGTGGGTCTCAACAGCCATCTTTGACTGTGGATGCAGCAAGACACAATCTAACCTAAACATTGCAAAGTCTTGTCACCACGGGATTAGAAACACAATATAAAAAACATCCTTAAATGTTGTCATCATGGTCTATAAGGCACTAGATTCACCCACAGTTAGCATCAGAGCTGAACTTATTAAACTGGAAAGAAGAATCAAATAAGATATTCAAAGGTTTGGTTCTGGTTGTGCTGCTTTCCAACATATTTATTAATGAGATGGATTGAATCGCTACCAAATTTGCACCTGATACAAAGTCAGGTAGCATATCATGTACCTTAACCACAGACTCAGAAGTCAAAAATGATGTGCTGGAGAATTGGATGGATGGATGGATGGATGGATGGATGGATGGATGGATGGATGGATGGATGGATGGATGGATGGATGGATAGATAGATAGATAGATAGATAGATAGATAGATAGATAGATAGATAGATAGATAGATAGATAGATAGATAGATAGATAGATAGATAGATAGATAGATAGATAGATAGATAGATAGATAGATAGATAGATAGATAGATGGCATTTGGTAACAGTACCTTTGATGGAGATCTAGGAATATTAATCAACTACAGAGGCAAAATCCACACATCCAAATTGGTCCATGCCAAATGAGCACTGAGACTGCCAGGGCTGCATATCACTGGACCCATCTGGTATGTAGCCCACTTCTCAGGGCAGAAAAAAACTGCAAAACAAATTAAGGTGACCAGGAAAATCTGCAGGCCTTGGAATGTCTCAGGACTAGTGGAAACAGCCTGCTGTGATGGCTACTTCCTCACTCCATCCGGCTTAGACGGATGAACGGAGTTATGCCCTGTTCTCCGTTGTCTCATAATACAGGGAATGAAATAAAGAGTTTAAGACAAATTCAGCAACATCAGAAGAAACTTCCTTACTGTGAGAGCAGTTTAATTGGGGAGCCCATTTACCTAAAGAGGCAGCAGCTTCTCTTGCATGAGGCATCTTCAAACAGAAGCTGGAAGCCATTTCTTAGGAATGCTTTGATTGGAATCAAGCAGGGGTTTTATTTCATGGCCCAATTGACCCTTTCCAGCTCTGTAATAATATGATAATCAGCATTGCTGTACTTGTACTTCACGAACTTTCCAAAGGTCTCATAGAATGCCTTCTAAAACTAGTAGGTGTAAGGCTAAGAAACGTGCGTGGTTCACATCTATTTTCAGTGTAAAGCTATAACAGTCATGATTGCTTTCTTCATATTCTTGATAGATTGTCAAGTTTTATTAAATACAGTTGCTATTCTTAACTGCATCAAGTGGTGTACATCTTTGTTTATTTCTCCTTTCTATGGTAATTTTAATTACATTGCAATTGGGCAGAGTTGTCATTTTTTTTTTGTTTTAAAGACATTGGTGAATATAACCATATATCTATCTTATGGTTATCTTGCTGTATCTTTAGCATGACTGTTAAATTGACCACTACATACACACTAGGGACATGCACATATGTTTTGTTTTGTTTTTTGCATTCAATTCATATCGAATCAAATGAAAGAAAATTCATATTTGTTCAAATAGATTTCCTTTGAATGTTGTAGGATTCTATTCAATACAAATGTATTTGTACAAATTGGTATGAATTCAGATATGTATCGGATACATATGCGTTCGTCTTGGATATTTGTATCAGATGTTCTATACATATCCAATACATATCTGATACATATCCCTTAACATATCTGCTCTGAAAGCATCAAATCTGCCCGGAGTCCACTTTGAATCTGTTCTTAATCCATGCTGAATGCACTCTGAATCCACTGCAGATGTGACTGGTGCAGCCACTTTCCCACGTCCCCATTTCACAAATGTTCTGAAGTGTTCATACAAGTGTCCTGTCACACACAGTGACCTACCAACTCTTATGGGCAGCTGACAAAACTTTCTGTTCTTCCCCCCAAAAAGATATACCCTGTGAGGTATGTGGGGCTGTGAGAGCTCAGAAGAGAGCTGTGACTTACCCAAGGTCACCCAGCTGTCTTCATGGAGGAGTGCAGAATCAAACCCAGTATTCCCAAATAAGAGTCCCCCTTCTTAACCACTAGACCTAGGCATCCATTTTAGTTGCCATTGGCTGCATCCACATGGGATGCCTTAATTCAGTTTAAGGAAATCGAAATAAGAGAACCGGGTTAATCCTGTTTACACGACTTGCAAGTTAACCCGGTTCAGTGGCATTCCGATTTCAGCCTTAAATTGGAATCAATCCTGGGAGTCCAGATGGCAGCCCTGTCCTCCCACCCATTGCCCACCCCCTCTCTCTCATTGGTGTTCCGTCCCAGGATCCCACCCTCCCTTCCCTTTGCGTCATCCATGCTCCACCGGGGATTCCCATTCTCTCCCCTCCCCCTTCCCACCACCACCAGCAGCAGCAGCATCCATCCATCCATCCATCCATCCATCCATCCATCCATCCATCCATCCATCCATCCATCCATCGAGGAGCCCCCTTCGCCCTCCCTGCAGTGGGCATGCTGAGCCCGCCCGCCCCTTGGCTCTCCTCCTCTTCCAGCCTCGCGCCGAGGGAAGAGCAGCCAGCGGCGGCAGCAGCGGCAGCCATCCATCCATCCATCCTGGCGCTGCAGCGTTTCCCCCGCTCCGCCGCTGCCGCTGCTGGCTGCTCTTCCCTCGGCGCGAGGCTGGAAGAGGAGGAGATCCGAGGGGCGGCGGGCTCAGCGTGCCCACCGCGGGGAGGGCGAAGGGGGCTCCTCGCTAGCTCTTCCCCCCAGGGCCGGGAGGGAAATCGGAGAGCGGGGAGAGTGGGCGATCGCCGCTCTGCATGCTCAAGCCCCCGGGTGGTGGTGGTGGTTCAGGGGGCTTGAGCGTGTGGAGCAGCCAGCGGCGGCAGCCAGCGGCGGAGTGGGGGCAACGTGTCTCTGGCTGGGAAAGTTCCCCGGGGACTCCAGGGCTTTCCTTTCCAAAGTTTTAAAGTTCAGAACTTGCGGAAAACTGCAACATTGTTACTAAGCTACCTCGCTACAGTGTAGCTTGTAGTAGCTGTTTCGAGGCTGGATTCTTTGAATGAAGCAAGCTATTGGGAGAGGGAATCCTAAACATGACGTGCTTCGAATACGTCCAGCCATTGGTTACAGTGCGATTGGGGGTGGGACAGCCTTAACACGGAATCTCATCCCGGAAAACGATACTGTCCACACAGTTAAAAAGGAAACACGTATCAAGGGCACGTTCCGGAGTGAGAGTGATAACGATCCCGTGGGGATGTGGCCATTGTCTAACCTTTTCTTAAAGTCAGTTAGGCTGGTTGCTGTTACTAGCTCTTCTGGCAGCAAATTCCATAGACTGATGACACTCTGGGTGAAGAAATACTTATTCGTGTCTGATCTGACTTTCCTAGCCATCAGCTTTATAGAGTGCCCCCTACTTCTAGCATTTTGTGATAGAGAAAATATTTTTTCCATATCCACTTTTTCTATACTATGCATGAATATACTTTATACACTTCAATCAGGTTACCTCTTAAACACTGTTTTGCAGTCAGCTACAGTGTTAATTATTAAATGCAGTATTGCAAGAGGGGAGGAGCACAGGCGGAGATGGTGACGTTGATCATGATTATTATCAAGATGTTAACATAAGAAGTAAAGTTCTATTAGAATCCCAGTTAAAGACAAGTGGAATATGTAACAACTGGTTCACATAAAATCTGCATCTGGATGCAAAGCAGGCCATTCCCACAGGGCCAGGTATGCATCACATGCCATATAAGCAACGTTGATTTAAAACCCCACCAATGTTACTGTTTTTAATTCTGCCTTTGCTGGTACACATTTTATATTCTTCCATCTTGCATCTTCTATCAAATGTCTTGGAGTCTGATACCCTTTCTGCACTTACCTCAGTTAATCCAAATTAGTTAGATCCAGATTAGCTAGATCCAGATTAACCACAGACAGGGGCATCTGCATTCAGTGGGCTTTAGAACAGCAAATACATTCTAAAGAGTGCTGGCACAGATGTAGACTGCTACCAATAATCCAAATTAGTGAGCCCTTAGCACAGGTCTGATCCAGATCTACTCCTGTGCAGGCGATGTGTTCTTAGCAGCTCCTTGATCTGGATTAACAAGGATCCTGCATAGTATCTTAGTTGTTCCTAGGACTGGGTTCTACTAAAAAGATATCTCCAGTGTTTGTCCTATAGACAGATAGATTATATATCCTTCCACTAAGGCTAATTTACTCACGGTAGCACGTGACACCGGTGTTTTCATCTCACCTCTAATCCACCTTCAGTGCACTTTGGAAGTGCATTTTTGACCTTTAATATGCCTTAGAGGAGAGATGGGCACACTGGCATGGGACAGATTCCACCTTTGAACCATCTCTGAGTTGCCACGGGGGTGTTGCTGCTTCTTTGTTTTTTGTTTAACTGTATATGAAGGTAGCCCTAGAATATCTCTTTCCCCATCACTGGAACTACAGCCCTAAAAGCCTTGTTTGAGTTTTGGGCTGACTCCTACTTAATGGTGTACATTATTATTAATTCAGATCCTTTTCTGTTATAATTAGATAAATATTTGAAACTGGTTCAGAAATTATGTTGATGATAAGCATGATAATGAATCTTACATATATAGCTGTTGCTTACTACATACTGCTACCGTTTTTTCTCTACATATTTGCTACCTGCTTAGTTATTTATTTCACTCTTCTGTCTCCATTCTTCTTCCATTTGTTTACACTTCCCTTTCAAGGCTGTTCTACCTCCCCTACCGATGCTTATCTTGGCAACCACATCCTCCTACACCCCATGCTCTGCTAATATTCATTTCCTGACCACTCCATCTCCTTTGCCAGCTCAAGACCTCAGGCAGTTCTTCTTTCAAGTAATTCTCAATTATTATCATGTACAGCAAAGGAAGTGAATGGACTTCAGTTTTCTCTAACAGCCTGTCCTTTATATCTGATGCAACTGCACAGCTTCTCTTCTCGAAGCCTCTTCCAGTTTAGGCATTATGTGCAGCAGTGATACGAAGCAATTTCATCTTTTAGCTTGTTTTAGGACCTTTCTGCACTTACTTGTTAATCCAGATCGAGAAGCTGCTAAGAACATGTCATCTATATGGTAATCATATCACATAGTTGCTAAGAACAAACTATTTGCATGGGAGTAGAATAGGGTTGTGCACAAAGCCATTTTTCACATTTGATTCGGTGTCAATCAAATGTGGAAAAAATTGGCTTTGGCCAAATCCCACCCCACGAATGGGGGAGGCTTCGAATTTCAAATAAATATTCATGCACAAAATAAATTCAACCTCTTCCCCACCCCTCCTTTCCCACCCCACCCCCCACTTACCTGTCTTCCTCATTGCTGCTGCTGCCACATCTTCTGCTAAGGCACTTCTGGGTCTGTGTGTACAGAATGGGTGTTTTTCCACTGTCACTAGAAGTACCCATTAAGTACCCATTAATGGGTACAAAAATGTCATTTCGTACCCATTAATGGGTACTTAATGGGTACTTTTAGTGACAGTGGAAAAACATCCAAAGAGAAGTGCCTTTTGGGCCTCCAAAAGGCATGCCAAAAGGTAATAGGGTGCACGGGAGGCATGCAGGAAGCCTCTGGTGGCGGCGCCAGGTCTATTTCATTGCTCTCTGGAGGCCAAAATAGGCCTTCCAGTTCTAGGGCTCCAGAACCGGAAGTGCATTTGCGATTGCTAGTTTGTGATAGGTGAACATTTGGTTGGCAGGGGACATTTCTAGGCTGTAAATACCTCCTGCAAGTGCAGATGCACCTGCCCAGATGGTCACCTATGAGGCGAAGTGTGAATCGGCCTGTCAATTCTGTACTGGCTAGTACACCAGACCAACAAGCATACTAGAAGTCTACCTTCCACACAATGGTACCGTCTAAGGGAGCCCTCAGATGGGGTCACTAGTGTGTGGAAGGGAGTATGCTTGCTGGTTAGGTATACTGGCCAGTGCAGAATTGACCATAGTCATTCTGGTTTTCTGTTCTTGCTGTAAAGCCCAGCTGTGAAGGGTTTTCAAGAAATGCACTGCTATTGAACACATATGATTTCTAAAATGAAGGAAACAATACTTAACCATCTCAAAACTCAGCCCTCTTTTTCTCCACCCCACCCAAATCCCTGACCATCAAGGGTGATTTTACAGAACATTTTCCCCCTGTGATGGTTTTACAGTAGAATGCCTCTTCTCATCAGTGAATGACAGAATGACTGCAAAAGAAAATGCAGAAGGCATTTTCAACAGACCGAAGTGTCCAAACTGCAAGAGGTGCTGTGCTCTGTTTCAGGAAAGTGTTGACTAAAGGGGGAATTGGCTTTGTAGAGTCTTCTTCCTGCATCCCAAAATCATGGAGAAGAAAGATAAAAGGAGCACACAGAGAAGCAGATAAAAATGTGAAATAATCACTATTGCTCAAGAGTTACTACTGCTATTTGCTGTCCTAAGTGAAAATAAATTATTCTGATGTGGCCCCCCCCCACCATAAATCACTGTGGCTGTGGTCACACCTTCACTTTAATCCTTCTTCAGTCCATCTTTGGGTACCACCACTCACTTATTTTTAGACTAAATCTTTTTTATTTGTGGACTTTCCTCCCTTCAGTTGTACTTTCCTGAGTCCTGGTTTTTGTAGGTCTTAAGCCATTACAGAGTGTTGATCCATTTTCATTTTTTGGATATGATCAGAGAAGAGGTCTAAAGGGGGTTCAACCATACTATGGTGGGTGGATACTTCATGAATTTGCCTTCCTTCCACCCAATGGGTGATTACACACTGTTGAGCCACAGAGCTTTTATCCTATCAGAGTGCAGGGGGTGTTGTGACAGTAGAGAGGGGTTGAGTTCTAAAGAAGTCCTGTGAAGGAGTTTCACGATGGGAATGGAAAGGTGTGAGCATAGTGACTCAGACTAAAGACAAACTGAGGAAGGATGATCAGGTATTGGGTGGGGTTGGAAGTTGTTCGTTTTGAGTCCTTTTCCTTAATAGGACAGACTATTTCAGCAAGGTGTGACAACAATCTGTGGATGAAAATGAAAGTACACTCAGACATTTAACAACAGCTGAAATAGATAATATAATGTTGACAGAAGACCATCTTGTTATAAATATAACACAGTAAACCACACACACACACACAAATATATATACAGAGGCCTTTTTGGTCTCCCTCTGATGTTTACACAAAACATGCAGCTTGAGAAAAGTAACTATTTTGGCCTAATGTGAATGAAAGCTGCTTTTAAAATATTTCTGTTACAGTCCCAAATAATTGGGGGATAGTACTACTGAAATTACTGAGTAGCATAGTTTGATTTTTGCAGCCCATGTCCATGCTCTCCAAAATGTCACACAGACATTGCTAGTAATCCATAATATAGCCAGTCACGTTAAAGTTCAGTTAATCTAAACAGTATTTAAATGCACATGGTTGCACAATGAGCTGTGGCCATTAGTTACCCGAGGCATTTCCGCACTGAATCGCGTTCGAAACGGAACGCGTTCAGGCGGAAAGCTTAAGCCAGCTTCGGGCGCTTTCCCCGTTCACACACAGACGCGCCAGAACGCGTGTAAACGCGTTCCGGAGCGTCTGGGTGCGAATGCTCAAAGCGCCCGAAGCTGGCTTAGCCGGCAAACGCCGGCAAGGGGCGCGATGACAGCCGCGGAGGCAGATCGACAATCAGCTGTTTGACAAACAGCTGATTGTCAAAGCCGCGCGGCGTCGGAGGCGCGCCGGCAGCCGTTCGGGAGACAGAAGAAGCGCGAACGCTTCTTCTCCCGAACGGCTGCGGGCGGCTCGTCCGCGTTGGAACGCGTGTAGAGCACTTCGAAGTGCTCTACATTTCGAACGCGGAAAAGACAGCTGCGGACACGTCGGAACGCAAGCCGCGCGCGGCCAATGCGGATGACGTGTCCTCAGCTGTCTTTTCCGCGTTCCGTTCAGCCCCGTGCGAAAACGTCTCTGGACTGTGCTCACATCTACATTTTAATCTAAGGAGTTTCTGCATTTAGCTTCCCATCTGTTGGACAGGAAAAGTGCAGAACAGACTAATGTGTACTACCATTTGCACTTGAAATCCTAGTACACATCAGCCTAACCGCCATGTGTCTGGAAACTTACCTCCATCCAAGCATGTGTCTGATTGCTCACAAGGCACCACCATCTTGACCGTGGAGCCTAGCGCAACTGCAAATGCACCGGCGTCATCATCACTGTGACAGTGATGCTCTGCAGATGTGCAGTTATGTTTGGGGTCATCTGAGGTGCCAGCACACTTGTGCAGTACATCAGATGACCCCTCACACTTGAAATGAATGGTTGCTGGCTGGATGCTATAGGTAAGTTTCACATAAGAGTTAGTTTGAATGTGGTGCACAATCTGAAATAGGTTAACATCTGGACAGGCAGGGGGTGTTTCTAGACTGTAAACATCTCCTACAAGTGCAAATGCACCTGCCCAGATGTTAACCTATTGCAAAATACAAGGCCAAAGCCCAATTCATATTGGCATTTTAAAGTGGTTTAGAAATGGTTTGGATCTTTGTCCCAATTCCCATCTGTTTCAGGGGTATTTTGAGGATCATTTGGCTAAAAAATGGAATAAATAAACACCTGTTTTTTCAGCTCCCCCCCCCCATTTTTGCTTTTAAAACGCTTCTTCCTTATTGCTGTGGGATCACTACAGCAGTATTTAGGCAAATACATCATGAAACGGGTAGGCTTTCACACTGCGCCGGGACCAGCCCCTTGCCAGATTTGTTAAAGCACCAGATCCATATTCAGCAGAGAAGTATCAATTCAGCATGAAGTTGTAGCCATTCACCCAGTCCACACTTCACACTGACAAGATAACAAAGTTTCATTTTTCACTTCCCCTTGCTTTCTCTTCTCCGGGAAGCACACACTGGAGGCATGTCTTTTGCTTTTCTGAGTCCTGGGAAGGAGAGAAGCACTCCCCCCCCCCCCATGCCTTGTATGTGCTGGCAAACCACATGTAGCTCTCTCTCTGCTGCCCCTTTTTCACTTTTCTGCATTTGTGGAAAAGTGAAAAAGCACCAGTCCTGAGTTTACTTATGTGTGTGTATACCAGGTGATGCTGCTGGTGATGATGAAGGGAGGAGAGCAAAGGTGAGAAAGATATGTGTGTGTTTGTGTGTGTGTGCGTATGCGTATGCGCAGGACTGGCAGGACATCTTTTGCAAAAGCATGAGGGAGAGGAGAGGAGAGGGGGGAGCTGCAATTCCCTACCCTCCGCCATGTCATTGAGGGATCTAACTGGCAGGCAGGGGTGGGGCCCCGGCTGGCAAGAGGGAGGAAGAAAAGATTCCCTTTCCCGAATGTGATTCTGAACCATTTTGGGTGGGGACAGCAGGAGGGTTGATAGCAGTTTAAAGCAATTTAAAGCCACTGAAGTGGGGACTGCCAGAATCCATGTTCGAATTGCTTTTTTTGTTTGTTTGTTTCATTTTAAAACTATTTTAAGAGGCATGAGTGGAAACAGGGCCCTCTGGATTCAGTCCACTTACAGAGTGAAATAACACATCAGTAAAGTGAAGAGCTATTTTCTTTTGGCATTACCTAACTCAGACAATTTACCTTTGGATTAGGGTTATGCACAAATATTTGTAACATTCAAAATTTGGCCAAATTTGGCCAAATTCAGACATTCAGATTCAAATCGAATGTTGGCACATTCAAAGACTGACACTTGAATTCAAAGAGAATGTTTTGATCCTTTCATTCAAAGCTTCATTACGGATTCTTATGGGGTTCTTATGGGATTTGTATCTAACATTTGTATCAAATTCGTATGAAACATTCACTATTGCATTTGAATCCTACCACATTCAAAGGGATTTATTTGAACACAACTTTTCTTGCATTTGATCCAATGAGAATAGAATTCAAAAAAAAGTGCACATCCCTACTTTGGATTAGATAATGTGAAAAGAAAATGATTAGCCACTTTGTTGATATGCTCTCTCACTCCGAAGATGGACTGAATCTGGATTAAACCATGGGTGTGGCAGCAGCTCAGATTTTAAGACTTTAATAAAATAACACATTTTGTTCCCTTCAGTCAGTTTTGTGGTTTACTTTTCTCACTTCAAGACAAAACATTCCACTGAGAATTAATATCATGCCCCAATGATATATGAATTCAAAGCGGTATCTACATCCTGTTCTGGATGCTCATGGTTTTAAGGGATTACTAAGTACAGTTTGCAGTGATAAAATGCAAATGGTTTTGTTTTGTTTATGAGGTAAACTTACAGCAACCAAAAATGTTCTCCTGTATCCCCATGAAGGGGGATTTCAGTGCTTTATGGACTGAAGCTCTTGCTCTAGTTGCAGTTCCAGAGATGTGAGGTTTTATGCTCCGTGCCCCCTCCCCACTAATTTCAAAGCACAAAAACAAAAGTTCTACTGTTTCAAAATGACAGCACAACCTTATTTTGGGAGCTGTCAGAAATGGCTACAGCAGTCATTGATTTTCAGTGCGTTCCAAAATAGAACTGTGAGGATTGTGGGGCTGGTAGTTTGCTTGCACAATGCTGGAAGGCAGTGGACATGTTCAGAGTCATTCTTACCACTCTGCAGAAAAAATGCCAACAAGGACGCTGCCAACATCAAGACATTGCATCCCTTGAATCTTTACTGGGTGTTCTGTACTGCTTCTATGGATAAAGCCTTAATCTCTGCAACAGATCAGGGCCCTTTCTGCACTGGGCCTTATTGTGGATTATATCCTGGATTATATCCTCAGATTCTGGTGCCGGCGATTGCAGGCCATGAGTGGATCCTGCCATAGTCTGCACCAGCATGTGAATGGCATGATACTATTCTGGGATATAATCTGGAATAAGGACCAGTACAAAATGGCTATATGTTTTAAAAGAAGTGTAATGAACTAGTGGTAGGAAGAGCTCTATCCAAGGGTGTTATTTGCTTTTACACAACTCATACTTAAACTGTGGAATTCATTCCATAAGAAGTGGTGTTGGTTGGCTGGCTTCCAGAAAGGTTTGGACCACTTAATGGAAGTCAATCTATCAATGGCTGTTGGCCATGATGGCAGTAGGCGGTGGTATTGCTCCAAAGGACAGCTACTGGAAGACTATGCAAGTAGAGCAAGCTGTGTGCCTTTACCTGGCAGGTGCAGCTGGCTGGCCATTGCAAGAGCAGGGTGCTCACCTTGGTGGGCCATGGGTCCAATCCAGTGGGGGCATTTCTTATGTTCTCATGTTCTTTAGTTTTCACCTTTCAGATAGGTGGGTTATGAATCCTGCTGTCACTCATTTATTTGAATCCAAGTGTTCCGATTTGTTTGTGAAGTGAGTTACAATTTGGGAAGCATACAATAGAATCTCCAGCTTCTGAAAATATTTCTGGGTTGGGTATTATTCTCACTTGCAATTCTGAGAGCAACCATGTAAACAAGAAATGTGTTTTAGCAAAAGGTTGAAGGTTGAAGGTTCCTGGGTCATCTCAGGAAATTATATAGAGCATACATGATCTCAAAAGCCAGCTTTCCCAAGGCTTAAAAAGATAAATCTACAACTCATGTAAAGCATGCTGTATGATAACCTATTCAATCACACTGTCTATTTTATGGTCTAACACAGAAAACAAAACTTCAGACAGAACAGTGACCATAGTGAAAATGGCAAACAATAAAAATATATTTTAGGCAATAATACTGTCTTTCTTCACTTAAACGAAGATGAAATTTTAGCACCAGAACATGTATATAGCATCACAGAAGATATGTTGGGAATTGTGTAGTCCTTAGCAATAAAAGGAAATTAGATCAGCCCAGCACCTAATTGAAATTTAATTTACATTTTTTATTTATTTGCTTAGTCCCTGGTGACTTATCGATATAGCATAATTTCTGATATTTTTGCTTGCATTTCCAGAAGCTAAGAGGTCCATTTGCTGTCACCTTCAGTTAATGGACAGAAAAATTTCCAGGGTACCGTATGGTGCAACGTTAAGCAAAATGTGTCTCCTACTCATATTGTCTCCCTGTTTCTCAAACTGTACTTCATTAGGTGATTTATTTATGGAGCTATGTATGGCAACCACATAAATAATTCTTCTGGAACTGATGTCCTTCCAATGTATTTAAAACATACATTTAAACATTTCCATCTCTCTCACACATACTTTTCCCTTTCCTTTCCTTTTTTTTTTTTTTTTTTAAGGAGACAGATTGAGAGTCAATATCTTTCCTGGGTGTTTTAGAAACCTGACAATAGTTGTGGAAAATAAAAGGCCACTGTATTGCTGAGTGTTTAGCAAGAAGTGATTTACATACTAGAGAGGATCTTTCATGAATTACATGGACAAAGGAGAAGGGGGGGAGGAAGAGAAGCTGGTAGTGGTTTTCTACCACTGTGCATGTTGATGAATCCTTGGCACATGTTAATTAATGCCCTATTGTGCTTGGAAGCTTACCAAGGACTGTGACTGCAGACAGAATGATCCTTTAAACTAACGGAGGCTTAGTACCTATAATGAAAAGCAGGTGGGGGGAAAGAAAATTGTATTTATGTAGACTGAATTTTCCTTAGGCATAAGCCTCCCCTCTCCCCGTTTTTAGCACAATCGATGGAGACAAACTGCCACCTATCACAACATTTTAATATTGCTAAAATAAAATGCCACAAAGGGTGTTTCAGCATTTGTGCCAGCTCATGACTGAAAGTGGTCAGTGAGCATGTTCTCTCTTTCATGCACCTATGCCCCTCTGGATGAAGCTATGCCAGTGAAGCAAAGAATTTTCTGGTACATGTCTGATATTGCAAAGTAATGTTCCAAGCATATTGTTCAAATTGCAAATATTGTAAATACACATGATCTGTAAGATTATCATCTACCATCTCCTCCTTTGTTCTAGAATGAAGGGAAATGTGATGAAAAAACTATCTGGACAGGATTAGTTTTTTGAAAGAAGAATATATAAGAATTTTTCTTAAAATCGGTGTTAGAGGAGAATCTGAATTCTAAATAGGAATTATTCTACAGTTTCATCCTCAGAATTATACACCTTGGATTGCAGATTCACTACCTAGACAATAGACACAAGCAAAGGACTTGGGAAGAATTATATGCTGACAACTATCAATTATACACTAAATATATCAATAATTAGAAACTCACACACAGCCCGCAGTATAAAATCATAGTATTTCTAAACTTTTCAAATAGCTGTGGATAACGTTAAGCAAATAAAAAGCAGTAAAGATAAAATCTTCATCATCCGGTTATATCAAAGGACACAAACTAAAGGGAAATTCAGTCTTACCAACTGCTGAAACTGAATAACATTATACATTTAAAAACAGTAGAATTTTCAGTTACACATCTTCCTTATACTAGATGATACTTATGTACGTGGTTCAGACAAAAATGAATCTGGCAAAAAATATAAAATTTCCAGAGCTAATCTTTATCAGCAGTCACTTTATCAGAAATGGCTAGCCCATTTCAAAGGCAATTAATGAAGGCAATTAATGCCTGTGTTCGGTCCTTTTGTCTCATACCAGAGCTGTTTCTGGCTAAAGAACTAAAAGAACAGAATGCAAAATTAATTCCCTATTTCTTCTCTAGAATAAAGCAACATTTATTTGGGTGGATCTCTGTGAGCTCTGCAGCTGTGAGGTGACATAGATCAATACTTGTTTGAAAGGTATGGTTTTATTCTAATCATATATTTGTAATTCCATTGTTTTAGTATATTGGTTTTTTATACATGTATTTTTATGTATTTCTTGTGAAACCCCTGAAGAATTTTTGTTTTTTTGGTGGCCATAGATATTTAGTAAACATGCGAATCAATAAGATTCTAAAGTCAACCACTGACACTCTTCATTTTATGTCATAAATAACAGGTGTGGGTAAGACCTTTGGCTGAAGATTCAAGAACAAACTCTGAATATGAACATGTATTGGGCTGGTTCTAGGACAAATGACATTCCAAGTGAGGAAAATCCTTTTAACACAGCAGGAGACAAAAGGATTCACAATGCATTGGGCTTGCAGACTGACAATACATCTACTTGGAACATAGTGTCTTCCATGCTTAGTGTCTTAGGATCTTTCTGCATTCAACAGCCATGATCTGAAACAGTGAGTCTGGACCAGCCAGATTCACTAGTCCAGATCACAGTATACAGTGGTTTGGAACAGTCCCATATGCACAGTAGCACTGGTGTAGACCAGCCCTCCACACCAGTTCCCACCGGTCTGAAGGATTGGGAATGAAAGTCCTAGCTTCAGAAACCCCATTTCAGTTGCTTGCTTTGGTGTGCTGCCAAAATGAGTTCCCCGGTAGTCCAGGAAATGGGGGCATGCCTTCTGAATCTGTCATTGTTGTGGCTCACGCCCCGTTGGTCTGCCAGTAGACCTGTTGAATCCTATGTGGACAGAGCATATGAGTGGTGGGCAGGGCCTTCCTTGCACCTATCTATAGTCTACATCATAGGCTGGCTTAAAGGTAAGTGTAGAAAGGTCCTTAAGGCAGCTTCTGCACCACACATCTTGGCAAGTGAAGCAGAGGCCATTCTTTGCCCAGATCACTCAGTCTGGGCTGAGACTGGAATGGGGCACAATGGAATGCACAAAGGGTCATCCACCATTATGAATTCCCATCCCAGTCTTCTTTGGTGGCTGGAAAACTAAGGTCCCTTCGATTCTGAAGTTGTAAACTGGAATGATTTTGTGGTACACCATTAATGGCCTATTTCTGGAGACATTTCTGGAATCCAGAGAAATGCCTCTAGGATCTGTCTGTTGACTGGGCTTCTCCAGTTGTTCACCAACAGCTGGGGAACACTCAGGAGTGGTATTCCATTGAAACAATTCCTAGCATGATTTTTGCAGCAGGCAGTGCTCCAGACTGGCAAGAAAATTCCCTAGGAGGCACCTTCTGGGGTCAACTCTTATCAAGGTGAGCTGCCAGATCACAGCAATTTACTTAAAGACCAGTTTTGTTTCAGGAATACAGCAGACAAACTTGGACACCAAAACAGAAGTAATTAATCCCAATAGCAAAAAAAACCCCACAAATGAATGAAGGGACCAGTTGTAGCTGTAGCTTTTAGAGGTGGGCACAGATGATGCAAACATAAATGCCACACTAGAATCCATCTTGCCACCCTTTCTGCTTGCTTGCCTGCAGATCTTCTACTTTCAGACAAACTGCATCTGGACTGAGAAAGGAAGACATGTGTGGAGAATTGCCTTAACAATGGAACGTGGGAAAATTCACATTTTCTCAAAGGAGATTATACCTATTCATCATATGGATTAATCAATGAAAGCTTGCAGCCTGAGTTTGTAGTATAAACGTAGCTTAAAGTAAGCTTTTAAGGTCTGTTGGGAAGTTATCTGTGGGGCAGCCAGGGACATGCTATTTGCGTGCTTCCCTGGAACTGAATCCCCCAGCAATATTATCTCAGTGTAGAAGCTGGGAGTGGGGGAGGGGAGCATAATTTGTCATCCACTATTGGTAAATTTGGCCTGGAGCTCCTCCTGTTCTGTCCCTGCTGTTAGTAGAGAAGAGCAAAGCCTTTGAATTTCAGTGATGGATTTCACTTTTGAGGAATTATGAATTATTGAATAGCACTCAATTTTTAATGTTTTGCTCTCAATTTTCTACAAATTATGAAGGGGAAGATTTCATTGTGAACCTAATCATTCCTCCCCCTGCCTCCTCATTGGCTTAATACAGGAGTGATTAGAAGAACAGTAATCTAAAGAACGGTAATGAGAAATACTAACTCTAGGTGTAATGGCTGAGTAGAAATGCCTTGATCAAAAGACACGGAAGAGTGTTATATGCATTAATCGTCTGCCTCGCGCATTGTTCTCCCATTCCTGATTTCAGTACTGAATGCCAAAATAATCAGCCAGTGTGAGTGCTTGTTAGTTACATATGATGTTTAGGAATCATCATGACAATGGAACTGAACAATGATGACTCTTCTGGCACCTTAAAGATAAACATATTTATTATGACATAAGCTTTTGTGGACCAGTGTCATTTTTATCAGATCAATCAACTGTTGTATGAAGGGGAAATACATCCATCTCTGACAAAGTGGATAATACTCCATGGACGATTGTGCTGTAATAAATGTCTTCAGCTTAAAATGCCATAAGAGAATCTGCTAGTTTTTCCTTTTGTTCTTGCTACTACATTCTTTATGGTGCCCTTCTGGAGACACAACTGATGCCCATATCTATGGGCATTTCTGTTGAAACTGCAGGATATGAAATGTGCCTGAACACACTGATCATCTGCTCTGTTAACTTGTGGTTTATATTCCTCTCTTTTGCAGAAAGGAACATGCTTTTTTTTTTCTTTTTTGAAAGAGATGCATGAATTGCCATAGTCACAATGTGCATAAATTTAGCTGAGTCACCATATGATGCCTTTATTGATCTCTATTGATCCTTATCCCTTATTTGAAGGAGCTGGTAGGAATATTGTTCGAAGGACCACAGGGCTAGCATAGGGCCACAATTGTTTTTGAAACAATAATCCTGCAAAGTAAATTAAGTCAGAAAATACTGACAGTCAAGCTTCCTTACTGTAATTCCTAAGTGGAAAATCAAGTGTGTGTTTTTCATATGAAGAACCCTTTGTGGATCATGTATAGGCTAGCTATCCTGGATTATAAAATGAAGAAGAGAGGTGATAAGGGGAAAGGAAAGATAAAGGAAAAAGAAAAGAAATCCCTGAACTACAAGAAATGGCAGCATATCTCCGACTTTGCTCTCATAAATCATCCACCTTTTTCCTCTCTTAACTGGAAACAAGACTGCTGGTTTATCAAGCATGTGGATCATATAACATCAAGCTATCCAAGCATAATTAGTTACCCAGAGTCCACATTTACCCTGCTTTTATTCAACAAATATTTGCCCTTTCTACCTAAGCATAGTAAATTTGAGCTCATTTATGAATGATGCTAATGGTGAAGAAAATACAATTGCCTCCTTATTGTGAACATAATGTATACACATTCTCAACTTTCCCAAAGAACAGTGTTTGACTTTTTAAAGTCAACACAAATTAACACAAGCAATTGATAAAACAGAACTGCATTTTTCCTTCTCCTATTTATTTTATTATTTCTTTATTATTTATTATTTATTATTTACATTTATATCTCGCCCCATACCCGAAGGTCTCTGGGCAGGTTACAACCTTAAAACAACAGATTAAAACAGAATGCACATTAAAAGATGTTAAAAATTCAGTACATATAAAACAATATACCATATGTTTAAAATGTTTTTACTGGGGGAGGGAACATTAATAGCTTTGCCAAAGGCCAGGGGAAAGAGGTGCGTCTTCCTTGCCCTCCTAAATATATATAAGGAAGGGGCCTGATGCACCTCGAGGGGGAGGCTATTCCATAGTCTGGGGGCCATCACAGAAAAGGCTCTCTCCCGGGTGCCCACCAGCCTCACTACTGAAGGTGGTGGGACAACCAGGAGGGCCTCAGCACTTGATCTTAAGGCACGGGCAGGTGGATAAGGGAGAAGGCGTTCCTTTAGATATGTGGGGCTCAACTCATTTAGGGCTTTATAAGTCAGAGTCAAAAGCTTGAATTGGGCTCTGTAGTGAATTGGCAGCCAGTGCAATTCTTTTAAAACTGACGTGATGTGCATCCGGCTAGATGTTCCGGTCAGCACTCTCGTGGCTGCGTTTTGCACTAGCTGCTGAATTTGTGCAGCACGTACTCATCATCGACATGGGCAAAAAATGGGCACCAGGGAGCAACTCAGCGACATGGAGTTCAGTCAGGTCCTGAGGTTTTGCAGCAGCCCAGGAGTGGCCTAATGATACATTATGACAATTTACTCTCAGGATAGCCGTGGTGGTCATTCCTCTCTCTCTCTTCTGGATGCATGGGGTTGCTTACCAGGAACAATATCTGCCAAATTACAGATTACTAAAACTGGCCAACTCCCAGGGTCATTTCCAGTCCTCCAGAGTGGGTCCTGGCAGAACTCTTGCTGGTTCTGCTTCCAGCAGCAAAAAGAAACCATAGCAAGGTGTATGGCACATGCCAACCGTGGCTTGCAGCCAATTGCATCTCCCACTTCAGTTAGTCCCCGTTCGGTTGCACAGTCTTTCTCTCCAAGGGAATGGGATACTCGAAGTTTTTGGAAACTTGAACAAACACAGGCCCTTTCTTCATGGACCCTTAATTCAGATGAAGACCTGTGTAGCACATATAAGTCCATGCTCCCACTCATCCACTCTATTTCCATTAGGCAGATCAGTGCCACTGATCCAGAACATGAGAGGTGCACAGAAGGCATGCCTCCCATGTTTGGGACTACTGGGGGATGCAGTTCAGTGGTGCACCATAGCACATCACCACCCAAATGCATCCACCAGGGTCCTTGATGCTAGAAACCTTTGGTCCTTGCCCTTGGAGGCACGTGGATACAAGATGATCTAAACCAGCCCATGCCTCCTCTTGTCTGGGACCAGCGGGCTTGTCTGTTCTGGATGCACCAATTTAGAACAAGGGCAGGTATGTTAAGAAATGACCTTATATAGAGTGCATACACATTTTTACAACCACATTCATTTGTAAGCATAGTATTTGGTATTCTGGGGAAATATCGAATATTATGGTGTGCAATTAATGCACAAGAAATAAGCAAAAAAAAAAAAAAATCCCTAGAAAACGGTTCCACAAACTAGAACTGCAAAGCTGTAGAAAGAGATAACAGAGTGAAATTAAGTGGATTACGGTTTGTTTTCTGCAACAACTCTTTGAAGGATTCTAGCTCTTATGAGTAGCAAGTCACCCACAAAATTAACACAGAAAAACACAGAAAAGTGTTCTATGCAGGCATAAGCTGCATGAAAATGGGGATACCCTGGTAACACTTCTAAATCTCACACAAGTTTACGAGTTCTCACCTCAGCAAGGATATTTATACCAGAGTTTGGTTTCATAGATACATATACAGAGCTGAGCCCAAGGGGGAAATGGGGAAAGAAGGCTTAAAATGGCTCAGTTTCCAGTTCTAAAAGAAAGTTTATGAAAAACCAATAGAATCAATTACAACACCAAGACCTCTGCAGTGGGGGGTGGGGAATCATATCAGTTATGCTGCATTTGGTCATGGGAATTGCTTGTGTGAAAATGGCAAGACAACTGTATGGGTGTTTCCACACATACCTCCTGAAAGCTGGATTAAGGGAAACCGTTTTTCACAAATCTGTCTCTGGGAAGATCCATCTGAAATAGGGACAGATCCAAATAAGGCCCCATGCTTCCACACTCACATGGGAAGGACGGATTGTGAGTATACACTCTTCACTGATCCATTCATGTGTTTGCTGTGCGGACACGGCAGAACCATTTTTTTTAAGCTAAATTTATAGAGCTCTGCTCCAGCAAAAAATCACGGGGAACGCCATAAACTTAAAATCAAGCCTGCCTTATCGCCTAGCAGATTGGGGATGCAAAAGAGGCAAAAGGTGAACCCCAACCCATGATGTGAGCTAGAAACTCCTCCCCGTTAGCCTGCAAGCATCCCCATGTGGTTTCCCAGCTCGCTAAGCAAGCGCGCTGGGCTCCCCCTATGGTGCCGAGACTTGTTTTCAAGGGTGTGAAATTTGGTGCTCTGTTAGCGCTGTATGGGGGGATTTGGCACCCTTTTCGTGTGCCAAATCAAAACCCCATGGGGACGCACAATGCCGATCCTGCTCTCAGCACCATGCCAAAGTGGCATGAGGACACCCCCTTGGTGGACTTTATTAAATAATCTACTTGATAGGTATGCAAAGCAAGCTAGTTTGCACCAATTATGCTCTCTGCAAGCTAAGCAGGTGCAATCAAAGCTGCTAGGAAATGAGAACAATTGTTGCCTCCTCTCTTCCATTCCTGTGCCGGCTCTTGGCTACCAGCTTCTAACTATAACAGTTTCCTTTTCTACTTGGTTGGGCAATCTGCCATCCAACTGTCAGAACTGCTGTACTTTTTGGACTGGAGAAGGGTAAAACAAGAAATATTGCTGTTCTGCATTACAGAGGACAGACAGATGCATTTTTATCCCTTAAGCGTAATTCATGTATGTTTTGGTTTGCTTTTCCTTTTGTCTCTTTCATTAATGGGAGGCATTTAATAGGGTCTTCCTGTGATTTCTACACATTTATACTTCTATTTTACTAATGCTTACACTCTTCACTGATCCATTCATATTTATAGAACTATCAGGAAAGACGAATATGTGCTCAGTTTTGTAGTAGATTTCTTAGCATTTCACTATAAGCATGACAAAGAATGCCTTCCACATTGCAACCACAGAAGAGCCCTGGGATCCTTTGGAGAGGTCTTATGAAATACTGAATGTAGTGGAGCCTTCTTTGTGGTAGCACCTCACTATGGAATGCCCTCCCTTCTGCTATTAATAAGGTCCTATATTTAAAGCTTTTAAGTACCTTTTCATCTTGTATGAATGTTTATTCCTTTTCTTGACTCATCCAGTTTTAAAGGTGTTTTAATTACTGATTGGTGTGTGTGTGGTTTTACCCACTTTGACCCTGTTCCCACTGCACCAGGTTAATTGGAAATAAAGTTTCCTGAGGACCGAGTTCATGTCCTGGCCATTTGCACTTATCTAATGATAAAACAGGTTGCATTCAAATTACTTGTTCCTACTCCATTCACCCCCATCTCCAGTCCTAGCAAACAGCATCTTTTCCTCTCCTCCCACTCCTCTGCCTGATTGGTTCTGGCCACATCAATCGAACTATGACGCTACCATGGTGAGTAGTTTTCACTCTGCCTTTATGTTCTGCCAGCCCCCCCCCCCCGGATTCTTCATTCATTGCCCCTTGTTTCATCCAGATGATTATTTATTTTGCTATATTTAGATATTCCGGAATAAGACATGGATATTCTGAAATATCCATGCTTTATTCTGGAATACCACCAATTGGGGGGAAGCTGTAGGTAGAGGAAGGGGGAAAGGAAGCAAGGGGAGAGAGTGATCCTATGAACTTGCACAGCTATGGTGGTGGTAGTGGTGGTAGGGGTAAAGCCATGCTTCCCTGGGGAAACCCTGCCTGCCCCAAGGAAAGATGCAGGGCATGCGGATGCTGCTCCGGGGAGCTCCCCCATGGGCATGAAGGCAGCCTCAATCCAGGGAACACACAGTGAAAGGAAATGCATGCCCATTCATGCATGGCATCCCTGAAGCTGGACTGCCAGAAAGCGCATTCCCTCACTGGTGCTGCCATCAGAAAGAGCGGAGGGAGTGCTCAGACGAACCTATGCTAAAGTGGCCAAGGGTGGGAGGAGGTCTGGGTTTTTTGACATAAGCTTTGTGTGCGGAGGCACCAGAGTGAAGGTTGCCACTTTGTGAGCAAAACTGCAAGCTACATTGTGCCACAACTGCAATGGCACTGGTCAGAAGAATCTGGGGACGACACCCTGCAATGGATGGTCTCCTCCCCCAAAAGTCCGGGAGCCGTTCCCACTTGAAGAAATACAGAGCAGTATTGCTCAAAACAGGGTTGAGAGCTGTTTTTCCTCGGTTTTATTTAATTTGGTATTTGGTGGTTTTGTTCACAATAAGTTTGGGATTCAAAATTACAGTGGGAATGGAGGAAACTCAAACTGGCCTGAAAGTGTTTTAACTGTTGAATGGGAATGGGGCCTTTGAGATTTTCTTAATGAAGGTTCTATTCAGACATGGCCTTTTGCTACAATTCTGGATGCAGGGTCGGCAAGGGGCATCCCCATGTGTTTTGGATCTGGCCCGTCAAAAGTGTGCCAAATCCCCCCAAACTGTGCCAGAAGGGTGCCAAATTTGATACCTGAAAAAAGAAGTCTCACCACGGTTGGGGAACCAGCATGCATTGCTCAGTGAGCTGGGAACATGCATGGGGATGATCGCGGGCTAACAGGGAGGAGATTGGCACTCATGTCATTGAACGGTGGGGTCTGCTTGCTGTCCCTGCCCTGTCCATTTAGGATCACAGCTGCTGACTTTTTAAAAATGTCAATTGCAAATGCAGACCAGAGAATGGCTTGGTTTTCTAATTTTCTGCCATTTCCATGGAAGTAATTCCTACCTCGCTTCATGAATGCCAAGGCAGGCTGCATAATGGCTTGATTTTGTTCCATTTCCCCTGTCATCAAGGTGATCATAAATAAAGGCTTGATTTTCTGCCTTTTAAAGTTGACAGGCATTCTAGTGGTACCTGGTGGAGCAGAGGTGCGCAAAACTGCTCAAGCACCTACTGCCGCTAAATCTTGTAGCGGCTTTCAGTGTTTTAATTTTTTAAAATAAAGTTATTATGATGAATTAAGCTTTATTTTAACTTGCTTCCGTGCCTCTCACCCCAGTCCTGGCTTTCAGTGCCACTAAGGGAGGGGGGATGCGGCATAGGGGTGGGCTGATGTCAATCCATCTTCCAATGAGGAGAGAGGGGTGGAGAGGAGGGGGGACTGCTTATGGGGACACCTCCATACATGCCCAACCTGCACCTATCCTGGGTTGCCAGGAATGACATGGGGATGCCCAAATGGCCCAAACAGTGGCCAAAGAGTGCCAAAAGAGTGCCAAACAGCTAGCATAGGGATGCAGCCTTGGTTTTATTCTGTAATATATCCCAGAATAAAGATCTGCTGTCCACATGCTAGTGCAGGCTACAGCGGGCCCCAGGTGTAGCCTGCCAGAGTCTTCAGTAGCATGTGGACAACAGACCCCTATCATGATATATATCCTAGAATACGGCCATGTGCAAACAGGCTCCCAAAATCATAAACAAATATTTTAAATAAACAAAACAGTGCAAACCTTTTTGGCGTCTTAGCATCAACTGGTAACGTGTACACAATACATGTATTCCATGTATTACAGAGTTTTTGAGCTGTTTTTCATTTTGTTCTGGAACTCGGTCTAATTTGTATTACAAAACAGAGTATAATCTCTAATAGCCAGGGAGTTTCTACTTTCAGTATTTTATTTTTTCAGGCAATGCTGTAGCCCATTCTGATGTATATTAGAACAATATTTGCCAAAATATATCAAAGCGGTTTTTTTCAAAAAACTTGTATACAAAGAACTCTGTCTTATTGATACCTACACATGAGTCTGAGGTGCAAGAGAGCATTTCTGTCTCATGCCTTAGATGGGTCCCAAGGATCCCAGGAAGTCTCCTTTTGGCAGAGACAGGTATAGAACATGGAGGACACCTTTATGATATCGAGTGCAAGATAAAAAGTGTATTTGTACCTGAGTGCCTTTTTCTGGAGATGGATTTCCTTGCCTTGCGCTTTGGAGCAGAGGGAAACCATCGTATCAACACAAGTATTTGTTTTAAATGGAACAAATCACTAAATCAAGGATTTAGTCTGAATACCTGATTTCTAGGAGGAGTAAAGGGGATAGCAGGTGGCCAACCAATTAATGTGGTAGCCGCATGAAACTGGGGGAAAAGAGAAGGAGGCAGAAAAGCGAAAAGGAGCAGAACCTCAGTTAGACAATATGCAGGTATTCTGCTCTGGGGATCTGTGTCAGCACAATTTAAAGGTGCTTACAGGAAGAGGCAACTGGACAACATTAGGCATCTCTGCTTGATCTCTGAGTGGATGTAGCCTATGGGCCTTTCCGCACTGGCTGCTGAAAAATGGATCTAAAAAGATCTAAAAAGATCCATTTTTTGGCGAACTGTTCTTTCTGAGGATCTGTCCCAAATAGGGACAGATCCTTGGAGGCCCTGCGCATGTGCACATGCATGAGGTGTTTGCAGCAAGGCCAGATCGGGCAGGCAGATTCCCATGCCTCTGATGCTGACCCCAGAGCCGTGGGACTGGAGCATGGAGCTGCCAGTCACTGCATGTTTCTGGCAGTGTGCGACACACCGGGGAGGGTAAAAGGAGGCAAACCAGCCTGCTTCCATCCTCCCCAAGATGGTGGCAACTGGGACATCCAGCCTTTGCCTCTCTGTGTGTGGAAGTGTCCTGCTTCCAAGTGGATTGAGGCGAAGGGCCGGATTAAGACCTGATTTTTCAGGTCTTACATTAGGGTCGGATTTAGAAACCGGTCTTGCATGTCGAAATGTAGAAGCAGCCTCTGGAAAGGGGCTCTAATAAGGTCCCCAATGCAGAAGGGTCAAAGGTAAGTGTTCTTAATCTATCCTTAATGTGTGTCTATATCCATTTTTAGGGCCAGTGCGGAAAGGCCCTATGTTTCTTGACAGCAACTTAGAAGGACTGAAATATGGGTCATGTCTCCACTTACTGTTGGAGATGCGTGCCACTAACCAAGAAGGAGCCCATTGCTGCTATATCTCCACACACAGTAACAGTAAATGCCCCGTGGTTTTCTTGCCACCACCTTTCTGGGTGTGTGCTGACAGATGGACCACTGTTACAGAATGTAATTTTGGACTTAGAACAAAGTCACTTCCATTAGCCACTTAAAAGATGCCTCCTTACTTGAAGGTGGAGATGGAGAAGTCATTATTTTCAGCAGTGATCATGGGTGCTTTCCCCACATGACTACACAGAAGCTGCTTTTCAGAGTATGTGAAGGACAACCCACAGTATGTTGACTCAATATTAGACCTGGACTGCCTCTAATGTTTCTCTTTTTAACAAAATCCTATCAGATAAGCCACCGTAGTTCTTGATTAGTTAACATTCATATAACGTGTCACAGTGGAGATTAGACAGCCAATGCAATGAGTTGGTAAGTGTGCTCAATTAGAAATCTGTTTTTCCAGGATCAGATCCTCACTCGGCCACAAATTACAGTGGGCCATCTTGGCACAGACATCAGAGGGGTCTTTTGAAAATAAAAATGGAAGTAGCACATATATATGATGGAAAAATAAAAATGTAACAAATAAGGAATTTTTCCCCTTAAAAGCAATATTAATGTCATCATCACCATCATCACTATTGTTATAGCAAACATTTACAACACATACTTCCCTCCTTCCCAGCCTATGATAAACTATGATCTACATAGCCCAAGATTGTTTTATTCGTTTCTATGGAATCCTCTGTCCTCGTTATGCATAACCTCCTTTCATCTTTCCTAAAATTCTAATAGGACTGGCAGTAAAGCTTCACTAAGGATGTACACAACACACAGTGTGTGCTTCCTATTTGAACACTAGTGCCACGTCCTTGCCCTTCAGCCAATCAGCCAACAGGGGGTCACTGCTTAAAATATTGTCCACACCATGTATAATTTTATTCATCTCTTTCATGTCTCATCTCATACTGTGTTGTTGGGGGCTTGGGGTCACTGTTGCGGAAGCCAGAGGGGTGACATCTTCCCCTTTTAGATCTGTGCAGTCAGGTCACTATGGAGGTATGGATGGGTGCAGTTATGGAAGAGTGAGTTTCTGTAATTGCACTCATGAGCTTCTTTGTTCCAGTTAAAAACAATGCAAACAACTCTAAGGCCATGTTCACACCTTCTTTAAACCTTCCTCAGTCCATCTTCAGGTCTGACTATTCACACCTTTTCATTTCTATCCAGTTTATTTGTGGACTTTCCACCCTCCACAAAGAAAATTGATAGAAATGAAAAGGTGTGAGGCAGACATCTGAAGATTGACTGAAGAAGGATTAAAGTGAAAGTGTGACCATGGCCTTACTCCCTAGCCTATAATCTATAGTTTGTTGGAGCAGAAACAGTGAGGGGTACAGAAATATCACCACAATGGACAAGGAAGTGGGAACTTGATCAACTGTCTTTAGCAGTTGAGGTGCACTAAAATGGTTAGGTAGGTTCACAGTTGACAGTGAATTTGGGTGCTTGCATGATTTAACCAAACCACCGTGTTTTGTTTTCAGCAAAAACTCAGTTCTAATTGAACCCTAACCAACCCACTAAATTTCAGTTCATCCACATCTTGTTTGGGACAACATAAATAGAGATTTAGGTGGTGAGAAATTCCTGTGTAGAAAATATTGCTTTATAGGAGTTACTACTAGGCTAGGTACCAGCATCAGTGTGAGCATTTCATTCTTGGTTGTGGCCATTATATATAGTATCAAGCTTGCTGCATGTGTTGTGTGTAGTTGGTGGATGGGTAATAGCACCTTGTGTCCTTTGTTTGGTGATGGTTTCCTTTTGGGTGGAGGTGTTTTGGTTCTTGTTTCTTGGAGGCCTTCTTTGTCTTGGTGAAGTGTTACTGAACAAGATCTAATCAGAGGACTCCTATAGCGGTGTACTTTGACATAGTGAAAGCACAATGAGGAGAGCCATAATTCAACCTCTGGACATTTCAGAAAGGAGAAACCTGACTTTAGATATGCTGGATTCTATCCTTGGTGCTACCTCAAAGGTAGAGGCTACGCCCACAAACAATAATAAAAAAAAACATCTGTGGCTGTATCCCCACTTCCAGCAGAGGAAACTCTGTTCAGAAAGATGGTGGAGGCAGCCCCCTGTGATGGACCCTCATTTTTGTCTTGAATTTTGGAGCAAAGAAGCACCATTTTCTGCAGCCCCTCAATGCAGGGTTGGAAGAAACCACTTTGAAGGTGTCCCTGCAAGTGATTATCCTAAAAAAAATAGTGTGCTCAATCACTTCAGAGGTGCCCTCTGCTTCTGAAAATGGAAACAAGGAGAGAACTTAGAGAAGTGTGAAAACTGTAAGTAGAAATGCGGCCTGAGGCAGCTTATAAATGGTTCACAGGTGGGATAATTCACATGCCAGTATTCCCTTCCCCTATGAACATTCTAGGATGGAAAAAATACATTAGAGATGAGAATACTAGTACCACACATTACCATCTGTAAGGAGCTGTACAGTTGCCAGTTGATGTATAACAAACATTGTGGGCAGACATCTAAAATCCAACACATTTTTTAAAAAAATGCTTATCACCTTTCTCTATGCAGATGTGCCTTCAGCATCAAACTTTCTGTGCATTAACACAATTTCTCCATATTAGCAACATCTTTCCCACAGCCTCACTAAGGTTGTGTGAGGCACTTCCCCATCTCCAACATTGGCTTCAGTGAACAAGGAATCACCTCTGTGTTTCCATGACCCATTTCCACTGGGCTGTAGAAGTTTGATTGGGTCTCATGAGGAAGTGACCATGGAGTCATTCCTTGTGCACTGCACATCCATACAGGACCAGGCTGTGGAATGGGATATGGTGCAAAAATGATGCCCTGTCCCACTCTACCACTAGATTGCTTATAAGCAGTCCATAATAGGGATGTGCGCTAATGGTTTATTTTTCACATTCAATTTGTAATTAGTTGAATGCTAGAAAATCTGTATTTGTACATAGATCCCTTCCAATGTGATAGGATTCTATTCAATACAAATGTATTTGTATGAATATCCAATACAAATGGATATGTATCGGATACATATCAGATACGTATCTGACATGAATGCATACGTATCCAATATGTATCTGATATGTATCCTGTAACAAATCTGTTCTGAAAGCATCAAATCTGACCTGAATCCACTTTTAATCTGCTCTCGATCCATGTCAAAAGCTCTCTGGATCCATTGCAGATGTGACTGGGGCAGCTGCTTTCCCACCTCCCCAGCTTAACAAATGCCCAAACTATTTGTACGAATTCGTACAAATAATGAATGTGATGAATATTTGTGCCCATCCCTAGTCCATAGCCTGTCTGCTCTGGAACACACATGACCCAGAATTCAATCATCAGAAGCTGCATCTCCATTATGTGGTCCAGGCAAGGTTGATGTAGCCCTGGGGAGGGCCATTATCCTAGGAGTAAGGGGAGAGAGTTTTCCCAGGCGCCAAAAAATTAAGATGGGAAAATAAGGTTAAAGAAAATATTTTTTTTCCAGGTTACAGACTATGTCTTCTTTGTAATTTGTCAATCTGACAACCATCATTTTTTAAGATCACGGCTGTAGTTTGTATCATTCTGAATAAAATTATATACATTTCCAGTAAAAAGCATAACAAATTTTCACCAATCATAATGATTATATATTAATTAGAAATGTGTTGCATTTACAAAGATAATCAAATATTACTACATTAATTGCATTCATATAAATGACACAAAGGTGCTCACTTTTTGTTCAATGAGCGCAAGGTGGCATAAACAGTTTACTCTATCCTCACAGAAATCATTTTACATAAAACAGAAGAGCTGAAATACTTTTGACAGTACAGTATAGCATATATTAAAAACAAAATAGGACAGAACAGAACCAGATCAGGTTTCCATTAGATGATATCAGCCAAACTATTTGGGATCCTACAGAAAGACTGAAAATTGAGTTCACTTGTAATCTGGCAAGTTTATACTTTATATATATTTATATATAAGAAGACTGTCTAGCTTATCTTAATTTTTTCCCCTGAAGTCTGCCTATTTACCTTTAAATCAAATCATGCAGTGCTACTATTATAAGTAAAATTAAAGATAGAGATAAACATGTTAGAAATATCACAGCAGCAGTATTACAATACAATATTAATAAAAGATGCATAGTGTTTTAGGCATATAAACACAGAGTTCAGCTTCTATTTGAATGATGATTATCTTCGTATCTAGAGAAATGGGTAAGCAGAAGTTCGTATTGAGATGTTGAGTTTGACTCATCTTAGGTGACACAGTTCAATGCCAGTCACAAAGAGGAAAATAAGACATTTTGGTAATCTGAAATATACAAATCTCTAGTTATACCAGGATGAAATGAGTCCTCATACACAAATAAGTGATAATTTCAGGGAGGGAGGGAGGGAGGAGAGTAGAAAATCCTCTTTTCAATCAATTGACATTTAACATTAAAGCAAAAGAAGGAACAAGAGGCTGCTGTTCCACTTCCTTAACTTGCTTATAGTGAAAACATTTTGTGTTTTTTTAAGGGAACCACCATAATGTAAATGTCAAAGGCCCTTTCTGTACTGAAAGGCCAGTGTGTTTGGAGTAGCATGATCTGCAGGTTCAGACCACAGCTAGGTATAACCTGGAACAAAGCCATCCGCACAACAGTACTGGTCCAGACCAGCCTTCACACCAACTGGTTCAGAATCATGTTTTTATAGCTAACAAGAAATAATGATATAAACAACCGGCTTCTACATGCCCCTAACATGAAAGTTATACCTGCAATAGGGTAGAGAACCACAGGGGGAGACTCGAACTTTTGTATTCTTCATCACCATGGGGAAAAATAGTAATGGAAGGAAAATTGGGTACTTTACTAACAGGAGTAAAAACTATGAGTAAATGCAAGCATAAATTAACCAGTATAGCTGAGAAGAAATGTTGTCCCTGATATTTAGCCCACTAACTGATTTTCAGTAAAAGTCACTACATATTTATGATGACTTCAAAATGAATAATATTAAAAGAACTCTGCATGATCATATATACCAGTATTTGGCTGCAATTCAGGCAAGCATATGCTTGTCCTCAAGTAGCAGATTTTTGAAGAATTCCTTATAGGAATTACACTCTCAGCTTGAAATATTGGAGGTGGTTATCCAACACAGTGATGATGTACCTGCTGTGTTCCCATTGAATTAAGAATTTGGTTATAGCATATTGGGTTTTGACACATGCACTCTTGCTTCCACCCAGTCTTTTTACTTATGCAAAAGAGTATAAAAAGCAAACGCAGAGCAGAATATGTCTTTGGACATCTATGAATTCAGAAGCTTAAGAAAACAGAGGAGGAAAGCAAAAAATAAGGAAAGAATGCTAACCACATCTTTGTGGTAAAGACAAAAATTTAAGATTTCTTCTATTTCTACAATTACCTTTAGGTAAATATAAGCTTACATAAGCTGCTGTTTCATACTAATTCTAAAGATTTATTTCATCTTGCCTTGAGTGTTCACATCTTTCCAAGTTCTGAGGGGTCTTGTTCCTCACTTGCTATCTGAATTTCTTACCTTGATTTTCCAGAGATTGAATCTCAGACTTTCGGCATGCAAAACAGTGTTCTGCCATTAAACTGTGGCCTTTCTCTGTATTGTAGCTTTCACTACTTATTTCCTCTGACTTTGACTTAACACAGTTTCAAAGCTTGATCTTGGGTCACCTCAGCACTTTTCTTCATGGAAATGGGGAGCAAATGACATGCTTCTAGTTCCCATAATAATACTGCTCTTGCCATCTGCAGAAAAGCAGAGAGGTAATTTTGCTCATGTCCATTACAAGGCCTGAATTACAAGTTGGAGCCAAAACAATGGGAGGGTGAATAAACTGTGATTTGACTTACAGTTATGGAGACTGCCTATCCAGGAACCAATGAACCATCAGAAACAGAAGACTGTGTATCCCTTACTTTGTTCAAACAATAAAAGGTTCTCAATGGTGTGTCTGTAGTGTTTTGCTTTGTTTTGTTTCCAAAAACCTTCAGTGTTACTCATTTAGGGAGACTAGGGACTATGGATAAACTGGTTTCACAAAAAGCAAGTTAGGGCCAATGCAAGTTCTTGAACAAGTGAGTTTTTCTCTTTTGGGGATGCCCCTTTTCATTTTGGAGCACTGTAGAAGACAATGATGCAGGGAAGGTTGGAGGAGCTCTTGCTAATCTATCAATGCCCTGTGAGATTAAAGGGAACTGATCAGTGAATCTGGAATCACAGACTCACCGATTCATATCATGTGGAGGCATGGGTCAGATCAGCACCATCTGCAGCTGTCTTCCACATTCCTAATATCTAGGAATGAAAGTTCCTAGTCTTGGGGGCTGAGGTAGTGTTTTTCAGCAGTGTACCATGATGCAGTGCTGAAAAACACCACCCCTGTAATTCTGGATCATGGAGGGGAGCCACAAAAGATCTGGATTGAGGATCCATGAGAACCTTAAATGGGTCCACAAGAGATCCAGATTAAGGATGTTTTAATCCGGTTCTAGCTCTGTCTTGTGCAGACAGAGCTGGACTAATGGGAGTATGGCCTCCTTGATCCACATTAATGTGCAGATGAGGAGGCCCAGGATCTGGTCTATGAGACTCCTTAGACAGGATCAAAGGTTAGTGCAAAAAGAGTCCTGGTATCATTCAGGACTGACACCCCTGCACTGACCCACCTCAGGCAGTAGAGGATTGGCTAGTAGAGGATTCTAGTTAATCACGAGGAGGCAGAAAAGGGGTGCAGATAGAACTCCAGACAAGAAGAGGCAAAAATGTGGCAGTAAAGAAGATGCTTTAATAGACTTTATTCTGCCCAATGTGTTTCACATTAAGCCTTCATCAGGGGATAAAGGAACTTCTAATAGAACATTTTTTTTCTTCTTCACAAAGTAAGTGAATATGTCACACCATGAACAAAATAAAAGTTCAAAAAATCCAAAAACCCCACATGGCATAAAACTGGTAAAAAAGATGCAGCTTGCTGCTAATTCCTTCCAAGAACAAAGGAGGTGATGCCAATCTTGCTTCCAAGTGTCTCAGACACTCTGAGACTCAATAAAATCACCAATGCCAGAACTCACAAATGACTAAAGGAAGCCATGATTCAGAAGTGCACACTGTGTCATCACTCAGAACTGTAAGAAGTGAGGAATGCTTGTCAGCAGTTCCACAATTCAGAACATTAAAAAGTGCCAGAACTCAAAACTGACCAGAGTTAGCCAGTTTCGCATATTTGCAGTAGATAAAAAAGGCAGAAAATATGTATTATCTGCAAGTTTGCCACTGCCAAACAGCTGCTTGGCCAATGCAAACCAGGGCGAAACTTCATCTCCAAGTTGGGATTTGAACCCCACACTCTCTTTACAGTGTTGTGAAAAGCACTTTCTTCAGAAGTCTTGAAATCACTTATTTCCAGAGAAGGTCCTTGCCATACAAAGACAGGACAAAAGGGATAAGAGTACAGAGAATAGGGTTTTGGTTTTTTTTGAGAGCCATAGCTTCATAAACTGCATGGTGCTACATAGAGCAGGGAGCTGCTCAACTGAACATGGCGTGTTGGAGGGCATGAGTATTTGACCAGAGAGCCTGGAGCCCATGCCAAAGACAGAATCCATTGTGGTACACTGGATCTCATATTGGAAAAAAAGGCTGCAGTGTAAAAGGACATAAGCATTATTAAATCTTCCTCTGGCTCAATTCCTGCCCCCCCCCCCAGTGCTTGCCAGGAAAAGGCAAATCACATCTACATCAGGTGATTAAAGAGCCATTAATCTTTAACAGAGACCTGCTGGTTTGCTGGAGGCAAAAACAAGGTCTATGATCAGGTCTGAACTGTTAAAATTCTGAATAAACCACAAAGTATGTCAAAAACTACCCGTCATCCATTTAATTCAGTCCGATTCAGTCTTTGTGTAATTTATTAGGGATGGGCATGAATGGTTTTTTTTTTTTTTTGGCATTCGATTTATAACTAATTGAATGCTAGAAAATTTGTAGTCGTTCGAATAGATTGATACGTAACCCCAGTTTAACTAATGTATGAACTATCCGTACTAGGGATGTGCACTAATGTGTGTTTTTTTTTGACATTCTATTTGAATTGAATCAAATACCCAAAAATCCAATTCGATTTGAATCTTTTGAATTCAAATTTAACAAGATTCGATTTGTATTTACCAAATTTGAATCTAGTCATTTGAATTTTTTATTCAAATCTGCACATACAAATGTCAAGATCATTCCTATGTGCACGTACGCATCTTCCCCACATCCGTACACGTCCGTATGCATCCCTTAGGTCTGGATAATTCGTACGAATAGATCTGAAGTTCAAAATTTGATTTGAATGTTTGCATTCAAATTTTGGGGCATTCTATTTGAGTTCGAATGTCAAAATTCGGCACATTCAATCGGATTTTAAATGTCTACGAATATTCGTACACATCCCTAATTCATACGAATGTTCCGAAACATCTGTATCTGTACGAATGCTAATGTACAAATGTCATAACATTCAATTAGTGTACAAATGTCTGAATTTGGACATATTCATACAAATAACAAATGTTACAAATATTCGTGCACATCCCTAAATTTGAGTAATGTATAAACATCTGCAGGAAACCCATTTTTAATGTATTTGGCACTGCTTAGCCTGAAGTGGGACAGATGTCCCAGCCATGATTGATTTAATTTCTGGCATGCCACTCCATTGTTCAAGTAAGTCACACCTTTTGTGTTTTCAGGAAAAATCATCCAAAACCCATCAACACTGCTCAATGTTCAGCATGTAGCCAGTTGGCTGCACACAAGCCCATTTTCATGATGTATGCACAAGCACACCTTTGGGCACTGCCCCATTCTCACATAAGAGAAAAGATTTGCCCACCTGCAGCTCCCCTTTTGTTCCCGAGAAGAATAAAGAAAGCTACCAGGTAGCGCATGGTATGGTATATTCAGTCTCCATCCCCTAGATCCACCCTGCCACACCGCCTGCTTCTAAACTCCTTTTCCATCTGTGCTGCTGTACTTTGTTCCTGAAAGAAGAACTTCACAGGACTTTCCATTGCCACTTGCTGCTTAGATTGCTGCTTCATGTCCAAAGAAGCTCTGCAAAAATGCTCTATTTTGCGTCAATCGATACCTTGGCAGGGCTAACCGTCTTTAGATAGATGGTGGTTTTCCCTTTTGCACAAATCTACTCTTTCTCTGAGAATTAGTTTACTAGACTGGAGGCTCTTCATGGCAGACACTTCATTCCCAAGACCCCAACATGGGACCACATGGTAAGATATCTATGTGTCCCTGATAGTTGTAGGGCTTTCCTGGGTGTGATTAGTGAAGACCTAGGCTCCTTTTTCTTCCCTATAGCCACACTGCTAACTTAGCTTTCAAAATTGTCCTTAAAAAACGACATATATTAAGTTCAAGTCCTTCCAGGTTTGTGCAGCTTGTTTCCCTGTCTAGCATAAATGCAGTTAAGCCTCTACAGTTTGGGAATACCACAAAATGTACCTTTTTTATCACTTCTGCTAGTTTGACAGTTTGACATCAGCTGTTCTCTTGTCATAATTGACAGTTCTGCTATTTTAAGCTGTTTGGGGGTATTTTTCTGCGTTTTAATTAAGTTTTCCTATTGTTCTTGAAGAGTACCATGCATGTCTTTGTATTTTACAGTTCACTAGGATGATCTGGCATTTTTAAAACCTTTTTCCTGTGTGATCCTGCCTTGAGAATTTGTTTCCTAGGTAAGCTATTTTCCCCATTCCAATAAAACTCAGAGGACCACTCTTGAATGTCATCTTGCAATGTCCTGAAACAAGGCTTTTTCCGTGGTGGCACCTACATTCTGGGATGTTCTCTCTTTAGGTGTTTGTGAAGTGCCTTTTAGGCGCTTATGAAAACATATTTATTTATCCAGGCATTCTTGTGAACTCAACCCAAATTTAATAGTGTTTTAATGTTTTGGTATTTTAAGCTGATTGTAGCCTTGTTTTTAAACCACTTGTGAACCACTTTGACATTTTGTTATGAAGAACAGGGGCTTGCACAAACACGTTTGTTATGCTGTTTGCAGCAGAAGAACTCGATAAAGTGGGCCAAGTTTGCAAGATCTGTCATCTTACAAAGTCTGGCTCATTCAAAGATGATGCAAAGATGATGGATAGGTGAGTGCTTGCTGGGGAAAAAGGTAACATTAATCTGCTTCCTACACCTTCCCCGACCTCTCTACTTTCTTCCCAGTATACTCTGCACACATGAAGGGGTGGAACTTCATGGTCCATTCTGATCATATTTCAGTGTTTCCCATCACAGTTCTGCATTTTCTAGACCTTTGTGCAACCCTTGTCAAGTCTGAATGAGGAAGGCAATGGATGCAAGTGAGCATTACTTTTCATCCTAGTAAGCACTCACCTACCCTTTATCAACCTTTGTTTTTATAGATAGATAAACTTGCAAGGTTCATACACATCCCTAGTATAGAAAAAATACATCCATAAATACAGAATATATCTAAGTGCCCCATGCTAGACTATGGTATTGCTGACATAAACAATTTGTTTGCAGATAATCCCTAAATTTATGAAAGAAGCTTCTTTTGTTTTAGGATTTTCAAAAAGCACACACAGGCTCTTGACTTTGCAAAGGGTTATACGTCGATGCAATAGTAAGATTATAATTTTAAAAAATAAAAGAAACTTATTTTAACATTACTTGTGCTCCATTTTATTCTCTCTGCTTATATCAGCCTGCAGTTTGCTGACTTATTTAGAAACACTTCAATTTAAATAGCACTATTTACAGGTAAACGAGGTCTACTCTGCTTCTTATATTAGCAGGTGTGTGCAAATCCATACTGAAATTTTAAAGTAATATTCTGGAGGATGTTTCCATTACATGCTAAATTAGGAAAACAAACTAAAAATAAGTATGTTTCCTTATATATTATGCATCTTGCTGATCACTCCTGGAAGACTGTGCCACTGCTTAGGAAAATACGTATGTATAAAATTATACTTTATATATGTTTATGCAGTATATAAATACGCATTACATATAAATGATTTATTATAGAAATATCAGTGTTGCTAGATTATACAGCATACTAGATGAGCTGTCATTAGCATAGAAAGGATACACAGCTTTTCAACAAAAGAAAAGAATCAGTCTGCCAGAGAGTTGCAGTGGTTTAGGCGTTTGTATGTGTCTGTGTGTCTTCCCAGCCCCGCCTGCATCCATCCTTGCCAATCTTTGTGCTGCCAGTAGGGAAAACCATATCCATGGCAACCAACCGTACCATTCCTACGCACATCAATGACGCCTCCAATCTAAACTGTCAAATATTCTATGCACATCATGTAAAATAGGTCTCTTTTCCTTATACCTCTGTGCCTTCAGTTTCCGTGGCTACATGTTTATGCAAATGAGAATTGTCCTTTTTCTCTCAGGTTGATTGAACGCTGAATTTGTTTTGCACCTTGGCAAGGCACAGCCACGTCGTCCCGCCACCTGGTCTGCCACGTAATTGCAAAGACTACATTAGCACGATAACTGTCCCCAAATTAGACTGATTATACCACCTCGCTGGATTGTGTATGGGGGTGGGTGGGCCCTGAATAGGCAATAAAGACATTAAGCCAGGCCAAGAGATAGGAGTCATGGTTAATTGGCTCTCTAGAGCCTACTAATTTTCAGAACGGAAAACCTACTATTTGATCTGCTCTCTGCGTGTGCATGCACATATGTGTATGCAGTTGGTTAGTTAAAAGAAGAGAAATAAAGGCCTTCCTGGGCTTAAAGGATAAACATGGCTGTTAGCAAGATTGTTTTGATGATGAAGATGATTTTAAAAAATGCATATTGGAGTGGAAATGATCTCCCATTTTCCTTCTTAAATGTTACACTCATAACACATGTTGTAACTTTTAATCAGTTCAATGTTGTTACCTTTCACTTCAAATTGCCCCTCTGTTCTGTGTCCCACCCTTGATCAGCACCTACGTGCGTGAGCATATATGCAAACTCACTGGCAGAGGGACATGGGTAACCTTTGTTTTCTGACTGGACACAGAAACAATAAAATATTAGAACAGGAACAGCTAGCCAGTGTTTAGTATGTGTCAGCTCACCGTCAGTACGGCTCACCAACTCTTTGATTTTACAAGCTATTCTGCCATATGAGGATGTGCTTTTTATGATGCCCACGTTAGTTGTCAGGGATTGGTAGTACTTCCCTCTGAGGAATTCACACTGCATTGCCTTTTTGAGAACCAAATGTGTTGCATCCCATTTATGCATGCACAGGATCACCTGCTCCAAAGCAGTAGCCTTTACTGCCTGAAGTGTCATCTAAAGAGATGCACCAAGTGCTTAGGTGAGCAGATTATCAGTCAGCAAATAAGCCTCCTCAGTACAAGTGAAAAAATATACCATTTTGTGGGTGATAGAGTTGCTTTTAATCCCTGTAGCCAAACCATATACGGTATAGATTTCTGCAGGGATCTTTCCCCAAGATGTGTCCTAAAGCTATAATATATGATCATATTTTTCAGACAGCATACACAAGAAAATATATTTACCTTTTTATTTGGATGAGATATAAAGGGAGGATCCACACTGTCGTCTTGGGCTTTGTCAGCAGAACTCCGGATACTGGCTGACTGCACATTACCCGTGTCTGGCATGCTCCAAGGAGGATTCTGCACCCAGGAGTGCTATATTTGCACACTGGAAAACGAGCTCCTTAAATATGTCACAGGCCAAGTTTCTTACTGGCATTATGCAGAAAGTGAGTGGTGGCAGAAGCAGCTTAGAGTCCATTTGGGAACCTGGAAACATTTCACTGGCCACTGAAAATGGCTGACTTCTGTGGCCATTTCTGGCTCCTGCAGAAATATCCTTAGAGCACAGCTGTTGTCACTTGGAAATTTTAGGCAAAGGGTGAACTTGCCCACACACACACTATCCATCTGTACTAGCAGATGATTAGTGCACATGATCCCTCCCCCCAGGTATCAGACACTTACCTGAGGTGCAAACCTACCTGATCTTGCAGCCCTGATGCCAGCACTAGCATGTGTGCGCCATCACCATCACCATCACTGAGTCAACTGTGTGACATGCTACATCACCTGACCCTCCAGCAGATCTCCCAAACTAGAAGACAGGGGAAGGGAGAGTCTGGAGCCTTACCAGCTCTGGTGCTAGGTAAGGTAAGTGCAGGTGTGGTGCAGGCTTCTTCAAATGCAGATGGTCCATCTGGGAGCATTCCCTGCTTGAACTACCAGAGTGCATTTTGGCAGTGTAACAGGAAGTGCACCAGAAGTCAATGCATTGCCAAAACGACCCTTCCCAGGAACTTCAAAGACTAGGGTTGTATCCAGATTAGCGGAATAAAATCTGCTGTTATAGAAAAAAGTGCAGCTTACCTGTTGCGAAGCCACAACGCACTGTCTGGACTCCAGCAGCCCCCCCCCCCCATAGCTTTCTCACAGAAAGCCGTGAGACTTCTGTGGCGCACATTGTGAAGTGTAGAGTAGGGCAGCCAGTGGGAGCTGAGCTGCAGGCTCTGAAACTGTGGAGCGAGTGCTCATTGTTCCACAGTAGGTAAATTCGAAGTAGTGGTGGCATAAGGGGTTCTTTGTCACTGGAGGTGCACAGATGTGGAGGCACAGATGTGGATGGTGCAGTTAGAATTAGAAATCTCATACAAGTATAAGATGAAGGATGAAATTGTGATTCATTTAGACGTAGATGGGTCCTACTTCCCTGTTGCTGGAAGATCTATGAGGCACCCAAGTCATGACAATTAATGTTTAATCTGCTCATGCCTAATGCCTTCTTGGACTCAAAGGGGGAAAGAATCAAATTTGCTAATGAACTCTAACTCAGCATCTTCACGTTTCAACTTCTCACTGAATACTGAAGTCTAACAATAGGGACATGCTACCGTCCTCCCAACCATACGTCCGAAGGAGATGAACAATTGGAGAAGGAGGTAAAGGAGGTAGCCCATAAAGATAGGGTAGTTATAATGGGGGACTTCAATTATCCTCACATAGACTGGGTGAACTCCTGTTCAACTCAGGAAAGAGAGAGAAAATTCCTAGACCTGCTAAATGACTGTTACATGGAACAAATGGTCATGGAACCAACCAGGGGAAATGCAGTCCTGGACTTGATCCTAAGTAATGCTCAGGACCTGGTAAAGGATGTCACTGTAGCTGATCCAATTGGGAACAGTGACCACAATGCAATAACCTTCAACTTAAATACAGGGAGTAAGTTCTTAATAAAGTCTAACACAGAGACCTTAAACTTTCACAAGGGAAACTTCCCCAAAATGAGGAAATTAGTGAAAAGGAAATTGAAAGGGAAAGTCAAAGGAGTTAAATCACTTCAAAATGCATGGAGACTACTTAAAAACACAATAACGGAAGTGCAACTAGAATGCATTCCTAAAAGAAGAAAGGGGACTTCTAGGTCCAAGAAGAAACCAATGTGGCTCACAAATGCAGTAGATGAAGTCATTAAAAACAAGAAGAGTTCATTTAGGAAATGGAAGGCTTGTCCAAATGAGGAGAACAGGAGGGAACATAGACACTGGCAACACAAATGCAAGACGGCCATTAGGAAAGCTAAGAAAGATTTTGAGGAGCACATTGCTAAAAACATCAAAAGAAATAACAAGAACTTCTTTAAGTATATCAGAAGTAGGAATCCAACCAGGAGAGCAGTTGGACCACTAGATAGTAAAGGAGAGAAAGGGGTAATTAAAGAAGACACGGAGATTGCAGAGAGACTAAACGAATTTTTTGCTTCCGTATTCACGGAGGAAGACAGAAGACACATGCCAGTAGCTGAGCCTGTGTTTTCTGAAGAGTTAAACTGTACAGAAATAACCAAGGAAGAGGTCCTGGCATGTCTTAATAAACTAAATGTTAACAAGTCACCGGGACCAGATGGTATTCATCCAAGAGTCCTTAAGGAACTCAAATGCGAAATTGCCGACCTTCTAGCAAAAATATATAATCTTTCCCTAACATCAGGCTCCGTACCTGAGGACTGGAGGGTAGCAAATGTAACACCAATATTCAAAAAAGGATCCAGGGGTGATCCAGGCAACTACAGACCGGTTAGCTTAACGTCAGTTCCGTGTAAGGTGATGGAAACCATTATTAAAGACAAAATTAGTGTGCATATGGAGCAGCAGGCATTGCTGAACAAAAGCCAGCATGGCTTCTGCAAAGGTAAATCATGCCTCACAAATTTGTTGGAATTCTTTGAGAGTGTCAATAAACACGTGGATAAAGGTGAACCAGTAGACATTGTCTATCTGGACTTTCAGAAGGCTTTTGACAAAGTCCCACATCAAAGGCTACTGAGTAAACTCACCAGCCATGGAATAAAAGGACAGGTTCTGTCCTGGATTTGTGACTGGCTTAAGGGCAGAAAGCAGAGAGTAGTAGTAAACGGCAATTTCTCAGGGTGGAAAGAAGTAAAAAGTGGGGTCCCTCAAGGCTCAGTACTGGGACCAATGCTTTTTAATTTATTCATCAATGATCTAGAAAAAGGGGTACATAGTAAAATAGCAAAGTTTGCTGATGATACTAAATTATTTAGGGTAGTAAAATCTGAAAGAGATTGCCAAGAGCTCCAGAGGGATCTCTTAGCATTGGGTGAGTGGGCAACCAAGTGGCAAATGTGCTTTAATCTTAACAAGTGTAAAGTAATGCACATTGGGGCCAAGAATCCAAATTACGTCTATAAACTGATGGGGTCTGAGCTTTCTGCAACACGCCAGGAAAGGGATCTCGGGGTTCTGGTGGACAGTTCAATGAAGGTGTCAACCCAGTGTGCGGCAGCAGCAAAAAAAGCAAATTCAATGCTGGGAATAATTAGGAAGGGAATAGAAAATAAGTCAGCAAGTGTCATTTTGCCCCTTTATAAATCTATAGTGAGGCCACATTTGGAATACTGTGTACAATTCTGGTCACCACACCTCAAAAAGGATATTGTGGAACTAGAGAAGGTGCAGAGAAGGGCAACCAGAATGATTAAGGGTCTGGAACACCTCCCTTACGAAACCAGGCTGCAACGTCTAGGCCTCTTCAGTCTGGAGAGACGGCGTTTGAGAGGGGACCTGATTGAAGTATATAAAATTATGCACGGCATAGAAAAGGTGGATAGAGAAAATTTCTTTTCTCTATCGCACAACACTAGAACCAGGGGGCACTCTATGAAGCTGATGGGTAGGAGCGTAAGGTCTGACAGGGGGAAGTATTTCTTCACACAGAGGGTCATCGGCCTATGGAATGTGCTGCCAGAAGAGGTGGTGACAGCTACCAGTCTGGATGGCTTTAAGGTAGGGTTAGACAAATTTATGGATGACAGATGTATCAATGGCTACTAGAACGAATGCCTAGGTGCATCTTTCAGGCTGGGGGGGGGAGGAAATGGGGCGCTTCTAGGGCCATCTGCTGGGACTCGAGAGCAGGAGAAGGTTTGTCCTTGTCTCTGCTTGAGATGCCCATGAGCATTTGGTGGGCCACTGTGTGCGACAGGATGCTGGACTAGATGGGCTGTGGCCTGATCCAGCAAGGCTTCTCTTATGTTCTTATGTTCTTATTTAAATGTAGTTAGTCTAAGGTCAGCTATAATGGGTTCCGGCCAAATCAAATGCTCTTACCAGGAATCTGAATGTTTTCAGTTCATTTATTCTCTCAAATGTTTTGATCTATGTGCATATTGCATAAAATATGGCCACCAAAAAATATCAAAAGGAAGGCTATATCATCCTGAAGAACAGCATTCAGCGTGTGTTTTAAAAGGTTCACACAGTCTTCACCCCTTCTTAAAATGACGTCACGATTAAAACTCCTGTATCTTGAGAATCTGTACTAATATTTTAGTCATCAATATGTGCATTTGTATAAAAGTATGCATGAAAGCATGTACATGCTTAAGGATGTGAAATGGACATTAGGCTAAGTAATGTTTCTAGTGATAAAGGAGTCTTAAATTATTTGAATAGTTTTCCTCATTTGCTAGACCAGCATAGCACAATGGATTCAGAGTTAAGCTGAAACTCAGGAGCCACTGGCAACTTCTGAACATGCACTTAAAACAATGTGCTATAGAAATTGTGCCTTGCTCAGAGAAAGTGTTCTAGGCCATGAACAAGAGATGGGATGGAGCAGCTGCCATCCATCTCCTCAATGGCTGACTTCACCTGGCCCAGCCTACCTTCAAAGCCAGGGAACACAAGTTCCCCAACGGTGTAGAAGCAGCACGCAGTCTTTTGGCTCTTGAAAAGTGCCTTATTAATTATACATGCCTATTCTGTAATGCTTATTTGGCAGTATTCACCATGTACTTGGAGTTTATTAATGCACTGATTTATAAGTTTGGTTACAACCCAGCTGGGTATATCAGAAATTTGCAGGCCTTCTGGAAGTTAACTTAGGCCCTTTCATATTGTGAGGCCTCCTTAAGGAGAAGAAAGATTTTTTAAAATGTAATATGAAAATGACTTGTGAGTCTCCCTTGTTCTTTGGTAAATAAGATTAAACATATTGCAATGTAAATAATGACATGTACTCTTAAAAAAAAAAAAAACTTTAATGCAAGGTTGTAGTGACACTTTCCTGTAAGTGAGGCCTGGCCAAAATAACACCAGATGATTTGGGGAAAAGAAGAGCCAATTTTCTATTATACGCAACTAGACTTGTTCTCCAAAGTCTCTTTGTTCCTCCATGGCAGCATCTGCATAATGATGGTTCCTGCCACTGCAAGGTCTGGAGTGCTCCCTTTTGCCCTTAGAGCAGAAAATCAACTGTTTACATCTTTTTTGATCCTGATTATAGAAATGTCAGAATCAATGTTTCTGACTGTGACTACCTGCGAAAGCACAAGAGAAGCATCTTTGCATGTGCTAAAGGGTCCCACATCCAGGATACAGACATTTACCTAGCCACTGGCCAGGACTACACTGTACACTCCATTTACATCTCTTCCAGGTGGAAGAGGTTTGAATGAAGCATGTGACTAGGCAGTGCAGGCACGGTTGTGCATTGCATTGCCTGGTTGCTGCAGCAATGGAACCACGCAGGCCTATTGGTGCTGTTACTGCAGCAATGTGATCACTTCTGTGATGGAGATGATTGGCCAGCTAGGTGCCAGCCAAGTTTCAAATGGTTCAGGCATCACAAAATGCAAACACCCAAACCATTCTAGTAGTTAGCTGGCCTCATGAAGCTGCAAATTGGCCCTACATCTATACTGAATATTTTAAGAAAGTCTCCAAGGAGTAGATTGTTCGCCAGTCTATGCCACAGTTTCTGCCTGCGGTCAAAAACTAAAAGGGAGGAATCTAAGGCCCTTTTTACACTACATGAGCTGTTTCAGACTATATACCAATAGGCACTGGAGTGGACTAGCAGTAGTCTGCTCTAAGGGCTGTCTGCATTTGGGCAGCAACCCAGCCCTCTGACTCAGAACCAGTGTCCAGCATATGAAGGCCAGGAGCAAAGATTCCTATCCTTCACTGCTGCCAGGAGGACCTTTTTCAGTGGTCATTTTGATACTATATCACAGTCTTCACTTCATGCCATGTGAACAAGGAGTGCTAAGTGAGGAAGGATGGGCCTTGAATTAGAACATATTGTAATGTAAGGCCTAGTATGGAAAGGGCCTAAATAAGAGGCGTTTTCGCACTAAGGCGAAGATGCCTCAGGACGCTTCGGTCCAAACGCGTTGAGTACAGTTCCCCATTTGCACCGGCAGGCAAAGGACCCATTCCAAATGTGTCCTTTCCCTGCCTACATGCGAACGGGGAAATGTAGTCAACCCATTCAGGCTGAAGACCCTCCCCCGGCTTCCCCTGATTGGCAGCCTTGCAGCCAGAGGTGGGGAGGCTAGTTGGGCCCCTTCCCCGAGGTCCTGCCACCTGCATCGGCCAGGATCAGGCCTATGCAGGTGGCAGGACCTTCACCCAGCACCCCCCAACCTATCCTGGGGTTGCACGCGTGCATGAACAGTGCTTACCTGCTGCTGCCAGCCTGATTCTGGTTAGAATAGGCTGGGGACATTCTGAAAATGCTTGTGGGGCGGCCCCTCATTGGCTGGGCACCCGCACCTGCTCAGATGGCCAGTTGAGGCCAGGCAGGAGAGCGTGTGGGGATACTTGGGGTGGTCCGGAACAGATCCGGCCACCCCTGACGTGTGAATGCAGTGTCCCTGCATGTTCTCCACGCATTCAAAAACCCCTTGTGCAAAAAGGCCAAAGATCTTGGGTGTTTTTGCACCACAGCCCTTAGATGCAGATCTAAGAAGATCCGGATCTAAGGAATGGGTACAGATCCAGATTAAGGAAAACGCCCAATATGTTTCCACAGGAGGTGTAGCACCCATTGCTAACCCCACTGCCATGGAAACACCTTTGCATCCATATGGGGAATCTGGATTGACCCACAAGGGGTCTGCCTGTCACCCCAGGTGTTTTGGGGAACAGGGGGTGCAATCCTGAAGTCCCTCCAAAGTCCCTCCGAAATCCCTCTGAAGTTGCCTTCGAAGGTTAGCAAAGGCTCTGAAGACAAACCCCTTGCAAGAGCCTGCATATGAATTAGCTCTTTGTAAGCAGGGATGAGTCAGCCACATTAAATATGTACATCTTTCTATGCCTGAAGGTAACAGTCCGCTTTGATCTCCCTTTGTTATCAGAGGTTTGTCTTTGGAGCCTGTGCTAATCTTCAAAGTTGCCTTCAGGAAGACTTTGGAGCCTTTGCTAATCTCTGAAGGCAACTTTGAAGTAACTTCAAAATGGCTTCGAAATGACTTCGAAATGATTTCGAAGCCTAGCTTTTGGGGCTCCCCCCCAAGGGTGCCCCCTCCCCCTAGCCTCCTCTAGACCCCATTGCCAAACTAATGTGGAAACAGGCTCCCTTTAATCCAGATTTTCTGCCTGAAGACCCCATTGAAGACCCCATTAATAGGGTCTACAGAAAATCCGGATTAAAGGCTGAGATGTACCCATATGATTCAGATTTCCCCAGTGGCAGTGGAAACAAATGTGTCCCAAAAGGGTCCCGTGGTGGAAATGGGGTCATCCAGCTCACACCCAAATGGGTCCTTAATGGGTGCAAAAATGGGTACTTTCTGCCAGTGGAAAAACACCCCTTGTGAAAGCTATGCTACCATTTGGTATTTTCATCTTATTTGATAGTTCTTATTTTGCATACACATTATGTGTGTACAAACATACCTCTTAATTTCTAGGTAAAATTTGGACTTCATTTTTCTGATTGTGCAGCAGTATGTTATTTTTTTTCTAGTTATTTTTCCCCATAAAGTTCTTTTTGTGGTGGGCATTGTAAATAAAAGTATTATTATTTTCTACATATCCATTTTTGTTTCTTACTATAATCTATGAATTCGAGAATTCAACTTTTTTCCAGGAAATATTATTCCAGTCAATGCTTATATCTCCTTTTCTTAAATCTCCATTTACTCCCACTTCCAATCTTTAGGTATTTGTATAAATGGTGCAATTATAGTCCTTCTAAACATTGAAGATTTCTAAGAAAATTCAACACACTAGGATACTGTACCAGATTAAATTTTGATTATTGCCATACACTGCAATCTCTTAACATTTCTTTAACCAAAATTGGCACCAGAAACTGGATTACTCGGCTATCAAGCACAGTTTGGAAAAACAGTTGTTACACTGTAGTAAACCATCACATGAACTGCAGTCCAAACATGCCATAATGTGAAGAACTAAAAATTTCCCAATTCTTGGGTGGTTTAAGTGTTTCATGCAATGGCCTGAAACAGAAAGTTTTGTGCTGGGGAATATATCCCCTTTTGACTATGATGTTAGTACAGGCAGGGCATTCTGGGTGAGCCAGTCCATTTACCCTGCTTCTGATCTCGAACAACAACAACAAACACATAGGGCCCTTCTCCTCACAATTTTTATTCCAAATTTAACCCTGCTTTGCCTTGGGAGCATCTCCAAGCAAAGCCCTAATGCGGGCTACATGCGAGACAATACGTGTTTTAAAAAAACCACTTTGCAAGTGTATTACATGCAAAATAAGGGGCTAGCATGTATTGTCTCACGGTCATGCAGATGCTCTCATGTTATTTGGTTGCAGTGAAGCTGTCAGGCAAGTGTAGGGGCTGTAAAGAGCAGGGAAGATTTCTAAAAACAGACAAGAGAGCTGTGTCTGTTTTAAAGGGCTTTTGTATCTATTTTTAAAAATCTTCCCTGCTCTTTACAGCCCCTGTCAGGTGGGTATAGGGCACCCAGCTGGGCAACTGTCAGGTGAGTATAGGGGCTGTAAAGAGTGGGAAAAATTTCTAAAAACAGACACAAGAGCCGCGTCTGTTTTAAACAGCTCTCACATCTGTTTTAAAAATCTTCCCTGCTCTTTAAAGCCCCTATACTCACCTGACAGTTGCCCAGCTGATTACAGGGCAGCTGTCAGGTGGTTGTTTGGGTCAAATCAAACCCTTACCTGGGCAATTAAGTGCTCAGGCAAGTGGGGGGGAGAAAACCATGGCATCTCGATGCAGGGATTTGCCGCGGTTTTCATGGGATTGCCATGGGGATCACTTAATGTGAATTAGATTCGCATTAAGGGTCCCCCGAATCCACCGCGGGGCATTGGCAGCCCCATGGGGAGGAGCCCATACAGATCCTTCCTTAGTTTGATTCTCTTCCTGCATGGTTACTTTTACTAACTGATGGGATACAAAGCTGTAATTGATCAATCTCTTTCTTTCTTCTGACAACTGCATTCTGAGATCATGAACTCTGTTATCTGTATATCAGACTGAGGAAAATATTGTAGTTTCTAGCAGTTTATAAGCACAGCGGGAGAGCTGCAGTGTTCCATGTAGTGGGGGTACATTTTATTCACAGATTAATAAAATGCAAACAGAATACTAAATATTTTATGTGACAAAACAGCATAGAAGATTGAGGTCAAAAAACAGAAAGGCTGCCCTGATGTTAAACAAGGGATATATAAAGCTAAGGCCATTTCTTTTTTAGGGAGATTTACCTTTAAAATAGCCTGGAATGGAAAATATCTTAGGCTGTGTTCAAACATGTACTTCAGGTCATCATTAGGGATGGGCAAGAATATTTGAAACGCTCAAAATTCATTCAAATACAGACATTTGAATTTGAATTGAATGTCTATACATTTGTTTTTTAACATTCAAATTAATCTGAATGTTTCTAATTATTTGTATGAATTATTTGGACGTTTGTATGTGTACAGATATGTATGCATTACATACAAATCCTATGCATCTTATTCGTATCCATACACCTTTGTATGGATACGTACAGGACAAAAACAGGATGTATACAGGATTAAAAACAGGATGTGCACGAATGCATATGGATGTGTACAGACACATACGAATGTTGTCAACATTTGTTTCAACACATACGAATCAAATATTTGTACGAATAGATACAAATATATCCAAATTGGTTTGAATTTTAATACATTCATTTTTTCTCTGTTTGTACAAATTCAAACATTCAAATATTTGATTTGAATCAAAGGTCAATAATTGCATTTCTGCACGCATTGAGATGACTTTGAGATTGGAGGGACAGAGCAGACTGTAATTAAAAGAAACTCCTTCAGGATAGGGTAAGCCAATGGAAGTGGTTACTGTGGATACCTAACCAATGGGGGTCAGAAAGGAAAATTCCCAGGGGTCGCAGCTATCAATTGGCTGTTCTGTGTGAATAAATCTCATGCTTCTTCACACCAAGGATAGAGGTCAAAAATAGAATGGCTGCCCTTGTTGGCTAGGGGTATTCAAAACCGAGGCCCTCTTGAGGCCAAATAAAGGATGGCTTCCAATAGAAGAAAAAGGGAAAAAGTCACAGTCATCCCTGCAGTCTGCATAAGGTGACATCTAGCAAGCTTGATCCAGTTACTTTGGGATAGGATCACACTCTTGATATCCCCTTCTACTGTGGCTACAAGCATGGAATAAGAATAGAAAACAAATACTGGACCTCTGGCAGAAAGTGCTCAAAATATATTTAACCATTTGATGTTTTGCTAGTTTGGTCTAGTGGTTAAGGAGCCGCACGCTTATCTGGGAATACTGGGTTTGATTCCACACTCCTCCATGAAGCTGGCTGGGTGACCTTGGGCTCTCACAGCCCCACCTACCTCACAGGGTGTCTGTCATGGGGAGAAGAATACAAAGCTTTGTCAGCTGGGTAGAGAAAAGCTGGGTAAAAAAGCCACCTCTTTTTCTTCTAGTCATTGCTGTGGATCCTATTGGCCCTGCTATTGTTGTTTAACTATGTTTTCTAATTTATTGCCTTTTTTCTTTTATTGTTCCATTTCCCCTTGAATTTCTAAAGAAAAGCAAGGCAGAATAAAAAAGAAAGAAAGAAAGAAAGAAAGACTGCTTCCATAGTGTCATCTGTGCAAAAGGTGTAAAAGCTGTTTTCCCCAGTGGCTTGCCAAATGCTCTGGTTTAATTGGGCTTTGAATAGGGCTACGAGGCCTGATCATTGGAGTCACTAAACACATTTGTCAGAATTGTATTCTCAACATTTCTTCTTGTGGCACAATTGTACAGTCTGAACTGCCTGCAATCAAATCCAGGAGAGGTGACTGAAGAATTGTGGATCCCAAATCAACAGACAACAAGAGAACATGAAAAAGATGAAAACAAAACAAAATATGTGCTGTCTGGAACAGCACAAATCCATTCACTGCTGTAAGCGTCTTTCAGTCACCGGTTTTATCGGTGCTTTTGTTGTTTGCTTAATTGAAGTTAGACTGTGTCATTAGCAGCCCCATCTTGTGTCATTCACTTCCTTCAAATGAATTTGTCTTAAGTGTAAATGATATTCCCGCTCTTCTGGGGAAATTGCATAGCAACGGAGAAAACAGTTTCTAAAACAGCGTCAGGGCTGTCACGATTCAATCCAATCACCCCAACTTTCTTATCTTCACAGTTTCTCTATCTGAGCTAGGACAGTATCAAAAGACCAAATCTTAAAGGCCTTGCTATGACAGCTGCTTGGAAAAGGCTTCTAATGAAATGTTGATGGAAGATGAGAAATATTTAATAGAAGCAGATGTCTCTTTTCAAATCAGTTCTACTCAAACCTTAACTGCAGCACTCTCACAATGGTGCCAAGAGTATCAAAATTTGGCACCATGGAAATACCAAATATATTCTCTGAATATATTATGCAAAGTATACAATGAATTTAGAATATTTGGGTGGCAAAGAAGAGGAAAGGAGTGAGGAATGGAAGGAGAATTGGAAGGCACAGGTGAACTAAGGCAGAAGTAGAGGGTGAGCCATGATAGATTTAGAAGAGATTTCAGGGTCAGTTCAGCCCACTTTCCAGTTTGGGCTGTTTCTACTTCAGCCTCAGTTTTAGTACATTTCTGCCTCTCCTGTCCATTAGATAAGGGAGATTCTTTCTTTTTTTTTCTTTAAAGCTTTTGCAGTCTTATATGATGCCCTAGTGGAATGGAGCCCAAGTGGTGAGTACAATTGGTCATTGTTGTTGATGGTACTGTTGAATCAGCTACTGGAAATGAGAAATAGTATTATGGGCCCTGGCCAGATGAGTCAGAAACAGATCAGCCTATAAATGAGTTTGAATTGGTCAGATGTGGATCAATATTGGTGGTCCTGAGGCCATCCCTGCCTTGGGCCATGTTGGTTGCACATTTCTGCAGAGTTCAGCCTGGGGTTTCTCCATGGAGCTCTTCTCTCTCCACCCCTTTTGCTGCATTATGCTATCTCATTTCCTATTGCATGCCATTCATGTGACTCAAGGGAGGCAAAGGCGTGTGTTTGCAGTGAGATGTGCACAAATGGGTTTTTTTGACACTCTATTCAAACTGAATCAAATACCCAAAAATCCAATCTTTCAAATTCAAATTTAACAATGCCAAATTCAAATCTATTCATTTGAATTTTTTATTCAAATCTGCTCATACAAATATCAACATTTGTATGTGCACATACGCTTCTTCCCCACATCCATATGCATTCGTACGCATCCGTACACGTCCATATGCATTCCGTAGTTATCCCGTATGCAACCCATTTTCGTCCTGTATGGATCTGTACAAATGTGTATGGATGTGGGAAAGATGTGGATCTTTAAGTACGCATCGTGTACAAACCTGTACATATACAAATATCCAGATAATTTGAATGAATAGATCCAAAGTTCAAAATTCGATTTGGATGTTTACATTCAAATTTGATTTGAGTTTGAATGTTGAAATTCAGCACAATCTATCAGATTTTGAATGCCTATGAATATTTGTGCACATCCCTAACTTGCAGTTCTTTTTAAAGCCTGCTCCCCCGCCTCCCCGCACCCCCTTCCTTTTTTATCTGCTTTTCTTCTCCTTGCAATTATTTTTTAAAATAAAAATAAATTTGTGTAAAAATGCTAGAGAGAGAAATCATACACATAAACTGAGGAGAGGGGGAGGTGCCTCACAAACTCTGTGTGTGCTTATTGGCCAAAAAGGAAATACTAGGCGTCACCCACCACAGCACAGTTCAGCCTCCTTTAGGCCATTTCCCCACTCACACAAGAGGAAGCAAAAGACAGACTGGAATTTCAGGCCTGTCTTGAATCCGTATCAGTCCTGTCAAAACAGTTCTACATTTTAGGACATCTTAATGCGGGTATGCCGGCTTGGAATACGGCTTAGATTAAAATAATGTGAGTGACACGGCCTGTGGGACCATGGCCATGTTTATGTATGAGTCTGGAGGAAATTGTATCCACCCTAATGCTATTTACCCCAGGAAGAATCTAGTTTTCATCTGTAGCTTCTTCAGTCCCATGGCAGCAACATGGGCAGGCTGGCCCATAAGGTAATGTATATAGTATTCCACCATACTCAGTAGGCTTTTTTGCACTTACCTGGGAGCTGGAATAGGATCCCTTGTGGTCTTCTTCAGAGCCAAATCTGCCTACATATTAGTGCAGATCATAGAGACCCCAGCTACCGCTGGTATGTGTCCTCTGCACAGGATGGAGTGTAATCCAGATTGGGGGCCTGGTAAACCTCAATATTGAGGTATACCAGCATGCCAGCAGGGCCTAATCTGAAACATGGAAGCACACCTCTCCATGTTCTGGTTATAAGGCAACCCATTTTGACAATGTGACTTATTGTGCCAGGGTTTCTGAGGCTTTAATTAATTCCTACCTGTCAGAACCCTCAGAGGCCAGAGGCCTTTTTCCATGAGGCCTTTTGGAATGTGTAGAGGCCACGTCAGGATGGAACATTTACTCCTCTGGACTGATCTGCTCTGATCTCTTTGGAGAGACCGGCGGCAAGACTCCGAAGTCTCTGCCGATCACTTCGGAGGGACTTTGGAGGAAGTCAGCGCGGTCTGCACTAATAGCGAACAGACCACGCTGACAGTTCTGGAGCCTCCCTGAAGTCCGTGGCGATCACTTCGGAGGGACTTCAGAGTCACTTCGGAATGATTCCAAAATGACTCTGAAATCAAAGCTGGGACTTTGGGGCTCCCCCCCCATAGGTGCATCCCCTCCCCCTAGCCACCTTTAGACCCCATTGCCTGTTTCCAGTGGAAACAGGCTTCCTTTAATCCAGATTTTCTGGCAGAAGACCCCATTGTAGACCCCATTAAGGTGGTCTACAGAAAATCCAGATTAAAGGCCAAAAAGTACCCATTAGATCCAGATTTCCCTCATGGCAGTCAAAACAATCGGGTCCCAAATAGGTCCGTGGTGGAAATGGGATCATCCAGCTCACACCCAAATGGGTCCTTAATGGGTGCAAAAATGGCTACTTTTTGACAGTGGAAAAACACCCATAGAGAGGTAACTGCATCAGGAAATGGGGAAGCAGCAGTATTAATAGCCCACCTGATGCACTACTTTAGTAGGGCTGTGCATAATACAATGGTTCTCCTCGACCCTTATAACTAAGATTATTATTATCGCCATTGAAGCAAAATTCCAGCTGTCAGTCTATTTAAGTTCTGTATATGAAGAGGGAAGGAGGATACATTTCTATCCTCCTCACACAAGAAAATGACATGAATTCAAACCCTCCTCCTTTCCTTCTGTATGGAAAAGTAGGCATTTGTTTTTAATTGGCCCATCTGAAGAACACTTCCACAAAGCATGTTGCAGCCTATATACAATAAAAACAAGCCAAATACAACACAGTATAAAACTATTGAAAATACATATTTTATAGCCATTTCAATGTGTTTCATAATAATGTTGACAACCTAGCAACGGGACAGAAGTAACATAAATAAGCACAAAACTGCCATAGAATCCAGCCACTCAATAGCACTCTAGTTTACCATAGACGTTTTCGCACGGGGCTGAACGGTACGCGTGGGAGACAGCTGCGGACACGGCATACGCATTGCCCGAGCGGGGCTTGCGCTCCGACGTGTCCGGAGCTGTCTTCGGCGCGTTCGAAATGTAGAGCACTTTAAAGTGCTCTACATGCATTCGAACGCGGACGAGCCGCCCGCAGGCGTTCGGGAGGAGAAGCATTCGCGCCTGCTTCTCCCTCCCTAACAGCTGCGGGCTTGCCTCCGACGCCGGCGCAGGTTTGGCAATCAGCTGTTTGACAATCAGCTGATTGCCGATCTGCCTCCGCGGCTGTCTCCACGCCCCTGGCCGGCCTTTGCCGGCCAAGACAGCTCCCGGCGCTTTCACCTTTCGCACACAGACGCGCCGGTACGCGTTCCGGCGCGTCTGTGTGTGAACGCTGAAAGCGCCGGGAGCTGTCTTAAGCTTTCCGCCTGAACGCGTTCCGTTTGGAACGCATTGCAGTGCGGAAAAGTCTCATGATAGACAACAGTGATGGTGCTACTGCTAAAGTGACAATGTATTAGTAGCTAGAGGTTGTACACTGACAACTGGTTTAGGAGGAAATGATAAGAAACTTAGAGTGGGGGAAGTCAATAGCAGTTCAAATCTGAATTGATTTTTAGGGAGTATGCAGCATACATATTCTGTCACTGATATTTCATACTAGGAATTGCTTCTTAAATGTGGCCGTATAGCTTAGTGGCTGCATTTAGAAGGAACCAGATCTTTTGAACTATAGCATCTCTTTGTACCAATTTCACTAAGAGTGCGTCCAGACTTCTTAATACTGAGCATCAGAATGTGCAGCCAAGATCAAGCCATGACACACGACAGCTGATACTTCATAGTGGCATCGCATTATAGCGACACTACTGCAAATTTATTTAATGCTGATATATCAGCATTCCAATTGCAGTATTTAGAAAATTCAACGTTTCCTGCCAGTCCAGACAGGATGGCAAGAACAGCTAACGAGAGCTGGGAGGGCAGCTCAACTCCCATTGGCTGCCCCATCCCACATGATGCATGTGCCAGTCCAAACTCTCGCAGCTTTCAAGGAGGAAGCCACAGGAAGCTGCTGTATGTTCAGATGGCAGAATGTCACTTCACAGCAGGTAAGCTGAGAATTTTCCTCCAACTGCAGATTTTATTCTGTTAGTCTGGAGAGGGGCTAATATTGATTGGAGATGCCCTGAGAAACCAGGCAGATAAAGCTACATAAGAACCGCATCCTCAAGATCATTCATCAACTGAAATATTCTGTTCCTCTTATAATCGAGTCAGAGACTGCTGATGAGTTAGCATGGATTGATGTAGCACCACCACATGAGACCAGCATCCCCAAATTATTTTGATGGATGGGGAGAAGGAACTAGAAGGAATGATAGCTGTGATATACTGTATCTTAGCTACTTATATACACTCCTCTGTCTCTTCCAAACTATAATAAAAGTGTCCACTGCCTCTCTTTTTCCTCTTAGATCACACAGATCTTTACCTCTTCCTTCACAATCCCTAGAGCTAACCCATCTATGCTTCCCCGTCTCCATATGAAATGGCTGGTCAATTAGGATGCAGTGGGAAACACCTCTGAAGCTGTATTTTCCCTCTCTTCTAATTCTCAATGCACGTCTTTCTTCTTGCCTTGGTGACTACGGTGGGGGGGGGGGGAATCAAAGGAATGATTGTTCTCCTTGGTCCTTTTTCCACTGAACAAGGGTCTGTGAAGTCCTCTTCTGGGCCCCATCAGTCCACACATTAGTAAAATCCAACAAAAAGGAACTGGTGATTCCAATCAGGACTTTTCTGATCCTGATCATGGTACATCTTTTAAGTTCCTGAAAGTTCCTACCCTTGGGATCTGGTGATTGTTTTTTGTTGGTATGTTATCATACTCCACTGAAAAGCATCCCCTGGTAGTCCCAGGACATAGAAGCACTTGGTCCTCTGGTAGTATTAGAACCAGACCCGCAGGGGCAAGGCCCAGCATCCGAACTAGAGACTCCTTAAATTGGATCATCTGTAAATGTAGAAATGTGAATTGTGTTTTACAGTTCTTGTCTCTACAGCTCTATTTGTTGGCTGTTTTAATAGTATTTTTTAAAATTTATTTCATACTGAGTTTGCTTTAGCAAGGGAGGGGAAAAAGTAAGAATAGTTAAGATTATTCAGTGAATACACAAACTTTTTGGAAGCTCACTAGGACAAGGAACATGGAAATTGTGGAAATGAACATTTACAGGCACAATGATTCTTTTGGAAGTCCAATTGGAGGGCAGAAAGTCAATGAATAGAAATGAAAAGGTGTGAGCAGTCAGACCTGAAGATGAACTGAAGAAGGTTTAAAGTGAAGGTGTGACCATAACCTAAGACTTCACCTGCATAAGAGGAATACATACAAATGCCCATATGATAATGCCAGGAGCTTCTTGGCCAAAATAGGGGAGGTGGAATGCTTGGTGATAGGTGAAAAAAAATATATTTTATTGACATAACTGAACCTGGTGGAATTTTTTTTTTAAAGGGATAGAATTATCTCAGGTTTTAAACTCTACAGAAAGGTCAGGAAAGGGCAAATTGGAGGCAGTGTAGATTAAAGAAGAGATAAAATCTAATAAACTAGAATGTCTAGGTGAATAAGATTCTTTTACAGCGGTATTGTGCGTAAGAATACCTGGCAAGAAAGCAAGCTTCAAATTAGGGACATGTTATTGCCCTCCTAACCAAGCACCTTATGGATATTCAAATCTTAAAAATGAGGTCAAGGAAGCATTTAAAAAAAAAAGGAAATTGAGGACATCAGCGACTACCTTCACATAGACTGAGAGAGGTAACTAGTACAAATGCAACCTGATGACTTGACAAAGCCTTAAGGATTTCTTGGCAACACTACCTTCTGTGCCCAGGCAGTTTCCCATCCACTACACAACCAGCAAAGGTCACCATTGCCACAACTTCTTATGGGAATAAGAATAAAACAGGAATGAAAAGAAGGAGGGAAAGAAAGTAAAGAAATTATTGCAGCAAAAAATAAGGTGGTATCTCTAAAAACCCCACAAATTCTAAGGTCAGCTTCCCAATCACAACCAAGGAGTCTCTTCAGATTTGTTACCCACCAAGAGGATGGAAAATTTGGAAGAGCATTTTCATTTGTCACTTTTCTGTATATTCTGAAAAATCAGAAGACTAAATTTACATAACTTAAAAATTATGACTTAAGAGCTGACCTTAATTAACTTGTCAGGAATTAAATGGGCAATAATTAAGAATGATTGACTGAAGTTGTCATCCATTATCCTTTGAAGCATAATGTGGAGGAATAGAAGGCTCAAGTCTGGCAAGAGACGTGTGGGGGTGTGAAATTTAACTGCCAGGTACAAACTGTGATTTTTGGAATTCAGAATTTAGGTTGTCTATTTTATCAGTTTAGCTTATCTTAAAAATGTGATAATTAGGACAAAGAAAGAAAAATCAGCCAGCACTTTGGATTCAATAAAAATGTGCAGATTGTACAATACCTGCTGATCCCATGGCAACTATCAGGAATAGCCAAAGAACTGGATGAATCTGACTTCAAGGATGTACAGATCTATCAAAGGTCACAGCTACATTTTGTAAACCATCTTGTACATTTCAGTCTCCAAATGCTGATCATGTGCAGTATAAGCCTGTCCTATTAGTGTGCATCCTTCAAAAGTGGTGAGGGGAAGACCTTTGGAAGTGATAGAAACAGCTTCTTAATGCTCCTTTTGTTGATTGAACATCATCAGGACAAATGCAGATGCCACCATTTTGTACATTAAGATTCTTCCCCATCCCTCAACTGGTTAGCGAGATGTATGAAAATCAAGCTAAGAGCTTTTTCCTCTTCTATATTTATTTATGTTTGAAATACAAAGATCAATAAACAACAACTTGCAATTACGTTTAACAAAGCCAGCACTAATAATTAAATAAGACCTAAACCTATACAAATACATTTATAAATAAAAGATAATAAATAACAAATCAAATATTAACAATATAAGTCTAACTGTAACCAAAAGGAAGGGTATGTCAGCTTAATTTAAAATTTCACGTTAAATTGAGGAATTCAGGCAAAAGTTTAGACTTTAGGAAAGATCATACAGGCTGAATTATGCATTAATTTTTTGCTATTGTAAGTAATGAGGACCAACTTTCCTTGAATCAGGTATTGACAGATAAAGCCTACATTCTATCCTGTTGAACAGAAATTATATCATTGAGGGCCAATGACATGACCTGCAAGATCCATTTATCTCAGTTAAGTTGTTTAGCAAGTGCTTGTCATTGAAAAAAAAACAGAAAAACTAATCCCAGGATCCATTATAAAATCTGAGAAGTTCTTGTACAGGTACCTTGTTGAATTTCCAGGATTTCTGAATAGTTTGACATTTCCACCACATGTGAATGTATGTTCCCAGAGCTGGAAACGATGCCAGCAGGAAGAGGGTATGGACTTATTTATTCAGTGGAGTGATAAAGGAGTTTGGTACACTTAGGGCGCATCTCCATGGTCTCTTTTTGCTTCTTTCTTGCATTGGATTTTAAAAATGCATGTTGTAATTCGAAATAAAGTGTCCCCATGTGATTTGGGGCAACACGGATTAAAACATACTTTCCTGTCCCCATGCAAGCTGCTTTTTGTGAGCCCGCATCTTTTTCTCCCACCCCCACCTGCTGCAGTGATGACAGGCAAAAACCTCAATTGAACCTCCACAACACAACACAAATCATCCCTTTACTTGGCTGCAAAGAGTTAAAAGCATAACTGAAAGCAGCTCACTCCCTGCAGCTGCCTGTGCGCAGAAGCTGTCCAGCTAACGCTCTCTTTCTTTCACATTATTGGGAGGGGGAGAGAAATTCTGTGCTTGCTATCAGGGGAAAGTGATGCTAATTATCTTAACAACAGGAGGGGAAACATCTATTCTTTCTTTCTGAAAGAAGAAAGAGATTGGTGGTCTGTTTGTGTGCATAGTTAGTTATGCTTGTAACTATGTTACAAGCATTGGTTATGATTTTAACTCTTGGTAACCAAGGAAAGGAATGTTTTCACACACATATGTAAAGAGTGAGAAAGATTAATTTAGCTGGAAAGACACTTTAAAGAAATCTGTGTGCGTCTCCATGCTCCCAAGATAATCTGCGGTTTCCCCCTAAGTCAGATGTAGTACTATTTGAAGGGAGGGGGTTGTTCTGCCATGGATTTTCCTCCTTTGCGCCTCTGGTAGCCTGGAGTAAAGCTGTGCATGGAGATGCTCCGAGGCAAAACAAGCTTAAATTCAGATTATATTTTTTGGCACAGAGACGTGCCCTTAGGGTGCCCCCAAACATAAATTTAAAAAATGTGAAGTTTAGCTTTTCTCCAGATTAAATAAATTCACAGGGAGAACAGATCATTCCCACATTCTCCCAATGCTTCAAAGCAACAAGCAGGGCTGACCTCTGAGAGGCTTGCTGTTTCCTGTGAGGGTGAACTCTCTTGAGATCTTGCAAGATCTCACTGAAACACCCAAGAAAAGAATGCTGAGGTAAGCCATGGGCTTTTGCTGCATAAGATCAGGCTAAGCCTCCCCCTTTTCTAGGGGCAAATGTGTACTTCTGAGTTGCACAGACAATCCAAACAAAAATACAAGCATGAAAATCTCTTAGAGCATAGGTACCAGCTGGGGATAGATGGGAAGGTTCCAGCTCCATGGGCATGGAAAGGCCAAAGTGCCTTGCTCAACATGCCTTGCTAAGATCCATCTCCCTCTTTTCTAAGGGCAAATGCCAAGAGAAATGGCTGGAGTATAATCTACACTCTGTGTCAAATGTGGAAAAACTTTGTGTTTGGTGTTTCCCAAACCACTCTTTCTGCAGCAGAGATTATGCTCCCTAAAACCTAGAGCAGGTTTGAATTTCATGCAAGAATGTATGGCCAGCACCCTGAAAGCCCAAGTGCCTCCCCCTGCTTCTACCACATGTGGAAACTCCCTGTGTGTAAGGGTACAGCTTACTTGTACAGAAGATATACAAGGCATACTTTGCATACTTGTAAAATGTATCACAAATGTTCTTTTTACACTTGTTTCTTAGAAAGACAAGCTGTAAACTAATACTCTTAGTTATAACAATATAAAGTTAATTTGAAAACCTGCATTGAGGCTATAGAAGAGAAATATAGGAAGAGAACTTAAAAATAATTATCTTGCTCTGCAATCCAACACAATTTTTTCCTTTTTTTCTTTTAATGCTAATACTGCTAATATCCCAGAAGTCCAGCATCTCCCCATTCATTCTAAAACAAGCCTCGGCTTGACTGGGATAAATGTGATGTGACACCATGTATATTAAAGATAATCACATATTCCAAAGATTTCCTTTGATTCACAACCAACATAAGTCTTTCCCTTTCATAGGCTAATAATCCTCCACAGCATATAGAAAGATCTTTTGTCTTTGGTTCTGAACAGAAATGGCTGTTTCAGATTCTTTTTCTGATCTCTTCTATTGCCATGTTTGAGTAGCTCTACGCAAAGTTACATGTAAGGAAATATTTATCTTTCTATGGATTCAGGAAGTACCAATTTTCATATGATAAATCTAAGTTGGTCAGTAAGAAATTTATGAAAAGATTAGCGGAAGCCAAGGGCAGTCTAGTATGGCAGCCAGTTCTATGTAATAATCAGTCTACAGAAAATGAGTGGATAATAAAATGGAACTGAAGAGGGCTTTTCCCAATTATTATTTGCAGAGTCCTTCCCTATTCTGGATTTTTTGGACACTTATTTTATTTTGCCTTACAGGAAACCCAAGGACAATTCTCTTTAAACCTGAAAACAAAAGAGAAAAAAGGAGAAGGAAGGAAGGAAGGAAGGAAGGAAGGAAGGAAGGAAGGAAGGAAGGAAGGAAGGAAGGAAGGAAGGAAGGAGAAATAGCAGTGTTGGAGCTTTTTGTTTTTTGCACGTTAGGATTTCTGACCTGTATCATGTTGCACTACATCATACCTTTTGCCACAAGATTCATTCCAGAGAGCTTCCTTCCAGTGATATCTCTTAATGAGATCCAGTAATGTAAGTAGCAAACACTAGTGGGACCAGCAGACCAGGACCATGAAAAGCAGTGGGTGGGGGGTGGATTGGGGCTGTGCTCACACCTGAATTTTAATCCAGTTTCCATCCACCTTCAGAGCAAAAGAGCACATCAGCAAAGCAAACAGTCATTTTCCTTACACATTATCTAATCCAAAGGTGGACTTTCTAAGTTAAATAATGCTGAAAGAAATTAGCTTGTCACTTTGCTCCTGTGTTCTCTCACTCTGAAAGTGGCCTGAAGCTGAATTAAAGCTTAGGTGTGAACACAGCCAAGGTCTCAATTAGAAGCCTCTTTTGGGTCTTTTCAAATTTTATTTTGGTCCAGAGAAGAGCAAAACATAGGTTGGGAAAATCAAAAGCATCTTCCATCAGAGACTTGCCTAGCCATCCCCCTTTCCTCCTCTCAACCTCATGGGCCTGGTCCAAGGGGCCATTGCTTGCAACCACACTGGAAAACAAAAGAAAAAAAAGAAAAAAGAGAGAAGAAATTTCTGTCCAAGAACAGATGAGTGGGAATTCAGCCCAATCTCACTTTGAGGCTCCCTTTGAAAATATACCTTTTCCAAATGATTTTAGTTTCTTTGCCTATGCTTTTGTACAAAATTTTAGATAGTTTACAAAATAAAGTACAATATATATTTACATTACTTTTACACTGGTGACTATGATTTTTAAAACTATTTTTGTCTATTTTATTGTTGGTCTTTGATTACCCCTATTATATTTTGTAGGCCACTATAAGGCATGCCCAGAACATGGATTTGAAAACTAGAATAGATTAGCCCCATGCTAATTTATAATGCTCTATGTAATATTGCTAGAACAGAAAGAAACCTTCATGAAATGATAGAGTAACATCATCTTTTTTAAAACATTTGTATCTTTCATTATATATTAAACATTTGTTTCCATTGCTGATTTATTTTAAAAACATAATAAGCATTAAAAACTATCAAATGATTTAAAAAAGAATTAGCAAGCCGGGAAAAATAGGATTTTGTCCCAACAGGTTTTACAGTAGGTTCACCAATGTATAGTGCAATGGATCACAAATGAAAGTTGTTTTAGGTAAAATTGGGGAAGCATCCAGACCCAGCTGGACTCCCAGACTCTATCTGCATGTACATATTGGAAAAAAGCAGCTCTTAGAAGTTGTAGCATGCTGATGCTAGTGTTCCTATCCAAGCCCTAATACACATTAAAGGCCAAGGAATGCATATTGGAAACATATTTTCTGACCATTAAATGTGGATTAGGGGGGATTCCACACTAGCTGATATACTGGGCCAGCAAGCGCACTAGGAACTTCCTTTCTGTGCCAGTGTGCAGAAGGCAGGTTTGTAGTCCACCTGCTGATCCAGTATATTGGCCAGTGAATAAATGAATGCATGTCCAATCCCCACCAGGGCATCGCCAGTTTGACTGTGTCACTCTGCATGACTGCGCATGTGCCGTTGTCATCGCTACAGAGGTCATCTGAGGTAGGGATGTGCAAGATATTTTTTTTTGACATTCTATTCGAGTTGATTCGAATAATCAAAAACTAAATTCTATTCAAATTAAATTTGAATTTAACAAAATTCAATTCAAATTAAGCAAATTCAAATCTTTTTGTTTGAATTTTTTATTCGAATTGGCACTTACGAATGTCGACAAGATGCATAGATGCCCGTACACATCTTCTTGATATCCGTACACATCCATACGTGTCCATACATATGCGTATGCATCCTGTAGGTATTCCGTAAGCATCCTGTTTTTGTCCCGTACGGATCCGTACAAATGCATATAGGTGCGGGAAAGATGTGGATCCTCAAGTAAGCATCATGTACGAATGTCCGGATAATTTGAACTAATAGTCCCAAAATTCAAAATACAAATGTTTAAATTCAAATTTCGGGGCATTCTATTCAAATTCGAATGTCAAAATTTGTCTCATTTGATTGAATTTTGAATGCCTACGAATATTCATGCACATCTCTAATCTGAGGTAGCCGCATGCTTGCACAGTACCTCTGATGACCTCTTGCACCAGTGTGGACTGGCCTCTTAACAAAACTTGGTCAAATATCTATCTTCAACATGTAGGTAGATTTACCAATAAGGTCTTCTGATAGAAAAAGCCTGCTTCCTTTCCCCTGCTTGCACATTTTCAGGAGGGGACACAAATACTGAATATATTGAGGCAGGTACTGGTCTTTGTAAAAATATGGCAGTGAGGGAACACCCCTTGCAGCTGTGCTATTCTTAGCTTGGGCCATTTCTTGCAGAATGGGAAACACGGCTGATGTTGGTTATTTTTGGTGCTCCACTGAAGTAACCCAGCTGGACACCAAGTCAATACACTGACTCCTTGCTGCTGTGTATCCATATAGGGGAGGTGAATTTCCACAATGACTCATCCTTGAAATAATTCTAAGGAAATTACCATTAAAGTACATGATGGAGGACGCACGAGGTCTACTAGGGGAATGGGTGTTTGAATGGTTGGCCCTCTTGTCCACCTGAGGTCTGTGCTTTCAGACCATTTGGATGAAGCCTTACTAAAAACATAGGGCAATTCTACACCCCCATCTCCATGCTGGTATGGTCCAAGGGGTGTAGAAGAGAACATTTTAATATATTTGCTGGTCCAGTATACCGGCCAGTGTGAATCACCCATAGAGATGGAAGAAATAAAGGGAGGGAGAGAGGGAGGGAGGGAGAGAAGAGATTATACCATGTTCAGTGGGATAATAGGGTGCACCATTGAAATGGGGTTCTCGTGAGCTCTAAAAGCCAGAAACATTTGTTCCTGGCCTTTAAAGGCCATTTGAGTCAGCTAAGAAGCTGGTGCAGGCTTTGATGCCAGCATGGGGGCTCACATGAGACAGGCCATCATAGCGCAGGTTGCCTTGTCCCATAGAAGCAGCAAGCCATCCCAGGCCAGGTGAGCCTCCCCTGTCCCAGCTGTGCAAATACTGCCTTTGAGTCCAAGGTTGTTTCTGCACTGGTCCTTATTCTGGATTGCCTCCAGAACAGGGACTTGCCATCTGCATCTTAGTGCAGAACTATGACAGGCTCAGGGGAGGTCTGCCATAATCTGCACCATCATGCAGCTGGCAGGTCCCTATTCTGGGATATAATTTGGGTTTAAAGCTCGGGGCAGAAAACACCTAAATTTTATTAGCCATCTGTGTATGATAATTACGTCAATAAAGGAATGTCACATTAAGAAAAGATGGATGCCACGTATATCATGTATAGAACTGCTTCTAAATTACTGAGATCTCTCTTTTGTAAAAGAGAAGAATAGAAAGGAAAAACCTAGGTGTATTAACATTATCAATTGGCAAAGAGACTACCTACTGCTCAGTGTGACTGAACTGATCCTGAGGTATTTTAACATAGGCATTGTAAGATTTGGTCAAAAGAAAGCTGACCCTGAATACAGTAGTACGAGCTCATGAGGAAAAAAATAGAGAGAGATTAATTATGCTTCTGATTATTCTTACAATGGAAGAAGGCTTATTGACAAGGAGGACAAGGCTGAGACAGGTAAAAATGAGGAAAATTTTTATTCTGCTTTTTATAAGTTAAAAGAAATAAATTGGGGGGAAAATCCACCCTGTCCAATGTACTAAAGTCAAACTGTGGAATTTGCAATTTGTTACAGTCAAGTGGCAAGAGGTCATTGAAAAATAATTCTGTGAGACTTTCAAAGAACTGGATATAATTTTATAAGCTTTTAACATTTGCTCTTATGTGGGTGAAGAAAATGATACAAGGGAGTTTAAACCAAATGCATTAGGCAGGAAGCTGATTACCTGCCGGGGTTAGCTGGGAATGGTATCCCATGTCATTACTCAATTGGCTAGATGGATTATGAAAGGTGTCGTTCTGCATGCCTTGAGGCAACCATTGTTACTTGGCCGCTCCCAGAGGCAAGATTCCACACCTAACAGACAGGAAGTAATTAGCATCCAAAGCTGAATATTACTTAAACACATTTTTTTCCTTCTGGTTTATGCATTCTTTTTGAAAAGCTAACTAGAGCAGCTCAGAGAAGCAAGCTTTAAAAGAAAGCATTAAGCATTTTCATTTTGGTTCAAACTGTTCTCTAAAGATTAGAAGAACTTTCGGCACTATGTGGGCTATTCTGGCCCATGCGGCATGGATTAGTGTGGGCTACAGACTGCTCCAAGGACTACTCATCATTGCCTAGTCCCTGCCATTGACTCTGAAGAATGCTGAGAGGCAGCACAGACCTTGCGAAGACAGGTGACTAAAGTTCTTGGCAATTTCCCAGGAAGGCACGCTTCGGCAGTGAGTCACTTCTGGCACCATTTCTGGTGGCACTTACAATACAGCAGGAGGGAGGGAGGGAGGGCGAGGTATCGGCACCATATACTTCACTGCATTCCCAAAGGAAAAAAATAAAGCGCGTTACTGAGAAAAACGGGAGCAAGAGTTGTTTGAACCAGTGGGTTTTTTATTCGTTTTATCCTCTTTTTAATGTGAAAAGCCACTTTTCAATGCAGACAAAGTGTTTTGAAAATGGTTTGGACACTCAAAAAAGTCCTAATGGGAACTGGGCCTTAAGCTTTATTCAGACAAAACAAAAGGGGAACCTCAGAGGCACTTCAGAGAAACAGTGAGCATTTGCACACTTCCCTTCGTGGCCTATGGATGTGCAATCAACTAATGTTGACCAGCACTCTCACTTGCAAGTGCTAGTCAGTAACAACCAACTCCCCTTGTGATCAAATACTAACTTCTGTTCAATTGCCAGGCCAATCCACTTCTGGGAGCCGCCATCTTAAGTGTGGCACCCTCCACAACTGTGCAACTATGACAATGCTCTGCACAGTCACAGTCATGAGAGGGGGTCATTGGAGCTGCCAGTGTGCTTGCCGGCTGGATGCAACAGATAAGTTTCCAGTTGTGTGTGGTCACAACTAGTGCACGATTAGTGAACATGTGAGGAGGCAGGGGATGCTTGCAGGTTGTTTCCAGATGTTCACAACTTAAGCACTAAGGTCGTGTCTTCACGGCAATCTTATCTCGGATTCAAAATGTTTTGAATCCTCGGAATCCAGACGGCAGTTTGGCTTAACACGATTTCCCTGTGTTAAACCACCCCAAAGCGTGATGAATCTCAGTCCTGATTTCAACAGGTCTCACTCTGGTTCATGCGCTTGAAACGTTTTACATTTTTTACTGTGGGAACCCTTCCGTGTTAAGGGATGAGAGTTTCCCTCCCCCAATAGCTTGCTTCCAAAGCAAGCTGTAAAAGCAGCAGCAGCAGCCCGAATAGCAATTCAAGCAATCCACTGTAGCAAACAAGCAATTCACACCTGATAACCATCTTGCTATTGAAAGTGCTGACCTTCTAATAAGGGAAAAGAAACAAAAGCAACTGCCGTTTGGAGAGATGTATGAATGTTTAGCTGTGACGGACGAAAGGGGCTTGACTTGCCGCCGCTGCTGCGCGCCCTGAGCAATCAGGAGAGGAGGGAAAAGAATCGCTGCCTGCCTGGTGCCGTTTTTTCTCCATCCAGGCAAGGCAGCCACCCAGCTAGGCTCCGTGAAGGGGTCTGTTATGGGTGGTACGTTCACGCTAGGAGGAAGAGGACAGGGCAGCCCCGAAAAGCAGCTTTTAAAAGGTAGCCACTGGAGTCCTCCCTTGAGTCATATACGTCCTCAGAATCCGGATTGAATGCAATTAAGCTGAAAGTAGGGGAACAATCAAATTCGCGTTTGCATCCGGTTCTGTTATCTCGGTTTAGGGAAAGCGAAATAAGGTTGCCGTGAAGACATGGCCAATGAGTCTAAGTGCAAACTGGCCAAGTTTGTAGCCCTTGTGTTACCAAGAGTTCTCTAATCCAACTTTTCTAGCACAGAATGTTCATGAGAGGGGAGAGGGCAGACTAGTGTGTGAACAATCCCACCTCAAAGCCTTATGTATGCCACCTCAGATATGCTGTTTTCTTTTCTTTTCTTTCTCTCTCTTTTTTTTGCTAAGTCTGATCACAGCCTTACTAGAGATGAATGATGTTCTGTCCAAGCATAAGAGCATCTGTATTTGAAATATTCTAGTTCTCTGTATTAGCTCACTGTCAGACTTTATTGACAACATCCTTAATTGCTCGGTTTTCTTGAATTTTGGAGCTTCTCTCATTTGTGCATTCTGGTATTTTTAATGGGTGTTGCTCCTGCTTTCAGCTCAGCTACAAAGCTATTTTCCAGCATGGATCTTTTCTTCTGAATGTCTATATTCCTGATGGTATCTGGGAAAGCTCACAGAAAGATATCACATCCTATTTCATATCTGACTCTTTTCATGTTTGCTAGATTATTTCAATAGTTGTGTTTGTGCAAATATGTGTTTTAAAGGTAAACTATTCCACAAAGAATATTATTTTTTTAAATCATGGAGATGTATTATTAAATCATTGACCCAAGAGAAGATTTCCATTACATCAATTCCTCTGTCCTTCCATGGCAGTTTATGATTTCATTTTTCTAAGTAAAATACACTATCTTCATGTACAGCTTCCAATACATTTTTGAGAGAAACTTGATCAATGAAGTTCTTTACAATAGTTTTTATTGCTGCTCTCATGCCATCATACTCCCATAGCATTTGACGTAGGCTAGAGAGATACTGAAAGCAAGTAAAGATCCTCAGGTTAAATCCATGTTCACTATAGATTTTAATACTGTACTGTATGCATTACTCTTGTTTTTAAATATCTCATGTAAACAGCTTTGAGATTTTTTTTTCCAAACCAAAAGCTTTATTTTAAAAATCTTAATTAAAATAATAAAAATAAAAATACTATGCTTCTACTAAGAGTAGGCAAATGTTTCCAATTTTGAGTCTCAAAATATTTTTTACTACAGTTCCCATAATAGTGCAGAACATAATCACTGTAAAAAGATTTATTAGAGATTGTTGCAGTTCAACATCATCAGGGACCAAAGTTTTTTAAAAAAACCAGTGTAGGCATTACTGAGCTTGATACACCAATGATATGTCACAGTATATGACAGCTTTCTATTTTTCCTTGTCTATGTTCCTGTTATAGAAATGCCTTACATATTTATTTATTTTTTAGTCATAAGCGACTACTATTTTGTTGCAACTTTGAAAGTCTGGATCCAATGCTCCAGTGGATAAGTATTTAGAAACAGTGGCCGTATTTGCTTAGTACCTTTAGGGCTCTATGAATTGCTCCCCCATGAAACAACGGCAACGCTGGATGGATTTGGTGTCCGTAAGGATCTCCCCGCATCCACCCACTATACTGCCATAAGTACTCCTTGGAGAGGCTGAACAGCACACCAGGAGTAAGAGCTCCCTTTTGTCAGAGACCTTCGGGTATGGGGCGGGATAGAAATGTAAATAAATAAATAATAAATAAATAAATGGTCCACCCACCGCTGCACTGATGGACTGTATAGTCTTCAAAATGTACAGGCCAGCTTGGTGGTGTGTCCATCATCAAACACAGATAATGGCCCATGGTTCAATGGTTGCCTGATGACTCCTTGATTGGTGACACTCCAGCTGCAGGCAGGTGCATGAGCAGCACGCCACCATTTCCAGAAGAGCAGTACTACCTACTTGTACATAGGAAGAAATGTTCCTCATCCTGCCATTTGCCCCCCACCTATTTGTAAGCCTTAACTTCTATATTAGAATGGGGGAAAAGTGCACACATGACATCTTCATAATTTAAAATAAAAATTATCCGATCCTCGTGCGTCTAGTGTGACTTTTTCAGTAGAAGAATTTTTTACTGCAGCCATCAAGCTAGAGGGAGAAGCAATGATGTAAATAATTGTGCTCGGCTGTACTGGTGACCAGCTAGATTTTATTTCTGTTATTCAAGGGTTATATGCCAGCGTAACGTGGTTTGCTTCACAACCACACTGTTCTTTTAACCCGACAGTAGAGCTGAAATTTCATATAGCCATACCAGAGGAAGTACCTTATCCCATGGCTTTCCTGACTTCCTTTATTTAGCTCCCATTTCAGTAAAAAATGAAAATGCAACATTTTTTTAAAAAAAATAATAAACTAGAATAAAATAACTAAAATGCACGCAATAAATATGGAAAGTACAAAAGCTCTCATGGGTGTGGGGGGAAGGGCCTAGAAATACCCATGCCAACAAATTAGACAGATCTAAACAGCTGCAAAGAGAATAGTTAATTATGTAATTTAAATGACTCCATATTTATTCATTTCATGCCCCATCATGTCACATACATCAGTAATCATGAAGAGGCACTGCAGGCTAATTTTATGCACAAATCTTAGAATTAATGTCATTTATATACTTTAAAAACACACCATGTTCTGTTGTGCCATATTTATCAAGGTAGCACTCCTTTGCTTTCACCATTGTGGGTGATTTCAATTTTCTTCTTATATGAAATAATATCCTTCCTGTTTTCAGGGTCGGTGTAGGTGTGGTAGTGAGAAAGAAGAGAAGAGAAGCCTTAAGAATGTCTTTTCTATTTCTAAAAATAAGATTAATTTGGAATAAAATGTTAGAAATGAACTATCTAGAAAAAAGTCTAGAAAAGCAGATCTGATGTATGTATGTTTTCCTATTTCTCTGAACATGAGAAATCTTAAAAGATGGGCATTGTCTGTTAGGAACCATGTTTTCATTCCTTATTTGTTTTATTCCAGTTGTTTAATTGCAATTGTGATATTTGGTACTGCTAGTCTGTATGAAAGCACCATGACTCACATCACAGGTACATGTTATCTGGTAGCATGGTGACCTCTCACATAGCTCCCAAAAAGAGAAAAAAATGAGATGAAAGAAAAGAATACAGACTGGCATAATTTTTTAAATTTGTAATGTATCGATGGAATTTTAGGACCTTTCTGTACTTACCTCTAGTCCAGATGGCATTCCTCTTCTGGTGCAGACTGGAGAGTCTCCTCCCAGTAAGCTCCATCTGCACAAGATGGATGATAATTTGAATAAGGAGGCCCAAACCAGACTCCTTGTTCAGTTTAAATCCAGAATACTAGCAAACCTCAATAAAGAGGCCAACCAGCAAACTACCCCATGGGATACCGATTTCCTAGCCATTGGAGCTTTTGGACGCCAGCTCCAAAGCACATGTGAGCTTTAGGGTAGTGTGAGGTGAGCAAGATCCAAATCAGGAGACTCTGCAAGCCAAATCAGCTGATACAGATCATGCATGATAAGTGCAGAAAAGCTCTTAGAAACTTAAGGCGAGTTCCCATTACCACTTTAAAACTGTTTCAAAATGGTTTGGATCCTCGTCGTTCCTAACCCCCAATCAATTAAAACAGTTTCAAAATGGTTTGGATCCTCTTCGTCCCTATTCCCAATCAGTTTCAGGGATATTTTGAAAATTATTTGGCTTAAAAACAGAATAAATGAACACCGGAATTTTCCAGTGTTTTTTGCCGCTTTTGCTTTTAAAACATTTCTCCCTTAGTGCTGTGGGAATGCTAGAGTATTCCCCTATACAACAGACTGTTTCATTGTAACAATTCAGCCACTTCACACCTGATAACAATGTCTCCTTTCCCACCCACGCAAGTCTAAAGATTGAAAGAGGCAATCCTGCGCAATTCTGGCTGTTTCCCTCCTTCCTTGATCTTTAAAAAGGGAAAGGGGTGAAGCTGCTGCAGGAACTGGGAGATGTGTGTATGTTTACGTGTGTGTGTGCGCACGTGGTGGGGCAGCAGAGCAAGCCAGCCAGCCAGGGTGCTTTTTTAGGAAGGAACCCCTGCTTGGGATGGTGGCTGTGGAGGTGGAGCAGGTGAACGGGGCTTGAGTTGCCACTGCTGCCATGCGCCCTGGGCAATGGGTAGAGAGGGTTGGGGAAAGGCTGAGAAGGGGAAGAATGGCTTTCCCCAATCCGTTTCTGGAAGCGTTTTAAGTGTTTAAGAGTGGGGACACACAATCAGGGTTGAATCCAATTGCCAGATGCTCCTTTGCTTCCTTTTAATGTGCTTTACATATTGATGTAAATCCCGATGTAAATAGCCTTGTATATAGTGCTTTATTCCTTGAATGGGAACTCGCCCTTAATGACAGAAAAGAAAAATTATTTGTATAGTAAGATCTGTATGCACTGCTTATCGTGGACAGAAGGGATGGCTCCAGTGCCAGAGAGTCTTCTTCAGCCAAGAGTGGGGTGGACAACTGTCTGCTTAGGAGGCATATCCCAGCCCACCGTAATGTTGAGGTTAGGAAGTTAAGGTTCCTTGGCATATATGTTTTCATGCTCTGAGATTTGCCCAGAAGTGGGCCATCTTCAGACTATGGCAAAATTTTGTCAATCTCTGAGGCAGGACACAGGCCAATTTTGCATTTCTCCATGGTGATATCAGAAGCAAATCTTGCCCATGTCATAAGGGTAGTGGGATGATCCCAATCACACCTCTGTGTATTTCTGACCCACTGGTGCAAAATATAAGAGAAAGAAGTGCAGTAAGGGCCACTGGTTCCTATATAAAGTCTTAAAGGAACATTACAAAACTGGGAGTATTATTTAAATGGTTAATTAAAAGTTTATAATCCAAGAGGATGTAAAAACAAACAGATAATAACATTAAAAATAAGTTAAACTATCCAAATTCTCCCTACCTATATCCTGTTCCATAGGACTTGTAAAATATATATAAATGACAATAACTGTAATGTAATTTCAAGTTTTTAAAACAATTTTCTTTTTCCCTCAAAAACCTCTAAGCTTACTGCCATACATACATACAAACATATCTTTTAGATGGAACAATTCTGCATATCTTTTGTGTTTGTAGAATTGTGCCAATACTAACCTGATACACGTTTTAATAAGACTTGCTATGCTTATGAGAAGAAAAGCTCTAATAATAATTTGAACTGTTGGTATTTAGAGAAACTGAAATTATATGAGTCTGATCAGCTATGAAACTCCTGATATGCTAACAATTCATTCATTATAGTAAAATGCCCCCACCCTATTATAGCTATTTTTCTATTGTTAATAATCTGTCAGCATTTTTGTTTCCAATCCTGATTATCAGCAGTTTGCAGAAAAATGTCTTCAAAAGTACTCAGATTTTTGATGCTGTCAGAAGCAAATAGAAATTTTTTTTTCCTTGAAAATTAAATGACTACAAATGCATTATGGAAGAATAAAATGGTGTGTTAATGGTTTGAAAATGCTTGCTACATGTCAGTAATCTTTTTTTCCTAAGTGGGAGAAACAAAAGAATAAAATTCAGCCGAATTTCACATTTTGTATGGCAATATTTTATTTCAGTGACCCTGTGGTGACTTGTTTATATTCATGAATTAACTTGCTCTTGGTCACTAGAAGTACTCTGAAATTGTAAGACTTGGTTCCATTGGAGGTTAATCAATGTTGACTTCATAAGCATCTTATGGAAAATAGTAATCAAAAACTCAAGCACGAATCTGTTATAGGTTTAAATCATGAATCCACAACTTATGAGATGAACCAAGGTTATGTTTGAACCTCTAAGCGTGGGTTCAGACACTTTTTTCTTTACACTCTCAGGGCACATTTTGGAGTTCTTGGCTTCATTCTGAAGACTCTCATCAGGTGTTCTTTTTGCAGACACAAATAAATGACTCTTGGGGAGAATAGGATTTTGGGGTGGATGAGATGAGACACTACACAGGCTCCTGTAGCCAATAGTAGCCTGCTCCCACCACTGACCAATCAGGTCCATGAAAAAATGAGCCAGTGGTGGCAATCCAATTAGAAGGTGAGAGCATGAGGCACAGAGGGTAACAAGGGGAAATTAGATGCTTGTCTATTTTTAGAATGTCTGTGAAGTGTTTATTTTTAGGATATCTGAAGATGGGGCATTTCTTAATCAAAGGATGCCTTTTAACTGTTCTGTGTGATCATAGTCTAAGAATCAAAATATGGGAAAAGATTAGGTACCTCATTTAGTCCAGTTCTAACTTGGTCTATGCTTAAAACATGCTAGACTTATCAGGCTGCATTACCTGTAGACTATCATATTACTCTTAAGAAATGTGTGTTGAAAGCATCCTAACCTGAACAGGGACATAGCATGCAGACAGCAGACTGCCATTCTGGAATATAATCCATAATAAGGCCCAGCTGAAGTATGTGCTGCATCATCAAGTACTGCAGGACAAATACTCTATTACTCATTTTCTTCCTAATGATATAGTCACATTTACAATTATTAGTGGTAATGATGATGACGATAACAACAAGAACAGTAGCATAGTAAATAACGACTTTCAGGTTTTACGATAGGTCAGCAAATTCTAGGGTGCTTCCACACAGGCCCATTAAAACACATTAACACATACAGGACACATACAGGACACTATATAAGACTTACCTTCTGCACAGAAGGCCAGATCTCTGGGACTCTTCACAGCGGTTGCTTCTGCACTCAGGTGCACGAGACCTGTTCTTAATGGGGGTCTCGCCACCAAAAGATCCGGCCTTCAGGAAGACCTCTAAAATTAGGTCTTCCATCTGGCGCCTCACCTCAATCCGTTTGGAAGCAGGACACTTCCGCACACGGAGAGGCGAGGGGCCAGATGTGCCAGAGGGCAGAAGCAGGCCAGTTTGCTTCCTTCCTCCCTACCCGTGTGCCACGTGCCACATGCCAGCAGAACACGCGGTGACTGACAGCTGCATGCTCCAGTCCCGCGGCTCCAGGGGCAGCGTTGGCAGCGCGGGAGGCTGATGCCCTTTGGAATGGGTGCTGCGGCCTCCACATGGCACCCAGGGGATCCGGCCGGCTCAATCCGTCCTCCCCACTGTTTTTCAGCGGCACCCCTACATTATTCAAAACAGTTCATACTGAGAGGTTTCTCCTTGTGCTGGCCAAGCATTATAATACATAAAGAAAACTCAAATTGTGAATATTGTATACTTTCTTGCCCTTTTCATGAAGTCTCTGTATGTCATAGATTATGAGAGAGAAGTCATCTTTTCTCTTGGACATTCTCTTCTGGCAATACCTCTAGGAATTTCATTTTCAGGGAATGAGGTCATTTATAGATATTCTGCACAAAAATTCATAGGAGGAATAAAGTGTTGAATAATCTTAAAGTACTGACCTCTTAATCTAATCATGATATTAAAGACATGCTATAGAACTGAAGTGTCAATATTAAGTTTTAAAGACATTTCATTGTTATTTGTTGGCATGCAGATTAGCTAGCAGTTTTTTTCTTGCAAATACTACCATTACTTTATTTCAGTTATGTACTGTTGTCAGCTTTTTATGACAAATCAAAAATTCAGACAAAATTCAGGAAATAGTACTTAATATAAATTGTATAAATTTATTTTATGACAAAATGTTAAAAGAAAAAATTGAAAGATTTCTCACTCTTCTGCCTCTAGCTGTTCTAGAGTCCATACAATATTAACCATTATTATCATAAGATTAAACAGTGAATTCCTTTAAAAAAAAAACCTGTTACTTGAACAGTCTTTGCAGATATTTTACTGATTCTTAACTCCATTAGCAATGGGCTAAAACATCAGTCTTTATATCTGGCAGATTATACAACGAATATCAAGGCCATAATTTTAATCACCAGACAGGTTAGTTGCATAGGGAAGAAGCTCAATACAATTAAATACAGCATGGAAATCATGGTTGCTTTAGAATTTTTATTCACAGAATTAATTCTTTTTGTTTTAAGAAATAGGAAGTATCTTACTAATGCCAGGAGAGAAATGCTAATTGCATTCCTCTTATTTGGTTGATTTTTACCTTTTACACCAAAACAAAGGGCTTAGATTGTAAAATTTGTGTCCACAAATCACCTGTGAACCTTATAGTAACTTCAGAGTTTGCCAGCCAAATGAAAAAAACCCTCTAGTTTTAACCAATAGGATCCTAAATTCTTTCAGCCTGAGATAAGAACTGCTCCTCTCTAGACCATAGTGATTTTCCAGCATTGTCCAAGAATACTCTAGCATTTCCAGATACCTCCTATAATCAAACCAAGCAGATTTTCAGCTATGGTAATAAAAATAACAATAATGTTGAAAGATCTGTAGCCTACAGATATATGTGAACACATACACTTGCACCCACATGAACAACTTCAGTAGAAGAGGAGAGGGAGTGAGAGAGAGACATGCTTTCCAATTTTGGACTTTTAGATGACTTGGAAGCTATGATTTTTTAATATATGTGACCTTGATGGGGGGTTGTTATTTTGGAAGTATTATTGCCTATTACATTACAATCTCAAGGAAGGCTTTCTTGTAGTCCCTTCTGTTTCAGAGGTGCAAAGACATGTGAGAGGGCCTTTTCTATAGTGGCCCCCAAACTCTGGAACAGTTTTTCTCTGAAAGTGCACCAGGATCATACATTTTATGGTTTTGGGTGCCTGGTTAAAATGTACTTCTTTATGAGTGCTTGGTTAAAAAGTACCCAGCCCTTTGATGTTTAGCTCCCCCTGGTTGTAGTCCTGATGGGGAGGATGGGAGAGATGCAGGGTGGATTATATTTTAAAGATGCTTTAAGAATATTTTTATGCATTATTATTGTTGTTGTTATTGTTCTGACTCATCCTGGGACCTTTTGGTTAAGGGTTGAAGATAATAAATAAATAAATAAATAAATAAATAAATAAATAAATAAATAAATAAATAAATAAATAAATAAATAAATAAATAAATAAATAAATAAATAATATTGATTGCTGTAATCTCCAAACATGCTCAAATTTCACAGAGACCAAGAATAACATTTTCATTTTAAAAATGTGGAATCCAGCCTTCCTAATTTTATCTACATGTGCACACCTGTCCTTACATGCCTATGTGGAACCACTGTGTAGTCTACTGGCTCATTATGATTGGTGTAGCAATCATTTAAATACCTATTCAGTAAGCCTCAAAAGTTGTTACTAGTTTATTACATTTTAAGAAGGTGATTACATTGTTTCCATAGGTTAACATTCAAAGGCAGCAACCCGCCTTCATTTCTGCTGATAGAACATTTCCCCTCACAACTTTCCACATGGTCCCAAAATCTGTTCCAAAGATGAGCAAGTGGCAGAAGGCAAGCAAGGGTAGAATGTATAAGTCATGGGAATGCTCTGCCCCTTTGGATGTGTTGCCCCTCTTAATCGTTTTGAATTTCAGCTATAAAGATAAGGTGATTGGTTTGATCTCAGTAGACTATCCTTTCTGATCTGACATTTTTCTGATTATTAAATCACAACTGATGGGAGCCAGTCAGTAGGATTCCAACCTGAAACTATGCCCATTTTATACTACACTTCCTTGTAATGATTGTATGCTGATACTTAGTGCTATTACCCGTTTGGTTTGGTGCAGTACCTTTTGCATTTTGGGCAACTGATCAAGCCTGTGTGCCATCACGATGTAGAACAATCCATAATCAATTAAAATAACCAGAAAATAGCTAGAGAAAAACAAAAATACTGGGCACTTATTTTTTATTTTTATCTATGTTACAGGTTTTTATTCCCGTTGTAACCCAAATCTCTAGGGGAGCAGAAACTAAAAAAACTGAAATGGAGAACCATCAGAAGTGACTATTATGTTTTTCCTCTTTCAGAGTTTTGAATAGTAAGCAAAAACAAAGCATTCCTGCACTGTATAAATTTTTCTAAACAATGCTTATTAGTTTGTCTTCTGTAGTTTATGATACAATATTTAAAACAGCCAGAGTGTGTGTGCACGTGTGTTCCTGCACGTCTGGACGTCTGTCCCAGTGTGTCTATGTCTCTATTTAAGCTACCATGGTCACAATATCTTTTTAGTGAATTTAAAACGTCTTGTGTTTATTGCAGTTGTAAACATCTTATTGATCAGGATTAAGTACTGCATAAACTGGCTTATTAAATCCTGCAAGAGTTAATTAAGCACTTCACAAGATCAATGCATTCAAAATTAATTTTGATTTTTCGCTATTAAATATAATATTTTTTTCATTTTCATTGTTTGCCTATACACATTTGAAATTAATACATTTTTCCTCTTCCTTAATAATATTCCATGAGCTGCTAAACTGGGTTTGTGGGAAAGAGACCTGAAGAGCAGACAATTAAAATGAATCTTTTAAATAACCTTGTTATGGATGAACTTCAGTCAAATCACATCTGGAAATAAGTCTTTGATTTGGTTACAATAAAGGAAGAGTTATTAAGAAAGAGAGTTACGGCAGAGAAGCAAATCAATAATAATATTGTGTGTGTGTGTATATACACCACCAAATTGATTTCTTCTCTTGGGGTTCGTTCCCCTCTCTGACTTTAGAATTGTGGGTATGGCTGCTCCCAGAAGGCTTTTCCTGAATTCAGATTAAGTATCACAACATTAGGGATTCCCAGATGAAAGAAGACACTACATCTACACACATCTGAATCTTTAGTGTCACATTACTAGGGCTCACCTAGTAATTGCAAGGAGCACCAATTCAATTATCACATAAGTACAAAGTCTATCTTTGTTCTGAAGTCACAATTAAAATATGTATTTGCACGTAAGATTTATGGAATCTATCCAAACTTATTTTGCGCTTTTACAGTTAAAGAAGTAGATTAAATTTAATATTATATTTAAAATCCACATTACAGGATTTTTTAAAAAATGTAAACCTTGCTTTAAATCTGATTTATTGCTATTGCCATCCCTGTTTGTACAATTATTCCAGTACAGACCATCTTAAACTACCTACATAGAGCGGATTACTTTTGACTTGTAGAGCAAAACAGATGTTGCTATATGTATACTCTTACTTTCAATGCTACTGCAATGAGAGAGATGGCATTTATGTTTAATAAACTTATTGTACACTCATTTGTCTTCTGTTCCTCATAACAATAAACAGATTTCTGTACCTCAGTGCTATTTAAAAACAAAACAAAGCAAAAGTCCCCAACCAGGGACTGTGATTAAATGGTCTCCCTACACAACCCTCTCAATCATATTGACACGCATTAGGAATTTTAATGGTAAAGTAATACTTCATAATGCAAGACGTAAGAGCAGAGTATTTAGTAAGCCATGCTGCAAGTGTTCAATGGTGTCTCATTTGCATGTTTCTCATGTTTATGCAAGCTAACAGCAAATAACAGCTGCAGAGGCCACTGCAATCAGCAGCAGCAGACATGGCTAAGCATGGCAGGCATTGCAAACACAGTAATGAATTTTTCATTTAAAGCCAAAAAAAAAGCCAAAATAAAAATAAAAATATACAACTGTCTGGTTATAAAACACTGTGCAGTTTGCTTTGAGAGTGAAAAACATAGAGATATATTGCAGCACATGTACACAATGCTCCTCCTGACATTGTATATTCAATCCAGCTTTTTCTAAGTGGCTTTTATGTTATAGGAATTCTGCTGGTGATGAAAACACCATACAGCCAATCAAATGATGATGTATAGAGCCATCGAAAGTAGAAGCCTAGCTAGTGTTTAAAATAACCCTAATGAATTATTCATTGAGAGTTGATGTTTATGCAAATTTCTGAAGCGTATGCCCACCTGACCACCATGGGTTAATAATAGCAGGAAGGTGGGGCGAGAAAAAAAACCCCACCACCATGCATATGAAAAAACAAAACAAAACAAAACATAAGCCACCAATCTCTAAACATTGTCCACAATCTATATAATCAAATCATAATATTCTTTCATTAGACAAATAAAAAGAATTACAATTCTTACCTGCTTAGCTTTCTAAGGCCCTCAGATTTTCTGGATGAAATAACTGACTGTGGTGCAACCAATAAAACTGAACTGAAAAGCTGATTAAGGGCACTTACTTAATGCAAAGCCATTCACTGAATATTCATATGATGCCTGTGTTTATGCAAATTAAGGCAAAAGAAAGCCCAAGGGGATTGGTTGCCATAGACCACAAATACTGTGTACAGCAGAAAAACACACTCGCACGCATGCACACACACACACACTGAGAGAATGGTAACAAATCTTGAAATTCATAGGTTAGAGGAAGCAATGTAGAATATAGTAAAATATTAAAAGTCTTACATGAATTACTGTTCTAAGGAACTTTATCTAATCATATCATTTTAGGCCTATCAGATATTTGCCTGCCGCGCACTAATCTATAATTATCATCATTTCAAGAGGTGCTGTCAGAAGTGTGTTCAGCTTTATTTATTCTGTAACTATTTATGTAAGCAAGGTCCTTAAAGCATATCAAGTAGGAGAAAAAAGGAGGGAAAAAAACAACAACAATCAGTAATTACACCAGAACTGCTCCTACAGTACATTGGGAACAAAACCCATAGGCAAATGCCACCTTTTATTAAGGGTTGCCTGTAATGCTGCCTTAACAGCAAAAATGATCCTGAAAAGTGGTATGTCAGCGGGAGATTGGTAGAAAGGGATTTAGAGCTTTTGTTTTCTTAATTTGGATGCAAAGTATGTTTTCTTTTAAGAACACCTTTCTTTGTTTTGCTTTGGTTTTCAGCCCAGGAATTTACTCACATTTTTCCTGATTCAGGGTTTTCTGAAGTCTTTGTGGGTGTGTCTGTGGGTGGGTGGCATATGAATATGGCTACACCAAAAACTCTTCTGTCTCATAATCAGGACAAACTCTATTTGCATATGTTCTTGCTACCAGCCCAATGATGTTAATAATATCTGATGCATTTTCAAATCAGGGTGTTGCAGACTACTAGCTCTGCTGCCTTTCTGATAGTCAAGAAATGTGAAATGACAGAAATGCTTCGTTCCTTCTAGGTAATTGCTTCTGACTTAACCTTACCTTTTCTGTTACTCTCAATACAAAATTCACATTTTCAATAGATAATCTCCATTTCAGGGAATGAATTATTAAAATTTATCCCTGTTGTCTAAAACTTGGAATATTGTGCAGACATTTAATTGATGTACTCCTGCTTCCCCACTTACAGTAAAAATGGAGTTATGGTGCTTGTGATGGGCTAGAATGCTCAGTTAACTGAAAGCGCCAACCAACTATATCTGCTGCCCATGACACTTTTATGCCACCAACATTGTCTTCGTTGCTGCTTTCATTTTAAGAAGCGGTTAAAGAAGAAGCCATTTCAATACATTTTAGGAAGACAGGACTCGTCCTCTGTGTTCTTCCAAACAAGGAAGTTTTGTTGGGTCATTTCTCAGTGTGTTTGAGCCACTTCTGAATAAAAAAGTGACATTATTTTATTTGCATGTTATCTTACCCAAATATAGATAGATAAAGCCAAAAGCAAACAGCTTGTCACTTTGCCAATGCATTATCTCAAAGTGGACTAAAGCTTTTTTATTGCTCTCCAGACTGGCAGTTGTCTCTACCTCTTTTGGTAGTAAATTCATATTCTGTACTTACATTATGTGATGTATTGTTCATAAGCCTGGGATTGCTTTACTTGTATGAATATAGTGGGGTGTGGAGTATGAATTGTTTCTTCCATAACTTGTTCTGCAGCTACCAAGGCTTAGATCTCTGCTTCAAGCAATGGCTGCACTTACATCATGATGGTTGATGATGCAGTCAATCTGCCATGGAATGAAGATTGCCATGAAGCTGTCTGTCATGAAGACGTCTGTGAACCAACCTATGGGACACACAGAAATTGGCTGTTTGTGTACAACTGGCAGAAATGCCCAAGTCTGAAAACTTGGAAGCAAGGAACTTTTGTTCTTCATCTCCAGAGTTGGACCAAACTAGGCTGCACCAACAGCACTGCTCCAGTCTTAACCCAAAATGAGCAATTTGGGCCAACCTGGCACCCATATAATGCACAAAAGCACACAGAACAGAGGCTGCTTACAAGCCCATGATGACTCGAAAGAATAAGGACCATGGAGATTGTCTTGCCTAATGCTCTTCCGGAACTGAGAGCTCATACTGCCTCCTCTGCTACTGATATCTAAAGTCTAGTGACACATTTCTGTTTTGGGGGATTACTTAGAAGCTTTCATCATATTCCCACAAAGAATGGAAAGTGATTTTTTAATTTTATTATTTTTTTACATTCCTGCTTTCAACCAAAACCTGCACACCACTTGTCATTCTTTCTGAAAGGGTCCATCAATTATTTGCAGTAGATCTGGAATAAATGCAAACGGCTGCAGCGAAAGAGACAAGCAGTGAAAATTGTTTCATTCTCTTTATATTTAGATGGAAAAGATTTTTTCAGCAGAAGGCCTACTTTTTTTAGAACCCACTGATCTAAAACTGCTTGTTGATAAAACATTAAATTCTGCTCAACCCTTTTATATACACATAGCCATAAACCAGACAGGTGAGTCAGGAGAGAAAGCAGGATCACAGACCGAGATCACACATCTTCACTTGCTGGAGCTGGCCACCCTCATCATCCCTAGACGATGTCCAACGTAGCTCTTTCTCAATTTTGGGTGGCAGCAGATGCCTTCAAGGCAGTCACATGGGTCCTTTTCCATTGTGATCACTTGTGGAGGCACCACCATTGCCAGGCAGCTTATTCTTGCCCTGCATAGAGATGCCATGGAAAGTGGTGCTTTCTCACTACCTTACTTCCTCGCTTCCAGATAGGTAGAGGTGCAGATACTCCATATGGGAGCATTTCCCTCGTCAGCTACTGAGCTGAGTGAAAACTAGCCCACAGTCACTTTCCTAACTATGAAGATGCAGCCTTGAGGAGCACAGTTTTGTTATAGGTTATGCCTGTAGGAGCCCTACAGCGTACTTGCAATAAAGTTTTTGACTGTGCCAACTTCAAACAAACTAAAAAGACCTACTTTGAAGTTTGAGGTTAGATTTGGACAGGAAGGAGCTTACAGAATTTGTAAGGAAATTTGAGTGGCTTGTACTGCTCCTTGTCCTTGGAGCTTTAGCTCTGTTTATGCTCTGCACGCCATCCTCTATTTGATAAAGGCACTCTTCTGTCTGTCCCTTGCCTTCTTTGACATGATGGCAGCCATGGTCCCTGCTGAGTTTTAGAACCTACCTTCTTTATTTTGAGAGAAAATGGCACAGATTTCTTTTTCCACGAAGGCTCATCAGCCCTTTTCCCATTCTCTTTGACTTTCTCCTGTGCTGTAGCATCATTGCTTACCGCATCTGGTTTTGGGGAGTCTCTCTTCCCTACTTGAGAATAAATGGCAGAGAAACTAATATGCTCATACACTTCAATAAGTAGAATGTTGTTCTGTCAGCTCAAGTGCAGATTTCATTCATATACAGTAAAAAGAGGTTCTTTTGAGACTGTTTGAAGGTGGGATTGTCCACATATAATTAAAACTTTTCCCATCTCACAAACATTCTAAGCTAGAAACATGAATTAGGCATGGGATAAGGACATGAAGGCCACATGCCTCTATGGTTGCCTGAGCTACTCGAGGTATAACAGCAGATAGAGAGATATTTTATAGGATCATATTGAGTTTGGGAGAAAAACAAAGCAACATATATGGAGAAAATAAAGACTGTCTCTGCTTATGTGACAAGATGGATTCGTAGGAGACTGGATGTCACAATTGGACAGAGTCCAAACGAGGCATCCAGAGAACTGTCTGGTCCAGTTTCTTTGGATCAGTTTCAATTGTTGCGGACAAGCTGCTTGCAGAGGTGTGGATGACAACATGATCTCTGGATTCCTGCCCCTTGTGGCTGATAAAAACCGGGTGGATCCAGGAGGTAGTGAATGCATCTTCAAGGGATGGGGTGGTTCCAGTGCCCTGAAACAGTCTGTGGTGTGTCCCCTCCTGAAGAGGGCCTCCCTGGCCCCAGAAGATTTAAATAACTATCCCCCGGTGGCCAATATACCTTTTCTAGGCAAGGTTCTGGAAAGGGCTGTCACTGTTCAACTGCAGACATGCTTGGAAGAAGCTGATTATCTAGACCCATATCAATCTCTCTTCAGACCTGGTTTTGGCACAGAAACTGCCTTGGTTGCCCTGGTTGATGACCTTCCCCGGGAGAGATACAGGGGGAATGCTACCTTGTTGGTTCTCCTGGATCTCCCAGTGGCTTTTGATACCATTGACCATGGTATCAGTTTGTAGAGACTACGGAGTTTAGGAGTGGGAGGCAATGCTTGGCACTGGTTCTGCTCCTACCTTCAGAACAGATCCCAGATAGTGGCTGTGGGAGACACTGATTTGACACCCTGGCAACTTACTTGTGGGGTCCCTCAGGGGTCAATCTTATCTCCCATGCTATTCAACTATATGAAGCCATTGGGAGAGGTCATCAGGAGATTTGGAGTGAGGTGTCATCAGTATGCAGATGATACCCAGCTCTGTCTCTCTGTACCATCAGGAGAGGCAGTTGAAGTGCTTGACCGGTGTCTGGAGGCTGTAATGGGCTGGATGACGGCCAATATATTCAAGCTGAATCCAGACAAGAAGGGAAGGTGCACAACTTGAGGATACTCCTGGACTCTGGGACTCAGTGCTAAGACTTGAAGCTCAAATGGAGGCCGTGACCAGGAGTGCCTACTCCCAACTATGGGTAGTGTGTCAATTGAAGCCCTGCCTGGATAGAGATGACTTGGCCACAGTCATCTATGCTCTGGTAACCTCTAGATTGGACTGCTGTAATGCACTCTACATGGGGCTGCCCATGGAGACAGTCTGGAAGTTGCAGCTAGTGCAAATTGCAGCTGCTAGAATGCTGACCAGAACAGCTAGCTGGACGCACATCACACTAGTTTTAAAAGGGCTACATTGGCTGCCAATTTACTACTGAGCCCAATTCAAGGTACTGACTTTGGGCCCATCCCCATGCTGAAAATATTCTGAAATTATTCCAAGTCTGACTCGGGAGGGTCTCCATGCAAAGCCCTCATATGGGCTACACGTGAGACAATAGGTGTTAAAAAAACCCCACTTAACAAATATACCACATCCAAAATAAGGGGCTAGTACGTATTGTTCTGGCGTCACACGGACACTCCCGGGTTATTTGGGGCGGAGCTTGGCAGCCGCAGTATTAGCAGACATGGTTTTGCCTCTGCTCCTGTTCCTGCCATGCGCGCTGCAATCAAACCCTGGCAATCTGTTGACTGTTAAGCCACATAATAGTAGTGAAATTAAAATGCTTTTCCCTCCTTCAGGACTGGTTGATCTGAAAGTGATTGAGACAAGTTGACCTGAATTGGGAGAAAATTCTGAACCGGTTGTGAGGGAGGGGGGGTGCCTACTGTCATCCCCATGTGTGCACCTCTGCTAATCTGTGGCAGCCAAGGAAGTTAATGATCTGCTTTTAGGTATGCTTTTAACTAACTTTAGGTTATGCTTTTAACTGTGGAAGCCAAGGAAAGGAATGATCTTTGTGTTCGTAGAGGTGCAAACTGAGGTGTTTACCTGTCATTGCTGCAGCAGGTGGGACGGGTTATGGTGACGTCAGCCCAGCTTCCTATAAGGGGAGAGGCCTTTGACTTATAAGGCCCTAAATGACTTAGGCCCCAAATATCTAAAGGCCTTCTAATGGCCTTCTCCCATACTGACCTGCCTGTGCCTTAAGATCAAGCAGTGAGGCCCTTCTGGTCGTCCCACCACCTTCAGCAGTGAGACTGATGGGCACCCAGGAGAGAACCTTTTCAGTGATGGCCCCTAGACTATAGAATAGTCTCCCTCTTCAAGTGTACCATGCCCTTTGCTTATATATATTTAGGAAGGCAGTGAAAACACATCTCTTTACTCTGGCCTTTGGCTGGGATTATTATATCTCCCTTCCCAGCACAGATACTATCATTTTAAACACGTTTAGATTTATTGAATTTTTAAAGGGTTTTTGATGTATGTTCTTGTTCTTAATCTGGTGTTACCCGCCCAGAGACCTTTGGATATGGGGCGGGATAGAAATATAAACAATAAATAAATAAATGAGATTCCCAGTAAGTCACCCTCAGTTGGTTAAGACAGACTACAATGATCCTTTAACATACTTCAAGGTTAGCAGTCACACTAAAGGCCTTATAAAACTATCCAGCACTCACCAATTAACATTCTTAGGACTCAGTACAAGAAAACAAACGCACAGCTAAGGGAATAGTATCTGTCCTTCACATGTATGATAGCAAATAGCTGAGAAAAAAATTGTCATCTCTCAAAGGACATCTAAACCAGCTTTGCCTTTTTTATTGCTACATGATGCAACATGCATATTTCAGCTGTGTGTGCTATTTAAATAGACTATCCTTGACCACTCTTTTGAAAATCTTGTTGCTAGTAGAAACCATTTACCTAGGTGCATTGCTAGTACTTAAAAGCCTCTAAGCCTGGGGCACACATGTGTATAGAATTTGCATATGCTGATTTGCATTCAGGGATGCAAATCTAGGATGCTGGGGGGGGGGGAAATGTAGCTTTTGCTATGTGAGCTAGATGGTGCTAGCAAAATTTGCACATAATTTGGATCTTCTCTCTTATGCACTTCATTGGCAAGATATGCTGCTTGTGAATCTATGAAAACTACAGTACATAAAAATTGTCAAGCATCAGCCATGGCCTATCTCCATGTCTTCCACCTCCTCCTCCTGCTGTTCCATCACTATCATTACCACCACAAAATCTTTTTTGCTGTATCAGCAATTGCATGAGCCTCTAGGCAAATAAATATGGTAGCTGAGAAGTTATACCAACACTGTATTTTAAATCACAAAAGTGTTATGTTTTGTTTTGTTTTTTTGAAGTCCTTTGGTAGAAATATATTTTTGCATAGTTAAAACTGTTTTTATACTTTTATATTATAATTTCATTTGCTAAGAATCACTTTGTTTAATGCATGCTGCACGCTGATTTTTTTAAAATGAATTTTTTAAATGATACAAATAGTGATGGGGTTATTGCAATTTTGTTTTAGTTTTGTATTTCCACACAAATCTTTCAAGTTTTCTTTGTGTACAGAACATTTTCTGTTCTGATTCTTTTTTGATCCACATAATGTGAATGAAAGTGTTTCCACTGGATGAAGGTGTTTTGTTCTCAGCATCAGTGTATGAAGTTACACAACACCCATTTTAGCTGCATCTACATGGCATGTTATAGCTGTCATAAGGTTGGCTGAGGAATGAGGCATCCACATGTCTCCATGCCAGATGAAACTACCTCCTGTCCGATCATCAAAGGGGTTGGTTTCCACTCTGAAACTGCATCACAATGGCCCATGCAGCATGGAGGCCATTATATCACCTCCATGCCAACCCTAACTCCAGAGTTCCCAGCCATGGGTTGACTTCAGGTTTCCAATCCATTGACCAGCCCCATGTGCAGAAAGGATCTAGGCAATGAGAGTCCCCTCTGCCTCTAATGCAAGAGCATCTCATTGTTACAAGCCATAAAGCCCGATCAAGGCTTTTTTTTTTAATATCCGTGCACATCACTAGAATCAAGAATTCTTAAAAAAAAACAATAATCAAATCTCTTGGTCACTGGGCAGGGGAGGTGGCATCCATGCAGGCATGGTTGTAGCGGCCATGTTTGATTGCTGACCTCTGACATGACTTGATCTCCAATCCCTGGGACCGGCCCCAGCTGTGGTGGGAGTGGTGTCCAGTCATAGAGTTGCGAGAGGGGTGTTCGATCACAGGCACTGACATGATCACCCACAATATGTCCCTGTGCTTGAACATGCCCTTCTGCAATCGTGTCCGAGCATATCATGGAATGTGATGCTGCAGCTGACAGCAGCCAATTGCGGTGGCTAGGAGGCGGAACTTCCGGTTTTGGGTGCAGTAGCGCTGGCCGGTAAATGTGAGGACCATTCGCACTTCTGGCCAGTAACGAACACTTTGGGGAATCTTTCCTCATGACAACTGTGAATGGTCCATCTTTACCAGAAGTTTATCAGCCCTAGTGTACAGCAGCCTAATCAGCTAAGTGTGAAAATGCCCCAGATGCCATTTGCCTAGTCCACTATATGTGGATATTCCAGAAAAAAGCAAATATAGGGAGATCCAAATATAGCAGCATAAGGGAATGATGTCAGAATGTGGAAAGCCAGGACTGCTTTTACTTAGGGGTAGAACGCCAGCAAACATGTTAAATTTTTTAAGACTGTTTTGAATAAAGAGGGATTATCAGTTCTTAAACAAGTCACCATTTCCCAGGGCAAGGCAGATAAATATTCCTTGGCCATTGTTGTGGAACTCTACACAGCAGTGATTGGCAAAACGGAACCAGCAGACTGGCAGAGGAAATTTTCAGCAGCACAAAAGAGAAAAAATATTGTTCGGACAGATATGCGATTGCTAGGGACACACTCCAGACTGCTCCATTATTCTGTTCTTCAGATATAGGTTGAGCTATGGAGTGAAAGGAAGACTTTGTTTGATCTACCTATGCATGGCAACAAGTTGCTGTCTGGCTTGGTAATTTTGCCAGTTCAGTTATCCAGACATGACAAACCAGTTGTAGCTGTGCTGAAATGGCTTATGCAGTTCAGATGGCCAACCCAGTCAAACTATTGAGGCAGGGAGACAGTGGTTTGGTGTGATGCAATGATAGATTGAGCAATGCTTTACGTTTTCTCCACAACACAACTCAGACCAGGGGAACAGAACTGCAAACCAATTAGCACATGGCCAACTATCCCAAAACATATGCATACCAATCACATAGCTACTCCTCATTATTCAAGCCCAGTTCAACATGTGAGAACTACTTGAAGGGAAGGACACATGGATCCACTTTAATATGAATGTGACAGATGAACATTGGGTTGTTCAATTTGATAACAGACACTACAAATGGAGTGTGACAAGAACTCACAGGCCAATATACCAGATCAGCAAGCATTACTGGGAGTTTCCCTTCCAGGAAGTTCCTAGTATGTTTCCTGATTCCAACACATCAGCCAGTGCAGCATCACCCTTAATCTCTGCTTTTGTTAATTTTTTGTAATCTTTACTTTTCTAGACCACTTTGTGATTCTTTAATGGGATTCAGAATAAAAGGGCTTAAAAATTATAATAATGATAATAATGGTAGTGACAACTGTATTAAGATTTCAAAACTGATCCCAAAATCTGGACATTTTTTTTAACATCAGATATCTTTAATTTCTGCATATAAAACTACTTGGAGAAAAAGTCTGGAATTAGATACAATGAAGTGTTGTTATCTTTAGTTATTGTTTTGTGGGCACAGATTAATAACCATCTGAATGTCCTTTTATTTCAGATTTTACTTTTTTATTTAAGAAGGCCAGCAAATAATTAGGCAGAAAAAGTAATATTAAGATGTAGAACAAGGGTCAAAAGAGGGTCTTCTAAATGTGCAAAGATAATTATCCTGAATTGTCTTAGCACACTTTACAGTGCAATAAATAGGGCTTTCCCCATGCATTCCCTGAAGACAATATTCTTCCATAATGATAAAAGGCAGAATATAAAATAGCATTGTTAGTGCTATTAAGACCATATTTTGTACTTTGAATGTGGCTTGCACTTAGTTGTTTGTGTAGTGTTTTGAAATATTATCTATAATATTATCTGTTATCTTTTGCTTTTTTGAATCTGGTGTCATTTGTGCATATTATATTATGAGATCACATACACACACCAGCAGTAACGTTTGCACACGTTTAATTTTTGTGTTATCCATTTTAAGAAAGTTATTTTTCCAGCTTATATTAAAAAAGGTGAGGTGGGGGGTTTTCAAAGGATTCACTTGAATTTGACTTGGAAAATTAATTGGAACTGAACTTGCAAATACTATAAGCCTAATATGTGAGAATAATAAAAATGACTTTGCTTAGTACATGGTTGTAAGGAAAAAACAGTAGAGCTTAGAATGTTATTTTTCCAAGTATAACTGGAATTCAATACTACAAAGTCCTCTCTTAAAGGATTTTTGATCCTAGAGTACTTTACTATTTGTGTTCATAGATATCTTCAAGTATCCTTAAAGCACCCATTCATCTCATCTAGAATGCATTTATTACTTATTAAATTCTGTCTCTCACACTTTTTCCAGTCCAGAATTCATGATGGACCAGAGTTTGATGACTCCCAGATGCCAAACTGATGCAAACGACTTATGAAAGATTCAGAGCCACAGCAGGATGTCTCTGAAGCACCATAAATTAAAACTGGACCCTCTGAAACCATCAAGAATTGTTATACAATTCAAAAGCTGCAAAAAGAAAAAAAAGCCTTATAAAGAGGATAAAGAAACATTTAGGAGACTTGACTTGAAGGCATCACTTCTAATGAAAGCAAATATTTTTACCAGTATTGTTGGAGCAGTGTTCATATGTTGCCTATTTTGTGATCTTTTCTATTTCTGCTACCGGACATTTGCTTGGAAAATGCTAGACAATCAAGTTATTTCTCTTTTGCATCTTGCACTTAGATTCTGTTAGGGAATATCCATTTTTCAGGGTTCCCTGTGTCAGACCATCTTCACTTTTGCTCCCCACCACCCACAGATCCAATATGAGATGCAACTGAGGGAAGACTTCAGCCTATTTTTAATGAAAATAAAGAGCATTTCAAGCTCTTATTCTTCATGCTTGGAAGCTTCTCCAGTCTCCAAAGATGCTCTAGGATTGCCACAGTACCTGCAAGAACTCAATTGCTAAGTGACCATTCCTATACTCTCTAGTTTGTTTCAAAACATGCAGAATTATCTTGCCAAACTGCTACATACTTTTGAGGTCACTACATGTAACAGATTTGAAATGGTTCATCACTTCCATTCTTTTGGAAATGGTGGATTTAACCCAGAGAACTTCTGCATGTAAAGGTCTTATAACACTGAGGCCCTGGGTGTTTTTCCACTGTCACTAGAAGTACCCATTAAGTACCCATTAATGGGTACAAAAATGCCATTTCGTACCCATTAATGGGTACTTAATGGGTACCTTTAGTGACAGTGGAAAAACACCCCCTGTTCCCATTGGTATTTTAAAACAGTTTAGAAATGGTTTGGATCCTCTTTGTCCCCATTTCCAATCAGTTTCAGGGGTATTTTGAGGATTATTTAGCTAAAAAATGGAATAAACACCTGTTCTTTCAGGGTTTTTTTCAGTTTTTGCTTTCAAAGTGCTTCTTATTGCTGTGGGAACGCTACAGCAGTATTTGGGCAAATACATCATGAAATGGGGGGGCGGGTTCACCCTGTGCAGGGACCAACCTCTTGCCAGATTTGTTAAAGCGAAGAGAAGTAACAATTCAGCAGAGAAGTAACAATTCACCCTGATAAGATGTAGCAATTCACCCACTCCACAATTCACACTGATAAGACAACAAAGTTTCATTTTTCACTTCCCCTCAATTTCTCCTTGCCAGGAAGCACACACTGGAGGCGCCTCTTTTGCCTTGCTGAGCCCTGGGAAGGAGAGGAGCACCTAGCCCCCCATGTCCCACAGGTAATTGAGTGCACCTGTGTGCAGCCAGCCGGGCAAGCCAGCATGCAGCTCTCTCTCTGCTGCCCCCTGTTCACTTTTCTGCATTTGTGGGAAAGTGAAAAAGCACCAGTCCTGAGTTTATGGATGTGTGTGTATGTATACCAGCCAGTGCTGCTGGTGATGGGGAGGGGAGGAGAGCGAGGAGGAGGAAGGTGTGTGTGTGTTTGTGTGTGCATGCATATGTGCAGGACTGGCAGAATGTCTTTTGCAAAAGCATGAGGGGAGGGAAGAGGAGAGGGGGAGCTGGAATTCCCACCCTCCACCATGTCATTGCGGAATCCACTCGGCAGGCAGGTGGTGGGGCCCCGGCTGGCAAGAGGGGGGAAGAAAAGATTCCCTTTCCCTAATGCAATTCTGAACTGTTTTGGGTGGGACAACAGAGGGGTTGATAGCAATTTAAAGCCACTGAACTGAGGACTGCCAGAATCTGCATTTGAAGTGCTTTTTTTGGTTTCATTTTTAAACTGTTTTAAGAGGCATCAGTGGAAACAGGGCCTGAGGTGCAGACACTCCCAAGACGTGGCAGTGAGTGAGAGAGGATAAGGCATGTATACAAGAAACATTCAAAATCTTTAGTGGGGTTTTAGAAAAGAGAAATGAGAATGTAATCCAGCCACCACTGTCTACTTCACCAAATAAATATATATTTTCCCTCCCCCACAAAGCTAGCTGGCTAACCTTGGGCAAGTCAAAGCTCTCTTCTGAGCTCTCACAGCCCCACCTACCTCACAGCGCCACCTACCACACAGGAGAAGAATAGAAACTTTGTCAGCCGCTTTGAATCCCCTTAAATGGGTGAGAAAAGCGGGGTAGAAAAGCCAACTCTTCTTCTTTTTGGTGGTGTATTTGTCCTTTTCTTTTTTTCTTTTTCTTTTTTTGCAATGTCAGGTACCAGACACTGAAACCTTTTTTTAAAAGCCACACAGAAAGTGCTTGAAGGGCACTGTGACTGCATGTTATCACCCCCACTGACCCTGAGGGGTGGGAAGGACCCCTGGAGGTGACCTTTTTGCATGGTAGAAATACTGACTCTGAGGAGACTTGCCACTATCATTCACATTCTCAGCCTCTATGTGGAGGGACAGTAATGGCACAAATGACTTACCTGTTCCAGTTTCTATCTGGCCCTATTAAATGCTGGACCAAAAATGACCCACTTCTGGAGCCCTTCTGGTCCATCCCTTAATAGGCCAGGCAGAAATTTTGAAGCTGGAGAACCTTCATTCCCTGCCTTCAAAGTTTTTTTAAAAGCAGAAGTCATGGGGCATATGGACACTCCTGCCTCTCATGCAGCCCTTTTTAAATGTCTGCAGAAGCCACCGCAGAAGCTGCTTATGGTGAATGTTGCCCATTTGTTTTGAAGAAATAATGCAGATAAAGGAAGTGGAATATTTGACAAAAATAAATAAAAAACCAGTTAATAAAATGAGGTCAGCACATTTTAACAGTATATCCTGCTGAGTTGGGAACACAAAGTGACAAGAAAATATATTTGTGTTACTTTAAAAAAATTCTCCAGTAGGATAGCTGGATGATTCCCCTGAATTTCAGATACCTGGTGCCCAAGAAGGGGCAACTAGAGCCTTATCATTTCCCATTACCCTACTAGTACTGCTGCGTAAGCACAGTCTCTATTTTAAATCCTGTTCTATCTTAGAGTACCTTATTCTCTTCTTGAAAAAGCCATTTCAGCACTTTAATGTTCACAAGATACCGCAGGTCTACATAGCTTTTTGTGAGTAATGAATCTAGACTGTTCCCAACATTTTAATCTGCTGTGTTTGGAAAGAATTGATTAGTGATTATCAGAGCACTGATGCATGGCATTATAATGTTTTCTAAAATCCACTAAAAATAATTCCTTTCCTTTAAAATGACCTTTTATGCAAATGTCCTGCTCTGCTGAATGTCTACATAAGCAAAACTTCACTACTCTGGAATATTCCTGAAGTGTTTAGCAAATTTCCATGATCAAAAACTGGCCAGTAAAATTCCAGGTTTTGATTTTTACCATCATCTGGCATGTAATTTCGCTTTCACTTGTTGTTAAATGTATGTGATGTCAGGCTGATGCTATCTTGCCATGGGGACTTGTGTAGAAGAGGATTTCAGTAGGAGAGATAGGAAAGTGTCAACAACTGAAATTACACAGCTGATAAAAAAGTACCCAGCAAAAAATGTATATGTACAAAATGTACACAACTTATGCAAAGGGGTGGCTGCTATTTACCAAGCTTGGGTTTTGCCAGGGGAGCAAGGCAAGAAGCAAAAAAGCCCTTTGGACTGTTTGGATGATTGGGTTGCATTTATTTCTTATTGCTCCTTGTCCATGGTTCTGATCTAAGACTGTTTCCACACTTACTCTTTGTATCATAGAGGAGGAAAGGACGGGAAAGGGCATCTCATCCCTGGATATTAAATTTGTCCCAGGCTGGGTTGGGTTGCTGCTGATGCAGGACAAGGTTGTCTGTATTGGGATGACCTGTCCTGCATCAGTATCCATAGTTGGCTCCAAAAGCTTTGCCTGTTTTGGAACCAAGACTGGAGACTCTGAAGGCCAGGCATGAAAGTTACTGGCTTTCAGAATTCCCATGGGGATGGGGATGATACTGTTTCACCACTAAAACTCCCACCATCTCCCAAGCAATGTGTGTGTGCAAGTGCATGCACCTTATGTATATGGTTCACTGTTTCGGGATAGGTAGGTAGGCTGCCTGTAGACCTCAATGCAGTATTGGGAAACATTTTCAAAGTTGGGTGTGAATTAGTCAGATGGTAAGTTTTAAACACTTGGCATGTAATGAGAGAAAGTATTACCAAATAGAGCTGAGACACTATATTTCATTTCTAGCTGTAACTCCAGATGGAAAATGTTTTAGCTGCCACTCAGGTTTAAATCTAAGTAGTGGAATGCTCAATTAAGCCAACGAGGAAGTGAAATAAAAACTTTGGTGAAGCACATTGTGTTGGATTTTTCTTGGCCAATAAAAAAAAAATGTTGCTATGGAAGAGTGGACAGAAACAAGGTAAGGCCAAGTTCTGAATACTTTTGCAGCTGGGGAGAAATGGCACCACAGGTTGAAGCATCTCCATTCAATGACATCTTCTCCCATGATTCCCCAGTCCAAATGTTATCAAATTGCTGCTCCATACAGAATAGCCAATTGTGCCCCAAAATGATTTGAGGTGGCTTCATCAAGCCACAATCTCCCTTTTCACTTGGAAAATAGTGTATTTACTGTATTTTCTGGTGTATAAGACTACTTTTTAATCCAGGAAAATCTTCTCAAAAGTCAGGGGTCGTCTTATACATGGGGTGTCATCTTCTTATACGGTGAGTATATCCCAAACTCTATATTTTAACTGGAAAGTTGGGGGTCGTCTTATACGGTCAGTCGTCTTATACGCCGGAAAATACGGTAATTAAAATACAATTCTAAAAGGAAAAGAGAGAGAAAAGGAAAAAAGAATGGGAGTAAAGGTCAGTATGAATTGAAAAGGGGAAGCGGCAGAAGGAAAAGTAAAGAAACATTCAAAAAGCAGGAGAAAGTATACCTTTCTTGAGGTTTTCTAATGATCAGGGAAGGTCCCAGAAATGAACAAAAATAGCAAAGATTGAGAATCTCATGTGAAACAGGCTTAAGGAAAGGCAGAAGCACCAGGGATCTAAATAACATCTCACCTCTTGGTATCAGTAGAGTGAGGTACATGGTCCCGCAAATGAGTGTATTAATCGGTCTTGCTTGCCTCCGAGAACTTGGTCTCACAAGACATCAATTATGCACCTGACCCTCAGTTAATCCTTGCTACTAGTGCCAACATTACACAGGGAGATCAAGCCACCTTGATCCCTTCATGTAAAGCAAACCTGTGAGTTCAGGCTTAATCTCTGGAGCAATTTCAGCAAAACAATCAGCCTGTAGCGATCTGGAATCTAAGCACTCAGCACACAAAAGTTCAGGATGAAGTTCAGCTCTTCTTGCAGGATGGTTGAAGTGGACCCCAGAGTCAGACTAGAGATGTAGCTGATTCCAATGAGCACTAGACACAAGGACAAAGTGGTCTTTGGAGTGCCAAAGATTATTCAAAGACATGGTGGACCCACCAAAAGCCAACAGTGCTGAATGGACAAGAGCACCTATTCATATACCCCCAAAACCTACCCTGAGGAAAAGGAAATAGGACAACATTCATGCTTTCTAAGTCACATAAACAAGTTCCATCAATGCAATCACTTACTCTATTTGGTCATCCATGTTATCAGGCTTATCCTGCAGCTTCTCTTGCCCATCTGTTTTAAGCCGTGTCTGTTTTAATCATTTGCGGAGCTCTGCTTGTGCGCATGACAGCTGCTTAGCTGTAAAGGGCAGCTGCCAGGCAAGATTGTTTGGGGTAAATCAAGCCCTTACCTGGGGATTAAGTGTCCAGGCAAGGGGGGACAGTTGCCATCGCAGCATTAGGGTGGGGACAGCAAAGCCCTGCCCAACCCAGGATCGTAACCCGGGAGTGTCCCCATGTCCCTTTATAACCCGTTCTTGCCTCGTAATTCAAGGTGAGAACAGTTATAAAGGAGGGCTATTTTATTTTGATTCAGAAGATTTTATCCCTTATGTAGCCTGAATTAGGGCTTTGCATGGGGACACTTGCGAGGCGAACTAACTTTTGCCTCGCAATATCCTTGCCATGGGGATGAGCACTTAGAGTGTTTTTTCCCCACTTGGCTATCAAAGTGGTAATACAAGCACTTTATGGCATGATGTTTGCTCCATCATTACAGGTATGTGAGAGTCATCCCTGCCTACTGAATTCCCACACAATACCACTGTAGTGCTACGTGGATCCTTCCTGGGCCATGGAAACTCAACAGGAGAGCTTCAGGTACTACTCCTCAGCCTAGCCACCCACACAGATTTTTTGTGATGGTAGAAGAAATAATGTCTGCTGAATTTACCTATTTGGAAGGAAGATGGAAGATAAATGCTATAAACAAACACTTTGCTCAGTCTCTCCAAAAGAAACCAGGTTGGATTATAGCAGCATTAAAATACAGGATACAGACACAAAAGATTTTTAAAAGCACACTTTATGGTACCTCATAAAGCTCCATAGCAATAGAATGAACCCTCGTGCCTTTACTTCCCAAATTCCCCAATGCCTAAAGAAAGAGGATCATGTCATGCACAAGTTACCCAGTGACAGCTATTTAGCTGTTTGTTTACTGCTATAATATCCACCTTTCTTCCAAAGAGCCCAAGGTGCAAGCATCCACTAAAGCTGTATGGATTGGCATTTGTCATAGTGTGTGCCATGTCCAGGTCTGATAATGGATGGCAGCCCCAGAAATACCTATCTTCCTCCTTCCCATTTTCTCAGCATTGTCAGTGTGACATGTTTTGAAACAACACTCTTATGTGGTTCTCCTGAGAGACGCTTGCCAAAGAAGACTCAGCACTTTCAAATCTAGGAAAGATAAAGTCCAACAGAGGAGGCACCATCTTCAGGCATTCATTGCTTTTCACAGTGTTGGAATTTGCAATAACTTTATACGCAAACATTATATGCATCAAGACCCTCATGGGAATCAGAAAATTAGAAGAGAATGGGAGGTAAATATAAGATGAACTGGTTCAACTATACCTCCTCACTGCTGTGACCCATGAGTGCCTTGGGACGGTTGCCCTTTGCAACATCATGAAATAGAACATCTCTGTGCATGATATATCCTTCTCTGCAAGTCACTCATATTATACTTGCACACCATGGTTATGAAATTCTGTTGTTCAAATGGTATCCCAATGACATTATTTCTTATCTCAGTAAACAGTTCTTAAAGGTGAAGAAGAGCATGAAATACATCATGATGTAAGGAAAGACAAATTGTCTACAAATGCCATTGATCATACCAGTCAGGGAGCTCTACATACATTCCTTTAGCATCTCCCCATGCCTAAGGTTGGCTTTACCATTAGGCAGAATGAGATATCCTATTTAGGCAGGAGATGGGATGATGGAGAAGAAGAAGGAGAAGAAGCAGACTTGCTTTTTATACCCCACTTTTCTCACCCTTTAAGGGAACTCAGAGCAGCTGGCAAAGCTTCCCATTCTTCTCCCCACAACAGACATCCTGTGAGTTAGGTGAGGCTGTGAGAGATCATAAAGAGAGCTGTGACTAGTGCCAAGTCACCCAGCTGGTTTTGTGTAGGAGTGCAGACTCAAACTGGGAAACTACCAGATAGGAATCTGACACTCTAACCACAAAACCATACTGGGTGGGTGGCAGGTGGGCATCCTTTGTTTTCTAAGCTGTTCTGCTACTTTCACATACTATGAAATAGTATCAGCAAAGACTCAAGTATGCAAGAGCAGGGTTGCCTATAATGCACTGTGGATCTTGCACATTCCTTCTCACACCAGGAAAACTGAGGAAGAGAAAGAATGGACCTTTTTTTGACCATCAGACTATCAGGTTTATCTCTTACTTAGGGTGTCACATCAGCCCCTCTTGTATAAGTACTGGATACTAGACTAAAGCTGTGTTCACATTCAGCATAAGAAATCAGTTTAGAAGTGTGTTTGAGGTAGTAGAATGTGGAACTAGTGTTCCCATCCCACCTCTAATCCATGTATAATGCACTTCATAATGTATAATGACCGCATGTTCTGGTCATTAAGGCTGCATTCACATCTAGGTTTTAATCCAGCTTCAGTCCAATTCAGAGTGGAAGAACACACCAGAAAAGTGCCCAGCTATTTTCTTTCAGCACTATCTAACACAGAAAATCCACCTTTGGGTCAGAGAATGTGAAAGGAAAATGACTAATCACTTTGCAGATGTTGCTCTGAAAGTGGACTAAAACTGGATGAAAGTGGATTAAAACTGGATGGTCACACAATAGTAGGTGTGAACGCAGCCTAATAATAGGACATTTTCTTCACTGGAGGTGGGATGGGCACAATGACACATGATAGGAACTACATCTGAGCCATCTCTGTGCTTTTTTCTAGGGTGGTTGTTTCTTTAATAGTGGTGTGAATGCAACCTAGAGATCCACTAAGCCAGGTATCTTCTGTGATTCTCTTCTGTAGCATTTGATTATGTTGACTTGTTAATTCCACCAAGAACACAATTCTTCTGAACACAACCAGATTCCTGATGGAAATTCTCCTCCAAAAGTGACAAGAGATAAATAAAAGGTAATAAAATGCACACAAAAGTCATCGCATCCTGATCATTCTGCAAATTTTACTAAGCACTGAACATGGAGAAATATTGACTCTGTGGAGCAGAAATGTTTGCCAATTTTATAACCTACGAACTATTCCCAAAGTGTGTACCTATGCCCTGCATGCAGTAGGTGGCATAGATTATCCTTGATAGCATATTTTAAAATCAAGTTTCCTAGTGTTGCTGTTGGAATGACACGTTGCCTGAGCCAATTTACACTGCTTCTGCATTGCGTCCTCAGCCACTTCTCAGGAGAGCAATAGTTTTAATAACATCTGGGATAAGCATTCCCTTCTGAAACCAACAAGCCCAACATGAACCAACAACAACAACAACAAAAACAGTAATAATTTATGATTTTATTTTCATAAGTGTTTCCCAAAATTCTTTCTCCCCCATGCCTTTCCCTTCTGCTATTGCTGATGCTTTATCAAAATGTATCTCTTCAGGTGTTATTTTACCATCTTCAATAGCCTGGGGTGAGAGAAGTGGGGTCACATTAAACTGTGCGAACAGGTCTAGATAATACATAAAGAGTACAGCATACATTCTATTGCAACCCATGGGAATTTAGCCACAATGCTTAAACAGGCAAGTTGGATTGTACCCGAGTGCATTCAGTTGCATAACAAAACAATACAGCCTTTTGCAAGGTTTTCAGTAGGGGGGCAATGGTGCCCTGCAAATGACTCCCTGGTCTGACTGTTGTGCTCTGTTATTGTCCTTGGAACTTCATATTAACATACTGCATCCACGGAAACCATTGAGAAATGTATCTTTCCCTCTTTCTCTTTCTTTAGTGTGCAGCTGTATTAGAATAAATACACAACTATTCAGAGATAAGAAAAAAATTAGGACACTTAAAAAAAAAAGACTCAACTGCCTTCCACCGCACTCCCCCTGTATGGTTTTCAGTGGAAAATAGTAAACATCCTTATCTGTTCATGATAAAACAGAGAAAATTCAGGAGTAGCAACACGCCCATTGACACCATACTGATGATTCACAAAAGTACACTTAAAATGTCCAGGTGTTTACCGAGCCTAACGGTAACTGGCACTCTTTTCCAATTTCAGGTAAAGAATAACCCAGAAAAAAGTTGAAAATTTGAGCCAAAAAAATAATCTCTCCACACATTTTGCTTTATTGAGGACCTTCAACAGCAGCTAGATCTGCATAGAGCCTTTGAGGTAGGGATGTGCACAAATATTTGTAGGCATTCGAAATTTGATCAAATGTGCCAAATTTTGACATTTGAACTTGAACAAAATGTCCTGAAATTTGAATGTAAACATTCAAATTGAATTTCAAATTTTGGACCTATCCGTTCAAATTATCCGGACATTCATACGTGTACAGATTCGTACACAATGTGTACTTGAAGATCTGCATCTTTCCCACATCCGTACGAATTTGTACGGATCCTTATGGGACAAAAATGGGTTGCATACGGGTTGGTGCAGGACCAGTCTCATTACAGGACATCCAAGCCTAGACAGCCTTTTCCCAGTACAGCTGGACCACTCCAACAGCAGTTCTAGTTGGAGCAAATTCCGCACAGGTAAGTGTGAAAATGGCCTCAGACAGGGCCAGCATATAGTCCCCATCTCACATCTCATATAGTCCCTTTGACTTCCCTCTTCCACCTTGTGGTTGCGGTGACTCACCTTAGGTTCTATCTGCCTGATACGATAAAGCACTGGACACAAAATGGCCAACTTCTGTGGCCATTTTTCTCTGTTTTTTTAAATGGAGGCTGGAGGGACACTTTACACAGCCTCCAAAGTTTCCACCCAGCTTTGGAGCTTATAAGGCCAACAGCCACAAGGTATAAATACCCCAGCTCTCCTAGTCCATAGCAGGATTACCAGATCCATCCATGTAGGTGGCTGTGAAGATGCAGTTTGTAACTGGTGAGATCCCTTGGAGAAAAACAAATATATCAGCTTACTGTGCCCTCACTACAAGTCTAAAATGCCAAACCATTAATAAACCAGATTTCAAAGGTGCTAACAATGTTAGAAAAAGGCCCACTGATAACCATGAGGGAGGATCTGAGATACAATCAGCACCAATTCTGCTCCTGTCTGACTGTTCACGTATTCATCTTCAGCAGGAAATCTGTGCTTACAAAATCTCTCCAACAGCTCCCTTACAAGAATTATTGTTAAAACTGGACTGAACAGAGTTGTCAGGTGAAACTCAGAAGTCCATGAGTTAAACCTATCCCCCTGTTACTGAAGACAAGGACCTCAAAGAGCAATCTTCTCCAGAACCACAGTCTGAAAAAGAATATCTGCTATCTTCATAACTTTTATAATAATTGCATATGTTTCAAATACTGAGAATCTACCTGGCAAACATGCCTGACATTTTTTTAAAGGTCACCAGAGTCATTAGAGTCATGAGCCTGAGTAAGTCTGATTAAAGTTAATAATGAATTTTGAAGTGTAGATTTACACATCATGGTAATATTATTCCTCTGTTAACAGGCTGGTGGTGTTTTTCAATAGGATCATGGGCTTTATTTCTAATTTTCTCAGGAAGGCTGAGTCAGGGGAGACCTGAAATAGCAAAGGTGGGTAGTGCTCATTTGTACAGTCCAATATGCCTCTCTGCTGTGTGCTTCGTGCAGAGAGGCGCAACTCGGATAGGTTATACAGTCAGCAGTAATGCAAGGGTGAAGGTGTCCTTTATTTCTCTTCATCGTACCTAAGAAGGAAAGTGGGACAGCTGTTTAAACAGTGGTTTCCTTTTCCAGAAGTACTTAAAGTTGAGATTTGGAGCAAAGAATTAACCTTCAGAATTGAGACTATGGAATTACTTAGATATAATTTTTATGAATGATCTTGTAAGAACACACTAAAGTCATTGATAAAATCTTTGATGCATGACTGTGACATTGGCCCCATTTCCACTTACCTTTTCAGAAGGTGCTCATTAACATTGGGTCTCTGTTCAAGGCAGTAGCAGGTGCCTTGTGGCGATTACACTGCTCTCCTTACTGGTCTGATTGCTGTCATAAGTACTTTATTTGCAGGCCACGATTACATGCCCTGTGTGAAGGTGTCTCTGCACTCCAAAATGGAGAATTTGAGGGCACCTTTTTCTATGGCAGATTGGAGCGTCTCCCTCATCCTTGCCTTCAGATCATTCCCAGCATTGTCTGTCCTCTGTACAATTCTCCCCATGAGAATCCCAACACATATAGTATTAGACTACAATGAAAATGGATACAGTTCAGCAGGCAAAAAGATTTTGGCTGATATCTGAGCAACAATCTGGGCAGTTTTAAGGACAAGGCATTGTAACAACAGATTCAGAACTGACTCCATCTTTGTTCATTTTGAGTTAATATTCAAATCTCAAAATCAGGTGTTCTGTGGGAAAGCCTGTCTCTACCAGCTAATTTGGCCATGGAATTTCTTTGAAGATACAGCTCCTGCTAGCTGCAGCTGAGAAAGATAGATAACAATAATTAGTACTGCTTTTGGAATGGGGGACATGCTCATCTTTTAGAAAATTCTTAGTTCGTAGTGATGTGATTGGATCATTTCTTTGACTGTGGCTGCATCCCCAAAAGACTTATTTACTTCTCCACTGTCACTCTACTGTCACTCTATTGAAGTGGACTTTAAAAGTGCCATGCAAATCAGGAATAAGCATCCGCATGAGGCTCAGGAAAATGCGTGTTTTTAACGCACCTTCCGTCCCCATAGGATCCCTGTTTTCTTTGCGCGCATCTTTTTCTCCCCACCCCTGCTCTTGTTCATAGGGTGCCAGCGGGAATGGGGAGGGACTGCGCTCGGTGTGGCCACAACCAGGAAGACAATCCCTGACAAGTGCAAAGGAGGAACAGCGATCGGCTCTTTGTTCGTCTCCCAGATCTCCCCCCCCCCCGAAATGGCTTCTCGTGCTGGAAAACATTCACTGACAATCCCTGACAAGTGCAAAGGAGAAACAGCGATCGGCTCTCTGTTCGTCTCCCAGATCTCCCCCCCCCCCCCCGAAATGGCTTCTCGTGCTGGAAAACATTTACTCTCACCACTTTCCCTGTTATTGCTTTCAAAAATCCACCCTGTCCAGCGCACGATTGCTCATTCACTCATCACTTTCCCTGTTATCGCTTTAAAATCCACCCCTAGCAATAACCCACCCATTTCACACCTCACAGCGATTGCAACAATGTTGCAATTCCGCGTGATTCTGGCTCTTTAGTTCTGAGCTTTAGAAAGTGAAGCTGCTTGTGTTTCTGCTGTGTGTGCAGGCGGCAATCCCCGCCCCTTTTGCCACGGAGCATCCTCAAGGTAAATGTAGCGAGGAAAACCCGCGACTTACAGAAAGAGCGCTGGAAGAGTTGTTTAAAGTGCATGTATTTTGTCGCGCGATTTCCACGTTTTGTAGCGCTGGAACCTCGTTAAAAACCCTGGCTTGGGGGCGCTCAGAGGCAAAAGGAGAGTCTTGGCAGACTTTTTATTCCTTGGGGACAGGCCCTCAGTCTTGACCCGTATTATTGCCTGGTCTCACACTTGTCCTTTTGATCTTGCATGATTTCCTGGGAATCATGGGAAATCTTGCAAGATTTCCCAGCATTTCAAATATCCATGGTTTCCCATAACTGTGGTAGGAACTAGTGCCTATCCCATGCGGATATGGGGGACTAACTGATTTTATTCCTGCATCTTGTTACCTAACTGCTCAATTTGGCTTTTTTTAAAAAAAAAAATTAACCCCTTTATTTTAAATCTTGCCTGGGTTTTTTTTTGGGGGGGAGGCTTGGTGGAAGTTTTGAAGCTCAGTTATTCTATCCAACATGAAGATCCTTGGGGGGAAGTGACAGGTACCATTACTATCCTTTCACACCACTGGTCCTAAAGGCATCCTTCTTGATACGATGGATGGGTCTACAGACTGTTTGGACTGCAAGCTATTTAGGGCTGTACACGCTTTAATGCTGACTCTCTTAACTGATCGCTTGGGTAGTTCAACAGCAGCCAACATAGATCAATAAATATATCACATAATTTTCTCTCCCCACTTCACTTCATAATTACACACAGCATTCTCTGCTAGCTTCAGCTTTCATCCAGTTTTCAAGGGAACTCCCATATACAGTGCTCTCAGTAGTCCAGCTAGAAGGCTCTCTGTGCATGAATCACAGAAATCAAAATATCCATATTTTCAGCTATGGGTGTAATGATAATAAATATCAACACTGTACTAAGTTTGTCTGTAGAAGAAGCTTTTGAAGGGCAAAAAAAATGACTTTACATATTTACAATCATTAATTCTAAATGAAAAGTGCAGGGATATATCTTGGAGGTAACTCATTTCCTTACAAATTTTAATGAAGACCAGAGCAGAAGCAAAAAATATAATCATAATCACTACAATCACCACTGCCATGCACTTTAAAAATAAAGAAAAGAAATCACAAACCCTGTAGCAACCTGGGTTAATGATCTTAGCAACAGCCGGCCATGATCACACCTTGCTGAAATAGTCCGTCCCATTAACTGAACTGAAGATGTCCTAATCCTGTTCACACCCAACTCGTGATACATTTTTATTGATTTATCAGAGGTACCTTTTTGACACTGAATATTTTTTTAAATGGGTTTAACTTATTAAGGGCCTGTTTGAAGGGGGCAGTTCTGGATGCTCCAGGGGAGGTCCATCCACACTCTGCACTGCCACCACTATCCTGGAGCATCCAGAAGTTTTCTTCAGCTACCTTGATCTTCCATTGCTGTGAACAAGTAAACACTTGTTCTCAGGTTCACTGGGAGCAGCTGATGAGCTCCTGGTCACTTCCAGTTGTGACATTCACACTTTCTTCTCAGTGTGAATGCTGCAGAGGGACAGAGCAGCATGGCTGTGGTTGGGCAGTTGCATTTCATAGGCAGATTGCCATGGCAAAGTGCCAGCACACACAAAATGTTGCCATGGTCATCTGGCTAGGCTAGGCCTTGTCCTCTGTACTTCAAATGCTAGTGGTCCAGTTAGGGACCTCCCCTGAGCCAGATCTTAACTTCAGGGGAACTGTACTGTTATACCATCCCATCCAATTAAGGGCCTTTTCATACCTTTGTATGGTGCAAAAGGAAGTTCTATACCTCAATGCCCTCTCTTAATTAAGGTGTGGCTAAGTCAGTGACTGAGGAATGACTGACAGAAGGGCATTATGGTATTGGTATTTATAGATTTGGTCTAGTGCCCTCTATCGGTCGTCGGTGGCTATGCAGCCAGGAGGTTAACCCACTGTATTCTGCTGGAGCCATCCGGGAACTTCTGGGATACATGAGGCATCCACAGTTTAGGATGCCCAATGAATCCCAACCTTATCTAGCACTTCTGTACATACTGGAGATTGCTTCACTATGGCAATGGTGGCAAGGTACATACATGCTGCTCATTGACACAGTAACCAGTAAATGCAATGAACAACTATGGCTGTGCCACAGACCCTTTGCACAAAATGGGTGTGAAAGGCTGCATGTCAGAATGTACTAGCGAGTGACTAGGATTGCAGCAGAACACTTTATAGTGCTCCACCACTATCTGGCTGGGAGACAGCCTGGCATTCAGGGATGGAAGCAGCTCCATGCAGTTGAGGTACAGAACTTCCTTTTTCATCAAAATGCAAATTCCCCCCAAGTGTAAATACTGGGGATGTGTACGAATGGTTTTTTTTTTTTTTTTTTTTTTTTTTGGCATTTGATGTGTATTGAATCAAATGTTAGAAATTCTGTATTCATTCGAATAGATCCCCTCTGAATGTGGTAGGATTCTATTCGATACGAATGTATTTGTACACACTTGTACGAATATCCAATACGTATCTGATACAAACAAATAGATATCTAATATGTATCCCATAATATATACGGGCTCTGAAAACATCAAATCTGACCTGAAACCACTTTTAATCTGCTCTCGATCCATGTCAAATGCAATCTGGATCCACTGCAGATGTGACTGGTGCATCTGCTTTCCCACCTCCCCAGTTTAATGAATGCCCAAACTATTTGTATGAATGTCCAAAACATTCATATTCATAACATTCAATTCATGTACAAATGTCTGAATTCGGACAAATTCAAATGGATAATGAATGTTATGAATATTTGTGGCCATCCCTAGTAAATATGCCCTAGGGCTACAACCTTAATATCATTTTCCTGATAATAAAACATTATTGGGCCCAATGGGAGTTGCTTATGGGCAGGCATGACAAGGTTCATACGCTATAAGTGGTAGCACTTCATTTTAGTGAGCAAAAAATGGTTGAAACAATATAAAACTCTTTTCTCAATAACTCCTTTACCTTCTCTTCCCTTTTATGAAAACAATAATGATTAATAGATGTGTTTGTTCTGGGTTGTTGTTGTTTTTCCTGGCGAAATTTTATGTCATATTTCAGCTAGAAACCACATGGCTCTTCTTCTGAACTAGCCTTGGAACAGTCTCCATAAAGCATTCCAACATGTACTCAGTAAAGTGCTGTTAAAGTCTGCTGTTGGTTGCCTTGGAAGGGCATCTGCTATACATTCATTGTGACTAGACTTCACCATGTACTTCTAAGTGCCCATGCTTCCAGGGAAAATGAGCATATGAAATTGTCTTTTCATTAATCAGATAATCTAGCTTAGATAAAGTGTGTTAGGCATTATTGGACTCTGATCCTGAAAGTCCAGTCCTTAAAGGATAGTGGTCAATGAGGATGGGAAGCTGGTTTATTTGATATTCATGGTTCAATTTACATTTACTGCTGTTATTTTGTGCCGCCCTGTCCTGGGAATAGCAAACTCTCCCAAACTGGGATAGATTGCTTCTGGCACTGGGATGAACAATTTGCAGAAAAGCTGTTGGTTATTAGGGCCTTTATGTGTTCCTATAAAAAGTCCATAGTCTTATTCACTCTGAAGAGATGGCACACATCAATTCTAGTCAATCTTGTAACTACGTACAGTCAGTCCTCCTCCATGGCAAGGCCACTGTGAAAGATCATCAGAATATCTGGAGTGGTAGGTGATTTAAATATGGCTGCATCGAGACATTAGTTAATTATTCAGCTATATTGGGATAATCCAGAATAAAGCATCAATATTATGGAATATTCATGCTTTAATCAGGAATATCCAAATACGGTAGAATAAATGACATCTGGATACAGCCTATGTTTTATACTGCTTGTTTTATTGGTTGCTGTGACCCATTTTGTAACCTTCTGGTGAAGGTAGGATATAAACAAAGAAGACCTAGCTTCCTCTGATTTTTCCAGGGAAAGGGGAAACTATTTTAAAAATCAGGCATTTCTAATATTGTAAGTAGATAAGCACTATTTCAGCAGAGAAGCTCCAAAATAAAGTTATAGTAATGGCTTTGAATAATAATGCTGTTTATATATATACATCTTAAAACTCTTTCGCAATCCTATGACAGCAGGATGAGATCTCACTGCTTGGTCTTGCTCAAGGGAGCAGAAGTCCAGCTTGTACTTGCTCTGGACACCTGCAACAAAAAGATAAAATGCAAAGAAAACACTTTCCCCATCCAATTCCTGTACAAAGGATGGAAAAATAAGATATAAATATTGGAAAGGCACAGTGCTGGCCAATACCGAAACATGATTTAACATATAATCTTTAAGCTTTCTGCTTGGATGATGCCATTAAGGCCTACATAATCAAGGCACTCCACTTTTGCTGAGCAAAGAGTGAACCGGAAAACATCGGCAGCTTTATTTCTTATTCTTCCTCTCTCTTTTTTAAAAATTGAGAATGAAAATGGCAAACAAATTAGCGATTCATTAACTGGATTATACTGACATTTTCCAAGGCCTTGTTCAACACTGCTTTGCTCTCTTACTAATGAAATCCAGGCCATGGGAGCACTTATACAGAGAACTTCTGATCAGCAGGGATTTCTTTCTTTTTCATTGTTTCCTGACACCCTCAATAGCAGTTTGTTTCCTATGGAAATCTGGTATTTAGTTGTCCACAACCTGCACTATCACAACAGGTGGCAGAATCACCCCATCAGCATCCCACTTCATGCTCTTCATTAATCTACTCTGGAGCTTCAAGTTGTGATCAGACACAGCAGAAAACAAACAAACAAAACAGCATCTTTGAGGCACTTCTGAGGAGGCTTCAAGGAGGTTTTGAGGTGGGATTGTCCACACACCAGTCTGCCCCTCATACCTTTCCTGAATATTCTGTGCTAGAAAAGAGGGATCAGAGAAGGCATGGAAGCACAAGAACAACACAATGTCTCCCTGAGGCAAACCTCAAACCAGTTTGCCTCTCCCTCCTCTCCTGAACACTCAGTGATAGAAAAGGTGGATTTGAACAGGGTTGGGAACACAAGGGCCACACACGGTCTCTGAGGTGCCCCTGAAGTGTCCCTTTTGTTATATCTCAGCGCAGCCTCAGATTTATCCCCTAAGATTTTCAGGGTGATCTATGGCAAGAGTGAAATAAGGAGGAAGGAGAGAAAGATTCCCTCCCTCATTTTCCCTTTGCATTGCAGATCACTTGCTGTTCTTAAAATATGTAAAATCTCCTCTTATTTCTTTGTAACTAGCCTGTTTTCTCTTACAGCAGTGGCGTGGCTAGCAAGGTGGATGCTTTTTGAAAGCAAGCAGTCTCTGTAATAATCAGGTGGGGAAAAACTGCAGCCCACTGTGTCTTTATCATATGATTAGAAACTACACTGGTCACGGTAGGCAGGGCCTTGGAAGGAAGACAATAAGCCTATAAATTCACAGATGAGCATTGTGCTAGCATGTGAAAGCTTTGCAGGCATAGAATGTGAATAAATTATCACAGGCCTGGTCAAAACAAATGCCAGCAGAGTAATGAGGAGATTAAGGAAGGGTTCCCAGACAACACTCCTAAGTGAATACAAAGTATAGTACATAAAATGTTGGTGTTTGTATGGAAATCGTCTTTGTAAGACCGGTCTCCTGATGAGCCATTAACAGAAAAGTAACAGCAAGGTACCACTGCACAGCACTATTCTAAACCTCACTGTTTCCCCATGTAGTAAATTGTTCCCACTCCCACTTGAATGATGCCTCGCTTTTTAAAGTGCTTTCAACGCCACTGTAGTCTGGGAACATTATTTACAAAACATGAGAATCCAACCTGCCTGCCTTTGTTTCCATAGAAGAGATGGTAGAGCCTGTGTGCCAGTGAGCCTCTATGGAGAGCCATCCCCATGCAAACTGCTAGCATTGGGATGAGGGAGAGGCAGGGCCAGAACTTTCCATCTCTCGTCTTGTCAAGGTAAGTAGTGATATCTCCACCCAAATTAGGCATCTGCATCACACATAGATTGGAACAGAATGCTGGGGTGCGTATTGTGAAACTAGCTTTAATCTTGCCAAGGACTCTTCAATTTATTTAAACTTATTTTAATCTGTATGAAATTTTACCATTTGTCTTGTGATTCTGAAGTTTATGATAATGGTCCTCAGGCTAATCGATAAACTCCTTGATTGATTTGATTTGAAGGAGAGATATCAGGACATATTATACAGTGTCACCTGATTCCAGTGAATGTTATGGAAAGAAGTAGAAAAGTAAATGGTGGGTGGCAGATTGCTTTATTTTTTCCCCTTATTCCCATACTTTCATTCTGGCTCCCTCTCCTGGATTAGGGGTGTGCAAGAAGGCAGTTTTCGGCATTCGATTTGAATAAAATATCCAAAGATTTGAATTGATTTGAATGTTTAAAATTTGAATGTATTCACAATCAGTTTGAATCAAATTCATTTGTATCTATTCATTTGAATATTCTATTTATTTATATTTGAAGATATGAATGTCAACAGCATTTGTATGTGTCTGTATGCATCCATACGCATTTGTATGCATCCCATTTTCATCCCATACGTAACTGTACAAATGCATACAAATACGAATAAGATGCATACGGATACGTATGTACCCATACACATACAAATGTCCGAATAATTTGCACAAATGATTCAAAAGATTTAAAATGCATTCAAATGTTTAAATCAGAATGTATAGAAATTTTATTTGAATTTGAATGTCCGAATTCAAACAAATTTGATCAAATTTTGAATGTTTAAATATTCATGCACATCCCTCTCCTGGATTGCTTTTCTGGGTGGTAGTCCTATTCTATTTCACTGGAAAGAAGTTCTGCTAAGAGCAACAGGGCAGTCTGATTCTAAAAAGAAATATAGGAGATTGAACTATAGCAGTGACATGATTTTTGCCTTCCCAGACTTATTTATTATGTATTTATTTATTTATTATTTACATTTATATCCCGCCCCATACCCAAAGGTCTCTGGGCGGGTTACAACAACAGATTAAAACAACAGATTAAAACAGAATGCACATTAAAAGATGTTAAAAATTCAGTACATGTAAAACAATATACCACATGTTTAAAATGATAATGTCTGTACTGGGGGAGGGAACATTGACAGCTTAGCCAAAGGCCAGGGCAAAGAGGTGCGTCTTTGTATGAATGGCCTCCCAGGATGGCCAGTTCTATGACTTGTATAGAACCTCCAACTGACAGCTACCAGAAGCTCACTTGCTGCTACCACACTTTTGCAGAGGTGGAGGACCAAGCCGTCCTTTTCAAACAAACAATGAGATATTTTCTGAAAAAGCAAAATCCCTTTTCCTTAAAAAACAAAAGTAAATGTCATTTTTTTAAGACCTGGGGCCTATTCGCACTTGGCTTTATTCTGGAATATATCCTGGAATAGGGACTTGCTGTCCATATGCTAGTGCAGGCTTCAGCAGACCCAAAGTGAGGTCTGCCAGAGTCTGCATTAGCATGTGGACCACAGACCCCTATCCTGAGATATACTCCAGAAAAAGGCCAAGTGCGAATAGGCCCCAGGTTCTTCAAAAGTGTACGACTGAAGGTGAAAAGTTAATCTCTCCTCTTCAAGAAGTAACAATGAAATTTGACAAATTAGTTTTATTTCAAAAAGAAAAAGAAAAATAGAGCAAAAGGGACAAATGCAATACAGCAAAAAACCAGTCCATGTGCGTATGCAGACAGGAGGGAACTAGCACAGGGAAGGGTGTTGGTTCAGGTGGAAACTGGCCATCCTGGGAGGCCATTCATACAACTACTGCATGGGTCACCTTGAGGGATGCCAGCTCTCGATTGTGAAGGCAGATTATTTTGGCCACTGCTCCACACTGGCATGGCACCAGCAGCCCTCTTCCATTCAGTTCACGGCATCCAAACCATGTAGCATGCTGAATCAATGGAACAGAGCAACAGCAATGTGACAAATCCCACTCAAGAGAGCAAAGTGCTCTGTTTTCAGTGTCAGGATAGCAGCAGTTCCAATCCAGATAAGCACAGGGGATGCATAAACACCCTGACCTCAGAGGTTTCCCTGTCATTCTCAGTGTGACTTACTAAGATAAGGACATAAGAGTAGCCTTGCTGGGGCAGGCCTCAGCCCATCTAGTCCAACATCCTGTCTCAAAAGGTAGCCCACAATTGCTTCTGCGCATTCACTTGCTCTCAATTCTTTGCAATTTTATTTATTTGTTTGTTTGTTTGTTTATGTCCCACCCTATACCTGAAGGTCTCAGGGCAGATTACAACCTTTTTAAAAAATTACAAACAAATATATATTAAAAACAATAATATCCATAAAAATGCTTTAAAAATTCAGCATATCTAAAACAATATGTATTAAAATAATGGTATTTGTAGTGTGTGTGGGGGGGGGAATAAACACCTCAGCCAAAGGCCAGGGCAAAATGGTGCATCTTTGCTGCCTTCCTGAATATGTACAGAGAAGGGTCATGACACACCTCGAGGGGGAGATTATTTCCATAACCTGAGGGCCATTACCTAAAATGCCCGCTCCTAGGTGCCACCCACCTCACTACTGAAGATGGTGGGACACCCAGGAGTTGTTCTGGAGGCAGCAGTTAGGCATCATTGATCCACCTGTCTTCCGTGAATTTATCTAATCCTTTCTTAAGGAAATGGAGATGAACCCTCATAGTGGGCATCCCCAGGGTAAGGATACTGTGAGGCGAACGTGACTTTGCCTTGCGAGAGTCCCCATGCAAAGCCCTAATCTGGGCTACATGAGGGACAAAATCCTCAAAATGGAAACAAAAAAAAACTTTATAGTTATTATGGGGCAAGAACGGGTTATTCTGGGGGCATGGGTACACTCCCGGGTTATGATTGCAGCATTAGCAGGTAGGGTTTCGCTGTCCCTGCCACTAATGCTGCAATTGCAACTGCCCCCCAGGTAAGGGCTTGATTTACCCCCAAAGAATCACCTGGCAGCTGTCTGCAGTCAGCTGAGCCACTGTCAGGTGGGTATAGCTGTCATGCACACAAGCAGAGCTCCGCTACAATGATTAAAACAGACACAGCTTTTTGTGTCTGTGTTAATCATCTTACCGGAGCATTCCTTGTGCTCTTGACAGCCCCTATACCCACCTGACAGTGGCTCAGCTGACTGCAGGGCAGCTGTCAGGCAATCGTTTGGGGTAAATGAAGCCCTTACCTGGGTGATTAAGCACTCAGGTAAGTGGGGTGGTGGAGAAAACTGCAGCATCCCAATGCAGGGATTTACTGCGGTTTTTATAGGGACAGGCGGGTTCACCTTGAACCTGCCCTGCCCTCCATTGCCATGGGCACTTCTTAATGCAAAGAAGGGTAAAGCCAGTTTCTAAACTGATTATTTAGACTGTCACAATGGGTGCTGGCTGAAGTGATCTGTTCTCTTCCTCATGCACAAATTGCATAAGGAACAAAACAGAAATGCAATGGAATTCACAACTGTCTGGCCCTTTCCACATGAGGCACTGTCCCTTGATAGGAAAGGATCCAGTTGTCTCCTTTGCATATTCTAGTATGGTCTAAGGGAAGCCCTACCCCTTCCTAGCACACTTTGTTTGCAAAGGATGATGCACAGAACAGGCTCGAGAACTCAAAATGGCACTCCAGTCTAGTTGACACTGAGGTCTACCAGTGTTCCAGAGCTGGTATACTTGAACATGGAAGTATACAAACAGCAGGCCCAGTATACAATAGAGGACTCATTTGTGCAGTGCAACAAGATGCATTGCCGAAATGGACACACACCTCCGGAGCCTCCTTGAGATCATTTGTAGGTCATTTATGCCAGCTCTGACGCTCGTACAAGCTTTGGAGATGTCAAAGGGCTCCAAATGACAAGCTGTCCCAACACAGATGGCCTTGTTCCAAGCCAGAAGCAACTTGTCCCAGGTTGTGGTGGACTTGTGTTCTGTCCTATCTCATTAAGCCAGAGTGCTCTAATACGAACTGCTTACTGTGATTCAAGGGCAGAGAACACGCCGTACTGAGATAGGCTTGTCCTATATTAACTTTCAATATGCTGAAGGAATGAGCGGATTGACAGGGTTTCTTTATCTGCAAGGAATCACTTTAAAACTGGTGCCCCAAAACTTTCCCACTCTGCTCTAATCTGGAAGTTGAGAGGTTCTCATTTCTATCAGTTCTTCCACACGGACTGCCTCGCTGCTTTCACTTTAATTGAGAGGCCTTTAGAAATCTGATGGCTCATTATTTATTTATAGCTTGTGCTCACGTTTATGCAAATCCGGAACAATCCAGTAGTAGCAAGTTAGGGAAGGGGGGTAAAAAAAGAGGAGAGGTCTGACCGAGTGAGTGTACAAAAGAGCAATTGCAAGGCCTTTTTAATGCATTATTTCAAGGAAAGAGAGAGAGAAACAACAATCACAAAAGCAAAAACTTTGCAACACAATTGCCTTGAAAAGGCAACAGATATTTCTAACAAAATAAATACTGTCCATTCTTGTCAGCCTTTTTCCCACCTTCTTTGTGTTCCAAGAAATTGCCAGTAATGAAAACAGAGCAGAGCCAATCAAATTGTTGTGTATACTACTGCACACTGTAGAAGCTGGAAACCCTGCATTTCAAGTAAGTCTTATGCATTATTCATAGCCTAGGCATGTTTATGTAAATTAACAAAGGCGGAAATGTATGGTAAAGCAGTATTAGTAGGGAAAATAATGATGGGGGAGGAAATACTCTGCTTAAATTTCTGTGTTAACAGAGATGCCATACTTAACTTACCTTAAAGAATTAAAAGAAAAGAAAAACATGAGAGGTGATGTCTCCAAAACAAATTAGGCATGTAGTATGTTCCTAGATTTAAGCCAGCTGTTATATCCCTCATTTCTCTCCAAACAGTACTTGGCTAGCAAATACAGCTTGATAAATTGGAAGGAAGAGAAGAAAGGTAAGAGGAGAATTTATTATTATTATTATTATTATTATTATTATTATTATTATTATTATTATTATTATTATTATTATTATTATTATTATTATTATTATTATTATTAATGCCAGTCTTGGAGATTAGATTGTCTGAGGCAAGAACTTGATAAACTTAACAAAAATGAAGATTATTAGCATTAAGGGGAAGTGGTTAAAGAAGGGGTTTGTTTCTCTTTTGGCACAGAAAGAGAAAAGATGTCACTCAACCCACATACAGCCCTCTCTGAATGATTTGAGTAAAGGTAACCCCCTCCCAGCACAGACACAAAGAAGGGTCGTTTTCTCTCTTTCCCTCTTTTCTCTCTCAAAGAGTGATAGAAGGAGGAGAAATGGGAGGAGAAGAAAGACTTTGAGCGACATTCATTTGCATGAGTTGTGCACTTCTGTACCCGCTGTGTAGTCTGCTACAGCTTAGTCTCAACACAGATACACACAGACATGTCATTCTTGTTTTGCAAAGGTATCCATGTATGCTTCATTATGATTAGGCACAAAGAGACAAGAGCCCTTTAGCTGCATCCTTTTTCCTTTTTTTAACTGCAAGTCAAGCATCTGAATTTTCTTTCCTTGGATTCTCCAGAGGGTTTTATAATGAAATATATCATCTTAGCTTACAGAATGGAGTTATTCATACTTTTTTAATCTGTCAATTTATGCTTTCATATGTTGAATTTGTCCTTGTAGTTACATTAGAATTGTTTGAATAAGCAACAAAATATACTTAGTAGTAAACAGATAGATTAAAGCCAATATCTTGCTGTACTGAAACAGGTAAAACCTAACTCAAAAGAGAAAGATATAGTAATTTTGTTTATCATTTCTCAATATTTTCTGGGGCAATCTCCTCTACAGAAACTGGGTAGTGAGTTCCTTTCGGATTTCCCATCCTTGATAAGTATATATACAACTTCATAGTATTCTCAAAATATGTTCATTTTAAATGTTCACTGGTTTTTAATGTTGCAACCTGCCCAGAGACGTTTGGGTATAGGGTAGATAAAAATTCAAATAAATAAATAGTAAAAAAAAAGTTTTGCTTTGAGTTTTCCCATTCTGGACACAATATACACATCATTTCATAGGACAGAAAATGTTTTTCAGAAGATTGTTGCATAAAATGCATTGAAGTTTTAACAAGAAAGTGTCATTAACAGTAATAACAAAACAAAGGTAGTTCTGAACATTCCCAAAAGTGCATTTAAATTCAATATTTCCTACACCATATATACATATTACTTTCAAATCTACACCTACTGTTCATTATTAACTCAATATCTCTTTTTTCAATATGTCTTTAAACAAAATACATAAGCTACCAAACATATAAGCAGAGATTCTTCAGTACATGAACTGAACATATAACCATGCAAAACAGGGACACCATTTCCAGCTGAAATGTAAGGTATTTCATATTGTAAAACAAACATCCTCGCTTGGCTTTTTTTTTTTTTGCATTGAATTCATTATGAGTTAATGAAAGCTATTATCCAACTCAACAGTCAGTCCCTATTTATTGCTCCAAAAAGTGATAAATAAGTTCCTATTTTTCTTGGAAATAATTTAGTTTTCATCTCCTTCATTTACTCAAATATAGCTTATTAGTTTTGCACTGTGACTGTAGTGTTTCATATAATGATAGCTAGGGAGAGGAGAGCCTCAAATACTAAACAAACCTTTGCATCTTTTTTCCCATTCAGAATCTGACGATGTGGTGACAAAGCTACAGTCACACCTTAATTTAAAACCTGCTCCAGCCCTTCTTTATTTCGAAGGGCTATATCCATTTCTGTACCTTTTCTGGTCTAAACTCCTGGGAAAAATACTTTCCTTTTAATAGGTTTTGCCAGCTCCAAAGCTATTTGACCTCATTAGTTCACTTTAATTTTTCAAGGTGTGATTTTTTGGAGTGGGCAGTGGGGCGCTTCCATTTCTCTGTTACCCAATGGTGGACCATATGAGTGTTCTAGAGAAGTGGCACCATTGACCTGCACTTCCTTCTTGCCTGACCCACCTTTGTTCCTTTCCCCTACGTACCTGAGCCCCTAATCTGTTTGCTTCTATTTCCTTATATTATTCGGCAAAGCCAAAAGAGCATACTTGCAGAGATAGGATCTCGGGTGGCTGCTGTTGCTCCCACTGCCTTGTTCATCAGCATTTAATGGTCCCCCTCCCACCATGGTTCTCACTACTTCCCCTCTCTCCCCAGCCTCTGCCACTGAGCTTGGGGTACAAGAGCCTAGATAAGCCTCTTCTGCTTTACCCCCTCTTCCCCCCCCCTTTGAGTATTGTCCACACTGCAGCCTATTTCATCTCTTCTCTCGTGAGGGAGCAAAATAAATTAAATCCGCAGCAAATGAGGGGAAGCCCTCCTAGAAGAAGCCTATCTCCACATCTGTGCTGTTTTGGCTTTGCATTTCTTGATGCATAGTAGATGCATAGTAATAAGAACCTAAGGCCCAGTTCCCACTCATGCCTCTTAAAATGGTTTAAAACGAAACAAAACAAAACAAAAAGCAATTCAAACATGGATTCTGGCAGTCCCCACTTCAGTGGCTTTAAATCACTTTAAATTGCTATCAGCCCCTCTGCTGTCTCCATCCAAAACGGTTCAGAATCACATTAGGGAAAGGGAATCTTTTCTTCCCCCCTCTTGCCATCTGGGACCCCACCCCCAGCCTGCCGACTGGATCCTGCAATGACGTGGCAGAGGGTGGGGAATTGCAGCTCCCCCCTCTCCTCTCCTCTCCCCTCCCCTCCCCTCATGCATTTGCAGAAGACATCCTGCCAGTCACGCGCATATACACGCACACACACCCCTTCCTCCCCTTCGCTCTCCTCCCCTCCCCATCACCAGCAGCACTGGCTGGTATACACACGTACACCTGTAAACTCAGGACTGGTGATTTTTCGCTTCTCTGCAAATGCAGAGAGAGAGCTACGTGCCTGCTCACCCAACTGGCTGCACACACGCGCACTCAGTCACCAGCAGGGCATGGGGGAAGGTGCTTCTCTCCTTCCCAGGGCTCAGCAAGGCAAAAGAGGCGCCTCCAGTGTGTGCTTTTTGGCAAGGAGAACGTGAGGGGAAGTGTAAAATGAAATTTTGTTATCTTATCAGTGTGGAGTGGGTGAATTGCTACATCTTATCAGGCTGAATTGTTACTTCTCTGCTGAATGTGGATTTGGCACTTTAACAAATCTGGCAAGGGGCTGGTCCCTGTACAGGGTGAAAGCCCATCCATTTCACAATGTATTTGCCCCAATACTGCTGTAGTGTTCCCACAGCAATAAGGAAGAAGCATTTTAAAAGCAAAAACAGGGGAGGGGGGGGACTGAAAAAAAAGTTGTTTATTCCGTTTTTTAGCCAAATAATCCTCAAAATACCCCTGAAACAGATTGGTAATGGTGACACAGAGAATCCAAACCATTTCTAAATCATTTTAAAATGTCAATGGGAACTGGGCCTAAGAGGATCCCTGCTGAATTGGGCCAAAGCTCACCTAGTCCAGGTTCCTGTTACAGGCAATGGACTCTAATTCCTTCTGGGTATTCTAAAGCAGAAGGCAAATAAATAAATAAATCTTCACCTGCTCTCAGCTCCCTGCAAATGTCGTTTAGAGGCATCCTACCTATTTGTTGGACTGATACACTTCTGAAAGGACGAAACCTAGGTAAAATTCAGGGCAGCCTATTGATGGTATGCCTTCCATTCTCCCAAAAAGCTTCTTTTTCAGAGAAAAGCAGTTATTTGGGTGGGGCCTCTCAAGATTATTTTATCTATATATTTTTTCCAACTGAAGAATGTGGGTAAGTATTTTCCATAAGCTGACTTTCTTCCTGTGAGGTGGCTATGGGTGATGCATTTATTTTTCTTTCTCTTAAACACACAGGTCGATCCTTTGACCAGGGATGGTTGGGGAAATGGAAATAAAGGAGCAATATGTTTGGTGCTGGCAAAGCTAGGCAAGATCTGAATGGGACCTTTGTCGTGTTTGGAATGTAACCATCAATACAGAAGCTGCACATCTGGGGTCTCTTGTCATACTGGCGGAGAGTTCTGAGGACCCAGGATACACAAATTCCTACACCTTTGGAGCATCACTCCACCACAAGCACTTAGTAGAAAACTATACTGACCTGTCTGTGCCTAAGATCTGGAAGTGAGGCTCTCCTGGTTGTCCCACTGCCCTCAGTAGTGAAATGGATAGGCACCAGGGAAAAGGCCTTTTCGGTAATGGCCCCCAGATTATGGAATACTCTTCCTCTCAAGGTGCAGCATGCCCCTTCTCTATATATATTCGGGGAGGCGGTAAAGACGCATCTCTTTGCCCTGGCCCTTGGCTAATGTGAATATATTTTCCCCCTATTATTATTTTAATATTTAAAATACTGTTTTAATTATTCTGAATATTTTACGTGTTTTTTATATTATCATTTTTAATATATGATTACAAATCATCATATTTAAAGGTTGTTATCTGGCCTGAGATCTTCAGGTATAGGGCAGTATAGAAATATAAATAAATAAATAAATAAATAAATAAATAAATAAATAAATAAATAAATAAATAAATAAAAATAATGGCAGAGTTATTGGAAGAGCTTTCACAGTGCTTTCTGTCACTGTCCTCTCGCTGCACCATGGCAACTTCTGTGATCATTTCCAATGCTCTGCTAAACAACCTCAGCCCAAAACATCAAAACTAGGGAATAAATGTTCCCTGGCTTTGATGTTTTCACTGCTGAGAGCAGTGGTGGGTGTGTAGATAGCATGCCACTGCTGGAGTGCTTGAAAGTGCAGCAATCAGAGATCACTTCAGGTGTGATCTTCCATTACTGCTTCTGCTGGAAGATGATGTAGTTCTGATCTGTAAGAGATAGGAATCAGCATGGTAGCAATTTACTGCCAATATTTCAATGGCTGGTTCTGTCTGTGACCACCCTCTCTGTGCTTGTTTCCTGATTTGAAAGAAGTTATCATGGAAGGACTTAACTCAACAGTGTTGTCACTAGTTCTTTAATTAATGCTTGAGAGGTCATGTTCATCTAAGAAGAAAATGACATTTTTTTCAAAGGATTTCAGGAGCAACTGCACATAGCCACAAATGTCTACAACAAACACATCCAAAATAACACCCAAACGCTACCCAATGCTAGCCTGTAAGCTGCCTTCAGTTCTGTTTCTTTTCAGCTCCTGCGTCCAATCTGATCTCCTGATGACCATTGTCATGAGAACATTGGATCAGTCATACCCAGGAGAATGTGATTCCAGTCCTCAAAGAACCCCATGCCTCAAAGAAGCGGAAAGGAGGAGCATCAGTGCCAAAGACTGGCAATGACCCGTTTTATCTGTTATTACAATAGTTTTATCGTGTGACCCACTCTGAGATGTTCAGGTATAGGGTGAGATAGAAATATAAATAAATAAAAAATTCCTTCTTTCTTCATCTCAATCAGATATGCAGAAACTATTCCCCTTTTGTGAAACCAATGGCTTCAGCCTTCAAACTATTAGGATTTTGCTTTTTCCTTTTGTACAATTGTTTACTACAATGTTCAAAGTGAGGAAAATACGGTTACTTTTGCCAATTTGCAGAGAGCCAATCTTTAGGAATATATCCCTTTAGATATTTTATTTTGCAGGTCCTTCTGGGAATGTTCTTCCTCAGTTCTCACAATTCTTGGGAATTGTGATAATGGTACCAGAGTGACATAACTTCCATGCTGCTGGTGGACCAACCGCTGCTTCATCAAATACACATTACCTGGTGGAAATGAGAATGTGGATTCCCCTGTCAGTATAAGACAGCCCTTCCAGATGTTTTATACTATAGTTCCCATCAATTCCAGCCAAGCATGGCTTTCACAGTTCAGTGCATTCTGAGGGCACTTGGTTGGCAAAGGTTGTTTAGCAACATCATTGCTTAGTAACAGAAGTCTGCTTGCAAATTTCGTTTCAGCCATCTTGCATGTCTTGAAGCATACTGTATAAAAGAGCAACATTTTCCCCATTTTAATTTGTTGCTAACATATTTCGACACAAGAAGGGGGGGTAAAAAGTGCTCAGTTGTAGAATGTCTTTCTAGCAATTGCTAGGATTTATTTATAGACGTAATTTCTCAAAAGACGGCTCCATGTGTAAGAATGGAATTGCTTGAAAATGTTGGCAATTATTTTGCAAGCTGTGGTTCTCCCTTGCATGGTACTACAGCTTATTTGCATACAGTATGATTGAAAATGAAACTCTGACAAACAGGATTTCACAAATATCAAGCTGGGGGAAAAAAAGAAACCCAGCAGATACAACAAATAAATACTGCCACTTATAGATCAAAGACAGTGTTGCAACTACCAAGTATGTACTACAATATATAAAAATACATTGTAGAAGAGCACTTTAGCGTTTTCTTTTTTGCTCTCAGAATTTTTATATCCATTCTAACCTGATTCCAGCATATTTCCCATGTATCATCTTGCTTCCTTAATGGGAATGCAATATCCATCTGGTGTTCTGGCCAGTCTATCTAGGGCCCCCCTTTAGACCATTCCAGGTGTGTGGAAAGGAGGTTCTTCATATGCTTGCTCGTCTGGTATACCTGCCAATGCAGAACTGACCTTTGAAGTGGACTTCCTCACAAGTTAGTTTGTATAGGACAGTACTCTTGGTATTATTCCTGTTGTCTGTTTGCATTTTTTAGTACAAACTGGGATATGGGGGAATCAGGAACATTTCAACAACTATTAATTGAGTTACACCAAGATCACAACCTGGGTTTTTGTGCGGCACCATCCACACGGTGCTTGATGCATACCAAGAGGTGTTTCAGGGGTAAAGTGTGAACATTCCCCCATCCCTGATAACCCTGAGAGTGGCCTAACGGTTGGCTCTTAGTGATGTTTTGAAGCCTGAGTTGCTTTCTCCTCCTTCTGCAGATGCCTGGAGGGGGAAGAAGGACTCACCGCTGCCTAGATTCACTCCACTGGTCATAGTTCTGTCCCTCTGTAGCATGCTGAGGCAGAAATACTGCTGCTGCAAGTGGAGTTCTGCTACGGAAGCAATTTGGGATTTGGGATCCTCTGTCCTATTTGCTCTAGCAGTGCACCCTGCATCCCCTATTCCAGAATTTGTCTCATTGACTGTCCATGTGGATGCTGCCTGTGTGCATGTGTCATGAACATTTTCCTACTGCACATGCCTGTACATTAGGGGAAAAAAAATCTTTCTTTCACTCCTAAACAATAGCACAACTAGGTGTGCCTCCACATGGCAATTAGAAATGCAGAATATACAAGGGAGCCCAGCATTGTTTCCTGCCGTGGTCCACCAAAATTGTGCAAGGCTCTCAGATCATAAATTCACTTGCCAGGACTTACTTACTTACTACTTACTTTTACTTATTTACTTCTCTCCCCTTCTGTGCATGGCAAGCTCTGGAAGTTTGTGATGAAGTAATACTGCATGGACCTCATTAGACAAGCCATTAACTAAAACTAGGTTGGATAACCTACCACCACTGCTGGTTTTCCTGGAACTACATTGCAGTGGGTATTCTGTGATAGTAAGAAACAGTTTGTGGCCCTTATGTTCCCAAGCTTTTTCTCTGTTTTATAGCACAGAATTCAGACTGTGCATGAACAATCCTACCTTGAAGCCTTCTCTAAGTCATCTCAGAGATTCCTCAGAGATGCTTTTTCTTTTTTCCCTTTTGCTGTGCCTGATCACAGCCTTCATCATTGGACTGGCTTTGCACTGAAAAAATTATGGGAATGTCTGGCAATCCTAACTCAATGCCAGTAGGATTCTGATGTTTTCATCCTGCGTTGAAGTAGTCAGTGAGCTGAGCTTTGGGGGGGTTTTTTTTGTTTGTTTTTTTTTAAGATTTATTGAACTACTAAATTGGTACAATATGATATTGTAAACATCATTGAATGCTGTACAACCAACAACAACAATAATAAAAATCAGTAAACATATTGGTGTAATGGTATAATTCAGTCAATATGGGAACAAATGTGGAAATATGCTTCATAATGTTTGATCCATGAGAGAGGATGGAAATGAAGAATTCGGTCACAGATGAAGATTTGTCTTAGCTTTGTCCAAGAGTGGAAACTATTTCTCCAGGAACCAGGTTTGTTCCAGGAGCTTTGGGTTATTGATCACCTGTGCATACTTTTGAACTGAACTTGACTTGCTATTGTGTGAGACCAGGCACACTTCTCTCCCTCATGTAAATAGCAGTTATGGAGACTCCTGAGCAGGTCTGAGACAGGTCTTTTTTCCCTGCCAGGGAACCATCAACAAGAATAGTTTGTTAGGTAAAGCAAAAGAAACAAAAAAATCCAGAAGCATAGAAACTAGGAAGGAAAAATATGAGGCTGCCTCCAGACAGTGCCTAAATATACTGCTGGTTGGTGATACTCTGGAATATTCCAGAATAATCACTTGTTGCAAAATACCCAGAAGGATGGGATCACCACCCTGCATATATGCATGGTCACCATTTTGGGCCTGGTTTGGCCCTGCTCATGCACGGTAGTCAGTAAGTCTTTTTGCTTTTTAAGTAAAACCCACGTTTTATTATCCTGCAATATTATTGTGGGATATCAACCCAATATCTCAGGGCTATGATAGGATTGTCACAGATACAACCTAACTCTGAGCCTTTTCACACTTATGGTGTAAGTGCACATGGGGGCACTCCGGTATGGGGCATCTACATTTCATAGAGCCATTTCCTTACCAGGAACTGTTCCATGCATGCCGGAGCATCTCTTGCACCACATAGGCATGGAGCAGTTAAAACAGCTCTGTGCCTATGGTAGTGGGAGAGCTAGTAAAGCCCTGCAAACTTCTTCAGCCAGTTTGGTCTATGGTTAAGGAAAAGGACTCTCATCTGGGAATACCAGGTTTGATTCCACACTCTTCCATGAAGCCAGCTGGGTGACCTTGGGCTAGTCACAGCTCTCTTCTGAGCTCTCACAGTCCCACCCACCTCACAGGGTGTTCTGTTGTAGGGAGAAGAATAGAAAAGCTTTGTCAGCCACTTTGTGTCCCTTTGTGAGAAAAACAGGGTAGAAAAGTCAACCCTTCTTCTTCCTGGTGGAACATATTCAGGGAGAACATGTAACAGCAGCGCAGGTGTGATTATACACTGCAATGCCAGGTGGCCTTGGCAACAGTGCTGCACGTGCACGTTGGTAACATCACTGGGACTCTGTAATAGCCACCCTAATGGCAACCATTTGCATTTAGTTATGAAGTTTTGAAGTGCGAATTCAACCTCTGTCACTTCCTGAAGCCATTTGACAAGAACTGACTTGCTTGCTACTTGTGTGTCCAGGGAAAAGACAATTTTCAGACTGTGATACCAAGGGTTAAACCATTATTTCCACACACAGAACCCCCATTCCTGATATTTACATACTAAAAACCTGAAAACTGATTGTGTGTGAGCTGTGTTATATGCATGCATCTTCCAGAACCTTGTTGCATCTTACTATATCATGTGCTTTTTTTGTACATAAACTTTGAATTGTAATTTGAATTTCTTCTGCTTGGCTAGAAATGTGAGATTAGCAATTGAGCTTAATCATAAGATATCAATGACAATGAATTTTTCTCTGTTTTGCTTAATACCGAGAAGTTCACTGTTATTTATAGGTTTCTAAATATTTTTCAAGTTATTAGCATAATGAGCAATTTCCTCTCTTCTCTCTTTTCCTGTCTTCCCTCTTTTCACCAACTGCTTGGAACGAAGAAGCTCGATGCCTTAGATGGTAACTTAGAGCTGGTGCGTAGAAAAAAATAGGACCCTAAAAAAAGAAGACTAAAGAATTGGGTTCTGGTTGACCAATGGCAGCTGATAAGGGAACTATATCAAAGATATTTTGTGTGCTCCCCTTTCGCTAGCTGAATCCAAATGGTGAACTCCATGCATCTACATGGCCACCTGCCCTACAGAACATGGAGGTAGGATGACTCCTGCCCATTCCACATTTGGCAGTAATAGTGTGCTGCTCCTCAACAGACTTTGAGGTATCTATGGACTTATGTCAACTGTGTTTGCATGCCACTGATGAATACCATGTGCCTTAATGGTAACAAGATTCCAGCTAAAGGATAGTATAAGACCTCCTAAAAGAGGTTTCACACTCAGTCACCAGGGTGATACCACTCAAGGGTCCTAGCTTTGGGATCTCTCTCACTGGCAATATACATGCACATTCTGCCTGTCACCATCTGTGGCTAAAATCCTAGGAAGTTAGCAATAGATCCTGGTGCTCTGAGCCCATTTGTTCCATAGGCACAAACAGTGATCCCTGCACTTTTGTCTATTCGTTGCATTGGGATTTTCTTCTGTTAGATTTAGCATGTAAAGTTAAACATATAGGATTGTGAGAACTGTGTGCATATTTCCATTGCTTTTCTGTCATCTCAAGGTAAAAGAGTCTAAGTGGCCTGGTGATCATCTTGAATTGAAATTGGAAATGGGATAGAACCACAAGGTCTGTTGGCAAAGTAAGCAGGCCAGATTCATGCAGAAAATCAAGGATCCAGCAATACAGAGGAAAAACCAACTGACAGTTTACTTGATAGCAAATTCATACATGACCAGGAGAGCTTTCACACTTCCCTTCTTGTCCCATGGAAGGGAAAGGAGTGCAATCAACTAACATTAACTAACGCTCACACTTGTGATCACTAGTCAAACAGTTCTGTCCGATCCCCGTCTGGTCCTCATCAGGGTGCCACCATCTTGAGTGCGGCACCCTCCACAACTGCACATGTGGCAGTGCTGATGCTATGATGATACTGATGCTCTGCACAGTTGCAATCACATCAGGAGGCCAGCAGAGCTGCCACTGCGCTTGCAAGGCAGCTCCAAAGACCTCCCCATCCAGCAGAGGTTTGAATGGTCACTGGCTGGATGTATCAGGTAAGTTTGGGGAAAGGGTTGGTAAGGTTGTGGAGCACAATTTCATGCTCTACACCTAGTCAGCAACTAGACAACTTCTGGGCAGGCAGACGGGGGGGGGGGGGGCGGTTCTAGCATGTAAACACCTCCTGCAAGTACAGATGCACCTGCCCAGATGTTGCCTAACTGTTGACTACAGGCCAAAGTGCAGATTGGCCCTAGGTTGTCCACAGAACCTGCTAGGATATTCCAGAATATCCAAATATAGTGGAATAAGTCAATGTCTGAATGCAACTTCAGTCTGCTGCATTCAACTGCATTTTATTCCTCATTATATGTATGTGTTTCTACTATTTCCCTGTAATAAATACTATTTTTGGAAATAAATGCATGAACACTTTCTTGCCTTGTTCTATCACTAGTTAGGCCTATCCAGCAAAGTGAGACATGGGTTTTGAGACCCGGAAAAACTTGGGGACTGATAAGCACATGAATGTGTGTTGTGATCAAAAACATCTTGTAACAAATGCCTTGTGTATGCTTCATTGGATGCTTCCAGGCATCTGTAACTTATTCCAGTAAATTTGGATATTCCAGAATAAAACATGGATATTCCAGAAGATCAAAATATATAGCAGAATAAGTAAATGACACCTGGAGGCAACCTTGGTTTGGAAATAAAATTGTGTTCAGTGGTCCTTTGAAAGCAACAAGTGTGATAGTACAACAAATATTATACTGTTAATATATACCTCCGTGTATTTGTGCATGTATACATGCAAACCAAATGCATCAGTACTGTTTGGGTCGGTGCTGGAAAATTCTCTCTGCTCCCTAGAATGGTGTATATATTAAACTCTGAGAACCTGCAAGGTATGATCTCACGGTTCAGCAACCTGGATTAAATTAACGAAAACCATTCCTGTGACAATTGAGATAACTAAGTAAGCAACAGAATTTAGGAAGTGTAAAGTTAGTGATGCTGTATACATTTTTCAGATTTATAGATATTAATTGTAGTATATTGTTTAAGCTGCCTCTATGAGATGCAAAGCCTCATTTAGTTCCTACCCAGAAAGTAATGAGTACCATTGAAAGTACCATTGAAAGTAATTCATGCAAAAACTGAAGACAAACATATTAGTCAGCAAAATATTCAGAAACTCATCAGAACCAATTACAGAAATTGTAATACTTTCTGTCTTGCTAACTAAATAAACCGCATAGGTCAGTGGTTTTTAGATGGCACACATTTTTTCCCTCAGACTTTGATAATTGGTGATATACATAGCTGTTTTAGATCCCACTGCAGTAAGGGGAATAATTGTACATAAAATGGTTATTTCCAAAGTGTAGTTTTATTTTATTTTAAAATTGAATTATAGCAGAAAATAACAGTTCTTCATTCTTCTTCTTCTTCTTCTTTTTACCTGTTTTCCCTCTCTTCTACTGAAAAATAAGCTAGAAGGGCACAGGAAAGGACCTATAGGTGGCAACAGTGAAATCAAGAACACTGACATTCAAAGCTGTAAACAATGCAAGCGCACAAGAGGCAGATACACCATTTCTAATCAAATAAAGTAGTCATTCTCAAACATCCTCAGAAAGTGATTGTACTTAGTTGGCACTGACTAATCTTTGAATGTTCAGCAGAGAAAACCTCATTGGTACTTGGAAATCATAGAGGTCATATGTAGGCTTTCACAGCTGCATTTAGATTAATTTGTAGTAATTTTTGGTTTGCTATGCTATGCTCCAAGTTTCTTCTGAGAAAAGTAACGGGTGTCTTTCTAGATCTTTCCCCCCTTCTTATAGATGATACAATCTCAGCCCTCTTCAGAAAATACCATGTGAATGCGGGAAAGTGTATGTAGAAGTGACCTCATGCACTATAGAAAAAAGGAAATGTGAACATGAAATACATGTGCATCTCATGCAGACTGACAAGTCAGCAGTAGCAGAACATTCATGGTCTGAAAACCACAAGATGCTATTTGAACAAACAGAAACAATAGTCAAGGTAAAGGGATTCCATGAACTGGCTACCAGAGAGCTCATTGAAATAAAACAATATCCCCACAACTTTAACAGGGACTAGGGCCTGTTTCTCAGCAGCATCTGGAAGTCCTTATACAGAAACAAGCAAAACAGAGATCACACCATAGTTTAGCAACCACACAACCAACCGGTCACTCGCCCCTATACATTATTAACCCTTCCACTCAGGGAAGCAGTGGCAACAGATTCCAACCAGGGAAAGACCAATGCCTCATTATGGCCCTGTCCCCAAAAGACTTATTAGCCCCTCTCGGCTTCCTCTGCCGTCACTCTGTTATAGCTGACTTTAGAAGTCCCCTCCACTTCCGGAATAAGCGTCCTCATGGTAGCCGCAATCTAAACACACTTTCCGTCCCCATGGTAGCCGTCTTCTCTTTCTGGGCATCTTTTTCCCTCCGCCCCCTCTCTTGTTAAAAGGAAAAATAGCCAGATCTCCGTCTCCTGAAACGGCTTCCCGCCCCTAGCAAAGGCAGATGATCACTCATTCATTCACTTTCAGCACTTACTTTCACTCAGTTCTCTGTTAGAAAAGGCTTTCTGCCCCAGGAAAGTCAGTGGCTGCAGGCATCGGCAGCGCAATCCTTCGCTCATTCTCTTTTAAGGCTTTCACAGATCACTTGATAACAATGTTGCAATTCTGAGCAATTCTGGCTCTTTTTACAAAGGAAAGGAAGCGAACCTGCTGCATTTCTCAGATGTGTGAATGCTTTTTGGCTGTGTGTGCAGGCAAGCAATCCCCGCCCCTTTTGCCACGGAGCGTCCTCAAGGCAGATATAGCGAGCAAAACCCACGAATCGCCGAAAGAGCGCTGGAACTCTTCTTTAAAGTGCACGTATTTTATCACGGGTGTCTCACTTTCCTAAGCTCCCTAAGCGCCTTGTAAAGATTGGAATGGGGCCGCTCAGAGGCAAAAGAAGAGTTCCAGCAGACTTTCAATTGCATGGGGACAGGGCCTAAGAGCAGAAAGAAAAGAACTGCCAAACAAAAGCAGACATCTATAAGAAGGGAAAATAGATCTAGGAAAACACCAGTCACCTTTAACTCTTCCAAAAGCAAAATCCTCTGAAAATGGATATCACAGCTATATCTGAAAGCTTAGGTTCTCAGAAGAAACCTGGAACATGACATAACAGCCCCAATCCTAGAGAGTTTACCATGTAGCCAATGCCCTTCAGTATAGACCCATTCTCAGTGTTAAGGTGCAACCAGTGAGGTTCCAGTTTTGAGCCTCACCACTCATCTTGCTGTATTTTGATCTTGATATAGGACACAATAGTATTGCTTTCACTTTCACTTCCATTCCTAGTAGGGATGTGTATGAACATTTCCCCTATTTGCATCACATCGAAGCAAATGCAACAGAAATTCACATTTGTGTGAATGGAGCCACTTCAAATATTCTAGGCTTCATATTCACTTCAAATTCCTGTGATTCAAATCCAATTTAAATCAGGCTCTGGAGGTGACTGTCCAGCTGCTTTGAATGTAATGAAGCTTTGTATGAAGGGACAAAACGTTTTTGCTTTGCATCCAAAGATCAGTCTCCAAATATAGTCAATATTTGATTTGAATGCAGAGGTTCAAACATTCTAAATTCATATGAATTGCAAAGATGACAAACATTTTTCACCCATCCCTGATTCCTGTTGATCTGTTGCAGAGAATTAAGTTCTTCCTATAGCTGTTGCACACTTTCTATAGAACTATTCACCCAAGACTGCTTTCTTGAACAGCTGCTGCTGGTCCGGATCCCACAGAAGTATACGTGTAGTTAAGATTTGTTTCTGTAGTAATCGCAAAAGCTTGCACAGGTTCACTGGCTTCAGCCTTCCATTTCTCAAGCCTCAGAGTAAAAAGCATCTTCCTACTTCCATAAGCTTGTAGTACACACTCAGCACCAGCAGGGTGCTGGACTCAGCCTTGGGGCATAATGGAGTCCGGCCGCATGGTCACCCTTTCTTTTCCTGTTTGAGGATCCTCCCCGCCTCCCGCCACAGGATGTGACATCAGAAGGACTTCTAACCTACTCAGCTGAGGTGGCTCAACCTATCTCATCCCTGGATTGTGGCTTTACATCATTTCCTCCCCGCCCTCCTCTGGCGGGCTATTTAAAGCTCTGCACAGAAATAAACGCTCTCTTCCAGCTGATCTCTGCCTCCTGCCTCTTCTCGCCCCCTCCCCCATTTTCTAGCTCCTCAGGGTCTGGCCTCACATGGCTTGATCTCCGGCTGTCTGGGCCAGTCAGATAACTGGAAAAAATTTCGTAACAGCTGGCATTCAGGAGTAGCAGCAATCAGCTGTTGCTCCCATTTCCCGGACCCCTCGCATTTTATCGCATAAGCCGGATAAGCGATAGTTTCCCCCTCTAGTGTGCATCCACTGTTCACATTGATATCTATTCTCCCCAAAGAATGCTAAGCTTGCATGATAAATTAGAAAAGGAGGAAAATGTTTGAATTTTAGTGACTAGGGATGTGCATAGATTTTTTTTGTATTTGCTTAGTATCAAATCAAATGCAAGAAAATTTGAATTAGTTCAAATAGCATATGGATGCCATACAAATGCATACAAATAGCATACGGATTCCATACAACTCCATACAAATAGCATACAAATCCCATATACAAATCCCATACAAAGTTTCATACAGATTTATCAAAACATTTGATTCAAATTCAAATGTCAGTCTTTGAATGTGCCAACATTCGATTTGGATTTGAATGGCTGAATTTGGCCGAATTTCAAATGTTATGAGTAATCATGGACATCTCTACAGTGACACATGCAAAATTGCACATAGCATACAAATGCTCACGTTATGCTAAACTATGTTTCTTTACATTTTATGGATTTGAAAATCCTTGATCACTCCTTAAAGACACACATGAAATGTTATTTTTAAAATTCAGTTTGAGTCAAACTGAACTGAACCGTAAGTTGTTCAGTTTGAGTTTACGCCTTTTTGAACAGGTTCAATCAAGCATCAGATAGATTTAGGAAAATACCCTTTTTAAAAGGAAAAGGACTCAGCAAACACAAATTGTTCCATTCAGAGCATTTGTATTTGAAAATATCCCCTTGGTTCAGTCAAAATTGAACAGCGGATGGTTCAATTTGAATTTGAGTGGAATCTTTAAAAAAAGAAAAAACTATTCAGGCATAACCATTGAATGTCAAACTGAACATCTCTTTCAGTCCAGGATTTAAGAGTCAATAATTTTAGGGTTAAATAAATTCCTCAGATTTCAGAACTATGCCTAATCACCAAAACAAAGGATGTTTTTTTAAACTAAGTTCTCTCCCACACAAAGTGTACAGAAGTCAGCACTAGAAGTCCTGAAACAATTGGTTAGAGAACCAACAGTTGGTGAGAGAATCAACTCTGTGATTAGTATGTTGTAGTGAATTTAGTAGTATATCTAAAACTGCGACAAAAAGCAAAAACAGCAGTTAATAAGAAATTGAAAAGTGTTTTTTGCCCATATATTCTATGAATAACGAAAGTAACATATTATCTGTTTTACTGCCTGATCAACAAAGACATTTTATCCAACAAAATGGATGATTAGATATAAAATTAAAGGGCTTAAATTGTCCTTAATCATTAGAGGTTTTTGTTTTTTTTTTGCCTTAGGAATGTGACACTCAGGGGAACTAGATGATAAACAGAAGCAGGGAGAGAGATTAAGAGCACAGAACAGTTTGATTTTTTAGGTACAATCAGAACTGAATTTAGCTGAATAGAAACCAGACTTTGAAAGTCCATGCATGCGACATGCATAGGTCCAGTGGCTTTACTGCCCATTTTTGTGTGCTTGCTTCCACTAGGCTTTACTGAAAGCTCATAAATTATAGAAACCTCAAAAGTCTCCAGTCTTTTTCTTTATCATTCTAAGAAATCCACACACTGAGCACTGCAGCAGTAGACTTCCTAACGTTCACAGATTTGAGGAGCACTTAACATACCATCATCCTATTCCTTTCCCCCTTGCAGTTCCTTGAACTGATGCCATCTTATTTATACTTAATCCATTCCACAGCCAAGGGAGATCCCTGTTGAGAAAGCAAGTTGAGGACATAACCATGGCAACAACGGCTCCAGCAAGGGTGTGGATACACATGAATCTCAGTGTAATGAAGGCTACGGAGAAAATAAACAGAGGCACTTTCAGGAACACATAGTCCTTCAGATGCATAAGAGGGAAAAGGGTTATGGATCATGGAGACAGCCTGGCTTCTGCTGAAATGTTTTGTTCAGTATATTTGAGAAACATAAATAAGGTAGGAAAGAAAACTGACAATTAAATAGGCAGAATAGATGGATTCATTCACAGACTGTGATCCAAAGAAGACTTTGAACAGAGCAAGCAGCAAGCTAATGTCCTGCCAGTGGGCTTCTTTGTGCGGTTGGTTGGCTACCTTGCTGGACTATATAGGGCACACAATTGCAGTCCACTGGAGGTAATGCTTATGTTTTTATATTCTCATCACAATGAAGACTATGTGAAATTTAGGTTGAGGTAGCAGCTGGCCCAGGATTATCCTGTTCACTTGCACAGTTGAAGGAGATTTGAACTGTTATCTCCCTGGAGAATATCCAACATTTAACCTATTCTGGGTTTCCACAGTCCACCCCCTAACCTTGGAAAGAAAGTATGATGTTTTTAAAAAGCATGGCACATCAGCTGAAAATTTGCCTTTAGGCTATGATTCAAATGTTCAGCCAAGGACTCATTCACATGGCAAGATACTTGGGCTGCATGCACACCAGATTTAAAGGGCATCCAATGAGGGCCTAAGAGGCATGACATCCACATCCCAGTGGCAGATCTAGGTGCACAGTATATCTGCAATGATGCTTGAAGGCCAGCATGTTCTCTCACAGGCAGTTCCCACAGAGCAGGAAAAGGACTCTGAGGCTGCCAGACACCTTTGCGCACCTGCATTGCAACTTAGCTTTGCTGTGCCTTACCCAGGCATTTTGTTTCATCATGCTGAAAATGATAAGACTATCAAGGCCATTTGTACTGCATTAAAACGGGGGAGCACACTCATGCTGTCTCTTCATAACCACAGAACAACATAATGTGGAAGCTCCCCAACTCCAAACATAGTGAGGGGGTGAGGTCCATGACACAGATACTTTGATGATGTTCATTGGCAGAGAGGTGTGATGGTGCAATCCTATTGATTCTCAGTTTTATGAGGCTAAGGATGCTATTCACGTTATCCTTGGAGTGTCTATGCAGATTGGGAGTTCATGGTAACACAATACGGCTCTGTTGCTTTTCTTTCCAATGCCTGTACCAGAGAAAAGTTGTGAGAGTTTTCCGTTCAGCACTCTGGGACATAACTCTTTGGCTTTCTCAGGAATCAGTCTTACTTTCCTTGCTTTTTAATATTGCTGTGGAGTGCCTGAGAAGGTTCATCAGGAAATTGAGTATGAGGAGCCTATTTCAATAGAGATTCTTTCCTGGACTTGTGGCCTTAAAAATGTACTATATGAAATGGAAAGAAAAAAACACCAACATTTTCATTTGGCACGATAAGGGATTTCATGAATTCCAATGAGAGTTTATTGTGGCCTTCAATTAAGAAGGGTGGCCTTCCCTCCTTTATGCTGTTCTGAGGGGGTGTCCTCATGCGCTCTATACTCCGAATTGAATCTGAATTTGACTCGGAGTGTCCCCATGCAAAGCCCCCAAACTAGGCTACATGCAGAACAAATCGCCCAAATCCACAGTAAATAAACTCCCCTTGCAAACTGTTCTCACTGCGGTTTGGGAGGCAAGCCTGGATTATTTTGGAGGCTTGGGGACGTTCCCGGGTTATCAGGAGAGGAGATAGCAGGTGGGTTTCATGTCCTGTGCTTGCCGCTCCTGTCCTGTGCATTGGGGATCGCAACTGCTGGCCATTTTTAAAGATCAAACAGCATAAAAGAACTGATCGCCCCAGTTTGACAGGTAAAGATGCAGCAATGAGGAGGGTGATCTGGCACTTGTTGTCCCATGAGCCTCTTCCTGCAACCCTTATTCCACCCCCGCTCCCCGATTGCTGGCAAGCAGCTTCTAAAGTTAGAGGCAGTTTAGCAGAGAAGGAGAAAACAGGTGGTAAAACTGATTGGGTGAGTGGACACGCAAAGGTGCATCAGTCTTAGTAAGTGCAAAGTGATGCAGATTGTGGCAAAGGACTCTATAAATTGATGGGGTCTGAGCTTTCTTCAACAGACCAGGAAAGGGACCATGGGCTTCTAGTGGATAAGCCAATGAAGGCGATGACTCAGTGTGCAGCAACAGTTACAAAAGCAAATTGGGAGTAATTAAGAAGAGAACAAAAAAAAAGTCTGCAAGTGTCATTTTGCCTCTTTATAAATCTATGGTGAGGCCATATTTAGAATATTGTGTACAATTCTGGTCATCGCACCTCAAAAAGGATATTGTGGTAGTGGACAAAGTACAGAAAAAAGCAACAGAACAATCAAGGGACTGGAACATGTCCCTTACAAAATCAGCCTTGGGGACAGCATGTAAAACGTGAAATATTATTTTCTCTGTTACACAACATTACAATCAGTGGGGCACTCCATGCAGCTGATAGGCAGGAGACTTCAGATCACAAGATGAAATATTTTTTCAGCCAGAAGGTAATTGCTCTACAGAATTTACTACCAGAAGGGGTAGTGACATTAACCATCCTGGATACCTTTAAGAAAGAATTAGACAAATTCATGGAGGACAGGTGTATCAAGAACTACTTGATTGCCTCCAGGTTGGAGAGACAAGTAGGATTCCTGTAAAGGCCATTTACAGGGAGGTGAGAAAAGCTTTGGTCCTCAAGGATGCAGGACTAGATGGGCTATGACTTATCCAGCAGAGTTTCTTATGCTTTTAAAATTGTCTTAATTAATCTGCTGTTTTAATTGTCTTCTAGTATAGTTTTAAATTCTAAAATCTACCCTGAGATAATAAATATACTGTAAATAAATAAATAAATAAATCACAGATACCAAGGTAAGCATATTCTATGATTTAACTGCATTCTATTCTTGTATCATTTTAATTTCTATAATCTACCTTGAGGAAGGAAGGAAGGAAGGAAGGAAGGAAGGAAGGAAGGAAGGAAGGAAGGAAGGAAGGAAGGAAGGAAGGAAGGAAGGATGCATCCATGCATCCATGCATCCATGCATTTGGATGGATGCATTTGGCTGGATGATAAAAATGTATCATAGGCCGTATTCCCATTACAAGCTTAATTCGATTTCGATACGGTTTCAATCCTCGCAGACCCCACGTCAGTTTGGCTTAACACGCTTTCCACGTGTTAAATCGCCCCAAAGCATTGTAAATGTTAACCCTCATTTCAACAGGTCTCACTCCGGTTCGTGCGCTTGATATGTGTTACATTTTTTACTGCGGGGACCGTACCGTTTGAAGGGATGAGAATCCATATTTAGGGTTTCCCTCCCCCAATAGCTTGCTTCCAAAGATAGTGATTTCAGTGTGAAAATCCATCCTTTACAGCAGCCGCTACACTGTAGCAATCCAACCGCTTCACACCTGATAACAATGTTGCAATTTTGTGCAATTCTAGCTCTTTGGAGTACTGACCTTTAGAAAGGGAAAGGAAAGCATCTGCAGGTTCTGGGAGATGTGTGAATGTTTAAAGCAAGGGGGCTTGAGTTGCCGCTGCTGCTGTGTGCCCTGGGCAATGGGGAGAGGAGGGGAAAGAATTGCTGGCTGCCCACTGCCGTTTTTCCTCCATCCAGGCAAGTGGCAGCCACCCAGCCACCCAGCTAGGCTCTGTGAAGGGGTCCGTTATGGGTGGCGCATTCACACCAGGAGGAAGAGGGCAGGGCAGCCCCGAAAAGCGGCTTTTAGATAGTAGCCACTTGAGTCCTCCCTTGAGTCACATACGCCACGTACGATCCTCAGAATCCGGATCCAAGACAATTGAGTTGAAGGTAATGGGATCAAGCAAATTCGTGTTTGCATCCGGTTCTATTATTTCGGTTTAGGGAAACTGGATTAAGCTTATAATGGGGATGCGGCCATAGCTACTAAGGTAAACCATACCATGACTTCATTGTAAATTATCTCACATCAACTACTTTTACTGGCACCAGTAAATCTTGCAGGACTACGTGTAGGATTTTTGTGAGAATATCTGCAAAGGCCTTGTGCACATGGGGGAATATATAGTACCATTATGTCTATGCTAAGGTGGAATTGTCACATGTATCTGCGGCAACCCCACCATAGCCTTGCTGTATTCCATCTAAATCCCAAAATAGCGCTATAACTTACTTTGTAGTCAGAGCATTGGATGGAAACCACCAAAGCAAGAGTATAGGATTAGCTTTGCAAAATGTTCATTGTCTCTCAGGTATTGTAATAACTCAGGTAACACTTCTTAAAGACATAAGTAATTGGATAATTTTCATTATCTTCCAAGTTTGCTTTTGCAGTTCTAGTATTCTCATAATTCTGGCCAAATATTCCAGCACATGTAATGCTTAATGGCAAAATAAAACATCTTCATAGACTTAGAACTTTTACACATGATTGGTCAGAGCAATTGATTAATAACTTTTACAGCTAGTTATGAAAATGAGATTACAATACTTGTAAAATTAACACTGCATTTCTGATTCTCCTGCCTGTGGACAATTTGCACAACAAGCAATTCAGCCATTCATAATGAACTAGCACATTTCAGCTTCCAGTTTAATTTTCAGTGGTACATCTTTCTTATTCATGTACTAAAGCCTTACCATTAAGCCGAGCATTGATGTTTTTGTTTTACGGAGGGCCATTGTAATGATTTGGCACTATTTTAAATATAAATTTTGCTGCTGCTCATTCTAAAACTAAGAAGAGAATGACCATTGTTTTCTATATCATCTTTATAAAAATATGTCCTTGGGACACAAATGGTATGTGGTCTTGAAAGTTAATGTTATGAATTTACAGCTTGGAATTCCATGGCTGCTGCCAGACGGATCGCAAAACCTGCTAGTATCCCAGGGCTATGGCAGGATTGTCAGTCATGTTCATGGCAATCCCAACATAGGTAGCCCCAGGATATTGGGAGGATATCCCATGGTATTCTTATAGTGGGGAAAAGGATTCACTGCATACATTCTCCCCCTACTGGTTGCCTCCAGACTAATGGTGTCAAATTCACAGTTTAATGAAAAATCACAGTATACTCACTGCACAGGGAAAACCCATCATCCCCACTTAAAAGTTAGCTCCGTATTTTCCTCTTTGAGGAAGAAGAAAAAAAAGAGTTAACTTTTCTTACCCATTTAAGGGGACTCAAAGCAGCTGACAAAGTTTCTGCTCTTCTCACAACAACACTCCCTGTGAGGTAGGGGTGGCTGTGAGAGCTCAGAAGAGAGCTGTGATGAGCCCAAGGTCACCCAGCTGGTTTCATGGAGGAGGGCAGAATCAAACCTGGTATTCCCAGATAAGAGTCTGGTTCCCTAACCACTAGACCATTGAAGCTACGAGAGTTAGGCAGCGTGTACTGCCATCATGTGGCAGCCAATCAAGTTTTGAGCTGCACTTTCCTGTTTAGCAACCTCTCATCAGTGTTTCTCATTGTCCTGCCTGCATTAAGATGACACTCCGATCGAACTGTATACTGTGCGGGGAGAGTTCTTTCTCCCACACTAAGGTAAAGGCACAGTATTGATTGTATACTCCAGTGTGGTGATGAAAGCTTGATTGTCATGTCTGATGGGGCGATTAGGACTGCACACTCCCTAGGCAGTATATAATGAGTTTGGAAGCAACCATTGATTTACCGGTCTAGACACTGGTCGCAGGAGCTGCTATCTTGGAGATGGCTAGTGCATATGTGCAGGGGTGGCGATTGTGCATGCCCAGATATTTCAGACTTTGAAATAACAGGTTGTACTGTATGTATGCCAGTGGTGGGAGCATGGCATCCAGACAGGTAAGTCCTTTCACTTGCTCCCTGCTGTTGCCCAGATGTTTGAGCAACAAGTCATTCTTCTGGAATAAGTTTATTTTTGGTCGCTATCTGGTGGTGGCCTATATGAAGCTATGCCACATGGTTGGTTTGCAGTTATAAATTTAGTCTTAGGACCCTGAGACACACAAGATTTAAAGACAAACTAAAGAACTCCATGACAAATACAGATTACAGCAGAGTAGCTTTAACAACACCAAAACAACACCTTATCTTACTACATTTCATTTTTGTGTTGTTCCTACAAATGTCGATTTGTTGATGCTCATGTGAATGAAAAGGAAGATGAGAATGTGTATCCAGGCTTCTTTTCTTTCTTTTTTTCCACTGTGGCATTGACCAGGGAGACTGGTGCAGCAGCACAGTTGGTGGTCATGGTAAGGTACTGAGAGATGCATTAAAATTTCCCCATAAGAGCAGGAAAACTCACAGATGTCCTCTGGAAGCTGGAAGGCCACATTCCCAAAGGAGCTAAAATACGAGCTGGGTTCAAACTTGGGAACAATCGTTCCCATTAAATTGACTAGAAGTCCAGATCTGGAAAGCCCCATTCCCATGCCAATTCCCCCCCCCCCGGATTTTCTGTAGAAACCTAGTAAGCAAAAATATATAATCTTTCCCTAACATCAGGCTCTGTACCTGAGGACTGGAGGGTAGCAAATGTAACACCAATCTTCAAAAAAGGATCTAGGGGTGATCCAGGCAATTACAGACCAGTTGCCTAACGTCGGTGCCATGAAAGGTGATGGAAACTGTCATTAAGGACAAAATTAGTATGCACATGGAGGAGCAAGCATTGCTGAACAAAAGCCAGCATGGCTTCTGAAAAGGTAAATCATGAAAGTGTCAATAAACATGTGGATAAAAGTGAACCAGTAGACATTGTCTATCTGGACTTTCTGAAGGCTTTTGACAAAGTCCCACATCAAAGGCTACTGAGTAAACTCACCAGCCATGGAATAAAAGGACAGGTTCTGTCCTGGATTTGTGACTGGCTTAAGGGCAGGAAGCAGAGAGTAAGTAATAAATGGCCAGTTCTCATGGTGGAAAGAGGTAAATAGTGGGGTCCCTCAAGGCTCAGTGTTGGGACCAATGCTTTTTAATTTATTCATCAATGATCTAGAAGAAGGGGTACATAGTAAGAAGTTCGCTGATGATACTAAATTATTTAGGGTAGTGAAAACCGAAAGAGATTGCCAAGAGCTCCAGAGGGATCTCTTAGCATTAGGTGAGTGGACAACCAAGTTACAAATGTGCTTTAATCTTAATAAGTGCAAAGTATTGCACATTGTGGCCAAAAATCCAGATTATGTCTACAAACTGATGGGGTCTGAGCTTTCTGCAACACACCAGGAAAGGGATCTCAGAGTTTCGGTGGATGGTTCAATGAAGGTATCAACCCAGTGCTCAGGAGCAGTGAAAAAAGCTAATTCAATGGTGGGAATAATTAGGAAGGGAATAGAAAATAAGTCAGCAAGGCCATGTCCCCCTGGTGGCCAGTTAGCACCTTTTGGATGCTGTATTGGCACGCAGGGGCCAGGCAAAAAATCAAGGGGAACACCGTAAACTTAAAATCAAGCCTGCCTTATACTGCCTAACAGATCGGGGATGCAAAAGAAGCAAAAAGCACACCCCAACCCTGGCTGTCTGTGCCTTTGAGGAGAGAGGGGATATCGCTGGAGCAGAGGTGTGCAAAAGTCAAGTGCCTACTGCCGCTAAATTGCAGCTTTCGCCGTTAGTTTTTTTAAAAAAAGCTAAAGTTATAGACCTCTGCTCCAGCAAAAAATCATGGGGAACGCAGCAGATCAGGGGTGCAAAAGAAGCAAAAAGCACACCCCAACCCATGATGTGAGCTAGAAACACCTTCCCGTTAGCCCGCAAGCATCCCTATATGGATTCCTGGCTCGCTAAGCAAGCGTGCTGGGCTCCCCCTACATTGCCGAGACTTGTTTTCAAGGGTGTCAAATTTGGCACTCTGTTAGTACTGTATGGGGGGATTTGGCACCCTTTTCATGTGCCAAATTAAAACCCCATGGGGACGCACAGCGTCAATCCCGCTCTCAGCACCATACCAAAGTGGCATAGGAATGCCCTGTCATTTTGCCTCTTTATAAATCTATGGTGAGGCCACATTTGGAATATTGTGTACAATTCTGGTCACCATATCTCAAAAAGGATATTGTGGAACTGAAAAAGGTCCAGAAAAGGGCAACCAGAATGATTAAGGGGCTGGAACACCACCCTTACGACACCAGGCTGCAACGTCTAGGCCTCTTCAGTCTGGAGAGACGGCATTTAAGAGTGGACCTGATTGAAGTATATAAAATTATGTGTGGTATAGAAAAGGTGGATAGAGAAAATTTCTTTTCTCTGTCACACAACACTAGAACCAGGGGGCACTCTGTGAAGCTGATGGTAGGAGAGTCGGTTCCGACAAGGGGAAGTATTTCTCCACCTAGAGGGTCATCGGTTTATGGAATTTGCTGCCGGAAGAGGTGGTAACAGCTACCAGCCTAGATGGCTTTAAGGAAGGGTGAGACAAATTTATGGATGACAGATGTATCAATGGCTACTAGAATGAATGCCTAGGCACATCTTTCAGGCTGGGGCTGGGGGTGGGGGAAGCAGGACACTTCTAAGGCCATTTGCTGGGATTCAAGAGCAGGAAAAGATTTGTCCTTGTCTCTGCTTGAGCTGCCCATGAGCATTTGGTGGGGCACTGTGAGCGACAGGACACTGGACTAGATGGGCTGTGGCCTGATCCAGCAAGGCTTCTCTTATGTTCTTATGAAGAAGAGGTATGTGCTTCTGTTGGGCTGCAAAATAATTTTTATAAAAAAGGGGGTGGGTAGGTTTTTGTTGTTATGAATTATGTCTTATGTCTTGTTTTATGTTTGTGTAATGTATATCTAAAAGCAATAAATAAAAGATTGGAAAAAAAACACCCAAACTTAAAAAAAACACCCAATTTTCAGTCTTTTTTTTTACTTAAGGCCATTATCGCATGTCTGATATTGTAGTATGATGCAGGGCAGGAGCAAGAAGAGGAGGATTGGGACAAGCCTGGGAGAAAACGTCAGGCTGGTGGCTGGACAGTCATTCTGTGCACATCTGAAGTTGCTTTTTTGCTTAATCAGACCATTTATCTCTTTAGCTCAGTATTCTGTATACTACTGTGTCCTAATCTATTAAGTGTAATGACCCATCTTTCTACCAGACTCAGGCCACTCTTTTTTTTTTAATCAAAGAAAATATCGCAGCCAGATTGCCCACTCCTACATTATTTAATACACATTTTAAATGTTTAATACATAGTATACAATTTAATGGTATTGTTGTTGTTCATGACCAACTGAGTCATCATTATTTTACATGCATAAAGAACTGTCAGCTACATTTTTACATTAGTAATAATTATTCATTGTAGGGAAGAGCCTCCAAATCATCAGACTTCCCAGGCTATGTAGACTGTAGATTTTTTCCAAATATTCAGGTAGAAGTCTTTCCCATTCTACCTGCAGACAGCAAGGACTGAAAACGGTATTTCTTTGCAAAGCGTGTGTCCCGCTGCCCAGCTTCTCAGAGGCGTCTTTATTAATTGCATCATCCTAATTGACCTGATCCCGTGATGGCTTACATCCTGGGGGCAAGAGGGGCTTTAAGGTGGAGGTTATTTAAAAACGTCAGCTGTATTTTAGGCACCTGGAGCTGGAATCTGTTTCCTACATTTGCCCATCATCTGGTTTTGAGGCTAAATAAAATTGTCCCTTTTTGCTGAAGATGGGGAGGGAGGGAGAATAATTAATTTGTTTTTTTACTAGAAGTGAGGGGATATAGATAAACAAGATGATGTTTAACGAAGATCCTCTCCTGCCTACATGTATATGGCTGAGTAAGTATAAAGTGAATGTGAATTTTGGGGATGTAATGTGATTTTTTGTAGTCCCGGTGCTGGCAATAACCTTGTCCGTGACTTGAGCTCCCAGCCGTTTTTGCCTGGCTGCCTTCTTGAGCGTAGCATTTTTATTTAGTGGTTATTTTATGAACTGAACTCAATGAGACTAGCTTCACCACCACCACCCCCGCCTAACAGCTAAGCACCACTTAAGTAAAGCCATGACAATACAATGGCTAGGCAATACAGAGGGGGTGGCGAAGAGGAAGAATTAAGCGTCGTCATCATCATCACACACGCCGTGCTAAGACTGGGTGGGGACAAGCGACATCTGGCAACATCAGGGCAAGCGATGGCTTTGCTCCGTTCCGTTCTTCTTCCACGCCCACACCTGTACGAGGTATTAGGTTGCTGGATGACCAGCCAGGCTGCTTTTCCTCAGCCATAGAAAAAGCACACAAAAAGCCAAGGTCTCTGACTAGCTGGGCAATCTTAGCCCAATTCGGCTTCGACGTCAGCAAGCGGAGACGCAGGAACGGAGACCCCCTTCGCCTGGCACCATCCCCAGGGAAGCCCCTTTCTCTCCCGAAGCCGCGGGGAGGATCTTCTATTTCTTATGCTTCCATAAAGCGAGGAGAGGTACCTAGCAACCCCCTCGGATGCTCCGCCCGGGTTAGCCCTTCATTCACAGAACTGACGGCTGGCTCTGCCGTTTTTTGGGCATTGTCCTAGGCGATGATAGCCTTGCAATACGCCATTGGGAAAGCAAAGTAGCATCCCCACTAATGTTTCCTAGCTCTAGGTTTCGATCCCGCGGCTCTCTATTCTATCCTGCCGCTCTCTGAGCAATCAACTACAATTCCCAGATTGCCCTTCTCCACAACAGGTCTACACGCATGGAAAACGACGAGCGCAAGAGCTCAAGCTTAGGTGATTAAGGCAACCCCTGCCGGGTACTTCGGCTGTGAATTGAATATTGCAATATTACCCGAGGAAGGTTGTCAGAAATTTAAGAAATTGAAGAAGGAAACGTGCAGTCTACTGAAAGAAAACCCTAGGACCCACCAGCAACCACAAGTCTGGGAAAACGTTTTAAAGCAAACCGATCCCACGAGGATCAGCCCCTACCCCCGTCTCCTTGCAGAGAGTTTGTCCTAGAAAGGAGACCCTCGTGTTGTGAAAGTTTAGGTCCTTTATAGGTCCAAAATACCTTTGGGGCTAGTACCTTATCAACTGACTTTGGGGTTGGCATGAGCCTTCGTTTTCCACTTAGCACTAGAGTACCATTAAGGACCCTTTAAAGACCCATTAAGGGTCCTTAATGGGTACTCTAGTGCTAGGGTGCTTAATGGGTCCTTTAGTGCGAAGTGGAAAAACACCCTCTATCTCCTGGCACGCTTTCCTGCTTCATTTCACCCTGTCAGAAGATAGTCTTCGTGGACGGCTCCATATAAGAATCTAATGTCCCAGTGACATCATTGCAAACGGCTGCTTTGGCTATTAAGGCCAATCGTCCATGCAGTTTTTGTAAGAAGAAGAGTTGGCTTTTTTAATACCGCTTTTTATTCCAGTTTAAGGGCACTCAAAGCAGCTGACAAAGCTTTTGGTTCTTCTCCCCTCAACAGAATACCCTGTGAGGTGAATGGGGCTATGAGAGGTCAGAAGAGAGCTGTGACTCGCCCAGGGTCACCCAGCTGGCTTCATGGGGGAAGGCAGAATCAAACCTAGCATTCCCAGACTAGAGTCCGGCTCCCTAACCTCAAGACCGGGGAAGGGCCTTGCTAGAAGGACAACGCTACCCTGACTCAAAGCACTTCTTGCCGTTTTCCTCTTTTTCTGAAGTATAAGACTATTCTATAATTCTGTTTATTTGGAGGTGAGGCTTGTGCCTTAAATATACCAGGAAAACGCCATGCAAAGCTAAACAACTGAGCTCCCTCGATTTCATAGAGGAAATAGCATGCTGGCCCTTCCCTTTAAAGCCTGAAAAAAGGAAATCGTGACACTTTTGCCTTTCGGCCAAGGAACTCAAGCAATTGATATTATTCTCTCCCACTTTATCTCCACAAACTCGGGAAGCGTGTGTATATATATATATATAGTCGACAGGGATCCGGAAGTAGCGCGCTGCTGCTGTTCTGTAGCCCTTCGTCTTCCTCCTTTAGCTTTTGGCCGACTGGGGGCTCTACGCAAAGCCTGCCGGGAGGAGGAGGCCGTGCTTGGTAGTAGCGCGCGGCACGCCGGGATCACGAGGAAGTTTTGGGGCATCGCTCGGCGCTGCTGCTGCTGGTGCATGCACGCCACGCAGCCATTGAGCATCTTGCGCCGAGCGAGTAATTCACGCGCCGCTGCTCCGTTCCAGGCATGTTCCACAGCAGTACGCAGAGGCGGCATTGGACCTTTCGTAACGAGGACGAATTGAGCCGGCGACGGTCGGATGCCAACCGCAAGTTCCGGTGCAAAGTGGTGGCCAATGGGAAGGTACAGGCAGAGCGGGGCGGGAAGGGGTGATGCCCCCCCCCCCCGTTACGAAGACGCGTCCAGAGTAGCTCCGGACCTTCGCTTGCCCTTTTCTGCGGGCCGCCAGTTTCACCTTTGCCATCTGTTTGTAGGTGGACAGACAGGTGGGCTGCGTTTACACCTACATTTTAATCCAGCTTCATTCCGCTTTCAGAGTGGAAGAACACAGCAGAAAAGTGACGTGTCATTTTCCTTCCGTGTTATCTAATTCAAAGGTGGATTTTCTGAGTTAGATAAAACCATAAAGAAATTGTCACTTTGCCAGTGTGTTATCTCACTCTGAAAGTGGACTGAAGCTGGATTAAAATGTAGGTATGCACACAGCCTAGGTCAAGATGTGGAATAGTGGCATTTCTTGTTTCGCTCCAAAGCAGCTTAGAGGTGGTGGTGTCTTCGTTTTAAAGACCAGAAAATGCACTTATCTGGCCCCTAATGTGAATTGGAGGTGCAATGGGGAAAATAGCGTCTATATGTTAACACCTCTAAGCTGCTTTTTAACGTGTGCGGATGCAGTCAATATCTAAAGGGCTCCATGGTGGACATACTTTTAATTCAGATTAGATTTCCCCAACCTAGTGTCCTGCAGATACTTGGGCCCCAAAATGCTACCTACGTGACCTTTGCACAGTTGTAAATCTCTGGGTGACTAATTAATTACTCAAATGCATGGCTTACATTTATAGTCTTCTCCCCCTAGATCAGTGATGGTGAACCTTTTGAGCTCGGTGTGTCAAAATTCGCAAGAAAACCTAGCTTAACTCAGGCACTGTGTCACATCTAGAAATATCCATAATTTTGTGATATTTGTAGCTCTAGTAAAAAAGTTATATTTTTGATATATGTATTTTATGAAAAGCAAAAACAATTCTTTACATTGGTGACTTTTGTTGCTGAATTTTGTTTGCTAAATCTTCAATTGAAAGTTGGTATTTCGTACACTTCAAGAACAAGCAAGCATTACACGCCCAGGTGCCAGGGTGACCATGTGTGTCACCCAAAAGGGCTTGGCGTGTCACCTGTGACACGCGTGTCATAGGTTGGCCATCACCGCCCTAGATAGTTTAATGGTGGGGAATCAATAGTTTTTTGATAGTGTCAAATGGGTCATTCACTGTGGAGGAGCAGCTGTATTTCGCTTATTGGATTTTTTGCAGCTTTATTTTGCCCAAACATGTTGGTATGGAATTGTCCTGTTCTGCAGTCCTATAAGACTACTTTGTAGTAAGAAAAAACGTAATGGGATCATCCTGAGAACAGCTTCGTTCCGCAATAAAGACCAGTGATAGTGCAAGGAATTATACAATAGCAGACTCACATGTGGTTTGCACAACATGCTGCTGGGAGAAAACACACATTGGCAGATCTGCTGCTGCCCTTTCAGAGCTCTTTTGATAACAAGTTGCCAGCATGAACAGGCCTATTCCCCAAAGCCTCTATATGGCAGGTGAGTGCCAGTAAGTGCTTCTCTTAGGTCCTGGGAGCTCAGTAAAAATACACCAGCCTGCACAAAAACTAGGTTTTCAATCACTACTAAGGGGTTCTTTCTGTCAGTTCAGCAGCTGATTTAGCATATCTCTTATTAACTGGAGGTGGCTGTAGTTCAGCTAACTAGAAAGCAGAGGGTTAGGCCTCAGGCACCTCCTGAATGAAGGTAATGACAAATTGCCTCTGTGTCTGCCTTCTCAAAAATCATGTATGGCTCACAGTAATAGCAGGAGAAGCAGCCAGAAACAACAAAGGAGAACATAATCACTGTTCTCTGGTAGTTTGGTTCTACTTTGATGGCTTTTTGCAGAAGATGATGCTCAAAGATGTTATTTCATGACAGATCCTGTGCTGAACTTAGTGATTCAAATTGGGATCACATATTGGTATTTAGAATGTGAAAATACCCAGTATTTGCCACAGACCTTGAAAAATGCTCAGAAAATGCAGTTAGTCCAATATAAGCTGATATCGCCAATGAGGCCGGAGTTTGATTAACCCAGAATCTGAGATGCAAGGCTAAGGACTCAGGTGTACAGCAGGGTGGATTAACAATGTTTTGTTCCTTAAAAACCAAACTACACATATTTATAGTTAAAGACAAATATAGGGTCAAAAGAAAATATTTTTACAAACCCTCCCTGCTTTCGTATTATACCCATGCTCCAAAGCTTTTTAAGGCAGAGAATCAGGACAAGGAAGAGATGGAAAGGCTGTTGAAGGATACAGCTTTTTAGACTTCAGTCTTTTTGGCTGTTTTGGGGGAAGGAGGTCATGCTAGTGTTTGGCAGAATAGCAAGGTAAATATCTGTCTCAGGAAAATAGTTTTAAGGTACAGAAATGAAGTTTTATAATGAGAAAATTAGATATGGTGGGTGGAACTGAAATTCAAGGAACTGGCAACAGGCTTGCAGGAGGGAAAACTGATGAGGGAAAGAAAATTTTCTAACAAGGCAAGCTTCAAGCAAAATAGGCACGATTAAACAGTGCAGCCATGGAAAAATACAAGGGAAGGACCAATTGCTTAGTTAAAAATATACTTCTTAATAATAAAAACTCTTTAAACTCTTGTTAAAGAGTTTATAAAGCCCATGTAGAGGTGCTTTAAGTGATCCTGACTAGTTTCTTCTGAAACATTTGTCCTGGCTCTTAACTTGTCTCCAGCCATAGATGGGATAGGGATGAGGATCTGCAATAGGGCCTGTTGTTCAGTAGCATTTCCAAGTGGAGGCAGATTCCGTGACATTTGAGTTTATTCATTCTACCTGGCATTTGGCCTCTGTGTCTTGGGGACTGCTTTCACTTTTATTTCTCCCTCAACTGCCTATTTCTCTTGTTGATTTTCCTCTCCATCATTTCCACAGCTTGCCTATGGCTTTCTCCCTTAGCCCTTTGCTTCCTTTTGCCTGCTAATCTATCTGTCTGCTTTTTGTTTTGCTTTTACTTCTCACCCACTTTTCTGCTGCCCTTTCCGTGGCTTGTGAACTTGATTGTCTCTTCTTCAACTCATCCACTCACATGTTTGGTCATTCTACCACCCACCCTCTTCCTTCTGAAGGTTTATTAACAACAATGATTAGCAACAGGTAGGAAGGTTTTTTTTGGGGGGGGGGGCAGGCACCAGAACTAGATCTTAAGACTATTTTTTAAAGAAATTTGAACTTGATAATGTAGGTGTGTTTTTTTGCACAATTTTATGTCATGCTGTAATTTTTAAGGAAAACCTTTGCAATCCAGTCTCGGAGTTTGTACTTTATTTGAGAGCTGAGGTATTTAAAAGTACAGCATTAAGTGCCTTAAGAATTCTAATCTCTGGCCCTATTCACCCAGAGGAGTTCAGGATGGCCCAGAATGCTCTAGGACAGTGCATCCGCACACTATGGTGCCACCTCCATCCCAGAGTGGTATTGAACCATGCATAGCCATCCTGATCCTCATTAGCTGAGGAGCAGTAAAGCCTGCTCCACTTGGTAAACTCCTCGATGCAGCGTTGGCACTGCTTCGTAGCGTGAACACTGCGTGGAGGCAGGAAATCATGGCTGCTCAGTTGAGTACCATGTCATGATTGGTGCAGCAGCAGCCTGGTACATGGCAAAAGTTGCTATGGCCATTGCTCTGGCAATGTTGACAGTCCAGGATAGACCCTCTGTACTTCAGTGGGTGCAGAGTACATCTGGATTAAGTTTGGGATGACACCGGTGCTCACGTTCCCATGGAAATTAAGTGCAAAAAAGCCCTCTATTAGTTTGTTCTGGTTCTTATTAAAGTTATGGTCTCTCTTGGTCTCTCATAAGGTTCAGCCAAATGATTCATTTCTCCTTGAGCCTCATGAAGAACTGATGATTTGTAAATATTATGAAAAAAGGCTATTAGACTTCTGCTCTGTTTTCAAGCCAGCAATGCCTAGATCTGTTGTGGTGAGTTCCTCTTTTTGCATTTGCTTTAAAGAAAATGGGGAAAGATTATATTTCCTTTAAGAGAAAAGTACTTATATTTAATAATTTACATTTTTCCCTGTGTACCTGTCTAAACTTTATCTAGTTGTAAAAGTAGCAAATGTAGTTTTTCAGAGATTGATATTTAATAGTATTCATTTATAGTGATACAGTGGTACCTCGACATACAAGTGCCCTGACATACAAGTGTTTTGAGATACAAGCCGCCGAGCGAGTGATATTTTGCTTTGAGATGAGAGCAAGATTTGAGATATGAGTATGTAAATACAGTACAGTACATAACAAAAACAACTGAGGTGGTGTTTTGGGAGCTGGAATGGATTAATGGGAAAAATGCTTTGAGATACGAGCGATTTGACATAGGAGCAAGGTTACGGAATGAATTAAACTCGTATGTCAAGGTACCACTGTATACTAAAGCTTCTGAGTAGGGATGTGCGCAAATATTTGAAATATTCGTTATTCATATGAATTCGGACATTCAAATATGAATTGAATGTCCAGACAGTCATACTTTAGTATTTGTACAAATATGAATACTTTGAGTTATTCATATGGATAATTCGGACCTTCATATGTGTATGCATGTTGTGCGTTTATGTAAGCATCCATACATATACGTATGGGATGAAAATGGGGTGTTGAGGTAAATCAGCAGAGTTGGCATCCAGCACGTACACAGCAGATAGGCGTGTGTGATGTTCCCAGCAAAGACAGAGTCCTTAATACATTCCAAAAGGAAGTCTTTATTGCTTGAAGCAAATGTTACAGGATATATGCTTGGAGGAATATATGGATGAATAAGTGCATGTATATATGAAAATAATAAATTAGATATATGAATAACTAATGCATGTCACACCACTACAATTCACAACTAACTTTCAAAATGGAGATTATACACATGATTATAGAGTACACATCATACCACATTGACACTTTGAACCAATTCCTAAGGTAGAACTGTTATTAGCGTCACATTGACCTGGTTCTTATAACAAAATCATTTCTCACAGTGTTACAGTGTTATTGTTTCTACACTCGAGCAGGAAACGGAATAACAGATTACTGTACACCTGCTGTTGTTCAGCTTGTGGTACCTTTGAGGCACAGTGATGTGAACTCTGATCCTGCCAATACATTTCAAGTGTGGAAATGTGTACGGGATTCATATCATTGGATATGTATCTAATATTTGAACAAATAGATACGAATGTATTCGTATTGGTTCAGATGTCCAGACATGCATTTTTTTTATTCGTACGAATTTCAGTTTTTGAATATTTGATCAGTTATGAACCAAATGTCAGAAATTGCATTCATGCACACCCCTACTTCTGAGCATGAGCAGAAAGCCTTTCACATTCAGCTAAGCAGTTTCTGCCAGACTGCAGACACTCTCAGTTGCTCTGCAGTGTGACAACTCTTCAGATATTTGATGACAATTATTGTCTCACTCTTCAGTCATTTCAGAAGGTGAAGATGAAACCCACAAATGGGGAACCCTTCTCACTCCTTGGCAAAACAACAATATGTTGACAAAGCATAGGAGCCTGCCCCCTCATTATTTTTTTCTGTCACTCTGTGGCAGTCACCCTCTTTTTCCCTTTGGCTGAAAAAGCCCTTTTGTTCTGGAGAATTTTTCTTACCTCATTTTTTTTCTCTTCCTCATCACATTCTCATGGTGAAACTAATGGTTTGCTTAGTTACTACTTGTTCTTCGCTTCCTTAGCCTTCTAATTAATAAAACAGTAACATACAAGCAAATATAAGAAACTGCCTTGTTTCAGAACCTCTTTCTTTCCTTTTGGTTCTGGGCTAATGGTAGGCTCTACTGGGCACAAGAGGTTGCAACCCAGTTCACCCCATTATGAGGAACCAATGGCAACCATCTCTTAAAACTGCTCCAGCACTTCTCACAATGTCCCTCCTCTGAGGATTTCCACTGCTTACAAACTTTAGCGGCCCTGTTCCAAGCAGTATTGAAAGCCAACCAGGCTCCAGTCTACCTTAGGAAGTAGTCTTAGGGACTGTATTGTCTTGCAGATGTTCTGACCACTGTCAAACCCAAACTCCACTTTTGCAAGGGCATTTCAGATGACATTGTGCCCACAAGTGGAGCAGAGCCTGTGGCAGCCACCATTTTATCCACGCAAGACTCAGCAAGCCCCACCTCCTGGCTAGAGATCACGCTCATGGAAGAAGACGAAGAGTAGAGCAAGAAGAGTTGGCTTTTCTACCTGGCTTTTCTCACCCATTTAAGGGGACTTAAAACAGCTGACAAACCTTTCTGTTCTTCTTCCTACAACAGTCACCCTGTGAGGTAGGCAGGGCTGTGAGAGCTCAGAAAGTGAGCTGTGACTACCCCAAGGTCATCCAGCTGGCTTCATGGAGGAGTGCAGAATCAAACCCATACATGCTGAGACAGTCCATGGTTGTCATAGAGGCCTGGAAGTCCTGGGCTGGTCTACAAGAGACATCCATAGTGTGGGGATTGAAGTCCCCAATGCCACCATTCAGGGGGCCTCCAACACTATGACTGAGACAGCCTCCAGCAGCTCAGATGCAATGCTGTTAGGCAGCAGAGTGGATGGTACACCAACAGAGTGAAAAGAGCATCTGGTAAAAGAAATGGATTCTTTATGGACTGCAGCAAATCCCTCACCCTGCTTCCCAAGCCTAGACTGGGTCTATACCAGATATCCAGGGAGGGCAGATCTGAGTAAATGTTGGGCCTTGCAATTCAGCCACTGAAGTCTCTATAATGAAATCCGATCAGCCTTGAATCCACAGTCAAGCAGTGCGTGAGAGATTGCTTGTTTGGGGCCGATCTGGTATTTAGTAGCAGCACCACTAAGCTAGTGGGGAGTTGATAGCCGTTCTCATATTCTGGAGGTTAGGAAGCAAACAGAATAATAGTCTCAGCATGCCGTAACACTTCTTCTCTGGGCCTATCTTCTCTCCATTGTCACATCTCCCTCTGCCATTAATACTGAGGTGGTGCCCTTGCGATTTTCCTCCCTTCTCTCGGAGTGTCGCTTGTAGAGATTAGCCGCTTTGCAGCACTGAGGGCATCCTCCTCCTCTACCAGCAAGAGCTCACTGCCAACCTTTTGCTTAGGCAGGATTTGGCAGGAGAGTCTTGCAGTGAGTGAGCGATGGTAGTCCTTGACCTGATTCTCCCACAGGGTTAAAGTTTGTACAAGTTCCGTCTGCGTCTTTCACCATCGCCTTTTAAAAGAGCTTTGATACCTAATTGTGAATAGTTCTTTCAGAAAGTGTAAGGTGAGAGGTATGCCCTCCCCTCAGTCAAGAACTCTTCATAAATATTTTCATTTTTCTCTCTGTTTCTTCTTGCTCACAGTTACATGGTATCACTGCAAGCTCTGGAGCAATAATGTAGCCTCCCTACTAGGGATGTGCACAAATGGTTTTTTTGGCATTCAATACATAACAAATCGAATGTTAGAAAATTCTTATTCCTTTGAATAGATCCCCTTTGAATGTGGTAGGTTTCTATTCAATGCAAATGTATGAATTAGTATGTATATCAGATACAAATGCATATGAATCCTGCATACTGATCCTGTACAAACACATACATGTCAGATACATATCCTATACGAATACATGCATGTTGATATGTATTTGATACGTATCCCCAGTTTAATGTACGGACTATTTGTGCAAACGTTCTGAAACATTTGTATTCATACGTACATTAATATATGAATGTTGTAACATTTGATTTGTGTATGAATTTGCATGAATAACGCATGTTAGGAATATTCATGCATATCCCTAATCACCACTGTTTATGAAGCAGCAGCTAGCTATGTATAGATTGCTTGGCCATCTTTGCACTAGAGACAAATTCTGAGGGAATGGCTTCCTGTGCTTGCTATTTAATACACATGGCACCTCTTTCTTCCTGCCAGAAAGGAGGAGGGAGTACTCATTCGTGTCTTTCTTTTCATCTGTAGATTGAACGTACCTAGGTCTGTTAAGCATTCCTCATAGGACTTGGTTCCAGTCCTTTTAACTATTTTGATAGCTTTCCTCCGAATTTGCTCCAGATTGTCAGTATCTTTTTAAAATTGGGGTGCCCAGAATTAGATGCAGTACACCAAAGGAGGCCTGACAAAAGTAAAAAGAACTGGATCTCATGCAAATATCCACAAGCAAGGGAACACACACACCGTGATGACTCCTTAGAAGACAAGCAAAGTTTATTCCCTCAGAGTCTTGCGGAGATGCCTTGTATAAGAACCTCCACTCTTTAAATATTACACTAACAAGCAAATCTCATACAGGTGGTAAAAAGAGAAGGCTCAGCTTAAAGGAACATACACCACTCACATTGTACTTAAGGTGTCGCCATGAGCTTTTCCGTTATTGCGAGTTGCTTACTCTGTTCATCTGTCCTTGTTTTGAAAATTGGAGTAGATCTCTTTGAAAACTATGGGGCAAAGGATTTAAAACATTTTTGTCATTATTACACTGTAGCCTTTCCTTCTGTTGCTTTGTACAGAAAGGTTGCTTTCATTTTTGAGTGTGAGTGTGTGAGTGAAAAAAATCCAAGGAAAGGAGCTGCTTCCAGTGATAACAGTATCTGGAAAGCTGCCTTGTCATCTAGTAGTTGATGTCCATCAAAGAAGGCAGTGTTACTTGGGACCCTCACACTATGTATGCATAAGCAAGACACTCAGTGCTAAAGAAACTAGCTTATCTAAGATTGTATTGGCCGAACATACGCACCAAGAGAAGGCGGAGAACAATTTTATATTTTAGTTTATTTTGATCTGATACTCTTGAGGTTCTTCTCAAACACATTCTCCTTTTGAGTCATGAAGAGGAACAGTGCTGCAAATGTGCTGCTCATAAGGCCAATCCTAGACTTCTGTTTGAGTTGCCCTTAAATCAACAGCCTGTTGGTTTTTCAAGGACTTCTGATAAATTAGCTGACAGACCATTTGGTAGTTGGCAGCGTTCCAGATCTCTTACTCTGATTGCCATTCTCTATTGATTTTGAATGTTCTACTGTGTAAACATGCATGAGACTGAGCTCTGTATTAATCAGTATTTTATTGAAGTTCCTTATATATTCTGTACTTAATTTACCTTTACATATTCTGTATGCAAGTAGTTAATAGCCATGGTTTTATTGTGCTGAATGAAATTTCTGATTTTAGCTTTTTTTTAGGGAACAGCTTGCATGTATTTCAAACGTTTTTACCTCAATAATTCGGTGATGGAATATCATCCTCGCATTATTATGTGAGTAACTGATAATGCTTTCACTTTTCACTTTTACTTTGAATGTTTGCTGATCATTTAAAGTTTTGAGGACTACAGGACACATAGGATGCAAGATTAGTTTTTGACAGAGGAGAAAATATTCCTGCCTTCTGTCATCTTAGGAATAAACGTGGTCTAAATGCTTTTAGTCTGTGTTGCATAAACTGACTTTAAATGTGTTTGTAATGAATACTATCTCTCTGTTTGTATGTGTTCTTTTTTTAAGGTTAACATGTGCATTCTTGGCATGTAAAGTGGATGAATTTAATGTGTCTAGCACACAGTTTGTTGGTAACCTCCGAGAAAGTCCACTAGGACAGGAAAAGACACTGGAACAGATCTTGGAGTACGAGCTACTTCTTATTCAGCAGCTGAACTTCCACCTTATAGTGCATAACCCGTACAGGCCATTTGAAGGGTTCTTGATTGATCTGAAGGTAATGGACTTGTGCTTAAGGAATGCCCTAGAAATGCTCAAATAGAAATGACAGAAGATATACTACGTCAGTGCAGTAATGGCAGCTAACTTGATCGGCTCAAAGCAGAGGTCCCCAACCTTTTTTGCACCAGGGACCAGCTTCAAGTGAGGCCATTTTTTCATGGCCTGGTGGAGTGGGGTGGGGCTTTGGACATATGGGGGCGGGGTTATGGAGGGGGTTGGGTGACTGACCTCGTGGCGCGCCTTGCAGAAGGGACACCTGATGGGACCTGGGGAGGGGGGGGCACTGAGTAGAGCTGCTCCTCCAGCTTGATGCTGGCACCTCTTCCTCCTCGTCCTCCCTGGGCTGCACCCAGCAGCTTGAGTAGCTTCTTGAGCGGCGCATCAGAGTCGCAGCCTTCACTGGGCTCAGGCTGCCCCCTGCTCCCACAGCCATGACAGCGGAAACTGTAACTACAACACTGCCACTGGGCTCCCACTGGTCTGACCTCGATATGCTTGGGCTGCTGGCTGGCTCAGCTTGCTGCGGCTTCAGCCAGCAGCGGTACCCAAGGCTGGATGGGTGGTTCAGATGCTGCCGGCATCTTTGTTTGCCCTCTCCCCCCACTGCTCCTCCCTTCCTTCCTTCTCTGCTTCAGCAGCAACAGCCAGACCAAGCCGCTGCTCAACTCATTGCCGCATGCCCCGCCCACCAGCCAGTCCGATGGCACAGACTGGCAAAAAACCCCAAAAAACCAGTGGCCCAGTGCCAGTCTGCGGACCAGTGGTTGGGGACCCCTGGCTTAAAAGGGAATTGGAAGAGTTTGTTGAGGGCAGGGTTATCAGTAGCTACATGATATCAGTTGACTGTGTTACTATTTACAGTGTCAAAAGCCAGAACAGGAGGAGGGTGTTTGCATGCTTATGCCTGCTTATAGGTTTCCTATAACTTTATGAATCACTAAAGAACACACCATTTTCAGTTGGTGTGCTGGTTACATTCAATAGGTCGTTGCTTTTCTGTTGGAGTTGCTAAATGCAAATTTCTGCATTGAGTCATGCTGTAAATTTTTAGACAAGGGGGGAAAAAAACCTGAGTTTTACTTGAGCTTTAATAAAAAGAATAGTGGTTTTGTATATCTTTCCAAATCTATTCCTATGTAAATTTTTCTGTACAAATGAGCCAGTTTGGTCTAGTGGGTAGGGAGTTGGACTCTTATCTGGGAATACCAGGTTTGATTCTGCCCTCCCCATGAAGCCAGCTGGGTGACCTTGGGCTAGTCACAGCTCTCTTCTGGGCTCTCACAGCCCCACCTACCTCACAGGGTGTCTGTTGTGGGGAGAAGAATAGAAGCTTTGTCAGCCGCTTTGAGTCCCCTTAAATGGGTGAGAAAAGTGGGGTGGAAAAGCCAACTCTTCTTCTTCCATAATGCTGAAATGATAATTAATACATTGGTGTATTAGCAACCCAAGATTGGGTTTATGATACTCACCATTTTATGGGACACTGTAGCAGTTTTTGTTGGGAGAGAATGTTACAGGAACTGTCATAAGCACTGTTCTCGTTTACATGACCATTTAACTAGTAATGGATTGGAACAGATTCCAAGGGAGGGGAAACACTTGGGTGATCTTACTACAGATTTTCTTTTATTGAGATTTTAAGAGGTAAGTAGAAAAGATAAAGTAAGCGGCAATAATAATGAGCAAGTGACAGTAATGAAATACTTTTCAATTGGAGCAAATGGCAGGTGGTGATTCAACTTGTAACTACTAGGAAAGAGATACATATTAAATGTTTGCATGTTAACAAGTATCAAGTATAATAGACTGGTGCTAATATGCATTATTTAATATGTCTGGCTGTGGCAAGGAAACAGGAGTTAGCTTTAGCTCCAGCTGGAAATACAGCACAAATTCTACTACTTCTCAGACCTGTTGAACAAGGAAGTGGAAAAACAGAGACTCAGTAAGATACTTTGTTGCAATTTTCTTGTCTAAGCATATGTCAGCAGAATTTTGAGGTAAGATAAAGCTAAATTCTGAACTTAAGTGGTACTGCAGATCACAGCCCTTCATTTTAATGAACTCTTCTCACATGATTCCCCTGATCAAGTCCCATCAGTTGTGCATCCAAAATGAATTGATTTGACCACAGTAAGCCATAATCTTCCTTTTTCACTTGAGGAAGACTTCTCTTAACTAAAATGTGCTTTAAAAGTATAGGAGAAAAGAAAAGCAACACTAAATACTAACAAAGTGGTGAAAAGAGGAGTAGAGGCAAGTAAACTTGACAACACAGGGGGAAAAAACCTTTCTTGAGTCCTTATCTTTTTCAGGATCTTCAGGCCAGAAAAATGTACCAAAACACACACAAACACACACAAGGTAGCGGGAGGATTGTTTTGCTTGGAGTGACAGGCTTAGAGGTAGACAGAAGCACCAGCTTTCTGGTTAACGGCACACCTCTCAGCTTGGGGGGAGCAAGGTATAGGGTCCTGGAAATCAGTACGTTAATGAGACTTATTTGCCCTTGAGGGTTCAGCCTTGCAAGATATTGAGTAAGGCTGATTATTTAGTTGATCCACATTTAAGCCTTGACTCAAGTGGCAACAGCACATTGACATCACACTGAAAACTTGCACAAGAGGAGAGCAAGTTTGAGCCTTGTCTCCAGAATGATTTCAGCAAGGTAACTTATATCGAAACCAAGCACATAGCACATAAAGTTTAGGATAAAGTTCAGCTCTTGATAAAAGGACACAGTAAACTCTGAGGCATTCAAAGACAGTGGACCTAATGGAGGCACAAGAGATGAAGACAGAGTGGACTTTGCAATGCCAAAGAAGACAGGGGGACCCACTCATATAACTAGGACAGGTGGGAAACTGGGCTGTTTAGGCAAGAAGACAGAATGAACAAGGAAACCGGGCAATATTCCAGCTGTCCATGCCATGTTCTAGCCTGTGATATGAACTTAGTTTATGTATTGCCTTTCTGCAACACTTTGACACAATTAAGCTATGGCACAAAACAACCTTTGACAGGAAAATAGGCATGGCTGTGGATCCTGAGTCAAGGGAGGTGGTGCATAATGATAGTGTGAGTTCCAATAATATTTGTTGGAATGGGATTCTGATCTGTGTGCAAGTCTCATTGATGCAAATGGTCTCTAGCCCCAAGGGTCTGATAAGAATATACAACAAGGAATAACTCAGTTGTGCTTGCTAGTTCCAAGAAACCATTCAGTGGTTGGTAAAATGTACCTTATAAAAGCAGGTATGCATATTAGTTCCTCAGTTCCTCTGTCACTTTATCTCAAGAGAACATGAAATCAAGACTCCATTTCTTTGTTATATGATTCCCCCCGCTTTTCAAAAGCGTAGAATGCTGACCTTAGAGCTTTTTATTTACATTTAGCATGTTGATTGTTTTTGAGGCCAACTAAACAGCATATATTTTTGCTCTTCCATCTTGCAGTGCTTTGTCTTTGTGTTCAAACTCTTTCTTATGCAGACATATTGGGGCACAGATGAACATACCTACAAGAGGTGGAAAAAGTGTTCCAGGATCAGGAATTTGTTGTTTTATTCATCTCATCTCATCCCATCTCTATCTTGCTGGCTTAAATTCAATGGAATACAGTAAATGTTCTATTTTTTTTTTTATTACCCAGTCATGGGGACAGCCTCTGACTTAGCTACATCAAAGGATTGGCCTTTGCTTTCCTCAACTGGAATTTGCTTTCAAAATCGAAGATACTCTGATGCTTACAGTGGTTTCTGTCCTGAATGCAGTTCTCTTGTTAGCTAAAGTACTAGCTTATTCATTCTCAACCCAGAGATGGTTGTGGTTAAAAACTGGCCTATTGACATCAGACCAAAGTTAAATGTTGTTTTAACTTCTTTCCATGAGCACATTTTTTTTATGTTGAAGCACAACATAAGGTTTAGAGACCTTACAAGACAAAGATCATGCCTTCCTCCTTGAGATTGCCATCTCTGATGAAAAGTAAGAACAAACACTTTTTTCCTAAGCATAGGTGTTCCTGAGGTTTTTCCCATTCTGCTCTCTGTTCCTCTTTTTGCTCAAAACAATTTATATAGTCTAGATTCCACTGGAATAAACCGAGTTTGCCACCTCAGCAGAGCTCTTTATTGTAGGAAGTTTCATTTTCCCATACAAGGCCTATAAGTTTTCCCCCTTCTGCAGTGTTTTTGGGGTCAGATGTCATCTTGTCAATTATATGGACATTTAATTCAGATTGGTATTGTGTGCCAGATACAGTTGCTCGTGTTTAGTTTTTTGTGAATTTAGTGCAGTTCATCCTGACATTTATTTGCTCTTTTCCTGCACTCCGACCATCCAGGAGGCATATATTGAAGGGGACCAACATTTTGTGGACAATAATATCTAGATTCCTGCCCAAACAAGTAACTCTTTTGGTGCAACCCATCCGTATATCTTTCCTATCTCCACCTTCTGGTAACAACATGAAGAGGGTGTTCTAGTAATGAAGATGGAAGAAATACAGGGTCTCCTCAGATCTGTGTAGTCAGTTTTACTCTCAGGCCTGTTATGTTCCACTTAATAATCACTTCTCAGAGGTATCAGGTTTGCTATGTATTGTTATGGTTCATCGTGTTGGAACTGAGAATCGGCATGCAAAGCTACTTTTATAAGGTTATAGTGCCACCTGTTGCTTCTCCTGAGATAGAACACTGAGATAACCCATCCCTGCATTTTTCTGTCACTGCTTTCGAGAACATTCCCTTGCAGCAAGTTTCAGTAGTTGAGGGTTGGGGGCTGGAAGTTGGGTGAAGTTGAGCTTAAAATACTGTCTTTATTGGGATTGGCCAATTGCGATGACAATGTTTTGGATCAGAAAGAGCACTTTTGTTATTGGACAACTATATAAATGTGATACATAAAGAAGTTGTTGAAGTTCTCTATTGTAGCAGCATCCTACTGCTTTCTAAGTTGGCTCTGACCAGTTGCATGTGAAGTGCTCGAGCAGTTTTGGATTTCACATTTAAATTATATTCTATGTATGTGAGATCTATTTGGGAAAAGGAGGTTAAAAATTAGTTTTGGTTTAATGATGTTCACCATACACCACGTTGCTTCATAAAACCTTGGCACTTTATTCCAGATGATTATGAATAGACGTTAGTGACTGCAAAGTAAGACAGAGTTATTGAATCTGGTCTTTTTCATCTGGTGTGGGAAGAGAAGCAATTATATTCCCAGATTTGTCATTCCTTCTAGATTTACAGCTTTTATTTAGAAGAAGAGAATGTTCTAGCAGTTTTAGAAGATAGAAGGCAAAATGGGAAGGTTCCATTCCTTCTTTTTTGTGGGAGAAACCTCCCTACTTCATATTTTCATTGTATTTTGACAATAGATACACTCATGGCAATCATGCTAATCTAAATAATACTTTCCCCCCTTAGACCCGTTATCCATTGCTTGAGAATCCTGAAATGCTGAGGAAAACAGCTGATGACTTTCTCAATAGGGTTGCTTTAACTGATGCTTGCCTTCTTTATACACCTTCTCAGATAGCTATCACTGCTATCTTGTCCAGTGCATCTAGGACAGGAATTAATATGGAAAGGTAAGAACCTATGAACCAACATGTCACCCCTTCTATGTAAACTTTAAGAGAAACTAGCTAATTAGAGTGGGATGCAAAAAGTGTGGTGTACACTTACTAATGATACTTAACAAGAGAATAGTATTGCAGATTTTTATCAGCTATCTTTCTATCAATCATTTACCAATCATTTTGGGTATATAGGTAGTACTTAGACAAGAACAACATATTACGTTGCACAACATGTTTGTTCCTGTCTGAATAACTGCATGGATGGATTTTAAGAATCATAAGTTTGGTTGCTTTAAGTTTCCCATACTAGATGCCTGTGATTATTTCTGCAGATTTCAAACTTTTCTAATTCTATCAAAAGAAGTTTTTGGATTGGTACTTCATGTCAAAATGTTATTGTTTAGTTCCTGGAAAGTCTACATTTAATTCTTCAAAGATGTAGGCTTTTGCAAATGAAAATGAATTGTTCTGGATAATTCTAATAATGAATTTAACATTATTTTTTTACTGTTGGTTTTTATATGATTTTGTTACTATTTATTGTGTAAATTGCATTTTGTGAACCACTAAGCAAAAATTATTTCTATCAATTGGTATGAAATATCCATTGTTCTAGGTGCTATTGAGCAGAGTTCAAATCTTAATAGATACATCCACACAGTTTTCTTGACAAATACAGAAGAAGTTTAACATTACCTTCTTCTAGGAAGATGCTGGGGATTATTGTCACCCTATGTCCAAGCATATACAGTTCCCCCTCAAATTTTGCAGCTTTGCATATTTATAATCAAAATTTTGTTATGCTCCCTTATTATCTGTGATAGAAAATAGTAATCTTGCATATTGGTGTATTTATTAGTGCTGAATATCTGGTTGTCAGGCTCAAAAGTACCAGGCAGTGGGTGAAAACAGCTGTTCAGCAGCTTCTGCAGTTTCTTTAAGAGTTGCAAAATTTATACTATTTTGGTAGAACCTAACTTCCATGAGGGATATTTTTATAGCTGCTCAGTTCTTTTTGCTTCCAAATAATGGTACCGGGATTTAATTTTTATAATCTTTTGACAGTTACTTATCAGAAAGGCTAATGCTGAAAGAAAACAAAGCTTCGCTTTCCCAGTTATTGGATGGGATGAAATGTAAGAAAACAACATATAAACAAATTTATTTTAGGTCTATGTGAAACTGTCAGATGTTTAAGGCTTTCTAAAGGACCATGTGGGAGATTGTGGTGTTGGTGTTTTTTTACCGTTTCTGATTGAAGAGATTTTAACTGACATGCAACTGACTTATAATGAGAGACTTCTGAGGGGTGTTTTTAAAATTATTTTTAGTTTACTTTATCACTTCTCCCAAAAAAAGAATTGTATCTTCACCACAAAGGGAAAGTTGCATAACTGTAGTTTGTTACCAGAGGTACTCCATTTTTGTAAAGTAGCCACCAAATCAGTGAGAAATATGTTTATACTGATTTGTAATCACTGATTGGAACAAAAAATAGGTATTTTTTTGTCAGTGGCCCTTTTCACATTTGGCTTTATTCTGGTATATATCCAAACCTGTAACTTAAACCAAGAAAGATTTGCCAACAGCAGTTCTTCTTTTCTCTTTTTAGATCTCAGAGAATTGATCACCAGACTCAGTGTAAGAAAAAATAATACACCACATACTAAGCAGCTGAGACCATCAGATAGTAAATAATCTTCCAGTTGTAAACAGCCTTGTAGCTCCTCAATCTGGTAGCTAATTAGTCAAGCAATCACCAGTGTTTGCTGGCATTCTTTCTCAAATGTGCTGCTCCAGGGACTCCAAAAACAGGGCTGCCAGTGATAGAAATGAGAAGTAAAAACTGGAAATAAACATAATAGTTTTTTTAAATTAAATTTAAAAAATCTCAGTAGTTCAAAAACCTATCCCCAAACCTTACCTGTTAGCAACAGTGGCAAGATTGCTGTAGCCAAAGATGAAATGACTAGGGAAAACACTGCTGGTTCAAAACTCAAATAATAGCAGCAGGAATGGCAGTTAATAATAGTAATGACTGTTTATAAGGAGGATAGAATTCTTTAGAAATGGAGTGATGATAATAATACTGCAACCCAAAAGAAAAGATTGCAAAATGCTTGTTGATGGTGACAACAGTGGTTGCTGTAAGCTTTAATGAAAAAAAGGTGCTGCAGCTAGGCAACATGAAGTGAATAGTGGTGCAGCCAATGTTGCAGACAAAGAAAAGGCTACCAATGGTCTTAAAATAGCAGCGTGACAGTACAGCCAAGTAAAAATTAAAAAACAGAGGTCCGAATAGGGATTGGTTTTCTTTCAAATCAGTTTTATGGAAACTTTGAAAACCTTGTTCCCTTTTCCAATTTGTTTCCAGTATTTCTGTTCCCTTTTCTCCTACATATATCATCCTTTGTTCTATAAGGCAATCAAATTTTCATTAATCTGCAATGTAGTAATAACAGCTTTCTAACATCCAATTGGATGAGTCCTTCTGTTCTACTAGAAATGACTAGGCAGCTGATACTGTTTAATAAACTAGGGATGTGCATGAGTATTCATAATATTCGTTATTCATACGAATATACACATCTCATACAAACCTATACACATTCATACTCATCCGTACAGGATGCATACAGGATGCGTGTGTACCTGTACAGATACAAATATCCAAATTATTCATATGAATACATAAAAATGTATTTAAATCAAATTGAATGTGCAGACATTCATTTGTTCATTGTTTGAATACATTTGGATTTTTGAATATCTGATTCATTACAAATCAAATGCAAAAATTGCTTTTCAACTGAAGAGATAAGCCAGAGCAGAAATAGGATGAAAGTATAACAAAATACAGGAAATCCCCAGTAATGATACTACCAAGCGTGGAATAGTTTTCACGATGACTACACGGCAACAATCAGTTGGGCTTTGGCTCTTTTATTTCTTTGAGGGCAAATTACTGAAATTACACTTTCAGCACCAGTGCATTCTGGATCAAATCAAGATATAACTGACAGTTTTGGGATGTTGTTGGACTTTCAGGGATACTTTTCCTCTACCATTGGCTATGCTGGCGAGCAGGAACTGGAGATAAATAGCTTCTGAAAGATCATAATTTTACATCCAGTTGAAAACCTAAGTACTGTTATATCTAGAATTACATGAAAGTTCCTCTTATGTCCTCTTATGAGTTAATATGTGTTGATGTGATATACTAATTTTACAGTGTCCAGCTATAGTTTCCTTTATTTTCTCTATAGGCATGAAAAACCTAGTAAAGAAATATGAGCTGCCACATCCAGAAGAAGTTGCTGCTTTAAAACAGAAGTTAGAGAAATGCCATAGCCCTGAACTTGCTCTTAATACAAATGTGTAAGTAGTAGTTTAAACCTACATGGTAATTTCCCCAGTGTTAGCTTTTACAATACGATTAAGGGCAGCATTTCCTTCCTGATTCTGAACTGTTTCTAAAATGCAAAGTGATTTACAAGAGAAATCTGTGAAAGTATGAATTTCAGTTGAATTTTGCATTCTTGGGCTTTTTTTTTAGAAGGAAGAGGAAAGGCTATGAAGATGATGAGTATATTGGAAAGAAAGCCAAAGTAGAGGAGGTATGTTCTATGTAATTTCCAGAAAGAAGGAGCCATTAAAGTATTCTTGGTTAAGTAATTTTGCTTTTTTGTTTTACAAAAAACTGTTTCAGAGCAAGAAACGTATTACTTGAATGTATATGTGTACCAGAGCAATTTCTTGGATTTGGGCCTTTCACAAATAGGAAGTGCCATTTAAGAAAATTAAAAAAGCTATTCTCAATTATCTGTATTTAATTGGTAAGCTTACAGAGTTTGGTAATTTTGATACTTTTATGGATAACTGGCAAAATAATCTTGCCTATTGCATTGGTCAGAGTGACACTAGAATTGATAAGCAGCTTTGAGTGCCGTTTCAGTCACAAGTTGAGATAAAAATGTGATGCCTCTGTCACGTTGGCAAGATTTTTAAGAACCCATCCTGCTTGGAATTATACTTATATGGCCTTCTTGTCCACAACAATACTGATGTCTATTATACTGAAACAACATTCATAGGACATTTTTAAGGCATTAAATGTGCGATAAGAATGGAACCAGAACCAGAAAAAAGACTAAACTAATAGTATCATGTGTTAGTGCTTGATTAGGGCATCTTTCCTGCTCCCCTGATGCAAGCTGACTGCGTAAAATTAAGCTTAGGGCTGCTACAGATGTTTATTTACAGGGATATATTTAACTTTATTCCTTTCTGTTTCTATTTAGGATGAATGGACAGATGATGACTTCATAGACTAACTCTCAAATCAGATGAAATTCTGAATACTCAGTGTAATTTGGAACTTCATGTCACATGTCTCCTCCTGTGCCTATTCTTAAGTTTATGTACAAATTGACTGGGAAACTGCTGTCCCCAGCAATGTTCTTTCACTAAGAATCATCAGTTTCTTGTACCGTAACATTTTATTTTATCTTAATTTCCTAAGAACTAGGATTATTGGAGATGTTAAGATGAAAGTTACATTTAAAATATAGAGGAACCAAAAAAGCAGGAAAAATACCTAAGAAAAATGAAAATTATTTTACAAATTAGGTGTATATCTGTTTTCATACCTGCCCCTAGGAGATATATTCCAGATTTGGTAGTTCCAAATTTCTAGTCATCAAATCCCAAAATCAATGTGTCATTTTTTCCTTTGCTCAGAAAATCAATAAGGAGTTTCTGATTTTTAAGAAATTATGAAAATGTTGTTTCTCAAACATGTCAATTTGTCATTTTCTGAAAAGTCTCTTTACTTCAATAGCCATTTTTCCATGGTTTATAATGTTGCGTTCTTCCATTCTTGTGCAAATAACAATTTTGCTGGCAAAATCATGTTCTGGAATAATCTTCCATATTTCCTTTCCAAGTCTGAGTCCACAAGTGTTCTGGTTTCCATTATGGATTAATTTTTAAAACCCTTTGCATAAAAAGTATGCAGTTGAATCCAAAATGTCTTGCCTTTTTTCTTTGCTTGCCATGTCTCTTCTAAAGTATGGTTCTTGTGTTGAGATCCATAAGGGTGTTTTAGGACACAATTGTGCCTGTTTCTGTTACTTGTTCTCAGCAAGATACATCTCACAGGGTTTTTGAAACCTACATTGACTTTGTTGTACAATAAGTAACCATGCCATACAAACCTTGAATCAAGCACTTCTGACTAGTAATTGAAAAAATGGATGATGCAGAGAAATAAACAATCAGACTAAACAGATTGCAGAATAAAGCTTCAGATTATGTAAACCAAGCCCTCCTTTATTTTTCATCTTGCAATGTTTTCTAATCTGTGGTCCACCCCCAACCCCCCAGCCATAGAAACTTTGATATACCATTTAAGGAATGACAAAAAGATATATCATTTGTCAAAGTAGGTACTTTCTGGAAGAAAAACATAGTTTTGGGTAATATATTCACTTTTTTGACAGAAATCTTTATCAACAGTGATAGTTCCCTGCCGCCACTTCTGCTACCAAAGTTTTCTCATATGGAGACTCTCTACTTGAAATATCAATCTATCATTTCACTCCACCTGGAAGTCCAAAGAAGTCAAATCCATTTTAAAATATGTAATCTCAGCAGAAAAAAATGATTTGGTATTCTAGCCCAAGTGGTTACTGAAAGTATATAAAATATGAATCTCAGCTTCTTTTTATACTTTTCTATCCCAATTCAAGTTTCTTGCCTTGGAAGGGATGTGGTGGCTCAGGCTTGATGTGAGATACGTTTGTGTCAAACCTATCCAGCTTTGAAATGTGAGGCAAAGTTCAATTTCAAACTGAACTTTGCCTCATTTCTTGAAGGATCTAGCAGCTCTAGGGGTGTGCACAAATGCAATTTTTAACATTTGATTCAATTTGAATATTCAAATGTCTGATGATAAATTTTTTTGATGATTGGTTCATTGGTGTTTGTATGCATTATAGCTGTGGACAACTGGTCCACTGCAGGCTGGAGGAACCAAAAGCAAAGGGCTGAGGGGGGAAACCTGATGCTATACAAGTCAGCAGGAAAGGAGACATTTTCCCACTGTCCCTCCTGTACCTTGATTTCCTCCTGCTCTAAATGGAGTTTTTAGAAATCTCTTACTTCTGATTTCCTGACAGTGAGGATGGAGGATTTTTTTTTCTTTCTGTTGCTTTTATGTGCTTTCTAGTCTTTCTTCTGTTAGGATTATAAGGGCATTAGGTTTTTGTCTACTTGTTTTGAACTTTGTGTTTTGTTCTTCTGTTGATTTGAATTTATATTTGTTTTCTTTTTGGGCTTGGGACTGAGAAGGGAGCAAAATTCTTTTTTAAAAAAAGATCTTATTTCTTCTGTAAGGGCAGCCTTTGAATTTTTATTTTGTTTAGGCATATATTTTGTTTTTGTTCCCAGCTTACTTCGCAGGAAGATTACCGGTAGGCATGAAAGGAACTTTTTAAATCTCTTGTAGTCTTTATTCCTATTTTTGGCTATTCTACCTTCTTTTCATGGGTTCTTCCAGCAAGGGAGAAGGAGATGACAGAGATGTTCTCAGAGGATTGAAATGATTCATGCTGCTTCTAAGGAAAGTAACATATGGGGGCACGGCCTACAAAAGATCAAAGCACACCAAAAATTCCTAGTTCTGTTGCTTTTTTCAAAGGAGTGCTTTTTCATTTTGGAGCAGTCTTTCATGGAGTGTAGGCCTCAGGCAGGCCAGGATCTATCCCCAGTTGACCCCTCCATTTGGACAGTCTCCTTCTGTCCAAATTGAAGAGCTGATTTTCACAATTCCTGACAACAGGGAAGATCGGAAGGTTGATTACCTCACAAAGATCCTTTCTCGACAGGTGACAGCATAATACGGCAGGGTATGTCTCCGGACAGCTGTTGCCAATGACCGAAAAGCCTGAAGGCCACTCTTCCAAAGGTTTGGTGACTGCCTATTGCTTCTGCGAAAATACAAAAATATAGATTAGATAGCCGCCCCCACCATCAGCAGGGAGGGACGTATTATGCTGTTATCTGTCAAGAATGGCTCTCCGTGAGGAAATCAACTTCCCATTCTCCAATGGATGACAACATAATAGGGCAGGGATGTACCATAGCTACCTATACGGGTGGGTCCCAATTCCCATCTAAGGTAGTCTTACCATTCCAGGAGAAACCTGCTTCAGAACTTTCCTTCCAAGTCTGCATCTCATGTTCTCCACTCATCCAGACAGTAATTGCGGGTGAATGTGGAAGGAGAAACCCATGTGGCCGCTGTGCAAATCTCCGCTATCGACACTGAGGTAGAAAATGCTCTGGAAGCTGCACAGGATCTTGTGGAATGTGCTAATATCCCTTCTGGAAGAGTGATAGACTTAGTCTCATATGCCATAGCAAAGCATGCCTCTATCTATGAGGATAAAATTCTAGAAGCTTTTTTTGCCCAGATAGGTCTTATGAAAACAAACAAAGATGTGGTTTTCCTTATTTGTGCAGTTCTGTTTATGTACTCTTGCAGAGCCCTTTTAACAACAAGGAGGTGTGGAAAAGGCTCCTGAGTGTGAGATGCTTGTGGGGTTAGGGCCGGAAGGTAGATCCCCTGTGACCTATGAAAACTGGTATCTACCCTTAGTCTGAATAATGGGTCCATTCTGAGAATAACCACATCTGGTGTAAACTCACATAAGGGCTGGAGCACCAGCAGTGCAGCCATCTCGGAAAACTGATGTGCTGGAGTAATAGCCACCAAAATCAACACTTTATAACATCTGTAATGGCAATTCTTCAATTAGTTCAAATGGTGACTGAGCTAGAACATCCAAAACCAAGTCCAAGTCCCATGAGGGAAAACAATGAACTACTGTGGGGGTGTTAGCTTTCGCCCCCATCAAAAAGGTTGTGACAAGGTCATGTTTGGAATTCCTTGGATTTGGACAAATGAAGCTAGTGTAAAAAGTTCCTTCCACAAGGTATTGAACTTAAGACCCTTGTCTAGACCTTGTTGGAGGAAGAGGAGAATGTCCTCAATGTTTGGTTGCACTGGGTCCAATCCTTTATTGATAGACCAATTCTGGAAAACCTTCCCTGTAGCATTATAAATACGCCATGTAGATCCCCTCTTGGAGTCTAGCATAGTCTGTATTACTGACTCATGTAGCCCTGCGGCCCAGAGAGAGCTCCATTTAAGACACCCTTGGTCCGGGTGGACAATTCCATTTTGGGAGTGTGTCCCAGAGTGGAAGTCTCAGCTTGCAGGTTGACAGTAGAGGGAACCTGGGATGTTGAGGTCAATAAGGGGCAATCAACACGACTGTGGCCTGCTCTATCCTGACACCTCACATCCTGCTTATCACGTATAACTTTCCCCGAGGCCACTCAGCTGAGAGCGCGTCTGTTGCTAGCGCTCTCCGGTCATAGTAGACCAGAGAGCTATGTAGACCAGAAGTTGATGGTTGCGACAAGATACAAAGAGGTCCAGTTGGAAGGGGCCCCACTCGCGGTCCAGCATTGCAAACACTTGCGGGTGTAGCATCCATTCCTAGTGGAGGATGGTCTTCCTGCTGAGCCAGTCTGCTTCCTTGTTCTGTTCGCACTGAATATGAAGGACAGACAGAGAAGCAAGGTTGCACTCGGCCCATGAAAATAGTTCATTAGGCAATAACATAAGGGATTGAGACATAGTACCCCCATCTTACCACATGCGAGTTTGCCATATTGTCCGTCATAACGGTCACATTTGCCATAAATCAAGGAGCCGAAGGCTTTCAGAAATAACTATCACTTTCAATTCCAACCAGTTAATATGGTGTGAAAGAACATCGGAAGACCATATACCCTGGGCAGAATGGTGGTAACAAGTACCACCCCAGCTGAAACAACTAGCATGGTCTTATGACAGGAACTTCCAAATGCAAGTTTGAAGGGTTTACCTTAGTATTTATGCCACTTGTCCTTCAGCCAGCAACCCTGGGTTGGTGAGTATGTCATGCAACAAGGCTTAGACTTGTAACATGCTAAAATAGCCCAGTAGAAGGATCCTAAGCATAGATATTTAAGTCCCCCAACACTACATCTGCAATAGTTAAGAGTTATTGGACAGTGACACAGCCTGTACAGTAAAAGCTGTGCTGGCATTTGTTTTCTTCTCGATCAATTTGTAGACCAATGAATGACTACAAGCATTTTCCATCTTAGGACCTTGGAATTAGCTGTCCAAGGTTGCAAGTATTCAGTTCCTAAAACTGTTAACAGTACAGTTGATTATCATATCCTCTATTATGTCACAACCATAAAGATGGTAGTGTTACCTCCAAGAGGAGCATGAGCATTTTTTCTACAAAGTAGAGAAATGAGTCCAGGCTGATTAATCTAAGACACAAAGTTGATAGATATTTGCTGGCAATTAAAGATTCCAATTTAGGGCCAATCCAATGTTTTCCCTGTCGCCAGCAAGTATCTATCAACTTTGTGTCTTAGATTGAAAGCATTTTTGACAGAGATAGTTCAAACATTGAAGGTACAAAAGACTGCAAAGCATTTCTCACAGAAGTCTTTAAAGCAGTTACATCTTTGCCTCCCTCACAAGATAATAAAGACCAGTACTTCCCAAAGTGAGATACACAACCCTAGGGATATGCAAAAGTAGTTGTTGTTGTTTTAAGGGGAGATTCAAAGAGAATTCGAAGCCTGGCACATTTGAAGTTTGCACAAATCCAAAGTTCTGTCCCATTCACTTCAGTGTGAAGAGAACAGGGTGGAAAAAATTGTGCACATCCCTAGCTCCTGTCTCCTGTTGAGGTGTCAAAGCCCCGAAATAAAAGTCAGGAAGAGAATTTGCAGATCGATTGTACTTTTCCAATTGACCCTAACTACTGTACTCAGAAAGTTTTGTTACCTTTTTAAATCGCCAAGCAGAAAATGCAAGCACATGTATGCTATAAAACTGTTTAATGAATGCATGCATGCCTGATATAATAAATTTACTGAATTGGAATTATTTACTATTGTAAACGTCATTTTACAAAAAGCATTGCGATTTATCTGGATGTACAGTCATTGATGGAAAATTCAAAACAATCAGTGGAACATTTTTTAAAAAAGGCTGACAAAACCAGTCTGCATATTTTCAATACAACTCTAAACAAGAGAAATAGAATGTTATAAAAAGTGTACAGCAAAGATACCCTATTGAACTCTGGAAGAAATTAAAGTGATTGAACAGTCCTAATTATTCTTATAAGCAGTCAAATTGCTGTAAGAAATTTTCCATCCAGTTGTACTTTACTGTCAAAATATTTCCTTGGCAGTCAACTATAGGCTTTTTATTTCCTTTTCAACATACAGCAAGACTTTGGCAATTGGAAGTGTTGAAATAACAGTTCAGACACAGTCACAGCATTCTCCTTGTGGAAGGCAATCTGTACACCAAGGCTCAGAGGTTGTGAAAACTGGTTCCGAGTGGAAGAAAGTGCATGTGTCCTGCACAATAGCTTAAAGCTCTTGTTATGGTCAGTCACCAACAGGTTCTGTTCTTTTTTGCATAGTTCACACATCACTGGAAGCGTGAGAAGTGTGTGCTATTTTTGGCAAGAGCAAGGAGGAAGTGATATTGGTGAAAGTTACGCTGGACATGCTGGATCATGCAGAAAGCTGCTACCTGATGTTATTAGAAACTGAATACTGATTTTGTTTTTGTTGAAGTAGTTCTGTAATTGCCAGCAGCTTCTTTAGCACATGCTAAGGAAAAAAGTAGATGGTTAGGATACTAGTAAAGTTTCTCAATATACAATTTAAAATATACTTATTCCTGAACCATCTGCACTTTTTTGGAGCCTGAAAATATCAAGACGACTTAAGTCTTTTAGAATATTTTGGAGTTGACTAGAGAAGGACAACAACAAAACTTTCGCACATAATTGCAATAATGGTTAACTTTAACTGGCATAATAACTGCAGAAATAGAAGCTTTAAGAAATATTACCATTTCTGATATATGTTAGCATTCAAGTATGTTGATCTGACACTGATGCAGGTATCAGAAGACAACTGTACTTGAAATACACTGACTGCATCTTCCAAAACTGCTTAGAACAATGCAGAACTGATGGGAAATCTATTTCATCATGATCTCCATTAATCCTTAATATGAAAGCGTAGTTACCATTATCTCCAGTTATAGTTTTTGTTTACTTAATCCTATGATCATGGTTGAATTTGTTCTGTAATTTTTACATTGTTTTAATTAAAAATAAACTTGAAAAAACCCTACACTGACTGCAACATGCCTTTCTAGCAAGCCCTTGAACTTGAATCCCCACATACCTTTTCTGCAGCAAAAAAAGTTTAATTTGCAAGATTGCTTTTAATCCTAACCAAGTGAAAGCGTAGAAGTAATTTTTGAATGAATCTTGAAAATGTTATGTAAAACTTTAGAACAATCAAGCCAACACTATATATGGTTTGGTTGCAGTGGTTAAGTGGCAGTGGACATCATGACTGCTATACACAATAGCATTCATGGCTTTTTTGTTATTTTTTAATCAGTTTTTTGATAACAGGCATCTACACATGATGCTCACAGTTTTGTTGTTAATAAGTCAATTTCTTTGTAGGCCACATACATGATAATTAGACAACCATTATATGGCAATATATTGATTCCTGGAGATATATCCCATACAGCTCTAGGTATGAATGTTTTGCATGTTAGGATATATAGGAAATTATTGTCAAGAGAATCAATGCAGGACATTTAAAGGGTTCAAAGGCAAAACAGGAATTTGCTCTGTTGGATTGTCCTCCATTAGTCTCAGCCAAATGCATCCCCACAGATCCTAGATGTCCAGCATTTACCTGTCCTGACCCAATTTGTTATTGCTATTTCTAAAACAACAAATCTGTTATGTTACGCATTTTGCTCTTTTATAGTAAGCTTCACACTCTGAAGTTATGATATGCTTCAAAGCATCATCCTTCCCTGAGGATGGAGGTGAGAGAACACAGCTGACGGTGTAGAGTGCTCTGCGTTGAATCACTGACCAGGGGTGTCTTCTGCTATAAATACCAAGCGCGGTCAGTTCTCTGTATATTTTCTTTGTCAGACTGTATCAACAGATCCCTCTTAACATGTTCAAAGCAGCTTCAGCTACCAAGAGTCTTTTGCTGTTTTGTGTTCATTTTATTACATTGTTTCCGAAGTTTTTTCTTCACTTCATCACCTTAGTTTGGTCAACAGCTTTTTATCTGGGAGCTGGCAGCTGCTGGTAGAGCAAACAATGAGACAAGTAGCTGGTTCTCCCTAGCAGCTATAAAAGCATGCTGATTTTTATACCAGGAGACCAAAACAACAATGAATTCAATAATTCTTTTACAATTAAAATGCATTCAACTTCAGTGGGATAGTATGTTTGGTCCACTGGTCCATCCTGTACTGTCTGGATCACCTTGGCAATGGCTGTGGCAATTTAAACCACATGCCAGGCTGTTGCTATGGCAACCAGCATGCAGCATGTTCCTGCTCAGCAGTAACTGCAATAGCTTGCCCCCACACTGTCTGCTCCAGGAGGTAATATGAATGTGGCATCTGAGAGCTTACTGGGAGCATCCTAGACATTCTAGGTAAAGCTGTGGAGCAGTTTTTACTCTGAGCCTGTGGCAGCACCATGACATGCAAACAGATCATCCCAGAGTGTGCGAGGCTATCCTGATAAAATAAATGCCAAAAGGCCCCTAAACTCTCCTCAGTCATCAGCAGCAGAACTAATTACTTTACCTTATTATATTTTTTAAAAGGTTTCATTCTTTACCACCTCTTCCATTCCAAAGTATCATCCAATCCTTTGGATCATTAAAAACACACAAGAGTTTCTCTTTGCATTGACATGCATAAAACTATATGAAGGTTATAACCCGCCCAGAGACCTTCGGGTATGGGGCGGGATATAAATGTAAATAATAAATAAATAAAATAAATAATGGGGGAGGGATAATCTTACATAAAAGCTTTTACCTGCATTGCCCCTCGTTCATTACTGAGTGTTCGAAGTTCATCTGAATGGGCTACACAGATTTCATGGAGGGCTGCTAGATCACGTGAGAGGTCGGTTCTAGAGGGCTCTGTAGTGTCTGGAAGCTCTGGTACATTCTTAAAGAATAACAAATCAAAATGTTTAGAGTCACCTTCCATCAAACAATGCAAACAGCTGTACAAAGCAATCATTTCTGTCAATGCTTGCCCTTACAGAACGTACAGATTATGCCTCCGGAAGTTTATACGAAATAAAACTTAAAAAAAAAATGTGAATAGTAATTTCCACTGAATTTACATTTCTACCTCATAAGGTCTCAACGTAGGGTACAATAAAACCGATAGAAAACATTTTGCGTTAGCTAGGAATGAAATCATAAATACACTGCCACGAAAAAGTATTTGCCCCAATGAACTAAATTTGATAAATGGGTTCAGACCAGACACACCCAGGCTTGATTATTGCCATTCCTGCCATCATCATTTAAATAAAACTTTTGTAGCAATGTAGTGTAGACTTGACAGGTGTCAACAAGCAGCACACTATGCTGATTCAAAAGAAATTCCAGAAGAGATGAGAAACAAAGTAATTAAAAGGTATCAGTCTGGAAAGGGTTAGAAACCCATTTCTAAGGCCCTGAGATTCCAGCAATCACAGTGAGAGCTATTCTCTCCAAATGGAGAAAACTTGCAACATTGGTGACTCTTCTGAAGTGTCTGTTCTACCAAACTTTATCCAAGAATGCACAGATAATATTCATCTAGGAGGTCACAAAAGAGCTCAGAGAATGCCTAAGGAATTGCAGACCTCATTCATTTCTGATAAGTCAGCTTTCATGATACGACCATTCGAATGACACTGAGCAAAAATGGTATTCACGGGATAGTTGCAAGGTGAAAATCATTACCAATCAAGAGGCTCATCTCGTATTTGCCCCAAAACACACACACTGTGTTAATTCCCAAGTCTTTTGGGGAAATGTTCTATGGGCCGAGGAGTCAAAGGTAGAACTTTTTGGCATAAAGGTAACCCAGGTAAATCATCATACTACTAATAAAATGGGGTGGTGGTGGTGTGACAGTATGGGGATGCTTTGCTGCTTAATTTTTCACATATTGTTTTTGGTAAATAAATAATGACAAAGCAATTTGTCATGTCTGTTGTTTACCCAAGGTTGCATTTCAACTAATTTTAAGACCTTCTAAGGACCAGAGGTTTTTCATTATTCCCTGATATGTAAAACCATAGAATTAAAAGAGGGTATACTTTGTTTTTCTCATGACTGTTTTTTCTAATTTAATGAATATTAGAAGTAAGCATTCTTACCCCAAGTTCATCTAGAAACATGATCATCCGGTGTTTGTTACTCTTGATAAAAGGGTTAACTCCTTCCATGTAGGGCTCCTAAAATTAAAATTGCTGAGTTCATTTCACTGAGTATATTTTATCTATATCCTCCAGTACATACACAGAAATACAGACTGCTAGAGGGACCATGAGAATAAAGGAATTTTAGCATCACCTTCCTATAATCCTAAAAACAGTATAGATCAATACAGGGAATAAGCAATCAATCATGAATAAATAAATCTTCTTTTAATGTTTTCATGGAACAGCATGTTGTAAAAATAAGGAAATACTAATTTTATGAATTACACTTTGGAAGTGAATTCAGAGATCTGAGGCTAATGCTAAATGCTCAACTAGGACAACTGTTATTGTAAACAGAAACACTGGTGTTTACGAGGGTAAGCAAAGAAAAAAAAAGTACAACAGGTACTGCCTTCCCTGCATTGCCCCAACCAAGTGACAGATTGGGCTCAGCACCTTACTGATCTCCCTGTGAATCAGCTGGTTAACAGGGGGGAGGAAGTTAGCCCCTCAAAAAGCAAAAAGTCAGCTTCCAAAAACAAGTTATCAGCACACATTTCTTGCCACTACTGGGTGTTAAAAATGCTCCTGAACTTTATGAAAGTGTGTGGTAAACTAACTTTGCCAAGCCTAGGCTTAACCTAGAAATGGATTTTGGAATAGAGGATAGAAATTGATATCTAAGGAAGTTTCATACCACACAACCACCCCAAAAAGGATTTTAGTGCAAAGATAAGATGTATATCCACACTGTACTGCTTTACTAGGAAACTTCTAGATTTGTAGTGCTTAATTTTAACCCTTTCTTTCAAGTTTAACCTTGAAAGCATGAACAGTAGGAATGTAACAAGTTAAATGTGTTCAATAAAGTTTATTTAGAAAGATTTTAAAATCATTTTTAAAAAAAAAACACTGTTCATTTTCAAGAAAATAATTAAAATTGTTCACATAGCTTAGCAATTTGAAATAACCAAAGGAAAGGTAAATCCTTGTTTGAAATACACTTCAAAAACATTTTTTTCTGCTTTGGTGCTTGGTTCTCTGAAAAAAATAAAATTCTTACTCTGACTTTTGGATGCAATCATGTCTGCAAAACTGAGTTTCATTAGCTTGCAATATATGGAGAAATGCTACCCAAGTCTTCTTTGGTATAACACTCAACATTCTTTGTACTAGTGATCCAGAAACTGGATTGGACTTTTGCAACAGGACACATATGTTCAGTTATAGAACCACAATCCCATTCAAACAGGTACAAGCAGCTATTTGCAAGCACATTAAAACGAAGAGCATTACTTTTTTAAAAAAGTATTTACCTTGGCTCCAAACTCAACCAGATTTGCCAAATTTTGAACAGACTTGGCAACCAGTGTCAGTGTTCTTGCAGCAGTAGGAGAGGGGGAATCTGAAAATAGGAAATTCAGAAATTACAGGACATAATGATTGAGATTACTGAAGAGTATAATACTTTCTAGTGTAAACAGTCTGGTTGGTAGGCCAACTTAATGAAGAACACAAATGTAAGAAGTCCTACACCTTTTTTCCTACTACGCCAAATGTTCCTTGCCCACCCTTAGCTAGCATATTCACGATTCAGGAAAATGGTAGCAAGGTTTTGACAGCTTCTCCTTGAAAACCCTGAGAAACAATACATTAGGGATATGCTAAACCAGTGATGGTGAACCTTTTGAGCTCATTGTGTCAAAATCTGCAAAAAAAACCCTGTGACGGTTTCAGGGTTCAGGCTGCAAACTGCAAAAAGGGCAGGAAACATTGCCTGGGCCCTTTTGCATTGATTGGCTGCTGGCAATTTGGAGGGAAAAGCTGCCCAGGGTTCTGGACACCTGATCGACAGGCAGGAGGAGTTTCCCTCAGTTGCTAGTGGTAAGAGCCAATCAGAGCACTAGAGACTATAATAGGCTATAATAGGCTGAGCTCTCAGCTGTCTTGGTCTTTTCTCTGGAGGGGAATTGATCAGAAAGTCTTTTCTTTGGGGCTAGAGTTGAAGGAGACAATCGTGGGGTGTTGTGGCTCTGAAGGAACTTTGCTAAAGATCTGACCAGAGGCTGGGACCCACAGCCAAGCAAGGAAGGTCTAAGCCTTGCTGATACCAGGATTGAGTTGCTATTCTTTGGGGAGGCCTGAGCTTAGGCAAAGCAAATCAAAGGGGAAAGTGGATAGGATTATCTGCTGGGAGGCAACTATTTACCTTTAAGCAAAGAAAGCTGTTTGTGTTGGAAGTTTACTACTTCAGGAGACTTTCTTAACTTTATCTATCAATACCTGAACTTACTATTCTTCCCTTTTACCCTTCTTTTGCATGTGTATTTCAATAAACATATTTTGGTTTACTGTTTAACTGTTTGCTGCCAGTTTTTGCTTATAGCTGTAGTACTCACTCGGCCCATTGCACATTTCCAGCAACCTAACGGTGCCCAGCTACTCTCCGGAGGGCAGACACTGGACGGTCTGTTTGGAGGTCGTGGCAAAATCCACCCCAGCTTAATTCAAGTGCTGTGTCACTTCTAGAAATATCCATAATTTTGTGATATTTGTAGCTCCAGTTCAAAAGAAAGTTATATTTTTGATATGTATTTATTGAATGCAAAAATAATTCTTTACATTAGTGACTTTTTTGTTGCTGAATTTCATTTGCTAAACGCTCAGTTGAAGGTTGGTATTTCATACACTTCATGCCCAAACAAGCGCTACTAACTTCATCTGTCAGTCAGTTTCTTTTCTTGGTTTTAATATTATTTAACACTGAGAATATGGTCTCACAAAAGTACATAGAGGGAAAAATTGTGAGTAAAGCTATCACTGCTGCACACAGGTCTTCAGTCCTCTAGCTGCCGGGAGCACAGACGCACTGTGCGTGACCTAGTGGTGTGATGGTGTGACGCCATGGCACCTCCTATGCTGGGCACAGACAGTGTGTCTGTGCTCCTGGTATCTTGTAGGTCGCAAGCTAGAAGCGGCCTGTGGCCTACAAGATACTGAACAGCAACAACATGCCCAGGGGCTTGGAGTGTCACCTGTCACACGCATGTCACAGGTTCACCATCACTGTGCTGAATACTTCAAATGCTTCATAAAGCATATGAAACAATCACAGCTTTTTATATGGAAATAGTTTGCTAGCATACTCAGCCCTGAGCTAAGTGAATTTAGTTACTTCAGCCCTCCCTGTTCCTGGCTGTCCCCTCCTGACATTCCTTAGTCTTGGCAGAGGACAGGGCAGGTTGATGCTGCATCAGGCCATGTAATGAAACCACCCCATGGCCCAATGCATTCGAAAGTTAACAGAACTGAAGTTGAGGAAATGTATCTTTGCATGGTCTGATGCAGCAATGGCTGTCAATGGCTAGTTTTGACCAAAGAAACTAGTGTGGTACATTCAGGAGCCAAGACAGCTGTGGTGGTCTAGGGGTGGGCTTGCATAGATGTTCTATTTAGCAAACTTGTTATCTCATGTGGGTTTTTTTCCCACATCCCTACAACACACATTTAACTAAGGCAAAATTGATCTTCTAAATAAGATCACACTATATTTGATAGCAGCTGTGTCACACTCTTGCTCTATTTAATATTTAAAAGTTTTCAACTGTTTAAGGTACAAGTTTTATTCCTGGAAACGACCATACTGTGCAAAACCTTGCCATAAGCAGCACAAAATAACTGCTCCCCTAACTACCAGCTTTCCATTACTAGCAATTGCTTCTATACTGGGAAGCATGAGCACTGTGCAATAGGGATGTGGACAAACCACATTTAGAAGTATGCTTGTCCACAGATCAGAAAAGAAAATGCACTCTGAATTTCTCATGGTGGTATCAGCTCTTCCTGGCACGGCAGGGGTAGATTTCTAAACGGGTTGCAGCTCCCATGAAATGAGGATAGAACTGTGGAAGGTTTTGCTTCCACCAAATGTGGAATCAAGAAAAGAAATAGTGTGCATCAAGGAACAAGTCAGACTGGTTTGACTTTATGCATCAATAAAGAGATATACTGCCCATTTGTGACTTTGGTCCTAATGAACCTTTAAAGGAAATAAAACCTTCATTCTTCTGGTTCTTCCAAGGCATCTCAGATGATGCAGTCAAATCTCATACTTTCAGCCCTTTATCAGAATATAAATATATCCACCTTGTTATTATAACACTGAAATTTGTTCCCTCAACTGCTCCAAGTACTTGCCTGAGATGATATTAAACATCCTTGGATTCAGAATAGCAGGACAAATCAGCCGAAGAAAAACAAAACCACTATAGGAGAAAAACAAGAACACGGCTTTACTTGAGATTCAAACATAAACATGTTCTTTAAAATATGTTTATTGGGTGATTTTCCACTGTCAAAAAGTACCCATTTTTGCACCCATTAAGGACCCATTTGGGTGTGAGCCAGATGATGCCATTTCCACCACGGCACCCATTTGGGACCCGATTGTTTCCACTGCCATGGGGGAAATCCAGATCAAATGGGTACTTTCTGCCCTTTAATCTGGATTTTCTGTAGACCCCATTAATGGGGTCTTCTGTCAGAAAATCTAAAGGGAGCCTGTTTCCACAGTAAACAGGGAATGGGGTCTAGAGGAGGCTAAGGGGATGGGATGCACCCATGGGGGGGGGGGAGTCCCGAAGTCCCAGCTTCAGAGTCATTTCGGAGTCATTTCAAAATCATTCCGAATTGACTCTGAAGTCCCTGTGAATAGATCAGCAGAGACCTCGAAGCTGCTCCGGAGTCCCTTCGGAGCGCCTCTGACGTATGCACTGATCTCTTTGGAGAGACCAGTGGCGAGACTCTGAAGTCCCTCCGAAGCGATTGGCAGAGTCTTCGGAGTCTCGCCACCAGTCTCTCCAAAGAGATCAGCACAGACTTCGGAGGCGCTCTGAAGAGACTCCGGAGCAGCTTCGAAGTCTCTGCCGATCTCTTCGGAGAGACATCGGAGGGGAGTCTACGCAGTCCGCACTAAAAGTACATGGACCACGCTGACAGCTCCTGAGCCTCTCCAAAGTCCGTGATGATCGTTTCGGTGGGACTTCGGAATCATTTCGAAATGACTCTGAAATCACTCCAAAGCTGGGACTTCGGAGATTATCCCCCCTGTCCCCAGAGACACCTGGGGGTCGATCCAAATTCCCCACATGGGTGTAAAGGTGTCTCCGCAGCAGGTACATCCTCACAAATAATGACTCTCAAGTAGGGATGTGTACGAATATTTGTAACATTTGAAATTCAGCCAATTCAGACACAGAATGTTATGATATTCATATGCTAACATTTGAACGAATACAAATGTTTCCGGACATTTGTACAAATAGGTCAGACCCTCGTTAAGCTGGGAAAATGTATCAGATACGTATTGAATGTTCGTATGAATATGTACAAATAGATTTGCATCGAATTTTACATTTGAATGCGATCTATTCATACGAATACGTATTTTCATATTCATGTGCATCCCTACTCTCAAGGATATTAAGGAAAGACTTTTTCCCCCCAACTTGAGAATAAACTCTGCAGCACCTCTTTATACTTATGGTTTTCTTTACTTGTAAATCACAAATTACAAGTAAGGTTGCAAAGCCCTGCTGTAAAATATCTAAAATTCAACCCCACTCCACCGCAAACAGTCTGTAATTATAGCAGTCCTATTAGTTTGGGGGCATTTAATATTACACTCCTTGGACTGGATTGTTTTTCTAGACTAATTTTTTCCCTACAGCTATAATGTTCTATTTTATTTTTGTAAACTTTGACATTTATGAACACTGGTATTTACATTGTTAATAATGAAACCTTAAAAATTCTACATATATAGAGCTTTCTTGAGGTTAGATTTGAAAGCAGTTTGCTTATATGCAACAGTATCAGGACAAACAACTTTACCTAACTACTCTTGTTCTCATGGTCGTATTGGCTGGCCACTTGTTTTGAACAGATTTTTGTAAACAGCCATAAATATACCGTAGTGTCCTGTAAAAATAGAACAATTCTTAGTATTTCAAATCCGAGCAGTATTTTACACTGGAAAAAGTTTTATAAAATAATGAAATAGATTAAGTGTTAATCCACAAGTGAAGTCAAAAATAGGTTGTTGCTCATTTTTACTGATATATATATTTCAGACTTTCCATATAATGATAGGAAGGCTTGCCAATCAACTGCATTTGAAAAATTTTGATCAGGGCAAATGAAAAGTAGAGAGGATACTGTTAAAACTGAATTGGACATTCTGAATAGGTTTTAAACAAATACTTACGGAGGTAATATTTCTGCAGCCATGAATATTTTCTGGACGAGTTCAGAAAGGATGCTCAGTAGATGTGCCAGATTAGTATTTACATCTTCATTTTTTTCCAGCTTTGAAGGATTCAGCTGAGTAGATGCATTAAAAATATGCTTGTATTGAAAACTTGCGTGATGGAATTTTAAACAAGTTTATTATAGATGTTTAAAGTGACAGCAGGATTAAAGAAGCCTCATTCCTATTATTCTGATCTCTCAAAGCACTGTACAATAGTTCAGAAAAGTTTTGCAAGGCCTGAAAATCTATAATTTATTAATAAAAGTACTGATAAAATACATGCTCAATTCTAATTTAAACATGTCTAATATTTTCAAAAGTTGATAAGTAAATATTATGATACAACCAACACTGACTGAGTGACTGGTCATTCAGTTTGCGGGAGAACTGAAACGTTTTAAAAGCTCCCCAGCTATATTGTTAATGAGTTGCTTTAAGCCTATCAGTTGCACAGTAAAATACAATTGTAGTTCATCAATACCGAGCATGGTGCTTCTCAATGTTGGGCTGCCTTTCCTTATGAACACAACTAAAGGATAGGCTTGATAAAACTGCATTTTAAAAAACTCTGAAATTTCCCAAGGTTTTTTTTTTTTGGGGGGGGGGGTTCTGAAAGAATAAGAAACGGAGAAGGAAAATAGTTTCTTGAAGCTTATAGCTGTTTGCTTCCTCTTGTATTATCCTCACCTAATAACCATTTAGAGGATTCTCTCTATATATACATATATATGTAGTTTGTTGCCAAACTTCTTTTCAAATAAAAGAAAATTGTGCATAATAAAGTTTCTTACTTCACATGACTGTTTGCTTTCCATTATTTTTAAAATAGAGTCCTTTAGAGCATGGTGAACAAAACGTGTAGCTGTAGCTTTCATATACTGCTCCATGAGCGTACTTGCCAGTGTGGTGGCCCGAAATAAAGTTGTGGCTTCATCTATACAAAAATACAAATTCAAAACAGGATATACATATTAAACCAGTAACTCTTAATTTAAAATGTGGTGACTAACAAGAGGCAATCTAGAAACAAGCACAGGTAGCAGAACAGCCCAGAATCTTACTTTCAAGTTATCTATATCAATATATCTCATGTCATACCTTCCACACATATTTCTCTGTCATTTAGTGTTCGCAACAATAAAGCTTCCAGTTTTTCATGAAGAAAAATCTTCAATAAGATACTAGCCAGCAGCGTGCGGTCCTGTCCACACACATGTGATAAAGCATAGACGACATGTAGCTCTCTTTGCAGTACCAACTGGAACACAAATATGGCAAAAATCTAAATGAAGTTGCAGATAGCCAAACAATTATAAAGATACTGTGATTCCCACTTCTTAAAAAGCCTTTACAACCTATTGGGCGTACCAGAGTCCATACTGAACAAGGTCTGGCCAAGTCAGACTTGAGAAACTTACATAGATTATAGATTTTTAAAATAAATAGTTTATGGTATGATTACAATTACTTTAAGGCATAATTAAAATACAACAACTTTATACCTCCTTAAATTCACTGTACTCTTCTTCTGGCATTATTTTCTCCATAGAATACCGAGCTCGAACACGTAAAGAGCCTGGTTCAATACCTTTCAGTGGTATGTGTGAGCTGAGCTGAAACCATTCATCTGTTGCCTGTCCTTTCTGCAGCCGACTGAGCTGACATCGCATGAACACTTGGAATAAAATGGTTCAAGGCTGAATTAGTCTTCTGGCAGACTTAAATGATAATGCTGCTATCCTTTATTTTGAATATTGTACTGTTACAATAAAAGAAGCAGGAACAGCAGGAATTTAACAAAGCAATGCTCTTCCTCAAGTAAAATGTACTTTAACTTTTATTTTAAACTCAGAATATAAAGCTCTGTGGCAATGCATTTCAGCATGGGATTTCAACCTCTTTTTCAGAAGAGAGAATAAAGGTGGGAAGAATGCTTAAATGTTTGAAATTTGTGATAAAAAGGCACACACACACAATAAAAATGCGCTTGTTTATATCCGTACTTAAATAGAGAGGGGGAAAAAGAGGGGAAAGGCATGAGAAAGTTCAATCTCTCCTAATTTTAAGAAAGGTTTCTGAATTACACTTAAAATAAAAGAAATGCTATATATATATCTGATCAAACAATAATTCTGCAGAATCCAAAGAAATCTAGCTATACCAAGTGGCCTACAGGGTTTCTGATTATCCTAAATAGCTTTGTATACTGTTTTCTGCAACTTTGGTGTTCCAGAACTTCAGCTTTAAAAAGATTAAAAGCCCTATTCCGTCAAAACCATTTTTAGAAGTTTTACAATTATGGTGTATGGACAGCCCCTATTTTTTAAAAAACTGAATATTCAGTGCAGGTATAATGATGGGGTTGTTTTAAAAACCAAAGTTTACACTATGTACAGCTGCTTAGACCAATACAAGCTACTTTTATTTTCTGGGTAAAAGGGAGAAAGACTTAAAAATATTCTTTTTAAAAATCTTTGTCCTCAACCTATCAATCATTTACTTTGTAATAGCAATCTACAAAACAGCTCAGCATATGAACTTTCATAGTTTCATGTTTTTAGTGATAAGTACACAAAGAAGTTTCTATCAGATCTGTTTTGTTTTGATAACAGTTGCAGATTTCATGTTGAACAAGTTAATCAGGCTCCACCATATTTGCAATCTAAGCAAACTAAAAGGAAGCCTTTAAATAAGATGTCACCTTTTTAACACTTCTCAAAGAAGCAAAAATGCAGGAACTTGAAGCTATATAGCGTATATAAAAGAAGTCTCTCCCTACCTGACTTGGTACATAAAACTGATTGAACCCTGATTTGATCAATCTTTCACTTTCCAGTAAGGTAAGAGTTCCCCAAGCTGAATCTTCTTTTTACAAATGTTTCACCAAGAGGGTAAGCAACATAATTATTGCAAACCACAGCTGGGTTCCCTTGCTAACCATTTTTTTCCTAAGCACTTACATTTCCCTACATGGTCTGTGCTAAATGATATTTACAAGCAAATAAAGGTAATAAGATACTACTTCCAGAAAAACGTTATGTACATTTATGGGTCCTAAGACCAGCCATATAAAAGCATTAAAACAAAACGTATCAGCATTTCAGCAAGTCAAATTGACATTAAAAGTTTCTCCTAGATATAGTTAAAACAGTGAGTAACTCCATTATGTTTTCTTGTTCTTATTTTTAAAGTACTTTAGTTTTTGCATCATGCTTAATTGTCTTTAAAACTTTTATGAGCAACTTCTGGGCACTGTCAGACTCATGCTAAATACCTGACCTTGAGAGGGATGAGCTGGAAATTATGCATATCTCATAAAATGAATACACAATTCTTGCATAATTAAATCTGAAACAAGCATTGACTGAAACTGGCTACTTAATCTGTGCAACAAGTGACTAGAGGCAACAGTTCCCCATTAATCATGTGAGCATTTTGAAAAGGAATACTTCACATTCATCATCATCACTGTTCTCTTTGCCTGAGGAGGAAGGCTACATTTTAAGTATGTTTCACTGATTTTGGATTTCACTATTTTATTATTCTAAGTCACCAAGCAACCTTCAGATGAAGGGCAGGATATAAATATCTGAATAAATAAATTAGACCTGAATAGTGCAAAGAACATTTCTTTTGAGAAGCAGTGACCACTAGTAAATTAAGTCATTTTAATGTTACTTTACATTCATTGGGAACCTACTCCTTACATTTATACAGAATATCATTCTTCTGATTCATTTAGAAATTATCTGGGAAAAAGTCCTCTCTATTGTACTAGCTAAGGCACAAGATGCTCTGGTACAATACAAGCTTAAAGAGTCAGGGATGGTTCTTCAAGATTCGGAAGCAGGAACTCAGAGTAACATGCAATCATAGCAGGCAAGAAAAAGCATCTATCAGAAAAAGAGATGTGCCAAATCAGTTTGCAGAATGGAAGTGACTGTAATTTAAAGAATTTTATTCAAAAATCAAACTGAGAGTTTGATTTGTCAAAGAAAATTCAATGAAAATTTCATTATATGCCAGCAACTCTAAGCTGCTTAGTAATCAATATTGATATACAACTGATATTATCTGAATTTATATCCCACTCTTCACCAAATGGTTCCAGGATGGGTTACAATAAAAGTAAAACATATCAAATATTAAAACATAATGAAAATATAACCCCTCCCTCCCAACTTGGCTACATTTTTAATTGGGTATTTTAAATTAGTTCCTTTCTCTATATTTTGCAGAAGGGGAGGGAGGGTCTGATGGGGAGAGCCTATATCAGTGACAAATTTAGGAACCTGTGGGAATTTTGTGAGAAAGATAGTTGCTGATGTTTGGGGTGACTGTTGCCTCAAATTGAGCAGGGGACATTTGGAGTGCAATGGTTCCAGTGTTCTGGCTCTCGGCTTTATTTTTCTTTTAGTTTGCTTCCTTCTCCCTCCTTATACTGCATTCCTTGCCTTTTCTTCTGTTAGAATTATGGGTTGAGGGCAGAGACAGGGGTGTTGAACTTGTTTAAATTCCTTCCTTCTCTGCCAGGGAGCCTTTCCAATTATGGTTAATGAAAAAGTTCTTCTGTTTTTCCCTCCCCCTTTTTGAGGAATGGCTTCTCTGCAAACTTTAGTCCTGGGCCTGCCACATAGGCAGAATCTGTGGTCAGAAATCCCCATTTGTGTAGTACTGCCAGGCAAGCTATTGAAGGCTTTAATAAGGGTTTTTTATTTTGTTTAGGTTAGGTTAGCCTTTTGCCCCCAGATCTGCAGGAATACCTGCAGGACTTCACAAGGTTTATTTTATTTAAATAGCCTCCTGCCCTGGTCCGCAGCAAGGTAGCACATCCTTGACTCTATTTTAAAGACATGGAAAACCTTAATCCCCTTTCTTCAACTGCTTATCTCTTCTCACTAAGGGTTCTTCCCCCCACCATTTATGCCGTCTTTCCTTCTCCTGATGTCAGAGACCAGAAACCTCTCCAGCGGTCTTTTGCAGCAGTCTTTTCACTGTGTAGTTGCTATGTCAGCACTGTCTGCCTGGACATTAGCAACTAAGCATTGCTGACCTGGTCATAGAAGAAGAGGGCTTCAGTAAATACCAGAACAAAAATGGGATCAGTCAAAGTCAACAAAGATAGCAGTTTTAGGTTAGGAGGCTGGGAGAATTATTGTGTCCCCTAAACTCCTTTCTTCCTCCTAATAATTTGATTAATTTGCTTGCTATCTGTTACAGTCACAACATCCAAATTGGATTGGTGGGAAATCTTACATTATTTCCTGCGATTTCCTGAGTGCCTCAGGTCTCTATGGGTGTTTTTCCACTGTCACTAAGTACCCATTGAAGCACCCATTTGGCTGAGATCCGGATGACCCCATTTCCACCACAGACCCCATTAGGGACACATTTGTTTCCACCACAGCTAGGTAAATCCAGATCATTATGGGTCCTTCAGGACCTTTAATCCGGATTTCATGTAGATCCCATTAAAGGGGTCTACAATGGGGTCTTCAGCCTTAAAATATGGATTGTAGGGAGCCTGTTTCCTCTACAATCCAGCAATGGGGTCTAGAGGAGGGTCGGGGGGGCACCCATGGGGGGTGCCCCAAGGTCAAGACTTCGGAGTCCCTCCGAAGGCAGCTCTGAAATCCCTCTGAAGTTGCCTTCGGAGATTAGCAAAGGCTCCGAAGTCCCTCCAAAGGCAACTTTGGAGATTAGCAAAGGCTCAGCAGAGAAACCTCTTGTCTCCAGGCATGGAAAGAGGTGCATATTAATGAGGCTGGCTCATCAGTGCTCACAAGAAAGATGCAAGCAAAGAGCTAATTAATATGCACCTCTCTCCTAAGGGGTTTGACTTTGGAGCATTTGCTCATCTCCAAAGGCAACTTCGGAGATTGCACCCCTAAGGTGACCGGCAGACCCCTTGTGGTCCAATCCAAATTTGCCATATGGGTGCTCTGATATTTCCACAGCAGGCAGGCTAGCACCCATTGCTATTGGGTACTAGACCACCCGTGGAAATACATTGGGTACTTCCTTTAATCCAGATCTACCCATTCCTTAGATCTGGATTAAAGGAGCACGGTGGAAAAACACCCTTAGAAACTCCAGGTAGACCTAACGGCACTAAGGAGAGGAGGTTGGTCTGGTCACTGTGGAAAACTGAAACCGTGGATACAGAAGTCTGACTATTTAGAAAAAGTAAAAGCCATGCAAAATATGTTAAGTAGATAAATATGTTTGTGTATGTATTTTATGCACCTACACTGTTTCCCAGAAAATACTATGAAAACTTAGTTAAAATCAAGACAGTATAGTACAATTTTAGTAAAAACACAATGCAGAATCAGGATGGATACATGCAACACTGATGACAGATGTATAGGAAATGTGGATACCGATTTCTAAAATTAGTAGTGCTAGAAATACGCTTCAGAAGTACCCATTTTTAATCAAAAGAGACACTTTCTTTTCTGCCACACTTAACAAGTTTAATCAAAGTTATAGATCTATGGGGAAAATACATTATGTTCCTGCTATCACTCTTATAAAATGCATCCTTGGAAAACAACAACACTTACATATGTCAGGATCCTTACTCTTCTTTGTTTTGTTACTAAGACTTATTTCAAATCTGTTGATATCAGATGATAAATCACTAGAAAAAATTCAGAAAAACCTTATTTGTATTTTTGCTCCTACTTTGGCTATCTGAATGAATTAAACATGAAAAGGCCTTTTTTCATATAATTATATTTTACTGTAAAGACAACTGAAAAGCAGTCACTACCTACTGAATTTATATCCTGTAAAACAGCTTACATATTGGCTGCAATTAAAAAAGACCTGGAAGCTGGAAGCAATTCAGAATATGCAGCAGCTTGACTGCTGAATGGTGTCTGGCCAAACACACATCACACCACTCCTAAAAGAGTCTAAATTCAGGTGTTGACACAAAAATACTAGATTAAACATTTCAAGCCTCAAATATCTAATGGGACAGTAGCATATTTACTTCAGATACCTGTGCTTTAGTGATCAACAAGTTGCAGATTCTCACAAGCAAGACAAGAGGACAACAATATGTCATGGTCAAAGTCTTTCAGCAGCTAACATTCAGTGGAATACCTGAGCTAGTCGCATAGTTATGTAGTCACCAAGAATGGAAGCTACTGATAGTGGCTGTCTATGAATTTGTCCAAATCTTTCTTTTCTTTTCTTTTCTCAGGCCATCCAGATTGTTGGCCAATGTCACATCTCACGGAAGCAAAGTTCACTGTTTACTGATGCATTGTGTGATTAATTATCTCATGTCTGACCCAATTCTTCAAAAATTCTGCTTCACTTTTTGATCTCTGGTTCTGGTTTCTTTCATCTTTCTCCCTTTAACTAAAAAGTTTCAAGCACTGCAGCTTTTTTCACATGGGTTTGGTCTAGTAGTTAGGGAGATGGACTGTTATCTGGGAATGCCAGGTTTGATTCTGCACTCCTCCATGAAGTCAGCTGGGTGACTTTGAGCTAGTCACAGCTCTCTTCTGAGTTCTCACAGCCCCACCTACCACACAGTGTGTTTTGTTTTGAAGAGAAGAACAGAAAGTTTTGTCAGTTGCTTTGAGTCCCCTTAACTGGGTGAGAAAATTGGGGTTGGAAAGCCAACTCTTCTTCATGTTAACTGTTGGCTCTTGAACATTTTCTAATTCAACTCATATAAACATGGCAAAGTGATCAGCAAAACCAAGAGAGGCCATCTTCACCCTCACACTCTCACATATTTAAGAAGAGGCAGCTTCTGTCCTTCTCTAGTGGTCCCCAAATATATTGCAGAATATCTGGTGTACACCAAGTGCCAACACTAATCAGATGACAAAACGAATGTAAACTGCATCTTTAGCTCCTCCTCTTTCTGTGCATTTAATTAAATTTCAATATCTATTTACCTTAAAAAATGAAAAGAAAAAAAACAACTGCACTATGGACTTCAAATAAATTATAAAAGAATAAGTGTATTATATAACAGAATAATAAACACTTAACAGTTACGCATTTTTTATTAAAGAAGTCATAAAAAATATTCAGTTACTATTGGTGAAAATAATTGGGAAAAAACAAATAAAGTCATTTCTAGATTAACTTTAAAATGTAACAAATTGAAACAGCTCTGGACTTACTCAAACACAAATTCTTCTGACCACACTGGATTCTGCCCCTCTCTCACATGCGTTTTTGCTACTTGTACACTATTCAGGTAGATATTACAGTAGGGATTAGTAAAATGCTTTGCTGGAAGTGTATGAGCTTCTTCAACATGCAATATAAGACTGCTGACCTACAGAAATGACACAGAACAGATTTTAGAATGTTTTACAGAATTTAATTCCCACAAGTATGAACAAGTGTGTCTCTTCTAAATAAGTGCTAAGTGTGAAATAAAACTCACTGATAAAGCAGATAAAAGTTTAAAGGATATGGAAAAGCATTTAATTCAGGTTATATATTAGAGACTTTCTATAATAATATGTCAAGAAGGCAGGGTAATATTTAGTTCTCAGTGGATGGCAGTAGGCTGTCACTGTAGGGTTGCGTCAGCCTGCCACTAGCCAGACGACCGAGGGACCTAATATAAAAGAGGACTCCTCCTCTCTCCCAGTCTACCTCAGTCACGACAGCCAGGCAACCAGTGAAGATGTCGTCTGTCAGAGAGGCCGGTCAGATAGTTTCTGAGTATGGTAGGCCTTCAATTGGGGAACTGGCTCCGCTGGGCGCTCAGTCCCTCGGCATCTGGTTCCTAGATCTCGGGCTGCTCTGCAGACGGAGGTCTCTTCATTGTAACGTCTCAAGATCCCTCCCCTTACCTCGGAGCAGTTAAGGTCGGGATCGGACCCTACTGCGTCGGAGGGGGCTCCAAGGGAGCCCCTGGCACTTCGTCTTGCGCTCGATACCCTGGTATTTCTCTGCGGGGGTGGGTTGGTCAAGGGCGGCGGCCCTACTTAGTCCCTTCCCTCAGCCATCTCCCTGTTTATCGGCACATTCGCGCGCTGTCGGCCAGCAAGTCCGTCAGCCACCGGCATCCCTCCCCCCTCCCCTGCTCACAGGCAGCGCAGGCCGCATGGTCGCCCGTTTGCTGAGGGGGGTGTTCAAGGCTGCAGCTGAGGCGCTTTTCGCGGGATCCGCGCTGGCCCTTGCGGTCGCGGACCGCTCTGCGCTCCTTCTGGACCATTGCCAAATGCCCCCACTCCATTTGGGTGCCAATCGCGCGTCTTACGAGGCCTCCTTTATCCGCGGCCTCGCGACGGCCCAGCCTCCTTTTGTCTGTCAGCCAGCGCTTTTTAAAACCTGCGAGAGTACTGGCTGATCCCTCCATGCATTCCTATGGGACCCAGGATTCTTACCTCAACCGGGTCCTTCACTCTTAGAAAGTGGATGGTGACCTTATGGGACATAGTAGAACGGTAGTGAATCTTTCTCTCTCTGGTTTTGTCAGCGTCATCTGGCTCTGAATTCCGGGGGTTTTCTCCCTCACCCGCTCACTCTTCACTAAAGGAAGTAGAGGTCAGGCCTGAACCTTCCCACGGACGTGGTAAGTGAGGCCTTGGGGGTGTCATGGTTCTGAAGGCAGGAGGGTGGCCTGGGGTCCGCTCTGCCTACCCTTGTTCCTCTCCTGGTTTGTTTGCCTTCAGGTGGTGGTCCACCAGGCCAAGATGTCCGGGCGGTACACCTAGATAAATCCCAACACCGTTCATCTTCCAAGGGGGAACGCCATGGAGAGCACACCTCAGGCCACGGAAGTGCGCGTGGCCGTGATAATCCCATCGAGCCTCCTTCCTCTTTGGCATCAGATATTGTGAGAGTGATGGAAATGGCTGGCTTTATCAAGAAGAGGAACCGAAGACATCATTCGCCATCATCTTCATCCTCAAGACAGTTCTCGGGGCCACAGGCATTCGAGCAAGAGGTCTTTCTACAGGGATTACTACGGGCGAAAATACGGTCACAGGTCTAAGAGGCACAGCAGGGAGAGTGCACACAAGACCAAGGCTCCCTCTTCTCCTCGAAGGAGGGCGATCTTCGGACGCGATTAAGTTGCGCCCTAGACAAAGATCCGAGGAATGATCTCCCTCCCCCAGAGGAGGGTCCCTCAATCAGATGGCGGGCGACGCTCAGCCCACTCCCGAAGTCCCGATTCCAGTGCAGGGGCTGGTGGCCTCGGCTGAGTCATCTTAGCACGCCCCCTCAGCCGCAGGCCCAGGGCACGCAAGACCAGGGGGAGGAAGCAGCTGATGCATCCAAGTCCTCTAGGCTTCTGAGTTTGGATTCGCTGCCTAAGGTTTTCGAGTCTATTTCTTCGGCTCTGAATATCACCTTCAAGCCTAAGTCCGATGAAGACAAAGTCAAGCAGACACAGGATCTCCTGATGCCTCCTCCCCAGAATGAGATGGTCTTGCCTATTCCGCAAATTCTGCAGGACATTCTTCTGGCAGAATGGGCAGATCCATGTTCTACCAAGAGGGTACCCTCCGTTCCTAAGAAGATTTTATCATCATCGGACCCCTCGGCAGCCATATGGGGGGTCCCTATTGTGGATTCCCCTGTGGTGAACCTGATGTCCAACCAGGTGGTCCCGAAGGACTCTGAGGCCCTTTTCCAGGACCAAACAGATAAGAAATTGGAGAATCTCTTGAAGCGCTCTTTTGAAGGGGATTCTTTGGCTGCTAGGGGCGCTGCTAATGTTTCGCTTGCTTCACGCGTGGCCCTGAAGTGGATAGACAAGCTAGCGTCCAACCCTCAGCTCCAGGACTTCAAGCCCAGGCTTACTGATATTAGGAATGCTATGGCCTTCGCCGCGGACATGGGGACCGATATCCTGCAGCTTGTGGTCAGATCGTCAGCGGCCTCTACCGCAGCGAGACGGGTCCTTTGGTTACACCCATGGAAGGTGGACTTCACTTCAAAGATGCAAGTTGTGGGCGCCCCCTTCACCGGAAAACAATTGTTCGGTGAGGCAAATTTGAAGGACATTGTTGTGGAACGCAACAAGAAAAAAGTTATGCCTACGCAGCAACCTGCCTCTGGAGGGACCTCAAAAGCCAAGACTTCGTCCGCTAACAAGAAAACCTTTAGGCCCTACAACAATAGGCAGCCCTTTCGTTTCTGGCCCTCTGGAGGTCGCGGGTCCTGGGGGCATAACTCTTCTGCTAACAAACAGCCTCTCGGTAGGGAGAGAGGCCGCCAATTTGGTAGCAGAGCTCAAAGAAACTAGCCTCTTGGTAGGGGCAGAGGCCACCAATTTGGCAGTGGAACACGAGGAAACTAGTGCAGGTGATCCACCCAAGGTCGGGGCACGCCTACTGTTACTTACTCATGTTTGGCATCAAGACGTATCTGATAAGTGGGTCTTGTTATCGTTTAGAGTTTTCAAGTTTGCCGCCCCCCAGGATGGTAACGGTTCCGGTTCCCAACTTGGAGAAGAAAAGAGTAGCCCTTTTTCGGGCAGTGGAGGAGCTGTTAGCTATGCAGGCAGTGGAACTGGTTCCGGAGGCTGAGTGGGGGCAGGGAGTTTATTCCTTGTTATTCTTGGTACCGAAAAAGGATGATGATTGGAGGGCAGTGTTGGATTTAAAGTTTGTTAATAAATTTATGCGTAAATGTTACTTTAAGATGGAGACATTGAATTCTATCGTGGAGAGCTGGAACCTAGCTTCCCTGGATCTTTCCTCTGCCTATTTACATATTCCCATCCATCCTTCCTGTAGAAAATATTTGAGGTTCAAGTTGGGTGATAAAACATTTTCAATATAGAGCATTGCCTTTTGGGCTCTCCGCTGCCTTGAGGGTCATTTCCAAGGTCCTTGTGACCTTGGTGGAGATTGTCAGGGTCCAGGGAGTTCGGGTCTTCCCGTACTTGGATGATCTCTTGGTCTCTGGTAACTCTTTCCTGGAGACCCAGTCAGCTGTGAACAAGGTGGCTTCCCTTCTTCAAGAGCATGGTTTCATTATCAATTGGAAGAAGAGTTCGGTCACTCCTTCCCAACAACTTACACATTTGGGGGCTGCCCTGGACACAGTTACCTTCCAGGCCAATCCCTCTCCCGAGAGGGTGTCTCAGCTGTGCTCTTTAGCTAACATGGTATATGGGAAGCGTTCTCCTCTCTTAAGGATCTCTCTTCCCTATTGGGTAAAATGGTGTCGGTAACGGATTTCCACCCTTGGGCAAAAATTAAGCTTCGGCTTTTTCAGTGGTTTTTGCTTCCCTTTACCAAAGACATCTCCGAGGGCAGGGACTTTAGGGTTTCCCTGCCTGAGGGGGTCAAAGAGTCTTTAGCATGGTGGAGGGCTCCAGATAAGGTTGCTTTCGGAGCTTCCATCTCTAGGCCGGAACCTGTGGTGGTTTATACTGACGCTAGTCTATTTGGGTGGGGAGCCGTGTGCTTGGACAACTCCATCCAGGGCTCCTGGTCTGAAGAGAAGGCTTCCCACCATATAAATTGGCTTGAACTCAAAGCCTTTGAGTCTACCTTAAGGGGGAAGCATGTTCTTATTATGACGGATAATGTAACAGCTAAGGCCCACGTTAACAGGCAGGGGGACACGAGGTCGAGGGCCTTACTTTCCCTATCCTTTGATCTTTTTTTGTGGGCCGAGAATAGACTTTCTTCTCTCTCTGCGATCCACACTCAGGTGGCTGCGAATTCTCGAGCAGATTTTTTGAGTCGGGAGACCATTCAGAACGCAGAGTGGCAGCTGAATCCCAAGGTCTTCCAGGAACTGACTCGGCTATGGGGAGTTCCGGTCCTCAATCTATTTGCCTCGAGGAGGAACCATCTACTTCCAGCATACTTCTCCTGAGACCGGGATCCCAAGGCCGTGGGTACAGATGCACTGTCCAACCATTGGCCCAGCGAACTGATGTATGCCTTCCCGCCAGTACCGCTGATTCCAGCTCTTCTGCGCAGAATCAAGAGAGAACGAGCCCAGGTCATAGTCATAGCTCCATTCTGACCTCGCCGGCCTTGGTTCTCGACGTTGATCAACCTGACTTCAGAGCCCCCTTTGTTGCTTCCCAAGAGGAAGGATCTCCTCCTTCAGGGCAGGATCCTCCATCCCAATCTCGACTCTCTGAACTTAGTGGCTTGGATTCCGGTCTAGATCCGGAGGTAGTGGACACTATTTTGGCCTCCAAAAGGCCCTCTACGTGGAGGATATACAATGCCACGTGGAGGGCCTTCTGCAGGTTTGCTTCTTCTAGATCCGTCGATCCTATGTCACCAAGAGTGGAGGATATTCTTAAGTTTTTTCAGTTGGGTCTGAAGAAAGGTCTTTCCTTCAACACGCTTCGTAAGCAGACGTTTGCCCTCTCAGTGGTCACTAAGCTTCAGGATGGGTCTCACATTCAGGAGAATGAACTAATTAGCTCCTTTTTGAAGGGAACCAAGTCTAAATGTCCCAGGCCTTGTCATCATTTTCCCTCGTGGGATCCGCATTTAGTTTGGGGGGTCCTTACGTCGCATCCCTTTGAGCCGATTTCATCTATTCCTTTGAAACTTTTGGGGTTTAAGACCCTTTTCTTAGTGGCTATTATGTCTGCGAGGAGGGTGTCTGATATTGGGGCCATGTCTGTAGCTGACCCTCTCCTGACCTTTACGGATGAAGCAGTTATTCTACGTTTGGATCCCTTTTCATCCCAAAGTGGATTCCCGTTTTCATAGGTTGCAAGAGGTTTGTCTTCCTTCATTTTATCCTTCCCCTCAGTCTGAGGAGGAGGTCAGGGCTCACCACCTGGATGTGAAGCGGGCGGTAGAGTGTTACGTGGAGAGAACTAGGGCAATCAGGAGGTCTCCATCCTTATTTGTCAGTTTCCATTCCTCCCACCTGGATCAGAAAGTGTCATCTTCCACGTTATCCCACTGGATTAAGGACTTCATTGTTATGGCTGAGGGGATTACAGCCCATTCCACGAGAGCTACCGCTACCTCCTTGGCATTCACAACGGCTGCACCACTGCAGGAGATTTGCAGAGCAGCGGCATGGTCCTCGCAGACTGCATTTACCAAGCACTACAAGATTGACATTTTCCGGTCAGATGATGCTGCCTTTGGCAGGCGTGTCCTTCATCAGGTGGCTCAGGTCATGGAAAGACCGTTTCTTGTTGACTAAGGATGGTTGGCTTTTTGGGTGGAGTTGCTCAGAGTCTTGTTCCCACCCTAGGGACAGAAAGCTTGGGTACATCCCTACAGTGACAGCCTACTGCCATCCACTGAGACCGACAAATTGTTACTTATGTGAAGGTTCATTCTTGTGGAATGGCAGTAGGCTGCACTTCCCTCCCTATTACTAATGATGTTGATTATGTATTGTAGGAGGATATGTTACAAACAAGTAGCTCCCTTCGGCAGACTGGGAGAGAGGAGGAGGAGTCTTCTTTTATATTAGGAGGGGAGCCCTCCCTCCGTCGTCTGGCTAGTGGCAGGCTGATGTAACCCTACAGTGACAGCCTACTGCCATTCCACGAGAACGAACCTTCATGTAAGTAACAATTTGTCGTTTTCATGTAAGTACTGTCTATACAAAAATAGATTTGTGAGGTGGTGCATGATGTTTTCTTACTGGGCAGCTATTTCATTTAAACACAACTGAAGAATGGAGAAAAGGGCAAGCTCTGAAGATCATCCAACAAGTTCTAATACTGACTCCTAAAATGTCATCAAAAGGGCTATCTTCCATGAGAGGAGTAGAGGACAAAAGGCAAGCTGGAAAATCTTTCATCTGGTCTCAGCCATGACCTGACCTCATGTGGAGTAAATGCAGAATAACTGGCACTTCAGGAGGAAAAGTGGTATATAAATGCAATAAATAAGTACATAAAGGTCAGCTCCTACAAAAGAGTATTTTGGACAATACTTATGTTGCTCTATAAGAATTTGCCTACTTTAGCTATTTACATATCTCTTTCAATCCTACTACAGAAGGTAGTACAAATAGTGGGGAGGAAGTCATGCTTTCACTGTTAATTTGAAGCTATAAAACCAATTACTTACTAAGCTTTCTCATCAATGCCCATTTATAGGCACTGATATGATTCTCCAATATAACAGACTCATGACATATTCTGTGAGCTGATTAATATGAAGCAATTCTGTCATTGTATTATCTTCCTATCATTGACAAAATTATCAACTAAGTTTTAATCTCGCCATTTCTTAAAATAGCAAACTTCATGTTAATTATCTGAAAAATGACAGAATAATTTTTACTATATACTTGATGGAACTCCACAATCTCAGTAAAATCCTAGAACTGTTGGCAGTATTTATTTATGTACTGTATTTCCATCCTTTCTAAGAGTAGCTTACAAACTCTTAGCAAGCCAGATCCCTGCCATCAGGCTCACAATCTAAGCACAAACATGATAAATGAAGAGAGAGAAACAGGGAATGAAAAGAAAGTATGTATCTTCTCCATTCCCCTCAAGCAAAATGAAGTACTTGATTCATGCAGTGGATGCCCATTCCAAAGCCAGTTTAGGATAGATAAAGGCCTCTGGAACCAGGAAGGGGGGGGGGCTCTACTATTTGCAGGCCCACTTTTATTGGTGACACCACAGGAAGAGGCGATATGAGACCAGACCCACCAGCACATTGCTGGAGCTTACATATTCAGATCCCTGAATCCACTCTTTATCAGTGGGCATGGAAATAAAAATGTCACAACGAGATGTATATCAAATGTTACCTGTCGTAGACGTTTATTAGATGTTCCTGGACTAGTTTTTCGTAAACTGCAAAATGTCTGCAAAGCTTTCATCCAGTCCTGAGAGATATAAATTCTTATCAGTATACTTTCTTCTAATAAAATTGCAATTAATTGAACTATACAATTTAACTCATTTCAATCTTATTCTACATTAGTCATTGCTTGCTCTTAGTCTTCTCTCCTTCCTCCCCACATTCCCCTTCCTCATCATGAGGATACTTATGATTTGAAATGAAGGATAAGAAATAGATCTGGGATATTATTTACACTCTTTCATTACTGCCTCCATTCTATCAGTATTCCAGAAAGCTAAAGGACAACATAAAGGAGTGCAGTGAAAAGAACTGGAAAATACATTGCATACATGATCATTTGTACTTTTTGTTCATAATGCCTACAGTAGTGTCAAATGGGAAAAACTGAGTTTGTCCTTAAATCTTTCATGCTCTATCATTATTAGTCAGATACACAGTTAACTGTGCTACTGGAATAATACTGGATGAAGCAGAAGTAGAGAGATAAGAGTGTTGGCGCAGATTTTAGCGTGAAACTGCAAATATATGTTAAATACTCCTCCTGAGAATTTCAGAAACTTCAGTGCATATTCTCCTAAGCAGATTTAAGATTTAACTAACTGCATTTTGAAGTGCTTGCTATTACAGAATTTGGAATAAAGAGCCATCATACTCTAATCATTCACTGAATAAATCTGACTAGCTGCTTTTTCAAGGATATCCAGTGAATACCCAGGGAACACTCTGTGCAATTGTCACATAGGAAAATAACCCTGGATGAATTTCCACATCAATATGAATAAATTGACACATAAATATATTTATAGAAGGCAGGAAAAACTACTAAATACTATTTAAAAATTCAAAATAAAAGTTATACAAAATTCAAAATTACTCAGATATCAAACTATTTAAATGTACTGGATTATATTAATACAAGTTATTATAAGTTATACAAGGTGCAGAAAAATATTTAGTTATAGCATTTATATCCTCCCATTTCTTCTGAAGAGCCCAAGGTGATGCACACCATTCTACATTTATAAAACACTTAAGCTTTGTCAACTATCACCATTTTTAGTTTGTTGTATACTGTCTTGAGGTACTTGTGACAGTACAATACAAATATTCTAATAACATTAAACATTATCCATTTACAGTTAATACAGTATTTTCAAAACTCTTAAAAGCACCTTATATATTTTGTCTGAACAACAGGGTAAATTTAAAACATATATATAAACAAAGGGTAGTGGAAAATCTGTACACACTGCTGCACCTTTTAACCTGATGGCACAGCAAATGATCATAAACATCATAAGAACCAAACATCTCTCATATACAAAGAGCCCATGTGGTTAAGATAGCAGCTGTGCAAAAATAACACGCAAGAACTCAGGCAAAAGAAGAATATTATAGCTGCTGCATTAGGGAACCGTTCTGAAGATATTTTGGCCCTCTTGAATATTTTAGGATGCCTGAAGTGGAAAGCTCTGCTCACTAAGCAAAAAAGTATTCACAGAATTTAAGAGTCAAATCCATGTATCCAATGTGTGGCTAGTAGTACTTATGCATTTAGTAAGTGCTGCTCATTCCTGAAGACATTAGAGCTAAGGAAATGGGGCACTAGAAAGGAAAAAAGGAAGGTATTGTTACTACTGGGGCAAATATTTGCAGATTCAAAAACAGGTGGGACATCTGTCCTGCTAGATCCAATCCCAGTATCCTTCTGCCATATACCAAAATAAAAAGAAATGGAAAAACATTTACCTGTGCTTGTTCTGGAGTTTCTCCTGCAAAGTAAAAGATGTAATGCTCTTCACTAAAGTGCTGAACTACTATCTGAAAACAGTTTGGCCTATTTAAAGAAAAGAAAAACAAAGAAGAATACAATACAATTATAAAAGAATGGCAATAGTGCCACTCATTATTATGAGGTACAATTGTCTTTTCCCAAATTTACGAATTTGCCATTAATTTGTCCCTTGAACCAAACCTGCTGCACTGTGAATAAGCATAACTAGAGTCAGTGAAACTTCCAACAGTGAAAGAATCAAGCTTTCTTGAGGTTCAAAAAATATTTTACAACGTTATCTATAAACTATCTAATCTATCTAGTTAACTTCTTGGCAAGATTTCAGGAAATAGTTGCGCCTTGATATTCACAAACCTCTGTATTCACAGTTTTAAAACTGAGAGCTAGGGCTGTTGCTTGCTCTTTTGTGGTTAGGGTGAGCCAGTTTTGTCTAGTGGTTAAGGAGGAGGAGTCTTATCTGGGAATATCGGGTATGATTCTGCACTCCTCCACAAAGCCATTTGGGTGACCTTAGGCAAGTCACAGCTCTCTTCTGAGCTCTCACAGTCCCACCTACCTCACAGAGTGTCCCATTGCAGGGAGAAGAACAGAAAGCTTTGGGAGGTGCTCTGAGTCCTCTTAAACGGGTGAGAAAAGCGGGGTAGAAAAGCTAACTCTTCTTCTTTGTTCATAAAAACTGTGTCAGAACTTAGATTTTTAAGTTTGTACCTAATATATAACAATTTTCCTTTTTTTTTCCAAGTTGGGAAGTCACTCTGGCAGTTTGTACAAAATATTTATCAAAAAGGCTTCTTTATTCTAATGAAGGGCCAACAGAATGCTCAAAATGTGTTTTCAGTTGATTTTAACTTTTGTCTTGCCCTATACCCAGAGATCTAGTTAGAATAGAATCAATTTAAAAATACAAATAAAAATGAACTCATTAAATAACAAATAGGAGTGCTGAAAATAGAGGGGAACCAATTTTTTCATCCAAAGGCTATGGTAGCTGTGGTTTCATCAGTCATTTAAATGCATACAGTCTGACTCACTTCAGAGTCAAAGCTATTCCACAATCCATTTCAACAGAAGTTTTCAAACGTCAGTGAACATTAAAGTGAAAGACCCCTTGCTTGACCCAGAATACTTCCTTGACATTCAAAATATCTAAACACAGTACAGCATAGGCATTTATATTAATAAGTTATATGTTCAAATTATGTATGGAAAGACAGAAGATACAATTCACAGAAGGGAATATTTAATAATTGTATATTGCTGAGAAGAATAATGGAAACCTCTTTCACAGAGCCACTTAACTTTAAACTTTGTAATAAAAGAGCATGTTTTCTTACCTGCCAAACAGACTATCATGAACACCATAGATAGAACATACACTCAGATCTATTAATCCTTTGGGTTTAGTGGCCCGCTTTTCACTTTCAAAATAAATAAGTTGGGCGTCATTTCCCTCTAAAATAAAGTACAAGTTTTTCCACCTCTTGCCTTTACCTAAAAAAAAAAAAGCAAAACTATTTAATTATGTGGAAAAAAGAAATATATTTCATGTCTTGGATGTAAGTCTGATTTCTAGAAGACAACTTATTGAAGAACAGAATGTCTACATCCATGATCTGAGTGCTTTACCTTTTATTAAACCCAACAAAAGCAAGCAGCAAAGTCCAATATACTATTCCTATTAGTAATACTAATTTTGTCCCTACATTGTTTAAAAAAGTATAGTAATAAAATATGCACAATGATGAGTGTATTTGAAGATATATTACTAAATGTATGCATACAAGAAGGAACTCAGTTAAGATCTGAGCCACATGTCTTCTTGGCAGAGCTGCCACTTAGAGCTGTCAATGGCATGGGGGCACATAAGAGGGGCTTTTCAGTAACAGTCCAAGTTATGGAATGATTCCCTCTGAGGTATCCATTACTGTAAAGATATTTATCAAAAATACACCTCTTTACCATAGGTTTTGGCTAAAGAATGCTATCTCTGGTTTTAATGAACCAAATTTTAATTATATTTTATGGTATTTGGACTCTTCATTTATTTGAATCGGGAAGGGCATTAAAGTGCTTGATGAGTGCCTGGAGGGAGTAATGGCCTGGATATGGATCAACAAATGGAAGATGAATCTACATAAGATGGAGGCACTATGTACTAGAGGTGCCCCACATCTGAGCAGTAGAGAGACATCCTATTCTTGATGGGACTGAACCTCCCTGGAAGTGACAGGTATGTAATGAGAGAGGAATCCTGCTGTCACCTGAAGCTCAAGTGATGGTGGCAAGAATTTCTACCTCTGCCTTCAGCTTGCACACCACAATAAACTCTACATAAGACTGCTCTGGAAGGTGATTCAGAAGGTGCACCTAGTGATAAATGGGGCAACAAGGCTATTGACATGTATACCCTACTTAAAATAAATATAATCTACTATTGGACTCAATAAAACACAAAAACTTTGACTAGAAAGTCCTTGAATGACTAGGGCCCCAAACATCCAAAGGAGACTATCCTTTCATACAGATTTGCCCCTCCACTGAGATCTGCTCCAGAAACTCTCTACGTTGTATCGCCACACTCAGAAGTGAAAGATTTGAGAGCCCAGGAAAGAATTTTCTCCATGGTAGTCCTCAGGGTGTGGCTAATAGAATAGATGTTTAGGTGCATCCTCCAGGCTGTGGAAACAGGCAAGATGCCTCTAAAAGCCATTTGCAGGTGAATGTTTTTGCCTCTGTCATATGCTTGAGATGTCATAAGGATCTGGTGGGCCACTGTGTGAGACAGGATCCTGGAGTAGATGGCCTGTGGTCCAATCCAGCAGGGCTCCTCTTATGTACCACAGCCTCTCAATGAACAGATAACCTATCTTCCCCTTCTTGGCACCTGTAGCTCTCTCCATTGAGGCAGTTTTGTCTTGTGGTTAGGGTGACAGACGCATATCTAGGAATCACAGGGTTTGATTCTGCACTCCTACGTGAAGCCAGCTAGGTGACCTTGAGCTAGTCATAGATCACCTCTGAGCTCTCACAGCCCTACCTATCTCAACAGGTGTCTGTTGTGGGAATAAGAACAGAAAGCTTTGTCAGCCACTTCCCCTTGAATGGGTGAGAAAAGCTGGATAGAAAAGCCAACTCTTCTTCTCATCCTCCTCCAGAACTTTTAAGTGCAAGATAGGATATAAATAGAAATAATCAATCTTGATCCACAAGAATTGATAGTAACAGCTCTTTCTAATACAGTGGTACCTTGAGATACGAGTTTAATTCGTTCTGTAACCTTGCTTGTATGTCAAATCATTCGTATCTCAAAGCAATTAATTAATGGAATTCCATTAATCCGTTCCGGGTCCCAAAAAACCACCTCACCTTCCAGCTCCACACCCAAATTTCAGTCCCTGAAAGCAGCCAGCAGCTATAACAGCTCCATTTTTTGCCCTACGTCTTTCTGGAGCTGCTATGTTTGGATTACAGGAGCGGCTGCCAAAATTCAGCCTGCCCTCGGCGCTCACTTCCTCACCCCCTCCCTCCCTCCTCGCCTCGCAGCCGTCACCTTCTTTTTCTCTCGGTGCGTCACAGCCCCGCCCCTCTGCCTTGGCTTTTCCTCCGCGCGTCACAGCCCTCGGCCTTCTGCCTCCTCTTTTCCTCCGCGCGTCGCAGCCCCCGCCCTTCTGCCTCCTCTTTTCTTCCGCGCGTCGCAGCCCCCGCCCCTCTGCCTTGGCTTTTCCTCCGCGCGTCACAGCCCCCGCCCTTCTGCCTCCTCTTTTCCTCCGCGCGTCGCAGCCCCCGCCCTTCTGCCTTGGCTTTTCCTCCGCACGTCACAGCCCCCGCCCTTCTGCCTCTTTTCCTCCGCGCGTCACAGCCCCTGCCCTTCTGCCTCCTCTTTTCCTCCGCGCGTCGCAGCCCCCGCCCTTCAGCGTGTCGCCTTAGCCTCAGCCCGCAGCGGGAGCGCCGGTCGTGTGATTCCTCGTATCTCAAATTTTGCTCTCATGTCAAAGCAAAATATCTCTCACTCGGCGCCTCGTATCTCAAAAAAATCGTAAGTTGGGGCACTCGTATGTCGAGGTACCACTGTATACTGAGCTGTATGCCATACTTACTTTTTTTCAGAAGATATCCTTTTTTAACAATATTTTTATAAAATGCATCTTTAGTTTTACGACGAATCGTATTGTAAATTTCTTTTCCATCCACTGTGTCATTAAGTACTTGTCCTTGATGCTGTAGAGAAAAACAAATGTCAATTTTCCAGTTTTGAAACAAAGCACAAATACATTACTGCAAATACCCAAATACACATAAGATTTTCTGGTCCAAATGTTCCTCCACTATTAAGTTAAAACCAGAATGAAATATCAGAAGTGTAACAAGAAGCCTCCATATATTTTGTTCTGCACCTACCACTCTGAAATATAGCCAGATCATTATGAGGACATAAGGGAACTAACAGAGCCAGGACTGTCAGAAACAAAGGAATGGAGGTGGGACCGGAAAGGCTGGAGATTCTACTTTCTTGTTGGCTTTTCATCCTCAATCATAAATGCCAACAAGCACAGCTGATGCAATCCACCATTCTGATCCATTTAAAGTGACCAGCCGACAATTGTTAACTGCCTAGTTCTCAAGTCAATTTTAAGTATTGGGTTACAAATCCCATCATCTGCCAAGTTTCCACTGATGAGATAAAGTATATCTGCACACTTGTATAAAAAAGATCTGGATGCTTAAGACTATTTATTCTTTATCCTAGCTTCCTGAAGAGTGCCTCAAAGCTAGGGATATGCATATCCCCTGTATATACATCCTCTCCTCTAACTTCCTCATTGACAACAGGGTTGACACAACAGTATAAAAGGGCATACATTCATCTTGTGCAGACACATTCACTATTCACTCCCTGTGTATGAACAAGTAACATTTGCTGAAATACAGCTTTCTGTGGAAAGCAGAAAAGGTCAACGAAATCACTGAGAACCCAGGAATCCAGTCTTAAGTGCAACAAGCCTAAAGAGAGTCATGAGCATGACCACCCAGAGATCCTTTCTGCAATAGCCTCTAGATCTGGGTCAAATGGCATCTCATCTGGATCTTGGGCCTCCTTATCTGCACGTTATCCAGATCAAGGAGGCCCCATCCCCATTAGCTTGGTATTGATCTGGACCTATTGGAGATCTGATATATCAACTCTACAAACTGGACCATGAGCTGTATTCCAGATAATGGAAGCATGCAGATGACACAGCTCCATAATACAAAATTACCAGGAACAATTCAGCAGCACACCATAGCATGCCACCAGAAATCACTCCCCCAAACACACCCACATCCACACCCAAAGGCTAGAAACTTTCAGTGCAGACAGTATTGATCCAGCCCCCACCTGTGATCCAGATCAGTATATCTGGTAAATCTACTGTTCTCAGTGCAGAAAGGACCAGAGGGAGATTCATAACGTCCTGCAGCTATGTGCCAGTACTGGCAGTCTGGAAAGGGCTCAAAAGTTAGCATCTGATCTGAGGAGTGAGGCTTGTGGCATGTTTGCAAGGGCTAGTCCAATGGAATGCACACAGGATTCATGTAGAATCACCTATTCTTGTCACTGCTCAAAAAGAAAGAAGGAACCTCTGCAATCAAGTGCCTGACTGTGACTGCTATCTCAAACCTGGAATACCATAAATGGGCAGATACACAAGGGAAGTAGGGTGAACATTTGTCCCAGGTCACTGGAAAGGCTTCTGGGAAGAGTCCCTGAAGTGTGGCAACCTCCTACAAGCACAGACCACTCAGGGAAAAAGAACCTAGGTGGGCTTTCACAGCCAGATTCTCTTTGCTCTTCACCAAGTCAAGGGTGACTGGTGTCTTACTAGATCTTGTTACTCTTCTTATAGATGTCTGCTGGAAGTTTGTCAGCTCTTCCTTTGTTTGAGTTGCTAATGAGTCATTGGTCTTTCCCTGGCTGCACCCTGTTGGCATTGCTTCCTTGAGTGGAGGTGTTAATAGTGGATCATTCAGGCAAACTTGTTTACTGTGTATAGGTGTAATCCCTGGGGGTGGCTTCTGTGTTTGCAGAACTCAGGTGTGAATCTCTGTTTCTGTACAAAGGTTTCCAGATGCTGCTGAGAAACAGGCCTTGGTCCCTGTTAAAGTTGTGGGGATATTGTTGTATTTCAATGGCCTCTCTGGTAGTCAGTTCCTGTAATCCCTTTACTTTGGCTATGATTTCAGAAACCATCTGATTTCGCTCTTTTTTTCCTTGCCCTGAAATGACACATTCTCCTCTTTGATACATTGATGCAACCTCTCAGCCCCCCCACTGTTTTATTCTGTAGCTTCTTCTCAGTGCATAAAGAGTGCTTCTGTTTTTGTGACTGACTCAACGTACTGTACTTCGGATAAAAAATAGTTATTAAATTCCAAGTGACTAAGACCCTTCCCCCCCCCTTTCCTCAAGCTCCTCAATTACACATCTTAAAACCAAACTCTAGCGTTTAGGTCCTTGCAAACAAAGGATTGGTTCTTATAACTGAGAAAATATTTTTTATTTTATTAGAGCCACCCAAATTTTTCTCAATTTTTTTTTTAATTACTGTACTTTGCCATCCATGGCAAAGCACTGAGTGGCCAAGCTAGAATCTCTTATTGGAAGTGAAATGCTACAGGCAAAACAAGGTGGCATCCAGTATCTCACCTGCATTGGCACAGGATCTTTGAGATAGTAGCCTTCAACAATTTGTTCTTTTCTGTAATGCTCAATGATGTCAGCAATACTGTTAAAAACAAAATTTAAACAAGCAAATGCTAAATAAAATAAATGCTAGTTTATAAAAGATGAAATGTGCTTGAAATCTTGCGAAATAAATTTAGCAAGACAGACAACAGTGTACTATACTTACAATAAGTATTTGGAATTAATATGAACTAATTAACCAATATAGAAAGCATCAAATTTTAGGAAGCATATTTTTTCCAATATGGCCAAAATTAACAGATGACTCTATATAACATTTTAAAAATAGTTTCTATGAATATTAAGAGATGTTGGAAAACAAAGCTAAATTTCTCTACATCCAAGCCAGTGCCAAAAATATTTCATTTTAGTAATTCTACTTGGTTCTACTGGGTAAAAACAACAGGAATGATGTGAGAAGCAATTATTTCTATGTAAGCATGTGAAACAGAGTGAACACAACAGTGGTGATAAAGTTGTTAGCAGAATTATTTTTCATGGAAAGCTTCATTTTATTTATGACTCAGGGCAGGTGAGTGACTTTTCTGAAGAACAAAGAACTGCAAAATATTTGCTTGATTCTAACAAAATACAACATAATTAATCTTCTAATTATGTATCACTGCTGAAACACATTTTAACTGAATGAGCACAGGCTAGATATACAATATACATTAGAGATGTGCATGGATATTCGTAACATTTGTTATTCGTCGTACGAATTCAGACATTCATACAAAGATTGAATGTCATGGCATTTATACACTGACATGCGTATGCATACAAATGTTTTGGAACATTTGTGCGAATGATTCGGGCATTTGTTAAGTTGGGGGGGGGATGAAATGGGTGGGAAGTGCAGACACGAGGGCTTTGTCTTTAAGATGGGAGGGGCAGGTGAAGGAAATTCAGGGAAAGAGAGGGAGGGGATGTGTGGCTGCATAAGACAGAAGAAAGAGGAGAATCGGAGACTCCAATTCAGACCAAGACACGGGCTTTGCATTTAAGAGAGCAGGACAGGCAAGGAAGTCCAGGGAAAGAGAGTTAGGGAGATGTGTGACTGCATAAGACAGAAGAAAGAAGGGAATCAAAGTCCAGGATACATATCTAGAATATGCACTCTAAGTTCTAAGTTCAAGTTTATTTGTATGGTCTACAAACCCGATGTAAAAATATGCACTCAGATATTCATACAAATTCATTCCCATCCAATAGAATCCTACTAGGATTCGGACGAACACAATTTTCTAACATTTGACTTCTTATGAATCAAATGCCAAAAACCCATTCATGCACATCGCTAATGTGCATGTCTAAGCTCTTTATTTCTTCACTTGAGAGTGACAGTGGATAGTTGGATATCCCCAACTCATGATTAAATGGCTGGACATAAAGCCCCACTAAAAAATTAAAACTAAAATGACAGCACTCCACAGACCTTGTCCTTGCATTTCTTTTAAACCTTCCAAGACAAGGAAACTTCAAATATTCTCAGTAAACAATTATGGAAGGTGAGAAACCCCACAAGGCACTTAAGGAGATGTGTGTTCACATATGTATATATTACCACTGGACAATTCTTCCAATATCCTTTTCTCTAATCTTTAAAAGAGTTTGATAGCTCATCCAAAAGAACAAAAGGTCTTAACAGTTGGTCTTTCATCCTTGCATGATTAAAGATGGGGAAGAGAATGTGACATATGGGGGTGGTGCTGTGTCTTTAAAATAATTCATCTTTTAGAGTGAAGGTCAGTTGCTGAAAAGTCAAATGCAGATACCAGCTATAGAGAAGGGGCCACAGTGGAAATAGAGTGACTGGTAAAGGAGATCCACAAGTTGATCCACAAGCAAAAGTGTTATAAATGTCTATGCTTGCAAGTAATACATGAGGGGAAAGATAATGCTCTGAATACACTGCTTTTACTGGTAGTTTGTGGAAGTTAAGGGTTTTTTCCAGTTCCATAGTTTTAATACATTCTCATTTTTTTGCTTATTTATGGTTTAATTCCTATTTATGAACCACTCAGCAGGTCTATACAAGGGAGTAGGCAATGGGTAACGCATCAAGTCATTATTCTAAAACCGTCCACATTGACAAAAATATTTTCTGTACATTCCCAGTTCCAAACAAATCATATCACTAACAAAATGGTTCTCAGCAATCCGAATAGAGCTCTGGTGACAATGATGCTTTGCTTTTTCCATGTTTGCCTTTCCCACTTCCCTGGTTGGCCTCTCTTGCATATAGCAGTTGGATTATATTTTAAAAAATAATTCATTAAAAAATACAGTTTATTTAGCATTTCCTATAGCTGCTTTTAACATACATATGCTTGCATATAATTTTCACAAATAATAAAAAATAATAAAAGTAACAAAACTGCCACCAGTCTTGCATTTAACTCAAAAACCAATGGAAAGAGTTTTCATTTCAATTTTTGCATGAAGCAGGTTGACGGAGTCAATGTTTTAAGTGACCCATTCCATTTGATAACACTAAGGCTGAGTGTATCTGGACTGCCTAGAAGCTCATAAACTTTGCAAAAAACAAAAAAATATGGTCTTGGAAATCATAGCTGAAGACAGGAAACTTGCATGAGATTACCTTTGAAGTTGAAAACAGCTTCCTGGAAGACTTAGTTTACATTTCCCTCAAGCAATGTCTGTTTTCATATCTGACTATTGTCTCTGACCAGAATATTCAGATGACCTGAGGTATTAAGCACTTCATTGAGCAGTTTGGGAATTAACAGAATATGGAACTTGATAGTAATGAGGCCAGGGATTTTGGTTGACAACTTCTAAAATCTAAAATTCAAATATTGTTTTATTTTTAGAGTAATATTTATCATACCATTTAATAATGTTAACTGAACAATGGGGCAAACCCAATTAATGACCAAAGAACAACATTCACAAAATAAATGGAATTCTGTGTGCCCATTTTACTCTTTTTTCTCCCTAAGCAGCTTCAACAATAATAAGTCAGATATTTAACTATAAACATTCACATGCACACTCACAAGTTTTAGTCTGGTAAAAATTATTTAACTAATTTTAATACAGAGAAGCTTGAGTGAAACACCTCTTGCGCAATGCTACTTTCTCGGTCCTTCTTTCTCCTGCCCCTCATAGATCAGTGGAATTCTGGGAAGTGGTTTACATAAGAGAAGTCCCTGTCCCCTCAGACAAGACGCCAATTTTAGTTTTTAAACTAAACGAACACAATGTGTCCAGTCATATTATGGGTCAACATAACCATGGCCCAAGTCACTTAACATTTTATATCTTAATATTAACAAATTGAATTGAGGTCAGTAGTGAATAGGTAGCTAGTGCAGATCATTCTGGCAAGGCAGGCCAAAATGATCAAAGGGCTGGAACGACTCACTTACAAAACCAAACTGCAATGTCTAGGACTCTTGAAAGACAACATTTAAGAGGTGGAACAAAAAACTCCATCCAGAATGAGATGCCCCTTAATTCCATGGAGCTGGGATCCTATGACAGACGCACAGTATCTCCATCTTGTCTGGCTTCAGTTTCAATTCACTGTACCACATCCAGACAATTACTGCTTCCAGGCAGCAATCAAGCACCTGAACAATCTCTTTTGACTCAGAGGAAAAGGAGAAACAGAATTCAAAACTCCTGATGACCTCTCTCAGTGACTTCACATACAGTTAAAAAGCATAGGTGAGGTTTGGATAAATGGAAAATATAAGGTATGTACAAAGGCAAAAACTGTTCCTATCTCAGTTCATAAAGCAGAGATAAAGGGTGTTTTTCCACTGTCAAAAAGTACTCATTTTTGCACCCATTTAGGACCCATTTGGGTGTGAGACGGATGATCCCATTTCCACCATGGCACCCATTTGGGACCCAATTGTTTCCACTGCAGTGGGGGAAATCCGGATCTAATGGGTACATTTTGGACTTTAATCCAGATTTTCTGTAGACCCCATTAATGGGGTCTACAATGGGGTCTTCTGCCAGAAAATCCAGATTAAAGGGAGCCTGCTTCCACTAGAAACAGGCAATGGGGTCCAAAGGAGGCTAGGGGGAGGGGATGCACCCATTGCTCCCCCCTAAACCTAGGCTCCAAAGCCACTTCGAAGCCACTTCGAAGTCATTTCGAAGTCTGTGCAAAATAGCTCTGGTGTGCCTTTGAAGCCTGTGCTGATCTTTGGAGTGACTTCGAAGTGACTCCGGAGTGACTCCAAAGTCATTTCGAAGTTCACTCTGAAGATCAGCACAGACTTCAAAGGCACTCTGGAGCTATTTTGCATAGACTTCGAAATGACTTCGAAATGACTTCAAAGTCAATTCGAAGTGGCTTCGAAGACTGCACCCCCCTGCCCCCAAAACACCTGGGGTAACAGAACGACCCCTTGGGGGTCGATCCGGATTCCCCACATGTGTGCAAAGCTGTTTCCACAGCAGGGGTGTTAGCACCGATTGCTAATGGGTGCTACACCTCCTGTGGAAACCCATTGGGTGCTTCCCTTAATCCGGATCTACTAGATTCTGATCAAGCCAGGATCTAAGGGCTGCAGTGGAAAAACACCCAAAATCATCTAAAACTAACCTGAGTACGAGCTCATCATAACAGTGTTAAGAAATTTCCTGATATATGCACTGGCTTCTCTAGTTCAGGAATCTGTTCTTGCAGAGGCCAACTAGTTGGACACATAAACCCATGTGTCCTATCATCCCTTAATTTATCCAAAACCTTTTTTGAAGCCATCCAAGCTAAGTGACCAAAATAACATAACATGTTCAGAGACGTTTCGGTATAGGAGAATAAAAATATAAATATGCATCTAATGGTAGTCAATTTCAAAGTGTAACTATGGGCGATGTAGTGAACAAGTCTCCTTTTCTCTTTCCTGGCTTTTCCAAGATTCAGTTTCATAAGATAATTTCTAGTTCTAATATTCTGGGGAAAGGATAAAAACTTTTCCTTAGCCATTTAATCTTTACCATACATGATTTTATACATATATGCCCCTGCCCCTCACATTTGGCTCCTTTATAAATTAAAAAGTCCCAAACATTACAATATTTTAACATAAGAGAGATTTCTTGCCCTTTTTATTATTTTAGCTGCACTACTCTGGAACCGTTTAGAATCCAAGTGAACGGCTATCTGAGACATATGGTGTTCCAGGGGTAGTTGTACAACCCATTTACACAAAGATATTATATTGGGAGTTACATTTACCATTCCTCATTATCCATAATATGCTATTGTTTTTTCTACTAATATACACTGGGTAGATGTCATCATTGAACTGCCAACAACTACACCAAGATCAGTTTTCAGGCCGAACACTCAGCTTGGATCCCCTAAGTCATTTTAATTTTTTTTCTTTTAGTTGCAGTTTAAGAATTGCATACATTTGAAACCTATAAGGCACAAGCTAGCTCCATCTAGAGAAATTTACACTGTTCTTTTAAAACTCTTTTCTCATTAGGGCAACTTTCATAAATCCAATGATACTGAAATGAGAATTCAATCAAGTATAAAACCTCTGGAATTCTGTTCCATATGTTGCAAGGATTTTGGTTTTAAATGGGAGGCTTCTACTGCTATACTAATACACTAGACAACTAGAGAATGGGCAAAAGATAATTTACCTTCATAGAGGCTGAAATTGCTGCTAGTTGGATTTTCAGGGAGAATTGTCTGGAAGCCAGACAGATTTAATGAAGAAGGAATTCAAGTTGCTTGTATGTGAGATATGCAAAAGAATCCAATTGTTTAGCCTCATAGCATCTTCCACTTGAAGTCCTATGACAGTCCAATGAACTTCTCAGCTAGGAGAACTTGATACTTTCACACCAGCTGCAGGATCTCTAAACCACTCAGAAGCAAAGCTGGAGGCAAGAGAAATTCTCGGTTGGGATGGATATATATTCCCTGGTTCAGGTTTGGCAAATTCCATCACTGGTGGGTTAGGCAATAGCCATCTTCTCTGTAGAGGGAGCTAAACTAATTACTACTTGAAAGAGTTGTTCAAGCATATTAAGCTCCAGAATGCTGTTTTCTAGAACTTGAAAATAAAATACGGTAGCTATATAAGCTGCAAGATGCTCTCCATTTTCAACTTCCTCTCATTTTCAAAATAAAATTCCATGCATTCCAATAAGTAATTTCAAGCATTTTTTTTTCATCTTACCTTGGACTATTTTTAGCCCTATTAAATTTGTCTTATGTCAACAATCCAAGCTTTTGTTTTCACAGGCTTAAAGAAGAAATATATGGCCACAGCTTCTATTTCACCTATTTAACACCAACTGAAGAACAGTATGCAACCCAGTACTTATAACACAAAAGTCAAACTTATCTAAAGATAAACTTCATCAATAACTAGGGAAACACAACAGCACATAGCTATTATGATTTGCCTGCAACATACCTGTTGTAGTATCTGCCCCCCATCATAAATTGGTTGTTTGGTGTTGGACATATTTTAAAACGTTGAATGTTTTCACTGGTTCGAAAGTAGAGAGAATAATCACCAGGCGTATTATCAGAAGGTCTCACGAGAAAGCTTGACACCTGACCAACTAATATTTTTAAAAGATGACAAAAACATTTAGTTTTTCATTTACAATTTACTTTCTATGCTGAAGTCACAGCTTCATCCACTATATCTGAAATGTAGTATATATTCTCTAATAATCAGAGGCAATATTTTAGATTGATCAGGGCATTTAGCCAATCAGTATAAAATTAAGAGAAATACTTTACAAAATGGTTCTAAAAAGGCCTGGTTTCCATGAACAGGAGCGGCCCATACATGGTGGCTGTGCAAGTACTGTATTCCACACTAGCAAACACCCCTTCATTGTGCATGGTGGCAAGTGGTTCCTGCAATCAGAGCACTCATCTGCTGCAGCCCTCATGGAGTGCGCAGATGCTGCTTTACCATATGATAACTGAAATTTTCAATCTTTTGAGCCATCCTGCAAGATACAATGGCTCACGATATTAAAAAATGCTAATAATTTGCAGGAAATTAACAATGATGCTGTAACACAGCTTAGCAATAATACCTTATGACAAATGCACAACAGGTATTTAGTGAATCACTTATATACTGTTTTTCATAAAAAAAAAATCACAGTTGGCTACAAAAAACAAGCATTAAAAACAAGGCTAAAACATTTAATATGATAAAAGCAACTAAAACACATTTCAAAATCAGGTGAATTAGGGGGGAAAACAACAATTCACCAGAAAATGTTGAGGTGAAGAGGCATGTTGTTAGATGGCACCTAAAAACTTGTGATTCTATGGCAAAAATATCAGGATTGCATTATATAAGGTAAGTACTAATGCAAAAGGCCTGACTGAGATAATATTCATGAGATAATATTTTATATTTTTGTGGGATCCATACCAGGGTCTCCTCAAATGATTTCAAGGCTCTTTCAGGCTTGAAACAAGGCATTGTAAAATCTTGACTCTGGCCCAATGGCTAGCTAATAACCAGGGCAGTTGCTTACGACAAGTATCATATGGATAAAGGTACCCTAGTCAACTGCATTTTACACTAGTTTCAGCTTCTGGAGCAGATACAAGAACAGCACCACATAAAGCACATTATAGTAGTCTAACTATAAAGTTACTAGGCATGGACAACAATGGTCAGGGTATCTCTGTCCTGGTAAGGATCTATATGTTATACTAGCTGAACCAGAAACTTCATTGTTTCTAAGCTCTCTCCTTTAATTAATCTGTAATTTTTGTAACAACTCTCTGGACTAGGGACACACAGTTTGAAGGCAGGAACTGTTGATTTTCTTTATTCTGAACTTTATACTATAAAGCACACCTTCTATATAGGACTGCCTATGTGTTCAGGACAGCAGGGGAAACCTGTCTAGTACAGCCTCTAGTATTTGAGGTTCAAGAAGTGGCAGGGCATGGGGGATATTCTTAGTAGGGATGTGAATAAACCAGCAGTAGCAGTTCACATTAGTCCTTATCTCTGTGTGGAAGTAAGAGTAAGAGATCACACTGCCATGCACTCCCTCCTGGCAAGGGAAGTGATGAACTGTCAATGACACAACTTGGTTGAACCAAGGGTCCGCCAGGTTGCGATCGAATGGAGTCATGCACACCTCTACTTCTCAATGGTGGAAGTATAAAGAGGGGTTTTCCTTGTAGCAGTCAGCCTATGAGGCACCATTAGTATACATCTTTTGGTGTTTTGTTTAAACAAATCTTTTCTAAGTTCAATGACATATTCGTAACACATATTTACTCTGTTTTGTTTGGCACTGTGCTGTTTATCTAGGACTTCTTCATTTCATTTGATTAAAAATGCAACCAAATACTAAAATCAAGAAATTCACCATCATTCTACACACTGGAACTGCAACTTTTCTTTAAAATAACATACAGTTAGAGCACAACCCTACACTTCAACTTCATTCAATTTTACTGTCACAGAACCAATTAAAATTACAAAATACATAACCAAGAATGACTGAAATCTAAGGGGAGGTATCAGAATAACTGAACTTGTTAACACAATTAATGATGTGAAACCAAGATCTGATTTACAAAATACCTTCTACTTAGCTTTCAATACATTGTGAATAATGGATAGAAAAATGACTACAGAGACATACATATATTATTAACTGGATTTTCATATTATGTACCTGTCATTAGCAAACTGTAAGCTTCTTGTTTGGATATCTTTCCATGGAACCATCTGAAGAAGAAGACTTAAAATTGTTAAACTTAAATATCTTTCCTCTCTTCACAAGAATTGTGAAGTACCATATGACAATAAGTAGTAGAGGTAGAGGAAAAATGGTCAGAAGAATGGATGCAAATCTAATGAAAAAGTCAAGGGTTATTATACTTCTCTACACATGTATTTCTTGGTTTGTTTGCTTTGAACAAATGGAGAATAAAGCAGAAGACACATACAATAGTATTTAAGAAAATAGAAAACAGGTGAAGATATCAATCACAGCAGTATGGCCATGAAGCAGACCAGAAAGTTAACAGTTTGCTGAAGGCTCCCAGTAACAGCTTAAATGATTGCATACAAAATTTAAGCACAGTCTGCGTATTTTTTTTCATTTTGGAAGTCAATTAACTAATCACTCACACTCCTTAAGCTCAAAAGTGCCAGTGGGATATTTACAATGAACCTATCCAACTAGCCTTTCTTGGTGGATTGTGCCATTAGGTCTCTTGAAAATGGTATGTACACAGCCTATGGAAAACAACTAAAGGGTGGAAAGCAAAGTTATCTGATGATCTAAAAAGGCCCAATTTGTTGTGCTTTGAGAAGGTTGATGGGGCCTTCCAAGTAGCAGCATGGCAAACTTCAAGGACAAAAGAATATGCCACAGCAGCAGCTTTGGTTCCTGCTCCTCTGCCAAGGAAAGCTTGGCAGTATCAGAGTCCAACTGACAGGAGCATTTAGGTTGTAACTTTAGTGTATTTATGAGTTAAATTTACAGTAGAACAATACTTACATTTTTCCTTCATGTGGATCTTCCTCTCGACCCTAATGAAAACATGCCATAAATACTATTTACCCAAAAATCAACAAATACATCACTGTTAGCATTTGGGTTGCTGCCATGTGATTTATATTGCACTAAAAATAATAACAGTGCCTTAAAGTATCTATTTTATATTTTGTTTTATTGCCGTAACCTGCTCTGACACTTTTGGGTATAAGGTGGGATAAAAATGCAAATAAATAAAATATACTCATCTCAGCCTTTAGCTTTGCTTCTTTCCAAGGATTATAACCTCTCTAAAACAGGATGTGGATATGGAAGGTCCCCTAAGTGGGAACTTCCATCTTCTTTAAATTTATTTTAATATCCAACACAGTACTGCACCAAAAGTAGTGGTTTAGGATGAATATGGTTTACGTTGCTTCCAACAGATTTCTCTGATATAGCTAGCTGCCCAAAACAAATTGATGGCCTAAGTCCAAAAACCCTAGATGACACTTCTCTGTATGTTCATATAGATCAGCAGTTCTCAACCTTCCTAATGCCATGACCCCTTAATGCAGTTTCTCATGCTGTAGAGACCCCCAATCATGGGGGAGGGGCAGCTGGGAGGGGAGAGGGAGGGGCAGCAGGAGACTCGTCGCGACCCCTCTGAAAGGGTAGTTCGACCCCCAAAGGGGTCCTGACCCACAGGTTGAGAACCACTGATATAGATTAACAGCATTAGAGACAGAGCTGAATCTTTCAAGTTTTCAAACTATTTAACAGGATGTCCATAAAAATGCAACAAGCAATCCAACTGAGTACCAAACCAAGCAATTCAATTAGTATAGACATGAACTTTACTACTAGAAGATAAGCTGGATTGAAGCTCACCAACCCTGGTTCAGCCAAATCACTTTGGTCAATTCCAATGCAAGAGCAGGAAGCAAGGAAGCAACAAGAACGTAAGAAAAACCCTTCTGGATCAGGCCCCAGCCCATTTAGCCAGCATCCTATCTCACACAGTGGCCCACCAAATCTTCCTCAAGCAGAAGACAAAGGCAAAACCTTCATCTGTCTCAACTCCCTGAAAATGGCCTTTAAAGGCATCCTTTCTGTCTCTCCAGCATGGAGGAAGACCTAGGCATCAATTTTACTAGTCTTTATGATATACATGTCCTCCATTAATTTGTCTAAGCTTATCTTAAAGCTATCCAGGATGCTCACTCAAAAACTTACTGAACTGCGTGTGAATTTTTTCCTCTTAGGTTAGCTGGAGAAGGGAAGAGAGAAAAAAAGAGCTCTTAGTTCTGCCCAACAGCTAGAATTCACACTGCAATGAAAAGCTCTTGTGCAGTGACCGAGCATTTTCTTCTCTTTCTCTGGGTGCCCAGAGAAGGGAAGGAGAGATGCTTACTCAGATCCAGTTGAAGAATGGTTCAGCCAAACCAAACTGGCACTGCCAAACTAAACAAGTGCTGCTTTTCCGTATACTATAAAATCTAAGGGTACCTATTAAGGAAGCAGTACATCACTGTCTCCTAAGTCATCAAAGTCCACTCACATACAAGAAGGGGGCATTTGGCATTCTGCAGAACCACCCAATCAGTTTTTTCTCACTAGCTGTTTAGTAACAGCATGTCCAGTTTTACGTTGTTGAATATTTGTTTAGTTTTATGAAAAGCAATATACTTAACTGTACCAGTTTCATTTTTAAAATTTTTAAGTGTTCTGATATTCTACCTATAAAATAACTTACCACTTCTTCCACAAGATCTTCTACTATAAGGCCTTGTTCATCTGTACGTAGGTTTGTAACCCACATCCATCCATCTTCTAATTCATTGTGGACAATAAACATGTCTCCTTTAAGGAAGCTACAGGAAAGATAAGTAATGAAACAAACTATCATTAGATCAAAGATATGCAAACTAGAGACCCCAAATGCTGAAAAGGTACAACTCGCAAAAGTCTAAGCCAACTTGAAAAACCAAATGTATCCATTAAAGTAAACTGAAGATCAAACCAGTACATTCTAATAAAAGATGCAAAAGTGAGTATGAAGCCAAATTCTAAAGTCAGTTTAGTTTTCTTCACTGAAACAGGACTGTACAGAACTTAAAAACTCTCAGTCACTTTGAACCCAAATGGAATAAAGCACTTAGGAAATTGGTTCATCAATATTAAGTATCTAAAATCTCATTTCACATTCTGAGACAGGAAATGCTACGTTTCTCAAACTACTGGTGAAAGTGAGTAATAGTAAGATTTTTCTGTTCTGTTTCTTAGATGGGTACAAAACACAAAACAAAACACTTCTTTAAAACTCTCATTTAGTAACATATATTTCAAGTGGCCAGCTGAATGCAACTATTACTCCTGTCTTCTTGTATAGTTTAATTCATTACTAGCATTTCACAGATACAGAAAGCAGAATCAATAATGTACCAGGTACTGCATTTATTCTTTTATCTGTAACACTCATCTCAAAAGAGCCTGAAACCTGAGAATGAATCATAGAATCATAGAATGGTAGAGTTGGAGGGGACCTCCTGGGTCATCGAGTCCAACCCCCTGCTCAAGGCAGGATCTCCTAAACCATCTCAGACAGATGGCTGTCCAGTCTCTGCTTGAAGACCTCCATCGAAGGGGAACCAACCACCTCCCGTGGCAGCCTGTTCCACTGGTTGATCACTCTTACTGTTAGAAATTTTTTCCTAACATCTAAACTAAATCTTTTCCCCTGCAGTTTCACCCCATTGTTTCTAGTCCTTCCTTGAGAGAGTGAGAACAGGGCTGATCCCTCTGCCTTGTGACAACCCTTGAGGTATTTGTAGACAGCTATCATGTCTCCTCTCAGTCTTCTTTTTGTTAGACTAAACATTCCTAGTTCCTTAAGCCGTTCCTCATAGGACATGGTTTGCAGACCGTTCACCATCTTGGTAGCTCTCCTTTGAACCTGCTCCAGCTTGTCAGTGTCTTTTTTAAACTGGGGTGACCAGAACTGGACACAGTACTCCAGATGAGGTCTGACCAAGGTAGAGTAGAGGGGGATAATAACTTCACGTGATCTGGACTCTATGCTTCTCCTAATACACCCCAGGATTGCGTTTGCCTTTTTTGCAGCTGCCTCGCACTGTTGACTCATGTTCAGTTGATGATCTACCAGGACACCCAAGTCTTTTTCACATGTGCTGCTGCTCAGCCGAATTCCTCCCATTGTATATGTGCTTTTTTCATTTTTCTTGCCCAGGTGCAGAACCTTGCATTTTTCTTTGTTAAATACCATTTTATTAGTTGCGGCCCATTGTTCAAGTTTCTCTAAATCTTTTTGAATCCTCTCTCTCTCTTCTCTGGTGTTTGCAATCCCCCCTAGCTTTGTGTCATCAGCAAATTTGATCAGTTTCCCTTCAACTCCCTCGTCCAGATCGTTTATAAAAACATTAAACATAACTGGGCCCAGGACAGAACCTTGTGGTACTCCACTTGACACTTCCTTCCATTTGGATGTGCAGCCATTTAAAGCCACTCTTTGAGTACGATTACTAAGCCAGTTTTGAACCCACCTTATAGTTGCCTTGAAATATATAGGAATGTGGAATATAAACAATGAATTAACAAATGAATGAAATATTGTATCTACAAAATGAATCTTTCCTTAAAGGTCACGTTCTAGCAATGCTATACAGGGAGCGGCATGTTCATCTGGAACTACGTGAATGCCTGGTAAAGTCAACTCTCTGAAACTGACAACTGCTTTTTTTCCAAGGTATAAAGCCAAGCAGAAGAGGAGGAACACAACTGCCAGCCCGCGTCTGCTGCTCCCTCGGCTGCAAGGTATAAAGCTGAGCAGAAGAGGAACACAACTGCCAGCCCACGTTGTCGTGCATCTGCTGCTACCTCGCCTGCAAGTTCACAGGTATTCTGTGGTTGAAGAACTGGCAAAGAAAGAGCTGAAGAGTCAGCACATTAACAACCCTAGCAGCACTCAGTTTAGAGAGGGGAAAGGTCCCAGCATTGCTGCCTCTTTGTCCCCTCCCCCAATGTTTTGTGTAATTTTATAATGTATTATTTTGTTTATATATAATTTTATGATTATTTAATGTATGATGTATTATTTTGCACTGTATTCTTCATGGTTGCTGTAAACCGCCTAGAGTAATTTATTAGAAAGGTGGTATACAAATAAACTGACTGAATGCATGAATGAATGACTTAAAAACAAATAGAAAAATATAATAGAATCACTGATGGATCAGGCCACAGCCCATCTACTCCAGAATTCTGCCTCACACAGAGGGCGCACCAATTCCTTCTGAGCATTCTCAAAGGCAAAGCCTTTACCTTCTCTCCACTCCTGGGAAATAGCCTTTAGAGGCATCCTGCAGGTCTCTGCAATTTGAAAGTAGCATTGATTCTAGTAGCCACAGATGCACCTTTCCTTCACAAACCCAAAAGTGCAGATACATTGTAGGCTGTCTCCAGATGGTAGTCAGATAACCTGTTAGGAAGCAATAATGCACGATATTGCTTCCCTGCCACTTTTGCTTCCTGGTCAGACTGACACTGTCTTTGCAGTTTAAAGTGATGTGCACATCCAGGTATTTGGCCAGCACTGAATACATGGAAGAGCACATTGCCATTACTGAGCATGCACAACCCTGTTCTGACTTCCACATGTGCACAATGGATGAAGTGACAATTACAACTCCATCCAAAGGGTGAATACACACGCTGTTGCAACCACTACTGGGCTTCCAGCAATAGTTTTTAGTACTTTTTAGGGTGGTATGGTGGTGCCACAGATACATGCAATCCCACCAAAGTGGCACTATAATGGTGCTATATTCCCACCCATCTGAAATGGACCCTAGTGTTCATCACTGCAAAATGTGATGCTGGCTTCCTGTTTGGATGGTTTCAAAAAGGTTCATAAATTAATGGAAGTTAGAACAATCAATTACTGTTAGCCTTGATGGCAGCTGGAGGTGGTATGCTTCCAAAGACCAGCTGCTGTAAGACTGCAAGCTGATCAAGCTGTGTGCTCATGCCTTGTTGGTGGGCTTTGCTGCACAGCTGGTTAATCACTATGAGTGCAAAATGCTATGCCACGATTTCAGTTCAGTGGGGCATTTCTTATGTTCTTAATTAACTTCAGTTCCACTCCTTTAAAAAAATCACCAAGTATGGATCCAATCTATTTCAAATGTAATCCTGAGTAACCCTATGTTTTATTAAGCATTAGATTTCCTTGAGGAAAGAATGCATTCTAAATTCATTTAAGAATTCAGTAGCGAGATTTTATCTCATTCATTCATAGATATTTATATTTAGCAATACCTTCAAGAAGTTCAATCAATTATCAACAAGTCGAGTCTCAGGTCCCTGACCTGTCCTTTCAAAATGACCAATGTAACAAACCACCAACAAAAAAACTTTGATAAGCTATTCCAAATTTAACAAACTATATAGCTCTTCACTGCAATAAATTAGTGTAATAAAATATTAAGAAATGTGTTCTCCAGCACAATTGCAGATAACTGTTTCATCAGTGGAACCTTAAACAAGATTTATAATATTTAACACTATACCTTATTTCATCTGTTTCTGGCACTTTAGTATATGGCAAAATGGCTCGGACTCTCCTTCGGTCTTCTACTGGCTACAAAACACAAATGTGTTAAGTTTATGATTATGTTCCAGGGCTTAATATCCAAAACGAAGATCAGATACTAAGAATATTCTGTATATGTATTTTTCAATCAAGCAAAATTTAATACAGCACTTTTAATTGGCAAAGTTATAGTTTTCTCCTTTGGAAATACAGGCTGTCATTTATCTCACCATTTTAGCATGGCTTTTAGAAGGTGGTACCACACAAATTTCAAAGATAAGAGGTTTGATTCAGATTTGTATTAACATTTTTCTGTTTGTAGAGGGGAATGGGATGTAGTACTGAAATGGAAAGGGCACATGGTTAATCTACTTATCAATTTCTTTTCACCCTGTTGTCTTCAATATTATGTCTACATTGTTTTAGAACAATGATTTCCCAGGTATGGTATGCATACCACTGGTGGTAAGTGAGATTAAAGATTAAAATGAAATGGTTAATTTGTGTAAAGTACAAAGCGAGATTACTTAAAAACAAAATAGTTAAGTAACTGTGCAGGTGGAAAGCATATATGGTTAAAAATGAAATGGTGATAAGCAATTGACTAAAATTTTAGGAACTACAGTATCCCACAATCTCCCAAGGGCAATGTAAGAAATGAAAGGAAGGAATTTTTTCAAGTTCCTCCAGCAAAGAACGCAGTGACCATCATTCAATTTCTGATTCCTCATGATGTTTTGCACTGTTAAATTGGCCCTTTCTGATTATGCTTTTTGAGACTATAGAATAAGGAAAAAACTGATTCATTTTATACGTTGCTAACCTTTCCATAGGATATTATTTTCCGTGTAATATATTTCACAGCACTCGAGTACAGCAGAATTTAAGATATTTTTTACATAGGAATTTTTTCATCATGAGTTACTAACAAAAATATTTCTATAGCACTCAATAACAGTATTAAATATTATATATTTACATTATTTACAAATACGCAAACTTCCAGAATTAAGAAATTATAAAATTTCCAAATTAAAATAAGCACTTTGAAAACACAATTTTAAAATGACATACCTCTGGTGGTGCAACAGGAAGCAACAATTTTTCCCCCTTGAGCAAACATGATACATGACTATAATACCCTATTAGGTCAGAAAGTGAAGAAAATCGTCGCCCTCCAATGTAATAGTCACCACACATTGCAATAATTCTGTTTGGAAAAATTATAACCAATATTAGAAGCTTTTATAAAAAGTAAACAACAGATTTCATGAATAAATGCAGAATATGTAGTTTGATATCACACAAGTCTACTCAATATTACCTTTTTAAAACTTTGTATGTTTGATACTTGCATAGTTTCATAAAGGTAAAAGTTATAAACTACTTTATTCAAATAAACACATCCAGCTAAAGCTACTTACTAGGTCCTAAACGGACAAGATTTAAAAAAACCTAAAATGATATAATTCCAAATTTAAACAGTGCTCACTCTTTTTAAAAAGGTTGGAAAACATTCAGCTTCTCTAGATATTGCTAGACTTGAACTTTAATCATTAGTGTTTATTACTGATAAGAAGTGAAACCAAATAACCTTTGTGAAGCCATAAATTATCAATCACTGTCATACAGGATTTCCTTTGTACAAGGCTGAAGATATTACAAAAAGCTTTAGAAAAAGCAACAAGATTCCATAAACCTATGCATAAAAGCACGAAGAGTAATTTAATCCATATCTATTTATTCAGGGTTGGCAGCATCCAAACAATCCACTCATGAAGAGGAAGAGAAGGTGAATTAGAACTACGAACAGCACAGCTGGTCACCTGTACTGCACACAAATGCCCCATTTCAACAGTCCCTAAAAAGTTCTTGTTCAAAGTTCTCTCTTTTTTGAAAGGGGCAGAAGTAACACTTCTGTACACTACTGCAAAAAAGAATTATATGAAACAAAGCTCAATTCAAGTCAAAGCGAAGTGACAGCTGTACAGCAAGTGGGCAATGCACAGGCAGCTGCCAGACTACAAGTAGCAAGAGCAATCTTCTCTGAAATTGTGGGTATTACCAAACTAACACTAGACAGTCAACACTATTTCAATGCCAGCAGACACCCAAGCAATTTAGTGTGTATTCAATAGATAGCCATTTACTACTTGCAGACAAAATAGTCTTGGAAGGCACAGCAACATTACTTGAACAAAGAAAGATTGTTAAGAATAGAATGAAAAGCAGGAGAATTTAAAGTTAAAAACGTGAATCACCAATCCTTGAAGACTACCGGGAAGGAGATCCATACTATATGTATTTTCAGCTCATGTCTCACAAACACTAACAATACTCCTGTGTGTACTGAACTCCCAGAGATTCCTTCATGGTCAACAGGGAAAATGTATTCTTAAAAATAAAATGTAGAACCACTGAGTCAAGCCACCCTTCCACGTGCACCACTGACCTTCCACTATTTCCATTTTCCATTTCCATTTTTTATTTATATACCGCCTTTCCAAAAGAAACTTTCGCCCAAGGCGGTTTACAATGAATGGAAACCAAATACAAAGCAAAATACAATCACCACATCCACCACACTGCACTTATTGCTTCTTGTTTCTCTTCCTATCACTCCCAATTGCACTCCCCAGAAATACAGACAAGTTGCTTTTCACCAGTCATCACCGTTAAGGGTGAGAAAGAAAAAGTGTCTCATTCATATAGAAACCTACAAAAGCTTCAAATCCTACAATTCATTAGGCACATGACTTAGTTTTAAAAATAAAGTAAAATAAGCAAATACATTTATTTATTTGTATTTGTTTGATTAATCCCACCCTATACCTGAAGGTCTCAGGGTAGGTTATAACATTAAAAACTAAATGTTAAATGAACAGACTAAAACAATAACTTACTTACCTAAAGTGATTAACAACATTGGTTTTACTAAGGAATGAAAGGACAAATGACCCAGGCCTTCGGTCACTCTCTCTAATAAGATAACTTCCAGATTTTCCAGCTTGCCGGAGACGTTCCTCTGCAATTGTTCTATCAAGTTTTCCATGATACCATCTGGGAAAACAAAACAAAACCATAATGAAGCCACATGTTATATCAACTAATTTGCATAAAACACATGGAAATCCAGATGGAAATTTCACATCAGTCATACATAGATAGCACAATTTAAAACAGAAACACTACCATTTACAGAGCCTAAAATCATGGTTAGGTGCTAACAAGAGCCACCTTTCCTAGCATTTTCCTACAGGTAACTTGGAATTTTGAAGACCTGTAAAGGTTACCACTTCTCTGGGAACTCAGATCATTGGAAACATAGAAGACCTCATGGCACTGGTGTTAGTGAGTACCACATGGAGGAATTCTTTCATTGATTTTAGAAATCACAAATACATATGTGCTGAGCTGGCTTACCCCTGAACCTCAGCACAAGTTGTATTTTCAGCTTGCTTCAAAGGTAGGCTGAACGAGGCTTAGTAACCTAGCCCAACAATGCCTCATGACAGGCCTCATTAGGCTTTATAGCCACCTTGTGGCACTTTTATGACCAAATATAAGCCCTTAAGAAGGCTATAAAGGCCAACATGCAGCCATAAAAATGTCACACAGCAGCCATAAAAGGTGCCTTGTATCTCTGTACCTTCAGGAAAACTAGGTGAGCCCCCGTAACTGGGATTGTGCACATCTCTAGACACAACCATAAGATAAAACACATAAGTTATCCAGTCAATAAAGGGAGGCTGCAATTCTATGAAAAGTAAGACAACTTCAGTGTATACATGTAGACCACTGCTTTATTTTTATTTTATAGGATGATGACTTCTGTATTCATTAGAACAAAGACTGAATGCATCACATTTAAGATGGTCAAAGTCTGGATGAAAGCAAAAATAATTGCTGGCATGCATGAATAGCAACTATAGAGTTATGGCACTACGTCTGGAGCTTTTACATGGGGTACTAAGCCAGCTATAATGGATCAGACAAGAAATCTTGGCAGTAGGTAATTCAATAAATGTGTCAACACAGGTCCATCTACAGCCAAAAAAAGCCAACAGCATACTAGGGATAATAAAAATGGCATTGGAAATAAAAACAATATTATAATGTCCTAATATAAAACAATGGTACAATCACATTTAGAAAATTGTGTATAGTCCTGGTTACCTCATTTGAAAAAAAATTTTATAGCAGATTAAAAATCTTATGAGGAAAGAATGCAGGGCTTTTTAGTCTAAAAGCATTTGGAAGTTTTTCTCCCTTTTCCAAAATATTAGAACAAGAGATTATTCAATAAAATTGAAATCCGGGCAAATAAGGACAGACAAAGAAAGCATTTTTTTAGCCAACATATACTGGTAGTCAAATTTTGGAATTCGCTACCACTAGAGGTAGTAACAGAGGGACTCAATTATTATTATTTTTTAACAGAGATCAGTTTGAGACAAAACTAAATTCCATGTCCCAAACAATGTTATTAATATCAGAAGTCTACCACTCTCTGCAAAGGAAATATTGCTGACAGTGATTATACTTGTACATTAACAACTAAACATACCACACATTTCTGAAGAGTATGGCATGTAAATCATGGAATATAACTACTTTAAATGAAATATTATGAGTATTGTAATTATAATACGACTCATTATGAAAGTATTATTTAATAATGACTTTTGTTGCTCATATAACACTGGAAGACAAGGCAAAGAGATGCATCTATAGTAAACCAAACTATTTGGTTTACCACATATGTTTCTTCCACTACACTTACCTGTACACTTCAAACAGTTCCCAACAAAAAGAGAATTCAAATAAAATATTTGCACTGAAATATAGCACTTTTTAATTTTTTTATGATAGGAAGTCATCAAATGAATAACTTGCTTTTTGAATATGGACTCATAAAAATATTTGAGTATATTGGGTAATAACAATAAAAAGCCCATAAAACTTGCTAATTTTATATTGCTAATTAGCATTTATACTAAAGTAACTACTATTTTTATTAAATGCAAAATGGCCAAACTCACACACGTTTTCCAGCAAGAGCAAAGGAAGATCCTAACTATTCCACTTTGTATGGCACAATCACCTGAGTTTACAACTACACAACAGGAACACGTGATAGAAAGATGTTTTTCACTAACGTATGTTCAATACATGGAATTTCTAACTGTAACACCATTGCTATTTTTGAAACAAATATCTTCAATTCGTTGTACCTGTGCAAGTACATCATGCTTATTCCACATTTTATTTGAAGTTACATGCATACAGATTCATTTCTTCCTGGTTTGCACTATGTCATCTATATTACAATTACAGATGCCCGCAAAAGAATACTACCGTATTTTCCGGTGTATAAGATGACTTTTTAACCCCGAAAAATCTCCTGAGAAGTTGGGGGTCGTCTTATACACCAGAAATACCCTCACCTGGGTCCTGCTGGCCACAGCTGCCAGCACAAAACTGGGATGTGCAGCCTAAACCAAGCCTTGGACTTGGGGAGAGACAGCAGCCTTACCTGCTAATCCCAATAATGTGGCTTGTAGCTTTCCTTCTGGCGCTGACACGAGGAAAAAACCTTGCTAAACAGGTGTTCCACGAGCGAAATATGAAGAATCCTGCCCTCATTTTCTCTTCTCTGGTTTAGAAGAGTCTGCCGCTCTAGCGTGATTCGTCTCTATGACCTGAGGGGGGGGGGGTGGAAGCAGAGAGGCTTTTGAAGAGAAAATGATGGCAGAACACCCCCTCCCCTACAGGGTTATAGTCGAATCGCGCTAGAGGGCAGACTCCAAAGCTGCACTGCAGCCACAGATCTTTATCAGAGCAAGGTTTTTCCCTCACAGCAGCACCAGAAGGAAAGCTACAAGCCACATTCTTGGGATTAGCAGGTAAGGCTGCCATCTCTCCCCAAGTCCGAGGCTCGGTTTAGGCTGTGCACCCCAGTTTTGCAAAATCTCCATTTTAAGTAGAAAAACTGGGTGTCGTCTTATACACCCAGTCGCCTTATACACCAGAAAATATGGTATATAATTCAAGTCTTGGAGTATATAGAGATTTGTATAGATTTGTTTATTTAATACATTTGGCACTTGGCTGTTTTTAAGTGTGCACTTTTTAATTTTTTTATGATACTGGAAGAAATGATTCCTTATTCCTCAGTTGTATGTCCCTGGCATAAAATTAATAGTAATCTGAAGTGAGCAAAAATAATCCAATTTATGCACAAAGAATCTATAAGATGTTTCTATTTGACACGAATCTAAACATATACAGCTCCTTCACCTGTTTTTCCACATAAGGATAATTCACATAATTAAAAGAAAACACATTCATTTCAACAAGTGAGTCACCTGTGCTTAATTATGTTGATGTTTTTACAAAGAAACTCTAACTGAAGTAACCAAGGACTGAACTGTGGTCTCTCTTTTCTAAGTTTCAGGCAGAAGTACTTAAATATCAAAAAATAAGCAAGGATGGCATAATAAAGTCAACATATAAGGGAAAACTAAATGAAGACAGACTTGAGGTTTTCAAAACACTTATACATTATAGTGAGTTTGATAACCAAGCAAACATATCTTGGCCTCTTGGGGGAAAATATGGCAGCAGCATATAGAGAGCAAAGTAAAACTAATATTCTAGTAACATCTGTACATAATGTACATCAGCAAAAAAATTTTCATTGGTTAACGAAACTAAGAGGCAGCTTTAAACTTACAACTAGAAACCAACAAAATAAGAATGTAACTTATAAAACAAAGCTCTTATTTGAAATAATAGTATAACTCAAAGCATAACAGAACTATCACATGGTTTACAATAAAGAATTCGTAAAAAAATAGATCAAGTACCATAAAGTTATCAAAACCCAGCCTGTTCTAATGTTGACAGGGAACACGTTGGGGAATCAAGAGCAGACCATGGGTGTTTTTCCATTAGTATTAAGTACCCATTAAGAAACCATTTGGCTCAGAGCAGGAAGACCCCATTTTCACTAAAGACCCCATTAAAGCCACGTTTGTTTCCACCAGTTCTAGGGGCATCTGGATCATACAGGTCCTTCAGGACCTATAATCTGGATTTCGTGTAGACCCCATTAAAGGGGTCTACAACGGTGTCTTCAGCCATCAAATCCGGGTTATACAGAGCCTGTTTCCACCACTATTGGGCAATGGGGTCTAGGGGAGGCTCGGGGGGGGGCACCCATGGGGGGCACATTCTCCAAAGTCCCTCTGAAGCCAGCTCCGAAATCCCTCTGAAGTTGCCTTCGAAGATTAGCACAGGCTCCAAAGAGGACCCCATGCAAGAGCAACGCCTTTGTCAAAGAATCTTCAAAGAATCTCTGGAGTGTCTACAGAGATTGCAGCCCCTGTCCCCCAAAACACCTGGGGTGACAGGTGGGTAGATCCGGATTTGCCACATGGGTGCTCTGGTGTTTCCACTGCAAGCAAGCTAGCATCCATTGCTATTGGGTGCTAGACCACCCATGGAAACGCACTGGGTTCTTTCCTTAATCCATATCTTCTAGATCCAGATTAAGGGAAGTACCCATTCCTTAAATCCGGATCATCTTAGATCTGGATTAAAGGAGGTCAGTGAAAAAGCACTCCATGTCTTTCTATTAAGGTACAATTTCATTCTTGGCAGAGGTTCCAACCTTATTCCAACCTGTAGTTGGAACCAGAACTAAGAACCACTGAGAAATAAGTGCAAGATTAAACAAACACTGCTTCTGGCTAAAGAATGTTCCCAGTTCGACTAAAGATAAAGGACAAGACCCGTTTTTAGAGCCCACCTGCCAAAAGAGGTTACCAAACTGAAAGATGTGGAATCAATGTTGTAACAGTGCCTAAACCCTCCAAAATAAACAAGCAGAGATCAGAAAAAATATTTATTTCCCACAGCGACACAGGAATTTAGTGAAGGAATTGACACAAATAGTCATAGAGGAGGAGAGAAAAAACACCACTGTTAATTCACCTGCAAGTTAGCTACAGTCAGACCCCCATATCCACTGATTCAGTAACCACTGTTTTAGTTAACCATGGTTACTGGATCAGTCCCCACCCCCCATGGGCACCATAAGGGAAAAGCACTCAGAACCAGAAGGCCTATTTTGGCCTCTGTAGAGTGTTGGAATAGTCGTGTGATGCCACCAGAGCTGTCCCAAAATGTAAGGGGGCATGTTGGAGGTGGGGAGGTGGTGTCCAGTGGACCTTGCATGCCTATTCCAATGCTCTCCGGAGGCCAAAATAGGCCTTCTGGAGGTCAGAAAAGCACGACCCTAGAACCAGAAGGCCTGTTAGTTTCAGGTAACCATAACAGGAGCCAGAACTTATCCCCAGCGGATATGGGGGTCCGACTGTACTTTGATACAAAAAAGACATTATAAACTGGAACAAACGCACACCAATAATTACAATGCTAGGATGGAGAGAAATGAAAGTGAAAGGGGTTGAATTCTGGAATCACACCAGAAAATAAATTCACAGGAATTCCAATCTTTCAGGATTTCTAGATCGAACAGCTTTAGATTTCAGAGCGAAAAATCACATCCCTCTAACTCAGTGGTTCTCAACCTGGGGGTCAGGACCCCTTTGGGGGTTGAATTACCCTTTCAGAGGGGTCACGACGAGTCTCCCGCCGCCCTTCCCTCCCACCTCCCAGCTGCTCTGCACCTGTGGCTGGGGGTCTCCACAACATGAGGAACTCCATTAAGGGGTCGTGGCATTAGGAAGGTTGAGAACCACTGCTCTAACTTTTCTTGTAGATCAGCATCTGCTCTGAGAGGAAATTGGCAGACTAACACCTAATCTGGACTTCCCAATACTGGAACAAAAGCTTATGAATTCACCTTATGGTCTCATTCCCCTTTGTTTTATGTATACACTTCTTCTCACCTTCTAGCATATTTTCATCTATTCTTTTTAAAATATATATCCTACCTTTCACCCAAAGAGCTCAAAACAGTACATCCCACCACCACTTTGCTCCATTTCATCTTTTCAACAACGCTCGGTCTTTCGGTCAGTTGACAGAAATGACTGGGAAATGCAATGGCTCAATGCAGATTCAAACTGAAGTTCCAGCCTGTTACTCTAGCTGCTAGTATACTGCTTTCATTTTGTCTCTTACTCAAATGACAAGTGTCTGTACAGACCTTTATTACTGTCAAAAACCAGATACAAAAAATACAAAGCCAAAGGACAAACAAATTGTAGGTTCAGGTAAGGAAAGCCTATCAAGAACAAAACTATTTAATACTGTCCGTACACTATTTCTAAGCCCCACTGCCCTTGCGCTGTATTTTTCCACCTCATAAGAAATTTTATCACAAGGATCTGATAATAAAAATAAGACATATAAGATCCACCTAGTCTATTGGGGTATTAAGATATAAGTGGAGTAATAAATCCAAAATGTAAATCCAAATAAAGTAAACATCACAGAAGGACATGCTGGATTACCAGCTAAGATGGCTGAGGAGAGAAGCATTAAACCAAGCCCTACTGTAGGTTGGTTATGTCAGGTTTCTCAAATACCCAAACAGTTTAAAAATATTTATATTATCTCTTAATTCTGGCATTTTTAAATTACTTAAAACAATTTTATTACACCCACATTTGTGTAGAAACAGAGAGGCAGCATTATCCCCCACCCCCGACCTTCCCTGCCTGGAGTCTATTCAGGGATCCAAAGTTGAATTAATTCATCATATTGAATTGCTTGAACATCAGTCCAATTCTGTATCTCTGTCAGATTCCTGTAGTGATATGATAACCACTTCTTTAAAAACTCCTTTTCTGGAGTGCAGGTACCTTCTTGCTTCTCTGTTTGCTCAGAGTTCCCATGTTTATTCTGGTATATTTCAAAATTCTCTTCAGAAACTCACTTCTATGATCAATTTCATACTACTAACCATCATCTACTACGGTCTCTTCCCTATAAATATCACGAAGTCATTAAGTCCACAGTGGTCTCCTGTCACTCCTGATGAGATTTATGGACTTAGCAAATCAACAAAAGTCTGGGAAATCCGCAGGAGGAAACTATATACCCACTGAGTTAATTAAATCTAGCTCGGTGGTCCCATTTTAGCTTTATTATCTTACCAAACTGGTGTCATCCCAAATGATTGAGGCCTGGCCACTATTATTCAAAGTTTAAAAGAGGTAATAGATCTGACCTAGCCAACTACAGTCTCATTAGTTATTATTAACTATTAGCAAGTATTTTGAACAAGTATTTTGTTTTGGTTTCATCAAAAGGATATTATTGCTGAGGAATAAATTGGTTTCAGCTGGGTCACTTCCCTCTTGATAATATACTGATACTATCCCATTTAGCGAACAGTAACAAACCTGTAACATCAGTTATGGGTTAAATTATCAAATTCATGAACTGACCACCACAGTCTTTTCTTAATTTAAAATTTTAAGATAATAGAAGACAAAGAAAAGATACTTGTGTTCTTCAAAATACATCTCACCCAAAAGTGGAGCATTAATAGAACTGATATAGAATACACATTGTTCTACAGATATTTAGGAGTTATTTTTCAAGCCTCAGCGACCGGAATAAGTGAATACATTTTTATAACATTTAAATGCTCCAAAATTCTTCTACTCATCAGGAGATCCTAATATTCCTACTATCATCACTAACATGATTCCTTAGTGTACTGGATTGTACTTATGCAAATCACAATCAAAACTGAGGAGGTCAATTATTGTTTTCAAGACCTCTGTACTGTTCCTTAAAGCTAGGTCAAGCTTGCTCTTGGTTACATGTTGCAAAAGGGAAGAGAAATTGGCAAAAGCTATTGTTACAGTCTCACTCAAACACATTTTAAAGATAAAAAACATTCCAAAAGGCTTGAGGTGGGCATGGGCTTTAGTTCATGGAAGTTCATGAACTATTCTATCCTATTATTCTGCTCACAAAACATGGGTGGTCCTGGAAACAGAAGTGCATTGTTGGGAAAATTTATCACCTAAATTATGCCAACTTGCTGCCTCTTTAAGCAGTTTAGCTTCTTCAGCTATCTAGCACAGTCCACAACACGGGAAGCTGAACAGGACAGTTCAGATGATAGACTCTAAATCTACTGCACTTACTTCATTGGCAAAACAAAAATATACTGCTTTATCCCTTACTATAGTCACTTTGAATGCAAGGAGTGTTTCTCCCTTTGAAAAGCTAATTCTTGCCACAATACATTGGTTTGTTTCTTGATAAATTATTAATAAAGTCTACTCAGATGCTTTTTCTCAGTCCCCCACTTTCCCAGTTGACAGTACTACAGCAGCTGCCCAGGTGCTTGGATAAGGCTTGGAACTGCCCTCAGTGCACAACTAACCTTTTCACCACATGCTAAATGTGATAAGGAATGTCTACAAGCTAATTGGCATGAACTATGTAATTATTCAAGGAGAAAGAGGATGACAAGGAGGAGGAGAATTGTTTGTTGACATGAGAAGACCAGCGTTATTTTAAATCTTGAAATAGAAGCCATTAGGGTTGAAAATGCTTCAGTTTCCATAATACGAAAATCTGACCGGGGGGATGGGGGAAATGAAAGTAGATGAAATGCTTCAAGAAATTTAACTTCACAGTGATGTTGACCAGTAGCAGGAAGTTGCAGAAGTTAGCAAGGCTAACAGTGTTATATAAATGAACTCTAAATTTTCTGCTCAGAACACTATTAATGTAATTAGTTTTAAAAATGGAGTTATATTAATTTTCAGAATACACAAAACATACATTTTCTTGTATCATACATTTTCCTCATCCTGTTACTCAAATCTCTCCTTCCCCTGTATAACTGAGTTTACTCGGAAAGTATCTTAAAAGCTCCATGTTCAATTGTGGTAAAAATCAAGCATAGATTTAATTATGTACACTCTTAGTTCATACAAATATGCTGAATAGAATACTTGGCCTATGTGCACCATTTAGGAACCATAAATTTCTAAGACTCTCTTCCACTCAGAAAATAAAAAACAAAACAAAATCGGGCAACAAGTTGTATAGCTGAGAGAGAGATTTTATCTAGAACACAACCCAACAAACCATCATTTTTTTCAAGTGATGAGGCTGTGGATTTGAAGTAAGAGAACAAAATATTCCACAAGCCAGCCTCCAACCAAGCAGAAATTATTCACAAAAGGGAAGCCATTTGTGAATATCTGTGGAACACAAGCATATCATACTCTTCTTTCAGTTTAGTACAATAGCTCTAATCTTTCCAGCTCAGTTGACCCAAGTGGCAACCGTATAATGATAATGCTCTTTAAGTACAGAAGGTCCTCTGTGGAAGGTAACCCTGTCATTTAAGCAAAACAAGAGCTCCTACCTGAGGGTCTGTCTTTGGAAGACTAGTTTCAGAAAACAAGTTTTGAGCTCAACTTTTAGAGTTTAGCTAATTTGAACCCACCAGGGAGCTGTCCAGGGTGCTACTACCGCATCTAAACGAGAAAACACTGAAAACTGATTTCTTGATCAATAGCCCTGTTACTTGAATTGATGTTGCCAGGCCTCACACCTTGAATATGATACAAACACAGACATACACTTTAATAGAAGTATTTCTGAGCACTCCTTCAGCATTCCAGAACCCTTAAAGAACACCATTTTTCCATTCATATCATAAACTGTGAGTGGAGGGAAAGCTGAATGTTTGTGCTATTAGAATTTAATCTCTTATGTACTGTAACAAGCAATTTATTAACTCAGTGCTACCAGGATTCACAACAAATGACTATTTGATGGTTTAAAACATTTACTCTTGCACGTACAAGTATCTTTCAGGATAATTTTGCTTTTACTTTCTGAATAAATTGCACTCGACGTTCAAGTGTTCCATCTTTTAATGTCTTTTAATGTCTTTTAATGTATATTCTATTTTAATCTGTTGTAACCCGCCCAGAGACCTTCAGGTATGGGGCGGGATATAAATGTAAATAATAAATAAATAAAATCTTAAAATACACTGAAGTAATTAATGTACATTTCTACTGGTTCGTTTTATTATAAAAATTGAGAGTTGCACTAGTTTATAAATGACCAAGCATGGTTATAGGTTATAAATGACCAAGAATGCCTGACAGTTGACATCTTACCTTATTTATCTACAATATCTATATCATACATCTACTCCACAGAGATCAAGACAGTGTAAAACATTCTCCCCAGCACCAGTTGCTCCAACAAGTTAGCCAATGAGGTTTCTGAATAAGAGACGATTCAATCTAGAGAATTCTAGGCTCCTGTGCCTCTTAATATAGTTTCAGTAACTTACAGATGCATACAAAGTAACTTTCACATTTGTTTTTAATGTGACATTATTGTAACCTGCCCTGACAACTTCGGGTATAGGGAAGGACAGAAATATACACAAACAAACTGTTTATTTCTCATATGCCTGAGGAGACTAAAAGATGTGAAAGTGTTTTGTGGGAAATCAACTAGAGCCCTTGTGCAAGATGTCCTTAGCTGGTGTCATGTTACCAAGAAACAGATCTTTGGGAGCAAACGCATAGCTGAATAAAACTTAATTCAGAAAGGCTGACTCTGTGTTAGTGACCATTATTAAAGGAACTGAAAATAAAACTTCTGATCTACAACTCCATGGTCACTTAGGGCAATTCCTCACAGTCTGATATACTGGACCTGGAAGTGTACTCGGAGCTTTCCTTCCACACACTGGTGCTAACTAAGTGAGCCCCTACTTAGACAGCAGACTACTTCAGCATTGCCAGTCCAGTATACTGACCAGTGCAGAATTGCCCTTAGACCACACACTTAGACTATATTGCAAAGGTCTGGATCTATGTCTCAAAGAGGATGTTGTGGAAACACAAAAGAGTAACAATTCTGTAAGGATGTGTTTTCCCCTTCATAACATTTTCTAGTTTCTAAGATTTGTTTCTGTCCTCCTAAGCTCACCCACTCGCAAAATTTCTTGTCCACACCCCATGTTTTCATTTTTTATCACTTTTACTTAAAACTTGAGAATTTTATCCAGTAATTAGAATAATATGTATATACAGTTATGAAAAGAACGAAGTACACCCTCTTTGAATTTTATGGTTTTATGGGTCAAAGCTTAATGAAAAACACCTGGTCCTTAGGCATTAAAATTAGATAAATGAAACATCAGATGAAAAACAACACATGACAAATTGCACCATGTTACTATTTAACAAAAACTAAACCAAAATGCAGAAGTAGTGTGTGAAAAATTAAGTACACCCTTACTGCTTCCATAGAAATTAAGACGGTAATAGTAGCTAGGTGCTGCTAATCAAATGCCCTTGATGAACTATTCATCAGCAAGCGTGACCACCTCTACAAAAGCAGCCATTCTGGTAGTTTGCTGGTCTGGAGCATGTTAACACAACACCAAGGAGGAAAGACATCAGCAATGAACCTAGGGAAGCAATTGTTGCTGCCCATCAATTTGGGAATGTTATAAGGCCATTTCACAAAAGTCCATCATTCAACAGTAAGCAAGATTATTCACAAGTGGAAGATAGCTGCCAATCTTCCCAGGAGTGGACATCCCAGCAAATTCACTCTAAGGTCAGTGCATTAAATGTCCAAGTTCATGACAGTACAATTAGAAGAAGACTGAACAAGTATGGCATGTTTGGAAGGATTGCCAAGAGAAAGTCTTTCCTTTCTAAAAAGAACATGGCAGCATGATTTAAGTTTTCAAAGTTGCATCTGAACAAATCACAAGACATCTGGAATAATGACCTTTGCACAAATGAGGCCAAAGTGGAATGTCCTCCCATAATACACAGTGCCACATTTGGCAAAAAGCAAACATGGCATATCAGCATAAACCTCATACCAACAGTCAAGCACAATGGTATAAACTTGATTTGGCCTTGTTTTGCAGCCACCGAGTTGACCATGAACTCTTCTCTATACCAATGTATTCTAGAGTCAAATGTGAGACCCATCCATCCAACAGTTAAACTTTGGCCAAAATTACAAATGGTTTCAAGCCCACCAGCAAATCTACAATAGAACAGCCAAAAAAGAGAAGAATCAAGATGTTGCAATGGGCCAGCATAAAACCATAGAATTCAAAGAGGGTATACTTCATTTTTCTCATAAACGGAGAAAAACACTGAATTTACCATCACCCAATTCAGGTAGATGGCAGATAAGTATTAAAGTAACAAAACAAAATAGGATAAAGGAAATGAGGATAAGATTTTACATAACCCCCTGTCAAATAGCTCATATACTTAGAAAAAACAACTCAAACTGTTGGCGTGGATGCTTAATGAAAGGAACATATATTCATCAGTTTTGGAACTGTGGAGAGATAGAGCAGTTTTGGGAAAGGATTCAAGCAGAAGTATGGAAAATTATGCAAACAGAATGAAATGAATAATTTTGACTAAGAAGACTTGCTTAGTGCATCATTATAGAAGTTTAAGGTTGACTGGGGTGGAGAAGTTCTGTCTGGAACTATTAACATTGGCAACACTGAGTTTGGGTGGAAGGAGAGCAGTAAATGGACACTGGAGAAATTGAGATTCCTTTAGATGTTATAAGATTTCAAATATTGAGTAATAACAGATTAAGAATGGACATTTTAAAGGGAAATGGAAGGGTACAGCGGAATATTTGTTGGAGGAAGCAGAGAGAAAGCAGGAAATAAGATATTTAATAACCTTCCATATGGGATAGTAAAGTTAAGGGTGTGGGTTCACAGAAGGAGGGTTTATTAATGTGTAAGTGTAAAAAAAATGAATGCAATGATTCTTTGGTTTTTCAACATCTTTTTGTACTTTGTTTTGTATTAAGAAAATTTAAAAATTTAAAAGAGAATAAATCAAAATTACAATAAAAAAAACTGAGGAAAATTAAAAATGAATGGGAGTACAGTCATCTTTTAGTTTTTGCCAAAGTGGCAAAATAGCACAATCAAAATGGCATGAATTCTGAGGGTGCCCTATTGGGTGAAACAAGGAAAAGAAACAAAATGCCATTTTCTAGGTCCAAACTCATGCATACACAAATCTATGTATCACTTTCCATCATCAATAGCAAGGAAGGGTCACAGAGTCTCCCATGAGTCATGGAGCTTATTCACATGTACCAACCTGGCCAGCAGCACCTCTAATACAGATGGCCACCCCAGGACTGCCTGGAGTGTCATGGTAACATCTGAACCAGCATTATGGCTGGATGTTGCCATGGTGATCTGGCAGCTGTGCGAGACTGTACTGATGCAGTCACACAGCCAGGTCCACTTGCTGTACTGCATGCAGAAGTGGTGTGAATCCACTTCCCTAGGCTGCACTACACCCAGAAACGGTGTGAATCCACTTCCCAATGCTTCTAGGTAGGCTACAGTCAACAAATGGATCACTCCAGGGAGGGGTTATTCCACTCTGGGGTGGAGGTGGTAGCAGAGAAGTGTGTTTGACCAGACCTTCAAGGAGACAGAAGTGGTGGCAGGTTAAGTGTGAAAAGGCCCATGTTCTCATGTGTATAGGGAGATACAACTACTAGCTTCCACTAGCATACTGAACTAGTGGTTGCCATCAAAAGCAGTTCAGACAAAACTGCAGAAAACAAAGCAATGAAGGCAATTAGTCACAACTGCTGTGTAATTACTTCCAGCACCAGAGGTAGTATATCTCTAAAGACTATCTGCACAAGTTTGTGTGGCTGGGTTCTGCCTGTGAAATTCATACAAATGCCTGACTAACCCCTGAGAGAATAGGTTTCAGCCCCAGACAGGCCAATGGTCCAATCCAATACCATACTTCAAAAGATATGAAGGCTCAGCTAAAAAGGTGGGAGGGGCTTTTCTCCCCTTTTAAAGAAAAAGAACCCCCTCTTCCATTTTTCAGTCCTCAAAATAAGCTTTTTTACTCTTTGGCTTTTCAACACTCTTGTGTACAATGGCAATACTTAATAGATGTTTCAACTGGGGAAGCTACTTACTGTAAACTCTTGGATTATTCTCAGACAGGATGAAACCAAAATGCCTACACCTTTTCATGTTTCTATTAGATTCAGGGAAAGTTTTAAAGGGGACAAATCTAGCAAGGATCATGAAGGAAACATGTCACTCTCTCTCTCTGTTCATGTCAGTGTACACAAGATTCATGACAGTACATATAAGGCAAAAAAAGAATTTTATCACATGGTGACTGTAGTTATTATTGGATGTTAATGAATTTTCAGTGACTAAGGACAATCATTGTTTTAATCTGGCTTTAGTTAGGTATCATAATTCTTCCAGGAACATTCTAGAAGCTTCTTTGAGCTCCTGCCTACCTACCTTTTCTATTGTCTTCTTCTGCCTCCTTCAACATTGCCAAGAATGATTTTTCCAGCTTTATGTCTGCTTATCTCACCTGCCCCAAGTGTGTGAAAAATTGCTTCATATTATTGTCACAAGGGAGCAGTTATACTTTATTTGATTTAGGACTGGTTGGCTAACTCTTCTTGTAGCCCACAGTATTTCCAGATATATTATTTGAAGACACAAACTCACTCTCTCACTATCATTCATAGATACACATTACTATGAGAAGGGCATCTACTCAACATATTCTGATCTTTGTTTTCAGTAAAAACTTTATTTTTCATGATCTATGACAGTCATCACTTTCTTCTCTATGAGATTAATTCTCCAAAACACAGCCCATCTTTGTCTGAGAGCCCAAAATATCAGAACTGTATCAACTACAGTTATTCAAGGACAAACATAAATTGAACAAGCATGCAAACTGATATTACTTCTATTTTCTAAATATTTTTGCACTAATCTGAATTTTACAGTCTGTCCACTTTAACATATTCTTCCAAGTCTTCTGTACTTTATCTTAACAGAGTTTTGTTTGTACATCTCAAGCTGGTGATAATTTGACCTCAAATTTGAATTTTAGCATTAACCTCTTCCTATACTGCATTGACTGTTGCATCCATGAAACCAGGGCTAATCATTTAGACCAGTGGTTCCCAAAGTTGTCTGGGCTATGACCCATCTAATATAAGTTTACCAACTTGGGACCCACCTCTAGGAAATTTAACCGTTACCAATATGAATAAAGGACTTTTCAAATAACAAACAAAGTTTTAATACAATTTTTTATTACTTAATTAAATAATTACATCAAAAAAGTTATTTCAAATACAGTTAAATTTCCTAGAGGTGGGTCCCGACCCACAGTTTGGGAAACCCTGATTTAGACTATTAAATTCTCTTACAATAAACTCGATGCAGCCACTAGATCTTGGAGGGCATGAGTGCCATTAATTCTTAGTATTTTACTGAAAACCTAAATTTGTATTACTTTATCCTCAAACTTTTTCTCCTCAACAAAGGCTTAACAATAACTTAAGAGTTTGGAAAAAAACTGAGTTACAGATATGAAGAAAACATATCCTCTGAATAGATGCAAGCTAAAGAAGGAAATGGGGGGTATTTAATACCACCAACTGCCTTCCTATTGTAATATTAGCACCAATTCATGTGCCATCTGCAGTCCTTGATGAGGGTAAATTGGCACTGGCAATCTGTGCTCTTGTTCATGCACACTTCAATATTAATGTAATGCTTTTTAGGCTGCCACCTCTCATATTATTTTTAGGAAACCCATCTACATAGATTCAGTAATAAACCTAAATTTACTATTTACAGAAACAGCAGATGCTAATGAGGTCCCACTATAATAAAGGAATTCAAGTGCAATGGTTACAGGGCACACTTTAGATTATGGTACTCTTAACTACAACTAGCCAGATGGTGTGGGACAACAAGACTCATGGTCAGCACACAGGGAGCAGATCAGGAGGCTAAAGGAACTCCATCATCTCTGACAGCTGGCAAATAAAAAATTTGTGAACAGTGATGACCACTGTCTGAAATGCATGGCAACATGTGCTTTCACCTGATGGGAAAATGTGCTGGTGCTCTTTCCTTACCTCAGGAGTAAGACACAAATCACTCCTGAAGTTCTCTCTTCATCACAAACAAGTATTAGAGGCCAAGGACTGTTAAAAGCACCAAACAGTCCTAGTTCCATTTGGTTCCACTTCTTACACTCAAAGAAGTCCGTAAATCAGGGAACTTAACCTGCTTGCTCTTCCATGTCATCACCCCCATTACAGAGCCATTCATGAATTGACACGCAGAATGCAATGTCTGATGCTCTCTGCACATGAGTGATGCCACATGCATGTGCACTGTCACATGCTGCAGGCCTGCCCATGCCACAGTTTCTAATGGCAGGAACAATGAGGGGATCAAGTAGCCACATTCCTGTTTCACAGGTTTCTTCACATCTAAGTGAATGGAACTGAATGGAATCAAGACTGTTAGGGAAAGCACCTAACAGTCCAGTACTTGGGCTCCAACCAGTGTTTGACAAACTCAAGTTCAGTGCATTTCTACTCTAAATAAAGAATAGAGAGAGACACACCCTTCTAGGCCTTTTTCCCCCTGCTGATGTTTAGAAACACTGTCAGTTGGTACAGTGAGTGCAAAATAAAAGCTGAAGTAGGCAGAGCTCAGAAATACAAATACCCTGTCAGCAGATTAATCTTCACATACCAGGAGCCACAATAACCACTTTTCATGAGCTTTCTCTCATGAAACTGAATCTCTCTAAGTGCTCAGTCATATGACAACAATGACTGTATTCCTTCAGCAACACTACATAGAAACTGTACCCGAGTGCATATTCTGTTTGTCTCCTTGAGCATTAACATCTGCATCAAATGCATGCCATGTTGCTTGATTTATACTTCCTCATTCTAAGAAATTTGTGATAAATAAGGAATCTTTTACTGCTATATAGAAAACTGATAAAAAAATAAAGGATTTCACCTGATTTCACACTTTAGGCTACAAGTATGAATAAGCCCTAATTTACAAAAAAACCCACAAACTAGTACCAGCATCTTTAATTAAGACTATGTTGGAATAACTATTGTTACATTACACCTTCTAATAAGACTGTAAATCTTCAATTTAAATCCATACACTAAAACCAGTTATTTTCAGTTTTACATACTCTCCCATAAATACTTTTCAAAAAGCACTGTAAAACAAATTCTATTGAAATCCAGAAGTCACACTCATGCTGTCTTCCTCAAACTGACAAATGATATCTCCCAGTGGACACCCTCCAGGCAAGAATATTGAAAATGCCATGTAATATACATTTTCAAAACTTCTCTCACCCACGCATTACCTTCAAAAATTTTGCCACAAACCACCTGAAATCACCACATATATCATCAGTGAGATACATATATACCATATTCTGAAAAAACACATTTAGACTGTTGCAATTGCAGTCCCTCGGCAGGCAATAAGATCAAATCAATCAATGCTAAAGAAAACCACTGGAAGAACTAATACCTGAATCATATTTGGCCACATAATACTAAGACAGGATCCATGTTGCTGGGAAATACTAAAGGCAAAAGGAGAAGAGGATGAGATGGTCAGATAGTGTTATATAGGCAAACATGAACTTGAGCAGACTTCCGGAGAGAGTGGAGGATAGAAGCCTGAAGTGTTATGGTCCATAGGATCACCAAGAGTTAGACATGTCAACAAATGCTTTCTATGAGGGGCTTCCCTTGTATCTGCTCCAGGGACCTTTCTGCACTTGGCCTTATACTGGAATATATCTCTGGATAACAATCTGCTGGCCACAAACTAATGCAGACTACAGCAGACCTCACTTGGGGTCTTCCCAAGTCTGTATTAGCATACAGACAGCAGATCCCTATTCTGGTATATATTCCAGAATAAGGCCAAGTGCAGAAAGGCACCACAAGCTGTCAGTGATGCAAAATGCACTGGTGAAGTTGTTGAGTGGGGTGCAAGTTCATGCACACACCATACAGGTGGCTTAAGCAACTGCCAGTTTGCTTTCGGGCCAAATTCAAGGTTTCATTATTAGAATATAAGGCTCTAAACAACTTGGGACCAAGGTACCTTAAAGAATGCTTCTTCTGTTATAAACCTAACAAAGGTCCTGAGATCATTTGGAAAAATCCTACTCCAGTTAATATTTCTACCATAAGTTGCTCAGAGAACTTTTGCTTATTGGATGAGACATTTAATAAATGAACTTTAGAAGGTCATTTCATGATGATCTGCAGTTTTGTATTTTCTACCTTGGGGAATACTTCTAGTATTCATTAAGTATCAACACTTACAGGAAACAAAACAGAAACAAACTTTAGCAAAGAAATCTAAGTAGAGATACTGAAAGAAGCAAAAATGAAAATTCAAGAAGCATATTGCCAAAACTACAAAGACAGGAAATAAAAGATAATTCAAATAAATTAGAAGCAGGAAGCCCTCAAGAGAAACTTTTATTCCATTGGATGAATTCAGAAGTATGCTAAGAGGAGAAAAGAAAATTGCAGAAAGCTGAATGAATGCATCTTTAGTCAAAGAAGAGAAATTGGGGCAAGTTTGTCAGCCTGAGTTTTTGTTCTCAGGAAGGGAACATGAACTGAAGCATACAACGGTGACAAAAGAGTAAGTGGTACCCCGATTGACAAATTAAGCGTCAATAAATTGGTAAGCCCTGATTGCATCCACTCAAGAGCTATTACACTGTTGACAACTGGAAACTATTCAATGCTATTCCAATTTTTAAAGAGCATTCAAGGGGAGACTCAGGAAATTATAAACCTGTCACCTTAACATCCATTCCAGGGAAAATAATGGAAACCATTATTAAAGATAAATTTACCAAAGAGGCTCAAAGACAGCCAACATGGTTTCTGTAAAAGAAAATCCTGATTCGAGTTCTTATTTTTAAAAAGTGTTTTAATAAACATGCAAAGATAATCAAGTAGATGTCATCTAATTAAGCTTGAAAACCTAACAGTTATGTAATAAAGAGACAGATCCTATTATGGATGAGCAAATGGTTAAGGAATAGAAAACAAAGAATAGAAGTAAAAGGGCATTTCTCATGATGGAGAGATGTAGCATCTGGGATTCCTCAAGGTTCTGTCCTGAGGTCAGAGCTTTTTAACATAAATTCTAAATTACCAGGTGAAGATGTGACTACGGGAATAGACAGTGACCAGGTTTGCTAAACTCATTCATAGTGCTAACAACACTGAGGAACTGGGCATTAAAATTGCCAATGTCATTCAATGTGAAAAACTGTAAAGTGATGCACACTGAAGGTAAAATCCTAATTATACATGTACACTAATGGAATCTGAATCGACTGAAACTAAAAAAGTAGGACAAAGAGTAGTATGTTGCAAATAATAGGAAATGATACTGATATCAGAAATACTAACATTGTAATGCTCTTATCTGTAACACCTGTGGAATATATCTGGAATACCTGTGCAATTTTAGTCACACGTCACAAAAAATACAGCAGAGCTGAAGACGGTTCAGAAGAGAGTGACCTTTTTGAGAGCCTTAAAAACTCACCTTTCTGAAAGGACTTTTCCTGTCCCTGATTTTTACTCTTTTGTCTGGATAGTCATGTATATATTGCATTTTATTGTCTCACTTGTATGAAGAAGCTGCTCTGACACCTTCAAGCGATGGGACAGAGTACAAATAAAATACAAACAGTTAAACTTTGGAATTAATTACCAAGATGTAGTGCCTACCAGCTTCAATGGTTGGTTGCAAAAAAGGTTTGGATCCAATCATGAAAGTCAGTCAGGAGCTATCAATGGCTAGTAACCCTCATGCCAGTGTGAATGCCTCTGGTAAAAGCAGAGGGTAAGAAAGTCATTTGCTGTGAAACTGACTGGAGTAAGCTATATGCTCCTGATTTACTGGCCACAAGCCAATATGAGGTGGACCATGGGCACTTCTTGTATTCTATAGTTTTACCTGTCTCCAATGCTTACTTTTGTAAACATCTGAGGGCTTTTTTTTTTAACAGGAAGATCAATGTTTTAAATCAACTGCTATCAGACTCTGGAAGCACTGTCTTATGGATAACAAACCAGTTGAGAACTAGAATTGAGAGATGCAAAGACATCTTAAGAAGTGCGAAAATGTTAGTGATAATCTGTGAAAGTTCTGTGCTTGCATAAACACAACAATGGATCTCTTAAACAGTGACCTCAAAGACTCGAAGACATCATGACAACAAATGATAAAGCTCAAAATTTACCTAAGTTGCTAAGAGACAAAATATCAAAGTCACTGTACCAATCTGAATGAAAATAGTGACCAGAGATAAGGCCTCCCTGGAAAGTTTATCTATTCCCAATCCCATCCTAATTTCTATGCCAAATAAAAGACTAATTCTTTCAGACCATTCATTTAACCGGTCACAAAATTCAGATATGGAAGATATCATTACAAACTCATACTCTGATATACTCTGTAGTATTTCTATATTTACTTATTTTTAATCTTGTAAGCAGCCCCAAGAGCAGTTACAGGCATTTCTTCCAGACATTTAAACTAACCTAATTTAACTGTAGCAATAGTAAGAGATTAATGGGCAATGTTATGTTTTCAATAAACAAAATATTTTAATTGCTCCGTTATTTTGTGTATTTTAATGATTTTGTTTCATACCGTTTACACTGTTACTTTAAGAAAGGTAGTTAATACATCAACAATAATTACTTTAATTATGTACCTTAGGAAACCAACATTCACCTGAACTTACAGAACAGTTAGGTTAAGATTCTCTCCCCATTCCAATTTCTGTAACAGAAAATTATGAGAATTCATATGTCTGAAGGAACTTCACATTTGCAATACCCAACCCTAAATAGAACTACAATGTCTTTTTATAAAAAATATTTCATACCACCCTTCCTTGCCTAATAATAGCAACCAACAAATATTCTACAAGAAGAAAATAGTTATGGGAGGGAAATTCAGCTACATCCCCCCCTCTACATACTATGTACAAACAAATTATCGTCAGGCATCCTGATCTTTATCCTGATATAGCATTGCTCATCAGAGCTTTAAACAAACATTTTTTAAGGCTGCTTGCAGTACATATTAAAATATTAACGTAACCATTCAGTGACACAAAATTATATATCATCCGCTATTTATTTGTGAAGGAGTTTACTGTCCACAGACACTGAGTGAATGGTACTGAGGAGGGACCATTCAACAGCTTCAGGTAGATCTGCAAACTGTCTGGCCTTGAAACCTGGTGCACCCAGTCCTACAGGATCAAACCGCAAAAATCCAAAACATGAAAAGATGGCAACAGCTGCTTGGCAGCTCTCTGAGTGTCCTAACCCACAACAAAAGGTGAAAGAAACACTCTCCAACCAGAAGCTTGTCTGGTTTTTCCACACCTCTGAAGAAGCCTTAGACTATGTAACATGTATAATAAATGTCCATCCTGCTTTCTCCCAAAAAAGAATAGAAGGAAAGCTTTCCTGGATAATGCTAAGCAATCTACATTAAACTTGCAGGGGAAAACATAAAGAACTAGCATTTCTTAGTCTAACCAGATATGGATATATTCCTGCTTGATCAAACAAACTGCCATTTACCAGTTGACCAGCACTATCATTCTCTATAACTATAATTTTGTAGATACCATTATATGAAATTAAAATATTTTTCTACAAAACCAGAGCAGAAACATGTAAACAATGGAGAACTTTTATTCAGTGCCACATAAAATTAAATGTTTGTCAGTGTTAAGGTAAATTATATTCCCTGAATACAGACGATTTGCTACTTTATCTTAAGTTAAATTAGAATCTTACAGTATATTTAGCATAACTTGTCTAAAACAGAATCTAAAAAATGTGTAAACCTCATTCCTAACATAAGCATGTAACGAAATCAAAGAACCCACATGTATACACTGATTAAGAAGGTTTCTGGAGATCATATGGTAAGAAAGATAGAAACCCAAAGTTAGAATTTCCATTTTGCTTTCTGAAGAAACACATTAAAGCCCTCCCCTGAACTTACAAATGTTCAAAAAGAGACAAGAGGACCTAAAAATACATACTAATAGCATCAAGCTATGTACAATACTTTTAAAGAAAACACTTTACCTCTGTATCTTTGCAACATTCCTTACTATCTGCAATTATGTCAGAAGTACTTAATGATAGAGGGCTCATGCACCTTCAAAGCTGCTTAACCGTAACCATGTGCAGAGTCCAATTGTGGGATTGTAGCCTTATGTTTTTAAGTATGGTAAGTGGTTCTCTTTGCACCAGCAAAGGCATCTCAATCTTCAACCATATCAGCAAAGTAAAGCCAGGGTTTTTTTTTTTTTGGGGGGGGGGGAATCAGACATACCAAATTTAAAGGGATAATAAGAAAGAAGAGAAGCAGCTCCTATAGCGCAGTCAACGCAGATGTCTGGCAGCTAGAAATAATTACTATGTCGGAGCTTTAGGAAAAGGGACTCAGGTTGTGCCTGTCTGCCCTTCCACGGCACCGGGGCTCGGGGGGGGGGGGCGGAGGGCAGAGTCTCACACATTCCCTGGTTCTCAGTTTTTCCAGTCAAGCAGGCAGTTGCGCTGACTAAACCAAACAACTGCAGGGGCAGAAGGAGGCGGTGCAAAGAAACTTTCTGAAGTTGCCTAAAGTTCAACACACACATACACACACCCCAACACCGGCACACAGATGCACAAAAACACGGACCCTCCAGTGTGTGTGTGGGGGGGGGGGCTGGGATGGAATTTGCCGGATTTCCATTCCAGGCTGTGGTCACACCTACGGTTTAATCGAACTTCGGTCCACCTTCAGAGCGAGCGAAGACATCTGCAAAGCGGCCAGTCATTTTCTTTCCACATCATCTACCCCACAGGTGAACTTTCTGAGCTATTTAACACGGAAAGCAGCAGCTGGTCACTCCGAGAACGGGCTGAAGCTGGATGAAACCTTACGTGTGACCACAGCGCCAGTTACAGGCGCGCTCGCGGGTCCGGCCGGGGGAAAGGAAGGAGAGTCGTAGATCGGGAGGCGATACTCACTGGTTGGTGGGGGGCGCGTTCAGCGGGATGGCCACCTCCTCCTCTTCGTACTCGGGCCCATCCAACGAGTCCCCCTCGTCCACCGTGCTCAGCCCTCCCGCCGGAAGCGGCGGCTGGGGAGGCGGCGGCAGAGGGGGGAAGCCTGCTGCTGCTGCTGCGGCCGCGCTAACGACGGCCGCGTTAGTGCCGCCGCCTTCGAGAAGCGGGACCGGCGTGGGCGTCGGCGGGGACGGGCCCTTCGACGTCTCCGCAGGGGCAGGCCTGGAGCCCGTCGAAGGGAAGCCCTGCGCGGGCAGGGCGCCCAACTCGGGCCCCGTCAGGAAGGAGGCGGCGGCAGCGACGGCGTTGCTCTTGTTGCTCCGGGCGGCGGCGGCCGCAGCGGGTGGGCAGTGGCCCCCGCAGGGCTCTCCGGCCGCTCCCGAGCCGCCCTCTTCGCCTCCAGCTTCGGCCGCCGCCATCATGCTGCTGCTGCTCCAGGTCGCCCCACCCTTTCCCCGCCCCTGGTGCTGCTGCTGCTGCTGAGGCAGCGAGCCGCCAGGAGGAGGCGACAAAGGCGCGGAGGGAGAGGCGGGAGGGTTTCGCCGCCACCGCCGCCAGGCAGCCTCTCCGCCTCCTCCTACCTCAGCTGGACGGAGGGGAAGGAGGAGGAACCGCTGAGGTAGATCTGCTGCAGTGCTGCAGCCACCGCCACCCCCGAGGCGCCGAGTGCTGCCGGGAACAATGGGGGTCTCTCAGACACTATCTGGTCGCCCTTTCGCCGCTCGAACAGGGCCCCTTCGAGTCATCTCGCGTTCGAGTCGCCGCCGCCGCCCCCTCAACCGTTCCCTCAGCTCAGGTTGCGCGCGGGCGGGCGGCTCGTGAGGGGGCCGAAGGGACGATACGCTTCCCTCGAATCCTGCCCACCGCGCGCTCCTCCTTTCCTCTCCCCCTTTCGGAATGCGCATGCGTGTTCGTGGGACATAACCTGCTGCTCCTGGCGCTTTGGGGGAAGGAGGAGGGGATGGGAAAGCGCTGAGGGCCGGGCTGGGCTCCTGCTCCTCCTCTCCTAAGGGGCGCGACTGCTGCTCTGTCCTAATGGGCAAGTTGGGTCCTTAAGTAGATACTATGGGTTCCCCTCCATACGCGCAGAAGCCTCCGAAAGTTTTCATAATCTTCTCAAAAACCCTGGCCTCATGTTCAAGGGTAGCCCATAAGGTAACCGCCCTCATAGTTTGCTGTTGCAGTGAAGAGCATCGTTGGCCCTTTCTGCGCTCGGCCTTATTCTGGATTATATTTCGGGATAGCGACGTGCCATCCGCATGCTCGGGCAGACCAGGAGAAGCCTCATCCAGGATCGGTTTTTAAGATATAATCCAGGATAAGGCCCAGTACAGAAAGAACCATTGCTTTTGCTACATCAGTTTGGTCGGTGGTTAGGGAGCCGGACTCTTACCTGGGAATACCGGGTTTGATTCCGCCCTTCCCCCACGAAGCCATCTGGGCGACTTTGGGCTAGGCACAGGTCTCTTCTGAGCTCCCAGGGCCCCGCTTACCTCACAGCGTATTCTGTTTTGGGGAGAAGAACAGAAAGGTTGTCAGCCGCTTTGAGTCCCCTTAAATGGGTGGCAAAGCAGGGTGGAAAAGCCAACTCCTCTTTTTCTTCATCGTCATGCTGGACTTTGTTGTGCAGAAAGGGCCATTGCCTAAAGCAGTTCTAACCCAGTAAAATTCACTTTGCAGAAGTACCTTTTGGAGGCTATTAAGATTCTTTAGTGTGGTTCCCTTTTACCTATTGTGTCTCTTGAGCTGCTGGCAATTTCTCCAGGATTATATTGGGAAGTCTTAAGATAGGCAGGGGATATCCCATGATGTGGTCCTGGGATATGGAGGCAATATCCTGTAATATGACTATTATAGGAAATCCGCCAATGGTGCTGGGTTCCCTGTGCCTGCTTCTCCCAACTAATTTTGTGATAGTTGCTCTTGCAAATAGTCAGAATTTCCAGAATTTAGCCAAACATGCATGGGAAAAGGGGGGGGGGGCGCTTGGCTGGTTTCCCAGTATTCGAACGGGGAACAGTCACGAAAGGAATCAGCAGACACAAAGGTAAGAGAGCAGTCACAGGATTTTCTTTAGATCTTGCCATTGCTTCTTGCCCCCTGGGAGCATCCTAACTCTCCAGAAAGCCGTTTGAAAGGGGTCAGGAGGCACATTTAGCAAATTTCTAGGGCCAAATAATAGAAGGACTAGCTTTCCCTGTATAGGCATGTGGGAAAATTCTTGTGGCATCTAGTCCTGTGGCATAAAATGTCACCGGAGGAATAGAGCCGGCTCGGGTTTACAATAATTGGTGTAAATGGCAGAAATGGTAATAATCATGTGTCATGTGATTCCATGCATGTATTACAGCAATAGCTGAGAATCATCAGAGTGGGACCTCCACAAGATGCCTTTTTCTTAGCTCTAGCCTCATCTTGAGCAGAATTTCTTTAGATTCAGTAGGACTTTTGTCACAGACCATTGCAAAAAACATTGCATTTTTTGTGTGTATTTAGATACACCACCTGGACCAGATAAGCTATTTTTGGTCTTGTGGTAAAAGTTCTAGACTCTTAGCTGGAAGTCTTCCATATTGATTCCACACTCCTACATGAAACCAGCTGGATGATCTTGCGCTAGTTACAGCTCTCTTTCCAAGCTCTCACAGCCTGCCTGTTGTGGGGAGAAGAATAGAAAGCTTTGTCGGCTGCTTTGAATCTCCTTGAATGGGTGAAAAAAGTGGGGTATAAAAACCAACTCTTCTTCCTAGAAACCTGGGAGAGTATCAGTAGTCTTTAGATTTATTTTGGATTTCATGTTAATGAGGAAGATGTGTGTATCTAGCAAAGTTGTCTTTATATACACAAATTAGGTAGGAGTTATATTCCTACAATTTTATTTTTCTGTAAAATTTTTGCTATAGTTAGGATGGGTTTCCACTTACAGTAGCTTTTTTAGTCCTGTTTGGACAATTTGTTTAGTCCCATTTGGACTATTTTTAATCTGAATAGAGTGCCTGATGACTAATCCAAATATAGCCATTCCCGCTCACATTGCCTCAGCACAGAGAACAAGACTTTTAAATCCCCCCCCCCAGTGCAAACCCTGCCTCAGATCAAACCCTGGTTTACTCATTCCCTTTGAGCTGATGCTGTATAGCTTAAGTTAAAAGCTGGTGCTTTTAAAAAAATTCTAAACCCTGCCTCCAATTCACACCCCCTTTTCACACCCTCTTTCCTGGTAATGTTACCTCCATTGATGTTACCAGGAAATATGCACTCAAGGAGATCAGCAAAGGAGCAGAGCGCAATTGGAAGAAGGGGGTGAGTTGTTCACAGTTTTGCTTTAAAGCCTTTTTGCTGATATGCATCTATCTGATTATTATCACCTACTAGCTAAATTTCTAGTACCTTCTAACAGTCATCAGAAAAGATACAGATAAGATACAGGCAAAAAGGTTTTAAAAGCAAAGAGCAGTTCTGTCCCCTTTTTTGATCAAAGCTCTAGCATTGTCGGCATGGCAAGGGAGGGGGGGACCTTTGCATCTGAAGTCCCACCCACATCTGGCTGGCATTGGTCAGAAGGCTAAATCTCTGCCCAGATAGCCCAGTAGCGTTCCCATTTTGGGGGGGGGGGGAGTGGACTTAGCTCCAAAAAGGAAAAAAGTCCAGTTTTCATCAGTACTTTTTTTTTTCTATGGAATTCTGCAGGATAGTCCTCATAAAATCCAGGCATAAGAAATTGAATGGGAACACTGGATACCAAATTCAGATTCGATTCGGATTTAAATGCCTATGGGAACGCACCCTTAGTGCTGGCATTACTACCAAAACAGACATAGTTTTATGCAGGAATTTGTAGAATTATGTAATAGCTCTACACGTAAGGGTCTATGAGTTTTTGGATGAGTTTTGTGTCCTGTTTGTATTCTCACTTGAGTCCGTCATTGAGTCTTCTGTATGAAAAATGTCAGGGGATCACGCTCACATTGGCAAACAGTGACTTTAAAATGAAGCCTATATTTCCTGGAGATACTGGTCATACAAAATACACTTGCTGGGTTTCCCCGTGGTAAGGATACTGTGAGGTGAACGTGAGTTCGCCTCACGAGAGTCCCTGTGCAAAGTCCTAATTCAGGCAACATGAGGGACAAAAACCTGCAAATCAAAGTAAAAAAAAACACCCTTGATAACTGTTCTTGCCCCGAATTACAGGGCAAGAACAGGTTATCCTGGGGGCATGGGGACGCTCGTGGGTTACGATCGCAGCGTTAGCGGGTGGGGTTTTGCTGTCCCCGCCACTAATGCTGTGATCGCAACTGTCCCCCCCTTACCTGAATTCTTAGTCACCCAGGTAAGGGCTTGATTTACCCCAAACAATAGCCTGACAGCTGCCCTGCAGTCAGCTGGGCAGCTGTCAGCCTCTCATGCGCACGAGCAGAGCTCTGTTAAAATGATTAAAACGGACACGGCTTTTGTGTCTGTTTTAATCATCTTACTGGAGCTCTGCCCTGCTCTTGACAGCCCCTATACCTGCCTGACAGTTGCTCAGCTGACTGGGGTAATTCAAGCCCTTACCTGGGCGATTAAGCGCTCAGGCAAGGGGGTGCTGGAGAAAAATCCAGTATCCCGATGCAGGGATTTGCCACAGATTTCATGGGGATGGGCGGGTTAGCCTTGAACCTGCCCTGTCCTCCATTGCCATGGGGACTCCTTAATGAGAATCTTAATTCGCATTAAGGCTGCCCCGAATCCATCGCGGTGATTCGCAGTGGCAACCCATGGGGACGAGCTCTTGGTCTTCTTCATTGTCTTATGTGATAGGCATTGTCTGACGTAGACAGACTTAGATTTTGTGACAGATGCCAGGTTGAATTAGTTGCTGTGCTTCTTGTAGATCAAGAGTTTTGCAAAATAGAGGACTCACAAAACAAAACAGGATGACTCTGTAATTTAGTGTCTAACTTCCAATAACTGAGGTTCCTCTTAACTTTTGAGGTAAAATAGTTTATTTTGAATACATTTAACATCAAGCTGCAGATATATAGTTGTTAAGACACACTTGCATTGTAAGTAAACCATTCATAGTAACTTGGAGACATTTGCCTTCATTTCCAGTTTTTCCTTACAGAAATCAAATGGAATTCTGTTTCATATTTTTTGTGATCAGCAAAGATGCTAAACACAAAATGTGTGTGTGTTTACTAGCTTCCTGTTCTACTAGTCCTCACTTTCTAACCAATATGATTTCCTGTATTCTTTCCACCCATTCTGTCTCTCCGAGTTGAAGTGTACCTATGATGAAAATTACAGGCCTCTCTCATCTTTTTAAGTGGGAGAACTTGCACAGTTGGTGGCTGACTAAATACTTTTTTGCTCCACTGTATATTGGAAAGAGCATAGTCAGTGTGTGAATATTAAAAAGTTATGTCTCCTGTTAGCCAGCTATAATGTAGGGATGTCACAGGAAGTAGCTATATTTGTGTTAAGCTTCACAAAGACAGCACTTACTACTTCTACATTATTTGGATAATCTGGAGTAAAGCACATCTAGACACATTTTATTCTGGATTATCAATGCTTGATTTTGAACTATCCAAATAATGTGGAATAAGTAAATGCTGTCTGGCTGAAGCTCTAGTGGCTCAAAATGGATCAAATTATTCAGTTGCTATAAAAATGGCTGTGGTTGCCGTTTTAATTGCATTTTACATCCGCAAAGATTAGCACATATATTTAACCAGAGCTATATGCTAGCAACATATCAGTTCCTCTTTCATTTTTCATCCCTGTTCCAATATAGTTTTTAAATTCCTTCATTGAAAGATCCTCCAAACCAATCACTGTAACAAGTGTTTTACTCGTTTAACGTTTGTTCTGTTGCTCACAACCATATAAAAAAATTAAAAGAGAAGGTATAATATTAAAAATGCCATGAAAATATGACTGAAAAAGCTGTGTGAGCATTGTTTCTTTGGTGCAGAGATGAAGAAAGCATCCAGATTACGGTAAGCCAAGATATTTTCCTGTAAGTTTAGTATCCTCTTGTGATCAGAATTCAACAGAATATATAAAGGATGCAGGAGAAGAAAATACTCAGGAAAATATATTGAAAATGCTGCTACAGCACTGATGCATATTTATGTAAGCATGCTGGTGACTCATGCATCTGTAGCTCAAAGTACAATTTTATTTCCTAAATATTTTTCCCATTGTATTCTGGATGCTACTCTTAGAATACATAACATATTTGAGCTTTTAACCCATAACTTAATTATTAACACTATAGCTATTCTGATTTACAAACATACATTGTATTTTTTAGACCTATTATTTTTCTCTGGTTGCATGTAAAATATTAATGCACATGCCATTAAATGTAATCATTTTCCCTGTAGTGCCATTAAACTTTTAAAGCATTGCAACACTAGTGAGAAGTTATTAATTATGTTGGAGAAAGGTTTTGGTCCATTTACTCTTCACTAAAGCAGTTGCTGTCATGTGATTTCCAGTGCATAATGAAGAAGAGTTGGCTTTTCTAACCCGCTTTTCCCCACCTTTAAGAGGACTCACAGTGGCTGACAAAGCTTTCTTCTCACAAGAAACACCCAGTGAGGTAGATGGGGCTGTGAGAGCTCAACAGAGAGCTGTGACTAGCCCAAGGTCACCCAGCTGGCTTCATGGTGGAGTGCGGGATCAAACTGCTGAGTACAAGATATGAACCCAGCACTCTACCACAACACCAAAGGGTTTCAGGTTCTGAATACTCAGTTCAGCTATTGCAAAAATCCCCTATGATATAACAACGACAACAAAAATTCTTCACAGAAATTTATGTCATAACCTCCTAAATCTGTAGGATTAGCTTTATACTCTGAGCTTTCAAAAAGTAGGAAATGTTAAACTAAAAATACAATGAAACTATTGCTGTGTTCACACCTAAGTTTCAGTCCAGTTCCAGTGGACTTTCAGAGTGAGAGAACATTGACACTTTGCTGATTTGGTCTGTCACTCTGAAAGTGGTTTGAAGCTGGATTAAAACTTAGGTATGAAAAAATCATAGGGGAAAGTCCATGATGCCAAAATATTATTTATTTATTTGTATTTCTATCCCGCTCTGTACCTGGAGGTCTCAGGGCGAATTACAATATTATATTAATCTTAGATAAGTCCCTGCCCTCAGGCTTACAATCTAGAGACAAGATATAAAAGAAGAATGGTGTGGGAGGGAACACGGACACTCTTAATGATAATAATATTACATACAAATTATAATGAGGTTCTTAAAGATCTTAACTTGACCATATATAAAACAATTAAAAACCTTTAAAGATGTATTGAGAAAAAAAGGTGTTTAAAAACATGTTTGTCACTCCCAAAAGGAGACTACTTTAGGTAAATAAAAACCCCATGCTGCATAGATAATGCAGATAGTTCGTTATCTGGCTAACAGCAAAAAGCAGGTACTTAAGGTCTTCAGTTCCAATTCTTCAGTTCATTTCTTATTGCTGGAATTTTCATATTCTCTTTATTTAAAATTTTCTCTCTTCTTTGATGACTAAACCAAATGATAGTAGAGACGGTAAGCCCTGCCCTGCTCGGCCTCAGGAGCAGACATGTTCTCAGCTGGTGGATCGGCCCATCTTGGTCTCTTTGCCATCTTGTGGTTTAGGGTTTCTTGGAAGTTGCATCATTATCGATGTTGAGGTGGCTGCTGTCCCTGGGCCTCATCAGCCTGTTTCTCAGTATCTTCGTTGTTAAAATAAAATAGTTATCTAAACATAACTTGCTTGCCGAAAGCAGTTACTTGTCTTTCTGTTTGCAGACCACAACACCTCCACAACTATTACTAGGAAAATCTTGTTTCTTCTACTTCAGATATCTCTAACAGGAAGGAAACCCCAGTTCTGGCGTTGCATGTTACACTGTCTTTAAAAGTGAGAAAGATGTGGAATTCGTATCATATTAGAAAGGTTTGAGCTACACACATCTGCTCAAAATATTTTCAAGGAGTTCAGTCTCAAAAGGAGGATTTTAAAATTTGAGGTCCTCTCCTTCAAATAATGTAAACCTTTCCCTACTGATTTTTTTTTAAAGTTCCTGTTGTTACCATTTTTGCTGGCAGTTCAAGGGAATGTGGTTACTTCTGTAGTATGCAGTGTGCAATAGATTAAAATAAACTGATTCTAAAAAGTAGAGAAGTTTAATTATAAAAGAAAGATATTTGTGTGTTGTGGCCTGTAAACGAAAGGCAAACACTTCTTTTCAAATATCCTACATGGCAGCTGAGACTGTCCTTAATGAGTGTTTTTCTTAGAACAGGCAGAAGCAGGGAGTCTTAACAGGCATTAAACCAGGAAAATAGACTAAACAGGCAGATGGTGCATGTTTCCTGGGGAGAGGAAAAACGTCAAATCACAGAAGTTAACAAAAATAAAGGAAAATGTGAGAATGATTATTGTGCTTTTCTGGAAAAAAAGTCCTGCTTCTCATCAACCTACATATTTATATGCATGTGTATGCAACTGTATCAAACAGTCAGGATGAGTGTTTTTGTATGTAACAGCTACTTTTTTGTGTTTGTGTTTTTTACACAAAATCATTTCTTTCATTTAAAGCCCGTGTTTTGCAAACTGCAATAGAAATTAAGAATGAGAAACACAAACATTTTAAAGCTGAGAATTGCTTTATCAAGAAAAAACATTTGACCCCTTAAGGACAGTACATCCTTTTATAAACAAATCTTTTCAGTTGTCTCACCCCTATACTGAAAACCGCCTGACATACCCCTGGCTTTCCCAATATAGTGCCACTTTAGGGGGCCAAAATCCTGTAATATTGCTATTTTGGGAAATCCAGCAATAATGCAGAGTTTCCCATAATAGCTATGCTTACCTTTATGATGCCTGGTGAGTGCCTTCCAGAATCAGAGCCTGCTTGCACCTTCACTTCTCTGGAATGGACTGGGTGTTAACATTTTAAACTCCCAATACGTATGCACATGGTGACTATACCCATGGTAACCAGGTGATGCAGTGCACAGGGAGTGGTGAAAACATTGTGTGCCAGGGCATGGCTAGTGCTCCACGGCTATCTGGCCAGGAGACAATCCGGCACACATGAAGCCACTTCTGAAGTGAAAACAGTGCCACATGGTGAGTATGCTCTGTATAGGAGGAAACCTGGACTGGCCTTTTTGCCCAAGTGTAAAGATTCCTCAGTTTGATTGGGTTACTGGAAGCAAGAGAATTATGTGAAAACAAAAAGAAGTGGGTGGTGCTTGACTGGCTTCCAGTAGCCTCTCATGAGGTGATCCCAGAAGGTGCTTCCCAGAAGTCAAGGTAAGCCCATGATTGCTCCTTCATCCAGCAGCTGTGCTTAGAGGTAATTGTAGGATCTTGTTTAGATCCTGCATTGCTTCTTACCATCTGAAGGCAGCCCATATCAATTTCATTTTGAACAGGCCCAGGTTACCACAGTGTAAGCCAATTGAGGTTTTTGCTGTGGATCCATTAACCCCCAACTTTACACTATTTTCTCTAAGTAACAGTTTGTTGGGATGGGATTTCAGAATTATAGGAGGATGCACTGTATTTAAATTTATTTATTTATTTATTTATTTATTTATTATTTACATTTCTATCCTGCCCCATACCCAAAGGTCTCTGGGCCTTAAAATAGAATATACATTAAAAGACGTTAAAAATTCAACAGATATAAAACAATATACAATATGTTTAAAATGACAGTGTCTGTACTATTTAAAGACACATCTAATTTGATCCCCAGGTTCATTTTCATAGGCGTCCTTATATTAACCCCTCTTAAGTATACATTGATAATCCTTAATCATTCTTCTGCTTGAAATGGCTCTGCTGTGTGATTCTTAACAGGCCCAGAAGGATGTCCCTGCCTGAGTCCACACCCAAGTCTTAATCCAGCTGCAGTCCCCTTTAAGGGTGAGAGAACATATCAGGAAAATAACAAGTTGTTTTCTTTCAGTATTATATAACTCAGAAAATCCACCTTTGTGTTAGTGTGGAAAGAAAATGAGTAGTCACTTTGCCGATATGTTTTCTCACATGGAAGGTGGACTGAAGCTGGATTAATATTTAGGTATGAACGTAACTCTCTCTACCTCTCTGTGTGTTTAAAGGAAAGTAACCATGCAGAGCACACAGTTTGTGCAGACTATGATGTGTTGGGTGCTAATTGTGCAAAATTGCACAAGTTATAATATGATGATGAAATGTGACCGTTGGGTGCAGTTCATGTGTAGAATGAATGCAGTCTGAGGGGTCTGAAGGGAAATCACAATGCCTTTGTTTCTGTAATCAGTGTGAGACTTTGGATGTGGGCAAGACATTCCTTAGATCCGGATCTTCTTAGATCCGGATTAAAGGAGTGTGGTGGAAAAACACCCCATGTGATACAATTCCCATGTCTCCCAAGCAGTCCTGATCAAAGGTGACATTCTTAATGTCAAATGTGTATTCAATGGAGTCACCAAGAAGATGGATAACTGGAATCACACACCCTACATTCCAGTTGAGAAGGGATATTGCTTTCCAGTTATTCAATTATTATAGATAGAGCATGTAAAGCTCTGTGTGCAGAACATGCTGCATTCCATGGGTCATCCTTATTGAACAACAACAAAAGTTCCTTCATTTTGTCTTTATAAATATACACAAGATCAGATGCATAAAGCTTTGATGCATAAACTGCGACAGATACAATAATGAACTATGACTTTGCATACTAAATGAGTTGCATTTGTTCTTCTTTCTTTGTCCATAGTGTTGACGATGAATATTGCTCCATTAGAAACATGGGCTAGCATAGACCATCATCTAAATAAAACCGGGCAAACAGACATTTATGAATTAAGGTTAATAGTCAATTAAATCAGCATGTCAAGACAAGGAAATTCAAGCCATGGCTTCTCCAGTGGATACTGTAGCACAGTGTTATGGGATGCCACTTCCCATAATGCTCAATAAGTATGAGATAATTTTCTTCTGATTTTATCCTCTTTTAGATTGGTGATCACTGTCGTGAAATTCCCAAGTGAATACACTTTAGCAGCAAGGCTGTCTGGCTTCGGCTTTTGAGCCTCTGTTTAATTCATGACTTTGCTATTACTCTTGTCAATTTACATTTCCTCAGAGCAACCTGTTTCATTAATAATAGAAAAATCTCTGCCCTTAATGCACTTCATGTTTATGCAGCAAAGTTCTTATGGGTGACATCCTCTGATGTCCTTTACACAGATGTCTCTATTTACATATTCTAAGGAAGGGAAGTCTAACATGGTAGATTTGCTGGACGGTTCAAAAGAATACCATGAGCTTAGAATTCAATACCTAAAGGACATGTCAGTCTTTCTAGGTCATCTAAAACAGTATTTTTGACAACTGTCCATTTTGGATGACTTTTTGCTTTCCAGTGGTAGTTCCCATTAACACCATCATATATTCACCACTCCATTTGATCTTCACAACAATAATGCAAGGTAGCAGACAAGGACTCCCCCCTCAGTGGAGGTTCATGGTATAGTGGGAGCTAGAAACTTTACATTCTAGCCATTGTATTACCAAGAATCTCATGTAATATTCATGCTGTATAGTCTTCAATTCTGATAATTCGTTGATCCATGGAAAGCTAACTTAAACTGGGAAGTTAGGTTTCTAAAAATCAGGGCTGGATTCAGATCTCCAGTTGTGTTCCATGGCAACATTGTGCCATAGGGTGTTTTTCCACCACGCTCATTTAATAGAGATCTAAGAAGATCCGGATCTAAGGAATGTGTTTCCATGGGTGGTCTAGCACCCAATAGCAATGGGTGCTAGCCTCCCTGCTGTGGAAACACCGGAGCACCCATTTGCAAATCCAGATTGACCCACAAGGGGTCTGCCGGTCACCTCAGGTGTTTTGGGAGACGGGGTGCAATCTCTGACGTCCCTCCGAAGTTGCCTTTAGAGATTAACAAAGGCTCCAAAGTCCCTCTGAAGTTGCCTTCAGAAGTTAGCGATGGCTCCGAAGTCCCTCCGAAGGCAACTTCGGAGATTAGCAAAGGCTCTGAAGACAAACCCCTTAGGAGAGCATGCATATTAATGAGCTCCTTGTGAGCAGGGATGAGTCAGTCTCATTAATATGTACCTCTTTCCATGCCTGAAGGTAACAGTCCCCTTTGTTCCCCCTTTGTTCTGGGGGGTTTGTCTTCGGGGGGGGGGGTTGTTGATCTCCGAAGGCAACTTTGAAATGGCTTCAAAATGGCTTTGAAATGACTTCAAAATGATTTTGAAGCCTAGGTTTTGGGGCTCCCCCCCATGGGTGCCCCTCCCCCTAGCCTCCTCTAGACCCCATTGCCAAACTAACATGGAAACAGGCTCCCTTTAATCTGGATTTTCTGGTTGAAGACCCCATTGTAGACCCCATTAATGGGGTCTACAGAAAATCCGGATTAAAGGCTGAGATGTACCCATATGATCTGGATTTCCCAGCGGTGGTGGAAACTAATGTGTCCCAAATGGTTGTCGTGGTGGAAATGGGGTCATCCGGCTCACACCCAAATGGGTCCTTAATGGGTGCAAAAATGGGTACTTTCTGCCAGTGGAAAAACACCCAATAACCCATACCCAGTCATGTCAGTGGAACAGAAGTTTGCCAGATACGAGAACTTCACCCTTCTGTCTCACCACAACTTTCTTACTGGCCATGTGTGATTAAGCAATGCAGGCCTCCAGTAGATGAAATGATCGGTATGCTGATCTACAGAATACATGCTAGATGACAGTCTAGTTCACCTCTATGGACACCGACCCACACTGTTCCTTCTTGCATGGCACATGTAAGAAGTTTCTAAATTCTAAAAGCATATCTGAAAATGACATTCTTCTGGCAAGTTGTCCCCACTTATAATTTCTCCATCTCCAGTGGCATGGAGTGGGTGTAGCAAGATGATTGAATACAGAGATCGAATGAGCAAAGAAAAAGTGAAATTGTTTCAGGTCTTTTCAAATTGAAGTGGAATGGGAGACCATGTTGACGTGATCTGTTTTGGGGACAACCTGGCATTATGATAGAGAGATGGGAAATGGACAGAATGATGGTACTGATAAGAACTATTGGCTTTTAAAATGGGCAATTAACTGGTGTGGACCAGGCAAAAATAAAGAAGAGAAAGCGTCGAGCTAAAAAGAGTTTGCAATAATTTATTCTTGTTATTGGAAGCTCACACACACACACAAAAAAAAAAATGGCAGCAGAACAAAAACATAGGCAGGAGCAATGAAATGAATGAGGTTATAGCATACCAGGCGTACTAGTCACCTTCTTACCCTTTCCAGTGTTCACCTGTTCCTGTTTTCTCTTGAAGAGGCTGATTAATTAAAGATGCAATCATTTTGGAGGGTATAAAATTTACATATTTATATGGTAAAGGGCATTTCTATTAATATGATCTATGGAAATGAGGAAAATACATTTGTGAGTAGGAAAACCAAATCTACTGCACTTGTTCTGTTCAACAATATTATAGCACTCATCTCTTGGCTTTTGACAGCCCTGATTTCTTGTCTGACTTTCAGTTTCTAGTTAATGTGAAAGGATGCAAAGATCTTCCTTTTTTAAGAAAGATAAGCTATAAAGTCAAAAAAGGCACCTTATTTCTTGTCTTCCTTTTGGGGAATTGGTGAACCACATTAGGAAGCAAACAGCAAAATTTCAGATTTTCTGAGAGCTATAAGTGTGCCAATTGTGTATTTTGTTCTTATTATTAGCCCTAAGTCAAATCCTTGGGTTGCTTGAATGTCAGTGCCCCTTCCACTTCAGAAGCATACTTTTTTTTTTCATATTATGCCAAATACAGTAGTGACATCTTTCCCACTTGATCTCCACACTGATGCCCTGTTAAGTTAAATACAATTTGGATAGATCAAAGATGGGACTTTCAGTCAGAAACATACCCTCCCCTCTTTTTCATGCATGGAGCAAGTCTCATAAAGCTCAGTGTGTTTTTTCTTCTGAGCAGCCTCTCATATTTCTTATTAAGTGCAATCTGAATAGAGCCCTGGATTTCAGCATCACCTGGGGTTACTGCAAGAACCCTAGACATGAGAAAATGTGTAGACGGTCTGCCACTACTGGGAGGTGTTAAATGAAGTCTTAACCTCCCAAACATTCCTCCATTTTGTATACTACACGAGTTAATTAAGAATGCTTCTGAAAATCATAAAATGAAAGAAATGCCTTTGGTTGCAAGATTTTAAATAAAATTCTGCCAAGTTTATGTTGACAGTGACCAAAGGATGCTTGCAAGTTGTTTCTTTCATTCTGCAGAGCATAACTGAGGGTCTGCAGGCTTCATCTTTCCTGGATGCCTGTGGTTGGGTGGTCTTTCTTGTGAGCAAAACATGCACATGTTCTGCTTATCATGTGTCTGCCTTATTTATTTATCCATCCATCCATCCATCCATCCATCCATCCATCCATCCATCCATCCATCCATCCATCCATCCATCCATCCATCCATCCATCCATCCATCCATCCATCCATTCTCTCTCTCTCTCTCCCTCTCTTTCTTTTCCTTCCCCTCCTCTTCCTCCATTTTATTTTTGAGGAAAAATAGAAAAGTTTTAATCTGGCTTTGTTTCAAGGTTTCAGCCAGTTGGGTTCTTGTTATCTGAAAAAGCGCTTTTACAGAACTGCTTGAGTATTCTTGTAAGTCTTCCTTTTTTCAGAGGAGCAAGAGGTAGGGACAGATAGAAGGGTCTTTTCTGTGGTGGCCCCCAGACTTGGATCAGCCTCCCTCTGGAGGTTTGCCAAGTGCTCACATTATATACTTTGCGGAAACTGGGTAAAACATACCTCTTCATGCAGGCCTTTGATGTTCAGTTTCCTATGAGTGTGGTCCTGCCACAGAGGAAGGAAGTGTGGGAGGGAAGGTTATTTTCAAAATATATTTTATGTATATGTTATATAACTAATTTTTTCATGGCTGTGTGACTTGCCGCGATACCTTTGGGTGAAGGGTGGAATGTAAGAAAGTAATAAAAACAGACAATCAAACTATATTCCCTCATTTTGGCTGTTTCTGCACCTACTGTTAGACTGGTAAATCATGGCGGCCACCTTTTTGCACACTCTAGTGTGGTCTAGAAAAGCCCTGTCCGGTGCTATTGCACTGTGTCCTCATTGGGTGCAGAATAGGCCAGTGTAGGAGTCTTTAAAATGGCTACCTAGACCATGATATTAGTAGGCTAATTTTTATAGATCCACCTCTTTCTCCTCATGAGGAAGTGTGCAGAAGGCTGTATGGGCTCTATGGGCCACTTTACCAGGGGGAACTATTTCAGTTATACACAAAACTGCCAAAATGAGTTCCCCTAAGCCTGCTAGGCTCTGAAGCTTGAACAAACTTCAGAGTGGTGTGTGCTGAGGTGTGAGGGGAGGTGGAACTTGAGGCAGCAGCATGGGGTGGTGTAGGTTGGTTGCAGGGGTTGGTGGGTAATGTTGGGTTTGGGGCACTGCACAGTGCATGGCCTGTACAGGAACACACTGTCCAAATATGGACGGCCTTTTCCCAAGATCATGGGACCTCTCTAGTTGGGAATGGTTCCTATAGGAGCCATGAAAACTAGCCACTGCAAATGCAAAAATAGAGTTTGATTAAAATTCATAAGAAGCTGTAATAACATAGGTCATATTGCAAACTTTTTTGAAATCAGGTTTCCTAGGCAGTGGGAAGCACACCAAGTGTTTTAAATATATTTAAAGAGAAATACAACATTGCCAAGGTAAATTTATTTAAACCCCATAATCAAAGTCATGAAGCAATTCTGCAAGGGTGTGTCCCCATGTAGCTTTTTTAGTCCTGGTTTAGTCCTGTATGGACTATTTTTTTTAGTCCCATTTGGATTATTTTTAATCTGAATAAGTGCCTGAAGATTAATCCAAATATAGCCATCCTCATGCATAACAGGACTTTTAAATCCTCCCCCCCGGTGCAAACCCTGCCTGCAATAAAAGCAGCAAAACCTTCCCCTTTACTTTCGCTGAAGCCAGATAGCTTAAATGAAAAGCTGGCAGGTTTTTATTAAATCTAAATGAGAGTACTTTCTCCTTTCATTTTCTCCCTTTTGACATTATTGGGAACTGTGCACTCAAGCAGATCAGCGAAGGAGGGAGAACAGTGCAATAAAATGTATCTTTTTGCAAATTTGGATTCATTACCTAATCATGGGGATGGTCCTTCCCGAATTCAAATTCAATTCAGATTAAAATGCACATGGGGACGCACCCCAAGTGACTATTCCAAACATAACCACTACCCCAAATCCACTATACCTTAGTAGTCTTAGAAAGGTGACTGTTCCTATTTATTTCTTTTCCCTCTTGGAAGGACAGACTGTATATCCTGTTGCTCATGTATTGTGCAAGACAAAAAAAAATCACACATTTTAGAAGAGAAGAAAGCAAGAGAAAAGTTACAATGTGAAGTACTGTGCCTTTCATATATTGTAAACATGTTTAGTAAACTGGAATACAGTTGTAGCTCAGATGAATCTTTTACATATATTACAGAACATGTGTTTCCAATTTGGTAAGTATTGTTAGAAGCCAACACGCATTTTGTTTAGGTTTTGGACTTCCTTTTTATGGAGGGAGGCAAACTGTTTTGTGTTCTGCTTTTGCTGTACTATTTAGTCCTGTGTATAGAAAATTGTATGCATAAGTCCATGTGCTTCCTGTTGAAGTATATTTCTAGGTGAAAGGTTATGCATTAGTGTATTGTGGAAACGTGCATTGTAATTTTCATGACCCTTCCTGATGAACAAATCTCCAAGGATTTGGTGGTGGAGGAAGGAAGAAAAAAGTCTGAATATTTTGAAGTAGAAAGAAGTGACAAAATGCAAAGATATTTGAGGAAAGGATAAGAAAGCAAAATCTTTGCTTTGGAAGTGTTGTCTAGTTTGTACAAGTTTTCTGAAGTTTAAGTTTGTTTTTTGGGGAAACTTCTTGATCTGGCTTTACATTTTGCTTTGGTGTTGCTTATCCAAATCCATAATAATGAACTCATGCATTGGACATCATCAGGCTAAGCCAGACTTAGCAACAATGAAAAAAACTTAAAGCTGCATCCAAACATTGCTTATTTATTCTGCAGTTTTTTAGATCTTCTGGAATAAAGCATGGATATCCCATTACCTCTCTTTGATGCTCCCAAAAGATGGATTCTGTGGATTGTTCTAGACGAAACAGACCATCTCATTGAGACCTCAGGATTAATGAGGATGCCACACCTGCCACCATCACCCTTTTGTGTATCTAATCACTGCCATCAATTGTTCTAACTTAGGGTGAGTTCAGACACATGTTTAAGAATATTCCTGAAGTGAGTTTGAAACGCAAGGGAGAAACATAAAATATAAAAAACTGCATCCCAAAGACTTACCCTTTGTGCCTCTTTTACAGGCAATTGGGAGTTTGAGTCGGATGGGGAGAGAAGCTTCAAGGATCTTACAGTCAGTCCCACCTGCTATGGACACCGACTATGAGATGGAAAATTGAGTCAGTGGCAGCTTATTTTACAATACTTATTTTTAAAATGCCTGCAGATGAGGTACCCCTTGATAAAAGGATGCCCAAAAGCAGTCCTGTGTGATCATACCCAGAGGGTGATTCCGCACAGGCCGTTAAGGCTTCATTAAGCACCCGATAAGGACACATATAGCACACATCTGGAAGTTACCTTCTGCACAGCAGGACAGATTAGGGACCCTTCAAGGACGCCGCTTCCACATGGCCTCATGCGAGGTCCGTATCTAATGGGGTCTAGAGGCCACCGAATCCGGTTTTTGGAAAGACCTGAAAAATTAGGTCTTCAAACGGTTCCTGCTTGCAAATTCTGGATCAAAGGATGCCGCTTCCGCACAGTGACAGGAGAGGGAATGCATGTGGGTGGGACTGGAAGTTGGCATGTTGAGCGCAGCAGGGCAGACACAGGATCTTAGGCACGCCACTGATTGGTGGGCAGTCTGTCCCTGACATGCCCACGCACAACGGAAATGAATGGTGACTGATGGCTGAGTGCTCCAATCACACAACACCTTGAGAGGCAGGGCTGCAGAGAGGCCTGATCCTTCTGGATATTGGTGCTCTGGTGTCCGCACAGCAAACATATGATGCGTTCCTCGCTATCCGTGCTTCCCACGTGAGTGCGGATGCGTTAGGCCTCATTTGGATCCATCCCTATTTCAGACAGAAACACACTTAGTTTGAAAACTTGACACTGAATTCATAAAGCTTTTAGAAAATGAAGATGGTTAGCGATGGACCCAGAGCTTGCTACAAACTCCAGGCCAACAAAATATCAATGACTTATTGTGATTTGTGTCATGCTCTGGTATTATGTAACTGTGGCTGCATCTCCATTACTCAGCAAATGCACTTAATCAGGCCCACAAGCCAGCTGGTTTCCACTGAAAATAACAAATGGCCATCATTTAAGGTGATTTTAATGTGTAATGTGTAATGGAGACACATCCTTACTTTCCCTTCATCTGTAGCACAGTAAGGGGACACAATAAAGTAGATTAATAAACAGTAGGGATGTGCACAAATATTAAAAATATTTAAAATTCGATTGAATTAGTTTGAAATTGGACATTTGAATTCAAATTAAACATCTATAAATTTGAATTTAAACATTTGAATGAATTTTGCATTTTTGAAACATTCATACAAATTATTCAGACATATTATATGTGTACAGATATGTACACAATGCGTACTTGCCCGTATGCATCTTTCCCACATCCGTATGCATTTATACTGATCCATACAGGACAAAAATGGGATGCGCATGTATGCGTATGGGCACATATGAATGTTGTTGACATTTGTATTTGCAAATACGGATTGAACATTCACACTAACAGACTTGAATGTATTTCAAATCAAATCTAATATGAATGCATCCAAATTTTAAATATTTAAATTGATTTGAATTTTTGGATAGTTGAACCAAATTGAATTCTGAAAATTGCATTTGTGCACACTCCTAGTAATGCCCCCCCCCCATATCACACCCATCTGATCTGAGCAGGGTGCCAAAAATTATTTGTCCTTCTAGGTCATAAAAAGCTTCAAGTATACTTCTAAGTACAGGCTGAAAATGATAATATTTTGGCCGCAAACCTATATCCCATTACCATTACCAGAAAATAAATCCTATTGAGGAATTCAGGGAACATTATATTTAAGTAAACATACATAGAATTGCCAGAAAAACTTCTCATCCTCATGCAAGCTACTACAGGAGTGTAAGAATGAGCATATATTCTTGTGCCACACAAAAATACTGTAGATTTGCTGATAAAATCACACATGGCTTCAGGAATTTAGTAAGGTCATACCACAGGCCAATCACCCATAGACATGAATAAGAACGGAGATTAAAGTTTGGCCCCAGGAAGCCAGTGTAGGGAGAGAATGCTGAAATAAGATGACACTTCTAATTTTACTGCAAGTCTGCTTTATGATGACAAAAAGGCAGTGACCATGATTTGGACAGCACAGGTCAAGGTAAAGATCGAGATGAGAGAAAATGCATTTCAGGAACTTCTTCTGAACTGACATTCACAGCCTCACTCTGAACGCCTCCACTCCTTGTTCTTTACAGCAGATTGATGCAGAGAGGCTGCAGAAATGAATGAAATTGCATGTCAGTTCTAATAACTCACAGCACACTACTAAAAGTTCAGAAATTATTACCTGCACAAGGACAGAAGAAGGGAAGAAGTTTATTTTAGAACCAAATGAAACTTGCTTGCATAGAGCTGAGATTTCAAATAAAGGCACCAGAGTTGCTGTGTTGCTTCTTTTTTAACATGTTGTTTGTACTTTGTGTCATGTGGAAGGCATTTAAAGTCACCAGTTATCTAAAAGCCAGTACTTGGAACCATTCTCCTACTGATCATCTCAGTCTATAATGTTCAAATTTGTACTACAAAAATTCATTACGGAAGTCATAAGATAATGTACATTTTTAAGAGTTACAGGTACTGGGCCTTATTCTGGGTTATATTCCAGAATAGAAGCCTGTCATCCACTTGCTGGTGCAGGATACAGCTGGTCCTGGGCATATGGACAGCAAGATCCTATTCTGAAATACAATCCAGAATAAGACCCAGTGCGGCACAGGCCACAACTTACAAACCTGGGAAGTGAATGTGCTATCTTCTTTAAGATGGAGGGCTTGAAAATCAATAGAGGTGCTCTCATATTTTTGACAATTCCAGGAAATCAATCCAAGTCAACAAAACCTAGAAGTTGACTTTCCATTATAAGACAGAAGATGAAAATGGCAATATAGTAGGAATTTCTATGTAGGTTCACAGGCTTTGATTTAAACATTTTAAGGTATTCACTGAATCCCAAGAATAAATATATTTGTTGAATCTGCCCTGGAAGGCTCACATGGTTTTTCAAAATTACTGGCTATTTTTACATGATGAAACTTTTAGTTTACTTCTCCTAATTCCTGCATTAATCAGCATGTAAGCTGGCACATGGTGCCCATCTAGTTTTTCATTGGAAGCATACCTTGTAACCTTCCTGCTGATAAATTCGTGCTCTTTTTCCTGTTTTGAATTTTCATTGTATTAGTGAAAAAAAAAACCAAGCCTTACATTTGACAGTTTCCTTTTTTGCCCTTATAGTAACCATAATAAAACAGTTTTTGTTATTGCCAAGTCTTGGAAAGAGATACAAGAAATGATATCATTTTCATCTTTGGAGATTTGCACACAGAAAAAATTAGAAGAGTCAAGGATTTTAAAAAATATATACATAATTTGTCTTGACATCTTTTAATCAAGATTCAGAATTAAATCCACATGAAGGAGAAACTCCATGGTAAGGAAGTAAATATGGAAATGAAACATGCCTATGCAGCACATCGTTTACTAAAAAATATGCCACTAGGAGATATAGCTGGGTATCTGTGAACTGTCAGAGATCAGTAGCAGCTCACACTTCAAAAGGTGGTTCAGGTCAAAGGAGAATTCCAACATTACCCACCTACCTGATGGAATATAATAATAATGTTTATTGATTAGCCAACATGGCCTTATCAAAAGCAGTATTTCAAACCAGGTAGCCTGTCTGGTGGAAGTGCTCTGTACACTTCTGCTGCTAGTATAGATCCTGAAACTAATTTAAAATATATTACTTTATTTCTGGATATGTTTGGAAAATTATTGATAATTAACCAGTTAATGTCAATTGTTGTAGAGGGACAGAAATTACAGTACAGATTTATTTTACCCAGTGACAGTTGGTAAGGGTATGAGTGCAAGCAGAACCCCTTCACCATAAAGTCTGGTTTGCAAATGCAGGAGTGAGCAGTAAAAACTTCTTCCCGCTGTGTGCACTGCTTTTGTGGATTCCCTTTGAAGTTCCCACAGCAACAGCAAATTAAGATTTGTCAGAGCTGTGGATGTGCCAGTGGGAACTTCAGAATGAATCTGTAGATAAAGGCCCAACTGGAAAGGAGGTTCCAGTTGCACTCCTCTGCCCGGCACCTCTGATTTTTCTCAACTTTCTGTGTGGGTGTGTATTGTCAGTAACACTGAAAATTTTGGATACCTCTTTTGTTTAGGATGAGTTTACTCATAGAGGTTTTTCCCACTGACCTCCCTTAATCTGGATCTAAGATGATCCATATCTAAGGAATGGGTCTTCAACTAATCCGGATCTAGTAGAATCCGGATTAAGGAAGGTACCCGATGTGTCCCCACGAGCAGTGCAGCACCCAATAGCAATGGGTGCTAACCTGCCCGCAGTGGAAACGCGGGAGCACCCATGTGGCAAATCCGGATCGACCCACATGAGGCCCACCCATCACCAGAGGTTTTTGGGGGGACAGGGGGTGCAATCTCCATAGATGCTCCAGAGATTCTTCAAAGATCCTCTGGAGTGGCTCCGGAGAATCTCCAGAGCTTTGTCATAAGGATAGGGCCCTGGGTAGGGCTTGCCATAGTCTGCACCAGCGTGTGGATCAGGAACATGTTGATATGAAGAAAAGGAAGAGGAGGAAGAGGAAGAGGTAGTGGGCAGGCCCTTGGGCAGCATTCAGATATTTGCAAGAGAATGCAAATAAAATGAATTGGCCGACAAGTGGTAAAAACCCACAATTGCCTCCCCTCGACTGGCAGGGGCTGTCAAAATGCAGGAGCTTCTTTAGTTCCCTCTTTTGTTTTTTGCTACCTGGGAGCATCCTAAAAATGATTTGATTGTCAGTTAAATTACACTGCTTAGTCACTTGTAGGTTCTTTTTTGCATTGTTCTATTGTCTCACTCACGAAAGATCAGTTCTGAAAAGCCAGAAGGTGCAGCCATTTAATTGTGCAAAGTTATTTATTTGATGTGATTTTGGCCAGCTGATACCAGTGCATTGGACCCTTCATGCTTTTTTAAATTGATCAAAATACTCAAAATATAATGCCTTTCTTTGCTGGGGTGTTTAGAGAAGTAGGTCAGTAAGTGCTATCATGTAAAATGTCCATAAATTGGTGTTTGTGCTGATGCCACCAGAGAATCTCATGGCATTTCCCCAGGGAACCTCTCAGACATGGGGACAATCCTGCAAGCTGGCAGCGTTAAGTGATTTTTTAAATGGCTATTATACTATGATTAATTATCATACCTCAAAGACCCTATAATAACTTACTACATGTATATGAAATGCCAAAGCCGATCGGGAGAGACAGTGGGAACATCTCCTATACAAGGCCTGTTAAATGAATTATTTTATGGATATACTGCTGTGATCTTGCACAACTGCTATGAATTTAAATACAGCTAGTGTGGGAAATGTTTCCAGTGTTTCTCCTCAATAAATAAGATCAGTGAATGTAGCCCATATCCCATTTCAGTCAGCAGCGAAATGACCATTGATTGTAATAGATTTGGATGGCACACAATAAAGTTGGACTCTCTCCTACTGTTCTACCTGTAGAGAATAATCGAAAACCACAAATAGAAATAAATTGCATGAAATCCAGGCTGGTTTCTAGCTACTTACACAATAGTTTTATAGGCAGCACCTGCCACTTGCACTCAAAACTGACTGTCAGATTGCAGGACATGAGGTTTGCTTAAAATTATATCTAAGCACTATCCTATTGAAAGTGTCAGTTGTTTGCCTCATTTCCATCTTTCGGATTACTTCATAGAAAATATTTCTTTTCTCCAAGAACACAAGATCTTTTTTTTTTTTTTTTGAGGTTCATAATCTTTTGCAAGCATAAACATTTAACTTTATCAATATGTTAAAAATGTATTATTTATTTCAGTAACTAGCCCTCTTATGACAATCAACAAAATGAACATTCACACCAAGCTACATAAAGTAAACTGTTGTGACACATAAAGAATTAGAAAAGCTTTTACAATATACAGCACAGGAAAAAGACCGCTCTGTATACTGAAATACAAATAGAAGAATGCCTCAGTCATCATCAATGTTCAGTATTGGACTATTAGTATCAATACTTTTGAAAATGTATATTAAAAAATAGGAACTCCAAAATATTAACTGTGTAGAACATTTAGTCTTCATTATATATACAGTCCATACTGCAATGATTAAAGGAAAACCTATATTATTGGCCCTTTCTACACTAGGTCTTATTCCAGATTATATCCTGGAATAGGACCCTGTCATCCATTTGCTGGTAGAGACTACAGGAAGCTCCGAGCAGGGCCTTCAATAATTTGCACTTGCATGTGGAATACATACCCCTGTCTTTTTTGGGAGGAGGTCGGGACAATTAAAATGGATAGAGTGACTAGGGAGGAGGTACTCGCAAATCTTAATAAACTAAATGCTAACAAATTGCCAGGAGTTCTTGGGGTGGGTGGGTGGGGGAGGAAATGTAACAACAGGCTTCTATTATAGGCAAGTCAAGTCAATTTAATATCAATTCCAAGAAAAGTAATGGAAACCACAATTAATAAAATTTGTGAGCATTACTGAAGGAAAATCAGCATGGCTTCTGCAAAGTAAATCATGCTTTAATTACTTGGAATTATTCGATAATGTCAATAAATATGTGGATAAAGATATCCAGTTGACATTGCCTGTCTGAACTTTCAGACGGTATTTACTTATTTACTTACTTATCTTTCTATGCAGCCCTATACCTGAAGATATCAGAGCAAATCACAATAAAATCACTATAAAAATAAATTTAGTGAGCTAAAACAGTGACAGTGCCTGCACTGAGAAAGCATGCTGTTTCCTCAGTGAAAGGTGTGGAAAATGTTCATAGAAAAAAATTATTTGCTCTATCATTGAACACTAGAGCCTGATGGACAGGAGAGTTAGAACTGACAAGGGGGAATAATTTTTCATCAGACACAGTAGAGATGGCATACTTCTGAGGACATCCAGGAAATGAATATGATTGATAACAGCAAAAATGGAGCTTGCTTGTCATTCCAAAAAGAGCACTGCTTGCAGTGTTGTCCAAATCCTGCTTGTGACTGACAACCCCCTTAGTATTTTTAAGTGAATCAGTGTGTAGCAACGGAAGGGTAGATCAGAGATAAAAGTGTGCTTCTGTCTCTTGGTAGATTCTGAACACAAGTTGAGCACCAGTATTTCATGGAACACCAGCTGAGCAAACAATAATGGAAGTCTCATTTGTAGCAGTTTTGGGGCTGTTATGCTGTGTTCCAGGTTTCTTCTTCTGAAAACCTAAGCCTTCAGATATAGTTGTGATATCCATCTTCAGAGGACTTTACTCTTGGATAAATCGAGAGTGACTGGTGTCTTACTAGATCTTGTTTCCCTTCTTATAGGTGTCTGCAAACACACAAGCCACTAGTCACTCATCCCCAGGGATTACACCAATACATAGTAGACAAGTTAGCCTCAACAACCCACCATTAACACTTCCCCCCAAGGAAACAATGCCAAAAAGGTACAGCCAGGAAAATACCAATGATTCATTAGCAACTCAAACAAAGGAAGAACTGACAAACAGCAGACATCTATAAGAAGGGAAACAAAATCTAGTAAGACACCAGTCACCCTTGACTCATCCAAGAGCAAAGTCCTCTGAAGGTGGATATTGCAGCTATATCTGAAAGCTTAGGTTCTCAGAAGAAGAAACCTTGAACATGGCATAAGAGCCCCCAGACTGCTATGAATGAGACTGAATCCGGCCATGAAAGCCTAGGGATGTTATTCATATGAATTTGGACGAATTTGGACATTCATATATGAATCAAATGTCCTGACATTTGTACTTTAGTATTCATATGAATACAAATATTTTGAGTTATTCATAAGAATAATTTGGATAGTCGTATGTGAACAGATATGTATGCATTGAGTACGTATCTGTATGCATACGAGTGAAAACGGGATGCATACAGGATCTGTGCAGATGTGTACGGATGCATTCAGGATTCATATCATTGGATATGTACAGTGGTATCTCGACATACAAGTGCCCTGACATACAAGCGTTTTGAGATACAAGCCGCCGAGCGAGTGGTATCTTGCTTTGAGATGAGAACAAGATTTGAGATACGGAATGGATTAATGGAATGGATTAATGGGAAAATTGCTTTGAGATACGAGTGATTTGACATAAGAGCAAGGTTACGGAACGAATTAAACTCGTATGTCAAGGTACCACTGTATTGAATATTTGTACAAATAGATATGAATGTATTTGTATTGGCTCAAATGTCCAGACATTAATTTTTCTTTATTTGTATGAATTCAGATTTTCAAATATTTGATTTGTTATAAATCAAATGCCAAAAATTGCATTTGTGCACACCCCTAGCCTACATATGACCAAAAATGGAAGTGTTTTCTTCATAGCTCTGCTGATTGGAGCCAAAATACAATACTAGATGTTTTAAAATATGAACAACATACTAGCTAGCAAAATAAAATGGGATCAAAAAGAAAACAGATAAAAAAGAAGATATCAGTAGTTTGTCATCTGTTCAAGTGATACTGTGGATGGACAACTAAGATGCACACAGTCTGTTCTTCTGATTTATTATCTTGAAACTGAACTTGGAATCAATAGTGACTGAGAGAGAAAATCAAAAAATGTATGCCTCCTACAATAGGTAGTGGAAAGAGGTTACTCTTCAAGAACAGGACTGTCCTCTATAAAAGAAAACCTTTTAGATATAGTAACACACCCAGGTTTAATCCACTTTCAGTCCACTTTCAAAGTGAAAGAACACATCAGCAGAGTGACTAGTCATTTTCTTTTCCCTTTACCTAAACAAAAGGTACGTTTTCTGAGTTCAATAACGCCAATGTGTAAATGTAGCCTCAGTGCCAGTGCTAAAACCCATATGAAACAATCATGCTGTTTTGTAACTGAAACAGCCCATTTCAAATGTTTCGAGACTGAAACAAAACTTCTCTTTAAAAAATTGCATGTTTCATGCTTCAGTGGGGATGGCAGATCCCTATTATGAGATAGAATCTAGAATAAAACCCAGTGCTGAAAGGGCTGGAAAGAGGGATAACATTTGCATGATCTCCAGAGCCAGCATGAGGTGCTGTACCAATGAAGGTTTATCCTGGTAACGCAGGGTCATTCCTGTTCCATCCTGGCCTAGTCCTGCTGGAATGGCCTAGTAAATAAAGTGTGAATCCAGCCCATGTTGTCTCTGCCACTGGTTGCTGGGTTTTGAGAAACCATCCTGCCTAGGCATCTGAATGTGTATTTCTTGTCCACCCTTTTCATGTCTCTCTTTCATTTAAGTATCCTTGCCATGGCAATTTTTTCACTGTGACTTGGTTGGCATGAAGCAAAAAGATCCCCACTATTGGTAACACAGCACCCACCCATACCCACCGACACACTCTCACACACACTTTTACAGAGGACAAATACACTTGTGTTGCAATCTGAATTAGACAATTTATTCAGAGTTCAAAAACACAAAGTGTCATGGAGTCTAGGGTTGCGTCTTCATTTATTTACAGCTACAGAAAGATGCCCTTTGCATATCTACCACTCCCTGCATGAAGTCACCTGGGTGTGAGAACGGCATTTGGAGTCAGGGCATGAGGGACAACTGCAAAGTTGCTATCTCAGTTCTGACTCCTTCAGTCATCTCCCTGTGCACGGAAGACAACCTGTGAGGAAGCTGTTAATCTCAGCCTCCCTGCAGAGTCACTGCCACCTGTCAATGCAGCAAAAGGAGATGATAGGCCACTTTAGTCAGGCTGCAGTGAAAAAGGTGCCCTACCCCCATTGTAAAAGGAGATGCAACCTGCATCTAAGTTAATAGGCAAGTGAGCTTAAATTAATCTTAAATTGAAAAAGACAAAAAAAATCTAAATGCTGGTTTGTATACAAGTGTTTGAGCAATCTATTAGAAATGAAATTGTTCTCTTCTTTTTTGTCACTTAGATGTGGGGGAGGGGGAAGCAAGGAGGCTGCTTTTAAGGCAGACTCTTTCTCTCCACCCACAGGAAAAGCTGCTTCAGCAGGTTAAAAAGAAGAGTCTGCTAAATGTTGACAATTTGTACTATTTATAGACAATGAGCCACACTGGCAATCACACTGAGACTGACTCATATGCAGATTCATGCTGAATTTTGAAGGCAGAGTTGACCCAGATCTGCCTGAACAAGAGTTTCTCTCTAGTCTTCCTCAAACAGTTGTCCTTAACTTTATGTTGTCCTATTAAATTTGTACGTGTAATTACTGACCTTTCTCCAAGGACCCTTAATCTGGATCAAAGAGGCCCCATCTTTCAATGGTCCCTTAATTTAAGTCCCTTAATTCAGATTTCTGGTAGTACCATCTAATTGGTACTACCAGAGAGCCCAGGACCCTGATCCAGAACACAGGAGGCATACATAATGCACACCTCTGTGTTCCAGGACGACTGGGGGATGTTTTTTGTTCCTAGTCTTCAGAGGTATGGGGGTCAGGGATGTGCATGAATATTCGTAACACTTGTTATTTGTATGAATTCAGACATTCGTACACAAATCAAATGTTACAGCATTCATACATTAACATTCATACCGATATGAATGTTTCAGAACGTTCATACAAATAGTTTGTACTGGGGATACATATTGTATAGAATATGTATTCTCTATGTATACAATATGGATATGTATCTGATAATAATGCGTTTCTATAGGATCCATATGCAGGATCCTTATGCGTTTGTGTTGGATATTTGTACGAATTCATACAAATACTGTACATTCATATTGAATAGAGTCCATTTGAAGGGGATCTATTTGAAGAAATACAAAACATTCTAACATGAGCTGCCTATTCAGGGGGCTACATCCCACCTCCTTGGGGATTCTGGCAATACTATTTAGTTAGTATTGGTAGATTTTGTGCCTGTTTCCCAGTCCCTTATGGTTTTCCTTCTTTCCTTTTCTTTTATCTCTTCACTTTTTTTTTTTTTTTTGGTGGTGGTGGTGGTGGTTGGGACAACTGCTATTGCGTAACAAGTTTGGTCTGAGTTTAGATCTGCAATTTGGCAGACTAATATTAACAAGTTATGAAAAGCAAAGATCCCATAACAAACCATTTGGTTTTCTGATAAACAAACAACCCTTCTTTCAAAATATGCACAAATAGTACGAGGCTTGACAAAAGATGTAGCAACTTAAAGGGAAATGCAATGCAGCAATATATTTGTTAAGTGCATTAAAGAAAGCAAAATACTAAAATGGGCTGGCTCATGATACAGGCAAAAAGAAAAAGAAAAAGGCGGGCTCTTGAGAACCTCATGTTTCTGTTCACTGATACAACAGGAAGTGAAAGGCCAAGATGTCCCTTTCTCAGAAATAAGAACACACTGTGGACTGTGGCTAAACACATCCTCACTCCATTTGAAGCTTTCGGAACATAATAGCTTAAAGTCTTGCAATTCAATTTCCGTTTTCTGATTTCATTAGAGAAAGAAAATGACCCAGACGAGCTATATCTTACGTATGTGTGGTGAATGTGGTTTAAATATTAAGTCGGTTAATAAGCTGCTTTTGCACAGTTGCTCACAATGCACATGGGCATATGAAAATACATATTGAAAGAAGTATTGTTACAAGCCCGGGTCCCGTGAAGCAAACTGTAATATTCAAGTGCCTAACTGAAGAGAAGTGTATTATAAGCCTATGGACTCCCATAAGGCCACTCTCTTAGCTAGGTCAAACCCGGGCATAAGACTCTGCCAGGCATGGGCAACTATAGGGATGTGTACGAATATTTGTAACATTTGTTATTCGTACGAAGTCGTATGAATCTGGATATTTGTATGAATATGAATGTTTCAGAACTTTCCTACAGATAGTTTGGACATTCGTTAAACTGGGGAAAATCTAAGGGGCATGCAGCTTTGGAGAACGAAAGAGAGGAGTGATGTGTGCATGTTTAGACAGGATTGGGGAAATAGATGACTTGAGGGGGTTGTCCTTAAGATCGGAGGGGAAGCAGCTCTAGAGAAAGAGAGAGAGGACAGAAAGGCAAGGGGTTTGTTTTTAAGACAGGAAGGGGGATACGTATTCGTTATAGATGCATTTGTATAGGATACATATCCAGGATAGCTATCAGATACGTATGCATTTGGATATTCGTACAAATACATTCATATAGAATAGAATCCTACCACATTCAAAGGGGATCTATTCGACCAAATACAGATTTTCTAACATTCGATTCCTTACAAATAGAATGCCAAAGAACATTTGTGCACATCCCTAGTCAATTATATAAGCACAAAGATATTTTATATGAAATAATTCTTCCATAAGGTATGCTTTCAGGTGAATTTGGAAAACAGGCAAACAAAGGATTACTCCTTGCCTTTGCAGAACTTCCTGGAGATGCTGACTCCTTGAGTTTGCCTATGCACAGGACTATCTAGCACCTGGGCAGCCTTTATTTGCCAAAATGCAGCCTTTGTTTGTCAAGACGCACAGCTGGAAACAGCTGCTAATCTCAAGTGGTCGCTATTATAAAGACAAACGTAACTCATCCAACAGCCACACAGGTCAAAAGTTCAGCTGTTGGGACTCCTTGAGGTTGTCCAGGCCTGCCCCTTCACAGATTCAAATTTCCTGCTTCAAATCTGATTATTTTGCCCCTATGTTCTGGGAGGATAAAAGGAGCGCTCTGAGCTCAAAGACTTATAGTCATTTTTCTGTCACTTCCACACTGCCTCCTTCCTGCTGAAAATCAGTACACTAGCTGAAAGCATTAGGCAGCCCTGCCTTCCATTTCTCCAGCAAGCCACAGCCAGCGATCTACTCATCTGACCCTGTACAAAGTCTCATCTGCCATGGAGAGAGAGAGAGAGAGAGAGAGAGAGAGAGAGAGAAAACTGCTCTGTTTTTCCCAGCTCCACCTGGACCTTCTCTGCCAATCCCTCTGGCAGACATCTTCCATGGACAGGTGGTGATAAACACCCCTCCTTCACCCCCACCCCTCCTTCACCCCCACCCCTCTATCTAGCCTAGGACCAGAGAGTAGGTTAGGGACCCAACTCTGCTATCCCTTCCCTGCTTCCCTCTGTAATAGAAAAGGCAACCTAAGCTCTGGGCTCCAAACCTTGCCTAGAAGCCTATCCTATGTGAACACCTGTGCCAGGGAGGTTAACTTTTGACAGAGTTGCTCTGCACAGCATCTCTCTCTCTTTCTATGCCATTTTACTTGCCTTTTCTTTTGTATTATTAATAAAATCATTTTCCTATTGAGGAAAACTCTGAGGCCTCTCTGTTGCTGTTCTTGTGCCATTAAGCACCAAAACTGCTCTGGTGTTTTTAAAAAACCTCTGTGGAGAAGATCTCAGCACAGATGTCCTGATGAGCTATTCCCCGAATGTGTGTCAGGATGCCTGCTAACAGTATGATGTGTTTCTTAAATTCCTCCATATCTCTATCCTCCATTTAAGTTAAAATTCAGCTCTTGACAGCCACAGTTTGAAGCCTCTGACTAATCATTTACATTTACTGCAGTCATCTAGGGAGATTCTGCTGTGAGTACTTTCAATTAGAGATGTGCAAAACTCAATTTGGGTTTGCAAATTCAATGGAATATTTCACATTCTCAGACATTTACAGTAAAAGGGAAAGCTGGTTTTCGAATATCCAAAACTTTGGCCAAAACAAACCAGCTTCCTTCTTGCAGAAATGAACAATTTCATCAAACATTCATGTTTCGCTGTGCTTTTGGCTATGAAAAAGGCTTTTTCAGTGGGGAAAAAAATTGTCTTTTTCTTTGCAAAAGAAGTTCAAAAAGAAATGCAGAAAATGGTTTTTTGAGTAAACTATTTGACAATGAAATGAATTAATAGACTTTTGCTTCAACAGTGAAATGAACATGGAAATTCTTTTTCTGTGAACAGCCCTACTTCCAATCTCTGACTGCTTTTTTATAGTGTCCTACAGCAGGGTCTTCTTTGTGGTGGCCCTTTCTGTACTGGGGCTTATTCTGGATTATAACCCAGAACAGGGTCCTGCTGTCCACATGCTAGTGCAGACTATGACAGACCCCAGGGGGAGGCATGCTATAGCATGCAGATGGCACTCCCATATTCTGGGATATAATCTGGAATAAGGCCTAGTACAGAGAGCATCTGAAATTCTGAATTTGCTTGCAACAATAATGATACTTATGCCTTGTTCAGTGTAACATGGGAGAAACAGAAATAAAGAGAGAGCTTTATATAGTCAAATGTAACAACACTGATAATGAAGTATACATTGAAATAACTGTTCTGTTGTAACCAATAGGTTTTAACCATTATTACTATGCAAATAAAAAGGTATTTTTGACATTGCGAGTGGGAAAAATATCCACATATTTTACATATAACATTTTAGAACTGCAGAATTCTATGTCCCCAATATATATTGTCTTAACATAAGTTTATTTATTTATTTTTGGATTGTAATTTCATTCCTTACTCTCTGGATTTTTAATTTTTTCTGCACATTAATATTTCATGTAATCAAATAATGAATCTCTAGAAGGAAAACATAATTGTCTAAACTCAAGCTTTTGAAGAATTAGATAAAATGGTTTTGATGTAGGCTAAACCTCTGTTGGAACCTGCAGAGTTATTTAATAGCTTTCAGGCAAAATATACTTAATGGCTTTTATTCATGCCTAGGAGCGATTTCCTTCCTCCAACAAGATCTCTGTCATCATTAAGCCACCTGGTGGCGATGTTTGACAAGAAATCAAGGCTGACAGCTTATTCTGAGTGCTGAAATGGGCCATAAAAAAAAAACTTACCTTGCTTTTAGGAAAGCTTAAGTTAGTTTCTCATTGTGTTCCAGGTGACCTTTGTTGGGAAAAGAATTAACTGGATCAAAAGAAAATCAAGGCAAAGCTTGATTAATACAAAATAATAGGTGTAACTTGGTCATACATAATCTATTTATTTATTTTATTTATTATTTACATTTATATCCCGCCCCATACCCGAAGGTCTCTGGGCGGGTTACAACTTTAAAACAACAGATTAAAACAGAATGCACATTAAAAGACGTTACAAATTCAGTACATATAAAACAATATACAACATGTTTAAAATGATAATGTCTGCACTGGGGGAGGGAACATTAACAACTTAGCCAAAGGCCAGGGCAAAGAGGTGTGTCTTTACTGCCCTCCTAAATATATATAAGGAAGGGGCCTGACACACCTTATTCTTGATTGACCTGTTACTTTCAGAAATATAGAAAAACAACATTACTAAATGGATATAGGGCCTAAAATGAACTGATAACAGAGCAGACAGAACAAGGGAAGCTTTCTCTACTTCAGAACTTCAAGGTTAACTACTTCTGCCACTCAAGTCATCTCATCTGTGTTCTTAGCATCATATGTTGAGCTAACCATATTCTACTAGCTGCTTCATTTCAGTAACTGTATTGTTCCAAACTCTCATAATCCTCCACAAAACTCCCTTCTGGTTTCACAATCCTGACCCCCTTCAGGTGTTAATTCTCCAGGACTTTTTATTGAACAATTTAAACATATTTTACATCAGCCTTAATGTACAACTCACTGGAAGATCTTGAACCTGGGAGCAGTGGAACTAACAGGTCTAAGAGAACTAACATAGGGACTGAAATCCAGAGTGGATAAGGATTTGGCAAATTCCTCAGTAGTCCAAATCCAGCCTGGATTTTAGCCCCCCTGTTCCCATGCCAGTTCTCTTCCCCGGATTTTCTGAGGAAAATCCAAGGAAAGAAAACCCCTGTTTCAACAGGGCTTTTTTGGCTGACTTGAATTAAAGCTGAGCGAAGGACAGCCAGTGGCCAGGGTGAGTGAGCAAGCAGGTGGGTGTGAGGAGGGGAAGGGAGGCCACCTCCCAGATGCCCCCTTCCCCTTGAAGTCGGCGAAAGCAGCAACAGGCATGGGAGAGGAGCAGGATCCGTCGCCACTGCCGGCATGCCACTGCCACCACTAGTGCCTCTACCAACCACAACCCCACCGGGCGCTTGACGAGGTCTCCAGGAAAGGTTTGCAAAAATCTCTTTCTTCAGCCTCCTTCTGCAGGGCTGAGGTCTTCATGGCTGGGCACGGCCAGGCCCTGGCTTCCCTTCACGTTAGGAGGAGGAGGCAGTGCCGGCAGCGGTTCCTGACTAGAGTAATCCAGGTTCATGGTTGGGATCTTTTGCCTGAATGCCCAGAATGGTAGTGGAATGGAACTGGTCATCTTGGCTATGGTATACCAGATAACACCTCGTGTGCTATCCTCCCATGAGTCTCTGATTTAGTGCCATCCTGGAAAACTGCACAGACAACTTATAAATGGTCAGTGCTTGGAATGGGCTAAGGTGTCATTTTGGCACTGCTGTAGATGGAGGAGTCTCCTAGGAGGTGCGAATTCAAGATAGACTGGTCCATTGTGTGAGTGTGTTCTAAAGGGTCTACTAGGCTGGTCTGTAAGTCCAGTGTCAACACAACCCTTTCCTGTTATATTACTTGAGGTGGATTTCAGCTTGTTGTCTTTCTCATTGATTGTTAGTATACAACAAGAAAGCCTATATATGTAAGATGAATGGAGCAAAATATAAGGAAGAAGGGTCTGAGGATGATGAATGGATTACTAATATTGGTCTTTAGATTATTCCTAGCTTTGCTTAGCAAATCTGGAATAAGAGCGGGGACTATACAGTGCTTCCAGAACTTGACACAGAAAGAGTGGCTAGTCAGTAACATTCTGGTTATTTTAATAATAATGATATTACAGAGCTTTAAAAATGTGTATATGTTTTATTATTTTTAGACTTATAAGTTTTATCATCTTTTTTTTAAAAAAAAAACCCTACATTGATTTTATTGCAGGAAGACAGTTAAGAAATCTGTCAGTCAAGTGTTAGAGAACTACCACCACTGTCAGTTCATCTGTCAATATTCAGATGAAGGTTTAGGGATAGTCCCAAATTATTTTGAGGGCCGTAGATAGTGACAAATACTGCTAGCCTGTGGATGTTTTAGACTACAGCTCAACCTAAGACAGTATGATCATACTAGCTTGAGCTAGTGTTATGCTTTGTTTATGGGTTTTCCATAAGTATCTGTCAATCATCTAAGAAATGTGACAAGTAGTCCAAATAACATCTATTCAACAAGTGAAGTCTTGTTGTCTAATATGATCTATAAAGGAAAGCATATCTGATGTAGGCTATTTGCTTCCCTAGAACATGGACTAATTGGCTCCCTTCCCATGGCACCATCTACTGGACTTTGCACTGCAGTCCAAGGCATGCAGTATGGATGGAAGCTGCTAATGTCAATAAACATACGTAGATTCCATCAAATCCCTCAGGAATTCTTTTTTATATAACTAAATCACTCAAAGGTTTTAAGTTAACAAACATATAGGCAATAGGAGCAATATGAAAGTGCTCTTAAGACCAAATTAAATGAGCAGTAGTATATCTGGCTAAATTACACTGTCTTATACCCAGTATGTGCAGCCTTAGGTATGTTGTTGGCATTAACAAATTGGCAGGAGAGCTGGCAGCAGAAGAATCTAGTTCCTTGTCTACAAATATGAGTGCCAAACCAAAGGGTGGAGGAGTTTTGACATAGCAAAACATTATGTGAAGAAAAACAGTATTCAGTATAATTGACAACATATTTGGTTGTTTAACTCTGGAATTATATTCAAAACTGCATGCACAAATTAAAATGGAAGGCACAATGCACATCTTTTACTAGCTGTTGAGGGTTTTTTTTCACACATCCATTAATAACATGGATTTTAAGAGATGGAAAACCACAGCCATAAACTAGTTATTTCCCACCATTGCCAGCCATAGCTATGAAACAACCATCTGACAGCAAGATTTTCATAATCTGAATCCATACATTCAACTCTGACTGCTTAAAAATGTGTAAATGCCTTCAATGGGCAGCATTGTAGATTGATTCAGGTGTAGCTGTGGTTGAGGGTTCCTAATGTGTCTGTGTATTTATATTTGAGGAAATAAATCCATGCAAGAGTCACTCCAGAGCACCTGTAAAAATACAGAACAGAGGCGGAGGAAAAGGAAGAGGCAGTAGAGAGAGCTTTGTGCTACAAAAGTAATATCTGATGCAGACAGAAATATTTGAAATGATGCACTGTACATACAGTTAAGCATTCATAAGAAACATTTAGCCTGTGCTCCGGTCCAAAATAGACAATCTATCCCAAGCTGTGACAGGTTGCTCCTGGAATGGAATAAGGCTGTCTGCACTGGGATAGCTGTTCTGCAGCAGCCTCTACACCAACTCCAAATTTCTGCCCATTTTAGAGCCAGTGCACAGGGCTACATTTTCCTAGCACCCCTTGTTGTGCTGTCCACATGTCTGCATGGTCTAGGGACCAGTAGACTGGTCAAGGATGCCATTTTGGATGCCCTAGCCCAGTCTACACTTTGTTCTGTGTGGAGGGAGCATACTATGAGAGGGCAAGGCGTCGCTTAAACCAAACTGGGGTGCAGAAGAGAAGCCCACAAAACCCCTCTTGTTCCATACTTGTGATTAGTATAGAAGTCATATTAATTGCACTCTAACGTGAATCATCTTTCTCAAAACTGCTGTTGAAAATGCAAGCAATTTAATCTTGCACTCAACTAATTGCTCAAGGAGAACAACTATGGCTGAAGCCAGATGTTGCTCCCTTATTCTGCCATTCTTGGATATTCTCTAATAAAAGACTTCTGGATGTACTTTATTTTGGAATATCCATGTTTAATCCAGACTGTCTAAAAATAGCAGAATATAAGTAAGTGATGTCTGGATGCAGCTTATATGAACTACACTTACATCAGCCCAAGACACCTTAATGCTTATCCTAAATGCAGAAAGACTTAGGTCCTTTTTGCACTTAACTTCCACAGTATCCTATGGATGTTAAGTATGGAGACATTGACAAACACCTTCCCTATCCCAAACCTACCTAAAACTTACCATACAGCAGGGTAAACTATTATGCTGTTAAAGCACCATAATGGTATTTACTTTGACATAGTCTGGGGAAATTATGGTGACTGCACAAATATTGCACTCCCTCTCTATTGCATGTGCAGTTTGGACATAGTATTATCCAGACTCTGTATCTTCACTGTGCATTCAAGGGCCCCATTCACACTTACCTGTTAGTGAGTGCCAGTCTGCTCATTAGACAGACCTGCCCACACCAGGCAGCCATGGCAATTCACCAGTGGTAGCCTGCTAAGCAGTAGTTCACACTCTTAGCAGGAGCAAGTAGTTTGCTCCTAGAGTCTGTGTCTGTACCTTCCTCTGGGTGTGGTCTAGAAAGTGAGCATGGCAGCGTGACTGTAGCTACACAGTCATGCACATCATCCAGATTGCCATGGCCGTGTTTGAGCACACACCGGATATTGCCATGCACATTGCTATGGCAATTCAGCTTCCCCTGGCTATCCATACTTCAAATGCTGCTGGCCTGATTTGGGGCTTTTCCAGCGCTCAAAGTGGAAATGGCCACTGCCACCTTACTTGACTTGTATGGTACTGTTAGGTAAGTGCAAAAAGATCCATGATGCCTATAGGGGAGAGACTAAATAAATAAGTTGAGGGTGAATCATCATTATTTAAAACTGTATCATAATCTCTGTAGTGGGAAGATAATCGAAAGAAAACAGAAAGAAAATGAATATATTTGCATCTAGGTTCAGGAACTGAACAGATCCTGAGAACTACTCCGTATGCAGTCAACCCTCAAATAACAGTTTTGTCTGGCATTTGTTTGTTTTGTTTTTCTTAAGCAAGCTAGATACAAACTGCTCCAAAATGTCCCAATGTTTAGCTTCCTTTCTGCTGCTTCTCACAGAACTGCTAGTTCACTTTCCGCCTGTCTGTAGGCAACAGTAGAGAGGATTCCTGGCATAGAGGCTCAACATCTCCCATCTCCTAATCCACTACAGCAGCACTTAAGGCAACAAATTTATGGATGACAGATGTATCAGTGGCTACTAGAATGGATGCCTAAGTACATCTTTCAGGCTGAGAGGACAAGCATGATGACTCTAAGGCCATTTGCTGAGAGCACGAGAAGGTTTGCTCTTGTCTCTGCTTGAGATGCCCATGGCTACTGTGTGATAGGATGCTGGACTAGATGGGCTGTGGCCTGATCTAGCAGGACGCCTCTTATGTTCTTATGACAGGACCACACTCTTTCGCTAGGCTAAAAAATTCTGGCAAAACATTCAAATGCACACATTGGAGGAATGTTACCTTAAGGGAATCTAAACCACTCTAGTTGCCTTCAGAACCTGGCCACATTTTTCTAGGCCACACCTTATTAGAGAATGGATCCCTTGCTGAGAGTACCAGAAGACCAGTAAGACAAGAGTGTGGAAAATCAAATTTTCCTGGGGAATTTGTCATAAGACACAGTTTGTGTGTGGGTTTTGCAAGATACATCTTAATACTTGAATGTACCATTCCTGGGAAGATCAATGGAAGAAGAGCCCCTTTTCAGGTTAAAAGTGGGAGGGGCAGCCTTTTAAAATAGCATGACAGTATATGAAGAGGAGGTGACACCAAAATGTCATCTCCTAGTTTTTATAGGAATCAGTCAGATGCTGTCCTCCTCCAAGGTTAACTCTTAGCTGGATAGGTCCTTAGAAAAAATCAGAAGTGATTGATGCTGGAAAATAGCAGTGGATGACATGAGGAATTGATGTACATTTCATGCCCTGGCCTCTTTCCCAAAAATAAAATGTTGGCACCAAGCTATACTGAAAAGTAATTGATGACAAAGGCATCGTCCGTATGGTGTATTTGAACCATGTTGTTGCTGTCAAATCTGGTTTGACTACACATTCGTGTAGACATGCAGGCTGAGCATTTGGTGAAGTCACAGACTGGAATCAGGCTGGAGTTGTCATCCAAAAGATAGGAGGTTTATTCTTTCAGTAGCAAATTAGTACAGAACAGGCAGGGAGAAGTATATACAGGAACAGCAAGGTAAGGATAAGGCAAGGTATTTGGCATCAAAGGCAGAGACTTAGTCAAACACTGGGACAATTATACAGATCAGAAAGAGAAGTCATGAAAAGGGGAAAGAACTGACCAATCCCAAATGAACCCTTCTCCAGGTGCTATTCGTGACCAACCTAGCTAATTGAAACAGGTATGCTAGATTAGAAAGGCCAGGACATGCCTGGCATGACTTTACAAGCAGGCAAGTAGCCCAAGAGCTACTTTAATAATTTAAAGCTCTGACAGTTGCTTGTCATAGCAGTGGTGACAAGAAGCCCACATCTCATTGCAGAGCCTGGTGATCTTTTGTTGAACTCCAGAAATGGTCCACTTTTCAGTTTTCAGGCCAGTAGAAAGGAAATGGAATAATTTGCATGTCATTGCTACGCACTTCTTTTGCTAGGCAAACACTTCTTGAGATTCAGAATCCTGCAAAGTTAAACCAATAATTAAATGATAGTTGGTACTTCCCTAGTCTTTTCCCCTACCCACCCCCACTCTGGTGTGGCAGTAAATCTTGGACATTCCTCAATAAATAAAATAAAATTCAAAATTAAAGGAAGCAAATATCCTGCAGCATTTTCCCATTCTGGGAGATAAATTATTTAATACTTTTTAAAATTCCAAGTTTAATTAACCAAAATAAATAACTGTAAACTAATAATCCTCTACAGCCATTATAATGCCTCCTTTGACTTTATATGTGAAAGAGTAGCATCAGCAGCAGGATAGACTGGTGGTATTGACCCCATTTTTTGACATGTCAGAGGACATTTTATGGCTTATTGTCAGCTTCAAAGTTGGCAAACTGGTGCATACTGGTATCAAGTCCTTATGGTTGTTTCTATGGCCCTTTATGCACTTATTGACTCTGGATCTAGAGTCTAACACACTGTCCAAGGCACCAACCACTCTTGCCAGTGATTGATTCAAGCCTCATCTCTCATCTGCCATGTCTGGTGCATACGGGTCAGGCTGAGCAGAAGACACTTCAAAAGTATGGTACCGAGGTTTCAAAAATGATCTTCAGAAAATTCATAAGCTTTGAAGATGGGGCTGTAGTGGTTTCTCTGTTCCAAGCCAGGTGTGGAAGCTGGACCAGAACAAGGCAGTTTGGGACACTTGTAGACCTCTTCAACAGGTCTACAGATAATTGGGGTCTGGTATCCCTTGGGACCGTTCTACAATGGGATAGAGGACAAAGCATACTAGGGAGCTTGTTCTGAGATAAATAACAAACAAGTGTGGAAATGGCCTGCAATGCCAAGGTCATACTTATTCTCTACAGAGGTGAAATCTGGACTTGGTTTAATGTTATATTGCTGGTTTCAAGTCCACTTTATGATCCTTGTGTTCACTGAAGTCCAACCAATGCATGCCAACTTGCACTCTGAGGCAGAATTTAGTATCTGTGAAGGCCAAAGCCTTGCAACATTTAGGGCCTGCTGTTACTGGTGGCTATAAAAAAAACATCCAAAGCAATGATCTTTCTATCTGTATATAAACCCTTCTGAAGTGATGTATTTGAGAACAAATAAGAGTTGTTAAAGATTAGACACGGTATACTTATTTTCTAAGGAAATTCAAATTTCAGGGTTCTCCATCCAAGTATTATCTAATATAAGAGGATGGGTTAGGTTATTCAATTATAGACCTTGACATGCAATTGAAAGTGGCTCCAATTCAATATGAAATGGGTGTGATGAAATAAATGGCCTTTCCATCTAGAGCTAATAAAGTCCATGCTAAAGGTAGGCATATACCTTGGACAGATAGTTCATATCCTTCTGGAATGCCCTTTATAATATAGAGATATGAAACTTTTAATAAAGAACAAATCATAGCAGGACATCAAATTCAAAATTCAGTTTCTACTCCAGGTTATAAACAGAGTAGCCATATAGGCATTGAAGATTTCTAGGTTAAAAATTTCTTCTCTCAGTAGTATAGGGTTCCTTACATAGGTGAAATTCTGTTTAGGCTACTTCATTTTATTATCATTATTACTACATTGTTGATACAGTTCAACTGGCTAACCAAAGAATCTGAACCTAATAAAATAAAGATCCACTCACAAAAGGATGAGAGTGTTACAGGCATAATCCCTAGTATTAAGAATAGTGCCACTTATAAATAGGACTTTTTAGGACATTCAAATGCATTCTTTCTCAGAAATCTATAGCCAGATAATGCTCAGTGTTTTGTAGCAAGCAGGGAGAGGGAATTGCTCAAGCAAACATTTTCTCAGAAATTGAGAGAGAATAATTGAGCAGTCATTTGCTTTATCCAGACACTAAACATATACAGGGGACTGCAAAGAACTGGCAAACAGGTACTTATGGATTGTCAGTGGAATTCTTGTAGGCAGGACAATAATTTGTCTTATTAAGAAGCTGGACTCAAAATGCTCTAACTAACTCTAACTCTAACCACACCCAATACCTGATCATCCTTCCTCAGTTCATCCTCAGTTTGAGTTGCTGTGCTCACACCTTTCTGATCCCATCCTGAGACTTCTTTATGAGATATTTTTAGATCTCTGCCGTATTCCACCATCATAATACCTCCTGCACTCTGATAGGATAAAGGTTCTGTTACTCAACAGCATGCAATCATACACTGGGTGAAAAGGAAGGCAAATTCACGCAGTTATCCCCCCACTATAACAGTGTTCAGCCCCCTTTAGTCCTCTTCCCCAATCATACCCAAAAAATGAAAATGGATGAACATTGTATAACAGCTTGAAACTGATAAAAATCAGGACTCAGGAAAGTCTGATTGAAGGGAAGAAAGTCCACAAATAAAATGGATAGGACTAAAAAGTATGATCATTGGGGTCTTAAAATGGACTGAAGAAAGATTAAAGTGAAGATGTGATCACAGCCTAATACTCTTTGGAGAAATATCCTTTCTTATGCCTACGTTAATACATAACCATTCTGACTATTTGCCATTAATAGTCTTGTCAACTATGACTTGGCCTAACTCTCTTATTCAAAAGCCAGTGAAGTTGGTTGCCATCAGAACAAATTCCAGCCCTTACATTGTTTCAGGGATGTGCACAAATATTCACAACATTTGATATTTGTACGAATTCGGCCAAATTCGGGTGTTTGAATCAAGTGTTGGCTCATTCGAAGACTAACATTCAAATCCGAATTAAATGTCTTGATACATTCATATGAAGCTTTGTATGGCATTTCTACGGGATTCATATGGGATTCGTATGGTATTGAATATTCATATTGAATACAAATACTACCACATGCAAGGGGATATATTTGAACAAAAGCAAATTTCCTTGCATTCAAATCTATACAAATCAAATACAAAAAGAAATCATGAATATCCCTAATATGTTCTGTGAAGAAAAGCTTCTTTTTGTCTGCACATTATTGTTCAGTTCACCTTTGTGGGATGCCCTTTTGTTCTTGAAGCTGTGCCAAGAATGTCACAAATTATGAACGTATTGTAAGAAGTATAATAAATCACACCAAAGATACTATTTTAAGAGCTTAACAGTTCTCCTGTATAATCTAAACTGAAAACCTACGGTTGCTTTAGAAGATTCTGCTGTTCACAGGCAATCAGGTTGTTATTTCACTGAGTCATCTTGCTTCCAGTCTACTTTTCAAAGGAAAAGGGGAACTCACGAACAAACTGATACATTGTTTTTGAAAATTCACCTCAATAACCTGAATTAATTTCAGAGAGACCACTTTAAACCGTTCCCTACTGTGGATATATCTAGGCAGTGAAGCAGTTGCATGCTACTGTCCAAATGATTCCCTCTGCCACTAAAGGAACTCATAAAGAAAAGCCTGAAGTAACTGAGAAAAACACCCAGCCCATATAGTGAGCAGGTGCACATGAGTGGCCATAATGTAGAGGGAGCTGGAAGACTCAGGGAGGCATTTAATGAGGTCGCCAGAGAGAGACCATTTTGAGCACATTAGCTGTCTGGATCGTGCTTTACTTTGAACACTGAAAATGTGCAAGAGGGAAATGAATATATAAGCCAAAGTCTATTTTGATCATAATGCTCCTGAATCCAGAAACTTTCTTCTTTGACCATACTGAAAAGACTGAAAATCATAAAGGCGGGGATCAAATTTTAATCTATGGATGCAAAATATATTCAGGATGGAATTCAGCTTTTTTTTTTACTTTATCCAGTCTTACTAACTTACTGCTCTCTCTGTGTGTGCATGTGTGCGTGCATGCACACATTCTTGTGTGTGAAATCCTCTATTTCTTTTCATGATTACTGCAGTAAGAAATCCCATGCAGACTGAATGACATAGCTCTGATTATGGAAGTGGGACCTCCACTTAATGTGAGGGACATTTGAGCTGGTTGAACTGGCCAACTGTGAATGTGGGATACTATCTTCAGAAAAGTTAAGCAGATAGAGCACAATATGGTACTATTCATGGCTTCCTTCTCCTTCTTTTTCTTGGGGAAGTGGTAGCTGGCCCATAAGGACAAAATGCGTCACCTGATCTAAGAGTTCATAGCTTTAGTCTTTCACATTTCATTTCAGGGTTGGTTAATATGCACATGATCCACTGTGTAATTCAGTGGGGTCACTTTTCATGTGGGATTGCACAGAACTGCAGATGTAAAATGACTCATCTACCATTCAGTACATTGTTCTGTCACTTGTTACCACTTCTTTTCAGCTGCCTTGCTTTCTGCCTCACCAGTTCTAGAGTACACCAGCCAGCATCATATTTCGGTGTCAGAGAAGTTATGAATGGCCCTCAAACCTGTATGGGTGATCCAATTCCAATTTAGTTGGAGACCCTTCAAACACTGTGCTTCAATATTATTTGCACCTGTGGGTAGTGACATGCTGAGGGTTGGGATTGGAGATTTGTGTGATAGAAGTGCTTTGAACTCTGTTTTGATGTGCAGTGGAGAGATGAAAGTAAAGGTTTCAAGCAGAGCCTCTTTCTAGTATCCCACACCCTCTAGTTCTGGCCTCAGAAGGTCTTACGTTTGACAAGATGTATTTGGAATTGCTGTCTCATTTAACTAAAGAGTTGTTAAGTGTTTGCAACTTATTCTTAGCTTCCTTTCTATTGCTGGCTGTAAAAGGCTTGTGAAACTGTTATCACTACATATTTATACTGAGATTATTTGACAATATTCTGTTAAGATATTGATTTGGAGGCATTCTTTTGTTGTGGATTTCTAATCATTCTAAGGATGCTTAGTCAAGACATAAAATTTATTAATATATTTCTGAACATCCTGAATTTCTTCAAAAAGTCCAAGGGTGGGTCACTAGATTTGCTAATATAGTAATATGTTACCCGACCCTGGAAGGAACTATAAAAGGAATATAAACACCAGAGGCAGTTTTAACCAGGTACAGAACCCATATAATGTTGACACCTGACATACAGTACTCTGCCAGGAATTATTCAAAAGCCTGGGGGTTATTACAGAAAAGGTCATCTTGCATGCCTCCACCTTTCAAACATCTGTGGGTGTTGAAATTAAAAGAAAGGTCTTCTCCTGAGAACTTAACATCCAGGCAGCTCCCTATGAGACAAAGCACTTATTCAGGGCCCAAACGATTTAAGACTCTACATGTAAATGTGTTAACACCTTGAATTGAGCTCAGTAGTGAATAGGCAACCAATGCAGATCTTTCAAAACCAGCATCTTGTGTATCCAACCAAAGTTTTTTTTTCTGGATTTGCTGGTATGCCTGTATCTTGAGGACTTGGGTTTTTCTTTTCTGTACTGTGGTGTATACTAGAGAGGCCATTCCCCCTGCTAGGTCACTGTTTCTGCATTAAACACAGCATAGCCTGATCTAGGTGGTCAAAATAGTTGCCTAGACTGGGATTGGTAGACTTTATTTAACAGCTCTACTGGTGGTCTACACACAGTACTTCCACCTTGTCTGGATTTTGTTCCAATTTATTGACCCACATCCAACCTGTGAAGACACACCCGACTAAAGGTGGTGGCAGGTTCAGGTGTGCAACGCCGGTACCCTAGTGAGATCAAACACTTTCACCCAAAGAAAGCTCTAAGGCTGAATATAAAGTTGAAAAAGGGGGAAAGTTTTATTTTACAGAACAAAAGTAAAAGGTTTCTCCTCCCCAGCTCTATCTAGCCTTGAATGGTAAAATACTTTACAGTTTGAGTTCCAGCAATCTTCAGGGTGTCATCTCTCTGGGTTTGATCTCCTCACTCAATGGAGCTGGTGCAGGGTCTTTCAGCTCCTAATTCCTTTTTGCTTACTTGTTGACGGCTGAGTTGTTTCTAGTAACTAAATTGGCTAATGTGTAAGAAATGCCCTTCCCGGCTGTCTGGGCCTGTTTGCCACCAAAAGGACAGCTCTCTGCAAGCTCACAGCACAGACAGATTAAAAACTAGGAAGCCTCTATCTAAAACAGAGCTTGTTGGGAAGGGGCAAACCAAACCTGGAGAAGTGCAGGGGATTCCTTCAGCTCCTCCCACAACTAATACAATGTAGTATTTCCTATACTAAACATACTAGGGCAGATGCAGGAATTGGTAGAAACAGTCCTGGCTGGACATCACACAACCCATGGCTCTTTCTGCACATACTGCCCTTAATCTGGATTAGTGAATGTGGAATATTTTGATCCAAATCAAGCACAGGCAGAAGCATCTGCATTGAGCTGTTTAGATGGCAGTAAATATACTCTGAAGAGTGCCTAAGCCCTGTTCCATAATAGTTAATGCAAACTACTGGCAACAGCACATCCCACAGCTAATTTAACAGGTTCACCACTAATCCAGATTACTACACCCTTAGTACAGATTTGATTCAGATTACCTCTAGTCCTGTGCAGATGATGGGGTTCCTTGATCCAGATAACCAAATAAGTGCAGAAAGGGCCTCTTACTGCCTCCAGGGAACAACATCTCCTGTCATTGTGTTAGTCAAAGAGCCTTTTTGCATTTGGCCCTTAGCTGGGGACACTCTGGCTCTGAACATCCACACACCTTATCTGTTCCTATCTTGGAGAGGCTTCCAGCATGTTGGGCTGTCCCCATATTCAGTAGTTGTGGAGCAGTAAAAACTGCTTCACAGCTATATGAGGAGTGCCAACAGTGCTCCTAGCACAGCCCTAGACATACCCTTCACACCTACTTCCACACAAAGGCTGTGTATGGGTGCGGTGGCACACCTGCGACTGCACAATTGTGTGGCACATTGCCCAATCACCATAGCAATGGTGCAGGGTTCATGGCTGCTGCTGCAGTGTGGTGGATGCTGCCAGAGAGCACTGTTTGCACTTACCCTCCTGTAGGAAAAGTTCCACGTAGGCTTGGGTGGGGCCAGCATTCACAGTGTGAATACTGGTGACTGTCTCTATATTTGACTTCTGTGGGACATTGTCCAACAGAAGGTAAGAGCGAAAAGGCCCAGACTTTGTTTATCTATTTTTATTATGATATTATTATAACCCACCCAGAGACTTTTGGATATAGGGAGGTATAGAAATGATAAACAAACAAACAAACAGCCTTCCCTTACAGCTTACAAACTGATTACTTTTTTAAAAAAATGCATGGCGGTCCTGTTGAGACAAAAAACTATCCAAATATGAATGTTCTATCTCAAAATAAAACTCTTTCCAGCGATCTCTTCCATCATATTTGCTAGAGGCTGAACGTCCAGTTTCATTTTGGACCCTGTCAAAATGAGATCTGCAGGATAGGTGGATATTAACTATTTACTTCAACTGCAGGTGTACAATCAATATTCCTGTTCATTTAGAACGTCATTCTCCAAAAGAGATTTTATTTGTTTTGTTGCTGGCACGAGAAAGATTGTGCCTTATTGATTGGTTTATACTTTGCTGAGAAACTAGGCAGGTATAGATTTCTGAAGCAAAAACCAGCCGTGTACATTTTTGTAAAAGGGTAGGCACATGCGCACTGTGGGCAACAAAGCTTCTTGCCTTCACCAAGTGATACATCTGCTTCTGTGCTCATAATGAACTCTAGCATGAGGTCTGTGATGGCAGACAGAAGCATTTCCCTTTACTTTCCCTTATCTTTCTAATAGACTTCAAAATGATTTAAAAGGCAAAAACAGAAATGAAAAATGGAGAATCACCAGCTGAAGATTCTGGAGCCATCATATACTTTATGACCTCATTTATTGGAATGCCCTAGGACATCTAATAAACTTAAGAAACCAGGAGTGACAAAAATTCAAAATGATCTCAATAAAATGGGTGGCTAGGAAGGTACCAATCATTTACTAAGGGCAAAAGAAAAGTGCTGTTCATAGGAAAGAACAATTTACTGAGACAAGCCTAGGAAGTTGGATGTAACTACCCTTATGCTTAAGTATGTTTCCTATTCTTTGTTGGCATGTAGCTAGCATAGTTGCATTCACCCCTAAATTTTAATACAGCTTCAGTCCACCCTCAAAGTAACGGAAGGCATCAGCAAAGTGATTAGGTCAGTTTCTTTCCTCAATATCTAAACCACTGCGGATTTTCTGGATTATAGAAGAAGAGTTGGCTTTTCTACCCCGCTTTTCTCACCCATTTAAGGGGAATCCAAGCGGCCGACAAAGTTTTCTATTCTTCTCCCCACAACAGAACACCCTGTGAGATAGGTGGGTCTGTGAGAACCCAGAGGAGAGCTGTGACTAGCCCAAGGTCACCCAGCGGGTTTCATGGGGCAGGGCAGAATCAAAACCAGTATTTCCAGATAAGAGTCCGGCTCCCTAACAACTAGACCAGTGATGGCGAACCTTTTGAGCTTGGTGTGTCAAAATTCGCAAGAAAACCTAGCTTAACTCAGGTGCTGTGTCACATCTAGAAATATCCATAATTTTGTGATATTTGTAGCTCTAGTAAAAAAGTTAAATTTCTGATATATGTATTTTTTTAAAGCAAAAACAAATAATTCTTTACATAGTGACTTTTGTTGCTGAATTTCATTTGCTAAATCTTCAATTGAAAGTTGGTGTTTTGCACACTTCAAGAACAAGCAAGCACTACACGTCCAGGTGCCAGGGTGACCAGGTGTGTCACCCAAAAGGGCTTGGCGTGTCACCTGTGACACGCGTGTCATAGGTTGGCCATCACCGAACTAGACCAAAGTGGATCACAGTTGAAAGAAATCAGCTTGTCACTTTGCTGATGTGTTCTCTCACTCTGAAAGTGGATTGAAGCTGAATAAAAGCTTAGGTGTGATGGACATGGTCAGCATTATGTTTGAACACATGCTGTTTGAGAAACCTATGGGAAATAAGAGTCCAAAGTTTATGCTAGCTCAGTGTTTGTGCATATGTGTGGATGTGGGTCTCTGTGGCCATATGATTTGCCCTTGAAACCTAAAATATACTTCATTTACCTGAAAAACAAATGCCAAGTTGAGAGAACATCCTGCCATGGACACTGTGACAGACTGAGACAGTCCCATGCATGTCATGGAAGTGATGAAGTCCCAGGTGGGACCTCAGATAACCTCCTTGGTTTGGAAATTAAAATCACACCACAGTAGAGGATGCCTGAACCATGATCTCTAAGATGGTCTTGACAAGTTTGGGCAGGGAAACTGCTGGGCAGCAGAATGGTGGGGTGGTTCCACCGGAGTCTGAATGCAGCCTTCACCACCAGAAATAATTCTGTGGATAGAACCTATCCACACAAGCCAGATTGCCTGCCTGTGATTGCTGGCCAAGGGATTGGAAGTAAATAGTGAGCCATATGCTCTGTACATGGTCAATAACTCAAACATTTCATTCAGCATGGCAATTACATGTCATGCTGAATCAGCCATCATGACATAGCTTCAGAATAGTCCACTCTCATGGGAAGCTGCCACATATGGGATTGTCTCAATCCATCCTAGTGTCAATTCATTTAGCTATACATGCTCTCAACCCATTCTTTGTTTTTGAGGGTACAAGTGACATTTTCTTAATAAATTGTCATATAGTGAGACTATTTTAATAGACATATTTTCTGGTTTTCAGGGTTTAGGATAGAAGTGGCACCATGCAGTGCATATGCTCCATGTGGGAGCAGCCTTCATTTCTCCCCCTGGAGCAAGTGCGAAAGGCCCTATGTTAGCACTATTGATTCAAAGGAATCAATGGGCTGACATGGTGGAAGATGATGAGTCAGGGCAACATATTTTGGGGGGAAAATAAAGAAAAAAGAAAAAAGAAATTGACTAATGTTTTCCACTCAGAACTCATAGGAGCATTTGCCTGTTTTGCATCAGAACAATTGGAAATGTGAAAATGTGAGAAAAAGGTATTCAGCTAGACAACTGAAGCTAAGGAGTCCATGGTCCTTTCTGCACTGTCATGCTGTGTGATGTGAATCAGTGGACCTGGACCAACTAAGCCCCCTGGTTTGGACCGCAGCAAAGTGTGGTATGGAACCATGTTGTCTGCATAATGTTGCCGGTCCAGACCATCTCCTGATTGGCCCTGAAGGCTCCAATGGGATAGGAATGAAAGTGCTTAGTCTTGAAGCCCCAGTAGTCTGTAACATGGAGGTATGTCTTCTGAATGCCTCTTTGCTGCAGACTAGGACCTGCTAGTACACCAGTCTACTGGTAATCCAGAATAAGGGCCTCTTGATCTGGATCATGCTCTGTCACACATGGATAGAATGTACTAGTTCTACATGAACAGAATGTTCTAGCGGTGGACAGGACCTTCTGTATTCCGCACTGATCCGTGGAAGGGACTTCCTTAGTGCAGTTACTGGGGCAGAAAGTGCAGAAGGGCCTCATTTTTATTCTGCTTTGTAGCAGACTACCCAAAGTAGAATCAGGTGGAAAATATACTTATGCCTTCCCTTTGTATGTTAGCAAAAATATGACAGCATTCTAGAAAATTCTATAATTTGGACTACAATCCAATGTCTTTTAGTCAAAGAGGCCAGTATATACCCTCTCCAGACCCTAAGATGTAGCAAATGATTTCTAACCTTTATTTTTGGTAGTAAAAATAGTTTCAGAACCCATTTTGCCTGAAAAATAAATACTAATGCCAGGTTCCCAAGAACAGTGTTTAGTTCCACATGGCCAAAGATGCTTTTCATTGTCATTGCTTGAACAAAACTCCCACATTCTTTATGGATGCTAAATTTTTACAGTGAAGAGAAGCATTAAAATAGTTTGTGATATGGCAACACAACCTGGTATTCACAAGCAGGATGGGAAACATCAGAATTCTTGGCCATGCTTGAAGTAACTCTTTGGATTCTGGCCACTACAAACAAGCTATACCTCCTTGATTTACAGTCTTTTTTCAAATGCAAAACTACACACACACCAAAATAAAAGTGCCAAATGTGCACTTAAAAAAAAAGAAGTACTGAACAAACCTTATAAATTTCCTGCATCATTTGACATCCATAGTTTTAAACTGGTAATTAAAAATCAGCTACATGGCTAACATTTAAAATTCATGAGCATCTAGAAACTGCTTCTTGGAATACTAACTTGGCATGAAAAACTGGTGATGTGTGAGGGATTCCTAATGTATCTCATATAATTTGAAACAATAAACCATGCATCTAAACTCTCAATATGTTGGGAAAGCCATCAAGGATGTTTAGGCTAGGGGAATTTTTTTTAAAAAAAAATACAAGTCATTAAGTAAATAGTTTCCATCTTGTTTGCTGGATTACAGCCCAATTGACTATAAATGTCTGTTAAAATTAATTACTTTGGTGTGTATACATATTTCTATGTGCATGGGAAATTTTGTTGTAAAATTTGAAAAGCTTATGACATAAAAAAGGTCCACCTTCCCTAGAATTTTCTAGGGGCGGGGGAAGAAATTCCATGTACAGATCTCTATACTTATTTGGCTTTATCTTCATAGCCTCCCATCCAGAACCTTTGCAGACGTCTCTAATAGATTTAGGGCATGGGGCCACTGAACACATTTTCATAACACCTGTACACAGATTTTTGGGGTATGGGCAGCTGCTGTCATTCTCTGCACAAGTAGATTGTGCTTTACTGTGCTTAGCAACACAGGCTGCAGTTTTCTTCCCTTTCAGACTTTATAATCCGTGAAAGGATGGGGTTAAAAGATAAGTCTTCAGTCAGCACCTAAAAACCAGACATGTTTATAATGAGAGAGGCAGCCTGCTAGTAAGCTAAGCAAACAGTTTGGTCTTGTGGTTAGAATATTGTACTCTTACCTGGTGGTTTCCTGGTTCAATTCCTCACTCCTACATGAAGCCAGCTGGGTGACCTTGAGCTAATCAAAGCTCCCTTTCTGAGCTGTCACACCTTCACCTACCATGTGATACCTGCTGTGGGGAGAAGAGAAGGCTTGCCAGCCTCTTTGTGACCTCTTAAGCGTGAGAAAAGCAAGGTATAAAAAACAGCTTTCCTCCTCCTGCTAGTTCCCAGTTGTTCAGTGGCTTCTTTGCCAAAGATAAAACCTTGAATCTGGCCCAGCAGCTAACTGACTCAGTGAAGGTATCTAAGCATAGGTATCAAATGTCCATGGTGAGATGCCCCACTCAGCAACCTGCCCACCATATTTTTCACTAGTTGCAGCCTCGGGACCAGATGCAAGAGCAGCCTCACATAGAGTGCATAGAGTGGCCATTGCCAATCAGTCCAACAATGTTATGTCCTTTGGGGAGAAAAATGGAAGGACTTTTGTTGGAGGAACAGCAACTGCATCTATGGCTGCCTCCAGACAGCAGATGGATATCCTGCTAGGAAGCAGTAATGTGGGGAATTGCCTCCCCTCCATTATTGCTTCCTGTGTTTGTAGCCCATCCACCAAGACATGGATCTCAGGAGTCAAAGGCCATCTATAGCTTTACCCTCTAGATGGAAACTCTGATTGCTCCTGTTGAAATGATCTTCATCTCCTTAAGATTTAGGCTTAAACCCATCTTCTCTCTTTGTCTCTGGCCTGTAAGGCCCTCAAATCTTATCCATTTTTCTGCTAGCAGAGTGGTATCATGAGGTTGTTCGTGTTTCTCCCATCTATCCTAAAGCCACATACATCTTTTTCCAGGCCAACTTTTTATATGAAAGGGCCTTTTTACACCTCTGGAGAAAAGGCCAGGGGACTTTGGGGATACATTGGGTGTCCACACCTTGGGACGCCTGATGCATCTAAACCTTACCAAATACTTCTCTACATGCTGGATAAGTGTGATAGTTGGTGATTGCCTTGCTGCAGCAATGGACTTGCATGATGGCTGTTGCTGTGGTGACCGAGTGACATGGCATGCAAGTGTGACTGCAGATACGATGTGCCACCGTATGCACTCTTCACCCAGAAGAGGTGTGAAAGGGTGCGTGCCAGTGTGTCCTTCACTGCTATCTGGCCAGAGGACGGTCTGGCATTTGCAAAGCTGCTTTTGGGGTGGAAGCAGTTCTGCATAGTACATATGCCCTGTGTTGGATTATACCTGGATTTCCCCTTTCATTCAAGTGCAATGTCCTCTATATATTCCACATACAAGTTAAACAGATATGGTGAGTCTTATACCCTTACCAACTGGAAACCAATCTGTCTCTCTATGCTTTGTTCTGACTCTTGCCTTTTGGCCACTATATGGGTTCCTCAAAGGTACAGGCAGAGGCAAACCCAGGACAAAAAGTGATGGTGCCTTTGCTCTTTCCACCTTCACACACGTACACAATAGTGGTTATGAATAGGTTGATATTAAATTTCTGATAAGCATGAAACTTACCACAGTTTTGGTTCATGCACATACCAAGCAAAAATCTGAGTTAGGCAAAACTTACAGTGCATCAGCTTCTGAATTCAGATTCTGAATCACTCAGATGCCTCCTTTTATAAATATCTGCCTTTCTTCTGTTTTTTTACACAATCCAGCTGAGTCGGATTTGACCTCCTCTCTGTGTTGACTGTACATATCAAAGAAACCCTTCACTAGCTTTTTCCTCCTCCAAATTACTTGCTTTGTGTTAAATCTTCAGCCAGCTCTGATGCCTGCTGATATTGTCAAATGCTTGAAGCCAGTGACTATCAATCACAAAGAACTTAAGAGAGGACTGGTGTCAAAGTTGAAGCTTTTCCATTAACTTTCTTTCTCTGTCCTCAGATTAAGTCACAGTGTAGCTTCCTTCTCATCCAGCCCTGATGGGTTTTGCACCACAGTTTGTAGAGGATGCTTATTTCATGAAACTTATCAAATAAACTTAGCGAGGCATATGTTTGCGTACAGAGGTAAAGGACGACACTCTTGATCATTTGATGATACAATCAGGGGTTCAACTGTGGAGGCTTTCCTACTGTTTTAACCTGTATTCTTATTTCAAATCTTTGTGAGCAGTAGCATTGGAAGGAACTGATAAGTGCTCGTGCAATTATTCCTTAAATCCATGCTATGATCTTCACATTAAGAAGCTGGTTAATGGACCCATTGTCTTTTTTGTGCTATGAGCCATTTGTGCTTTGAGCATCTGTTACTGATTATAAGGGAGGACAAAATTATTTTTATTAAATCCAGTCTAAAATTCATAGCATTTCTGCAACAGCTTGCTTTATTTTTTGTTATTCTCAAATATACATTTTGGTAACAAATAATATACATGTTTTGCTAGCAGTCTTCCAAATACAATGCATTTTATTTATTTTTATGCCCCATTGTATACCCATAGAACATAAGAATGTAGGAGAGGTCCTGCTGGGTCAGGTCACAACCCATCTATTCCAGCATCCTGTCTCACATAGTGATTCACCAATTGCTTCTGAATATTCTCTGGCAGAAGACAAGACAAAAATTTTACCTGCTCTTGACTCCTTGGAAATGGACTTTAGTGGCATCCTGACTGTTTCTTCAAACTGAAGGCAGTGTTTAGGTCTCAGGGTACATTGCAAAAAAGGCAATATTAAATCCCTGGCCATGCAAACATTGCAGCAGGAGAGCTTTGTTCCCTGGGTGTGATGTTTCTGGCTAGCACAATTTCTTCAAACAAAGAAATTGGCTATGGGAGATGCTTTTTTGAAAAAAAGTGACATTTAGTGACAGCAACACATTAGAGTGCTGTAAAACTAAAATGTTCACTCATGATGCTCTGGCCAGTGCTTATGGTGGGATGTGCACTGGATGAGTGAGGGGACATATAGAACTTACACTCGTGTGATGCACTCACTGTGCCATGACACATTTATGGTGCCACAACTGCACCATACAAACATTGCCCAGGTTTTGGTGTTTTTTGCCATGCCATGTTTTTTGGCCAAATCAGTTTTTTAATTTTTTTTTTTTTGGTAAATTCTACAACTTCTATGCTTTCCATATGCTTCTGTGCTGGGCTGGTACTGCCATCAGCCCCTGCCAACATAGCTTCCTAGTAGGGTGCAATGGTAGCTGTAGTCCAAAGTAGGGAGGTGCACAAACTGCCAGGGTCGCATTTGTATCAATTTGTAAAATTAGAACATTTGTACTCAAACTGAATATTGGCTACATGCAAAGACTGGCCTTCAAATGCAAAGTGAATATTTTTGAGTATTCGTATGATGCTTTGTTATATTCATGAAGCAGTAAAGTGGCTGCCAGGTCATATCTGCATCACATGCAGAGCAGATTCAAAGTGGGTTCAAAAGAGATTTGGAGGCGTGACAGGCAGCAGGAATTTAAATAAGTTTTGAATAGCATTCGAAGAACATTCACAGTGGATTCAAAGTGGCTCTGTTCACACAAGTGTGAATTTCCTTCACATCTCTTTGGTGCAAAATGAACATTAAAAAAAAAAATCATGCACATGGCCAGGTTGGTAAATATCTGTGCGAGCATTCTAGAATCTGGTTGTAGGCTTCTTTTAACAAGGGCAACAAGAAAATCCAATGTGAAATATTCTAGTCTGATTATGCAAACTTGGAATGATCTCTGATACCTTTGCAAAATGCATTCTGAACATACAGAGTGCCTTATGGTTCCAAATAATTTCCCTTGGATTCTTTATAGCTGCCATCAAAATAAGAACAGAATGAGAATTTCATCATGGATATAAAGATTTTTCAGCTGAAGGTGTTTCGCCTTACACACAGGCACACACATACACACATGGTTGCATTCTGTACAAATTTATTTTATTTGTTTAGGAAATAAATGACCGGGAGTGTGGCAGCAAACTGTCAGGCTCTTGAAGAATATTTAAGACTTTCTGTATTGATTTATTTTATCATTTTTCTGAACAGCATGGTATATTGTCAAGTTAGAAATTGACTTTTATTGCTATGGCTGTCTATGTGCTGCTTTTGAAACAACACACATGTGTAAGGTAGCTTTAAGAAATGTATCTCAGATACAAAAATGTTTAATACAGAAACAGTCCATTTCAAAGGACAAATAAAATAAATTTTTTTTTTTCAAAAGTTACATCTGGCACTCTTTGGAATATAAAATAGTTGCACCTGCAACTTACAAGCATTGATCTGTGAATAACCTTCCTTGGACACCAACAAAAGTGTATAGCTAAATAAATTTCTGATGACACTTCTAGCTTCATCGCAGACATGCATTTCATACAGTAAGAAAATTTAAAGTTTGTATGAATAAAGAACCATGTTATGTTTTTTCCCAAAGATAACAAGATAGTTCTTTTGGCTTTCAAAGGGATTCATTTATTGTTGAGTTCACTCTGGTTCAAATGCAGCAGAATAGTGCTCTTCTGGCTTTCTAATGTTATTTGTCTATTATATATATAATATTATATATATTTGCATTACCGTTTTCCTATAATTATTATTCCCACTTTCACCTTATTTTGATCTATATTTTGTAACCAGTCCTCAAAGTGAAAGGCAGGCTAGAAGTTTAAAGTATAAAATAGATAAATAAATAGATCCATTTCCTCTAATGTCATTTAATCCGGTGCTACATGTGAGAATAATGGGAATAATTTGGACTGTAGGGGAAGCAGAAACCCTGTCATCCATCTCAGCTTCTCTTTGTCTACTTCTGCTTCCACACACCTGAAAGTAGCTTGGTAGCATCTACATATTAGTGCCTGTAATCGACATTAATGACAAAAAAAAATGAACTTCTAAAGACTTTTAATGTGGAATAAAGGTGAGATGGGAACACTAATCTCCACATGCTACCATCTCTAAGCCATTCATTTTAGTACTGTCAGCTATTAACGTATAGGCCATTTCCAGACTCTATCTGGAAATTGCAAGTGACCCCAAGTCTACATGCATTTGAAGCAGATGTCCTTCCATTGAGTTAAAGGCTGTGTCCAGACTTCTTGATGCTGTACATCGGAATGCACAGCCAAAATTGAGCTGTCACACATGATGGCTGAAACTTCGTAGTGGTGTTGCATTATAGTGATGCTACTGCAAATTTACTTAATGTTGGTTGGAGAACACCCACTCTGCAGCATCAAGTAAATTTAAAGCTTCCTGCCAGTCTGGACAGGACTGTGAGAATTGCTGGTGAGAACAGCAACTGCGATTGGCTGCTTCATCCCATGTGACTTGTGTGCCAATGCAAACTCTCACAGTTTCCTCTTCGGAAGCTACAGGAGGCTGCTGGAGTCTGGACACCCGATCCCTGCTTCACAGCACGTATGCTGTGAATTTTGTAATATTTGAGGATTTAATCCACTAATCTGGAAGTGGCCAGAGTGAGCAGTTATCTGGGAAATATGACAAATAGGTATCTTGGCATAGAAGAACAGATCCATTAAAGCCTGAGGCTGCAACTATGTACTATGTTAAAGCTTGGCAGTCATTCCACTGTCTCATCTAGATTTTTTTGTCTTATATTCAGGCAAATACTTGCACACAGAAGGTACCCACTCCTGCCAATCTGCCTTTGTAATCAAGGATCTCACTTTAAAAGCTTCATGCCCTTTTCAGCTTATGAAAGAGGTATCGGCTGGCTAAAATAGGAACTGCGACATTCACACCGTCCCTTTGTACGTAGGCAATCAAAGTTATTATCTCCAGTTGAGAATGATTTAATTACTAGGAAAGCAATGTTTAAAACTGTTGTCGTATTGTCAAGTTGCACTATGATTTTTACACATTAAGCATTCTAGTAGACATTATAATTTTGCATGCTGTTTCCAGGCGAATGGGAATACAAGCAAGCATGTCACTTGGATTTACAACCATAATGTTAAATTACACAAGCCAGGAATTGTACTTCTCCCCACAAAAACAGGACAGCTGCACCTTTTGTGAAGAAGCATAAAACAAATCACAGTGAGTACTAAAGGAAGTCCAATAGACTTGTTAAAGGCAGAAACCCAAAGTGCTTTTCTCAGCTAAGAGATATACATGTACCTCACCCCCTGCCTGTTTAACTGGGCAGAAAGGGCAGAACTTTGGAAAGGTTTTCTGCCTGCCCTCTTGTAGGTAGGTCCACCTGAACATCACTCGGATTTGCATGAGAAGAGGAAAAGCAGCAACTCAAAATAAGGATGTTTCTCTATGGCAAACTGAGTGCAGATCTACTTTGGATGGGCGATCTGAGGGATTTTCGCACTGCAACGCGTTCCGTGTGGAACGCGTGCAGGCGGGAAGCTTAAGACACTTCCGGGCACCTGTGTGTGAACGGTAAAAGCGCCCGGAACTGTCTTGGCCCGGCAAAGGCCGGCCAGGGGCGGGGATTCGGCCGGCAGCGCTGCCACCCATTGGGTGAGAGCACCCAAGGGGCGGGCAGCGCTGTCAAGCCACCCGCCCCGCACTTTGTGCCAGCTCTACGGGCCCGGATCGGGCCCGTGGGACCTGGCACGAAGATGCCCGGGCACCCGGGCACCCATCATGGGGCCCGGGGCAAGGCCCCTATGGGGCAGGACCCCTTTGAAGATCAGAGCCCCTGGCTCTGATCTCCAAGGGCTCGCCCCGCGCCCCGATCACACCCATCTACGGGCTGCAGGTGCCTAGATCTAGGCGCCTCCAGCCCGCAGATGAGTCCCCCGCCCCCCCCCAGTCCCCCAAACCCCCACCCCCAACCACCCTCCGGCCCGGATCGGGCCCATCTTCGCTCTGTGGGTGCCTACATCGAGGCACCCACAGAGCGAAGATGTTTTCCCCCCTCCCCCAGGGCCCTGGGAGGACGCGCGCGCAACGGATCACCTACCTCGTGGCCGTCCACGGTCCGACTGAAGGTGGCATTGTGGGATCGCGCAGGACGCAGCCCACCTAGGCCCCCTATTGGACAAGATCGGCCCGATCCGGGCCGGAGGGTGGTTGGGGTGGGGGTTTTGGGGACTGGGGAGGAGGGCGGCTGATCTGCGGGGTGCTCGCGCCCCGCAGACGGCCGCGATGGGGGCAGGAGGGACCCTTGGGGGACCGGAGCGATGCGCTCCGGTCGACCAAGGCGTTCCTCGCCCCCAGCCAGCCCAACATCGGCCTCCTGCCACCCCAGAATGGGGCTGCAGGAAGCCGATGCTGGTGGCTCCCCGGCTTCGGCAGCCCGATTTGGGCTGCCGGACCCGGGAAGGAGCCACGTTCCGGCGGCCGGCGGAGGCCACAGATGGGACGCACCGAATCGGGGTTCCCCTGTCCCATCTGCCAGGGTCACTGACCCAGGCAGATGGGAAAGGGGAACCCCAATTCGGTGGGTCCCGTCTACCGGCTTCGCCGCGCTGGCGCGATCACCGGCCCGGCAAGTCGGGCCCTGGGGGCGTGCCGACGGCTGTCAGGGAGAGAAGCGTGCGAACGCTTCTCTCCCGGAACGCGCCGGGGCGGCTCGTACGCGTTGGAACGGATGCAGAGCACTTTAAAGTGCTCTGCATCTGGAACGCGTGGGAGACAGCTCCGGACACGAGGCGGCGCAAGCCCCGCTCGGGCAATGCGAATGCCTCGTCCGGAGCTGTCTTCCACGCGTACCGGAAAGGCCTGTGCGAAATGGCCTCTGTTTGCTGCAGGAAAAGGCACCCACTGTCAGGTTTTGTTTCCTTCTCTATGTGGAACTGAGAAGAGTTTCTTAAAAAGGCAACACAGTTATTTATCTTGCAGGTTGTAATATATGACAATCTCTTTCTTCATCATTTTCATCTTTGTCTTCTTATTTACCACATAAGACAATTAAAAATCTGGGAGGGAGGGGGGGAAGCCTATTTTACTTTATTTATCTATTTATGGCACTCTTATACTGTCCTATTGCCATAGTTGCAGATCAGTAGACAATCAAATTGATTAATGAAAAACATGGAAAGATTAAGGTAAATAATACTAAAATTAAATATAGCATCAAAAATAGCAGGTTGAAAACAGAGTCCTCGTCACTCCCCCAAAGCCTTGGTGAGTAGATACTGTGCTAGGCATCTAAGTGAATCAACATGGTGAATCTCATCTGGAAGTTTTTCTGTTGTAGGCGAGCACCACCAAGAATGCCCTATTTCTACCAGTTGCCCCACCGATCTTCTCAACAGATGGTGTGATTAAAAGATATTAGCAAACAGGCAGGTAGTGTTCTACAAATTTGGAGCCCAAGTTGTAAAGGACTTTACAATGTTAAAACCTTGAATTGGGCTTGGGAGGCAATGGGAAGCCAGTGCAAGAGTAAGAATAAAGTGACTATGGCTAAAATATAGTGTTGGTTGATGAGCATCACTGTGTGATGCCAATGATGCATCTTTAGGTGCAAATTTAAACAAAGAGTTGCAAACATCTTAGGAGTAAAAGCCATGTAATTTATCTCACAGCATATGGAAACAAACTGTGTGATTCAGATGTGACCATTTAATATATATTACTTGAAATCCAGTCCTGGTGGCTGGTCTCTTTTTATTAGCCACAACCCATAGTTTTCCTTTATGCACCAGTGGCTCAAGGAACAGTTCTGAAAGGGTGGTTGGGGAGGGACTGAGATTTCTATTAGATTTGTTCCTTTGAGCTCCCAGAACTTCACTCTGCTCTAGAGTGGCTTTTAAAGGGTTTTGGGGGAGATCAAAGAGAGGTTTGTTTTAGATGAAGACTTCCTTTTACAACTTCCCATTCCATGAGCAAAAGCCAAAGGTGATATCATCACAAAGAGAGACATGAGGGCAGGAATGGTGTCCATGGCCCTGGACTTTCAGTCCAGTTGCAGTCCAATTTGCTTCCAAAGAACTGAACTGCCTGGGATGCCATTGTGCTTCAGAGCAGATAAACTTAGGTTGAGGATTGGATTCCCAGTAACAGCTGGGGAGAAGTTTTTGCATCATACTTAAAAGCAATTTGAAGCCATTTCCATCTACTTTACATGTTTTTAAAGACTGTCTTGGTTTCACACACAGCCACATCTGCTATGCAGCCATGACCATGTCACTATGATTAATGCTTTTAAGCAACTTTGTTATTGTTAGTTTGCAATCTTGAATGAGGAAAATATTTGGCTATGTTCCTCTTTAAACAGTCAAATGCCCATATAAATCCATTTTTTAAAAATTTAATCGTTATGATCTTCATCATCTTTCTATAGCGAGTTTATGAATAAATCATATGCCACCAGGGGGGATTGTTAAAAGTACAACAGAGAAGAGAAGTGAAACAAATAAATAAAAATATATTTCATTGTCTTTCAAAGTGGGATGGTGGAAGGGTCTCAGAATCCTTTTACATGACTAATGCATTTCCCCCCTCTTTTCCCATTAAAGTGAACTTTCATGAAAAGCCCACACTGAAAGGAAGGCATCTAGTAAGATACATTAAGGCCTCAATCTTTTTTTTTTTTATGTAGGATATTTGATCCATGGGACTGACTTCTTATTTATTATCATCATTATTTATAAAGAATGTGATAACAATAAACACAGCCTTAATAATATCCAACTACGGGCAATTCTGCACTGGCCAGTATTTTGGCTTCCCTACGGCATGCTGATGTGGTCTGAGGGAAGCACTGTTGGGATCTGCCTTGCATTTGGTGGTCCAGAATTCCTGCCAGTGCAGAATCACCTGCTCCAAAAGCAGAAAGCAAACTGGAAAAAGAACTCTCCCGCCACACCCTTTCAGCAGTAGACATCGGGATTAGGGGTGTGCACAAATGCAATTTTCGGGATTTGATACGATTCAAATTGAATATCTGAAAATTCAAAGCAATTTTTGTGAATTTTCCATCCGTATTTGCAAATACAAATGTCTACACATTCATATGTGCCCACACACATCCCATACACATCCGTACGCATCCCGTATTCATCCTGTATGCATCCCATTTTTGTCCCATACGGATCTGTATAAATGCATACGGATGCGGGAATGATGCATATGGGCAACTGCACATCATGTCGGTATCTGCACACATACAAAAGTCTGAATAATTCGTACAAATGATTCAAAAATTTGAAATTCATTCAAATGTCTAAATTTGAATTTATAGACATTTGATTCAAATTCAGATGTCCAAATGTGAATGAATTTGATTGAATTTCAAATGTTTCGAAGATTAGTGCACATCCCTAATCAGGATCATCTACCTGACACCAGCTCAACAGCTGTAGTTCCTACCAGATTCCCTGCCTGTGGCCTTATCTGCCCATACTTCCTATTCCCAGCAAGAATGTAGGCTGTCTTTTGTTCAGATGCACCTTTCCACTTCAGTCTTGGTTTAATGAGATATTCTTCCTCACTGCTGCTGTGCTTCTATTATGGATGAATTGTTGTGATTTCTTTACTCTGCTGCTTTACTTGGCTTTCTTGTGCCTGTGAGACTTTTTGTGTGTGTGAATTTTAAGCTCTTTTTGTTCTTTGTCTCATTATACATTCTGGGACTATTTTTTTTATTATAACATTGATCAGGATGATTGAAGAGATTTTCCAATATAACTAGTGAGCACACTGCAAGAATATGGATAGAAAGTTAGAATACTGTTATATTGTATAAAGTCCTTTGCTAGAAATACAACTTTAAGCCATTCCTAAAATGATGATCTAGTTTGGATTTTTTGAGTGAGACAGATATGGCTTGAAGCTACATTACCATTATAATAAACAAATGCTGAGAGCTATATTTATGCAGCTATCAGCAGTATTATGCTAAAACAGTATTGTAAATTTCACTTAATGACACTGTCAGTGTTGTCTGGTGTAAGGATAAGTTTTTATTACGCAACATCACTAATGCCAAGTAGGGCATTTTTTAAGAAGTATCCTGTGAATCACTTCTCCATCAACCCTGTTATCATTAGAGAGCCCTCATGGACACAAAGCTCCCTTTATTCCTTAAAGCAATTGCATGTAAAAGAGGAAATCAATAAAAGTTAATCAAATAACTATCAAAAAGTAGTGTGCATATAGGAACATAAATCCCTTCAGTTTATGCTAAGGCAGACATTCTATCACATCTCTAATGGAGAATATGTAAGATAAGAAAAACTGGTTCAACACTTGAAAAGTAGTTGGAATGGACAGGGTTTTGCAGATGCATTTCAAAACCCATCAGTTTCATAAATGGTGGACACATCAAATAACTGCCATTTTTATGCTAAAGCAATATTTATTGCCATCTGTCATGACAGTTCTGGTCTAATTTCACCTTGTTAATCCTTGTAGGAAGAGAAGATGACAGGGATCTAATCTCCATCAGAAAAAATCCATGCCCTAAAACTTAAGAAAGCAAAACTGTGGCTGCATCCCCATGGAAGTCAGATGCGTCCAGAAGGCATGTGACCTAGCTCAGGGGCAGGATCATGGCAGGCCTACTTAATTTGCCTTGCTTTGGTTGTCTCTTTTTGGGAAATGCTGCTGAGAGTAGGGATGTACATGAATATTTATAACATTTGAAATTTGTATGAATTTCTTGGTACATTCTAAGACTGACTGTGGGGGTGCAATTTGCCCATCTCAGCTAAAGCACAGTTGCTAAGCAGAAGTAACTAGGACAAAGGGTACATTCTGGGTCACTGTAACTTTCTTAATATCTCTCTGAAACAAGGTCTCAGAAAAGGCATAACACTTCTTATCATTTGTATAACACCTCTTATCATTTCTATAACATCCACTGTGTTTATATAAATAATGTACAGTACTCAAGGATGGTAACATCTTATCCGGTGATGCCAAATATGGGCACACCGGGGGGAAATCCATTGAGAAATGTATTTTGTAACTGGGCATAAAAAGCCTGTAAATCTTCAGTAAAACACAGACTCTTCACCTGGCAACCATCCCACGTGTGAGCATCAATTCATTACAACAAGTGACGCCCAATCTGGGGCCTCTGCAGCCTACGGAAGATGACCAGCCTAAAGGAGAATGCATGAAGATTCGTCCCAAGCTGTTCATCCGGCAAGGATCAAAAGTGCGCACTACATTTCGGCCTGAGGAATGCGTGAGTATAAAACAGGCTTCAGGCAGCTATGGGAGCGAGTGCCTCAAGAGAGAAGAGACACTCAGAGGAAATAGAAGTACTTTTAAAAAGAAATGGTTACTTTCCCTCTAAAGGGCAAGTCCCTAGGCTGGTCAGAGAGATATTTGAAAAATGCCCATGGTATCCAAAAAATGGCTCCCTGCGTCTACAAGACTGGGAGAGAATTGGCATTGATTTGCATGCAGAACCTAGATCTCAGATTCCTGTATTGCAAACCTGGCATCAAGTTCGCTATACCATAGAAAAATGTACCGAGAAACTGCCTCCTCCCCCTCTACAAACCTCATGTGCTGGATTAGTGAAACAAAAGTCTGATCAGCTTTTGCCAGTCACTGAGACAGCTACTGAGTCTCTTCAGTCCCTTAATGCAGCTCATGAAAATGTCCCTAAGACAATTCAAGCACCTTCCTTTCAAAGGAAAGACTGTAGATTGGGTTTCACTCCCACCGAGCAGCAGATAGTGTTGCATTCCAGGGTAGAACAACAAAAAACAATTTCCCTAGGAGAAACATTTCTCCAATCCAGGAGACAGTACGTAAATCAGACCTGTCTCTTCACTAGTGGCAAGCAAAATTTGGCAAAACCTGCAAACACAATGGAAGGAGAATTCTGTCCAATCACAAAGCCTCCAGCTGTTTGGGCTACAGTGGGACAGTGTAGCATCTGTGACCATCTTGAAGCTGAGAAAGAGCTGCCTTTCAAACAGTTGGTATCTTTGGGAACTGAACCGTTCCAACCCCCTTGAATGTGAAATTTGAAATTGCCTCTTACAGTTTATCAGCAATTTAATCTGTTTGAATTTGGCACTTAATCTGTTCTGAGTTTGTTTTCTTTTATCTATGGCATGAAGTTACTTAGAGTTTTCCTGTCCTTTCCTCGCTCTGTTTTGAGTGGTCTAACTGTCTTTAAGTTTCATTGCAAAGTTAGCAGCTGAGCAATGATTTAACTTTCTCTTTTCTAGTAGTACTGAAAGGTGAAAGTTAAGGTTTTTGTCTATTCCTCTCTCTCTCTGTGTGTGTTCTGAGTTTACCTCTGTCCTGAAATGTGAAAGTTAGTTCCTCCTTAGGCTTGGCGTGAAAGTGTCTCTCTAGGGGTCCCGGTTTTGAAAACTCTATGATTGTCATTGTCTCTTGGCTTCTGAACGCTGCATGTTAAAAGTTAACTCTTGCAGCATCAGGAGACGTTTTCGCACGGGGCTAAACTGGACGCGAAAAAGCCAGCTGTGGACACGTCACCCGCATTGGCCGCGCGCGCCTTGCGTTCCGACGTGTCCGCAGCTGGCTTTTCCGCGTTCGAAATGTAGAGCACTTCGAAGTGCTCTACACGCGTTCCAACGCGGACGAGCCGCCGGCAGCCGTTCGGGAGAAGAAGCGTTCGCGCCGCTTCTGTCTCCCGATCGCCTGCCGGCTCGCCTCCGACGCCGCGCGGCTTTGACAATCAGCTGTTTTTCAAACAGCTGATTGTCGATCTGCCTCCGCGGCCGCCGGCGCGCCCCTGGCCGGCGTTTGCCGGCTAAGCCAGCTTCGGGCGCTTTGACCATTCGCACCCAGACGCTCCGGAACGCGTTTACACGCGTTCCGGAGCGTCTGTGTGTGAACGGGGAAAGCGCCCGAAGCTGGCTTAAGCTTTCCGCCTGAACGCGTTCGGTTTCGAACGCGATTCAGTGCGGAAATGCCTAGGAAGTCTGCTTTTCTGACTCTTCAGCTGCAAATCTTCATTAATGTGATTCTTGCTGAAAGCTTTTGTTTATCATTCCTGAAATTGTTCTGTCTTAACCCTAATTGTTCTGAAAAATGTAAAAAACTGTGTTGTAACTTTGAGAACTCTTCATATGCCTCAGAGCTAGCAGGCACACAATTGCCTGACTGGATAACTCGAAAGGTTTTAACCATTTATGTTCTGGAAAGCTAGGGCTAAAACTACATGTCTCAGAGCCTTAAAGCAAAACATTTTTCCTTCCCTTTTCATTTCTGTGGAAGTTTATTAAGTTGTCTTTTTTTCTTTTCTGCAACTGCGCAGTTCAAAGCCTTACATTCCTTTCCCTCTCACTTAAGTTTTGCTTTACAGGTCTTGCTTGAAAAAAGCAAGGAAATTAATGCTTTTTTCTTCCACACCTTAGCCTTTTTCAGAGTAGCTCCTGGCCAGAGCTACGCTGAGAAATGAATTTCAATTTGATTTGGGATTGGCTTTTGGCCACAGCCGGTCTTGGAAAGAATTGAGATTTACCTTGTTTTATATTTCACTGTCTTCAGAGATTGAAGTTTTTTGTTTCATTGGTTATAATTTATGATTTTCCTTTCAGCAGTTTTGATGTTTAATAGTCCATTTTTTGAAAGAGAAAAAATTAACATCCTACAGGTTCGGAGAAAATGCAATGTTTGTTGCCTGTGAAATCTTAGGTACCAAGGATCTTGCCGGCTGATGAACAAACTGTATTTTCTTTGTCAACATAATTTTATTTTATTTTCAGCAATTTTAATGTTTGTTTTAATTGTTTAAGTTTATAAATATTGCCTCTCTCTATAGGAAACAGCATTTCTAACATTTTCCTTTTTTAAGCAGCATCATAGCAAGTTCATTCATTTAATTGCAGTCATGAACTTAAAATCATGGGATTTTCTCTTCAGCTCAGCAAATAGCAAGAACAACTGGGTTTAAATCTCAATTGCAGATTTCTTATTGTGATTTTAAGAATGTAAGATTCTTATTTCAGCACATAGACTTGTTATCTTAACTTTCATAATTCTTGGTTTGTAGAAGTTTTGCTTTTTCTTCTTTTATTATGGAAAAAACTTTAAATTAGGTCCCTACAAATTCCAGAGAAAATGGAGTCCAGAAAAAGTCTAAGAAGAATTGGAATCATATATCAGTATTGATTTCATTTTGCTAATAGTTCATTGCTTATGTCACAATCATATGGTTTCTTATAACTATTGGTTCTATATTTCATATATTAAGCTAATGGCTTTAATTCTAACCTTGGCATTAATTTCAGGTTTATCTTCAGAAATTTAGCTTTATTGTTTTGAAACATGCATTCTTGTAAGATTCTAACAAATTGAGTCTTTTCCTTTTGAAGACAAATGCTTAAGATGTTTAAGTTCTAATAGCATATTTCTTGGTTAACAAAAAATTTAATTTCAGGTTTTTTAGCACTTGGCTAAAAGTTTAAGATTCCTTTCCATTTTCAGTAACCCTGCATTTTCATGCAAAAGTTGCTTCCTACAGCCTTGGGAAAAACCTATGAGGTTAAATTGCTCCCCTGAATTTAATGTATATTAATTATGCTTATATTCCAACAAGATGGTTCTTTAAAAATCTGAACCAGGTGCTTTCTGAGCAAACTCATTGCAAATTTATCAATGGAACATTCTTATTACATTCAAGCAGTGAGAAAGTTATATTGACTGACAGTTGCCAATCTGACATGCACCTCATGAGAAAAAAAAAAAAACATTTCCTTAAGCAGCATTCTTAAATAAGGCTGCTTAACCTTCCTGTGCAAAGGAAAAATTAAATCAGCTTGCCTTGCAATTAAAAGGCATGAATGAAATCTCCAAATTGGTCCTGTTTTGGAATTTTCTAAAGGTATTGATAACTAACCTGTTTTAGTTGTATTTTGTCAGTTCTCCTTTTTTCCTGAGCAAAGCCACAGATGTGCCTGAAATACCTGGACAAGGTGCGACAGCCATCGTGGAAGAAAAGATCCAAGACCTAAGAATTGTACCTGGGGTTCCAGTCACAAGGATTCACCTTTGCCTGTGTCAAGAATCTGCACCAGGCAACAGTCAATATGGAAGCAGCAGTGTTGCCTCATCCTTTTGGAGATCAAAGGACTTTTGCACCTGAGCTGAAACTTTAACCTGCCTTCTTCCTGAAAAGAAGATCTGTGACAAGATTCCAGTGCCTGGCTACAGTCATCGTGAAGGCCAAGATCTAAGAACTGTACCTGTGAACCAGCACCTGTGATGAACTTTCATCATCTGTGATCACATGAACTTTTAAGTTTTGAGCCTGTGACTAAAAAATCCATCATTTGGTCACTGAAAAGACTTTGGAAGTTTAATTCTTAGCAAGCATTGCTTGTGCCATCTTTATTAATGCTAATTGTGGTTTTATAATGGTTGTCTTATTCCTTTTTTGCATAATTGTGATATTGCTAATGTGGGTTCTTATTGTAATTGGATTTTGGGTTGTTATAATTGTCATTCAAAATGTTTGTATGTTTCACATACTGATCCCATATTGATAAGTCATTGCAAACACCATAAGTCCTCAAAAATATGGGCTTTAGCAAATTCATGCCATGGAAGCACACACATTTATCCCATGTTTTATCTTAACATGTCAATTGTGGCATCATACATTCATTTAGGCCTACAAAACACAAGTTTGAACACCAGTCCTATATATACACAACAGCATATCACACCTTATTAAGAAATTAAGGCCTGGATTGTTGAACATAATGCTATTTTCCAAGCATAAAATTGATTGCTGTTCAATTTAGTTATTAAGAAAGATCCTCAATGGCTTCTGAACTTTGGAATCTTGCATAAGTAAGCTAAGACAATATCCATAAGTGTCTATGCTTGATATAAGAAGCCTAAGAGCTTATGCATATGTTTCACAAAGTCACACACACTGAATTTGATTCTGCTTCAAAATTTGGTCATTTCAAAAGCTTCCCAAAAGGGAACACACATACATACACACAAGTTGTTCTTGCAACAAGTTTTCACTCATGACATTCATAAATTTGGTTTACCAAGGAAGCAAAGTAATTTTGGCCAGTAAAAGGGACAAAAACTGGGTGTTATAAAGCTGGGGCTTGGTGTCTTCCATGAACATATGTAGGAGAATTGGAATTAAGAAAAAAGAAAATCATACACCATAATTAGACCTCAAAAAATTGATTAGAAGGGGTTAGTGACAAATTGGGGTTCGCATATTTTTAGGCTCACATTTTATTAAGGGAAAAGACGGGGAAAATAATGGGCACACAGACTGGCTCCTGACCAAACGGCGAGAAAACCCCACTGGAGGGCGCTTTTGTGTGTGGCCTTTGACCCTAGTTTTCCTTAAATGTAAACATGCATCACAGTTAAAGACACATAAATTTGGCTGCTTGTAAAGTTGATTCATGAAGACTTTTTGCTCTAAGCTAAATGACATCTCAGCTTTCCTTGGCCACAAGAGCTTCCTCAAATTGACCCCCCTTCATAAAGTAAGAAAAGAGAGAGGAATTGTGGGGGTGCAATTTGCCCATCTCAGCTAAAGCACAGTTGCTAAGCAGAAGTAACTAGGACAAAGGGTACATTCCGGGTCACTGTAACTTTCTTAATATCTCTCTGAAACAAGGTCTCAGAAAAGGCATAACACTTCTTATCATTTGTATAACACCTCTTATCATTTCTATAACATCCACTGTGTTTATATAAATAATGTACAGTACTCAAGGATGGTAACATCTTATCCGGTGATGCCAAATATGGGCACACCGGGGGGAAATCCATTGAGAAATGTATTTTGTAACTGGGCATAAAAAGCCTGTAAATCTTCAGTAAAACACAGACTCTTCACCTGGCAACCATCCCACGTGTGAGCCTCAATTCATTACAACAACTGACATTTGAATTTGAATCAAGTGCTTTGGTACATTTGTAAGAAGCTTTGTTACATTCGTGAACCTGGGGAGGTGGAAAAATGGCTGCCCCAGTCACAACTACAATGGATCCAGAGTGGATTCAAAGGGGATTGAGAGAAGATTCAAAGTGGATTCAGGGTGGATTCGATGCCTTGGAGCGGATACATGGGGGATTTGTAGGGGATTCATAGGGGATTCGTATCAAATTTGAATCCTACCATGTTCAAAGGGGATCTATTGGAATGAATACTAATTTTCTTGTATTTGATTTGATACAAATCAAATGCACACACAAAATTCATGTGCATCCCTAGCTGAGATGGAACTTCCTTGAAGCAATGAGTTTTCTGCACGAGATTTCTGCATGAGCCACTTTTCAAAGTGTTAGAAGAACAACTAGAAGTCAGCCCCCAAAGTCTCTTTTCTAACTCCTCCATGCACCCACATGTGGGTGAAATGTGGCCCCCAAGCACCACAGCAAGTTCTGAGAGTGATTTGAAGAAGATTAAAGGTAAGCTTTCTCTTGTGGGTCTTGTGGTGGTCCAGGTATTGGTAGGTGACAGGTGAGCACAGACTCAGAAGCATCCATACAGCTCCTGAGATTGCGGGGAGGACATCTGAGGTGTTTGTGCACATGCAGCATATGTGATCACTGGCCCTTCTGTATGTCACAAACAACACAAGGCATGGCATGGAAAGAAACTATTTGTGGCCAATTTTGCCTTGTGCTTAACTATGAAAAAGGCAATAGGAAGTTGTTGGTTAGTTTGTGTCTTATGACGGTCTATTTAATGGATTTTATCTATAGCTATGCATAATACCTAAAGATAAATGATCCAACTTTATTTCTGAATTGGAAAAAATGAAATTAAACATAATGGCAAAAATAACATCCAAGATTTCATTTTCAGATTTTGGTCCCAACAAAAAAGTCAGATGGTGAAAAACATTGTCAGTAACATCTATACAAACATGTGCTATTCTAATTCTTTGGCAATACTTGCAAGGTATATTAGCACATGAGTCAGGTAAGGTCTTTCTTCAGCAAGAAAGGCAAGACTTGGAACAAAGATGGGGCCTTACTACAGCACATCTATGCTACTGCTGTTGTTACTGTTCATTAGCTTGATTTAGTCACAATGTGGTGTTTTCACTCAGTCTGTGAGTAGGCACTGGGGAAAACAAGCAATTAGAGTGTAGTAGCCACAGCATCCCCACTCACAGGCTGTGGATCTCCCTGCATTTTATTTTAGATATTGCCCCAGAGGAGAGTCCTGCCATCCACATGCTAATGGAGACTATGACAGACCCCACCGAGGGCCTGCAAGAGGACTTTTCTAGGCCACAGAGATCCACACATTGATGTGGATCTATGAGGGAACACCTCCTGCTGGTTTGGTCCATCTCCATGAGACACAGACAGATCAGGATTAAGAAGGCCCCTGATCTGGGACATTTATGAATTTAGCTTCCCATATATTGGACAGGATGAGTGCATAACCCACTAACATGCACTAGCATTCACACTTGGAAATGCTAGTGCACACCACATTGAGCCCCATGTACCTGGAGACATACCTGTGCCCGGGCATGTGTCTGGGTACCACCATCTTCTTCCCGGAGCCTGGTGTGATGGTGCATGCACCGTTGCCACAGTGATGGTGATGCTCTGCACATGCACAGTCAAGTCTGGAGTTGTCCTAGGTGCCAGCGTGCTTGTGCGGCACCTCAGATGACCCCTAGCACTGGAAATGGTGTGAATAGTCACAGCACTGGATGTTGAAAGGTAAGCTTGGGGTAAGAGGTGGAAGGTACGTGGTGCACAGTTTCGTGCATCACTGCCACTAGATGATAGGGTAATATCTGGTAAGGCAGGAAGAGTTTCTGGGTTGCAAATGGCTCATGCAAGTGCAGATGCTACTTGCCAGATGTTACTCTATCATGTACTATGGGGTGAAATGCAAATTGGCCTCTGGATCTGCTGTAGACTTGTATAATCAGGCCTATATCTGGACCAAGGGCCTTATTCTGGATCACAGAGGTATTCAGACAGCATGCCTCATGATCCAAAACTATCAACACCCCACTGGCTTCAGAGGTGTTGGGGGGGGGGGGAGGAAAAGAATGACTGGATCAGTGGGCACAGTTTATTCCAGACCCCCTGATTCAGATTAACTGATGGTAAGTGTACAATAGACTGAACCAGCATGCAGTTAGAAGGCCCTTATTCCAGGACAGAATCTGAAAATTAAGACAGCTGCAACTGAGACAAGTAGGGTTAAGGATATGCATGGATTATCCGTGAATTCGGAATCTGGACAAATACGTCCAGATTCCGAGATTCGTGGATGGATTGAATAGGGCCCTATCTGTCCACGAATCGGATAATCCAGTATCCATAGAAACTTCAGTAGAAGCTTCTAAGGATACTGGATGCCCCAGGACATCCCTACCCCAGCCACCCCCTGGCCACCATCCCCCAAACTGCTCCCATGTGGCCTCCCAGGGGGCCCCTTACCTGCTCCAGTGGCAGTGCAGGCCTTTTCCAGGGCCCTCTGGAACCATGGAAGGGTTCCAAGGACTAAATAAAGGAGGGTGGGGGGGCAGGGTGGGAAAGGAGGGGTGGGGGATTCATGCTCGGATATGAATACCCCCCATCCGTGTGTGTGTGGGGGGGGTATTCGGCCAGAGCTGAATGTTTCCACATTCTATTCAGCACAAATAGAATATGGAAAAATGTGTCCATGCACAGCCTTAAGTTGGGTAGATGCTGCAATTACTGCCCAATGTTCTCATCTTCACTTCAGACCAAGGAGGCATTCCTACGAGTGGCACTTTAGGTCCTTCCATTGGGAACAGCAGCATCATGTTCTGGCAAAATGGAGTCCCAGATGGCAATCCACCTATGAATGGGCTGGCATCATCAAGGTAATGTGGAAATGTAGAGGCAAAAAGATGCTTTACTTAGTGTCATTTCTGTAATATTACTGCAATTTGATTAACAAGGAATGGATTGCAACAATTATGCTCATGAGCACAGTAGCCATGCACTTTAACAATGTGCTATTTTGAAGCACAACAGAGTAAAGATAAAATGTATAAATTGTACTCACACTGTACAATTAAATGTATGATTGATTTTTGCTTGATTGTTGCCTTCCCCATAGGAACATTTATACATCTTTAAATTTCTCGCTGAAATAAATGGGATTTACCGTACAGTGACAACAACCATTGAAAGGAAGGAACTGAAACTACTATTATATTGTATTGCATTGTTTTTCTGCAGAAGCATGGATGCTGGTATCATTACCTTCCCAGCCTGAGTAGAATTTTGATGTGCACTATGTAAAAGAAATAGGTTTATGGAAATATTCACCTGTATAGTGTTGCTATTGGTTTTCTTCTACTTACTGAGAACACATCAAGGCCCTTTCTGCACTTGGCTTTGTTATGGATTATATCTTAGAATCGGGACCTGCCACATGCTAATTCAGAATACATCAGGCCCCAGGCAGGACTTGATGGAGTCTGCACTAGAATGCAGATGGCAAGATCCCTATTCTGGGATATAATCCAGAATAAGGTCCAGTGAAGAAAAGGCCCAAGTGGTGGAAGGATGGCTACCTGAGGTAATGAAAGGACTATTACATGTAATGGTATATTGCTCTTAAGGGTGTGCACAAATGCAATTTTCAGGATTTGATTTGAATAAAATACTCAAAAATTTGATGCAGTTCAAATGTTTGAAGTTCAAATTTCACCAAATTCAATGTGAATTAAACAAATTTGAATCTATTCATTTGAATTTTTCATTCGAATTTGCACTTATGAATGTCAACAACTTTAGTAGATGCCCGTACGCATCTTCCCCGGGTCTGTAAGCATCCGTACACATTTGTATGCATCTCGTAGTTATGCCGTATGCAACCTGTTTCATCCTGAATGGATCCTTCATATGCCTACTGATGCAGGAAAGATGTGGGAAAGATGCAGATCTTCAAGTACGCATCGTGTATGAACCTGTACACATACAAATGTCTGAATAATTTGAACAAATAGATCCGAAATTCAAAATTTGAATGAAAACTTTAAATTAAAATTTAAAGACATTCGATTCAAATTCAAATGTCAAAATTTGGTCAATTCGATCAAATTTTGAGTGCATTTGAATATTTGTGCACATCCCTTTCTTTCAGTGGCCAAAATAACTGACAGTGAGCTGCATTTATATTTAATAAGTAACATATTAAAGAGAACAAAACCATAACATAAGCAATTAAAGTATCACATTGCAAATAAGAAACAGCAGCCAATTCAGGTGATGTTTTCCCCCTGCCCCAGCAAAAGCAGCAACAGCTCATGTGCCTTTCTGGGGAAAAGTATTGCAGAGGCAACAGCAGAACATAACAGCCAGCTTGGGTGGCCTCCTTTCCCTTTTCTTTCCCTTGGCCTGATAGAGGAACAGCTGTATCTGACTACTACACCCACTAAGAATATGCTTTTCTTGATTTCCTCCAGAGTGAATAATTCTTCATGCACTATGTCTATTCCATAGGTGCTCTTAATGGAATCTGAAATAAAATATCATATTTCTAGCTTGCCACAAGGTGTCAGTAGCTGCACATTGGTCTTTCTCTCTCTTCCTCACACACACACACACACACACACACACACACACACACACACACACACACACACACACACACACACACACACACAAAGAGCAATAGCAAGAGAGTGGTTGAGCACAGTGTTAATAGCTACTTAATGTAACCTTCATTCAGTCAAATATTTGGGTAAGTTTAGGTAGTGCAGCAGATTCAAAGCTACCTTCACCTGCTGAGAACTATTTATTTTAGTACAACCTTATTGTGATTACTGATTGCGATGATGGCTGATTTTCAAACACAGAAGAAATAGATTTGCTGACAGGAGAGTAAGGCACATTTTTCTGCTAAATCCTCACTTCTACCACGTTAATCCTGCAGGCTGGAATGGAGAATAAGTGCAACATAGAAGTGAAAGAAAGGAAATGTATTATTATGGTCAGGTAGACAACACAGGATTTGTTTTAGATTTATTTTTCTTAGGCCAACCTGACGGAAATACTCCAATTCTATTGAATTAAATTATAAGTAGAATCTTGAATGTTCACCCTATAACCCATATAAGTGATAAAAGCTGTTGGAGTGCATTTGAACTTTGAGTAAATAAATTTTAAAGCAACAACAACAGAAACAAGGTAGTTTTGCTTTTATGTGTTTGCATGTTTAATGCAATCCTGGGAGTTTTCAATAATGTGATTCAGCCTCTGTGATGCCATTGCCTTCCACTGATAGACTCAAGCTTCACCTACATAGAAAACCTGTGTGAAGCAGTAGGCTGCTGATGCAATATTTTGCAGGAGCAACAGCACATCTCCATGACATTCTGCAACAGCCCTTGCTTTTGTTTTTCCAACGGCCAAACCACTGCACAACGCCACTGCTCAAGTTGATCTATCTCGGTCTGTCGTTTTGCCACTGGTGGCCTCATGTCTGATCACAGGAGGTGATATCGCATCTGGGGAACAAAACTTCTCCAGCCACAATGTGTGTGCAGCAACAGCACACAGGAAGTACACTTTCAGTCTGAAAAACTGAAAGAATTCTTCCATTCATGTGTTCACCCCCTCCCTGCATGCTCACCTCTCGCATGTTCTTGGGTAAAGGTAAATTCTTGTGAGTTCTTGTGCCATTTGCCCAAACAAGAGGAATTTGTGGAGTGAAATATTCTAGAGTGAAAAAAACTTGCTTTTTTTTTTTAATGCAGAGTCTTGAGCTTTAATGTGCAGCTACATTGGAAGATCATTAAACCTGTCTGGCCAATCGAATGCTGCTGCACTTTAAATGCACATTTTTAGGCCTGTTTGGACACACCCTTAGTGAGATTCCTAAGAGTGCTTTAGTTAAAGTGCTGCCAGGAATAGCTCCAGGCCTATCCTTCCTAAGACAGAGAAAAGGGAAAGGAAGGCATTTTCATGGTTTCTCTAGACAGAAGTGGAAACATGAGCACCCTCAGCAGGAAGTTACCTGGGATGTTAAGGCTGGACGATCATAGAACAGAAAAAATGGAGGAAGGAGAGGTGGTCTTGGCTCATTTGGTAGATTTATATGATCTGAAGAGTAACTACAGTAGCTCATTTGGGAGTTTGCTGGTGTAAAAGATGATGCTACAGGAACGGCATTTCCAACAAATGCCTTAATCACAACTGGAATAGAGCTGAGAAACACTGAATTGGTATATATTGCACACACATGAGAGAGAGGGAAAGAGAATAAACCTTTTTTTCTCAGTCAAGACCTTTCGACATTGCCCCTTATTCTGGAACAAATTCAAAAAGGTGCAGCCCTTGGCCACGTCCTGCCTACTGTGATCATGCTTTGTCTTTATTGGATGAAGTATGGACTGGACTAGTGCCCAGAATGGTGCTCTAGCCCTTTATAGGTGTTAATGTCTTTAAAGAGGCCAAAACTGGCCTAGCACCAGATTTTGGGACTACAAAGGCATGTGGACAAACCACCTTTTACTCCAATGTACCATTACACTAGGGTCTTTTTTTAGCAAGGGGTCCAGAAAGTGCTGTCAAAAAGGATAGTCTGGGAAACTGCAAATACTGGGGACAGAAGTCCTCCCAGTCTTTGTAGCCCCGTGCTGCCTCTGAGGGCTCTTCTGAAGTGGCAATGGTGGTGGTTGGCATGGAAAAGGCTATCCAAGTGTTGATGGCCCTATTCTACCCCAGTGGCAACACATCCCAGCTTGGGTCAGGTTGCTAGTTCTAGGATAGTGTAGCCTGCACTGTTCTGGAACAATGGAAGTGAATGCAGAAAGAGTCATAATCATCTAAACTCAGGGCTTGGTCAGACTTAGCCTATAGTTACACTAAAGGGAGGACAATACAATAATTGTCTGACATTTTTCGCTGTATCATCAATTTAGCAAATTAGAAGCTGCATCCCTATTGCATAATCCAGAAACCCTTGATGGACTCATAAGGCAACCAAGCTCCACATTCTCCTCACTGAGACATCTGGGAGAGGCTGTATTACCCTAGGGAACCATTAGAAGTCCCTAAAGCTCAATGAGAAAGGAATTAAAACTGAAGCTTGGATTGCTGAGGTTATGCACAGAGATTCTGCAGGAGTACCAGTGCTCCTTCTGAGGAAACTTGCTCAAAGAAAGCTGGGGTGGTTCTTTAGCTAACCACTGAAGGTCTGTGAGGAAGTAAGTATGACAGAGGTGCCCGCCTCAGGCATTCACTGCACATGAAAGAGGAGACACCCATAATCTGTTGTGATTTGTTCAGAAGATATCATCACTCCCAGATATCCTGTATTGTATACCTTTTACACTAACAATTTGAGATGTGTGCACATGTCATACAGTTTGTTCCTGAACCTGGAAACCTGGCAGAACCAGGGGGTAAGTTTTACAGGTGCCCTTGACACCTTCCCAACTTCTGTAACTTTATTGAGGCATCTTCTTAATATTGGTGGGCCTCTGAGCACTTACCAGCTGGAGCACTCTAATCCGCTTCCTGGTCAGGCCTGTGTATGTGGAAATGCTGCTGCCACTTACCTACGAACTCTTCAGAACAGTCTAGTAGTCAACAGGTTGACCAGAAGTATCTGGGCTATTCCGGGAAAAGTAGATCTGCACCTCTTCTGGGTGCTTTGTGGCAAGGGGATGTGGGTTCTGTGACTGCGGCTACACAGTCATTCAGAGTATCTGGATTACCTTGGCAATGTCTGACCTCACATTGGATGCCAGTTCTGATGTTACCTTAGCAATCTGGACTGGCTGTTTACACTACAAGTGCTGCTAGTCAAATACAAGGCTAATCCAGCACTCATAGTGTGAACGAGCCCCACAGTACTTCAGCCTAAGAAGCCTTGTATGGTATTGTTATACAATACTAGTCTGGTCAGTGAAAATCTGGCCATTGTTACTGGATACATTTTATAGTATTGTTAAACTATATATGCTTCCTTCTATGTTCAAGCATTCAATTTCTTTTATGAATCATAAAGAGGAAGGGTGCAAGATGTTTAGTAACTGTTAGGGTGAATTCTCATTACAAGTTTAAAATGGTTTCGAAATTGTTTCGATCCTTGCAGTCCCCATGTCAGGTTGGCTTAACATGCTTTCTGCGTGTTGAATCGCCTCAAAGCGTTGTAAATGTTAACACTCATTTCAACAGGTCTCGCTACAGTTCATGCATTTGAAATGTTTTACATTTCTTACTGTGGGAACGGTACAGTTTTAGTGGGATGAGAATGCAAGTTTAGGGTTTCCCTCCCCCAATAGCTGCTTCCAAAGATAGTGATTTTACTGTAAAAATCCACCCCTTGCAGCAGCTGCTACACTGTAGCAATCTACCCACTTCACACCTGATAACAATGTTACAATTTTGCACAATTCTGAAAGTTCTGACCTTTAGAAAGGGAAAAGAAAGGAAAGCAGCTGCAGGTTCAGGGAGATGTGTGAATGTTTTTAAGGCTGTGGTGGTGAGCGGGTGAAGGGGGCTTGAGTTGCTGCTGCTGCTGTGTGCCCTGGGCAATGGGGAGAGGAGGGGAAAGAATCGCTGGCTGCCTAGTGCCATTTATCATTCATCCAAGCAAGCGGCAGCCACCCAGCTAGGCTCCATGAAGGGATCTGTTATGGGTGGCACGTTCACGCCAGGAGGAAGAGGGCAGGGCAGCCCCGAAAACCGGCTTTTAGAAAGTAGCCACTTGAGTCCCCCCATGAGTCACGTACGCCACTTACGATCCTCAGAATCCGGATTGAATGCAATTAAGTTGAAAGTAATGGGATCAGGCAAATTTGCGTTTGCATCCAGTTCTATTATTTCGGTTTAGGAAAACTGTATTAAGCTTGTAATGGGAATATGGTCTTATTTTTCTTCATGTAATCCATTAAACAGTTATTCTTGCAACCTTAACCTACTGTTGTTTCTCATAGTTTTGTATCCAATGAAAACCAGAAATAAGAATGCAATTTGTGCTTTGTTTTACCTTGCTTATGTACTTTATTCACATTCTAAAATGCGCATATTCCAAGGACAATTTCCTGCATGTCGGGAAAATTATGTGAGAGATATTTATTCTCCCAGTTTTATCATGATATTTCCATTTAAGGACATAAAAGCATGGTGGGAGAAATTGCGAGTCATTGAATCTTCACATCTCAAACTTTTTTAAAAGGCATTTTCAGCAGCATCTTTGCCCCTATACATTAAATATAAATTTTAGTTGCTATAAAAAAGCACCCCCCCCAAAAAAAAAGACCTCACAAGCAGCTTGAAAGCTGCACTTCTAATATTTCTCAGGAGGATCTTATGAACTATGCATGATAAGTGATTGTAGGACCTCAGTTCTTTGAAATGAAGTACTGTAGTTACAGTACAGGGGTTTTGGGGGGGACAGGTTTAAGTAAAATAAAATATATACCCTTGAATATCATAATGTCCTTGCGGTCAGCTGAATCTACTCAACATTCTGCCACTAGATGGCAGTGTAGCTCAAGGAACAGTGTGAGGGGGTGGGTGGTAATCCACAATCATACTTTTAAGTAAAAATCATTGTAGCTAACCACAACCATGTCACTAATTTTTGTCCAGATTGCATGTTTCTACAGCTGTGTGCAATGACCTCACCATCCTTCTTTGCAGTCAGAGAAACTGAACCATGTCACCAAATTTCTCCAGGTAAGAAATTATTTTCCTAACAAGTTCCAGGAAATTAGGCATGCCAGACCCTTTTTGCACTGGGCCTTGTTTAAGATTGTACCCTGGAACAGGGGACAGGAATCTGCTGTTTGCCTGATAGACAGGAGGCCCCTATCCTGGGATGTAATCTAAAATAAGGCCCAGTGCAGAAAGGACCTCAGATTGAGCAAGACAAGTCACATGGATTTGTTTTCCAAAGCTTCAGTGAATAGCTCCTAATTGCCATTAAGAAAAACAAAACAAAACCTGACCTTCCACAATGTCTCAGATGTAGCATTGTTGCAGAGCATTGTAGGGTAGTAAGATGGTAGACAACATCTAGGTATAATTCAATTATAGGCCTTTTTTTTGATAGGGACAGAAATTGAAAAAATAATGGAATCAGTAAAAAAAAAGTATTCCTGTGGATGTGTGGGTGGATGGGTAGCAGAACATGTTGGTTCCACTCCATAAACAGGGAATTGATCAAATGAAGCTTTCACCAAAGAGAGGCACATTTGTCTGCAGTGATGGGAAATGTCCCTGTTAACATGCCTGGTTTTATCTTGGATGGTGGTGTAGCTAGTTCCTCACTTTCTTCTTTCCCATAAAAAGCAGCAGCTAAGAGATTAGCAACAGTGTTTCCTGTCAGGTAGTTAACTGTCCAGTTAGCAAACTGACAGAGTGCTACTATAAATGACAGGATTTCAGGCTTTGGAGATGGGTATGGAGACCTGTGTCCCTTTAATACATCTAAGCACATTTAAGGACTTCTAAGAACTGCATTTTCCCACAAAGTTAAATAAATGCACATGCACTGCAGAAACATTCATCTTGTGTAGCATTACTGAAGTTGGGAACCATCACAGCTCAGGACCTTAGGATGAAGTGATGCAAGATGAGGTAAAACATTGCACATGGACATAAGAGGAGCCCTACTAGACCACAGCCCATCTAGTCCAGGATCCTCTCAACAGTTGCTTTGGGTAAAACCTTCACTTGCTCTCATTTCCCTGCAAGTAGGCTTTAAAGACATCCTGTTTACCTGTCCAGCCACTGATACACCTGTCCTCCATGAATCTAACTGATGTGGGGAAAGTCTTTATCCTGGAGGATCCTTGCAGATTACACAGAATGTGAGCTTTTTATTTTTTTTTTAAATATAGGCAGCGTGGTTGTCCCGTAAAGGCAAAGAGTGGAGTGTACCATCCTGCTTCAGTGCTTGAGTCCACTCTCTCTTTCTATTTCATGCATGAATCAATTTAAGTTAGTTAATGTTTGCATAACCAACTATGTTCAGTGTGGTCAATGTTCATGTGTACAAAACTGCAGTCTTAAGGAGCCGTTCAACACTAGACAAGCAGTCACCATGCTTTCTTTACAAAGTTGCCACAATCTTAGCTGTACTGGCACAGGACATGTTTAAGGCAGTGTGCCTTGGCATCGTATCTGACCAATCAATCCAGTGACTGACGCAGGCCCCCCAAAAAGGCACGAAGGGCCAATCTGCCCCTTTTGAGCCAGTATGGAAAATATTGTTGTTGTTTTTTAAGCTAGCATTTCATTGCACCATCTGGAGGCACTCTATTTTGTTCCATCAATTATTGCCTCTATTTAGGTTTCCTTTTGACATTACTTACCTATTCTTCTATTTTTGATATTCTGGAACAAACCAGTTGTGGGATTATTTCAGTTTGCACAAATGCTGGATTGATATTCCATGTTTTAGCATGACACTCGGCAACATATATCTTAAACCCAGGATATTGGAACTATATTTCAGGACTGTATCAGGAACACCATGATCAAGTCTGGCAAATCAAGTACTATTCTGAAATAATTATGGGCTTTTGAACTTGGCTGAATCCAGACATCAGTTGCCTATGCCACAATATTGGAACGTTCTGGAATAAAGCAGAACAACCCCCTCCCCCCCCCCACCGCCTGTCTGCGGAAGCTTAAGAAGAATGAGATTTGCTGTTGCCAGCCATACTCCCAAGAGGCTTGATATGCTACCAATGCTTAGAGTAGTTCTCCATGGATGGTCCACCACAAAACACACATTTTCCCTACCTGATCCATGGATTAGAGAAAGAGCCTGCTCCCTAGTTACGTTCACAACTTCTTGGAGGACATCCTGGAGTCACTGCTTCCCCTTCCTTTAGGGCCTGCCTCATTTTTGCTGTTCTTTTTTCTGAGGGGCAAATTTGTAGAGGCAGATATAAACTCCCTAAAATCACTGTGACCCATTTTGAAGCCATTGAATGAGCGTCTTTTTCTCATATGTGGTAAAGTGACACCAAAAGTGACTCAGTTTTTCAGTCAAAGCCAGTGGAGAATGATTTGTCTTAGCTATTCTCCCTCTTTGCTGCCCCCTTTTCCAAGCTAAGAGAGAACAGGGCTGTCTATCGATATAATGACATCAGTACATGTCATAATCATGCATCTCTCCATCTCTGACCTTTAGGGTCATGTTTAGTTCGATCCTAGCAACGTAACCTTTTGTGAGAGGGGAATGGCTAGCTCAAATGGCTTATGAGTTATAGTGAACCAGTTTGGTCTTGCAGTTAGTGTGTTGGATTCTTAGCTGGTAGTCTCCCAGTTGGATTCTGCACTCCATGAAGCAGCTGGGTGACCTCTTTCTGAGCTCTTACAGCCCCACCTACCTTACAGGGTATCTTGCGGGGTGAAGAACAGAAGGCTTGTCGGTCATTTTGGGTCCCCTTAAAATGCTGAGAAAAGTGGTGTATTATAAAAGCCAACTCTTCTTCTTCTACCTGCTTTCACATCCCTACTTACAAACCATCTATCAAAGCGCTAGGTAAAAAGATGAGCTTAGAAATAACATGCAGACAACAATTTATCATAATAATGTCCATTGTTGTTGTTTTAAAAACATCTTTATGTGATCTTTGTTTTCTATTAAGCATGAGTTTGTTCTGAGGTTGTCTCACCCAATCCAAACCTTCTGTTCAGCAAGATATTACCCAATCAATCACCTGCCAAGGGCTAGCTGCAGCCTGCTCTTGTCTTGCTTGTCACTGCCTTGTATTGGCCTTCCCAGAGTAAGCTGAAAGACAATAATCGCCGCCACTAGCTCCTTAGAAGTGAAATAGGTGGTTGTTAGGACCTAATAGTGATCAACAGGGCATTTTTCTCATCTAGAAGAAGATCATACCCTTCAACTGGATGGTGATAAAGAAAAAGAAGGAACTGTTACCTTGAACTTTTCTGGCTACTTGAGAACAGGTAGCTGGAAGTGAATTAGGACTTATAGAATGAAGAGTAGTGACTGAAAAAGATATTTTCCTTAAATTACTGTCCAGTTAGCCATACCTTTTGCTGAAATGAAGGCTGTTCAAATCCTTGATTCAGGTTGAATTTGAACCTTTTTCTTCAAATAGTTCACTTCAAACACCTTCAAACCTGAATCGAAGGGGGGTGTTAAGTTCATTTGAATGCTCCCTTGTTTGGTTTGAACTTAAACTCTGTTTTCAAATTGGCAAGGTGTTTGGTTCAAACCCTTCAAACATCCCTGTTTGATTCAAACCGGTTTGAAACTGAACCAGTTCAGCACACTTCTGTCCCCACCGCAATACCTAGCTGCCCTTGTCTTCCACAAGCTACCATTCACTGGCTGCTTGTTTTTGAGTAATGAGACAAGTTAAAGAGATCCTACCCTTTTGCCAATATTTTGGGGGCTCACATTAGCACCTCTGGTATCTTTAACCAATTTACAATGTGGAGGAGGTAAACAGCTTTTCAGAACTAGAAGAGGACCAACCATACCAGCGAGTCACAAAGCTTTCCATCATTCTGTTGGATTTTGTGGCCACTGGTTGACATGAAGGAGAACTAGGGTGTTTTTCCACTGTCACTAGAAGTAATAAATAATAATAATAAAATAAAACGTTTATTTCTAATGCCCTTTCTTCCAAAGGGCCTGACAATAAAACATATACAATCAATAAAAATATACACAGACAACAACCTACAATGAAACTTCTCGCCTACCCCCCATAGCAGGTTCACTCAAATACAAATACAATCATAACATCAAAGAAACATGACAGATAAATATAATCAGCAACTTAAATCAGAGACAAAGTAGTTTACATAAATCAAAATACATTGCATATTATAAAAATACATTATATAATAATAATAATGACAAAAACCCTTATAAAACAGGTGAGACAGCCGGCTACTAAGGCCGGTTCTCCTCTTCCTCTCCCAAACACAGGTTTTCATGGTCTGAGGGTGGGCGCGGCAGGGCCGACGCGCAGCAGTTTCTCCCCTCCTGGCCGGTTCTCCTCTTCCTCTCCCAAACACAGATTTTCATGGTCTGAGGGTGGACGCGGCAGGGCCGACGCGCAGCAGTTTCTCCCCTCCTGGCCGGTTCTCCTCTTGCCCTCTCAGACCGAGTTTTATAGTCTGAGGGTGAGTGTGGCAGGGGCCGACGCGCAGCAGTCGGTACTTAATGGGTACTTCTAGTGACAGTGGAAAAAATCCCCTAGTGTGAGGGTGAAAAGCAAGAAATATTATTTTCCATGGGATTAGTGCCTAAGCCCCCATGCTGTGGCATCTTTTGTGGCCTCAATGGAATAAGACTGTGCTGTTTTTTGAGTACCTTCTCTTTCACATGAGTAATCTAAACAAATGATAAATATCAAATTGCCTTAGGGTTCTATCATGCCTGAAACACTAGCAGAAGAATCCTTCCAGTCCCAGAAGATTCGTCTTTCTCTGTTAGAGATCATTTAAAAATTGAACAAGAAAGATCATTTGCTTATATGTACTTCTCTAGGCATTTTCAGAAACAGCTTTGCTATAAAACATAAGTGCTTTTTAGTTTCCCTCCACATCTTTTACTTTGGTTACGTTGGAAGGGGGAATGCATGTTTAGTTCAAAGCACAATTATAACCAGAGTGCTCTATGCTGATGTCCACCTAGCCCCCTGCACTTTCTTCTTTGCATTAATGAACACCACAAAAGTCCAAGTGCCTGGTTTTTGGGCTCAGAATGAATAATGCACATTGGGTTGGCAGATAGGCTCCAACCAGGCAGCAAGACTGAGCTGCTCTGTCTACATTAGGTGGAGCATAATCTGAGACATTTCCGCACTGAATCGCGTTCGAAACCGAACGCGTTCAGGCGGAAAGCTTAAGCCAGCTTCGGGCGCTTTCCCCGTTCACACACAGACGCTCCGGAACGCGTGTAAACGCGTTCCGGAGCGTCTGGGTGCGAATGGTCAAAGCGCCCGAAGCTGGCTTAGCCGGCAAACGCCGGCCAGGGGCGCGCCGGCGGCCGCGGAGGCAGATCGACAATCAGCTGTTTGAAAAACAGCTGATTGTCAAAGCCGCGCGGCGTCGGAGGCGAGCCGGCAGGCGATCGGGAGACAGAAGCGGCGCGAACGCTTCTTCTCCCGAACGCCTGCGGGCGGCTCGTCCGCGTTGGAACGCGTGTAGAGCACTTCGAAGTGCTCTACATTTCGAACGCGGAAAAGCCAGCTGCGGACACGTCGGAACGCAAGGCGCGCGCGGCCAATGCGGATGACGTGTCCACAGCTGGCTTTTTCGCGTTCCATTTTCCCCCGTGCGAAAACGTCTCTGGTCTAGCTGGCCAAAATGCTTGATTAGACTGGGATACCAGCAGACCCTTTTAAGAAGGTCTACTGGCAATCCAGGGGCCATCAGAATGGAACAGGAAGGTACACGGAAAGGTACATGCCTCCTCCTTCTGGATTAGGAGAGGGATTCATTTTGGTGGTACATTCTAGGAACTGCATAGCCAAACCACCCTTGCAAGTCTAAGGAGAACATGTTGTTTCAAAACCATAAAGTTCAGATGTGTTCTACCACTTAAATATTCTCCCTTCTCAGCTTCTCCCTTTACACACATATGAGTCAGCTGCCGCTGCTCATGAAACAACAGTCCAAAGGCAAGTCTGTGGCTTCCGTTTTCTTCCATGATGGGTTTTCACTCTCTTTGGTCACCGGTGAGCTCCAAAGTCTCACTTAACTTGAATGTCAATAAGGCCCTTTCCGCACTAGGCCTTATTTCAGATTATCTCTCAGGATGGGGACAGACCATCTGCATGCCGGTGCAGACTATGGTAGGCCCTGGTATGGCCTACCATAGATAGGACTAGCATGAAGATGGCTGGTCCCTATCCTGAGATATAATCCCGATTAAGGCCCAGTGCGGAAAGGGCCTATGAGAGCCCTTTTGTGAGAAAGCTGCAAGCTTCCCAAAGTTCTTACTGACTACAGTCTTCTCTCACTTTATACCTCTGTCCTGACAGTTTAAGCATTTAAAAGACCAGAGGAAGGAAAAAAGAGTTAAATATATAAAACAGCACAACCTGATAGCAAGGTTATACCATACTCTTTTGATTGGTGTCATTAGATTGGGCATCAACAGAGCTGAGTTAAACTAATGTGATCCAAGAATGCCTCACAGTTACCAATGCTAAGATCAAGGGAACATCACATCTAACAGTGTAGTTACCCTTTCATTGAAACCTTCATTCTGTTATGAGAAAGACAATTCTTAATCATACATTTAGGTATTTGGTGCTACCCGTATATTCAAGAGGTATCTAATAAGATGCAAAAGAAATTCTTATACCAAATTAAGGACATTTCATCACTGGGCCTTATTCTGGATTAAATTTGAGAATAAGGGACTGCCATTCTGGGACAGGACAGGGACTAGGAGGGGCACAAACATTCTGGGGTGGGCACTTGGGCTTGTCTAAGGTAGGAGAAACAAGAATTTCTCTGCTGTGGTTGAGTGAGGGCAGGACTGGGACAAGCACAAGGTGGGAAAATGAGAACAATGAGCTTATAGCCCTTGAGAACTCCCTAATTGGACTGTGGTTAAAGGCTGCATGTCTTTGCCAAGACTTGCAGAATTAGCATAATCAAACAGATCTTTTGAGTACATAACAGCAAGAGTCTTTCTGTTTTCCTATTTAAATTAAAATGGTTTTGGATCAAGTTAGGTCATTGCAAACACAGCCGATGTGCTATCAACCAATTAAGAGTTGCTGCAGTGTAACAGGTCTGCACTTTTCTTATTACAAACAGGGAGATAATAGGAAGGGGTGGAGGAAGCTGCAATTCCAGCCAGGATGCTTCAGCATCCCTTTTCTCTTTAGTCTAGCCTGCCAATATGGCTCTACTGCATCAAATTATACACAGTATCATGGTCACCACATTCTTTCAGCCTTTCATCATGGCAGAATAGCAATTCTGCATATTGAGACATATGTGCATTCATTAATAGCTGGCCATTTTGTATCACTATATACTGATAATGGGATTTTCATAGCTAAAACTAAGAATAAGGTGAAAGAAAGGACAGGGTATTTTTGGGAGGCTTACACCAAATTCTGCACCAGCCACACTGACAGCAGAAGCAATAAATAAGTGTTCTTCTCAAGGATAATGGGCAAGTAATTGACCATCGGCTGCAGTAAGCATTTAGCTTAAGATTATATATAGATTGTATACTTTAATCCATACATCAAGAAACCTTCCTGTGGATGGTTCAGCCTCAAAATGGAGTTGCTTGAGGTCAGTCTTTCCTCCAAAGGTTTTATTGGTTTTGCTGTTAGAAGCTGCTTGGAAAGTTCCCAGCTGGAACGATAGCAGTAGTGGGCATTGGGCGGTGAGCAACTGCTGCTTTAAGAGGAATGTGACAAGCGTAGCACTCCTGGTAATACAGGCACTGTTATTGTTTTTAATGGGTTCTTTAAAATTTATTTTTACTGTTACAACCTGCCCTAAAACCTTCAGGTATAGAGTGAGATAAACATATAAATAAATAAATGTGAGGCACTTTGTACGTTAAAACATTGTACATTGTAGATCTATTTAATCCGGCCTACTGGTAAACTGGTATAACAACCCCTTGGTATGGTCCTAGACTAGGGGCTTTTCTGCACTTAGCTGATTAGGCTGCCGTGAACTAGGGCTGGTAAACTTCTGGTAAAAGTGGACCGTTCACATCCATTACTGGCCAGAAGTATGAATGGTGCTCTGGTTTACCATCCCACGCTGCTGCATCTGAAGCCAGAATTCCTGTTTGCTGCCACAATTGGCTGTTCCGTGACATCCTCGGACACCATTGCAGAGAGGCGTGTTCGAGCAGAGGGATGTATTGTGGCTGATTTTACATCAGTGCCTGTGACCAGATGAGCAGCACCCACTAGTCTATTGCTGATCAAATGCCCCTCTCGCTACTCAATGACCAGACACCACTCCTGGGGATTGGTGGTCTGGTCGTGTCAGAAGTCAGCAATCAATCACGGCCACCAATGCCAACGTGCCTGTGTGGATGCTGCCTCCCCTGCCCAACGACTGCAGAGAACTGGGAAAAGAGTGAATGGCCGTGCCACTGGACGCTTCAGGTAAGCTTTTGGGGAATGTTGGTAAAGGTGTGGAGCACGATTTAGTGCTCCACACCTAATCAATGATTAATGAACTTCTAGGGAGGCAGAACACGCTTGGGGGCTGTAATAGCCTACTCAGAGTGTGGATGCTATTTACCAGAAGTTCACTAATTGTTGACTACCAGCCTAAGTGCAATTAGGCCTCTGGATAGTGCTAGTCCAATGTGGACTAAACATACTAGGGAGCTGCTTGATGGGGTCTACTGAACAAGTGAAGAAAGGAAGGGCCTGAAGTCAGGTATTATGATATAATTGTGTATTAAGCTTATTATCTTCCTAAACTGTTGTTGCTGTTGCTGTTGTTAATTGCACTCTCAGAACAGATAAGGTGTTGGTCTTCGCTTCTACCCCTCCCTCCTTCCGAATGTATTTGAGGTGACCCCAGCCCCTATCTACCACCAGAATGTGGCCTCTTAACAACTTTTCACTCCAATAACATATTACTTAGCCTTCCAAAAATTGTACAGTCTTTCAATACAGCCTGAAATGTATTACACAATAATGTACAAGTGCATATATATCTTCTGGCTTGTCTGATAGAATGGCTACATTTTCTAGCCTTTCTGGGAAGGGGGAGCATCATAAAACTGTTCCTATTTAATTCCTGAAGGACTTTCTTAAGACAACTACCAGAAAACAGGGAAAAATTGACAGGGAAGAAAGTTATGGACTATAAAAGAATGATAGGAGGAAAAAAGCTATTCAGCTAAAACATGCCCAAGAAGGTTCTTCTGCTGCAGCCAGTTAACGTTTGCTTTGACAATCCCTTGAGAGGTTCCTTAGAGGACTTCAATTCCGTACAATTCTTATCACATGAAGCCAGGAAAAAATATCAGAAACAGAGAGAACTCTTGCCTGATGAGAGGTGGGGAGTAAACAGCTCCTAAACAACGCCATATAAAACAACAAGAAAATGGTTTCATTTCTTAAAAAAAGAATGTTATATTGCTTGATATTTGATGTGCATTTTATCCCAGCAGAGGAATACATCCCCCTATTTAATAAAGGAGCCGCACTGAGTAGTAGCAGTGAAGTACCAAAATAAGAAGTTAACATTTTCTAGTATCATGAAAAATTTACTGTTATTACGTGTACTTACTAGAGATATGCTGAACTGTTTTGAGTTCGAATCAGTTAAAACTGAACAGTTTGAACTTAACTAAATCACTCCCCTGTTCAAGAGGCGGATTTGAATTGAACCAGGCTCTAAGGGGTGTTTGTTTGAACAGGCCAAACTACCCAGTTCAATTCTGACTGGCTTCAGTAGGAATTTTTAAATGTATTTAAAAATATTTTTATTTTGTTTGCAAATTGAAGAGTTTTTCAAACTGTCTGAGGTTTGATTCAGACTGGATCGAGCTTCTTCAGCATGGTTCTCATTTAACCAAACTCAGTGTGGATCTCTTTGATTTGAACTGCACCACTGAGTTTAGATTTGTGTGCACTTCTACTGACAGTGCTTACGAAGGCTTCCAGTGGGAGTCTTCCATGATAAAATAGTTTTGTTTTGTTTTCATTTAGGAGAGGTAAACTAAAAACTCATAAGATTACCCCTCTCTTATCCTGCATTGGCTTTAACTAGAAAGAGGGAAAATCTCAGCTTCTGGAAAATATTTTTATTTTATTTGTTATATTCTTTCTTGCCATTTTTGTCTATTTTCCATAGCACAGTGGACATTGTTGTTACCTGTACAAAATGTCAAAGTCATTTATAACAAAACAAAAATAAAATGATCAAGCAACATATATATCAAGAACAATCATTATTAAAATCCACAAAATATTAGAGGAAACAGTTTACATAAAATATAGAGGCAAAAGATACGAATCAGATCTGCTAGAATGGGCAGAGGTTGGATGACATGGAAGTTCACACTTAGGAGATGACCATGGGTACCAGTATATCCCCTTCTGATTTCTGGCGTCACTGCATTAAGCATCCCTCCTGGCCCTTAACCCCTATGGACAGCAGTGGTTGCTAGCCATCTCATTTCATTTCCCTTTGGGCGTGTCTTCACGGCAACCTTATCTCGAATTCAAAATGTTTTCAGTTCTCGGAGTCCGCATGGCAGTTTGGCTTAACACCCTTTCCCCATGTTAAACCACCCCAAAGCATGGTGAATCTCAATCCTGATTTCAACAGGTCTCACTCTGGATCGTGCGCTTGAAACATTTTACATTTTTTACTGTGTGGACAGTACCGTCTTAAGGAATGAGAATCCATGTTTAGGGTTTCCCTCTCCCAATAGCTTGCTTCCAAAGACAGCGATTTCAGTGTAAAAATCCACTTAACAGGGATCACTACACTGTAGCAATGGAACCACTTCACACCTTGATGGTTGGAATAACAATGTTGCAATTTTGCACAATTCTAGCTCTTTGGAGTTCTGACTTTAGAAAGGGAAAGGGAGGAAAGCAGCTGAATGTGAATGTTTAAAGCAAAGGGGCTTTAGTTGCCACTGCTGCTGTGTGCCCTGAGCAATGGGGAGAGGAGGGGAAAGAATCGCTGGCTGGCTGCCCGCTGCCATTTTTCCTCCATCCATGGAAGCGGCAGCCACCCAGTCACCCAGCTAGGCTCGGTGAAGGGGTCCCTTAAGGGTGGTGCGTCCATGCCAGGAGGAAGAGGGCAGGGCAGCCCCGAAAAGTGGCTTTTAAAAAGTAGCCACTTGAGTCCCACCTTGAGTCACGTACGCCATGTACAATCCTCAGAATCCGGATCCAACGCGATTAAGTTAAAAGTAATGGGAACAGGCAAATTCACGTTTGCATCCGGTTCTATTATTTCTGTTTAGGGAAAGCAAAATAAGCTTGCTGTGGGGATTCACCCTTTGTTTTTTAGTATTTGTCTACTGCTTTAAAAATCTCAAAAACTTCATAAATGCATTTTAAAAAACAAACCAATAAACTGATGTAAAATTACTATTTTAAACTCTGAATAGGTAGTAAAGAGAATTATGCACACAGGGAAAGCTTGAGCGAAGAGAAGCATGTTAAAGTAAGTGCCTAATGATGAAAGAGAAGGTATCTGTTGAAAGTATTCCAAAGGGTGGACCATAGCTAGAACTGAAGGAGGTTTTTGTCAAAGAAAAGCCATGCATCATGCCATGCAGCCTGAAATCAAACACATACACAAAATGCAGAAATCAGGAAAGCTCAGTAGCTACCTGTATGCTTCCAAGGGGATCTTATTTGCTCTTTGGGCCCCTGGCAAAAAGCCAGACTCGCCCAATGATAGTTATTTGTTAGACTCATAGGATCTTTCTGTACTTCCTTTCTGATCCGGATTGTATGGTCTGGATTTAGCAATCAGGCCCTAAGCAAGGACAAATTGCACTTGGTCCAGAACAAGGCCATCCAAATTGTGATGGCTGTTCTAGCTTCTGCACAAGTCCTGAAGCCCATGTGAGCTTTGGACCTGGCTTCTGAAAGCTCCAATGGCCAGGAACAAATGTTTCTGCCATTTTTGGCCTCCTGATCTAGAGTTTGCTCCATCTGGTGCAAATGGATTGTACTAGAAAGGTGTGTGACCTTCCTTTAAATAGTCTAAAATGCAGAAGGGAGGCTTCTGGTCCTTTCTGAAGCCAGTTTAAGGGTAAGTGCAGAAAGGTCCACAGAAAGTTGGAAAGGACCTCCAAGTTCTTAAAATCCAATTCCCCTGCTCAAGGCAGGATTCACTAGACCATCCTGGACAGGTGGTTATCCAGCCTCTGCTTGAAGATCTACAGTGAATGGGAATTTACCACATCATGTGGTAACCTGTTCCACTGACTGACAGATCTTACTATCAGGAAGCTTTTTCTAATATCTGACCTATTATCTCCTTCCTTCAACTTTCATCTCAATGGTTCTAGTCCTTCTACAATATGACATCCCTTCAGATATCTAAAGAAGAAGAAGAGTTGGCTTTTCTACCCTGCTTTTCTCACCCACTTAAGGGGACTCAAAGCGGCTGACAAAGCTTTTCTATTCTTCTCCCCACAACAGAACAGCCTGTGAGGTAGGTGGGGCTGTGAGAGCTCAGAAGAGAGCTGTGACTAGCCCAGGATCACCCACGTGGCTTCGTGGGGGAGGTTGGAATCAAACCTGGTATTCGCAGGTGAGAGTCTGGCTCCCTAAGCACTAGATCAAACTGGCTCACAGCTATCATACCTCCCCTCAGTCTTATCTTCTGTATATGTAGGTTTATTACATCCTCCCTATTTAATTTCCAGTATTTTACCATCTTCAGTGAACACAAACCCTGCTGCCAGCAGACTCATGCCTGCAAATTAGCAGGTGCAAGTAATTCAGTGGTGATCACTTCTTTTCTAGTCAGAAAGGGGTTTAGACAGTGGTGGCTCTGTAATCTGAAGTATAACAAAATTACATTAGGATTGCATTGTTAACAGTTATTTGAAATTCTGGATCAGTTCGGTTAGATGGAATTTGGATAATGGAGAACTTAAGTAGATTGTTGTACATCGAACCTCCACACAAGATCTGTTTCAGTGTGAAATTCATATGGGTTTTCCACCTGCCAAGGCTAGTAGTCCTATATACATGTTGGGATTATAGTGGCCATGAAATTGAGACTTTTCACATCAAAACTCTCCAAGCAAGCAATCTGAAGGCTCCTTTTTTTTTCTTTTTTCAGAAGCAGCAATGGGAGTCTGAGCCAAAATATTTGAAATGGTGTCAGTTCTAGGACAGACAAGCTTCATCACTGTTACCAAAGACATTATAATTGCACTGTGGGGAAAAACAAAACAAAAGCCTTTAACTCTAGCAAAGTCTGTCATACATATATCATACTAAAATAGACAATTAGAAAGTCAGCCTCTGTTGATTTGATCCTAAGGGCAATTCCGCACTGGTTAGAATACTAGACCAGCAAGCATACTAGGAGCTGATCCCAGGAAAGTCCAAATGGAGGCCGGAAAACCCACAAATAAAACAGATAGAAATGAAAAGGTGTGAGTAGTCAGACCAGAAGATGGACGGAGGAAGGTTTCAAGTGAAGGTGTGACCACGGCCCTAATGTAAAGGTACGTGATCTATTACAATTATTCCACAAAATGTAACTTTTAACTTCAGCTTTTTTAAAATCTGCAGGTTATAGTAATGGATTGAATCAAATGAAGAGTGGGCAAATACGTGAAGGACAACATTATTAATAGCTGCTAATAACAGTTTTGTTTGTCTTCCAGTGTTAGAGGAACTTTGGGGAAGATGAATATTACTGAGGCGATACCCTGTTCTCTTGCATCTTGTGGGCATTCGGTTACCTCTTTGAGAACAAGATACTGATAATGTCCGTTCTTGAAATTTAGTGATGTGATGAGCATCTACAAAAGCGTAGGAAAGATACTGACAAATTGGTGAAAATGGGCCTTACACCATATGATTAATATTAATAAGTTAGCTACACAGCAGCTCAGAAGGAGCAGAAATCTTCTTGGATTGAATACAAATCATTTAGTTTTAATTCAACCGCTTCTGAGCACTTGCTCATTTAAATGTCTGCTTGTTTCCAACTGCAGTTAAAAGAAAAATTTGTATTCAAAAGTCTCTGTGATCTGAAAACTGACTTGCTGTTCTATTTTGCATCTTTGAACACAGCCAGGGATATGAAAAATGACAGTAGTAGATTGAAGCGACGGGGAAAACAACAGCCTCTGATTTCTAACAGGAATGTGGTGCTTGACTATTACAGTTATTATTACTAACACTAGCATGGAAACTCTCACCATATGTGTGAAACTCCTTTTCAGTTCAACAGAGAGTCTCTCTTACTTAATGTTTATCTTCTGAGTGCTTTTTCTGTCCACATATTTCCCAATATAGGAATTGCTTGCTCGAAGGTGCATTAGCAGAATACGAGTGTCATATAAATATTCAAATAGAGATACACAGAATTGACTTGAGTAGACATAATAAAATTGAATCTCAAGTATCAGAATGCAATATTGTGAGCTGACAGAGGCTTTTGATGAGCAAAATTTGGCGGCATTCAGATGGCTGTGAAAATGGCTGTCTCAAGAGCAGGAAGGACAGGAAGTGCCACAGAGGGGAGAGGTTTGGTGATTCCATAGACAGCAGCACCTCTTGGTCTCCAAAAAGTTCCCAACTGTGGAACAAGGGCCTGTTCACACTTACCCCTGGGGCCTGATCTGGGATCCTCTGGGTCATTCTGTTCACATGTCATGGTGCTGTCTCCATTTTGGAGCATCTGGAAGTATCCTTGATCCTCCAAAGCTGTGGAGCTCCTAGATGCAGCATTCACACCATCTTCCAGGGCAAATGCTGCATGTGGGTGGGCGGCGGCATAAATGCATGCTTGTGTCACAATTGCCAAGGCAACAGTTGGGTATGCAACAGAAGTTGCTGTGGTCATTGCTATGGTAATTTGGATTGTCTGGGACAGACCGTCCACACTGTGTTTACTGTTAGTTAAGTTGAGGACAGCAGTGGCATTCACAGTGCAAATGTGGCTACCATTCCTGAACTTAACTGCACTGGAATACTGTGAGGTTTCTGTCCATGCAGTTTTCACAAGGAACTGGAAATTGCACTGAAAGTCAGTGAGTTAGATAATGAGGGGGAAAATGATTGCTTACTTCATTCATGTGTTCTTCCATTCTGAAGGTGAACTAAAATTTAGGTGAGAACACTGCCCAAGTGAGATTATAATGAAACAGGCTGACAGACAAATACCTGGAACTGCTGCTTGTGCCAGGCAAGGGGCAGCAAGAGACAATCACGGGATCTTTTTTAGATCCTGCACTGCCTCTTGCTATATGAACTCAGCATTTCTCTGACAGTTTCTTGGTAGACAGTATCCTTTGACTGTTGGATCCATGGTGCAGGGAAGCATTAGAGTCTAACCAGGCTCAGACTGGCATTTGCCTGTGCATCTGGGTCTGCGAGTTGGCACCATAAATCAGCATTCTTCTAGAGGTTGTTTTGGTGGGAGGTTGTGGTGATGTCCCTGAAAAGGCTGTTAGCAATGTGAGTTTGTGAGTTTTAATGTCACAGCTTTTTAGTGGACCCTAACACTTGCAAATAGTGAGGGATCACTACAGTTCTCAAAGCAGACATATTCAACATGGTAATAAACTAAACTAGGGACCAGTTCAATTCAGTCTGTCGGCTCAGGAGCAGATTTCAGAAAGATTTATTGGCTTTCTTTCATTAAAAGAAAAACTTAGAACAATTCTGCCCTTCAGTTTGATGAAGCATTTCAAGTGTTCTGAATGTCTCAGCTGCTTCTCTCCCCCCAAAACAACAACAACAACAACTTTACATTGTGCTCAAAACCTCTTAAATAACAGGGATGTCTGTCAGACAATCCTCCATGGGCTGAGTGTTAGGAATAAACATTTGATACCCTTCTTAGTGCAGTTGGCCAATCCAGTGATCTTTAAGGAAGTTTTAAAGCTTTTCCAGTAACCCCTAAGAATGAATAGGGCTTTAGGCCATTTTTTAAATGAAATATAATTAAAAAAAATAAAAATGGGAGAATAACAAGATATGAAGAACCAGGTCAATCTCTCTGCCTTCCTGTCCAACTTGGGTGGATTTTATTAAATGATGAGCAATTATTACCCTCTACAAAGCAATTGACCAATATGTCAGAAATATTTCTTTATTGTATCCCACAATACCACAATGCCCAAAATGTTATAATCAGTACTGTGCTTAAGCCACAGGCTAAACATAAACCACTAATAGGCAGGCCACCAGCTGTTTCTAACTGCACCCTTTATTATATATTTTAAAGCTTGAAACGTCTTCTCTTTAACATTGACTGGAGGTTGTAATTTGTGTTTTCTCATCCCTTAGGGGTGATTAGTTGGTATGTCTGCCTCAAACTCAGGTTTTGTACCTGCACAGTATCTTAGCTGTTTGTAGAACTGCACTCTTCAGAAAAGAGATCTCTGATGTTTCTTCTGGGATCCATTGAAGCCATTCTTCCAACTTGGGCATGAGTACTCTAAGAGCTCTTTAGTTAACAAAACTATTTTTGCCTTTATCTTCTCCAGTTCTTTCAGTCCCTGGTATTTCTTCAGCTTCTCATATTCTTTCTTCCTGATGTTGTCATCACTTGGAACTGCTATACTTATTCTCACTGCTGTTTTCTTGTCTGTAGGCCAATTCTCACTTGGCCTCATAGTTTACAATAAGTTAACATTTGGACTGGTGCATCTGCACTTGCAGGAGGTATCTACAGCCTAGAAATGCCCCCTGCTTGCTCAGATGTTGACTTATTGCAAACTAGCAATGGGGCACAAAATTGTGCACTACATGCAAACTAATACTTACCAGACACTTACCTACGCACCCAGCAGCAATTGTTCACACCGTTTCTGGTGCGAGGGGTCATTTGAGGTGCAGCAGAAGCACGCCGGCACCTCAGTTGACCCCAAATACGATTGCACATGTGCAGAGTGTCATCATCACTTGATGTTGGCACCAGTGCATGCACAGTTGTGCAGGGCTCTGCAATCAAAATGGTGGTGCCCTGCCAGAGATTGGACATGTGCCTGGACAGAAGTAAGCTTCCAGGTGCTTGGGAGTTAGTCTAATGTGTACTGGCGTTCCCCAGTGCACACTAGTCTGTTCTTCACTTTTCCCATCCAATAGATGGGAAGCTAAGTGCAGAAATGCCCTTTGCCTACTACCACTACTAGATCAGTACTTGTTTGTTTGTCTGTATCATGGCTCAGTTGTTCTCAGTCAGCTTTTCTTGTGGAGCTTTCCGTTTAGACTTCAGGATGTCCTGTCTGTACTCCGTGGCTGGGCACAGTCCCTGCAATTTGTGCCTCTCTGTATGTGCTTTTCCTGCCAGCATCTTGAACGGGCTGCTATGTGCTAGACTTGCACTCTTTGCACATTCTGCACCTAGGATTCTGTCTGGTATGATTGATCCCTGCTTCTGTTGATCTTGTATTCAGTGCTTGCTATTCTGCTACTCAATGCTTTCTTTTAGTCCTGCTTTTTCCAGACACTCAGAGGATTTTCAAATGTTAGCCATTTTTATGAACTGCTGATGGGGGGATTTGTTAAGATATCTCCAGTGCTTGCTCTTCCTTCATGCTCCTTGCTCACATAAGAACATAAGAGAAGCCCTGCTCGATCAGTCCACAGCCCATCTAGTCCAGCAACTTGTCCCACACAGTGAGCCACCAATTGCTTATGGGCATCTCAAGCAGAAGACACAGGCAAAGCTTCACCAGCTCTCATATCCCAGCAAATGGCCTTAGAGGCATCCTGCCTGTGTCTCCAGCCTGGAAGATGTTATTTATTAAATGCCTATTGTCATCTGAGGCATTAGTATCACATCTATAGGAGCCATTTTACTGATGTATTTGTGGATGTTTCTCCATTAGGACAGTGGGCTTGACACTTGTTAACCCTTATTGTCCCCCCTTCTGTCCCTTGACTTCATTCTTCCTCAAAAGAGCCAAATTGTTTCCCAGAAACTGCTGTGGGAATAGTACTATCACACTGGATGTGATGTGCATGGATGCATACTCCCTGGAGCAATTCATAGGTGCATCATGTTGTGTAGCTTTCAAAAATCAGCAACAAGCCTATCTATAGTCCTTTCTGCACTGGAACTTATTCTAGATTATATCACAGAATAGGGACCTGCCATCTGCATGCTCTTTTCTGCATTGCACCAGCATTCATATGGCATATGTGCATACAATCCAGATTAAGTGCAGAAAGGTCTATGGGTGCATGTGCATTTTAATCCAAATTGAATCCCCAAGTTCTGGACCAGGGCCTGCTGGTCTACCAGTACTTCTGTTTAATTGAGTCTACTGGTATTCCCAGACATGGCCTCCCTGATCAGAATTATGTTGTGTCTAATGCAGGGGGTGGGACGTGCAGGTTTACACTAATGTGCAGATTTACACTAATTGATGAGACCCAGAAGAGGATTTGATGAAAGCTGAGTGCAGAAATGACCAGTCATTCAGCATATAAGAATATTTAGCAAATGTTCAGCAGCAATATTTGCAAATTATTATCCTGATGAAAAATTTGCTGAAGTATTTACTGAATTCATATTCAGAGCAAAGATGACATTTTTCAAGTTGCAGAGAGGAATTTCCAGGTCTAGAGGGTTGCTTCTCTCCCACTCCCCTAACCCCTCGTACAAAATAACAGAAAAACCTAGAGTAACATATACCATTGATTTATGTTTTGCTAATCTTTTTGGAAACATTCTTGCTGGGGGGGCGGGAGCTTTTGATAGCAGTCCATGACACCGAAACGCTCATTAAAATGCCATCCTTGCATTTAGTGCAGTGAATTCAGATTATAAATAAAAGTGTACCACTTGCTTCTAGTGTAAGTGGCACCTGGGTGATGTGAACATGCAGAATCAACCTGAAACATTCAATCCATTTAAATGAAAAATGGTGGTTTGATGTTAATTTATTGCCCTTTGCTGTAATAGCAGTACATTGGCTTCGCTTCTGAGGAGACATAAGATAATTTTATGTGCCTGTTTTATACACCTTATTTTGGAGAGCTGTATGTCTGATAGCACAGTCCTTTTTTGTGCCTCCATTGACAACAGCTTTCATGTAAGTTATGGTAATACTGTATTGCAACACCATAGATTTCAAACCTAGCTGCTTTTCATAAACCATCATTTGTGTATCGTAAAACTGTGCAGACAGCACATTCTGACAGTGTATTAATGCTGTATATTTTCCACTTCAGAGCTTGATATTCATCCAGGAAATCTCATTTGTATCCCACAAAAAGAAGTAGGAAATATGAAAAGCAGTGAAAGTTACAATACAGTCATAAAAGTTGTAGAGTTTGCCAAGGTGAATAAATTCCTAGCAGGACATTTATTTGCTATTTGAGAATTTTTGTTTGTTTGGTTGAATTGGATAATGACAATTTCCTACATAGTAGCAGAATATTTTCCAACCATGTGCTGGTAAGAATACTGAAGTGTGATCTTGTGCTGTGTCTCCAAACAAAGGAGTAAATCTCTAAGGCTTCATAAATCTCACACTCTTTTCAAAACTGCAAGGCAAGATGTGGGCACACCTGCAGTTCTTGCTATTGATGCTATTTATTTCCATATACTTTTTGCCTCAATGGTTCATGTAAAAGGTAATGCCCAGATCAAGTTACATCAATATATATATCAGGTAGTAGAGACAATAATATTGTCACTGCACCTATAACTGCTCTTATTGATGCGAACATGCACCAGCAGTAGCTGCGCATGGGGTTTAGAGAAAGTTAATAGTGTCCGGGAAAGCTGCCCGCTCACCTACAAACACACAGCTGGTAAGAGATTGCTCCGCAAAGATACAGCCCCAAACAATGTCCGAAAAGCAGAAATCCAGAAACAGCCCAAGTCCAGGGTTAACGAGGGTCATACAAACAGTCCAGTCCGAGGTCAGGGCAGCCAGAAGGATGGTCAACAGGTACGTTCCAAGGTCTGGGGTTTCCAAGCAGTCCAGGAGTCAGATACAGCAGCTTTCTCTTAAGGTGAACAAATAGTTTCTGACAAAGGGCTTGAGCATCTGCCCCATGTTTTAACTTTGCAGATTGAGTTCACAGGTGCAGGTGATCTGCATGTTTCTGGGCAAGCCTTTTTGATCTTCTTAACCCTTGCTTCTCTGCTCTCCTTTGCTTAAAGCTGGGGATCTCTAGGCTCTGCTGTTCCATGTCTCCCACATCCTGCACTTCTGCTGGGGCAAGGCTGGGCTGTTGAACCCCAGGCTCCAATGGGACTGGGGGGGGGGGTCAGAACTGGGTCCTGGCATCACCTCAGGTTCCTCCTGTACCTGAGGAAGTGAGTCCTCCTCATCCTCTGAGTCCTCCTCCTGGCTGACCATGACAAGAGGTATTGAGAGAGATCCGTTCTAGTTGTTTATTTTTTATAATAAACAGAGGCACAGTGTAGTGGCACGAATGGTACACTGGAACTTATGCCAGAACTACCATCTGCCAGTGGCAAAGAACTGGTGGGACCATAAACCAGAAAAAGTGGTCGAAAACAAACAAGTCAACCTACAGTGGGACTTCCAACTTCCGACTGATTGAACACTGGAACACAACATGCCAGACATCACAATCATGGAGAAAGACAAAGTGTTTATCTTTGGCATTGCTATTCCAGGTGACAGCGGGACTGATGAAAAACAGTTAGAAAAACTTACCAGATATGAAGACTTGAAAATAGAACTACAGCGAAAAAGCAAAGGTGGTCCCAGTGGTTCTCGGCACACTGGGGGCAGTGCCAAAAGATCTTAGTGGGCACTTGAAAAGCATGGGCATCAACAAAATATCCATCTGCCAGCTACAGAAAACCACTTTACTGGGATCTGCTCATATCATTTGCAGATACATCATTCAATCTTAGGTGCTTGGGAAGGGCCCAACTAGTAATAACAATTACCAAAACGAGCATAAATATCTTGTTTGCTGTGTGTTGCTGTTGTGTCATGTCATAACAACAACAACAACAACAACAACAACAACAACAACAATAATAACTTTCTCAGTCACAGCTACATTATTAGTGTTCCTTCTAGAATTCCATTTGGACCTTGGGCCTCAAAACTGAAAGGAACCATACCTTCATATGCTATACACATACCATATGTGAGCCAGTTTGCTCTAGTGGTTAGAGAGCCAGACTCTTATCTGGGAATACTGGATTTGATTCCGCCCTCCTCCATGAAGCCATTTTTGTGACCTTGGTCTAGTCAAAGCTCTCTTCTGAGCTCTCACTGTTCCCGTCCTACCTCACACGGTGTTCTGTTGTGGGGAGAAGAATAGAAAAGCTTTGGGTGCTTCTGCACGTGGCGTGGTAAATCCAGATCTACCTCTTCCGGATTTAGTAAATCCGGTTTCCAGGGTAGATCTGGATTTATGAAGGTAGATCCGTATCCAATAGATACAGATCTACCAACCCCCCGTCCTTCCTCACATGCGGCGGAAGGACAACTTAGATCCGGATTTGACGTGGGTGCTGTGTGGACGCACAGCATCTGCCTCACATCCGTGCTCCAGGGGCCCTCCCCCGGCCTGCTATGATTGGCTCTGCCAGAGCAGAACATGGGGAGCCAGGGGACTCCTATTTTGCAGCTCGCTTCTCCAAACCCCTCCCTAGCCCACCCGGGGGAGAGCGTGAGCGATCCCCTCCCTACCTCTTCGCTGTCACCCCGATTCTGGCTGTGCGGTCCCAGGAGGCTGCGTGCCTGTGTGCTGTGCGCCTCTGGACTGGCCAGGGCAGTGCCTGGCAGCACCTGCTGTCAGGAGGCTCTCTGCACAGGCACGCTGCCCTGACTAGTCAGGAGGCATGAAGCACGTAGGCACGGAGCCTCCTGGGACCTCGTGGCCAGAATCAGGGCGATGGCAAAAAGGTAAGGAGGGGATCACTTGCACTCCCCCCCCCCCCGGGTGGGCTAGGGTTGGTTTTTGGGAAGCTCCCCCTGGCTCCAGAAGCAGCAATCCACCACTTCTGGGGCAAGGGCGAGCCACGAAATAGGAGTCCCCCGGCTCGCTATGCTCGACTCTGGCAGAGCCTATCATGGTGGGCCGGGGGAGAGTCCCAGTTAGGCACCTTTCCACTGTGTGGACGCATCCTAAACGGATGCGTTTTCACAGCGGACACACCCATTAAGACTACCTTCTAGGTAGTCTTCTGGTAGACCCCATTAAGCACACATTAGAGACAGACAGGTGCGGAAGTGGCCGCCCCTATCTGTCTCTAATGGGTACCATTGTGCGGATGCGGTCTACTCATTCTGTTCTTAATGGGTGCCGCTGTACGGATGCGGTTTCCCACATGTGTGCTTAATGGGAGTTGCTGTGTGGACGCTGATAAGCCAAAGTGTCCTTAATAGGTGTTGCTGTGCGGATGTGGGTTTCCACATGTGTCCTTAATGGGTGTTTAAGGGCATGTGCGGAAACACCCTTTGTCAGCTGCTTTGAGTCCCCTTAAATGGGTGCGAAAAGCAAGGTAGAAAAGCAAATTCTTCCTCTTCTTCTTCATATGCATTTGATTTTTTTTCTTTCATTCTCTGTGTTGATGGAAACTGATTAGATTTGAAAAAAATAGGAGTTTTATGTTCACAATATCTTGTAGACATCACATTTATAAAGTGATATACCGTGGCAGTGAAAAGATCTCTTCCTCAGTCTCCTCTACAGGTCAGGTATGTGGACCACTCTCCCTCCAAATATTGTGCTGAACTTCAGATCCCATCAGACCTGGATAATGTGGTTAATGATTAGGAAAGTAGAGAGGGAAAAAAGGGGGGAAAGCAGTAATACAAAATAAATGCAAAAATCTTAACGATTCAATATAAGTTGAACGCCTTATGTAAGCCTCTAATGTAAACTTCAGCAGGGCTAAGCCCATAATAAGCCCATTGGATTCCTGGCTTGTGGCACCAAGATTCACTGCTTTCCCCACCTTTGCTTCCCTCTACCCTGCTATGCCCTTGTTACATTTCTGTGTCTACTCCCCCCCTGCATAACTCACAAAATTACACACCAAGATCCATCCAGTGTTAACGTCTTGCCCATCTACTGCCACCCAACACAATGCCATTGTTTTTCTTGATAGGAGCCCTTTCTTGTGTCAGTGTTCTACTGGAATCTCCAGGACAGCTGCAGCTGGAAAGGAGTTGGCCAGTGGCAGGCTCTGCACTTGACTGCTTGCAGTCGCCAGGCAACACTTGGTCCTCCTTGTTCATCCATCTGTTCTTTGCCCATGGTCCAGGCCTAGGATGACTTCTGTTCCATAGGTTGATGCCTAATTGCTCTTCTGCATCCAATGTGCTATGTGTATAGCATCTTTTATTAAAGCTGAAGATGTTTATTTTACTCTCAGAAAAGAAGAAAACACTTGTATTTTATTATATAAATATATACTGGGAATAACTTTTATATTATTATTGAATTTTTGTTTTTCAGTGAACGGCAATTACAGTGGGAAAAATCAGATGCAGAAAAACACAATGAAACTTTTGATTTTTATGAAAAGACAGACCTGAATAGAAGACGAGATGGGGAAAAGTAGAGAAAATAATAGAAAATTGTTGCTTTTAAATGGAATTGGGTAACTACTGTTAAAATAAATAGCAACATTCATTTCTTTTTTATGTGCTATCAACAAGTTTCTGCCAAATCAAGTTTCCCCAAATTTGATGCCACATGCTGTGACTAAAATAGTGTCCACTAAGTTTATATGGCTTGCATATTCATTTATCCATAGTTGTATTTTTTTAAACAATTCCTGAGGTAAAGCAGTGCTTTGAAATTCAAAGCACAAGGACCACAATGCACAGTTCACCCAATTTGCCAATTGATGTATTTGAAAAAATATGGAATATCTTTATGACTTGAATAGGATAAGAGAACAAAATAACTTCTTTTTGTGAAATATTAAAAGATCAGCTATTCAACCCACAGCTGTATGCCTTGTCTGTTAGTTTAATAAGATGTATTTATTTCTAAGATAGCATTCATGCCTTCTGTGATCTTCTGCTTTGCAAGTATTATGCAGATTTCAAAGGAACCAGAAAATCTGTAGGAACAATAGTATATTACTGTAGCAATTGTTTATGAGTCTGGGCTTAGAGAAGAAGCAAAAACTAAGTATGCTAATAAAACATTATCCTCAGCTTGGGGTGACGATGACCAATTGCTCACCAATTTTATGCTGTTTCCTTCCAGGAAGTGCTTAAGTAAAAAATGAGAAATTGTAAAGAACGTCCAAAATATGATGCTATGAATTTTTTACAGAGAATCAAGTGCATTATCCATTTTGATCTACATTTTCTTCCCCTTCTTTCTGCACCAACTCCTTCTTTCTATTTGTTTCAAAGATATTCTTCTTCACGGATTTTTAAAACTACATATTTTTATAATGCCAGCATGTGGTTTAGTGTTCTAATGTGCCACAGTAGCTGGCAAGGCAAAGTGCAGATGAAAGCCCTTCCCCAGTCCTGTAGCTCTGAAGGACTATCAAAGGGCACTATTGGAAGCTCAAAATAATATGTACACCAGCATTTGTGTGTGCACACATACAGCAGAGCAGTCACCACTGCAAATATGTAAGTTTTCTAATAGGGGAACATCTTTATGAAAAATCTGCATTCATAATTGTAGCACAGATTTTTTGAATATTCTTTTTAGAAAAACTTTGTTGGGATTTTATTAAATTCTGTTTTTATCCATACTTTTCTTCTCACCTCTTAACGCTCAAGCATCCCCCACTTTTCCTGACTTTTTTTTAAAAAAATGATACTTCAGCTTAGTTCTTTGAGTGATTTACTGTTTGCTTGCTTCAGATAGTTGACATTTGAGGACGAGAATTAATTTCAGATATGTGAAAGTGCATGTGGCTGATATTTTTGGAGTTATCCAACAAGTGAGTTGGACTACAAATCCTGGAAATTGATTTCCATCCCTAATCTTTATTAATAATTAATCCAATAAAAAATTAAAAAAAAGATTTAACTTTTGATAAACATATTAGTGGTTGATGCATGTCCATTGTAAACAAATGAGCCACAGGGCAAATTAAGAGTGAACATGGACAGACCAGATGTGGCACAGGGCCATCAAGTGTTTAGGAGTCTTGGAGAGGGCTGACGACCTACCTGCTGCATGCACACTGCATTGGGATTGCCATGACAAATTTCCAGTGTGTGCTGGATGTTGCCAAGGCCATTGCCATGGTGATCTGGCTGGGCCAGGACTGGCCCATCCATACTTCAAGTGCTGGTGGTCAGGTTTGGGATTGCCCCAGCACTTGAAATGCAGAGGCATCCTAGTTCCCACTAGGGATGTGCACAAATATTCGAAACATTCAAAATTCTGTCAAATTCATTCAAATTTGGACATTCTTTTTTCGACTTTATTGATTAGTCATTTTTGACCATATCAAATTTCAAGTGTACAAAGGAGAAAATCATGTGAAACACACAAGGATAAAATTAAACATATATATATAATCATTATTTGTCCCCTTCCGCCTTGCAAGGCACCCCCAATGGATGATTTCCTAAGTCGGGCAGCCTTAACAAAAAACAAAGCTACCCTGTATGTCACCTGGACATTCTCTCCCTGCAGAAGGTATGTCACCTTATGATCTGCATTCCAATGAGACTCATTTTGTAAAAGGGAGCCCAAACAAGATGTTCTTATTTATGAATTCAAGGGACAGGTAAACAAGATACGAGAAAGATTTGGATCGAATGTCTAAAAATTCAAAGTTAAACATTTGAACAAATTTTGAATTTTTGAATCTATTCGTTCAAACTGCTTGGACATTTGTATGTGTGTGGATACGTACATGATGCGTACTTGCCCATACGCTTCTTTCCTGCATCTGTACTCATTGGTACGGATCTGTACAGTATGAAAACGGGATGCATACAGGATAAATAGGGGATGCGTACGGATGTGTACGGGATGCGTTGTCGACATTGGTATGTGCAAATTCGCATCAAAAATTCGAATGAATAGATTCAAATTTACTCAGTGCGAATTGAATGTGGATGAATTTGAATTTACTCAATTCAAATTGAATTAATTTTTGGATATTTGATTCGAATCAAATCCCAAAAATTGCATTCTTGCACACCTCTGGTTCCCACTAAGTTAAGCATGAACTGGTCCAAAGTGAGGATTGTCTGTGATGCCTCTGACTAAAATTAGGGCATGTCAGACATGAATGTAAACCCATACAATGTGTGTTTGGAAGTGGCTGCACAGAATAAATTAAGCCACAATCAATTTTTTTTATTTTTCAAAGTATGTCCACATTTCAAACTTGGCAAATTATGCCAAACGGAAATGGATTCTGGACTAAAATGGTACATTTAGTTGTTTCATTTTTACAAAGAAATTCATACACAGATGGAACTATGCTTTGTTGGTACTAATGTGGGGAGATAAAGCAGACGCTCCCTGCATTACCTTAGGAAATGTCATGTTCTGACTGAACTTCCTAGATGTTTCAGTTGGCTTGATGCTTTACAATACCTGTGGAGCCAACATAAAGTACCTGCAGCTATATGCAAAAAAGGGACTTATGAGCCATAACATAGAGCACCTAGACTTTCAATTATCCTGATGCAACTTCAGCTAGCCAGAGTTGAATTGCTAGTAAGAGTTTATGTTCCTGCAAGTAATAAAATAATGCTTTCTCTCGTACAGTGAGGTCTCAAAAGCAAATTTCAACATACTTATATAAAATAAATGAGGTAAATAAGAAGGGAACAGATAAAGGTTCAGTCTCTTTTGCTCATAATATAAAAGAGCTTGTATTATTTCAGAATGTGAAGTTAATAGTGCAAATGTGCTGAACTTTAAAATGCCAGGTTTATAGATAATGTGTGTGGGTTGCAAGATGGAAAGGTTTCCGAAGATATTACAAGCAGAACTGACCTTGAAATGTTGAGGTTTTCTGGAAAATGTCAATGCTTTTACAGGAGAAAAGCAAACTTTTTGAGTTTTGCTAAAGTGACAGAAAACAAAATTGAGAGCTTCTTCAGTATCTGTGCAGTTACTGTTAGAAAAATACTAATATCATTTTGCCCAGTCTCATAATGTCTTGGTTGTTATGTATTTTTTAATCAGACACATGTACCAGGTTTACAGGACATCAGAACTGGAAAGGCCAAATGACTATGGCAACATGGTATTTGTCCCCTAGATTAGAATCCATCTCAGTTATCTGAGCAGTTAGAAAAGCCGCTTTTCCCTCCCACCACTTGATCTACTAACTTTATACAAGAATTTTCAGCATTGTCTGTTTCCTGCAAAAAAACAACCATTTGTTTTGCTGTTTGGGCACAAGAACATCAGCTTGCAACAGGAAGATGCTACTTGAGTTAGCAGTGCTCACACCCTGGGCAACCGAGCTGCAACATGAGTATCTGAGTAGAATAGTTGATTTAATCACTGCACCTTTTTTACCTGTCTTGGGAAGTTTGAATGTTTACATACATTTTGTTTAGTCTTGTTTCCTCCCAAACATCTGGCTTCTGTAGTCTCTACCAGCATGTATTATATTCTGGAATATAATATGGAATAAGACTCAGTGCAGAAAGGCCCACTGTGTGCTTTTTATCTGCTTTACTGATCTTGCCCTACTGAACCACCACACCAAAATTCTGAACCAAGAAGATTCTATGTTTGTGGGACCATATTGCTCATGCACTTACTAAGCAGCTGAAATGTAGACATTCCATTCTACTACTGAGCACACTGAAGCAAAGTCAGGAACTAATGTAAGTTCCATCGTGAATATCCACAAAACTGAGGGTCTTTCTGCACAGACCTTTAATCTAGATTATAGAACACTTTTAGGTCACATAGATCCATATTAATGTGGATCTATGAGGCCACACCTCCTGCTGGTCCACTCTAAGGCACAGCTAGATCCTAACTGAGAAGGTCCTTAATCCAGATCAGATAAAGACCCATTTAATCAGATCTACATCTAGATCAAGGGCCTTATTAGGGATCATGCAGCCTCCAGGGCTGGGAAGGGGGTATGATTTTCAGCCACCATCACCCCAAACTCCGAGGCTAGGACCTGTTGTTCCTAGTCTTCAGAAGCATGGAGGGGCCCTTGAGAAGCTTGCACAACCATTGCAGCCATAGGGAGGCATGGGCTAGATCAGCTCTGTCGGCGCTAGCTCATGCCTCCACGTAATCCAGATCAGTGAGATCCACTTGATCCTGATCCATGGGACCCACTGCTCCTGCCTAAAAGACAGTAAGTGCAGAAATGGCCTGAGACCAAATGAGTGGTCTGGATTAGGCAATCTGTCCTATGCCTGGGACAGACTGCCCTTAGACTGGCCTCCACAGCTAGGATTGCCAGGGGTGAAATTTCCTAGGTCTCAGAGGCCCTGGCCCTGGCTACACTTTTAGTTTAGGATGTCTTCAGGTCACCCTCAGGTCATGTTACTCTTATTATTTTTATTCAGTTCATTTCCCAAGCTGGCCTACCCCTGTTAGATTGTTCTAACCTGAGTTTTCTTTTTCAGAGGACTCAGCCCATCCTGGCATTCCAGGCCATCTTCACTTCCTCAATGTGAGTGGTGTGTGTGTGGGGGGGGGCAGGTTAAACAAGGCTGAACCATGCTGTGGTGGATAGGGTCTAGTCTTTTCTTTCAGCCAATGTCCATTGGAGGGTGGCACACATGGAGTCCATGAGGCACCTCCCTGTCTCCTCAGTTTATGTGTATAGTTCCTCTATCTAGCTTTTTCCCACAAATTTATTATTATTATTTTTAAAATTAATTGCACAGAGAAGAAAAGCATATAAAAAAAGGAAGGGGGGCATGGAGGTGGGGGAACAGGCTTAAGAAAGAACTGCAAACACACACACTTGCCTCCCTTGAGTGACACAATAGCATCCAATAAGAAAGGAGATAGATTTGATGAAGCAAAAGCAGTGGAGAGCCAAGTATTCCATGGAGGAGACTCAGGTTGATCGTGGCGAAAGGTGTGAGTGATGGAGTTCAGCGTGAGGACGGCCTAAGGATGACCTATAACAATTTACATGTAAACAGAACTGGTACAAGCTTAGTTCAAATTATGAACCAGCATGTCCTGTCTCATATAGGTGTGACAAGGGCCCCCGAGAAACCCATTTCTGCAGCACTATAAAGTGCACTGATATCAAGGTCTTCCAGCAAACATAGAAACACCCTTTGATTTCGAAAGTGTTTTTCTAAGGCATTTCAGCAATAGTGAGCAAAAAGAACGAAGCCCTTTAGGCTTGCAACAGTTCTGAGGATTTGAAACACAGATAATTTGCCAGTGATTTGTCAGGCAGGCTATACAGAGATAAGTTACAGGGAGATCATTAATGTACATTTAAAAGAACACAATCTAGATTAGAAACCTATTGCAAACCAATCTAACTATTGTTCTTTAGTCTAATTAGTTATTTCTTAGTAGGGCGGTCTATTTCTTAAAAAATGGGCTAAAATCAAATAAAGATTAATCCTGGAAGGTGAGATTCATTTATTAAGATAATGTGGTTCAGAGAGTTAGCAGCTCTTAAGAATCTAACCCATTATGTTTAATTTGTCATTCCTATTGACTCCACTGGAGTTGCTTTGTTTTTACTATGAAATATTTCAGAGGATCATATATGTGCAATTTGCATTTGTCCTATTAGCAGCTTAAAATGAACTGGCTGGTCTTCTGGTTCTTGACATGAACTGGAACTAAATACCTGTCCAAAAGGAGACCTGGGATGACCAGGTTGCAGGATTGGCAAATACTTCTGGCCCTCAAGCCAAGCCAACCACCAATCAAAAGTATCTTTACCATATATTAGTTTGAAGTACTCTGAAACTGCTTTGGCTAAGGAGAGTCAAATGCTCCTTCCATGTGGATGAATAGGCAATGAGAAGACAATTCAACAGGTGAAGATTCCACCCAGAATCCCTGCCTGGGTGTTAGAAAACTGCTGACTTTTGGTGCCATTTCCTGCCCTCTCAAGGGGGTATAGGAAGAATCTTCCTAACTGCACATGGACATTTGCCCTGCAGCAATATTTTGGTTGCCACTGAGGGGCCCTAGCCAGGTGGCTGAGACCTAGGCTGTGTTCCCAGCTAAGTTTTAATCCAGTTTCAGGCCACTTTCTGAGTGACAGAATATATCAGCAAAGCAATTAATCATTTTCTTTCCTTTTTATCTATTTCAAAAATGGCTTTTCTAAATTAAATAATGCTGAAAGAAAGCAGCTTGATATTTTGCAGATGTATTCTCTCACTCCAAAAGGGGACTAAAGCTGGATTAAAACTTAGGTTTGAATGCAGCTTTAGAGTCTCTCTGCATTCACCTCATTTATTTAGGATCACCCAATCCAGATAAAAACAATCTGTCCCAAGACTTGGAGGGATTGAACAATACTGGTGCATCCCCGTGCAAGCCATTTGGTCTGATTGGGCTCATATTTGACCGGGTGCGGGACCAAGATCGGATGTTGCCCATCCCCATGCCATTCCCAGTAATGCGGGCTGGATGTGGGCTGGGTGTAGAAACAGCTGTCCCCATGCAAACCGCACCAAATCCCGGCACGGGGGAGCAGCGCCATCTCCTCTGCGCTCCCTCTCTCCTGATTAGAAACCGGATTGACATCACCCCATCCCTGTGCTGCCCACTGCAAATGCTGGATCTCCCTCTTAGCAGCACAGAGAAGCCAGAACTAATGGCAAAAATAATAATTTTAAAAACCCAGCTGTTGAGCAAAGCCGCTATGAAGTTTGGCAGCAGTTGAGCAGTTTTGCACACCTCCTCTCCGCCTGGGAACCACGAAAACACCCGGCAAACAGAAAAGGGAGAAAAATCAAGCCATTATCATCCTCACCTTGGCGATCAGGAAATGGGGGTGGAATATTGGCCATGGAAAAGGGAGAAAAATGAAGACATTATCCTGCCTGCCTTGGCAATCGGGGAAGAGGGTTGGAATACTTGTATAAAGAGTCGTGTGGGGCAGTGAAGGCCACTCGAGCCCTTCATCATTTCGGCTTTAACACCATTTACTCCCCCAAAATCTCCGCAGTTGTGATCTCCAATGCACAGGGCAGGAATGGTGAGCACAGGACATGACCTCACCTCTCAGTGACGCAAGTGCCAATCTCCTCCTCAAATAGCCTGGGAACATCCCCATGTGCCGGCCCAAGACACCAAACCATGATGAGAACAGTTTTTTCCAGTACCAAATTTGGTCCTGGTTTGGTCCTGATTTGGGCGATTTGGTCCGTGGAAATCGGACTAAATCTAAAATGCATGAGGACCACCTGCTGTCTCCAGTTATTTCTCATCACTGAAATACCTAAATATAAGTGCTGCTCTGTGGTGTGAGCCAGTGTCTACAATGGTAAGTGCTTCCACATTCCTGACACTGTTGCCCTGCTGTCTGAGCAACAGATGATAATTCCCGAGGTGCTTTACTCCAGAATATCACCAAATAGTGGATTAACTGCTAATGGCCCTGGCTGAAGATCATATTGAACCAGTAATGGAACAGAGAACAAAAAAGAAACTAGTATTTTAAATTTTGCCTGCACTCTCTTCCTGAAAACTTATTTACTAAATCTTGAATGTATCTTCAGAAATTAATAATGATAATAACAGAGGAGGAGAAGAATGAAGATCTGAAGAAAGTTATAAAATACTGAGATCTGCCATTGGGCATTCAGTGCAATAGCAATAGAACATAAAATGAATTTGAACTTCTAATCTGGAACAAACAGCCCATCCAGATGGTGTTGGTTGTGATATTATACATTATTAAAACTTTACAAACCATATAACAGAATGGTCCATTAATAATCCACTGTGAATAATAGTGATGATAATGATGTGGCTGGGGGAAAAACAATTAGGAAAAAACAATTCAGAAGAGCTGGCACTGAGATTTATACCATACATTGAATTTCTGAAACACAAAAACATTTTTAATATTAATGGCCCTATTCTAAATATATTTTCTTTAAAGTAAAACCAGTTGATTTTCTGAAAACTTTAAATTTTCCTTAGGAGTGAAGCCTCATTTTTGATTTCCAGTTTATCATTCAGTTATAATTTGTCAAGAAAAAACAAAACAAAGTGTATCTAAGGGAGAGCAACCTATTTGAACATAAGAATGTAAGAGGAGCCCTGCTGGATCGGACCACAGCCCATCTACTCCAGCATCCTGTCCCACGTGCTGGCACACCAATTGCTTTTGGGATTCAAGCAGGAGACAAAGGCAAAACCACCTGCTCTCAATATCCTGTAAATGGGCTTTGAGGGGCATCCCACCTGTCCCCTCAACCTGAGGACAGTACCTAGGAATCAATTCTAACAGCTGTTCATATACCTGTCCTCCATGAATTTATCGCATCCTTTCTTAAAACTTTCCAGACTGCTTGCTGTCACCAGCTTTTTTGGTAGTAAATTCCATAGATAGATGGAAATGTTCATCTTCCAGAGACTCTTTCTAGGTGGGGAGAATATAGTGTCATTACGGCACTGCTACAGTAGGATTGCCACACGTTCCTGTGGCAACTCCACCTCAGCCCCTCATCCCCCCTCCTCAGGAACAATGTGGAAAAAAATTGTTGCTGGAAAACCTAGTGCTGATTGCAGCTTTTCCAGCAGTAGCACATTTACCTGCCTTTGGGGTGGAGGCCAAAACAAATGGCTGTGCATGTGTGGTGGTGATGACACATGCTTCCAGATATTTGAGACAATGGCCTGTGCTGTCTAATTTTGAAGTGATAATGTTTGGCAGGAGATACCATATTATTGAAACATCCGTCCAAACTGGAAAAGAAAAAGAGCAAAGGTGCTATAGAAGACCACAGCTTTATTGTGTTGATTTGAAAAATAACACAAGAATAAAAAGTCAAATCTGTTTTTAAATTGTATAAACAGCTTGGGGCTTTTCATGCAATATCGTATTCAGTGTCAATAGGCTGCTGAAAATTGGTTTCAACAGGCTTATAATTCTATTCTTGTGAATTCAGTGTCTAGTCTGGAATAAATGCCTTAGTATCTGAGCCGCTGACCATTTTCTACATTCACATGAAATAAAACGATTCTTTTTGAAAGCTATTCTTTTTACCATTTTATCTTAAGCAATGAGATGCTGAGTCAATTTCCTCTGGAGTCTTCTGAGCTATTAGTTTGAAGCTGACTCACAAGTATTTAATGTCACTCCAGCTCCAAATTAAAATATTCCTATACTCAAATTTTGACTGGGTATAAGGCTAAAGAAACAGAAAAGATCCAGTAAGGAGCATCACATCATAAATTCCAACTCACTTGAAAAGAGACATCATTCAGAAAGCAAGGAGAGGGGGAATTTATGAAATAAATACTGAAATGGGAAACTATCTCCTCAGCCTTACTGAAGGTTCAGGAGCAAGAATATAATGAACATGTTGCAAAAATCTAAAACAAAGGATAAAGCTGGTGCACCGTCACTCAGTATTTCTGCATGCTGATGTACAGCCAGAATTTGCAAATTATTTTTTAAGGCTGTAAGTCCTCTAATCCTTAGTTACATAGCTCCACTGCTTTAAGCTGCATCCAGACATCACTTACTTATCCCATTACATTTGGATTACATTACATCTGGAGGCACTTCTTGGGTGTTTTTCCACTGTCACTAAAAGTACCCATTAAGTGACAGTGGAAAAACACCCCTTGTGTAAATAATGTGTTCTGATTTATGCCCTATTTACACTTACCTTTGGTATCTCAGGCCAAGGTGTCCACCCTATCCTGGGATATGCCATCTGTCCCACCTGGGATGGATTGTCTCTGCCATGCATCCAGGACCATTTGCATTGGGACAGCTCATCCCATGCCAGTCCCTGCCATGGCTCTGAAGGTTGCCACTAATATTAGAGCTGATGCTGGAGTCTCTGAAGAACAGGAACGGAAGCTCCTGGCTCTCAAAGTTCTCCGGGGCCTGCTTTGGGCCAGGCTGTGGTAAAATGCCTTCATAGGCTATTTCAGTGTTTTCTACCACAAAAGACTTGCTTTAAAACACTTCCTAAAATAATACTGCATTTTGTTTTACTTTTTTGTAATATTTCTTGTCACATTTGGTGCAGTTTATGAGTTAGGCTAGAACTTAGGAGTCCCTTGGTTTGAATCATCACTTGGCCATGGATTCGGAAAGCTTCTCATGTGACCGTGGGGCAGTCACTACTCTAACGTAAACTTCCTCACAGGGTTGTGGCCCATACTGTGCATTATCCTAGACAAGAGCTCCACAGGAATATTGCTTAAAGTTGGCTCCTTGGGTTCTGGTGCCATGAGCCAAGTAGCAGGGGGTGCATAGAGGACACCAATGTTGGGGAACACGAGAGGTGTAAGGGGATGTAGGCCTTCTGTCATACTCCGTTCACTTAAAGTGCTGCATGTACCCATCTCAGTGTCCAGCTTTCTGCAGGTTGCAGTGGCAGTATTGTGGGATAAAGAGATTTCCTTGCTACCACTGCCACTCCTATGACTGTTCTGCTTGTTCTGACTCCAGCAGTGCTCTACTGGCTTCTTACCTCTTCCTACGGCTACTGTACCTTTGCTTTGCCATGGTAGGACAAGAAGGACCCATTGCTAGAGGGCAAAAAGGGGCTGCCATGATTTCTTCTGCAGACCTCACCTTACTCTTGCTGTTACTTCCACAAGGCCAATATTACTGAGATAGATTGTGTCTGACAAAAAATAGAGTTAAAGCTGGCTGCAGCCCATTGGAGTGGAGTGGCATAGGGCAAGGGAAGCAGAGGTAGCCTGGTGTAATGTGGGAAAGTAAGGCAGGAGGTGCGGGAAGCAAAAATTATGTACTCCTGAGCCTTGATGCCTCAGGCTAAGGCTGTAATCAGACACAGCAAAATAATAATAATAATAATAACCTCAAAGGCAGCTTCCAGGTGAGATTGTTACCCACCAGTTTGTCCCTCCTCTCTCTCCTGGACATTCTGTGATAGAAAAGGTTGATCAGAGAAGGCTTAGGAATATGAAGGCCACATACTGTCTCTCTGAGGTGCCCTTTTTGTATGTCTGAATGCAGTATAAGTGTCCAGTGGGCTTGCCATTAGAGGAATGAAGCCACAGGCTGGAAGTGTTGCTGGTGGAATACGTGTTTTTGGCCAGAGCAGTGATTCTGACTCCATTTTTGCTTGTTGAATTGACTCTTGGCTGTCATGTGCTATTCAAATAGTGGCCTGGAGTTGGTTTCCCCCCAATAAGGTGATCTTTAAGCTGAGGTTAGGGGGCTGAATGGGGCTGCAGCATTTGCTCACACCATTCCCAGAAGGCCAGAGAAGCAGAAACAATGGCAGTGTGGATGCAGCCTAAATAACGTATCTGATATTTCCAGTCTTCACACTGATATAATTAAAGCTGATGTATGACTTTTTATAGTGCATTCAGGAACTGAAAATGAACTTGTCCATTTTTAGAATCTACCTTTTGGTTCAAATTTATGGCTCACACTAAAGATAATCTGTAACAAATACTCCTTTATTGCCCATATGTCTATATGAAGAGTTTGATAGATGAGTGAAGTAAGAGTGACATAAAAATTCTTCTTGGGGAAGGCACAGTCATTAACTCGATCATTTGATTTAATCCCCATATGTCAAGTATTGCAAGTAAGCACCTGAAAGAGAACTTATTAAGAATATTAATGAAAAATGTTTAATAATTTTAATAAACTTCAAGAGTTATAGAACTCACTTAATTCAATTTCTGAACTGATGAATGGGGCATACAGCTGATAGATGTGGAAATATTTAATAACTTCTAGCATAGAATGTGTGACAGAACCTTTGTTTATGTATGTATGTATCCAAAGAAGTATGTTTTACCCAGACCGTATAAGCCGTATAACATCAGCACCTCGTATATTTCCACTGGGAGGCTGTTTCAAAGCCTAGGGACCACACCACCCTTGCTCCTATGGTGGTGGTTGAACTTTAACCACGAGAAAGGGGTCATTTTACCCTTTTAATGCTTGGGCAGTTCTATATTTTGGAGCAAGGAATTTAGGGCTTTAATTGTTAACAGCAGCACCTTGAATGAGGCTCAGTGGTGAATTGGCAGCCGGTACAGACCTTTCAAGACTGATTTCTTGTGTCCAGCCGGAAGCTCCTGTTGGCAGCCAAGCTGCTGCATCACCTTCAGACACCTGGGCAGTCCATGCATAACACATTACCGTAATCTTGTCTGGAGGTTGTCAGGGGGTGTCCCCATGCACTCTATAGTGCAAATCAAATCTGAATTCAACTTGGAGCATTCCCATGCAAAGCCCCCAAACCGGGCTACATGGGAAACAAATCACCCAAATTCACGGTAAATAAACTCCCCTTGCAAACTGTTCTCACTGCAGTTCGGGAGGCAAGTCTGCATTATTTTGGAGGCTTGGGGACACTCCTGGGTTATTAGGGGAGGAGATTGACACTCAAGTCATTAGCAGGTGGGTTTCACATCCTGTGCTCACCATTCCTGTCCTGTGCATTGGGGATCGCAACTGCTGGCCATTTTAAAAGATCAAACAGCGTAAAAGAACCGATCACCCCAGTTTGACAGGTAAGGATGCAGCGATGATGGGGGTCATCTGGCCCTTGCTGTCCCACAAGCCTCTTCTTACAACCCTTATTCCACCCCTATTCCCCAATTGCTGGCAAGCAGCTTCTGAAGTTAGAGGCAGTTTAGCAGAGAAGTGCTTTGCTGCTAAACTGCCTCATTGTAGTGGCTTTGTTAGCTTTTCAGCTGGCAAACTTCAGAAGCTCCTTGTTGGATCGGGGGTGGAATAAGCTAACCAAAGTTGCTACAATGTTTAGAGGCAGTTTAGCAGCAAAGCGCTTCTCTGCTAAACTGCCTCTAACTTCAGAAGCTACTTGCTGGCAATCAGGGAGCGGGGGTGGAATAAGGGTTGCAGGAAGAGGCTTGTGGGACAGCAAGGGCCAGATGACCCCCCCCTATTGCTGCACCTTTACCTGTCAAACTGGGGTGATCAGGTTTTTTTACGCTGTTTGATCTTTAAAAATACCTCATCTGACTCAGAACAATGGAGATAAAGAGTTGGGTATCATTAGTGTGCTGATGGCACCTCATGTTGAGATCTTGATAAGATCTGTAGATAAGATGTGGATGCAGAGTGGTTACCTGGTTGCTACTTCGTCTCCTGGCTTCTCGTTATGCCGGCAGAATTCCTTGGCTCTGCTCCCAGTTTACAGCACTCCAGCTCATTAAAATCACGGCAGTCCAAGAGTTAATTCTAACTCTACGTTTATTGCAAGTAAGATTACAAAGGCATATAGAAAGCAAGTTCAGGCATTAGCCTGGCGGATCTCCAATCCATTCCATGGTTATCAGCTTACATACTTGGCAAGCAGCAAGCAAGCTACATAAGCAATACGGCTAAATAGCAAAAAAAGGTTACAAATAAAGACTACAGAAGCCTTTTACATACTAGCAACCGGACGTTGTTTTATGACAACTTCCGGGGCTTGTGAGCTCTGTCTCCCCCTCCCAATTTGGCCTACGTGCTCGAAAACACTTGTCGACCTTGCAGCATATCTGCTTCATAGTCCGTTCCCAGGAGAGGCAGACTCACTATCAGTGTGTTTTGAAAAATCTTTCCGTACATCCGACTGTGTTTTTTTTTTTTACCCTTTCTCACAGCTAACATGCCCCTCCAAAACACAGTTTGGATGTACGCAAATGTTTACAATTTTGGTTTACAGTGTCATACCTAACAGGCTTGCCAATTGCTCATGTTTACCTGTTGGCAGTGGTTTTGTGAGAATGTCAGCAATGTTGTCTTCAGACCCAATGTATTCTAGTCTTATGACTTTGTCTTGCACCATCTCACGTACATTTTGATACCTGACCCCTATGTACTTGGTCCGACACTTAAGATTCTCAGCCTCAGCCATTGCTATGCAGGTTTGTGAATCTTCCCGAACTGTAATAGGCTGGTCCACTGTTTCTCCCAAATCAATGAGCAATTGCTTAATCCACTGAATCTCAGCCAAAAGTTCAGATAAAGCTGCAAACTCTGCTTCTGAACTGCTTAAAGCAACACAACTCTGCTTTCTGCTGTGCCAAATAATTGGACTTCCAGCAAATTTGATAAGCAACCCAGACACTGACTTTCGGTCATTCTCCTCAGATGCAAAAGAGCTATCAGCATAACAATCTAAACCTTGTTGATTGCCTTGAATCTCCAACTTTTTGTGTTGCGTACCTTTGAGATACCTTAACACATGTTTCATCCTGATCCAATCCTGAACAGTAGGCCCATTTGCCTTTCTGCTAAGCAGAGCCACTACAAAACTGATGTCAGGCCTAGTGTGCGAGCTTATGTACAATAAGCTTCCCAAAACACTTTGAAACAACTTTGGATTCTCAAACTGTTTCACTGAGTCTTCATTAGAAGTTCCAGTGAGCATTGGACTCTTCACTACCTTTGCGTTCTGCAAACCACACTTTTCAATCAGTTTCTCAATCTTTTTCTGCTGGCTCAACAGGCACTTGCCATCCTGAGTCCACTGTACCTCGATCCCAAGGTAAAACTTCAGATTTCCCAGGTCTTTGAGCTTGAACTTCTAAGACAACTCCTTCTGCACTAAAGAAATTTCCTTATCAGTCTTAGCCATCACGCAGAGATCGTCTACGTAGATAGCGAGAATTATCTCACCCTTAGTGTACACGCAAGCATCAGCAATGCTGCGTTTGTACCCCAACTTGACCAATTCCTCGTGAATGCAAAGATTCCAGCAACGTGCACTCTGTTTCAAACCATACAGTGCTTTCTTCAACTGAAAAACCTTCTGCTGCTTACACTGATCGAAACCTTCAGGTTGCTCCATGAACACTAGTTCATCAAGGGGAGCATTCAGGTAGGCAGTCTCAAAATCAAAGTGTCTTACTGCATACTGCTTTCTAGCTGCTAGAGCTAAGATCAGCCTCAGGCTTTCCGCCTTTGCAGTAGGTGCAAAGGTTTTGTCAAAACTCTCAAACCTCTGCTGTGAGTAACCTTTAGCAACCAATCTAGCTTTGTACTTCTGGGTTCCATCTGGCAACTCCTTGTGCTTGAAAACCCACTTACAGCCTATAACCTTCTGGTTCTCTGGCCTATCTACAACTTCAAACACCTGCTTGTCTACCAAAGACGAGTACTCTTGCTCCATGGCTTCAAACCACTTCTGCTGCTCTTCTTCAGGAAAAGAGAGTAGCTCTTGAAAGTTTTCTGGTTCAGCCACCACTGAAAAAGCTTTTGCACTTTGCACAACAAACCTATCTGGAGGTTTCCTGACTCGCTGAGTCCGCCTAGGTATGATCACCTTGACTCTACCTTTGTCATCCGTGTCTGAGCTATCTGAGGTAGTCTGTACCTCAGTGGCAGGGTGTGTCTGTGTATGGTGTTGTGTAGAGGTACTGGGTTGAGGCCCTGCAGAAGCATCCTGCTTCATTACCCCTCCATTTCCAGCACTTGCAACACTTTGCCCCAGCTTGAGAAAAACCTCTTGGTTGGCATGAAGCCTATCCCACCCAGAATGTTTCTCAAAGTTGGCGCTTCTGGACAACAACACTTCCCCATGGCCCAAGTAGAACTTGTAGCTGTTCCCAGAATAACCCACAAACATCAGTCTCCTCCATTTGGGATCACCTTTCTTCCTAAAGTTTGCTGGAACATACACATTAGCGTACTGCCCAAAAACTCTTAGGTATTTCAGATTTGGTGGTCTCCCAAACAGCATGTGGTATGGAGTGGTTTTTACAAAGGAATTCCAAGTGCGGTTAGCTATATGATTGGCAGTCAGTATAGCCTCCCCCCAGAGCTGTTCCGGAGCCTGTGAATCGAGAATTAGGCAGTCCTTTATCTGCTTTAGGACCCCAATTCTTCGCTCGGCTAGGCCGTCCTCCTGTGGAACTGCTGGGTTGGTTGTTTCATGCTGAATCCCTTTTACCTTTAACCAGTTTTTCAGATCATTAGACAGAAACTCACCCCCTCTGTCTGTAACCAAGAACCCAACCTTGTACTCAAACTGTCTTTCAACCATGTTGACCCAGTTTTTGAGAAGTTGAGCAGCCTCACTCTTCTCCTTCATGAGCATTACATAGGAATACCTTGTGTGGCGATCCACAATTACAATGAAGTACTGGTTCCCACCAAACGTTTTGCCCATAGGACCTGCCAAATCTGCATGGATTACTTCAAAAGGCCGTTGCGTGGTTCGTTTACTACGTTTCGCAACTGGAAAAGCTTTCAGCTTGGCCTGGCTGCACACTGTACAGTCCAAAAAAGAATCACATGCATGAATTTTGAGGTCTGGACACACCTGTGTCAGTTTCTGCAAATTTGTGAAGCTAGTGTGACCCAAGACTCTATGGTAGTAATGGGCACAATCTGAGTGTAAAGGCACATTTTCGATCTGTGAGCAGTGTGCTTCCCCTGCTTTGTCAACCAAAAAATACATTTTGTCCTTCTTGACAGCTTTGGCACACACCTGGCCATTCAAGCTAATGTTACATTCATTCCCTGTGAAAACCAGAGTGTAGCCACTAGATGTCAGTGCAGACACACTTATGAGACAGTTTTGTAACTCAGGCACACACAAAACTCTGGAAAAATCTTTCCCAAAACTTGGAACGAAAACTTTACCCATTTTCTTCACCACTCTTGCCCTCCCATCAGCTAAGGCAACAGAATGTATATCAGGTTTTACCAACTCTTTCAGAAGCTTTTCGCTGTTAACCATATGAGTAGAGGCACCTGAATCTAAAACCCAGGTATCTGCCTTAGAGCTTACTTCTTGTACAACAGCCACCACCATACTACTACTTTTCTGGCCCCGGCCCGCAGCCCCTTTGCCCTGTGGTTTACCAGCTGTTGGTTGTTTACAGTCCTTTTGTAAATGTCCTTTTTGGCCGCAAGCCCAGCAGCGTTTTTCCCTAGAAACAGCTGCCTTTTCTTGCTGAAGGCCTTTGAAGTCTTCGGACAGATTAGTAGAGTGTCTCTGTGCTGCATGCTGCCTCTGGAGCCCTGCTTCGTCCTTCCGACGCTGGCTCTCCTCCAAGACACGCGCAGCAACCAGTTCTGGGGTAATCTGCGTTTCATCAAAACTTTGTAGACTCCACAGAATGTTTTCATACTCATCTGCTAGACTTCCGAGAAGGATGAAGGAACGTTGTAAATTTGAAATTTCGACCCCGCGACCTTGGACTTGATTAAACAAATCAGTCATCCGCTCCAAGTGAGCTGCTGGATCTGTTCCCTTTTTCATCTTGCAGGAATACAGCCTACGGCACCAAATCATTTTAGATAAGGCAGTTTGCGATTGGTGCACTGCTTTGAGCGAGTCCCATGCATCTTTAGCTGTCAGCTTGTCTTTCACATGCGAAAGTTGCGAGGGAGAGATTGTAAGCAAGATAGTGGCCCTTGCCTTCCGATCCTGCTCCGCCGTCGCCTGGGTGGCCCCATTTTGGACGACATCCCAGAGATTCTCTCTTACCAGGAGTGCTTCACAATAGCTCTGCCAGGAGGCATAGTTGGAATTATCTAATTTCGGAAACCTTGCTTGCTCCATCATTAAACAACTCACAGACAGGATCTTGGCAGTTTTCCCAGCTTTTGCTGTCAGCTATGATAAGACACAGACGCTCCGTCTTAAACAGTCTTACCAATCAGCCCAGACAGCCTTTCTCAGCTTCAGGGTAAAAGCCTTTCTCCCAGTCTCAGCAAAAAAGTTTCATCAGATAGCAATCAGATAAGAGCAGATAACGATCTGGGCCCATAACCCTTGTTGAGATCTTGATAAGATCTGTAGATAAGATGTGGATGCAGAGTGGTTACCTGGTTGCTACTTCGTCTCCTGGCTTCTCGTTATGCCGGCAGAATTCCTTGGCTCTGCTCCCAGTTTACAGCACTCCAGCTCATTAAAATCACGGCAGTCCAAGAGTTAATTCTAACTCTACGTTTATTGCAAGTAAGATTACAAAGGCATATAGAAAGCAAGTTCAGGCATTAGCCTGGCGGATCTCCAATCCATTCCATGGTTATCAGCTTACATACTTGGCAAGCAGCAAGCAAGCTACATAAGCAATACGGCTAAATAGCAAAAAAAGGTTACAAATAAAGACTACAGAAGCCTTTTACATACTAGCAACCGGACGTTGTTTTATGACAACTTCCGGGGCTTGTGAGCTCTGTCTCCCCCTCCCAATTTGGCCTACGTGCTCGAAAACACTTGTCGACCTTGCAGCATATCTGCTTCATAGTCCGTTCCCAGGAGAGGCAGACTCACTATCAGTGTGTTTTGAAAAATCTTTCCGTACATCCGACTGTGTTTTTTTTTTTTACCCTTTCTCACAGCTAACACCTCATACCAAATTCCCTGGTAACATCTCCTAGTGATTTTATACAAACATTGAAGAACATAGGGGACAGAACTGACCACTGAGAACCATACCATGAGCATTCCAAAGTGTCAAACAAAAGTTCACCATTCTTTCTGTACTCTACATTAGATATAGGAAAACAACCAGTGCCCAAAAAGGTACCATGGCCAACAGCAGTGAAAGCCTGTGTGTCCTACACTAGATTGACAGAACTGAATATCTTTAAGCCTATAACCTACAGGTGATCAACATATGGTCTTATTAAAGCCAGATCTCGAAAGATGCAGCATATATACAAATTATGTTCGCTGCTGTAAAGGCAAATTAGCTATGTTTGCAGCAAACATATCTTCTCAGACTCCTGCCCCCACTCCTGTCAAAAGCAGTTGCCATTATTCATTTTGTTGTGGTGACAGTCCACAGATTGAGACCTCAGAGGCATTGATGTGGAGTACAGCTCCAGATGGAAGCCTTAGGGCCCTTCCACACTTACCTTTAAAGTAGTTCAGTGTGAGACCTGTGCTTCTTCTGGGCCTCTCACTCTACACTCTGGAACAGAACCAAAGAGGCTCCACCCCCTGCTGGGCTGATCCATCCACACTGGGCAGAGCACAGCCTGGTCTTGGCAGCCAAAATGACAACCTAGACCAGGATGTGATTAGATTTTTTAAAGAACAGGGAGGCCTGTGGAAGGGTGCTTGTTTTCTTGTTAGGTTTTAGCAGAGGGATCTAAATTGTGGCACCAGATAGGTCCTCCCTCGAGTCCCAAGGCCAAGAATTTTCATCCTAGCTGTCAGTTTTGGAGTGGGGCAGGGTGGTATAGACTTGTCCCAGAATAGACCATCCAAGTGCAGATGGCCCTGTTCTTTCTTTTCCTTTAACACGACAATGACATGTAAAACCATTAACAAAACATTTCATTCCAAAATACAATCAATCAAATTACACAAATGGCCTTGTCCTGGGACAGTTGGATCACTCCAGCTGGGAACTGCTCCAGTAGGTGTGGCTCTAGTTGGACTGTCCAACCTCCTTAGGTGTGGACAATGGCCTCAGTTTTATCTCACTGAACCATGGTTGGATCTTCAGTGAACAAAATTTGGTTAAATGAGCTCAAAGTGGGGAGGGGCTTGACACTGGGGCTTTGCCACAAAACCACTGCCCTCCAGTAGTTTTCTTGTCACTCAAGTGTGACAAGTGTCTTAGGCAAGATCTACACAATGCTGCCATGGTGCCATAACTGATCCTCAAGAGTGTAGCATCCACATGGCCTTGCTCCCTCTCAGCACAGTCAGTGTCACTGAAAGAATACTGCGCTTAAGAGTGCTACTAGCATAGCATGCTTTTCTGTCGATTCCCAGGAACACTCTGGGTACAGAACTGCCAGGGGACCCTCTATGCAACTCCTGCCCTAGAGTCAAATTAGATACAGGCTTAAGGATGTGCACGAATATTCAAAAATTCAAATATTCAGTTCAAATCCATCGGATGTTGACACTTGAACTCAAATTGGATTTTCAAAAATCCAAATTTGCACATTCAAACTCGAATTGGATTTTCAAAAATCGGATTTTTGAATAATTTGAATGTGTAGATTCGTATCTGTCATATACGAATCTGCATGAAAATTATACATATCTTGCGCTTAAAATACGGGATTAAAACGAGATGCATATGGATTTTTACAGAATGCGTACAGATACATATAACAGATACGAATGTTGTCAACATTTGTATCTGTAAATAAGAACCTAACATTCGAATGTACGGATGCAAATGTTATGGATTCGGATTGGATTTTATGACATTTGAATGTCAAAAATACACTCATGCACGTCCCTATACAGCCTTATATAGCCATTTTTGCTTTTCAATAACAATAGGTTTCATTTTTTCCTTTCATAAAGTGATGATCACAGCTGGCACAGAAGTTGAATTTAAGGCTTTTTCTGAACTGGACCTTATTCTAGTTTACATCCCAGAATAAAGCACTACCATCCAAAGTCCTGGTACAAACTATGGCCCTATAGCCTGTCATAGGGTGTTTTCCCACTGTCACTAGAAGTACTCATTAAGTACCCATTAATGGGTACAAAAATGCCATTTAGTACCCATTCTAGTGACAGTGGAAAAACACCCAAAGTCTACATTAGCACGTGGGTCGTAGGTCCCTGTTCTAGGAAGCAACCTAGAATGAGAACCAGTGCAAAAAGGGCATGACATTATATAAGATATTTATTCAATAATACTCCAGATAAGTTTTGGTGTTTGTTTTTTATTAGTTTCCCAGTTTGTAATTGTGTGTTGGTGAAGGACACAGTCCATATCATCTTGTTCACCTTAGTTGCATACTTTATGAATCTTTCAAAGTGTTATTCAAAATCATGTCAACTTCTTTGGAAGCAACATTTGTTTAATTTTTTTTCTGACAAAATATTATCTCATTATATTAGCTGGCACAGAAGTGGAATATTATCTCACAGAAGGGCAGGCTGTACACTTTGAATTTATTTGGCTGTGTAATAAATCACTGGAAAATGAAACAAAGTCAAGATCTAATCTTACAGACAGTGAACATATACAGTGGCTTCCCACAAAGAACTTTTAATATCATGACTGAACAAGATAAGATGACAAAACCTATAACGTAAATGCATCCACAGATAATGAGCTCATGCTATCAAAGCTGCTGTCTTGTGCTCTAATTTGTATGTAAACCTAAACACCAGCATCATTCCCATGACAATTTGTGGGTTTAAAACTCTCAGGTTGCAAACAATAGGGAAGTAACTGGCATTTGGGTTTATTTTAAAGGATGTAAAAGTGAGAAAAAATATATTTTTTTTCTCAGTATAAAGAAGAAAATACTAAAGGCATATTTTAAAAGGTTTAGTTGAACACAGATCAAAGGCAAAAATTTCAGCAATTTAAAGAATTATCTTTAGAATTTCAAACAGCCTCTTCTTATTTTATTAACACCCAGAGAAATGTTCTACAGATGGACAATGAGAAAATCCCCCAAACAGCAATGACATAGGTACACAGGAAAAGAGGAAGGCCATCTAACACCTGGTGTCGAACATTTCTAAAAGTTCTTGAACAGATGGATGTAAAATGGGACAAAGACATAAATCTCCCTGCTGACTGGAGTTGTTGGAATAATCTCGTTGCCCAATATGAGAGGAGCTAAATAAATAAATAAATAATGGGGAAATGTCTTTATGCTTGATCCTAATTCTAGATAATTTATGTATAGGTGAAGAAGTATTGGAGCAAATAGACATTTTTGGGCCAAACTTCTAACTTCACACTGGGCCTTTTTGCTGGGTGTGAAGGTTGGCCAACTTCTAGGATGCTTGGGGTGCCCACACTTTGCAATGTCTGATGCACCCAAAACTTACCTGGTTCTTCCCCAAGCATCGAATAAGTGCAATCTCCACAATCGCCTTGCTGGGGCAACAGGCATGTGTGGCTCGGTAGCTGTGGCAACTGGGTGACACGGAGCACAGCCATGGCTGTCCCGCTCCGTCCCATGCTCTGTGCCCAGAAGAGGTGTGAATGGAGTGAGTGGGGCTGTGCTAGCCATGTGAATTATCTGTCCTCAGTAATGGGGTTATCACCACCTATCAATCTATTCCATGGCAAAGACAAAGTTGAAGTTATTTTCCACTGTACGATTTAGGTGAGTAACATATTGAGACAGACCCATGGTGAGCCAGTTTGATCTAGTGGTTAGGGAGCCGGACTGGGAATATCGGGGTTGATTCCACATTCCTCCATGAAGCTAGATTGGTGACCTTGGGGCAAGTCACAGCTCTCTTCTGAGCTCTCACAGTCCCACCTACCTCACAGGATGTTCTGTTGTGGGGAGAAGAATAGAAAGTTTTGCCAGCCCTTTGAGTCCCCTTATATGGGTGAGAAAAGCAGGGTAGAAAAGCCAACTCTTCTTCTTCTTTCCCAGACGTTATGAAGACCTGAGCAAGGCCCTGCACTGTCCCTGACTGATGAAAAGGCAACTTACTGGTAATCCTGGATCTTCAAACTTCAAGATGGGATCAACAGCCTAAATAGGTTCTCTTCCCCCTCCCCCAGTGTGGATGGACAGATGGATAAGGAGTGATTCAACAAAAACAATTCCAAACTGGGCTGCTTGAGCACCAAAAATGACTAAATTACAGCTACATTTCTGGTGCTCTCAGAAGTAGCCTGGGCAGGAACATCACTGGTGCCAGACAAACCTACCTTCCATCTATATCTGGGAGCCATTGTGAAACACTTTCCTGATGTGCTTTGCTCCTGTTTCAGCTCACAGCCTCCTGCCCTGGACCTAGCTCCTTCTAGCACCTCCCTGCCAGTTTGGTCCAGTAGTTAGGGAGCTGGACTCCTACCTGGGAATACTGGGTTTGATTCTGTCCTGCTCCACAAAGCCAGCTGGGTCACCCTGGGTTTCTGTTGTTGGCAGAAGACAGAAAGCTTTCTCATCTGCTTTGAATCTCCTTAAATGGATGAAGAAAGTGGGGTAGAATAGCCAACTCTTTTTCTTCTACTTCTTAACTGCCAGATAGGAAAACATCAGCTCAGGAGACTGCATATATACAAAAGTAATAAGCAAACAAATAAACCTAAAATATAAAGCCTGTGAATAACTCTTTGGTACAGTGGAGTCTACACAGCCAGGGGGAGTTCTAATGGTATCAAAAAGCAGTTGGAATGTCATCAGCCAATAAAACTCAGAAGGAAATCCTTTTTTTCCCATAAGTGAAAAGTAAAACCTTTGCTATAAAGCAAGAAACTGAGATTACATTTCTTTATTAAAGTTAAACTAATGCCTCATAAATCAATTTTTATAAGATGTTGGAGGACTAATTTTTTTCCCTTATATTTCTTCAGAACTGCTACGGTAAGCTAAGGTTCGTTTAACAAAATAATAAAACACATTCTGTGAGACCATCCCAGAGGAAAGCACTTTCTCACCTACCTGCTGACAGATTAAATTGGCAATGCAGCAGATGTAAGTTTTAATCTATTAATTATGGTGACTGATGTGCTGGCATCTCCTCTACTGAAAAGCACAAACTAATAATACTCCCCACACCAGCTTTAAAATGGTCCTGGTGACTAATGAAAGATAATGAAGATTTTATTAACAAGCAAATCCAATTCTTGGATAGCTCACAATTTTTTGTCTGTCTTAGACATTTAGTCATATTTAAAAAGAAATAAGAGGAAAGAGGAAGGAGAAGGAGTTCACCCCAGTTCTGAAATACTATGTGGCTATTCTTGTGGTGGAGTAAATATTTGTCATTAACAAAAAAAAAATTAGAAGAGGGAATTATTGTACAATTTGCATGGCAATTTTCACAGGAAGTTAGGAAACCAGTTGAGCTTGCATTCATGACTGACACGTGACTGTCATTTTCCCTGCTGGGTTTTGAATCTGTTTTTGAGCATATTGTCTTTTAATAATACTGTGTGCACTCTAGCTTTAAATTACCTTTCAGGTACAATCCTAAGAACAAAAATAAAGCACGAAATAAAAAAGTGGTCCCCCTCCCCAACACTTTTCACTAGGTGCCTGCACACGATACATCTCCCTGCAGGGTAGATGCAAAAGGCATCTTATTAAATCACATCATAAATGACCCATGTAGTCTAGTTTGTTTTGCTTTAGCTAAGTAAAGAGGCACTAGGGCAAATCAGTCAAAGGGTAACAAGGAAATAATTGTGCATTCCTTCATCTTATCAGAAATATACAAGCAATGAAAGAATTGTGTGATTAAATAGAATGCTTATTTTATTAACTTCATGTTCTGTTCTGCTGGAAAATAGCTTCGCTGTAGGAAGATTTCTTCAGTTTTCAGCTGGCATTTTATGTGTTTGAAAAGTATAATGATTCAGACCTCTGTCCATCATTTCAAAAAATGATTTAGAGCTTTTCCCTCTCCCTCCTCCCCTCCCTTCTTTATATGTCTTGTACTTGCTCTAGCACAGGTTAAAGGTTGTCTGCACAGTGGGTGACACATACTGGCCTAGACCCAGCTGCTGGCTTCAAAGATTGGGCCATCCCTCAGAGCTGGCTGACAGACTCAGAAAACAAAGTTTTCATTCCTGGCCTTTCGAGTTCTGGGAGAGGCTATTTTAGCATGTGCTTCCTTGTATGCCACTAAGATAGAGTCCCTATCATATTCTGGCCTATGGAGGGGTGCTGTCTTCATTCATTCATTCATTCATTCATTCATTCATTCATTCAAATTTTTATCTTGCCCTATACCAGTCTATTCCTTTGTCCAATGCATATGAAGAGCACTAAATAGGGGCAAGCCCTCCTCTCCCATGCTGGACTCTGTTCACGCCTAAAGTTTAATTCAGCTTCACCTTCAGAGAAGAAGAATACATCAGCAATGTGACCAGTAATTTTCTTTCCATGTTATCTATCCCAAAGGTGAATTTTCTGAGTTATTTAACACTGAAAGAAAGCAGCTTGTCGCTTTGCTGATATATTCACTCACTCTGAAAGTGGACTGAAGCTGGATTAAACTTTAAGTGTGACCACAGCCATGGTGTGCAGAAGTAAGGCTGTACTCTTTCTTAGACTGGACCATGGGTGAGTGACTGTAGTAGTCAGTAATTAAATAATATCCATTGAAAAGCCTCCAGAATATTCTACCTCAGTAAAAAGACAAAGACTTTCTGATAGGGTACCAAAAACCTGATGCCAAGACTCAAGAGTAGTAGTAGTAGTAGTAGTAGTAGTAGTAGTAGTAGTAGTAGTAGTAGTAGTTGGCTTTTCTACCCCGCTCTTCTCACCATTTAAGGGGACTCAAAGTGGCTGACAAAGCTTTCTATTCTTCTCTCCACAACGGACAGCCTGTGAGGTAGGTGGGGCTGTGAGAGCCAGAAAAGAGCTGTGACTAGCCCAAGGTCACCCAGCTGGCTTTGTGGGGGAGGGCAGAATTGAACCCGGTATTCCCAGAGAAGAGTCTGGAAGAGTGTAATAACTTCTCATCTCTTATTTTGTCTGTCTCTTCTGCAAAAGACTGCTAAAAAAGGGACAAGGAAATCTTCACATCTTATGGTGAAACTCCACAAGACACAAGAAGTATCCCAGAGGAACAAAGGTAAGGGGCGCATCCCCATGCACGTTTTGGTTCAAATTGAAATCAGGTTCAGCAAGGCATGTCCCCATGCATTTTAGATTTGGGGCGATTTCGACAGACCAAATCGCCCAAACCAGGACCAAACCAGGACCAAATTTGGTCCTGGAGAAAACAGGTCTGGGCACAGTTTGGGGGTTCAACATGCATTGCTTTCCGAGCTGAGCTGAGCCTGTGCATGAGGACAGTCTCAGGCTATTTGGGAAGGAGATTGGAGCTCGTGTCAGTGGGAGGTGGCATTTCATGTCCTGTGTTTGCCGTTCCTGCCCTGTGCATTGGAGATTTTTGGGGAGTAAATGTGCACTTTTGGTGTTAAAGCCAAAAAAGGATGAGGGGGTCGAATGGCCCTTGCTGCCCCACAAGACTCTTTATTACAAGTATTCTACCCCTGTTTCCCAATCACCAAGGCAGGCAGGATAATGGCTTGATTTTTCTCCCTTTTCCATGGAAAATATTCCACCTACATTTCCTGATCGCCAAGGTGAACATGATAATGGCTTGATTTTTCTCTGTTTTAAGCTTGCCAGGTGTTCTCATGATTCCTGGGTGGAGGAGAGGTGTGCAAAACCACTCAACTGCCGCCAAACCTTGTAGAAGCTTTGTTTGCTTGTTTGTTTTAAATTCCGTTTGGTCCTGGCTTCTCTGTGCTGCTAAGCGGGGGGGGGGGGGGTGCGGCATTTGCAGTGGGCGACATCAGTCCAACTTCCAATGAGGAGAGAGGGGGCAGAGAGGAGATGGTGCTGCTCCCCTGTGCTGGGGTTTGGTGCAGTATGCATGGGGATGGCTGAATCTGCACCCAGCTTGAACCCAGCCCAAGTTACCAGGAATGGCATGGGAACAGGTAATATTTGATTTCGGTCCCGCACCTGGTGCAATGTGTGCCCAATCAGACCCAAATGGGTTGCATGGGGATGCCGCCAAGGAATCTGGAATTGGCCTGGGCTCACCAATCAAGCATTATGTCTCAGAAAAGAACAATGTGTCTCACTGTTTTCAGAATAATTCAGTATCTCCTTGGCTGAATCCCCAAAAGACTTATTAGCCCCTCTCGGATTCCTCTGCAGTCACTCTGTTATAGCTGACTTTAAAAGTCCCCTCCACTTCCAGAATAAGCGTCCCCCTGGCAGCCGCGATCTAAACGGACTTTCCGTCCCCGTGGTAGCAGTTTTCTCTTTCCAGGCATCCCCCCCCCCGCCCCCTCTCTTGTTAAAAGGAAAAATCGCCGGATCTCCGTCTCTTGAAACTGCTTCTTGCCTCTAGCAAAGCATATGAGCGCTCATTCTTAGTCACTTTCATTCACTTTCAGCAGTTACTTTCACTTTGTTCTCTGTTAGAAAAGGCTGCAGGATCGGGAGCGCGATCCTTCGCTCATTCTCTTTTAAGGCTTCCCTTGAAAACAATGTTGCCATTCTGAGCAATTCTGGCTCTTTTTACAAAGGAAAGGAAGTGAACCTGCTGCATTTCTCAGATGTGTGAATGCTTTTTGGCTGTGTGTGCAAGCAAGCAATCCCCCCCCCCTTTTGCCACGGAGCGTCCTCAAGGTAAATGTAGCGAGGAAAACACGCGACTGACAGAAAGAGCGCTGGAAGAGTTGTTTAAAGTGCATGTATTTTGTCGCGCGATTTCCACGTTTTGTAGCGCTGGAACCTCGCTAAAAACCCTGGCTTGGGGACGCTCAGAGGCAAAAGGAGAGTCTTGGCAGACTTTTTATTCCTTGGGGACAAGCCCCTTGTGAGTCTGGGGAGTTTGTCTGTCAAGCCTAGGGTGTGGTACTGTTGTTGCACCTAGCCTTCTTCCCAGAGTTCATATGCATTTTCAAAAAGCAGTGTGTCATCTTGAGAACCTTAATATGGAATTTAGAACTACTTCTCCTTGGCCTTAGCAAAACTCTCAAAATTATTCATACCCATCAACCCTCCCAGAGCTTTTGTCCTAAAGTAAACAGGTCAAGTGTATATATATGCAACTCAGTCAGCCACAATCTTCCTCACCAATCAAGAATTAATCACTTCTTGTAAAAGTATATAGATAAGATTAGGATGAAACCAAACAGGAATAACAGAAAAGATAGATTGGAGGAAATCCTGCTATTCTTTGGTTTTTGCACTGAGGATTGAAGAAGAAGAAAAGAAGAAGTTAGCTTTTCTACCACGCTCTTCTCGCCCATTTAAGGGGACTCAAAGTGGCTGACAAATCTTCTGTTCTTCTCCCCACAACAGACACCTTGTGACGTAGGTGGGGCTGTGATAGCTCAGAAGAGAGCTGTGACTAGCCCAAGGTAATCCAGCTGGCTTCATGTAGGAGGGTGGAATCAAACCCGGTACTCCAGGATAAGAGTCCAGATGCCACTGGGTGCCACTGAGTCAATGGGAGACCTATGTTTTCCCAGCTGTGGAAAATTTGTGTGCTAAGGAAAGATCACAGTCTGGTGGTTGACTTGCCCAATTGTTCTGTCAGGTGTAAAACAGATCTACCAGTATCCCGGTATAGGTGGCCATTTTAGCTGCTTAGACTGCTTTTCTGCTCTCGCCATTACATGCTAAGCCAAGAATGAGCAGAGCCCAAAGCAGCTTACAATGTAATGAGATATCAGGCCATAGCAGGGAGAGTCTGATTTTACTTAAAGAGACAGCAATTAGAATGATTTTGCCCTCGATGCCTGCTATTTAATGCTGGTCCGCTGAGCAGATGCAGCACAAAGCTGATGGCTCTTAAATGCCTGCCTACTTCATCCCTTCACCCTCCCCCTCTTCCCCATTGCAATCTCTGTTCTTCCCTTCTCCCTGCCATTTCGATGCGTTGATGTACTAACCTGACACAAAACAAAGAGGAAGTGATTTTTAAAGTGCCGTTCTACAGTGTGGGGCAAACTGCTGCCGTGATCCAAATCTGGGCAGCTTACGTAGTGGGTGGGATTTGGATCACCCAACCCAATGAAGTCAAAGTATGATGGAAAAGAGAGGAAGGGGTTTCTCTCCTGCAAGTCCCAGTGGGAACATGAAAAAACAGAGCTCCTCATAAAAAAAAAACTGAATTAAAATGCAGACTAAATTGTCCGGTGGGAACACAGCCACAGTCCATCTGCTCTAGGGGCCAACAACAAATCTGCAACAGGCATGGCCTCAGTAGCACTCTCCTGGGTGACACTCCTCAGTCACTGATTTTCCAATGTGTAGCAATGCAGACACACGAGGTAGTAAAAATTCTGTTATCAAATGCTGGTTTGGGTCCATCAAGATTCATGGGAGAAGAGAAAGTCTGTTTGTGGCACATATTACTAAGCAATCTCTATTACATCTTTATGCTGTTGCTGCTGCCACCTATCCCAGCAACTGAATTTCCACTGATGTTGCATTATAGGCTTGAAGGCCACTGTATAATGGCAGTAAATTTTACTTCAAAGTTTCTTCACATGATAACATAATGAGAGGTTTCCAGCCACTGCTAGCTGCACTCTTTTTGTTTGTATTTTTTGTTCCTTGGTTTATTTGATCTCATTGGGAGCACTGCAAAGAATTAACTCCCCCACTGTGCAGGAAATCAAAGTGAGAGTAAAAAGAAAAAAAAAACCACAATAAGAGCAGCAGCTTTTGCCAGGTCTTTTCAAGCAAGGAGACAGAAATATCCATTAAGCCTGTAGGACTTGTGATTCTTGAAGTACAACACTTTCCATCAGCCACATATTCCTGGTTTTGCTGAATTTCCAAGACTGCAAGAAAAGAAAGTCCTAGCAGTCCCCACAATAGTCTTACCTGCAATGCACAGAGAACCATAAACTTTAATTTACTGTCCTGCTTCTCTAGACTGTGGTTCCTGGCTCCACGGACATTCACCTGTTTCTGAAAAAGCTGTGCAAGTCCCATTTCTTATTAGAAGCTAGGGATGTGCACGAATGCATATTTTGCATTCAAATTCAATTCGAATTGAATATTAAAATATTCAATTCAAATTGGAATTCAAAAATCTGGATTTTCAAAAATCCGATTCTAATCTGGATTATCTGGATCTGTATTTTTGAAAATCTGATTCGAATCGGATGATACGAATGTTGGGAACATTCGTATCCGATTTTTGAATCCATTCGCATCCTATTTTTATCGTGTTTGTGTTCCATTTGCATCCCATTTGCACCCCATATTATATGTGCAAATAGACCTAATATTCGGATGTGATATATGACATCGAATTCAGTCGAATCATTCGAAAATCTGTATCTGAAGGAGGCTGCCCAGAAGTCCTTTCTGATAAGGGTGAACCATGAACAGTTCACAGAAATGGTACTTAATGATGTGAATGCCATATGCTGTGTGCAGAATGGTTCTTCATACTGCATGCAGTGAAATGTAAACAACCTGCACAAATTTTAAGAGCCAAGTATAAAGTGCAGAATGGCTCCTAAATGTTACATCTGAACTGGGCATCTGTCTTACCTTGCTTCTCAAAGTTGCAATATACAAACTGTATTTTGAACAAATCAACCGCTTTGGAGAATGGCAGAGCAACTTGTCCAATGGCAAGAAGACCAACAAATTTACTGTTAATCATTCAAGTTTCCTCACAGTTTGTACTTCCACTTCTGTCCCTGGAAAGTAAAGATGTAGGATGGGTCTCTGGTATCAGCACTTTGGAACACCCAATCCATCCAAAACTTACCTGGCACTTCACTATGTTCTGGGTAAGTGTGATTCCCTCTATTCTAGAGGCAAACGCCTCACTGCAGCAATGGCCATGCTTTCTGTCTCACCCAGTGGCCCTTCAGTAGCTCCTGAGCTTCTCAAGGCATTTGTGCCTACTTGTACTGCACCTGTGTGCCTCTAAAGTGCAGCTGCTGAGAGCCTTGAGTAGGTGAGCTGCTGTGCTCATGTCCTGCACATGAGCTCCTGGTTGGCCACTGTCTGTTCTAGTGTGGCATTTCTTATGTAATAATACAGTAGTCTATTTTTCATCCTAGGTTGCAAACCTCAATACTGGATTCCTGAGATTAACAAAACAGTAATATTTCACAGTTTGTCATGAGTCTTGAAATTATTTTGAAGTTGTTAAGAAAATTGCCCAGTGTTGCACTTGGTTAAAAATGGCTACAGTGGATAATTGTTAGAGAAATGTGACTTGAATGTTGGTCAGATGAAATAATTAAAGGTCTGAGTGGAGGAAGGGGATTTTATTTTACTACTACTACTACTACTACTACTACTACTACTACTACTACTACTACTACTACTACTAATAATAATAATAATAATAATAATAATAATAATAATAATAATAATAACAACAACAACAACAACAACAACAACAACAACTGCCTTTTTCCCAGCTGTATCCCAATAATTATAACATTGTGTCCAACAGTAAGGTATCTCATTTAATGACTATGTGATTTAAATTATGGAATATATATATGGCAGGAAAAAAGAGAAAAAATAAATTGTCTTGCAGCTGTCCACCTGGATGCGTGCTATCAAAAATACAAGGATGGTCATCCAAACCTTACTGATATTACTCTCATAGAGGGGAATTATACATTACATGTCCACGTACTATACCAGAATTGGAGCTATTAATGAAAATTATTTTAAAGTTCTTTTTTTTCACTTTTAGCAATGCACCTGACAATGAGAACTCTGCTAAATTTAATGGATGAATATTCTATAAAACTACACAAATTACTGAATGTTTTATGAACAGTTCAAATTACACATTCTAGGCCCAGCAGATAATGAATCACATTTTTGGCAGATAAAATGTTTGGAAACCTGAGGAGATGACAAAAAGCTCACTGCAATCAGGTATACAGTAATTGTTATTCTCACTTGCAGCTGTCAAACAGCTTCATGGACGTACCAGTAAAGCCCCAGTGGATGCTGAAGAAACACTGCAGGAATGCTGAGTTATATAATATCCAACCAACTGGTATCTTAATTGTCCTTGCATATCTTAGGGATTAAGGGGGGAAAATGACCCCGGTATGCCTGGAGCTTGCAAAAATACTTTGACTTTCATATAATTCCTTCAAGAAGGCTGACGGCTGAATTTTGTTTGTGTGATGGCAATTGACAGAAATGAGACATTCATCTGCCACTTGCTGTTTAGTGATGTACTTCCCTATCCAGCTAAAGCTAGTTTGGTGGATGCTGGCCAGCCATCTTTTATTTTAGTTAACACAGCTTTCTGCTTAAGAACAGAATGAATGGTTAAAATAGATACCTGACAAATAGCTAAAAACAAAACAAAACCCTGTCATTTGCACATGTAATGAACAAAAGCAACAATACACCTACACTTTACACAGTAATATCTGAAAAACAGCATGATTAATCAAATAGACCATATAAATACACAAGGAAGTGTAAACAAAAATGTACAATAAAATGTAAATAAAAATACAATAAAGCTTCCTCAGAAAATCTTTATTACACTATGTCATCATAGTCTGGAGTAGAGCACCTCTGGAATTAATTTATTTTTAAAAATGAAAAAATATTGTGTGATGCTCAAATGACAGGGCAAAAATGCAGCACAATTGGAAGTACTTGATAGTGTGGTTGATGTGAACATCTGGCTATTTCACACCTGGAAGTGCACAATTGCTGCCCCATGTTCATGACCACCATATTTGGCTGCATTTGACCCCTCACATGCATGGTGGCCATTTTCTAAGATGGTGGATTGCATGAGCAAGCATCCCTTTTTATGTAATACTAGGGTTGGGAGTTGATTTTCCTGTATTAATGTTATTGTAGAATATGACCCTGATAACTCTGCAGTTATTTTTTTTCCTTGGAAACAGTTATAGATACTGGGAACATTTAGATTTACCTCTCAGCAAAAACTCCATGAGGAAAAATGGTTCTTTATCTAGAGGTTTTTTAGCACTACACATGGCCATTAAAGGGTTAAGACCCTTAGCAGATAATCATTTATCTAGCCTTGAGACCAACCCTATTTACCATGTGTAGAAGTGTCCCTGTGAATGATCTCATTTGCTTGTTTGTATGAATTTTTATCCTGCCCTATACCTGGGTTACAGCATAAAAAGCAAAATATAAACTGAATATATTAGAACCATAACAATGCCTGGAAGTAGGGAAGAAACACAGTTTCCTTGTATAGCCAAAGCCAGGGAAGAGATGCATCTTGAACTGTTGCAAAATTATAGGCCTCTTTTCATTCCTTCCCATTGGCCAGTTCAGCCAGATCTGAAGGAGTATAGCTGAGCCCATATGCCTTCAGAGATCTATGCCATCCTTTTCAGATGATTGTTGAACATATAGCTTGCTCATGTCCAAGTGACCTTTTCAAGGATCAGTGGTGCACTAAGTGTTGTAAATGAGTTGTGTTCCCTCACTGGCATGACAGATGTTTGATTTCCTTGGCATTTGCAGGAATGTACAAACAATTATGACTGAAATAGCTTATTTGCCAGGAGTAAAGCCAGGCCCTAGTAATGCACATTTGCCATCATTTCAGTATGATGAATTCGGCAGTTTGTGCTGCTCTCACACGGCTTTATCAATTTCAGGGAAACTATAAGCAGGGAAAATCTGTGCTGAGAAAAGGTCGTTCCTTCCAGATTTAATACGCTCCTATTTTGTTGTGATGATTTAAGGAGCTTTTCAGTATCAGTGTGCATTGCAAGTCATAATAATAATAAATAATCAGAATTCGAGTTGTATACTGCTCAGAAGCTGAACTGATTTGTTTAGCTTTGGGTGCTTAAGAAGATCATCAATTGTCCCCAAACTGACTTCTTCCTGGGCAGTATTAGAAAAACCCTTTGTTCCATTTTAGTTGTGTTTTGTCATAAATAGAAGATGCCCATTCTTGAGGAAGTTATTTGCAGGCTAATTACATTTCACAAAAAGTAACTGGGTTAAAGTAACTGGGTTGGCTTAAAATCCGTATTTGGGCAAAATCTTTTTTAAGCTAACGAAAAATATCACAACACAAGTTGTAAGCAGTTGAGTTTTTCAGAATCCTTTATCAGGCTAATATTCTGGGAACTGTGTTCTCACTTTGTCAGTCCTCCACAAGTCATTAGCCAAAGGAAGATGTGACCCTACAATATTCTAATATGCATAATAATGGTATTGCATGCAGGTTGGTTAAGTGGAAAGCTTTTCCTCCGTAAGTATAGTAGATTATCAGAAAAGGGAATAGGGTATAAGATGTATTTTCATCTGAGTGCAGGGCTTGCTAGAGGTTTAGTCTACCTATCCAATCAATCATTGCTGATCATGGCACATCACACTAGTCTAAAAAGAGCTGCACTGGCTGCCAGTTCACTACTGAGCTCAATTCAAGGTGTTACCCTTAACTTAAAATGCCCCAAATTACTTGGGCCTCAAATATCTAAACACCTTTGTCCATATCTACATGTCCCTGCCCTCCTGGTTGTACCACCACCCTCAGTAGCAAAAAGGGTGGGCACCTGAGATAGGGCCTTCTCAGTGTTGATGGCTTCCAGATTATAGACTAGTCTCCTCCCTGAGGTTCATCAGGCACCTTCACATGTACAGGAGAAGAGTGATAGTTTTTCACTGCAGGTAAGTTCAGGGACGGTGGCCAGCATTCACACCCATCTTACCTACAAGCCCTCAAATTGTGGACAGTCACAGCTGCAGCCACATCACCGCACCTCCATGCAGCATTCACACCAGGAAGTAGTGTGTGAATACTGTACCTGAGACTTTACTCAGAGCTTCCCAGGCACTCCTGGTAAAGCTGTGGAGCAGGTTTTACTGCTCCATAGTTACAGAAGATTGGGACAGCTGTGCATGTACTAGACCGCTCTGGGATGAAGGTGGCACCATAGCATGAGAACAGAGCGTCCCAGAGCGTGAATGGCTGTCCAGATTGCCGAGAAAAGGTCCTAGATCTCATATCAAGAGCCACTTGTTGGGATCTGATTAGATCTGTTGATATGCAGAGTGGTTACCTGATTGCTAAGTCTTCTGGGGCTCTCCGTAGCTCCGGCAGAATTCCTTGGCTCAGCTCCCAGCTTTCCAGCATTCCAGCATTCAATTAAGAATCACGGCAGTCCAAGAGTTATCTAACTCTACGTTTATTGCAAAATAAGATTACACTGGCATATAGCATTAGCCTGGCGGATCTCCAGTCCACTCCATGCTTATCAGCTTACATACTTGGCAAGCAAGCAAGCAAAACAGCAAGCGATAGATAGATCGGCTAACAACCGAGTAAAAGACAAAACGGAAGCCTTTTACATACTAGCACCCGGACGTTGTATTATGACAACTTCCGAGGCTCTGTCCCCCCTCCCAAGTGGCTACGTGCTTGAAAACACTTGTCGACCTTGCAGCGTATCTGCTTGTAGCCCGTTCCCAGGAGAGAGGCAGACACACTATCAGTTTGTTTTGAAAAAATCTTTCCGTACATCCGAGCTGTGTTTCCCTCACACTTTTCTCACAGCTAACATGCCCCTCCAAACACAGTTTGGATGTACGCAATGTTTATAATTTAGTTCACAGTGTCATGCCTAACAGGCTTGCCAATTGCTCATGTTTACCTGTTGGCAGTGGTTTTGTGAGAATGTCAGCAATGTTGTCTTCAGACCCAATGTACTCCAGTCTTATGACTTTGTCTTGCACCATCTCACGTACATTTTGATATCTGACCCCTATGTACTTGGTTCGACACTTAAGATTCTCAGCCTCAGCCATTGCTATGCATGTTTGCGAATCTTCACGAACTGTAATAGGTTGGTCCACTGCTTCTCCCAAATCAATGAGCAATTGCTTAATCCACTGAATCTCAGCCAAAAGTTCAGATAAAGCTGCAAACTCTGCTTCTGAACTGCTTAAAGCAACACAATTCTGCTTCCTGCTGTGCCAAATTATTGGACTTCCAGCAAATTTGATAAGCAAACCAGACACTGACTTTCGGTCATTCTCCTCAGAAGCAAAAGAGCTATCAGCATAACAATCTAAACCTTGTTGATTGCCTTGGATTTCCAGCTTTCTGTGTTGTGTACCCTTGAGATACCTTAACACATGCTTCATCCTGATCCAATCCTGAACAGTAGGCCCATTTGCCTTTCTGCTAAGCAGAGCTACTACAAAACTGATGTCGGGCCTTGTGTGCGAGCTTATGTACAGTAAGCTTCCCAGAACACTTTGAAACAACTTTGGATTCTCAAACTGTTTCACTGAGTCTTCATTAGAAGTTCCAGTGAGCATTGGACTCTTCACTACCTTTGCGTTCTGCAAACCACACTTTTCAATCAGTTTCTCAATCTTTTTCTGCTGGCTCAACAGGCACTTGCCATCCTGAGTCCACTGTACCTCGATCCCAAGGTAAAACTTCAGATTTCCCAGGTCTTTGAGCTTGAACTTCTGAGACAACTCCTTCTGCACTAAAGCAACTTCCTTATCAGTCTTAGCGATCACGCAGAGATCGTCAACGTAGATAGCAAGAATTATCTCATTCTTTGTGTATACGCAAGCATCAGCAATGCTGCGTTTGTACCCCAACTTGACTAACTCCTCGTGAATGCAAAGATTCCAGCAACGTGCACTCTGCTTCAAGCCATACAGTGCCCTCTTCAACTGAAAAACCTTCTGCTGCTTACACTGATCAAAACCTTCAGGTTGCTCCATGAACACTAGTTCATCAAGGGGAGCATTCAGGTAGGCAGTCTCAAAATCAAAGTGTCTCACTGCAAACTGCTTTCTAGCTGCAAGAGCTAAGATCAGCCTCAGGCTTTCTGCCTTTGCAGTAGGTGCAAAGGTTTTGTCAAAACTCTCAAACCTCTGCTGTGAGTAACCTTTAGCAACCAATCTAGCTTTGTACTTCTGGGTTCCATCAGGCAACTCCTTGTGCTTGAAAACCCACTTACAGCCTATAACCTTCTGGTCCTCAGGCCTATCAACAACTTCAAACACCTGCTTGTCTACCAAAGACGAGTACTCTTGCTCCATGGCTTCAAACCACTTCTGCTGCTCTTCTTCAGGAAAAGAGAGTAGCTCTTCAAAGTTTTCTGGTTCAGCCACCACTGAAAAAGCTTTTGCACCTTGCACAACAAACCTATCTGGAGGTTTCCTGACTCTATGAGTCCGCCTAGGTATGATCACCTTAACTCTACCTTTCTCATCTGTGTCTGAGCTGTCTGAGGTCTGAGCCTCAGTGGCAGGGTGTGTCTGTGTATGGTGTTGTGTAGAGGTACTGGGTTGAGGCCCTGCAGAAGCATCCTGCTTCACTACCCCTCCATTTCCAGCACTTGCAACACTTTGCCCCAGCTTGAGAAAAACCTCTTGGTTGGCATGAAGCCTGTCCCACCCGGAATGTTTCTCAAAGTTGGCACTTCTGGACAGCAACACTTCCCCATGGCCCAGGTAGAATTTGTAGCTGTTACCAGAATAACCCACAAACATCAGTCTCCGCCATTTGGGATCACCCTTCTTCCTAAAGTTTGCTGGAACATACACATTAGCGTACTGTCCAAAAACTCTTAGGTATTTCAGATTTGGTGGCCTCCCAAACAGCATGTGGTATGGAGTGGTTTTTACAAAGGAATTCCAAGTGCGGTTAGCTATATGATTGGCAGTCAGTATAGCCTCCCCCCACAGCTGTTCCGGAGCCTGTGAATCGAGAATTAGGCAGTCCTTTATCTGCTTTAGGACCCCAATTCTTCGCTCAGCGAGGCCGTCCTCCTGTGGAACTGCTGGGTTTGTTGTTTCATGCTGAATCCCTTTTACCTTTAACCAGTTCTTCAGATCATTAGACAGAAACTCACCCCCTCTGTCTGTAACCAAGAACCCAACCTTGTACTCAAACTGTCTTTCAACCATGTTGACCCAGTTTTTGAGAAGTTGAGCAGCCTCACTCTTCTCTTTCATGAGCATTACATAAGAATACCTTGTGTGACGGTCCACAATTACCAAAAAGTACTTGTTCCCACCAAAAGTTTTGCTCATAGGACCTGCCAAATCTGCATGGATTACTTCAAAAGGCCGTTGCGTGGTTCGTTTACTACGTTTCGCAACTGGAAAAGCTTTCAGCTTGGCCTGGCTGCACACTGTACAGGATAAAAACGAATCACATGCATGGATTTTGAGGTCAGGACACACCTGTGTCAATTTTTGCAGATTTGTGAAACTCGTGTGACCCAAGACTCTATGGTAGTAATGGGCACATTCTTCGTGTAAAGGCTGATTCCCAACCTGTGAGCAGTGCTCTTCCACTTCTTTGTCAACCAAAAAATACATTTTGTCCCTCTTGACAGCTTTTGCACACACCTGGCCATTCAGGTTAATGTTACATTCATTCCCTGTGAAAACCAGAGTGTAGCCACTAGATGTCAGTGCAGAAACACTAATGAGACAGTTCTGTAATTCTGGCACACATAACACTTTGCAAAAATTTTCCCCAAAACTTGGCACATAGACAGTACCCATTTGTTTCACCATTCTTGCCCTCCCATCAGCTAAGGCAACGGAATGTATATCAGGTTTTATGACCTCTTTTAGGAGCTTTTCACTGTTAACCATATGAGTAGAGGCTCCAGAATCTAAGACCCAGGTATCTGCATTAGAATACACTTCTTTCACAATAGACACCATCATCCCACCAGCTTTCTGGCCCCGGCTCGCAGCCCCTTTGCCAGCCCCTTTACCAGCTGTTGGTTGTTTACAGTCTTTTTGTACATGTCCTTTCTGGCCGCAAGCCCAGCAGCATTTCTCCCTAGAAACAGCTGCCTTTTCTTGCTGAAGGCCTTTGAAGTCTTCGGACAGATTAGACAGATTAGTAGAGTGTCTCTGTGCTGCATGCGGCTGTCTCTGGAGCCCTGCTTCGTCCTTCCGACGCTGGCTCTCCTCCAAGACACGCGCTGCAACCAGCTCTGGGGTAAGCTGCCTTTCATCAACACTTTGTAGACTCCACAGAATGTTTTCATACTCATCTGTCAAACTCCCGAGAAGGATGTAGGAACGTTGAAGGTTCGAGATTTCGATCCCGCGACCTTGGACTTGATTGAACAAATCAGTCATCCGCTCCAAGTGGGCTGCTGGATCTGTTCCCTTTTTCATTTTGCAGGAATAGAGTCTCCGGCACCAAATCATTTTAGATAAAGCTGTCTGCGATTGATGCACAGCTTTCAAAGAGTCCCATGTGTCTTTAGCTGTAAGCTTGTCTCTCACATGCGAAAGTTGCGAGGGAGAGATTGTAAGCAAGATAGTGGCTCTGGCTTTACGGTCCTGTTCCGCAGTCGCTTGGGTTGGCCCGTTCTGAACAACATCCCAAAGGTTCTCTCTTATCAGCAATGCTTCACAATACGTCTGCCAGGAGGCATAATTGGAATTCTCTAATTTCGGAAACCTTGCTTGCTCCATCATTAAACAGCTCACAGACAGGATTTTGGCAGTTTTCCCAGCTTTTGCTGTCAGCTATGATAAGACACAGACGCTCCGTCTTACTCAGTCTCACCAATCAGCCCAGACAGCCTTTCTCAGCTTCAGGGTAAAAGCCTTTCTCCCAGTCTCAGCAAAAAAGTTTCATCAGATAGCAATCAGATAAGAGCTGATAACGATCTGGGCCCATAACCCTTGTTGGGATCTGATTAGATCTGTTGATATGCAGAGTGGTTACCTGATTGCTAAGTCTTCTGGGGCTCTCCGTAGCTCCGGCAGAATTCCTTGGCTCAGCTCCCAGCTTTCCAGCATTCCAGCATTCAATTAAGAATCACGGCAGTCCAAGAGTTATCTAACTCTACGTTTATTGCAAAATAAGATTACACTGGCATATAGCATTAGCCTGGCGGATCTCCAGTCCACTCCATGCTTATCAGCTTACATACTTGGCAAGCAAGCAAGCAAAACAGCAAGCGATAGATAGATCGGCTAACAACCGAGTAAAAGACAAAACGGAAGCCTTTTACATACTAGCACCCGGACGTTGTATTATGACAACTTCCGAGGCTCTGTCCCCCCTCCCAAGTGGCTACGTGCTTGAAAACACTTGTCGACCTTGCAGCGTATCTGCTTGTAGCCCGTTCCCAGGAGAGAGGCAGACACACTATCAGTTTGTTTTGAAAAAATCTTTCCGTACATCCGAGCTGTGTTTCCCTCACACTTTTCTCACAGCTAACACCACTTCCCTCCTTTCCTACATTCACCAATACAACAAATTGTAGATTCATTGGCATTTTTCTTTTTCAGCTTTTGAGTGTGATGAATAGTTCTGGAGAATTCGGATAACTTGTGCATTATTTTATCTGTACTGGATGTCAAAATATAAGTACTACATTACCCTAATGTGGATTTGGGAACCTGCATATATTATGTGTAGGTTCTACTGACAGTGTGGGGAAAAAGTGAGGATGAGACATATAACCATATAATGCTACTGTGGAAAATCACATATTTTAGATATGTGCACTATTAAGCTATGTTATTTCATGATTCTACTGTTATTTATACAAAGGATAGGAGTAGCAGCGCCTTATCAAGTCTGGAAGAGCTGGCACTATTTATGCTGGTTAAGATAACATTTTTCACATCAACATAAACAAAAAATGCTATCCTCCTTCATCCTTTCTTTTCATACAGAAAATGACCTGCTGGCCATAGGATTCCATGGGAACCCAAGCAAAGTCATTTTTGGAGGGACAATCTTATTTATTTTTATTTGCACATTTTCTTACAAAAAAAAATTCCTAGAAATCCTAATATACCCATTACTTTTCATTTAGTCTGCCCCCCTTTTCCCATGCACAACATTCTGGATCTTTGAGATGGGGTCCTCCTGGAGATCTGGAAGATGCCTGAAGACCCCATTGTGGATACCTTTATTCAGGTCCATATGAAATCCAGATTTAAGGGCCTGAAGGGCCCTTTAAATCTAGGTTTTCCTTGCCCTTGTGGGGACAGGGCCTTGCAGATGGGGCCTTCAGTGGGGTCCAGGTGGGAACAGGGCCTTCCTGATTGGTATCAATTAGGTATTAATCAGGTTCCTAATGGGGTCTTAGAAGGATTCTAAGCCCTAGTGGAAAAATGGCCTATATCTTATGGAGATGTAAGCAGTGGAGAATCTATTGCCATGTTTTATGAAATTTAATATAATGTGTCAACAAGAGATGACCAATTTGGCCTTGCCAGGAGAGTGGGAAGTTGTGCCACCTGTGCTCAGCGAGAGACTGGCCAGCCCACCACTTGGCCTCTGCACCTTCTTTCAGATAGTGTCTGCAGCATGGTGGACTTCAAATTCACCATCCACAGCTTTGGTATTTCTTGGCAGGACTGGACCTTTCAAGGCAGATCTTCAAGAGAAAACACCTTACCCCAGCATTTCCTGTTGCTAAGGCTATATACAAGGGCTGCCTGTGGTAGTGGGCTGCCACTGGTGAATCTGCCACCAAAGGAGTGGACACCTTTGGGGGAGTCACTTTGGGTAGAAGGAGGGCTAGGGCTAGGGACACTTCTGCTGGTTCAGGTCCTTTGGGTTTTTTGCATTTTTCACCCCTGTGGGAGTGTGATTTTAAAATTGTTGTTTTTAACTTGTCTTAATATTGTTTTATTTGTAGAGTAGACCTGTAGATGGAATAGTGTGTTGAGACAGGCTAGGAAGGGGGAATTGTCCCAAGGGACTACCATTGCTAGGATGGATAAGCAGAGGGAGATATGACACTGACAGACTGAAAAATCAGTTTAGGAGAAAGTATGTTAGAAGCATGAAAACTTTCACTCCTTCTGTTCTGCTTTCCAAATGGAAGAGTTTGGGGATGCCTGTCAACTGGTTCACTGCTCTGGTAATGCTGCTTTTGAATGTCAGGTCACTCCACTGTAAGACATCATTCATCCATGATTTGATTCTGGATGAAGGGGCTGATCTGGCATGCATTACTGAGACCTGGGTGGATGAAATGGATGGGCCTAGTCTTATCCAGCTTTTACCCCCAGGGTATTCACTGCAGCACTGTTCCAGATTGCTGGGGAGGGGAGCACAGTTGCTAAAATCCATAGGACTTCCATCTTTCTTGCCAGACAGCCAATGTACTCTGTGACTGCATATGAGGGCTTGTTCTTCTTGTTGGGCCACAGAGACAGAATAGTGATGTTGCTGGTATACTGCTCACCCTGCTGTCTCATCCAAGTTGGCTGATGTAGTCTTAGATGTTGTGTTAGGGGGCCCTGCCAAGGTAGCGTTGAGGGATTTTAATAACCATGTGGAGACAATCCTCAGTGAACCAGTTCACCTCTTGATGGCTTCATATACTCAATCTGGAATTTGCCACAGAGTGGATTGATATGGATCTGATGATAGGAGGGCTGATGGTAAGCTTATTGTCATAGATAGATAATTTGCTAGTATGCTTTGAACTTGTGGTTCTGGCTTCTTCTGCTCTGGGCATTTCCTGGTTGATGTGGATACCATCTCTGCCAAGGCTCTGATCTTCTTTTGGAATCATGAAATGCTTGAGAGATAGGGTGATCTCACTGGATCTTAAAGAGACAGTGGTGCACCTCCTCTTCAAGAGGTCCTCCCTGGATTCAGAAGATTTAAACAGCTATTGTCCAGTGGCTAAGATAATCTTTTTTGGGAAGTATTAGAAAGGGATGGTTGAACTCAAGTAGCTGACATGCTTGGAAGGAGCTAATTATTTAGGCTTATTCCAGTCTGGCTTCTGGCCTTGTCATAGCATGGTAACAAGCTTGGTCACCCTATTAATACAATACCCTTCTCTGGCAGTAAAGCAAGAGAAGTGGGAACCTGTTGGTTCTCCTGGATTTCTCAGCAGCTTTTGGTACTACTGACCATGGTATCCTTCTGGAAAGGCTACATAATTTGGGGGTTGGAGGCACTGGCTCCACTTTTATCTCCAAGGTAAATAGTTGTGTGAGTTTCTTACTCAACATCCTGGGAACTCATTTTTGGGATTCCACAGGGATCAGTCTTATCTCCTTTGTTTTCAATATCTATATGAAGCTGCTGGGAGAGTTCATCAGGAGTTTTGGAGTGAAGTGTCACCAATATGCAGAGTAACACCTGTAACACAGGACATATATCCCACCTGTTGTAACCAGTTGTAATAATAAAGATATTATAATAAAGCTGATTGCTGCCTCCAGATGTAATGTTAAATATGCTGCTACCAATTATAATATAGAGTGTTGTTATAATGTTTCAGTTAGAGTTATTCTATTGTTTTGGGTAGTGTGTATTTATATCCTAAACAATGATATAATGTCAGAACTTCCTTTTAAAAATATTTCTCCCTGCCCTTTAAGGCTGAATAAGATGAAGCAAAATGGATTTCAGAAACTCTTAACCTCCCCCACTGGTTCTCTTTGCCAGTCAGGGATACTGTTGCATTAGGCTTAGAGCTCTGGCTTGCTTAGATTTCCATGACAACGGAATGAACCACCCGAAGTCTTTCTTAAACAACAGAAAAATATGTTTATTATTTACAGTTTAAGCTTTCTATCAGTTTCCTTAAAGTTGCACTTTGTTACTCCAAGAATCAAACTGTTAGGTCCTTAGCTTTCTCACTAAGTCTAAAGACTCTCAAATTTCATGAACAAAGCTTTCAACCAATATAATATGTGCTAGCTTGCCTTTGTAAATCTTCAAAAAACATTATCAATCATGTAATAATACTCAGGACCCTACTTCTAGCTTCCTCAGCTAAGAGCCCATTTCTCCCCCTCGTTAATCACCCTCCAGGTTTAACGATCAAACGCAGAGAACACTAACTGTTCCCTCAGGCTCCCTTAAATATGGGCCTGGCTGGCTAGCTTCTCCCTGATTGGTGGAGACTCTGCCAGGAGTTTATTTCACACTCCCTCCTGGAGAGCTTGACTAGCCCCTCCCTTAAACTACTTACCATTACTAAAAAACACACTTTGGCGACACTTTTGAACGTCTGGACATACAGTGTTCGCCACACTTTGTATTTTAAACAAAATAACTTAATTTTGGGGTTGAGGGGTCCTAGCGGGCATCACAACACCCGGCCCTACCGCTTTGTGCCATTTGAATCAAGAAAGGTCATTGAAGTGCTTGACAGGTGCCTGGAAGCAATAATGGGCTGGATGGGTATCAATATATTGAAAGCTGAATCCAGACAAAGCAGAGGTGCTTTGTGTCATAGGGCCTTGGATCTGTGAAGTTGAAAGGTATCTTGTTCTCAAAAGGGGTTGTAAGGCCCTGGAAGGAACAGGTACAAAATCTGGGGGTGTTCTTGGACTCGTTGATGACTCTTGAAGTTCATGTGGAGGCAAGTGGCCAAGAGTGCCTACTTCCACCACAGCTGGTACGCAAACCTGGCCACACCTGAGCAGAGATAATCTAAATACTTAGGAATATACACACTGAGGATATAAAATGTTTTGGTGATACTTTAATTCTAATTCTTTGATAAGAAACTTTGCTTTGACACTTGTTTAAGGCTATTGACACTTGTTTAAGGCATTGAGCAGGGGGATGGACTCCATGACCCTAGGGTCCCTTCCAACTCTATGATTCTACTTCCACATTACCTTTGCTATCCTGGTATAGGGCAGCTGGAATGGCCTTTTGTACACCAGACCTTGTATAGTTGCGGAGCTCATGGCAATGGAGGCCCTGTGAATGCTCTGAAGACTAGGAATGGAATCTTCAGAGTGGGGTGCATTTTGGCAGCATGTCTTATTGCACTGCTGAAATAGTCCACATGGTATACTGGACTATGGAGATGTGCCATCCACCCATCTCCATGGTCCAGGATGCCACCACCTGGTACACCATCCGCTCACCTCCATGGTCTTACAATACCACCTAGTATCCTGGTAGACTTTGAAATCGTGTCATAGTATTTATAAATACCTTGAACTTATTTGCTAAAATTTTAGTGAAGACTTTATACTCCTGGTTTATTAAAACAACTGGTCTGAGTTTGTGTTTTCTGGAAGTCTCCCAGGTTTTAAACATTTTACAATGACAAATTGTTCCTAATGAGTTAGGAAGTATGGCCTAAAATATGATTAAATAAAATGTCCAAATAAGGAGTTAAAACATCTGTAACCATTTTATTACAGAATGTTGATGGAAATCCTTCAGGTTCTGTGACTTGATTATTTTTCAGATTTGTAATAACTTTCAATATTTTGTTGTGAGTAATGGGGGCAGTAAGAGCAATGAGAATCCGACACCTTATTTAGGTGAGACAAAATAAGATCATTGTTTGAACAGGCATTCATATTTGGAATGTAATAGACTGTAAAAATTTGACCTATAGCAAAATTATCTATATTCAAGTTGTGAGATGAATCTGTTTTAAGACCCGCTATATATTTCTTTTGTGTTTCTTTAAATAGGAATTGAAATTTCAGGTTATTATCATGACAATAATATAATAGTTATCTATTTTTGTGTGTGCATTTGTATCCACTATATTGTCTAAAATCATGTTATGGCCAAGAAGTTATGCATAATGAATATTGGGATTAAGCTACTTGGATAATAATCACAGCTCTTTTTCACTATGTGCACAAAGACTACATAGTAGTATAACATGTGGTGCTCAAAATGTGAACAGTAATCATGCCTCAAGTGAGCACTGTTGCCATATGGCCTAATGTTCAAATGCAAGAAGGTTAAAACAGAGTGTATTGAAAAGATCACGCATGCTTAACTGACTAAATCAAATATTTTTAGGACTGTGGTTTCATCCAAGCAGCCAAGACAAGGGTGTCTGAGAAGTAAAAGTGCCAGGAACCACCACAGAAGTGAGAGGCATGCCAGTTTAGTGTTAAGTTAGAAATGGCCCCAGAAGTGGGCCATTCTCTTTGCCTTTTTGTACTCTCCCTTCCAGGGGATGGAAGATAGGAGATAGATTTGGACACCAAATCTTTCCCAAACTTTGGCAGTGTTTCCCTGCATGTTTGCAAGGTGTGAACCACCACCATTAAGGAGGTGATCGCAGAGCCAAGGCAATGGCACCGATGTGCATGCAGGGCCATTACTTTGGCAACCAGTGACACAGACCACAACTCTTCCACCTGGAACAGTTGTGAATGGGAGCATGCAAGGCTACCCCAATCCTGCAACTAGCAGTTAAAACTACTCTACTGCTGTATGTAGGGAGAATTCCTGCATGTGCTGAGCTGCTTCTAGAAGTGGTTCTTTGAAGTGCAGATATCCCATGCTGAGTAATCTCAGAAGTTCCCCAGAAGTCCAAGTACTAAGGGACTCTGTGACAGTTAACTGGGATGGGTTGAAATAGCCCAGGTGTGGGATTCACCACCCAATACTTTCCTGCCACTTGGTATCTGTCCCAGGATCTCCCAGAATCTAAATACCTTGGCCCAGAATTTGCAGGGATCTCCTACATACTACCCCTTCTTGTCCCTTGAATATAAGCAAGAAGCCTCTCTTCCAACTGTCTGCTGGAACTTCGCTTTAAGTTTCTTTCCCTCTTAGAGACACAATGTCCCTCTACTAGATACTTCATTAATGCTAAGAGGCAAAGCAAGCACTCAGACACTCTTTTAAGAAGAACAGAATAATAATTGATTTCTTGCTACAACACCCATGAATAGGCAACAGGCTGGAACTACAGTATTGATAAACCAATGTAATTAGCATGCCTTTATGAATCTCAGGCCACAGCATGTTATCGTTGCGTGGAATGAACGTTTCTATTACTGCATAGTCTCTCGATGAGGCACAATCTCAGGATTCCCTAACTAAACTTCCCTCAGGTAAGTAGTTAACATTAGCCCGATTCTTCCTGTCCACCCCAATGAGATATCCCAGGAAAGAACCACAAACCTCTGCTGTATGGCCTTATCTAGTCTTCCATTGGTATGCTGGCATGCCCTGACTGGCTCTGCCCAAGAGCAAACTTCCCCCTCCCTCAGAGCTACAGCCAGCATCTCCCACTAGCCACCTTCCAGCATAATCACTGGGACTAAACTGTTTAATACGATCTTACTTTAGTAACTCAGTCACCACAATGGGTCATTTCCTTCTTTCCTTTGCTATCACTCCACATAGGGAAAAATGTGAATTGGGTCCTGATCCACCCTCAGTTGAGGCAGCTTTGAGGGCTATTTCTGCGCCTCTGGGGTGGCCTGCTGGCTCACTGAGTCTCAACAGCATTCAAGGAGTGTCCTTCATTGGTCATGTAGATGCAGCCGGTGTGTACATTTTTTAATGCCCAGGTTCAGTTGTCTACCATTTTCTTCGAGGGAGTTTTCACTGCTAAGCAAAGAAGGGCATATAGGATCAACTAACATTTCTCTTACAAGAAAGTCTTCACAGTTGAAAAATGGGGCAGACAGGTGGGCAGAACTCTGTTAACCTGCCTGTCAGCGAAAGGTTTAGAATCTGTAACGATTTTCCCCTCCAAAAAAGCAAACAAACTCTTGTCAGCCTCAGGGCTGAGTATGAGTCCTAGGCTGCTAACTGTATTGGGTTTGGAGGGGAACCTGCTGAGATGGAAGTTGCATCTGTACAAAACAGATTGGTAAATATAGTTGTATGCCCATGTATAGAATGTATTAGGCCAGCAGACCTAGGGCTTTTCTGCACTGGATCTTATTCCAGATTATATTCTGGAATAGGGACTCCTAGCACATGCTAGTGCAGACTACAGCAGGCTCCCAGTGGAGTATGCTCTAGTCTGCAGCAGCATGTAGATGGCAGGCTCCTAATCTGAGATATAAACTAGAATAAAGCCCAGGGCAGAAAGTAGTCTATCCTGTTTTTGACTTAATGATTACAAGTAGACTGCACCCAAAACAAACACATATGCATTAAGCAAAGAAAAGAGTTCTGAAAACCAATCTGATTCCAGGAAAAACAGGATAGATGGTACTTTCTGCCCTGGGCTTTATTCTAGATTATATCTGAGATAAGGAGCCTGCCATCTACATGCTGGTGCAGACTAGAGCATACTCCACTGGGGGCCTGCTGTAGTCTGCACTAGCATTTGCTAGGAGAAAAGGCCAGGGGTGATTATACCTCATTCAGGGGTGCATAAAACTGCCTCAAATGCTTTTCAAAGAATATTTCAAAAACATTTAAGATGGTACTTCTCCATTATATGGGGACAACTCTGCCTTAGGAGAAAGGTGACTAGTGAATTCTGCTTGCCTTGCTTTCTCAGAGCCTCTGAATGTTGCCCTGCCAGTTATATAAGGTTATATCTTATGTGTATTTGACTGTCCTATAGATTTTATCTTATTATTGAAACCCACCCAGGGACCTTTAGGCGAGGGGCAGGATACAGTGGTACCTCGACATACAAGTGCCCTGACATACAAGTGTTTTGAGATACAAGCCGCCGAGCGAGTGATATTTTGCTTTGAGATGAGAGCAAGATTTGAGATACGAGTATGTAAATACAGTACAGTACATAACAAAAACAACTGAGGTGGTGTTTTGGGAGCTGGAATGGATTAATGGGAAAATTGCTTTGAGATACGAACGATTTGACATAAGATCAAGGTTACGGAACGAATTAAATTCGTATGTCAAGGTACCACTGTATAAATACTAAAACAAAGTAAATAAATAAATGCTAGTATAACCTTCAAGATGAGTTAAGTAACTATGTACGAAGACACAATTATATAATCTTCTTACTTCAAAGGTGGATTGAAAAGTATACCAGTAAAAACTTTTTACTATTTAATTCTGTATGCTCATTTGCAAATACTGTAAGTAGCAAAATGTGCAACATATATTGGATCAAATTCATAAATCATGAAGGGGAATCATTATTTCTACCACTGATAGACTCACCTCCAAAAGATAGAAACTTTTGAATATCTTTGAATAAATGCTTTCAATATGTCTCTTGAATCCTAATTTAAATTCATTGACCCATCAAAAATAAATAACCCATTTTGTATCCTTCTGTAGACCTGTACATTGCTTTTTCCCCCAGCACAACCCCACTTAGTTGTTAAGCCATTCACTCAGTCTTTGTGTGATCAAGGTTTCCTACTTGTCTATCTTCTGTGTGCTAGAAAAACAGTGATAAAAGAGTCTTCTTAATGGTGGCTCCTCATTTGTGTGACTATCATAGATTGCTCTGCCACTTAGTTAAAATACTAAGTATGTACTTGTATTGTCTTTTTAACTGTTATATGTGCCCTAAGGCCTTGTTATGTAAGCAGTGCTTATTTTGTGTTGTGAATTTGAAGATTTTGTTTGTAAATTTTGTAGTATATAGAAAATCAAATAACAGCTTATAGTCTTCATAACTACAACATACTTAAGATATCCTTACTTCTAGCCAAATTATGATCTCCAGGTGCAGCAACACATCCTCAGAGAATACTGATTGAATAACAAAAGCATGCAGTTTTAAAATAAATTCTGAAATCATATCTAATTTCAGTAGCTTTATATACTGTTACCATTTATAAGCAATAACTATGAACAAACAAGCTCACAATGAAGTATTTTCAGATTTAACTTTTATTTACAAACATCTTCCATATGTTAAGTTTAAGTTGCACCATTTCTTCTGTAGAAAAGGTGTGTGCTAGGTAACATCTTCATTCTGAAAGAGAAATACAAACAGTGGATCAAGATAGCAATATTACACAGGAATTTGAAATCATACCATGAATTAATGTCTATTCTACAATTGTAAAATGAAGGTGTATGTTTGAGGTAGATATAAGAGGCTATCCTAATTCATGATTGAACCATCTTTTCTTCTACCCAAATTCAGCCTGTTCTTGTAGGGATTTTTCAAATCTCACAGCAATATCTCTCCATTTCTACAAAATCATGTCAGTACTAGAGAATGAATAAGGACCACCTGATACAATTCAAATATTCTTACTAGTTATCAAGTCACACAGCAACTAGTGTGAATAAGAGGCCCAGAATGTGGACTAAACTGACCCTCAATCCAGATTAAGGGTCCATGTAGAAAGGGCCCATACCTTCTGCATTTGAAAAGCCATCCAGAAACTAGGCTCTTATATGGCTGCAGAACTAACAAACTCAGTGCACTTGTCCACTAAATTTAAGTTTATGGTTTTGAGCTTAATGAATGTCAGTTCAAAACTGACCAGTGATTCTATGTGCAACTTGTTCCACATGTCCCGAGTTATTAACTTATGGCTCTCTATCTGCTGTTGCATTATAAACCCCATTATTTGGTCATATTGACTGAGAGTGATGGAGGATGGAGTTTGATAATGAGACTAGACTTCTTAGTATTTAGGTAATGAGACATTTCAGCTACCTGGTGGGATACTAATCCAGATTCTGAAATGTTCCTGCAGTGTTTTGAGTTTCCTGATCAGCAACTGAACTTTTAAAATACTGTAAATATGTTTTAAATCACAGTGCATAGTTCTGTGGCAATGCAAGTTATCCAACAGCATATAGGGATTTGAGATTTTTTATGACTTGCATCAAAACAACTATGTGCAACAAATAGCAAAATGCCTAATTACCTGTTACAGCATCTTCACTTCTTGAGTAGCTGGTGCCTTACTATGAGAAAAGGAGCAGAAAACCCACTTCCAAAGAAGACACACATAAATGCCAATAATCGCCATTTGTTTTCCACAGAAAATGGGAGGTTCTGAAACAAAAATAACATTAAAAGTTTTGCTACAGTATAGAAACCACTGGGCCAATCAAGTTTTAGAAAAAGCAACTATTTCTCATTATGCCCAAAATGCTTGGGTTCTATTTATTGCCATTTAACTGCATTGCTCCATCACTCTCCACTGCTGATACAGGTCTCAATCTAGAGTACAGTACCAAGCTTCTTCCATACTTAATCCAAGCCAATTTTCTTTTAAAGTCCCAATTCACCGACCCTTAAGGAGGGTTGGTTAATCTGTCTTTGCAGATGCGACTGGACTATATTTTTTTTCCTCCCAAACTAATGACTTGACTGGGGCTGCTGAGTTTTACAATTAATTGATGTTGGCCATCCCTGATCTAGGATAATCAACAAATAGAAAGTAATAAATCCTAGGTGAGACTGATCATGCTCTAAATGTTCTTGATAAATTGTTTTGTCTTTAAGGAACCTTCATTGGACTGGAGCTTGCCAAGCAAAACCAGGTACATTCAGAAAGCGTTTACAGTATCATCATTGTTCATACTGTTATGTTGTCATCATTTGTACCACTGGGAGCTCCATGGCCAAGGAAGCACAATCAGGTTGCATACCAAGTACTTGGTGCTATGCAAAAGTCTGCCTGCCGTGCTAAAGTTTCTAGTCGAATTTTCTGGCTGTGCTCAGGCTACGCCCTGTTCTGAGCCTGAGGTGGTGTTTTGCAAGTGAAATTAACAAAAACATAAAGCACATCAACCCTTTATGCCTCCACCAGACTGGTTAAAAGCAACTGTTACCATCGCCTACAGAAGAGAAAGAGGAAGCAAAAGAAGAGTTGGCTTTTCTATTTTCCTTCCCAGAACAGACACCCCGTGAGGTCGGTGGAGCTGTGAGAGCTCAGAAGGGAGCAGTGGTTCGCCCAAGGTCACCCAGCTGCCTTCATGGAGGAGGGCGGAATCAAACCCGGTATTCCCAGATAAGAGTCCGGCTCCTTAGCCACTAGACCGAACTGGTCTCCACGCTTCCTCCTCGTCCTAAGGACCTCCCTGTCTCTCAGGCCAGGCCCGGTGGAAGGGAGGGCGAAGACAGCGCTTGTCCTCTTACGCCCAGCGAGCTCCAGCCTCAGGCGAGGCGCCTGGGTGACCTTCCGCTCCCTCTGCCCCGTCCTACCTTTCCAGGCCCTTCCTCATAATGGACCCGGCGAACAGCGGAGGTAGCAAACCGGCGGACGCTGGCGCCCAACATGGCGCCTGAGAGGACGAAAGAGAACACGCAGCGCCGCCGCACAGCAGGAGCTCAAGGCCTCCTCGCTCCCGCTTCGACCCGCGACCTTCAGGAAGAAGACTGACGACGACGCGCACCCGTCGCGTCCGTGCACTCGCGCCGCGCGGCTTCCCCTCAAAGAGGAAACGGAAGGGAAGAATAACGATGAGGCATTGTGGGAGTTGTAGTTTTCGAGTCCTATTCGTCGCGAACCAGGATCCGCGGAGAGAGGACATAATAGAAGGGAGGTGTAGTTAAGAGTTTCCCGTTTCAAACATATTTTTTTTTTTAAGTTTAGGGCAAACTTTGTCATGGCCGGAGTGAAACACAAACCTACGAAGTAGCGGGAACGCAGCCTTGAGTGACTCACTGCTGCAATCTTGCCAAGGTGAGACACCCCAGGTGTTGGATCTCCTGTCAAAGATTGGCTGGTGTGGGCTGGACGATGCTGGACATTAGAACTGGAAAGTGATGAAGGGACGGTTGAGGCGCCTGCTCTTTCCTGGGCCTCCTGTCTGGGTCCAAACTCGCAACAGTAGGAAGATCTCTGCCTTTGGATCTCCTCCAGGTGCTGCTTATCTTCATGAATGGGTGGTTACACTGACAGTGCTGTTGGTACTGTTAAGATCAAAGCCTACAGTTCGTTCTTCTTTTTTTTTAATATAGAGCTTTCAATTAATCATTAATTATTCTTTGTACTCACATACATATATTTCCCTCTTACCCATCGTTTCCCCTCTTCTTCTTTTTTGAAGATTAACAGGTCCAATGTTAATAGGAGCAGTAGCCAATGTATTGATCGCCAATGTAGTCATCCTATCTTATGTGCAGTAATTTGACCCCCTCAAAGTGCCATGTGTGCTGGAACTACGTATAAGGAACTTCCATGGAAAACTGGGAGAGGTGAATTGATTCCAAAACACCATTGACTTTCATTGGGATTCTCTTTAGTTACCCTGGATTAAACAAGGTGTTGGTCTTTCTCAGTGGAAGTCAATGGAGAAAAGCCAAGTGCATTCAGTGTGGCAGATCACAAACAACCCTCTGACCTATATAACTGCTGAGGAAGTCATCCAAAACATACAAAGCAGCTATAAAATGGTTGTAACTCAGTGGCACAGCAACTACAAGGAAGGCAAAAGGTCAAACCTTTATAAGAAGGAATATTAAAAACTTCTCTGTCCGCCAAGAAAACTATAGGTGCATCCATAGTCACCAGAAATCAGCTTCAACTTGATAGCACCTAACAATAACAGCAAAAAATATGGAACAAAAACAACCCTGGCTGTCTCTGCTCCCAATGCTACTAGTGACCGTTTAAGATTTGTTGCTTCAAAGGGTGATGTCATTGGAACTGCATCTCACAAGTAAAATCCCGTGTGGGACAGGTAGATTACATAAGTTTGAGAATACGTAGAACCAGGGGGCACTCTATGAAGCTGATGGGTAGGAGAGTAAGGTCTGACAGGGGGAAGTATTTCTTCACCCAGAGGGTCATCGGCTTACGGAATGTGCTGCCGGAAGAGGTGGTGACAGCTACCAGTCTAGATGGCTTTGAGGTGGGGTTGGACAGGTTTATGGATGACGGATGTATCGATGGCTACTAGAACGAATGCCTAGATGCATCTTTCAGGCTGGGGGGGGGGAGGAACTGGGGCGCTTCTGGGGCCATCTGCTGGGACTCAAGAGCAGGAGAAGGTTTGTCCTTGTCTCTGCTTGAGATGCCCATCAACATTTGGTGGGCCACTGTGTGCGACAGGATGCTGGACTAGATGGGCTGTGGCCTGATCCAGCAAGGCTTCTCTTATGTTCTTATGTACTAGTCCAGAGTTCAGGTTTTGGTCATCAATTTTTATCCAACATAGTACTGAAGCCAGGACCTTTTTGTGCTTATCTTTCTGAGATGACCTCACATGCTCTGGGATGTTCCATATGTGTGCCATGGTACCGCCTCCATCCCAAAGCAATCCAGTGTGTGTGGAGCTGTTTTGATCCTCCACAGCTTGACCAGGAATATCTAGGACACTCCCAGTAAGCTCCAAGATGCAGCATTTGCACCAGAGAGTGGTGCAAATGCTGCATGGGAGTGACAACAGCACAGTTGTGTGCGACAGCATGATCATCATAGCAATGACCCAGCTTGTGCCAGAAGTTGCTTTGGCCATTGCTATGGCGATGTGGATGTTCCAGGATGGACTGTCCACAGTGCAATGCCTGGTACGTAGGTTGGGGATGGTGCTGGTGCTCATAGTGCAAATGCCAGCCACCATCCCTGGACTTAAATGCAAAAATATACAGAGGTGTTATCAGCCTATTGCTGGCACTTTCATCAGTATCTCCTATTGAGTTGTAAATTAGAAATGCATAAAAACTAGGATCTCAGAATTTGGATGGATTTAGCCAGTCAGCTCCCATGGGCCTCTCTGAATGAACAAAAGGAGCAGTTGATTTGGCACTGTTTGGATGGACTAAGATCCTTTTGAAGTCCCCTTCCTGTGTGGAAGTCTAAAAAAGAAAAAGACAAAATAAAAAGAACCATACCCAAATCGTTGTGTAGTCCATGGATTTATTCCTAAATTTTCAATGCATTGCTCCCAGTCATGACAAGAAAAAATATCTAGCTTCCTGGGATGCCAATGCATTTGGTTGCATTGTGTTCTCTTTTTATTCTTTAACAATTTGCTCATTTGCTGCAAACCTTCTGAAACAGAAGGACAAAGTTAATTTGGCTTAATCTGACATTTGGATAGAACCTGAGCACAGTATGTCATGACAGCAAATCATAAGCAAAACTGATTGGATTTGAAAACAGAATTTCTGTTTGTTCGTACTGAACATATTATGAAACCTGCAAGGAAAGTAATAACCTGTAGAAGCTGATGGCTCAAGAGTACAGTATTAAGAAGACATTAAATGTTACTATAGAGTAAGGGAATAGAATAAGATGGAAGAGGAAAGAATCTCCACAATACTGTACTTCCAGCTCTTATCCTATATTGAAACCCTAGAATATTCACTCTGGCACAAAAGTCATGAACAAATGTCAAATAATCAATTGGATCCCATCACAATCATCTCCACTACATCAAGGCAACCAAAGCTGATTTCAACTGTGGATTCAGGTATAAATCCAGGCTGAAGTGGGAATAGATCTTCTAAGATCATTTAGAACTGGGCTACCACAGCTTGAGAAGCTTTTGCCCTATGCGTTTATTAAGAAGGTTAAGAACATTATTCTTGAGAGCAGATTCCACATGATGAGTTGGACTGTGCTAGCTGGGACTGGAGAATGCTGATTCTGCATGAGCCCTTTGTGGGGTGGTATTTGCCCTGACATGAAAAATGTGCCAGGAGAGTCAGCCTATTTTAAAGTGGTAACTTGAGCATTCCTGGGCCGTGGACGTCTCTAGCCACCACTGCGCAGGTGCTGGAGTGGGTTCTGTGGCATGTGGAGCCTGGCAGCAGTCTGAAACTTTGGAGTTCTGGGGTTGCCTTGTGGACTGCTGCTTGTTTCCTGCTTGTTTCTGGCAGGAGACATTCTCTGTGTCAAACACCAAGATGTGCATTGCAGAAGTTATCCAAGGGCCCTTCCGCACATGCCTCTGGCGAAACATTTTTTGAAGAATCTGTCCCAAATAGGGACAGATTCTTGGAGGCCCCACACGTCCACACACGTGTGGGGCAGAGGCGGCAGGGTCGGATGGGGAAATGGATTGGGGTGGGTGCTGTGTGGACATGCCAGCACCTGCCCCCAATCCAGCCTCTCCCTGTTTGGCAGCTGGGCCCGCCCACTGGCCTCCTTGATTTGCTCCATCAGAGCCAGCATGAGAAGGCCGGCAGCCAGCTTCCCAGGCTTCTCCCTCACAAGAGAAGGGGCGATGGTGCCTTCTCTTGTGATGGGAAGCTGCGGCCTACCCCCACCCACCCCTGCCCGGGGTCATGCACTTGCGATTGGCGTCTTACCTCCTCACTGCCGGGCCGCTTCTGGCAACGGGAGGTCTGGCATCCACTGCACATGCGTGCGCCGAGGCCTCCCATTGGCCAGCCACCCTCACGAGGGAGTCTGGCCCCTTCTGACTGCCAGGCTCACCATGCTGGCTCCAATGGAGCCAATGGCGGACGCCGGTGGGCGGACCCAGCTGTCAAACAGGGAGAGTGCATGCTCTGCCTCTTTGATAGCTGGGCATGCACTGGCAATTCAGCTTTTCCCCTGCCGTTCTGGAAGTGTTTGCTTCCGAAAAGGTTTCAGGGGAAAAGCCAGATGTAAGACCTAATTTTTTAGGTCTTATATCTGGGTAGGATTTCGGCGGAAAAACCGGTTTAAGAAACCGGTCTTGTGTGCCAAAATGTGGACACGGCATCCTCAAAGGGGCTGCAATGTGGCCTCCAATGTGGAAGCCACGTCTTAATCCCTCCCTGAACAGGCTCTAAATCAGGTTTTAGAGCCTGTGCGGAAAGACCCCAAGATTGCTAAACAATTTCTGTTTGCATTTTTAGAAATGCTTATATTATATTATTGTAATATCTAAATGCTATACATCATCTGCAAAAGTTGATATTTTTGTTCAAGTAGAAGTCTTTAATTAAGCTTCATCTAGGCAGGGCCTAAAACATAGGATATTCCTGACAGTTTTTATTGGGATTATTATATGCTATTCCAAGAAAAAGAACTTCCAACCCAGTTTTTTTCTGAAATGATGATACGGGTTCCCAGTCTGGGCACTTGCTCCCAGGAACCAGTTTGCAGAAAATGGCCACTGTGCAAGTATGGGGACTGGCACTTGTGCACTTCAGGGTATTTCACAGTATTGGCATACTCAGAAGCACCCATTGCACCCTCTTGGGAGCAAGCACCCAGACAAAATGTTAATTCTTAACATTTTAGCAGATCGGAGGGAGAAAGGCTTGACTCGTTTGTCTTTAAACGTTAGCCTCTTGCCTTTTCTTGGTCATGGCGGGCATGGCGAGCTGTGAGACCCTACCCACATGTGGCTGGCATTGGGCAGGAGGCTGCAGCTCCACCTCAAAAAGTCCAGGAGTGTTCCCATGTAGAGGGAAAAAAGCAGGCTTGGCTAGGAAACCATAAGAAAAGTCCTGTTTCACTAGGGTCCCACCCCCCCAGATTTCTGCAGGATAGTGCTCAGAAAATCTGGGGATAAGAAGTGGAATGGGAATGGGGGTTACCGAATTCGGATTACTTGCCAATGTAATGGGAACCCTGGATGCTAAGTTCCCACCCAGGGCAGGATTTAGCACCTTTGGGAACACACCCTTAAAGTGATTTAAAGATTCACAGTTTTTTCAAGTACTACTTTTTCCACTTTCCAGAAACAATAATCTTCCTCATTCAAAAACAAAATATTTGTTAAGAGGGCCTGAAGAGACCTAATCATCCAGGATACTCTGCCTCATAAAAATGAACAACATTATAAATGATAGCTCGTTGCATTCTGTATGCGCTAACCACTGGGGTAGCAAAGGATTTTTTCTTCCTGCGTCGACTGAAGTGCTACCCAGAATTTCATTTCACAGCTGGGCACTCTTCTGAGCTGTGTGAAACTGCCAATTTTTGGCTTTGAGCACCTAAATGCAAAAATGGGCGATTTTGCAAACATGCATTAACCACCTATGTGACTTGAGAATATCACATAGGAGGTGAATAGAGTTTTTGCTTGCCAAATTAGACAGACCAGACAAGCGAGAGCCTGTATCTAAAGCAGAACACCTCCATTTTCATTAGCTTCTGCAGTTTTAACAAGACACCTTTTGGTGGTAAATGGCAAGACAAATGTGTGGTCTAGTTTTTGAGTATAGTAAATGGGTTGAACTGTGAGTTCTCCAAGTTCACACAGAGGGAGTCCATATGGAAACAGTTGGTGGTTGTAAAATTATGAGAATCTATACAGTTCTCAGTCTGATCCATTTATGGAGGAATAAAGAAATACAGTGTTGGAGAAAAGACAGTTACAGCTGCGTTGCAAATCCACATCATATTCTGATTTCTGGAAGTCGATTGCCAAGGACTCAGGCAAATATGTCTTTCCCATACTATGGTCTTTGATCTTTTGACTCAAATGTTGAGGTGTAGATACAGTATGCTCATTACTCTAATAAAGTTGCCACTGTAGTGGTGGTATAGCTGAAATCATGTAGGGATGGGAAGAAGATGGCAAGTGGATTGAATGTGTGAACCTGAAGCTTGCACTGTAGGGTAACTAGAGTTTAGAACCAAAGAACATAAGAGGAGTCTTGCTGGTTCAGGCCACAGCCCATCTAGTCCAGCATCCTGTCTCACACAGTGACCCATCAATTGCTTATGGCCATTTCAAGAAGAAGACAAAGGCAAAATCTTCACCTGCTCTCAAATTCCTGCAAATGGCCTTTAGAGGCATTCTGGCTGGCTTCCCAGGCCATAGGATGTACCTAGACATCCATGCTAGTCGCCATTGACACACCTGTCACCCATGAATTTGTCTAACCCTTTCTTTAAGCCATTTAGGCTGGTTGCTGTTACCGCCTCTTCTGGCAGCAAATTCCATAGACCAATGACCCTCTGCATGAAGAAGAAGAGTTGACTTTTCTATCCCGCTTTTCTCACACATTTAAGGGGACTCAAAGCAGCTGACAAAGCTTTCTATTCTTCTCTCCAATAAGTACATCCTGTGAGGTAGGTGGGGCTGTAAGAGCTCAGAAGAGAACTGTCAGTAGCCCAAGGTCACCCAGCTAGCTTCATGTAGAATCAAACCCAGTATTCCCAGATAAGAGTCCAGTTTCCTAACTACTAGACCAGATAAGAGTCCAGTTTCCCAGAGTCCAGTTTCCCAGATAAGAGTCCAGTTTCCTAACCACTACACCAAACTGGCTCATGTGTTCCCCTTGTCTGCTCTGACTCTCCTACCCATTAACTGCAAACTGGAGGTTCATCTGCACTGGCTTTCCCCCCAGTGGGACCTATTTTGGGGTTCATGGAAAAGGGGTAGTTACAAACTTTCTTTAATAGCTGTGATTCTATTCATATTTTATTTGTGCTTTGCATCCAGTGTTCAACTCCAATCTTGGATTTTGTGACAGAGTAAGATATTGCCAAACCATACTGAAAGCATGTAGTTTGTCCAAACATAGATAGCATCACACATACGTTGTTTTGGGTTTCTCTTACGTTGGTACAAATGTGAATCATGTCTATAATTTCTGCTATGATAGAGTAATGTTCACTCTCACCAGGTAAGTCTCAAAATCCTTTCTGTGAAACTTGCAGTGTCTTCATGGCAACCAGATACTTCCTTTTAGTCATGTCCAGTGATTCAGACTGCATTCACACCAAAGTTTTAACCCAGCTTCAGTTTGCTTTCAAACTGGATTTATCCTTTCTTTTCCATGTTTTCTCACTGAAAGGTGGATTTTATGAGTTAGATAAAGCCAAAATCAAACAGGTTGTCATTTTGCCAATGCCACTCAAAGTGGGCTGAAGCTGGAATAAAATGTAGGTATGATCATGGCCTCTGATAGCCAATGTAGTAGAAAATGTGTCATTTTCTGATAAAGTGCAATTATGCATTTGCTCACTCCCAGGAGTGAGGTGGGTGGGTGTTACACTCTTGGGTAGGTATATTGTGCCAACAAAAATGGAAATATAGCACCAGTAACCCTGCCTAAAGATGCCTATAAATGTAATTGGAGATACAGCCATCATCTGTAGAAGTGTATGCTGGAGGTGAAAATCTTATTTTTTCTTTTCTCTTTTTGAAATTGTTAAGTAGGAGTCCTTGCTTGATTTTAGGACTCTACTAATGTATAAGATAAAAAAAATGTTTAGTGTGTCCTTAAGTATCATTATGTACAATTCCGAATACAAGAACCCTTTAACTTTGCTTTTATTCTTTTGCCTCCCCTCAAACATAATGCATATGTAGAAAGCACAAATATTTTTGTCGTATCTGACATACTCTTTTTGAAAGAGCATTTTACTAATAATCCCAGTGTCCTTGGTGATGCATAGGGTAATAGTTGCCTCAGTGATCTATGTGATTATGATAATTCTGTTTTTACCAAAATACAATTTTCATAGTCTTTAAAGCAATTTCCCCCTGACAAAGCTGAACAATTCACTCTTTCAGTCAGTGGCTGCATGGGGAATATCACATATAATTTGCCTGTACTGTGATTCAAAGAATCTTTGCTTTGACGACTCGGATTACTGAAAATAGCAGCCTTGATTGTGTCTTTGGAGAAAGAATCGTAGAAACTTATTCAGTACTTCAATTTCGGAGTTAATGGGTTGAAATAATGATAGCAGAATTATAAACGTCATGACATACTGCCTAGCTCTGCCTACCTGCAGGTAATGCAATCATATTTGCAATTTTGTTATCGTTGTTTCAAACCATTAACTTATAGCCACCAATTCTGCATCCCAGTGCCTAGATTTATAGTCCAATTCAATGTCTGGCTGTTTCCTGTCATCTCTCTCGCATACATCTTTTATAAATCTGTAAACAAAAATATATTTTTGTATGCAGGACTAAAGATATTTCTGTTGTCCCATGCAGCCTGTAATCTGGGATTCTAGGGCAAAGGGGGAGGAAAATACCTTGACCCACTATAGCCAAAGCAGAATTGGGGAAGCCTTCACTCAGAGTGCTACCCCTTCTCAGTATCACCCAACAGTTCTGATCCAGAGGCCACCACCGGTACATAATTCAGCTGTAAGTCAACCATCAGCTTTTGCAAAATGGATGGGCTCTGACTTTGGGAGATGCCAGGCACCAGAGCAGAAATCTTGGCAGCTTGCTGGTTTTGTAATTGAATCACCAGATGGCACTGATACTATGTTGGGACCGTTGTGGTCCACCAACCACTTAATTTAGCAGTAACATTTTTTACTAGTCAGTATATTTTTGATGTATTGGCTGTTTGGTGAACTCTTTTGTCACAGCATTGCGTTTTCACTTGTCAGCAAGTTCTTGGAATTGTGCACAAATATTCGTAACATTCGATATTTGTACAAATTTAGACATTCGTATACAAATCAAATATTATGACATTCGTATCCGTACAAATGTTTCAGAACATTCGTACAAATGCTTCGGATCATTCGTGAACCTGGGGAGGTAGGAAAGCGGCTGTGCCAGTCACATATGCAGTGGATCCAGAATGCATTTGACATGAATTGAGAGTGGATTCACACTGGGTTCAGGGCAAATTTGATGCTTTCAGAGTGGATATGTTATGGAATACGTATCGGATATGTATCAGATATATATCAGATACATATCGGTATGTATTGGATATGTATATGTTAGTATCAGATATTGGTACAAATTTGTATGAATTTGTGTTGAATAGAATCCTACCACATTCGAAGGGGATCTATTCAAACAAATACAAATTTTCTTACATTTGATGCAATTTGAATTGAATGCAAAAAATCCACATTCATGCACATCTCTACTTGTGATGCAATGTCAATATTGGTAAGCTGAGAGCCCCACCCACATCTGGTAGGATACGGCAAGGGGCAAAACTGAACTTCCCCTTTGTATCTAGCTTCCCCTTCACCATCTGGATTCACTGTTTGTTACCAGAATGCTTTATTCTGACCTTTTAATGCAGGAAGCACTCTATACTAGGGATGCATCCGGAGCACATTCTCCCCTTCAGTCCAATTCAAATCAAAGGGGAGAATGTTTGGCTTTGTGCAAACCCCCTACTTGCAAATGTGGGGGGCTTTGCCTTTGTGGGCAAACATCTACTGAATGTTTGTGCGCAGAAGGAACCCTCATCCCGTCCCTGCCCCACCTCATCCCCTCACTCATCCTTTGCTGCCACTGCCATGCATTCATCAGAGGCTCAACTAGGCCTTCCAGAGGTGTGCATGCAGCTGGAGAGGCTGCCTTCACCTAGGAATCATGGGGAATCTGTGCACACCTCCAGAGGCCTTAGTTGAGATTCACTGTCAGTTAGTCAGTCAAGGGTCAGGAGTCCAGAGGTTAACATGAGCCGAGAGTTGCCAAGAAAATCCTTTGATGCAACAGTGACTGCTGGGTGTGACTCCGTTATGAAAGGCTCAGACTGTCCCACCCCCTCTGGAGCACCTGTTTGGCATGGAGGCATGCCAAGCACTGCAGATTTTCCTCTCTTTCTCCAGAGAGAACCTGGCTCTGAGCATGGTTCCAGTGTCAGATTTCGAGCAGTCTGCATCTGGGGGGAGGGGACATAATCAGTTTCTAAGGTGGGCCCCTGAGGCATTGGTCCCCCATCTTGGCTGGCATGAGCAGGGACCTCAGCATCCTCAGCGTCCAAGGAATCGGAGAGGGCATGAGGCATGACAGATACATTTGATTTGCAGGCAAGGGGGCCCCACAAATGTATGCTCCTTTTGATTTGCCCATGAATCATCCAGTTCATATGAGTTTGAATTTGATGAGGTTTTTTGCATATCCCTATTCTATACTAGGGAGGTGCACAAAGCACATTTCTCAAATTTGATTTAGTACGAATCAAATGTGGGAAAATCCGGCTTTGGCTGAATCAGACCCCCATATTTGTGCGTGAGTATTCTAATGAATATTCATGCACAAAAAGAATATGACCTCCTCCCACCCCTCCATTCTTGCTCCTCCACATACCTGTCCTCGTTGCTGCCACACCTCCTTCTGCAGCACTTCTGGGTCTGTGCGCACAGACTGCAAGTGCCGTTCTCAGTCCCAGAAGGCCTATATTCCCTGCGGGAGAAGGTGCCCCTACAGGTAAGGGGAATGCACCCCTACAGGAAAGGGGGCGGGTGGAACCGGAAGTGCCTTTTCTTGGTTCCAGAAGATCTATGTTCCCATCCAAAGATTGTGGGAAAAGGCCCACCCCAAAGGCCCACCGAAATGTGCCCCAAGGGTAATCAGGGCGTGGGAGGTGGGCAAGACCACTGCAGTGGCATCCCAGGCTTTTTCCTCTGGTCTCAAGAAGGAGAAAAGTTGCTTTTTTTACCTCATGTTTCTCACCCATTTAAGGGGACTCAAAGCAGCTGACAAAGCTTTCTATTATTCTCCCCACAACAGAACACCCTGTGAGGTGCTTGGGGCTGTGAGAGCTCAGAAGAGAGCTGTGACTAGCCCAAGGCCACCCAGCTGGCTTTGTGAGGAAGGGTGGAATCAAACCCGATATTTCCAGATAAGAGTCTGACTCCCTAACCACTAGACCGAAACAGGCTTTCCAGAGCCTGGAAAAAGTCTTTCTGGTTTGACCACAAACTGGAAGGCCTTTTTCCAGGTGCTGGAAAGCCTTTTTGCTCTCTGGAGAGCTCAGAAAGAGGCCTGGGACGTCACTGGAGCTGTAAGGTAAGGGGTGCATGGGAGGGAGGCGGGACCACTCCAGTGGCAACCTGGGCCTCGTTCTGGAGCCTGGAAAAAGGCCTTCTGGTTTTGGGTCAAACCAGAAGGCCCTTATCCAGGCTTTGGAAAGCCTGTTTTGTGCTTTGGAGAGCCTGGAAAGAGGCCCTGCATAGCACCAGAGTGGTCCCTGAAAGGTAAGTGGGCGGGGGAGTCCGCAGGGGTGGGGGTGGCCATCGGGGGGAGGCCACATGGCTTCTGGCATCCACAGAAGCTTCAACCCAAGCTTCTATGAACACCAGATAATCCAATTCGTGAACTAGAGCCCTATTCGATCTGTCCATGAATCTCGGAATTCGCACATATTTGCATGAATATTCATGCATATCCCTATTCTGTACTAGTAAAAAGCAGCATATAATTAAATAGATGGCAAAGAACTTCTTTTTCTGCTGTGAACTTAATATTTCCCTTAATCTTCCATGTAGGGTGCTGTAGGAAGATTCATGTTGCCCATGTTGTTCAAACTCTGTGTTGTAGTTGAAGAATATCTGCTTAGATTTCATACAAGAGAACAGGTTACATGGATTAAAAAAAGATGTCCTTTACATAAGCCTATGATAGTTTTTGTGCTTATTGGGCATTTACTTCTGATAGGCACATATTATACAAAACTGCTGACCTTTTTCACTGATTTCCTCTTTCAGTGCATGCTGTGCTTTGGACTGTATAGGTTCTTTAGTTGAGGTCTGTATTTTGCCATTGTACAAGATAGCAGATTAGATTATCTGGGAGTTTATAGGTCTAGTATTCTATCAATAAGATAAAATAAAAAAGGTTTGGTGGTGTTCTTTTTATTCTAAAGTTCCAACAATGGCAACTAGTAGAAAAATAATTAGGAAATGGAGCTTTTCCTAATTTGTCGAACTGCATGATTAAGTGATGTATGATAAATATGTCATGGGGTGTTTTTCCACTGTCAAAAGTACCCATTTTTGCACCCATTTAGGACCCATTTGGGTGTGAGCTGGATGACCCCATTTCCACTACGGGAACCATTTGGGACCCGATTGTTTCCACTGCCATGGGGGAAATCCGGATCTTTTTGGCCTTTAATCTGGATTTTCTGCAGACCCCATTAATGGGGTCTACAATGGGGTCTTCTGCCAGAAAATCCGGATTAAATGGAGCCTGTTTCCACTGGAAACAGGCAATGGGGTCTAGAGGAGACTAGGGGGAGGGGATGCACCTTTGGGACCCCCCCCCAAACATTGGCTTCAAATTCAATTCAAATTCAGTTCAAATTCAATTTGAAGTAACTTCAAAGTGATTTTGAAGTTCACTTCAAAGTGACTTCTAAGTAACTTTGAAGTTGACTTCGAAATGACTTCGAAGTGAATTCGAAGACTGCATCCCCCCTGCACCCCAAAACACCTGGGGTAACGGACCAACCCCTTGGGGGTAGATCCGGATTCCCCAGATGGGTGCAAAGGTGTTTCCACAGCAGGGGTGTTAGCACCCATTGCTAATGGGTGCTACACCTCCTGTGGAAACACATTGGGTGCTTCCCTTAATCCGGATCTAATGTACTCTTCTTAGATCTGGATCTAAGGGCTGCAGTGGAAAAACACCCATGGTTTGTCAAAAGCATCTAGAGGTTCAGAGGTTCAGTTATGTTGTCACCTTATGGCTCAGGATAATGATACCATATATGTTTCAGAATTCCTCACTCTGATTGCTGTGCCAACCCAAATCAGGGCTTTGCCAAGGCACAGACACCTCTAGACTGTATATGAAGTTATGATTGGCATGCTATTATTGGTATCTAGGCTGGAAGTACAAAGTTATTATCATGGAATATGAGATTCTGTATCTGGCCATATTAAAAAGATATAAAATATACTTTTTAAAAACAAGTCTCTATTTTGGCTGAAGGAGCCAAAGATTGCAAATAGTTTGTTTTCAGGAAGCAAAGAACTGAGTCTGTGCCATCACTCCAAAGATTGTCACTGTTTAGAGAACTCTATAGGAAACAAGGTAGAAAATAATAATCATCTGACAAACTTGGGCCAACTTTGATCTACAATAAATATGGAGACATCTTTTTCAGGAATGTTGAGCAGGATTAAATAAGTTCTAGTTAAATCTGTTTTTCCATTTCATCAAATCTTTGTTTGCAGTAAATCCAGATTGTTAGCTTGGATATGATGTAACCAAGGATCCGTTCACGTCATGTAGCTCTTTTTTCCCCCCTTCCCACTGTTCACCTCGCTCCACCTTTCCCCCTCCAACATCACAGGTGCTGCTTGTGGTTTGAGGTGCTAGCAGCTCTGTGTGAGGGGGACTGTGTCATCACATCTGGAGTTGGTTTAGTAGTGGCAGCCTAGGCCACCCTGCTCTCCTGCCTGACGGGTCACTCACTTTTACCCTGGAGGAGATACTTCTTTGCAGGACTGGGCCACTTTTGTCAGTGGCCTTAGTCATAAGAATAGCTGCTTTTGACCTTAATTGCTTCAGACACAGGATTCTGTATAAAATAAGTGTTTGAGTGGACTTGAAATCTACTAGATGCTCTGCAGAGGTGAATAGCTATGACTGATATAGATATGTGTGGCTATGAGCATTTGAGAGCATTTTGTTTGGGTCCTATATTTAATGTATTACATTTTATATCACATGTTAATATATGAATATTGTATTTTTGTGTACTATCACTTGTTATGATGCCTTGAAAACCACTTTGAACATGCTATGGAAAAGTGGTATACAAATAAAGAGGTGATGGTGATCATGGTGATTATGTATTCTGTTAGGCTCTAGCCCAGGACCATTTCAAGATTTATAAGCAAAGTTCTTTATTGAAAGTACACGATCAGCATGCATAATAGCAATAATAAATCATACAGAGAAGCTCCAGAAGTATATAATGAAAAAGATATGATATTGTATAGTATACCATCCCACCCCACAATGTACAGTACTATGGCTCCTGATTTGATTCCTACTGGATACACAGAGAGCAATTTGCTTCTATATTTTCATCATCTGGATCTTGCAAGCAACATCACTCACTAAGAACAGGTAGAGTTGTCTCTCTCCAGTCTTGCTGGGATGGTCTGCAGATAGCCGCCATCTCACCTCTGTTTCTTTCCTATGCTTGTGTGAATGTGGTATGTCCAACCTCATAATTTTCCTTTTAGAATCTTTCTGTCTTCTGATTTCCTGCTTTTCTAAAAGAACCTAGATGTCTGAGTCAGTAAACTTTATGAAGCAGCAAACTTTAAAATAAAGATCCTTCTTCAATTTGTATGCCCTCTGAGCTAATAAAATTCCCTATTACAGTATATTTGCTATGTGTCTGTGTCTCAGGATGTGCCAAGAACTATGCAAATAGATCCATCTTTGGATATATATATATATATATATGGAATGCCTGAACATATTTTGTAAATACTTACCCCTCACAAATTCAGAGAAATATTTACATTCATGCATCAAATTTACCCCTTTGTTGTTTGTTTGTGTTGCCCAAGTTCCCAATCCAACTGCAGCCAGCTGGATGATAATGATTCCTGACTAATAGTGATGGTAAGTCCAGCTCCTTGGGTTTGACACCCATCACCCATTCCGCATAGGTTGAACCTTGCACCTCTTAGGGACAGCCTAAGGTTCTGTAACCCTGTTTGATCCCAGGAATGGCTATGAGAGTGGCCCCCTTATCCACAGGCATGACCTCATCTTCTGGTTCACTGGCCACCTGGGTACTCCACAGGTTTCAAATGTCTTGTGTGATGTGTTGCTTCTGTGATTCTCTCCTGTCCCAGTTTAACTGGAACACCAACATGAAGTTAACTACAGGTGTTTTTCCACTGTCACTAGAAGTACCCATTAAGTACCCATTAATGGGTACAAAAATGCCATTACGTACCCATTAATGGGTACTTAATGGGTACTTCTAGTGACAGTGGAAAATCACCCTGCTTTTGCTTCCAGCTGGGACAGATCCAATGCCTTGGTTTTGTCTATGGACCAACTTGCATAACAACAAAAGATGTCTTTGTGGACTGAATTTAGCAAACATCACTAGTAGTTTCTCAGTTGGAGAAGCCATAGGCAAGGCTTGGTGGTTTATTATTTCTGTTAGCCACTAACCTGGGACCATTTCAACATTTATCATCAAAGTTCTTTATTGCAAGTGCATGATTAACATACATGGTAAAAAAGTATTAGGACTGAATACACTCCATTCATATCCTTCCCTTTAGACAAATGTCCATGCCCATGTTTCTAATTCATCAGTCTGAAAATTCCATTGCCTTCTCACTCTCCCAGATTGGCCTGACCTGGGAAGGCATCTGTGCCCCCTAAACCTTTCACCAAACATTCCTTCCCTGTCATTGTGACTTGATTTGTTGAGGGTGAGCAACAGAAGCCCAAGTGAACATATTTTCTCTATACAGTACATATCTGACAACAAAGTATCTAACCTTAAAACACAATCTTCATGTGTCACATTGCTGCAACTAAGGCCATTTCTTCAATGGAACAGTTTAACAAGACTGCTCCAGTGTGCACTGTTCCATCTGCACTGTAAGGTCTGGAATACCAGGGTCCCACTTCAATGGCAGTGGCAATGTGGATATACCTGCCCTATTTTGGATCAGAAGAAATGGTGCTATGGGACCAATGCAACTCACCCATCAATGCAAATGTCCCTCCCTTGTTACTCAAATGTTCCATGTGGTATTTGGAGGCAGGGTGAACATTTCTCCATTTCTGGTTGCAAAAAGGAACATCAAAACTCCCATTGGGAGCAATGAGAACTTCCACAGCATCATCCCTGAAGCTCATGGAAGTTCTGAAGATAGGGCTGCGGTGTGTGGAAGCTTGGACTGGAACAAATGGCATTAGACTGCTTGTGGACCTGCTTAAACAGGTCCACCACTGGACCAGTCCAGGAAGCTTGTAGGACACAGCTGGGCCACAGTGGCAATTTCCAGATGTGGAAGAAATGGAAATTGTTATGTTGCAGTATATGAGATAAATGTAGAAAGCCCTAAATTTATTCTGCACTAACTGGATTGGATGATGTTCTAGCTGTTTCCAATTTTCTTAACATCCCATCAGACAAGTACTGCAATATTTGTAAGATAATTATGTACCTGGTGTGGATAATCAGGAATTAGGCAACAACAAAGCAGAGAGGAAAAATATGATCTACAGTATATCACAGTTTGCCTTGTTTGTTTGTTGTGGTAGTAGCTTTATATAAACATACTTGTGGCAGCCCACTCCCCCAGCCCAAGGCAGGTCTTCCCCCTGACCCATCCTTCTCTTAAGAGGCCTGAATATCTTTAGACTTGTTAGTGAAAAGAACAGCACCAGCTGTGTCTTCCCAGCCTCATGCGAGAGAGCACACCACCCTCCTTCCCCTTTGTCTATTGAAGCAAACAGCGTTTCTAACCAGCCTCCTTGTGGTTCACTTTCTCTGGCTCCCAGTTTCCTGCTTCTTAAAGCTATAGTAGCCCTTCTAAAGTAGTGTTCTCTTTAGCTTTCTAATAAATCACTGCAGGCAATACTCTTCTTTGTAAAAGATAGAAGTCTCAGCCTTTATTGTTACAATGGTTTCCAAAGGTAGAGTAAAACAATTTAGTTGTGAATGCTCATTAGGGAACACAGAAATGTTCCCTAATGCTCTAGGCTATCCTAGTCTTCCCTTCCTGGCTTATCACAGCCCAAGAAGTATGGATCAATGCAGGTAAGTTTGCCTCAGGGTGTGGATCAGTATAACCTGAAACCTCCCAAGTCTTCCCAGCAAAGAACAATAACCACAACGATTCCTTCCCTTGGCAGGTGGCTTAAATACCTCCTGCTGGGCACGAGCCATCACCCTGATTGGCTGCTCCCAGGGTATTCTCCCTCCTCCTTTATGTTAATTACAATAACTAAGCCCTGCTGCTTACCTGTCCTTGCTAACTGAGCATATTACATAGGGAATTTTTACAATAAATACATTCAAATACATTACAGTCAACATAAATAAACACATTAAATAGGCATGGGCACCACAATAGCTCTCATTCCAACAGCGCAGAAACCTCATCATACTATGTCTTTCACTGGCACCTAAGACTGCGACCCATTCACACTACCTGCAGTTTGTGTGACTTCTATGCTTTGTATTATTTAGTTCTTCCCCAAAAGAGGGGGGAGATCATGCTGAAAATCTTCCTTTGTACAGTTCCCCCATGTTGTCAAGTTTAATTTCTCAATGATGTTCTCACAGAGAACGATTTCCAGTAGCACTTCTCAGTAAGTGTGAATAGGGTCCATAGCAAGTAAAGTCAGTATGAGAAAATGTGTATGTATTTGTGTATGATATGGGAAGGGTGGTGGACATTTATTGCTTATATTATCTTTATTTATAGGGATGGTTTAAGAGCATAAGGTGGTATTTGCCTGCTGTTTCTGGATGCTTCCTGTCTTTAACTTCTTGCAGTGAAAATTGTATGATGCCCTTCATGTCAGATCCATAAGCATCCAAGAGACCTATTATGCTGTTGCAATATGCTAGTTCAATTCTGGGCGTCAGGAGCAAACTAAGGAACCCCATGATTAAGTGGTACTAAGCATTTTACTGCGTACCAGATTGTTAAAAACTCTTTCTCCTTATGTTGCATCCGTTATTTATATCGATAATAGTAACTTTTATATGCTGCATATGAAACAATGACCATTCGGTATAATGGCATTGTTCTTCTACCTGACTAAAATAAATGTGACAAATAAAAAAACGTTGTCTACGCTTTTTAATTAGCCTGATTCTTCAAGGAATATGGGAAAAGGGCAATCTTGCTCAATTATACTGAATCCAATTTAATTTCAGGAAACTTAAGATGGGAAGAGAAATTCAGATTATTCCTCTGGCTTAAATAAGAAATCTGGTTTTCTGCTGTGCTTTTTCCTGCACTGTACATCTGTGCTGAAACAGTTACTTCATAGGTCTTGATCTGAACAAAAATTGGGAGTCAGCTACATAATCCTTTTGGTTTTGTGGGCAGAAGTAGACTTCTGAATTCATAAAACAACATATTTGCTATAGGTGCTTCTAGAAATGTGTGTGATCCCCCCCCCCCCATTTGCTTTGCATTGAAGTGAATGGGATTAGGTATGTGAACAAATGTATTTTTGACATTCAAATCCAAATAGATTCAAATGTCATAAAATCCAATTCAATTTGGATATGTTAGATTCGTATTTAAAGATACAAGTGTCGACAACGTTCGTATCTGTTATATGTATCTGTGCACATGGAGGAAAAACCTGTATGCATCCCGTATAATCCATACACATCCCGTTTTAATCCCTTATTTCAAGCGCAAGATACAGATAATTTTGGGGCAGATTCATATATGACAGATACGAATCTACACATTCGAATCATTCGAAAATCCGTATTGGATTTTTGAAAATCCATATTTGAGTTTGAATGTCAAAATTCAGATTTTCAAAAATCTGATTTGAATTTGAATGTCGAAATTCATCGGATTCAAATTGAATATTCGAGTTTTCAAATATTTGTGCACATCCCTAAATGGGATAAAACTTTGCATTCATGTGAATGAAGTTACTTCAAGTGTGTCAGGCTTCAAAATTGCTTCAGATCCCTGCTGCCACTAATCTTGTCTCTGAATCTACTTTGATTTTACTCTGAAGCTTCAAATGAAGGCACAAAAACTTTCACTTCATATGTGAAGGTCTGTCTTCAAATATGGTCAACATTCAATTCAAATGCAAAGGTTCTAACCACCTCAATTCATATAAATTGGGCAGGTGATGAACATTTTTCACCCATCCCTAGGTGCTTCTTTCTGCCCTCAAGAGAAAGAGGGAGGCACAGATAGGCTCAGTGTAACTAGCCACACTATTCTCTGGATTGGGGCTGAAGATGCAGAAGCCACCATGGCAGTAAGAAAGCCTCAGATATGTCCTAGACCTCATGGCTGCCTGCAAAGCTTCTGCTTGTAAAAGCAAGGATTCCATATCGACTTGCTTTGGAGAGCCAGAAATGCTGTCAGATATTGGCCATTTTGGGCCCTCCATGAGACAATTCTGGTTCAAAGAGAGAAGAGGGGATCCCCATGCTTCTTCTTTGCTTTGAATGAACTGCTCATGACAGAGCAGGGCTAAAAAAAGATTTCCTCTGCTGATTACTGTTACAATGTAATTGCAATGTAATATCTCTCTCACAATTATAGTGGCATTCACAGAAAGGGAAAATCTATATTCAAAGACCCAAAACTTTTGATTTCCATGACTCTAGCGTTGCAGGGATGGGAAGGACAGGGGGCAGACCTTCCCATATGTGAAATCCCACCCATCTAATGCTGCGCCATCAGCAGCAGCAGGCATTGGCCAGAAAGACATGGAGGTGTACAGCTCAAAATGCAGACCCCCTCCCTGAATAGTCCAGTAGCACTCTCATTGGGGAAAAAAGAAGCGAGTTAGGAGCCAAAACAGGACTGAGAACAGTTTTTCCAAGGACTTTTTTTCTGCGGATTTTAGCAATATAGTCATTGTACAGTCCGGGAATAAAAAATTAAATGGGATCATATGATTCTGAAAATGGACTGGATTCACATTTAATCTTGTATGGGAACACCCCCTCTATGCTTTTACCTTTGTTTTTAATGTTTCCTGTAAACCCCTCTGCTTGCTCTCCTTCTCCACCATCAATCCCTTTTGCTGGAAATGCCACAACTATGGCAGAACAAAGAATCCAGCAAATTAGTTTCTTTGCCTTCTAAAAGAGGCTCAGGAAGGTGATATTTGGAGAGTGATCACTACTCCACCCCCAGACCATAAAGAAACTGATAAGCAAGGGGTTATTAATCATGTCCTCTAGGGTCCAACAGTGGTGACAAGGACTGCCCAAACCATGAACCGCTTCCTTAGTCCTTGCCAGAAGGCACGCATGGCTGGAGAGGGTGATTGTCTGCCTGAATCCACCAGGGCATTGGTTTCAAATGTAGATGCCATTCTGTGTGGGGTGCCTTTTCATTGAAGTGATTCTGCAGAGCATTTCATGTATATTGTGTGTTTTAGGTTCAACTCTCTGTGTGAGAGAGAGACAGAATAAATTGTTGATCTCATTTTAAATATTTTACTAGCTAATAAATATTCTAGTATAGGCAGATTTTAATAGTGTCTTGTTGACATTTCCCATGTTAATTTATACATTTGGCAATTATTAACACCCTTAGAAATGTCGCCTCCTGTCCCTCAAAGAAACTATATTGTGTTGTGGACATAGAAAAAAAGGCCTTTGAAAAGATTTAACAAGTCTATTAAAATGAAGTATCTGACTAAAATGTTGTTTAAGTGAGATGTAAAATTCAAGTACCTTGTCATCGCTGACATTCATAAAATAAATTACTAGGCATTGTTTGCCTCTTATTATTTTTGAATGCCTAAGCAGTACAGAAAAAAGGAGTGGGTGGAATGAGGTGGAGTGGAGGACGTGTCTTTGATTCAGGTTTTGGTTAAATGAAAAGCTTTTTGGTTTTTCTCTCCCCCCCCCCCCCGAGGCACTGAAATTATTGTGCACAGGAACAGATAGTTCAGAGGTGAACTGTGCAAGACTGACCAGTTCAGAAAATAAATTTAAAAACTGCATGATGTTGTGGATGTTGTGAGACTCACTACACAGAAGTGTGAGTACCTCCAGATGGTAGAAGGCAGTTGTAGCATCTGTCTTCCGATTCTGCAATTCCCTCTTGCTGTCCCTATGAGAGGGCAGGAGGCATTCCCAGGATCTTACCAGCATCTGCTGCCTCCTTCTGTTATTGCTCCTGGGCCTATTTGCACTACAGCCTGTAGTGCATGATTAGGGAATTTCTGGGGAAGAGCATCCATACCTTGAGGAGGCTGTTACAGCCTTCGGACACCCCTTGCCTTCCCAGAAGTTCCCTAATCATGCACTAGGTGTGGAGTACGAGTTGGAGATTACAGAATATCCATATTTTGTTCTGGAATATCCAGATACAGCAAAAAAACTAACTGATGTCTGGATGCAGCCAAAAACATTTAATAGTAATGTACCTATATTTTAAAAGAGTAGCAGGGCCACAGAGGCTTTAGCAAAACACAGTCACTGATATAGGATGCTACATTCCTTTTTATATAGTTGTACATATTTAGCCCGAGTGTGTCTCCTATAACAATGGGAAGTTCTAGTCTTGAATATGCCCTGTATATAAATTGCCTATAGAAATATGTTAATTTGTGAATTTATCTGCACCAGAAAGATGCCTGTATCTCTTTTCATCATGTGATCTTATTTTCCCCTTTGATTTTCTGTTCTTTTATAAGCCCATTTCCCTGTATTCTCTTTGCTTTTTCTTGTAAACCCAGTGTACATAAATTTGCTAATCGTTGTCTCCATCCTGAATTGACCAATGACACCCGCCCTTTCTCCAGGACTACAAGCGAAAAGGAGTTGTAAGAGGCGACATTTCCTTCCACAGTTTTGTGCAGAATGGTCAAAACCTGCTCCTGCTGTCATTTTAACGTGCTTAAATGTGGCTGGCTACCCCACACAATCTAAAACACAAAACAGCTAAGTAGAGTCCAAGGAACGCTTTCACTGTAAAAAAGCAGATGGCATAAACAAGTGAACTGAGACTCTTTTTAATGTGGAATGTTTAGGATGGAGGCAGCCAAGCTTGGCACTGTTTGCTTGCTAATGCAAAAAGGGGTGATTCAATGGAAGGAATTCAGTCTAGAGTCACAACCTTGGGATGTTAGCGCTAGGCATAAATGGGAGGTAGTCATTCCAGAAAGGTCTTTGCTGCTTCACAGTCCATTTGTGTGGGCAGAGCAGAAGCTTGCTAAATGATTCAGTGGCAGGATGTGCCCTGCTGCTATCCTTTTGGCAGCTTCATCTCCTTACTGTGTGAGCACTGCACCTCCTTTTGCTGTGTGATAGCAGAAAGAATATATTGTATGAATGCTATTCTGCAATATGTCCTTTAGACTGGTAAAAATTGCATGGGGCCCAGTTCCAGAGTTTCTTGGAAAATGTGGTTACACTTAAGGTTTAATCCAACTTCAGTTCACTTTCAGAGTGGGAGAATACATCAGGAAAGTGACAAGCTGTTTACTTTCAGTGTTAAATAACTCAGAAAATTCACCTTTGGGATAGATAATGTGGAAAGAAAATTACTGGTCACTTTGCTGATGTGTTCTCTCACTCTGAAAGTGCACTGAAGCTGGTTAAACTTTAGGTGCGGCCACAGCCACAAAGGACGAGACTGGGGGATCATTGCTACAATCCTACACTAGGCAAGCTGGAATAGCTTAGCAATGACATCAGTCGGAATTTAACATTTTCTTCTGGTGCTGCAATATTCATGATAATCTCTGTGAACAGTTTCCTCTGGAAAAAAGAAGGGAAGTCTCATTTGTCTCAAACCCATAGGGACACCACCTTTTAGTGGAGCACTTTTTACAGACTTTTCCATCCCATCTCATGACAGATGCCATGAATTAAACATCAAGGCTGCATTCCGACTGGCTATTTAGTCTGGCCTGAATTTGACTCAAGCCCCCGGTGTCCCAGCACTTTTGAAGGGATTCCCCATTTCTGTGCTCTAAAATTCCCAATATCTGGATAATCCCTATTTGGATTACAATAGGACTCGATGACGAATCCTGGAATAATCTTAAATATTTATCAATGGGAATGCCAACACCATGCCAACCTCCTCCACCACCACCCACCATTTGTTTTCTTTCCCCATCCCGTTTCTCCATCTTTCACCTTTTCCCGCCATTTGCCTTCTCCCCTGCCCCGTTCCTTCATCTTTCATCGTCTCCCAACATTTGGAGAAAGGTGGGGAAGGCAAATGGTGGGAGTTGGCAAAAGACGGAGGATCAGGACAAACAGCGGGTGGTGGTGGAAGAGATTGGTTTGCCTGTCATCGTCTCCCTCCTGCCGTGGAGAGCACCAGCACTGCCACTTCCCTGCTGCCCCAATGCAGTCGGGATGACTACAAGGAGCCCTTGATGCTAGTTAAAAAAAATCTGGGTTAAAACCCAGACCTTTTTGACCAGTCAAAATTTGGCCCAACTGATTTCCCCACCCTGTCTTGTAAAAGTGCTGACCACTTACCACTGGCTCACTTGAAGGTCTAAGCTTTTGAGTAGCTTGTCCACAAAGCATATGAACCCTTTTTTATCTCTAAATTGCATATGGGAACATCTCACATAGATTGTGTGGTGTGTTTGTGTGTTAGCCCTGTCTGGAAATCATGCAGCAGCCCTCCAATGTTTACCCAAGAAGTGCCCAATGTACCGTGATTTCTGTCTACCATTTGGGAGGAAGGAAACATGAATTCTGTTGACCCCTGAAAACAGGAAATTGCACCAGGGAGTGAATAACTGTGACGTGCTCTTACAAAGGTCAG